>CM051459.1:196021901-201021901 GCA_028095005.1 Rhynchospora pubera
AACTAAGTTATTCAAAACGATTCGATTATACATTGTAATCACGCACATAAAATGCAGATTTTAAAGATTCTGAGTATATTGAAGTATTTCAAGCGATTTTGCATTCATTTTAAGTTATTTGATCAAAATAATCTTTATTTAAGCTCTTTTATAGTCTATAATATGTTTATAAGATTAATTATTCAAAATATTTGGATTATAAATTGTAATTACTCACATAATGTCCATATTCTTTACAGATTCTAAGTTTCTTTGAACATTTCAATCGATTTTCCATTCATTTTAAGTCATTCGATCACAATAATCTATATTTAAGCTATTCATGTAGTCTATAATATGTTTATGAGCTCACATATTCAAAACGAATACATTGTAATTATTCACATAATATGCAGATTTTACCGATTCTTAGTATATTTAAGCATTTCAAGCAATTTTGCATTCATTTTAAATCATTTGATCACAATCATCTATATTTAAGATCTTTATTTTGTCAAGAATATGTTTATGAACTCACTTATTCTAAAGAATTGCATTATACATTGTAATTACGCACATAATATGTAGATTTTAAAGATTCTGAGTATATTTGAGCATTTCAAGCGATTTTGCATTTATTTAAGTCATTTGATCACAGTAATCTATAATTAAGATCTTTATAAAGTCTAGAATATGTTTATGAGTTAAATTATTCAAATCGATTGTGTTGTACATTGTAATTTTTCACATAATATGCAGCTTTTACAGATTCTGAGTAAATTTGAGCATTTCGAGAGATTTTGTATTCATTTTAAATCATTTGATCACAATAATATATATTTAAGCTTTTTATATTGTCTATAATATGTTTATGATATCACTTATTCAAATTGATTGGATTATATATTGTAATTATGCAAATAATTTTCAGATTTTAATGATTCTGAGTATATTTGAGCATTACAAAAGATTTTGCGTTGATTTTAAGTCCTTTGATCACAATAATCTATATTTAAGCATTTTATATTGTGTAGAATATGTTTATTAGCTCAACTATTCAAAACGATTGGATTATACATTGTAATTATTCACATATTATGCAGATTTTACAGATTCTGAGTATATTTGAACATTTGAAGAGATTTTGCATTCATTTTAAGTCATTTGGTCACAATAATTTATATTTATGCTCTTTATTTAGTCTAAAATATGTTTATGAGGTTAATAATTTCTAAAATATTGGTTTATGCATTGTAATTATTCATATAATGTGCAGATTTGACAAATTCTAAGTATATCTGAGCATTTTAAGCGATTTTACATTCAATTTAAGTCATTTGATCACAATAATCTATATTTAATATGTTTATTAACTCACTTATTCCAAGCCATTGGATTATACATTATAATTATACACAAAATATACGGATTTTACAATTTCTGAGTATATTTGAGTATTTCAAACGATTTTGTATTCATTTTAAGTTATTTGACCACAGTAATCTATATTTATGATCTTTGTATAGTTTAGAGTATGTTTCTGAAATATAAGTTATTAAAAACGATTGGATTATACATTTTAATTGCACACATAATGTACAGATTTTAAAGATTCTGAGTATATTGGAGCATTTCAAGTGATTTTCATTCAATTTGAGTTATTTGATCACAATAATCTATATCTGTGCTCTTTATATATCTAAAATATGTTTATGAGCTCAATTATTCAAAACAATTGGATTATTCATTGTAATTATTTACATATTGTGAAGATTTTACAGATTTTGAGTATATTTGAGCATTTGAAGCGATTTTGCATTCATTTTTAGTCATTTGATCACAATAATCTATATTTATGCTCTTTATATAGTCTACAATATTTTTATGACGTCAATTATTAAAAAAGATTTTTAATACATTGTAATTATTTACATAGTCAGCAGATTTGACAAATTCTAAGTATATCAAGTATTTTAAGCGATTTTGCATTTATTTAAGTCATTTGATCACAATAATATATATTTAAGCTCTTTATATAATTTAAAATATTTTTATGATCTCACTTATTCCAAACGATTGGATTATATAATATAATTATTCACATAATATACGAATTTTACAATTTCTGAGTATATTTGTGCATTTCAACATATTTTTTTTCATTTTAAGTCATTTGATAACAGTAATCTATATTTATGATCTTTATAGTTTAGAATATATTTCTGAACTAAGTTATTCAAAACGATTGGATTATACACTGTAATTACGCACATAATGTTCAGATTTTAATAATTCTGAGTATATTAGAGCATTTCAAGTGATTTTCCATTTATTTTAAGTTATTTGATCACAATAATCTAAATTTAAACTCTTTATATAGTCAAAAATATGTTTATGAGCTCGATTATTCAAAACGATTGGATTATACATTGTAATTATTCACATAATGTGCATATTATACAGATTCTATGTTTATTTGAGCATTTCAATTGATTTTGCATTCATTTTAAGTTATATGATGACAATATTCTATATTTATTCTCTTTATATAGTCTAGAATATGTTTATAAGCTCACATATTCAATACGATTGGATTATACATTGTAATTATTCATATAATATGCAGATTTTACAGATTCTGTGTATATTCAAGTATTCCAAGCGATTTTGCATTCACTTTAAGTCATTTGATGACAATAATCTATATTTTTGTTATTTATATAGTTTATAATATGTTTATGAACTCATTTATTTGAAACGATTGGGTTATACATTATAATTATTCACATAATTTGCAGATTGTACAGATTCTGAGATATTTGAGCATTTCAAGCAATTTTGAATTCATTTTAAGCCATTTGATCACAATAATCTATATTGATGCTCTTTATATGGTCTACAATATGTTTATGAACTCACTTTTTCATAAGCATTGGATTATACATTATAATTTATTACATGATGTGCAGATTTTAAAGATTCTGAGAATATTTGAGCATTTCAAGCTATTTTACATTCGTTTTAAGTGATTTGATCACAATAATATATATTTTTAAGCACTTTTTTTTTATCTAGAATATGTTTATGATATAACTTATTCAAAATTATTGGATTATACATTATAATTATGCACATAATATGCAGATTTGAAAGTTTCTGAGTATATGTGAGCATTTCAAGCGATTTTGCATTCATTTTAATTCATTTGACCCAAATTATCTATATTTAACCTCTTTATATAGTCTAGAATATGTTTATGAACTCAATTATTCTAAACGATTGGATTATACATTGTAATTACGCACATAATTTGCAGATTTTACAGATTCTGAGAGTATTTGAACATTTCAAGCGATTTTACATTTATTTTAAGTCATCTGATCACAATAATTTATATTTAAGCTCTTTATATAGTCTAGAATATGTTTATGAACTCACTTATTTAAAATAAAATGGATTATACATTGTAATTATGCACATAATATACACATTTTATAGATTCTTAGTGTATTTGAGCTTTTCAAGTGATTTTGCATTAATTTAAGTCATTTGATCACGATAATGTATATTTAAGATCTATATATTATCTAGAATATGTTTATGATCTCAATTTTTCAAAACGATAGGATTATACATTGTAATTATTCATATAATGTGTTGATTTTAAGGATTTTGAGTAAATTTTAGTATTTCAAGCGATTTTGCATTCATTTTAAGTTATTTGATCACAATAAGCTATATTTATACTTTTTATATAGTTTCAAATATTCTTATGAACTTGTTTATTCAAAACGATTGGATTATACATTGTAATTATTTACATAATATGCATATTTTTCAGATTCCAAGTATATTTGAGTATTTTAAGCGATTTTGCAATCATTTTAAGTCATTTGATCACAATAGTCAATATTTAACCTCTTTATTTTGTCTAGAATATGTTTATAATATAATTCATTCAAAACAATTGGATTATACATTGTAATTATGCACATTTTTTGCAGTATAGATTCAGAGTATATTTGAGCATTTGAAGTGATTTTGTATTCATTTTAGGTGATTTGATCACAGTAATACATATTTAAGCCCATTAATTTTTCTAGATATGTTTATGATATAACTTACTCAAAACGATTTGATTATACATTATAATTATGCACATAATGTGCAGATTTGGAAGATTATGAGTATATTTGTGCATTTCAAGCGATTTTGCATTCATTTTAATTCATTTGATCACAATAATGTATATTTAAGCTCTTTATTTAGTCTAGAATATGTTTATGAAGCCAATTATTCAAAACGATTGGATTATACATTGTAATTATTCACATAATAAGCATATTTTACAGATTCTAATTATATTTGAACATTTTAAGTGATTTTGCTTTCATTTTAAGTCATTTGATCACAACAATCAATATTAAACTTCTTTATATTGTTTAGAATTTGTTTGTGAACTCACTTATTGAAAACGATTGGATTATAAATTGTAATTATTCACATAATGTATGAATTTTACAGATTCTGAGTATATTTGATCATTTCAAGCGATTTTTACATTCATTTTAAGTCATTTGACAACAGTAATCTATATTTATGCTCTTTATATAGTTTAGAATATGTTTCTGAACTAAGTTATTCAAAACAATTGGATTATACATTGTAATTATGCACATAATGTGTAGATTTTAAAGATTCAGAGTATATTGGAGCATTTCAAGCGATTTTGCATTCATTTTAAGTTATTGAATCACAATAATGTATATTTAAGCTCTTTATATAGTCTAGAATACGTTTATGAGCTCAATTATTCAAAACGATTGGATTATACATTGTAATTACTTACATAATGTTTATATTTTTCATAGTCAAAATTTATTTGAGCATTTCAATCGATTTTGCATTCACTTTATGTTATTTGATGACAATAATCTATATTTAAACTCTTTATATAGTCTAGAATATGTTTATGAGAACACATATTCAAAACTATTGGATTACACATTGTAATTATTCACATAATGTGCAGATTTTACAGATTCTGAGTATCTTTAAGAATTTTAAGCGATTTTGCATTAATTTTAAGTCATCTGATGACAATAATCTATATTTATACTCTTTATATAATTTAGAATATATTTACTAACTCACTTATTCAAAACGATTAGATTATACATAATAATTATTCACATAATTGGCATATTTTGTTGATTCAAGTATATTTGAGCATTTCAGGCGATTTTGCATTATTGTAAGTTATGTGATCACAATAATCTATATTTATGCTCTTTATAGTCTAGAATATGTTTATGAGGCCAATTATTCAAAAAGATTGGTTTATACTTTGTAATTATTCACATAATGTGTATATTATACAGATTCTAAATTTTTTTTAGTATTTCAATAGATTTTACATTCATTTTAAGTTATTTGATGACAAGAATCTACATTTAAACTATTTGTATAGTCTAGAATATGTTTATGAGCTCAGATATTCAAAACGATTGGATTATACATTGTAATTATTCACATAATGTGCATATTTTACAGATTCTGAGTATATTTAAAATCTTTACATAGTCTAGAAATGATTGAATTATTCATTGTAATTACACATATAATATGCATATTTTATAGATTCTTTGTATATTTGGGTATTTCAAGCAATTTTGTATTTATTTCAATTCATTTGATCACAATAATCTGTATTTATGCTATATATATAGTCTAGAATATGTTTATGAACTCACATATTCACAACGATTGGATTATACATTGTAATTACGCCAAAAATGTCCAGATTTTAAAGATGTTGGGTATATTTAAGCATTACAAGCTATTTTGCATTCATTTTAAGTGTTTTGATCATGTTAATCTATATTTAAGCTCTTTATATAGTCTAGAATGTGTTTATGAGCTAAATTATTCAGAATAATTCGATTATACATTGTAATTATTCACATAGTTTACATATTTTACAGATTCTGAGTGTATTTGAGCATTTGAAGCGGTTTTGCATTCATTTTAAATCATTTCATCACAATCATCTATATTTAAGATTTTTATATAGTCAAGAATATATTTATGAACTCACTTATTCAAAACGATTGCATTATACATTATAATTACGAATATAATGTGCAAATTTTAAAGATTCGGAGTATATTTGAGCATTTCAATCAATTTTGCATTCATTTTTAAGTCATTTGATCACAATACTCTATATATATACTATTTTTATAGTCTAGAATATGTTTACGTGGTTAAAGATTGGTTTATACATTGTAATTATACACATAATATACAGATTTTGCATATTCTGAGTATATTTGAGAATTTCAAGCAATTTTGCATTCATTTTAAGTCATTTGATCACAACAATGTATATTTAAGCTCTTTATATAGTCTAGAATTTGTTTACGAGCTCGCTTATTCAAATCGATTGGATTATACATTATAATTATTCACATAATTTGCATATTTTACAGATTCTAAGTACAATTGAGCATTTCGAGCCATTTTGTATTCATTTTAAGTGTTTTGATCACATTAATCTATATTTAAGTTTTTTATATAGTCTAGAATATGTTTGTGATATCACTTATTCAAAACTATTGGATTATACATTATAATTATGCACATAATGTGCAGATTTTAAAGATTCTGAGTATATTTGAGCATTTCAAGCGATTTTTGCATTCAATTTAAGAAATTTGTTCACCATAATTTATACTTAAGCTCTTTACATAGTCTAGAATATGTTTATGAACTCATTTATTCAAAACGATCGGATTATATATTGTAATTACTCACATAATTTGCAGATTTTACAGATTCTGAGTATATTTGGGCATTTCAAGTGATTTTGCATTAATTTTAAGTTATTTGATGACGATAATCTATATTTAAGCTCTATATATAGTTTAGAATATGTTCATGAACTCACTTATTCAAAACAATTATATTATACATTGTAATTACGAACCTAATGTGTAGATTTTAAAGATTCTGAGTATATCTAAGCATTTCAAGAGATTTTGCATTCATTTTAAGTCACTTGATCATAATAATCTATATTTAAGCTCTTTATGTAGTGTAGAATATGTTTAGGAGATCAATCATTAAAAACTATTAGTTTATATAGAGTTTTGCTATGGTGAGTCGCGACTCACAAGAGGGTCCGTAAGTCGGGCTCAAAACTCTTAAATTTTGTTCGAAATGACCGATCCAAACCGTTCAATATGATCTCCCTATCGAAACCTCTATGCTGACCAAATTTTACATTTTTTCGAAATTTGTAAGTATTTTTTTCAGATTTTTAAAAACTGCTATTTTTGAACGATTCAGAACTAATTAGATTAACTATTTTCCAAAATTTCAAAAAAATACTTAAAAATTTCGAAAAAATGTAAAATTTGGTCAGAATGGAGGTTTCGATAGGTAGATCGTATTGAATGATTTGGATCAGTCATTTCGAACAAGATTTAGGAGTTTTGAGCCCGACTCACGGACCCTCTTGTGAGTCGCGACTCACCATAGCAAAACTCAGTTTATATATTGTAATTATTAACATAATATGCAGATTTTACAGATTCTGAGTATATTTGAGCATTTCAAACGATTTTGTATTCATTTTAAGTCATTTGATCATAATAATCTATATTTACGCTCTTTATATAGTTTAAAATATGTTTATAAACTCACTTATTCAAAATGATTGGATTATGCATTATAATTATTCGCATAATTTGCAGATTTAATAGATTTTAGTATAGCATTTCAAGCGATTTTGCATTCATTTTAAGTCATTTGATCACAATAATCTATATTTAAGTTTTTTTATGTGGTTTAGAATATGTTTATGAACTCACTTATTTAATACTATTGAATTAGACATTGTAAATACGCACATAATGTGCAGATTTTACAGATTCTGAGTATATTTGAGTATTTCAATCGATTTTGTATTTATTTTAAGTCATTTTATCAAAATAATCTATATTTAAGCTCTTTATATAGTCAAGAATATATTTATGAACTCATTTGTTCAAAACGATTGGATTATGCATTTTAATTATGCACATGATGTGCATATTTTGCAGATTCTTAGTATATTTGAACATTTCAAATAATTTTGCATTCATTTTAAGTTATTTGATCACAATAATCTATATTTAAATTTTTTATATAGTCTAGAATATGTTTATGAACTTAATTATTCAAAACGATTGGATTATACATTAGAATTATTCACATGATGTGCAGATTTTACAGATTATGAGTATATTTGAGCATTTTAAGTGATTTTGCATTCATTTTAAGTAATTTGATCACAATAATCTATATTAAGCTCTTGATATAGTTTAGAATATGTTTATGGACTCACTTATTCAAAACGATTGGATTATACATTGTAATTATTCACATAATGTGTAGATTTTATAGATTCTGAGTATATTTGAGCATTTCAAGCGATTTTACATTCATTTTAAGTAATTTGATCAATAATCTATATTTATGTTGTTTATATAGTCTAAAATATATTTATGATCTTACTTAAAACATGATGATATTGATATTTTAGTTACATATTCACATTATTATTAACATATATAAAAAATAATATAATAGAAACCAAACTTTAAATTATGTACAAAAATATTGTATCGAGCGAAGCTCGATGTCCAACCCTAGTTAAAAATAAGCTGCGCGAAGCGATTGACATGAGATGGGCTAAAATCAGTCAAGACTACGGATGGACCCATCGGCTGCGATTATATCTCAACTTTTAAGAACCTAATGGATAATATGAACCCTTCAATGTGTTCTCCATATTGAAATCTCATTGGAGATCAAATTTTATATTTTTCTGATTTTATTTACTATTTTTTTTTTAGATTTTTTAAAATCATAGTTGTTGAAGGGTCCAGAATTGTTTAGATTAAGAATTTTGTAAAATACCAAACAAATACTAAAAAAATTTCAGAAAAAATATAAAATTTTGTCTCAAACGAGATTTTAATATGGAGAACACATTGAACGGTTTGGATCGACTGTTAGAATCTCGAAAATTGAAATTTGATCGTAGCTGACGATTTCATCCGTTAGTCGCGACTGATTTTAGCCCATCTCATTGAAATTGTTCAAGAAATACTGCACAGTATATAACCAGTTTCCCCTATTTTAAAAAATGATAAATAAATAATAACAAGCTTGTTGTCCAAATTTTAAATAGGCTTGCAGTTGTCTTAGAAGACCTTCATATTAGCCTGGAAAGCATTTTTGACCTAAGTCAAATATTCCGCAATCCGCATAGACTTCTATAAGGAATTTGAAAGTTCATCAACAATTTATCCGTCTACTTGCGAGCAACTTGCATGCTTTCTTGCCATTTTAGAAGATCCTATAGATATATACCCGTACAATTTAACAATTCAAGTAAGAAAGAAAGTGCACGCGAATTTCTTATTTCTTCCTCTTACTCTCTATGTATAAATTTAAACGCAAATATAGAAGGATCATCACGAAATTCTTACTTTCTCAAACTCTTCTCTCTTTCTCTTTATTGCACATATGTAAATATTTTCAGACAATTGAAAGCTCATATCAAGTCGTAAAATCACAAATATGACAGAATAATAAAAAACCGGAATTGCTTAGGACCATCCTTCAGATTCTATCATCCCATCATCCTCACGCGTACGTAACTAACTCCTCCCTCACGCATACACTCTCTTCCCTTCCTCTCCTCCGTACACTATCTCCCGCCCCTGTCCCCTCCTCCCTCTCACGTACGCTGTCCCCCCTCCCCCCTCCTTCCTCCTACATACGATGTCCCCCCACCCATGTACATCGTCCCCCTCCACCTTTCTCCTCTTCCTCCTACACACTTCATAACTGTTGAAGTTAATATATTTAAATGTTGAAGGCAATATCGTAATTGTTGAAGTTAATATATGCACTGTTGAAGTTATATATGTAATTGTTAAAGTTAATATGTTATATATGTAACTGTTGAAGTTAATACATATAACTGTTGAAATTAATATATATAACTGTTGAAGTTAATATGTGTAACTGCTGAAGTTATATATGTAGTTATTGAAGTTATATATGTAAGTAATATGTTATATATGTAACTGTTGAAGTTAATACATATAACTGTTGAAATTAATATGTGTAACTGCTGAAGTTATATATGTAGTTATTGAAGTTATATATGTAAGTAATATGTTATATATGTAACTGTTGAAGTTAATATATAACTGTTGAAGTTAATATGCGTAACTGCTGAAGTTATATATGTAGTTATTGAAGTTATATATGTAAGTAATATGTTATATATGTAACTGTTGAAGTTAATATGTGTAACTGCTGAAGTTATATATGTAGTTATTGAAGTTATATATGTAAGTAATATGTTATATATGTAACTGTTGAAGTTAATATATATAACTGTTGAAGTTAATATATATAACTGTTGAAGTTAATATGTGTAACTGCTGAAGTTATAAATGTAGTTATTGAAGTTATATATGTAAGTAATATGTTATAAAATGTAACTGTTGAAGTTAATATATATAATTGTTGAACTTGGCATATTTAAATGTTGAAGGTAATATTTGAAGTGAGTATATTTAAATTGTTGAAGTTGGCATATATATTAACTTCAACAGTTAAATATGTTAACCTCAGAATTTATAATTTGTGTGCGTGACAGTATGATATTACCAGAGGGTGGGAGGGGGAGGGGGAGGGGGGCGAGCGTACGTTGCAGGGGGACCGTACGTGGGAGGGATGAGAGGGGGGACGAGCGTACACGACAGGGAGGGAAACAGAGCAATTTTCAGAAATAGAAAACGCGTAGAGCCAAAAATAGAAAAAACGCGTGGGGATGATGGGGATGATGAATATCGGGGATGATCCTTATCACCCCCGATAAAAAACACGATATAATTTGTTTTTCGGTGTTAAGCTTAACTCGAGTTTTAAGCAAGCAAAAGATTTCAAACTATTTATAGCTCTAGCGTCAAGATTGGACCAGCTTATTTTTGCAATTTGTAACTCAATTCAATTCAAACATTTAATTCTTAGACTCTACTCCCACCAATCCGAACTTGCATTGAGAGATCCCAAACCTAGTGCTACCGTATTAGAAAAAGCCGAAGATCTTTTTTCCTTGTTTCTCATATTCTTATTTAAACATCAATTAGTATCTACTACTATGGAGCCAAGAATTTTTCCAGTTCAATCAATTTCAATTACTTCAACTATTTAAATTAAGCTGATTATTGTTCTTACGAAGCCTATAAATTGCAAAGATGCAAGTCCCTTGATTTAAACATATCTATTTAATAGCCTTTAAGATGAAGGTCCTCTCAATTGAACGAAGACTGCTGTTGTTCTCTTAGGAATGCTAAAGCGTCCGGACTCACCATCATATCTTGCCTCCTTCACCAAATCATCTGTTGAATTTAACTACAAAAGTGAAAAAATATTTGTAATTTGTTAGCATAAATAACTGGTCCAGCACTAACACAGTTTTTTTTTTTCCATCCTTCTTTTCCCTTTTTCTTCTGGGTACAACATATTTGTAAAATCACAAGTAAAACATTAACTCCCAAAATGAAAATAACAGAAAGAAAAGGAGTAAACAAAGGAAAACAATGAAAATGCATACCTGCACTGGATGTAATCGGAAAGACTTTGACTTAAGGGATGGGATTTCAATGGAGACTACATCTGGGCAGGCATTAAATACAACCACTATAAAGGAAAACCTGCCAAACAACAAAAAAAAAGAAGTAATTAAATGTGGTTGAGAGATTAAACTGGCTACAGTAAAGGACTACAGCAAGAATCGGCAAATACTAATCCTGGAACTGGCATAGCTGCACAGGACAATTCATGATCCAGATCAGTTCTCTGTTCATAAATTGGACAAAAATAGAAAAGACCAACAAAAACTTACAATAATTAAAAAAAAGGGGTAAATGTACTCAAGCAGAAAGCGGGTAAGAAACTAATATCCAGTGCATAGGTACTTCCTCATCTGTTAAGATTACTAAATTAAAACAATGCTGTCCCAGCATGAAGCTTACATGGGGTCTAACTGAGGAATGCCAGGTTCACCATCATTTCCATCTTCAATACTCATGACAATGACACCCGGGACCCACAATGGCCCTGTGTTGTGAAAGCATACTCTTTCCTTTCATAGCACAAAAAAAATTGTAAGAACAGGATTTGATTTTTCAATTTATTTTCATGTTAATAAAAAATTTCTTATTACTTGAATAGAGTTTGAACTGCTTAGACGAAACAGTGGCGAGGAGTATCTTATCTTCAGGAGATTGGTGAAGCTATGAAGTGCGGCAAGAATGTGGGATTTGCTTGGTTTGAATAATGGATTAGCCAATCGCGGTTTAATCCTGAAATAGATAATTTCTTCACTCAGAAAACAAAGTCACTAAGACCATCAACAAATTAGCATATACTTCATAAAGCTGAAGGACACAGATTGTGGAAGGGTATGAATTTCAAGAGTTTAACAGACCAGTTAGGTTTATAGCACTAAGTTTAAAATTTTCAAAATTGTAAGGTCAAGTCAGTTATCGACATGTTTGGAGATCTTTCAAGATGAGAAAAATCCTGCCAGCTTAGGTCATTTGCTCCTTTCTGATTACTGCTTAGTGCTTACCTATCATCTGGGTCATTTTGAGTTGGAATTTTTCATAACTTTGAGCCAAATTCTGTTTAAGTTATGTCGAGAATAGCAATCCTTCAGGGAGGGTAACAGCTTTATCAACTCTGAATTTCGGTCATTTTGAGTTGTAGATCGTCTCAGGTTTTTAACATTTTTACATGTTGGTTGTTTACCGTCTAGTGCAATCAAGATTAATATGTACAGGTTGATGAATGGTGAGACAAGGGTCGTTCAGCTTATGATCCTCTACTGGTTTTGGTAGCTTCAGCTTAGGGAAGGGCATCTGCAATTAGGTAATTTTCCCATCTAGTTTGAATTCCTACTGGTATTTTAAAGGAGGATCTGCCATAGTACCTTTAAAAGTTCTAAGAATCACCAATATTGTATCTTACAAGCTGTTTCATTCCAGTCTGATTTACCCAAGTCAGTAGATAGAGTTACTGTATGTACTGAATCCCAATTAACATTGTCCTTTTCTTTTAATCATGCAATGCAAGAGATGTTAATAATAATGATTCTAACCCAACCTGACTCTCCAAAACCCAACACCAGCACTTTCATATCAGATTAGGCCACATCTAGACCCAACATGACCAGGCTTTTTAAAAAAGTTAAATCTATTTCATATACACCCAAATGTTTTATGTTTTAATTGGATTTAATTTTTTTTTTGACAAAAACAATGAAATTTTAAACTTTACAAGAGCCTATATGATTTTCAAATCTTAATCCACCATTTTGAAGTAGACATTTTATGTGTAATGCATGTTAGAAAAGAGAATATTTAATTATGTTTAACAACACGTGAAAGGATTTGAAATTTTCAATGATATATATTTTGCAACATTTAATAACACATTTTGTTTTTTACTTTTAAGCTTTGGAACTTGTATGCTTTCTTTCAAAAAATATTGTCAAGATATCCTTATTGCATACTTTTCACTCCAGTAAAATTTTAACCAACAATCCAACCTCATTAACATCAATATCTAAAAGTGGATCAAAGCAGTGATAAAATATGACCTTATCTAACCTGCGGACCATGATATATCAAATCTTATAATTGTATAGGTAAAACCACAAAAGCATCAAATTTTAGAGAGAGAGAACTTACAGATGCCAGTTGTGTTCATTCTTTTCCTTTGGAGGAAGTCCAACACCCCAGTTGTTTGTTTCATAAGTAAAATCAAGCCTTAAGAAAGAGATAAAACAAGAGGTACAACTTCAGTTTAGAAGAATAAAATAAAAGATATAACTAGTAGCCTAGAACATAAGATGTACCTGTTAAACCAATCACCAGAGTTATAGGAGTCACGATCTATAGATTTTGACCTTAATAGCTCATCACCAGCATGGAAGAAAGGTATTCCCTGTGAAAGAAATATATGATCTCATAATTTAGTTTTCACCAATATTGAGGCCGGCTTTTATTCAGCAAATTAGGATTTGTATTTGGGCAGTTGGGTGGTAATGTCGCAGTATGCAAAAATGTATGACACATTGCTATATAATTAAAAAAATTTAATCAAATCTATATTTTTGACCAAAAAACAAGGCTCCTATTAGGGATATTGATTAGATTGAGAGAGAGAGAGAGAGAGAGAGAGAGAGAGAGCAAATTCCTGATTTGCATGTTTAGGCCTTAAAATATTAAGGTGCAATTTGCCACAAAAGTTTCTGCATGGGATTTAGTAACAGCTTGCTAGGAGTAACATACCAGCTAGACAACAAGTCCAAGAAGATCTTTATTTTATTTTACAGGAGTATAAGCCAATAAAAGGTATGGGTAAAAGCAACAGATGAGTAATATATCAGCTAAAATATGGAGGTACAGCTTCGAGGCTGGTAAATGACTTCATCACTTTTTATCTTATATCTAAGAGCCTGCCAGAAATTGGAAAGAGTACAAACCTGGGAGAGAGCGACAATGCTTGAAGCAAGGTGGTTGATTCTACATCTGTCCTCGATTGAAAGTTCAAATGGAGTCTGCAAAAATAAATAAAAATGCATAACTTTAGTTTTAACTAAAAGATAAATAATAACAGGAACATGAAACTACTAAAAAATAGTAGGTTTTCAATGATTAAATGACTGTTGAAATTCCGAACAGAAAAGTTGAATAATCCTTTAAAGAAATGTAGAAAATTAGTTGGCCAATTTATATTTTACCTTAAGACTGATAATATCAAACAGAGTTTCATTGTCATGCGCTGAGACATAGTTTATCTGCAATTAGATAAATAAAGGAAACACAAATTCAATGTTAAAACAGATTGTGCTCAACAAAAAGTAGACAGCTAGGTTTATACCGTCTCTGTGGGTTCCATAGCATATGCAACAGGGTCTCCACCGTAAGTCAGTAGCTCTGATCCTTTGATCTGTATACATAATTTATCAATATTTAACATAAAAATTAAAATTACTACTTATCTGTGTCAATTATGAAATAATTAACTTACTGCTTCTCCTCCATGACATGTCATAACAAAGTCCCTCAAATTACCGGCTAAGCCAACCTAAAAGAATATAGAAAAACTAAGATAAAGTTAAATTATGATCCATATGGAATTCAAATAAGAAAATATACAGATATTTAAACCTGTATATGGTCAGCAGATCCTGAAAGCATAAAGTCCGTATTAGATTTACCACCGTGATCATATCCATTCGGCTACTAACAAAATTAAAGCAAAGTTAACGAATTGTTGTCACTAATAGTTATCAGAGAGATAAATGCAAAGCAGTAAAAAAGAACTAGTGAACAACATGAAAATGAGAGGTGCACCTCTAGAGAAAGACCAGTGACAAATCCTTGCTGAAGTGGGTTGCCAAATGGGGAACCACCAAGAACTGCATCTCTTATTCTATCATTAAAACTGCGAAAAGGTAAGAGTTAAATTGAGTATGTAATTTGTTTCATGTGATTGTTGGGTTTCCTAGGCAGATCAGAACTTAACTGGCTTTTCTTTACATTTATTTTTGGAAAAACTGAAATAAAAAATTCCATAGAAGCAGTAAATGTATACCTGCCTATACCAGTACCGGATATATTAAATTGAGATGCATTTAAGCCACACTGGTTCTTTGCCACCTCACCAAAATCCCAACCTTCTCCATACCTACATATAGATGTATCGTTTTTAAGACCCAAAATAATTCTTACACCGTTGCTATTAACATTAAAATTAACAATCAAGTTCATACAGATATATCTTCGAGCCATCTACCCCGTCTTTTTCTTTGGTCAGACTTTGAAGCATCTTTTTAGCTTTTACCTAGGTTAGCAATGAAAAAGTTGAAATTCTTAAGATAGTAAATAGTAGATAATAGAGATTACATGTGAGTAGAAAAAAGATTTACCATGGTGTGCTTCATAAGATGTCCCATTAGATCAAATCTGAACCCATCAACCTAACAAGAAAAATATCTTTTTAATACCCAGAACCACTACTCAAGTCAAGTGCATCAGAATACTAAGTATGAATGCCATCTAGATACATCACCAAGGACAAGGGTGAATTTGCTAAAGGGTTGGATGCATAGAGCCCACTTGAATAAACCATACATTTATATTTTTCATCTATATTCACTATTTTGATTATGAACTCAAATAAGCACAAATCAGACATGCAAACACAAAAAAGAAAGAAACCTTGTAGTCGACAACCCAGCATAGAAGATCATCAAGAATCATTCGCTCGACCATTAGATGCTCACTAGCAGTATTATTTATGCAAGCGCTATTCTCTATACTACCATCTTTATTTCTTCTAAGATAATAACCTGGTACAATCTGCAAAGCAGATGCTTATTATTTCTTTAATAATTAGGTAGTCTGCTCTCTAATTTCAACCACAAACCATTAATACAAAATTTACGATGGCGAGGTTCAAAACCAGTGCATGCTGTTTCTCTCAGTTTGAGATATTACTTCTTTTTCTATCCCCTTCTATTATCCAGAATTTGAGTTGAAACTTTTGGAGCATATAACAAAAATATCATTTATTTAACATTAAAGGAATGATAAAAGATGTTAAATAAAACTATAAAAGACACTTGAGTGCATAGTTTGGAGCAAATTATAATTAACCCGAAGTTCCCAGAGAAATATGTTAAAAATAAAATTACACAACTAAAACCTTGTCAAGAACAGAACAATCATCAAGAGGCCCACTTGCATACAGATGATTGTACACTACATCGAGCACAACACGGAGGCCAATGAAATTGAGTGCCTGAAATTAAAGACTAGGATTTACTTAAATTCATTAGCAGAAAATCTCTTAGCATTCCTGTTTATGCTTATGTACTTCTTACATGAGATAAAATGGTCATACACAGAACAAGTTGGGGTAGGCTAGAAATGACACCCCGACCCTGGTCTATACAAGAAATGACCAGGGTCGGGGTGTCATTTCTAGCCCACAACAACTTGTTTGGGATAAAAAGGCTTAGACTTTAGACTTTATACTTTAGGTCATACACAGAACCTGAACCATTTGCCGAAACTCTAGAATACGGCTGGAACCATCTGGATTACTGGCATAGCTTCCCTTAGGGACCCCCCACAACACAGGATTATAACTGTAATTGTATCAAAGAAATGTAAAATATGAGATTCTTTTTTACCAGTCCCCACTCACATAACATAAAATATACGTGTATCTAGGAAGTAAAAAGTGTGGGAATTGCACCCCCAATTATAACCATCTTCTTCTTGAATAGCCGTTATCTGTGCCTGTTGTTCGTCCGAATCAGGAGGTAATGATGCTAACACTGCATAATCTGCTTAGTGGTAGATTAAGAACCATTATTATCAGTGCCACACACTAGTCCTGTTTTGTTCCATTTCTTTGTTGTTACATCTTTTAAAAATGAGCTCACAATTTTACCATACAGGAAATAAAATAAAAGAAGACATAAATAATCCTCAAGAAAATATTAGATGCTTTTGGATAGTCAGTACAGTTGAATTTTTTTATATTAATATTTGGATCAAAGAAAAAGTTTTTGCCAGAAAGCATACAATTCTTATTTTAAAAATATAATTTATTGTATCTTTCAGTAGAATATGATTATAATATATTCAACCATTCTCCACAAAAAAAATAAATAAATAAAAGTAAAAATAAAAACCTCCATCAGAATAATTCTTTTAAAAGTCCGTATCATTTCACAAAATATTTTCTGATAAAACCTAAAGGTTTCAACTTTCAAATTCTTTTAGATATGAGGATCCATGTGCACTCAGAAGGATCTTGCCAGAAAGATTATAAATAAATAACAGTCTCATGTACCAGGGTGTTTCCAGTTACTACGGTTATCATCTACACCACCAAATTGATAACTAGGAAGAAGATGAACATGAGTTAAACCAGCTTCGCTTAGTTTTCTTAAATGCCTTAATCCAGCTGAATCCTAAACAATACAATCTAACTATAATTAGTAAAAGTTTCATCTCACTAACCAGGTGAAGGAAATATTTAGTATACAAGACATGTATTATACCTTACAAGTAAAGGCACGGTATCCACCTCGAAAATCAGGATCTACTGTGCTGTCGCTAGCACTAGAGTAAATAAAAATAAAGCATATCTGAGTCTTCAATTAATTGTCGGTTAATTTCTTAATATTCTGGAGAAAAAAATTTCAGTCACCTGAAATCACGAATATGCAACTCATAAATACTGATATCAGCAAAGGAACCAAGGTGCGCTTTTCCATTAGCCAACTCATCCCAGCCATTGGGCTTCAACTTTTCACTTTTAATATCAACCAGCAATGTTCTTTTTCCATCAGAAGACAGCCTAACTAATGCAAGTATAAAATAAATATAAAACCACAGAAGGGAAAAAGACACAAAACTGAAATGGATGTGAATTCAGTTAATAACTGCAAAATTGAGGATTAATTGAAACTTGGTGCAAAAAATCAATACAAAAGGTAAACACACACTGCTTGGAATGTATTTATGAACTGAGTGAAACTGTAGCATTCGGTCGGAGTTGATGCCAGCCTATACTTATTTATACAGGGAAAAAAATTGGAATTGTCGCATAGAACTCGACATTTATCATTTACAGTTACCACAAGTTTATCTGATTGAGAGTTGGAACCTAGCTGATAAAATCTCATTTTAAGTTGTTGAAACAGAAAAGAAAACAAAAAAAGAAGGAAGGATTTGTAGTTCATGTACCCTCTAGCATATGGATCGTTTGCTTGACACTTCTCAAGTCTTGAAGTGCTAGGATGAAACACTGTTATTTCATATGTGTAATACCGACCTTCCCAGTCTCTAGGCCCCACAGTGCTCCATACTCCATTTATTTCCTCCATTTTCACATGCTCCACAGTATCTCCAGTCGGGCTCTCATAGAAGCAGACATTTACCTCCTACATGTACATTTTGCTTGCAATTACATTTTGCTACATGTACATAACAGATACAGTACTTGCCAGTAAAATTACTGAATGTATGGTATCCTTTGAACTACTAAGAAAATGTTACCTGAGCTGTAGGAGCCCAAAGATTAAGGCTGATTGTGTCATTGCTGAAATTCGCACCAAGGGGTCCCGAGTATGCAAACATGTCATCTAACACACCAGGTAATTGCAACCCAGTACAGGTTTTTAATGTACCATCAACTATTGAAATATAAAAAAAAAAAAAAAATGAGTTCCATTGATTGATTGATTCCAATTCAAAAATATTGGCTGCAAAGGAATTAGTCTCAACAGGTTAATGTAAGGATGGATAATAGAAAAAGGGGAATTAAAACAGTTGCCTCAGGAGGATTTATACTAACTGTCAAAGGAAGCAACTGCAAGCTGGCATTTGAGGAGATCCTCAACCTTGGTAGAACTTGGGACTTTAAATGCTTGGTAAGTGCTGATACGGGGGAATTTCTGAGTAATCTGACAAAAGAATTAAAAATGTATGATTATATTATATTATGAATTTTAATATTTTGGAGTTCATCATAAAGAAGATCTTACAGTTACTGGAAGGCCACATTCATCACGTTCAAGTGCAATTTTGGAATCATAACCTGACATAAAAAGTTTTATTGTGATTTTTATACCAGTAGATACAAGAACAGTTAAGTCGCTAGTATTATTGTTTCTTTTATACCTTCGATGCCTTGATCAGATAGGAATAAATTGGCATTGATGCTGGAGTAGAGATAAAGAGAAGCCTGATTATCATTTATATCCCAAGCTATAAGGAACTTTTCAACCCAATATGCTCTTGCATGAGACACCCATGCCTACACATATACAAAAGAAAATAATTAAAGAGAGAGGAGTGAAAACATAGTAAAATATAACAGGGAATTTCCTTTGTCACCTAATTTCCTTCCCATTTATTTAAGCCATAATAATATTATTTGTAAATAATCATAATAATCATGTTATAGCATTGAATTCTTTAGGGTGCCAATGTTGCATTAATCAGTGTGGCAGGTCATCACGCCCATCCAAATTTCCATTCAATTCGCGACCCATTACATGAACAGGAATACCAGAAGCACCACAAAAAACAACAAGTATTAAATAATGCGAACCCGATGAGATACATCAGAAGTCTTCAACTCCGCCATACAATTCGGATCCGGGGAGCATAAAGAGGCAACTGGCTGTCGGATCTGAGAGGGAAGTCGGGAAAGGGAACCGAAACTAGAAGAATTTAGCGATCGAAGAGAGAGGGACTGAGAGGAGGATGAGAGAGGTGATGTGAGGGGAAGATTTTGGCGAGGTTTGGAATTGGGTAGCAATAGAGGGGATATAGTGGAGATAGACATGGAGAGGAGGTAGCATAGACGACAAGGCAATGGCGATCGTTTCAGAATTCAGAGTGACACAAGAAGGTTTCTCTTTTGGAGAGTGATAATCTTTTTGTGATGGCTGATGGCTTAGTAGTAATATCCCTACTTTTATTTTATTGATTGTGATCCGTTTGATTGGAAATTAATGGATTAGATCAAATTCTAATAATAGGATAAAACTTGATGGTTTAGCGGGTTAGACTACAATTAATTTTACCATCCATTGATAGCAGATAATTTAAGAAAAAAATAATTTGTATTGATTAAGATTAAACTTTCATAAAAAATTATAGGACAGAACAAGATGGTTTAATGGATTATAAATCAATTTCATCATAAGATTAAACTGGATCATAGAAGGTGATATTGGAGAAGATGTGATGAGTTTAATTGCAAGTAGTGATATAAGATTATCTCAATTTAGAAACTGATAGATGAACATATTTTAGACTTTTTTTTTCAAATGTATTTTGGATGCTTTTGGATTTCAATGATGTCTGGTTTCACAAAAAAAAAAAATAGAATAAAAATAATAAATAAATCACAACCAAGTAAGAAATGAATTACGATAATATGATATAAGAGTATAAGATTTATTTTTTATACCATGGTTTTTATGGTGAGTATAAAAAGTAAGTTTTTATATTATGATTTATCTGGTTGTGGTTTATTTCTTATTTCTTATTATTTATTCTTCTACAACTAAGCACATCTATAATATTGCTTTAATAACTGTTTTTCTAAGTAAAGTTATCACTCATCAGAACATAACATATGTTTTCCTGATATAAATACTTGTTGATCATTATCTTAAATGCGTTTTGCTTTTCAGTTAATTGAAATCGGAAAGTAATTATGTTACTTCTCAATATTCTATTTGTAAAATCGTATCTCACTGAATTACTGTCACTATTTCTAGTTGCCACATCAGAGAGCCTTTCAGGTCCAATTTATGACGAAGACAATATAATAATGTCGGTTGGTGTTGCAAAGCAAAATAGGTTTATAACTTTATATATATAACCATAAAAGATGAAACACTCAAAATAAAAGGACTAAAATCAAGACATATTTAGCCATGGGGGTGGTAATTTGGTAAACATTTTTAGGTAGTAATCTTGCCTTTGTATCCATGATCATACTCGCGAGCAAGGCACGAGACTTGGCAGGCTGAAAAGGACAGGCCACTTTTTCCTAGTGGGCTCACTTTTAAGGACCCGAATCCGGTGTAGCGCGGGACACTGTGTAGCGCGCGTACGAGCCGTCTGATCTTGATCGGACGGTTCATTTTTTACGGGCCTATCAATCTAGGTTACATGCACGGGGCTCCCTTGTCCATTGGATCTTGATCAGACGGCTACGATGCCGCGCTACACGGTGTGCCGCGCGGCACCAGATCTGAATTCCACTTTTAAAGAATTAGTTCGGCTGTTTGGGAAGATATTTGGGTGAGTAAAAGGTCACCAGCTTTATCATGACTCATGAGATATTTAGGAACAAAAAGTCCTAAACTTTCGTTATGTACTTATGTTAATATTAAGAGTAAAATTTTAAATGACAAATTTAAACCTTTAATATTATTTAAATGATAAAACTCTTGACTTTGCATTAATATAATTTCGTTTTTTTATGTTTTTCTATAATTAAGAAATTTAATATGAGTGCATCAAAGTTGCTCTGTTAAAGTTAATTTAATTAATGTTATAGATACTTAATTTAGTTGAACTAAGTTCAATAAATTATTAGCAAAATTTGCATAGAAATAGAAAAAATACATCAACAATTCAAATTCATCATTTAAATTTTCTTCTCAAATTATTAGTACAAAACGTATTTGTTTCACCTTAACTTGGTGGTATTGGGATCTATTCTTTTAAGGGGCAATTTTGTTTATGCCACCCGAAATCTTCAAAACTGTGTTTTTGCCACTCTAGAGGGAATATTCCCTGGTATTTATACTAGAGTTACTCCAATTGTGCACCCGGGTTAATAATTAACAGTCTTTGAATTTAATTTTTAGAATGACAATTTCTATTGATCTTAGGTTCCTCTCACATCACAGTGTTTATCCGCGATCTTCCTTTCTTAACAAGTACTGTACGGCAGTGTGATTCTTTTGATTCTTCCAAAATTTTCAGAATTTTCAAACTTTAAATTAACGTTCGCAGACTTAATTAATTAAATATATGTTTCAAGTTTTGAATTTTCTAAGGATTTGGAATAATCTCCCCCTTAAGTGCCTACCTAGAACACACAGAAATTTAGAAAGCCATAAATAGCATTAAGAAACAAACCTCGCTCTGATACCAAAGTAGATGCGGAACTGATCGACTTTGAAACTTCAGATTATAAGAAATGCTGGCTTCAAAGATTTTTATGGAATTGCAAGAGAAAGTATTTATTGATAGAGTAAGATTACAAGAGAAGAAGTAAGACTTCAGAGTTTTTCTGTGTGTCTTGCAACTTCTGAATAACACTCTTTTATAGAGACTCGAGTCTGGTATCTCAATAATGCATCGGGTGCTCATTGGGCCCCATCGTCATGCAATTAATTGGATTACCACATACTTTTGTCTCCCACTCAAATAAAAGATGCGCACTGACACACCTAGTGCGATCTGAAAATAAAATAAAGGAAAGCACTACCTCAGTGCTGTCCAAAAGCAAAAATAAAGAAAAGCGCACTACTTCAATAATGCGCCTAAAGATGCACCAAGTGGCGCACTAAAACACACCAGTACAATTATTACATATTGGCACCATTATAAAGATGCCTTTTAGAAAAGAAAAGATGCCCACTAACAGACCAAACAGGTTGGCACCGAAAGTAAGCATATTATGCACACTACCTAATAATAGATGCTCTGCTGGATTATTCGAAGCTTACTGTGAGCTTCAATCAACTTTTCGATATTATCGTTAACAGGTTCGAGGGCATCCCTTGCCCAATTATCCTTGCTAGCATTTTGTTCAAGTCTAACTTTTTGCAAATTGCTCATGACTAGCAATTTTTCAAGCTCTGTAAGGGACTTTTGAATTTGGGCTTGGTGTAGTTCCATGAGCCTTGTTCTCATTCCTCCCTCCATATTTAAAGTCGGCCTTGAAAACAATAAATCACAAGTGATTGTCTCATAGTCTTCTATTTCTTCTGTCTGGCCACATGATGCTCCCCAACGAACAGCGTTGTTAAGCGCTATCCTGGAATCTGGCCTGAGACTATAACGTGGAGATCCTTCATAGCTTCTAAAAATATGGGTTAAATATTCCAGCACCATTTCTGCAAAAATATAAACAAACTAAAACTATTAAACAAAAAGACAGTTTTCCGTAGATTACTGTCAAAGATCAATGGTTTTCCGTAGATCACCATCAGACCTGAAAAACAAAATAATTAAACATTTGTTTGGATTTTAAAAGGGAAATCAGAGTAAGGAGCTAATTTTTAAAATTAGCTCATTCATCTGCTTGTTTAGGCTGTCACTAAATCGATCTGCCTCTTCGAATGCTCCTTCGAGATGTGCTAAGAATAGCTCTTGTTGTTCTTGAATTTCACTGGTAACAGCCAATTTTGTTGTTAATCGGGAGAGTGCATCAGCTAAGCTATTTAGCTTACCATCTATGTGCTCAAAGTTAACCTGCACTCCTGTCCCTGTTACATAATCAACAAAATTTATCCATCTAACCCTTGATGGCTTATTTTGGGCTGACTTATTGAAAAAGGATATTATAGCTTGACAGTCAGTCCTTAGCGTTATCTCCTGCTGATCAAGATAGTGGATTTTTAGTGCCTTCAATGTTTCCATGCAAGCGTGTATTTCTGCATCAATGGTTGACTTGATCACCGGAAATTTGCCGCTAGCATAGGCACAAATCTTTTCTATGGATCTGGGGTCATGCTTCTTTGGTTTCCATTTACATATGCCACCCCATCCTTCCATGCATCCGTCTGTTTCAAGGATGATATAGCTTCCTGTTGGTGGAAGCTCCAAATCTGGCAGGTTTTGCACTTTTTCCTTGATTTTTCTGATTAGTTCATAATCAGACGGTTTAAGGCGCTTATCTCCATGAGGACTGGTTTTTGTGTACAAGGGACCTAGAAGAGTCCCAAGTTTTGGGATGTAACTTCTGGCGTAATTGAGTATGCCTAACCATGCTCGGAGTCCGGCCTTTTCTTTCAGTTTCTCCTCATCAAAGGAGACAATCTTCTTTATGACATGGGGTTGGAGTTTTACCTTACTCTTTCCAATGATTGCTCCAAGGAATTCAATTTCCCTGACTGCTATCTTCATCTTTGTTGGAGAGAGTACGAGGCCCCATTTTTCACAAATTTCTAGCATTTTTCTGAGGTGCTCGGCATGCTGTTGTTCATTCTCAGAAAATACTAGAATATCATCAATATACACCGCTATAAAATCTTCGGTACCAGCAAAACACTGATCCATCTTTCTTTGAAAAATAGCCGGTGCATTCTTCAATCCAAATGGCATAACGAGCCATTCATATAGTCCACCAGGCACCACAAAAGCAGTCCATTCAATTGACTCAGGTGCCATTGCCACCTGATGAAATCCACTCTTGAGGTCGAATTTCGAGTAGATCTTACTGTGACCGACCTTTTTAAGGATAGTATTGATGCCAGGGAGGCTATACTGATCCTTGTGGGTATTATCGTTGAGGGACCTGTAGTTGAATACCATGCGCTCTTTGCCTTTAATTTCTTTGCCAGTGACTGGGTCAATGGTGGTTCCAGAATTGACCATTATAGCCATAGTTCTGTGCCTGCTTTTACTAGGCCTAATTACTCCCAATTGTAATAACGCCTTTGTATGTTTTTCAAATTGCTCCTTCATTTGAGGCGTCACATGCTTCAGAGGTTTATCCTGAATCTGGAGATCAGGATTTATGATGTCAAGAGAGCACGTCACTTGATTTTTCGACCAATGTTCCAGGGGGTTTTCCCCAATGAACCCCTGCTCTTTTAGTCTGTTGAGTAGTGGTCTGAACTTTTCTTTAAACTGTTGTGACTCTTGCTCTTGGTGGTATGCTACGGCCTCCCTTACTTCAATGTATTCCAAGCCCGTCAGGTCGAGCTCAGGAATTGCGGCTTGTACCACCTCAGCATCTGTTGTGGTTGCAATTGTCGTGATATTTTTGTAAAAAGTCACGTTCTGGCCTTCGATTCGCAATCCACCTTGCATGGATCGGATAAAATTGCACCCGATCAGCATCTGAACTCCCTCCTTCTTCCCCATCGAAAAAGAATAGGTGAAGGGGATTCTGAACCTATTCGACTCAATCAGCATACTGCCATTTTTGAGTTTGAGACTGGCTATCTGAGTCGAGTTTACCCCATTTATTTGTATGGGATAGGCACTTGGTTCCAATGCCTCTTTTGGGACAATTTCTTGGTTGACACAACAGACAGTTGCTCCTGTGTCAAGGATTGCTTGAACCTTGAATGGGTTGACTCCTGGAATTTCAAAGGTTATCTCCATGTTGTAGAGTCTGTTTAGGACTCTTTTGCCCCTTACAGGGTCTTGGACCACTGTATTGAATTGCTCAATTTCCTCGGTAGAGATAGTATTGGCAGAAGCTATTCGGAGAGCTCCTGTTGGATTTCTTGGTTCCATCTCTATTTCTTCATCTACCTCTTCGTCTTCAAACCGTAGTTTGATTTTTCCTTTGTCTTTCTTCATTAATTCATCAAACTCGGCTTCGAGATCCTCTGTTCTGGCCTCAAACAGTTGTTGTTTGAGTTTTCCATTTTCCGCCAAGAGGTATTGAACATAAGACATCAGCTCATTGATTAGCTGATCCTTACTATCATAAGGTGCTATTGGCTGCACCTTAGTTCGTATTCGTCTGCCCAGCCTGAATCTTGAACACATAGGACATACTGTTAGGCGGCAGTTTTTACAGTACGCCCTTGTTGATTCAGTTGTTATTTCCTTACACATGGAACATTTTTCATGTCCCGTTGGAACTGAATCATTGTCCTGCCAGTCATGGGGACAATCTCTTTGATCTTCAGGCAGTTGTATATAACTCCGCCAGCTCAATTGCTCTGCCTGCATCATAAATGATTGCTCGCCGAATGGTAAATCATTGATTACGGCTGAAGCAACATTTCCAACTTCTCCCTCAGATAATGAGCAAATTGCGTCACTATCAGGTTCATTGAGATCAACTGAGAGGACATCCCAGCTATCTGACAGCTCCATATTTTCAATAATGGCTGCCCTGGCAATGTTTCCTGTTTTGCGGTTACACTCTCGCGCGAAATGCCCTTCTTCTCCACAAATAAAACACTTGCATTTGCGGACCTTGTCAGCATGTTTTCTCTTGAAAACGCGTACATGAGATTCGTGGGGTTTGCCCTTGTAAGTTTTGGACTTGCGAAGTCCATACTTCTTTCTTTCTCCATAGTAGCCTGGTAATGGGATTTTGCTGCAAAAGGAGAGATCTTTCAAGCTCCTTTGGAGTGCAGCTTGTTTGCATCTTTCAGCCAGGTACTGGTATGAGAAATTTATTCTTGGCATAACGCCTATCGCTGCTCCAGGGTATTTGTCCAAAAATGCCTTTTCTAGTTCTTGCCCAATCAGAGGTGGCATTTTTCTGAAGAATTTTTCCGAGAGTTCTGAGGAAATGTACATCCTCCCGGATTTTGCTGCAAGGATCTTGTAATCATTCATGTAATTGAACAGATCCTTAATATGGTTGCATGACAAGCGCTCAAGGTCTTGGTAAGCGCGTGTCTGTTCCTCAGTGGACCCTTGGTATGGGTCTTCTAGCAGTATCATTCTTCGAATGCAGGAGATCACGTTTTGGGGATCATCTGCAACCGCTATCAATTCTTCATATTCATGGGGATACGCCATTCTCCATTGGATGAACATCTTTTTCTCTACATCCCCTAGGAGATTTTCAATGAAAATCACCTTACTCTTGTTATCCGTCCAGTTGCGGTCATTAACCACATTGAGAGTAATTGATTCCCATCGAGAAATTACATCACCATATTGCCCGATATCGTCTGGTAATACCAGAATTGCACCTTTGTCACTTTGAGCATCTGGAAGGTTGAATCTCCCATTATGCTGTTGTGCATAACCTCCTTTGAGTCTGCCAACATGATCTCTGATTTCATGTATTGTTGGCATCGGTGTTTGCCTTGATGTGCTTGCTGGTGGATAGTTAACAGGACCCATTACTGGTTCTGTTGGCCTTCTCTGGGTGAGTGAACTCTCAGCTGTTGAAAAAGCTGATTCCATCATTTTTGTGAAAGCCTTCATCTTAGGATATTCTAGTTCCGTTTCTTCTGCCGCGTATGCAAAATGCGACAGTTTGTCTTTATCACCTTCAGAGGCGAATGGATTGAGCCATTCTTCCTCTGATTCTTCATCTTTATCCCAGATTGGACAATAATCTAGCATCGGCCCTTCTCTAGACAGAGATGCTAGTAGTTGGATTGACTCCAACTCTTCCAGGGTTTCTGGCTCTTCAATTGTCACCATCAAAGCCATTTCTCCATCTAGTTCTTCTTCATCATTAGGCCCGACAGCTGCTGGTTCTGCTGGTGCAGTTGCTGTATATCCACCAAATCTAATGGCTAGGGAGCCATCAGTTCTTGATCTGACTCGAATTGTTTGTGGGTGTTGTACTTCTGGAATTGCTGGTGGCCTGATTATCCATCGTTGGCCTCTCAATTCTTCGGTTGATCTCGGTTGTCCCGGTATAGCTCTTATGCCTCTGCTCGCTAGGTGCTCTGTTACACCTTGGACATTGTACCGAAAATTTGTGTGGCTTGTGTTCGATAATCTCCCTATTAAAGATCGAGAGATTAAGAGGTTGCTTTCTCCACCTCGCCATGATTCATACCCATGAGTTTGTACAACCAATTGGATGTGATTGTAGAAATCATGAATACTAACCATCATGTCAGGAACTGCGTATGCCAGCTGTGTGTTGTCTGTTAAGTCCATTTCCATGGAACTTATCAGTGAGGTATCATTACCCCATCTTGTGTCTCTCAAAACAACTAGAGCATTTACCCCTGCACTTCTTCTGTGCAGAGCATATAGCCTGACCATTACAACACCTATGTGTAAGTGCTGTAATCCTTCTTCTACGAGCCTATTGTAGCTTTCTTGGGAAATAAAGGGGATTTCCCTTTGATTTCCAACCACCAAAATTCTTTCATCGGAATAATGTTGGTATACCCGATGATTTCTTTCGCTCCATCCGGCTTGGTATAGTGTTTCTGCCGGGACTTGCTGTGCTCTGCGGAACTGTGAGACGCTTAGCTCCGCATCAGGACTTAGTTGAGATTCTAATGTCCTTCGATATTGCCTACGCCTTGGCAATCTTCTTTGTGCCTCATGTCTTAACCGGCTTCCGAGTCTGTAATCCCGGATTTGATCTTCAATGGTTGGTATTTGGTTTTCATGGCCTGATACAGATGGCCTACTCACTGTTTCTGTTTGAGTACGACTCATTGTATCTTTTTCTTTTCTTCTTCGTATATTTTCTTTGGGTCTCGATATACGAAAAATTTGCCTGTTATGGTTGGTCGATTTGAGGTTGTTGGCGGTCCGAGACTTAAGCTCTTGAGTTGATTTTGGATTTGTTCTAGGGCCTCGGATGTGTCAGACCCTTCAGGCGCTTTTGTCCTTCTGAGGTCTCTTATTTGATCCTTGCAATCTTCAAGTTCTTCTTTGATTTTAACAAGCAGTTGAATGATTGTGTTGTTCTGCTTGATAATTGTTGAGGTGCCCTTTTGTGTTGCTTCGGATGGTTTAACAAAACCAAGGGCTGGCTCTTCTAATGATTCTGTTGCTCGTAAGGCCTCTCTGTATACTGAACTTTCAGCAGTGAGACGCCAGTCGCTCATAAAAAAAAATTAATTTTAATCAAGATTTATTCTTAATTTCCAAATGACTTTTAATTTCAAAATATTCTTAGGCTGGCATTTCGGGTTTAATTATTCCATTTTATTTAGTGTTTAATTCAAAAATCCTGAATTTTCTCTATTACAACATCTGGTTTCTCTTGGGGACAGTTTTTGGGGTTCCTAAAGCATTTAAAGGTGGGTAAAGTGGCAAAATCCCAATTTCCTTGTTTTTGGGTGGCAAATAACTAATTTTCCCTTCTTTTAATCATTCTTTTTATAATTATTTTCTTCAATTTAAACTAGACTTCCACAATTAACAGTAACCTTTTTTTAATGGGCTTGAAAATTTTATTTATATGACTAAATCTTAATTTGTGACGATTGAAGACCCACATGGCCCCATAACTGACTTATGTTTTAAGGTACTTGCAAGCACCACTTTACTCGGCTATTCTCCATTTCTACTTGACTCATCCGACCTGAAACTAGTACAACTGACCTACTAGTCTACTACTATGCACCTAAAATTACTACTCCGATAGAGAGGAAGGCAGGAATTATGGTGGTTTTTTTTTTTTTTTTGAAATAAGATGTCATTTATTTATAGAGGCATGACCCACTCTATGAAATAGAATTTATTCCTCTTCTCCGTCTGGCAGGAGTTGTGGACTTGTGGTGCTCATTTTCACTTTTTCATAGTGTAAAAAGTAGGTCAACTTGTTTCTCAATAAATAAATTTTGGTCAACATGTGAAACTTCTTTGAGTAAATATGAATTCAGGAGAGTTTTCTTTTCTTGACCCCTCTTGCTCTGAAAATTTGTTTCTGCTTCTTTTGAACGTTTGACCTAAATTTTTACAACCGAAGTCAACCATTTGTTTCTGTCAAATAATAAAAAAAAAGGTAAGTTCTCGTATAAAACATATCAAGAAAATAATTTACTGACATAAGACAATAAATGGAAGTATCAGTAATTTGTTGATTAATTTTCACATATTCAAAAAGCCAGCCCACATATCGATAAAACTTACACCAAAAATAAAATAAAATAATAAGTGACAAAATATGACCCCAAATATTCATGTAACAATTTTTTATTGTGTTTAACTTTAAGGAACAGAGGTCCAATTTCCAACAGGCCAAAGCTTGTTAGATGGATATTACGACTATTTTTTCCAATGGGTGAGATTAGATCCATGATTTAAAAAAAAAAAAATGAATCAATTGTCTCAACTTTAAATTTTATAAAGAATTCTATAAATTTCAAACTTTCAATTTCCATTCAAAATACACTATTCTTAATTAGCCACTACATAAATCGACGAAATTATCGGTCAAATACTTGTAATCAACAGTATTGGCGGTCTGAATCATACATTAAGTCCCCTAATGACCAATATCGTTATACAAAATGCGCTGGCATTATCATATTAAATTTTCCCTAATTATGTTTTCCAACCAACTAATTAAATCATTGCATTTGCCAAATCTAGAACTCGCCCAGCAAAATTTGTAAACAAGAAAATTGAAACAACACATAAAATCGAGGTATTGCTTGCCAAAACCAAACTAATGCAGTTTTAACACCATTTTGTAAAGAACGGTTCCATATTATTTTCACATCCACCTAACTGAATACGATATAGGAAGACTTTTGTATCATGACCACAATTTTGTGTAGTACACGTAGTGCAAACAAAGAAAGGGAGAGAGACCGATGAGTCACACTACGCATGAATCTTTGATTATACCAGACAAATATTGAATTTAAAAAATAAAATAACATTTTTGTCGAGAGAAAGACTTTGAGGCTAATTCCTTTTCTTCCAGAAAAAAGCTAAGAACTCAAGGAAAACAAACCCAATTAAACAGATAAAATACTATTGCAAAGCGAGCTTTATACGCAAGGTAGGTTATACTTACAGCGCAAAGGATTGTAAACATGTAGACGATAACGCAATTTGTAATTGCGCGCCATGGCTACTGTTACTACATATATAAATGGGAAAAAATTCCTCGTCGCAATTTCAACAATTACGTCACGACTCGATCCGATCACTAAAAGAACGATTTGACTTCTCTCCAGTTTCAAATAATGGACGTATACTGTTTTACGTGTCCATCTCATCCGCAGGCAGTGACATACTGACATACCGGACCCGAATCCCGTGTAGCGCGGGACACCGTGTAGCGCACGTACGAGCCGTCTGATCTTGATCGGACGGTTAATTTTTTACGGGCCTATCAATCTAGGTTACATGCACGGGGCTCCCTTGTCCATTGAATCTTGATCAGACGGCTACGATGCCGCGCGCACCAGATCTGAACTCCTGACATACCCTGCTGCATGAATCAGATTTACGTTTTACATGTGCCTTTTTTTGTTATTGATTATTAATTAATTTTTTTTAAGATAAATTGGAGTTCTAAGCCATTAAACTTATTTTTAAATTAAATGTCTATGAAAGATCCCCAACCGGATTTCGAACCTGCGACCTTTCATTCAAAGAGTCAAGATGCATTGCTCTTTGCCACTAGATCAAGAGCTGGTTCTCGATTATTAATAAATTGATTCTCACAAAAGGGGAAACTTACCTATTTCCTTTTCTCCTTTTTTTTATATTATAAAGTTTTGTTGTTTCCCCAAGATCACATCACCACCGACTGTTTTCTGAGTTGTTAACTTGTTATTTCAGTCTAATACATTTGCCAAATATATAATTTAAAGAATATGATTTTAATTAAATATTTATATAATCTTGTCGGATATTTTTCTTGCAATTGTTTATTTAAGATGATGTTCATTTTCATTTGAAATATCTCTTCAAATAATATTTAAATTAATTTGTAATATGCAAGAGCTAGCATACCATTTAATCCATTTAATTAATCTCATTCTAAAATCCTAACCCTCACAAAAATAAATAACATACTTTCAACTATGTCCTACTTTTCTATCTTGAAGCAAAAAGGATATTACTTCCTATACACACCTATGTATAAATCAACTTCATAGTATACTCAAAATGATTAGTTTGAAACTTGCAATTGTTGATATGAATAACGTCAGCAAATAAAAGATACATAAATTGATAATAACTATTGCAGCCCCATCGAAAGTGCTCCTATACCTAGTGCTTCAAACATGAGCACCAAAAATTATTTTTTTGCCAACATTATAGCACTATAAAATTATTATACACATAATGACTAATTTTTTTTTACATTTCATATGGTACAATTTTGCTTGACGACAATGCTACTAAAAATAAATTAATTTAAGTTTGGTGATTTCCACTCGTTCATATCACATCCGTTTATGAATTTAATCTTAGAGTTTGTCGAATAAATATATTTTAGAATATAAGTGTTAATTGTAATTATTTAACTTCTTCCACGGCACAAAAAAATCAATGCATACCAAATATTATTGTCGTAGTTATTTATTTATTTTGAAGTGGATATAGAAATACATTATATATATCAAAATGAATTTCATTGATGCAATTTTTTGCCTTCGATTTTAAGTTATATCAATTATCACAAATATATTATTTCATTTCAATTTGCCATTTGACTCTTAAATTTTATGCTATTATATATGTTCAATTATTTTTTAGACCACTTAGCAGCGGCTGCTAAGGATATATGTTCAATTATTTTAAGGCCGGTTTTCTCTAATCTGGCCACGGTAAGTTAATTTTGTATATTTTTTTTTCACAACGAACTTGTCGAAACGGTTTGAGGGGTACAAATTTCGGTTTATTTATTTACGGTTATAATTTATCTAAAAAATTGGGATTTTTCTCAATTATTATTAAATAAAGAGTCGGTGCATTATCCCTATCTACAACTGCGGAAAAGACCGTCGCACAAATATTAAAGCATATCCCCACCCACGCACCCCGGACCCGTCACCCGCTTTAAAATATATAATAAATAAATATATAATTTGGGAAGAAATAAAAATAGTAAAGAATAAAAGGGAATTTAAAAAAAAAAAAGAGAAACGAAAAGGATGCATCTGGTACTTCCTAATCCGGAGAAGAGAAAATAAAAACACCAAACGAAAAAAAGAGGCTGAAGGCAGTTAAGAGCTCAAAGGGGCCCACGGAGTACTTGCAGCCACCAAAACCCTTGCAACGACTTGTAACTACTGAATAGGAGTAGCCTCCACTTTATTGACAGTACAAGTGAAGCTCACTTTGCTGAAAGTGTGAAGCACTCCATTAGTTGAAACCCACCACTCTCCCCCCTTAATTCAATCCAATTTTATAATCTCTCTCTCATATTTTAAAAATGGTGTATTGTGCCAGTACAACACAATGCATTCGTCAATGATAGGAGTGGGACGAGTGTAAGAATCATAGAGGCAGTTCTCTACTCCTGCCTAGCAAATACATTGCTTGTTGCAAGACCTAGGTGGACCTAGTTCACAGGATAAATGCAAGATCCAAGGAGATTTGTTAACTATTGTTATGGCAAATCAAATGGCAGCATTAATTGGTATTAGATTCTTCATTATTAGGTTATTTAGACGATCTATTGGGATAAGCAATATGCATTTTTTTTCTCGTTTTCTTAATTAGTAGACGGCATATGATTATAAAAGAATTTAAGTGATATCTATACTTTCTTTCTTATAAAAGAGTCAACTTCATAAATAAATAAATATAAAAAAATGAAATTTTGATTTATATATGATAAAAATAAATGGCAAAGTTAAATATCATATTTTTCGCAATACGTTTGTAAACATCAGTTATAGAATAAATAAACTTACTTTTTCTTATACATGAGAAAATAAAATAAATAAGATATACTTTTAATTATGGTTGCTTGCTTATATACTATAGTGGAGGCCGGATACAATGTCAACAATGACAATTATTTAGTATTTGTATATTATAATTTTAAGAGGATTAAAATTCTCCAGCACCGAGAGGACACTAAACAATTGTGTTATAATTCACAATTTCACATGTGGAGCAAGATAATTGGTGATCCATGTGTAGCCAATGGTTGGTCATCCAACCGCCACCATGTGGCTTTGTCAAACAGAACTCTCACTCCCAAGACGTGCACTTAACACTCACATTTGATTAAAGTCATTAATCCAAGTTGCTTCCCCTATTTAATGAAATGATGAGGAGGGTTTGATTAACTGGCGCCTAACAAAATTTTTAATAATAATCTATAAACACATAGCATAGCTTGGCTCACTGTCATAATATATATACATGTTCCAAGGTTGTTATATATGCACCTTGGTGTTAGCAAAATCATTATGCATGTCATCAATAAAATTTACTGCTGTCACAGTACAATGAATCTTTCTAGTAAAGTCATGAATCTCTAACTACTGATTTTATAAACATAATATTCTGTGATATGTTATTGATTGAGATAATTAATTGAGGTAGCTATATATTAGCCTTTTTTAACTTTGGTTCCGTTTGGACAGGTGTGGGAAGAAGGGAAGAAGTGGGAAGAAGTATTGGAAAGTGTGTAACTTTGTGAAGAGTTTGAATTGTTTATAATTTTTTTTCTTCCTCCTTCTTCTTCTCTCATCCAAACAAAGGCTTTGATATGAACTAAACAGAGACATTAGTAATTAACTGGTATTCCAGTCAGTAATTTTACACAATCATTAATGGTAGAAGTGATCCGACTGTCTAGTTTCCATCAGATAACTACAAATAAGTTAAAACTTATTACGCTAATATTATGCAATTAATTAGTCAGATACAGTTAAGTGGGCATTTGCTTGTTTATGAAAGGGACGGAAGATATATGTGGCTTGTCATCCATAGAATTGGATGAGCCGCTTGTTCTTTTCTGTAAGCAAAAAGCTGATTAGAGATTAGACTATGTCTATATGCAATAGTAAACGCTAACTTGGAAAACTGATTTAACGACTAATTAATTAATTAAGTTCAATGGAGAGTGATGCAAGATCACTTCTATACTCATCTAGAATTGATCCCTATATGTGCCTCTTAGTCATGCATCACACCTACTTATTGATCTGGAATTGAGCTGATAAAAGTTACTACTAAGCACATTAGCTTAAAAATTTAGCACAAGTGTTCAAAGTCATTTTAACTACTGATTGGGTATTATTAATTAATATAACTTGAGTGATAAATATACACTATGGAGATCTATGAATTATTGTACAGTAAAATCCTAAAGTACCAATATATATAGCATCAGATAAAGTTTCTTACATTTATGAATTTTTATAGCAATAATCATACTTGAACCAAGATAGTATGCTACTCAATTTCTATGTTACTACCAACTACACTGAAAACTCAAAAGCCGGATGTTACCACATATGCACACAAGCAGAATGCAATTAATTAAAACATACCTCAAAAAATAATGTGAAATAATAACCAGTTGGCTTACGCAATAAACGACTGGTCGACCAATAAGGAAATAGAGCTTATTGGCATTGGGCATGTCAATATGCTACCCTATAAATATTGTTGAATTTTTCTCAATTAACAAATGTTTAGAAACTGAATTTTGAAACGGCAACAGTGATACAAATGTATTCTATTACGTCGTGCGTATCATGGTCTAGACTAAAAATTATTCAACTCATCTCCACTTCAAACAGAAAATGGAGATTCACTAATACCAAACTTAGGCAAATTCTGGCAATATCAGCTGATGCTTAGTTGTGACTGCAGTTCAGCAGTTGGTGAATTTTCTCTGAAGCTGATGCATCAGCATCATATGGTAAGAATGGAGTTGTCCATTTGAATTGGAATCAAGGAAGGGAATTGCCTCTCTGTGCAAGTACAACTTTTATTCCTTTATGCATTGATTGGGCAAGGTAAGTGCTAGTTGGCTTGCAACTGAAACAAACTCATGGGAAGCTGAACCTAATCCATACACTTTTCTTGGCTTAGAGCCAGATAACAACCTCAAGCCAACTCTAAAGAGGTGAACAGCAGCACAAACAGAGATAAAATCATAAAAAGAAAAGAAGAGCAAGGAGCAAGCTCACTCCCTTTACGTGAACGCAATGTCACTCTTTCTCTCTCTCTCTTTCTCTCTAAAAACACCAATTATACCTTCACGGAAAAGCTCTATTGATCAAAGAAAGAATGCAAAGAATCATCTTTTTTCCATTCATCAATCAAGGTTAATTAACCAAATAATTTAACACGCCAAGTCATTAATTCACAGGATTTACCCCACGTTATTGACTAATATACCCCTCTTTACCAATTTCAAATATTTTCATCCCCAAAAAAAATTTGTAAAAAAAAAATAATAATCAATTGGCCATGTACTCATCAGTAATGGCAGTCTACTAATGACGACCTGAAAAGAAGCGGTTGTGTGACCGGTGTGGTGTTATCTGCCTCAAAAGGAAACTCCGGCTGAGCTATTACTTCCTCTGTCGCCTCCTCGGCCGGCAAATTAAGATCGAACTCTAACAAACTCCTCTCCTTCTTGACAATTTCCTGATATGATGTCTCTGCTGATGCAACGACCAATGGCCGGTGCCGCCTCATGTGGCCACCAAGCGCCTGCCCTGAATTGAACTCTGCTCCACATATTGAACATTCATGAATTTTGTTCGCCTTAGTCACTGCACCACTGCTGCCTCCAGCGATGCTGATGCCAACACCCACGGGGCTTGGTAGAGAATTTGTGGTGCTTATCTGTAGAGTAGTGTCGGCCACTTGATCGGGCTTCTTTTCGTCACGAGTTGGCGACAATCTTGGCTTCTTGTGACTTGCACGGTGACCTCCAAGAGCCTGAAAGGATGGGAAAGTCTTGTTGCATGTCTTGCACTCATAGCTTGTCGGTAGCGAGGGGTCAGCGGTTTTATTGACAGACGTCGGACCGGGACTGGATGGATCCGGGGACGGTACCCGGTGGCCTCGAGCCAATAAGATAAGGCAATTCGCCATGTCCTCGTCCTCTTCAGTAATACTCCCAGAACCCGACGCAGACGCAGATGCTGAGGCCGAGACCGTCTCTTCAGTCAGTGAATTCATGGGCTCTGTCTCGGGCTCAGGTTCGGGCTCTGGTTCAGGTGGTGCCGGTGGCATGGCAAGATGCGGGGCCCGCTGCCGCTTGGTGCGCCTGCCCTTCTTAACTGTGCTGGAGAGGCGAACATCTTCTTGAATTTCCATAGTGGGATTGAGGAAGCGGAGAAAACAAGAGAAGAGAAGAGAAGAGAAGAGAAAGGGGGGAGTGAGAGGGAAGAAGCGAGGTGTGGGGTGAGTGGAAGAATTGGGAAAGAATAATTATATAGGAAAATAGATGTCAGGGAGAAGAGAGGGGGGAAGATTGGAATAATAAATAAAGAAATTGGGGGCGGGGAGGAGTCAAAAGAGACCACCCGCTCTTTGCTCTTATGAAGAGTGAAGAGAAGCGAGGCGAGAGGGAAGGAAGGGGTGAATTAGTCCAGTGAGGCGGTTATAAAGGCTTTGACAGCTTTCAGTCGTTTGGTTTTTTTATGCAAGGAAAGAAAGGGAAGGAGCGGAAAAGGCTAGTCTTAACGAGACGAGTAGACGAGTGGGGTGTGAAATAGTTGAGGGGAAATATGGGTGGTGAAAACTGAAAAGATAGAATTAGTGAGCGGTGAACAGTCAGTGAGAGAGAGAGAGGAGGTGTAAGTTGGGTAACTGAGTTTGGGTGTGGGGTAGGAAAGATCCAGCGTGGCAGCACAACTGAATAACTTCCAAAATTTTCAGATTCTCTGCGGCAGTCAGTTGTGTAATTGTTTGAGTAGTGGATGTTGAGGCGTTACAGTGACCCGCTTCTCTAATCTCTACAGGCTATTGAGTAATGATAGAGGAGTTTGCTGAAAAAAGAAACAAATTGCTTGACAATAATACTTGATGGCCAAGCACGAAGAATCGGCTTGTGATCATGGCAATAGTGTTGTGCACCGGTGCGCCGGTTTTATCAGAAGCTTGAACTACTGCACAAGTGTATCTCGCAAATTTAGTAATTTTAAATGCAAGATACAATTCGCGTTACTTGGAAATTAATTAATATAATAATTTTGGGATACTCACACTAATGCTCTTTTAAGATTATAAAAATTAAAAATTAATTCCCTAGAGATCGCAACAATGCATTGGCAATATTTTGCTTATTTTGGCATAATAAATTGCAGAAAATTGAAGATCGTTTACTCGTTGATTAAGTGCACAGATGTCTGGCTTATTGTTTCTTCTTGGCACTATAACATCTAGAATCTACTGATTTTTTTTATGTCTGGCTTATTGTTTCTTCTTAGCACTATAACATATAGAATCTACTGATTTTTTTTACGTATTGATAAAATAAAATTTATTAATAATAAATTAGTTTGGCGTTATTGTAACAAACATAATTTTAACTTTGGATTCAGTTTATATGATATAGAATGGCGCGTTAAAAATGAGAAAAGTTTTATTTATGCAATTAAAAAAATTATGACTAAACATACAATTAATGAGAAAAAATAGGTAATTCTAGAACAAATCTGAATTTAAGATAAAATGAACATATATTTATTGAAAAAAAATTATATTTGAGAAATATAATAGTTTTTTTTTACCATTTAATTTACACTAGAAGAGTATCTATTATCAAACTTGTATGCATTCTAGAATTGAATTATCCAAAAAATATATATTTATATAGTGCTTAAATCGATGAGAAATTTACACCATCTGTTTTAGACTTTTTATTAAAATAATGTCTAATACGTTATCGCTGAGGTTATTAGGTCATTAATTAATTAATTAATTAACGTCTTTTTTCAAATGTGCATGTGCTACATTTTTTTAAGACTTATATATACCTATTATACCTTATAAGGTTATTGTCAACCGAGGTGAAAGCTAAAATTGGTAAAATACTTCATTTAAAAAAAAAATCAGAACGAAACAATTTTCTTTCATGGATGTAACCCACTTCTCAAAATTTTTAGTTAGAGCTGTGATTGTGCTTGTTTGACATGTTGGCTTGATAAAGTTACTCAATTGCTTAGCATATATATATAACACAAATCGTTAATCTGATTAAAGAGGTTAGATGCTCAGTCAAAGTGCGATTTAAAAGCGGTTAGATGCTAGGTAAAAATGTGAGGACCAAAAAATCTGACAACGTGGTATAACCGCAAACCTCCTTTCAAAGCCCAGCACATAGATAGTCATAGATATCAAAGGTAGTGGATCCGCACTTGATACTCTCAACTTGTGAAGTAATGGTGGTGTGTGTACCTCACCTATGGGAGCGTATTCTCTGGATGGTTGTTATTCAACCATCCAGTGGACGTCTTTCGATACGAGCCGTCTGATTTAATCTAAACGGTTAGATTTTTTCGGGCCTATCAATCTTAGTATCATGCACGGGGCATTTATAGCCATTGAGATTAAATCAGACGGCTGAGATCGAACCATCCACTGGATGGCCATCCAGAGAATGCGAATTCCCTCACCTATAGGCGAAAAACTAACAGAAAAGGTCAAATAAAGGAAGTGAAAAACGTGGTCTGATTACAGAGCATGAGAAGATTCTATATATGATCGGTTTTCACATACCAAAAATGTTTTAATAAAAAAAAATACCAAAAATGTAAAGGAAAGAAAATCATTACTTTTTGGAGGATTCTTGGACCCTTGGTGATTCGCTCAAGTTTCCTCCTCCTCAGTCTTTAGGTATTGTTCGGTGGTAGTAGCATTTTTAATGGCTTAAATTTAACTTGAGAAATAGAAAATTATTTATTTTAAAAATTTAATCATTTGAATCTAATTAAGACAAAATTTATAGTACTTATTAAAGCACCTATATAAAAAGAGTAAACTTGTCATATAAAAGGAGTAAACTTGTCAGATAAAAGGGTGTAAATAATTCTTATATCAATTATGGACCATTGATTTGTGTAATTTGATTTGATCAGTGGTCTAGATCAAAGTTAGACTTTTCTTAAAAAAATTAAGTTACTACCAAATTAACTATTTATTTAAAAGGAAAGACTAAATTATTGATTTTACCATAACTTTATTGCCTAACATGCAACATTTTATATATAACAAAAAAATAATATCTTCTAGATAGCCGCTATCTAGTTTCTCTAAAAAACAAAAAAATAATATCAACATTTTATTTTTTTTATTTGCCCACGTATTGAGGGGCATCTTTTGCTAGTATACCATAAAATATCAATATATGCTAGCCTTATCTGAAAAAAAAAGAACACATAATTAAATCTCTATTAGTTGAAGTGTAGATTTTGTAAATATTTTTTTTACAAGTTGATTATATTTCATTATATAAATAGAAATGATGAAAATCTTTCTTAAAACTATGTATTCATTATGAGATAGATTTTTTTTTTGGAGGAAAAAAATTACGTACAATGCACTTTGTTAACTACGTGGATTTTTCTTCTTCAATAATAAACATAATAAAGTTATTACAAAGTCAACAAAATTTTACCAGTCATTATAGCTAAAACACATTGCATATAAGGTACCCTACGAATGCTTCATATCCGTTAATTGTAAGATAATTTTTATTGTATCTTACAGGATAATCGAATAATAAACACAACTATATGATAATATATACGATGATGGTTTTATATGTATGAATTATTACACCATTTTGATTGTTCGAAATTCACGTTTATAAATTAATTTAAAGTACCAAATTAAACATGCATCCTGATCCAAAATATTAAAATCAACCAAAATTATAATTCCAATGTGACTATTTATTGATGGTGTTTGATTTTGTTAATATTTATTTCAATAATCAGCATATAATCATTCAATAATCATTATTCCGATGATAATTAAATTGCTTATACAATATTAAATTTGTTCCAAAAGAAACTTTAGTTAATAAAGGGCTAATTTAAGATAAATATATTTTTACAGAAAGATCACTAAAAGAATTTTTATTTTTTTATCCTTTTTTTACATTGTATTCGTTTGCAGCCGTGATTTTTTTTAAAAAAATGGTGCTAGAGTTGAAAAAAGAAAAATCCAAGTCATGGTTGAAAACTAAGCAACAATACAAAACCTTGTGTTTTCCTTTTGATTGCCTTTTCCTCCTAATCTCCTTGAATTAACACGCTGAATATTAATTTATTCTACAATTTCAAAATAACTTGGTAAGTGGTAAAGGATTGGTGGACTGCTTGCATCCAACTACAAAAACAACAGGCTCCCCTCACCTTTCTAGAGCTACTTACAAGAACTAATAGTGTGGGGACAGCTTAATTTAGTGCTCAGCTTGTAAGCAAGTGCCACATATCCATATCTCAATTCAGGTTCTCTGCGGTCTATTTGATGATTAAATGGTATTGCGAGTCACCAATATTAGCGAGTAGGAGTCCACAACAGGGATATTTCTTTGGAGGGCCTTCAACTTTACCCATTAACGCCTATGTTTGGATGAGAGAAGGAGGAAGAAGGAAGAAGGGAAGAACAAAAATTTATAAACAATCCAAACTCTTCACAAAATTACACACTTCCCAATACTTCTTTCCTTCTTCCCTTCTTCCCACACCTATCCAAACGGAGCCAACGAGTCGACAAACTTTGGTTTTTTTCTTTCTAGGCCACCATAAATTGTAAAGTTGTTTTAATTAATTTGTTCTAACATCATTTTTTTCTAATATTAGGAACCATTTTATTATGATGTTAAATTTCGTTAAAATTTGTATGGTAATTTCAAAATTTATTAGTTTTAGTAGAAGAAAACAAAAAACAAGTAGAATGACTTCATCATACAAAAGCTTAGGATATGCAATGACACAGTAAGAAAAATAATTAAAATACAATAATAATTTCATGTACAAAAGGGACAAAAAATAATTTCAATTATCCATTAATTACAATTGTTTTTCTTACAACATATAAGTCTGCCTGCTTTCATGCATGGTTCTTTGTTCCTTTTAAGCACGTACCTCTCAGTGAGGCATCAAAAAATAAAATTATTTTATATTTTTCATTTTTTCCTCTCTCTCTCTCTAACTACATTTTTTTGGTTTCTTCTCTAACTACTTTTGGCGTTAGAAGACTAGTTACAAGTACATGTCCTCATATTTGGCATACCAATTTTGTTTCCCCGTTTGTCAATTAAATTGTCCCTTTTTTAAAGCTTTATTTCTATATATTCAAGCCAGGAAATTAATTACGACAGTTGAGGAAAAAGTCCTGTAAAGCAAGCGTGTCAACTTAAGTGAGTGTTTGAGTTTTGAAGCCATACATATCTTGTACTAAGGGTTTGGTATGTGACACTTTACTTTTGCCAATTAACAAATGAAATTTTGAATATTCAAACTTCGTTAGTGTAAAATGAGAATAAGTTTGTTGTCTTCGCCTCTTTTATAAATTAAGAAACAAGAAACAAAATGGATAACTGAAGAGAGAAAAGAAACTTAATACTTCTAATTAATTCTCCATGATCAAACCACAAATAAGTTTAAAACAAAAAGTCATATTATGTTCTTAAACACATGTACTATTAACAGAATAACTGAATAAGTTATATTTGATAAACATTAACAGACAATCAAAAAAAAAGATAAACATTAACAGAAGAAAATTGTAAATTTAAAATCTGAAATTGCATATATATCCTTTCTTTTAGTTATGTTTCATATTAAATTTATGTAATGCAAAAAAAAATGATCAGTGATCTATCGAATGGTTTAAAAAAAAAATTAACAATTTGATCTTATTAACTCTTGATGAACGAACAAAAACGACACCCTAATTATATTAGCTACCAACAGCATATATTAAATTAAAAATTTTCTTTTTCCGATCACAGACTTTGTCAAATATCATATCAAACATATTTAGTAATCTATGTATCATTCCATGATTAATTACAATCTGGTTGATAGTGGGAGCAAGTATACAAGCCTGTTCTGGGAGACTTGGAAGCTCAATCGTCTGAAGCCGGATTCATTTGTCTGGTTTGACTTCAATCAATACACAAAATATAAACTTATTTACTATATTAGTAGTTAAAAATGGAAGCTTAGTAGGTGGGTGTGCTTGACTTACTAAATAATGTATTGCACTACTGAATTAGTTAGCACAACATACATGCTACCCAAACCAGCATCTACCAAACCCTGTTCCCACTCCTCTACAATTATTCAAAGGTGTCTGGGTTTCCATATAACCCAAATTAAGTTTGATTTTAAAAGTATTGTAAACATAAAGTATAATTGAGTAAAGCCCAAATAGATGATAAAATAAGGCAAATAAAAAACATACCCCTAGACAGAACAGAAATATACAATTCTTTTATTTATTTTTTTAATTTGCCCCTACTTTTAATCTTTATGGCCCAATATTTATGGTTTTTGCGCCTAACCACTGTAGGGAATATGCTAAACTTTCGTAAATACTAAATTGTAAACTGTTGATACTCATTTTCCCTTGTAAATGTACATTTACTTAACTCAAGGAAAATAGTTTTTTTTTTTTTTTTATACACTAGATAGGGGCTATCTAGAAGAACTCAAGGAAAATAGTTATACTTCACTTAAAGTCATTCTAGAGCATGACCCCTCTCCATAATTGATCTTGGTTAATTGGTTCCATAGCCATTAAACTAGAGAGATTCATGGATATCATCAATTGGACGGTTCATGATGTGGGAAACTGGGAATATATAATATGTAATGACTTTCTTAAGTAAGATTATGTGCCAGTGGCAGTTTTAAGTCAATATGTAATGTTGAAGACAGGACAGCATGAAACCACAGAAGCAAACAACTTCCCTGTAGAGAATCTCTGACATATGGGACCCAAAAATAATACGAGTTCTGTTGCCAATTGTTAAAGGGAAAATCAGGATATACCCCTCAAATCATAGCTAATTGGAAATATTCCCCTCTAATCTTCATATTTGAAAATATCCCCCTCCAAACATACTTCTTGTTGATATTTACCCCTTGGTTGCTTTTTTAATTGTGAAAAATCAGATTTTATAATTTCAGACGAAAGTACCCTTATGATTCATCTTCCTCTTAATTCTCGCTCTGTTTAACAATTAACGATAGCAACTTTTCTCTTTACTCTTTCAAATAGTTTCGTTCTTAGACCACCGAGATAAGAAAAAAACTTTATTTATCCTTTAAAATTGCTACAAAGAATGCTTTTACTCATTGGCTAGGAGCAAGCATCTCTGGAAGCAATCGGTTCTGAAATTTTTTTTTTCTATTTTGTTGCTTATTTGTTGACTATTTGTTGACTTGCAATTATTTTATAGTTAAATTGTGGTTGTTGGAAATAATGGTACTATTCTCTCTACATAACGTACAAGAAGAAGAAGGATGAAAATGTGGCTATTAGAAGCAAGCTGATAGGGAGAAAATGAGTAATGGACTAATGGTTGATGTTGTGGGGGCTCGTGTGGAAAAATCAGGACACGTGCATAATCCATACATATTTGACAAATTCTTAGCGACTCAGGCCTTAGGCCAGAATTTTAGGGAAAAATGATTTGCAAACGGAGGAGAATATACTCATCTAGAAATATCGAATTTTTTATTGCAATCAGACATAGCGAATAACAGTAGGAAGATGAATCGTTAGGGATATTTTCGTCTAAAATTTTAGAAACTTATTTTTCAAATAAAAGAAAAGGACAAAAGGATATATATCTACGCAAAGAATGTTTAGAGGGGGGTATTTCCAAATATGAAGATTAGAGGGGGATATTTCCAATTAGCTATGATTTGAGGGGTATACCCATGATTTTCCCACAGTTGAATGCCACACAGGGCAGCATATGTAAGTGTGCATCAGGGGATCCGAATTGTTAGAGTATGATTGATTGATTGTATTAGGTAGGAGATATCAAGATTGTATGATTGTTGAAGATTAATAACAATAGAGATTGTAGAGGGTTGGTAGGAGATGCACTATTGGAGATGGTTAGTAGTGAACTTAGAGTAGCCTATAAATACAATATAATTGTAATCATTTGAGGATTAAATCATTTGAGGATGACAAGCTCGATCGTGTGTCACTACGATGAGCTTGAGGGGGGATGTTAGAGTATGATTGATTGATTGTATTAGGTAGGAGATATCAAGATTGTATGATTGTTGGAGATTAATAACAATAGAGATTGTAGAGGGTTGGTAGGAGATGCACTATTAGAGATGGTTAGTAGTGAACTTAGAGTAGCATATAAATACAATGTAATTGTAATCATTTGATAACAATTCAATACAAATCTCATTCTATATCATGGTATCAGAGCCAGATTATTAATCTTGATATCTCCTACCTAATACAATCAATCAATCATACTCTAACACGAATACATATGAAAGTGGGAATGGGATGGGAAGGCCAGATTCTTCGGCTTGAAGATTTGATTTCATTTTTGGAACTTGTTGTGTCAAGCACGAATTGTGTACCGGATTACTGCCACGCAATTGGTGGTAGTTCAAACTACATTGGGGGTTTGATTGGTCGATTCATTAGTTGTATATGAACTGTGCGTTGTTAATTCATACCCATGACATGTAAGTGTAGATTTCATAGGTCAATGTCTAAACATAGGCTTTCTTATTTAACGTCCATTGGCTTTGTTAATGGGTAATCACTAACTTCAATATTTGTGTCGTTCTAACTTCTAATAAATAGTTTAACATGCATACAAATTGCAAGGAGATGTTTTATTTTGTCCGTCTTGGATATATCTAGATCCCGTTAGCACTATAATAAGTAACTAATACTTGTAAACATCTTCATTTAATTTATTCTACCAATATGTTCATTTAATTTATTTTGTCCGTTTGGATGCGTTGAGAATAAGGTAGGAAGAAGAAATTTATTGGGAAGAGGTAAATTTATTGGAAAGTGTGTAACTTTGTGAAGAGTTTGGATGGATAGAAATAAATTTATTGGTAAAAAGTGATTATTCCTTATTCCTTATTCCGAGAAGAAGCCATCCAAACAGATAGAACCACATGTAAATTAAAAATATATCTTGAATAGTTTATTAAATTGTTATGTAGACCAAAAAGATTTATCTTACTGAGCTCATCTTTCAATCTTGCTATTTCTGAATACAAAATCCGTTAAAAATTGGATAATAAAAATCCTAATTTAGTAAGTTAAAAATGTTTTTGAGCTTTTCTAGAAACTATATATCATTTTATTTAAAAAATATATATTAAGTTACCCATGTAAGCTTGTTTAATTGAGGGGTGACATAGTCAATATTTATCATCATTTGGACCGTACTTGGCACTTAAAATTAACTCAAACCAACGAAATACTTATGAATTATCGTGTTTTTCCCAGGATTTGGCTCTGCCGTCGTTTCTTCTCTTCTCTATGTACAGGTTTTAGTGATTTCTGGTGATTACGGAGTATTTCGATGGATTCCCGGTGTTTTCTGCACGCTAGACGACTCATTCCTAGCATAGGAGGCATTTCTCAGCACTCTGCTCGGTCCGAACAGCAGTTCATTCGGTCCGATTGGCACACAGCCGCCATGCCACTTTCCTTATACTCCACTCGGTCCGACCAAGGTATCATTCGGTCCGAGCAGACGACCGCCATAGCAAGTTTGGAATGTTTTTCAACATGGAAATTGGATTTTCTTGGTATTCTTTCTTGCCTTGGCGTCAAAACCTTCTCTATATACACCTGGGAACATCTATATATACGGGGGGCACGCCTAGGATAAGAAGGGGGGCTACCCTAGATTCCCACTTCCCAAAAGGCTCTTTTATGCTCTTTATCCATTGGAGATCATTAGGATTTGATTCTAGAAGACGACGGCAGTTGTGGAAAGACGATTTTACCACCCTGCAGCACCCCTTGCCTATTGGGTCCTTGGATTGATCAAAAAGGAGTATTTGTTTTGTATTTCTTTATGATTTTCTCTTACGATTTGATGGGCTTGTATCTCTATCTTTATATACTGTTTATTATGTGTTTTGCTACTATGTTAGGCTAATTAACTATGTAGTCTTAGGATTAGGGGATTACCTTTATGTTTGGATGATGTTTGTTTGACTTGTTATCTTATATTATGCTTTGAGATTTGTTTATTGAGAATTGTTTTGATTGCTTAAATTAAACCACTTGTTGAATCACTAATTACCCTCTAGTTGAACAGCTGCATCTAGTAGGTCTAAGTTAGGATAAACAAGTTGAATTGATTTAAGTACTTGGGGTAAATTGTTGATCCGAAAGGGGAAGTTAGCTAACACCAAAAGTGTAGTTTTTAGAATGGTTCAAAAGACTTCTAAATATCCCTAAGAACTCCTTTAAACAAGTTTAATTTGTCGTACTCTATACCAAAAGTTGTGAATCGATTAAATTAATTAGGTTAGATTGTGATCGAACCAGTATCTGCACCAACAAGCGAAAGCTGAGGCTTAGAACAACTAGGTTTGACCAATAAACCCTGACTTTAAGCATAACTCAGTATAATAAACCAAATAAACTCACTTTTGTCTTCTGCTCGGACCGAGTGAGACCTTGTTCGGACCGAGCAGAATGGCGACCGTAGTTTAAACACCAAGTTTAGCACGAGATTGTTCGACTTTGGAGTTTAAGCAACCAAACATAATTGAAACCCCGACTCCTAGGACACTCTATTATCTGATTAAAACCCAAAAGACTTACCTTTAGTACTTTGCTTTAATTTTAGTTTAATTGTTTTATTCCAAGTCTAAAAAAATCAACCAAAACTGTTTGAGCACTATTTAATTTTATATTATTCAAAATCCCATAAAATATTTCCATCTAGATTTTAAGAAAAGATAAGTCCAGTATTCATAGATCCGTCCCTTGGGTTCGACCCTAAAGCTATATTCTGAACGATTAGTGAGGTTAGCTATAGGTTACAAATTTATTTGATTCCTAGGTAATAAACCTTCATCAAATTGGCGCCGTTGCCGGGGACGGTGTTGATATTGGATCCTTATTTTACTATTAAGAGACTAGATTTATTTTCCTTTTTCTCTACTCACGTTTTCTTCTATCTTTTATCGCAGGACTGGCAGGTGATAGGCAGAGAAAGAGGTCCCCGCCCCCAAAGGTCAAGGATTTCCTCCTGAGGATCAACAAGGAGGCCGAATCCTCTTCCTCTGCCTCTGCTCGGACCGAGCAGACTCTCATTCGGACCGAGCAGCACCCAGAGCAGCGCGAAAGCAACTCCGCAATGGCCGACCAACTCACTCCCGAAGCCATTGCCCAACGCACCCAGGAACTGGAGAACCTCCGTCTCCAGCTTGAGCAAAGAGAGGCTCAACTCGCAGCGGAGCGGGACGCTCTCACAGGACAACGAAGGGAATTAGAAGACGAGCGTCGCCGCTGGACCCAAGAGGACGAGGCTAGCGTCCATAACTCTGATGATGAGGATGGCCGAGACCGTGAAAGGACACTTGGAGAATACGGAGCCCCGAATGCCAAAGATGTGGGCGGGCCCGTGTTGATTCCGGGCATCGCGGCTAACAACATGCTAATCTCTCCAAATCATGTCTCACTAGTCCAACAGACTCCGTTCTACGGAGATGACAAAGAGGACCCTCATGCTCATTTACAAAATTTCATTGATTGCACACGTTTAATTAAAATTAATGGGGTTTCTCAACAAGCAATTAGGCTGTTACTGTTTCATTTCACCCTTAAAGATAGTGCCCGCAAATGGTATAAGACTTTGAAAAAGGGTTCAATTCGGTCTTGGGATCAAATGGCACAAGTCTTTCTAGAGAGATATTTCTCAACTGATAGGTCTGATACAATTAGGAGAGAATTGAACAACTTTGCCCAAAAAGATGATGAAACAATGAGGGATGCTTGGGAGCGATTTAGGGATCTTGAAAACTCATGCCCACACCATGGCATTCAAGACTGGCTTTTGATTAAAAACTTTTATAGCGGTCTATATGACAATATCAAAATTAATATTGATTCACTTTCAGGTGGGGCATTCAAACGGCTTGATGCAACTCAAGGGCGAGACCTACTCGATCATTGCGCACGGAACTATACGTGGTATCCAATCCCCAACCCCCGCCGCTCTGGCCATGCGAAGCACCAAGTGCACGAGATCACTGCTAGAGATGACAAGATTGCTGAATTGGAAGCCAAGCTAGCATCTTATCAGTCCGCCCAAGGGTCTCATCTCTATTCAAATGAATGTGGTGCTTGTGGCGAAGAAGGGCATAAATCCCCAGATTGCCCCCTTGCTAAAATCAATGATGACATGGCTCAAGTGAACTCTCTGAATAGCGAACCATCCTATTACCCTAGGCATATATTCAACCGGAGCTATTCATTGGACGAGGGTGAGCAAAGAGATTGGGAGCACATGAATGACCCAAATCTTAAGAATACGATGCAAAAGTCCACTCTTGACCGGCCCTACCAACCCAAGTACAATTACAAGGGACAGAACCAGCAGCCCCCTAGGCGAGATCAACAGTTCAACAACTCTAATGGATCATTTCCTAGGAAATCGGTCTATAACAAAGACGGGGTTCCCCCGGTCGTCCAGGAGTTCATGCATCAGCAAGGCAAGTTCAACTTGATGATGGCGGAGGGATTGGATGAACTTAAGGCAACCACCAATGAGTTGAAAGGTAGCGCCGCTTCCTTGCAACGTTTGGAGCGAATGATGGAGCAACAATTCTCTAGGCCTCAAGGAAAGCTCCCAGGGCAGCCTCAGGTGAACCCTAATGCTGAAATCAAAGCCCTGCATGTTTTGAGAAGCGGAAAGGAGTACCAAGACCCGCCAATGCCAGCTCATCCTTCTGCTCGGTCCGAGCAAGGTCTCACTCGGTCCGAGCAAGGCAGTCCAGATGATCCTAAGGTGGTTCTGGAGCAAGGTACACCATCTCCTCCCCTTCGGCAGGAGTCTCAGGCCCAAGAGCCACCCCTGGACCCTCAAGGTGCAGCTGAACCCACCATGGCACAGTCTACTCGGACCGACCAGACTCTCACTCGGTCCGAGCAGAGTACAAACGTGGCAAAGCAAAATGGCAATGGGAAGGTAGTGCAAGCCGTTCCAGCGTACCATCCCCCTGTTCCTTTTCCCCAGCGCCTGGTGAAGTCCAAGGAGGATGCTCAATTTCGATTCTTTTGGGCTATTCTTAAGCAAATGCAAATCACAATCCCTTTCACCGACGCGATTGAACACGTACCCATCTACGCCAGGTTCTTGAAGGAACTGTGCACAGGTAAAAGGTCCATAGAGGAGTTAAAGACTGTGGCATTAACATATAAAAGCAGTGAGGCCTTGAAAAACCCAATGCCACCTAAACTTGAGGATCCGGGCAGGTTTGTCCTCCCTTGCACCATTGGTAAAGCCATCATTAAGCAAGCTTTGTGTGATATGGGCGCTAGCGTTAGCCTAATGCCGAAGTCAGTGTTTGAGAAAATCGGGATTGGTAAGCTCACACCCACAAGTATGACCCTCAAGCTTGCCGATTCAACGATTCGATTACCCTTAGGTGTTTTAATGGATGTCCCTGTACAAGTGGGTAAATTTGTTGTGCCGGGCGATTTTGTGGTGATGGAAATGGAGGTAGACAAGGAAGTGCCTATAATCTTGGGTCGACCTTTCCTTAGAACCGCCGGTGTGATGATGGATGCCCGAGACGGGACAATTTTGGTCAGAGTGGGGGGGGAGAAACTCTTATTTTCAATAGACCACGCTATGAAGTGCCCCGACCCCGCGAAAACCTGTTTCATGATCCAAGAAAATCCCGAAATTGAAGAATCACTTGAGGACCAGTACCAAATAGCCTTAGAGACCTACCAAGCCTTTCTCTGTGACATGCAAGAGGCTATTGGGGTAGAGGAAACCTTGGAAGTTGAAATAGAGGGCCACACGGCAGCCATTTCATCTTCCTCGACCACTCACTCGGACCGAGCAGACCCTCACTCGGACCGAGTGGATATTCGAATGGGCACAGAGGAATCAGACCTTCTGCTCGGTCCGAGTAACTCTCATCCGGTCCGAGCAGCACCCCCTTCAATTGACTTAAAGCCTCTTCCCGCGTCTCTAAGGTACGAATTCCTTAGCTCTGATCAAACATACCCAGTTATTGTTAATTCGGAGCTAGATGCAGGACAAACGGAGAAACTTTTGGTGGAGCTAAGGGCGCATAGGGGTGCGATTGGCTATTCGATCGAGGACTTGAAGGGCATCGATCCCGCAATTTGCACACATCGAATCCTTATGGAAGACGATCACAAACCCACTCGAGAGGCACAGAGACGACTCAATCCCAACCTTAAGGAGGTAGTCAAGAAGGAGATCCTCAAGCTCCTCGATGCGGGCATCATCTATGCAATCTCCGATAGCAAATGGGTGAGCCCGGTCCATGTGGTTCCCAAGAAAGGAGGCACAACGGTGGTCGAAAATGACAAAGGCGAGATGATTCAAACTCGTGTAGCAACTGGATGGAGGATGTGCATTGACTACCGCAAGCTCAACGCGGCAACTCGCAAGGACCACTTTCCTCTCCCTTTTGTTGATCAAATGCTAGAGAGATTAGCTAATCACTCATATTTTTGTTATTTAGATGGTTATTCGGGTTTCTTTCAAATACCAATCCATCCAAATGACCAAGAAAAGACCACTTTTACTTGCCCATATGGTACCTATGCCTACAAAAGAATGCCTTTTGGCCTTTGTAACGCACCCGCAACCTTCCAACGTGCTATGATGGCAATTTTCTCAGATTTTATTGAAAAAGAAATGGAAGTATTTATGGATGATTTCTCTGTTTACGGTACTTGTTTTGATTCCTGTCTTGCTAACCTATCTAAGGTCTTGCAGCGATGTGAGGAGGTCAACTTAGTCCTGAATTGGGAGAAGTGCCATTTTATGGTGCAAAAAGGGGTAGTGCTAGGCCACGTGGTGACATCTCAGGGAATTGAGGTTGACAAGGCAAAAATCGAAGTGATTGAGAAGCTTGGGGTACCAAAGAGTGTCAAGGACGTGCGAAGCTTCCTAGGCCATGCCGGATTCTACCGCCGATTCATCAAAGACTTTTCTAAAATTGCTAAACCTTTAAGTAATCTTCTTGTTAAGGACAATGATTTTATTATTGACGATGACTGTTTGCATGCGTTTAATAGGTTGAAGGAAGCTCTCGTCTCCGCCCCGATTTTACAACCTCCCGATTGGACTCAACCATTCGAACTCATGTGTGATGCGAGCGACTTCGCGATTGGAGCGGTGCTCGGACAAAAGAAGGACAAGAAGCCGGTGGCCATCTATTATGCCAGCAAGGTGCTCGATCCAGCTCAAGCGAACTACACAACAACTGAAAAGGAGCTCCTCGCCATTGTGTTTGCCTTAGACAAGTTTCGATCCTATCTGGTGGGGTCTAAAGTCATCGTTTACACGGACCATGCGGCGATTAGATATCTCCTAAGCAAGAAAGATGCCAAACCACGGCTCATTCGGTGGGTGCTCCTTCTACAAGAGTTTGACCTTGAAATTAGAGACAAAAAGGGTACCGAAAACTCTGTTGCTGATCATTTGTCACGCCTACGTTGGGAGAAGGACCAAGGCAATCAAGTGCCCATTAATGATTCATTTCCAGATGAGAAGTTGATGAGTTTGGAGCTCTGTTCGGACCGAGCAGACCCTTACTCGGACCGAGCAGAAGAGCAGGAAGTCGACTGGATGCACGTGGCGCAGCATATCCTCTCTCTGGATCTTCATTCGGACCGAGCAGGCCCTTACTCGGACCGAGCAGATGATCGAGTAGCACGTTTCCAGCAGCCATGGTACGCCGATTTGGCCAACTATCTTGCAAGTGGGGTCCTACCTCCTGAAATGAGCTGGCAAGAAAAGAAGAAGCTCAAGTCAGATGCCAAGTATTACTTTTGGGAGGAGCCTTATCTCTTTAAACTTGGAATTGACGATATCTATAGGCGATGTGTCCCATATGAAGAAGTTCGGGCGATCTTAGCAAGTTGTCATTCATCAGCCTACGGTGGGCACGCCTCATTCTCCAAAACAGCCGCCAAGGTACTCCAATCTGGCTTCTATTGGCCTTCTCTCTTTAAGGATGCACGTTCTTTTGTGATGTCATGTGATCAATGTCAAAGGACGGGCAATATTTCAAAAAGAAATGAGATGGCTCTTAACCCGATTCTTGAGGTTGAAATTTTTGATGTATGGGGAGTTGATTTTATGGGGCCGTTTCCTAGTTCTCAGGGCTATGAATACATCTTGGTTGCTGTTGATTATGTCTCTAAATGGGTTGAAGCGATTCCATGTAAGGCTGCGGATTCCAACTCAGTGCTTAGGCTCTTTTCTAAAGTGATTTTCCCGCGATTTGGGGTGCCTAGATCGGTGATTAGTGATGGTGGGAAGCACTTCATCAACCGCAACTTTGACAACCTCTTGAAGAAGCATGGCGTGATCCATAAGGTGGCGACTCCTTATCATCCCCAAACGAGTGGTCAAGTGGAGGTGTCTAATAGGGAGATAAAAAGTATTTTGGAAAAGACGGTGGCGAGAACCCGCAAGGATTGGGCTAACAAGCTTGATGATGCATTATGGGCTTACCGCACCGCTTTCAAGACACCTATTGGCATGAGTCCTTTCAAGCTTGTCTATGGGAAGCCGTGTCATCTCCCGGTTGAAATAGAGCACAAGGCGTATTGGGCAACCCGAGCAATCAACATGGATCTTCTCAAAGCGGGTGAAAAACGCATTCTTGACTTACACGAATTGGATGAGGTACGCCTAAACTCATATGAAAATGCTAAAATGTACAAGGAAAAGACAAAATTTGTGCATGATAGGCGGATCTCAAGAAGAGAATTCAAGGAAGGCGATTTAGTGCTACTTTTCAACTCAAGACTCAAACTCTTCCCGGGCAAATTGAAGTCAAGATGGTCCGGCCCTTTCCGAGTCGTGAAGGTCTACCCCTTTGGAGCCATAGACATTTGTGACAAGGATGCAGACCCATTCAAGGTTAACGGACAACGCTTGAAGCATTACATCGCTAATGAAGAGCAAGAAGAAATTCAAAGCATCTCGCTTGACGAGCCCGATCAAAGCGAGACTTAGAAAACATGGTCAAGCTAGGGACCTAAAACAAGCGCTTCTTGGGAGGCAACCCAAAGATTTCTTCAACTCTTCCTTTTTTTCTTTATATATATATTTTTATTTTTCAACTTTTCTATTTTCAATGACAAATTAAAATATATAAAAAAAATACAAAATAAAATATAGATAAAAAAATTGAAAAGAAGAAAACCCATAAAAATTTGAAAAACAAAAAAAAAACAAAAATAATAATAATAATAATAAAATAGGATTTGTTTATGATTTTGGTTTGGTTAATTGTAGGGATTTTTAAAGAAACAAACGATGGAAGATGCAATCCGTGCTAGAGCACTCCGGGTCAAGTAAGAGAACAACCCACGAACGACCTCATACAGATTGCACAACACCTTGATAAAGAAGGGGCACTATCCTGGACATGTAGAGATTTGATTGGGCATAAAAAAAAGAGGAGAAAGTCAAATAGGCGAATCTACACCTCCCATTCGATCCGAGCAGATACTCACTCGATCCGAGTGACAATGGCCATCTCTCTCTAATTTTTCTCTTTTCACTCGATCCGAATGGAGTCTCACTCGATCCGAGTGACTGGCAATGGCGGCGCAGTCAAAGCGCAGTCCACTCGATCCGAGTGGGCCTCATGCTCGGACCGAGCAAATCGATAATGGGCCTTTATTTGAAAACTGGGCTGATTTAATTTTGTTTTCTTTTTGCAGAAAACTGGAGACCTCCATTGGGCGCTCGAGTGGACGCCTCCATTTCACGCAGAGACGCCTCTGTTCGTGCCTGAAGCGACGCCTCCCCTCGTGCCTCACGGGACGCCTCCCTTCGCGTCAGGACGCGCCCTCTCCTGCGCCATTCACGCCTATTAGCCGTTACACCTGACCCGCCAGACCCGTAACCCGACCCGTTGCATTTAAAACCCAGCCTACCCCCTTCCTCTCCTTCTTCTCTCTCTCTCTCGTGTCTTCTTCTCCTCCAAACCGAAACCTCCAACCCAAAATCACATCTCCTCAAATACTCCACCATTTTCAGAGATCAAAGTCTCCCCTTGCTCTCCTCTCTACTCTCTTGCGTTCTCAACCTTTAATTTCCCCAATCGAGTCCTCTTTGCGACGGGTTTTTCGCGACACGATTCTCAAGACTCACGGCCAACTTGAGGGATTCTTGCTCTCACTGGATTTTAAGCACTTAGAAGGCATCTCCATCGCCTTCTCGAGTGATTTAAAGGCTGTGGAGGTTCAATTGTGCGGGGGTCTCAAATCGGCCTCGACCCTCCTTGCGACTCACCATTCTTGACCACTTCTCGATTTGTCGTTGCTCCAGGAGCACTTCAGGATCTCTCTCTCACTTCTCGACCACAAACAAGGCGTCAAGAAGGAATTATCATCGCTGCCTCATCACATCCATCAAGTCCCAAAACCACTAAAGGTCAACTCGCTCTCTTTTCTCTGTCAATCGATCATTTGTTGTTTAATTGGGTTTGTTTGAGTATTCAAAAGAATTAGATCAGTGATTTTGAGGTCAAGACCAACCAATTTCACCAAAAACCAGAAAATCCATCCTGCTCGGTCCGAGTGTCCTGTTTACTCGGTCCGACCAGAAGCAGGTTTCTGCCAAAAACTCACACCCGCAGCCTCACTCGGTCCGAGTAACTCCCTTGCTCGGTTCGAGCAGACCACCATCAGAGCAAAAACTGTTCTCTTTTGACCCCAATCATGGTGAATCCAAGGCAGACCAGGGCCAGTGCTAGGGCAGCAGCCTCCTCTTCCTCTCAGGCAACCCCTGCTCAGCCAGCACGGCAACCTTCATCCGGGCCCAACCCGGATTATGTTAGGCACCCCGAGGCGGTGAACTATGAAAAGGAGGCTGGATTTCTCATGCCATGGACCTATATGTTCCTCAATTACATGAAGATTAAGCACAGGACCTTTGAGCACACTCGATTCATGGACATGCGAACTTTAGAGGAGTTTGGTGTGGCGGAGCAATTTATTGAGATATCAAGCAATGTTGGCATCAAACCAGAATTTTGGAATTTCCGTGAGCCAGCCTACCGCGCTCTTTCCTTGGAATTTTTGTGTTCACTCGAGCTTCTAGAGGAGAATGGGAGAGAATACATAGCTTACCAACTTGGCAACATTGGTAGAAGGGCATGGCTAGATGAGTTGTCGGGGGTATTTCAATTGGAAAATGGGGCCGTGGAGCAATTGAGTTGGACAAGAGATCCTAACAATGAAATGACAAGGGACGCGGTTTGGAGTTGCTTGAGTGGGCGCATTGATAACTTGCAATCCCGCCATGTGCAACATCCCACTCTCAGGATCCTTCTTCGCGGCATAGCAGCCACTATCTTTGCTCGTGGTGAGACGGTGAACATCACGAATGGCCAAGAGATCGCCTTCCTATGGCACATGCTCCAACCCGAGCCCGAGAGGCTTAATGTCATTAAATTCATGGTTGAGCATTGGATCTATCAAAGGGATAAGAAGAACATCACGGGGAACATCACCATGGGCTCCTTTGTTACCATCCTTGCCAAAAGACTCAGGGTGCGCTTGCCTCAAGCTAGTGATTGCACGGGATACACCCATTATGATGATGAGAGGTTCCGGGCGGCACGATTCATCAAGATAAGCCATGAGAAAATAGGAGAGCCCGGGAGAATCCTTTGGCTTCGCGATCAAGCAAGCAACTTCTACCTTCCTTACCCGCATAAGGTAGATCTCTCTAATTCTAACTCTTGGCTCATACCCTTTGACTATGTGACTCCTAGGAGCGGCGCAATACCCGAGGTAGCCCCACCTCAACCTCCTCTGTCCATACCCATGGAGACAGATGAGGCAGGCACATCCGAGAGGCCCATCCCGCCTAGTCATGCACCCTCTTCTTATGACGGCAATGATCAAATACCACCTTGGGCCACCAACCTCATGAATATGATGGTTGAAGTGCGCGATGAAGTGAGGCGCAACACGAATGCTTGTGCGGATTATGGGATGCACTTGAGTCGCCTTTCCAATGAAGTGATGCAATTGGGCCAGCGCATTGATGATCTATACTGGATTGAAGGCGAAGATGACCAACCATTGAATGAGCCGGCGAATCCGGAACAAGCCGAAAGCAGCAGTCGCTCTGCGACTCTCTCTGTCACCAAGGAGGCCTCCCCGAGCCATCACAGCGGGTCCCGTCGCAGCTCCTCTTCTCGGAGCTCGTCTTCTCGTCAAATATGATCGGTAACTCGTCTTTTTCTCCTATTTTACATTTTCTCTCCGTGAATGCATGCTTGGGACAAGCATCGTTGAAGTTTGGGGGGGGGATAGGAGCAAAAGCACATGTGAGGGTTAAATGGGTTAATTCTGAATGAAACGGGTCATTTAGGGAGAATTTTTCATTTTTTTTTCGCTTCTGCTCGGTCCGAGTGGTGTTTTGCTCGATCCGAGTGACTTTGATCTGAGCTCCGTTCTGTACTCGGTCCGAGTGCGATTCTCCTCGGTCCGAGTGAAAGTTAAAAAAACACACCAACGCGAATTTGCATGAAATTGAATCAGTTTTTGCCTACCTCTCTTGTTTTAAATGAAAACCTCACACTGTTGGAAACTGTTTTGAGTCAAACTAATTCTTCTTTCAAGAAAACCGTAGAATGTTTCGATATCTCGATTTTATCCTTGCACCAATGGACTAAATTGGGACTATTTTAGCAAAAATTAGAACTTGATTTTGGATGCTTTGAATTGTTAGATCAATTTCAGTCGATTCTCACAAGTTTTTGCCGAGTGAACTGATTCGCATTTAGACAAATCTTTGAAAAGAAATTTATCGACTTTAGAAATTGTAAAATGGATTTGATCTTGTTGGAAATTGTTTTTTAAATCGCTTGAATCACCAACAAGCGGCAATAATGGGAAGTTAAATCAAATAGCTGTGAAAACGAGGACGCACTGAGGCCTATTCCACCAACTTAGCCACAAACTGGAGGGTATTGGGTTAATTACAAGCTGTCAGGAATTATAATTCAAAGTCTCGAGTTATAATTGGGGAGCTTGCAATTAATTTCTACCGGACCCGGTGCGAAAGCATTGGTAAAGGAGTTGTTGAGTATTATGGCCCAAGTGTACCGTGGCCATAGTCGAGCAACACCCGTCCAACCTCCCTAGCGCGACATGTGCTAGTAGCAAACTTAAGGCCGATGATACCGCATTATCCTCTAGGGTGTTAAGCCCCATGGCTCGACTTGTAAAAAAAAAAAAAAAAAAAAAAAAAAAAAAAAAAAACTATTGGTGAAAATTTGGAAATTGTTTTTAAGAGAAATTCATTATAAAATTTCCGAAGTTGATAAAGGCCTTTACAAATTTTTGAGGAGTGTGAAAATGAACGGGTGATTGAAATTGAGATCGCATTTGAAATAATAAAGAGAAAGCTAGAGTTCTAAATTTTGAGAAAAGAGATTTCATCAAGACCAAGGGTTGCATTGATAAATCGTAGAACACTAAACTTGGTTTATGAAATAATTTTTTTTAGTTTGACTTATTTGATTGAAGTGTGAGAACTTCTTAAGGCATCATTGATTAAGTTTCATGCTATTTCCTAGGTTTGAGTTACGGCATTGGTTTAGATTTAAGTATAGTCCATAAATTCTAAGCTTAGGGCGATGCTTGAGGACAAGCAAAATTTAAGTTTGGGGGAATTTGACATAGTCAATATTTATCATCATTTGGACCGTACTTGGCACTTAAAATTAACTCAAACCAACGAAATACTTATGAATTATCGTGTTTTTCCCAGGATTTGGCTCTGCCGTCGTTTCTTCTCTTCTCTATGTACAGGTTTTAGTGATTTCTGGTGATTACGGAGTATTTCGATGGATTCCCGGTGTTTTCTGCACGCTAGACGACTCATTCCTAGCATAGGAGGCATTTCTCAGCACTCTGCTCGGTCCGAACAGCAGTTCATTCGGTCCGATTGGCACACAGCCGCCATGCCACTTTCCTTATACTCCACTCGGTCCGACCAAGGTATCATTCGGTCCGAGCAGACGACCGCCATAGCAAGTTTGGAATGTTTTTCAACATGGAAATTGGATTTTCTTGGTATTCTTTCTTGCCTTGGCGTCAAAACCTTCTCTATATACACCTGGGAACATCTATATATACGGGGGGCACGCCTAGGATAAGAAGGGGGGCTACCCTAGATTCCCACTTCCCAAAAGGCTCTTTTATGCTCTTTATCCATTGGAGATCATTAGGATTTGATTCTAGAAGACGACGGCAGTTGTGGAAAGACGATTTTACCACCCTGCAGCACCCCTTGCCTATTGGGTCCTTGGATTGATCAAAAAGGAGTATTTGTTTTGTATTTCTTTATGATTTTCTCTTACGATTTGATGGGCTTGTATCTCTATCTTTATATACTGTTTATTATGTGTTTTGCTACTATGTTAGGCTAATTAACTATGTAGTCTTAGGATTAGGGGATTACCTTTATGTTTGGATGATGTTTGTTTGACTTGTTATCTTATATTATGCTTTGAGATTTGTTTATTGAGAATTGTTTTGATTGCTTAAATTAAACCACTTGTTGAATCACTAATTACCCTCTAGTTGAACAGCTGCATCTAGTAGGTCTAAGTTAGGATAAACAAGTTGAATTGATTTAAGTACTTGGGGTAAATTGTTGATCCGAAAGGGGAAGTTAGCTAACACCAAAAGTGTAGTTTTTAGAATGGTTCAAAAGACTTCTAAATATCCCTAAGAACTCCTTTAAACAAGTTTAATTTGTCGTACTCTATACCAAAAGTTGTGAATCGATTAAATTAATTAGGTTAGATTGTGATCGAACCAGTATCTGCACCAACAAGCGAAAGCTGAGGCTTAGAACAACTAGGTTTGACCAATAAACCCTGACTTTAAGCATAACTCAGTATAATAAACCAAATAAACTCACTTTTGTCTTCTGCTCGGACCGAGTGAGACCTTGTTCGGACCGAGCAGAATGGCGACCGTAGTTTAAACACCAAGTTTAGCACGAGAGTGTTCGACTTTGGAGTTTAAGCAACCAAACATAATTGAAACCCCGACTCCTAGGACACTCTATTATCTGATTAAAACCCAAAAGACTTACCTTTAGTACTTTGCTTTAATTTTAGTTTAATTGTTTTATTCCAAGTCTAAAAAAATCAACCAAAACTGTTTGAGCACTATTTAATTTTATATTATTCAAAATCCCATAAAATATTTCCATCTAGATTTTAAGAAAAGATAAGTCCAGTATTCATAGATCCGTCCCTTGGGTTCGACCCTAAAGCTATATTCTGAACGATTAGTGAGGTTAGGTATAGGTTACAAATTTATTTGATTCCTAGGTAATAAACCTTCATCAAGGGGAATTATAAATTTCAAATATTTGAGTTAATAAATCCAAAATATTACCATCATTATAGTCGAATTTCATATAATAGATACAGATTGACATATGAATTCTCTTAACTTTTTTATAATACTATTTCTGCGTGTAAATTATTTTAAAAATTTTGAAGATTTTGGATTCAGACATGTTGAACCCCAATCTAAATCGAGACTGACCTGATAATAATCAATATTCTTTATGCAACACTGGCGAAGACAGGATTTGATTTTTTTTGTTTTAAAAAGAAGGGTAAAATGGATAGTACTATTATTTATAACGTGCTTGGATAATTTATCATTAATCGCTAAACTTGCAACAAACTATCATATCTTAATTCATCATTAATAGCACTTCATATTTTTATTATTTAAACTATATCTTCAATAGATACCTTTTTATTGGTGAAACCCCGAAAATTAACAATATCAGCAGCATTTAAATATAAAAAGTAGAGGAGCGTTTCGCTTCCTTCAAATTAGGATGCCCCAAGTTGTCACAAATCACGGATCGTTCGATCAAATCTTGATGAGCGGTTTAGATGTGACTCTTTTAAAAATGTTTTGTCGCTATGTAATAAAAGTGAAAAGAAAAGAGGAGAAAATCCAGTCTCCGACAGCCTCTCTCTTGCCTCTCGCCGCCCTCCTTCCTCCATGGCTCCTCTGACTCTTCCCTCTCATATGCCTTTCCTCTCTCACGCATGCGTGCACGTGGTTCAAACCCTTCTTTCTATTTGACTGATCTGACCCTGATCGGTCTTATTTGAAACCCTAGATTTCCCACCACCATAATCCAGTCAGTCAAAGTGCAGGGCTCGAAGGTAAGCCTCATTCCCATTGTTAATTGAAAAATTAATTTGTTGCATCCGTACAAGGAACAACTGGGGTTCAACTGGTTGAATTTCAGCACTGTGCTATTTTTTTAAGTTTTCTCTTACATACTTTGATTGGTTTATCTTAATTTTAACAAATTTTATTTAGAAAAGAAGTTCGTTGTCCCCCTTTCTCTAGTAAAGTTCTTTTTTTTATATCAGTAAATAAAGTTCATTTCTTATATTATAATTTATTGATTTCATTTAAAAAAAACTCCTTGCACTGTCAATTCAGAAAAGGAAAAGATAATAAAGAATAATATTTGTACATGCATCTATCAACTTTTGGATGCAAATACTAAGTATCAAATTAGGTATTTGGATCAACTTGGTATGTTAGCAAAGTATGGCACTAAGACTTATTATCGGCAGACTTTGATTGGTGGAAATTATGGACTACTAAATAGAAACAATTTTGTGTCAAATTCTAACTATCACAGGTTAGCTTTAACAGAAGACATCAATAACATCATTTTTTTTTCTTTTATACTGAACTCGACTTGCTATGAATATGATAACATTAGCTTTTAATTAAGGCAGACCATGGCACTAATTGCTTACCAGTAAACTTTGGTACCGTATCTATCTGATTTTAGTATTTTACTAAACTAGTTTAGGTAGCCAAACCTTTCATTTGTAACCTTAAAGGTTCTTGTTTCAATTTAACAGATGATCTATGTTACCTTCTAGATGTGCCAGGAGAATGAAGTAATAACCCAAGAGATGACAATTGAAGGGTCATGGTGAAGCAGCAATGAAGAACTAATGATGTAATAACCTATGAGATGGCAATTGAAAGGTCATGGTGAAGAAACAAATGAAGAACTAATTGCAATGCAAAGTTGATCCAATTCTCAAAGCACTTTTCTTTTTAATAACTGAAATCACTTGAGTGACAGCAGTTTAGACAAATTCTGAGAGTTGTTTTTTTATCTCATTTTTGTACTTGGCTGTAAGAAGTGCTTGGAAATAAAAAAAAAGCAATAGAGTTCTAGAACTGATGAATTTTTATTCACCGGTGATTGTATTGATTATATATTATGTTTTTCCATATTATATTTGTATATATTTTTAGGAAAAAATCATTGACATATATACCCATCTAATATTGTGATTGTCAATATATAACAACTTATCAAATTGTTACAATATATGACTTAGCATGTCCAGTGTGTACTGGCATTGAACCTGACAAAGATTGCAACCTAGAAGCATGTCCAATGTGTCCATTATGTCAAATTTTTACAATATACAATACAATTCTGATTATATCAATAACCCAAAATACAATATCTTTGTATTATAATGAAGTCACTTACACATCAAGTCAGCTTTACATACAAAATATCCGTCTTTATAATTAGTTCGAGCTTACATTCAACTTATATTATAGCTAAAGGAAACAAAAATACATGAAATAAACAAATTGTAACAATAAAAATTTTTCATATCCTGACACCAAGCACACACAAAAAAAATATGTAGCCAGCAACTAATTTCACACCATCAGCATTTTCATCATTATGCTCTCTGTTATCTGTGTCAATTTTATTGCTCTCAGAATCCATCTTGGTACCAATATCTTCAATCCATTCTTTGGTATTAAAAACCTCTTTATTATCCTTGGACAACAGTGGCTCCTGAAAAAAACGTAACACCAAATTGAGTAAAAGATGAAAAGTATCACATTAATTCAAAACTGAAGAGCATGAGGTAAGGAAAAAAGAAAGACATCACATTAATTAAACACTTCAAAGCATCCAGATGCATTAGAATTTTTTTGGGTTAAAAGGTTACAACTTACCATCAGTTATTTTAAATTATAATTCTAAATTATTTCACAACAAATTAAAACCAACCAAAGGCCATGTATCAAATTAAAAACAACGACACAAATATTCACAATGCAAAAATTAACGAAGCAATTTTTTTATCATATGCATGTATACCAGTATATGTGCGTGTCAGAGGGGAATAGAGTACCATTTCATGAGGTGATCGAGGCAATAAGACCAAGAGGTCCTTCAAGTTCCTAACTTGCACGAGTTCATAAAATTGTTGCTCAAGGTAGACGACTGAAGTGCGCTGGTGGAGAAATTTAGGGTTTCGAGCGTGATTGGAGTTGCGACAGGAAAGACAAAAGGAGGAAGGAGAGAGCTCAAGGTGGCACGGAGGGAGAGAGCTGGCAAGAGAGGTGGGACACAAGGAAAAATTAAGTCGGCGACGGAGGAAGAGAACGACGGGAGAGGAGGCGATTTTGTTTTCCTTTCATTCCTTTTGTTCTCTTTTATTTCACAAAGGAGCAGAGGGATTAATGAAAATGATATCCAGACCGCTTATCTAATTTAGATCTAACGGCCCGTGATTCGTGACATTTGGGGGCAGCAAAAACTGAGAGCACCAGAACGCTCCTCTAAAAAGTATTAAGCCTTACCATATTTTACTCATGTTCAGCATCTAGCTAGATTGTAGTCATCATATATATTTATCTGTTCCCTTTATTTTGATTGGATGACTCATGCATTATTTATTTTTATTTTCAAGCTATAGCTATCCACATTTAGTGTTTCCAGAGTAAAGTCGTATACGGATGTTCATCTAGACTTTTTAATTACCATCTACCCTATTTATATCCTATTTTTTAACCGTTATGATAGAATTAATTATTATTACTATTCATAATTTTATATACTATTCGAGTTAAATTAAATAAGAGGTAGCTAGTTTGGAAAGGGCCTCCCACTTGTTAGGTTACTATTGGCCAAGCAAAACAAAACCTTGGTTTGTTTTTGTCAAATAATGTTCTGGAATAAAATTAAGAAAAGTTATTACAGAAAGGTAAATGAATAAATAAATAAATAACAAAGACTTGTTCCATTTGTCGTCCCATGCACCTTCCTTTTAGTCTTGTCATTAGTTCCCAGACCTATTTTCCCTCTGTTCTTTTTATTCTGATTTGTCCCTACGCATACTTTTATCTTTATCCTTACTTTCTTGTCTGTTTACAAACATTTCTACAAGATATTGCTTAGTTACCCCTTTATATGCCGTGATGGTTGTTTTCCAAAGCGTTGTGTGGTAGTAGAGCAGTTAGGAGTATGAGCTACTAGTGAGAGTGAGAGTGACAAAAATAAATAGCAAATAGTGCACCATATCTTACATTGGACCACTATCGATAAGATGTGAAATGGCAATTGTTCGTGTGTTGGATTGCCCCAATTTTTTGGATTTAATGAAACATCACATCAACAAAGAAAACGTTATTGAGTCAGTGAGACCGCCAACCAATTGCTAGCGATTCCACTTGGTATTTTTATGTAAGAAATCAACCTTAATATCAAGAGAAAAGCATAAAAGACAAGCTCCAGCCTTTATGTGGTAAACAATGTTTTCAATTTGTTTTGATAGATATTAATTCAAGGAGAGCGCTTGCAGGTGTGAGGTAGTAGTCAGTCTACTAGCAGCAAAAGTAAATAAAAAAATGGCAAGTTACATGATGTTTGTGTTTTTTCTCCTATATAGCTATTATTGTTTACTTTTATTTTCAATCAAGAGGTAATTGAAACACAACTTGATGTCAAGGCTCATGAATAATTTAAACTACTTGAAGATACTGATCAAATTAAGTGAAAGTAGAAACTTGTTTCTTTTATTCATAAATAAAATGTACAAAAGGTTGCTTTTGCTAGTCTATTGGCAAGCATTAAAATGCAAGATACTATGTTAATTTCTGATGGAGCTATTTAACAGATTAAAATTAACATGATAAGAGGGAGAAGCAAGCATGTAGGAGAAGCACAGGCTTTGTGTGGTAGTGAAGAGAGAGGAGGGGGTGTGAAGTGTGAGCAAGCTACTAGTGTGTGTGTGAGTGAGTGAGGGAGTGGCAAAAATAAGGTGGCAAGTAGGAGCATGTGGTTGTAGTTAAGCTAAAGCATGTACCACTTGGGAAGTTGGAACAACTACATGTTAGCAGATCTAACTCTGATCGACATCTTCCTTTGCTCGCTTTGCTCCTCCCATGGCTTTCCTGTCTCCTTCATCCTATCTAGCTGTGAAAAAAGTAGGCAGCTCTTCTTTCCTTTCATATCTCTCCTCCACCATTATACCCACTCCTCTAAACTCACCGAATCTAGAATCAACAGAGGTTCTTAATATAACTGCGTTGGAAGTTGCTCAAACATGCATAACAGCCCTTGCTGCCAAGATCAAGATTTTAGAGAAGAAAGCATCTGCGAATGAAACAACCCTGAAATCAAAACCAAGTAAGCTTAATAAATACAAGATGGCAATTAAAATTAAAAAGCCTAACCTACAAAGGATGCAAGAGTTCATTTCAGAAAAGAAATTCGCTCCCTGTGACATTATCTCACGATTAAATGGAGAAGTTAGGAGTCTACGAAAGAGGGTGAGAGAAAAAAATCAGATGATTTCAGCATTACAGAATGAGATAGCTAACATACAAGTGGGAGATGTATTCATAGGAGAAGCAACCAGTACTGCCAGGCAACTTTTGCGTCCAAACATTCCATGGAAGCCGATCCTACACACAGCGGTCCATGAACAGACTCATACACCCTGTGCACCAAAAATTCAAGAACCAAGACAAGATAAAGGGGGCATTAATTCACATGACTTGGCTTCTCGATTTTTGCAAGCACCTCCTCGATTGTACTCTCTTGCAGATTCATCTTCCCTGGACTTTAATTTGGCCCACTTAGAATTCAATGAACTCCAAATGATAAGAGATAATCAACAAGTACCTTACACCAAAGAGGTAAATCTTCAACTTGCAATTAATGGGCAGCAAAAACAAAATGGAATTAGTGCTAATAACATACCTTCTCGATTTCTGGATGCAACCCCCCTGGCCAGTCATAAAACAGACCCAATTCAACAAAATCCAATAAATAATGAATCTACAATTAATGATATTTTTTCAAAAAATGAAAAGCTGCCAAGACAGACCCTAAGCCGAACCTCTCTGCCTACCATATCCCTAAACCAATCAAAATCTATCCTTGGCCCCCACCCACTATGTCAAACATATAACCTTGCAACAATGAATTCAAATGGTGAACTCGTGACCCGATTTGCGGCGCACTCCCCTAGACCATCAAGGAAAAGAACAACCATTAAACTTCCAACCAAAATTTCTAAACCCACTGACTGGTCCTTGGTTGCCTTAACCCGAGTCGTATCCCAACGGCCTGTTGACATCAACTTTCTTGCTGCATCCATGAAGCGGGCATGGCGAGCACATGATGACACAGCTTTTAAGCCAACAAAAAAAGCAAACATTTTTCAGGTACACTTTACCAGACACGAAGATCTGGACAGAGCCACAACACGTTGTTTTTGGGACCTAAATGGGAATCCGGTAATTCTGCAACCTATATCGTCCCAACAAGAGCTTGACAACCCATATGTGAATAACTTGGAAGTTTGGGTCCAGCTTCATAACCTGCCCTCGCACATGGTGACCCAAGAAGGACTGCACTTACTATTTGACTCAATTGGAGACCCTCTGTCTGACATAAATCAAATCACCAAAGGTTCGGACACTTATTTCCGCCAAAGGGTCCGAATTCAGGCAGATCAAAGCTTGGACACAACCATACCGGTCGAGGGATCAGATCGTGAGGAAGTTGATGTGCAGGTAATATATGAACAAATCAAGCGATTTTGCAGGTACTGTGGCCATCTCGGGCATGATCAGTTCGACTGCCCCACTCACACTACAGAATTGAGGCAAATCGCCATGAAAAAAGACAAAACACCCCTTGCTATACATGAGCCACTACTGACCAAATGCCACTCAAATTCATTATTTGGAGACTTGAACGTAGACCCTTTCCAAAACCCGTCCCAACCGAAACCTCTCATACCAGCAACCCAATCTTCGGATTATGACTTAATACCGCAGGCTAAGGACTCTCCAGACCAGACACACGCGCCACCGCGACCGTTAGACCTTAACCTACCCTTCACCATGCTATCAGAACTGACCTACCTACAACCCAATCACCTAGTGCAAGTCTCACCCATTAATCCAAACCTCGCAACCATGATAAGAAAGGAAAGCAAACAACCCCTCTCTACCAAGAACTCTACTCAGACCTTTCTCAAATCGAAATCCCTCATCGCAAAACCTAAGCACAACAAGCGATACCCCTCTAACACCGACCTCATAATTGAACTTCCTACAATTACCTCTGCAATGGCAATCTCACCTCTCCCCAACATGAATAAGGAGGCGAACAAGGACTCGCCTCCTCAATCAATATGAAAATATTTAGTTGGAACTGCCGTGGTTTAGGAGGACCACGGAAAGTTCAGTTCCTTAAAGACCTCCTTCTCTCCACCCGCGCCACCATTGCATTTATCTCAGAAACCAAAGCTTCTAAGGAAAAGATGAAGAGAATTCTGCCCGACATGCCACTAGAAAATAATGCCTTTTTTCCAGCGAATGGCCTATCAGGTGGGACAGTATTAATGTGGTCAAATGATATTAACCTGCAAGTCTTGGAGACTACGCAACACTACATCTGGGCGAAAGTAGTAACTCCGACCCTTATGTGGTATGTTGTAGGAGTTTATGGAGACCCTGGGCGATCATATAATAGGCACCTATGGGACTTAATGCGAGAGATTATAAACCTCAACTCACCCGTCTGTTTGATGGGGGATTTCAATGCGATAGCCTCCTTGACGGATAAACATGGCGGCAGCCAAAACATAGGTACCGATAACAGACGTTTTCAACGTTTTATTTTTGATACAGGTCTCATGGACATAGGGTTCTCTGGCCCAGCATATACATGGATTGGTCGCCAACATACTTCACAACCTGTCCATCAGCGACTCGACCGATTTCTAGTCACTTCATCATGGCTAGCTATTCATCCTGCCTCATCAGTGAAGCACTTGCCACGAATCAAAAGTGATCACTGCCCAATTCTTTTGAACACAGACGGCTTCAAACCAAGGAGACCAAAGTTTCGGCTTGAGCACATGTGGTACATCAAGCCTGACTTTAAAGACCTCTGCTATAATTCATGGAACTCAACTAACCACCTAACTTGGGACAATCGCATGTCGAATCTAAAGAACCATATCAACCAGTGGGCGCGAAACAATAAATCATTCAGTCAGCAGTTGCGAGCCATTGACTCACAACTCCACAACTTGCAAATGTTACCCCCACTGGAACAAGACCATGCTACAGAACAAACACTCCTAGAGAAGCGCAACCAAATTGAATGCATGCAAGCGGAATACTGGAAGCAACGATCCCGGATTCAGTGGGCCCAGGATGGTGATAAAAATACGAAATTCTTTCACCTTAAGGCTACAGTAAGGCGAAGTGCAAACACTATATCACAACTGCTTACTCCTACAGGCCGAGAAATTTCTGGTGAAGAATTGATTAAAAAAGAATTTATTAACTATTTTAGAACCTTGTATTCTGACCCTAATATATCTGGAGAGTTTATCGATGAAATAAATTTCAATTACCCGCTTTTTGATGATATTTTCAACTCTAACGGTCTATGTATATCTGAGCAAGCAGGGTTAGCATTGAAAAAAATTCCAGATAACGCTGAAATCCATGAAGCTCTTTTTAGCATGAAATCGGACACTGCCCCCGGTCCTGATGGGTTCACGGCCCGATTTTTCCAGCAGATGTGGCCTACGATAGGAAATGACCTAACAAAACAAGTACAAGAATGCTTTATTCAGAGAATAGCTCCAAAAAATTGGTTGCAGTGTCGATTGGTACTAATAAAGAAAACTACAGACGCACACTCCCCATCAGATTTTCGCCCTATTAGTGTTGGCAACATCCTATACAGGCTACTTATGAAAATCATTGCTAATCGATTGAAGCCGCACATGAAACTCCTGATTGACCGAGCACAGTCTGCCTTTCTCAAAGGACGCTCTATTATAGATAACATATATCTGGTCAAGGAGGTTATGCATTCTATAAACTCCATAGCCTTTGATAAAGAGGTGTACTTGCTAAAGGCCGATATACAAAAAGCTTTCGATACTCTCCAATGGCCCTACATAAAGAGAATCATGACCCTACTTGGAATACCACCAGAAATAAAGGATCTCATTATAAATTGTTTAAAGGAGAGTGCCATCTACATAGAAGTAAACGGCAATTTTCAAGGAGGAGGTTTTCTCACTCCAACTAGAGGACTTCGTCAGGGATGCCCCCTATCACCATTCCTCTTCGTTATGGCAATGGAGGGTCTTTCCAGAACACTAAAATGGCAACAAGTTTGTGGAATATTACCAGGAATTACACTAGCGGTTAATGCACCAAGGATCACTCATTCACTATATGCAGATGATGTTATATTTTTTGGCAATTGTGACGTGATGGAGGTGCAAGCACTCAAGGACACCCTTGCAGATTTCTCACAACTCTCAGGTTTGCACATAAACCCTCAAAAATCCATAATCTGGTTTAGTACCCCTTGCGAGGCCGAAACAAAACAAATAATCAAAAACACATGGCAAGCAAAAGTAGGAGAGGGGAAAGAATTATACCTAGGTGTATGTATTTCCCAACCCCCAGTTTATAACAAAATTACACAAGACCGATTATTGCACACACTTACAGAAAAATTGGGGGGCTGGAAACGCAATACACTATCTCAAGCCGGCAAATTGACTCTTTTAAAGGCCACTCTCACTTCTATCCCGGTATTCTCCTTCTCTTCATCCCTGCTAACAAAATCAACCATTAATGCTATGAACTCACTCATAAGAAAATTCTTCTGGGGAAAAGATAAGTCCAGATATATAACCCCTGTAGCTTGGAAAAAAATAACAAAAGACTGGGATGATGGAGGTTTAGCAGTCAAAGAACTTCATACCTTTAATAAATCATTGATGATGAAGGCCGTCTGGGAAGTGGCTTCCAACAAAGACAAACCATGGATTGACCTGTTAAAAGCTAAATACTGTCAAAATAAAGGACTGTGGGGAACGTCAAGAACAAAAGGAACCAGTAAGCTATGGAAAGATATCCAAAAATTGAAGATATTATTCAAAGACACGATTTTTTGGAATATCAATAACGGTACTCACATCCCTGTTAAATTTCAACCGTGGTACCCTGGTTGGGACAGACCAAATAGGAAACCCTTTACAAGCAACCCTATGATCTCACAAGTTTTTAATCATGATAACAATATATGGGACCTCACAGCCTTACAACATATCCTCAGCCTCACCCATTGCAACAGCATTCTCCAGCATGCACAGAAACCAAACACAAACTCAAACATGCCAGACAAGCTAATATGGACATATGCGAACTCTGGGAATTACACACCAAAACTAGGATATAAATTTCTTACCTCATTGGAGCCTAATCTGAATGCAACACCATCTTTAATCACACCAAAGCATTGGAAACATCTTTGGGAAGCAAAACATCTCCAACCCAGAGTCAAGATCTTCATGTGGAAAGCACTGCATCAGGGCCTGCTAACAAGTTATAAAATGCATCAAATAATAAACAATATTGACCCTACTTGTCAGTTATGTGGTAACAGTATAGAAACAGATACACATCTTCTGTTTCAGTGCAACATACCTAAAGCTGTGTGGTTTTTGTCTCAAATTCCCCTCAGAACTGACCAACTGGATCCAGATTTTCAAAGTAATTACATCCTCTTGACGGCCAACCTAGACCCCTACCAATTTAGATATTTTTGTAATCTTTTATGGACTATATGGAAGGGGAGAAACACTTACATTTTTCAAGGTAAAACCCATGATCCACAACAGATTCTGAGAGACACTCTTAACCTACAAAACCTCTTAAGCCAGACACAAATACCGGTCGAAACAGTTCAACAATTAAAAATTACAATACCTTCACGGTTGACAGTATTGCTAGTTGATGCTTCCTGGGATCACCTTCATCATTCAGGCCTTGCCCATATTCACTATGACCAAGAAGGGAACATGACACAATATCATGCGGCATACACACAAGCTTCATCTCCTTTCCACGCAGAAACTCTAGCACTCTTACAAGCCCTCCAACACTGGATATCAAGCCGCCGACCAGAAGATACGAAAACCCTCGTCATCAGTGATTGCAAAAATCTAGTAGAAGCGTTAAAGGAGACAGGGACAGTACACCTACCGTGCTGGAGAGCTGATCAACCTTTCTATGAGCTACGCTCGATCCTCCAAAATTACCAAGACCAAATTACAATCCGATTTGCGCCCAGAGATTTTGTTCAGCCAGCCCATCTACTTGCAAATCTAGCACGATCCTCCCGCGTAGATCACAGTGGGCCAACGAGCTCTATACCAATCCAATCGACGCCTATTCCGCCGCTCCTTGACAACCGCTTGTTTGAGACTGAAATCTCAGCGAATCGACAAGAACGAAGACCTTCTTGAAGCTATCTCAGTGGAATCGGATAACAAGATGGAGTCCGACACGAATTTGCTCTATCCAGACGAAGAAGAGATAGGAGATAAATATTCTCCATTTCGAACTGTCAGAAGGGCTTTTCTTTTATTTTGTTTTATTTTTCTTTCTTAGGAGGGCCGTAACAGGTCATTAGATAGAAAGCCCACGGGCCTTTTACAACTCAAAAAAAAAAAAAAAAAAAACTACATGTTAGCAAAGGTGAGGTGAGAGGGAAAAAGGGAAAGAGACACAATAGATGGATGAGAGCCGTGACCTGACACCTACCCCAACCCCTTAAATTCTGCTCTACTACGGCTCACTTACCTCCCACTGGTTCCACTCCCTCTTTCTCTCTCTCTTTTTATCTCACGCAGTCACGCTAGCCTCAGATTGATCACTCTCTTCAAATCCACTCTTTCTTTTATGTTTTTTCTTATTAAACTTTTTTTTTTATGTGGATCGTTCCTTTCAAGGGAAATTATAGTAGGCAAAATATTTGAGGATTAGAGGTTAATTAAAGGTCATAATTAAATTGGGTTTTTCCTCTTCTTTTTTCGAAGTTTAAGGTTCAAAGTATTTCCTCTACTACTGTCATATCAAGTGTTTTAGCCCAACTCGGAAACATTTTTTTTAATAACAGTTGAACTAGATTACTACAAACAATTTTTCAATTGCTTTTGCAACATGGACTCCGGCCCTCATCATTCCAATCGTCAAAAACACTTCAGTTCTTGGGCTCTAATCTTCCAAGCCCAATTATTTAGTTCATAAATTTTTAAAAATTCTGTACAGCATGACTGCATGAGACATGACTCATGAGTACATCTGTACATGACCCCTAATATTTACCCAAAATAAACTTTACTTTTCGTCCAAAATATCATTACAAAATTCATAAGAAAATTTATTTTAGTATCGATTCCACACAAAGCATATAACAACCCCTAGCTGAACTTGCTTGCAAGCTCGCATAACATGGCATTGGAAAGTTGAAAAGTAGAAGCAATGAAGCATTAATTATTCATCGCAAGCATTATTTCTGGGGGACAACTGGGCTCAAAGAAGTAACTCGCTGAGTCCGATTTTTTTTTCCCATAATTGATTCATTTCATTTTTCAACTTTCATTGCACCATTTGAAAAGCCCAAGTGCTATTGACCTTTGGTGTTACATAATTTTCTACGCTAACAATTTGGTAACTAAATGATGTAATAGAAGGCAATGATAGAGAGAGATGCGATTAGCAGGAAGTGTGTGTAATGGAAGCAACAACTTGGTGCCTAACTTTATAAAATTCTTTCGAGTAAACTCATTCAGTAAAGAGACTGAAAAAGCAATTTTCGAACCTACTAACTACCTACTCTTTCTATTACTTGCAGAAAGATTATCTTTATACTAGCTGACGAACAAATACGTTCAGTTCAGAAATAGCCACTTTATGGAAGGTGCAACTATAAAACCTGACATAATATCACATCTCTGCAGTAGATCAGGTTACTTAATACTTAATTATATTAATTAGCAGAGCAAATTGTTCAAAAACTTAGTACTTGAAAGGAAAGATCCACATTAAAAAAGGTGTTAGCGTGAGGATATCTAGATCCCTTTTTTGGTTCATCTCGTGACAATATTGTTTGCATTTATATATGAAAAGGTGTTATCATACTACGCACGCACATAATTAGTACTTGAAATGATGAATAATTAAAACAATTGCAGTTACAAAACACATAAGAGTGTGAAACCTCAGGCATATATTTATTAATTAATTATTTTATCCAAATATATGGTGTGCCAGCCATTGACTCAATTCCTGGATATATCTTTAAGACCAACAACCAAAGACTGGCACTATTATATAGGGAAAGAAAGCACAACATCCATCCATATATATGACATACATCTCACATCAGAATCATAAGCTTTGGCTTGTAACTTGTTCTACGCTCCATTAGCGATGGAATCACGAGCATTACTGCTTCTGCTCATCGGGTTGGTGATGATCGGAGGTCAGTGGAAATAAAAAAGTTTTTGCAGTCTCTATCTCTGTACTGTGTCAATCAAAGTACTAATTTAAAAAAAAAAATCCCTTTCATCTTATTTCTTCTCTTATTTGAAGAATATGCTTTTCTTTTTTAAATTTGGAATACTAATTCCTTTTTTTTTATTCAAGTTGATTGTATAAGAATGAATTTACCAAGCACGTTATTAACTATCCTTAAGCTAGGTTCTCATGAACTAAAAAAAATCTTAGTCCTAATGGACCAGTCTATATCATACTTTGTATGACTTGTAATTTATAAATTTGTACTACTAAAATAAATTAAAGGCTTTTTAGCTTCAGGCTCCAGTATTTTATTCTCATATTAAGAGCTTTTGGGATCAAATTCCAGCTATAAATTGCAACACAACGACTTTTGAATTCACCAATAACTGTCAGCATCCAGTTTGGGTTGGTACACTTTCTGGTGCTGGGACGCCTGCTCTGGAGCAAACAGGGTTTCACTTACCAGTAGGAACTTCAGTAGATCTCTCTGCTCCACTTTCATGGTCTGGGCGCTTTTGGGGCCGTACAGGCTGTGCTGCAAACCCCGATACTGGCAAATTCTGTTGTGACAGTGCTGATTGTGCCACAGGTTCTGTTGCATGTGATGGACACGGACCCACCCCACCAGCCACACTTGTTGAGGTAATGTGAATTGAAATGTTTTTCCCTCACGAATACATACTTGACCATGAATAATCAAGCATAAGAATAATTGTACAAAGATTTCTTCTTATTTACCTGGCAAGTTTATCCCTTCGTATAAATTCATTGTGTGTCTCTATTCTGATTGTGAAAGGTTTTTTATGTCAAAATGTTTTCTGACAAGATTTTTATATTTTTAAATTAATAGTTAATTCTATAAAATATTGAGCATAGATATTTCAACCAGGTAACCCTTGGTGGAGGCACTAGCAATGACTACTATGATGTGAGCCTCGTAGACGGATTCAATGTTCCAATTTCAATCGAGCCAGTGGATGGCACAGGCGATTGCAGACTCACTGCCTGCTCAGCAAACTTAAACACAGACTGTCCGACTGATCTTAAAGTTACCGCATCAAATGACACTGTTGTCGGCTGTAAAAGTGCTTGTGATGCATTTGAAGAGCCAAGATTTTGTTGCACCGGCGACTATGGAAACCCAAGCACATGTGGTCCCAGTAATTACTCTCAAATCTTCAAGGAGGCATGTCCTTCTGCCTATAGCTACGCATACGATGATGCGAGCAGTGTCTTCACTTGTGTTGGTGCAAGCTATGTTGTTACGTTTTGCCCTTGATTAGAACTAATGCTTTGCTTTTGGTGGTTGGTTTTAGTTGGGATTTGATGTTTGTATTGGGAATTTGGGATACTTCACACTTTGGATTGAAATTCTTTTAGCTGTACGAAGCATTTTTATGATTAATAGAACTCACCAACCTGACCTAACTAAGAAATAGGAATTTGTTAGACAAATGAGCGATGGTCAGATGGAAACTCGTAGCGCAAATCTGTTTCTCGTTTTTTAGGCTTGGCCCAATTTATGTAGGGCCTTTTATTCCTTTACTGGTCTCCTACTCTCCTTTTCCTTCCGAAAAAATAAAAATAAAAGTAAAACAGAAATGATTTTGTCATCCTTGTCATCGCTAAACACAAAATGAACACATAAAAAAAGACAAGATAAATATATAGACGATCGAAATGAACACTTATAAACAAATAAGTGTTGCCGTCTCTTGTTCAAATTTTTATATGTACATTCAACTTATTTTTATTGAACTTATTTGTTTGTATGTGTTCACTTTGATCACTATATATGTTCACATTGTCTATTTTATGTGTTCATTTTCTGTTCAACGATGACAAGGAATGGTAAAACTGCAGATGGCAATAATCAATTTCCAAAAATTATCCAAAAATAATTAGAATTATAAAAATAGTATTGCGATATCGGTTTTTCAAAAACCAATATTAGCATTTATTTACTTTTTACCAATTTTTCAATTAAAATAATAATATTTTTTATTTTAAATTAATTTTACATTAATATCAAGCTTTTAAATTTTGGTTTTTTCGGTATGACGGTCCAGGTCCCCCTTGACTATTCGATGCTCCTGGTGCAGTGCATGCTTGCGTACAAAGAGAAGCTCCTATCCTAGCTTCTTTGTTAGTTGCAAGGAAAGTAAGTAATCTTTTCTTTGTTTAAGGGGTTAGGTTTCCCGGAAGACCAAACATGGATTGAGGATCAAGAAGTACAAGAATTTAGCCCGGAAGACCAAACATAGATTGAGGATCAAGAAGTACAAGAATTGAGTCTGGAAGACCAAACATGGATTGAGGATCAAGAAGTACAAGAATTGAGTCTGGAAGACCAAACATGGATTGAGGATCAAGAAGTACAAGAATTGAGTCTGGCGCATCCGTTTTCTTACTGACTGGGCTGGGTTGGAACAAGACCTATGAATATAGGGGATGAAGAACTGAGTAGAGAAGGTTATGGATACAGGAGCAGAATAGTACTAGTGCCTACTTGGACTGTAGGAAAGTCAAGAGAGACTATTACTGTACTGAAAAAGGGGACATAGAGATTCGAGATGTGTTATTTCGGTGTTATAACGGTGATATAACGGTGTAGTGTTTGACACACATCAATTCTATAACTATCAATTTATATATTTATACATCTCCAATACTCCATACAAATAGCATACGGCCATACCAAATTCAATATACTGCAGTGTACCAATATTGAGTAGCAGTAGCAGCTTGTACCAATTTAACAATAGTTCAATATTGAATACACAATTTAACTATAGTAGCAATAACAACTTGTTATTTCGCCGAAATAACTGAAATAACGCGTTATATCACCGAAATAACTGAAATAACGCGCTACGTCATTTTTCTTAATTAAGACTGTAACGTTCATGCGGTTTGATACAGAATACCGCTATTTATGTTATTTCGTCGTTATTTTGTAGAAATTTAGAAGCTTGATTAATATTAATATATTTGATTGATAAAAAAGATAATATATATTTATTTTGAACATATTTATAACAAAGATAATATATTAATAATAATGATTATAAATATATTTTTAATATTTTTAATTATTTTTATGTTATTTTAATATTTGCATTGTTAGATATTTTTGAAATGTATTTTAAGATATTTTTTATGTTATATATATAGAGATATATTTTCCACCATAATAATAATAATTTTTTTAATAAATATAAATTATGATCAAGATTTTAAAATGCGATTTGTATGGTTTAGCGGTTGGGTGGTGATTTAGTGTTTATCGGTGATAAAACGACGATAAAATGGTTGTGCGGTGTAAACAAAAATATAGATAAAACGGCGATAAAACGGAAAAAACGGAGTTTTTTAAAAGCTTGATTATGATTATAAAAAATTTAAAATATATTATATAATATTAAAATATATTAAATATTTATTTATAGATGATTGCTAAAATGCTATGCATAGCACGGATGGCCTTCGTGCTATGGATTCATTTTTGAATTTCATGTTTCAAACAACCGATCCAAACCGTTCATTATCTTCTTCATATTGAAATCTCATTAGAAACCAAATTTTATATATTTTTATTTTTTTATTATTTTTCTCAGATTTTTGAAAATCACTGTTATTGAAGGGTCTATAATTTATTAGATTAAGTATTTTAAAAAATATGAGAAAAATAGTAAAAAATTTCAAAAAAAATGTAAAATTTGGTTTCTAATGAGATTTCAATATGAAGAAGATAATGAAAGGTTTGGATCGGTTGTTTGAAGCATGAAATTCAAAAACGAATCCGTAGCACGAAAACTATCCGTGCTATGCATAGTATTTTAGCAATCCTCTTTATTTATATACTATATATATTTTTTCCTCTCACTAGATAAACCTCATCCTTCCTCCCATCCAGCAGTGTTTCTCTCCCCTCATGGCGTCGACTGTTGCCTCATCTCTCCTTCCACCTCACATCGAACCCCTACCTCCATAAGATCCAGTGCATGCTCATTTTTTTCTAGACAATTAATATTTTTTATCAAAACAATTAACATATTTACTAGGACAATTAACTAGTGAAAGACAAAAGGGCCGGGCTGGATTTCAAAGGACCGGACTTGACAGGTTTGGTAGAAGGACCGGATCGGACCGGGTTAAGAAAAAGGATCGAGATGGGACGAGTTAGACGGATTTGTTTTTTGAAACACGAGACTGGCCTTTCAAAAATCCGGCCCTTATAGGTCCTTGGCCCTTCTAGTCCTTCTAAAATAATACCAACATTTAATTTTTTTTAATAGTTTTTTAATCTCTATCGTCCCATCATGATCAAATAATCACTACTATTGAACGATTAGGTCAGATCTGGCCCTTCAAAATCCCGCCCTTCAATATCCGTCTTTGAAAAAAATTAGACCCGGCCCTTTCAAAATCTGGCCCTTCTAGACCCTTGTCCATCGAAAAGCCCTTCGAAGGACCGGTCCGGTCCGGATTTTAGGACGATCTTCCAAAGGACAGACCAAGGGCCAAGAATTTTTAGAGTATCACTACAATTAACATATTAACCAAGATAATTAATATATTAACTATGACAATTAATAAATTAACAGCGATAATTAGTTCTGGGCGGGTTTTGGGGAGGTGGGAGGGGTCGGTGGCACTAGGGCAGAGAGGTGGGTGGGGAGGTTGACATGAGGTTGGGGTGAGGAAGACAAGCATAGGTGACAAAAAGGGGAGGGTGGATACGCACTGGGTGGCAAAGATCAGCGACAGAGGATCAATGACAAAAACAGAAAGAGTATGAGCTCTTAGGACCATCACATTTTGATAATGTTTATAAGTTTTTTTGTGTTTTTCATTTGGTTCAATAAAATTCTAAAAAAATGTCGTAGGGAGGGATTGAACCTGGAATGTCTTGAATAGAAATAAAATGCTATACCAATAGATCAATTGGTTTTGATGTAAACAAGTGAACATTTAATTTATATTAATTATATGATAACGATAACGTCATCTGGTTCATTCTACCGGTTCAATCAGTCGAACCAATTCAACCATTGAACCGATGGCTTCGCCAGTTCGATGTCCGGATTGATTTTCAAAACATTGCATTTCGAAAATAAAAGAAAAAATTAGACATATCCCTTCAAACTTTCTTTAATTGGATATAACCCTTCATATCTTTAAATTTAGATATAACCCCTCTAATCTCATTTGTTAAGGACAACTTTTGAATAATTTAAATCATATTATAATTTAAAAATAATGAATTGGATCAATATACCCCTACCTCTTCATGTGTTGCTACTCAGAATTTCCATCTTCCCACTAGCGCTTTAAGCAAATGGAAACAAAATTCTAATTTTTTCTTTCCAAATAACTAGATTATTCTCCATTAAATTTTTATATAGGTTCGTTCATTTTAGATTAGTTCCATTAGGATCATACATTAGTTCCATTAGAATCACTTTATCTTGGGTCCTTTCCTTTTTCTATCTCGTGCATTTGTTTAGCAATAAATATTGCTAATTAGGCAGATTCATGGCTCGACTCTTGAAAGTGACAAATTGTGCTCCCAAATTAAGTTAAGGCAATTGTCCTTGATTAACAATTTTTCTAAGTTTAAAATTAAATCAGAGATGAATTAATAAGCACTGAAGGGAAGATGAAAAGTCTAGCTAGGAGTCGACTTGAGGTGGAGAATAGATAGGGCCGGGGTATATTGGTCAGAAATTATTATTTTTACTTAAAGTGTGATTTACCTTAATCAAACAGTGTTATTATATCCTTAAAAAAAATAAGATTAGAGGGGTTATATCTAAATTTAAAGATTGAAGGGCTTTTATCCAACTAGAGATGATTTGATGTGGTTATATCCAATTTTTCCAAAATAAAAAGTTATTGACACGTGATAATGGAGAGAATAAAAATATTGTGATGATCCTTATCATTTTCGTTATTAAAATATGATATGTCGTTTGAAAATTACACACAAACCACACACGCACAATACTCAAATAATAATATCAAAACTGTTAAAACAAAATTGAAACTAAAATATTAAAATTTAAATTTCTTAAGTTTTCAGTTTGAAAGATTCAATAACCTATATTAATTTCCACCCACCAATATTTTGAAAATCAGATCAGACCGGCTGATTAAACCACGAACCGGAGCCGTGTCATTTTCTAGTTTAACCCAAAAAAAACTTGGTTCGACCATGGTTAAACTGGAAAACGGCCGACCCAGCAGCTTTTCCGGTCTGGTTTTCAAAACATTACCCACCATGTGATTTCAACTCGAAACGCACATTCATTTCGGCTAAAATAAACACTAGCTTTTCCCAGGAAAATTTTTATAAAAACAAAAATACTCTCAACATTATTAAAAATGACAAAATTTTAATATTTTTTTTAAAAATAGCACAGCTATAGCGGCACTAACATTGCCGCTATACAGGGGCGGATCCAGTGGTGGGACGGGTGGGGCTAGAGCCCCACCTACCGCCGTCGAGCCCTGAAGCCCCTCTTTAGCCTCAATGAATTTTTTCAGCCATTGGAGCACTCAAAGGTGGGGCTGAAGAACAGAAAAAGAGAAACAGTTCGATCAAATGATTCATTAGAGCACTCAGCCCCATCTAAATATTTTTGCTAGATCCGCCACTGCCGCTATAGCAGTGCCTTAAAAACAAAAAAAAATTTGCCTATAGCGGCACTACTAGGACTTCTCTTTTTTTTTTTGTGCCGACTGATTTTTTTTTCCTTTTTTCGTTTTTTCTTTTACTTTTATTTTTATGTTTTTTAATATTTTTACATTTTAATAAATTGTATAATATATAGTGTTCTAAATACGTATCGTGTCAAATACGTCATGTTCGAATCATTTGTTGTGTCATTAGTGCTCTTCAATCGTGCGTGTCGTGTTGCGTCAAACACGGTCGTGTTGACACAAATTACTTTTTTAATCGTGTCATGCTTAGTGGTAAGAACAGACAACACGACACGTATCTTGACACGTCACGAATGACACGATCGTGTCGTGTCATGTTAGTCGTGTTAAATCGTATCAGATTATTTTATTATTTTTAAATTAAAAAATTATTAAAAAATTAAAAGTTAGCGAACATCATAATAAATTATTTGATTAAGTTAAAACTTTTTATTAATATTTTCATAAAAAATAATAATTAGATTAGAACAATATTATGATTTAAACGATGGTAAATAATATGATGTAGTATTATAAATTGAAATTAAATTATTAATTTTGCTTAAATAATCGACATTAATAATTAAATTTGTGTTCTTCAAAATGACACGACATGACACGATACGAATATAAAATTGACACGACACATTCGTGTTGTGTTGGGACATTAGAAAGTTTGACACAATTCAACACGACACGATTCGACACGCAACACAACACGATTCCGCACGCAACACAACACGAACACGAATTAACACGACACCTCAATACAAATTTAATTATTAATGTGGATTATTTAAGCAAAATTAATAATTTAATTTCAATTTGTAATACTACATCATATTATTTACCATCATTTAAATCACAATATTGTTTTAATCTAATTATTATTTTTTTATGAAAAATATTAATAAAAATTTAAACTTAATTAAATAATAAATTATGACATATAGTAATTTTCGCTTACTTTTAAATTTTTAATGATTTTTTAATCTAAAAAATAATAAAATAATCTGATACGATTTGACACGACTAACACGACACGATCGTGTCAACACGATAGTGTTTGACACGACACGACACGCATGATAGAAGAACATTAATAGCACGACAAATGATCCGGACATAACGTGTTGACACGACACAACATGACACGACACGTAGTTAGAACACTATATATTATACAATTTATTAAAATATAATAAAAATATTAAAAACTCAAAAAAAATAAAAGAAAAAAAAACAAAAAAGGAAAAAAAATTCAGTCGGCACAAAACAAAAAAGAGAAGTCCTATAGCGGCAATACAATTGCCGCTATAGGCAATTTTTTTTTGTTTTTAAAGCACTGCTATAGCGGCAATGTCAGTGCCGCTATAGCTGTGCTATTTTTAAAATAAAAATTAATGCTTTGTCATTTTTAATAATGTCGAGGGTATTTTTGTCTTTAATAAAAAATTTCCCTTTTCCCAGAAATGGAACAAAATCTGTATCAGTTTAATTTTCTTTAGAAATTTTGGTCCAACTTATTTTTGTTTACAAAATTCGACCGAAACTGCATCAATAGTACTTGGAAAACGCTAGATTACTACGGCTCCGTTTGGATGGCTTATTCCCGAAATAAGGAATAAAAAATAACTACTTTTTATCAATTAATTTATTTCTAACCATCCAAACTTTTCACAAAAGTTACACACTTTCTAATAAATTTATCCCTTCCCAATAAATTTCTTCCCTTCTTTCTTCTTCCTTCTTCCTACTTTATTCTCAACGCATCCAAACGGAGCCAATACTATATTTCCTATTAAGTATTAAGGAAAAGCGGTATGCAAATTCAGACCATTAATTCTCACTTGAGGTGTCCGGAACAACAGCAGAAGTATAAACTATAAAGGAAAAGAAAAACGCCACCGGCTAAATTAGTGACCCAAACAAATGTACTGTTGACATGTTCCTTTTTTCTCACTTTGATCTTTTGCTTGTTTTTCCATTTACGTATAAGAACTGTGTCCATATCAAATTAACCTGTCATATTTTTACTTAACCTCAACTGTAATTTACAAACAACTTGAAGAAGCGAAGAAAACAACCTTCAGAAATTTCAACCAATTTTAATATACATATTTTATAAATTCCATAATTGTTACGTACTTCTTAATTTGGTAGCATGTAAACTTTTTATATATTTTTTTGCCATATCTCAACTTTTCTTTTACAACGACACTTATATTGAAGTTTCTCGAAACAATTTTTTTTTTTGATAATTTCTTATTTTAAAAATCATGCGAAAGCTTGTTTTGACAAACAGAGCAGACCCCCGTAGTTGACCCTCTATGCAAAGGACAATTGAAACCGAAGTAAGGGTACTTCCTTAGTTAATTGTTGACTATACAGAGGAGAATGTTGCTTAAAGAAGATCTATTGTTTATGTTTCTTTTAACTGTATACCATAAAATAAGCTAAAATTAGATTAGCATAATTGCGTCATGGTTAGGTTTCCTCCACATGCACTTCATTACCGCTAGCAGCAAAATCAGGGGGAAAGAGAAATCACTTCTGATTCAGTCCATTTAAAGGTTCATAGCTTCTGAAATTATCACAAGTTGCAGTGTTACATACTATTTTTACAAAATCCATTCATGTGCTAGTTCATGAGCCCAACTCCTATAAGACTTTTTGCATGGTTGTTCGCATGATGTGGCAAATTTGTAGCGAAGGATCCTTTTGATTCTACTAATTAAAATATACAAAAAACTTAAAGAGCTTCTTCAAATTAGACAGACATTACATATCATCTATTGTGCGATTATTTGTCATTTTTATATGTCATACGTGTTATGGCTTGTTCAAATTTTATTTCCATTTTTGAGCTATAAAAAGCCCTGGACCTGTCTGAAGAAAATTGTTTCATTAACCTCTACATTATTTTCTTATTCTAATTTCAATTTGTAATTAAAATAATACAATATAATATCTATGGTGCATAGTAATGTACTAGAGTTCCGATGCATACTGATCCAAACTCTTGGATTTGCATCAAAATGATTGATTGAAACCGTCCAATATGATCTCCCTATTGAAATATATATCCTTCTCGACCAAATTTAACATTTTTTTAAAAAAATTTAAGTATTTTTTGGATTTATAAAAACTGTTCTTTTTGAATGATTTAGAAAAAAAATTAGATTAACGATTTTCTAAAATTAAAAAATAGTAAATCTAATTTTATAAAAACTGTTCTTTTTAAATCTAACAATTATGGAATTTATAAAATATTTATATATATTTCCTAACTCATGTTCAGGTCAAGATCCTAAGTCAATTCACCTAACTTCTAGACTCTTAAATTTCAACTCTCATTTCTGAATTTAAATGTTATAGTTTATTTCTTGTATTCTTTTGGCAAACCCTAATCTCCCAATTAAAGTAAAGTTCCAATTTCTTGGTAACTTGGTTTATCTTCCCAGATTTTAACCTACCAATTGATTTTATTGCTATGCTATATATGACTCAAGTCAATTGATCTAATTTCCAAACTATCAAATGTGGCCATCCGTTAACGGGATAATCAACTAACAATTGAATCAAACATAACTATAAATAAACAATTGAAAGCGCAAGAAACAAAACATAAAATAACATTAACTAAGAAGCAATACCCATAACAAAATAAACAACTAGGTTAAATTTCTGAGCAGTAATTTACTTAGTTGTTTATTTAAAATTTCAATATTATTTGCTATTTAGCTGAATGAAGATGAAAATCGAACATTTAATTTTTTTAAATATTCATAAAGATTTTAAACCGAATTTTTACTCAAAAGTTTATATATATCACTTTTAGTTAAGTGGAGCAAAAACGGATTCTCCATGACGTCTATTCATCCTAAAATTTATTAATTATTTAAGAAATGGTTTGCCATGAACATTTTTTTTTTCAGTCTAACTTGAAAAACATTATTATTCAAATCAATCATAGTGGTTCGTTATTAATTAATTTCGAGAAACGATCTTATTTTTGGAGGAGGATAAGAAAATGAAAATATCCCCAATAAGTAATCTGTATTATCTTTTTAATAAAAAGATGGGGACTGGATCTCCATTTTTTCCTCAAAAAAATAATCTGTATTATCGAAGTGCTCAAAAACTTCTTTATATTATTGCAAAGAATTGTGGAGGTTTGATTTCACCAAGTCGTGAAATGTGATTCAGTTCCATTTCTTAGTATCTACTCTCCTGACTACTTTTGCCTCTGTAAATCAATTCACGCGTTCCCTTCCCGTTTGACTTCTAACTTACCTTTCTCTCTAATAAAAGCTGGTACGATCTCCGTTTTCCATCCATTTTCTCCCTCTTCACAAAATTGACACAACTAAAAATCACCACCGCGATCACCACCACCGCCACCGCGATCACCATCATCACATCCTTCATCCACACTTATTTTATCGCCAACAACCATGATGAGGGATACCAGCTTCTTTCTTGTATCGTTTGCCTTGTTGTGTGCTAATTTAACCGGTATCGTGTCAGGTGCCGATAATTTGGCAACAACTGCTTCTGCATACCACTCAATAGATGCACCTCTCGAGAGACGGTCACTTGCCACCCTGGATCCAAGGTTCTTACAATGCAACCTTTATCCAAAGTCCATTTGTCTATTGCAAGGAAGCCCTGGACCGAGCTGCTGTTCTGGTGCGTGTGTCAACACAAGCATAAGCCTCAGCAATTGCGGGAAGTGCGGGCGTTCTTGTAAGAGCTCAGACTTGTGCTGTACTGGTCAATGCACGGACATTACTTCGGACGAGATCAACTGCGGGAAGTGTGGCGTGACCTGTTCTTCCACCCAGTATTGCTGCGGAGCCCAGTGCATCAACTATTTATCCGATAACAACAATTGTGGGAAATGTGGATACATGTGTGCTGACAATAGAAATTGTTGTGGGGGGAGATGCACGAAGGTTGATTCTGATATCAACAACTGTGGGAAGTGCGGTAATGTCTGTGGAGCCAATCAATTCTGTTGTAATGGGACTTGCTTGAATGTGCTTTCCGACAGCAACAATTGCGGGAAGTGCGGGAAGGTTTGTGGACTCGATCAAAAATGCTGCAATGGTCAGTGCATTAAGGTGCTTGCTGATGTTAACAACTGTGGGGCATGTGGAAATGTTTGCGGGGAAGGCCAGACCTGTTGTAACGGTGCCTGTATCGACTTGACTTCCAACAACAGTAACTGCGGCAAGTGTGGCAGGGTTTGTGGACCAAACAAAAAATGCTGCAATGGTCGGTGCAGGGCGACGCTGACTGACAAGAACAACTGCGGTGAATGTGGCGTTCGGTGTGGCTTCCAGAATTTGTGCTGTGGCGGCCATTGTGCAGACATCATGTATGACAATAACAACTGCGGCAGTTGCTTCAAGAAGTGTTCCACACAGTGCAAGTACGGCATGTGCAACTATGCTTGAAAGATGGTATAGTATTCGTTTGAAAGTAATAAGGGTCTCATGTGATGTGAGTGCTTCATCCACAATTTATTGAGCTCATATTAAAGATTATTATTGTTTATTTTAAAAAAGTTGATTAATACTACATATCTTGTCAAAGTAAACGATCAATACCTGTGCCAAGAATTAATAAATTAAAATAAAGTGTTGTAATAACTTGTAACGAGTATTTTTTGGTCAATAGCTTGTTTGTAGAGAGTTCTTATTCATGAATTTGTTCTTTCAAACTAATTAGTTAACAATCAACATTTTTTTGTTTTCATACTCTTACTCAAGCATTTATTTTATTCTAAATTTTTTATGTTATCAATTCTTGTTATTTTTTATTGTACTATTTTTCGAGCAATCTTACTAGCTACGTTCTTTTCTCTTCTCTCGTTAGATTGCGGATTAGGTGTTTCTTTTCCTTTCTTCACCATACTTTTTTCCTATTCGATTGGATTCGGCAATTTGTTTTTTTTTTTCCCCAATTGTTTCAACTGAGAAAACTGTAATATGTATATATGTATATGCTTACATTCTAGTCTACCTTATGCACCTTAATAAAAAGTATATAGCTAGATAAAAGAATAGGTATCCAGATTACAAGGCGACACTATTATGCCATGGAAAGGCCATTTCCAGAAAACGTATTAGCTAAAAGAAGGGTTTTACAAAACAGAGTACAATAATCTCTCTAATCCTTATATAAGCCCACAAATACTAGCAATGTGTTTCCCTGAAAAACGAACAGTCACCGATGAATTATATAAGCCCACTCGGTTGTACACCCTCGTTTCCTTTTCCTTATTTTTGATGCGAGTTGATCGAGGCATCCAGCTATGAGTAGCTCCATGCATAAGCGGTCTTAGACTCGACAAAAGTTTGATCAATTATAAATGCATGAAGAGTTCATAAGACAAACAATGATTGAAAGTACTATAAATATTTATAATTTGAAAGATTTAAACAAAAATGTTCATTAAATGCGGCGGGTTTTTTTAGTGGACCAATATGGTTTGCTTTGATGGTGGTACGTACCGGTACGGTATCAGTCTGGTAATTATGAGATTTGTAATTTGTAATGGTAGTTAATTTGCTTCTTTTATAAGAATAGGGATAATTCTTGATTTACTAATTTAAGAAAAAAAAATGGAAAAAAATGAAATGAAGTCAACGGAACCTGTAGTTTTCCCCTCTCTCCGCCATTGACTTTTTTTCTTTTTATTTTACATGATTAACCTTGCGCTTTTACACCTTTGGAACTTCGGCACGACTTGACACATTTGAAAGTCTTAAATTCGACTTATTAAGAGGTTCTATGGAAATGCATGTGGGCTTGAGGTTCCATAAATTACTTCAAATACTTCCAACCCGTACCTTTTTCTAATTAAATGAACTCAAACACTTGACAGAATAGAGGAAGATAGTATCCTGCAAAATTAAATAAATAAAAGAATGATTCTATAAATTTTGGGTTATGTCAATGCAGTATATATAATTGGGAGGTTCAAAAGCTTTTCTATAGAACTCTTTAAAATTACTTATTTATAAATTATAATTGTTGGTTAAACATTTTTTCTCGATTTGCCGATTTGCAAAACAACACCGAAACCCTTAAACTAACATCTCTTTTTTAGTGCTTTATAGCTAGATTTTTTGAAGAATGGATTAAAGCAAGTGTGGCGCATAGTTTGGAGCTTCAAGAGATTGCTTTGGACTAGTTAGAATCCTTAGTTAAGGTTTAATTAAACTCTAAACTAATCTCAATCAATTTGCTGGTAAAATGCTCAGTTGTTCTGTCCGCGTCATACAACGCTGGAAAGCGTTGTGCAACGACAAAGTTGTGTGACGCCCTACAGCGTTACACAACGTTAGTCTGAGTCATGCACCTAAACTTCGCTCAGACATCGCTCAGTCGTTCTGTCCGCGTCATACAACACTGGAAAGCGTTGTGCAACGACCACGTTGTGTAACGACAGTCAGCGTCGTATGACGTTCTGACAATATTGTTTGAGTTTGTCAGTTCTGCCTTGATTCTTTTCTTGACTTCGTTGTGCAACGCTACCAACGCTCTGACAAGTTCCAACGGAACTGTCGAGCTTCTGCTTTGGATTTTTGCTGAAGCGTTTTGCAACGCTATACAACGTTACACAACGCTCTGACAACTCACAACGTTATTGTCTGTGACCGTTTGATTTTTCAACGGCTATTTCGGCGTTGTACAACGCCATATAGCGTTGTATAACGGTAGAGTCTGTCTTGACTGGTTTTTGGAGCTGTTGGCGCCCTCTATATATATGAGGTCTCTTGGAACTGTTTAGATACTTTTGAAACCTTTGAAATTCCTCCCTTTTGAGCTCCAACCAGTTAGACATTACTCTCTCTTGTGTTTGAGCATTAATTTAGCAAAATCATTGAGATTAGAGTGTGCAAACCAATCCACTAGTGTTAATTGCTAGATTTGTTGAGTGATTTGGTTAGAGCCTCAATCCCTTGAGTGTTTGAGCTTGTTTAATTGAGTTAGGCCAATCCACCTTGAGAGTGATTGTAACAAGGTGATTTGGTTCAAATTTGTAGTCCCGTTCGTTGTGGAATTGAACGGAGCGCGCCCATTTCGAGGTTGCGGAACTCCCGGAGACGTACGTCTAAGGCTAGCACTTCCTAGCGGGTCGGAACTCCGTAATATATCGCGTGTCACTTCTTTTCTTCTCTCTTTACTTTCCTTGCATTGTGAATTGCTTGTGTCTTGTTGTTTTTATTAGACCAAGTTTGAATTGAACCAAATATTGAACATACCGGTTTAGAACTTTGCTTTTGTGCCTATTCACCCCCCTCTAGGCCTTTAAATTAGGGACAACAATAATATATAAGAATGTGTACAACTTAAAGCTGACGTCATCTAATTTTATGACACATTTTATTTCTGAGTAGTTGATTAGATGGACAAAGTGATAACTTGAAAATTCTATAAAACACATATGCTTAATATCTTATGATATTAAAGAAGGTAAAACTTACAAAATTCTAGTCATATCTAAATAAAATATTCAATTGAATTTCAATATCCAGCATTGAATTTTAAAAAGAAAAAACACATAACTGCATGAGGCACCTAGTTATTTAATAAACTGAATTTTATTCAGTTTCATTTTTCCGAGTAAAAAATATCATATGTAATGAAGTCATATATGAGACTATAATATAAAAAATAACAGATCTACTCTGATGTAATTTCTACATTGATTGTACATAAAGCTGATGTAAAATAACTTTAACTTTACACCAGCATTATCTTCTAATAAAAATATTTTTAAGGTAGGTGAGGCCTACTTTAGATTTTCTAAGTAGTTTACACCAGCATTATCTTCAAATGGTTGGTTAGAGGAAATGGTTGCCTCTACATTGATTGACTTATGGAAACCACATAATGGTTGGTTTAAGAAAATCTAAGTAGCACGTGAAGTAAAATAAAAGTGCAATCAGCGCTTGAGGAAAAGACGTAAGTTCGATCTGATGGAAATGAAGGAAATGTATCTCACTCTAATAAATATACCTATTCAACAAACCAATCTCTAAAATCTATCACTGGACATATCATCCCGTGTCAGTATAAATGAAAATTTCAGTAACTAAATAAATCAAACCCAACTTACAGCCTGCAGGCCATGGATTCTCTCTGATTCCGGCACAAAGACTTAACCCGATTCCAGACAAAGAGGGATTACATTATGATTATCTGCACCAACACGGGTGAAAGTGCTAGTGGTATCGTCGTATGTATAGGCAGCTATAAACCTGGGCATGCTTGCTTGAAGTACTGAGAGTATAGGTGCTTGGTCTGTCCATGGGTCCATGACAGCAGTATGCATCCGTGTTGAAGGCGAGGCAAGCACTCTTGCACCCGACTATAGAACCATCAAGTGTCTGCTGTCAGAGCTCCCAGACATCCAGAATTGATGTTTGCAGCGCAGGAGACATCTGCATCCCATGACTCCTCATTGGACGATTCTGACCAGGAGGTTGAAGCCATCCGCCTTGCCTATTTCATAGAAATCCTTGCCATCTGCACCGTTAACCGTTAACCCTGCCAAGGTCGCAGGTAGGATGGCACCAAGATATTTGCTTTGGAGCAGCATAAATATGTGCATATTATCAATAGAGCTTTTATAGTGTGTTCACAAGTCACAACAGGAAAGTTGACTGCTTATGCAATGGCTATCTTTGAAATTTTAGATCAAATGATTAAAAAAATTTGAAAATTGACCTGGCCAGAGGCACAGTTAGCAGATTAGCAGGTGAATTGTCCTGTGGTTTTACTGGAACAACCCTGTTGAGCCGAGAAACGGCCGTCCAGTTCTGTGGGACAGGAACAATATGCTGTTACCAGAATCGAGCTGAAAGCCAGTTTGTGAAAGAGGTGTCACACGCCAGCATCAAGTCAATATCTGGCCTGGGCCAAACCTTTAAGTCACATGCATTTTATGTAGTGAAGGTGTGTAGCTAGAGTGCACATCTGAATTCGAGGAAAAGAAAACATTCTACTAATCATCATTCATCAATGTTCTGTTCTGGATTTGCTAAGTTGGTGTTTCAGATGGAAAATAAAAAGCCCATCGGATCACAGTTTTTCAGTGTTGCTTCATTTAAAAAGTTACTTTAGTTTTTAATAAAAGAAAAGGTTAGCAGATTTGGTGCTTTTAAAGGAACAATTCATGAATTACACTCCATGATACCTGGAATTGGTTTTGTCAGACTGCTAATTTCCTAGGTATTTTTTTTTAGCAGATTATGCTAAAACCACAATAAAAGGGCTGATTATTAATTAATTAGTAATCTGGAACAAGGAGTGAAACTACAAGAGGAAAGAGAAGCAGAGAATAATAACATTCGCCCTTTTTTTAGCTAGATTGAGAGAATGGAGAATAAAGAGAGGGTAAGGAGCCGGAAAATAGTGAAAGTAAAATTAATTGTCAGTGGATACAAAAGCGAAAAAACTGAGCAATAAGTGTCAAGTAGCAGTGATCGACCTACGTACTAATTGTTATTATAAGTTGATCTGGAGATTAATTCATATTTGGAAAAATTTTATTGTCTGAAATAATAATGAAATCCTATGAATTCTCGGAGTGTATACATGCATGAGGCACCTTGTTGTTCGGTTTTTCTAGCTTGTGTAAACTTGGATAGGGACTGGCTGGTACAGATTTATTACTCGTATTGTTTGGCAAGTACTGTGAAACAAATAGCAAGAATATGAAACTTATTACTTAAAAAAAAAAATTATTCCATATAATCTTAATTTTCAAGGTACAACATTCCATCTTTCTTAAGTTGATAAATTGTTTCTATGGCTCCGTTTGAATAGGTGTGGGAAGAAGGGAAGAAGGGAAGAAGTACCGGAAAGTGTGTAACTTTATGAAGAGTTTGAATTGTTTATAATTTTTTTCTTCCCTTCTTCATTCTTCCTACTTCTTCTCAACGCATCCAAACGGAGGCTATAAAAGAACAAAAAAAAAATATTTAGATGAAATTACAAAATCGCCAATAATAAATAGGTGAGTAGTGTTGGTTGACCTTACTTCTAGACGTAATAATTTGATTAGAACGTCTGATCAAAAGTTTCAGATTATGGTTTCTTTCGTAATTAAGTGCGCGGTTAAGAGGCTACGCAAATTGCTATTTGAGAAATTTGGTATATGCTTAGATTCTAGGCTGCTTGTTGGGAGAATATGAAAGTTATATCCGGTAATATTGGCAATGCAAAGTGAATAAGGTAGTAGTAAACTTATAATATAAAAAGGTAATAGAAAATTATGTAGATAAAAACTAGATTTTAAGCCTATATTTGTGGAAGTGGAATAAATAACCTATAGACGAAGAATCAATAATGCATCCGAAATGAGAGTACATAAAATTACTTGATTTTTTTTTTTTTTTTTGATATTGAAATATGAGGCCAATGGACACCGTCCTATATTTCATTAAATGAAAATCTTCTTTTGTAGCCTGTACAAATAACAGAAAATTAACAATTCAATGTAAAGTCCTTTCAGTATCCTATATATCAATTGCAAACCATTCTTTCTCCATTAAACCTGCAATCCACTTCAACAAGTCTCAACCACTATCAAACGTATCAATCAGTCAACTAATTAAATGATTCTTCTGAGGAACTGTCAAATATATTGCAAAAACCAACCGTGCAATTAGCTAGTTAGTACATCAAACAACACCGCCCAATAAAAGTCCACTCGTCTATCTATTAGATAGCCTTTTTTTCGGAATTGCTTAAGACCATTCTTTAGATTTCATCATCCTCCGTCATTCCCAGTGTGAACACACATTTTTTATCCCCACCATCTCTATCGCCTTCTTGTCTACTTTATTCGCCCAGCCCAACCATCTCTATCGCCTTCTTGTCTACTTTCCTTCTCATTTCTCTGCTCCATAATCAAAATCCAGACCTTCCGAACGGAGCACATACTTTGGATGTCTCATTGATGAGTGAATAAAAAGAAAAAGCGAAGGCACGAAGAGGTGGACGAATGGAGCACATACTTTGGATGTTTTGACTAATATCTACTATAGTTATATAAGTATTGAAGTTATATATGTAACTGTTGAAGTTAATATATATAACTGTTGAAGATATATGTACTGTTGAAGTTATATATGTAACTGTTAAAGTTAATATGTTATATATGTAACTGTTGAAGTTATATGTGTAGCTATTGTAGTTAATGTGTTATATATGTAACTGTTGAATTTAATATATATAATTGTTGAAGTTAATATATATAATTGTTGAACTTGGCATATTTAAATGTTGAAGGTAATATTTGAAGTGGGCATATTTAAATTGTTGAAGTTGGCATATATATTAACTTCAACAGTTACGGTATTAACTTCAACATTTAAATATGTTAACTTCAACAGTTAGAATCAATATATAGTGTGTGTGTGAGAGGGGAGGGGAGGGGGGAACGTACGCGGGAGGGGTGGGAGGGGGGATGAGCGTATGCGGCAGGGAGGGAAACAGAGCGATTTCCAAAAATAAAAAACGCGTAGAGCCAAAAATAGAAAAAACGCGTGGGGATGATCCTTATCACCCCGCTTTTTTTTTAAGATAAATTGGAGGTCTAAGCCATCCAACTTATTTTTAAATTAAATTAAATGTCTATGAAAGACCCCCCCCAGCCGGGTTTCGAATCTGCAATCTTTCACTAAAAGAGTCAAGGTGCATTGCTCTTTACCACTAGACCAAGAGCTGGTTCTCATCTATTAATTAGGCTAAGAACGCTATCTAATTAATCACCAAAACTTAATGAATTCTAGAGGCCATAACTTTTTAAGGATTTTTGCAAATACCAGAGATTGAAAGAATATCGTATTCTCCAACAAAATGGTCCAAAAATTAACAGCTAATCATTTTAAAATGCTTATTTGCATTTACGGGGTAATCTATATGTATGTCTAATATCAGAACTTAGAAAACAACAATACAACTATAAACACATATCTCATGAAATAGCTTCATATCCACAAAAGTCTCTTTAAGAACCTCATTGGTCCTCAAATCAGTAGCAACTAACGATAAGATGTCATGTTCATATTGCAGAGCATCTTGTTGGAACTTAGCAAATCAGTACCAAGCCCTGATAACCTACATTCTTGTCTTTTATTAAAATTTTATTCACTCCATTAGCAAGAACGTCAGAAAAAGGATGTGAGAGGGGGACCACTTGTCTGACCTCCATCCAACAATCACTTAATTTTTTTTAATTATCAGTTAATTTTAGCACAATTATAATTGCAATTATAACTATTATATTCGAAATTAAGCTTTCACGTCTATACCTTTCTCTCAGTTAATTTTAGCAGAATGCAAAGATACACAAATTGGCTAAATATCTTTTGAGAAGTACGTAGAAGAATTATGTCTGTACTGACTTTAGTCAAAGTGAATTGACTTATTAAGCGGTTTGTATTGAAGGATACTATTATCTGACAAGTGGCAACAATAAAATATTGTAAATTAAACTAACAATCAACGCCAATGAAAAACAAAATCATATCTGAAAGAACAAATGTATATCTCACCCTAATGTAAAAACATTAATACAATTTAAAATTTTAACAAAAGGAATGCATCTCTGTGCCTCTCAGGATGTATAACCTCAAAATTAAATTAAAAAAAAACAAAACATAACTTGGAAGGAATCAGGTACGGTTCTTTCAAAACCTGATTCTGGCAAACATAGGCTAAGTGGAATGAGGACAGAAAGTGATTAAATAATCTGCTCCGATGCAAGTAAAAGTACTTGTAGCATCATCATATGCATAGCTGTATGCCTGGGGGCATGCTTTTTTGAAGTACTGAGCATAGCTGCTTGGTCTGCATGCCGAAGGACTTCCATAATCTCCCCGACAGCAGTACTCATCTGTGTTGAAGGCGAGGCAAGCGCTCTTGCATCCGACAACTGAGCCATCGGCTGCCTTAAGCCAGAGCTCCTGCGGGCATCTTAAGTTGATGTTGGCAGAACATAAGACAGAGCTGCAGTTCGTTCCGTTCAGCCCATGTGGGACAATTGAGACAGGTAAGTTGAAGCCATCCACATTGCTTATGTCATAGAAATCCTTTCCGTCGGCACCATTGAGCGTGAACTCAACCAAGGTTGCCGGTGGGATAGCACCAGCATTGTTGCATTGGAGCTGCATAAAATGCAGAGATTGTTAATAGAGTGTACAATTGATATCATGTTTATTGGAACTTTGAAATATTAAAATAAAATCAGCATAGTACCAGACCAGAGCCGCAGTCAGCAGATTGGCAGGACAGCCTTCTTGAGGCATCATTCGAACAGCCCTGTCGAGCCCAAAAACGGCCAGACCACTTTTGCGGGACAGGAATCGCAAGGCTAGCATTGGAACCAAGCTCGAAGCCAGTGATGGAAAGAGGTGCTGTACCAGCATTGGTTAAAATCCCCGGCCACACCGTGAAATTACATCTGTTTTTAAACGTGAAGGTGGTGGAGTGCACACCTGAGGTTCAAGCGAAGAAACAATATAATAAAAGTGGGACATTGGCATAGTACCGCTTCAAAAAAGGATTTAAAAAATTAAATCAGTAAATTTGAAACCTTGAAGAGGAAGTGAAGTTAGGAGCAAAGAGAAGCAGAGAATCATCACACTGGCCATTACTGAGGTTACTTTGAGAAAACTACAGAAATTAATATAGGAGAAGGTGATTAGGTGAGGAGAAGACAGTTGTAAGGTAGTTCTCAGAGGATACAAAAGGCCATCGGATGTATTTATAAGTAAATTGGGAAAATGTTTTTTTTTTTAAAAACAATCTTTTGGATTTGTGGAGTGTAATCGGAAGGCCACCTTGTAAATTATGTCGATTTTGCCTGTACGTGTACGTGTACTAAACATAGACAGTGGATTGAGGATGGTATAGATTTAACATCCTAATATGTTGTTGTCACTTGTAAGTTTTGTGAAATAAATGGCAAGCGATGTAATTATGTTTGTATTATGAAAATTGTATTATTTGAAAGAAATCCTGACATATAATCTTAATTTACAAGATTTCAAGTTTCTTGATTTGAACACTCTCTTCTATTCTTACTCAAAATCATCATTATTTTTCTATTGCAAAAACTAAATATGACGGAGTTGATTAGTTGAAATTAAAAATTAGTTGCCAATTATGAATGGAAAATTATGGTTGGTTGACCTATGCATAGGCGTAGTAATTTGATAAGGTCCTATCTACAATTTCACGAGATCTACTAAAAAGAAAACAATTTCTCGTGATAGATAAATTCTCAATTAAGTGGCTCCACATAAAGGAAAGTGAGTAGGAGGTATGCTTTGTTGCTTTGCCTGCCCTTGTAGAAAATATTGGAAGTTCACAGGAAAAATTCAGGAGCTGCAAAATGTAAGGTAATTTGTATAGAAAAAGTTATGCAAATGTAAGATTTCTCGATCGAAAAAGTTATGTAGATATCTAACCTATTTTGAGTACATATTTGATAGAAAATAAGTAAGCAACCAACCAATGGCCCAAGGTAATTTCAATTTAATAGAATAATTATATAGAATATTGTTAAAATATTAGTAGTAGCACTGTTTTAATCATAAGTTTTGTGCTTCAAACAAATGATTTGGACCATTAAATATATTCTCCATATTAAAATCATATTGAAACAAAATTTTATAACTATATTTTTTTAAACCGTTGTTATTAGAAGGATCAAAATTAATTAGATGAAGTATTTTCAAAAAATCTAAAAAAAAAAATTTTGAAAAAATATAAAAGTTTCATTTCCAACAAAATTGAAAGGAACGGGTCGAAATTGGTATTCAGACAAAATTTAAAAAAAAAAAAAACAGACGCATAACGTATTCAAGCTAATAAATTAGTTGAAGTCAATTGAAGATGCTCTAATGCCTAGATTGCTCTAGGCCTCTTGCAGTTGCAGTAGAATTAATTCGGTCATCGCGGCTCAAAAGCCTAGCATTAAATAGAATTATAGGCAAAGCCTTTTAAACCAATTTATAAGTTTTAAGGGCCCAGAGCGGCCCATTAAATCCTGTTACTTTTATGAAACAATCAAGTTCATCCCGATCGCCATTGTTGATTCCTCGGTTCCCCTTCCTTCTCCTCTCTCGCAACGCTCTTGCCTATCTCAAGCCTCGACTATAAAGCAATTAATTGGGCAATCGCATCTATTTCAAGTGCTGAGGTACCTCTCTCTCTCTCTCTCTCTCTCTCTCTCTCTCTCTCTCTCTCTCTCTGTGGCTGTTTCTGTGTGGCGAAATTATCTGTGTAGCAACATACCTGTTGAATCTCTGTAGCATTGTTCTTTAAAATATTAATTAATTACTACTTTTAATATGTATTTTTTTTAATATACTTTGTTCTTACCAAAAACGCTCTCATCTCATGAACAATTAAAATGGTAAAATTTACTTTATACATATGTGAAAATATAAACAAATAAAAATGGGTATCTAATATCTGTTTAAATTTTGTTGAAACATGTGAAGGGTTCAAGTTCATAGAATAATTGTAAGCTAGCGGGTGTTTGTCAAAATTAAAGATCTGACGGCTACTTGTCACGTGTCAAAATTAAGAGGATCTTGTGGTATATCACCTTTAATTTGAAAGAGAATTCCTACTGCTTCTGTCATGTGGTAGGCATATATCAAGTATAGAATACAACTAAATCGATTGGATCAATTGCGGATTAATCGATTGAATTGTGCCCCAAACTAGAGATCAGCCTTGGTAACTTGAAATTGTACTGAATATTTCTATATACATTTTTTTTTAAATGCAGATATAATCAATTTTCATCGTGATGTCTAGGCTACGAAATACTGTACTTGCTGCTGGCTTGCTTACATTTGCCGCTGGTGGTTTAGCATTTCCCTTTTATTTTGTGTAAGTATTCGTGTTTTTTTTATTATACCTTTTTATGCAATTATGTACAATTTCAATATTATTGTGGCCTGCCTCATGATACGGAATCTGCACTATCACCAAAGATTGTATATTTCCATACAAGTATAGACCTATATAATAATATCAGGGAGTGGAGTAACAATGTCAGTATTATACTGGTTGAGTGCTTGACAAGTACAGACCTCATACCAGTGTGATATATTTTGGGTTTTTGCATCCCATTCAAACCAACACACCCCCCACCCAACCCCTCCACCCACCAACACACACACACAAATACCCTCCTTTACCTGAAATTTTTTTTTTTTTTAGAAATATTCATCTTTATTCTTAGTTTCATGGTAATAACCCCTTTTAACAAAAATTTTCATTGTTTCATTTAACATTATTAACTATTTGATGGAGTATGATGAAAACACCCCTGCACTTCCATTTATGCTGTATTAATTAAAAGTACTTTTATATTAAGTTTTTTGTTTTGATTACATATATATAAATATGAAATGCTTGAGTCCAATATATAGGCCGGATGAGGTCCGTCCAATTCGATGGTTCTCATGTTTCAAATTTCGAACGACCAATCCGAACCGTTCAATTTGTTCTTCATTCTGAAAATTTATTTATAGAAATAAAATTTTATATCTTTTTCAAAATTTTTGCTTTACTTTTGGTATTTTTAAGAATCATTGATGTTGTGTTTACATCATGGATTTTCTAAAATATTGAAGACATAGCAAAAAATAAAAGTAGGGATAGTATTTTTATTCTCTGCTTCTTGCTTATGAAGTACACGTTATTTTTGGGGCTGTTTGGTTAAGTTATTGTCACAGTTAAAAAGTTCGGAGGCAATAGTTCAATCGCTGCTATTGTGTATCATGGTAACTGCCTGCCATTGGGCAGCTGACAGGTGGATACAATTGAAATCAATTACAAGAATTAACACCCCACCCCCTCTGGAACCATATCCTTGCAATACCACTGCACTGCAGTGGTTTATCAAGAACCGTCCGATCAATGATGGGTGCCCCGTGATTAATATAGGATCCGTACAGCCTGTAAATCTTAACCATTGAGGTTCGATCGGACAGTTCTTTAGAACCACTGCAGTGCAGTACTGCGGAGGATATTTGTCACACCCCTGACCCCTCAAAAAAAAAAAAAATAGAGCCCACTCTTACAATTCTGCTGCATGATCTGAAACATGTAAAATCGACCTGGTGGTGCACCTGAGCTTTATGACAGCTGGCTGCCATTCCCAAACAGCTGCAGATGGGGAACCGTGGAGGCATTGCCCCTCGTATTCTTATATTCTTCATTTGACTTCTTTTCAATATTTGTGGCTCTTTATGATGAATTAGTTGGGATCAGGGGACAAGTGATTCACCTCCTAGCATCCACAGGGTACTGTATCAGTCATAGGTAGTGCTGGTATGTCCCCACTGAGGTGCATTATTTGTTTCAATGCATTCTAAGGAGGAAAGTTGAAAAACGGATACCACATATGAAGAAAGTGGAAAATTGTTTTAAAAATGGTCTGTGTTATAGTATGGCACCGTTACAAAATCCAAATTTCATTTGTTACTGCATAGTCAAAGTAACCTATGTTTTCCTCTTTTCAGAAAATCAAAAAACAAACCTATAATTGACTCGACAAAGCCGCTGCCGCCGCAAGCCACTTTTCGTGGGCCTTACATCAATACTGGATCCCGTGATATCGGACCGGATTCAACCACTTATCCGAAAACATAAAGAGTTTTGTATATTTTAGTTAATAAATTATTTGAATAAGCTTTCTTCCTTTTCAGAAACTGCCCAAATATCCTTGTGATAAAGTATTCTTTTTGTACCAGAAAGAAAAAGGTAATGTAGTCTTTTATATTTACTTTTTTTTCCCAGAACTGGTATTAGCAGTGAGCTAAAATTGTTTGTGACCTTCTCGCTATTAATTGGTCCCCACAGATTAATGGTAAACCAACAAATGAAATAATCCCAAAGATACAGCTTATAGTGGCTTCTTACGCAAGTGTCTTCCCTGTACGGCTGTCCCACCAATCCTAATAGATTTGTTTTGTAATAGAATTCCTTGATAGTTAATACTTTGCTACAGATTATACAAATCAAAGCCTAAACAAAAGCAATGATATTATTACTAAAAGACGGAGGTCAAAGAAATTAGGTCCTGCACAGTGGCCCTGGTACGGGACATCGGGACCATCTGCATTCTGGTACAGTTAACTTTTGGTTGATTCAAAAAATGTAATAAAAAGCAACCAAGCATCTAACTAGCATAATGCTTTGGATATCCCAAGATTCCAAATATTAGTGCATTGCATGTTCTAAAGGGGGACAGCAAAGCAAGAAAAAGTTCGATTGCTCACACCAAAATGAGTAACTCTGTATTTTTGTGGCAATCTCTTTGTAAGTGTATGTTCATAAGATTAGAATCTACCTACTCTTGATCTCTGGAACCTCATCTCCTAAATTCTTGGTTTAGTTATCACACTTAGTTTTCTTTTTAGTGCCAAGAGCTGTAATTATGTTTGTTTTGCTACCAGAAATGTTTTAGTTGGTAAGTTGCTACCAAGATTTTTTTTTAAAAAAAAAAATTTGGTTTATTTTGATATAGAACTACTACATCTGTTTCAACCTCTACCCAAGTTTTTTGACATATTCAATAGATATTTTGACATATTCAAGCTCAATCATGATCATATCAACATGAAATTGACAAATATGTTATACCAAACAAATATGTTATAATCTTTGAACAAGTACTTGTAAAGCATGACTTGAAAATGTCAGTCAGTATTAAAATTTAAACGTGCAAGATTATTGCTTTTTAAATAGCACAGCCGCACAGGCTGATAGCTAATAACTACACTTACTGTATATGGCTGTAATAAAAATATAGTAAAGTATTCTCAAACCTTTTTTGAAGGTAGGTTGGCGAGAGAAACATTATCAAACTTATTAACGCTTTTGTTGCCATGTTCGACTTTGAATGAAACTTGGTCCTGAATCCTTATTAAAGCTGACTAAGTCCCACCCACCATCAAAGTTCGCCACAGGAAAAGCCCCAAGGAATAGATATGGAGGAACCTGAAATAGGCGGTTGTGCTCGCCGCATATGCCAAGAAGATGCGTTCTCTCTCTCTTTTTCTCATTCTCTCTTCCAAGGTGCAAAGATGACAATCGAAATGGGACCCTTCACAACCATTTTGGAGCACCAATAAAACCTCCCCATTCAATAATCTCCACTCCTCTCAAACATGCCCACGTAATTAGCTACTCTCTATCCCTCCCTCTATTCCTTCCTGTTCCACTAGAACAGGAATGGAAGATAGATACAGCCATGTTAATGTGGTCCATTAATATGGGAAGAGAGTGCTATGGAAAAACATAGATATATCATAGCTGGTATATTGAGATGAAGAGATAATTAATTGAGAAGATTTCTTCTCGTTTGGGTAATTGGGTCTTCTACTTCTACTGCTTTTGGTTGGAGTAGGGCAACTTGTATCCTTTGGCATTTTGGAGCTTCCTTGGCATGGGAAGAAGGTTTATACTATGTGGGCTATTAGTTAATTATGTAGTTTAGAGATCAAGGAAAATATTTAGTTCTTATATATTGGGTTTTATTCATGTATTCTCCTTATTTAGTTCTCACATGATACATAGCTTATTGTTCTTCACTTTAATGCCTGTTGTATCTTTGAGCATATTGATAAAGAAACTTTGTTATGAGCATTGAATTGTTTAGCGATGTGTTGCCTGTTGTTTTTTTCCAAATGGTAATTGAGATTAAATCGATGGGTTAATTGGATTAGCAAGCCGTGAGCAATTGTGAGGTTAATTCTAAATAAAATTAAGTTTGATAGTGTTATTTTATGGAGTGTGTTCCGAGAATCTTTTCCTGACGATAGTATTTGGAATTTTGGATCATTTTTTTATGGATTGGGGGGGTATCTTTTTCAGAAATTTAAAAAGAATAATAACAATTGAAAATTTTAAATAAAATGCAGAGAGATTTCTTAATTTATGCAAATTAACATGAGCTCCCTAGGAACAGTTTACATGCAAAATTTGATGTTAGCAACCTTCCCTTAATCTAGGACCAAAGCCTAATAAACCATGGACAAATTGTAAAAAAATAAAAAAAAATCCTGAGTTTTCTTTTGTGCAATCTTATGTCCCGACAAAATTGGATGGAGCCATGGAGGTCAACATTTTTATATTATTCCAGAGACACCAGAGAAACTTTATTCCAACACAGTGGCTGGACAATTTTCTGTACTGTACCGTCTGTTACTATTCCAATATTTTTTGTCGTCGGTCGATTGTAATTTTCTTCAATAATTAAATGCTTTTGAGTTTTATAAGGCCAGAATTTTTGGAGATACTTTTCTGGTAGAATATTGCTATTATTTTAACCACTGTCATTGTTGCTTAATATTTCTGCCAGTGACGAATGAAGCATGTTTTAACATATAATTGGGAACTGCTACTTGGAGTTCAAACCATCATGTCAATTCCACTTCAAGAGATAAATTACTGCAATGAAAATGTATTTTGATCTCCGTTAATTATTTTATATGGTTTACAGTACCTTAGCTCCAAAATTGATGTGCCAGTTTCAATACTAGAAAACCTACGTGCTAAAGGCTCATAGTATTTCCATTTCTTAAAAAAACAAAAAAAAAAGTATGTGGTGATGATTGGTTAGCTGAACAACATAGAACTACTTTCAAATGTTTAATTCATTGCCAGAATAATTCAACAGCAACTCTATCCTGTAAAAAAGATGTATTTCTTGTTTGGGCCAAACTTATACATCTAACAGTTAAAATTTTAAACTTAAGAGATTTAATAATTTTTTCCGTTCAGAAAATGATATTTTCGTCAGTTTTCTTATTAGGATATCAAAAATAAAGATAAGAAGTTTTAGTTTATACCCTCGTAAAGTTCAATGTATATTATTTTAGACATATACTAAAGTAAAATGTACATAAGAATTTGAATGCGAATTAAAATACCTATAAAATAAAAATCAAATACCGTGCCAGAAGTAACCAAGTACAAACGCAGCTATAAAATGTTAGAGCCAAGTATGAAGCTTTCCACGGATACTTGCGTAAACCCTTTGAGCAAATCAGAGGAAAAACTTGAACATAATTAACGTCTTAACGACACACGAGAAAACAAAAAACGGTAAAAGAGCAAAAAAGTTTTATTTGATGTAAAAAACACACAAATGTTATTTCTGTAGTTAATTGATACAATTCCATGGGTTTTACTGGAATAGCTCAGAGATTGTAAACGAAGAGGAAAACTTGCAACTTACTTCACCTTTTACTGAACTAGAAGTAAAGAATGCTGTTTTTAGCATGGGTTCGGATAAAGCCCCTAGTCCAGACGGTTTTTCCATGTTGTTTTATCAGCATTTCTGGGATTTAGTTAAAGGTGATTTATTAACTATGTTTTCCAACTTCTTTAATGATAATTTTGATCTCTCACAATTAAACATAGCAGTTATAAGTCTCATTCCAAAGGTCTCTGGAGCTAATAAAATCAAGGATTTTAGACCAATTAGTTTGATAAATTGTAGTTTTAAAATCTTTACAAAAGTTTTAGCTAATAGGTTAGCGCCCATTTTATGTAGAATAATTCATCCTTCGCAGAGTGCCTTCCTGAAAGATAGGTTCATCTTAGATGGAGTTGTTGCAGCTCATGAAGTGCTGCATTCTGTACATCTTAGTAAGGAGAAAGGAATCCTCTTAAAATTAGATTTTGAAAAGGCGTTTGATTATGTCAATTGGGATTACCTTCTCTCTACCTTAAATTCAAGAGGATTTAATCCCAAATGGACTAACTGGATTAAAGGTACTTTAGTAGGTGGTAGGACTACTGTGAATATAAACGGAAGGTTAGGAAAATATTTTTCGTGTCAAAGAGGGTTAAGACAAGGGGACCCACTATCCCCTTATCTTTTCATTTTGGCAGCTGAAGGTCTGTCGAAAATGATTCACAAAGGTGTTACTGCTGGCCATTTTAAGGGTTTAGGCCCAATTCTCTCTGATGGAAACAAACTTGTTCATCTGCAATATGCAGATGACACCCTTCTTTTTTTAAATTCCGATCCAACTATGGTCGAAAAAATTCATTGGGCCCTTAAGGCTTTTGAAGGGGCTTCTGGCCTCAAAATCAACTTCTCAAAATCTGAAATAGTGCCTCTTAACATTTCAGATAATGAAGTTTTGGATTTAGCAAATCTCTTAAATTGTAAAATTTCCTCCTTACCTATGAAATATTTAGGTTTGCCCTTACATTGGAAAACTCCAACTAAAGGTGATTGGAATAACATGATTGATAAAATAAGAGCTAAACTCCCAACCTGGAAAGGTAAGATGCTTTCAATGGGAGGTAGATTGGTTCTTATTAACACAATTCTTTCAGCTATACCATTATATCACTTAGCTTTTTTCAAAGCACCAGCTTGGGTGATCAAGACTATAAATAAAATTAGAAGAGTCTTTTTATGGGGAGGAGACAAAGGCATAGACAATGACAAATGTATTAATTTAGTTAGTTGGGATAACATATGTAGAAGTAAATTGCATGGAGGTTGGGGGATTCTTGATATAAATCAAATGAACTCTGCACTTTTAGGAAAGTGGGCTTGGAAGTATTTACATAAGGATAGTTCAGGTACTTGGATAGATATAATGAAAAGTAAGTATAGATTTTTTAACTCTTCAAAAACTTCCCCTTTCTGGTCCAATATACAAAAGATCATGAACCTAGTTAAGATAGGTTGTACCAAAATAATTGGTAATGGGGAAAATACTTCTTTTTGGCATGACAGATGGATGGATAATATCTTAATGAAAGATATGTTGCCAACTCTTTTTGAGAAGGCCAAAAAGGACCATTACTCTATTGCTCAAATTTGGAATAAAGGAAATCCAAATTTCAGATTAAGAAGAGGAGCTCCTCTAACTCTTAGAGAGGAGAAGCATAATGTTATTAGTATTCTAGCTAGCTTAGATATTAACATAGATTCAGATAGTGTCATTTGGAATTGGGATAAGTCAGGTATGTACACTGTAAAGTCTATGTACACCTTTCTCAATAACGGAGGTGTTACAGTAATTATCAGTGATACGGTTTGGAACTTAAATATCCCTTTAAAAGTTAAATTATTCTATTGGCTAGCTATAAGAAATAAAATTCTCACTAGGGATAATCTCTGTCGCAGAGGTTGGTTAGGAAATCCAAGATGTAGTTTTTGCCAAAATAGTGAAACAATTGACCACTTGTTCTTACATTGCGATTTTTCTTCGCATTTTTGGGACACTGTCACTAGAGTAAGTCAGTATGGTCACTTTTTAGATTTAACTTCTATAGAATTATTTTGGGTATCTTGTACCAAATTAAGTAATAACCAAGGGAATTTCTTCAAGTCCCTTTGTGCTGCATGGATGTGGACTTTATGGAATGAACGAAATAGGATTACTTTTAACAACTTAGATAGATGTTCTTTCATCACAGTCACATATGCAGCTTTACACTTATTATTTTTATGGACAGGTAATACTAGAGGCCTTGAGCAGCACTTCAGTCAAGGAAGTTTCGAGGCTAGAAGTACCGGTACAGGAATGGTCAGACAAGCTGGTACCATTGGGACTGGTACGGGTGGAGATGAGTCAATGGAAGATGAAGATCTGTTAGGCAATTGAACTACTCATAAGCTGGACGTTTTGTCTTTTAGACTTTGTAGTAGAATGGATTGCATGCTTGTAAACTGGTGGCTTTTGTTTTTTCTTTTTTTTTTCCTTTTTTCTTTTCACTTTAGTCTGGCTTTAAATCACCACTCGTGATTTCTTGTAGACTGTTTTTCCTTGCATCAGTAAAGAATGCAGGCTATCCAATTGGATAGCTGTTTTTCAAAAAAATTGATACAATTCCAATCATCTGTTATTTTCATTTCTCGTAAAAAATTAGATATCATGTGAGTACCATAGTTTCTGAGAACACTATCATTATTAAAAAAGAAAAAAAAATCATGAACTCAAAATATGAGCACAGTATGGATTATTACATTAAAAAATATTATCAGCTGTTTCTAATCTTTTCACATTTTTTCCGTATCCATTAACTCTCAGGCCCATTGAGGAGACCCATGAACATCTACTATCAACAAAACATTTGTTTCAGGCGCACCAGCAACCTTGACAACTGATTAATCAATACTTGAACCAGCTTTTTTTATGTCCTGCATATATTTATCACAATTAGTTTGCAAAGCTGGGTAGCAACATGTGTTGAAACAAACCCACAATTTTGTTACATTACTAGATACTGAAACAGGAATCAGCTATTGGTTTATCCAAAGTTAATACTGTACTTGCTAAAATACTATATACATAAACAGTACTGCTCTCTATTGGTTTAATCCAAATCTTATACAGTACTTTTATTATTCATTTGGCTTGATCGATACGTATTTGCACATGAAGGATGGTTAATATTATTTAAACAACTGTTAATTTTTTCACAATATGGTAGCATTTTTTTCTCTCCTAATACATGTAAAGGTGTGCTAAGAAATTCGCGAGAACTTGCTGACTTTTATTCCCAATCTGGTACTGGTATACATGATACTAAGTTATGAATGTGCGGAAAAAAATTACCGAAACCAACAAAGACAAAAGAGTGATACAGCACCTTGCCATGACAGTACCAGAAAGCTACTTGAGCTGGTACTGGTGTTGCGACTTCTCACGCTGCCACCTTTGCCCCAATACGACAAGGCCGACCAAGGCAGCGGCAACCACTACCGACCAAACAGCATTAGCCTCTTTCACATGCCGGTATATCCATAATCCCTTTTTTTTCACCCACTCCAAGCCATCTTCTCCGTCCTCCCCTTCTGTCTTCTTCTCGGGCCCTGATTCCAACCCCGTTTCATGATTTTCAATTTCAGAACTACTTTTTTGGAATTCATCCTCAATAAATTCATCTTGATACGCAGTTCCCAACTCTTCTTCATTTTTTCCTTCCTCTTCTTCTCTTTCTTCTGCCCCTTCGTATTTGTCTAATGAAATTTCTGGCTCTCTTTGTTTACTTTCAGTTTCATCTAAATTTTGATCAATGGGGAGATTTTCATGCTCATTTGGGGGAAAGACATAATGGCCAGAGTCAAAGAGAGATGATTCTTGGTTCAAATTAGTTTTTGAAGAATCAGAAACAATTTCAGTTTTGTTTGGTTCGGCAGCATAGGCCGAGGAGGTAAGTGATACCACTTCCCAGTCGGCTGCACTCCGTGTAACTTCTGTTTGCTTTTCATCATCTGCCATTTTAATAAATCTACAAAGAGGAATACATCATCAATCAGTGGAGCTGTCATTTTGGGTTTTCATATATTTGAATTTGGAAACCCCTTTAAAAGTTTTAGAAGAAAAAAACAATGATTTTAAGAATTACAAATACAAACAATCAATCAAGCAGATAAGCTTACCTTCCAATAGAAAAAAAAAATATCAAGGTAAAAATATAAGAAATTTTATGATATTTTGGAAAACTTAATATATAATTAACTATTAACATCAGAGGATCATTCAAGTAGAATATTCTAGTAGACTAATCCATAGAATTTATCAAATAATTTGGCACAAGTATTTTCATTTTTTTTCCCTGTTACGATTTTACATGCTTTCTTCTTCTTCAGTAAGCAAAATCAATCAACAGATTCGACTATTTGATACCCAAAACCAGCTAACAAAATCCCTGGAAATCAACGCGATTGAAAATTTGAAATAAAAAGAAACTAAACGAGCATTAATTCATACCTCTGCTGGATGATCTACACGGAAGGAAGGAATTATTACTCCAATCAGAGAATTTAGCGTTTATATCATGGAAAATTTTACTCAAAAGCCATTCAAAAAATCTTTAATTATGTAAGCGGACCAAGAAAAATCATAAAGCCACGTGGCGTCCAGAGAGCTGACGTCCTAAACGAAAAGGCCTTAAATTGTTAGAAAAGTTAGTAGGAGGGTTAAATGGGAAAAACTGACGGAATAAAAATAGTAGAAGGGACGGAGGAGGTGACCGGCTTGGCCGGTTGTAAAACAGCGAAATTACTGGCGACAACCGGTTTATTATCGCCGTCTAGAAGAGCGGAGCGTAGAAGGATAAGCTGGATTTGCTGATAAGAATATCTCCACTTGTATAGAAGATACAATATTTCCAGTTTTATTTTTAACCAAAAAAAATATTTCAACACAAGGTGCAAAATTGTCCAATAAGATTGCATTATATTAAATGAGCCATAATGCTGGTGTGATATATAAATAATGTTAATAAATAGGTCAACAAATTTTATTATTGTCTATTGTGATATTTGAAAAAAAAAATGACATGATAAACATACTTGAAGGCATCTTCTAGAGGAAAGGAAAGAAATATTATTTATATAATTAAATAGAAGACACAAAACCAAATCAAAGATGTATTTGTGTACAGAGAAGTTATGAGTTGTTTTTTTATTGATCTGACTTCTTATGCATAATTCTTCTCCTTTATGCATAATTAGAAAGCTCTGTACTATTTGTTTATTTTAAGAATTTTTTCCATCAAATAGGTGTCTTGGAGAGTTGGAGTGTAGTATTGTATTTAATATAATAACAGTTGTGAGTCTTGCGACCCTCTGATTTTCTATGATTAACAAACTAAGCATAAGAATCAAAACCGGCCAATATTACTTCACAGGAGAACATATCATAACTAATATAGTAGACAATTTGAAATCCTGCCTGACCAATTTGATTATCACCTCTTAACCATTAATTTCAATATGTTTGTGCCACTTCACATTGGATCGGTGACAAATTCCTCAGCATATCATAAATGTTTTAATAACAATGCCATACATCATCCTTCAAAATTTCAGGTACCTTTTTCTGGCAACCTTATATCATAATCAACAGTACAACAATCGTACATGTACCACATACCAGTAGAAATGGAGGCTCTTTTCAAGGAAACAACAGGAGGGACGAGAGCAATTTGAGATGATACAGCGATGTGCATAACTATCAGTGTCATGGGAACTGGCGTGAACAAGGGAATTGTAGTTGGCTCGTTGCATCTGCGTGCACAGCACGAATTACCACGAAAGCGCCACGCTTGGATTCCACCTCATGTTGCGTCCTGGTTCGTACCATTTAAAATCTGCTCAATGCACTCGCTCTATCTCATCATTTGTTGAACGTTTGTAACAGGTTCAATTCCTCTCTCAAAAAATTTTTTTTTGAGGTACAATCACCACACCGATAATTTTCATTAATAAAAAATATTTACATGATTTCTCAAAAATATTTACTCAAAATTTAATTAGTCAGACCTTTTTCAGATTTGAAGTTTATATTTAGCTAATTTTCTTTATTATCGCCCTAACAGTAGCAGTATTTTTCTGTCGGTGAGGTGACTGCCACCTGACCCTCAAAAAAAACAGTACCAGTATTTGTTCTCCCTTTGCTGTGAGATATAATTATTCTTCGAGCAACACTCGATTTGTACTGGCAAGACTAGAAGCTTGTTTGCTATAAGATAAACGGTATGGAAGTGGATCTTCAACCTCCAATTATATATGAACACAGTTCCTATGTTGGTTTTGCAAAATTATCAGTGATATGAAAAGAGCTGTTTGCATGGGTAAATAAGATCGCCGTGCATTTCTCAAAAAATAAAATAGAATAAAAAAAATAAAGAAATAAAAGGAGAAAAAAGAAAATAAGCAATGATGTGAAAATAAATTGACAGGCATTATATAATTTATAATATCCTTATTAAGATCAATAATACTAGCAAATTCTCGACAATCAAGTAACAGGGCTAATGATGATTGGCCCCGACTACAAATATTATTGAGATAATTTGTTATGTTTATTGTTTAATCAACAGCTACGGGCTGCATCTGTTCAGCCTCTTGCCTCAACTCATCGAACAAAGCAGACGACAGATATCGCTCTCCCAGGCTTGGCATGACAGTCTAATAAACCAAAGAAACAATTTAGGTACAGACAAGCAAAAAAAATATAGAAAAATTACGGAGAATCAAGCTTTTAAATTTCGGTTTTTTCGGTACGACGGTCTAGGTCCCCATGTTATTTCGGTGTTATTTCGATGTTATAACGGCGATATAACGGTGTAGTATTTTTTTCAAAGTTTGACACATCAATTCTATAACTATCAATTTATATGTTTATACATCTCCAATACTCCATACAAATAGCATACGGTCATACCAAATTCAATATACTGCAGTTGAGTAGCAGTAGCAGCTTGTACCAATTTAACAATTGTTTAATATTGAATACACAATTTAACAATAGTAGAAATAACAGCTTGTTATTTCGCCGAAATAACTGAAATAACGCGTTATATCGCCGAAATAACTGAAATAACGTGTTACGTCATTTTCTCAATTAAGACTGTAACGTTCATGCGGTTTGACACAGAATACCGCTATTTCTGTTATTTCGCCGTTATTTCGTAGAAATTTAGAAGCTTGCGGAGAATAAATTTTTCATCACAGAACAAAGATCGTACCACAATGAGTTTTCCTTTGTTTTCTGGTTTCTTTGCCAGACTAAGTGCCGCAACTGTATTGGCTCCTGAAGATATTCCCACCTGAGTTTAGAAATATTTTTAGAAAAAATTGTGAATAATCATGCTATTTTTAAAATCTAAAGGCAAACAAAATGGATTAATTTGTGTAGAGAGTCTGTTATCACCAGAAGGCCTTCTTTTAGAGCCAATTCCCTAGCCATCTTCACTGCATCCTCACTTTTTACCTATTAAATTAAATTAACTAAATTAGATTGAAATCCCCATTGTGATATAGTGCCTCTTGGCAACCTCTAATATCTCTTAATTTTGTTAGATAAAACAACCACCTCAAGAACTTTTTCCATGACATCCATGTCTAGAATTCCAGGTTTGAAACCAACTCCATTGCCAGTGATTAGATGAGGACCTGCATTAGTACATTATTATAACAATGCAATGAAGGAAAGCAAAGTAAATCGCTAGATATTTCTGAAATAGGTTCCAATTAAAGAATAGAATGAATACCTGGTTGGCCACCATTTAGAATATTGGACTCTGCTGGCTCAACTCCCTATATCTACATGATTTTGGAACAGTTATCAGAAGATGTCCATGCTGCAAATTTTAAAAAATTCTGATTTTCCACCCACTAGGCACCAGATATGTTAGAAAACCAGCACACTGAAATTGCTTCTGTTGCTTCTAAAAATGTATCCTACATATCTTACCTTAATGTTAGGATTCCTGGACTTGAGGTACTTTCCAACACCAGTAACAGTTCCACCGCTTCCTATTCCCATAACAAATATGTCAACTTGACCTAATGTATCGTCCCAAATTTCAGGCCCAGTGGTCTCAAAGTGCACCTGTAGATTGCAAAAATCAAGAAGAAAGTGCTATTAATGTCCTTGGAGATATATGAGTAAACTGGAAATTATGTTACCTGCACTCTTAAAGAAATGCATACAATTTTACAAAGGAAAGAGATATCTGCAGTTTTTGTTATCCTCTAACAAATAAAGGGAATTGATTTCCATAGTTTTTTCCCCCTCAAACTTTTGTTGAAAGGTCATAAAGTACCCTGACTTTTACTTGTGCAAAGAAACATAGAAATACAAGGAACAATTCAGCTATTTCCATAGAAATTGATAAGGTGTCCCTCGAAAGTAAATTAAATAGATAAGGCAAATTACTAGAAATATTGACATAGGTAGTCAAGCTATTTTCACTTTGTAAGCATGTTGAAATGAAAGAAGTGATGATAATTATACCTTAACATTCGCAGGATTTTCAAACTGCTGAAGCATAAAGACCTCTTCACGGGATGAGTCCATGAGCTCATAAGCTTTCTTTACAGTGCCGCCCATGCCTTTGGTTGGATCAGTGAGTACCAAATCGGCCCCATAAGCTCTCATAACAACACGCCTCTCAAGGCTTGTGTAAGATGGCATTGTGAGAATTAGCTTGTACCCTTTCATGGCTGCCATAAAGGCCAAACCTATTCCCATGTTTCCCGATGTTGGCTCAATTAGTGTTGTCTGAAATGTTCATAGTTTATACACTGTAAGTCAATTTATTAGAGCACAATCTTTCAAGCATAGTTTATACAGTACTGTTAGTATGTGTGAGCATAAAATAACCTTGCCCGGAGTAATTAAGCCCTTCTTTTCTGCATCTTCAAGCATGGAAATTGCTGGTCTGTGAAAAAACAAAAATATAATTTCATTCATTCCAGCTTGAAGATACAAATTGACTGGATTATGCATTTTTGGTGAGATTATTTGACTTCAGTGTAGCCATATAGACAACTAAACAAGTTAAATTCTGTCACTTCCAAAAGTGGCCCAGTGGTACTGTGGTAGTCATTGTTCCCTTCACCAGGATTAAGTTTTTCTTGTTATTTTAATCAAATAAATTAAGAAGGTTCACTAGTTTTGTATCTATTTTTTGTACTCAAAATGATTGAACCTATGGTCTCGTATAAGTATAACCCTACTTGAAGCTCAACCAGGATAAGGTCACTAAAAGCACAAAATTGGTGGTCTCTGTAGAATGGCTGCTTCTGCTAGTGCCAGTGGATATATGGCTCTTGAAATCATGAGGGGTCCGAAACACTTTAGACCAGTACATATGAGTATATTGACTACCTTTTCAAAATAACTTTTGAAGCAGACATATTTGACAAAACAAATTTTCAATCAGGCCCACAGGCTAGGATACATATCGGACATTTTATACTTTGTAGAGAGAGAAAAATGATTCTAGCAAGAATCCTTAAGGTTCAATGCACCCGTGCACCACGCCGGCCCAAAATCAGGGTACACTAGTAGCATTTTTTTTTTTTTTTTTTGAGAGAGAAGTGAAAATGAACTTGTCTACAAACCACATTGGAATGTATGTACCTGTCCTTCACACTGAAAGATGGCTGCAAGAATTCAAGCTTGGCTGCCACACGGGCCCCACAGTCCTCAGTCACCTTGTTCAGATACACCATAGGTGTCCTCCCAATTAACTAATTTTTTTTATTTTAACAGAAGTTAATATCATTATTGACAAGGACTAAATTTCACAATGTTATCAAACTTAAAATCACTGTTTTCTTGTTTGGCATGATTTATATGGTGATTTTTTCTATCATGAATAGATTAATAAAATTGATGAAATTTGCTATGTCTTAATTTAGCGTTAACCAAATGTATCAAGATCATTTAGCGGTCTGAATTCAACAATCTTGACACATTATGTAATGATATTTAAATTGTATAATTTAATAATAAAAATTATTTATATTTTAACACTTAACAATAAAGCTTCTTAATTTTTTCTTATTATTCTACAACGATTGTCAAGAGTCAGATAATTTCATCATCAAAACTTCTATGCCATATTTTTAAAACAAATCACGAAGCCTACATTCACAGTTCTAATACTTAGAGTTAGCTTTTCTTTTCCCCCTCGACAATACAGGTTGCACATTTGGTTACTGGATAATTGTCTGGTTGCAAAAAATAAAATAAAATAAAAAAGATAACTATTTCAATACTCTTAAGATTTTAATATGAAACAGCTAGAAATAGCAAAGTTCCAACTTCCAAGCAAGCAAAACAATGATTACTAATTATGGGGTTTTCTTAAAAAAGTAAATAATATAATAATAATAGTAAAATTTAATGCAAATTGCAATACCAAGAGCACTCAACTATCACTAAAATTTTGACTTCTATCACCTATCTTATCTCAAATTGCTTTTAAAAAAAATGCGTTCGCCTACAATCAGGTTGCAATCACAAAAAATATCACAAAATCTGTGGAGTAAAAAATTGAATAAAACAAAATTCTTAAAATTTTATTATATATAAGCACAAGGATCAATTTAGGGACAAGAAAAAATGAAAGCATCTGTGAAAATATTTCAAGATAAAATGGAGAAAGGTATGGTAGATTAATGTTTACCTGAGAAGCTTCCTTTTTGATATTGAGAGCAGAGAGTGATGCATGGCCATCAATGGCAGCCTTCTGTTCTAACTGCGTAGAGAAGAAGGATCCCTTTTGCAAACTAGAAAGGTTCTTTCCTCCCTTTCTCACAAATCTCAAAAGCTTCTCCATTATTTTTTTCCTTCCCCTCTCACGTGCTGCTTTCCTTCACTTATTTTGTTTCCTTCTTTTGGTATATCTAGAGAGATGATGAAAGCAACAGAGGCAAGTAGCGACTAGCGAGTGGCCTTCCTTTACTACTGCCTAGTGCGCTACTCGAACTGCATCTGGATGATCATCCATGCATGATTTTCAATCTCAGCCGTCTGATTTAATCTCAATGGTTATAGATGTCTCATGCATAATATCAAGATTGATAGATCCGAAAAAATTTAATCATTAAGATCAAATCGGACGGCTCGGATCAAAAAACGTTACAACCATCCAGAGATACTCTCCCAGTTCCTACTGGTCCATATTGCTTTTTCCATTTTTTGGGTAGGCACTCATTACCAATTCACCGTATCTTACTGTAGTTTAATCACAAAAAAAAAAAAAACGTATCTTACTGTAGTGAACATATGTCAAATCTGTCCCTCTTGTCACAAGAATTTCGCAAAGTATACCCGTTAAGAAATTGGCAGCTTATGGTTAAGCTTCTAAAAATGTTTAGAATTCGTGCAAACGGATCTAATACGGAAAAGTGTTATTTTAATCGTTTTTATATTCACTTTTTAAATTTCTGAACGAACGTATATGAATAGTCTAGAAATCATATTACGAATAATGATGTGGATAATATATTAAAGAAATATGAACACCAATATAGAGCTAGGCTAAGGTACTCTCTCGAGTATGGATCGTCTCCGTACTATCCACTCATTTTTCTAAATAAAAATTAAACAACTAATTTGGATCAAATTGTTCTTCATATTAAATTTCCTTAAAAGTCAAATTTATAATTTTTTCTTTTTCCTATTTATTATAATATTTTCAAATTGAAGGACTTCAAATTGTTCTATTATAGTGTTTTTTTAAATATCATAATAAATAGCAAAAATATAAAAATTATATAAGATTTGGTATCCAAAAAGATTTCAATATGTAGGACAACTTGAATAGTTCGGATTGGTTGTTTGAGTTTTTATTTAAAAAAAACGAGTGGAGAGTACGAAGATGACCTGTATTTCGGAGAGTACGTCAGCCAATAAGCTAAGTTTTTTGGTCTAATAGCTCGGCTCATTCCACCGGTGGTTCTTAGTTCAAATCACGAAGCAAGCATTTATTTTTAAATTTTAATAATAATAATTGTTAGGTTCGACCTTAAAAAATAATAAATATTCAATATTATTATGTTAGCACAAAAATCATTACATGTTTCTCAAAGAAAATAACCTATGTATCCAATAATAAGATCAACAATGAAAATAACAAAAACAATTAAGTTTTTTATTCCAAACAAGTTGGATAGGCTAGGGAAAAAAATTCAATTATAAGATTATCAAAAACATATAATATATCAATAACAATTTATTTCGTTTTCAAAATTGTATATTAAATTTTGTGTGATTAGATGGTTGGGCCAATCTATGGAATTCTGATTTGAACGAACATACTGTTAACAAAGATGGAAAGAATATATATACCCGAACTGTCATGATAAGAATCCTTTTGTATTTCCTAAATGTATACTGCTTAATCAATAAGCAAGACTTTAATAATGGTCAATAGATGCATGATTCATGACTTTAGCATGAAATGAAGTAATGGTTGAGAAAATAAAAAAATTTAATATCTTTTTTTTTTAGAAAAAAAAAAAGATATTGTGTATACCATTTGATAACCTACAATCTAGCTCATAGATCTCAACAAAGAGTTTTAGATCAAGAAGAGTAAGAATTTCTCATTATATTTCACTAGTTTAATACATAGTTTCTTTTTTGTTTACAGAATGTCTAACCCCCTTTCCTTATAGAGGGGGTTCCTATTTATAGTCATTTGGTGGTCCCCCATTGCATCGGATCTTTTGTGGCCTCCTCATGTTCTCATCTTCCTTATTCGACTGCGGCATGAAGGTCGCTGTGACCTCCCTCAACCTCGACATGCTCCTTTCTCACTTATGGCCAGCGTTCATCCGTGCGAAGCTGAGTGCGAGGTTGAGTCGAGGCTTCCTGAACGGCTGTCGCCTAAAGGTCACAGAACATCCCGCGACCGTTGTGGAAAGGACACCCGTGCTCAGAAACCGTTTCCTCTAGGATGCCCACCGGAGGGAGCTCCCTCTAACAGTTTCTGACCCTGACCCCATTCTGATCGCAACGACTTCGGGTCCACTTTCATCATAACGACTCGTGGGCTCCTTTCTCTAAAGAGGCCTTACACAAGGTTTTTCGTAACTATTAGGCCCATATTCTGATCTGACCGTATCACCATTATTAAAGCACATGGAAATCAAATATTGGTGTTCCTGTATTATACGCATGGTTTATTATGGAGGCACTGTTCAAAAAATTTCTTTTGTATGCTTATAAGTTAATTATAACGATTAGAACTTTTGCGTTCCGCAAGTATTTTTGGACTTTCTTTTCGACAAAAATAGCAGAACAAAATATTTTAATTCGTCATAATCTTTCTTGCTGTATAATTTGCGGAGCAGTTTAGCCTTTATGTCACACGAAGGTGTGTTATGTTATGTGTCCACTGTCCAGCACACAAGAGAGTCCCATCCTATGATCGGTCCACGTGGTTATGTTTTTCGCTATTTATTTTCGGATTGATAGCAGAATTTTTTTCAATCATAACTGATCATTTAAAAAAAAAAGTTAAATTAATTTTTTAATTCCAGAATAATTGATTAATAAATAATATTAGTAAATAGACAAAAAATTAATCTAAATAGTTTTGTTTGGTACAAAAGTTTTTTTTTTTTTTAAAAAAAAGTGCTTGGAGCGGCTACAAGTGATTACTTACTACGACGACAACAACGACGAAGATACAAAAGTTGCACTTTGAATGCAAACTCTTTGAAGGATTTTTCAGAATGAGTTTATTATTCCGGTTTCCGGATTAACCCTTTTTTTAAAAGGCTAAAATACTCCGAGGCCTTCGCTAATTATAGATAGAGAAATATTCTAGTGTCATTATTTTTTGTTGCCACAACTTCATATTTTGTCAATAATTAAAAAATTTAAATCCAAATGTCGAATTTAAACCGTTGATCTTGTTAAATATAATGAGCGATGTGTTTCTATATAAGTTTTATAAATTTTGGAGTTGATTCAATACTCGATCAAGTGGTCAATAAATGAACGAATTTGGTTAACTATGACTGATTAATTCTAATACGTTCATTGTTTAATCACTTGATCGAGTATCAAATCAACTCTAAATTTTATAAATCTTATATTAAAATGCATTGTTTGTTAAATTTAACAAGATCAACGGTTTGGATTTGATGTTTCAATTTTTAAATTTTTAAATAATGATTAAATATGAAGTTGTGGCAACCAAAATAGTGACACCGGAACCTTACTCTTATATAACCGTACATTGTTAAGTTAGAAACCAATTTATTCAATCGCAATATTTCATAGGCGAAGTAAAAAAAATATATATATAGCATTAATTTCCAACTTAATATCACATCACATGGATATGCTACTCACCAGTTCCTAACATTAAAAAATAACACAATCTTCACTTACTAACCCGTATCTAAGAGGGTCATTTCAGATTAACAACAAATCCAAACAATATAAAAATGAGTTTCTTAATTACTAGAGAAGATTTTCCGAATTGTTTTATTGAAATAAGAATTTTTCTTCTTACAAAAGAAATTGAGTAATGCTAGAATCAAACATATAGGACGTCAAACACGATCCAAACGTAGCACATTAAAATTTCAAACGGTCGATCCAAACCGCTCAATATGATCTCTATATTAAAATATCTTTGATAATCAAATTTTATATTTTTTCATATTTTCTAGCTATTTTTTTCGAATTTTCAAAATTGAAGGGTTCAGAACTTTTTAGATTGAGCATATTGAAAAATTCCAAAAAAATAGTAAAAAAATTTGAAAAAATATAAAATTTGGTCTCCATGAAGATTTTATAAAATAGAACAATTTGTGCGGTTTGGATCGGCCATTTCAATTTTAAAAATTAAAATTTCATCGCGTTGGACAAGTGTACGTGTCCTATATGTTTGACACTAGCAACCCCCAAAGAAATTTCTAATTCTTTTTCCCCCCTAAAAATTTCTTCCTATAGGCTCCGTTTGGATGCGTTGAGAATAAGGTAGGAAGAAGGAAGAAGGGAAAAAATTTATTGGGAATGGATAAATTTATTGGGAAGTGTGTAACTTTTGTGAAGAGTTTGGATGGTTAGAAATAAATTTATTGGTAAAAAGTGGTTATTTCTTATTCCTTATTCCGGGAAGAAGTCATCCAAACGGAGCCATAATACTTATTGTTAAACCATCCAAACACAACATAAAATTCGAAATTCTGCAACAATCATCATGATTGAATCATGTAATCGCATTTTCATGCCTAATTTATGTATGTATTATTGTATTACCTAACATATTTGAACGGAATGTCTGAAAAAAAAAAATATGCCGCCTGTATTACCTGCAATCTTCTTAAGTAAAAAAATTACAGCTTCTAATCGTTTATTTTCATCAGATAAAAATAATATATTTATTAATTATTTAATTCAGTTGATACGATTCGCAGAATCGAGAGTAAACTCCCTATTTTCATCATTCAGGAAAAAAAAAAAAAAAAGAGCAACTCCCAATTTTTCGAGGAGCCCAAGTCTCGCCACTCGACCGGTATTTAAGGCTCCGTTTGGATAGGTGTGAGAAAAATGGAAGAAGTTGGAAGAAGTATTGGAAAGTGTGTAACTTTGTGAAGAGTTTGGATTGTTTATAATTTTTTTCCTTCCCTTCTTCTTTATTCCTACTTCTTCTCGACGCATCCAAACGGAGGCTAAGATCAGTAGAGGGCAGACCTTCAATCTGAACGGTCTGATCTAATTTTGACGGACAGATTATAAAAGACTGCGAATCTCAACGAATTTGATATTAATCACGGACACCCATAACCGATCGGACGGTTCGGATCATGCGTCTGCCCTATGCAGAGGATGTGATCCTCTCGCCACTTACCAGACAAGGCCACCTGATTGTCTGACTCCAGACAAAAGTTTTGGGCTTCCGATAATTTATGGGTTCTTCTGTGCTGGGTCTGAATCTGTCTCCTCACACAATCCAACAAACATGCAAAAAGCCCAAAACGAAACACATACCTGATTCTCCACACATACCACCAAGGATTAATAAAACAGAACCCCGGCATATCAATCCATCCATCCTGTGATCCAGCTGTAGTGTAAAAGTTATAGATATGACATGATAGTTGATGACAAGCTTCATGTCCTATCATGATATATCCATTCCATCTATCCATAATCTAACATTCAAGCATCGTTTTCACTGGGACAAGGCTCGGTAGGTGCTACCAAGTGCAACCTTTCATGTTTCATACTTCACTCATCCAATGGTTGAATGTGTACCAGTCTAGCTTATAGTTCCGTTTCTTTGATTTCTGATTTGACACTGTCAGGTACAATGGGCCTCCGTTGTAGTCTTGGGATCCGGTACAGAATGGGCTAACAACATCTGACATGCCACCTGGGTGACACATGGCCTGCCAATGGGTTTGGTCCGTATCCTGTTCATCGCGTTCAAAAGGGAAAAAAAAAAAAAAAAAACTTCAAATACTGTCGTTAGAAGTGGATGCATTTTAGTTTTTTTTTTTCAAAGTTTTTGAATTTAAAATAAGATGATTATGTCTTTTGTATAAATTAATTTAGTTTAGAAATTCTTTAACTTGTTCTCCATCCCTTGAAAATAAAATATGTTCTCCATATTGAACTTCCAAGAAATATTTTTTTATTTTTTATTAATTTTTTGGTATTTTAGAAAATTTATGATATAGAAATTATAGATGGTTCAATAGTAACGATATTCTAAAATACCAAAAAAAATAGTAAAACTTTCGAAAAAAAATGTTTCTTGTAAGTTTTCAATATGGACAAATATATTAAACGGTTCGGATAGGTCGCTTGAAATTTAAAAATATGAGAAGGATCGTATTGGATAGGCCTCATCTGTGTTATATATTGAATGCTAGCATTAACTTCACATTATTAAAATTTTCTAAAAAGTATAATAAGGACATATTTTCCTACTATTTAAACCTCGTAAGATTTATTAAAATATTTATCCAACAAATATTTACGGACAATACAATAATTAGTTATTCTTTTTTTGTATGCGTCTGAAAAAAATTTGAGTTGATTCAAAGAAAAATAATTATCAATGACCTTTAATTGGGGGAAAAAATAACACCGTCAATGACTCAATGTTTAAATTCACCGACAAGTTTGAACGAGGAAGAGTGGAAGACAAATGTATCATAACATTTAATGCAAAATTTATGTCCCCTTGTATGAAAGCAAAGAAAAGCATGAGCACAGCAAAACTCGTTCCCAGTTTCCATGCTTTTTCTTCGCAGTTATTGGGACACATGTCTTGCAAGGAATAGTCCAAAAGCTTTTCTTGTATTGTATTCTCTCGGCCTGTTTTATTCGACTTCGAAACATGACTTGATCTGACAGTAGCCGGGCTCTCTAAATTCTTTTACAATCAATGTAAATATGTTGAAGAATTTCGGCAAACAAAAATATATATAATTTGACAGCCGCTAGGAAAAAATTTGAAAAAACAAATCCTGATAATTTAATTACAGTGAAAAAAAATTTAGTTCATTTTATTGCCACTTATTAATTAATCTTGAGAAAGAGAGATTTGAAGTTTTTTATTATAAGCATTGCAACCGCGTCAATTGGGAGTAAAAAAGGACAAATATTCTCATTTATTTTTTATTTTTTTAGAATTTGATTTTAAAGTATTTTAACGTGGAAAAAAATCATGCGGTTGTGCACTTGTGCTGCCACAAACATACGGTGACAAAGCCCTCCTTATGTAATATTCTAATAAAAAATAAAAAAATGACTACTAGGTCACTATGTTTTTTTCTTAATTGACTGTTGTTGTTGGAGCCTTGCCTAATTGATTTCACAAATTTTGATTGGTTCATGCTAATTATTTTTATTTAATGAACCCATTTGCCTATGTAGAACGGATATTTTTCGAATCGTGTTGTTTCGTCTAACGTAACATGTCCACATTTGAAAATAATAAATAACAAATTTCCATAGGAACATAAACTTTCAAAAAAAAACAATTATATATAATAGAGAATGGATTCAATCAAAGCGCTTTGACCGGAGTCTCAGTTAAACCCCGTCGGTTCTTAATTTTGAAAGTTCAAATGACCGATCCGAACCGTCAAATATGATCTCCATATTGAAATCTCCTTGCCGACCAAAATTTTCATTTTTTTGAATTTTTTAAGTATTTTTTTCGGATTTTCAAAAACAGCAATTTTTGTAGGGTTCAGAACAAATTAGATTAACGATTTTTGAAAATCCGATTAAAAAATACTTAAAATTTTAAAAAAAATGAAAATTTTGGTTGGTAAGGAGATTTCATTATGGAGATCATATTTGACGGTTTGGATCGGTCATTTGAATTTTCAACATTGAGATCTGACGGGGTTTAACCGGGACTCCGGTCAAAGCGCTTTGATTGAAGGCTTTCTCTATATAATAAATAAACATTGGAGAGATGAAGAGGTTAGAGAGCTTAATTCAAACCCTGTTTAGTTGGCTACCTCACAGATAGATAAAGGCAAGCAAAGTTAATCAAATTTAAAAACCAAAGCTTATTCTATTAAGCTGATTCAGAGACCTTATCTAATGCTTCGTTTAGACCAACTAATGATAATTTCTTAAGCAAATCAAGCCATCGCCAGCTAAGCCCCACAGCTTTTATTATGAAAGCCAAAGCCAGTGAAGGAGATTTCTGGACCTGTGACCATGTGCTGCACTGTCACACGGTTGACTGTTTTAACATGCACACCACCTATAGCAGACATCAGCCTCCTTTCCATCCACCTATCCCTCATTCCCTCTCCAGCCTGATAAAAAAATTCTGATTATTTATCTTGCTTCTGAAATGTGATATGTGAATGCTCGAAAAACAAGAGTAATGCTAGAATCAAACATATAGGACGTCAAACACGATCCAAACGTAGCACATTAAAATTTCAAACGGTCGATCCAAACCGCTCAATATGATCTCTATATTAAAATATCTTTGATAATCAAATTTTATATTTTTTCATATTTTCTAACTATTTTTTTCGAATTTTCAAAATTGAAGGGTTCAGAACTTTTTAGATTGAGCATATTGAAAAATTCCCAAAAAATAGTAAAAAAAATTGAAAAAATATAAAATTTGGTCTCCATGAAGATTTTATAACACAGAACAATTTGAGCGGTTTGGATCGGCCATTTCAATTTTAAAAATTAAAATTTCATCGCGTTGGACAAGTGTACGTGTCCTATATGTTTGACACTAGCAACTCCCGAAAAACAAATCATACACATAGCCTTTTCCTATTTGAGAAATTAAATCATAAAGCCTAGCCTAGATGTTTAGCCTTCTATATTAATTGTCTAAGGTTTAAGGGGCTAGAAATGTTTAAGATTACTTTGTGAGCATGGTGATTAATTTCAATATTACATGCTCCAGCTTCTTGTAAATTATTGAAGAGAATCCCAAATTATTTTGGAGAGCACGCCAATGGCGGAGAGGAATTCAACTTTGCATTTAACATTTCAAATCAGTATTGTGAAAATTAAATAAATACGGAGGGATAGAGTTCCGTTAAACGAGTATTTACAATTAATCAAACATAAGTATGCATTCATCCGTATTTGCAATTCCATTGTATAGCAAAATAATAATTAACCATATGAAAAATTTTAATCCATGTTCAGAATAATATTATAATACTTCATTATTAGCTACTTACTTGACAACCTAACTTTTATAATAATATACAGACTAACTAATCTTAAAGAACGACTAATAAAAATGATTTTGGCCGTTAACAAAGGGGGGTTATTTGGGCAACAGAATTTTTACTTGGAGCAACGTCTCTTTTTTCTAAAGGTCTAAATTACCACTCCTATCAATTAAGATTTATTACCTGAATTAATCCTTCACCGTGTTTTTATTTTATTTCCTTAACTGTATTTTTCTTCTTTTTAGCTTTCTCCCTCCCTCTTTATTTTACAGCCGCTATTTTCAAGAATTTGCATTTGCGACCACTTGTGCAAATAATCCCAAGTTCTGGTGATAAGAATTCCTGATAACAGTATTCTATTATTATTTTTTTTTCGTTGTTGTTTTCTCTTTAACCATTGAGTGAATAAATAGAAAATCAATATAAACAATAAATACAATATGAAAGAAAATCATATCTTTCTTAACGAAAATCACGTATTTGTATAAATTTCTTTTATACAAAATCCAAGGATCTTGAAACATAAAGTTCGTTAGCAGGAAATCTAAAAACAAGAAAAATACATCTAAGGAAATAAAATAAAAATACGGTGAAAGATTAATTTAGGTAATAAATTTTAATTGATAGGAAGGGTAATTTAGACTTTTAGAAAATAAAGATGTTGCTCTAAGTAAAAATCAAGTTGCCCGAAGCACCTCCTATTAACAAATCATATTTTGTACGCTTCACGATTCAGTCTGGTCGATTATTTTTCACAATACGGGTTTCATATTTTTAATAAGATCCTTTTGTTTTTTCTATATTTCTAAAACGTAAACGCTCATGCTTTTCTATTTCCTATTCCTAAAACCTGGTTGTGAGTTGTGACCTAACTCGGCACTGGTAAAATTATAATTAAAAAACTTCACATAAAAGGCCGAGCATGTGTAGGTTGATAATGTAGAGGTGGATCTAAGAAATAATAATTTTAAAAGAAAATATGCTACGTGGCGCTTTTCTATTGCCAACTGGAGAAAAGAAATAAAAGAGAAAGCGATATTCCACTTGATCTCTTTTCAGATTCAGAATAGATGAATGATTGTGTGCGTATAATTGCAGGAAGGATCATACCTTGTAGAAATTATTTGGTTGCTTCATCTCGCAGAACAGCGATTGCTCCTATGCCTTTTCTAAAATTACGCCTTGTTTTTTTAAGCGCAAAATAATTAACTTCTACTTAGACCCAATTTTTTTTTAAAAAAAATACTCGGACGTTTTCAAACAGGGAAAAATGAATAATAATTTACAATATAAATATATAATATATTTGATGTACGTTGACGTTTTAAAATGTTTAATTTGATCATCTTATTATAATTATTATAATAAAATAAGGCCTACTAAGAATCAAAACAGTAGAAAAAAAAACTTAATTTCTAGTTTAATTAGGAAAATTTCAACATTACAGTCTGGCGAAATATAACCCAATATTTAACGCTTCGATGAGACAAAATCGAATATATATTAAAAGATTTTTGTGGTCATGTGCTGTATACAGGTGCATAACTATTTACTTATAATATTATTATTTGCGTTGGTCCCAATCGAACTATCAGAATATGAGTCATATTTATGGAGTAGCATTAATTGTTTTTGCGCGAGTCTAACCTCATTGGCGTTTTCCATTCTGCTAATTGGCATATGCATTTTTTTTTAGAGTTAATTGGCATATGCATTTTTTTTTTTAGAGTTAATTGGTATATGCATTTTTATATTCGTTCACGTAACTAATTCATTAAAACGTTTCCGTACCCCATTAATTTTTTTCATTATTAACATTTAGAAATTAAAGTTTTCTATATAAATTCGTTTAACAATATTTGCATGGTTTAATGCAATAACAAAATTGCATAATGAACAATTACAGTTTGTGCGCTTTCAGATTTGCGAGAGATAGCAAGGATAAAATCTTAATTTTGACTGAAAACAACTAGAAAATACGAACATATTTATTTATTGGAAAAGAATAAGCACACTAGATTGATTACATATAATTAAGATTTGGTTGCATAAGTAACTAAATACAAATAATTATTAATTAATTAATCAAGTTAGATGGCTCGTGTTGGGTCGACTTGTGACCCTTTCAAGTATGGTTGGGTAATTGGGTTTGGACCTACCTAAAAATAATAACGAAATAATATTGGGTGCGTTTGGATAGGTGTGGGAAGAAGGGAAGAAGGGAAGAAATGGGAAAAAGTATTGGAAAGTGTGTAACTTTGTGAAGAGTTTGGATTGTTTATAATTTTTTTTCTTCCCATCTTCCTTCTTCCTCTTCTTCTTCTCTCATCCAAACGCACCCATTGACCTTAACCATTGACATCTCTAACCGATATACAAATTGCTCAAATCACATATCTTTTTCGTGCATGTGTGCTTTAATATTAAATTTTATAATATAAGGCTTTTTATTATTAATAAAGATGACTCTAAAATAATTGAAAATATATATCAAGAAGAATGCTAAACCCGCAAAATTAGTTAATAAATCTAAAAAATAGAAAAAAAATAGTTTTTTTTTATAAGATTTCGGTTTGAATATCACATGAGTAAGTCAGATCAATCAAATCTGCATGAAAAACAAAACATAATATAGATCATTTGTTTTTTTTTTCAAATATCCGTACAACAGTTTGATTCTTGTTTATAATTTCAAAATCTTAACTATAATTGGAGAATTCATATCGAACAATAAATATCTTTTTGATAGTTTGAAAAACCTTATTAAATTAAGAATTATGCGAGATTGGCGAGAGAATCCTGCTCTCATGGTAGGAACCTCATTAGAAACAGCATCTATTGTAAAATATATTTTGTTTATTCACCTTTAAAAATTGAGACATGTGTTAGTTATGATTAAATGTGCATGTTCCATACAAAAACAAGAGAAAGCTAAAAGATCTACTTTTGTGGAGCCAGCAGTATCTAATTGCCACTTGTTCCACTCTTCATTTCTCACAATTTTAAAAAAAGGTGTCTAGCATTGTGACCAATACATAGCAAGAGTGATAAAAATGAAAATTCGAAGTTAGTTCGAACTTAAACCATTCAATTATTTTCAGTCTGGCAACTAGCTAGTTTGAATCCGAGTTCTTAAATTAAAAATTGTTGAAATTATTTTTTGGACTGAGAATCAAAATAGCTCAATACATAAAATGTAAAAAAAAAAAAAATCCTGTATCTTGTAGATAAAAAATCAACAAAATTCTATAGTATACAATAAAATTTAGATTATTTGTCTGCGCCGAGACATGAACTCCTCTGTTTAACTAATATATCTTATTACTCAAATAATTAATTGATATGAGAAACGGATTTTAGAAATAAATGGCTTTTGACAGAAAAATTAATTGACGCGAGACTGTTTATCACTTTTGATGAAAAACGCAAAAACACTTGCAATGGTACATCGAACAGATGCAGATCTGTCGCTGCCTTATTCGAGAACAGATCCGTTCGAAAGAGATAAAATGGCATGAGGATCTCTGTTCGCGTACGCGTCAACTACAGTGGTCCCATCGGCATGAATTCATCCTGACCAGTACAACAGAAACCCAGTATAGTTTGGCTCAATGTCCCGTTTGAATCGTATGGGAATAGAAGGAATAATTTTTTTCTAGACTTAAATTTATTGTAAACAATCTAAACTCTTCACAAAATTACACACTTTTCAATACTTTCCGTCTAAAAATAGATTATTTTTCTTATTCCTAAGCAATCCAAACGGAACCAATTACTCTAGGTACCGGATGTGACTAACATGTGTAACAAGTTATATGACATGGCAAGTTAAAAAAAAAAGTTATATGACATGACACGCCGTAAAATTATCATATGATTAAATTTAAGTTGGGCTGATAATGATGACACGTCACATAATAATAATGTTATGATATGGGGTGTCGTGACATGACAATTTTATATTTGATGACATGCAGTGTCGTATCATCATAACCACGTACTCGGTGTTTTATGTTTTGCCAGCATTCGAAACTGATGAACTGGAAAATTTTAAAAATAATAAAGAAAAAAGAGCTAGACAATTCCGAGTAGTTATAAAAATACTAGTAGACAAATATAATTTAAATGATATAAATGACAGTATTATGATTAATTATGAGATTGTAATATGTTTTTACTATATTGTTTGTATAAATAGGAAAGGGAATTCTACCATGAGAACTAATTTTGAATTGAACTTTAATCGCAACAGTTTATAAATGCTAATAAATTAATCATTCTTGATAATATGCGGTTGAGATTAAAGCTTGCTTCAGAAATTAGTTTTCATGGCAGAATTTTCCAATAAGAAATTATTTATTCATAATTTTATTATTAAAATGAATAAATTTGGTGTCATTTGGTTGGAATTTCTATGTTATTAAATCCAACGAAATTTTGAAAAATCAATTCAAATGAAATGAAATTCTGCGTCAAAAATATTGATCAGGGCCTTAGATTGTGTCACGATGCAAATAAAATCTTCATTTAAATATTCTGAAGCGGATAGAGTGACAAGCTTCAAACATGAAACCATATGAAAATACATATTTAATATATAATGTTAAAAATTTATAATGAATTTTTGAATGATATCCTTACTTACTAATAGGACAAGTTCATCTACAATAGCCAGCTTCCATAGAATCTGAGCGGTCGGATTGAGTTTTAACGGATCAAATAATATCTACATGGCTAATTTATTTTATTTTAATATTTTTAGTCAGCCCTGTTTTGCCTGTCGGGAGATCTGAAGTCTTTCCGAAATTCTAATTCTTCAAACTAATTATAATATTGTTTCCTGACGTGACGTGTTCATATCGCTATATGAGATCTGCATAATGTACTTTGGGACAACGATTCCTTTGCATCTCTGAAGTTGCATTGATGGACAGTAGTAATCAAATGTATCGAAACAATTTGGATCGTGCCTTTAAAGAGTAATTATGTAATTAATTTATTAAAATCTATATCGTCCACAATCAATATGACAATATCCTTACTACTTATAAAAGCATTTAGAGAAAGAGTTAAACATTTAATATAAAAAGAAGTAAACATATCATATAAAAATGTGTAAATAATTTTTATATCAATTATAGACTATTGATTTGTGTAATTTGATTTGATCAGTTGTCTAAATCAAAGTTATATTTTTTATTAAAAAAACTACTACCAAATTAGCAATTTATTTAAAAAAAACTAAATTATTGATTTTACCATATCTTTATAGCCTAACATGTAAAATTCAATATGAAACAAAAATATTATCAATATTTTTTTTATTTTTATTTGCGCACTTATTGAGAACATCTTTGCTAGTTTAGTAAAATAGAGCAATCAACAACTCAAATATCGGTTTACATTATTGGAGAACAACTGTGTATATCTTTTTGTTTTTAATTAATTGTTTGATTTGTAGTTATCAGGCGTTTTCATTATTCATTTTATTTGTTTTTTCAGAGTCCACTAGAAAATAATACAGCTCGATATCCATAATTTATTTTATTATGCATAAATGATCCAGACAGCTGTCATTTGTAAATTATAAATATTAAGATTTCATGCGCAAGATAAAAAAAAATTATAAAGAAAATTTTGTATGAGCACGGAGCAATTCTTCGATACAACTGTTATGCTACAAACCGTGAAAACTAAATTAACGGATGATTCGATACAAACAACGATATACAACAGATATCAAATTCTACTTCGGCGGTAATTTATCCAGGAGACGTTTTTTTTAAGCTGATTTTAAAAATAAACAATACTTTTCTAATTTATGTGTTCTTTCTCATCTATATAAAAAAATATTTTTATTTTATTTTGTCAAAGGTTCTAACTGGAAATTTCCATCCTTACTAAATTTTTTTACGGTAGTATTTAAATTCGTGAAAGGATAACTCTAGAAGCACATAAATTGACGAGTTAAAGCTCTAAAAATCTGTTAATATAGTTAGCTCCTCTAATTAACATGCCACGTAACTTCTTTATGGGCAAAAAGTTAAAATAGAAGTATTGGGTTAGTTGAAAGGGAGGGGAAAACAAACTTAGTAGCACAAATGATTTAATTACTTCCGAGTGTTTAGAATTTCGTTCGAAAGGAGATTTCAAAAGTGACAAATACAAATAAAAAGTATTATTTGTTATAAATTCATACATGGTTACAAATCAATTTGAATTTATCATTTATGGATTATTCATTTTTATTATTCCCATTTATTTATTACATGAGATACATATTTTTGTCATTTATTAGAAGATCTCTTTTATTGCTTATAAATAGAGACTTGTAAACATATTGTGACACCCCGGATCCACGGGGATGCCGCAGCCGCCGCGAGCGCACACTACCACCCGTGCACCCGCAAGGCTTAACCAATCCTAATATACAAACAACATTTATTACTTCCAATTAAAGTACAATATCAAAGTCTAATCTTACAAATGTCCATGAATTATTAATTAAAGATACAATACATAAGGAACTGTCTGGTCATAAGGGATTGGACACCAACCAAAAACACTATGGCCTACTACTCGCCAAGATTCCGCTGCGCCACTCTGATCCAACACCTGGAACCCACAACCAAAGTGGAAACAATGCAACAAGCAGAGAATGAGATAATTATACAATTATCTCAGTGCGGTATTCAGTTCCAGCCACACGAACCTTGAGTACATGTTTCGGAACTAACTACCGACCGAGTTTAAAAGCAACAATTAAGCAATACATATTTTAAGATACGATAATAACAAAATAACAATTGCATTAACAAATACATTCATGTAAATCCATATATAAATACAATTCATGCAATGCAATGAGCTCGGCAATTCATTCAAGTATCAAGACAATCTCAACCATCAAGTAACAATGCAAATGCCGACTCAGTTTGGTATTGTTCAAATGCAAGTCTGGTTTACAGATATCACGAGTCATTTGGTTCCTCCCCAGAAGCAGGGATCAGAACCTACTCCTCCCCAGGCACAGGGATCAGAGTAAAATTCAGAGTCAACTGGTTCCTCCCCAGACACAGGGATCAGAGTACAATTCAGATTCAATTCAGACAAATCGGACTTTCAACAAGTACCTCAAGACGTAACACTGTAGACCTTGGATTAAGCTTAACCACACCGATTGACACGCCGGGTAGCGAGCCCGCGTACAACCGAAACCAGTGTCATTCAACCGTACAAGAGTACTTAACCATCCATACCATTTCCATTCACATCAATCGGATAACCATTCAATATGCATACATATTATTTATATCATAATAACAATATGGTAAAATGCAAATATGCTTGCAATTCAATCAATTCAAATATGCCATGCAATAATAAGTTCTTACCAAAATGGTGCTCAAATCCGAAATTTCTTGGCTTGCATGTACTCTCCTCACCTTCCTCTTTCTAAATCTGATTTTTCCCGAATTTTCCAGAATTTTTATCAATTTATTTGGGTGGGGTATTTGTGGAGCTTGAACTTGGAAGAAGAGGAAGAGAAATTTCTGTTGGAGGAAGAAGTAGGTGGGAGAGAGAGAAAAATGGGCTGGTGGGGTAAAGGTGAAATGGGGGTAAATATTATATGGTGGACTTTACAAAATTGTCCTTCATTTCCTCTAAAATCATTGGTTCACTCAAATTTCAGATTTAAGGCACTATTCTAATAAGTTTGAGACCCATTTAAATTACAGAAATTTTGTACTCAACATGAAAACAATGCTTAAAAAAAAATTTACATAGCAACTAAAATAATTAAGCATGCAAAAATTAAAATTCTAAAAACTGGGTATCACACATATATATTGTATCCAAATTCAGAATCAGGAATACCGAAAATGTTTGTCTCCCTTTTGGATTTTGGCTCCGTTTGGATAAGGTGTGGGAAGAAGGAAAGAAGGGAAGAAGTGGGAAGAAGTATTGGGAAGTGTGTAACTTTGTGAAGAGTTTGAATTGTTTATAATAAATTTATTCACTTATTCCTTCTTCCCTTTTTCTCAAATGAAATCCAAACGAAACCTTTATTCTTTATTTCTTCCTTCCACTTTATTTTTACAACATTGTTAATCATTCTTAGAGACGTTCATTATTTATTGAATCCATATCATGTCGTTCTAAGTGTCAATTATATTTATGTCAACTGTGAGATCATTCACATTTTACATTTTGGCAAACGCTATCAACAGTACAAAAAAATGTTAACATTGGTATAATTTTTTAAAACCAAATATCCTCTATTTGGAAACTTCATAATTATGTTTACCTGTGCAAAATAATTTCATAATCATAATAAATAAAGAGAATTAAAAAGACCAACCAACACTCGCATGATTCCCATTAAGAGGCGCATGTACCATATGTACTTGTATGTATATGCCTATGCTATATGTACACAAGGCCCATATGGCCATACCGCGGTACAACCTTCCAATTTCATTTCTCTTCCATCTTCGTGCAATAAACACTCAGAACACTATTAATTCTCTCTTCAATTTTGATATTTACCTTTGTTTGTCATAGAGCTGCTCTAGGTATGCTAGTTCCGGCTGCAAATAAATGAATGTCTTCTGGCTACAACCTGGCCAATCAATCCATAGAGAACTGTGTTTGTACTTGGATCCGACCCATACCCGTTAAATGATCCGATTCCAAATTAGAAGACGGGTAGAAATTAACGGGTCGGATCCAACTTTTATTGTTAGAAAAAACATGGTAAACTTATCGGATCCATACCCGTTAAATGATCTGATTCCAAAACGACTGGGTAGAAATTAACGGGTCGGATCTACCTTTTCCGTGAACAAAAATGTTAAAATTATCGGATCCATACCCGTTAAAAGGATCCGATTCCAAATTAGAAGACCGGGTAGAAATTAACGGGTCGGATTCACCTTTTTCCGTAAATAAAAGCATGGTAAACTTATCATTTAACAGGAGACCAGACCAGTAGCTTCTTATTTATTTTTATAATTTTTTAATCCTGCCCCCATTTCTCTCTCCAACCCTCTTTCTCTCTCTCTCTCTCTAACTCGCATAACATATAAATAAATAAACGAATAAATATAAATAATAGCGAAGAGAGATTAACAACAACAAGTGTCCGTTCATGTATTCTATTTCCATTTCTACTAGATGCAAACTGGAACATTAAATTTGAAGCCTCGCTCTTCTCTCCATTCGGCGTGCGCAAAAGCAGAGAATTTGTGAAGAACCAGAGTAAGCTTTCTCATTTTGTTCCTTTATTTTCTTCTTGTTTTGTTAAATCTTCTCTTGGTGTGCCTCGGGAGATTAGCAGTGGTTTTATCTCCTGTTTTGTAGTTTGAATTTGGAGAAGTTTCGGTTCAAGTTTCCATTTGGATAAAACTTTGCTTCATTTTCGGATTTAGGTTGTTGGTTTTGGGGATGCATCGTTTGTGTGCAACTAGATCTGTGCTTTCGTACTGGGTTGAGTTAATGTCGGCAATAGAATAGTTCTTTTTGGATTATTGATTGGAAATATCTGAATAGTCGAGATCCAGGCAACGAGAGGGAATCTCGTATTAGATCTAGGAATAATGGTTGTGTATCTCTTTCTAGATACAGCATTCAAATGCTAGTTCAATGTTTACTATTTCACGGATCAGATTTTTGTTATTTTATAAACTCTTCCTTTTCTAGCTATTTTCGAAATGTAATGTTTACCCATGAGATTACTGTTTTATGAAATAATGCTTTGTTTTTCCTATTCTAGTTATTGGTGCTATTCTTTGACTTTCTAATTTATAAATTGCTATTTTCCTGTACGACTCAAATTTGAAAGGGGTTATACAATGTCACTGTTTAATAGGGATAGGGGATAAAGAAAAAAAAAGAGAGATACTTCAGTGCTTTTGATCTAATTTTATCAGTACACTATTAATTAGCCGTTTACACAGGGTTTAGTTCCAAGAAGAAAAATGAATCACTAATTTAACCTTTTTTCTCTGGCCATGCTCCATCCTCATTTCTTATGAGAATGAAGTATTCCTAATCTTCATTTTTATAATCTTGATTTTTTCTGAAATTTGTAATTTTCACTGAGCAACTGAGCCCAGTTACCTCATCACTATAACATTTCATTACACGTGTGAGTCACCAAATATGGAATTCGACTTATTTTTCTTCGCCTTTTTCAGGTGCTTTTCTGGTAAAGAAAATAAAATGAACTAAGCACAGAACAAACATTTTCTCCTCGAGGGTAGTACATGAAGATGGATATATGGAGCTTGACAAGGAAAGCTCCCATCCAGGGGCATTTTTGTCAAGTGCCTCACGCAACCTCTCCTCGTCCTCCTCGGCCTTTGTCTCTGCCTCTCAGACTCCCTTCTTCTCCCCTCGATCCCCTCCACCCCTAATACCCCCTCAAATTACCATTATACCCTCCCAAGTCACTGTCTCACCATCTGATGTTTCCCCTTGCCATGCCAGCTCCTCTAGCACAAGCGTGGTTCGTCAGAGGAATAAAAAAACCAAAAAGAAAAGTAGCCCAGTTTCAATATGTACTAGGCCAGTCCTTAAAGTTTCCTCAACCAATCGTCCTAGGAGTTATGATGTATATTTGGCATACCATGGTAGAAAACTTTCCTTGTTGAGATTTGTCAACTGGCTTCGGGCTGAGCTGGAGGCGCAGGGAATCAGCTGTTTTGCATGCGATAGGGCCCGGTGTAGATCTTCCCGTAGCCAGAGCCATGTTGAGAAAATTATGAACTTCGCCACCTTTGGTGTTGCTGTAATTACCAAAAAGTCCTTTGGGAATCCTTACACCATAGAGGAACTCAGGAACTTTTTTGGCAGGAGGAACTTGGTGCCAATTTACTTTGATTTGGGGCCAAGTGATTGCCTTGCTAGAGATATTGTGGAGAGAAGAGGTGATCTGTGGGAGAAGCATGGTGGAGAGCTATGGATACTTTATGGGGGTTTAGAGAGAGAGTGGAGAGAGGCGGTTGAGGCACTCTCACGAGTTCTTGATTTACAGTTGGAGGCAGGCTCCGGTAACTGGCGAGACTGTATTCTTGAAGCTGTATTGGTTTTGGCAAAGAAATTGGGTAGGCGGAGTGTTGTGGATAGGATAAATAGGTGGAGGGAGAAGGTAGAGAGAAATGAGTTCCCTTACCCAAGGAATGAAAATTTTGTTGGCAGAAAGAAAGAGTTATCTGAACTTGAACTTATATTATTTGGCGATGTAAGTGGAGATGCAGAAAGAGAGTACTTTGAGCTAAAAACACGACAGAGACGAATTATTACTGGAACCAGTACAAACAAATGTGAAAGTTGGTCTGAATATGGTGGAAAAGGGAAGGAGCCAGTGGTTTGGCGAGAATCAGAGAAGGAAATTGAAATGCAAAGACAAGTTCGAGGAAAGGCTGCAAGTCGAATTGCACGCAGAAAGAGGCCGAAGGCTAAGATTTTGTATGGAAAAGGAATTGCATGTGTTTCTGGTGAATCAGGAATTGGTAAAACTGAGCTTGTTTTGGAGTATGCTTATCGATTCTCTCAACGGTATAAGATGGTGCTCTGGGTCGGAGGGCAAAGCCGATATATCAGACAAAATTTTCTTAATCTGCGCAACCTGCTGGAAATTGACCTTGGATGTGAGAGTTATAGTCATGAAAAGGGTAATTTCAAATGCTTCGAGGAACAAGAGGAAGAAGCTATTGCCAGAGTGAGAAAGGAACTTTCTAGTGATATACCATTTTTGGTAATAATTGATGATTTGGAGAGTGAGACTGACTGGTGGGACCGGCGAGTTATTACTGAACTGATTCCGCACCTAGGAGGTGAAACACATTTCATAATAACAACCCGGTTGCCTAAGGTTTTGTGCTTGGAGCCCATGAAACTCTCTTACCTATCTGGTGTAGAAGCCATGGCTTTAATGCGTGGTGAAACCCTAGCTAAGGATTACCCCCTGGTAGAGAGTGATGCCTTAAGAGCCATTGAAGAGAAATTGGGCAGGCTTACCCTTGGCCTGGGTATAATTGGCGCTATCCTTTCAGAGCTCCCAATCACTCCAAGCCGTCTACTTGACACCATAAATAGAATGCCATTGCGGGATCTACCATGGACTGATAAAGAAGAAAGTCTTACATTTAAAAGACACGCAACCTTAATACAGCTCTTGGATGTGTGCCTCTCTATTTTTGACCATGCAGATGGCCCCCACAGCCTTGCAGCACGCATGGTCCATGTCAGTGGCTGGTTTGCCTCATCACCTGTGCCTGTCCATCTACTGGCCCTGGCTGCATACAGATTTCCGAAAAAGAAGCGTGGATCTAGTGTATTCAAAAAATGGTCAAGGTTGTTAAGGCGATCTCGTATTAAAAGGTCGGAATCTGAGGCAGCCTCCATGCTGGTACGGTTTGGGGTTGCGAGAATTTGTACCCGACCCAATTGCATCCACTTTCATGAGTTGCTGAAAATATATGCACGTAGGCGTGGGTCCCATCGAGTGGCTCAGGCTGTGGTGCAGTCTATTTGTGTACGAGCTTCTATTTCTCATTCACTCGACCACCTCTGGGCTGCGTGCTTTTTGGTTTTCGGCTCTGGGTCAGAACATGTAACAGTTGAACTCAATCCAACTGAATTAACCCACTTTGTGAGACAGGTCGGTCTACCTCTCGCAATTCACACCTTCATAACCTTCTCTCGATGCAATGCGGGTCTAGAGTTGTTGCGGCTCTGTACTGATGCTTTGGAGTCAGCTGGGGAGGTATTGGTTAATTCTCGGGGGGACAAATGGCGGCTTAAGAGAAAGTTGGGATCTTGTTTTCGGGATGACAGTTCCCGGTCTGATGAGGGTTTCAGGTTGTTATGGCAAGAAATAGCACTTCTAAAAGCAACTGTCCTTGAAACAAGAGCTAAGCTGATGCTTAGAGGGGGGCGGTACGATATAGGGGATGATTTAATAAGAAAAGCTATTTTCATAAGGAGTTCGATTTGTGGGGACCGCCACCCTGACACGTTGTCGGCCCGTGAAACCCTTAGTAGACTCACAAGGCTTCTCACAAATGTTCAGATTAGTTAGCTTTGACTCTTTAATTTTTTTTTTTTCTTTTTGATGGTTTTACTTTTGTTGTCAGAAAGGCACAACATATATATATTCTTTAATGCGAATTCACAGATCAAATAACAAAGAAGTTTTCTGCCAGTCAGAATGAATCTGTCTCTCTCTAACGTGTTTTACATGGTCTAGAAATGCAAGAACCTACTTTTTTTTTCCCTCCCCTTTATCTAATAGGTCAATAATTGTTTAAGGTAATTGGCCTCAGCTGATTTATTTTCCAGCACATGCTGGTTTCTGATTTATGAGTAACATCATATACCAGTACCTTCCAGTATGGTACACTACAACAGGGATTCTTTTGTCAATGTATTGACTGTATTAATTCCTTAAACATACCATCTCTAAATCAATTTTATTGGGAGTTTTTGTGCGTCTAAGTACTGGTTTCAGAATTATCCCTGGTTTGAAGTACTTACTGGTAAAGCAACATATTATGCTCTTTTATGATATTAGGTATTCGCATCTATACAGTGTCAATGCAATTTTTAAGAGTCCATACGTCCGTAATTTTATTAATATTGGGTTATTGTTAATTGTAGCTGTTTTAGACTTTTAGAGTAATAGTTTCACACTTTCACTTGTATGGTTTATAACAAAAAAAAAAAGAGACTTTGGACTTGTATGGTGAAATAGTTTTAGAATCATAAAATATATCGTGTATCGTTGGATTTAGTATCGAACCGTGAATCGTATATCGTATTGAAATCTCATAACAAACTAAATTTTATATTTTTTTGAAATTTTGTACTATTTTTTCTGAATTTTTTTAGACAAGTCATTTTTGGAATTTTCTTATTATTTTATATCCATAAAAGGCATGTTTTAAAGAATTCAAAAAATAATAAAAAATTTTTAAAAAAGGAAAATTTGGTTTCATGTGATATTTCAATATATAGATTGGATTAGTTAAATTAAATTTGTCAATTAACAAAATAATTGATTGATTGATAACTGTGATGTTAAAAACCCTCAATACATTGCGATGCACCATAAGTTCATAACATTTCTCTGTATAATAATATTTTATTATACTATACGATCTGTACAAAGTAAAATTCTCACAATCAACATTCATTATTACATATATTAGTTTATTCTATATAACCTATAAATTATAATTAATTAATACAATCAATATTTAATCTAATTTTCTTGCCGCTTATGTACTTTTATATAATTTAAATTATCAATTTTTTTTTTTTTGAAAACAGGTAGGTCTGAAACGGTGAGACCTACCACTTCCATTTACCAGAAGCAAAGAATGTGTTTACAACAATTTAAACTACTAACTGCACTGGTACCAGTTAAGCCGGTACCAGCGCACCATTGCTATAATAACATTTTATAATTATCATTTTACAAATAATAACAGCACAAGTTTTTCAGGGAGGGCCATTATGTAAATTTTGGTGTGTCGAATTTGATAATAACAGCACCAAAGTATTATCTGGCAGACTGTCACTTGTGCGCCATCCCTACTGTTGTTTTTATGGGGAACATTTTCAGCACGGGAACTTGCACAATTACAATCTGGTCCAAATTTTCCGTTCTTCAAAAAAAAAATAAAAATAAATAAAATAGAGGAGAAATCTCCCACAATAAATGTGCAGCAAAAATACCCTTTAGTTTATTCTCTATCAGTTATTCAATTTTCGGTCTAGTCCAGGTGGTTGTGGTACTTCTAATCTGATGGATATGCAAAATGTATGCACATGAGGAAATCTTTAGGCTTTTTAACTTTTTGTACTTTTGATTACATCATCACAAATGGTGCCGTTTGGATTGAAGCGGGAATTTGGAGAATTTCCTATTCCCTAGTATAAATTTATTATAAACAATCCAAACTTTTCACAAAGTTACGCACTTCCCAATAAATTTATGTCTAGAAATTGAAAATTTTCCAAATTCCCCAAATTCCTAAGCGATCCAAACGACCCCAATATTATGTTCTAACGTCGCAACGTACTTCAAATCTTTTTAGTTTTCTCCATGAAGCCTGCCACTATTACTTGTTTTGTTTCCATAGTTCTCAGTTCTCACTCCTGATACATGATTGATTAACGCCAGAAAATAGAGAAAAGTATGAACAGAAAATAAACCCATCTTCTTAGAGATAGAACTTTTCTTATCTTTTTATTTTATATATAATTCTGTAGTCCAAAAAAATTATAGAAATCAACTGCATCCAATTGTAAAAGATGAGAATTATGATACTCTTAACTGCAGCTTTCAGAAAATGAATCGTTGCAATCACCCAAGAGTAACTAATTTCCATGTAAATCAATTAGAGCTGCTTATTCCAGCAAACCAGAAAAGTATGAAAACAATTACAAAGAAAACCAATATCCAGAAATAGCAATTTCAATTGCATGAAGGCAGAACATACTACTTATGCAGTACCTAAACAGACAACCAAAATGTTTGAACTAATTAAATGCTTCATCTTAGATTGAAAGGAGAACAATTATTTCATCTTTGCTTCAGTGAAGAGAACATGGCGGTTGACACGTGGATCGTATTTTCTAAATTCGAGCTTCTCTGTTATCTTCCTAGGATTTTTTCTCTTCACATAAAAGAAACCTGTCCCAGCAGCAGATACCAGCCTGATAAATATTGATCCACCTTTTGCTTTTCCCATTTTCTGTTCTACACTGAAACCCTAACACATAACCAGAAACACATAAACTTAATTACTGTTGAAAAAAAAGCCCTTTAAAAATACTTAATTACCAAAGAATTTCTGAGGGAAAACTAAGATCAAAGCACAATCTTGGCAAAAAAAAAAAGTAAAAAATAAAAGAGCAAATTATTGGGAGATCAAACATGAACTAGAAAGTAAGATACTACATTACTGCTGACGGCTCACCAGAGTACCAGACTAAACCTAAATGCAAAATATTCCTGAATTAGATCTAGAGATACCAACTCCAAATATGGAAGTAGAATATTTGTATTCTTAAAAGCTTGATTGAAAAAAGAAACCCAAATTAGAGCAAAATCAACCTTTCAAAGTACACAAACTCCTAAGAAATCAACTCTAAACACAAAAATCTTCCTCACTGACAAGTGACAACAAAATCCTAAAATTAAACTACAAATAATAGCAGTTCCTTTTCTGACAAATTGCCTTTGAACATGGGTACCAGAGACTGTGCTACAGTTGGAGCAAATGGAGTACATTCCACCTATGCCAATTCCTAATTTACCAAAAGCAAATGACCCAAATCTAATTTTTTTTTAAAAAAAAAAGGAACAAAAAGGGTAGATCAACTGTATTCCTGAATCTCAACTCACAATTACAATTGTTACAAAACCACATTAAACCCTCCCCCAACGCGTTACCTGAAGCATGTGATGAAGCACCTAAGAATTTAAAGGGCTTTTCTCATCTAACAAATTGGTATGAAATCAGTCCAATATCAGAGATGAAAACAAATCAAACTCAAATCAAGTTCCATTCGCTAGATTCCATTAATGAATCAAGCTAGCTGGAAATGACACTGTAACGTTAAGCTGATTTACAGAGCTCGATTGGTACCGGAGAAACAGAACATAACAGAACAATCAAAGATGAGAGAAAGAAAGAGAGAGGAATTCTTACCGGAGAGACGACGACGAGATTCCGAGAGTGAGAAAAAGAGAGGCGCAGAGAGTGAAAGGGGAGAAAGAAAAGGGCCGAAAGAAATTAGGGTTATATTGGGCCAGGTTCAATCGTTCGGCCCAACAGCATGAAAAAGTAAAAAAAAACTAGCGTCCAGTTGTTAACAATTCAGACTCGTTAGCTCAATTCATGAGCAGTTAAATTGATTTGAATTGATAAGTTATTATTATAAATTATCAGCAGCAAATTAAACTCAAATTAAGTCACTAGCCACAGACTCATACCAGTTCTAAATTCGGACGATTCAGGAAAGAAACGACAAGAATGTGCATGCTGTTTATTTCGGACGACTATAAAGTGTACCAGCTTTCGCAGCCGTATATAGGCAAACTGGTACCGGATGTTGGCACCTTGTCGAGTTCAAGTGGTTTTGTGAATCTCCATTGATGAACAAAACTGAAGTTCTGTATAGAACTAGAATTATAATTTGAATTGTAATTTTATGTTTCATTGGATCCTAATAAACAGATTGGAATGTTCAAGTCCATGCGTTAATTCTTCTTCAGTAATTAACAATGCTACAAATATATGTCAGAGAAGAAACTTCAAAAACCAACGGGTAAGCTGGTATTTACCAGACCTCTTTTCACCTAGGACACACTTCTCTTAATTAGTCAAATCTTTTAAGTTGAAGAAATGTACATATATAATAACTTAAAAGTAAATAAAACTCCTTTCCTTATTGCGAACACGCTACTGCCTTTAAGGATTAGTTCTAGTTTGAAATTTTAATTTAATTTGCCCCAATTATGCAGCAATTTTATTTAAATGAAAATATGCATGGTGGCAAACTGGCAATCGCTATCCTTCCTTCAAAAAAAGAAAAAAAACAGTCTGATATATATTTTTTAAAGTTCTCAATTATAGAGAGAGTTTACAAGGATCGATGCCACATCGATCATAAAATGTTTGCAGAAATCAGTTCTTCTCAATAATTATGGTACTGTAATTTTGTTTTTTGCTTGGATCTTCTTACACAGTAGAGATAGACAAACTGTTAAATGGCCATATCAATTAAAAGAACACTACATAAACTAAAGGATAACTTATCAGAATTGAGAGTGGGTCGAGTTATAGAATTCTTTAGGCATAAAAACGTGGATTTGATAATTTTTGGTGGTTAATTACAGCATGTCAATTATATAGTAACTATAGAAATTCATGTTTATTGTAGTGGAATCTCTTACATAATGTTGACCGTTGACCTCAGCCCTCTTTCCTTTTTTGATAGAATTTACTTCAGTAAATTGACTAAATTCTTAAATAGGAAATTTCGATTTTTTTTTTTTTGGATAAACTAGATAGAAGGAAATTTTGATTTTACAATTGTATTTCAGTCTTGAAATCCTCCATCTTCCAATTTTACTTGCTCTCTTGTTATCGGACGGAACACGTGGCCACCTGCACAGTAAAACCTAGGTGGCTTGAAGCAAAGTGCTACAACTGCCTCCACATAAAAAACCCTTCTCCGTCGTCTCTCCTGGATCCTCCACATTACAAAACCCTCCTTTCTCATCTCTCGTCGACCCCGTAAATCGTCCCCTCTTTTTTTTCCTCCTCTCCTCGTGCCGATGGAAAATGTGAGCCGCAAGAGGATTAAAACCTAGGTTGCACAACACATTGATTTACAATTGCCTCCACATTACAAAACCCTTCTCCTTCGGCGTCTCTCTTCGTTCGATACTCCACATTATAAAACCCTCCTCGATCATCACCTCTCCTCGATACTCTCTTCTGCCTTTCCCTCTTTATTTCTCTTCCGTCTTCATCCCGATTGATCACTCACTACTATTTTGGCGGGATCCATCTTTCTAATTTCTTCCTTTATGAGAATCCGAAAGACTCTCGCGAAAGCCCTAGGGCAAGCAAACCATGAATCTGCACTATCCCCTCCTCCATCTGAAAATTGGATCCCTCCATTCTGTTTTAACACCATGGTTAGCGGATCTTCAAGCTCATTCTGCCAGCTGAATCAGTCGCCGTGGGACATCTATCCAAATCATCATTTCTTCAGAACCACCTTCAAGGTTAGACATCATAATTTTTATCGTACTAATTAGTAATTAGTAATACAATTATTGTAACCCCTTTCATGCATGTAGTTACCAATTATTTTCTGATCCCTAATTGCACATTAATTTGTACCATGTATTTCTTGGGCTCAGTCTCCGCATTAGGGTTTTCATCCTTGATACTCAATTCCAACAATATTAATTTTGCTTAGCCATTGATAAGTATTTTACATATTTGTCTCTGTAATTGGGTTTATTTTCTATAATTCAAGTAACTTAATGTGGAATTGGGTCATTGTAGTGCTTTGAGGGTGTTACACCACCGCATCAAGAAGAGGAAGAACATCAAGATAAGTCCATAGAAATTTCAGAAAATGAAAAGGACGTCTTAGAAATCGTGCCTATTATGGAAATCACTGAAGAGAAGCCACTTCTCTGCAAAAGGTATGATCTTAATTGTCTGTCAACCCCTCTTTATCTCTGCCTCTAAGTGTTCTTCTATGTTTCTCATTGAAGGGTCAATGCTCAAAATTCGAGCAGAAAGAAGGAGAGAGCTATAGAAATAAAGGATAACAACGAAATCATATTGTGCAAGAAACATGATGGGAAAAACTGGTTTTGTAAGAATAAGGCTAAGCTACCTCACTATTTTTGTGAATACCACCTTGCTCAATCACAATCTTATTATAGGAACTCATCTAGATTTAAGGCGAGTGATACTAAGAAACAGAAAAATAAAGCAATAGAAAACTGTAACTCGGACTACCACTACTATGGTACAGTCGCACCTTCCAAAGGAAAGAGACGTGCAAGAAATGTTGATTGTGCTAGCAATGTTATACTTATAGATGAGGAGAAGATGGATGAAAAAACTGCACTAAGTGAAAAGAAAGAAGGTGGTGTTGAGGTGCTGGATCATGAAGTAGTGTATTGTTCAAATGATGAGGAAAATGATAAAATCGGTACCAAAAGAGCAAGAAAACCGACCAAGTTCCGCTCCTTGGATTCCTTCCCTGAGGCCTGAGATAGGGCCGAAAAGCTCAGCTAGTGGGGAGAATGAGTAGAATTTGTGCAAACAAAGGGTTTTCCTTAATTTATTGGCATATCCCCTTCATTTATCCTTTGTTTGGTCCATTTGGTATGTCTGTGTGCTTCATATTTTATGTGCTATTTCTTTCTTTGTAATTTTTTTTTCTTTTCTTGGGTGTGACTGATACTTTATTTTCTGTTTGGATGGGACCAGTGTTAATCAATTAATGATCGTTTGCTTTGTTATTAGTTCTGTTTCAACTGTCTGTAAGTCTGCCTTGGTGTGCTTGGAAAGGAAAAAATTTCTGGTATATATCATGATTCATGCACATTAGATTTGGTTACTAATTTATGCATGCATTAGAGCATTAGAGTAAGAGCAGGCAGACCTGATATATAATATATCTCGTTAATGAGATGTTTAGATATTTAATTGGTCAAATTTTCAATTTCTTGCTATGAGAAGCGTACAATGGGAAACTTCGAAAGGAAACCCTACATGCGTGATGCGTCATGGACTCATGGTTGATTTGTTATTATAAATAGCAATTTTTTGAATGGTAGTGTACTAATAAATGGGCTGGGCCTTTCTAGTCCATTTTGTACTGGTATTTAGATAAGACTATTGAGTACTGATTGGTTCAGTTAGGTTCGATTAAAATTAATAGAAAGTCCTTTAGTTGAAAGGAAATTAAGCAGAGATGATATTCTGTACAAAAGTTTTAGAACATTTTTACTTAAGCAGGACATTGGTTAATATCGTTGACAAAAACTCGTTTCCTTTTTCCCGAAAAAAATATTTTTTCATGTTAATGAAAGATTCATACCGTTTAATCGAAAAAAATTGTACAGACTAATTGCTAACAGATCTGCAACTTTGGAATTCATATACTCTTTTCCGAACATGCTAAAATCTTCAATGTTCCCATAACTAATTGGTGGTTCTAAAAATAGTTAATTCATAAATTTCATAATTACAATAGTGGGGCCAAGGCTGTTTGCAACAACTTTCTCACTGGATGCATGCTAAAACAAATATGGAAGTATCAAAATGGGATAGTGGGACCTGCAGACTGGCTAAACTTAGAGAACAAACCAGAAACCTCTATGGCAGGTCGGACCCACGAATCAGAGGGAGGGTGGGAAGGAAGGGAAGCGGAGTTGCACAGCTTCAAGACGTCTTTCTAATCCTCATCTCATACACTGTTTTTAAATTCATTTATGTTCATATTGGATCGTATCTTTCAAATTATTTTTAAAATATTAGAATACTATTTTCATTTTTTTTAAGGCCCAGCAAGGTGCTGTCAATTTTTCATTAATAAAGAAGAAATTTACAAAAGTTCAATTAAAAAAAAAATAATAAGAATAATAATAAGCTCCAAGCATCGTTTCCTCAATGTACTAATACCAAACCGGTACCAGTCGTGCAGTCCTCCAAACTCAGCCCCTAACCTGTACCAGTGCCAGCTGTTATGAACAAACGAGGAAAAAAAACAGTATTTTCCTAACAATACCGGCACACGATTCTTCCAAATTCAGCCTCAACCTAATCGGTATCTAGGAAGCCATCTTCAAAACCATGCTGACCAAAATAGTACTTTTTTCATTTCTTTCCAAATAATCTGTTCGACCTTACATACTTAGACCCCGGAGCAGTGACAAATAAACAAATTATTGAAAACCAATTGTACAATATTACAACGTTGACATCCTTTAATAAATTATATATTCTTGGTATTAATAAAGTCAATTAGAATATTCAATATTGATGATAAAATATATCAACTCGTTCATTTTAAAATAAGCGCGCAAAGATATTTGATGGGTCATCGGCCGTTGGGTATGGATCCGCTAATGTTAGACTTTCTGCATTAATTTTTAAAATAAAATAAGTTTTTCAAATTTGAAATATCTATGGGGCTGTTTGGATCACTTAGGAATTTGAGAAATTTGGGAAAGTTGCAATTCTTAGGAATAAATTTATTAGAAAGTGTGTAACTTTGTGAAGAATTTGGATTGTTTATAATAAATTTATGGTAGGAAGATGAAATTCTCCAAAATCCTCCATGAATCCAAACAGCCCCTATAGAAGGTTTTCAGCTAAGTTTTTTGAACTCAATCTCTACTCTAAGTTATAGTGGCATAAAATCAATTAGTGTAGTTTTATAATGACTAAAATATCTAAGGACTAAATATATGGAATTGAAATGTTTGGAAGTCGTATAAACTAATTTTCTCTTATTAATAATATTAGTTTATCTGATCGTTAAACACCTTTTGACAAGCAAAACAAAAGCTTAATTTAGGCTAACACGGTGTAGTTGGACTTAATTATTACTTTTTAGGGGAAAAATAGCAAAGCTGCCGTTCCATTAAACATGAAATATACATTTCGACTTAATTTTGATTTTAACGGTACGCATGTTCGAAACCCGGTTGGAAGGTTTTTATAAACATTTAATTTAAAAATAAATTTGAGGCTTGACCCTCAATTTATCTTCAAAAAAATTCTAATTTTAACTATGTATTTCAAATGGGAGCATGATTGAACCGGTTCATCTATATCTATACTACTTATAAACGCACGGACCGTAAAGGTATTACACGCTAGGTCTAGCATATAAATAGATGTTTCTGCCGTTTGGACGATTTGATCTGTAGTCGGATATTAATCGACATATGAAATAATAATATATTTTGATTTTCCATCTAATAAAGAAACAAATTAAATAACAAATCTATTTGTACCAATGCTAGATTAAGCAATATAATTTTATTATCTAATATTATTTTGTTTTTTTATTTATTCACATATGAGGGCAATTAAGTTAGTATTTAAAACACATCGTCTAAACAAAGACAAATTCTATAGTTGTTGAGTATTTTTCTTTGCAACAAATACAGCAATATTTTCCAACCATCGTTGATCGTCCCATGCTTAAACTGAAACCTCACCAACATTTCACTTTCTTTTCCGGTTATACTTCATTTCTCCGTGCATTTTTTATTTCTTCTCCAATCTCCTATGCAACAACAGCATCACATGATTTCTCTTTGGTTGAGAGTACTTGTGCATCACATTACACACAGAGAAGTTTCCTAAACCTCCTTCGATCTTGCCTTAGCTTTAGTGAGCAGCTAAAGTCAAAACAAATTCACTGCTTGATTCTGAAGTCTGGATTCTTGTCATATTCTCACATCTCTACGGCTTTAATTGACACATATTCTAAGTTTGGGTTTGTCAGGTATGCGCGCATGTTGTTCGATGAAATTCCCCAACGAGATTTGGTATTGTGGAATGTGATGGTTTTCTTCTATTCTCAAAATGGTTTTGGAAAAGAAGCTTTTGAGTTGTTCAGGTCTATGAGACATAATGGGTTTACTGGTGACGAGTTCACAATTAGCATTTTGATTCAAGCATGTATTAGTTTGGGCTCTCAAATAGGAAGTGCAGCACATGGTTTAGTTTTTTGTTTGGGCCTCAGTGCAGACATAGTTGTTTGTACTTCTCTAGTTGACATGTATGCAAAATCTCGTCAGATCAAAGATGCCCGTCGGGTGTTTGATGGAATGATGATAAGAAATGTTATTTCATGGAATGCCATTATTGTTGGTTATGGACAAGAAGGCAACAGCAGAGAGGCAATGCTACTTCTGTCTCAAATGCTTAGAGAAGGATTTACACCAGATGATTTGACAATGTCAAGCATTCTGAGCTCATGTGCCCATTCTACAGTACCTAATGAATTCTTTCAAGTTCATGGTCATGTGCTTAAAAATGGTTTCCATGCCTTCAAATCGGTATGCAATGCCTTAATATTAGCCTATGCAAAGAATGGTTTCATAAAACAAGCATTCAATGTCTTTGATATAACCCCTGATCCTGATTTGGTGACATGGTCGAGCATGGTTTCTTCTTGTGCATATCATGGCCTTCATAGGGAGGCGATAGTGATGTTTGATAAATTGCTTCAGCAAAGAATTCTACCCGATGGTATTGCATTTTTAGGGGTTCTCTCTGTCTGTGCACATGCAGGGCTAGTTGAATTAGGCTTGGAGTATTTTACTTCCATGAAAGAGCAATACCATATACAACCTAATTCGGAGCACTATGCTTGTTTGATTGATCTTCTTGGGAGAGCCGGTCGACTCAATGATGCCTATCATCTGCTTGAAAAAATGCCTGTTGGAAACAATGGGGATGTTCTTGGAGCTTTCCTTGGTGCATGCAGAGAACAAGGGAATGCTAGTTTGGCAAAACGGGTGATATGTGAGCTTTTCAATTTGGAACCAAACAAGCCTGTCAACTATGCACTTTTGTCCAACTTATATTCATTGGTTGGTAGCTGGGATGAGGTTGCTGGGATAAGAGAAAATATGATGGAGAATTGTGGGAATAAGGTGCCTGGTTACAGTAGGATAGACATTGTGAGATGAGCTGAGCAATCCCCTTCTCCTGATTAAAGATAATTATGGAAGAAATTGGGTTGTGCTTATTCCAGGACGATGAACCATGTGTTAATGCAAGGAAATGCAAACAGAAGGTAATTCATTGAATATGAAAGCTCATCACTGACTGCATGAAAAAGATCTCTATCAATGAGAGATCAAGAACAAAAATTTGATGGAAGTTGCCCATAAATAACCGGGTCACCAATGGCTCCATTGGATAAAAGAGAAGAATGAGAGGATGCATGTCTTGAAACCCAATGTCGCAAGCCCGCAAGCCGTTCTCCTAGCATCAACTATGGAAGGTACGGATCACACCTTCAATTTTACCTTGACAGAGTTGTACATAATATATTAAGAATTTTTTACAAGAAACAATGAAAATCACCAATAGGTAGATGCCAGAAAGGAACATGTTACTATCAACTATGGGGCAGCTTGCTTCATAGCTGCTGGTTTGGTGTATTTTAAGTGGTTTTGGTTTTCACCTTCCAATTTTTTTTCCCAGTATTTTAAGTGTGTTGTTAGCATAATCATTCGGTAACAGCTTCTAAATATTCAATCCTTCGGTTTGAGGAATGAACTGTCATCACGGATGCTGTATGTTAATAATACTGCTAAACGACATTTTTTTTTTTTTTTTTTTTTGCAAAACTACTGTTTTCTATTTCATGATGCTGCTGGAGTGCTGGCTCTTTACATAAAAGGGAAAATTAGTTATTTGCCACCCAAAAACAAGGAAATTGGGATTTTGCCACTTTACCCACCTTTAAATGCTTTAGGAACTCCAAAAACTGTCCCCAAGAGAAACCAGATGTTGTAATAGAGAAAATTCAGGATTTTTGAATTAAACACTAAATAAAATGGAATAATTAAACCCGAAATGCCAGCCTAAGAATATTTTGAAATTAAAAGTCATTTGGAAATTAAGAATAAATCTTGATTAAAATAAAATTAATTTTTTTTATGAGCGACTGGCGTCTCACTGCTGAAAGTTCAGTATACAGAGAGGCCTTACGAGCAACAGAATCATTAGAAGAGCCAGCCCTTGGTTTTGTTAAACCATCCGAAGCAACACAAAAGGGCACCTCAACAATTATCAAGCAGAACAACACAATCATTCAACTGCTTGTTAAAATCAAAGAAGAACTTGAAGATTGCAAGGATCAAATAAGAGACCTCAGAAGGACAAAAGCGCCTGAAGGGTCTGACACATCCGAGGCCCTAGAACAAATCCAAAATCAACTCAAGAGCTTAAGTCTCGGACCGCCAACAACCTCAAATCGACCAACCATAACAGGCAAATTTTTCGTATATCGAGACCCAAAGAAAATATACGAAGAAGAAAAGAAAAAGATACAATGAGTCGTACTCAAACAGAAACAGTGAGTAGGCCATCTGTATCAGGCCATGAAAACCAAATACCAACCATTGAAGATCAAATCCGGGATTACAGACTCGGAAGCCGGTTAAGACATGAGGCACAAAGAAGATTGCCAAGGCGTAGGCAATATCGAAGGACATTAGAATCTCAACTAAGTCCTGATGCGGAGCTAAGCGTCTCACAGTTCCGCAGAGCACAGCAAGTCCCGACAGAAACACTATACCAAGCCGGATGGAGCGAAAGAAATCATCGGGTATACCAACATTATTCCGATGAAAGAATTTTGGTGGTTGGGAATCAAAGGGAAATCCCCTTTATTTCCCAAGAAAGCTACAATAGGCTCGTAGAAGAAGGATTACAGCACTTACACATAGGTGTTGTAATGGTCAGGCTATATGCTCTGCACAGAAGAAGTGCAGGGGTAAATGCTCTAGTTGTTTTGAGAGACACAAGATGGGGTAATGATACCTCACTGATAAGTTCCATGGAAATGGACTTAACAGACAACACACAGCTGGCATACGCAGTTCCTGACATGATGGTTAGTATTCATGATTTCTACAATCACATCCAATTGGTTGTACAAACTCATGGGTATGAATCATGGCGAGGTGGAGAAAGCAACCTCTTAATCTCTCGATCTTTAATAGGGAGATTATCGAACACAAGCCACACAAATTTTCGGTACAATGTCCAAGGTGTAACAGAGCACCTAGCGAGCAGAGGCATAAGAGCTATACCGGGACAACCGAGATCAACCGAAGAATTGAGAGGCCAACGATGGATAATCAGGCCACCAGCAATTCCAGAAGTACAACACCCACAAACAATTCGAGTCAGATCAAGAACTGATGGCTCCCTAGCCATTAGATTTGGTGGATATACAGCAACTGCACCAGCAGAACCAGCAGCTGTCGGGCCTAATGATGAAGAAGAACTAGATGGAGAAATGGCTTTGATGGTGACAATTGAAGAGCCAGAAACCCTGGAAGAGTTGGAGTCAATCCAACTACTAGCATCTCTGTCTAGAGAAGGGCCGATGCTAGATTATTGTCCAATCTGGGATAAAGATGAAGAATCAGAGGAAGAATGGCTCAATCCATTCGCCTCTGAAGGTGATAAAGACAAACTGTCGCATTTTGCATACGCGGCAGAAGAAACGGAACTAGAATATCCTAAGATGAAGGCTTTCACAAAAATGATGGAATCAGCTTTTTCAACAGCTGAGAGTTCACTCACCCAGAGAAGGCCAACAGAACCAGTAATGGGTCCTGTTAACTATCCACCAGCAAGCACATCAAGGCAAACACCGATGCCAACAATACATGAAATCAGAGATCATGTTGGCAGACTCAAAGGAGGTTATGCACAACAGCATAATGGGAGATTCAACCTTCCAGATGCTCAAAGTGACAAAGGTGCAATTCTGGTATTACCAGACGATATCGGGCAATATGGTGATGTAATTTCTCGATGGGAATCAATTACTCTCAATGTGGTTAATGACCGCAACTGGACGGATAACAAGAGTAAGGTGATTTTCATTGAAAATCTCCTAGGGGATGTAGAGAAAAAGATGTTCATCCAATGGAGAATGGCGTATCCCCATGAATATGAAGAATTGATAGCGGTTGCAGATGATCCCCAAAACGTGATCTCCTGCATTCGAAGAATGATACTGCTAGAAGACCCATACCAAGGGTCCACTGAGGAACAGACACGCGCTTACCAAGACCTTGAGCGCTTGTCATGCAACCATATTAAGGATCTGTTCAATTACATGAATGATTACAAGATCCTTGCAGCAAAATCCGGGAGGATGTACATTTCCTCAGAACTCTCGGAAAAATTCTTCAGAAAAATGCCACCTCTGATTGGGCAAGAACTAGAAAAGGCATTTTTGGACAAATACCCTGGAGCAGCGATAGGCGTTATGCCAAGAATAAATTTCTCATACCAGTACCTGGCTGAAAGATGCAAACAAGCTGCACTCCAAAGGAGCTTGAAAGATCTCTCCTTTTGCAGCAAAATCCCATTACCAGGCTACTATGGAGAAAGAAAGAAGTATGGACTTCGCAAGTCCAAAACTTACAAGGGCAAACCCCACGAATCTCATGTACGCGTTTTCAAGAGAAAACATGCTGACAAGGTCCGCAAATGCAAGTGTTTTATTTGTGGAGAAGAAGGGCATTTCGCGCGAGAGTGTAACCGCAAAACAGGAAACATTGCCAGGGCAGCCATTATTGAAAATATGGAGCTGTCAGATAGCTGGGATGTCCTCTCAGTTGATCTCAATGAACCTGATAGTGACGCAATTTGCTCATTATCTGAGGGAGAAGTTGGAAATGTTGCTTCAGCCGTAATCAATGATTTACCATTCGGCGAGCAATCATTTATGATGCAGGCAGAGCAATTGAGCTGGCGGAGTTATATACAACTGCCTGAAGATCAAAGAGATTGTCCCCATGACTGGCAGGACAATGATTCAGTTCCAACGGGACATGAAAAATGTTCCATGTGTAAGGAAATAACAACTGAATCAACAAGGGCGTACTGTAAAAACTGTCGCCTAACAGTATGTCCTATGTGTTCAAGATTCAGGCTGGGCAGACGAATACGAACTAAGGTGCAGCCAATAGCACCTTATGATAGTAAGGATCAGCTAATCAATGAGCTGATGTCTTATGTTCAATACCTCTTGGCGGAAAATGGAAAACTCAAACAACAACTGTTTGAGGCCAGAACAGAGGATCTCGAAGCCGAGTTTGATGAATTAATGAAGAAAGACAAAGGAAAAACCAAACTACGGTTTGAAGACGAAGAGGTAGATGAAGAAATAGAGATGGAACCAAGAAATCCAACAGGAGCTCTCCGAATAGCTTCTGCCAATACTATCTCTACCGAGGAAATTGAGCAATTCAATACAGTGGTCCAAGACCCTGTAAGGGGCAAAAGAGTCCTAAACAGACTCTACAACATGGAGATAACCTTTGAAATTCCAGGAGTCAACCCATTCAAGGTTCAAGCAATCCTTGACACAGGAGCAACTGTCTGTTGTGTCAACCAAGAAATTGTCCCAAAAGAGGCATTGGAACCAAGTGCCTATCCCATACAAATAAATGGGGTAAACTCGACTCAGATAGCCAGTCTCAAACTCAAAAATGGCAGTATGCTGATTGAGTCGAATAGGTTCAGAATCCCCTTCACCTATTCTTTTTCGATGGGGAAGAAGGAGGGAGTTCAGATGCTGATCGGGTGCAATTTTATCCGATCCATGCAAGGTGGATTGCGAATCGAAGGCCAGAACGTGACTTTTTACAAAAATATCACGACAATTGCAACCACAACAGATGCTGAGGTGGTACAAGCCGCAATTCCTGAGCTCGACCTGACGGGCTTGGAATACATTGAAGTAAGGGAGGCCGTAGCATACCACCAAGAGCAAGAGTCACAACAGTTTAAAGAAAAGTTCAGACCACTACTCAACAGACTAAAAGAGCAGGGGTTCATTGGGGAAAACCCCCTGGAACATTGGTCGAAAAATCAAGTGACGTGCTCTCTTGACATCATAAATCCTGATCTCCAGATTCAGGATAAACCTCTGAAGCATGTGACGCCTCAAATGAAGGAGCAATTTGAAAAACATACAAAGGCGTTATTACAATTGGGAGTAATTAGGCCTAGTAAAAGCAGGCACAGAACTATGGCTATAATGGTCAATTCTGGAACCACCATTGACCCAGTCACTGGCAAAGAAATTAAAGGCAAAGAGCGCATGGTATTCAACTACAGGTCCCTCAACGATAATACCCACAAGGATCAGTATAGCCTCCCTGGCATCAATACTATCCTTAAAAAGGTCGGTCACAGTAAGATCTACTCGAAATTCGACCTCAAGAGTGGATTTCATCAGGTGGCAATGGCACCTGAGTCAATTGAATGGACTGCTTTTGTGGTGCCTGGTGGACTATATGAATGGCTCGTTATGCCATTTGGATTGAAGAATGCACCGGCTATTTTTCAAAGAAAGATGGATCAGTGTTTTGCTGGTACCGAAGATTTTATAGCGGTGTATATTGATGATATTCTAGTATTTTCTGAGAATGAACAACAGCATGCCGAGCACCTCAGAAAAATGCTAGAAATTTGTGAAAAATGGGGCCTCGTACTCTCTCCAACAAAGATGAAGATAGCAGTCAGGGAAATTGAATTCCTTGGAGCAATCATTGGAAAGAGCAAGGTAAAACTCCAACCCCATGTCATAAAGAAGATTGTCTCCTTTGATGAGGAGAAACTGAAAGAAAAGGCCGGACTCCGAGCATGGTTAGGCATACTCAATTACGCCAGAAGTTACATCCCAAAACTTGGGACTCTTCTAGGTCCCTTGTACACAAAAACCAGTACTCATGGAGATAAGCGCCTTAAACCGTCTGATTATGAACTAATCAGAAAAATCAAGGAAAAAGTGCAAAACCTGCCAGATTTGGAGCTTCCACCAACAGGAAGCTATATCATCCTTGAAACAGACGGATGCATGGAAGGATGGGGTGGCATATGTAAATGGAAACCAAAGAAGCATGACCCCAGATCCATAGAAAAGATTTGTGCCTATGCTAGCGGCAAATTTCCGGTGATCAAGTCAACCATTGATGCAGAAATACACGCTTGCATGGAAACATTGAAGGCACTAAAAATCCACTATCTTGATCAGCAGGAGATAACGCTAAGGACTGACTGTCAAGCTATAATATCCTTTTTCAATAAGTCAGCCCAAAATAAGCCATCAAGGGTTAGATGGATAAATTTTGTTGATTATGTAACAGGGACAGGAGTGCAGGTTAACTTTGAGCACATAGATGGTAAGCTAAATAGCTTAGCTGATGCACTCTCCCGATTAACAACAAAATTGGCTGTTACCAGTGAAATTCAAGAACAACAAGAGCTATTCTTAGCACATCTCGAAGGAGCATTCGAAGAGGCAGATCGATTTAGTGACAGCCTAAACAAGCAGATGAATGAGCTAATTTTAAAAATTAGCTCCTTACTCTGATTTCCCTTTTAAAATCCAAACAAATGTTTAATTATTTTGTTTTTCAGGTCTGATGGTGATCTACGGAAAACCATTGATCTTTGGCAGTAATCTACGGAAAACTGTCTTTTTGTTTAATAGTTTTAGTTTGTTTATATTTTTGCAGAAATGGTGCTGGAATATTTAACCCATATTTTTAGAAGCTATGAAGGATCTCCACGTTATAGTCTCAGGCCAGATTCCAGGATAGCGCTTAACAACGCTGTTCGTTGGGGAGCATCATGTGGCCAGACAGAAGAAATAGAAGACTATGAGACAATCACTTGTGATTTATTGTTTTCAAGGCCGACTTTAAATATGGAGGGAGGAATGAGAACAAGGCTCATGGAACTACACCAAGCCCAAATTCAAAAGTCCCTTACAGAGCTTGAAAAATTGCTAGTCATGAGCAATTTGCAAAAAGTTAGACTTGAACAAAATGCTAGCAAGGATAATTGGGCAAGGGATGCCCTCGAACCTGTTAACGATAATATCGAAAAGTTGATTGAAGCTCACAGTAAGCTTCGAATAATCCAGCAGAGCATCTATTATTAGGTAGTGTGCATAATATGCTTACTTTCGGTGCCAACCTGTTTGGTCTGTTAGTGGGCATCTTTTCTTTTCTAAAAGGCATCTTTATAATGGTGCCAATATGTAATAATTGTACTGGTGTGTTTTAGTGCGCCACTTGGTGCATCTTTAGGCGCATTATTGAAGTAGTGCGCTTTTCTTTATTTTTGCTTTTGGACAGCACTGAGGTAGTGCTTTCCTTTATTTTATTTTCAGATCGCACTAGGTGTGTCAGTGCGCATCTTTTATTTGAGTGGGAGACAAAAGTATGTGGTAATCCAATTAATTGCATGACGATGGGGCCCAATGAGCACCCGATGCATTATTGAGATACCAGACTCGAGTCTCTATAAAAGAGTGTTATTCAGAAGTTGCAAGACACACAGAAAAACTCTGAAGTCTTACTTCTTCTCTTGTAATCTTACTCTATCAATAAATACTTTCTCTTGCAATTCCATAAAAATCTTTGAAGCCAGCATTTCTTATAATCTGAAGTTTCAAAGTCGATCAGTTCCGCATCTACTTTGGTATCAGAGCGAGGTTTGTTTCTTAATGCTATTTATGGCTTTCTAAATTTCTGTGTGTTCTAGGTAGGCACTTAAGGGGGAGATTATTCCAAATCCTTAGAAAATTCAAAACTTGAAACATATATTTAATTAATTAAGTCTGCGAACGTTAATTTAAAGTTTGAAAATTCTGAAAATTTTGGAAGAATCAAAAGAATCACACTGCCGTACAGTACTTGTTAAGAAAGGAAGATCGCGGATAAACACTGTGATGTGAGAGGAACCTAAGATCAATAGAAATTGTCATTCTAAAAATTAAATTCAAAGACTGTTAATTATTAACCCGGGTGCACAATTGGAGTAACTCTAGTATAAATACCAGGGAATATTCCCTCTAGAGTGGCAAAAACACAGTTTTGAAGATTTCGGGTGGCATAAACAAAATTGCCCCTACATAAAATTGTCTCAGTTGAGTCAGCAAATTATGTTGCTTTCAATGGAAGATCCGTAGGTTAGGAGAAGAACCATATCAATACATAAATGACAAAACACCAGTGTTACCCATTATATAATAACAATGTATTAAAATGACTTTTTTATAAATTTACAAATCTTCAGAAATAATAAAGGACTATTTTTTCCCCTCAATACATATTTTCTCTGATAAAAATATAAAAAAATAATAAAAAAGGATGAAGATTCCCGTAGTGAATTCTGAGGACACATATCAAGCCTCTCCAGTCTCCATCCCATCAATATTCCATCCGTGACAGTTATTTTTATTTTTTTCCCTCCCAGCATTTGAGGCGCTCATGCGCTTGACGCTTCGCGTGAATTTTTAAATTACGACAATTAGATCTGGGTGTAGACTATAGACTAACAAGTAAGAATGTCATTCCCTTTTATTTCCATTAGGAGAAACAAATTGCCAGTCCCTTCTACATCCTCAAATTTTAGCTTACAAGTTCCTTACATTTAAGTTCAACATTGTTATTATTTAAAACAATTTGGATGATTCAAATATGCGTTTTTTTTTTCTTTTCATGATGAAACAGATGATCTAAGACATCCAATTTGTTTACCATATTAAAATTATGTAGGATAAAAAAGTTTATTATTTTTAAAAACTTTCACTACTTTCGCTATTGTGGGCTGGACGTACGATGGAAGAAAATGCAAAGGTCATTGCAATAATTAACATATGGTTTTGATCAAAATGCTTTTTAAGCGGGATTTTTTAAAATTGATTGTTGCCGGGTGTAGGTGTGAGTATCGTATTTGATACGGTGCAGGTGCGAGAATACGTCATTTAAAAAAAATAGAATATGAAAATATATATAAAATAATAATAAAATATATTAAATATCCAATTTTTTTATAGTGTATCTGCTTTCAACTCCACTCCAAAGTGCATTATCTAGTATGTTTTTTAATTCAACAACAGAATAGTAAAAATATACGTTCCAACCAAAAAATGCATCCAAACCACATCCAAACATGAATCCAATGCATAGCTTGATGTATTTGGACCGAATTCGCTGGTCAAATGCATTAAAATAATAGAATTATCCATGTGGAGTATTTGATGCGAATCACATGAGTCCAAATGCATGTTTACGAAATACTACCATTATACACTGATTTAGTACGCATGAAAACCAATCTTAGATATATAAGCATTGTGCAATAGATTAAAGAGACTTAGCATGCACTTGATCATCAAGTATACTGCATGCATGACGGCCACCCATCAACTGGCTGTCATTTTCATGATGTATGGTATCAAAGCATTATCACATCATTTGAAGGCCTAAAGTTTTTTTATTTTATATAGTATTGGTAATTAAGGGCTTTGAGCTACTATGACTATTAATTTGTTTGTCGTTTTCACTATTTTCCTCTTCAACATTCTTCAAAGTAGCTATATGGGAAGTTTGTGTTCTTTGCAAGCAGTAATTGTCAGAGCGAGTTTATCATTTGTTCTCATCCAGATATATTGAATTATAATTTTCATCCCGTTTTTTTTGCGTGTTTTGATTTGCTCTTTTGAATTGTAGATTGTATCTGTCTGTAATTGTGTGCAAAGGTTTAGTTACCAATGCAAAGTCCGAGTGCAAAGAATCATTTTGTTAAGTACGAAAGAGAGAGATTTATTGCCAGTGGGCTTCGGTTTTATTGGATGGGATGGCCATGGGTTGGAGTGAATTTCTCAGAATGACCCTCAGTTTTACTGAAATGACTTCCCTATTCTTTCCCTCACTGCGTTTGGTTTTCTTCTGAAATTATATCGCAGACGATTCCAAATCGCAGCTAAAAAAAAGAAAAGCAATTTTTAGAAAGTGATTCTAATTTCTAACTTGGAAAATCCTTACTGAAGACTGAGATAAGGCTATTAGGTTAGCTTCTATGGCCGGTTGGTCTACTATATAGATTGAAATAGAACAGACATACAACATACCTATTTGGTTTTCATTCCGTTTCTTGTACGAAATAAAAATGGCCTTTCTTTTCATTCTGTTTCGTTATACGGAATGAAAATTTTCATTTTGTTTTGGTTCTGTTTCCAATTTTTCTTTTTTTTTTGAGGGTAGGGTGGCGATTGCCACAGTCCTACGGAAATTTTATTAATAAGAAAACAAAATACAAAAAACAAAAGTTTGATAATTTACATCACGGTAGAGAAAAAAGTAAAAGATCTAATAAATCTACAATACTATACATGAACTTCTCACAACGTCACATCCTGAACAATTCTCCTAGCAACCTGAAGAACCGTATGATTCTTGCCTTCAAAGATACGACTGTTTCTCGCTTTCGAAATATTCCACATTGCGGTTGCCCAAGTTGAATCCTTCCAATAGGAATCTTTTCTGTGATGTTGTAACCAGAATTTGGGGATATCATCCATTGAAATTGATGGAAGAGCAACTGTTATTACTCTTTGCCAACTGTTTCCAATTTTTCATTGTAATTTCCGATTTTTGCATTCCATTTTGGTTAAATGGTATAATATTAAGTTTCGTTTTTGAAAACAAAACCATTTTGCTCTTCCATTTTTGTTTCATTTTGGATGGAATGGAACGAAAATGTACGAAACGACATCCATTGAGAGTCTGTTTATACACTATTGCTGATTCTACAAGTCTAGAGAATGTATGGATGGCGACGATGGGTCTAGGAAGATTGGACCGATTTTTTTATTATTAAAAAAATATTATAAATAAATAAATAAATTTAGTAAATCGAGAAAAAAAATTAATATTAGTAGTAATGTTGGGTCGTCAGGCTGATGAAAATCGTCATTGGCAACGACGATTCATGTCTGAATATGAGTCGTTGTTGCTAATGGCGATTCATGTTCTATAATAAATTGGGGATGTCGGTCCCCTTCTCTCCTTACATCATTTTCGGGAAAAAAAAATAAACTGAAAATTTCCGATAAATAACCAAAAGAAAAAAAAACAGCAAAAAAATCCACCAAATCAAAATTATAAAAAGCAAGCCAAACAGCTGGGGAAAAAATAGCCAAAAATGTTAGTTGGTGCGAAATAAAAAACCATAAGGATTGTGTATGGCACAACTTTTTAGCGATACCGAATCACACATAATCCTTATGGCTATTAATATTTCACCAACTACAAATAAACTATTTTCTTGTGCAATTTGTGATAATGTGTAGAGGACAAGACATATGGTTCACCCTTAGTAGTAAAGCAAAATGGACAACTAAGGTATTTCTTGATAATTGAGATCAATAACTATTCAGAAGGTATGTCTAAAATTTGAAGAAAAGAAGAAAATAAAATCATATTTTAACCAACCTGAGAATCAACTCTTGATCCGGTCACAAAGAGAAACATATCTTTGTTGAAAGTTGCGGATTCAGAATCTGACTAAAGATTTTTTATGGCATCTAATTTCAAAATAAGACATAAAACTTGAGCAATCTTATCTTCGGAAAAATATATATATATTCCCAACCTAGAATGTCATGATCTTCACTCTGATTTTGGATAATATTTGAGGTAATTTGGAAGGAGATTGAGAGATGAGAGAAGGGGATTAGAAGAAGAGGAAGAAGAAAAAGAAGAAGAGAGAACAGTGGGATACGAGAGAGAAATTCAATTGTATTCAAATCTTGATTATTTTTCTAAAACTTATAAACATTCTTATATAGCTATACACTTAACTACTAGAAAGAAATTATAGTTTAACACTAAGAAATTATAATTTAACACTAAGTAAACAGTAAAGAATTGGTTAATTGGAGCCACGTCAGCATCATCCGTAACTATATCTACTAATGAACTCGGCGACTTCAGCTCAAATTTGTCTCTTGTTGTGGGCATTTCTCGGCCTTTCTTCATTAGTTGGTCCAATTGATATTCCTTAAAAATCTCAAGCACCTCTTGTTCCTTTTCTGGTCCCACAAATCAGCAATACAGTTCCCACGTCAATATTGTCAGTGCATGACATAGAATTATCACTCGCCGGATGGCCTTTTTGTACCATTTCAATCCTTGCAAATTAGGGGAAATCTTGTCACTTTTCTTATTTCCTCTCCTTCGCTGCTACTTTTCAATTGTCTCAGCCGCGCAATCAACGCAGCACAAATTCTATTCCATTTTTTAGTGTTTGCACCTTACGAGATTTTTAACCGGAGTCTTAATATGCCCGATCATATGTTTACAGAATTTTTTTTTAAGATGAAATGAGATCAAGTCCTCCAACTTATATTGAAATTAAATATCACAAAAGACTCCAGTCGGATTTCAAACCCACCATCTCTGTTGAAGAAGCGTTGTTCTTTACCACTTAATCAAGAGCTGGTTCTCATATATTCGTAGAATTTAAAGATCAGATCACAATTAAAAGTTCTATTTTTCAGTTTGTGAAAATTGTTAAGATAATTAATGCGATTATGAATGAGATACAGTGTATGCAATCGGACATAAATTTTTGCTATTTCTCCAACATTTGTCACGTTTATATCTGACATGGCAGGAACCTTGGGTGCCAATAAATATCGATTCAAAATATTTAATTGTTGTTACAAATTATATCTGTATTATGTCAAACACTTGATATCATATCTACAATACGCAAAATTTTTATTTTTAGTGTTATTTGTTACCCAAGCTTATATCTCCTTAACATTCCATTTGTCCTAATACTGGGTGCGTTTGGATATAGGAAGAAGGAAGAAGGAAGAAAAAAATTATAAACAATTCAAACTCTTCACAAAATTATACACTTTTCAATACTTCTTCCCTTCTTTCTTTCTTCCCTTCTTACACACTGTTATATATATGCACGGATAGTTCAAATTAACCTATATACACGGTAGTTACAACAAATTAACCTATATTATTATTTCTCTTCGGACACCTTAGTTACTCAACCCACATATAGACCTGTCAATATTCCGTTCCGGCAACATTTTCCATTCCGTTCCGTCCAAACGGAACGTTAAACGGAATAGATTTCAGTTTCGTTTATGAAAACGGAACGGAAACGGAACTAAAATTTATAAACGTTACTAAAACGGAAAACGGAATTCCACTGAAATCAATAGTAAATGAAGGATGGAATGTTAAACGAAATAGAAAACTGTTACGTTTGACGAAACGAAATATTAAACGGAATCAATTCCGTTTCAATGTTTGACAGCCCTACCCACACATATCATCATATTATCAGATATGACCAGTGCAACCATGATTTTTTTTATTTATTTTAATTGGATGGCTTCTATTTTTCTTTTCTTTTCCCTCTCATTTTTAGAGGATGCTTTCCTGGATGCAAATAAACTCTATTATATAAGTAATACTATTTTATGGTACGCTCTAAAAATTCCGGTACTGTCAATCTTATTGTTCTCCATTATACGAATTTTGAGCATTTGAAAAATATTTTTTTGTCTAAATTTCACTTATGTAAGATATATTTTTATGTAAATTATTTTATTTATTTAAATATAATTTTGTTTCGAAAATGAATTTGAAAACCAACCCTAATAATTAAACAGTCAAATTAATTATATTACTATCTCAAGATAATTTTAATTTACGTAATTTAGTCACTATTAATTCTTTGATTTAAGTACATCTTTTAACTTATAAATAAGTTTATTATAATAATTTAATTTAGTCTTTAATTGATTATATAGTTATAATCTTCACGAAAAATACCTTTACTTGATTACATAGGTTTATTGTGTTATATTACTATCTCACGATATTATATATCATTTATTTTCTTTTGTACCTGTCTAAGTACTTAATTTACGTAATAATTGCTACTCAGTTTTTTTAATTTAAGTACTCATCTTAATTGTTAAATAAGTTAATTATAATTAAATTTATTATTTATTTGATAACAATTATAATCTTATCTTATAACGAAAAATAACCTTTAACAGATCCAACTCTTGTTACGACTCAACGATTTACGAACACCAACCATATATATATATCCGAACTTGAACGTGATTGTAGCGTAAAATTGTAGAGAAATCGGACGCACGCTAGAGACGATCTAATTAAAGGAGAATTTACCGAATTGCCCCTAAATTTGAATGGTGTGATCGTGGCCGTCCATCATGCATCGGAAGCACTACCAGACAACAACTTCCTCTGAAGACTGACGTGCTAATTAAATCCCGAAAATTCCCAAATAAAAATTGAAAAGGATATACAAATACAATACAACAAGCAGCAGCCAAACGCAACCATAAAAACCCTTCTCCTTCTCTTCTCTCCTTCCCCCGCCTCCCTTCTCACCTCTCCTCTCTCGAGATCTAATCTCTTCACACCACAATCGCCATTTCATCTTCTTCTAATCATCTTTTTAGAAGATCTCCTTTCTTCTCCATTAGTATAGAACTGGAGAAAGAGAGAGAGAGAGATGAGGATCAGAAAGACGGTATCCAAGCTCCTAGGCTCAGCAATAGTGTACCCATCTTCCCACCATTCCCCACCTCCCTCTGACTTGTGGGCCCCGCTTCCCATTGACGCTTCGGGCTTGGTTTGCGAGCTCAACCAGTCGCCGTGGGATGTTTATCCCAATCTCCACCTCTTCAACACCAACTTCCAGGTGAGATCCCACTTTGTTTCATTTCTCGTTTCCCTTTTTCTGTAGGATTTTCCGATTCGATACCTGATCTGTCGTATGCTAATCGTTGCTACATCTATCTTTGCGTCTTTTCGTGAGAATTATTTCTCACTTTTTTCTTCTAGGGTTTCCTTCAATAATTAGTCCCCAATCGAGTCAATTTAGAGCGACCCAGCTACTTATATTACTAGCATTCACTCGTGGTGGGTTTTCTAAGTGTGCATCCTTTCAACCTGAACTGTTTCTATTCACCATCTGTCGATCTTAGTTTGAAATTTTAAAAGAAACCCTAGGTATTCTTTTGTTCCTCGTCAAGTTTTATTCAAAATAAATAGTAGCTCTTTGGAGATCCAAATAGCAATTGATGTTTATTATGGAATGAGCTTGATTAAATTAAAATCTATCGGAACCCATCAGGGTTTGAAACCGTCTGCAATTTCGAAGAAAGAAGAAGCGCAGGAGGAAAGAAAAGATACAAAAGAAGAGACGAAGGACGCCATTTCGGAAAACACAGGGGGTATTTTGGAAAATTCGACCAACTCCATTCAACTCTGCGAAAAGTAAGCCGCACATTACATATTTACATAGGACACTAAACTTTGTTTTCTCTCTCTTACTAAACCACATAACCTTCTACTGTTCTCCTAACATTTCTTTATAGACCCACTAGCAGCTCTTCAAAGAAAACCGAAAAGAAGAGGAAGAAGAAGAAGGAGAAGGAGAAGGAGATGAAAGATGAGATTGTACTGTGCAAGAAAAATGATGGCAAGAAATGGTATTGTAAGAGGCAGGCTCAGAGCCCGCATTCCTTGTGTGAGTACCACCTCTCTCAGTCGCGCTCCTACTACAATAACAACAAAGAAAGGGAAGCCTCTCAATTCGATATCCCATGCGAACCTATCAAGCGGAAACATAAACCAAGAGAAAATGGAGATAGCGACTTGAGTCCTTTCTACTACTACAATGGATTCGGGCCTTCTAGCAGAAAGAGGAGAGGCCGCAGAAAAGGCGGAGTTGGTGATAAGGCCATGCATGTAGCTGATGAAGTGAAGTTGCATGGCGGGAATGCGCCGGTAGCAGGTGTAGACGAAGAGGACGATGAAGAGGTGGCCGGTGTACTTGTCTCTAGTTCAAATGGAGAGGAGAAGCAGGTTCCTAGGAAGCGAGGAAGGAAGCCTGTCAAGTGCCGATCGCTTAAATCCTTGCTGTAATGGTTGAATTAATTGATCTTTGATGCATGCATGAGTTTGATACAAGCTTGTGCTTTGATTCAATGCATGGTTCATTTTTGTGCAGTATAATACGTTAATATTCTTCCTTTTTATTTTAGTTTTATGATTCTGTTCTTCTAAAGTGCTGGGATATGGAGCAGATGAAACCCTATAAAAGTATAAATATCCCTATCAAAATAAATAGGACCCTTGTTGTATGGGCATTTCTGATATTGAAATGTTAAGGATACCTAAATTTTTCAAATGGACAACATATATCCGTTCTGAAGTACTAATAAATTGGGTTAAGCTAACATTACCTTATTCTTAAATTAAACGGAATTGTTCAAATTGCCAGTAAACTGATCGATTTTTCAGTTCTAATGGAAAAGGCCGAACTAAACCTCTTGGCCCAAGAAATTAAATCTGGCAGAGACTAGCTAGTTTGCAATTAATTAATGTATCCGGTATCTCTCAAAGCGGGATTGACATCACTGCAGTACCCTAGTGCTGGAGACAATATCTGAAACTGTTTGATAAAGACTTCAAGCTGACAAGCTCCCCATTCTTGCACGTAATCAGACGGCCAAGCTTGTGCAGACTAATCATTTTCTCGTCAGGAATCATAGAGGATACAAGCTCCCTCAGAGCCCACCTGGAATTGACGATAGGTCCAATATGGTGGGTCTGGCCATGGATATACTAGCTTAGTTGAACATGGTTGGAGATGACTGCAACCGAGGTAATGGCATTGCAAATCAATGGAGGAGCTGCATGTGATTAGGTCTTGGAAATTAAAATGGGTCGAAGTGCATGAAGGGGACCTTCATTTCTGATTTTCAAGCTAACATAATTATTAAGAGTATGTAGTATTATAATTGAGATTAACTATGGAGAATTATGAGACTTCAACCTTCAACCCTTCATTCAAATCTCCATCACTGTTCTATTTGTGGGACGTCCAGAGGTGCCGCTTTTAGTATTTTATGAATAATTGACTATAATTTCTGAATTGGATACATGGAAATTCTTGGTTCGCATTATTGCTGGCCTTCAAGTATCAGAACAAGACTGGGACTGGGAGCAGCCATTGGACCCCACCAAAATCTTCTTGATTACGTACATTAATACACAACTAATTAATCATCAGTACTTCATATATTACCTCTCATATTAACCAGAATATTTGTTGTATTTGCCATATCCCGATAGATTTGTTCATGATGAAACATTACAGCCTAAAATTTTTAGGTTTTAGTACCAGACATGTCAATACCGGGCAGCATTCAGCAATGATATCTACTTAGCTGCATCGAAATTGCGCCTGTAGATGATGCTTACATTACATATGCATACAATACAGTCAATGAGATCATAAGAAATGAGAGGCCGTGTCTGGTCAAGTCAAGTGTCTCTCTCAACCAAAAACCACCAATAAGGAATCAAAAGGACCTAATATTACTCGTGAAACTTCCTCTGTTGAATATTACTACCTTAACTTTTCAACGCATCGAATGCAGGTTACCTTGAGGCTGCACTTATAATAACAATTAACAAGAAACTCTTTTATTTGTCTTCTTGGCTGATCTATTGATCCGCTCTTTATCATATAGAGATGCCACATGTTCTATTTTTTACCTTTCGATTCACAGCAAGAAAACTGAATCTCTCCTGGACCCAAGAGATCAATAATTAACACTGATTAATTAAGCAAAGGATCTGTCATTACTCATTAATCGAACGACTGCATCAAAATATTCTACCAAGAAGCATTTAAGCATTACAAAAAACGTGCAACTATTACAACTAGTCAACAACACATGCATACACTACAGCAAAGACTTCAGTGACCTACACTTCATCGGCTTCCTCCGTCTCTTCTTAACCCTCTTTTCCTCACCATTCGATCCAGAGATCGCTTTATCATCCGCCACAGAATCTTCATCAACTACACCTGCCACCGGCTCATCACATTCATCAACTTTCATTTCATCATCTACATGCATGGCATCATCATCACCAACTTTCTTTTTATCATCAACATGCATGGTAACATCAACACTCTCGGCATTTCTGGCACCTCTTCTCCTTCTACTATAAGGCCCGTACCCGTTGTAGTAGTAGTAAGGGCTCGAGCTAGTACTACCAACATTTTTTACCTTCTTTTTCCTAGTTTTACACCTAGATACTTGCTTGGAGGTTTCTTTTTGTGTATGATTCGAGTAGTAAGAGCGAGACTGAGCGAGATGATACTCGCAGAAGAAGTGCGGCAGCTGCGGTGGTCTCTTGCAAGACCATTTTTTACCATCGTTTTTCTTGCATAGCATTGGACTTGTTTTACTTTTACCCTTCGTCTTCTTCTTTGTCCTAGTTTTCTTCTCTCCACTTTTCTTCACATCGACCCTTTGTTGTGATATATATAATAATGAAGAGTTTAAAACGAGAAGAAGAGGCAGCAGAGTAGAAAACGAGAGAAGAGAGTGGGAAGCGTGGTTATACCTTTTGCAGACTTGAAGAGGTTTGGTTTGTTTGGTTTCTGATTCTTCTATAGTTTCCTTTTCTGGAGAATTTCCAAAAATGCCCTTGTCATTTGCTGAAATTGCATCGGGAACTTCTTGTTTCGCTTCCTTCAAACAAGGCGTCGATTCCACGTCCTGATACCACAAATGAAATCAAATTCCGTTCAAATAAGACATTGCAAGTTAGCTTAATTTGTGAAATGCATTACGAGAACTGCTTAATGCACGGCTAATTAAAGTAAAATTCCATTGAATTTGGGATGGAAAACGAAAACCCTAACAGAGAAATCGACCAAATATGAGTCGAGAAAATACAAGGCAGAGATAGAACCGAACTATTCCCAAAAATCACAAGGACCCATAAACGAAAAGATCAATCTGAGGTTGAAGCGCAATCAAGAAAGAAAGAATCGTACCTTGAAGGTGGAAGTGAAGAAATGGAGATTGGGATAGACATCCCATGGCGACTGGTTGAGCTCGCAGAGTTGCCCTGAAGAGGCGCAAATGGAGAGATTGGATGAGGGAGGTGGGTCCCACGTGTCAGAGGGAGGTGGGAACGGCGCCGATGAGTACACAATCGCTGAGCCCAGAAGCCTGGAGGCGTTCTTGCGGATTCTCATATTATTGAGAGAGATCAGAAGTGAGTAGTGGTGTGATTGACACTGACAGGTGGGCCCGGGAGATCAGTGAGAGAAGGAGGGGAGGAAGAGATCGGTTCTTGGTTGAGTTGAAAGAGAAATACAAAGAGAAGGGAGGAGGGTTTTGTGGAGGAGCTGGAAGCCTGGAACTCGAAGGAAGGAAAGAAGGCTGTGGTGACTGCGTTTGATTTTCTAGGTTTATCTCACGTGCATTGCACATGTCGTACTTTGATTTTTTTTTTTCTCCTAGGATTAGTCGCTAACGGAAATTTTTATTATTCTCTCCATTTTTTCATTATCTTTGATACTTTTTGGTTCGGCACAAAATAAAGAATCTTTTCCATTTATAGTTAATTTTCCTGACGAAAGTGGCATGATATAAATGATTAGGTGCAAGTGTTTTGGTGGGTTGATGGGTGCTTTCTGTTTTGCATTGCTGTGTGCATGTAGATGATTCATTTAGGATGACAACTTTCACTTTCATTTATACAAAAATGAGATTTTTCCAAATAAAGAAAATCGCACCAGATCAGCAAAAAGTTCCAAGATTCTAGGCTTTTAGCATTAGAAGTCTTGTAACACAATTATGGGCTGTTTTGGTTTGTTTTAGTTGGACCTATTGTGCTTGTGTGGTGCGCATCGTTTAGTTTGTCTTGTAATTTGATGTGATTTTGTATTTTAGGCATTCAGGAAGGATAGAATGCAGGCGATTTTTTTTTTAAAAAAAAAGGTGTTTCACGTACAAAGTCCATTTATTATTGTTTTTCAATATGTTTAAAATCTCTGATCAAAAAAAGAAAGAAAAAATTTATGTCATGCCTTCACCCGAAGAAACCATGTATCCGGACCGTATATGGGCAGACCGTTAAAGTATGCTGTGACGTTGGGCTCGATGCCTTTTGAATTTAGAAATGGGCTTCTAGTGTTTGGACCTACATTCATGAGTCATGATCCTATAAAAACTTATTTCTCATGGAGTCATGGTTTTGTTATCTAAAAATCTATTCATTTAAATTTTAGTCAAGGCATTCCGCATTCTGTTAACATTATGGGGCCAACGCACTTCATAATTTCTGACTTTTTGGGTATATTTATGTTACAATTCTAGTAGTGTACAAAGTATACTAACCTAATCAGAGAAAATTAGTCTGTTTTGCAACAACATAAGGATAACTGCACAAATAATTAAAAGGGTGCGTACTTAAATTTGGAATATGTTGCCAATCAAGAACAATGTCAGAAAACCAGATTGAGACTGAACTGATCAAGCTGCCGATTAGACTGGTTGAAATTGGTGGCAAATTTGGCGGTGGAAGAGACTGACAGAGAATGCTCGGAGAAGATGGAGGAAGCGGCGGCAGGAGAGGGTGGACAGACTGGCAGTTTTTAACAAAGATTAAACCGAAAAAGGTCTGATGAACCGGTGAAACAGGCCGGTCAGTTTCTGTTTTTAAAAAGTTGATCATGAAGAGGCCTTAGAAAACAATTGTAAAGAAAACAGGGAATACCAGACAATCCAGAGGGAATTCAAGTTACCAAACGTGCATGCGAACCATATGCTTTCAACACTCGTCTGAATTGCAAAGGATAAATTGTCCTATTGCCACTGCAAATAATGATTTCGGATCAAATGTAAAATAGCAGAGATAAGCTGAAATGCGATGGAATTTGCTTCCTCTTTACCATAGTAGAATCACAAGCAAAAGCTGCAGCTCTATATTGATATTTTACATAGGCCGGGCCTGGATGGATCAAGGCCCGTCTATATTAATAATAAATAATGTCAAAGTGAGCTTGAAAATTGTCCAACGACCCAATTCAAAGTTATAGGAAAACAAAATGTCAAAAATGGGCTCAATGCCTATTAAATTTTATCATAAAAGGCCGTGAATCCACATTTGTGCCTTCAAATTTATGCTAATTGTAAGTGTTCCAGCTTAATTGAAACTTCAAAACAGCAAGGGTATAGTGTTGTTGTTTAGATTTTAATATGGATTTGTTATGATGAAGTGAGAGTATAATTCTATCAACTTGCTTATTACACCACTATACTTTGGGCCCATCATGTCTCCATTTCATCAAAATATGTACAACTGTATTTAAAAATGCAGCTATTCGGATCATAAACTAATGTAAAAATAAGTATCAACGACTATCGTGCAAATTCCAAAATCATTACATGTTAGGAGAGTTATAACTTTTGTAAATATATATATATACGACGAGGTTTACTGGTGAGAAAGAGAGTTGCAGAAATAGTGACAGTGAATATTAAAAACCAGAATTATAAACGTCATAAATAAAAATTACCTATTTTTTTATTATTTTTTTGGACGTAGTAAAACCATTTCGATTCTATAATAAAACTGTACATTCGATCATGTTGATTCCAATTTGAAGTGAGCAACTTTCAAAAAAAAAATAATAATTGAACTGAGCGAAAGAAAATTCCGAACCAATGGTGGCATGCGTAATAAGTCGAATACTGGCGTTGAGAAAAGCGCAAAACAGCTGAAGTCATTGGTACCTATTCTATCAGTCCTATGGTACGTGTTTTCTGTAACATAAACCTATATAACAAATTAACAACTCACTGAAGCATTCAGCTCAGTCCAATCCCATCAGTCCATCACTCGAATCGGACGCTTTAAATGGTAGAAGTATTCGGGATAAACCATTAGTGACTCGCAACACGTTCTCCCACAGAGAAAGTGGAACACTGAACTGGAGTACGGTACTCGCACTCTTTCTTTCACAAAAAAACCGAGATATCTTCTCGGTCTTGTCGCTGCTCTGCACACTGCCCAAGACCACTAGCTACCCTAATTTTTTATTACTAAATAATTGTTTACAAATAAATTTTGGATTTAGAGTATGATCGTTTGCCCACAATGGCTATTTTATTTCTTCCGTTATACAATTCCCTTGTAATTCTACCGGATTGCAGTAAAAAACAACAAAATAATATTCCTCCTACGAGGTATATTTTTCTCCATGCAGATTGCCACCTTTTTTTTTGTAAATTGAAGGGTTAGTTTTATTAATTATTAGCAAACACGCTTACATATTTACGGCGATAATTTTGCAAAAAAAATTGCAAAGCCCATTATTTATTTTTATATTTCTAATTTTATCTTCTTCGCATTAATTCAGATTAACTACAAAATTTATATTAATAAGACGAAAGGATTTTGCATTAGTATTATTTCTATTCTAACATCCAGCCCTCTTTTTCATTCTAAGTAAATATCTTAATCTTTTCATTTTGAAATTACATCAACACCCTTCATCTAATTAGATTATAATAATCAATGAACTATATTGTTTGTAATGAAAAAGTAGATACATTTTAACTCAAAATTGGATAGATTATAGATTTAAATTTGATCTTTGAATTGGTACTTTTAGATTAGATCTTTGAATTTTTGCTTTTATATGCAGCATCTATTTTTAAATGTGAGCTAACGTTCAGGATTTTTTTTTTTTTAAAGAAATACTTGACTGCTGCAGCCAAGCTATACCGTTATAAGGATTTTAATTTACCACACCGATTTATTCGTCTCCTTATTTATTTTGCGCCGTTCTAACTTAGATTTTATTTTATTTCTGATGTGAAACACAAGTTAAAATTCGTACATGATAAAGCATTATACAATTAAAAGCAACTGATTTGCACAATTTTATTTTGTACAAAATAATCTCAACACTTCTGCGGTTTCTGACACAAAAATACTACTTTAGCAATACAATAAAATCATTAGTAAATATTACTGTTTTTAATTTAAATTTTGAATTATTCAGGGAAAATCAAAGTTTGACCATGATAGGATCTAAATAAAATTATGGATAGAATACCCGACAATTACTCATAATTAATTACTTCTACAGCCGGGGATTCAGATCAGGTCTTGCAGATGCAACAATTAACAAACAAAACATATATAGCTAAATAAAAGATTTCAATTAACTACAAGAAAAATAAATTTATCTAAATCAACACAAATAACAGAATTATACACAATTTAAACAAAAGATCTCAATCACAATGTCAGCAATAATTTGTTTACTATTTAATAAATTATTACAATAATCATGGATATCTCAGAAGGCATGGATCAGGTGACATCAGCTGGGGTTAATTTATATCTTACAAGAGGGAATTATGGAGTCAATCAACATGATTAGGCTCAAGTGATATGTCATAGAATTCATCTTCCACATCTTACTACTAGTAACGATACCGAGGTTTTAACCTCTTGGCATTGCGTACGAAGCTCACAATAACTTGTACCTCATCTAATTGCATCTACAATTGCAAACGGTGAAAGAATTAAACTAAACACCAATTTGATCACACACAACTCCCTTCCCAAGTTTCAAACAAAGTTCGTCCTGAATACACAGTTTTGAGGAAACAAACTGTTACCTGAGAGCGAAAGTGGTGTTGGACACCGTGAAAAAGTTCCTCTGTCGTTGGATTTGGGTTCACACTCACCTATGTTACAATACAAGCAAAAGCAATTAAATCAGAAAATAGCAATTGCACATGAGATTATTCTACTGTTAAATTAAGAAATCCAAGAAAAATAGAGGCAAGCACATACGAGGTTGAAATGATTCCAGTATCTCCACAAGGTAGGAGTCCCAAGTTTAGCCAGATTTACTCTCTACAAATAATTTCAAGATAAACATATTCAAATTGTAACACAACTTAAATATATTGATTTATGCTTTCTATGAAGGACAAACAGATGAGTAAAATGAAATTAATTATTACCAATTTTGGCTTAAAGTCCCTTGAATGCATATCCATGTGAACTTCTCGGTGGTAGCTTCTGTTACTTGATTTGGCAGACGAAATCCAAGGTCTGGTGCGCTTAACCCTTGGCCTTGTTGGCCTTTGGTACTCGATGCTAGCTGTCACAGATATCATTTAAATTAATCATACCACAAAAACGTTCCTCTAGAAAATGACACGAGTGGTTCTGGTACTACAATTACATGAATCACACTACCATTCAGAATGTATAATTGGCGAGGCATAGTGAACTTGAGACATAGTGAACTTTACCATATAAAAAAGAAGTATTGGAGCCGCATATTCTGTGTTTTTTTATATGCAACTATGCATTTAAAAGTAGTACCAATTCAGAGAACCAAGATTATCTATTTGAAGAGAAATATATAGCTTACAATAGCCTGCATCTTTTTCAGCCACATCAAAGCTGCTGCAGGAGTTGTCACAATCCATGTCATCAATATCATTTTTGCCGGTTGGTGCCTCCAAAACACTTAAAGCATTCCTCTGTAATTTCACCTCGACACCATTCTTCAGAACCTACAACCATTTTTTTCATTTAAATTTAATATTAGTGCTAAACCATTAACAACGTATTAAGTAATTTCACTGTATACCATTCTTCAGAACCTAATACCCACTATGTTGTTCTCATTTGAATATCAAAATATTAGTATAAATAACTTCATATTAATCATTGTTGTGCACAGCATTTAAGTATTCCAGACAGTAGTACTACAAGATAATAGAGGCTAAATATAGAAGATGTCAAATATTTACTCAGCATCCTATATAATAACTTCTACTTTTACAGTGACACGAGTGATCTTTCCTAAAACAGTGAGGCCTAATTTCAATATTACTCCAAATAAAATATTTAAAGAAAATAATCCGAAATTGAAGCCTTGAGAAATGATACCAGCCAGTGCCAGCCACCTAGGCCCACAGCTTTCTTGACAACCCCTTGGAGGCCAACCAAAACAGATTTTGTTCGATTGTTTCCCTTCACTATCACTTTTGTATCCCTTGGCAGCACCGATAGCTCTTCATCCCCACTCTCAATGTCCCTTGAAGAAGGAGATACCACATGGGACGAACATAGTTCAGACTCCATGGAACTCCAATTAAGCACACCTGTTTGAATAGAAATTTTATGTTAATACTCATTCTGAACATGAGTAATTTTTTATTATTTAATTATGAACTGCTTTATAATTGTATTATATTATACTTTCTAAACTACAATAAGATAAATCATAAAACAATAAACAAAACAAATTTATAGGACAAAAAGTATGAAGAACTCCTTCAATTCTCTAGGCAGGGTTCAGAAACCCACATCATTAATTAAAGTACAGAATTCTTTTTTACTTCAATGATACAAATTTATGTGTTACTTATATAGTGGGGTCACTAAATGAAAAATATAAATTGAATATCAGAATAGAAGCAAATGAGTAGTCGCATAATGTCTAATACGAATATCTGATGCAGCAACTGGCCGATAGTATCTGCCGCTGGTATTTCACCAGCCGGCCTTCAAAAAAAAAAAAAACTGGCCGATAGTGTTGTACCAACTTGCAACAACCAAACTGAATCAGATTTCCTTATTTTTCAAAAAAGGTTTTCAGATTAGACCACCTTTTGAAAACTCAGTTTGTTTAAAATTATTGAGTGGACCACGACCAAACATACTGATGGCAACCTATGCCACAAACTTTCATTTTTTATATTCAGACTTGTCATTGTTTGAAATTTGAAAAAGAAAAACAATTTTGTCTTTTTTCTTCATTTTTCAGAATGCTTCAACAATAGAGTGTAAAACAAACAAGTATTAACAAGTCTAGCAAATGAAAGTTTGCTAATTGCTGTGCAAATTTCAGGTTAGTTATAGCACAAAGTTAAAATTGTAATCAGTTGTGAAATTGGCAAGGAAATTAACTCAAAAATGGTTTAAAAAGTCAGTCTAGGAAAATCATGCAGCTGCCAAAACCTAAAGGTCAATACTAATTTAACAACTACTTTGAAAACCTCTAGGAAACTAGAAATGGTCAAAAAATAATTTAAATTAGAATATTGCATGCAAGTAATAACACAGTCAGTGTAACTATTAGAAATTGAGAAACAAAAACAGAGCAGGAGAGTTACAGAAAGAACCCATGATATTTTGTTACTAATTTGGACTTTACACACTTCCTGTTTTGTTAAAAGATGCCATTTCTTCTAAACAAGGACATGACAGTACTCCCACAATGCAAAAATAGATCAAAACTCAAAAGTTCAATTATGAAATAAAATTATTGTATCATTAGAAGGCATAGAAGAATTCATTAAAAATAAAATAAAATTCCCAAAGAACTAGATTTGAAGTCTTCGGGAACCTTAAAGCAATATAAAGAAGGCAAATCAGACTGAAGTTGTGAACATCTTACCCGAATAATTGACGAAATGAATCGATTTTTGCAAAGAGCACAGTAAATTGAGTGTTTTAATCCATGAAGAATCGGATTTGGAACTTGAATTGAGGATGAAAAAACTTTGTCGGGTGATAATTTAGCGCGGGAAATGGGTAGAATTGGGGGGAAGTGTTCACGCTGAAACAGAGAGAGAGAGAGAAGCAGCAAGTAAATGCTGTCCAACTAACCAGAGAGTAAACGGGGTAATAGGCTTTAAATGTACGACCTTTGTCTATTTTCTCTATTGCATCGGTTTTCGTGAAAAGTTAAGCGGTCTCGTGCAAGCGGCTCTGTTTCGGCTTGGACTTCGCTTCGGATTATTTTTTATTTATTTAAAAATTCTTAATCTAAATTTTGGAGCATTAATAACAACGATTTTTAAGTTCTAAAAAAATAGTAAAAAAATTCAGACAAATATAAAATTTGATCTTCAATGAGATTTCAATATAAAAACACATTGAACAATTCTAATTAGTTATTAAAATCTCAAAAATTGAGATATAAGCGCACTGACGAGTCGATCCGTCAGACAAAACTGATTTTAGTCAACCTCTAAAATCTTTGGTACAAGAAGGAAATTTAATGAGAGATAATTCTTATGTATTTTATTGATTTATAATATAAATTTATTTTATTAATTTCGATCATAATTTTAATACGAATATATATTTTAAACTAGCAAAAATGCCTCAATACGTAAGCAAATAATAAAACAAAGTAATTGATATTATTTCCATATATAAAACTGTATATATAAGACAATAAAGATATTGTAAAATTAATGATTTAGTTTTTTCATTTTAAATTCAAAAAATTAAATTTTTCACATGATACTACCATCTAGATTTAAAAAAAATAATGATTCACAATTATTCTTGTATGAAATTATATCTTTAATCTTAATTATCTTTAAGATCATGAATATTTTAATATTATCAAAAGTGAAATTTCTATTTAATATATAATTGAAATTAATAAAGAAGATTGATATCATGATTAGAAGATTACACGAGCTATTTTTTCCTTATACCTTTCAGATAAAATCGACTATAATCTTCTCAATGGTTCCGTTTTGATAGGTATGGAAAGAAGGGTAGAAGTGGGAAGAAGTATTAGAAAGTGTGTAACTTTGTAAAGAGTTTGGATTGTTTATAATTTATTTCTTCCCTTCTTCCTTCTTCCTACATTCTTCTCAACGCATCCAAACGATGCTAATATTTTATGGGAGTGCTAGTGTCAAATATATAGAACACAAACACTTGTCTAACATGATAAAATTTTTATTTTTAAAATTAGAATGGTCGATCTAAACCGCTCAAATTATTCTATGTTATAGAATCTCCGTGGAGACCAAATTTTATATTTTTTTTCAAATTTTTTACTATTTTTTTGGAATTTTTTAATATGCTCAATTTAAAAAGTTATGAACCCTCAAATCTTGAAAATTCTAAAAAAAAATTAGAAAATTGGATTTTCAAAAATATTTAAATATAGAGATCATATTAAATAGTTTGAATCGTCCGTTTGAAATTTTAATGGTCGATATTTAACTCGTGTTTGACGTGATTCTAGTATTAGTGATATTGGGATTATTGGACATAGAGTGACTGATTGGCTTATAGGTAGGGATGAAAACGGATCGGATAATATCCGCTCCGATCCGCATCCGTATTCGAAAATTTGCAGATTCGGATATTAATATCCGGATCCGTTTGGATGCGGATGCGGATTCGGATATTTTTAATCGGATACGGATGCGGATATGGGAACACATTTTGGTACGGATACGGATGCGAATACGGATAAATATCCGCATTCGGAATTAATTGTCAAACGGATATCCGAATTTTATTGCTAAATGCTATAAAATTGAATTGCATACAATGGGAATCGAACCCAAGTTTCTTGGGATACATCTTATCACCTCAACCACTACACCAATCAACTCTTTGTGATAAAGTTGGTTATTGTATATATTTATATGAATCCAAGTCATCTAATTTGAAAATTTTAATACAGATTAATATAGATTATAAATATGAATTATAAATAATGATTAATATGGATTATAGATTATAAATAATTATTAAAAGTATTGATAATAATTAAATTTATACATATTATATATAGTATGTTGATACGATTTTGGATTGATTGATAGAATGAATGAAGTCTAAGCACTACTTACCTAATTAGCGTACTATTTATATTGTCAAAACTTAACTCATTACATGACGTAAACATATTCCTCTATGTTTCGGGTCCTTTCATACGCTGCAAAATTTTATATACACTATGAATTTACAAAATGCGCTAAAAAATTAAGAAAATTTAATCGATCAAAATGCAATCCGTATCCGATAAAATATATTCGTATTCGACTCCGTATCCGATAATATCCGAACCGTATTCGTATCCGCTTAATATCCGAACCGTATCCGTATCCGAACACATCCATATTCGTATTCGTATTCGGAAAAAAAAATATGAATGTGGATATGGGAAGACCAACATCCGCTCCGTATCCGATCCGTTTTCATCCCTACTTATAGGTCCTTGCTCCGATTAAACTAGCTCTGTTCGCATGTGAGCCGAGCCGAGCCGTCCAATGAAGCTGAGCCGCCGACGGGAAGAGTGGGGACCATGACAGTGACGCGTGTCCCTATCCAGCTGTCGGTATCCAATATTATCCGTAAAAAACCAACTGTCACGCGCGGGGTGTACGCTCCTATCAAGGAAACACTTCCCTTCCTGTTACATTACGCTGCCTGATTGTGGGACCCGCTTCTCAATTCATAAATGACTTTATTCGATTATGTTTACTTTGGTGTGGAAGACCCAGGATGTGGATATTCGCCATCTGGACTGTACCCTGTGTGTGATCGAGTGATTGAGATTTATATTGCCTACGGGCTTGTTGTCAAAAAAAAAAAGTGATTGAGATTTATATGCTGGGATTAAAGTCCGATCTCTGCCGTTTCGAATCCGCCGGGCAGCGGGCAGCCCGTAGGCATTTCACTGCTGTCTGCACCAGGACTTTCAATTAAGGGAACGTACTCTAATCCGAGCCCTCTGATTTAATCTCAACGGTTAAATTTTTTCGAACTATCAATCAGCCTATTATGTACGGGGCACCCATATCCATTGAGATTAAATCGGACGGCTGAAATAGAAAGCATTCATTAGATGGCCATCCAGAAGATACGATTCCTTTCAATTAAGGGTGTCAATGATTATTTTGTTTTATTTGAGAATAGATCGAGTTACTTAGTTCAGACTTATTTTCCAAACCCATCCAGTAATTTTTTAAAAAACAGAAATGATAACTGTGATTTTTAGTTTTGTCATTTTTAATCACAAATTCAACACATAAAACAAACAGGATAAATATATAGACGATCAAAGTGAATACTTGCAAACAAATAAGTGTTGTCATCTCATGTTCAGATTTTTTATATGCATATTCAATTTATTTTTATTGAACTTATTTGCATGTATATGTTCACTTTGATCACTATATATGTTTGCTTTGTCTATTTTATGTGTTTATTTTCTGTTTAGCGATGACAACGGATGACAAAATTGCAGATGAGAGTAATCAATTTTCTTTTAGAAATAAAGATAGAAGTCAAGGTCAATCGATGTTATACTATTAAAAATAAAAAAAGTTTTATTTGTGATTTTATTCCGATTCTATACATGTTTTGGACGTAGATAAATTATACCTTATTCTTCGATACCGTTGGGATGCTATTTAATTTACGAGATACATGCATGATATTTTCTTAATTAAAGAGTAATTATAGCTAGTTAATGATATCTTTATGGTTAATTAACGGATTTGATTAGACTGAAATTATATATAAATTGATAGACAATTGCTTCTTTCTGAAATCAATCCGATTCAATCTCATTCTCGTCGTTTTTTTCATTTTAAAATAAAAATTATTAAAAGTCTTATAGCTGAGTGTTCAATCTGTCTTATGCAATTTGATCCGTCATGTTACTAAATGAAACAAAAAATCACTTCTATGTAAATAATTTGACACAGCAAATACAAAACAATCACTTCTTTGTAAACAATTTGAAACAACAAATACAAAACACAATAACACACAAATTTAACGAGATTCAACACTAACTTAGTGCCTACGTTCTCTACACTCACACACACGTTTTTTGTTTAGCTATTTTTCAATGTTTACAATGAGGGAGAAGGAGAATAAATAGACATAGAATTACATTTGGCAACATGCCTTTATGGTAATAAAATTAAATCACCTAAATCTTTCGTATATTCTTCAAATAACTTCTCTTTTGACTCAAAACATATCCTTTTGATATGGAAAAATGTCCAACCTATATCTCCGTTTGGATAAGGTGTGGAAAGAAGGAAAAAAGAGAAGAAATGGAAAGAAGTATTGAGAAGTGTGTAATTTTGTGAAGAGTTTAAATTGTTTATAATAAATTTATTCTCTTATTCCTTCTTCCATTCTTCCCAAATGAAATCCAAACGGAGCCTATATGCAGCCTTCGTCCTTGAAGGCTTTGACAAATTATCAAAAAATAACTTGCCAAATGTGCTAGGTCGGCATAAATTTCGGACCGAATTATTCTCTTTGGGTATGTTTGGATGGAGTGAGAATAGGGAATAAGAATAGAGAAAAACTTATTTCTTATTCCTTATTCAAATACCAAGATTTTGTTAGAATATAAATAAGGGTCCGAATAAGTCCAAATTCCTTATTTCTTCGTTGTTTGGTTTTCACCCGAATAAGAAATAAGGGGCTTATTTTTTGTGTTACGAAACACACCCATGGCACTTTGCTATTCGGTCCGAATTGACCCCTATTCGGTACAAATCATGATAGGAATTTTGTACATTCTCAGCCTTGATTAAATTATGTGTGTGTATTTTGAATTATATCTATAATTTAACTTAAATTGTATGTATTTTTCTATTTTTCTAATAAAAAAAAGCGCATAATCGACATATTTTGTCATACCGTAGATTTTTTAATGCATTGAGAGGAATAAGAAAATAATAAATGTTAGTTATACAATTATAAATATAGTTTGACATTTTAGTCGCACGCAATTGTATCGTGGCCATTAGAAATATATAAGGCTCGGCACGCGTGACTTGCGCGTGGGAGCCAATTTACTGTGCTAACTACAGTTCTATAATCCTGTCCGTTGGTTTTGGTCCATCTCAGTCGTTCGATATTTCTCCTCACTCCTCAGTCTCTTCTTCTGCGATGGAATCGATGTGATGGGTTCATTCTTTTTTTCTCGCTTTTTCCCTCACCTTCGCCGTACGCCACACCATGATCGACTGTTACGGCCAACTACTTTGTCGCGAACTTTTGGTGCGTTGTCGCTCATCCGATGGCTTGCACTGGTCAGGGCGACGTGTCGGCCCATCCCTACTCCAATTGGATGCTCTCGGTGCTCTTTTGTTGTGCTGCTCGCCTCTCTTTTTCCTTCCGCTCCGGCCTTATTTTCGGATTGGCGACTATCCTCTGCCTACTTTTCCTCCCATTTTTGCGCGCTTGCACTCCCTGTGTAATCATCCATGCCTACTTTTTCTGTCGCTGCCTCTCTCCGCCTTTGGATAACGACAATCTCCAATTTCGGTTTCGTCTCTCTCAGTGATTGATTTTAGATTTTTTTTTCCTGAGCGAAACTTTGCGTCTCCTTCTCTGTCTCTCTCTCCATGCCCTTTTTGTCGTCTGTCAGCAAAATTCGAAAACCTAACTGACCTGATTTGCTCTCATCTCTGCTGCTACTCGATTGTTCTCTTCCCTGCATATATCAGGTTTGTCCTCTTCTTTTATGTTATTTTTTTTTGGCTTTTGCTTCTTCCCTGTTGTTTCTTAGTCTTCCTTCTCTTTGCAGGTTTGCTCTTTGAGAATACCCTGGAGACTTTAAGAGCTTGGTATTGATGTTGTAATCGATTAGCTCAAGCCTTAAAATTTGGTATCAATTTCTCTTGCAATTCATGCCTTTAACCATCAAATTTCCAATCCCCTAAAAGCCAATCAAGTGGATGCAGAATCTATTTCTCAGCAAAGAAAAACTGATAAAGGTTTGATGTTATCATTCTTCCATTTTTATCTTCTGTTTGTTTAATTTGTGGTGTTTGGTTTTTATTTTGATGAATGTGGTGTTTGGTTTTGAAGATTATTTTATATAGATATTCTATGTCGTTAAAGTTTCAGTTGTCTTTTGTGATATATTTATTGGTACTAATGTTTGAGGTGCTCTCATAATCTCTTCTAATCTATTTTTTTTGAGTCCTGGTAAAGATTTTGAGGGAGGGTGAGGTCTCGCTGCTGACACTTAAATTTCTTGCCTCTATTGCAGACCATTTCTTTGTATATTTTTCTCCATCATTCTCCTATTCTACTAAGTGGCTGAAGGTCAAACTAAGGTGTCAGGGCAGAAAAGGAGATGACATTGAAGGTAGCAATCATTGCTCTCTGTAGCACCCAAGGTAACATAGAATTTGGTATATTACCATGGTAATTTAGTAGTGTCTTGATGATTTGCATCAGAATGACAATTTCTCACACATAGGTAGATTGGTTGATTGATCTCTATCTCATTTAAAATTAAGATTATCTATATCTTTGGTTTCATTGTAGTTTCTTCTTCTTTTTATGTTAGTGTAAATCAAGACAAATGTTGTCACTATGTTGTACTAGGATGATGCATGTCAAGAGTTCTATTAAGTTGCTGAGAATTTGCAACTGTATTTGTTCATCATCAAAACAAGAGCCTTCGTATAATCCTTAGGTACCTTCTTTGTTTTATTAGAGACAATTTTTTTTAGTTAATTAACGTATTTCTATATGGAAGATGACATAAATTTATATGTCATTTACTCATCTGACAATGGTTATCTAATTGAGTGAAGTCCTTGAGCCTCTATGTTGAAAACAGCTAGGCTTTGAACCTGGACATGATGTACTACATGATATTTTGTTAAGCCTGGCACAGGCAAGGATTTATTTCTTTAAATATTGAGGTACAAAATAGAGAAGTTAGTTTTCTTGATGAATCGCGCAATTCCAAAGCTCCCTACATACCCACATATTAGTTTTGTTGATGATCTTTTCATACTATAACCATATGCATGTAACTTTTTCTTTCTGTTTCTCTTTTATGAAAAGCACCATGTTTACATAGCATTGCCTGAACCATATATATGCCTCTCTTTTTTCTTCATCTTTATCTTTTGGGATTGTCATTAGTCGCATATTGTAAAGAGCTAATATGGAGCTAAATTGGGACCAATTGCACGGTAAATTTACTTAATTTTGAGTTTGGGTTGGGCGGAGGGGAGGCCAGCAAGTATAAATACTAGCTGTAACATTTAGTTATCAAAATGGTACTTTCTCAGCTTATGCTAGCAATTAGCTTAAACCAGTCAATTGTATAAAAATATGGTGTTTTGATATTATTATTATTATTTTTTTTTTTTTGCACTGTCATTGAGTGAAATTTGAGGTAGTTAGCGTTAGTAGTGCAGTAAAAGAGGGGAATAAAATTAAACCAAACTACTGTAAAATTGGTCTGATGGATATACTGTAGGCTAGCAATATTTTTATTAATACTTAAGTAATAATGAACTAATATGCGAGTATTAATGTTATTAGTCAAATACACAATTTGAAAATCAGGCAAGTACCAAATGTAGGCTAGCAACTAAGAAGTATGGTTTTAGTATTGTTCTAGGAGGAGCTTAAGCTGTAACATTTTGTTTTGATATGATTTAAACTCTATGACGGGTGTTTGAGAAAGTACATAAATGCAAATGACAAGTATTTTACTGTTTAATTAATCAACTTTCCCTCCCGTTTTCTTCACTAGGCTGTTTGCAACGGTGGAGAAGTTTCAGGTCCTTGCAGGAGTTTTGGATCTATTTTCGGTTTGGTATTTTATTGTGTTTCTCATATTCTTTATTTTCTTTTTTTCAGCATTAGAGTTCGATAAATTCTGTAAATTCCAATTGGAAACATTAAATTCTATACAAAATTGATTTTAATGACTGACTTTGTTAAGACTTTATTTTGTTGTTAAGAAGCTCAATTGACCGATAGAGATACAAGTTTGATTTTAATGACTGATTTTGTTGCTTTTCGGATACAAACTGATTTTTATTCCATATGAAATGTATTAATACTGACGTAATTTTAGATAATTTCATTTTGTTTCTGAAAATTGCTATCTATGTGTATCAGTCCATGGTACTATTTATTAATACTCATTAGGAAACCATTTCATAATAATTTCGGATTGGGATGAATCGCGCAACGCGCGAAATTAGAACTAGTACATATACATACCGACCAATTCTCATATTTTTTTTTCATAATTTTTTCTGTAAATAAACAAATCTCTGTTTTTTTTTTGGCAGACTTAGAAAACCATTTTAATTATGTGTGCGTTGGACACTTGGACTCCTAGAAGTTATGCACCATGGGTGCGTTTGGATAGGTGTGGGAAGAAGGGAAGAAGGGAAAAAAAGTATTGAAAAGTGTGTAATTTTGTGAAGAATTTAGATTGTTTAAATTTTTTTTCTTTTTTTTTCTTTTTCTTCTTCTTTCTTCCAACGATCCAAACGCTCCCCACGTTCAGACGGAAAGAAATAGGCTCCCGCTTTTACCTTTTAAATTTTGCTATTCAAAAATAGATGAGAAAATGAAGTTTCTCACAAAGTCACCGGGAGGGAGTGCACATGGGTAGCAATTATTTCACTTTAGTTCCCCCGTACAATGTCAAATATGAAAAAGGCAGAAGGATCCAAAAAGTAAGATAGCCTATTGTTTGAGGAATTATTACCTATATCATGCTATTTTTTTAAGTTGTAACCTAATCCCGATATTTTTAGAACCTCACTGGGAATCCAAATCCTGTGCCGCGCGGGACCGTCCAGCGCACAGGATCTGGACCCTACGTGAAATCTGACGGCACGCGTATTATTACTTTCGTTTTCAAATCGGATCTGAAATAAAAGCGAACGATGAGAGCACAGAGCACACTCCAATCCGAAACGAACAAAATAAAAGATGCGGAACCAAAGGGACCCACTCGTCAGATATTTCTTCCATGATCTTCCGTCATTCAATAGAAAAAAGAGTTTTTTTCACATAAGACCCTCATTTTTTGAATATAATCTTTTCGGCGAACTTGGCCATCGTGATCAACAAAAACAGGCTCTATAGCATCGGGGTGGGAAGGAGAGCATGATTGTCGGGTTAGTTTTTGTTGCGTCGACTTTGTTTGAGGGAACCATCTCGAGTTTGGTACGTCATGAGAGAGGAAATTGGTACCAGTAGAGTTTGGAGAAAGAATTGGTACACAGATTTGCTTGGCAACATTAGGGTTGTGAGGAGGAAACGTAACAGTAATCAATTGGTCATAGGAGAGCTCCGTTAAGTGATTGGATTAATGCAGAATTCTGAGAAGCGGTACAAAAAGATTGTTCTTTTAAGGATGATGCATTCTATTGTTGATTTGAAAGGATTTGTCACTGTTAGACTTCTTCCATAGGTCTCTTTGGCTAGAAGGCTTTGGTTAGATGATGAAAAGGTTCAATTATCAAGTTGGCATGGTATTAGTGATATTCTGGCTTATTTCATCCAGATGTATATATATGTGATAGAGCTGCTCTTTTGTTGGTCTGTAGTGCATTTTTTTGGTCAATTTGGAATTTCAGAATTGATATGGTCTCTAACTCAAAAACTAACTATAAATGCTTCTGCTAATTTCTAGCTTAGTTGCTTATTGAGAAGGAACTTGTACGAGAACTGTCATTAGTCATTACTCTAACAACCTTCCTGGTTAGCTATTTGAATTGTAAACTGAACTTGAAGTGCACTGTGATAGCATACAATATACATCATAAAAAGTAAGGAGATGGTACGAGCTCTGTACCAGTTGGTACCATGGAAAAATCAGATACATGAAACATCTATAATCAGCTCAACAATCTCTCACAAATAAAAAAAAAAAATCAAATTAATTAGCATCAGACATGTAAACCTCATGGGGATTTAATATCTGTACCACAAGAATTGAATATGGGGAATTGAATATAAGACATGTAAATCAGCACAACATTTAAAGCTATATTAATAACATTCACAAAATAAAGCTTTTTCTTTAAAAAGCTATACAAATAACATTCACAAAATGAAGTTTTTTCTTTAAAAGCTATACTAATAATATTCACAAAATGAAGCTTTTTCTTTAAAAGCTATACAAAAGTGAAGTAATTCTATTCATCTAACTAGTCAATAGATGCATCTCTTGACTTGTAGAGGCAATTTCAGAATGAGGCGAAGGCAAAGGAAATGTGGAGTCCTATTAGAAAAAAAAATAACATCAACAATATTATTCAAATTGATGTAGTCACCAAAATTATTCAAAAGTACTAACCATTAACAATCGTGCATAACTAGCATAATCATCCACTTGAGAATTCTGTGTTAATATAGGAGTTGAAATGTCCTCACAAATCTCCTGAAATTTAATTCAAGGAAAAATCATAATTATAATAGCAAAACTGAAATGTTAAAAGTTTATAAAAGATGGCAAATTTATGCATCAGTTTTGAGTGAACCTTTATTGTATCATTTGGGTTACGAGTGTGAACCATGTGTGACAGACCTGATGTATGAAAAGTTTAACAAAATGGCAAATTTATATATGTTGACAGACCTGATGTATGAAAAGTCAGTGATACAACCGGCATATGAAAAATAAAGCAATAAAATGGAAAAATTAGTGATGCAACTAGCATATGAAAAATATTCATACAGTTTTAATACACCCAGGATATGAAAAGTTCAGAACATGTATAAATTTCAAAGTTACCTTTATTTTAGAGTTTTGCGCCGCTTTCTTTTGAATCTTCTTTCTAACGATTTCAACCCGACTTCGATGTCTCTTACTACCTTTTGTACCATTCTTTTTCTTTAGACGAGGTTGACTATCACAAACGAAGGCAGGCATGGGAGACGATTCATGACTAATTTCAGAAGTGATCGAAAGATTTCGCAACTTCTCTTGAACTTGCTGGTCAAGTGTCTCCAACACACCATCAACAAATACAGACAATTCTTCGACATGGGATGCTTGAGCTGCTATTTTGATGAACTTGCGGCATAAATCTCTATTACGACGAGCCATGTCTAGTCTTGTATCTTCAATCACCGACCTGCCATTTCGGTCCTCAATAGTTCCCTCCCTAGCTTCTCTTGTCCAGCGCTTCCAAATATATTTTTCTGGTAAAACTTTAATATTCATTGCATCAAGTACCTTCAATTTAAATAATAAATGTATTAGTAACAAAAAATTACTCAGCTAATAAGAGTATATCGACAAATTTATATGCTCTCCAAAAATAAATTTAGAGTTCATTGCTTCTCTCCTCTGATTGTATCCAAAAGTAAATTTATATGCTAGAATAGAATATAAATTTCTTGGTAAACGTTAACAGAATTCGGATTGATATTTGTAAACCTTCAATCTTTCTTGGTAAACGTTAACTGACTAGAATGGAAATATTTCAACATTGCCACAGCTTCACTAGAAATTAGTACTCTCCTCCGTTTGTCCCTCAAGTAATTTCTATAATCAACCATTGTCATAGAAAGATTGGTTTGACCACCGACTTGTCTACCCATTAATTCATATGCTTGCTTTGGACGAATACCCGACTCATTGGCCAAATCAATTTCAAGTTGTGCAAGCTCTGTCACCTCACGTTGACTACGTATCATGTGACAAGCTTCAGGCTCTTGAAGAAGATGGTTGTGGTTAGAAATGAAATCTACAACTCTATAGTGATTTTTTTCTCTAATAAATTTCACACCCAAACGAGCCTTGCACCCCGTTCGAGTTTCTGCCCGAGGGTTCTTGGAGTTGTCACCTTCCTTCTCTTTCCGATGACCTTCATTTGAGCATACGAACACTCTTGACATGATAATAGAATCAACCCGACTCTTATGTGCATATTGTCTCCTAGCACTAAAACCCATCTTTCCTGCATATCTATTCCAAAACTTCCATGCTTGTTCTTCTGTTTCAAATTCCATTCCCAATTGAGGAATCCAATCGTCTCCATATGGTTGATGCTGAAATTACAAATGAAAAAAAATATTCAATACAGTTATACATGTTCTAGTCATGCCTAAGAAGTCAATTGCCAACTTGGCCAGAGCTATCAAGATTATTTCCTTTCACGGTATTAATTTTAGTCAAATGATTTCTTTGTTTGTACTTACTGGTTGATTTATTTAATGTTGGCATCCTTTGGTTTTCTGAAATATCAAACATTATATTTAACCAGGCTTTTATTTTGTTGTCAAAATACTGGATTTCACAAGGTTGCAAGTTACCAGGTACAATATTTGCCTCTTAATACCATAAAGGCTTGCTTTCAAGAGATGCAGTATAGTTAAACTTAGATATTTAAAAAAGAAATCTGCATATTAAAATGTCTAGGCACGAAATAATGCACAACAACCAACACAGTGCGCTCTGCAATTCATACTGAGACAGTGTGCCGTAATAAATTGTTGCTTTCATTAAAATATCTATGAGGAAACTAAATTTATTTTTCATCTTTTACCATTTTATTAGATAAACATAACTAGGCCATGGGAGTTGTACACTGCAAAAATTGATTTCACACATGATACTAGAAGCATGATAGAACCTCACAAGAACTTTCCTTACACGAAATTTTCCTACTTTACCAGTACGATATTACCCTACTTTACCAGTATAAAATGGCAGAGCTATAAAAGGGAAAAAAAGTACCAAATCATGGTGGTAGAGAAGTTACCATTTGGTCGAGAAGTGCTCGCAGGAAGACTCGTGGCCCTCTCTGATGCGTCGATCGGCGGAGAAGAGGTGCGACTCCTGCCCTCTCGCGACTCGTGGCCCTCTCACAACTCCAATTTTCCCTCCAATTTCATCTCTGATTTTCTTTCTTTCTTTTTGATTTCAATGTTTTTTGGATCGGGTTGAGGAGAACGCACAAAACAGAACTAAATTCCGATAAGAGAGATCGAGAGGGGGAGCCAAAATCCCAACCCTTGGATTTGACGAGCGGTCCAGATCCTGTGCGCTGGACTGTCCCGCGCGGCACAGGATCTGGATTCCCTAACTGGGCCACATTTTTCAAAATATGATAAAATAACGTCAAATCCCTCCGACGAGCACGGTGTCCGTTTGATCAAAACCATGCTAAAGTTCTATATTTATTTTTTTTAGTTTTTAAAATAATCGAAAACTGATGAATAATTGTATCAACGAACTTATAAACCGAACTAAATAAATCGAATTTCAATTCACTTTATTTGAATGAACCAAATGAATATAAGTAATTAAGTGTAGAACGAGAAATAATGTACGAACTTGACGAATCATGTTTGAACACATACAATATTACAACACTATATAACATTTGCTAATATATTTTAGTCTGTATGGTTTCCTTCGTTTATTTGTCTTTAATTTTCAAAACCGATATAGGCGTTCATAATTTTATACAGAAATTGAACCAAATACATCAAACAACTGACCAATTTGATCCGGAATAAATTTGGTTCGGCTAAAACCAAATCTTTTGCTTTTTCTTTTATACTCGTATTTCTTCTCGTATTTCTGTACTACAAAGGAAAAAAAATAATCCGGTATAGTTTGTGCCAGTTAATATGGTTAAAATTTCTCCATTATATGGCTATGGAAATGGAATGACCCAAAACTAAAATTCCATAAATTTAGAATTTTTTGCAGGTATACGGTATTATTTAACGTGTATCAATTTATTGCAAGGTCCTCGTTATGCCTACCGAGTTCCAAGTTTTACAAAATTCTAACGCAAGTATGTGTTTTTGACAGTTTTTCTCTTTTCGATCTTATTTCGTGAGTAATTCTATGTTTTGCAAAATAGAGAGAAGTTCAGAATGCCGTAAAGACATTTGTCACAAGAGCATGCATGTGCAGGCGTGATAATAATTTTGGGATGCCGGGAGCGAAATGTAAAAATTACACAAGTTATCAGTAGTTTTGGTTGTTATATGAGTCCAATATTAATATCAAGCTATAGTTTTCGATTGAATGAATAAAATTATGATTTAATATGATGTAATGTAATGCTTGGATCAAAGCTTTATACAATATTTATTGTTTGAAATTCAATTCTCATTATAATTTTTCTATGAAATTTTCTAGCCATGTAATTACACTTTGGTTACGACTTTTCAAAAAGAAAGACTCTGTCCTTGAATCGATTAAAAAGTAATGTGAATTTTCAGATTAAAAACACATCACAACGTCGGAATCCAAACTTTTATTGCTTTGAATCGATTAACGTAGTAATTTTGATTGAATGATCAAAAGTTGATTAAGGGCATATTTTTTTTGTTTAGTTCGAAAAGTTTAGAACTGATTCAATGCAAACGATAATCTTCCATTTGATTTTATATTTAAAAAAATGAAAGGACCAAACAAAAAAGTGTTCATTATGCCGAAAAATTTATAAATAATATTAAATTAATATAATATATTAAAAATAATACCAATATAATAATAATTTTTTAAATAGTATCAATTAACTGTGCTTTGAATGACAAGCTCTCTTTCTTGTGCCTATGTATCTTCCATGTAGAATACTTCCTCCCACGAAATAACTGTGCTTTGAATTGAATTGAAGCATCGATCCATGGATCAACAATTGCCACGACGTTATTTCTTTTCTTAACAATCCACACTAAACAAGCATCCCATCATTCCCAATTACGTACAATGAAATCCGTGATGACCATTTGCAAAACCAACACCAACACGACGATAACCTCGTGTGCTATATGCAGGGAAGATATTGTCACTGCTTCGACCATTCATTGAATGCCATGTGGACATGCGTACCATTTTAACTGCATCATCCCATGGATACATGAGACGTGCTCGATTTGTCGTATTCAGCTCTCGATGTCATATCTTAGCCTGTAGGAATTTAAAAATTTAAGAATCACTTTTTTATCAGGGGTATATGTAGGAATTTAAGAATTGATCATGGGTATCAGCCTTGTTGCATCTGGTCAAACTAATAGGTTAGTTTTTTTTTAATTGGAGAACTACTAGGTTAATTCAAGTATTTATCCAAGTTGCAGAATCTTGATTATTGCCGTCGAACTATATTATTATTCCCGTCGAAATATACACGGCAAAGACCCTACTTTTTTAAAATATTTAAAAAAATATTATTATATTGATATTATTTTTAATATATTATATTAATTTAATATTATTTATAAATTTTTCGGTTAATTATGGCAGTTATCATTCGTGTTATTTAAATAATCAACACCTTAAGGCCGTACGTCTACTATTGGGCTCGGCATTGGTTCAGTTGTTCAGAACAAAATGTTGGATTGGTGATTTGGTCGTTCTGATAACGGATCCAGCCCAGACTATGGAACAATCAGCCATGGACCATGGTAGGCGGAGAAGAAGTCCAGTAGACTTGGTAACAAACTAACAACGGGTGAAACAACAAGATCCGAGAAAAAATATTATTCAAATAATCTTAAATTTCGATTTATTATTAAAATAATTTAAATTAAAAAATATTATTGTTATATCGCACTTTGAAATCTGACGCTAATATCGGGATCTCAAAATTGGACTTTCAAAGACCGATACTAACTTAGGACCCGTTTGTTTGTGACTTAAAAGGATGCATAACTTAAGTTATGCATCCTTTAGTCACCAAACACCTCTTACATAAGATGCCTTAAGTGTACATAACTTATGCAATCTAAATAGATTGCATAAATTATGCATGGTACCCTTTAATTTTTTTTCCAACAATACCCCTTAGAAATAATTAATAATAATATTTAATAATTAACAAATAATTAATAATAATTAATAAAAAATAATATTTAATAAGTAACAATAACTATTAAAAAATCATAATTAATAATAAATGTTAATTATTATAATTAATAATATTTTTACAAGTAATATTAATTATTAATAATAATGATTTAATAATAATAATTATTATTAATTAATAAAATTTTTTATTAAATAAAATTTTTTATTATTAAATAATTAATAAGATTTCATAATAATAAAATAATTTCTTATTATCATTAATAATTATTTTTTATAATAATTAATATTAATAAATAATAATAATTAATAAGCAACAATAATTATTAAAAAATCATAATTAATAACAAATATTAATTATTATATTAATAATTTAACAAGTAATATTAATTATTAATAATAATGGATTTAAGAATAATAATTAATTAAAAGCAAGAATATAAGGGCATTTTGATCTTTTGACATGAATATATGCATGCATTAAGTTAGTCATCCTTACTACACAATCAAACATCTATTACATAACACTACATAAACACTTAGGCATCCTTAACTTATGAAACTCCTTACTACACAAACAAACGCCTCCTTATGTCGTACTTTTACAGTCCGACGTTAGCTTTTCGTGCTTATTAAAAATTGAGTATTTTAGGAAAAAGTGTAACATAAACCAATTGATAGGTGCTTAGAGTCCAATTTTTTGCGTTAAATCTTATAACCACTTCGTTTGAACTCATGCCTAAAAACTCAAGCTAGCACAATTGATTTACATTTCAGCTTTGAGGTTTCAAGATGTTTAGGTTCATATTTAGATATTATCCATTCTTCAAAGTTTAGGATTTTTTTTAGGACAAGCCAAATTTAAACTTGGAAAAATTGATGTCATGATTTTATATATTATTTTTTGTTGAACTTCGCACTAAAATTACAATCTAAACTTTTGAATTTGTGTATTTTTAGTCTATCTTTGTAGAATTTGGTATTGCTTTTGCTTTTTCTTTGTTTCGCAGAGGCTTGGAGCAAAAATCATATAATTCGACATAGGGGTGCATAACGTGGAAAACGACCACGAAAGTAGTCATTTTCGTTAACCGTTGTATTGATGCACGAAATTTGTATACTTATTGCGTTGATTGTTGCATCCGTTTAACACATATTGCATTGATCGTTTCGTTGATGAGAACGATCAAAACGGTTATAACCGTCTTTGACTACCTAACTGTTTTGCATTTTTATTAAGATGCAAGAAAATAAACTATTCTGCATTTTGTATGAAACAGAGATAGAGAAATGACAGGTTAGGTCACGCGGGAAAGGGGGAGGAGGCATCATCATCACCTCTCGCTCTCGACGGCAATTGTACTGGGCGGTGCAGAGGCGAGAGAGATAGATGTGACTGTGTTCGGCGGAGAAGTGATGGAGCGACGTTGCAAAAATCTAATTTTACTCGTTTCTCCCTCGATCTCTCCGCTGAGGTCCTCTACAATCTAATAATAAAACCATGAAAAAAATTTTAGACGAAATGCGCGAAATAAACGACCACGAAACGTATCAGTTTCACTAATCGTTCCGTTCTGAGACGAAACAATATTTCTATTTGCGTTAGTTGTTCCGTTCCTTAAACGAAACTGAAATCCTTATCCGTTACCGTTCTGTTCCGAACGAAACGAAACAAAAGAACGATTGAAACAGATACCGTTTTCAGCCTGAATTCGACACATTTGGATTGCAACAAAGGGCCTGTATGGACTGGACAGGGTGCGGTTCTATTTCGATGGCTCAATGCACACTAAACTCCACTAGACGACTTAATACTGGTCAAGTGCGACTCCAAGGAGGCCAAGTACGATCTTAAAAGGGTTACTTAGTCCGAATAGGGAGGGATTCGACCCGAACAGCAAGGACACAGCCTTAATCTCATGTCATATGGATTGAGCTGCCTCAATACGGACCAAACTAAGCTAGAAGACTCATTCTTGGCACATAACCTTGTTGTTCGGAACGATTCGGGGTAGTTCGGTCACACTAGATACTTCAGACCACGTTTAGAGACACTTCGGACCATGATTCAGAGCACTTCGGACCACAAAAGCGTGTTCCGACCATGTTTCGCCCAGTTTCGACCATGAATTAGTCTAAACTTGATATATGCTGGCCTAAATATGATTTGTACTCTACTTATGTAAGTCGCATCTTGTGCCGAAGCAAATCTGATATGTATTGTCCTTGATTCAGCCGATAGCCATCGTCGATTACGTCCATGTCGTCGTTGATTTACTCTACACAGCTTTTTTGGGGCTTGAATGTTGACAACAACATCGGCCCAAAGCCAGACCTTCTCTTTATAATTTGTTGATTCTGTTTTCTGCCGTACGTTAGGGTAGATTGCAATGTTTTAGGATTTAGGTTATCTCTTGATCTTTGAATTGATGTATGACATTTGATATTTGATATTTAATTAATGTGTATTGCTGGTTGGATATTACTTGTGCGTGCTTGTTTGTGTTGATTGATGATCTAAACCTCATATTAGATGATTGCACATATCTAATCAAGGACAAAGGTGTAGGTAGGTTTGTTGTTTTCAAAAGATTGTCCAATCGGTACCCTACATGAAAATGTTTCTGCTAAGATAAAAGTCTAGTGGATATCTTTGAAAACAACAAGTAAACTTCGAAGATTAAGACAACAAATGACAGTTGATGGTTAATCAACCTATTGGGTGGTATAAGTGATATTAGACTAGATTCTGATCACGATACCATGAACAACATGAGACAACTGAGGTCAAGGAAATCTATGTCTGATTAGATATGCCTCACACAAGCTAGAAATCTAGTTATTAAGTTATTTGTATCATTAAGCCAAAACCATTGAATTAATTATCTAGATTTGTGAATAACTAAGGTTTAATATTCATTCTATCATCCCATGGTTCAACCTCCAAACATATCCGATGATCTACCATGTGCTTGCGGTATTTTTAAGATCAAAGTAGGGTATATTAACGAGAAATCATTTAATACTCTTAATTACAGTCGGCTTTTCGCCGGCTGACCTTCAAAAAAAAAAATACTCTTAATTACAAAAAAATTATAACGTGTTGAAATATCAAAATAAAGAAAAGAAAATTAGAATGAAGCATAATTATTTCATCTTATTTCATCGAAGGCGTAATTAAGCTCTATGTTAGAAAGTGCTCAATTTTTATTTTAGTTACTAATTAACCTAATTAACCAAGTACAAAGAGGATCTTACCAAGCAATCAACACACAACATGAGGGACAAGGGTATGAGAATTGTACCTCTCGCGGAATCGTATCCGTGAGGCTCGACCAAAGCATGGGAATCGATGACGTGCCTTCTCCACCGCCTCCACCACGTCTAGTCGCCGCCCTCGAGTCCACCAAGGAGGATTAATCACGTTGTACAAGGTATGTGCTAGCATACCCAAAGAACAAGCCTAATCCTTATGATTTTCTCTCTTGCATCAATCAACAATATTGATTTTGTGGAGAGAAAAAAGCTCAACACATGAGCAAATGAGAGAGAGAGAGAGAAGGAGAAAGTGGCGGCCTCAAAGGGAGGAAAGAGAGGAAAGAGAAAATGCTAGGTTTAGGCTCTCATAAGTAGTCCTTATATAGAGCACAAAACCTAATTGACGTCTTGCATAATCACAACTATGCCATCTCATCTACCACCGTATGTGGCCAGCCACCTAATGTGCCTTGATGGGCCAGTAGGCCACTTCACTCATTCCATTGGGTCATTAATTCTATTAATTAAAGTCTCCCAAGTTTGCTCTTCAATTGGGCTATTCATTTGCTATCAAACAACGATCCAATTAATTAATATAACCATTTATATTAATATGTGTTGAACTAAATTAATTATTAACTCATTAATAATTATTTTAGAATTAGTTAATGTATTAATTTATTTCTATATGATACCACTGACTTAATTAATTATAACAGTTCACAACGGTATATAATTAATTAATCAATCTTATCATATTTCACAGTACTTACTGTTGTGAATAAATAAATAAAGCACTGTGTGATTAAAGTCCTATTTGTGTGACCCTTTGAGGATTTATGCTATGTTGGACATGGAAATAAATCGTCCAATAATCATAGGCGGTATCTAACAACACACTATGATTTCCAATTGACATAAATAATGTACTGCCACAATATCTCAATTAATCCTGCATAAAAAATAAAATTATTTCCTTGTCTGATTCTTATGTCACATGATATTATTGTATAATCCAAGATAAGAATGTGTCATTCTTGCAGATTATACATTTCTTGATCTAGAGTTGACTGTACAAGTTGGCCAAACAATACAACTCCATCTAGGGGTCCAAACAGATATCATCACTCATTAGGTATACTAATTAGGGACATACGATTTTCTTGATGAACAACCTTTCCCTGCACAATTCAAGAAAATATAAATAAAGTCCGTATAGCAGCCCTTATCAGGAATCAGCGGTAGACGATATTTATAGAACCTATCCTCATGTGGAAAGATTGAACCATCTCAAATTTAGAATCAAACTCATATGAAATAAACAATGACACATAACACAATCCATATGTTTATTTCATTGGGTCGAGTCATGTGCTATGTTCCAATAACATACACATATGCAATTAAGTTGGTAATTCTTTACCTATGGTTTGTAGAACTTAATCATCACTTAACTTGCATACTAATCTTATATGATAATTAATGTTCCTTATTAATTGTCAAGATTATGGACAATTTAGATTTATTATTGTCATTTTAACGAATGATCTACATAGATCCACAATTCAAATTCTAAACTTGAATGATCTGTCAATAATAAATCCTAGAAACAAATGATCAAATATCATCAATAATATAAATTAATATTTTAATCATTAAATTATTGACTTCTAGAAGTAACTCCATAATAAATTATCACTCTTTGTACAACATCAATGTGTAACCAAAAAGAAATAGTTCCCACTAAAAATCTGAACACAAAAAAGAATAGATATAGCTGGTTTATACTTTATTAACATAAAAAACTAATACGAATAAATGTGTTTTCTTCTTTTTTTTTTAAAAAAAATAAGAATGCTAGTTTTGATTTTTAGAAATTAAATTCTTTCGGTGGAAATTAAATCCGTTCTCTCTAGAAAAACAGCAGAGTAATCTATGTTGGACTCCTAGTTGTACATTAGTATATATTTTATATCAATATAGAAAATATACACCAGTAAATTTTTGTAAGAAGATTAAGTAAACATAAATTTTACTACGAGTACTACAGCCATTTTATATTACAATTTAATATGTTGTCTTATTAAGGGTCAGACAAATAAATAAGTCTCACATATAGACAGTGTGGAAAATAATTAAATCAATTACCAGTATTAAAAGTTTGAGGAATTATTTGCATGATCACAATTCACAAAACGATCATAAAAATATGAATATATATGCGATTGATCATTGATCAAATGTTCAAATATTAATTTTCTTTACCCCAGCTTTCTTCGGTCGTCCATAACATATTCCAATTTTTGGTGGTGCATTTATTGCCAGACTATCCCTCGTAACGGCTATATTTGACTTTTTCTCTCTCCTTTTGGTGGCTCTTTTCTCTCTTCAAACTCCTCCCTCCTAATAATTCCCTAGTTAACTATCATTTCGTCTACTATATTTCTCCTGGGTCTCAAATTTACAATTTATCCCCCTACTTTATTTTTCCCTTCGTTTGTTTCTTTCAATTACCTTTCTGAATATTCTCATGTTTCGATACTAATTAGCGCTTTGTTGCCCAAAAGTTTCTCTGGTTTCCTTTGATGCCTTTTGATATGGCGCTGGGTGGAAGTCTTGTGAGTTGTGTGAAACACCCTTCCCATCTCTCTCTTGGCTTCTGCTCTATTTGTTTGGTTGAAAGACTGTCAACAGTTGGATTAACCAAAGATAACCTAGATCCTGTTACCAATTCACGATGCGAGATATTGGAGGTATCTGTTGCCACTCCCAAATTGGATGAGATAAAGGAAAAACCCAAAACTACATTGCTCGCACTCTTCGAACTGGACGATCTCAGAGACAGTAGAACAGAAACGGAGGTTGAATCAAAAGGGATTAGTAGTGAAAGCAGTTCGAGTGATGCAGCTGATCAGGTGAAATCCTGGATGAAACTGTTAAAATGGAGGAAACATGGTGCCCTGGAGGTGAATAAGGAGCCACAAAACAGGTGTTCGATGGAAAGCCCAACAGAAAAGCAGCTGAGGAGAAGCTCAAGTTTGAGGTGCGCTTGTGAATGGATTGTGTGTTGTAACTGTGATTCCAGCAAAGATTTGTCTAACTGGAGTAAATTGTGGGATGGTGGGACTATATTCCCTCTCAGCCTAAAGAGGTCTTTGTCTGAATCCTGTAAGGATCAGAAATTATCTGGTGACCAGATTGCACAACAGGAGGGTAATGCTAATACGAGAAGTCAGCGGGTTGATTCGCATAAGAAAAGATGGATGTTGGGCCGGAGTTTTAGTCTAAGGTCAGATTCTTCTTCTTCCTCTAATAAAGGCAATAATGGGTTTATAAAATTTTATCTGCCTTCTCTGAAGGGCAGCAGGAGAAGAGCTAATGCTGTCAATTTGAGGAAAAAGAAGAGGTTATTTGGGATGCGGTGATGCCTTTTCTTGTCTTCAATTTGTCCATTTGCAAGCGTGCGGCATGTTGTACGCAAATGTCAATTTGTTGTATATTGTTTACATTTAACATGGTGAGATTGATAATTGAGGATGATGTGATACGCATTTGTTAGCGGTGAACCGTCCGAGGCCATGGTTTTGGAGAGAAGCCTTGGGTGATGATTTGGGATATTCGGGCTTCATGATTCACTATGAGTGTTAATCTTGGTTGTATAATCTATGCTTCTGACTTTAGAAATTGGTGTAGGATATTATTTTTTGAATTGTTTTATTAGGAAATAAAAAGCTCAAGAATTGAGACTTGTATTCTGTTTCACTGTAATCAGTTCATGAGAAATCTGAGCAGAAACCTTATTTGAAAAATACTGCATTGTTGATATCAGAAAAGTATCCAAATTATTGGAGAAATTCTATCAATGGAAATCTGATTAAACACCTCAAACTTATTATAAACAATCCATGGGATTTTGGAGAATTTCATCTTCCTACCATAAATTTATTATAAACAATCCAAACTCTTCACAAAATTACACACTTCCCAATAAATTTATTCCTAGGAATTGCAACTTCACCAAATTTCTCAAATTCCTAAGCGATCCAAACAGCCTCATAAGGACTAGCCTATGCATCAACAAAGCTTAGGAATATGATGTAACAGGAAACTCACATTTGATCAATTGTTCACAAAAATCACTTCTTCCGTTCTTCGGCATTTTTCTTTAAAGTTAAATATCTGCATTATCAATACTTAAATGAACATATGCATTACAGAATTATGAACATTTTGATTTTGTATTTATTTTAAAAAGAATTTTTTTAAGTTAAAAGACAACTTGAGATTTCGTACAACAAAGGAGGAACGTTATGGCGCCACAACGACAACAATAACAACTACTAAATCTTTTTTTTCCAAACAAGTTCCTTTAAAATCCTCAATTTCAAACGGCAACTCTTGCTGTTGAACTTAATTCGTTTTATTTACAAATGATGCACACATACAAAAATGTTTACATTATTTGATGGGAGTGGCTAATGCTAAACATATATGACACATATACTTGTCCAACATGATAAAAAAATGAATTTGTTTGCAAAGAATATAAGAAATTAATCTTTTTGTAAATTTTTTTAAAATTTAGAGAGATATCTGAGAACAAGCACCGCAATAGAAAACATTCCTCGCGAGTTCGAAAGGAACTAAAAGAACGCAATGTTATCATAACCGAACTAACGATTGATCCGATTAAGATGTGGGTTACTGGTTCAATTAGATCATTGGGCTACCAATTGGCCGATAATGCTGAAAATACACTTGTTGATTAGATATTACATATGACATCAAACTCACAGATGCATAGAATTAGAAGATAACAGCATTTTCAAATATGACTTTAAATATTCTAACATGTGAAGTATTTTGGACATTCCTTATTATGTGCATTGTTTATTTTTGATAAATTGTATCATATTCATCTGCCGAAATCCCAGAAAAGGACAATATAAAATTTTAATAAACATAATTACCAAATTCATTAAGTCATAAACCAAACGAAATGTAAATCAACTCTAGGTGAAGCTCATCAGAAGGAATTTATATTATAATAAGCAATAAGAACGTGTTGGTAGAATAGTGAAGTTCTAGCATAAACTTGTTAATAAAAGACAGTAAATTAAGTTATAAAAAAACCAGCAAATGATATTGCCTTCCACAAGGGGAAAAAAATTATATAACAGAAACTAAGTTCTCTCGCCATCTGAGAGAACTGCTGTACATTTAAATTCATCAGAACAGTTATAATATTGGTCAACCTATGACAGCAAATCCTAGTTGAAATTTTTTCTTTACACCAAAATTTCATCCCCTAGAAAAGAAACTAACTAGAAAATATCCCCCAAAACAAAACTTTCTGCTTTACACCAAACTAATTAGGAAATATCCCAACAACCAAGAGTAATAAAGATAACCTTTCAATGACCAAAGTCCTACGGAACTATTTTCTTATCAGAAAAAAACTAGAGACTGGAGCATGTTATGTGAAACCATGATACTAAAGTTTTGATGTCCCCACAATATCACCAAAATTTAGGGATCCAAATTCACACATTGCCTATTCTCTGCACAAACTCTACTAGCATCTAAATCACCATCCAAAAAACATGATTCAATATCATCATCATCACTATCGATCTTAACTGGTACTGCTTTATTCTGGTACCGTCGCCGCCTCAGCAAAAAAACATTATAATAATAACTCACCAGCCCCTTCCAGCCCTTGCTTCTGAAATTCACAAAAAGTGGAGGCCAGAATTTTTTATCATCAGAAGGCAGGTTTGCACGGATTATGGACTTGAATTTCTCTTCTTCCTTTTGAGTCCACGAAAGTGCTACCTCCTCCCCCATTTTATGAAACCCCATGGTATAAAAAGAGTTGCCCAGCTCACATTTTAATTTTAGTTTGCTTTCAGCCACATGAAGTCTAATACATTCTGAGGAGCCTGGGATAGAACATTTGCAACTTTTGCTAATACCTGCTTCTCCAATTGGAGTTTTGGAAGCTTGAAATGGAATTTTATGATTGGGAGACCAGAACGACGTGCCTAAATATTTCAGTGTAATAGGGTCTGACATACTGACATGATCAGTAAAATCTGGTATGTCAGCCTGATGGTTGGGGCCCACAGGAATGTCAGACTCTTCATCCATGGATAGCCAGCTTACTGAAGGTGGCACAGGAATTGAGTGCTGCTTGGTGGAACTGGGGTTGAGTGTAACTGGAGGTAATGCAGTTGACTTGAGTCTTGGGCTTGTTCTAGTCTTTTTTGAGTTTGAACTAGATGGCAAAGGAGTTACCTGAAATACATAAAAGAGGGTGAGCTGAGTATATTTTAGGCAGAGTATGATGCTTGTGTGAAATCCAGATAAAATAGCCTGAAGTCTAACAACAATTTTTCTTCACTATTGGATCCATGCGGTGGCTTTATGCAGTACATGTATCAACTGAACCATGTACATTTCCTAAACACGGTATTTCGACCTAGATTAACAAAGGCATTGCAATGTCTTGACCATTACACTTTGGTATAAACAGGACCTGGATTATTTTTTAGTCGACGCCTTCATCCATTATATATGATAAATTAAATTGAATACTTAACGGAAATATTTTGTAGAAAAATAGGGGAATTAACCTGCTTAGGATGGTTGACAGAACAATCTTTCCTGATTTTCTTAATAAACATTTCCCGTCTTAGCATCATTGCCAGTGTGAAGTAATCAGCTGTGGGACTTGACTTGCCAGATTTTGCATCTTTCAGAGAGGAGCAAATTTTGTAGGAAACATCACATGGTTTCTTAGCAATAGCCCTCAACCAATTTAGCATACCAATCGTTGCATCTCTCTTTCTCTTATGAAGAGGAAGCTCTCCTGTCAAGTGAGCTACAGCCAATACGAGTAATTTGTCAAAAATTAATGCCCAGATTGTCCTTTATCATGTTACTATAAATATTCACATACATAAGGAAAGAGCGTTAAGAGAGTCGTAAAAAAATAAAGAGAAAAGGTTTTGAAATATGTTTTTGTTCCCTTAACTTTCTAATTTCTACCATATAGGTCTGCTTAATTATCATTCAGTCAAAGGGTGGAAGAAACCAAAATCAAGCAAAGAGAGTTAGCAGTGTTAGAGGGATATATTTCAGTAAAAATATGAATGATTCAACATTTTTACTGACTAAGATTATCATTTAATGAACAAAAGCCTGAATTGGTGCACGATTTGAGTGTTCAGGATTTAGTAAAAAAAAAGAGGTCAGTGATACCTTAAGAGGTCCTAAGGAAATAGAAGAATTGGTTTCTTCACAACAAACGGATGTAAAAACCCTTCACAAAATAGTTATCTGGACAATACGCTAAATATACAATTTTAAAAACAATTCTCAGAACTTTTGGCTTCTAATTGAATAACATTTTGTAAACACAAAGGATATCAACGTCCGTATGGTACACCAAACACAATGCATCGAATTAAAAAATTTTATATCTAATCATAGCCATTTGTAAAGATTGTCAAACAAAACTATTGACATTAGATTTTCATCTCACATTAAGTACCTCCATTTAAAGCCGACTTATCATTTGCATGCTGTGTGGACCTACTTCCTGCTTTTCCAAGAGTTGGACCTGAATTTTTCTTGGGAAAACTTTGGGCCCATCTTTCTAGCGAGCCGAGGTACTTTGAGTAAACTAATTTCACCTATTGCACAAAATTATAGTACATTTCAAAACTATTATAATATGAACAATTAGCAATACCAATCCATCAACTCAATAATACTTTTACACTTTCAAGCCAATTAAATTGCATATTTAAGACTCGAGTTTTCTCCAATTTCACTAAAAAATTAAGAAATGGGTCCTAAGATCTCTCGAACAAATTACCGCGGGGCCGAATCCGGGACCGAGACCAACCGACTCTGACACAGCATGCCATGACTGTGTCACAGTGACAGACCTGTACCCGCCTCTGTCCTTCACAAGACAAAAGAGCCTCAAGAGGTCCACGGGGCATCCTTCCCCGACAATGGCCGGGAGAGGGGGGATCTCGGGACTGAGCTCCCCTTTGCGCGACAAGTCTTGGTAGAAGGCTGAGAGAAGCTGGTCGAAGGTCAGCTGAGATTGATCGGGTGGTGCGCCGAGATTAGTACAGAGACCAACCGATTTGAGACTGCGCAGAATGTCTGGAGCTCCTAGAGCTAGGGCTCCCATCAACGAGAAAAAGAAGAGCAAAAAAATGGGGGGAAGGGTTTAGGGAAATTGTGTTTTTCTAATTGAATATTTTCCTTTGCTTTTTCACTCTTTCGAAATAATTTTGGAATATTGACGGATTGGATATTGGAGCTAATTTTTCAACGTGGACATAGAGCGGAGAGGCTATTTTTTAATTTGTTTTTTTCCCTAAAAATTTGGTTTGGAGTTGGTTGAGAATTGAGAGGGTAAAAAATTAGGGTTAGGTTTTGAGTTTTTATTTTTATTTTTTTATTACTACAAAATCAAACGAAACTAGAATAGTCATGTATCGTAAATTAATAGTATTTATTGTCGCTTGTAAATTAATAGTATTTGTTGTCGCTTGGCTGGAAATTATGATATATATATATATTTTGTCGACTTTTTTGATATATATGAACAAAAATATTTTTATTATGCGAATATTATTATGTGTGATTTTATGTTTATGTGACATCATTTTATAGTCTTACGCATGCATGTACAGTAGTGTGCGCATATGTGGCGATGCTGCCCTTTCCAAATTATGGCTTGGTTTGGGGTATGACATCATTTTATATTTAGAATGAAGGATGAACATTACGCAGCATTGTTGTTGGTTTAATTTAGTTTGTGACTGTTACTGTGGTGGGTCATACTCAGTTCAAATATATTCTCCAGTGGTACATTGCATGGGTTGTCTAAGTGTGTCTGCATCAGTTAATCTAAGTTGGGCAGGGTAGATTTTGGCTTCTTATCTAGGTGATCCAGGTTTTCAGCTGATTTTCCAACGCCTCTTTTTAATTTCTTTCTAATGGCCCCGCTCTGTGTGTGTGGTCTATGAAGAGTGTGTGCACCCTAGGCTATATTTTATGGCTCTTCCATGCATGGTTCTTCTATGGACAAAATAAATGTATCCATTCCAATGACCGTAAGTCAATTTTTATGTATAATGTGATCCGACACATATGTTGCCACAAAGTTTAGTGCACAAGGTTGCTTGCTACATCTTTCTTCTTAATTAACACGTCTTGCGCATTATGTCCCTTGCTTCAAGTTTTTATAGTTTTATTTTACTGCCATGTGGGGACTTTCATATTGTGGTTTATTGAAGCAATGGTGTGCATATCCTATGCAAATTTGAATCAAAAAATTCTGGTCACTCTTATCTTACCCTGTTTTTCTCGGTCAGTCAAGTGGGAAAAAGCTCTATTGTGGGGCCTACTTTTTTTTCCTGTTCCAATGTGTTTGGTGGCGTTATAATGAACTATTATTTTTTGCTTCTGTGCGTGCACTGTAATGAAATAATGTTTTTGTTACATGTCGCGGCTCCACCGCGACATAAGCTTCTAGTTTTAGCTAAAAAACCAAATTATTACACTTAGTTTACCTAATTCTTTGATCTTCCCCATGCCAATATTCCTACTTGTAATTAGAGAAAAATTAAAAAAAGTGAATATGAAATAAACTCAATTAAACAATAAGATAATGATCAAGTAAACGTCACTGTTTCCCAGCAACACCTCCAATTTAGGGGGCTTTAATATTTATACTTAAATGCACTGAACTTATACCTAAATGAACTCAATTTAGGTCACAAGCATACGACTTTCGCTGAGTATTCGGGGTTGATCCACGAAAACAGACTATTCAATTTATCTAATCTAAATCCAATTTTTTAATTAAGCAAGAATAATGAGGAAAAATATTCAAATTGTGATTAGTGTCTAAAACAAAATTTAATTAAATTAACAATTCTAAATTAACGATTCTTAATTAATAGATTTGGAGATTAAAAGATTCGATCTGGAAGATTAAGTTGTTACTTTATTTAGTTAGTCCTGCTTACAAGCTATCCGCTCATTTTCATGAACAGTTCTCCTATGAATCTTGGTCGACAAAACTACAGACGGCCAACTTGTTTCTGAGTAGGCACAGACAACCCGCTTAAAATACAAGTGACCTGCCTAGTCTAACGATGATTATATATATATATATATATATATATATATATATATATATATATATATATATATATATATATAGAACATATCGTGCATACTAATGTACGGAAACTTCGGTGCATACTGATCCGAATTCTTGGATTTGCTTCAAAATGACCGATCCAAACCGTCCAATATGATCTCCTTGTTATAATCTCCTTACCGACCAAATTTTATATTTTTTTCGAAATTTTTAAGTATTTTTTTCAAATTTTAAAAAATCGCTAATCTAATTTTTTCTGAACCGTTCAAAAATAGCTATTTCTAAAAATACGAAAAAATAGCTATATATATAGAGTTTTGCTATGGTGAGTTGCAACTCACCAAAGGGTTCGTGAGTCGCGCTCGATATTCTGAAATTTAGTTCAAAATGACCGATCCAAACCGTCTAATATGATCTCCCTATTGAATTCTCCATGCAGATCAAATTTTATATTTTTTCGAAATTTTTAAGTTTTTTTTTTTTGAAATTTTAGAAAAATCATTAATCTAATTAGTTCTGAACCGTTCAAAAACAATAGTTTTTAAAAATCCGAAATAAATACTTAAAAATTTCTAAAAATATAAAATTTGGTCTGCATGAAGATTTCAATATGGAGATCGTATTGGACGGTTTGGATCGGTCATTTTTAACTAAATTTCAGAATTTTGTGCGCGACTCACGGACCCTTTGGTGAGTTGCAACTCACCATAGCAAAACTATATATATATATATATATATATATAAACTAATTTTTCCATGCATAATTAACTAAGTAAAGGTTCACAATTATTAGCCCCTAATTAAAAGTCTACTATACCAAATTCATGTCAAAACAAACACAAATATCAATCATCATACAGTATCAAATCAAGAATTAAGAAAGATTAGAAATCAGTTTAAATCTCTTGACTTGTCGCTCTCGAGTGTGATGAGCGGCCCAACTGAATCCCGAGCAGGTAGACTGAAGACTTGAGTTGTGAGACTCCTCTCTGTTAATGCACCAAATTGTCTTTAAAATTTGAAACCTTTAGCCGTATGTCTTCTGTCCTTTATATATGCATGGAATACGACCTCCAGGGGTCAGAGAAGTGCTTCTAAATCGGTCATATCGTGGCAGAGATAGTGTGGGAAAGATTGCCAAAATAACCGTCTAAATTTGAAAAATGTCGAATGCTCTTTAAGTGGTCAGCTCACTGGTATAATTTGCCCGCTTGAACTTGCTTTAGTCGTCTCATGGCCTTCTCCTCTGGTCTCGTCGCTCATCTGCCTGATATGGTCGCTTGTGCACTTGGTTGGGTCGCTCATCACTGCTGGTATGTACAAATTGAGGCATCTTCTGATGATTGTCCTGTCAAAATATAAAGGGCCATAGCAGTATCTAAAACCTAACTTATAAAATGAAATGAAGTTAAAATCACATAAATTTAAGCATAATTTAGGCCCAAATTGGATCAAAATCACAATATGAAAACGTCCTATCATTTATTGCCACACTAAATATTAATGTACTCATCCAACAAAACTTTAATTTGTGGATCAAGTTTAGTGGATTTGGCAGATGAAGATGTAGTAGAAGACTAAGCCAAGCTGTAATAGTCATGTAATGTAAATTAATAGTATTTATTGTCACTTGGCTGAAAATTTTGATATCTACACATTTTATCGGCCCTTTTGATGTATGGACAACAATACTTTTATTGTGTGATTGTTATCATGTGCGACTTTATTGGATGTGTTTGAATAGGTTATTCGAATACATATGGGTGAGTTTCTCTCCTCCAATTCCATCTGCACTAATTCATTTTCTTGTTCGTTGTTCATCTAAATAGGTGGAACATGAAAAAGCATTCGAACAATTTATTCGACCTATTTTTTCCATGTTTGATTTGCGCAAATAAGACTTGTTCGAACAAGATCATATTCGGTAGCTACCAAATACATCCTATTTCTGTGACATTATTTTATAACCTTACGTATGTACAATTTGTGCATATGTGGCGAGACTGTCATCCCTAGATTATGACTTGATTCGGAGTGTGACATCTTCCGTCTATTTATTTGATGAAAATCTAATACTACTTTAAAAATTTTCAAATTTAATACACAACATACTTAAATAATTAATAAATTACATACTTGTTTTCAAATCTTTAACCAAAATAATGTTTTTTAAGATATCAAATTTTTTCCACATAATTTTGTCCTACACTAGAACAAATGAAGTTGGTTGTTTTGAGGAATTCGTTATCCCACTTAATTATTAATTATCAAGCATTTGCAAATATCTAAAATCAGTTAGGTATTGACTAAGAATGAATCTAGAAATAATTGAAATGGTCAAATGATACTCAGAATTGTATTATCTGCACTTTCTGTACATAATTTGCACATTATATGCGTAATTAGCATTTATAATCTAATATTTTTGAATAAATAACATATGAATAGTATTCTAGAAAGAATTAAGAGTCTAAATTAAGATTATTGTGATGAAATGACTTAGAATGAATCTAGAAACGATTGAAATGATCAAATGATCTTCAGAATTGCATTATTTGCACTTTATATGAGTAATTAGCATGTATAATCCAATCTTTTCGAATAAATAACATATGAATCGTATTCTAGACAGAATAAAGAGTTTAAATGTAGATTATTGTAATGAAACGACTTAGAATGAATCTAGAAACGATTGAAATGGTCAAACATTCCTTAGAATTGCATTATTTGCACTTTCTGAGCATTATTTGCACTTTATATGCATAATTAGCATGTTTTATCAAATCTTTTTGAATAAATAACATATGAATCGTATTCTAGACAGAATATTGTATAATGCCTTAGAATGAATCCAGTAACAATTGAAATTGTCAAATGATGCTCAGAATTGCATTATTTGCACTTTATATGCGTAATTAGCATGTATAATCTAATCTTTTTGAATAAATAACATATGAATCATATTCTAGACAGTATAAAAAGTTTAAATGTAAATTAATGTGATGAAATGACTTTTAATGAATCCAGAAACGATTCAAATGGTCAAATGATGCTCAAAATTGAATTATTTGCACTTTCTTTGCATTATTTGCATTTTAGATGCGTAATTAGCATGTATAATCCGATATTTTTGAATAAATAACATTTGAATCGTATTCTAGATAGAATAAAGAGTTTAAATTCAGATTATTGTGATGAAATGACTTAGAATGAATCCAGATAGAAATGGTCAAATGATGCTCAGAACTGCATTATTTGCACATTATATGCGTAATTTGCATGTATAATCTAATCTTTTTCAATAAATAACATATGAATCGTATTCTAGAAGGAATAAAGAGTTTAAATGTAGATTGTTGTGATGAAATGACTTAGAATTAATCCAGAAACGATTGAAATGGTCAAAAGATGCCAGAATTGCATTATTTGCAATTTATATGCGTAATTAGCCTGTATAATCTAATCTTTTTGAATAAAAAATATATGAATCGTATTCTAAAAAGAATAAAAAGTTTAAATGTAGATTATTATGATGAAACTTAGAATGAATCCAGAAACGATTGAAATGGTCAAATGATGGTTAGAACTGCATTGTTTGCAATTTATATGCGTAAGTAGCATGTATAATTCAATCTTTTTGAATAAAAAACATATGAATCGAATTTTAAAAAGAATAAAGAGTTTAAATGTAGATTATTGTGACGAAATGAATTAGACTGAATCGAGAAATGATTGAAATGGTCAAATGATGCTTAGAACTGCATTATTTGCAATTTATATGCGTAAGTAGCATGTATAATCCAATATTTTTTAACAAATAATATATGAATCGTATTCTAAACAGAATAAAGATTTTAAATGTAGATTATTGTGATCAAATGACTTAGAATGAATCTAAAAACGATAGAAATGATCAAATGATGCTCAGAACTGCATCATTTGCCCATTATATGCGTAATTAGCATGTATAATCCAAAATTTTTCAATTAAAAATATATGAATCGTATTCTAGATAGAAGAAAGAGTTTAAATGTAGATTATTGTGATGAAATGATTTAGAATGAATCCAGAAACGATTGAAATTGTCAAATGATAGAATTGCATTATTTGCACTTTATATGCGTAATTAGCATGTATAATCCAATATTTCTGAATAAATAACATATTAATCGTATTCTAGACATAATAAAGAGTTTAAATATAGATTGTTTTGATGAAATGACTTAGAATGAATGCAGAAACGATTGAAATGGTCAAATGATTTTTAGAATTGCATTATTTGGACTTCATATGTGTAATTAGCAAGTATAATCCAATCTTTTTGAATAAATAACATATGAATCTTATTTAAGACAAAATAAAGAGTTTAAATGTAGATTATTGTGATGAAATGACTTTGAATGAATCCAGAAACGATGGAAATTGTCAAATGATGCTCAGAATTTCATTATTTGAACTTTATATGCGAAATTAGCTAGTAAAATCCAATCTTTTTGAATAAATAACATAAGAATCATATTATAGAAAGAATAAAAGAGTTTAAATATCGATTATTGTAATCAAATAACTTAGAATTATCAAACATTGAATGAAATGGTTAAATGATGCTCAGAATTGCATAATTCGCACTTTATATGCGTAATTAGAATGTATAATCCAATGTTTTTGAATAAATAATACATGAATACTCTTATAGAAAGAATAAAGAGTTTAAATTGTAGATTATTGTTGTGAAATTACATGGAATAAATACTGAAACGATTGAAATGGTCAAATAATGCTCAAAATTGCATTATTTGCACTTTCTGTGCATTATTTACAATTTATAAGTATTAATTAGCATGTATAAACCAATATTTTTGAATAAATAACATATGAATAGTATTCGACACAGAATAAAGAGTTCAAATATAGATTATTGTGATAAAATGACTTAGAATGAATCCAGAAACGATTGAAATTGTCAAATGACGCTCAAAATTGCATGATTTGCACTTAATGTGCGTAATTGGTATGAATAATCCAATCTTTTTGAATAAATAACATATGAATCGTATTCTAGATAGAATAAAGAGTTTAAATGCAGATTACTGTGATGAAATGATTTAGAATGAATCCAGAAACGATTGAAATGGTCAAATGATGCTCAGAATTGCATTATCTGCACTTTATATGCGTAATTAGCATGTATAATCCAATCTTTCTAAATAGATAACTATCAATCGTATTCTATAAAGAATAAAGAGTTTAAAAGTAATTTATTGTGATGAAATGACTTATAAGTAATCCTCATAATTGCATTATTTGCATTTTATATGCGTAATTAGTATGTATAATCCAGTCTTTTTGAATAAAGAACAGATGAATCATATTCTAGATAGAATAACAAGTATAAATGTAGATTATTGCGATGAAATGACTTAAAATGAATCCAGAAATGATTGAAATGGTCAAATGATGCTCATAATTGCATTACTTGCACTTTCTGTGCATTATTTTGCACTTTATACGCGTCATTAGCATGCATAATCCAATAATTTTGAATAAATAACAAATGAATTGTATTCCAGACAAAATAAAAAGTTTAAATGTAGATTATTGTGATGAAATGACTTAGAATGTATCCAGAAATGATAGAAATGGTCAAATAATACTAAGAATTGCATTATTTGCACTTTATATGAGTAATTAGCCTGTATAATCCAATCTTTTTGAATAAATAACATATGTACCGTATTCTAGATGGAATAAAGGGTTTAATTGTAGATTATTGTGATGAAATTACTTAGAATGAATTCCGAAACGATTGAAATGGTCAAATGAATGCTTCAAATTATATTACTTGCAATTCTGTGCATTATTTGCAATTAGTATGCGTAATTAGCATGTATAATCCAATATTTTTTACTAAATAACATATAAATCGTATTCTAGACAGAGTAAAAAGCTTAAATTTAGATTATTGTGATTAAATGAGTTAAAATGGATCCAGAAACGACTGAAATGGTCAAATGATGCTCAGAATTACATTATTTGCAATTTCTGTGCATTATTTGCAATTTATATGCGTAATTAGCATGTATAATCCAATCTTTTTGAATAAATAACATATGAATCGTATTCTAGACACAAAAAAGAGTTTAAATGTAGATTATTGTAGTTTAAGTGGTGAAATAACATAGAATAAATCCGAAAACGTTTGGAATGATCAAATGATGCTCATAATAGCATTATTTGCACTTTTCTGTGCATTATTTGCACTTTATCTGCGTAATTGGAATGTATAATTCAATCTTTTTGAGTAAATAACATATGAATCGTATTCTAGAAAGAATAAAAATTTAAATATAGATTAATGTGATGAAATGACTCAGAATGAATCCAGAAATGATTGAAATGGTCAAATGATGCTCATAATTGCATTATTTGCACTTTCTGTGCATTATTTGAACTTTATATGCGAAATTAGCATTTATTATCCAATCTTAATGAATAAATACCATATGAATCGTATTCTAGATAGAATATAGAGTTTAAATATAGATTATTGAGATGAAATAACTTAGAATGAATCCAGAAACGATATATAAAGACAAATGATGCTCAAAATTGCATATTTGCAATTTCTGTGCATTAATTGCAATTTATATGCGTAATTAGCATTTATAATCCAACATTTTTAAATAAATAACATATGAATTATATTATAGACAGAATAAATGGTTTAAATGCAGATTATTGTGATGAAATGACATAGAATGTAAGCAGAAACGATTGAAATGGTCAAATGAATGCTCAGAATTGAATTATTTATACTTTCTGTGAATTATTTGCACTTTCTGTGCATTATTTGCAATTAGTATGCGTAATTAATATGTATAATCCAATCTTTTTAAATAAATAACATATGAATTGTATTCTAGATAGAATAAAGAGTTTAAATGTAGATTATTGTGATGAAATGACTTAGAATGAATCTAGAAACGAAAGAAATTGTCGAATGATGCTCAGAACTGCATTATTTGCACATTATATGTGTAATTCGCTTGTATCAATGTTTTTCAATAAATAACATATGAATCGTATTCTAGAAAGAATAAACTGTTTAAATGTATATAGTTGTAATGAAATAACTTAGAATGAATCCAGAAACGATTGAAATGGTTAAAAGATACTCAAATTGCATTATTTGCAAGTTATATGCGTAATTAGAATGTATAATCCAATCTTTTTGAAGTAAAAACAGATGAATCGTATTCTAAAAAGAATAAAGAGTTTAAATTTAGATTATTGTGAAGAAATGACTTAGAATGAATCCAGAAACGATTGAAATGGTCAAATGATGCTTAGAACTGCATTATTTGCAATTTATAAGTAGCATGTATAATTCAATCTTTTTGAATAAAAAATATATGAATAGTATTCTAAATAGAATAAAAGTTTAAATGTAGATTATTGTGACGAAATCATTAAGAATGAATCCAGAAACGATTGAAATTGTCAAATGATGCTAAGAATTGCATTGTTTGCACTTTAAATGCGTAAGTAGCATGTATAATCCAATCTTTCTGAATAAATAACATATGAATCGCATTCTAGACAGAATAAAAATTTCAAACGTAGATTATTGTGATGAAATGACATAGAATGAATCCAGAAACGATAGAAATGGTCAAATGATGCTCAGAATTGCATTATTTGCACTTTATATGCGAAATTATCTAGTATAATCCAATCTTTTTGAATTAATAACATATGCATCGTATTCTAGAAAGAATAAATAGTTTAAATGTCGATTATTGTAATGAAATGACTTCGAATTTATCAAAAATTGAATGAAATGCTCAAATGATGCTCAGAATTGCATTATTTGCACTTTATATGCGTAATTAGAATGTATAATCCCATCCTATCAAATTTAATAAATAACATATGAATCCTCTTATAGAAAGAATAAAGAGTTTAAATGTAGATTATTGTTATGAAATTACCTGGAATGAATCCTGAAACGATTGAAATGGTCAAATGATGCTCAAAATTGCATTATTTGCACTTTGTGTGCATTATTTACAATTTATAAGTATTAATTAGCATGTATAAACCAATCATTTTGAATAAATAACATATGAATAGACAGAATAAAGAGCTCAAATATTGATTATTGTGATAAAATGACTTATAATGAATCCAGAAACAATAGAAATGGTCAAATGATCCTCAGAATTGCCTGATTTGCTATTTACGTGCGTAATTAGCATTTTTAATCCAATCTTTTTGAATGAAAAAACAGATGAATCGTATTCTAGACAGAATAAAGTGTTTAAATGCAGATTACGGTAATGAATTGATTTAGAATGAATCAAGAAACGATTGAAATGGTCAAATAATGCTCAGAATTGCATTCTCTGCACTTTATATGCGTAATTAGGATGTATAATCCAATCTTTCTAAATAAATAACTATGAATCACATTCTAGACAGAATAAAGAGTTTAAGAGTGGATTATTGTGATGAAATGACTTAGAGTTTATCCAGAAAAGAAAGAAATGGTCATATGATCCTCTGAATTGCATTATTTGCATTTTATATGCGTAATTAGCATGTACAATCCAGTCTTTTTGAATAAAGAACATATGAATCATATTCTAAATAGAATAAAGAGTTTAAATATAGATTATTGTGATGAAATAACTTAGAATGAATCCAGAAAATATTGAAATAGTCAAATGATGCTCATAATTGCATTATTTGTACTTTCTGTGCATTATTTTGCACTTTGTATGCGTAATTAGCATGCATAATCCAATATTTTTGAATAAATAACATATGAATCGTATTCTAGACACAATAAAAAGTTTAAATGAAGATTATTGGGATGAAATGACTTAGAATGAATCCAGAAAAAATTGAAATGGTCAATTGATTCTTAGAATTGCATTATTTGCATTTTATATGTGTAATTAGCATGTATAATCCAATCTTTTTAATAAATAACATATGAATCGTATTCTATACAGTATAAAGAGTATAAATGAAGATTATTGTGATGAAATAATTTAGAATGAATCCAGAAACGACTGAAAAGGTAAAATGATGCTTAAAATTGCATTATTTGCATTTTATATGCGTAATTGGCATATATAATATAATCTTTCTGAATAAATAACATATGAATCATATTCTAGAAAAAATAAAGTGTTTAATTGTAAATTATTGTTATGAAATAACTTAGAATGATGCTCATAATTTCATTATTTGCTCTTTCTGTGGTTTCTTTACACTTTATATGCATAATTAGCATGGATAATGCAATAGTTTTGAATAAATAATATATGAATCGTATTCTAGACATAATAAAGTGTTTAAATGTAGGTTATTATGATAAAATGGCCTAGAATGAATTCAGAAACAATTGAAATGATCAAATGATGCTAAGAATTGCATTATTTGCACTTTATATGCGTAATTAGCATGTATAATCCAATCTTTTTCAATAAATAACATATGATCGTATTCTAGACAGAATAAAGGGTTTAAATGTAGATTATTGTGATGAAATTACATAGAATGTAGCAGAAACGATTGAAATGGTCAAATGATGCTCAGAATTGCATTATTTGCACTTCATATGCGTAATTTGTCTGTATAATCCAATCTTATTGAATAAATAACATATGAATCATATTCTATACAGAATAAAGGATTTAATTGTAGATTATTGTGATGAAATTGCTTAGAATGAATCCAGAAACGATTGAAATGGTCAAATGAATGCTCCGAATTGCATTATTTGCAATTAGTATGTGTAATTAGCATGTATTGTCCAATATTTTTTAATAAATAATATGTAAATCGTATTCTAGATGGAATAAAGAGCTTCAATTTACATTATTGTGATGAAATGAGTTAGAATGGATCCAGAAACGATTGAAATGGTCAAATGATGCTCAGAATTTGCATTATTTGCAGTTTCTGTGCATTATTTGCAATTTATATGCGTAATTAGCATTTATAATTCAATCTTTTTTAATAAATAAGATATGGATCGTATTCTAGACAGAAAAAAGAGTTTAAATATAGATTATTGTGGTTTAAGTGGTGAAATGATTTAGAATGAATCCAAAAACGTTTGAAATGGTGAAATGATGCTCAGAATAGCATTATTTGCACTTTCTGTGCATTATTTGCACTTTATATGTGTAATTACCATGTATAATCCAATTTTTTTAAATAAATAACATATGAATCGTATTCTAGACAGAATAAAAAGTTTAAATGTAGATTAATGTGATGAAATGACTTAGAATAAATTCAGAAATGATTGAAATGGTCAAATGATGCTCAGAATTGCATTCTTTGCACTTTAAGTGCATTATTTGAACTTTATATGCGTAATTAGCATTTATAATTTAATCTTTTTGAAACAAATACCATATGATTCGTATTCTAGATAGAATTTATTGTTTAAATGTATATTATTGTGGTGAAATGACTTAGGATGAATCCTGACACAATATAAAAGGACAAATGATGCTCAGAATTGCATTATTTGCATTTTATGTGCATAAATTGCACTTTATATGCGTAATTAGCATGTATAATTCAATCTTCTTGAATAAATAACAAATGAATCGTATTCTAGACAGAATAAAAGGTTTAAATGTAGATTATTTTAATGAAATGACATAGAATGTAAGCAGAAACGATTGATATGGTAAAACGAATGATCAGGATTGCATTATTTATACTTTCTGTGACTTATTTGCACTTTCTGTGTATTATTTGCAATTAGTATGCGTAATTAGCATGTATATTCCATTCTTTTTGCATAAATAACACATAAATTGTATTCTAGACAGAAGAAAGAGTTTAAATGTAGATTATTGTGATGAAATAACATAGAATGAATAAAGAAACGATTGAAATGGTCAAATGATGCTCAGAATTACATTATTTCCACTTTATAATCAGAACTGCATTATTTGCACTTTATATGCGTAATTAGTAAGAATAATCTAATATTTTTGAACAAATAACATATGAATGGTATTCTAGGCAGAATAAAGATTTTAAATGTATATTATTGTGATGAAATAACATAGAATGAATCCAGAAACGATAGAAATAGTCAAATGATGCTCAGAACTGCATTATTTGCAAATTATATGCGTAATTCACATGTATAATCCAATATTTTTTAATAAATAACATATGAATCGTATTCTAGAAAGAATAAAGAGTTTAAATGTATATTGTTGCGATGAAATGACTTAGAATGAATCCAGAAACGATTGAAATGGTCAAAAGATGCCAGAATTGCATTATTTGCACTTTATATGCGTAATTAGCATGTATAATCCAATCTTTTTGAATAAAAAATATATGAATCATATTCTACAAAGAATTAAAGAGTTTAAATGTAGATTGTTGTGATGAAATGACTTAGAATGAATCCATAAACGATTGAAATGGTCAAAAGATGCCAGAATTGCATTATTTGCACTTTATATGCGTAATTAGCATGTATAATTCAATCTTTTGAATAAAAAATGTATGAATCGTATTCTAAAAAGAATAAATAGTTTAAATGTAGATTATTGTGATGAAATGACTTAGACTGAATCCAGAAACGATTGAAATGGTCAAATGATGCTTAGAAATGCATTATTTGCAATTTATATGCCTAAGTAGCATGTATAATCCAATATTTTTTAACAAATAATATATGAATCGTATTTAAAAAGAATAAAGAGTTTAAATATAGATTATTGTGATGAAATAACTTAGAATAAATCCGAAAACGATAAAAATGATCAAATGACGCTCAGAACTGCATTATTTGCTCATTATATGTGTAATTAGCATGTATAATGAAATATTTTTCAATTAAAAACATATGAATCGTATTCTGGACTGAATAAAGAGTTTAAATGTAGATTATTGTGATGAAATGATTTAGAATGAATCCAGAAACAATTGAAATTGTCAAATGATGCTAATAATTACATTATTTGCATTTTATATGCGTAATTAGCATGTATAATCCAATCTTTCTGAATAAATAACATATTAATCACATTCTAGACAGAATAAAGAGTTTAAATGTAGATTGTTTTGATGAAATAACTTAGAATGAATGCATAAACGATTGAAATGGTCAAATAATGCTCATGATTGCATTATTTGCACTTTATATGCGAAATTAGCTAGTATAATCCAATCTTTTTGAATAAATAACATATGAATCGTATTCTAGAAAGAATAAAAAATTTATATGTCGATTATTGTAATGAAATGACTTAGAATTTATCAAAAATTGAATGAAATGGTTAAATATTCTCAGAATTGCATTATTTACATTTTATATGCGTAATTATAATGTATAATCCAATCTTTTTGAATAAATAACATATGAATCCTCTTATAGAAAGACTAAAGTGTTTAAATGTAGATTATTGTTATGAAATTATTTGGAATGAATCCTGAAACGATTGAAATGGTCAAATGATGCTCAAAATTGTATTTTTTGCAATTTCTGTGCATTATTTTGCACTTTATATGCGTAATTAGCATGCATAATCCAATATTTTTGAATAAATAACATATGAATCGTATTCTAAACACAATAAAAAGTTTAAATGTAGATTATAGTGATGAAATGACTTAGAATTAGTCCAGAAATGATAGAAATGGTCAAATAATGTTCAGAATTGCAATATTTGCACTTTATATGCGTAATTAGCCTGTATAATCGAATCGTCTTGACTAAATAACATATGAATCATATTCTTGATGGAATAAAGGGTTTAATTGTATATTATTGTGATGAAATTACTTAGAATGAATCCCGAAACGATTGAAATGTTCAAATGAATGCTCTGAATTGCATTAGTTGCATTTTTGTGCATTATTTGCAATTAGTATGCGCAATTAGCATGTATAATCCATTTTTTAATAAATAACATATAAATCGTATTCTAAATAGAATAAAGAGCTTAAATTTAGATTATTGTGATGAAATGAGTTAGAATGGATCCAGAAATGACTGAAATGATCAAATGATGCTCAGAATTGCATTATTTGCACTTTCTGTGAATTATTTGAAATTTATATGCATAATTAGTATGTATAATCCAATCTTTTTGAATAAATAAGATATAGATCATATTCTAAACAGAGAAAAGAGTTTAAATGTAGATCATTGTGGTTTAAGTGGTGAAATGACTTAAAATGAATCCAAAAATATTTGAAATGATCAAATGATGCTCAGAAATAGCATTATTTGCACTTTCTGTGCATTATTTGCAATTTATATGTGTAATTAGAATGTATAATCCAATCTTTTTGAATAAATAAAATATGAATCGTATTCTAGAAATAATAAAAAGTTTAAATGTATATTACTGTAATGAAATGACTTAGAATGAATCCAGAAATGATTCAAATGGTCAAATGATGCTCAGAATTGCATTATTTGCATTTTCTGTGCATTATTTAAACTTTATATGCATTATTAGCATTTATAATCCAATCTTTCTGAAGACATACCATATGAATTGTATTCTAGATAGAATATAGAGTTTAAATATAGATTATTGTGGTGAAATGACTTAGAATGAATCCAGAAATGATATAAAAGGACAAATGATGCTCAAAATTGCATTATTTGAAATTTCTGTGCATGAATTGCACTTTATATGCGTAATTAGCATGTATAATCCAATCTTTTTGAATAAATAACATATGAATCGTATTCTAGACAGAATAAAGGGTTTAAATGTAGATTATTGTGATGAAATGACATAGAATGTAAGCAAAAACGATTGAAATGGTCAAATGAATGCCCAGAATTGCTTTATTTATACTTTCTGTGAATTATTTGCAATTAGTATGCATAATTAGCATGTATAATCCAATCTTTTTGAATAAATAACATATGAATTGTAATATAGACATAATAAAGAGTTTAAATGTAGATTATTGTGATGAAATGACTTAGAATGAATAAAGAAATGATAGAAATGGTCAAATGATGCTCGGAATTGCATTATTTCCACTTTATATTCAGAACTGCATTATTTGCACTTTATATGCGTAATTAGCATGAATAATCTAATTTTTTTAAACAAATAACATATGAATCGAATTCTAGAAAGAATAAAGATTTTAAATGTAGATTGTTGTGATGAAATGATTTAGAATGAATCCAAAAACGATAGAAATGGTCAAATGATGCTCAGAGCTGCCTTATTTGCACATTATATACGTAATTCACATGTATAATCCAATCTTTTCAATAAATAACATATGAATCGTATTCTAGATAGAATAAAGAGTTTAAATGTAGATTGTTGTGATGAAATGACTTAGAATGAATCTAGAAACGATTGAAATGGTCAAAAGATGCTCAAAATTGCATTATTTGCACTTTTTGTGCATTATTTGAACTTTAATAGCAGCAGTGCCCGCTCAATGTGTGGGGCAGACTTCAAATGCATAAAAAAGATATTTTTTTGACATGAATATAGTTTGATAATTATAATTACAAAATAAGCATAAAGAATCTAAGTACAACAAAAACATCACTGATTATAATAATAAACTAATTCAACTCTGTATGTCAAATCGAAAAACATCACTGTTTTGAAGGTTTGGACCAAAATCTAATTGTGCTATTAGTGTTCCTATTTAGCCATATCTGAACTTATAAGTTCTCATCTCATCCGTTGACAGAGGTCAGGTACATGGTTTTTTTACGATTATATTGCCATAGAGAATCAAGGAAGAAGGTTCGGCGCTAGAATACGATTGAAAGAGATGGATTTCATTAGCGGGTTCGACCGACGACGGATTTGGATCCGCTAAGCCCTCTGGCCATCGCAGCTGTCGAAGAGGGTACCTACAGAATCGTGAAGTCGAGAGAAAAACCATGGTGGTTTTCGTTTTCGTTGCTTTGCCTTCAATAATTATCAATCGATAGTTATTCGATTTAGTCCTTGAAAATCTTATTTCTGTATTCTCCGGCGATCACCGTCACCAAAGTTGGCGAGGTTAGTCCCGTTAGAATCGTGGTTCGAAGTAGAATAATGCTTATGATTGCTTGAAGGTGTATAGCCGAAGAAAAGGCGAAGATAATGATCAGATGATCATCTATGTAACTATCTGTTACTATATATAATAAAAAAAATTATAAGAGGAGAAACTTTACCTCTAAGAATTGTGTACTCACTTAATGTTATGTTAAAAAGTTAAATAACTGAACTTTCTGCAGACACAAACATATATATAGAAAATGAAATGACTATTGGACTTCCAAAATATTAAATTTTGTAAAAATGAACAGTCCTCTTTAGTATCCAGAAACGTTAAAGTCTTCGTTAAGAAAAAATATTAAAAAAAATAATGACATGGAACTGAAGAGTCTAAATTCAATTTCTCTCAGAAACATGATAATAACTCACTAATAACTGCACTATATTAGAAACTCAAAATAATAATTAAAGTAAATTATATAGAACACCCTACAACCCAAATAATTATTAAAACCTATACCATAGTTAAACTCAAATAATCAATTTAATCTATTTCAATTCTTAATTCTTAAAATATATATAAACTGAAGCATATGATAAATGACTCACATGATGAATATTCTTTTTTTTTATTGCAAACTGTATGGAATCAATAACAAATACCTAATCTAATAATATGGCAACTAAAGCATAAATTAAAAAAGAAAATATATTCACCTTACATATTTGATATATCACACTGGCCTTTGTCCTCTATGCAGCACCACAACCTCTTTCTTTTTAATGACATAGTGTGTTTCAAATATATAGCTGCGGCCATTCCAATCCATAAACTCAAATCTTGTCAAATACCCCAATTGTATAGGGGAAGGAACGGGAATGGTAAATAAAGAATGTAATATTGCTAATGCTATTAATCTATTTTACTAATATTAATGGTAAATATAATAGTTAAGAGAAAGCCTTCAATCAAAGCGCTTTGACCGGAGTCTCAGTTAAACCCCGTCAGATCTCAATTTTGAAAGTTCAAACGACCGATCCAAACCGTCAAATATGTTCTCCATATTGAAATCTCCTCGCCGACCAAAATTTTCATTTTTTTGAATTTTTTAAGTATTTTTTTCGGATTTTCAAAAATCGTTAATCTAATTTGTTCTGAACCCTACAAAAATTGTTGTTTTTGAAAATCCGAAAAAAATACTTAAAAAATTCAAAAAAATGAAAATTTTAGTCGGCAAGGAGATTTCAATATGGAGATCATATTTGACAGTTCGGATCGGTCGTTTGAACTTTCAAAATTGAGAACCGACGGGGAAAACTCGAAAACATTATTCTTACTGATGTTAAGTTAACTTTTCTAGAATTAATGACATCATAGTAAGAAACTAATTCATGCCTCAACATGAAGAACCGAAATTTCAAAAAAAGTTACAAAAACACAACGCTTTATTTATAATGTTCATTTTGATATGAAAAAAATATACTTCTATCAATTAAGAGTTAAAGAGCTGGCTTTACTTGTACCATCACCAGTACCAATCACAATACATTTTTGCTAATGATTCTCTAAGCTTCTCTGGTTCCAATTGAAACCTTCCATCCGCGCTCTTCACTGAAAATTCTAAATCTTCTGGAAGCACTGAAAAATAGAAAAAGAATAAAAAATAAATGAGTGAAAAATTGACAAATTATGATATTGGAGTGTAAATAGATTTTCTGTATTGTCCAATTATTGAAAAAAACAGTCAAATAAATGCATAAATTTTTATATGTGTGGATCATCATTAGAAATGACAGTCTAACAAAAACAAAAAAAATGAAACTAAAGAAGCCCATCTTCGTGTCAGGCATTTACTGGATTTCGAGTACCAAAAAGGACCGGTGCAGTAGCAAGTTCTGGACTAATCTTTCCTTTGACTACTAAACTATTATAATATAAATGTGCGTCATATTTTTCTGTCAATTAAAACGCTACATTGCATAACACATAATCCTATCCGTCGATGAATCAGAATGGTTAAATCTCCTCCGTTTGGATGCGTTGAGAATAAGATAGGAAGAAGGAAGAAGAGAAGAAATTTATTGGGAAGGGATAATTTATTGGAAAGTGTGTAACTTTTATGAAGAGTTTGGATGGTTAGAAATAAATTTATTGGTAAAAAAGTGATTATTCCTTATTCTTTATTCCGGGAAGAAGCCATCCAAACGGAGCCTAGAAGAGATCGGTTATGCCCTTAATTTAATCTCCAATTGGTGTCACAATCTTAAAATGTTGAAACATTTTTGCTAACGCATCCACTACACACATGAGGCTTCAGTACCTTATATTGTTATTACTATTTTTTTTTTTTTTGGGTTTCTTAGCTTGCGCCTCCGTGAAAATTCCTGTGGGAAATCCATAGTAAAAATCACAATAAAAAAAAAAAGAGAAGTTCAATAAATGTAAATGTGTAAATACAAAAAGGCACTCATGCGGAAGGTCTGCGAAAAGATACATGGTCAAGTATTACTTTGGTTTCAGAATATCCAGTGCACAGCTCTTCCACCACTTCAATGTGTAAATTAAGTCCCTAATGCAAAAAAAGGGAAGCTCAACATGACTCTCCAAAGTTCCAATAATATTCTGAAAACCTCATATTAAAAGAATGTCAAATTTATACTATATTGATGCCTTTCCAACTATAGGTTAAATTATTTCTATATAATGTAATATAGTGTACTATATGAGCAGTGAGGCCACTTGACAATGATGAAGGTAAAATAGGAAATGTAAGTGAACTTTTGTTAAATGCAAGTGCCACACGTATTAAATACCAAAAGGTAATTATTTTGGAAATATTGTTATTAATTTTAGTAGTGGAGTGGAGCCTAAAAATTCAATCTTAAGTTGTTTGAAATTAACACATTCTGAGGTGTGAGTAGTTTGTAGAAATTATATTTTTTAATTTGCACCTGGTACTGGTACCTACCCATGCCAACCCGGTGAGGAGGATACTGAAAAAACATAACTGGTTTTGTATCTCAATTCCTTAAAAACGATACCTTATGCTTGACTAAGCCTTGATTTTTGCCTAAACCCAATTAAGCACCAAAAATTGACTACTAAAATAAGAGCACCAAGTTCAGATATGGCTTGTAAAGAAATAAAATAAAACCAAACATGACCAATTGATGTAAGATTCAAATCAAAGAATTTCTGAGTACATGTACTGGTAAATTAAGGAGAAATTTAAATAAAATACGAAAATCCAAATCGAAAATTCAAAAGCTTTCACTTTAAACATTTACATGTGCGCACACCTCTAATTTTGATTGTCCATTTGCTTCAATCTAATTAGGTCGCAAGGTTGACAAATAAAACTTGAATTTGTTTCTTTTTTTTTCTTCCGACGAAAGACACAGAAGATTGAGGAGAAAAGCTAAAAGCACAAAGAAGATTAAATAACTTAAAAAGGCACAAAGTATACTCTAGTATTGTTAGTCCAAAACAAAATCAGAAAAAAAATTAATCATCAAGGGACATAAATTAATTATCAATAATAAATAAGAGTTTAAATTTCACTAACTATTGAAGATCGCCCAAGCATCGGCTCGGTTGGTTCGATCCCCACTCGGAGGAAGGGCTGAGGATGGGGCGAGCTAGCAGAGAAGAGGGAGGAGGTGTAGGGGTTGGCGAAGAGGAAGGCTTGGCGGAGGTAACGGTGAGGCGAGTTTAGCGAATGAAACCTAGGTTTCATGAGACGAAGAAATGTAGGAGGGGCAAGAAACAACAGAAAGGATACGATGACGAAGTTGAACGGACGCGAATAAATGTAGGAAGCGCAGGAAAAAAATAAAATCATGCGAACGGAGAATCGAACGCATCCCACCGCCTAGGAACCACATCCTCAGCAGCCAACAACATTTGGCTGCTCCAAACAGCCAAAATTTTATTTTTGTAATATTTCAAAATTTTAAAATTCAAATATTAAATCCAAACCGTTGATCTTATTTAATTTTACGGACGATGCGTTTTCACATAAGTTTTATAAAATTTGGAGTAGATTTGATACATGATTAAGTGACTATATTATGAACGCATTAGAATTAATCAGTGATAGTTAACCAGATTCGTTAATTTGTTGACCACTTGATCTAGTATCAAATCAATTCCAAATTTCATAAAATTTAAGTGAAAATATATCGCCCGTAAAATTAAACAAAAGATCAACGGTTTGAATTCAACATTTAAATTTTAAAATGTTGAAATATTAAAAAAAAAATTTGGCTGTTTGGAGCAGCCAAATGTCGGCTGTTGAGGATGTGGATCCCACTGCCTAGCCAGTTTCAGATAAATGGCTGTCCTTTTATCTGAAATACAAATCCAGACCATAGATTTTATTAGATAAAAAAAATCAATGATCCATATCTGATGTTAAGGGTAAAATACAACCTGTCTGATTTTTCTTACAACCTTTGTAGGATGCTTTTATAAGTAGTAAAGATATGCAATTAGCATTTATAATCCAATCTTTTTGAAGATATACCATATGAATTGTATTTTAGATAGAATATAGAGTTTAAATATAGATTATTGTGGTAAAATGACTTAGAATGAATACAGAAATGATATAAAAGGACAAATGATGCTCAGAATTGCATTATTTGAAATTTCTGTACATCAATTGCACTTTATATGCCCAATTAGCATGTATAATCCAATCTTTTTGAATAAATAACATATAAATCGTATTCTAGACAGAATAAAGGGTTTAAATGTAGTATATTGTGATGAAATGACATAGAATGTAAGCAGAAACGATTGAAATTGTCAAATGAATGCCCAAAATTGTTTTATTTATACTTTCTGTGAATTATTTGCACTTTCTGTGCATTATTTGCAATTAGTATGCGTAATTAGCATGTGTAATTAAATTTTTTTGAATAAATAACATATGAATTGTATTCTAGACAGAATAAAGAGTTTAAATGTAGATTATTGTGACGAAATGACTTAGAATGAATAAAGAAATGATTGAAATGGTCAAATGATAATCAGAATTGCATTATTTTCACTTTATATTCAGAACTGCATTATTTTCACTTTATATGCATAATTAGCATGAATAATCTAATATTTTTGAACAAATAACATATGAATCGAATTCTAGAAAGAATAAAGATTTTAAATGTAGATTGTTGTGATGAAATGACTTAGAATGAATCCAGAAACGATATAAATGGTCAAATGATGCTCAGAACTGCATTATTTGCACATTATATACGTAATTCGCATGTATAATCCAATCTTTTTCAATAAATAACATATGAATCGTATTCTAGAAAGATTAAAGAGTTTAAATGTAGATTGTTGTGATGAAATGACTTAGAATGAATTCAGAAATGATTGATATGGTCAAAAGATGCTTAGAACTGTATTATTTGCACATTATATGCGTAATTAGCTTGAATAATCCAATCTTTTCGAATAAAAAACATATGAATCGTATTCTAGAAAGAATAAAGAGTTTAAATGAAGATTGTTGTGATGAAATGACTTAGAATGAATCCAGAAACGATTGAAATGATCAAATGATACTTAGTACTGCATTATTTCCAACTTATATGCGTAAGTAGCTCGTATAATTCAAACTTTTTGAATAAAAAACATATGAATCGTATTAAAAAAAGTATAAAGAGTTTAAATGTATATTATTGTGATGAAATGACTTATAATTAATCCAGAAATGAAAGAAATGGTCATACGATCCTCAGAATTGCATTATAATCCAATCTTTTTGAATAAATAACATATAAATCGTATTCTAGACAGAATAAAGGGTTTAAATGTAGTATATTGTGATGAAATGACATAGAATGTAAGCAGAAACGATTGAAATTGTCAAATGAATGCCCAAAATTGTTTTATTTATACTTTCTGTGAATTATTTGCACTTTCTGTGCATTATTTGCAATTAGTATGCGTAATTAGCATGTGTAATTAAATTTTTTTGAATAAATAACATATGAATTGTATTCTAGACAGAATAAAGAGTTTAAATGTAGATTATTGTGACGAAATGACTTAGAATGAATAAAGAAATGATTGAAATGGTCAAATGATAATCAGAATTGCATTATTTTCACTTTATATTCAGAACTGCATTATTTTCACTTTATATGCATAATTAGCATGAATAATCTAATATTTTTGAACAAATAACATATGAATCGAATTCTAGAAAGAATAAAGATTTTAAATGTAGATTGTTGTGATGAAATGACTTAGAATGAATCCAGAAACGATATAAATGGTCAAATGATGCTCAGAACTGCATTATTTGCACATTATATACGTAATTCGCATGTATAATCCAATCTTTTTCAATAAATAACATATGAATCGTATTCTAGAAAGATTAAAGAGTTTAAATGTAGATTGTTGTGATGAAATGACTTAGAATGAATTCAGAAATGATTGATATGGTCAAAAGATGCTTAGAACTGTATTATTTGCACATTATATGCGTAATTAGCTTGAATAATCCAATCTTTTCGAATAAAAAACATATGAATCGTATTCTAGAAAGAATAAAGAGTTTAAATGAAGATTGTTGTGATGAAATGACTTAGAATGAATCCAGAAACGATTGAAATGATCAAATGATACTTAGTACTGCATTATTTCCAACTTATATGCGTAAGTAGCTCGTATAATTCAAACTTTTTGAATAAAAAACATATGAATCGTATTAAAAAAAGTATAAAGAGTTTAAATGTATATTATTGTGATGAAATAACTTATAATTAATCCAGAAATGAAAGAAATGGTCATACGATCCTCAGAATTGCATTATTTGAATTTTATATGCTTAATTAGTATGTATAATTCAACCTTTCTGAATAAATAACATATTAATCGTAATCTAGACAGACTAAAATACTTTAAATGTAGATTGTTGTGATGAAATGACTTAGAATGAATGCAGAAACGATTGAAATAGTCAAATGATTCTAAAAATTGCATTATTTGCACTTTATATGCTTAATTAGTATGTATAATCGAATCTTTCTGAATAAATAACATATTAATCGTATTCTAGACAGAATAAAGAGTTTAAATGTAGATTGTTTTGATGAAATGACTTAGAATGAATGCAGAAACTATTGAAATGGTCAAATGATGCTAAGAATTGCATTATTTACGCTTCATATGCGTAATTAGCATGTATAATCCAGTCTTTTTGAATAAACAACATATGATCGTATTCTAGACAGAATAAAGAGTTCAAATATAGATTATTGTGATGAAATGACTTATAATGAATCCACAAACGATAGAAATGGTCAAATGATGCTCAGAATTGTATTATTTGCACTTTATATGTGAAATTAGCTAGTATAATTCAATCTTTTTGAATAAATAACATATGAATCATATTCTAGAAAGAATAAAGTGTTTAAATGTCGATTATTGTAATGAAATGAATTAGAATTTATCAAAAATTGAATGAAATGGTCAAATTATGCTTAGAATTGCATTTTTTGCAATTTATATGCGTAATTAGAATGTATAATCCAATATTTTTGAATAAATAACATATGAATCCTCTTATAGAAAGAATAAAGAGTTTAAATGTAAATTATTATTGTGAACTTATTTGGAATGAATCCTGAAACGATTGAAATGGTCAAATGATGCTCAAAATTGCATGATTTGCACTTTATGTGCGTAATTAGCATGTATAATTCAATATTTTTGAATAAATAACATATGAATCGTATTTTAAACAGAATAAAGAGTTTAAATGCAGATTACTGTGATTAAATGATTTAGAATAAATACAGAAACGATTGAAATGGTCAAAAGATGCTCAGAACTGTATTATTTGCACATTATATGCGTAATTAGCTTGTATTCTAAGACAGAATAAAGAGTTTAAAAGTAGATTATTGTGATGAAATGAATTAGAATTAATCCAGAAAAGAAAGAAATGCTCATATGATCCTCTGAATTTCATTATTTACATTTTATGTGCGTAATTATACAATCTAGTCTTTTTGGATAAAGAACATATGAATCGTATTCCAGATAAAATAAAGAGTTTAAATGTAGATTATTGTAATGTAATGACTTAGAATGAATCTAGAATCGATTGAAATAGTCAAATGATGCTCATAATTGCATTATTTGCACTTTCTGTGCATTATTTTGCACTTTATATGCGTAATTAGAATGCATAATTCAATATTTTTGCATAAATAACATATGAATCGTATTCTAGACACAATAAAAAGTTTAAATGATGATTATTGTGATGAAATGACTTAGAATGAATCCAGAAAAGATTGAAATGGTCAATTGATTCTTAGAATTGCATTATTTACATTTTATCTGCTTAATTAGCATGTATAATCTAATATTTTTAATAAATGACATATGAATCGTATTCTAGACAGAATAAAGAGGATAAATGTAGATTATTGTGATGAAATAGTTTAGAATGAATGCATAAACGACTGAAATGGTAAAATGATTCTCAGAATTGCATTATTTGCTCTTTCTGTGGTTTCTTTACACTTTATATATATAATTAGCATGTATAATGCAATATTTTTGAATAAATAACATATGAATCGTATTCTAGATATAATAAAGTGTTTAAATGTAGATTATTATGATGAAATGACCTAAAATGAATTCAGAAATAATTGAAATGATCAAATGATGCTAAGAATTACATTATTTGCACTTTACATGTGTAATTAGCATGTATAATCCAATATTTTTGAATAAATAACATATGAATCGTATTCTAGACATAATAAAAATTTTAAAAGTAGATTATTGTAATTAAATGACTTAGAATGTGTCAAAAAACGATTAAAATGGTCAAATGATGCTCAGAATTGTATTATTTGTACTTTTTGTGCATTATTTACACTTTATATGCGTAATCAGAATGTATAATCCAATATTTTTAAATAAATAACATATGAATCGTATTCTAGACAGAATAAAAAATTTTAAATGTTGATTATTGTGATGAAATGACTTAGAATGAATTTAGAAACGATTGAAATCATCAAATAATGCTCATAATTGTATTAAATGCTTTTCGTGTGTATTATTTGCACTTTATATGCGTAATTAACATGTATAATCTAATATTTTTGAATAAATAACATATGAATCGTATTCTAGACAGAATAAAAAGTTTAAATGTAGATTATTGCGATGAAATGACTAGAATTAATTGAAATGATTAAATGATGTTCAAAATTACATTATTTGTATTTTATATGCATAATTAGCATGTATAATCCAATTTGTTACGTATAATCTAATTTTTTTGAATAAATAAGATATGATGCACTCGAAAAATAGCACACTACAATTTCTTATGCTAACCAATTGACAGTCACTGTCAATTCCTTTACAATTTCTGATGCTAAGGCAAAAAAAAAATAAATAAATAAAAATCCTACGAAAAAGCCATCATGCTATCTATCGCAATAAAAAGCAGGAGAGGCAAGTTTAGAACTCTCCAACGTCTACTATACAATTCTTATCCTGATCTAATCTTAGTTCAAATTCAGCTTCATACCAAACTCCCATTCACTTTCTCATTAAACAACCCAAACAAGCATAACTACAAATTCTTTGTGCACACAATTATGCATATCACTGCAGCTTCCAGCTGATAAGAGAATCAGCTTCCACGGGTAAGGAAGAACAAGTGGCATTTTCCTAAATATTTTTATATGGAAGGTTATTGGATGAGAGATGTCACCGTTAGAGGAAAATAGCTTGTGTTCTCGAACCAATGATGAGACACCCGAAACAGAGACCGAAGCTCAAGTGACATATGAGCAACAAACAACTGACCGACGATTTTACTTTTTTAAAGAAAGGATTGAAAGACCAAAGTTAAGAAGGGCCCAAATGAAAAAATAAAAAGCACGGAAAAGAAAGGACATTAGCAACTTGCAAATGCTCCTTACACCCATCCAATTTTCACATCCAACAAACCAACAAATCTAACGAGTCTATAACTATAGCAAGTTAAGAGCTACCAACTTATTGTTTGGAAAGTACCTTCAACATTTCCTTCCTATGCTTTCCTCAGATCTACAACAATTACACTTATGTTGTCTGCGCTTCCCCTCCCGAGCGCCAGCCTAGCCAGAATAGCAGATGCCATTCGACATCTGGGCTCCATCTGTCCTTCACATCCTTGGGCATGCTCTTGCTGCTGCAGCTCTTCACCTTGTGGTGAGGCAGTAGCAGGTTCACTCTGGCCGGTGGGAGCACTTAGGCTGATAGGCTCAGCTGGATCTGCCTCATCTAAGCTCTGACGAACCACATTACATGCCATCTCATTAGACAATACATCCCACAACCCATCACTGGCGAGTATCAGGAACTCATCCTGGTTAGTTCTTCTGATAGTCCTGATATCTGGTTCAGATATCACCTCTGGTTTCAGGAACCTATCTCCTGTTGATTAACAAATGAATATATGAGTACACATGTAAGTCTATGTGCCTATCGAAATGGCAACTAATTATTCTGTTTTTTGAAAGGACATTTGGAAGCTATGGCACGTCATGAATTCATGATTATAGCACATACAGAACATGAAGAAAATGAAAATGTAATTTTTTTTTTTCTCTTGTAGTAGACCAATATGGACGATTTACTGATAAATGGAAATAGAACATAACTTAATGTTTCAACCAAATTTGCACATTTTCTTTGCCTGTTAAAATAATGAAACTATCAAATTGTCTTGCTAATTTCACAACACACCCAAAACAGGGTCCCGAAACTTACTACAAAACTAATTTCATCAATCAATAGCCCAAGGCATTCACCGATATTCATAACACCTAATCGCAAGCAGGATATGCGAGAAAATTACTGACCAATTAAGAATTTCTGTATGTACACGAACTAAAGAATGTTTCAACAAAAATCAAGGCTTCATTTAGAACTTTGCATAACTGAAACATGTGATCTTAATTCTCTCCCTTATGGGAAATTTCACGAAAATGCCAGACCTGCAAAAATCATCCAAACAACTAATTACACAATGAAAATTTTCGTCACTAATCACGGAAATTGCCAAAAAAAAGAAAAAAAAAAACTCCGCACTTGTATTTTGCAAAATACCAAGTAGGTAACTTGTAGTGACCCGCTCATGGAATGACAAAGGAAATTTGAAGCAAACCCATGACACAAAAAAGTGTGTACAAATTAGTAATAAAACATAAAATTTCAACTTCTAGACCCTGCACCACAAGTAAAACTGCAGAGAAGTTGAAGAAAATTTATGTCCTATATTAACTTCTAGCCTCACATCACAAAAAGCTACTAAGCAAAAACTGGATAGAAGTTAAGTGGAAAACTTTATGTTCCTTTGCCAGAAGGAAGATTTTCATCAAATATGAAGTCAGCAGCCAGCACACTTAGGCCCTGATCAAAATCCCATTTATTTAACATGGCATTTCATTTCATTTCATTTCATTTCGTCAGAAAATTCTCAATCAAAATGAAGGGATTTGGTGTCATTTGGTTGGAATTCCCATGTAATTATATCTAATGAAATCCTATGAAATCAATTCAAATGAAATGAAATCCTACGTAATTAAAAATCATTTTGGTTTATGTGCTTGACTTGAGATAAATATGAAAAATAGAATCCAGCTTTTCATGGCATGAATAGGGAACAGTGGATCGTCAATAAATATAGGAGAGAGCTAATCATTCACATACAGGGAACCTTCGTAAATTCAAACTATAACATTGAATTATACTTGCGCATCTTTAAAAGAAATAAAAGTAATAGAAATTATAAGAAAAAGGAAAGGCTTGATTAATAAATTAATCAAATGTGCTGTGGATATTTATAAATCTTATAAAGAACACTCAAAGAAATCTTTGATGCAAAAGAATGGTGATTTTGATAATATGATTCAATTTGAAACAAACAATGCAGCACATAAGGAACTCACATAAGGATGCAGCATGCTTAACTAAACAGATATACTTAATTTAATGAAGTTGGTCTTCATCAAGCCAAACATTCTACTAAACAAAAGAATGATCAAAGATTTTTGGATTCAGGCATTCGGCTAATTTAGGATTGCGACCCTCGCCTCATGTTTAAAACAAAAAAGCAAGTATCAGAGGCCTAGAAGATATACCTAGTGCACGCGACATGGCTAGGATCCCACTGACACGAGCACCATTGTTATATATCACCCTTCCTCCAGCAGCTTCGATCCTTGCCAACTCGTCCGGCCTATCCGGCTACACATTTGGAAAATAATCACCGGGTTAAGAAACAGGTGGCCTACCAAGAAGTTCCTACCCCACAAAGATAGCATAAACCAGCCTCAGTTGGGTTGATCATCACCAACAAGAAGAATGAGTATACAAATTACCACACCAACCAATACAAAAAACAAGGATAAAATTTCGTACCTTATGATCACATGAAACAGCATAAGCTCGTCCACCACGGCCTAAAACAGCTCGAGAGTCGCCGCAGTTGGCAATGAGCACCCGATCGTCTGTAACTAGCCCCACGACAGCAGTAGAACCAACAATGGGAGAAACTCGTCCAGAAAGCTCACATGTACAGATTGGCAAGCCGACGCGGCCACATGCACATGCCGTCACAGCAATGGCATCCATCCTTGCAAAAGACTCGGTCAATGCTTTTCTCCATTTGGTGTCTTCTTCTCGCATTGTTAATAGAATTCCTTGAGACGAAGAAGTCGAAGCATCACCTGGTATCACTGCAGCTAATTCCTCAGCCAGGATCAAATGCATGTTCGACTTGCATAGCTCAGCAATCTAGCAATCAAACAGAATTCATCAGCCCAGATCATTTTGAAAGAAAGGGGTAGCGACTACATTCGCAAGTCTACTACCATGAAAATTTCCGAATAATGTACGCACAAAAAAAAAAATTCCTTTTTTAAGATTCTACCTCATTACTGGACACACCAATTAGGTCATAAATGGAGATAACATAGCTTCCATATAAATGTATAGAGAACAGGTGGCTACTTTCTAGAATCATCGATGTTCGTCTTTTTTCAAACGATAATCATCGGTGTCCGTTGGATCAACCTATGACGCACGTACGAATACCACGTGGTCTTTTAATGTACCGCGACCAGCCTTTTCTCTGCTTGACAGTTGACTGAGGTAGGAAAAAGCCACCAGGAGACTAGAGAGAAAAACACACTTCAACTAGGCTTGTTTATGTTTGGACTAGGGAATAACACGTGACAACAAAAACTTACAAAGTTCTATGCTAGAAAATGAATTCCTTATATTCAAGAAATTAATTCATTTGACTCATTGTAAAGCAGTTTAAAAAAAAATTAATCCAACGCGAAAAGAAATTACAAGAAAAAATTTATGGTGACCCGCTCCACCACAGACAGAACTGAATTTGAATTTGTACGGTAACTATATATTTCTATCAAACACAACCAAGAATACTTTGTTAATATATAATTAAGAGTTAAGACGAAAACTATTCGATCTGCTTATTAACAAAAAAAAGGAAAGAGTTAAAAGATGTTACATGGGAGCCACCATGGCCATCAAAGACAGCGAAGAAGTGCATATAAGATCCATTCGGCAGTTGAAAGAACCGAGTTTTGACACACACAGCATCTTCCATCTCCCGCAAGCGGCCCGCCACCGAGACATATCCAAACGCTACCGGGCGCGGTACGACAATGGGGTGTGGCACGACCCCAACTTCCCCGGGTTCACCGCTTCGAGACGGTCCCCCCGCCACCTCGGCTCTTGAGTCCTCGTCGTCTCTCGTGCGCTTTCTTTGGCCGGGACGATCATCGGTAGTACCGGCGCTGGTGCCACTGCCAGACGCAGCTGCAGACATACCAGCGGAGGTGGCAGTGTGGCGTAGCGGGGTGTCACGGCATTCGTTGATGGAGTCTTGCTTCCTGTCAGAGGACATGCTTACAGTAGTACCGATGCCAGCCATGCATCAACGGCGCGGATTTCAAAGCATGGGTGGATTTGGTTGATCCGAGCCGAGCTCAATGGGGAAAGGAGGAGAAAAGGTCAGTGAGAGGGGAAGGCAAGCGAAGGGACAGGAAAGGAAGGGAAATATTAGATGAAAAATTGAAAATAGAAGGAATTAAAGTTTGGAGAGTGTTTTTCTTGTGGGAACTGCCAGCCACCCGCCGCGACGTGGCGGAGCATTGACACGTGTAAGCAGATACGGGTTAACGTGCTGTTTCGCACAATCTCTTCGATTTCCCGTTTCCTCTTCGCTTTTTTAGAGCTAACGCTAAAATCAAACGTATAAGACCTCAAACACGATTCAAACGTCGCACATTTAAATTTTAACGATCGATTCAAACCGTTTAATATGATCTCTATATTAAAATATTTTTTATAATCAAATTTTATATTTTTTTCATATTTTCAACTATTTTTTTCGAATTTTCAAAATTAAAGGGTTCAGAACTTTTTAGATTGAGCATATTGAAAAATTTCAAAAAATAATAAAAAAATTTGAAAAAATATAAAATTTGGTCTCCATGAAGATTTTATAATATAGAACAATTTGAACAGTTTGGATCGGCCATTCTAATCTTAAAATTTAAAATTTTATCGCGTTGGACAAGTGTACGTGTCCTATATGTTTGACACTAGCCACTCCCATACATAATGCCACTTTTCCTCTTGGCACCTCACAAGTAATTTATTTGATACAGTCTACAGATGAGCTTGTTTTCTCATTAATTTCTTTTTTCTTTTTTGTTTTATAATTCACATGTTCAAACAAAACTGGGAAAAGAATGTAAGAACTCCAACGACCTTAAATACTGAAATAAACTAAATCAATTGTTATCTCTAGTCATAAAAAAATTTTCGTTCACTTGTGAATGATAGCATGAAATTTTTATAAAAAAAAAACGACATTGAAAAGAGCACTATAAAATCGAACGGCATCCCTTACCTTAATGATGAATTTGAGGATATCGGTCCTTTGTCTCCCTTCTTCTCTCTTTATTCCTTTCAAGAAGTGTTTTAATTTTTGATAGAAAAATGATGAAACTCTAAATAATTATTGATTAGAATATTATAGGGTATATAAACTTATAAAGGGGTTCTCAATCTCTTAGTAAATGCAACTTAAAGAGTGCCAATCAATGGCTGAGACCCCTTTTAGATTTAATCACAATTGAAAATTGAAAATGTGGGAATTTCAGTTTGGATTATTTAACACAACAGCGATATTTTATTCCAATGTCCTTTGTTTCTTCTCTCTTATTTCAAATTTTACTCTAAGATGATCATGGAAAAATTGAGTTAATTTATTTTCAATCGATTATTACATTTAAAAATATTATATGTATAAGTGAAACTTACCATTCGAATATATTAATCATAGTGTTGTTATAAAACTTAAATAATATTGTCAACCATTAAATGTAGTAACAATTATGTTTTACTTACTCATTAATATGTATATTGTTTTCATTTAAAGGAGCATCTACTTGAGAATATTAGTATGCTACCATTGATTAGCTACTTATGAAATATTTCTTAATAAAAACATCCTTTTATTTGGTTGCATGAAATAAATCAAACATCAAACATTTTTTTTAAAGAAGATATACGCTTATTAGATTTACTTCAAATTGTGTGATTTACATCACAAAATTATGTTAACCCAATATGTATTATGGAAACTAAATTGAATTTTCATAATAAAATTTGGTTGAAGGCCAAATATACATTTATATTAATTATTATTTAGGTAAGAAAAAAATCCATTAATTTAAAGTAATATCAATTGTTCGATAGTACTAGTTTTTATATCTAAAATATAAATATATGAAAAATAAAATATTTCAAACAGAACTTTGACAGATAATTGTATTCAATTTCGAATATTTTAAATTTGAATGTAAAAATGTGTAGTTTTTTTTTCAATTTTGCGTATATCGTGACATTACTCATTTTATCGATATCATATGACATATCCTATCAACATCGACAGTATTGATAGTTATAATAATAATAGTCTACTAAAGTTGCACTCAAGATGTTACAACTAATATCACTTAAACGTCGGAAATAGTGTTGCTATTTTTTAATATAAAGTATGTACTATGTAGTAAGGATAGTGTTTTCCAATCGTGTGTGTCGTGTCGTATCATGTCAAACAGATCGTGTTAGAGTCTCATGTCGTGTCGTGTTGACACAAATTATTTTTTTTATTGTGTCGTATCGTGTCGTGCTGAGTGGTGAGAAGAGCCAACACGACACGCTTTCTGACACGACACACGATCGTGTCGTGTTGACACTTCGTGTCAAATCGTGTCAAAATTTTTTCTTTATTTTTTATAATAATTTAAAAACTGTTAAAATATTAAAATGGAAAAAAAATATTATTGCGGTTTTTTTGACTATTCGACAAATTTAGTATATATATTAGTACAAAATTGTCAGAATATTTCTGTTAAAAAATTAATTGATGATTTTATTTTTTTGATAACTTTTTTTTTATTGTTTGCACAAATTAAAAAAATAAAATGTTTTAAAAAGTAAATAGACGTTAAAAAAGAAAGTAAGTATGGTTATAATTTAAATTTAAATATAAAATCAATTAAAATAATTTGTTAGAAAAATAATTTAAAAGAAAAAAATATGTTTATGATGCTATTTTTTGTAATGTTATTAATTAAATTCGTGTTGTCGTCTCATGTTCGTGTCGTGTCAAATAGTGTTAATTTTTCAAGATTGCCAACACGACATGATTATGACATGACATGATAATATGATCGTGTCATGCTAATTCCGCCCTCGTATCGTGTCGTGCCAACACAATCGTATCGTGTCATTTTGGATAATCCTAAGTAAGGACAAGTGTAATGTAACTTTTAATTGTCAAATTTCGTCAAAAGTTGGTAAAGTTTACTTTCAATATAAAAAAATTATGATGGGAAAAATTTAATTTCAACATAAAGAAGGAGTATGAAAAAAATTGTATTAAGTGTGACAGGCTGACAGCTAAAAAATGGAAGTATCTTTGATTTGTGATATTTCGAAGGTCATGCAAATATAATTTTGCACCGAAAAGAATCAAAATTGTAGAAACAATATCTTCGAATTTCAAGGGGGTGAATAGAAGAAATCGGCAGAGTTTTGCAAGGAATCAAATCTTTAGCTGTCAGAAAGCGGAAAGAAACCGTTTGTTAAAGTTCAGAAACCGACGGTCGCTTTGTTTTTTTTGTGAGAAATATAAAAAAATATCGCGATATTTTACTACAATTTGATTATATCAGTTTGAGTCAAATTCAAAAGAAAGTGTGATAGAGTCGTCTGGCCCCGTCCACAAGACACGTGTTATAAGCTCGAGGACTATCATTCTAACCAATGGGAAGCCTCCACGATGCCAGCACGAGCGCAGCACGTGGCCCCCACCACCCTTCACTTTACCCTTCTTTTTCTCCTTCCCGGAACAGAACCATGGGACACGTGGCGTCATTCCACCCACCTTGCGTATATGATGTACCTGTGAAAAGTCGAGACTCACTGAGGCTGTTTTCACATCGAAACACCAAACAGCTAAGTTAATCACGTGTTTGATGTATATTGGCTTGGTATGCCTTTCATTTCTTATTGTTATGACAATATATAATACTCCCTGTCTTTTGAACTTTTGAAAGAGACACTGGATCGAAAATAAGGGGCCTTGTAACCTTTAGAATTTAGTGGGTCCCACTTAAGGTGGGTACGTGTCTGTTATGTGGAGGACGTCTAATTTTGGATTAATATGCGCTTTTCCCAGAGTTCACGGTTGGAGAAGGGACACGTGGAGCAGAAGCTGGCTCCGAAAGGATGACGTGGAGGGCCTATTGTGCCACGTTGAGTGGTTGTCACATGACGCGTATGCACTTATTGCCACGTACTGAATCTGGCTTTTTTTATTTATTTTATTGGTCAAACCGAAGGCAAGTTAGTCAAAGCTGGCGAATTAATAAGTGACCACTGATTTTCCAACGCATTACGCTTTACGCAGTGTATCTTTAATTTTTCTTTTATCAGTGTATCTTTAATTTTTCCATCATGGTGACACTTCTATCATCCGCCTCTGCCAACTCAACGTTAAGTTTGATGGCTATAAAAAAGAAAGACCGATCATTCGCTACGAAAACATCTTAATATCATGTCTAATATATGATCAAAGAATTAACAAAGACAGCTTGTCGTACTCTTTAAGAGTGTGTTTGGATGAGCATGGAATAAGGAATAAGAATAAGAAATTTCGGTATGCGTGCTTATTCTTATTCTTGTGCAACCCAAACAACACAAGAATAAGGAATTTGGACCCTTATTCCTATACTAACAAAATCATAGTATAAGAATAAAGAATTTGGATAAGCACGCATACCGAAATTCCTTATTCCATGCTCATCCAAACACACCCTAACGAGCAACAAGTGTTTGGGATAGTTCACGAACAAGAGGATGAACAATGGCCCACGAACAGGCCTACGAACAAAATCAGTTCGTGAAAATCAGAAAATTAAAAATTAGGGAGTAGTTTCTAGTTTACGACTGTTCGTGGGTTGTTTGGCTCTCGCGAGCTAGCCTTGTTCACGAACTGCTAGTTTGTGGATGGTGCCAAACACACCCACACTACCTCGCTCATGGGAGCACATGAGGGTACATTTCACCCATAATGATAATATTTGTATATATGAGCAAGTTGCCCACCAACTTGAACGGGAAGATGATCGGCTTATAGTAAAAAAGACCGAGAGGACTGCTAGAGAGGCAATGATGGAAGCTGCCTCTAATTTTCAAACAAAGAAAAATAAGAGTAAGAATCCGCAACAAGAAAAGAATGTCAAGTTTGGAACCTAGAGTGCTTATAGTTCTAAGAAAAACAAGAAGTGCGATAGGCGTGGAAAAGAAAAGGTTGAGAAAGCCAAAGGGGTCTGTCTATCAACTGTGGAGAAGTTGGTCACTTCATTTGTGATTGCACGAAATCGAAAGAACAACTCTCAGTACTAGGCTTTCTGATTCTAAATTCTAAATATTGTTTGGACTGTTGATTTTGTAGCAACAAACCACATAGTGCGGTATCACATGCATGGCGTCAGATACCGATAGGATGTAGACGCATCTTTAACCAGTATCAGACATTCTTGGAGTACTTAATACAATTGATGGCTATCTTGAATATAATGTTTCTTCATCTGAATTGCATGTAAATGCTTCTATGTATTGACATACTAGATTGTGTCATGTATGTTAAGAGAGAATGGATAGATTGGCTAAGGATGGACTCTTGCATCCTTTAACCAGTATCTCCTTGGCTACATGTGAGAGTTGTCTAGCAGTTAAAACCATATGAAAATCGTTTAGTAAGGCGGTTCGTGCTTCATTTTCTTTGCACTTGGTTTATTCAGACATTTGTGGTCCAATGAACGTGAGAGTAAGGCATGATATCTATTACTTTATCACATTTATTGATGACTATACTCGCTTTGGATATATGTTTATTTGATCTCCCGTATGTTTGAGACATTGGAATTCTTTAGAAAATATCTTGCATTGGTTGAGAATCAATTAAACACATGTGGAAACTCTTAAGACAGATCGGGATTGCGAATACCTTCATGATCAATTTGAGAGTTTGTATGATCAATTTGACAACTCCTTTTACACCTTAGCAAAATGGAGTTGTCGAGAGAGGTAATAGGACTTTACTTAAAATTGTTCGATTGATGATGACTCATGCGAATCAAACAATTTCATTTTGGAGAGATGTGTCGCTTACAACTACATATGCGTCGAATCGCTTTTCTAAATTTGTTACAGTGACACCCTATGAGCTATGAAACGGAAGAAAGTCAGATATGGCTAATCTTCGACCATGGGGGTGCACGGCTTACGTCCATGATTTATCTCCTAAATACGGTAAACTTCGCCCTAGAAGATGAAAGTGTATCTTTATTAGATACTCTGATGAGTCAAAATGGTACATATTTATTAATTGGAGATAATCTGAGTGGGACGATAATGAAAATAGTATCAAAAGATGCTACATTCCTCGAAAGTGAATATCCTAAGCGAAACAAGATTTCACAAGATAGAATTCTATACGAAAAGCTTGTTTCTTTCGAAAGTAGTCGCAACCCAGATGTAGAGGAGGAAAAGAGAGATTTTGTAAGTCGTCCTCAAATATTTTTATTATTCCCAAAAAATTTTATCTAGGCTAATCTACTAACTTCGTTGCGTTCCTTTAATACAACAATAACAACAACAACTAAACCTTTTGTCTCAAACAAATTGGAATAGGCTAGAAAAGAAACCCAACAAGAAAAATCATCCAAAAATAAAATAATATAAAAATATAATAATAATAATTATAATAATAATAATAATAATAATAATAATAATAATAATAATAATAATAATAATAATAACCACCTACGCCTCAACTGAAATCTAATAATATGACATGCAAATCTTTGTCATCATTCCTACCCCTAGGTTCCTATGTCATGGCTCTGGTACATAGATTGCTAACTTTCATACGCTCCTATCGATTTCCAACTCCTTCGAAAAATTCCATTCTTTAAGTGTTTTTTTTTCCGCTTCTTCTCATGTCAATCTTGCTCTCCCTGTGCCTTTCCATGTGTTTCTGAAATGATTGAGAATTTCGCTACACACCGGTGTCTCGAGAGGCTTACATTAGATATGTCCAAACAATCTCAAATGATATTGGGTTAGCTTCTCCTCTATCGGTGTAACCCCAATCATATCCCGTATGTCATCATTTTTTATCCGATATCTTCTCGTGTGACCGTAGATCCACCGTAACACACGCATCTCTACTACACTCATCTTCATGACATGTCGTCTTTTAGTAGTCCAACATTTTACGCCATACAACATCGTAGGTCTAATCGCCGTCCTATAAAACTTACTTTTTTAACTTCTATAGGACTTTCTTATTGCATAAGAAGCCTAATACTTGCCGCCATTTCACCCACCCCACTCTTATTCTATGACCAACATTTTCATCTATCTTGCCATCTCTCTGCAGCATCGACCCTAGGTAGCGAACCCAGATATCAATAAATAATTAAATATATAATATATTTTTTAATTTATGTTAATATTATACGGAGGATACCTTATTCCGAGCGAGCCGCTAGATTTCCTGGCGGGTCGCTAAAGGTTTGATGGACCACTTATATTTCAAGCGGACTGCTGAAGGAATCGACATACTAGCATTTTTTAACGAAAGAGTGTCTTATCCGTTTGATCTGAATGTCTCTTATAAAAGAGACGTTGCAAATTCGTTCTGGACTGATATGAGATTCAGAGAGAGACATAAGAAAAGGGAGACTTGTACAATCTCAATCTTGTGCATCAAAATATAAGTTCAAGCACTCATGATGGGTGTTTCGGTCTCGATGGGTTGGTTTCGCGATTGTGCAGTGAGTCCAAGATATTTGTGCTGTGAAAAAAGAGTTAGACTTGACTTATCGTAATCTGATGTCACTAGTTTGTAGAAGACAAATGATGAGCGGTCCATCAACGTGAAAAAGAGGTCAAACCGATCTTAAGACTTCCGTAATTGGTATATCTAACTTTGTGCTTAGATTACTTTTAAACGTCCAAACTCTTACAATTTAGGTTTAAAATTTGTACATATTTTATCGTATATATAAATTTAAAAGTAATACAACATGGTGAGAATGAATTACGTACGAATTAGTTTGAACAAAATTTTCTTCGACCATGCTATGTAGCCATCCAAGTAGGAGACAATGGGATGCAATTGAAGCAAACATTTGACGCTGCTTCGATTTGTAATTATATCATCTCTAAATGTTGTTCTGTATCTTCTTTTTGTTGTACTAAAATAATAAAAAAAAGTAACTACATTGTTTGGTCAAATATTTATTGCGAGATTCATTTCGATGCTCAACTATTACATACTATAATAAAGCGGAGCAAAACGGAATTTGGTTGGAAATTTGTTTGGGTCGACAATGAAAGTTTGTTGGTCATTTGTCATAATATTCTATTAAAATATTATTTCGTATCTTCTATTTATTGTACTACGAAAACAGGAAAAAAAATGATATACGCCACTTGCTCAAAACATAAATTTTGGTGTAAAGTGAAGTGAAATGGAGAGCAAATATAATTTGGTTAGAAACTGTTATCGAAATGACCGTTTAACCAAGCAGCACAACAGATATATTTTTTTCCCATTTTTAATTAGAAGATATTGAACAACATTCAGAAAAAAGATTTTTATAAATAGAAACAAATGTAGGGTAGATTGCTTGATTTCTTGCGGATCTAATTGACTAATTATTGCAGTTGTCACACAGTCACACTTGATTAGTTATTGGGTCAAATAGTAACAATAAGGTTTTGAATTGGGCCGGGTACTACAGACAAAGCTTTGCTTAGTGGATTTGATGCCTCTCCTAGGGTACTAGCCCTAAAAAATTTCAATTGTTCCTCACATAAAATACAGTTATTTAAACTTATTTATGTGGCCCTTTGCTTTTTTTTGTTCCCTACCAAAATTAAACATTTTGTTTTCTTTCTTCTTCTCCCCCCCCCCCCCCCCCCGTTTGATATCAGTCCCCGGGACGCTACGTCGTTTGGACTGATTTTGTACCCTATTTTCATGGCTCCGTTTGGATGCGTTTAGAATAAGGTAGGAAGAAGGAAGAAGGAAGAAATTTATTGGGAAGTGTGTAACTTTTGTGAAGAGTTTGGATGGTTAGAAATAAATTTATTGGTAAAAAGTGGTTATTCCTTATTCCTTATTCCGGGAAGAAACCATCCAAACGGAGCCATAGTAGAGAATAATTTCCAGAAAAGCGATATTTAAATTTGAGGCAAAAATGAACGGCGTAAAAGCTGATCTTTAGTAGGGGCGCAAACGCAACTCCGTTGAGCAGTTAATCGTTTCGTTTCGTCCCTTTCGAAATGGTTAACGAAACTATTTTTCATGTTTCATTTGTTCAAAGAAACGGTTAACAAAACCGATCTCTTTCGTTTCATTTATTTTCATTTAATCGTTTTATGTCATTTTTATGTATTATTAATGTATTTTTAAGCATTTATAAATAAATTTTGATGAACTGGAAATATTGCAGTATGAAATCAGTTAGTTATGCATGCCGAAATGGAAAATATGTATAAAAATTAATTGTCAAAGCAGTAAATTGTACACAATTTTATTTATCTTTTTGAAATAGGGAAATATGTATAGAAACTAATTATTAGTTAATTGATCGTTTCGATTGTTATGATCGTCTTTTGAAACAAAATGATTAACACAAATTAAATTTTGTTTTGTGCCATAAACGAAACGGTTAACAAAAATTGATTGTTCCGTGATCGTTTCATTGCGTTTGCAGGCCTAATCTTTAGGTATTTTGTGTTTGGGCCAAATTTCTCACTTTGGAGTTATGTTTTGGGATGGGCATTTGTGATTCCAATTAGTTCCAACTCAAAAGATTGATACATGTGTTGACCTTAGTTGGCGAATAAAACATATTACTTGTACCCAAATTGATACACTATCGATATCAGAATTTGATAGACAATAAATTTGAGGTGGTTTAACATATGGGTGTACCTACATTTATTCAGCTTTGCACACCATTACAGTTTATAACTAAAAAGTACACCCTTCATTAAAATTACAGTTTCCGCTGATATGTTGACACGAATGATATGTTGAATATTGGCAATATTTGGTTTTAGACTCGCTAATTAGCGGGGCACTATATAAAGGTTGGAAGTCTGGAAATACTTAATTACTAGTCCACTTACATTTAATTAAGAGGGATACTATAATATCTAAATAAGGATTTTTTTTTGCACCAACTCGCCCACCGGCTGGAGAGTGTGCTAAGTTGTCCCACATTGTTCACATTAAATGTAATTTTTGCATATACACATAACGTTCAGACTCGACAGAAACTGATATAAATTCATAGTTAATTCTGACTTGGCTAAACAGAATTAACGTACTTTGCATCTGACATGAGCCAGAAGAAAAATAACAACTATGGACAAAATTATTTTTCTTTGTCTAAACAAATTACAAATCAGATTTTTGTTTTTCATTCACGTATTCGTCAAATCAATATCACTAAAACTGCTTGTATTTTTTTCGTTTCGTTTTGTCAGATTTCTTCAATAAAAATAAAAGAAAGAAAAGAATAAGAAGAAACACAAACATATTTTGAAAATCATGATTTGAAGAAACACAAACATATTTTGAAAATCATGATTTGAAGAAAACAGAGAGTGCAGTTCATATGTTTCATATCATACCTTCGCTGAAATAAAAAATTAAGAAAAATAAGGCACATTTTATTTTTTTTTTCCATCTAACTCAGTGACTTACGTGCATATCAATGAATCATATAAATCATGTATGAATCTGTTTCATGAATTTATATTCCATGACTGCCTTTTGTGGGTCAGTCTTGTACTCTTGTAAAAGTATCTGCTTACGTAATTTTCCATGGGAACTCTTTTTTGCATTGACATCCAGTATCTTCATATAGAGACTGACACAACTCTTCCCTGGTAGCTAGATTTTGGAAATGGCCATCATAACCTGACTTCATCAAAATAAGCAGACAATGCATGAAACCTCATTGAAAGCTTGAAGACAAAACACGACTCCATTGGAAATTGTAACTTGATTGAGAGAGCCAAGCACTTTTTTTTGAAATTTTCATTTAGTAGAACAAAGATTAATTAGTTATTGTATATAAAATTTGGAAGTGTTCTAGCGGCCATATTAGCCAATTAGTAAATTTATATCCAAACAAAAACACGACCTAACAGATGCAACACTGTAGACAAAAAAAATGAGAAACAATTGAATGCTGTGAGACTAGTTACGCTCATTAAAGATTGTACAATATTTGTTTCACTATTTTCATGCAAGTCAAGAACAAACATGTGCACAAAAATAGCTGACAAATGCCACAATGAGGATAATTTATTCAATTGTATCGATAGTATCTTGGCGCATGAAATCATTCAAATTTGAACATCTTGTTTGTCCCCACCACTAATAACTTGTACAGTTCTATAACTAAAAGCATAAGTAACGTGTTGTTTAATTTTTGTCCATGCATTACTTAGCTTCTTTCTTCTGTTTTAGTCTGAGCATGAACTTAATTTGTGCTAGAGGTGATGATGAGTCGACACGTCGTGTACAGGCTACGATACAAATTAGATTAGAAAGCTTCTTAACTACACAGAATGGTCTTATCACTAGGAATTATTGCATGCAGAAACTTGATCAAATGTGATTGATCAAATTGGTTGCAATATTTGCAAAATAGAATCTCAACAATTTGATCAAATGTGATTGATACCTGCCAAATTTTTACTAGCTTTGCAAAGGAGACGCAGAGATGGCACACCACTTCTTCAACAAGTGTGCCTTCCCTATGGCTTAGTTGGTATTCATCAGATTGGCTAGTTTAACTGACAACACCGGAACCAGATCATTATCTAGTAGCTAGGGTAAGGGTGAAAAACCTGATGTAATGAACCAAACCAGACCAATTGAATCTTTTTTTGGCACCGGTTTATAACCCCTCCATTTTTTTATTTACTGTTCGATCGTGGGCGCCAGTTCATATAACCCCTTTAGGTTCTTGGTTATTTTTATTTTTGATGCAAGGATCGACCTGTCGGTTCATGAACCCTACTATTCTCTACGTACATGGGAAATATTACAAATTTTTTGCTTTCACCCGGAATTTAAATTAGCTAGGCCATGTATAGACCTGTTATTTGGTTAGGGTGCGTTCATTAATTTGTAGATGTTATCTGATTTTTGGACTCGATACAACCGTTAAAATCAGTCCCTCATCAGTTAGGTAACCGGTACAGTATATTATTATTATTATTTAAAATTTTGTTAATTATTAGTCCTGATGGTGAGATAGTTATTGGATGCTATATTATTAATAAAGTTTTATAAATGTTGATCTCCCTGGGGCCGTTTGGATCGCTTAGGAATTTGAAGAATTTGGGGGAATTTCTTATTCCTAGGCATAAATTTATTGGGAAGTGTGTAAATTTGTGAAGAGTTTGGATTGTTTATAATAAATTTATACTAGTAAGATGAAATTTCCCAAATTCCCCAATGAATCCAAGCCGCCCTAGTAGGATGCAAAAGATACTTATAAATATCCATAAAAGTAGTGAATATTTTGGGTTAATATATTGGACTATTTATATATGATAATTTTTTATATGGACTATTCATTCAATTATAAACGACTGTGATAGATGAGGACTCGAATATGTCATGAAAAACTCTTCCATGATTATTTTTCTCATTTTATTTATTTTATTTTATTTTATTGGAAAAAAAGAACACTACAGGGTATGCTACTGGATATTAACATGACTACTTACTATGGAGTATGGGCTAATATATAAAATAAAAGTAATATTATTATACACCTTAATTAAACAAATTAAAAGGCCTTTATTTAGTCACTGCTCACATGGGGTGAAATTTGAAAGTTTAAATACCCAAAAAAAATATGAAAAACATAATATTATTTTACTATATAGTAGTATTTTTTTTCTAAATGTGAATTGTATCAAAATACAATAAAAAATATTTAAAAAAAAAACAATAAGCTAAATTTTTATATTAAACAACATTTTATTTGTGATTTGTTCTCTTCTAACTTTGCTTTGAGAGAAGAAATTAAAAACATAATAACTAAACAAGTTTGGACAAATAATAGACTCAAGTACTCAACTAGATTGTGTTTGAGCTATCTATTATTTTTTTTTTCCCACAAATAATGTTCTAAGTTTTTGCAATCAATTAATATGTTGACTACACAAATAACCACATGTTGTTCTGATCTACGAATTAATGTAAAGATGAAAATAGAAGGATATTGAAGGAACAAGAGCACAAAATAGCCGGCCAATTATGTGTCACCAAAAATGCAACGATCAGCTTTTCTATCACATATCTTAACAACTCTTATTTAATAACCATTCTCCGAGGCCTCAATATTCTACATGCAGTGCCCATTCCTCACGTGTAGACCCAACGAAATATGTGGAGAGATGAGAGAGATATATAAAGAGAGACTGAAGAGTATGACAGACTATAGGAACGGATGTTAAGAGCGACTGAGAAATAAATTTCCACAATAAAATTCCTAGGTTTTAAATGGTAAAGAAAACAAGGTAGAAGTACCCTGAATAGGATATTCAGTTTTCAGGTTAACTGATGGGTTCCTGTGCCCTAATTAATTACCCCCCCCCCCCTATGTTCCCATTCAACAATTTGTATCCCGTCAAATCTCTCCATTTATTAATTTATTATTTTTTAAAAATATGGTCCAGTATAGCTGGAAATTGGCCTCCGTCGGAATCACTATGCATGTTTTTTTATTTTATTTTATTAAGCAGCTGTGAATTTTCATTTAACCGAAATAGTTACTTGATTAACTTTGACATCAGAATTTAATGAAATAAAATTTGTTCAAAAGAATCAGAATGATCCAAACCAACAAAATGAAATATGATTAATCTATTGCTACGATTATCTGACTCAAACTAATTATCCGATTCTGTTGACTTGTAACTTGAAAAGTTTTGAAAATTGAAACAACCTAGAGCATTAATATTTACATCACGAATTATCTAAATCTCAATAAATACGTTACCTACCTAAAATGTTAGAACACGATTAGAACCACTACTAGAATTTCGTTTATTTGTGTCGGACCGCCGATATATTCGAGTCGTTAAATCAAGCAGCGACACAGAAAGAAAAAAACGGGCGGGAGGGCTTCTACTGAGTGTCGGTAGGCCGACACAGATAAGTTAGGACGCATAAATATTCTAAAGTAGGACGTTCTCAAGTTCTGTATAGGGACGCGAATATGCTGAATATAATTGGCGTCGGTATACCGACACGTATAATCAGAAAGGCATATTACTTGAGACGCTCAACTCTTTCAGACAGAGACGCTAATTTTTTCTACAAGCCCGTAATCTAAATATAATTGGAATCGCTAGTTGACGCATATAATTGGGAAACACTAATAAACAAATTAGTGAGTTATTTAAATTAAAATTACTTGTTGAACTAATGTGTCAGTATACCGATACATATAAGAAGATATATTTGATAAATTGTTTTATTTTCTTATGTGATATACCAGTTTCGATACCATTCATTTACAACATATATAAACCCAATACTCAAATTCACAGCAAACATAAATCCAATATCTGAATCCATTATAAGTAAACCACAAATACATTTACGGAGAATTATTAATATTACATCATCAATCAAATAAATATTCAAAATAATATGCATCTAGATCACAAACAATACGCATCAATTATTTTGAAAATTCGATAATATATATAATTGGAGGACAAAATCATGATAAAAAATTATAACAATAACACGATAGCTATCCACAACAGATGTAATAAATCACGTAATAAAAGCTAATTTTTCATAATTTTTGCATTAGTATCTGATATCTAAACTATTTTACGAACAAGCCCCTAAAAAATATATACAACATTCTTTTCTTTTACAATTGGCCCCTGAAATTTTACAAAGAAATTCTTGGGACTTAGATTCTCATATCAGCATCTATTTACACCGTATCAACCAGGTACAGAAGCTGTACCACATCTCTAAATCCACACATGTATCGCTATAGGTACAAGGATGGTATACGATTATACTTTGGACAATCAAAACCAGTTTGACACCCCTATACTTGACTAACTCAGATCCAACATAATTCCAAAAGAAAATCCAAGATATTAACGGAAATTGAGGGAATACCTCAAATTAACAGAAACAGTCAAAATCAAGGCCAACCTTGATATCTTTTTCCTCCTCTCGACTTTCTCTTTCTACCCAAAAATTTCCTCCTACAATACTTGCCATTTGAATAAAGAAAAAAATCGAAATCACAAGAAAGGATTAGGAATTAGCATATCCCTCTCCACTGTTCAACTAATATCTCTTGTTTCCCTTTCTTTTTCACCGTTTTCAAAGAGATAAGTTAGGTTACTTATAGAGGCTTGAGGCGGCGAAATCATAACCATCGCCGAGATTTGGCCACTTGGCCGGAAATTGAAGAAGGCTTGAGGCGGAGAAATCATAACCAGAAAAAGAAAGACTTTGAGGCACACCCGATCTCCATCAGACGGAGAGGCGATAAGCTCGTGCGGAGGAGAAAAGATCAGAATGGAGAAGAGGGAACGGTGAATAAAAGGTCTGGGTCCGTATTTTCATCCAATGGATCATATAAATCAGAGGATTTGATCTCAAGATCCAATGGTTTAAAATGACCAGAAATTTGATTTATTAGTTTTCAGAGTTATAATATTCAAACTTTCATTTAATTTGTGTCGATAAAGTATAATTATCATTAACCAATATTTATAGTAGTTAATTTACATGATGTAAAACAACTTTTGCAGTATGTTTGTGTTATAAACGATTATTTTTATTTTTAAAGGATGATTTTATGTTTCTAATTATATTGTTCAACATGTAATTCATACTACTTTATTTAGACCTAAAATTGCGTATCAGTTTTGATTTGATACTACCCATGTTATACTACGTATTTATGTTCTATGTTTAAATTGATTAAATAATTCTGGAATTAATTTTTTCTTATTATTATACAATTTATTTTGAACAATTATGAACGTAAAGTTCAAATTAATTGTAGTAAGTTTAGGCCGTGAAATAATTTGAGTATGTATCATTACCAAGTTTGCTTCATGATTTTGTCATGTTATGCTGTCGGTTTTAGCAAAGAAAGAATATTGCTATTTTCCTTAAAAAAAGAAACGATGATTATTTTATGTAAAAATTGCATAAAGGTTGGCCTATAGATAATTGTGAGAATGGTATTTGGGACCCAAGTAACATATTGTATCTATGTACAATTAACTATTTGTACACCATGTCCATTTAAAATTTCTAATACATTAAAATGCTACATAGATGGTACCGCCCTATATATCTCCTTAATCGGTCACTCTATGGAGTGCTTCAAAATTACATCTCTTATATTCTAGAGATACTTTCCATATAATTGTAATTCGATAAAATTTCAAGATATAAGTGTGGAATATCAATTGCAAATTGTAGAATTATATTCTTCTTTCCTTCATAGAATTTTTATAAGATAAATCTAAGCCGCTTATACTTTCCAAATTATTTTGCATTTTTTTTTTATTTTCCCTCCTAGTTATGAGTCCAGTCGACTAGGGTTCCTTCATATCGCCGCCTCTCTATCCAGCGGTGAAGAATCTTCTCTCTCTATCCGATCGTCGCTAGCACGTTGTGCTCCGCCTCTCTTCCCTACGCTCGGAGCACCACCTCACCTTCGGCCTCTCCACCACCTTCGCGTCACCCTCGACCTCTTGATCTGTTCACCACTCGCCTCCTCCCGAAACCATATTCTCTCTTGTCGCCAAACCCTAGTAAGTTCAGAAACCTCTCGCACTCGGACACGCTTCCTCTACCAGCGTTTTGTGGTCGATGGCCGCACACTCGCCGATGCACGCGCAGGTACCATGACTTTGAAAACGACTTCATCATTGTATTCTATTCTTCTGCTCTTTATTTTCTTGCTTATAAAATCTAACTCACCAGTTTTTGCGCACTCTTACTTGAAAAGAAAATGTCTCCAATTGAACCAAAGGTACTCAATTAGTTAATGGAATTTTTATTTTTGATGATGATACACACATAGGTGGATAATCGATATTCCACAGAGCCTGGAATTTCACCGGTGTACATGTGGGAGAATGACAATCATGGATTTGTTGCATTTCGATTAATAAAGAAAGGTTATTATCTGAATTTTATAAAGAAAAGTTATTTTCTAATCAACTTAATTTATGTATCCAAAGTATCTATACTTCAGATATTTCTTACTATTTAAATTCATTATACCAAAAGATCCAATGGTGTGATAAAATTTGGTGAACATGAAGATATAAACTTAACACCAGCAGGAGGATATATCATGCAATTTGAAAACCTTAAGAAAAGGAAAGAAGCTACGAAAGCCAGCCCATACAGGTTCTTACCGAGCCGATACGCACCCCCGAAAGGAACCCTCGCAACAAGCCTTCCTTCTTTTCAAAGGTATGCAGATGACTTGCGTAACTATTCCCAAAATAAAAGCATGAAGTTTAGAATTTTGTAGTCAATGTCCAATGCATATTTGGAATTTTTATCATTATTACTGCCATGGTCTTATGATATATATATTTTGTTGATTTATGTGAAAAAACCAATGCTTAATATATGTTTGTGAAATTTTATTTGTAATACTTTAATATTATAATTGTAGAAGGAAAATATCTGAATGTTCACTTGATTCTGACTAAGAAAAGGTAATTCAACTTTAATTTTTATTTTCTTTCCAATGTAATAATTCCATGCATCCTGTCTTCACAACTTTAGAAAAGGATTTAACAATCATGTTCTATTGCTTATTAAATTGAATTTTTCTTAGTTTAGGTAGCAGATGTGGTTCTTTTGGATGTTGATGATGTAGAAACACCAGAAAATTCTTGAGAAGTGAGATACTTTTCAATTATTTTACAATACGTTGTCTTTTATTATACCCTTATGTCAGGTACACTTAATATAAACAAATTATTTACATTGCAGGAAAGGGAGTAAGATTACTATCCTTCAAGGTAAATTATATATATGCTAGTAGTTCTTTCTTAATTATGCATTTTCTATTTTCATTTCAGATTTGTTACCTCGTGAGCAGAAGCTATGGAGCTTGATTATTAAGATCTGAAATGTCTCGAACCGTGTCAATATCTATCATCCCTAGTTATGAACTTAATAACTTTTATATTCAGTAAGTGATTTTTTTTAGAACTAAACTTGTTCGGTCAATAGTCAAATGTAATGTAGTGTATACTCTTTTTAGAATTGCGTGGTTTATTTTTTTAAGTCTTTTTGGTATATTTTAGAATATGCAAGTTTTGTAAGTTATGCAATCTTACTCTGTACTGCTTTTTTAGGGTTAAAATTTTTGGTGAGTTGAATAAGTGCATGTCAAGTAAGAAAAGGGTTTGTAATCCAGTTAATGTAAGAGGAAAGCTAGAATTTCTTTTAACAGTTGTAGTGGTATTAATGCTTCTCCATTTCATTTTTAGTTTCTAAGATGACTTTCTTTTAACAGTTTCCATTTCAATTCTGTATTACCAAATTTTTTATATTTCCTCCTTTTATTTTGTAAGTTTCTATGTTGTATTTGTATGTTAATTCTATGGTATTGTGTCAGATATAGAAACAATCATGGAGTCAAACTTCAAGTGGATAAAAAGCTTCTACATACACATACTTCTACCAAAAATGTCAAACTTTTAGTTTGTCAAACTGCAAGGTAGAAAGCTTCTACATACACATACTTCTACCAAAAATATGGTTATTTGCATGTTCCCTTGAAAATTTAAATAAGTCTAAAATAAAAAACTTGAGCTTGTATAGTTTTTTTAAGTAGCAACATAATCATTATAATTAAAAATAGTCCTTTTATCTTTGAGTTTTAATTCTAGTTACATGTATAAATTGGTTGTTGTGTCGCTAGAGTTCAATTTAGCTTAATTCTGACCTGATATATTTTTTTCCTTGATTGAGTTCTTGTTTGACCAATGCTATGGTTACAATAAACTGAGGACAGGATGTATTTTCGTATGCACATAACCATATTTATAGTTCAATATAGTATCATGTATATTTCCATCACATCGATTTGTTTTGGTCAATTTTTTATTAGTTTTTTTTAATTTTATTAATGTGCTTGTTTGGTTTCATATTTTGATCAATTTTTTAGCAACACAGAATTTTTGTACTACCATCTATCGGCAATCAATTCAAACTATAGGAGAATTCATGATGTTACCAATTCTTCGCGCAAGCAAATTGAACAAGATTATGTGCATAATAATGAGAATTTTAGTTAGATAGACTATTTGTCGCGGCATTGTGGCTTTTTTATTTTAGGTGCTAAAGTTTTTTTTTTAGACTGATTTAAATTTTCATGTTTTTTGAATTCTGGTTTGTATCAAAATATATGTATGTTTGTTATTTCTATTGAATGTTGATTTGCAATTCAATTGATAATAGATATTTTGTGTGATTTTTGTTTGATTCAATGTGAATAATGTGTATGGTTGAGAAATCCAGATAACTGTGAATAATTAAAATTATATGAATTAAATAATGGTGGACCCTGCTAAATCTAACAATATATCATTTGGATCGCTGATCAAAGACGTCGATATACCGACTATTATAAATTATGGGCCCCACTAAATTCTGACAATATATTATTTGTGTCGCTGATCAAAGATGTCAGTATACCGACAAATATAGTTTGTGGGCCCCAATAAATTCTGACAATATATTATCTGAGTCGCTTAATAAAGGCGTCGGTATACCGACATAGTAATCTCTAAATAGAGACGCGCTTACTGTTTGAATAAGCGATCGGAGAATATGGTATGCGTCGTTATCCCGACACAGATATAGGGACGCGTTAAGTAAACTGCGTCCTCGCGACACAGATGTTTATTATTAGCGGCTAGAGTATCGGAGTCGCTTGGGTAGCGTCTTTAGGTGGACGCAGATAGCTTTTCGTGTCGGAATAGGGACACCTTTTTGCGAAACAAATAATTGACATTCTAGTAGTGAACAACATTCTCTACATATTCCATTCAGTCTGACAAACTATAATAACAAAAAGAAATTAACGAAAAAAAGATAAAAAAATGCCGATTATGATAAATTATACTTTAAATTTCAAATGCATCAAAATTTTTGGTCTAAAAATATCAAATACATAAAAAAAAATCACGCTCTAACTAAGTCTAACTGCCATTAAAAGTAACTTTCAATCATCATAATTCGAGCCAAAATAACATATCTATAGAAAACGTTATAGTATCCAAAATAATATTTTTTATTCACGGAGAACTAGCTCTTGGTTTAGTGTCAAAAAACAATGCACTTTTAGTGAATATAGCGGATTTGAAACTTGGTTGGACGTCCTTTGTGACATTTAATTTCCAAATAAATTCGAAAGCTTGACTCCCATGTTATTAAAAAAACATTCTTTATTTATGATCTCTCATAATTTCTACTTGACCATTTGATCGAGTATCAAGCCGACTCTAAATTTTATAAAACTTGAATAGAAACGCATCACAAGTTAAATTGAACAAAATCAATGGTTTGGATTAAGTGTTTGAATTTTAGAAATTTTAAATATTGATAAAATATGAAATTTCGACAACTTGTGGCACAAAAAAATGATGGCATTGGAAACTTGCTCTTTACATAATCCAAAAGCAACTAAGTTATAGCACAATATTAATGACAAGTATATATTAGTTGTAAGTTCATATTATTTCTCCCCTGAAAATAAGATTGTTCCAAATTAAAACACAATCTAAGTTTGATATCTATATATGAATATAGAAGTGATGATCCAGACGACCAAACCTTATAATTTGTACACTATCCGCCAATTTAAATTATGGAAACATGGCAGCAAAAGTTTTGTTGTTTAAGTTTGATGGAGGTATTTGAAACCTAGGTCATCAAATAAATTTATAATCTAGAGCTAACTTCACTAGTCGTTTTAGTTAAGCTTTAGGGTCGAATTCAAAGGACGGTACAACTGATTACTAGGCTTTACTTCCTCACAAAAGCTTGTAGCAGTTGCATGGGCTGGTTGCATCCGCGGTACTGATGCAACATGCATTTTGCATCTGCTACACCGATGCAATTTGGCCGATGCAACTGGCTTCCTTGCAAATGCTCGATTGCATGGGCATTTCATTTGCATGGGCGTATTTATTTGCATGGGCAAGTTTGCATGGGCATAACAGATGCAACCGATGCATTTTTATCGGATGCAATTGACTTTATTTGCATTTGCTATGCCAATGCACTTGACCTATTTAGCATGGGTTGTACTGATGCACTCGACTTCTTTTGCATCCATTTTGCCGAGACAATTGATTTCTTTAGTATGGGATTAGACGATGCAACTAACATTTGTTGCATCCGTTTGATTGATGCACTTGAAATATTTAACATGAGCAAGATTGATGCGATTGACTTCTTTTGCATTCATTTTGCCGAGGTAATTGACCTATTTAGCATCAAAATATTCCATGCAACTGGCATCTTTTGCATTCGATCTACTGATGCATTTCAATTATTTTGCATCTATTCCACCAAAGCGATTGGATTGTTTTGCATGGACTTGACAAATGCAACTAACTTATTTTGCATCCATTCATTTGATGTAATTGACTTATTTTACATGAAATTAACCGATGCAATTGTCTCTTTCTGCATCCGTTCTCATGATACAACCGACTTCTCTTTTCTAAAAAATAGCTCTATAATATCTATATTCATATTAACTTCCGTATTAATTGTGATGAATATCATATAAATAATATCTAATAAAAATATTTCATAACAAATTTCACATCCATCATACCAAAATTATATCGCAGAACTAAAAACAATTCATTAGAATTGTCATACAAATATCAAAATGTCATCCGCATATATAAAAAATAATCTAAACAAACGTAATACACACCAAGCCATATCAAAAGTCAAGAAAAATAATTGTAACAATCAAACAAAAGCACAAAGGAATCGTCTATATATTTAAGCTACTCATCATCACTAGAATCACTAGTTGAAGCTTCAAAGTCAAATAGAGACACATCATAGTCATCTGCATCAAACTTATTCCTATCAAAGATGGGAATTTGAATTATTGAACATGAAGTGTATGATTGTCCTACATTACTGAACACAATCTGAGTTATTGTGTTCATAGCTTTGTCAAAGCCTCCCTCATCAGCAGGAGATGACTCTGCGCTAGATTGATTCGATTCTAAAATGGCATTGGATGAGTCGACATCTGCAGCTAAAACCTCCTCGACAACATGCTCCTTGGTCGCTGCACTGACCTGAGGCTTCTTAGCTTGATCCATCTCGACTGTAGCTTTCATGGCTGCATCGTTGCCGACTCTAGCTTCTGCAAGCACAACCTCCCCATCTATATCCTCGTCAGCTCTAGCTTTCTCATCTGCAGCCCATTCTTTGTACTCTCTTTGGATTGGCATCCTAATAAATCAAAAGAATCAATGTTGTAAGGAAACATGAGATTAATATTAAAACATAAAACGTTGAGAACTAATAAATTTGGTGTTGCAAAACATAACAAATTTAATTTTCACAATCCAAGATTACATCTTGAGTTCTAATAGATTCTGCTCTACGGACTGGCTTTCAATGGTATACATGTGGAGTCACTAGCGGAGTAGGTATCTACAGTGGTTTTCCAAAAACCTTATTAATAGAATCTTTATTGGTATAGATTATTTGCTAGAAGGGTATAGGTTTACAGATTTGGACACAAACATAGCAATAGAATAAAATTAATAAATTGATTAATTTGATTACACTATTTTGTTAAATGCCAAGTCCAATCATATGGGATGAGAATTGGGGCTGTTAATTTTCATATGCTCCTCTGGTATATGCATGAAATTCAAATAAAAAATAGAGGAAAAAAGATATATGCATAGAAACAAATAAAAATCTGTTTCGCAGAAAAATTCAGTCCACAAAAAAATATATTGAAGGTTATAACACAAATCTCAAATATGAGAGTGGGGGGGGGGGGGGGGGACATGAAATACAAACCGTTTTAGTGACCTATTTGAAAAGTGCAGAAGTGCTCTCAGAGGCGAAATACAAACCGTTTTAACCTGACGATGGCACTGGTGGAGAAGTCCTTTCAGAGGCGAAAGAGAGGGTACCTATTAGGGATTCTCTGATGGAGAAATAGATAGGCGATAGAGGCGAAATAATCGGCCATTAAAATCTCAATCGGGGCGAAAATGGTAAGAAGAAAGCGAGAGAAAGGGCAATTAATCTGGATGTATCTCCACATTTTAGAGTCTGAAATAAATTCATATTCTATAAATTGCAATATGGCATTGACATGAAATTTTACAGAAATACAATTGGACGATGACTTTCTCTACAATATCTCGGGGGGGGGGGGGGGGGGGCTATGCGCCAAAAATTCTCTAAATTTTTGCTAAACAAAATAATTAGTATTTCTAGTATATTGATACTTTTTGATTTATTAATAATTAAATTTGTTAAATTGATCAAATAAGATGTAAATAAGAGAAAACAAATTTCATATTAAAAAAACATGTATTTTAATATTCATTATCTTATTGTTGAAAGTTTATTCAACAATAATCTTTTGATCGCCATATTGTGAAACTATATACTCTATTTTAATTTCTATATATATATATGATGATATCATGTGTATTGTACAAAATTTTGAATGAGCCTAGCTAGGACTTCATATGATAGTAAATGCATGAGAAATTATATTGGAAAAACTATTTATAATTTATAATCTTTTCACTTATATTTTTGCAATTTTAATTAACTACTATAATTTTTTTATCACTACATGCCTATATATATTTGCCACCATGACTTTTAACACCTCATGTCGTGTCTTGTTGTGTCGTATCAAATACGTACATGTTGGTCGTTGTATCATGTCGTGTTGATACGAGTTAATATCTTGAATGTATCATGTCATGTCTAATATGACATGATGTGTTAAATGTGTCAAGTCGTGTAAAAAAATATTTTATAATTTTCAGTATAAATTTATTATGTTATTTTTTATAAATTAATATGATATTTTTTTTTCAATGAGACCTCAAATTATATTTTTATTCCTACAATAAAATATTTGAGCTTGGATGTAGATATTGAAACTATAATTATTCTTAGCCAAGGATAACATTTTTTTTTGTAAAGTCATAAAATGTTGCATCTAGGCTGGCAAAAGAATTTGTGACTTAACTCGGTTGAGATCGATCTAGAAAATTGCAAATGTGTCATGGCTTGTCAAACACATACATGTTGGATGTCATATCATGTCGTGTTGATACAAGTTAATATCTAGAACATATCGCGTAGTATCTAACACGACGTGTAAAATGTGTCTAATTCGTGTTAGAAATTATTTTATAATTTTTACTAGAATTTTTTTATCACTACCTTTGATGTTTTGTATTCTCTTTTAATCAATAAAATTTAGATTTTATTTTTTTAATAAATTATAATTTCAAAACCGTACATTTCCATGATTGTCACATCAGATTCTTGATTTAAAATTAGTACATTTTGATCACTATATGCATACATTATTTCTACCATAACTTTTTATTAATCTGCTTTTCTCTTATATTTTTGCAATTTTTATTCAACTATAATCTTGTGTTCACTATTTATGATCCTCTGTAATCTCTTTTCATCAATAAAATTTAGAGTTTACTTTTTGCAATTCAGATTTTAAAATTAAATGTGTCGTGTCAAATATGTATGTGTTGGATGTCATGTCATGTTGTGTTGATATGAGTTAATATCTTGAACGTATCGTGTCATATCTAACACGACGGATTAAATGTGTCAAGTTGTGTCATAAATTATTTTATAATTTTACTAAAAATTTATTATCATTATCTTTGACCTTTAATAGAAGTTAGATTTTAATTTTTTATAATTATGATTTCAAAATCATACATGCATATATCTTTGGCAGCATTTTATAAAATTAATTGATATGCATGATTGTTAAACACTTTAGATTTTAGATATAAAAATGAAATTAATACCTTTTTAGTTTTATTATTCGCTTACTAATAAAATTAAATTTGGTTTTATCATTCTCAACAAAGTATTGAGTGTTACTATTGTTTTGTATACCATAAATGAGTTAATGGTAACTAAATATTGGAAAGTGTAGCCTACGATTAGGGCTGTCAATGGGTACGGTACGGTACGGTAGAAGGTATTTTCATTACCGTACCCGTTAAAATTTTCTTTACCCGTACCCTACCCGTACCCGTTAAAAATAGCTTTACTCGTACCTTACCCGTACCCGTACCCGTTAAGAATTAATTGATGATTTAATTGATTGAATTATGTATGAATTGAATTGGCCGTTGGCATCCATCTATAGGGTGGTTCGCGGTATCTGAAAGAAATGACTGAAATGATTGACTTGTGATAAACCAGACTTGCATATTAGGTAACTGCCCAACCAAATGAGTCGGCTTTTGCTATACATTGATATTTGAATTGTTATGGAATTGATGCCGAGCTCACATTTCATATCGCATTGATTGAATTGATTTGACCTTGCTATTCTATTGGAAACAAGTTGTAAGGGTTGCTTTTAATTTGCCGTTAGTTATTATATGTTATTAATTATTTGTTCAAGTAATTGAAATGATAATTGTCATATTTTGAATTCAAAGAAAGGAAAATTTGATTTTTAAGAGTATTGAATTTATTTGTCTAATTGCATTGCTTGATCGAAAGTCTAGTTTTAATGTTATTTGAAATAAAAAGAAATGAAATTTGATTTGGAATTGATTTGACTCAGTCTTGTATTTAGTTCCAACACATGATAATCAAAACTCAAGTGGCTGGAACTGAATACCGTACTGAGATAAATTTTATTTATCTCATTCTGTGCTTTTTGCATTGTTTCCACGACTGGTTGTGGGTTCCAGGTTTCAGATCAAGTGCTGGACTGCAAGACAAGTAGCATACCATTGGATATCGTGGTTAGTAATCCAAATATACCAGACCTTTATAGGATTTACTTTATATTTAAGTAAATAAATTATGAATTTTTAATTTATCGGTATATTATTTGAGTAGAATCAATATTAATTGGTAAATTATGTATTAGTAAGCCTTGCGGGTGCAGCAGACATCCGCGGCGGGCACTCCATCGTGTATTGTCCAGTTACAGTATTCGACAGGATGTCACACATATTTTATAACAGAATTTCATTGGCGCTTCTATTAACAGAGTTCAAATTTTGTGGGCCCGAAAAAGATTTCTTCAGAGTTGGTCAGCTGGGCGACAAAGGTGGCGCCTTTCCATCTTGTGGACCCGAATAGAGATTTCTTCAAATTTCACACGAAAACACTCACACAGCATGGGTACAAATATTGATTGTGTGTGTGTCTCATTGGACGCAAAACAACGAGTCAAAGGTGCGTTTGGTAGGGCTGTCAATGGGTACGATACTGTACGGTAGAAGGTATTTTCATTACCGTACCCGTTAAAATTTTCTTTACCCGTACCCTACCCGTACCTGTTAAAAATAGCTTTACCCGTACCTTACCCGTACCTGTTAAGAATTAACGGTATGGGTACGGTAACGGTAAAAAATAAATATAATAATAATAAAATTTGTACACTCTGTATAAATAAATTATATCAATAAGTATATTAATAAAGTGCAACAATGGAGGCGAATATTTTAGGTTTATGTTTTTTCATTTTTTCGTACACTGAATGGAAAAAATTATAAATCTTAAATAAAATCTAGCAATATTTTTTTACCAATAATGCAATATAAGATGCCATATGTATCATGTAATTGTATCTTTTTAATTGTGGCAATTACCCATTATGAAAACGGTACGAAATAACTTTTACCCGTACCCGTACCCGTTAAATTAACGAAAAAATTTTCTTACCCGTACCCGTACCCGTTAACTTAACGAAAATAAAACTTTACCCATACCCGTCTTATACGGTACGGTACGGGTCGAGTAAACGGATAAACGGATTTCATTGACAGCCCTACCTACGATTCAAAGTTAGGCATGACCGCATGAGTGGTAAATTTTGGTAGTAAATCCAGGAGTAAATTATTGAATTAGGGAGTATTATATGCCAACTTGAAATTCGTTAACTTTCTTACCTATGACTCAGAATTGCATTTAAGAGTTTTATTGCATCTTACGTATATCAAGGACACAATCTAAATTAATAAAAGAGAGAAAATAAAATAATGCATCATCATTATTATTATTAACAAATAGTGGACAAATATTTTATTATAACACTAGCAAAAGTTGCCCTCTTGTGTTGGCAAACAAAGAAACAAAATAATTTTAGACAATAAATATATGTTGTTCAATCTACTAGGGATATATATATATATATATATATATATATATATATATGCTGCTTAATTTATTTTCTTTTTAGATGAAAAATCAATATATTTTGTTGCTTAATTTGTTTTCAAATATAAAACACAGAAAAACAATTTCACAATTGTACCGCTGGAATTCCTCTGTCACGCCTCCCCCCCCTACATCAAAATTTATATATTTATTACATACATCCATCTAAATATATATATTTTCCACAATTATAAACTTGTACGTGTATCCATTCCGTGATCAGTCATGCAAGCTATTAATTAAATTGTCAACAAACGATAACCAGTCTTTTATTAAAAAAATAAAAGTACGTACAAAAATAAGAAAATGAATATATTAAATATTAATCGGTTCATAATATTTTAAATTCAAATTTATTAATATATATGCACTAATTTCTTTATTTCATTAATTTTTAATTATATTTTTTGTTGTTTTAATTTTAATTTTATCCAAGTACATACATTTTAATATAATACACTACGAAATTGATTTATTCATATACACATTACAAAAAGCTATTAAATCATAAGTACTTGCGTAAAAATTATTTTTGAATCACTACAAAACTAATACTCACACATTTTGTAATATGAATTCATATTTTATTGCATCGGTCATGCCTATGCAACTAAAAATATCAGTTGCAACGACGCCACCTAAGCAATTGATGTCCAATTACATTAGTTTTGCCTATGCAATTGACCCATCATATTAATAATCATTTTCATCGGTCTAAGCCAATGCAAGTGCTATTCACTTGCATGAGTTTTGTCTATGCAACAAAGTAAAAATTATTTGCATTAGTATTCCCCATGCAATTATCTATATTGCATCGATCGTGCTGATGTAAAATATATGCTGATGCAATTGATTTTGTGTCACCGATGCAATTGAGAACTGCCCATGCAACTGGTACACTTTCCTGTAGTGATATAGACAATTAATTTTTGGAGTTCTATGATTTAGAAAAACAATTATCTAAAGTGCAATTAAATAAATTATTTTTTGTATTTTCTGGACTCTAAATAAATGCAAGGATGTCCTAGGATTTTGTGTTCAATTAGTTTAGCTCTAAAGCACCTCGGCCTACGAATTTCATCGAGACAGAGGCACATTTCGGACCGAAATCCATACTGTTCGTGCCAAAACTTGCTTTAGACATTCTATTCTGACTTGATATTTTTACACAATACTATGTAAAGGCTACTGGACGACCAGACCTAAGTCCTAACCTCAGCTGTCGCGATTTCGGTTCTGACTTGACTTGGAACTCGGTTTTTGCCACATAAACAACTAAACCTATACTTTCGTTCTGATTTAGCTATTTAAGTATGTTTAGTTGGATTTCTAGAGGTATTTAAAGTCCTGTCGGATCAGTAAAAGTTACACCTTTCGGTCGCGAACTAACCTCCTCTTTCGAGCGATTGGCTTACCTCAAGTGCTTAAATAACTAATTATTTGTTCTAGTTCAATGTCCTAATGATGCTGCAGTTCATCAATAGGTAAACAGTCAAATAAACAATTAAATTAACCAAGCAAGATATAATTCTCAACAAAACATATCACATATCATAATATAAAGCAATCAAGTCATCACAAAATACTAAACTAATCTACTAACTACACCTAAGACATCATTAACTAGCCTAACATGCAAGAAAAATAAGATACAAACTCCATCAAATCAAAATATCAAGAGAAAAGGAACGAATAAACCAAATATCGCTTCTAACTCAAGATATCGATCGTCCGAAGTCGTGGTTGGATCGGTTCTACCGCTGTCGCGTCTAGAATTGCTCTAAAGTTGCTGCCATGGACGTGCTCCGCTGCGAGAGGTGGAATCCCACGCCTTTCGGCGTGAGAACGGTGGTGGAAATTATTGTACGGAAGGTGAGATACGTCCCTGGTCGAAATTCGTACTTAAAAACACCTAAGGAAAGACCAGGAGGCGGCTAGGGCAAGAGAGGATCCTTCCTTCTTTGAAAATTATCAAAAATCACTTTCCGTAAAAGAAATTTCGGACGGAAATCTGGAAATTTCGGACCAAAATTCCAGAATCGAGCATTGATAGTATTTTGACCATAATTTCTTCATCCGGACTCCGATTGAGGTGATTCAAAGATCGTTGGAAAGCTTAGGATGAGCTCTACAATGCTATGGACTCTTTTCAATCATTTTATTCTTCAAAATCCACCCTTTTATGCAATTATTGTGTTCAATCCACCAAGTTCCTACAAAACAAGTCAAATTCCACGGCAGTGTCCAATCTTGCAAAATATAATGCAAAAGTGCAATGAATATCATTTGTTTTGGTAGTATTTTGGTGCCAAATATGATTAAAATATATATATAAATAAGAGATATCAAAGTTTACAATTTTCCATTTTGAACCCAAAATAACCAACAAAAATTATTTACCAACTTATTGTTATCATTTTGACAAAGAAAAATCAATAGCACTTGGCAAATCTTGCTAGCAGAGAGGAGAGCAGAAAAACTCAAATCCTCGCTCGTCTCATCCCGATGGAACTGCTGGGTTTTAGTAAGGTCTATATATTGATTAGTGCCTCTAAGAGAGGAGAGCAGAATTTGTGTGTAGAGAATTATTATGACTTGAGTATAGATCAATAAAGAAAATTGAGATCTAACGTCTTTCAATTGAATCAAAAGAACTCTCAGCTCGGAGGACATTGACAAAATAAATTTAATTTTTTTTTTAATCTTGTTTACTTACCTTGACTACAAATCTACAATAATATTAAATGAGCAGGATATATAGCAAAAGCCTATGGGGGCGTTTGTTTGTGACTTAAAGGGTGCATAACTTAAGTTATGTATCCTTAAGTCACCAAACACCTCTTACATAAGATGCCTTAAGGGTACATAAGTTATGCAACCTAAATAGGTTGCATAAGTTATGCACCGGTCCCCTTTAATTTTTTTTTCAACAATACCCCTTAGAAATAATTAATAATAATATTTAATAATCTATAATAAGTAATAATAATTAATAAATAATAATATCTAATAAGTAACAATAACTATTAAAAATCAAAATTATTAATAAATATTAATTATTATAATTAAAAAATAATAATATATAACAAGTAATAATAATAATTAATAAACAATATTGATTTATTATTAAATAATTAATAATATTTATAATATTTAATTAAAAATAATTAATAATATTTCATAATAATAAAATGATTTCTTATTATAATTAATAATTAATTTTTATAATAATTAAAAATTAAAAATTAATTAATATTAATTAATAAATAATAATACTTAATAAGTAACAATAATTATTAAAAAATCATAATTAATTACAAAGATTAATTATTTTAATTAATAATATTTAACAAGTAATATTAATTATTAATAATAATGATTTAAGAATAATAATTAATTTTTATTATAAAATAAATAATAATATTTATAATATTTAATTAAAAGTAAATTATTAATATTTCATAATAGTAAAAATAATTTATTATCATCATTAATAATTAATTTTTGTAATAATTAATAATTAATAATAATTAGGTCACAACATATAATACATAATATTAATTCAAATTTAAGGACATTTTAGTCTTTTGACATGAATATATGCATGCATTAAGTTAGTCATCCTTACTACACAACCAAACATCTATTACATAACACTACATAAACACTTAGGCATCCTTAAGTTATGCAATTCCTTACTACACAAAGAAACGCACCCTATATAATTTATGGAGATTTTTTGATCGATAAGCAGAGTACTTCTTCGTTCTTTCCCAAAAATTATGAATGCTCTTGAGTATATTTGTTTTCTTCTTGGAGGTGTTCTAATATACAACTATTTAAATATCGACAAAAGAGAGATATCATTGTCATGCTTTTCAACTCCAATTTATTACAAAGGACGTCATCAACACATATTCGAAAGGAGGGTATCAACGGATACTGTATTGGTCAGGTATAATTGTTATTCTAACCCTTGTCTGTTAAAAAATACATAACTAGACTAGTAAATAATATTTCACAAATAACATGTATATAACACCAAAATAAAAAAATATTTATTAGCCTCATTATTTTTTTTAAAAAAGTACAATTTACGAATTACACATAAAGACTACACACAATGCATAATATATATACATTATTTAGTTTAATTAAACTAAAACCATCATGCAAAATTTTGTATAAATATATCAACAATCCTATCCGGTAACTGGTAAGAAATACTTATTACCCGTACACAATAAGCTAACAACGCATTATTATTATTATTATTATTATTATTATTATTTTTACGAGTAGAGCAACAAGCTAGCTAGCTAGCTGCTTGGAAAAAAACCCCCTTATTTTTCGTACCTGGTCGCCTAATTATCGAATATATATACGATATAAAAAATCAGATAATTAGGTAAATGGACATTCACGCTCCTTAATGCTATTCAGATAATAAGGATCATCTACTTCGAGACACGTCATTCATAAATAAAATTTTCTATCTACATTTAATTTAAAAATAAGTTGGATGGCTTAGACGTCCAATTAATCTTAAAAAAATAAAAGGTACGTGTAACTAGAAAATTAATTATGATCTGGTCGAGTAATTAGAATACAAGTTATTATTATGAGGTATTTCTTAATTATTTTTCTAAAAAATACAGGATAAATACAAAATCATATGTGATAAATTTCTTACTCGTTCATTAAATTATATCATACTTAATGTTACAAAAAATTATTTTTGTACTATTTCATATACTTTTTTTTAATAAGTGATTTATTTATTTTCAACTTAGAAGGTCAATAAAGAAATATATTTTTTATGACGTTATGCATGAATGTTATTTTTACAATAATATATTCATTTTGCTTTAATGATAAATTTAATAAATTATTGTTTTTTATACTGTAATCCTACGGACGTTAATTTTAATGGACACAATTAAAGCAACGAAGGACTAACATTTTATGATTTCCCATATATGATACAGATAAAGATAATTTCTAACTAGTAATTATAGATAGAAAAATACTTCAATTGGATTTGTATTGTATCTATTGACACAGTGTTGTAAAATGCCAGACTCTTGCTTCATGAGAGATCAGATCAGTGATTGGGTGTGTGTGTGTGTGTGTGTGTGTGTGTGAGTGAGAGAGAGAGAGAGAGAGAGAGAGAGAGAGAGAGAGAGAGAGATAATGATTACACTGCTCCAGGTGAGTTAGTACCAAAGTACTTCCATTCAGACTTGTCCATAACTCCATGCACCACACCCCTTCTCAAAGATTAATTGAAGCCAAGAATACCAAAATTCCTCTCTGACCTTTGTTCCACATCTATCTCGCTAACTTTTCTTCTATATAATTTAGAAAAACTCAAAAACATCACAAATTTTTCATGGAGAGATATGGCATACTTGCCAGCAAAGAGGAAGATCATCCATGGAGGTACAACCATAGAAGGGGGGTTGGTTTGTACTCCAATGGCGTAATTGGAGGCTTCTCATGGCCACCAAGGTCTTATGGTTGTAGTTTTTGTAAAAGAGAGTTCAGGTCTGCTCAAGCTCTAGGTGGACACATGAATGTGCACAGAAGAGAGAGAGCTAGACTCAGACAGTATTCCCCTCCATGGGAAACACCTCCTTCAAACCCTAAGCCTAATCTAAGCAGCAGCAAAACCTCCATACCCAACCTCAACCTTGCACCATCATCTCCACCTCCTCCTCCTCCTCCTTGTCATCCTCCTTCTTCCCCATTCGCTCCTCCCGCTCCTCTACCAACAGTTCGAAATACTACCCAAGATCAAGGAATGATCTCGCTCTTTGGCCAACACTATACCTTATTAAAATCTCATGTACCATTTAATGGCGCAACGAAGGTAAGAGATTTCGATCTACAAGAGCAAGGCACCATGCAATTAGAATTGGCGATGGATCATCGCAGAGATTACCTGGAGGACAGCTTGGATTTAGAGCTTAGGTTGGGGAACTCTTAGAGAGATAATTAACTTAATATTTGCTTCTAATCTTATCGGTTTTTCCAATGCTTAATTTGTGCTTCTAGTACGCTTAGCTTTCATTTTGTAGGCTGAATTTATCTCATCGACTGCACAAGCTGCATTAGTTATTAATATTGTGTAGCCTCTACCTTAATCTATGTTTAAAATGCATGTTTTACTAAGTGCTATCTTCTTCAATTTATTCTTCTCCATTCATGTGTTTATAAATGGTGCTCTGTGCATTTTTTTTTTAGGTAAGAAGTGATTTATTGGTTCCATGCATGGTTTTTGCTATGGCAGAACTTTAACATTAGGTAGAGGATTGAAAACCGTATTATATTTGCAGAATCAATATCTAAACATCATGTTTTAAGATAATTAAGTTTGATAAGCTGGTCAATTTTACTTTGCAATTTCTTCCCTCCGAATCTTTGTTTATTTATATTTAGAAAGAAATTTAGTTATATTGAAAGCTATCCGACCATCAGGTCCATCAGTCTTAGGCAATTAGCTCTTTGATGTAGGCTTACCTGAGCTGTATCTCCACTAGGCTTTATGAAAGATTTCAGGGGGATCGTAGTCAATTAATATATAGCGGTTCATCTTAATTTCATGTAGACCTTGCTGGTTTTTGGCATGTGACATCAGATTGCAATGATTTCTCATCTCTCTAATATATTTTGCTCCCTGTATGAAATTGGAATGTCCTGAATTACTTTTTAATCGTGAAATTTGCAAAAGCAAAGTTACAAGCTAGAAATTCTCTATGAAACTTTCATTTGTTGCTTTGCTCATTTTTTTTTTTCAAAATTGCCGAGATTATGATTAGAAGGGAAAAAAAATGAACAAAGCAACGCAGTTGCTGCATTACATTAATTAAGTGATCATTTATTGCTAATTCAGTGCATGGTTTTTTTTTTTATTTGGAGTGCATGGTTTGGTGCATTATGTATGTGTTGGATTTAAACTCTAAATTTCTATTTATTTTAAAATACTATTAATAATGTTTATCAAGATTGCCAATTAAATTTATTAATTATCAATAGATCCTTAACGATATGTTTCCTCTACATTTACCCAATAATTTAATGTATAGTTGCATCATCTCTACTACTTATAAATGCACGGACCGTAGAGGTGTTACACGCTAGGTCTAGCATGTAAACGGGTGTTTCTGCTGCCGTTCGATCAATTTGATATGTGATCGGATATTAATCGCCATACGAAATAATAATATATTTTAGTTTTTTGTCTAATAAAAAAGAAATTAAATAACATATCTATTTGTATGGATGCTAGATTAAGCAATATATTTTTATTATCCAATATTATTTTTTTTCTTTATTTGCCCACATATGATGACATCTTAAGCTAGTATATTACAAGGGAGAAAATTAATGAGAGTAGTTAATTTGTTAAATTTATATTTTCTTTATTGAATGGGTGAATATTAGATCACTGTTTTTTGAAGTTTAGTTGAGAGCCAACCAACAAAATTTTATTTAAAAATAATAAAAACAAAAATAATAAAAAAAAAGATGATTACAAATTGTTAGTTACATACAAAGAAAAATAAAAAAAAAGATATCCAAATGATATCTAAGAAAACCTATAAAAAAAATAAAGCAGTCCGATCAGCAGTTAATGAACCACTATTTTGATAAGATGATTATAGCCCCAACTATTCTAGCAGGCGTCGACGAATGGTTATTGAAAATCCTTGTATCCCCTGTCCTTCTTAGATGTGCCAACAGCCTGCTGTCCAGGTTGAATTCCAAACATTTGATTTCGATTTGCTTGTGTTGTTTCGATTTGCCAACTAGAAATCAGCGATATTGAGGTATGCCAATGGTATGGTTATTAATTAGCTCACTGTTGTACTCGAAACTTCCGTTTAATGCAATTTTAGGATGTTGAGGGAAATGAATATAATTTGAAAATTACCAAATCTTCAATATGAATATTTTATATTTGATGATATATATTTTCCTAGTTGAACTATATGCACAGGCATTTTCTTCCCAATATTATTGAAATATATATATTATGCCATTATATATTCATTATCATGTGATGGCATGTTCAGCTTCTCTCTCTCCCGCACTGCGCCGAACCCTACACTGGTACGCCAGAAACCTATGCCAAAGTATCAGAAATATTTTGATCTTAACTACAGAAAAAATTTCCACTGCAATGTACTGTATGGTAAAAATAAAATAAGATAAACCTGACAATTAATAGAACGTAACGGTTGCAACTTTGCTATCCGGAGGAGCCTCAATCTGCTAATTATATTCAATAATTCAACCTTGCTTTCAAGCTCCTATTATATGTCCATATCGATCGATCAGTCCTGTATAATCTAAGGTTTTGGATAAATTACTAAACCGGTACAATTACATTATGTTGTCCCTAAATTTAGGCCTAAAGGGGGGTGAATAGGCACAAAAACGAAATTCTAAACCGGTATGGTCAATATTTGGTTCAATTCAAACTTGGTCTAATACAAACAATCAAAGCACACAAGCAATTCAAGTATAGCAAGATAATAAAGAGAAAAAGAGAGAGAGAAATTGAACACTCGGTATGATTACGGAGTTCCGACCCACTAGAAGAAGCTAGCCTTAGTCGTACGTCTCCGGGAGTTCCGCTACCACGAAAGGGTGCGCTCCGTTCAATTCCAACAAGAACGGGACTACAACTTCGAACCGAATCACCTCGTCACAAGGACACTCGAGGCGGATCGGCCTAACTCGAATGGCACAACGGCCTCAAAGGAGAAGAGCTCTCAACCTATTCCAACCTACACCTAGCGACAATGTCGGGGCGGTGGTGTTTGAGGCTACTAAATCTCTCAAGATGGTCTAGCTATGAAAAGCTCAAGTGGGAGAGTATCCCTGTGCTCAAAGGCTCAATTCTGGTCTAATTTTGCAAGACAAGGCTCTCTTTGGAGAGAGAACAAGGGGTGGATATATATAGGGCTCGAGATGAGCAGTTCCCCAGCAAAAACTGGACACAGCGTCGTACAACTCTGAATGGCGTTGTACAACGCTGGAATATGACCGTTGTAAAATCTAACGGCTCTTTAATATAGCCGTTGGTCTGTCAGGGCGTTGTGCAACGCTATATGCCGTCGCACAACGCAGGAATGTAAAACCAAAGGAAAGCTCCGACAATTCCGTTGGAAATTGTCAGAGCGTTGCTTGCCACTGAATGGTGTTACACAACGCTAAAGGGAGACAAAAGGAACAACTCTGACAGATTCAACAGGGCGTTGTACAACTCTATATACCGTCACACAACGCTAACGTTACCCAACGCTGAAAGGCGTTGGCTAACGTTAACAGAGCGCTGTCTGAACAGCCAGCTAACTTGGGATTTTTGTGGCGTTGTGCAACGCTATATGGCGTTGCACGATGGTACTCAGGAAATTTTCCAAGTTTTTTAACTGCAGCGTTGTACAACTCTATTCAGCGTTGTACAACGTTGTGAATCAGCGTTGCCTAACTCTATATAGCGTTGTGCAACGTTGATTCACAAAAGTAAGAATTTAGCTGTTCGGGCGTTGTGTAACTCTATATAGCGTTGTACGACGCTAGGTCACAGAAAACAGGATTTTGCTGGTTTATTGAGCTTTTCGCTATCTAGACTATTTTGAGGATAATCAAGGACTAAAGTATACCTTCTATCCTAGTCTAAACTAGCCTATAAGCTCTCTAATGACTTGATCTTGATCTTTCTCAAAGGTTTTATCCAAGTCCTCATAAATTGAATCTTCTTCCTATAAAACTCAAAGAAGATTGTTAAATGCCAAATGATATTGTTTTGCAATCGACAAACCTAGAGACGTTTAGTACAACAATCTCCCCCTTTTGACGATTTGCAAAACAATATCATTAGTAAAGCGATTAAATTTTGGCATTTCACAAGCTTTACTACAATTCTCCCCCTTTTTGTAAATCGACAAAAAGTGAAAATTGTAGCAAGCTCCCCCTAAATTTATGGCTCCCCCTTAATTTTGGAAAAATGGAATTGGAGAACCAATTTAGAGCACTACACAAAGTAGTGTGACCAAATTTAACCTCTCAAACAAAAATAAGATAGAAATAAAGAGGCTCCCCCTAAAAATTTGGCTTATAAGACCGGGGGTAAACTTGGTATTTAGGCCATATTGGTTACCATACCACTAGTTGTACCACTAGAGGTACAAGCTTTTGGAACCCACTTACCTTTGGACTCACCATTTGGTTTCCTAAGTTTGCATTCCAACGAGATATGACCATTTTGACAACAATAGTTGCAATATGCATTGGTTGGCTTAGGCATGGTAGAACCCTTGACAAAATGAGAATAGTAATGGGCTCTAAGGTATTCGGCCTTCTTCTTAGGATCATTGGATGAGGCATTAAAATCCTTTTTGCGATCCTTTTGGAAATGTTGGGAAACATTCTTTTGATGCTCATTGGATTGAGCCTTGTGGTTTTGTGAAAAGTGTTGCTCTTTAAACTCATAAAACCATCCATCGGGTCCTCTAAAATAAATTTTATTGGACGCCTTTGGAACAAAAACCTTCTTTTCTTGATTTTGCAAATTCTTTTCATTTTGCACTCTAGTGTTTCTAGGTTTCCTTTGGTACATATGTGCATGACCACGAGAATTCCTAGGTTTTTGAAATTGTGTGTTTTGTGCAACATGTTCCCCATTAGTGTGTGACAAGTTCCTTTTCTTGGTTTGATAAGGCTTTTGATAACCAAGACCGGACTTGTCATGAGGCTTTTGACCTTTGAAAAGGTTTTTCAAATCCGTTTTAGGAGCTTGAGCTAAAATCGGTTTTTCAAGTTGTCTTTCAAGTTGTTTTTCAAGCTCCTTAATTTTAGCCTCATACTCACCCATCTTAGAAGTAAGCTCATCTACCTTGGTTTTTAAAGTTTCTATGGTATCGGCTTTCCTAACCAAGGCATCATGGGTAGCATCAAGAATAGAGTTCAACCTATCACAATCACCACATTTGGTTGAACAAGTTGGTTCATCATCACTCTCACTATCACTACTACTAAGAGATTCATTGAGAGGAAGATATACCTTAGGAGAGCATGTCTTTGGTGATGTTGATGGAGTGGAATGATTTGAAAGAATCGGGGATTCCATCTCTTTGGCAATGAATGCATGTTCTTCGTAGTTGTCCGAATCGGATGTACATGGATCGAGCTCCGAATCCGTGTGGACTCCTCCCATTTGGCTTCCGTCGAAACAACTCAAGATGGCTCTCCATATGTCCCTAGCTATATCAAAATCGCAAGCAAGTGTGCTACCAATTGATTCATGTACCGAGCTTAGGATGACATTGACCGCATAGTCATTGTCCTCCTTTTCCCTCAAGGCCTCGGTGGTAAGCTTGTTAGTATTTGGTTTAAATCTAGATTCATTTGCCACAGTATACCAAACACCCATGCTTTTGAGGTAGCTAACCATACCATTTTTCCAAATAGAGAAATTTGTGCAAGTATGGTCCAATTTACCCGGTTTTTGTACCATTCTAGCCGCCATGATCGAAAACCGAGATTAAGAATAGCTTAATCGAGGTTCCCGCTCTGATACCACTTTGTTGTACCTTAAATTTAGGCCTAAAGGGGGGTGAATAGGCACAAAAACGAAATTCTAAACCGGTATGGTCAATATTTGGTTCAATTCAAACTTGGTCTAATACAAACAATCAAAGCACACAAGCAATTCAAGTATAGCAAGATAATAAAGAGAAAAAGAGAGAGAGAAATTGAACACTCGGTATGATTACGGAGTTCCGACCCACTAGAAGAAGCTAGCCTTAGTCGTACGTCTCCGGGAGTTCCGCTACCACGAAAGGGTGCGCTCCGTTCAATTCCAACAAGAACGGGACTACAACTTCGAACCGAATCACCTCGTCACAAGGACACTCGAGGCGGATCGGCCTAACTCGAATGGCACAACGGCCTCAAAGGAGAAGAGCTCTCAACCTATTCCAACCTACACCTAGCGACAATGTCGGGGCGGTGGTGTTTGAGGCTACTAAATCTCTCAAGATGGTCTAGCTATGAAAAGCTCAAGTGGGAGAGTATCCCTGTGCTCAAAGGCTCAATTCTGGTCTAATTTTGCAAGACAAGGCTCTCTTTGGAGAGAGAACAAGGGGTGGATATATATAGGGCTCGAGATGAGCAGTTCCCCAGCAAAAACTGGACACAGCGTCGTACAACTCTGAATGGCGTTGTACAACGCTGGAATATGACCGTTGTAAAATCTAACGGCTCTTTAATATAGCTGTTGGTCTGTCAGGGCGTTGTGCAACGCTATATGCCGTCGCACAACGCAGGAATGTAAAACCAAAGGAAAGCTCCGACAATTCCGTTGGAAATTGTCAGAGCGTTGCTTGCCACTGAATGGTGTTACACAACGCTAAAGGGAGACAAAAGGAACAACTCTGACAGATTCAACAGGGCGTTGTACAACTCTATATACCGTCACACAACGCTAACGTTACCCAACGCTGAAAGGCGTTGGCTAACGTTAACAGAGCGCTGTCTGAACAGCCAGCTAACTTGGGATTTTTGTGGCGTTGTGCAACGCTATATGGCGTTGCACGATGGTACTCAGGAAATTTTCCAAGTTTTTTAACTGCAGCGTTGTACAACTCTATTCAGCGTTGTACAACGTTGTGAATCAGCGTTGCCTAACTCTATATAGCGTTGTGCAACGTTGATTCACAAAAGTAAGAATTTAGCTGTTCGGGCGTTGTGTAACTCTATATAGCGTTGTACGACGCTAGGTCACAGAAAACAGGATTTTGCTGGTTTATTGAGCTTTTCGCTATCTAGACTATTTTGAGGATAATCAAGGACTAAAGTATACCTTCTATCCTAGTCTAAACTAGCCTATAAGCTCTCTAATGACTTGATCTTGATCTTTCTCAAAGGTTTTATCCAAGTCCTCATAAATTGAATCTTCTTCCTATAAAACTCAAAGAAGATTGTTAAATGCCAAATGATATTGTTTTGCAATCGACAAACCTAGAGACGTTTAGTACAACACATTATATATATATATATAAAATTTATTTTGAGGGGAATAAATTAAGAGGCAGAGGGGCAGATCGATGGAATTTCAATTGATCTTTACCATTTATTAATACCCTGATAAGTGATAATTAACTTGCAAGGTAAAAGCATCACTGGAATACCAACATTGGCAAATGGTTTTAAAAACAGCATCCCAAAATTGCTATTTTAGTTTGTAATAATGATGAATCGTTAATAATAGACAAAAGGATCTACACCAATCACTCCCCTTAGATTTTATAGACGCGCGCTTATCTAGTTCTATTGCATGCACTGTTTGCTTTCTTAATAGAAACACATTTTAATAGGCATTCCTAGCCAAACTTGCAGATTTTTACCCAGAAAAAGATTCTGATATGCTGGGTTTTGCTTCCCCTCCACTCAAAGCCTAGACATTGCATATGTTTTGACCAAATGTAGGTCCCCTCGGACTGAACTACTGTAAAGGGACGATTAAGCTTACTATCTATATCAGTCATGAGGTACCTTGACTTGAAAACCGACTAGGGTTTCGATTTGGTCTGTCGATGCATGTTTATGAGGTTGAGCTAACTTTTGATTGGATGAGGGAATCTGTGGCAGAGGCAGAGGTCTCATGATTGGTCGAGGCGTCATTCATACCATGAAGACATTCCATCAGTCTTGTCAAAGCTCAAACACAGAGAAAAGATGTTTAGGCATCTAGCATATGAGTTATATATAATTTGTAAAGAAAGAGCACTTTTTGTATCTACCCAACTACCCCGCTGCCCAATTGTGCGTTTGGCATTCATGGGTTAGGACTAATCCAAAGTTAGTGGAACTAACCAACCTCAACTCACCAAATTAATTGAGGTTAGCTAAGGTTAGCACTAACTTTGTGCTAACCCTCCAACTCTTCCCATAGATGGGTTAGTGCTTTCACCCATGAAGGGATTAGCAATAATCTTGTGTATTAATAATGATAATTAATAATTAATAAATAATAATGCTAAAGATCAGACTGGATTTTAACAAGTCTTTAGTTTAAAAAAATGATGCTAAAGATCAATTAAAAAATTAAAAAGGAATCAGACTGGTTTTTAGCCACGGTTGTTTATATACTTTTAGCACCTCCATTAGCACCGCCTCCCAATCAGTGTTTATTAGATATATATTTAACCGTTGCTAAAAAAATGCCGTAGGCTCCGTTTGGATGGCTTCTTCCGAAATAAGGAATAAGGAATAACCACTTTTTACCAATAAATTTATTTCTAACCATCCAAACTCTTCACAAAAGTTACACACTTCCCAATAAATTTACCCATTCCCAATAAATTTCTTCCCTTCTTCCTTCTTCCTACCTTATTCTCAACGCATCCAAACGGAGCCGTAGTGACATAAAAAAATTAATTAACGATCGACCTCACTGCAAAAATTTCAAGTGGTAGTACATACATTATACATACTGCTGAAAATAATAAATAAATTAAGGGTAGAAATGTAAATAATAGAAAAAGTAGATAACGGTACAGTAGAACGTTAGAAATTGTAACGGTAAAATGGAGAGTAACGAATTAACGATACAATTGCGTACCTCTATAAATACTCTTCTGCCTTCTTTTGTAATTATTTTTTAGAAAATAGAAATATTGAGAAATATTCTGATAAAATACAACTACTTCATATTTTCTTCATATACATAGAGCTAGACATGCATATTGCATATAGGGATGTCAAATGTTAACAATGGAAGCGGAACATGGGTGTTCCGTTTATGTTCCATTCCAGCACACTTAAATAAAATCCATTCCGTTTTCATTCTGTTTCGTAAAACGGAACAATTTTTTGTTCTGTTAGCTGTTCCGTTTTCAGCCATTTTTCATTGATTTCAGTCTAGTTTTTGGTAAACGGAACACTAACATTTACCGATACCAGTTCCCTTTTCAGGAACGAAGCCCATTTGGTGTTCCGTTAGCTGTTCCATTTGAATGGAACGGAATGAAAACGTTCCAAACGAAATCATTTTGACAGCCATAATTGCATGTTTTGCAGTTTCATAGTGTTACATTTTTATTTTGTTTTGCTTTGCTTTGCTTTGTCTTATCTGCTTCACAAATCAGAACACGTACGATTATTGCACATGACAGTGCCGCAGCAAGAAGTGTCACGCATTTTGCACACGAACAACACACACACACAAATTATTTTTTCATTTATTGTTCCGTCAACTTCTCAAACTCCAAGTTAATTCCATGTAGACATTTTTCAAAGTCGACCTAGCTTCATTTAAATTACATGCGTGTTTTATTCTTAATAATCCACACAAATTCTTTAATTGGGAACAACAGTTCATGCTCGCCTGAAAATTAGTTGTTCTCTAGTTCTTTCTCTTTCAATATAGCCAAGTTATTAATGATTCTATTTTATTCCATTGAGAATTAGTAAATAAGCTCTCAATAGACATTCATATTATCCACAAAATTCGCACTATTCACCTCTGTATTCGTAAAATTGACAGAAATAGCCATGCTTATGATGTGTAATTAAAAGACTCGCAGCATTGTCCTCCATAAAACAAGAGTAAATCTATTGTGAACCATGATGCATAGAGCGCTCCGTGCACCACGACCGTTTGATCGGTGATTTTGCAAATTGACAAATCTAAATTAACCAATCCAATCTATATATTGAAATCTCATAACAAACAAAATTTTTCAATTTTTAGAAATTTTTTACTATTTTTTTCGAATTTTTTAAAACTTGCCATTTTGGCTTATAAATTAGTATATTTATAGCCAAAAATGGCAAGTGTTAAAAAATTCGAAAAAAATAGTAAAAATATTTCAAAAATTGTAAAATTTTGTTTGCTATGAGATTTCAATATATAGATTGGGATGGTTAAATTAGATTTGACAATTTGTGAAAGTACCGACCAAAACGATCATAGTACACGGAAGCTTACATGAACCATGGTTCACAATAGATTTACTCATAAAACAATAATTCAATTCCTGTATCCTCTGTTTTTCAAATGCAAATGTAAGCATGGACATGAAATTAGCTAGCCTAAACGGCTTAACGTACGGTAGACATTTCGTCATCCTGTAGAAAAAAAATGAAACAAAAACTTAAACATAAGTTGGATAATTAAGGATATTTATTTTGAGAAAGTTTAATATGCACCATAGTGCATAGGACGTTCTATGCACCACGGACTTTTTCGAAGGTATTTTTATAAATTGACAAATTTAATTTAACCAATCTAATCTACATATTGAAATCTATTTATTATTCTCTCGTAGAGAAAATTAAGAATTCCCAAGTCAGAAACATTTATTTAACATCGAAAGTACTAATTACTGAAATATAATATGGAGAAACATTGACACAAGTGAATATGCGCTCATGTTGGTTAATGATAGAAACAACGAGGCAAATCCACCAGAACTTTAAATGGAAGCGGCCCATTGCAAAAATTAAGTTGTCCATTACTTACACACTTGAACTCTACATTGCAGATTCCTATAAAAGAGCCGAAAAATTTAAAAATAATATTAAATTAACATAATATATTAAAAATAATATCAATATAATAATAATTTTTTAAATAGTATCACAGGATTGGAATCTGGAATTCCGATCGCAATTACGGAATCCCGGATACCGATCTTAGCTAAGATCGGAATTTCGGAATTCCGGATTCCGATCTTAGCTTGAAATATTAAAAATTATATTTAATTAAATATAAATTTAATTAAAATATAAATAATTATTTTATTTAATTAAAAAATGAAAAATTAAGTTATAAATTTTTATTTTTAATTAATTTACATTAAAATTATAAATTTTTAAACAACCATTTGATCTGCGTCTCGGGTGTCGTCATCTGTATAGCCAATAAAAGACTCGGGAGTTTGTTGTACGAATCTTCCCACGATCCGAAAAGATGTTCGATTGCTTTCTCTCTCGCCCATATTCAAATCTTGTTATAAGTGGGTACCACATTCGGGTATTCTTTCTCCAATAGAGATTTCACGTCCGATAAGAAAATACTGACATCTCTCTTTATGACATTTCTGATACAGTTGGCAATAACTTCAGCCGTTAGATTATCATGCGTGAAGTCTCCGGTCCTTCTCACGCATGTAGAGGTGTACAAAAAAACCGTGAATCCGTTCAACCCACCCGACCCGAACCGTTTTTTACCGGGTTAGCATGATGTTGGGTTGGGTACGGGTTCTAAGTTTGATAAACCCGATACTTCGGGTTGGGTTGTGGATTTTGTACTAGTAAACTCGTGTGTAGTTTAACCCACCCGTTTATCATTATTTATTCCTCTTTGTCTCACTTTTTTGTTAGAAAGTGTGCTAGTTTTTATTTTTATGCTAATTACCAACTAATTAAGCCAAGAAAACAAAGCACAAAACGGATCTAGTACAAAAGCCGATTTGACACAAGAGAAAGGATGAATTTTTACCTCTCTTGGTATAGCAACCAAGAGGCTCGTTTCAACGGCTTTGATGTCGGTGGCGTGCACACCTTTCCTCTTCCTTCGACGGCCTCGAATCCACCAAGAGGATTAACCAACCTCTAAGTTCTTGTGCTAGCAAGAACAAAGAGAGATAGCTAATCCTTGTTTCTAGCCTTTCTTCTAATTAATCAATATTAATGAAGTAGCTATTGCTCAACACATGAGCCCCTATGGAAAAGCAAGGAAGAGAGAACTAAGAAAAAATCTGAATTTTTTCTTCTTCTTTTGATGGTGGCGGCTAATAGAGTGAGGAGAGAGAAGATGGGATTGGTATTTGATCTCCAAATAATTGGTCTTTATATAGAAGACAAACTCTACTAAACTTCTCACATAATCACCATTATGCCACTCCAATTTCGGCCGGCCATTTAGTGATTTTTGATGGGCTTAATTACTTCTTAAATGAGCCCAATAAACTCACATAAAATTTCTTCTTTAATATACTTTTCCAATTTGGCTTAACTACAAAAACGTAGTATTTTTTAATTTAATTAAATCAATTAAATTAAAACATGTTGAATAAAATAATTATCAACTTGTTGATAATCATTTTAGGATTAGCAAATGCATTAATTTATTTCTATATGATCTATTTGACTTAATTAATTATAACGGTCCGCAACGGTATATAATTAATTAATCAACTTATCATATTTTTCGCAATACGCATTGTTGCGAATAAATAAATAATGCACTGTATGGTTAAAGCTCTATTTGTGTGACCCTTTGAGGATTTATACTATTTAATTTCAATAATCATAAGCGGTATCTAGCAACACGTTATGATTCCCAATTCGCATAAATAGTGTACTGCTACAATATTTCAATCCTGCATAAGAGAACAATTATGTTTCTCTATTTTGATTCTTATGTCACACGATATCATCGTATAATCCAAGATAGGAACGTGTTATTCTTGCAGATTATACGTTTCTTGATCTAGAGATAATTGTATCAGTTGCTAGCAAACAATCTATCTCCATCAAGGGGCTCAAACAGATATCGTCACTCACTAAGTGAATTAATGAGGGACATACGGTTTTCTTGATAATTAGCTTTTCCCCGCACAATTCAAGAATACTTAAATCAAGTCCGTATAGCAGCCTTTATCAGGAATCAGCGGTAGACATGATTTATAGCATCTATCCTCATGTGGAAAAGATAATCATCTCAAACTTAGAACCAAAATCATAACGAAATAAATAATGACACGTAACACAATCCATATATTTATTTCGTGGGGTCCAGTCCTGTACTATGTTCTATAACATATACATATGCAATTAAGTTGGTTACTCTTAACCTATGATTTATAGAACTTAATCATCATTTAATTTGCATACTAATCTTATTGATAATTAATGTTCTTTGTTAATTATCAAGATTATGGACTTTTAGATTTATCGTTGTCATTTACTACTAAATGAATAACAGTGATCTATAATTCAGATCCTCAACCTGAATGAACTGTCAACGATCAAATCAAAGAACAAATGATCTGAAATCACCAATAACATAAACTATAGAAGTAGCCTAATGAATTGGCTTCTAGGACATATCTCTAACATTTTTCTCATGTCCTTACTCAAATATCTCTTATTTCATGAACTTTCGATGTCCTCCGTAGGTATGCACGTCCTATATTCCTCTCGAAAGTTGAAAGATGATTCAAATGCGTCTCTAATTTGCCTCGAACTAAATTGTAATAGCCACAAAATGATTTTTATATGTATTAAATAAATTAATTAAATTTATATTTAATTAAATAAATTAATTAAATATTATTTTTAAATATTAAAAATAATATTTAAATGAGTAATTAGCTAAGATCGGAATCCCGGATTCCTAACTTAGCTAAGATCGGAACCCCGGATTCCGATTTTAGCTAAGTTCGGTATCCGAGATTCCGTAATTGCGGTCGGAATCTCAGATTCCAATATTGTGATACTATTTAAAAAATATTATTATATTGATATTATTTTTAATATATAATATTAATTTAATATTTTTTTAAAATTTTTCGGATAAAAGGGCCTAGATTATAAGCCTCAGAAAACTAAGAAATGGAGAAGGATTCCATAAACAAAGTTGGATTTTTAATTGAACTAAAAATGGGAGAAGGATTAGTTACTTAATCGCACCTGCGAGATGTTTTCTCGCTCAACAACGGAGGGAAGACGAGGCATAATTTGAAAAGACACATCTCTAATATTTAGCCCTGATTTGAACAAGAAGTTCACCTATTCTCCTTCCCTCTTCACTCTTTCATCTTTTACTTATAAAATTTCTTTTAAAGGTTTCTTGAACGTAAAAACTTTGTATATTTAATATATTATTTTTTATTTTCTATTGTTATTATAATTTATATTTGATTTCTAATGAATTTTTTATGTTATATTATTTTAGAGTTATTTATTCAAAAATCATTATTATACTATGTTTATATTAGATCATTACATCAAAGTTCAAACACATTTTCACCAAAAAAATTACTGCCAAATTTTAGCTTCGCCACTGAACCCATCAGTTTCAACGGTACCCAAATTTTCACATAGTCCAAAGCACATGTGGGACCCAAGAGTACCCACGTTTTTATACCCATGATTTTGCATTTGTCCAAGCAAATTAATTATATTCATAATTATACCAATGCTTTTATACCCAGCGTTTTCATTTATTATATTCATAATTAATAAATCAATAAAGCATCAAGAATATGATAAATTATTTTATAATTCACACAAATATCATTCTATTTTTACAACTCATCATAAGATAAACAAAAACATACGAACTAATTAAATATACCATCTATATAAACATTATACAGTACAACTAGTGTTTATGAGCCTTAGCACCAATTAATGTCCCTGCTGCCTCGACCCTTTGCAACAGAACCAAATTAACCTGAATAAAACGCTTAGTTAAATTCATGCCATAAGAAACATTTAAATTACCAATTCACACACTCATCGGAGCTTTAACTTTTGTAAAAGAAAAGCCCTCAGTATTGTTAACCCAAAATCAATGAACCTTTTTAAACACGAGTTGAATTATAGTGATTATAAGGATTACAATTCCATGTTTACATAAATTTGCTATCAAAATATAAAAAGGAAAAGTAACAAAGATATTGGAAGTAAATTTTTATGATAATCAACTACTCTAATCTGTTGGTCTCGAGAGTTGGCGGTAAGGAAATAGTTACAACAATGTGAAATATTGATTTTTCTTTAAATCATTAGTTGCAATTTTGCAAATGCAGTACTGTTTAGTGTATTTTATGAAGCCACTTTTATTACTTGTTAAGATTGTCAAGATGAAAGATTCCATTCCGTGCCAATTTTGTCCTGAAATACTATCGTACCAGCAGATAGCAGTGTACATACCTATGCTTTTCTATGTGAGCCTGAGCCTATGCATCTAACCTGATAGGAGCTCCAATTCCTTTATCTTTTGATTCATGACCATTTTCACCTACATCTTGATTTCAATGTAACATAAAAATGTTCACGCAATCAAAAAGACCAATACATAAGAGTACTACTTGCAATTTAGAAATATGTGTACTGGAACAATGATAACTAACTAGACTTACATGGTGGTTCTTCTCCTCAATCCAGAGGAGGATGCTACCCTACTATCTGAAACTTGCTCTATTGTTGAAGATACCATTTCAACTTTTCCATCTGCATTTGTTTCTTCAATTTCTTTCGCATCTACTACTGGAACAGGTTGGCAAACAAAGACGTGGATTTTACAAAATTGCAAATAGCACATAGTTGTTTAAGTGTAGGGCTTATTTGTATTTCTGTTTCATTTTATCAAAATGAAACTGGGTGGCAATGAAATTTTATCCAATTATATTTTAAAAGTTATATTCGCACGACCAGAAAAAGTCAGATCTGTATGCATGCTATGGCACACTATTAGTAAGGCTAATTATGCTTGATTTTACTGGACTGGCACCGAGTTGGAAAATATTGTTACTAGTATATAAAATAGAATAGGGAGATTTTACTGGTATTGAAGCTAGTTTTGATGCAAGTGCTTCAATCTCCTCTGAGTATTCATTCAGCTTTGCTTTTCGGCCCTCTCATATAGAAAATTTTATTAAATATAAACTGCCAGGTAACAATAATTAGCTCTAAGCTTTATGTCAATAATTAAGGAGTAGAATCTGATTTATTGGGAGTCATAAAGTAGAATGGTTTTAAGCAAGGCATTTAAAGGAAAAACCAGTAGACAAGATGCCAAAGCTGGCTAGCATACTACTGACCCAAGATCCTTGTGCCTGTTTTAGAAGCCTTGCTACCTTTGGTGCATATACAACATCAAACACCAAGTTGTGAAATCTCAAAAGTTCCTGTAAATCCAATTAATTTAGTACCAGTAGTCACAGTAAATAACGATCTCTATAGTTCACTTGCTCAGATTGGCATTTTCAATTGATTTTGTTAAATCTTACAAATTAAAAGCACAAATTTATTGCTTTGTGCAAAATACAGTATATTTGAACTCAAGTTCTTGATTTATGGTTCTTGAGGTCAGCTAAAAGCCTAAAATACCTTTTTACCAATATTTTTCTCTATTATAGCAATAGTTCAAACATGATATATTTTTTCTTTCACTAAAGGGAGGCACAAACCATGGGTACAGAGGTACCATTGACAGTAAAATGAATCCATAAACAGGCTGCAATTGCGAGAATCATCACTTCTTCAGGATACAACTATACAACAACAATCCAACAACAATTACATGATTGACACCTCTTATAGGCAGCTTCTCAATCTGAAATATAAAATAAGAAACCTAATACAAAATGAATAGCTCAATTGGTTTTGGTTTAATCGGAAACTTTTTTGTAAACTAAGGATAATTCTAAAATAATTGATGAACAAGAAAAGAAATATACAGAAAAAATAAAAGGAGCCTCAGGTACCGAGTTTTCAGAACAAATCAGTTACTACAAAGGAGCCTCAGGTATCAAATTAAAACTGCCAAACAAAGGAGATACAAAAGAGCAGAGATATGAAGTGTAACAGAATTTAGGCCTAAGAAGCAGATCGAACCTAAAACTCAGTACCTGAGGCTCTTATTGGCTTGATTGAAGCATGTGCACTCAAATGGAATTTATTTTAAAACTGGTTCTCAAGCATGTTTCAATTAAAATTAAAAAAATTACCACATTACATTGGGATGAAACAAGTATACTTCAATTACGATATAAATTTCATAACAAATCAGTTACTACAAAGTAAACCTGTTTGAGACCAAGAAAAAATAGAAGACCTTCAATCTTTTTTCCCAATATGTAGATCCGCCAGATTTTCACTTCCTTTTTCCTTCTTTTTATCTCTCTTACTCTTAGTTTTGCTCTCTTTTGCCAACATAGAACAATATATAAGTCAAGATTACCTATTGGGGTTACGCGATGCCAGAAGCACAGAGCTTGAGAGAGACACGCTGATGTCAGCCACACCCTGCATTCCAGAGAGAGAGAGAGAGGTACAGGATTCATTCTTTTGGTGTGTGAGTACGGCTGTCAATTTCATGGAACTGCTTTCTGCACTCCTCCGAATTAGAGATTCACTCCTTTTTGACTAAACTAGAAAAAATGCTGTCAATATATGAACAAATAAATAAAACAAAATATTGATATTATTTTTTATTATATATAAAATGTTACATGTTAGACAATAAAGATATGGTAAAATCAATAATTTAGTTTTTTCTTTTAAATAAATAGCTAATTTGATAGTAACTTAATTTTTTTTAAAAAAAATCTAATATTGATCTAGACCACTGATCAAATCAAATTACACAAATCAATAGTTCTTAATTAATATATAAATTATTTACACTCTTTTATCTGGCAAGTTTACTCTTTTTATATAGGTGCTTTTATAAGTAGTATAGATTTGTGTTTTATTTCTGTTGCCTTTGACTTCGATAGCACCATGGCGCCGTTGACTTTGTTACTTCCGCCATGATCTCTTACCAAAACCCATTCTCCCGGTATCGTAGGTGTTTCGTGAGGTCATCTGTGGTATCAATCAAAGTTGCGCATCCCCTTTTATAGTCATTTGGTCTGGTTATGGTCTGACAGGACGGCTTAATTGGATCAAATTGATTTTAACTAATGTCAATTATTTCTAATTTGCATGCTTATGAACATAATTTGAAAGCCATACTCGATAGAAGTCAACTCATGACAACTAAAGCACCAGCTTTTAGATAGCCCACTTCTTAATACATATTTTTGAACTTAATCTCCCGTAAACACTCATGTTTGGTAGACGATTAAATGTGGAGTAACTCATTTAATCCATTTTTATTCCTCCAAACATGATTTAAATTTGGTGGAGTAGTGTGAAGTAGGGAGGAGTAAATTACTCTATCATTTTAGGTGAAGTAAAGTTACTCCACATAGATCAAGAGATTGTTTGTTGGTTATCATTATTTATTTACTCTTACTCCATATTTACTCCATATTTTTATATCAAACATGATATAAAGTTGGAGGAGTAAAGTGAATTAACTATTTACTCCTTAAGCTACTCCACATTTTACTCCTCTACCAAACATTGCCTTAAATCCTTTTCTTGTTGTTTGTAATGAAACAAAAAAATGAGCCGTTTCTTCACTGATGCATTTATTAAAACTGTCCTTTTTTTTTCAAATGGCATAATATAAATCAAAATTGGAGTTTGATTGAAGTTTAATTGATAGAAAGTTACACTCCATATTTCCATCCTTTGTACCTTGGCAAAAGTACTTGTTAGAAAATTATTAAATGCTTATTACATAACTCAATGCACAAAAACTGTTCTATGCATTTCTCCACCTCATTTTTGTAGCAAAATGAGTTCTTCAGCTCTCACATGTTGGGACCCCGCACACATTTGGCACCACTGGTAACATATAATATAATAAATACTTCATTTCCAAACCTTCAAATCCCTGTAGAAAGAACTCAAATCCTAATGGCTGTCTCATACCGTGCGCTTCGATCTGGACCCTTCGCCTCCACTGCCTGTTCCGTATCCATTCTGCTTTGGTTTTTCTGTCTCTCTTGCCTCATTACCACTATGTTGCTCCTTGGATCGCTTGATGGTCTCTCTCTTTGGAGTGCATTGTTGCCGGTGCCTACCAATTTCTGCACTCCCCCGTCGTCGTAGTGGATCTTCTCCTCCGCTTTTCCTCGATGGCTATCGGTTTCTTTTCCCAATCTCCACAGTAGTCTCTCGCTAAATTTCTCTCTTCCTCTTCCTCATCAATCGCCGCAGTAAAACCTAGCTTTGATGGTTTCCTGTTTCGCCTTCCTCCTTTCTGCGCTGTACCGTCACCTCAGTCGACTTCCCTTGCTCCATCCTTCCATTGCTCAGTCTAGAGTCCATGTTGGTTTGTTCTTCTTTTCCGTCGCTCGGATCGAGGTTGGTTTCTCTCTCTATTCCTCCTCCCCCTTTCCCTTACTTAGTTACTATCCCTTTTTGCTCTGGTCTTTTCAATATAATTTGGGTTTTGCTCTCTCTCTCTCTTCCTCTTCCCCCTTTCAGTTCTGGGGTTAGATGGACTTTTGGTTTACTTATTTTTCTGATATAATGTTCAATTGCTCATAGGTCTTCAGCTAATGGAGCTAGGCAACGATTTTAGGTATATCTCTCCTTTAACTGAGAAGTAAATTAAAACTTATGAGCTAAAGTTAGATTATAACTAAAACGCTATGGAAGTTTGGTTTGCTAATAAATCATAAGAATTTGTGAGGAAAATTTGTAAATCATTGGTTTAGGTCTTGACCTTTGCTTTACTTATTTTAATTTACTTTTCATTTTAGCTGTGTAATTTTTAATTTTAAATCCCATTTCTTTTTTGTTATGTGCTTAACTAAAAGTAAATTAAAACTAGGTATCTCATCGCGCTTCGCGCGATGAAGTTTTGTTTGCAGTTTATGGTGAAAGAGTTCTTTAGCATGTTTGTTGTTATGGTGAACTGGTGGAGTTATCGAGTCTGGTCTTCTATATATGTTGCGTTCGAAAGAGAGGATAGAGGGTCAGATCATACTAAGGCGATTGATTTCGTAAAAGCACAATATGTATTGATACGAACGATTTCGATAAATCAAGCACGAAGCAGATAGATATAAGCAAGCTAATCAAATAAGTGTATTGTTTGTTGCGATAGGCATTCAACTGGATAGGACATCATATGTCGTGTCATTTGTACAACAAATTTATATCATACTTGAAGGTTTATCACGACTCAAGAAGCAGATTGGCTGCGCACAGAGATGTACTTTTTTTTTTGAAACAAACCCGTAGGATTTCATTAATAATTTAAATGTGTTACGTCCTAAGTCTTCCACATAAGTTCTTAACAATAAGCTGACAAAAGGCAGCCTAATTACATAACGGGCATGAGAGGATACCCTACGTTAAACAAAAGGGAATCAATGGGCCTCAAAATATTTTACAACAAAGAAAAAAGAGGCACATTTAAATTCATAATCAGTAGCTCCATTTGAAAGCATCTGGTGCTAAGTGTTGTTCCTGCGTTGCATCATCATCCAAACTTTCTTTGTCTCCTTGCTTTGTTGGCAAATTGATGCATCCGTTGAATGTGCTCCCTCCTTGCATGTCTATTCTTGAATCCATGGATATTAGTTATGAAGAAAAAACATTGCTCTGAGTATCGGAATGGCATGTCAAGAATTAAGGTGATTCCTGTAAATTGCAATTATCAATAACATTAAGCAATTGTTTTGAGGTACTGAACAAATGAATGGCAGCACAATTCAGAGCCAGATATTGAATATATTTAAAAGCATCTAACAGAGCAGAAGCTTCAGCCAGAAAGACATATGCTGCTACTCCATGTGACCAATTCTTTGACAAAAACAAACCCCCTCGTTTATATGATATAAACGATGTTCCCAGTTTCCTTGTTTGATCCCAAGACCCATCAATTATTATGAATGCGTCAAGGGTTAAGACATAGTGATTTATAAAATATTTCTTACTGATTCTAACCCCCTACCAGGTCCATTTAAGATTTGCGAATTATATTTGAGAATAATATTCTGAATATTAAAGGGGACAGCCTTGAACACCAAATCACATCTAGCTTTCCAAATTTGCCAGGCTATGTTTGAGAAAAGTATGATATGTTCTGAACTATTCATATTAAGAATAGAATGAAGAATTTGAGAAAAATCTGCAGGCAATGCGTCAGTTCTCAGTCTCATGGCAGAAGCAAATTAAACAACTTTTGATGAAGAACAAAGACAAAGCAGGTGTAGGATGTCTTCATCTTGTTAACCACATCTGCATAGAGATGTACCTACCAATAGCAGTACTATAGCTAAGCCCAAAATGTTGCTTGGTTATCTTCATGTAGCCGCCATTCTTTGCATTCCTTAGTCTCGAAAGAAAATAACTCCCTATGTACATACACACAAAACAAAGCAAAATGGTGCGACACATGCAGAGCTTTCTCCCTAATTGCTTGAATAAAAAAAAATTTTGGCAGAAAATGGGTTAGCTGTTGGTGAATGTAGAGAGGGTTCTTTTTTTTTGCACCGAAAGACATTGTTGGGTGCGATGAGTGAAAATCAGCACTTTATAATGGTCGATTATTTCTGATGGTGGATGTATTTCGGACTGAATATTTTGTTTCAAATTTTTGTAAGGAATGTATCAAGTTTGTTCCATGCCACCTTATACCTGTCTGGTGCGCCGGTGTCACTGTGCCTGTTCGGAGATGGCAGCGTTTGTTGATGATCCGATGCCTCAGCTGTTATGCTGCTTTCTCTGCACAGTGTTCAGGGCAGAGTTCCGACAATTCACTGTCACATGAAATAGTTTTTCCCTTGATCAATGATGGTCAGAATAAGAACGACGGGGCCGTTTGGATCCCCATGGGATTTTGAGAAATTTCATCTTCCTACCATAAATTTATTATAAACAATCCAAACTTTTCACAAAATTACACATTTCCCAATAAATTTATTCCTAGGAATTGCAACTTTCCCAAATTCCCCAACTTCCTAAGCGATCCAAACGGCCCCGACAATATTCAAACGGAAACACTGTTTCGGGTTGGGGACATACCTATCGTCGTCCTGGCTGGTGGAACCGGCGAAGAGCTTTCTCTTGACATACTTACCTATCTCACCAGGCAATTGGGTAGTATCAGATTGGGCCCTGGATCGGATAAAGTAGTGAAGAGGGGAAGTCGATCGGATCAAAGAAGACAATTTTTCTGTCGAAGAAAGAAGGATCGTACCTGATAATTTTCTGTCGTGTGGAGTGTATCTCAGCAAAGGAGTTTCTATTTTTGGTGGCGGTGTCATTTTTCCAATGGTTGCTCCTTCCTCTGAAGAATGTTGAACCTGATCTTCATGGCCGAAGAATTAAAGAAGAACCATTGAGTTAATACTATGAAAGAACAAATGAATATGACAATTTGTGCGCATGAATTTATTTTTTTCACTGTGCTGTGTGGTGATGCTACAATGTGTGGGTACAAGGGTAGATGCGTAATTTTTTTTTGTGTATCAGTGCGATGACTATGCGCTGCAGGAGGAAAGCTTGTGAGCTCTAGAGGGACCTGCTGATGCTGTGTCGAACGCCGCCTATGCGTACTCTGCGCACACGTCTTACACCGCCTAGGCTGCAATGCGGAAGGGCCAGCAACATCAATCGACGGTCTTTGCACACATTTTTATTTGAAAATAACAAATGTGAAAGCAGAAAACCTGCTAGTAAGATGAAATAATGAAGAGATCGTAAAGGTAGGTGCTGACTTGTACCTTCAGCACAACAACTATGGTCAATTCTTAATCTTGTTGGATAATGTGTGGAACATCAAGAATTTAAAATAAAATAGGCCCATTGGGAAAATTATAGTTTTAATATAAACTGAGCAACTAATATCTTACATTCATGTACAAATGAAGATTGAGATCAAGCTTGATATGTACAGTTTTTTGCCTCCTTGAAAACTCATTTAGCATACCTACAAACATAAAAAAACGAACATGTAACCATCATTTCTGATTAGTTCTTATGGTCTATATTATGGCAATTGTGTTTTTCACAAAACGGAGATGCAATGTATCATGTATATCTTAATAAGACAGCTCATCTTTCAGTACGAAGAATTGCATTTCAGGTGGCCTAAATAGGAAACCTTAGAAAATAATCTAATTTAATTTGCACTTGTAATATTTTAATCTATTTTTTGTTTTTTGAGATCCTGATAAGCGGTCAGTGTAATAAATATTCAAAACATATACGCTGCCAGTTAATTAACCACCAATAAGTTGAGATTGTTCTGATATGTGTACCTGCATCATTCATTTATGTGAATAGCAGCAATGGCTCAGAAAGATCTTTATATTGTGTTGGACGGCCTCTTAATGCAAGAACGCACCAGCCAAATAGACACATCCAAAACTGGAATTGTACAATGTTGTGAGGCAGTACACATTAAGAAATGCAAATTTTACATACAAACCCAAGAAAATGGCTATGCTTCATAAATCGAGAATGAAGATATTATTGTAATTATACCAAGTAGATATGTGTAGCTTTTACCTTGAGTATATAACAATGATCAGAACACCAGTAGGAGGCTCAATCGGTCCATAGGGATTCATCCTCGAGCAATGTATAAAATTTGTTGCAAGAGACTGATCTAAAAAATAGAGTTTCAGCCGAATTAGCATCTTACCATCAACAAACGCAAGTACACTCTATAATTGAACAAACATCAGACCAATTCGACAAATTTCTATTTTTTGTGAGCACCGACTGTAGGTGCATCCAAACCTATTGATCAGTTAAAGATGAAAGCCTCGAACTATTTAAGGTTCTGATTATTACCTAGATAGACCTTCAGTTGTCGCAAGAGAATCGATAGAAAAGAGGCGCTCATAGGTCATAGCTATAAATACCAAAAAAAAATGTAAATCTAAACACAAATCAAGCAAAGGAAAGAAAAGAAATAGGTGCTCAAAGCTCTCCTAGAAGGCAGAAAAAATTTTAAAAGGGAAAAAATTAGAATAGGAAACCTACCTGAGAAGAGAAGGGTAGCAGATCTTATTAGCTCGTGCTCTGTCTCTCTCGGGCCTCACTTCACTGAAAACTAAAGAGCGGCAAACCCTAAACCCGATGACCCAACAAGCAGCAAGTAAAGAGGAAACAGTCGGAGATCTGTGTGGAGAGAGTGAGGAGAAAAGTAAGGCGACAGTGTTAGTGGAGCTGAGGATCAGGCGTGGTGGCTCAGTACGTGTGGCAAAATAGAGAAAGGGAACTTATCACAGGGTAGGGCGGAGCAACACGGGAGCCACACGGAAGACAGAAGAGAAATTCTCAAAACCCAGAAGGAAGTAGAGAAGGAGGCGATCCGCTGTGATGAGTGAGGGAGAAGCTGGTGTGGACGCTGGTGGACTTGTCACAGAACAGAGCGGAGCAACACTTGTGACACACGAAGGAAATAAGAGAAAATCTCGAACTTAGAAGAAAGTGGAGACGGACGGGCGCGATTGAGAGAAAAAAAGAATCGGACGGTTAAGGATCAGCGACTGGGTACTGTAGATTGGGTCAGTGAACTATGAATGTTTTATGATTTATGCAGCTAGGGTTCAATTAGATTGGATTAATAGTGTTTTGGTTCACTCCTTCTCAGGTATATATTCTCTTTTTATTGTCTTATTGCTTTTAGTTTTCTGTCTTCTTTATTTTTTTTATCAGGAATGCATCTAGAGAATGCATGCTAATTTTTTATTCACATAAATCAGCTGAAAAGCAAACTTCATGTATGCTTCATACGCATAAGAAAAATTAAATAGCATTATGCGGATGTCAGTGAATCTTATTAAGTCAATGTATTGGTTCTTTTAGAGAATTCTATTCTAATTACAATGCACATATGTGTGTAATACCGGCTTATTTTATAAATGATTTTCTTTTGGCCGGTATAAATTAATTGGGTTGAGGAAGAACACTCCCTAAAGAACTGTGCCATCACAGAAAGGACCAGGCCAATGAATGGTAGCGTGAGTTCCTTTACTGCACAGTTTTTCTTTATCGAATCACATTAGTGTTACAAGTATGCTCTGAAAAATAATAAAAAAATAACTATCCGTTGCCCTATCGAATCATTTAACTGTCTCTTGTATTTGTCTAGATGTATATGGCCGATGGCGTCAAGGCATTCAGCAGTATGAAGTTTTACACGTATAGATACTTTCCTTTTTTTTAACAGAAATTACATTTCTTTTTTTTTTCATTCAAGTGGTCTCTCAGTACATGAAAAAACATACTCCGCTCTCGGATTTACAGTACAACTGGACGAGAGCTATTTGGAAATAAATTTTAGGTTTTGGTTCAAAATTATCTGTGGAAGCACAATATTTGGATAGTGATCTAGCTCGAAATGAAAAATAGGAAACATAGAACAAAGGTTCTTTTTCGTCATAGTATGAGCAATACTAAAATGGAAATTTGAAAAAAAAAATGGACAGAAATTGGGTGCCTTTTCTTTGGATATAATATTGGCATTTTCATGATAAATGAGGAAAATCTAACATGAAGAAAATAAAATATCCATTTTTTTTGTTTTCACCAAATAATTAAGCTGATTTTTGCACAACAGATCAATCTGATTTTTATATTTCATTCTTGCACGGTTCTTCATTTTAGCTTTTCATTAAATTTTCTATAGATGTAGCATCTGATGCTACTTCAAAATGATGAATGGCTCTGCCAAGAGATTAAGTATGACCGTTCAACTGAAGATTGATGTCTTTTGTCTGATTGAGATTATTAGCTCCAAACATAAAAAGAAATATGAAATGAAAAGATTCCTCAATTATGAAATAATCTTACCAAAGGAGGTTAAATAATTACACGGTTCAACAAGGATTGATGCCTTCATATGAATACAAAATCTAACAATTGTTCGATACATATTGTACTGCATTAATAGTTCCTCGAATTTGACATCACTTTCTTTCAAGGAAGGAGAGTACATCAATTGATCTTCTGTCTTGAATGGATACTGGTAAAGAGAGAGAAGAGAAAAAGGGATTGAGACAAAAAAGCTTAATTGATTTTGTATCTTCAATGGATATTTACAGAGAGACTTCTCTTATGTTTATAGACTATCTAGATACATCCAGCAGACCTAATTGAGAGTAAATATATTTATTTACTGCTGTGTACAGAACACCTAAGCTGACAACACTGGGTTCATAATCTGGTGCACTTCCTGGCTGGAGCTATCAGTAATTGGCTGATTATCTATGCATAGGAGGCCTCCAGTATTATCCTTAACAGGTTTGTATATCTACTAAACAAGTTTATACCATGCTTGAAATTTAACTATTAAAATAACTCTCAAAGGTTTCCTAAGGCAAAAAATAAATTCTTGTGATAAAAAATGAAGAAGAGTAAATTGGTTTTGCAATTATTTTATTTTCTATAGAAGGTTTTAATTTGAGTTCCTATTTAGTGAATTAATTTTGTTTCTATCATTTTCATTTATTTTTTTCCTTTATTTATTTTGTTCTTGATTTTGTTTTACTAGGGCTTAGACATTATGAATAGTTCAATTTCACTAACGAGGTGAGTCACCTTATTGATTATCTTCAATTTCAATCTTGCCAGTATCGGTAACAGTACCGCATTGGCTATACTGGGTTTGGATTACTATTTACTAAATGGCAACATTGATCAAGTGTTTTTTTCTTCAGGTTGTACTTATAGAGCTGAGAGTGATATGTCTCTTGGCATTCCTGACGAGGAGAGTCACCTTATTAACAAATTCATAAATCACTGCTGCGATCTTTTCTTCTTTTGTTTTTTTTTATATTTATGCTCGCATATGATACGAAAGGTGTATATTCAGCTTGGAAATTTGTATGGTAGTACAACGGCAATCTAGATTACTGTGACATAGCACCAAAAGAGGTTTAGTAAAGTCTCCTTGCACAACAAAGGAGTTGCATAAAGTTCAGGACATGTATGGCTTTCTTATTCTTCGACAAAAACAGACTATTTTATTTTCTGAAAAGCACAATTAACTCATTTGAGCAAAACACACATCTTTTAAATGGAGAGTAATTATTCTTAACTTGAATCTTATTGAGTTACTGCTACCCTTCCATTATCTTTATTCGCAACAGCAGTGAATTTCAATTTTCTTTTCCTTAGTTTAAGTTATTGCAATTAAAATATCAGGTTTTTGACGGCCCATGTTGTTCAGGGTTTTGCAATGATAAATTGATTTGATTGTGTTCTTGGTAACTTGATCATTAATCTCATATTTAGCCCTGGGCATTACATGAAATGTAGAGGTGATACTAGCTGCACAGATTCGGTAGAAATCGCCATTTCAAGTGTTAATCTGAGTTTCATAGTATTAATTTTTTTTAATCTACTTTTCATTGTTTACCAACTGTTACTGACATGTCTCGGTGCACTATATTAGAGCCTGTGGAATGTCATCAAATCAGCTTGGTGCACAGAACTATCAGGGGAGCAATCGTCGGAAGTGCCCCAATTGAAGCTGCGAGGATCCTATACGTTGGAAGTTGTCAAGGGCATTAGGCAAAGCATCAAGGAGTCAACCTTGAGGTCACATCTTATATATAATCAACTAAAGTCCAATAAAATCTCTGTAAAATAATAATTACAGTGTAATGAATTAGGGATGATAAAAAATTTGACTAAGGCTATTGCATGGTTCTTAAGAATATTTGACTATTATTGTACTTGCTTCATTTACTTTCTGTTTTCGATTTTTATTACATCTTATTCTCCTAGGATCAAAGGTTTACAATGGGTGTTGCTTGGGCAACAGTCTGTTATCTTGGGGCAACATATTATTTTACTAAAGTACTAAATTGTCCATAGTTTGTGTGCCTGCTCCTACCAGTACCATCAATTCCTCTTGATCGAAGGTATTTTCATCATTTATCCAAAAACACTGTTGCTCCAAGAAAAATTTATTGCCCAAAGCATAACCCGTGTACAATGTGGATAGCCCTAGAGGCTTTTGGTACATACATAATATAGTAGTAACAAAAATAATTGTCATCACTACTAGAATCGGACTTATCTGCTACCCAAATTTGCGTCTCTATTCCGACACGACAAGACCCTCGCGTTAACTTAGCGACACAATCATAGGGACCCAGATACCCTAGCCGCAAATACTCAACATCTGGGTCGCAGGGACGCGAATTAGTTTACTGCGTCCTTAATTATGATCTTTGCTGCGTCAACATCTCTCCTCATCCAACAGCTCATTTGATTCTTACTGCGTCTCATTTCATCTTATTTTGTATATCTTTGTAATAAAGGAAAAGTCAATGGACTTGTTGGTAAAATTCCTAAGTAGAATTGTCAAATCCTAGATGTGCATCATATCAAATTTCTTTTAATTGATAATAGGTTCTTTGAAACGATATTATGTAAATTATACCTTAATTGGACTTCTTTTACACTGTGTTTGGTTGGATGGTAGAGGATGGAATGGAAAGTAAAATATAGAAAGGAAAGGGATGGGAGGGAATGGAAAGTAAATTAAGTTTACTTTTCTTGTTTGGATGAATAATAAAGGAAAAAGAAAAATGATTTTTAGTTTCCCTCTTATGTCTTGTTTGGATGAAATAATTTAGCAAGGGTGAAAGCAGTAATATTGACAAATTTACCCCTGAACCCTTTAACTCAATGGTTTCATAATCGCTTCATTACTGAATGAATGAGTATTTTTGGTCAATTAGTATATGTTCCAAACATACTGACCTGTATGTTTACTCGAGATTGTGTTGTTGGTTCCTGATATCCTATTGTTTACTGACTTAATAGCAGAAGATAACAAATAAGTTGTTATGCTCGTACATATGGGAACAAGCCACGTACAAAGCTATGGCAACATTGAAATGCAAATAGGCCACACACAAGCACAATAATAAGCCTTTCAACTTAAAAAATATTACCTATATGAACAAAGAGATGAGAATCAATTTTCATTTGCAAGACTACTGATTAAATTGTACCAGTAAACTGACTAAAAAATGTATCGATCAAGTACCAAGTGCACTAGTGTATAGTCTTCAATGTGTACATGTTCATTGCTATATTTTTAATCAATCTCAATAAGAAGGCCTAAATTCAAACCAACATTAGTTAATAACACAAACACACATTCAAGCAACAGACCCAGATAGTGCCATAATTTTCTTATTCATACCACTAGTCTTAAGACCTCATTCCCAAAAACAAAATAGTATTTAAGGTTTGAAAACTAAACAATATCAGCTCTGGTCTCAAAAGCCAGTAAATTCACTGGTGACATAGCAAATAATAGAAAAGAAACATCTAAGCAAATTCAAAATTTAACTCCATGCAACAGTCACATATTATTTCCGTCAAAACAATAAAAGCTAGAAAAAATAACACCAAGCAAAGCTAGTCAAATTGAGATTGTGTATGCATCGATTCATCTCCAGCCTTGTTGTTGCTCTCTTCTTTCAATACCTGCGAATTGAAATCAGAACATAAGTATATAGTAAACATTTAGTAAAATGTTGTTGTTATCAATTATCAAATGGTAAACACTAGCACAGTATACCCATGGTTGTTACAATATAGCAAACACGATAATGTCAGTATGGAAAGAATAAACAAATGGTATAAATACCTTGATAAAATATCCATGAGATATTCCTTTCGCTCTTCGAAAGGATAACCAAGTACCATTTCAAGCACATTTGCATTTTCAGTCAGGAAACGATATGCAATCTTTTTGTCCATTGGATCCAGACCTAACTCATTGACATGTTGATATATTTTCTTTGCTGGCATAGAAAGTTTTGCGGTATGTGCCTTCACCAATGCATCCGTGGACTTGGTAATAGCATCAGAAACACATTCAATGCCTTTCAATAACTTTTCTTGAACTTCTTCTTTATAAGTTTTGTACTTCTTATTTGCTTCAGGAGAAGAGTTGGTGTTTTCATTATCAGTTTCACGTGTAGTCCCATTTTGTGTTGCCATTCTATCTATGTCAGCATTGATATCACCTTCTGCAACACCCCTCTGTTGAGACAACCGTTGCCTCATCTCGGTTGGGGTTTCAGCACCATCTCCATTTGCTCTATCTTTTCCAAAGAGTTGTTTCAAACTTTCATAATGCGGAACTGGCTTATTCATCCAGTCTTTTGCTTGTGGATATGCCTAGAAAGCAACATTAATTGTAAGTGATTAAATTCTATTTAATTATTAAATGAAATTAAGAAGCTAATTAAAATAATTATTTATCTCTCTATCCAGATCAGAGTATTCTGACATGTAGCTTGGCTGAATTTAAAAGTAATTAAAAAGTTCATAACAGTACATATCAGGAATTTATATCAAGCACTTTTCATTTAAATTGCATATAAGGGCGTTTACCTGAATGAATGAAGCCCAAGCGCCAGGCTCAGCATCCCACATTTTAGTATGAGGGCTCCATGAAAATCCACTAATAGCATTTTTAAAGATGTCATAGCAAGAACCAAAACCCTTCTTGAGGTATTTGATGCGATTCTTGACTTTATCCTTGTCCACCGACTTCTCTGGAAAAGCCTCCTGCAACTCCTTTACTATGTTGTCATACGCTTGTGTCGAGAAGGTCCCATTGGGACGATTTCCTATTGATTGTTCGTGAATGAATGCATTGATTAAAATCTGATCCATGTCTTCAGTCCAAAAAAGTGATGCACTTTGAGTCATGTTTGATGCGCTTCTTTTCTTCGCCATTGAAATCGAGGACTGTAAATAAAAAATAAAAAATAAAAAATTAGTGTTTAGCAAATGACAACGAAATGGAGACTATATACTGACAGAAAGAGCAAAATATAACTTATATGCTTGTGGAAAGCTAATGAATAAAAATAAAATCTTAGTTAATCTGCATTCGAAGATTTTGGACGATTTTTCTTTCCCTCGATTCTCCGCCGATTCGGAGGGTAATCATTTTGTATAGGAAGGGAAATTTGGAAAGGAAACTCGATCCCCTCGCGAAAATTTCTCCTCTCCGATTCACTCCGATCCAAACAACAAATTTTATGGATTTTTCCTTCCGTTGCCGTCCCTTCCCACGCGGTCCCTTCGTACCAAACATAGTGTTAGTACTACTTCAATGAATTTTCTTGTGTTACATCTCTTACTATGTGATATCATACAGAATTTTTGGTATCATACCACTTTATAAGAATGCATGTCCTACTAGTTTGGTATATAATATTTAATGCACTTTGTTTTTTTTGGGATATATGCAGGTAATGGTGATTTACAAGAGTATCAAACTCAATTGAGGTCTTCATTGCTATGTTTTGAAAAAAAATCTAGTGTGGAAAATGAGGAGTATGTTTGAATTTTATTACTCCTTGATGTGTATTGATACATAAATATTAACTTGATTCATGAATCTAATGTATGAATTGTTTACCGTAAAAGTGTCTATGGTTAACTTTTTAATGGATTTGGGTTTTGAGTTGCTATATACACAATGAATGCATGATTGGTATTGAAACTGGTACACATCAGAAAACAAGTGATGTTTATCAAATATAGATCCGTATATGCGTCAGTATGCGGACACATTATAACCAAGTAAATTTAATTTTAAAAATTTATTAATTTGTTAATAAGAGTCGGTGTTTATTTGTGTCAACTAGCGACTCCAATTATGTGCGCCTGTAAGAAAAATAATTTGCGTCTCTACCAAAAAGAGTTATGCGTCCTAACTAATACGTGTCTCTGTTGATGTGTGTCGGTATGCCGACGCGAATTACAGTCAGCGTATTCGCGTCCCCACACAGAACAAGAGCACGTCTCTATTTAAAAGTCTGTTGCGTCTTAACTAATATCCGTCGGCCTAACGACGCGATTTAAAAGTCCTTAAGCCCGCTTTTCCCTTTTCGCGTCTCTATTTAATTGAGAGACGCGAACACGTTGGTGCTGCGACGCAGTAAAACGAAATTCTGGTAGTGCATTACATTAAAAATTTTCACCTTGCTGATAGCTATTAGAAATAAATAAACACTGTTAGTTCTTATATTTTAAATATAACATACGATTATTTTAAAAAATTTCACAGGAACAATTTGATATTAGATTTTGGAAACATGCAAGGTCAGATACTCCCTGGGAAGCCATAAGAAATTTCAAGGATTGCCGGATGCATTTTGGCTGTATAAAATTTTATTTGTGATACTAAGTTCTTTTTCAAGTAATTATAATTATAATTTTGTACTTCATTGTGTACTGCTAATCGCTACAAATCATGCTTATAAACAGGTGCTATTCTTTTGTAAGTTTTGTTTTGTCCCTAAGACAATGTTTTGCTCTATTTTATGCATGCTATATCTACTTGTAATATAGTTGGCAGATGTAATAAGTTAAACTACAAATAAAAACTACCATGATTATAAAATCTGACAGAATGAGGAGAAAAAACAACTATAGTTGATAGGTGCAAGAAATATCTATTTATTCTTCCAAAATTTTAATCAACCTTAGGCCTGTCATTCATCGCGCAAAGCGCGATGCTATAGCTAGTTGTTATCAAGATCAATTATCATTGCAACAAGAAACAAAGGATTAAATTCAATAAAAAATTACAAACTGATATTAGATTAAATTCAATTCATCAGCATAATCGAGGTTGCTGGTCCAACAAACATAGCATTGCCAAAATCACACAGTTTCAGAACATTCTTACCAGCAAACGTAGAATCGCAAAAATCACAAAGTTTCAGAACATTCTTAGCCTCATTCACCTACACCGATGATAGTAGAAATTCAAAGTCATGCTTCTTTTAACTCCCATTGGAGCAGATCGCGCTCTAATTCCATGGTCTGGCTATCAACCCATTCTCCGGTATAGCTATCGCCGCTATAAAACCTATATACACTTCAAATTCATTCTCCGGTTGCCTAAAGAGAATTTTATGAAAAAGTACATAATAATATGAAAGATTAAATACTACTACCATAATTACCATCTTAATTAGCGAAATGTTACTTATCCATCCCTTTATATGACTAAACCAGTACTCTGAGATCAAACGAACAAACTATTTGTTCGATTATATGATTAGCAATAAAAATTAAAAAGACATAATAAGATAAATGCCACCGTAAAAATTGATAATTAGGTATATATCCTTCTTAAATTATATATTAGTTTTATGTTACAATAAAATGGTTAAAATTATTTTTATGCTATTATTTTTTGTCAAAATTAGTTATTCTACTAATATTTTTCAGAATAAGTTTTATTACACTAAATTTAGTTAAAATTAGAAATATTTCATCCTAATTAGAGAAATATTACTCTAACTTTTTTAAAATATCTAAAATTTATCTTATTAAAATAAATCGAGATTAGGGTTGCAGTGCAACAAATTTTTGATGCCATAAATGCCACAAGTTCTATATTTTTCATGAGTAATCTAAAAAAAATTCAAAATTCTAAACCAAACTGTTAGTCTTGTTCAATTTAACACACGATCTGTTTCAATGTAATTTTTTGTAAAATTTGATGTTCAATTGATAATACATGAAGTGACTCAACATAAACAAATCATATTATTTAAAATACATTCATATTGTTGTCTCTTAGTCAAGTATTATATGAAAAATACATCGCCTGTTAAATTGAACAAGAACAATAGTTTGGATTTTAAATTATTTTTTTTAATTATTCATGAAATAGAGAATAGGTGGCATTTTTGTGGCACGAGAACTCTACTCTTAAATCATTGAGAATTGAAAAAAAATTTATTGACAGAAAATTAACTTTAAAATTTTAGATTTCGAAATTTTGAATATTTGAATTTCAAATAAAAAATTATATACATTCCAATTTCCAAATTCGAAATTTCAAGTTCATGAATTTCCAATTTAAAACTTTTTAAATTCTGAAATTGTTAAATTTTAACACTTCTGAATTGACCTATAAAATTTAAATTCTGTTTTATTTAGTTTCAAAATTTAAAATTTTTTATTTTTTATATTCTTAAATATGAATATGAAATCAGATATTTTTTTAATTGATGTCTTAAAATAAATTATTTGTTTTGCAATAATATATTTCTAATTTTAACTTTTTATGGTGGCGTATTTTGAATTTATGGTTTTATCGTGGCATATTGAAAATGGCAGGACGGTCAAATTATTTATTCAATGGCACAAATCTAATTTTGTATTTATTGTATTCTTTGATTCTAACTTTTATACCGTCAGAAATGTAATTCACCCAAAAATAATTATTGTATTAAAATTTATTTTTACAGTATATATACATACTGTAAAAATAACTTATTTTAATTTTTTATATTGTATCATTTTTTTAGGGTAAATGATGGAGGGCGACTTGACATGGTTTATTATTTGTTTTCATTTTTTTTCCCTTTTTCAGCTATGTTTCAATATTTAAAAATCAAATTCAAATGAATGATTAGAGTATTGCTTTTTTTTTTTGTATTACTTTCAAAAGATCACATGCTTGTAAATTTGAATTTGGTTAGGCTACTCACACAATATTAAAAGAGCAATGTTATGATCATGTTGCATACGTTCTCCTATGCATAAAAAGTTAAAAATTTTATTATAAATTGTAATATCTAAGTTTTTTATTTATTGAGTCCTTAGATATTAGCATGTTAATTTTTTGCATTGAGACCTTCTTCTAAATTAAATTGTTTAAATGAATTTTTTATTTTTAAAATAAATTTTAGAAAATAAGGTGGCTATGTCCAAAAGATCTTATATGTATTAATAAACCATAACTTATCTCAGATTAAAAATTTGTTAGTAAAATAATGAATTTTTAATTTATAGTACGCATGCAACTTTACTTGAAGAAGATCCAAATAAATTTTATGTGCAAGTACTTCATAGATATATTATCACATTTACTAATTTACATAATCTCATCCTCTATGAGAAAACCATACTAATGTACGGAAGTTTCGGTACATACTGATCCGAACTCTTGAATCTGATTCAAAATAACCAATTCAAATCGTCCAATATGATCTCCCTATTGAAATCTCTTTGCGGACCAAATTTTACATTTTTTCGATATTTTTAAGTATTTTTTCGGATTTTTAAAAACAACTATTTTTGAACGGTTCAGAAAAAAAATCAGATTAACGATTTTTGAAAATTTGAAAAAAATACTTAAAAATTTCGAAAAAATATAAAATTTGGTCGGAAAAGAGATTATAACAAGGAGATCATACTTAAAAACAGCTACCTCAATTCAACCAAAGGACTCATCCCGTCATGGCTACCCTCTGATCGCCTACTACTCCCACTCTCTCATTCCCTTCTTCCCGATCATCATCGGCAACACTCGATCTTCTCCGCCACCTCGCTAACGCCATTGACGACGGCCGCACCGACTAAAACCCTAGCCCGTATTGTGCGATTTCCCCTTTCATCGACTTTGCCGAGGGTTATCGCAAAAACCCTAGCATGTCACCTCGAAGAATTTTTTACGAACTTCAATGAATTGAAGAATGGTAACCATTTTTTTGGTTGCTTCCTTGCGAGGTTGTTATCTTTCTCCTATTTACTCCTTATTTGAAACTCGGTCTTGATTTTTTATTTTGCATAGAAAGGTGCATTTGTCGTTAATTCATATGACGTGGTTATCCAAAAGCGTAGGCATAAGCCTATCAAATTGGCCGGTTCCATTTGATTTTTAAGGTACGATAATTAAAAGAATGACTCATTTATTGGTCTAAGAATTTAAACGCCTAAGTGGTGCCTCCTTCTAATATTGTTAAAATGGTAATTACAAGCATGATTCAATAAATGACAATTTATTATTGCCTGATTGCTTCTGAGTATCATGTGTATGTCATATTGTACATTTTATGTATATCTTATACATTATATTATTTTTCGGATTATTAAATGCTTGATAATTGGTTTTGGCAAATAAAATAGGATGACATTAAATTGTTTTCTAAGAAGTATGAGCTATTAACCCTCTGATTGTTGGCAATTGCAACACTAATCAAGCCAGTTTGTGTTATTATTAAAAAATAGTTGTTACATTCCAGGTAGCAGGTATAACAACAATGTATGATGGGCATTCAAACTTTTTGGTAGGTAGGAATTAATTCTCTGGTATGCACATCTCCCCCCCCCCCCCCTTTTTTGTGTTGACATTCAAACTATTCAGAACTCTTTGAATGTTTATATTCTATTATTTCGATATTAATATGTGTGTCAACATATTGATAAAGCATGCCAACACATGAAAGTAGATTGATTAAAATGGAGTAAATAAAGACCGTATATGATTCTTTGTGGACATCTGTTTTACACAAGCACAGACATCTTCAAGTATCTTTTGTGGAGCTATAATGTTTATTATTCTTTTGTTAATTTAAAGCTAAAACTTGCAATTGTTGCGTGTCTATAGTTGAAAGAGAGGGCAGAAATACCAGCAGCTATAACAAATGGAGGGGATTATTTTAAGATGGAAGTGGATGTATCGCATATAATTGAAATTTTACATCCTATCATAAAACATCAGGTTTTCATCTTTCTCCATTTTTTTTACTCACTATTTGAAAAATTTAGTGACTCATCTATTCTTATTGACATGGACAAGTGAAGGGACTAACTGTGGTCAGGTTTCAAAATTATTTGGACTTGACAGCTAACTGTATGCAAAACTAATTTGTATTTTTTGTAGGGATAAGTGTAGAAATTTTACAATGATATTTGGTATCCAACCCGGTTGGATCTGGGGATCAAATTAAACTACTAGGTTCTCACAACATTTCATTCAAGCAAAGATTTGAAGTTTTACACTTTTACTCATCTAAGTTACTTATTCTTAAAAGCTAAGAATAACTCAATCTAGTTGGTGAAGAGATTGAGCTTCTGATTTATAGACTAAAATGAAAAGACCGCTATAGAAAATTGAGGTGCTCATTGGTGGTCTTGGTGTTTAGGGCCAATTTGGTTTAATTCATGTTTATTATTATGTTTTGTATTAGTTGAGCTTAATTAAGTTGATATTTAGTTTACCTTGGTAGATTTTGTAAACACAAATTCACAAATTCATGTCTATCTCTATACATTAGTACTGACTAGTAAAAAAAAGTTTGAATTAATTAGTTTTTCTTGTATCAGATCCACACAATGACAAGAAAAAAAAAGGTCTCAAGAGGGCACATGTGACCAAATACAGCAAGGAAGTAATTAATCCATGGCCCATCGGAATTTGGAGATTGATGATTCTAATCAAGGCGGCAATGATGCGGCAATGGCCAAATAGAAGATGTAAGACTTATAATTTACTTTTAGGTTTTCATGGAGATTTATGGGAATAAAGAGTATATTTTTATTGGCAGATGTTACTTCTATCATTCTTGTAATCTTGGTTCTTTTGTGAAAATATTGTAAATGTTTAACAATAATTTATATAGATTATAATAATTTCTGTCACACCCCGAGAGAGCATTTTTTTTTCTCAGAATGTACACAACTTAACAGCAATCATAAATTGAGCATCATTAAAATAATAAAGTCTCAAATACAAAATCAGGTCCATCCGACCCTAAACGAGTTTATAATCTCGCAGCGGAAAACATACTAAAATAACAAACTTTCTGATAATATCTAATAAATAATCTTAAACTACTCATAAATAAAAACTAAATAACTTCTAAATTAACTCCACGCAGCGGCTCCAGCTATTAGCAATAATCTTACTCCGACACTGTCTATGTGGATTAAAAATGGGGGTGAGTATAATTTTCAACTCAGTAGGAACAATCTCGACTTCCAACCTCTGGAAGTCAATCAGAGATAAATTCAAAGATTATATAATTTAATAAATCAATTTAATGAAATGCATCAAAATTCAACTACTTGTCAACACAATAAAATGTGTACTTTCTTTAGAATATATCAAAATAATCATCATAAAAAGTATTTTATTTTGGGGAACCAACGTCATCAACATACTTTGGCCACACTTTGGAATGGATCCAGACTACGTCAGTTAGGAACCATTTCGCACTCCCAACACCGATGGAGTGGCATTTCCACCTGCCACAGTGGAAATACGTTCCTTCTAACACCCTGAAGGAACCGACTTCCGCCACGTCTGACGGACTACTAATCCCGAAGGAATCGCCAACCAGGTACCGGTCAAATATAATCAGTTCTCCTCGTGTGAAATTTTAATCATCAATCCTATTGACTTCCCCATAAAAACATACTTTCACCTTAATAAATTCCATATATCACCAATTTGTAATCATACAAAAATAGTATAAAGTTTTTAAATAAATAACGTACTGTTTATATAATCGTTAAATATTTAATGAAATTGAACATACTAGTCTCATATTATTCATAAATGCTAGTAATATTATCGTAATCAGTTCTAAAGATTTTCTAATGTATAAGTTTTACTCAAAATAAATTACTAATAGCAAGGTTGAATATTTAAAGTAAGAAATATTATTTGTTTGAATATAACATCATTATATTCTTTGATTTCAAAAATCAAAATGACATATATTATATTTATATTGACTCATAAAGTTATAATAAGGTTGTAGAACTTTTTACCAGCTTTCCAACGAATCAAAATTTACTAAAATCGGAGTTAAATTGATAGAATTGTGATATTTCAAAGTTGGAATGGAAACCAAAATGAAATTACAGAAATTCAAAAGAATAACTTTCTTGGCTGGTTTCAAAAATCAAAATGACATATATTATATTTATATTGACTCATAAAGTTATAATAAGGTTGTAGAACTTTTTACCAGCTTTCCAACGAATCAAAATTTACTAAAATCGGAGTTAAATTGATAGAATTGTGATATTTCAAAGTTGGAATGGAAACCAAAATGAAATTACAGAAATTCAAAAGAATAACTTTCTTGGCTGGGAATCGAACTTGGGTTTGGGCTGCAAAATGCCTTACCGACACGGACACAACCAGCTAGGCTTCAAACACTTTTGTGAAATAATAGTAAATAGTATTTATTTAAACCAAATAGTCGAACCTTTCTTCTCCAAACAGAAGGCCGCGTTTTTAACAGTTTCAAACATGTTTTTCATTTTCAATTTCAAGTGCATTCAACTATATAAAATTTTCATTATAACTCATATAAAGTATTCATCTAATACTTATCTGGATCAAAGCATCAAAATGGGATTGAAATTCAAAAGGAAGAGAATGGAACAACAAAGGTCGGGACGGCCCCTACCTTAAAGACGAACTCTTCGGGGAGACACCGTACGCCCTTCCTGCTATAGCCCGCTCCTGCCCAAGCTCCTTCTCGCTCTCTCAAACTCTCTGAACTCGTTTATTTGTGATTTTAATTTGGTTTGAGAACTTGATGAACCATGCACCTCTATTTATAGCTAAGGTTTTCATCTACCAAACTCCCATAATTTACACATGCTATTTACAACCGATTTCGGCTTCTACAAGTTCACACTATGCAGTTGCAAAGTTTTACCATCTTCTTCTCGCATTAATGGCTATGTCTAATCATGTTTCACCATGAACACCACGTGTTCGTTGAAATGCCTGAGAGAAGGCCGAGATTATTGACCATTTTAGCACATTATTTTGTGTGAAATCAGTAGCCCACACTTCTCTTACGGCTATGTAAATAGTTGGGCGGCTAGATTAGGCTATTACCTCATGTGTTAAATGGATTTGTATATGTTAATATTTGAATGACTGTTATGTGTTTGACAGAATGCTTAAATGACTAACATATCATGCTTATTCATTAGTATTGGTTTAGAATTAAGCTACTGTTATAACAATTTCTATGTAATTCTCAATTGTTCTCTGTTCAATATTTATGTTTAATGGTTTAGATATAACTAGTATGATGAATAGCAATTGGTAAATAATCTCAGAGGCAGAAATGGTAAAAATATCAGGGTAGCCATGAGATTTTTGAATCATGCAGTATTTATTCCATCAACATATCGACGGGAATGATAAAGACAACCAATTGCTCGGGAAAAAGACTTATTGCCGAGGAAGGGCGTTGCAAAAAAATGGCGAAGATTTATATTATTCCCGTGGAACATATTCCCGTGCATAAGTCCACGATTTAAAGGTGGTTTCAAATTTTCAATTTGCCAGGGTGGAAGACGGATTCTTATCCTCGCGGATATTTGCAATTTAACCTCGTTAGAACGCTTTACCGAGGCTTCCTCGCGGATAAATACTATTCGCAAGGAGGATAACTACGAGGAAACTATTACTCCCGTCGATATGTCGACGGCGTAAATCTTTTTTCCTTTCTCGTCTATAAACCAGATTCTTGTAGTATAAAATGGAAGTTCGGGAAAAAGAAAATAGCAAAATGATTCATGCAGTCATTAAGCTAGGGCTGTCAATGGGTACGGTACCGTAGAAGGTATTTTCATATCTGTACCCGTTAAAATTTTCTTTACCCATACCCGTACCCGTTAAAAAAGATTTACCTGTATCATACCTGTACCCGTTAAGAATTAACGGTAAGGGTAGAATAACGGTACATAACGGGTAATAATAATATTATTAATTTAATAAAAATATATAATGTGATAAATAAATAATATCAAATAAATATATAGATAAAGTAAAATATTTAGATAATATTTTAGATATAACAAAAATTATGAAATTTATTCTCATATCAATTGAATTAAAAAAATCTATATAACTAATTATAAATTATAATATAATATAGAATGAAAAATCATCATCATAAATAAGTTTGGATGAAGACCGAAATTAATAACATATCTTTCGAAATATGCTAAAAACTTGATTATATATACATATATGTTTATAAAATATTACCCGTTAGATAATGGGTACGAAATAACCCTTATCCGAAAAGTTAACAAAAAAATTTCTTTACCCGTACCCATACCCATACCCGTTAGTTTAACGAAAATAAAATCTTACCCGTACCCGCCTTATCGAATACAGTACGGATAGGATAAACAGGTAAACAGATTTCATTGACAGCCCTAAGCTGTTTTTAAAATGGTTTATTAATTTCTAATTTCAATTCTGTTGTTATCGGCAGGCAACAACGACATTATTGGTCGGCACAAATAAATAGGTCTTCTATAGCAACAGTGTCATGGGTCAAACCATAATTGAGACAGAAAACTAGTGGGAAAGTTAAAAACTGCATTTTTTTTATCCCAAAAAAAAAAAGTTAAAGTGCATAAGAAAATATTGGCGTCACATAATTTCATAAATTATATAATTGCGAGCCTTACACTTGGCATAATAAATTTATTCTGAATAATTAATTATCTCAATTTCCATCAACAGTAAAAAAAAATCTTAAAAATCCCTTTTTAATCAAATGAGTTTCAGCAAATATCTTTTTGCCTGCCGTCATGGAGACTAGGAAATGTTGCAAAATCAAATTAGATATTATTGGTCCAGTAAAAAAATCTTTAAAGATACAATGGGGCACGGCACACATGAAAGACTTGGGATAATTATTATTGGATTCCTTTCAAGTTGGCTTAAACCGAGCTAAGACTGCTTCCAATATGCATATTAAATATATATTTATATTCAAGTTAATTCAATGACCAATGTCAAGTTGGTACTTGTTGTCTCGGGGTGTCTTAATCTGGGTCCCAAGCACCAAGTCGGTGCATCTCACCTGGACGACTGGACCTAACATTTTCATGCCTAGTTGCATACACTTCGAGTCATGGCCTCGGTTTTGAATCTTGCACATGGATGTGTTTGGTTACTTACCTGGTCTGGGAAGTTGTTATTTCTCTTTTTATTTTTCATACTTTTCTTCCGTCTATATCGAGATTTTGAATAACAAAAGAAGTACCAGATGTGAAAATTTACAAAATATTGACATTTTTTTAAATTTCAGATAATATACATGCCGCATACAACATATAATTAGACATATCATTATATGTTCTGTTTGAAAAGTAAAGTTAAAATCAAATAAAACTTGCATTGCTTAATTCAATTTTAGAACATTACAATTAGTATATATAGTAGTCACATAAGATGTAAAAAATTTAGGAAAAATTGAATATAACCCCTCAAATTTTGCTTATCTAGATATAACTCCTTAATCTTCAAAATCGGAAATAACTCCTTATAATCAGACCACTCTTGGATATAAACTCTTTTTATTTGTTTAAACAATATTTTAAATAAAAAATTTCAGATCTTAATCGTACTCCAATCCCCATATGTAAATTTAACTGCATATATTTTTGTCACCATTTCATTCATGTAATCGACAATTTCATGTTTAATCAGCGTCAGCCCCTCTTCTTGTTCATTTCTTTTCATTTATTTTAAAATTTGCCAATTTGGTGAGAAAGATGCATCATCAAGGCCCGATACAAAATTCCAAACACCTTCATAATTGATTTACAAGTACATGCGAGCGTTCGTCTCTTCACAGGGTGTTTTTTCTTAAACGGATATAATGTAAAACTTATCTCAGCAAAGCACTATTTACATAAATGACCAAGGCGCAAGAGGCTCCGACGTACAAAACGTAGCATCGCGATGATTGATTGATTTTTGACGAAAAGTTATTTAATAAAGCGTATGTCTAATATCCTCATTTAAAGTTTCTAGACTTTTGAATTAGCGAATTCATATGGAGTAGATTTTAACTTCTAAACTCTCATGCACTTACTCGAGAAAGTGTTCTTGAAAAAAGTAAATATTGACTCCATCATTTATGATCAAGTGTAAAGAGTATGAGTTAAGCAAGAGATTTTTCTTTAAAAGGAAGATACATAAATGTTTCATTGGCTTATAAATCGAAAGATTTAAGTAGCCAATTGATAATTAGAGATATCTCCAATATCAAAGATTGTTGATATTGTCATATGATATCTTTCTAGTATTGAAGGATATGATATTATCTTTATGCACACTTGTTAATGCAAAAGGGTTATTGGTTAAGTATTTAAGAAATACTTCACCAAGGTATGAGTTGAAATTTCGAGACCTCTCGTTTGTAACCATGTGTCAATGAGATGTTTCATTTGCCGTTTATGGGAGGCATTTGAAAGGTTATCCGAAATACCATGATTGTAATATTATCCTAAAGAATATTTATCGTTCAAATTTTCTCGTTATCTCTAATTCACACTAGTAACTTGATACTAGTTCATATGCTCGCATTTAACGAAATGTGTTGGCAATGAAGAATGGGAGAAATATCGAGAGATGTAAAATAACTCCGTATAGGAAATGATTTATTTGTCTAAATCATTGCCATTGGATATGTAGAGTTTTCTTTATTAAGGGTCTGCTCCAGAATCTGGTGGGAAAAAGAAAAGGGAAGGGATGTGAAGAGAAGAGGAGTACACCCTAAATTTGGGTGTAATCACAAGCCCACCTCTCTTCTTATTTTTACATAAGAGTTAAACTTCATTCTCCCTCATTCTCCTTGAGTTTCTTTCAAAATTAAATTTCTGGAGCAGGGTAAAGGTCTTGGGCAGTGAAAGGGCAGTTCACCTTCTCTCTCACCCTCTCCCATTCACCCCTTCTGGAGCAGACCCTAAGAGTTTGTTTAGAAATTGAAGGTTGTATACCTTAATTCTAACTTCTCAAAATATCTCCATTTCATATTTGATGATGGACGATCATGTTTTGTAAAAGACAAGTTCTTTTATTATGGATTTGTTTATATGATTTCATGCATCTTGATTGAATTTGCTTGAAATAGATAAACATGTTTTTGAATGATAAATATGATACATAAGACTTGACATAAAGTATTTGACTTTTATGTGTAATAGCCGCTTAATCATAAATAAACGAGAATCGCATTATGAGAGTCTACGTAATGTAGAGCTCGTAATCCAATTTGATTTCTAATCGATTGATATATGCGAATCATGTTTGTTAAATGACAAAAGTGCCTTTGACCTGAAAAGGTTTAAGGACAAGTGACGAGATTAGGACTTATACATATCGATGTATAAAGACATATAAGTACTTGCGCAATGAAAGGTCGTTGATACTTTACTACTTGACCAACGATCATTGTAGATATTAACATATCTATTTGATAAGGTATAAGCGTGAACCTTTTAACTAGTTCAAAAGAGTTCAAGAGTGAAGTTGAAAGACCATTCAAGAAAAGGAAAAGTCTTACAATTAATCGTGGTAAATAGTTAAGTCGTATGATTTGAAATATTATCTAAAGAGTATGAAAGTAGTTTCACAACTCGCTCCATAAGGAATAATATGTCCAAGAATGGAGGTATTGAACAATATTTTGTATAGTTCGATCGGTAATAAATCAAATGGACTTATTTAACTTGTATTAGGGATTTATGTTTGAGAACAATATTGTTTACACTGAATAATATTCCATCGAAGTCTATTGAGAAATATCTTACGAGATTTTGATCTCTAAGCATAATGCTTCTCAAGATTTGGTATTGAGATTTCAAGTATTATTGACTTATAAGCTTGAACCAAATAAGGCGCTTAATATTTGTAGGATACCTTATGTCGAAAAGCACTATTTCCATAAATATGATAAGAACAAAGTAGTTGTTGATAATCATAATTTGGTCTTGAAGAATTGAAATTCTCGAGAAGAAGTAGTGGGAGTAAAGTGAGCATTAAAAATAGTTTATCTGTCACTACAAGAAGTACTCTTATGGAAAACTTGTCACTCCATACATGGTACTTAGTGGGAGTTGAGCGCTTCATTCACAAGTTGTTGTGAAAAGAATAAATTTAATAGTACGCTCCTTCCAATGAAGACTCAACCATCTCACGAGTTGTTGATGTTCAAGAAACCTGATGATGTTCAAGAAACTCAATGGAATATATGAGGAGTCAAGAACTCATTTAACAAATCGTTATAGAAGAAGTTCATAAATCTCAAGTATCAATCCTACAAAAAGTCAACGTGAGTTGATTGCCTAAACCGTTTGGTGCATAGGTGTCACGACATTCTCATACATAGCATATGAGAATCCGTTGATAAACAAGAAAAACGACGGAAGGACCCGACCCGATTCCACATATATGGTTTGAATCCATATGATCTTTAAAGTGAAATTCATGTATAACAACAAGGTATAGACCTTGGTTAATGTTCAAGAAGGAGCAACCTATCGAGAACGTTTAGATCTTCAAAAGAAAAGATTGACATGGATAACAAATCGACTATGTACAAAGTACGGTTTCTCGCTTGTAGCTATGTCTAAATCGATGGCAAGTTGACTATATACAAAGCACAGCTTCTCGCTTGTGGCTATGTATAAGTCAATAAATATTATTCTAGCAATGGTTGTATTTCATATATGTTGATATATGGAAAGACACATAAAACCACCTTCTTCGTATGAATGAAGGAAGATGTTGTGCATATGACACAAATCGAGATTTTATTTAATGTATTGCTAGAAACATACGCATACTTCAAGGATCCATTAATGGATTAAAGCAAGTATTGGGGAGATTGGAATAAAAGTTTTGACAAGGAAGTCAAGAAGTTGAACTTTGTCAAAAGCATCTTGTATAAACAAGATATTCAGTGGGAGCATAATTGTATTACTTATATTGTTCAAGATAACAAGACATTAATTGGGAATAACACTAAGGAAATGAATATTGTCAAGATCTAATTAGAGAATGTTTTCTCAATTGAGAACTTGGGTGAAATCACCTAATCTTAGGAAACAAAATCTATAGAGATAGATTACGATGTATGTTAGGTTTGAGCAAATGTGCATATAATGAAGAAGTGTTCTAGAAACACGAAAGGTAGACTCCAAGAAAGGATGTCTAACCATGTCACATGGCATATAAATTATACTCAAACCATTAAATTGCTGATATCTCTGATATTCATGTTAGAGATATGTCATAGAAGCCAATCTTATTAGACTATTTCTATAGTTTATGTTATTGATGATTTCAGATCATTTGTTCTTTGATTTATTCGTTGAAAGTTCATTCAGGTTGAGGATCTGAATCATAGATCACTGTTATTCATTTAGTAGTAAATGACAACGATAAATCTAAAAGTCCATAATATGAATAATTAACAAAGGACATTAATTATCAATAAGATTAGTATGCAAGTTAAGTGATGATTAAGTTCTATAAATCATAGGTGTATGTTATAGAACATAGTTCAGGACTGGACCCCACGAAATAAATATATGAATTGTGTTACGTGTCATTATTTATTTCGTTATGATTTTGGTTCTAAGTTTAAGATGATTATCTTTTCTACATGATGATAGGTTCTATAAATCATGTCTACCGCTGATTTCTGATAAGGGCTGCTATACGGACTTGATTTAAGTTCTCTTGAATTGTGCGGGAAAAAGCTAATTATCAAGAAAATCGTATGTCTCTCATTAATTCACTTAGTGAGTGACGATATCTGTTTGAGCCCCTTGATGGAGATAGATTGTTTGCTAGCAATTGATACAATTATCTCTAGATCAAGAAACGTATAATCTGCAAGAATGACACGTTCCTATTTTAGATTATACGATGATATCGTGTGACATAAGAATCAAAATAAAGAAACATATTTATTCTCTTATGCAGGATTGAAATATTGTAGCAGTACACTATTTATGCGAATTGAGAATCATAACGTGTTGCTAGATACCGCTTATGATTATTGGAATCAAATAACGATTTAATTCCATGTCCAACATAGCATAAATCCTCAAAGGGTCACACAAAATTGGTGTTTAACCATACGTGCATTATTTATTTATTTGCAATAATGAGTATTGCAAAATATGATAAGTTGATTAATTAATTAAATAACGTTATGGACCGTTATAATTAATTAAGTCAAATGGATCATATAGAAATAAATTAATGCATTGTCTAATCATTAAATAATTATTATTAAATTAATAATTATTTATAAACAACAAATTTAATTTAATTAAGTTAATTGGATTTAAATTTATTGGTAAATTAAATGTCCAATTTAAGTAGCTTTTGAGTGGGCCTTTAATTAAAGGAATTAAAGACCAAATGGAGATGAGATAGTGGCCCCATAAAGGCCCATAGAAGGCCGTCCATACATGGTGGTAGGTAGGAGTGGCACACTTGTAATTTGTGTGAACTTCTTGCTAGGATTTAGAGGCTATATAAGACTCCATATGGAGGCTCCTTGGTCTCTCTTCTCTCTCCCCTCTACCTAGCTGCCACTTCACCCTAGTGGTGCGCCGCCCCCCTCCTCTCCTCTCCACTCAAGTCTCATGTGTTGAGCACCCATCTTCCATAAATATTTGGTGATTTATTTGAAGGAAGGGAAAACTAAGGGATTAGACTCTTTCTTCTCATCGCTGGCACGATTTGAGAAGAACTTGGTTAATACCATAGTGGACTCGAGGCGGTTCGACTTAGAGGCGTTTGGAGAGCTCCCCATCGACTCCTAAGCCGTGGAATCAAGCCTCTTGATTGCTACACCAAGAGAGGTACAATTTTTCACCCTTTTCTTCATGTGTTAATTGAGCTTAAGTGCTAGATCCATTTGCATGTTGTTTTAATTGTTTAATTAATAGTAATTAGCACAAAAAAATTAAAATTAACACCTTTCCTAACAATTTATTGGTATTTTGACCGTACTTGGCACTGAAATTATACCCAAACCATTAAATTGCTTGACAATTACTTGCTATTTTTCCAGAATTTGGCTCAGCTGCTGCTTCTGCTTGTGTTTTACAGGGTTTTGATGATTTTCATGGTTGCATGCATGCCAGACGACTCATTCCTGGCATTGAGACACGTTCTAGACCGACATGCGGGCCACATGCCTCCTAGATGACTCATTTCTAGGCTCTATTCGTCCCCACCATTGCTCTGTTGGACCCCAGCACCTCTGTTTGGTCTATCTCTCTCTCCAGTTCGGACCGAACTGGTTCTGCTCGGACCGAAGTGCCCTCCATGCACTTCCCTACTCCTCTCCAGGTCGAGCCTATCCCCTTCGGGTCGAACTACATCTCTCAAGGTCGAACAGATAGGATATGGCATGTTTTTCATGGATGTAAATTAGAATTTTGACAATTTTTTATGGTCTGGATACCCTAACCTCGCCCCCAAGCAACCCAGGTACTATATAAAGGCCTCTCATGCCTCCTGAGGCGCACTTTTGATTCCAGAGAGAAAGATAGCCACCTAATTCGAGAATTCCATCATTACCTGAGTGTTCTACAACTTGTTTGAAGCGACGACAACAGCAAGGAGCAGTTTTCACCATCTCATCTCTCATCCATTGACTAGGAGAAGTTGTTCTAGCATTAAAGGAGTAGACTTTATTTTTCTTTATGCTTTTATTTTCTTGTCCTATGGGTTTGTATCTTTATTATTCTTATACTATGTTTATTTGCTGTTTTGAGAACATGTTAGAGTAGTTTGTCTCATGTCTTAGGGTATGGATGTAGTTTAGGTCTAGCTTAATGTTATGACTTGATATGACTTGATGTTTGGCTTTATGATCTTTTTATTGAGTAGTATTTTTCATTGCTTGTTTGATTTATTTGCCTTGACCTGATTTACTTCTAAATAAAGGTCTGTTTAGTTAAGTTACAAGGTTAGGTTAGACAAATAGAATTGAATTAAGTACTTGGGATAAATTGACGATTCGAAAGAGGAGATTAGTTAGCACTGAAAGGTGTAGCTTCTAAGTTGGCTAAAAGGCAACTTAGATATCCCTAAGAAAACGAATAAATAAGATATATGTTAATTAAAAGTTGCCCCTAAGAAAACGAATAAATAAGATATATGTTAATTAAAACACCAACACGAAAGTTTAGGTTTAATTGGCCTATGTGGGCAAAGTAGAGTCCTGCACTAATTTCTAGTCCAAAAGACGACAATTGAGGATTAGGTAATGTAGTTAAGCCAATCCGAGCCCTTCATAAAGTTAAAACTCAAGCTAAACAATCATAACTCAATATACTAGCCTCTGTTCGGACCGAACTGAGAGCATATGCTTTGATTTGTTGGTATTTAACGCGACAGCGAGCGATCCGGCAAATCAAGGGCTAAACCTAAGTGAATCCTGATCCCTGAGACGCCTTTTTATACTTGAAAACACCAAAATTTACCTGCTTTAGTTTACTTTTCTTGAATTGTCATTTAACACAAAAAATATCTACTTTACTGCATTGTCATTTAGTTTCTTTAATTTCTAATAAAATCTACCTTATTTTACCGTCTAGATTCAGAAAAAGAACAAGTCCGGTACTCGTTAATGCGTCCTTTGGGTTCGACCCTAAGCTTAACTTAAACGACTAGTGAGGTTAGGTCTAGGTACAAATTTATTTGGTACTAGAGTTTAATTCCTTCATCAGTTCCTTACGAGAAAGAGTGATATAATGTTTCATCTCTAAAGATGAAAGAAATCTCGTGTAAGTTGTTACACTGATGCTAGTTTTTCAATAGATTGATATAATCACAATTGAGCTACATATTTTGCTTAAAGGTGGTGTTGTAAATTTAGAAAGTGTTCTAAATATGATATTACAACCGTTTCCGTCACCAAAGCAGAATACATAGCAACTCGTGAAGCAATAAAAGAAGGTTATTTGGATCGAGTTCTTAGTCAAGCTAATATGGTTCTATGCATCCCGAACCATAGTTTGGTACTAATAAACCCAATGTTATATTGGAAATTCAAGTATGATCTATAACGATATCACTTGATCTCATATGATGACATCAAGAACATATATAAGAGTATATATATGTATATAGGGTCAAATAAAATTGGATAGGTTCGCGAACACAGCGAACACTCTAACATGACCTCTACCTTGAGCAGTATACAAGATGCAGTTATGCATCCATACTTAGTGTACGTATGAGTAACTAGCTTTAAGCGTAATATTTCTTTTGAGGTCCGAGACATGTATATATATAGATATATGACATTGTTTTTCGTTGGCCAAAAGTCACTTCTGATTGACTCTAGGCCAAGTGGGGGATTGTTGGAGTTATGTCATAGAAGTCAATTGTTTAATGACTTAAATATTAGTTTATGTTATGGATGATATGTTATCATCTGTTCCTAGATTTATTATTGACAGATCATTCAGGTTGAGGATCTGAATTGTGGATCTCTATGGATCATTCTTTAGATGACAATAATAAATCTAAATTGTCTATAATCTTGATAATTAACAAAGAACACTAATTATCATATAAGATTAGTATGCAAGTTAAGTGATGATTAAGTTCTACAGATCACAGGTAAGGAGTTACCAGCTTAATTGCATACGTGTATGTTATTGGAACATAGCACGGGACTTGACCCATCGAAATAAAAATATGGATTGTGTTATGTGTCATTGTTTATTTCGTTATGATTTTGGTTCTAAGTTTGAGATGTTTATCTGTTCCACATTATGATAGGTTCAATAAATATCGTCTACCGCTGATTTCCGATAAGGACTGCAATACGGACTTTATTTATGTTCTCTTGAATTGTGCGCGGAAAAGCTAATCATCAAGAAAACCGTATGTCCCTCGTTAATTCACTTAGTGAGTGGCGATATCTGTTTGGGCCCCTTGATGGAGATAGATTATTTTCATGCAACTTTATACAATTATCTCTAGATCAAAAAACGTAAAATCTACAAAAATAACACGTTCCAATCTTGGATTATACGATGATATTGTGTGACATAAGAATCAAAATAGAGAAATACTTTTATTCTCTTATGCAGGATTTAAATACTGTAGCAGTACACTATTTATACGAATTGGGAATCATAACGTGTTGCTAGATACCGCTTATGATTATTGGAATTAAATAGCGATTTAATTCCATGTCCAACTTAGCATAAATCCTCAAAGAGTCACACAAATAGAACTTTAACCATACTGTGTATTAATTGATTTGTTTGCATTGGAGAATGCAAAGTATGATGAGTTGATTAATTAATTATATACCGTTGCGAACCGTTATAATTAATTATATCAAAAGGATCATATAGAAATTAATTTAATACATATGCTGATCTTAAAGTAATTATCAATAAGTTGATAATTAATTATGCTCAATAATATTTAATATAATTGTAGGAATTATATTGAATATATAGGCTTAATTTACTTTGCCATTATGAGCCGAAATGATAATCAATTGAAAATGTCCATTATATATTTGATATAGTAGGTTTAAGAGAGAATAAACAAAATATGGAAATGGCCCATTTAGGCCCTTAATTAGGCCGGCCTAGGGTGAGTGTCAAAAGAGTAAATAGTGAGGTAAGAAAGTTGGACTTGATCTCTATATAAAGACCACTAGTTGGTGCCTTCCAACCCTAGTTCTCTCTCCTCCTCTTATCTCCTTCTCTAGCCGCCACTTTCAAGGGAGAAAAAAAATTATTTTCTCTCTTCCATTTTTGCTCTCTTCCATTGATAATTGTTAAGTCTCATGTGTTGAGAATAGCTATTCCTAAATAAGATCAAGAATAGCAAAGAGATTAGCATTTCTCTAGTTCCTACTAGCATAGGATCTATGAGAATGGTTAGGTTCCTTGGTGGACTCGAGGTCGACATGGAGGAGGCGAAGGAGAGCGCGCCACCGGCTTCAATGCCTTGATCGAGCCGTCCAATTGCTATATTGAATGAGGTATCGATTTTCCTCCTATTCTCTTTGTGTGTGGATTGACTTAGCACTAGATCCCCTTTTGCATGATGTTTAATTGTGGCTAATTAAGTGTAATTAGCTCCAAAAATTAAAATTGTGTATTTCCTAGCAGAACATTCATCGCCATTGAAAGCTTATGCGCTGATCTCAATGGAGATGGATCTGATTGTGAAGGTGGTTTTGGATGTGAAGGTGGTACCAATCGAGATCTACACTGGAACGATTTGTGGCCCAAACGGTTACAAATGAAGCATAGCTCCGCATTAGGGCATGAAACTGTCGGGTGTCCTTTCTCTGCAAAACGGAAACACACTGGGTTTTGTTGAGTTGATTGCGTGCGAAGTTTTGCAAACTTCTATGTAACAATCGATTTGTGAGTTGATTGAACCTCCTTTAATGGCGACTCAGCGACTCGCTTCCAGTACTGCGTTGGTCTCGAATGCACTGGATCAGCTTGATTTACACTATTTCAAACACCATTCGAGCCTATATGGGTTGTCGCCATGGCTAACGTCACCAAGCTCGCTTTGGATTGGGCTTGTTCCATAGAGCCCAAAACTTCACCAAAACATGAAAATCGCGAGAAAAAGAGGTGCCAAAAGAGAATTAAAATTGAATTTTTGGAATTTTCGAAGTGGAAAATCATGAGAAAATAGAAAGAGAAAATCGCCTAATTACCGCATCAATAATCGTGCCTAGGTGTGTTTGGAAAAGCACGCATACCGAAATTTCTTATTCTTATTCCTTATTCCATGCTCATCCAAACACACCTCGGCGTCTTGCAAATGGTTTTTCGAGCGATCGAACGAGAAAACATAAGTCATGAGGTAAGAGTCTATGAGGATGAAGGATATTTTGGTCATATATTAAAAGAACTTACATTTTTTATATAAATTACAATATTATTTAAATAAATGAAAAGGGTTTATGTCCAAAATTTGGTTTGATTATGGGGTTATAACCAGTTTCAAAGATTGTGGGTGTTATATCCACAGATGCGCAAAATTTGAGGAATTATATCCAATTTTTCCAAAATTTTAAAGCATAATTATTTGAAAGACCAAGCAACTCCATTGTATTATGTTAGGATGATAATTTTAAAGATCAATAACTTTGTGGTATTTGTGAAAAATATATTAAATTTCGAATCGAAAGTGTTAAATTTTTATTCGAAATGTGTTGAATCCGATTTGGGTAGAGTCGATTTCGACCCGAAATATTTCGCCGACTCCTTTTATTTTGGCAAGAACAAACAATATTGCGTCAAAATCATTCCATAGAAGATGTGTGCGAATTAAGAAATTTTTTTTCTAAAGAAAGAGGATCTGATTTCTGTCGAGAAGAAAATTAGTAAAACTAGCAGCAGTGCCCGTTCAATGTGCGGGCAATTTTTTATTCGATATATTTAAAAAAATTTTGAAACTTTTAGTGTATATTATTTTATGTGAACTTTTTATGTTCTTAAAGAATTACGCTACATATGATCTAATAAGAAATTTTATTATCAAAAGAAATCATAATTTTTGGTGAGATACCTTCAGTCCTATCAGTAAAAAAAGAAAAAAAAAATCTTACTTATTTCATTATGAGACGTCAAACAATGAACACATTTGTGTTATAATGTGAAAATATTATTTAAATCAATTTATAATTAACATAATTACATTGGGCAAATTTTTAAATGAAAAATATTTTAAAATTTAGCGTAGTAAATTCGATACAATTATAGTACATTAATTCAAACTATATAAGTTTCTTTAAAAAAAACAAGTAATGCGATTAACTGAATCTTTTCCGAAATACCCTCGAATATATCAATCACTAAAAATGCCAAATCAAGTGCACGGCCAACATGAAAGCAAAATTTAAATTCACCTGTAATATATATATATAGAGGATTGTTAAAATGCTATGCATAACACTGATGGCCTTCGTGCTACGGATTCGTTCTTGCATTTCATGCTTCAAACAACCGATCCAAATCGTTCATTATCTTCTACATATTGAAATAGAAACCAAATTTTACATTTTTTTGAATTTTTTTGCTATTTTTCTCAGATTTTTTAAAATCACTGTTATTGAAGGGTCCAAAATTTATTAGATTAAGTATTTTAAAAAATCTGAGAAAAATAGTAAAAAAATTAAAAAAATGTAAAATTTGGTTTCTAATGAGATTTTAATATGAAGAAGATAATGAACGGTTTGGATCGGTTGTTTGAAGCATGAAATGCAAGAACGAATCGTAGCACGAAGGTCATCCGTGATATGCATAGCATTTTAGCAATCCTCATTTTATATATATATATATATATAAGAGAGAGAGAGAGAGAGAGAGAGAGAGAATAACTAATATGCACTGTGATGCATATGTGGTTTTATGCACCGGAATCGTGATCGTTCGATTTGCATCAATATTCGTGTATATCTGTGCCGCTGGATGCCGATGTTATGTTATTCCTGCGTTATGTTCCACCTCTCTTAACCCGTACCCCAGGAAAGAGAGAATAAAAAAAATACTCTCGTCTACTTCTCTCTGTCATCTATCTCATCTCCAGGAAAGAAAATCAAAGAAAAAAAAATCAAAGAGAGAAACTGATCCTCGCCTCTCTTCTCCACTTCTCTTCTCATCTCCATCAATGTAGATCCATACTCTCCTTCGAATCTCTTCGACAGATACTAGATTGAGGCTCGATCGTGCCTTTCCAGTTCTGACATTCGACAAATCCTAGATCTACAAGCTTCAGCAAACCCTAGAATGACAACGATCGAGGATGACATCAAATGATTAGTAGTCGAATCACCGCTCAAATTGTGAAAAGTAGACTGACTCAAATCGCTACTGCAAACTAGTAATCTTCTCTCCTCTTTTTACTGGTTCTTGGTTTACAGTTATTGGTACTAATACGCTATTTACTGAGAACTGTGTAGATTAGTTGGGTTTTTTTTGGGGTTGATTTAGAACGCAGCACATAGTAGTAAGTATTGGTATAACGCAGCACATAGTAGTAAGTACTAATACGCTATTTCAAGTGTAACTTCCATTAACCAATTAATTGATTGTGTCTATTTTATGCTATACTGTATAGCCTAGGTTATCAATACAAAATTGAAAAGCTATCACTTTCAGAAATGAGCAAAGTGTGGTATGATGCTAAATAAAAGGTATATACCAGTTTCAGCAAAATTGAAAAGCTGACTGTCACTACTGTACTAGTTGGTGGCTCAGGCTTGTGCAACAAAATCACTATTTAAGGCTGTTAACTCTTTTTTTTTTAGGATTACCGATGAGAAGTTGAAGCAATTGGAATCCTTGATGTCAAGTGCAGGTAATTGAAGAAATGGCTTGTATTTATTATTTTTTCTTTTGATTGTTGTAATTTTCAAATGAAGAATGCTTGTTATTTCTTGTATTGACGAGTTTCTTGTATTATATTAGACTTTAATATATTAGTTTCCTGCAATTACACGAGCAATTACTATCTTCTATATTACATGAGCAATTACATGTCTGCTGCTTTTAATGTATCAAACTTGAAATTACATGAGCAATTAAGTACACATTTAGTGCAGTTACAAGAGCAATTACATGGAAGGTACCAACTGGTACAGACAAGGAAAGGGAACTGACATCATAGTTCTTATAGAATTAACTACATTTAGTGCACATATATGCATGTCCTGTACCATGCTATACAAGCAAAAACTTATACAGTGCCTGCAATTAACTGATACATACAAAACAAGATATATAAGTGCATATAAGTTTGTCCCGTACATACAAAGCAAGATTATAAGTTGTCCTGCAATTAACTCATACAGTGCAATGCAGCTTTTAACACATATCAAACTGAGATAAAGCGAGACATATAAAAGTGATGCAAAAACTGACACATATCAGTTTTACTACTCACATACAGATCTTAGACATTTGCTAGTCACAAATTGCAATACTTAGTCAGTTTTACTACTCACAAAAAGTAATACTTAGTCAGTTTTACTAATCCCTAAATGCATTACTTAGATGCCTAATCATTTTATTCATAGTCTTCTTCGTTGTCCTCTTCTTCATCGTCCTCTTCTTCATCATCCTCTTCTCCATCAACTTCTTGCGCCATCTGGACTTCTTTCTTCCCTCTTCCTTGATCTTCTAGTTTCTAAAATGTAAAATTGATATTATAAGCTAGTTCTCACTCAAATGTAGTGTCATTATCATCAGATCCTATAACATGCCCGTTCTCACTCATGTCTTTCTTCTGACTGATGCTATAAATTCAGATTTAGTATAACCAATCAGTAAAAAAATACCAATTGCAAAGACAGTAGTTAAAATAGTTTAAACAGGTTCATCTAATTTATAATTTCTAAATCCTAATTTGAGAAAATTCTTCCCTGCAAAGGCCAGCGCATAGAAGAAGACAAGTCAATATCTCTCTTAGCAATTTACCAGTATACTTGTTCTATTTACCAGCAATCGCTGTTGGGAATTCAAAAAAATATTTCTAAATAGATTTAAGAAAGATATTGGAACAATTCCTAAATGGAATTCTATTTACTAGTATACTTCGTCACCTCTATTAAATGGATTTAAAAAAAAACAATTTCCTACTTTAATTAGTTTAATTGTGTCTGTGTGAGAGAGACAAACCTGAATTAGACTTTTCTTGCGATGGTAAGAAGGGAATAGGCAAGTGTGACGAAGGAGTAGAAGAGAAGATAGGCGTGAGGAATTGAACTTCAAGTAAGCGGTGCAACAAGAGAGGCGAGAGGGAAGAGTTGGAGGTGCTACATCACTGGAGGCGGATGAGACATTTTCGAAATTTTGGTTCTTTGAAACTTGGTGGTGCTACATCTAGGGTTTTCTTAACTGTATAGAGAGGCGATAGGGAAAATAGTAAACAGAAATTGGTTGATGGAGAAGAGGGTTAGATAATCTAGGGTTTTCTCGATTTCATGGAGGTACGACTCACGATAGAGAAAAGAGGTGAGAAAGAGAGATCAATAAGGGGTACGATTAAGAGAGAGTCGGAGCATAATAGAGAAGGAACAATATATCATTTCGATCCAGCGACACATATGTGCACGAATATTGATGCAAATCGAACGATCAACATTCCAGTGCATAAAACCAAATATGCATAGCAGTGCATATTAGTTATTCTCTATATATATATATATATGAGATACAGATTGTAATGATTTTTTTTCATTCGATAAATATTGTCCATCATTTCTTTCCTTGTTTCTGGAAAAAGAATATGGACACTTATTTTTCCATTTGAGACTAAAGGGGTTGGATAAACCCTCCAGTTTACCAATATAAATGATAACTCTCCCTTGAAGCGGTTATAGCAGGAAAAATTACCATTATTTAAATAGCGATTTAATTAGAAACAATATATACACTGATTCAGCTGAAAGGACATATTTTAAGATCATTAACATGGAATTTTTGAGGAGCAGATTTGGTATGACGCTGCACCAACGAAGGAAAATAATCACAATTTGAGGAGCAAAAGGAGCAATATATATATTTAATTGGGAAATAAATATAGAAATTATAAATCTTAATGTAAGTATAAATATGCGCACTAATTAATTGAGAATATTTAGAGAGAGACTGGTATTGGATTCACTGCAGTGAGACAAAAGGAAAGAATATTTCTCCAACGGTAGAGAGTTTATATAAAAATAATAAAATAACAAAACATAATAGCAAGAACATGCTTAAGTTTGATTTAATATTTAAAATTAATTTATTATTTCTCCATGCTGAAGTATCGATTTCAAGTATTTTAGTAATATTTTTTTCATCAATATGTGTTAGTCTAAGTTCATATGCCGAGATCGGCTAAATTTTGGCGCATATATACATCAATGATATGATCGTGGAACATATCTATCTTGTTACAAACAAACAATATTATTTCGAACCAGAGACAAAGTAGAAAGTCAGAATGACGTTCTTTAAATATAGGTACACAGTATAACTACAAATTTAAGCACCGGATAAAATATGAAAATAAGACATACAATAGTCATTGACCGGATAAAATATGACGTTCTACTTGTGCTCATTGTAAGCCAAGTTTTCACTTTTTGAAACTGATATGCGAACCACTGAATCTCATGGGATGACATATGGGACTGAGATTATTGTCAAGAAAATTATCTTTCATCATTGTTACTGCGTACCACACCATGGCGCAATAGTTAATTAAAAGATGATACATAAAGCATTAAAAATTTAAACTAAAGCTCCTTAGAGCATGAATAAATCAAAATATGGATACAATTCTTATACAATCTCACGGCAAAATAAAATGAAGATTTGATATGAAATAATGAATAATGATTTGCAACAAAATAACATTTTTTTTTCTAAGACAGATGAAAAAGCAACAATACCTTTGCAAATAGCATGTTTCCTATATAGTATACGTCCATGAAAGTATGCTTAGACCAACCTAAAAAATATGAGTAACTAAAAGAGAAACAACTGACAGGAATAGTAGCATGACAAACAGCTTGGTTTTCCAATAAGAATCTAAATTTGTTACCTCCGTTATTTGAAGGCACGCCATATCTCTCCCGAAGTATAGAACAACAAAGTTCAGCTGACTGAAACTATCTCAGGACTACGACCGATAGTATTCGCAGCAAAACTGGTCTAAAATTTTGTACAAATTTCAAGTCTCTTAGAACCTGAAGTTAGCATAGTCACCATCATTATCCCACAAGAGATACAACCTGTATCTAAATTAACAAAGCAAATGATTAATTCAAACAGAACGAAACAGAGATAGATTGTACAGTTCAAAGAAGTTAGTATTATTGACAAATCAATTCCTCTGGAGTAACGAAACAAAATCGAGGCAAAAAATGAAGTTAATGGGCTGAGAACTCACCAAATTGACGAGTAGCATTTACAAAAACTGTCACCTAAACATAACCCCAAATGCAAAAGTATGGAACCTGCAAGACAAAAAAGGGAGAAAAACTTAGGCAGATAAACCATGAAATTTAGAAATCGCCAAAAAGTATAAAAAAAGGAGATTAGAAAATCAGGTGAATTTCTTGTAGACGCTGGTCTAGGCTGACGTGGAAGATAAAGCGAGGAAGAGGCTCAATCTTGTGTACGTGAAAGCTATCGTCTTGATCAGCGCCGTCTAGTCGGAGGAGAATGAGAGGTGCGCTGAAAGAGGATGAAGGAGTGACAATGGAGGGTCGGGCGAAGTAGAGGTGCAGTGGAGGAGAACGGTGACCATGGTTGATCAAAAATTGGATTTGAAAGCGATGGCTAAAACCCTAGACTCGCCAAGTCGCCAAGCGAGAGGGATGAAAGGAGAGGAATTAGGGAATCAATTCAATTTCTTTATTTGTTGCTACGTAAGAAAGGAAAGAAATTAGGAGGGGGCGCCGCTTAGGAGAGAGCAAACCCTAACGGGTTTCATTTTTCTGAGCGTCTCTATTTTTGTTAATTTTCGTCTCTAAATTTATTAATTTTGGGATGAGAGAGAGAAGGGAGGGGGAGAGGAGGCAATAAGGGAAGAAATCGCAGAGGAAAAAATTAAAGCGCAAAACCAAAAAAAAATTATGTCATTTTGGAGAATCGAACTCTTCCCGAGCAATAACCAAACACAGCGCGTAGTCATCAGCGACTTGACTTATTTGTGTGTAGAGTCGACTTCTTTATAGAAATAGCGATCCAAACCATACATCATATTGATCAATGGTTTATAATGATGTTAACAATTGTGTTCAACCCCTTTTTGTGAAAAATACTGACCTTGCTAAGGATGCTTTATAAGTAGTAGAGAGTAGAGATAATGGCAAGATGATTTATTTTTTTATTAATTACCAAAAAGGCGAGTTGCCTTATGTAATCTTTAGTTTATTTATCTCCTCTTCTCCATCAATGTAAAATTAACCACGAAAATTAATAAAAAATTATGTGTGTGCGTGTGAAGGACGTAGACATCAAGTTGGTGTTGAATTTCGTTAGATCTCTGCGTTTGTCTATCTCTTTTCTAGTGGGTAATTTTTTTTTACGAAAGGCTTGGTAGTTGCTACCAAGTAAAAAGAAAAGTAAACAAAAAAAGAAAAAGGAGAACGCCCTGTAGCTAGCAGGGTTACTCAACAACTAAATACATCTGCACAATTGTACACATCCCTTTACGTAATTGGATTAACGAATCCCTTTAAGAAGAAATGAAATTCAGTCCCGCGCGGGACCGTGCAGCGCAGGAATCATAGCCGTCTGATTTAATCTCAATGGCAAAGGGAGCCACGTGCATGTAACTAGATTGATAGGCCCGAACCGTCCAGATCATATCGGACGGTTCGTAGGCTGCGCTGGACGGTCCCGCGCGGGAGCGGATGAGGATTCCTTTAAGAACCGTTCTTCTTGCAAAGACTTTATGCACCGGGCCGTTCTTTGTTTCCTTCTGAAGATGTAAAAATTTTAAGGATAGAAACGATTTAAAAAGTGATGTTGTGATCGAAGTTTACATCATTAGGATCAGTACAATTGTTTTCAGACTTTGAAATAAATTATGAACTACTTTGTTACAGAAAAAATCAGTTAAAAACATATTAGAACACTTTTGATAAAATTTAGTAAGATGCAAAGATATCATTATAAAGAATATTTGATTGCAATGCTTGGTTGGCAGCAAATGGCAAATGGAAGTATGGAACCGAGGCTTTCTAGTCGGACCTGCAATTTAGTCCAGAGCCTGCAGCAATTCTGGAGAGATTTTAGCGAGAAAACCGGGAGCTTGGACCACAGAATATCAGAAAAACTATAATGGTATGATATAGTCATTTTGGAGACGGTTCATCTATCCAGGAATTTGATTTTGATCAGTGCATCTCCAATTGTCAAGGCAAAAGTCTTTTTGAATAAAAAAGGACGATTGATTTTCAGAAAGGAGCAAAGCATACAAAGGTATCCCAAAAAAAAAAAAAGAATGAATAATTATAATGGAATCCGTCCCTCCTACTATATCGACAAAAGAGAACACATCTTAATTGAATATCGTAGGTTCAAAATATATTTTGTAAATTTTCAAATAAAAAATGTAGGAAAGCTCGACTTCTAATCTTTCTTTAAAAACAACAAAAAGGAAAAAATTAGAGTGGAGCCTAATGTCCATGCATGGTGAAATGAAATAATTAGAATGAACAAAAATCACACATATAATTTTCAATTAATGATATGTTTTTATTTATTTTTTGAAAAAAATATATATCGTATACAAATGAATAATTTGAAATACTTTTGGGTCAGGGGCCGTTTTGTATATAACGACTAATTTCGGATACTTTTGGGTCAGCGGCCATTTTGAAATACTTTTGGGTTAGGCCGGGACCATTCCCTTGTAATACTTTTTGACAAAATCATAGATTGACATCAAACTTTACTTGATTTTACTATTGTTGGACCATGAAATGATTTAAAATCAATGAAATAGTTAGTTCTTTAGGGGCTGTTTGCATTCCCCGAGAAATTTAGGGAATTTCATCTTCCTATTATAAGTTTATTATAAACAATCCAAACTCTTCACAAAGTTATACACTTTCTAATAAATTTATTCATAGGAATTGCAACTTCCCCAAATTCCTAAGCGATCCAAACTGGTGCTCGACTGATTACTTAATTTATAATTTTAAAATTTTATTCTTGTTTAATTTAAGCCTATATCAAGCCTTTAAACGACTGGTTTTCACTGAATAAGGACTCAATTAATTAGGGTGAGGTGAACGAAAACTCTTTATTGATCAAAACAATTGTTTGAGAAAACGCAGCACCAGTTAAAAATGTTTATGCATTTATAAAATAATTGAATCCATTTTTTCAGAAATAATCATACTTTCTTTTTTAAATAACTTCTATAAGAGGAGATAATGTCTATTTAACGTCTTAAAAAAATTATTTGATAATAATACGATATAAATAGTTATTTCCCTAACATCTTGATCAGAAAGAGAAGATGAATGGATTCAGATCGAGTTGATTTCAACTGTAGTCGAGAAGGAGAACATTTGTTTTTTCAAATGAAATTCGCTGATCGACAAAAAGGGAAAAGAACAAGGAAATTTGATTTTCAATGAAAATTGTGTGTCGCTTGTGCTCAGATCGGACGAGTGAGTCAGTGATATAGAAGAAACTCTATTAAATTTTATTGTTTTGGAAAAAAATTTCATACATGATTTGAGGAGGATAAATTCCCGTGAAGTCAACTCGGACGGTAAACTTTTCTCCTTCCATTTTTCCCCGTGCCCATGCAAACGATCAAAATAGTGTTTTTTGATGTAAAATTGAAAGTTTGAAGGTCGCAGATTCGAATCCGGCTCGGCTCGAGAGTCTTTTATAGATACTAGGTGGGGAAGCGCAGCTTCGCCGCGCCATGGTAATTTTTTTATAATTAAGGAATGTGATTTTTTGATAAATTTTAAAATTAGTAAACTATAGCGTGCTTACTATCATAATTTAGTGATTTTATTTCTGTAATTTTATTTCTGCATTTTTTTTATGTTTATATTGAAACATGCTTACTATCATAATTTAGCACTGACATTTTGAGATTTATTAAAGGCAACATTAAGTATATATAATAAGTATATCTTAGATTACTTATTATTATTAGTATTAAAAAAAAGCATGCAACATTATGTCTGTATCATATATAGTAAGTTAGAATTGCAATTTAGATGGCTCATAAAAGGCAGACATTAATTTGTTAAAAAATGTGTGTATACAATTAGCTTTTCCTTGGAGGCTAAAGTGGTCAACATTAGTAAAAGAAAATTGTAAGAAAAAAAGTAAAATTACGCTTATAAAAAATGTGTTTAAAAAATCTTGCTTGCTTAATGTGTATAAAAGTAACTTCCATAAAGATGTGTATCTGATAAACGTCACGTAATTGTATCTATATCAGATAAAATAATACATGTCAAATGGAATAGGTACAAATATTCCAAGGTGCATTATTGTCTAATCGGTGATCCCTCCAAAAATGAGATCAAGTTGAAGTTGCATTGAAAACCTAAACATCACCTGTGTAATAAAAAGGGGTATGAAATTTATATGATAAACTTATTTGAAATTCTTTATTTAGATAATTAATAAAAATTTTCATAGAGAGAGTAATGAATATGATTTTATTTCTATTACCTAACAAAGAAAATATTTGTCTGAAGACAATATTCTTGGTATATCCTGCACATGAGTCATCTTGGTCTGTGATGAGAATTTTTAATCCATCCGGTGAGGTTGTTCTTGATAAAGCAACATATAGTTGACCATGACTAAAGACAGGCTCACGTAAATATAGACCAATCATATCCAAAGATTGGCCCTGACTTTTGTTGATTGTCATTGCGTAGCACAACCGCACTGGAAATTGTCTTCGTCTCAGGACGAAAGGAAGGGTCTTTGATTTGTGTATAAAAATAATTCGTGGTATGCAAATTTCTCTATCTGTATACTTTCCAGTGATGACCCGAGCTTGTATGATTCTTGTTCCTAGAGCAGTTACTATGGCTCTTGTTCCATTACAGAGACCATTTGGCTGATCTATGTTGCGAAGCAGCATGATCGGCACTCCAATTTTCAGAATTAGCTTATGGCATGGGAGATTTCCTCCACTAATCGTGTTGAGAAACTCAATAGGATACACACCTCGTAGGTCATCTGACATGTTGTCTGATCCATCTATTGAGTCTGCACTTAGATACTCTTGTTCGTTTCCCGGTATTAAAGCCAAGATCGATTCATTTAGCAAATCGACTGCATCATTCTTTGGTGTGATTATTGCCCGTTGACGTAGGTAATGGATGTTTGTGTACATTGCATTCAAATTTGGATAGGTTGCATCAATAATTGCCTGTTTTTCATAATAAATAATAAATATTTGGCATTTTGCACTTAATTTTCAGAGATACATAATAAATATTTAGTACTAATTTAGTTCAGGATCTTATATCAGAACCACTTACTGTTGTAAGCATGCATGCGTCTTTTAGAGTGGCATGCACTCCTTTTCTTAGTACACAACATATAAAGCTCCATATCTCTAATCCCCTCATTCTACACGTGTACACTGGCTTTCCTGTAATTAAATCAAAGTTAAATATAGCAACAAAGAATAAATATTCTCAATTCTTAGCCTGAATCATTAGGCCGATTAGCAATAAAAATGTGTGCACATGTCTTTTCCTACGCACCCCCTCCTGCCGTCACTCCATCTCTTCCTCTGCCAACTGACATTTGTCACAAATGTGGTCACCCCCTTGATTAATGTTTGTATCAAATAATAATTGATCAATATTTGTATCAAATAATTAGGATACATCCTAAGCATCAAATAATTCATCAAGAATTTTGCTGTAGTAAAAAAACCAAGACGGAAGGGTATATATCCTAATATTTGTATTGCTTGTCCGCCCATATCAAAGAAGCCAATAAATTTTGTATCCTCCTGCTCCAATTGAATCTTGTGAGTTAACAATTAAAAGGTTTTATCCTTAATAAATGATAAATTTGGCAATACTTATTACAGTTCAGTGACCCATTGGAGGATTATCGTTCTAAAATCAACTTCACGAAAAATGAACTGATCAATGCTTCCTAGTATAATCTACTCGTAGTTTTGGATTTTCAATTATTCAGGAATTGAATTTACCATATGAAAAAGGTAGTTCTCTGCAAAGAAGTACATAACGGATGACACACGAACAGATGTCAACCTCTGGTCCATATTCACACTTCACAACATGAGGTGCCGAGTAGCAGTGGGTTCCCACTTGTTCATCATGGCTCAACCTAAATTAAGAAAAGAGCAATAATCAATTATAGTTCTAAATAGAAATTAGGTTGGAGATAACTTATTAGATAGTCTACATCAAGCTTTTAGGGAAAATAATGAAGACAATTTCTGATAAAATCCCAGGCTTTAGGGTACCAGCCAGGTTGTTCTTCCAGTTAGAGAAAGAGTTGCCAACTGAGGCTGCTGTACCTGGCCAGGGTATGGGAAGTGGTACCAGCTGGGTCAGCTGTATCAGAATAGTGAACATGTGAAATGCTGAAACAGGTGTAGAACATATAAACAAACACACACATAACAAATTAATTTAATTTGAGGTATTAATATTGATCCAAGTGGAAACTTTTTTTTTTTTAAAAATGAAAAGAATTAGAGTGCTTATCAATAATTTTTAAACAATAGTTCTGCATTTTTTTTTAGGCAGAAGATTCAATTGGGGCAAAATGGAAAAGCGTCAGATAAGATATTAAACATATAATTAGAAAGATGTCTATCACAAATTCACCTCAATTTACAGATTTCCTCTTCGCTCCCATGGAGATGAATCTTCGCAAAAAAGAGATGGTTAGGAGGAGCCGGGGAGGCGGTGGACCATGGATTGTGAAATGGGATCCACCCCATCTTCGTTTTCCATTTGGAGGCGATGGAGAGAAGATCAAGAGGCGACAGATGCAAACGAAGAAGAGGAGACGGAGCGTCGGGAGAAGGTGGGGCATGGTTGTAAGAGGAGGAGGCGGAGAAATGGCAAAAGAGGCGCGCAGAGGAGGGTTAGCGGTGTGAGTGACGGGGTCAGCGAAGGAGGCGGAGGTGGAGAGGCGAGGTATGAGTAGGGTGTAGAGAGAGAGAGAGAGAGAGAGAGAGAGAGACGCGGAGGAAGAAAATGACGATCAGATTTCAGCAAAAAAACAACGGCTTAGATTGCCGTGTCGTAATTGAAACAAAAAAAACGGGATCGGACACTCACGGGATTTAATTAATATATATATATATATATATATATATATATATATATATATATATATATATATATATATATATATATACTATAGATTTAATTTAAAAATAAGTTAGGAGACTCGACCTTCGATTTATCTTAAAAAAAAAATTGAAAATTTGAAACCAAACTTTCATGGTAGGTTATATCATTACGAAAATTCTAAAAAATAGTTAAAATTCGATCTAAAATATTTTATATAAAATGAGAGTGTTAATAAACCGATTATTAGTAATGAGTTTGGCAAGAAATTAGATTGTAAGATGCATCTTAAATATATCAAATAAATTTCTTTTTATTGAGAAAAGACAATCACAATTCATGAGTCATCTAAAGATAAACATGAAAAAAAATGAATCAAATGACTAAAAATGTAAATAATTTTTTTTTGAAGATACGATGGTGTCAAATTTCTCCAACTTACTTATCGAAATTAAATGTCACAAAAGATCCCGATTAGGTTTCGAATCCGACTTCTGTTGAAGGTGTGTTGTTTTTATCACTGGACCGAACTGATTCTTGTAAATAGGGATTTTATAGCTTGCATATGATAATGAAATTAATACTGTACAACAGTAATAGGATGATTGAGGCCTAGGAATGATTGCTAAAATAAAAACTTGACGAGAACAAATTGTCTAGAAAGTTTTGTGTCACCGCCTTTTGACGCCATCGGAGATGAAACATCTAGCTGCGCCAACGTGGCTTATGTTCTTGAATGTTAAACACACAATTATGTTATTTTAAACGGAGATATTTAACTGAGCATTAATAAGATTGCTCGCCCATCTTTTGTCTCCTTGCATAATTGTTGAACCCAATATTTTGACACAATTTTTAGATTCAGGATGTCAAGACACATGAGAATTATTTTATTAGAAATTGGTAAAGCATGCAACAATTTTCTTTTGTTATTAATTATTGAAAATTATTCTCCTTCTTCTTATTTTTTTGGTAGTGCGGTCACTCTTCTTTTAGTCGTCCTTCCACAGTTAAACATCAACCTGTGAGTTAAATTTTATAATTCAAAACTTGAGCGTTTGGATTTAAAAATTACTGCATCCAACCAAAATAAAGTCCTTGTGAGGAATAAAAGAAAAATAATTTGCATATTAAGTAGTTTTAGTCTACATAACCAACTTTTATGAATGTTGCAAACTTGCAATTGATATTAAGAAATATTACTTTAATTATATTATAAATAAACTGTAAGTGTATTCTTCATTATCTAAATATAATGCATATCAATTTTAAGTTTTTTTAAAAGTCGTTTAGCTTTCATCAAATTAATTCATATTTATAAATAGTTGAGATTTAGTTTTTTTTTTTTAAAGATGACCAATCAAATTTCAAAGTAATTTAAATGTGATAAATGTTCTATCTATTTGATAAAGAGCATAATTTGTTACAGTTTATTTTTCATACCAAATGGAAGTGCTAAAACATTTCAGAAATCAAATTTGTACGCTTTAGGAAATAAAGGGACCGGACACTTCACGTGTGAAGTTCATAACTTAACACTTACTAACAAAACTATGGTATAAAAATAAGAAATTTGGATAAGCACGCATATCAAAATTTCTTATTTTTATTCTTTATTTAACCCTCATCCAAACACACCCTCAATCTATTGGTTTGGTATTGATAATTTATTCAATCCTAAATATTTGCTGAATTAATGGTTTTGTTGTAAACTAATCCAGGAAGTAATATAAAATTACGTAAGTTTCGACCTATTAGCGACCTTTTAAATTTAAACACATAATTAAAAAACTAAGAAATGCTAATTGTTTTTTGTCCTAGTGTTGCATGCAGTAGCATTGTTATTTTTTTTATTGGTATATGATAACTTATTATATATAAATATAGATCATAGTAATATCATATGTTAATATGAAGAAATTAATCTTGACATAGACATCTGAGTTGCTGTCTAGAAAGAAAATTCCTTTTTAATTTGATTCATTTAAAATCGTGTTTGGAAAAAGTGACTGAAGAGGCACTGTCATCTTTTATTGGCACCTTAGGTTTTGCCATGATTCTCAACCCATATGGTTTGATCTTATCTAATAAAAAAAAAACGAACATATCAGATATTTTTATCAATATTATTAAATAAATATCACTTTTTAAATGACGATCGAACAATCTAGATAGTTAGAAAAAGCAAGATCTTACAACTTACAAAAAAAAAAATTCCCAAACAATAATAATCATAAAAGAGAATACTCTTGGGGGAGAATAATTGTGGGTAAATTGTTGAGGCGGGCCATATCATTTCTCATCTCAAGGGAAAATATCCGAACCGACTTTTCTGGGCAGCTCTGCATGGGGAGCGTATCCTCTGGATGGTTGTAATACAACCATCCAGTGGACGTCTTTGGATACGAGCCGTCTGATTTAATCTAAACGGTTAGATTTTTTCGGGCCTATCAATCTTAGTATCATGCACGGGGCATTTATAGCCATTGAGATTAAATCAGACGGCTGAGATCGAACCATCCACTGGATGGCCATCCAGAGGATGCGATTTCGCTCTGCATGTACGAGCAGCAGCAGTGTTTGTCATTCATATTCAATTGTTCATTCATCCCCCCTTGGTCCCTTGGTTTGTGGTTTGTACGGGACAGTCCGATTTTCGACTTTTGCCACGCAGACTAGGGGCCAGGCCAGGCCAAAGAGCGTGCCCCAGTCAAAAATACGGCGTGACAATAGAATAGACACCCCTTTTCTCTTTCTTAGTGCTCTCTCCCCTTTCTTCTCTTGGTAGCCTCGTCGCTGCCTCTTATTACTTCCTCTTTTTTCCCTCAGACGAGCTCTGATATGGCCTTGCATGCGCTCTCCTTGGTTCGATTTTAGGGAAGAACTGTCGAACAGAGGAGAAGCTTGCGGCGCAACCATGACTGGAGGAAAAAGGTGAGATCTTTTTATTTCTTTTCTTTTATTTTTTTAAGGGACTTTGGATCTGCTGCTAGAACTTTTAGTTTGATTAATTCTTTTCCCGATGATTTAGTTTGTGAGGTTATTGGTAATTTCTCCTCTTGTTAGAAAATTTAGGAGGAAAGTTTTGATTTTTCTCCCGAGGGGTTATTAGTATTTTGATGGTTTTAAATTTTTGTCAGAATTTTGTCTGTCTGACTGGTACGAGTTAGGTGGCTGAGTTGTACGTTAGGCGATTGTTTTCTGATCAAAACAGAATTGCTGATTAATTGTGGAATATTAAATTTTAATTTGTGGGTATCACTTCATTTTCCAAATTAGGCAAAAGGAATGTTATACCATCAAAGATATGTGTACTAAAATACCGTAGTGCTAATTGCATTTATGTGCTTTATTGGATTATGCATGATCACTCAACTTTCATTTCTGATTTTTTCAAAAATATCTCTTTCTTATAATTTGTAGCAGAACTCTGATACTATAAACCTAAGTACACCCACTAATGCTTGTATAAATGGATTGAAAAAGACTCAACCTGTGGACTGAGATGATCGTAAGAGCATTGTCCCATACCTTGCTGCTCTCCTCCTTTCTCTTCTTCCCTGTCTCAGCTATAGATATTGGGTTGGGGCTCGGCCGGTGCAACTGCGATGCATGGGATCTGGTTTCATGGAGTGTTGAGAGCATTCTCCAATGGCAGAAAGTTAGTGACTTTTTGATAGCCGCAGCATATTTTTCTATACCCCTTGAGCTTCTCTATTTTGCAACTTGTGCCAATCTCTTCCCTTTCAAATGGATTGTATTGCAATTTGGTGCCTTCATAGTTTTATGTGGCTTGACCCATTTGCTCACTGTTTTTACATACGAGCCTCACTCATTTTTACTGGTTCTGAGTTTAACCGTTGCCAAATTCATGACAGCTTTAGTCTCTTTCGCTACAGCAATTACCCTTTTGACCCTGATCCCTCAGTTGTTAAGAATCAAAGTGAGAGAGAATTTTCTCAGAATCAAGGCAAAGGAATTAGATCGAGAAGTGGTGTTAATGAAGAGGCAAGAGGAGGCTAGCTGGCATGTTCGCATGTTGACCCATGAGATTAGGAAATCTCTAGATAGACACACCATACTGTACACTACCATGGTTGAGCTGTCAAAGACTCTCAATTTGCAGAACTGTGCAGTCTGGATGCCAAATGAGCATAGGGAAGAGATGATTCTGACACATCAACTTGTAGAAAGAAGCTCACCATCCGATCCGTACTCCCATTCAATTCCAATTGATGACCCAGATGTAATTGAAATAAAAGAATCTAACCAGGCAAAGATTCTCAAACCTGATTCTGTTCTTGGGTTGGCAAGTAGCGGGTCAGACACAGAGGAACCTGGACCTGTTGCTGCAATCCGTATGCCAATGCTGAGAGTGTCAAACTTCAAAGGCGGTACCCCCGAAATTATTCAGGCAAGGTATGCCATTCTTGTACTGGTTTTGCCGAGAGAGAGTTACTATAACTGGAGCGACCAGGAACTGGACATTGTGGAGGTGGTCGCTGATCAGGTTGCAGTAGCTCTTTCTCATGCCTCTGTTTTGGAGGAATCACAACTCATGAGAGAGAAATTAGAAGAGCAAAATAGGATTTTGCTCCAAGCACAACAGGAGGCAATGAGGGCCAGTGCAGCCCGAAGTTCTTTTCAGATTACGATGAGTGAAGGAATGCGACGTCCAATGCACTCTATAGTGGGTATTATGTCCATGCTTCAAATGGAGAGGTTGAAGCCTGAGCAGAGGCTTGTGGTTGATGCCATTGCTAAGACCAGTCTGGTTGTGTCGACACTGGTCAATGATGTAATGGACATGTCCACTCTGCAACAGGAGCATTTTTCTCTTGTCATGCGGCCATTTGATCTGACCTCAATGGTCATGGAGGCAGTAAGTGTGACCAGGTGTCTATGTGATAGTAGGGATATTAGGTTTGAGTTTCGGATCGAGGATTCTTTGCCTGAAAAGGTTATTGGTGATGAAAAACGGGTTTTCCATGTAATTTTGCATATGGTTGGAACACTGGTTAATAGTTGCAGTGGAGGCGGGTTGGTTAATTTCTCAGTTTTAGGGTTTGATGGGAGTCAGGATATGGGAGGCCAAGAGTGGGTTCCATGGAAATCAAATATTTCTGATGGATACATTTGTGTTAAATTTGAGATTGGAGTTAAGAAATCAGAGAATGCCCCAGCAGGTTCATGGCCTTCATCTGGTCAGCTTTTGGGCAGACCTGGTTCAGAAGCATCAGAGATGGGTCTTAGCTTTAACATGTGCAAAAAGCTTGTTCAGGTTTGTTCTGTACTTTGTATATGCATTTTATACGATGCAGGTTTTTGGTGAATGATGATGGAGTAAAGCTAGTACGAGTTTAAGCTGGGGTTCATGAGCTTAAATCAAAACATATTGGTCAGGCTGATGTTGATCTTCTTGACGAGGCAAACATTCAAAGTTTTTAAATCAACAGATCAAAATTCTTGACAAATATACACAAAAAAAATATATTCATTTTCTTAACTCTTGATCTTATACAAATGAACTAGAAGTGTTGAAATTTAAATTTGGAATGTAAAACCACAACATGTCAAGTAGATCAATATCCAGCGATGAGTTTTGCACGGTGAAACCATTGTGATTGACCTTGAGATTCTTGGCGAGCTCAGGCTTGTGTTAGATTTACTCAGTAGGTTGATATTATAACCCAATTATGTGGTTACATTGTTTCATGTCTTTTGGTCTTTCTGCAGATGATGAATGGTAACATCTGGTCAGCCTCAAGCTCAGATGGTTCGTTAAAAATTCTAACCCTAGTTCTCCAGTTCCAACGTCAACTGGTCCCTCCGGTTTCCCTAGCCCCAAGTGGATCTGGGTCCACAGAGCTAGGCCGTTCCTCCTCCAATACACCTAGTTTCAAAGGCCTCCGAGTTCTCTTAGCCGATGAGGATGCCAGCAACCGGGTTGTGACCCGAAAACTTTTAGAGAAATTAGGTTGTCGGGTTTGCGCTGTTGCATCTGGCACGCAATGTTTAACCTCTCTCAGTGCAGGTGCAACCCCGTTTCAGCTTCTGATTCTTGATTTAAACATGAAAAAAGTGGATGGATTTGAGGTTTCGAACCAGATCCGCAAATTCCGGAGTGGGTGTTGGCCTTTGATTGTGGCCTTAACCGCAGGCGCAGAGGAGAATGTTTGGGAGAAGTGTGTGGGATCAGGTATTAATGGGTTAATCCGAAAACCCGTCACCTTAACGGGTTTGGCTGATGAGTTGTACAGGGTGCTTCAGAACACTTGAGATGGGTCTGAGTGAGATTATGTTATCTATGGTTGGGCATGTTAGAAGAGCGTATGGTGGCTCTGATTAGTTTAGTTTTTTTTTTTCCTTTCCTTTTTTCCTCTGTTTTTGTTTTCTGTTTTATCTATTTTATTCTGATTAGATGATTTTGGCCAAACCAAATTGTTATACAGAACTTTGCACCAAAGGAGTTTATACATTACAAGCATCTTTTTATTGTTAAATTAGTGGTAAACTACCGGCTAACTCGGCTTCCCCCCAAAAAAAAAAAAAGAAGGCTCCTGAACAAAAGTTAGTTATAAAAAATGCCTCGTCTATGTTTAACTTATGCTGAAATTAATAGGCTTCTAATGTTCGTTTTTATTTATTTTGTTTGAAATATCTGCTAAAGGTTCGAGCTGAATTACAACATATAAGTTCTGAAAGCAGGAGAAAATTTAACATAATGCACAGCGCTCAACTACAGATCTAAAATTTAAAAATAATAAGATCTATAAACAGAACATGCGCAGCACGTGAAAGGCACTAGTCAAACAGCTCTCAAGTCTCAAAGGCAAGCAATTCCAATTCAATAGTTATCAAGGAGATCATAAACAATGTTGGATGATTATTTTCATGATGACGCTAAGCGAACGAAATGCATCAATTGTTTATTGCATGTGGGAGTGTAAATGCATATTGAATCCAGATTGCACGTGAAGATGGTTGTCACTTGTTAATGGTTTTTTTTTTTTTTTATTGATTGAACTTGTCAATGGTTGGTGTTAGCTTAAAGTAGTGTGTTACAAATATGTCGTGTCGTATCGTGTCGTGTCAAATATGCAAGTGTTAGAGCTCGTATTGTATTGTGTTGACACGAGTTAATTTTAAGTGGCGTGTCGTGTTGTGTCGTGTTAAGTGAAGTAATTAGTTAACACGACACGTCAACTTATCATGCCATATTTTATTTTATTTTATTGCTAAAAGTTCATTAAAAATTATTTAAATAATTTCTAAAATAGAAAAAAATAATAAATTATTAAAATTTTATATATTAAAATAAAAATTACTAATTGAATAAAAAAGATTATGACTAAAAGTTATTAAATTTATAATATAAACTCAATATATTTAATAAATTTTAAATAATATTAATTTTTGTTGTGTCAACTTGTGTCGCGTATCGTGTCGTATCGTATAACATGTCAACTCGATTTTGACATGACACATATCGTGTCAATACGCACGTGTGTCGTATCAAGACGCTCGTATCGTATCATTTTGGAGAATATAAGCTTAAAAGTAATCACTCCCAACACATGTACCACATTGCGAGGAGGCTTGGCTGTTGATACCGGTACCAAGAAGAAATATATCTCTTCTCAAGTTGCTGAACTTCTAACCATATTTTATTAAGGATAATGTTCTGCTCGCAACAATATGTTATGTCGTAATACAATTTCATGTGTACAGTCATATCCGTTAACTACTTTTTTTTTTAATTCTTTCCGGCGATAAAAACGGGAATTTTACTAGCTAAATGATACAATTATAGATGACAAATGTGTCGCTAGTGAGATATCAAGCAAATAAAATTAATGCTCATTGTCAGACGCAGCTAAAACAATCCTAGGAATATCACAAAAACGATAAACCTTGTGTTAAAAAAAAAGCAAGAAATTTGTACCTGCCTGTCTAAATTCTTCCAAATTGGAACTTCAATTTGCAATCATTGAAACTCTTCTATAGGCGAACAAAAATATGCTATTCAAAATCACAGAGAGTAGGTTGCTGTCGATCACATCAAATTTGCAAGTTCAGATAATAATGCATAAGCAATGGAAGGAAAAATAGTACTCAATGTTGCATGTAGTCAATCATTTCTTCATTTTTGTCTACAAAAATAGCAGTAACTCTAAGTACTCACCTTTCTTTACCGAATTTTCTATTGTAAGTGTTCTATTTGAGTTGCTAAACAGTAAAAAAAAAATTAAAAAGTTTTCTTGGTATTATCTAACTCAGATAGAGTCCTTGTCTTTCGCTGGTAATAATATTTGAAAGAAAATTTAAGTTTAGGAAATAATTTTGTTGGATACTGCATAGTGCCTAAATATGATAAATAAATATTTTTGGTCGTCGTTTTACATACCGAGTTCATGATTACAGTATGACGCATGGGCAATTTTCAACAGAAGTTATTAATTAATTAAATTAAAACGTGTTGAAATGGAAGAAATTGAGTATGATTTCTCTGCCACATTATTTCGACAATGTTTTATATAAGGAAGGCAGTGCGGTTCTTTCCCAGTAATTATTTTATACGAATTTTATTTTGTCTTGTAAATCGTAATAGACAATATGTCGGAAAGACATCACAAGACCTAGCTGGGAACTTGGACTCAAAAAATTGATTGTAGTGTGAAAGTTGATATAGATGCATGCATCTGAATCAAGTTGGTTTTGTTGACAACCTGTCTGCTCCTTGGCTTGAGATTGAATTCTTCTATTTTGTCTGTCTTTTCTTCTCCTTCCTGTTTCCTATTCTATTTCTTGAGAAAATCTCCTAGCAAGCTTTTAGTAAAGGTAGAGTCTAACAAAATTAACATTAGATTACACAGAGTGGTTGGTGTTCTGCAATAACATCTAATTATTTCCCACATATTAAACGTTTTGTTTTTTTTGTAATTACAGTAAAATATCGGGAGGTTTTTCATATATTTTAATCGGAATTTTCTTTTGTAAAAGGATATAATATACGTTAGAAAGACGCAACAATAAATGGAAGTTGATAGGATTGAGAAAGTTAGGGACAGATGCATTGAACCATGTTGGTTGTTGTCTTGTCAATAGCTTGCTAATTTTTCTTAACTTTTTGTTTCTAGTAACCAAAATTTGTCAGGAAAACGAACTTAATTTTCATTATTTTATAGTTGGTATTGAATCAAAATCTCAACCGCGATTAATAATAAGTATAAAACACTATTCAGACGGGATCAGTAGGGCTGTACAGGAAAAAATAAAATCCGTCCGACTCGATCCGTATTTTAACGGATTCAAACATTAGTCGGGTTGGTTCAGGTTTTAATTTTACTAACCTGGTTGTATTGGGTTGGATTTTAATTCAAGAGTTGAAAATCCGGTTTATACCCGATCCGTCTTACCTTATTATTTTAATTTAATATTATCCCTTAATCGCAATTACTAATTTTTAATTACATTTACTAGTTTTTTTTTACTCCATCAGAATATGACTATTAAATTTTTAAAATTCTCTTAAAAAAAATGTAGCTTACGCTATTTTTTTTCCTCCCGAACAGTCGAATATTTTTTCTCCATAATTTTTAACACTTTATCTCTCGGAAAAAAAAATTGTTAATTTTAATCGCATTTTTTCTTCATAATATTTGTTAATTTTAATCGCATTTTTTATAATTAATAGTACTGTTCAGTTATTTTTATTTAATTAATATTGTTTAGTTTTATTTATGTATCATATAAATCATAACCCGTTTAACCCGGAAACTCGTAAAAACCCGTAGATAAAAATTTATGTGGGTTGGGTTGGGTTACGGATGGGTCAACTAAAAATTTTTTTTAACCCAGTATAATTGGATTGGGTTGAAATATTGATAAAAATTTACAAATCCGCCCGTTGTACAACCCTAGGGATCAGTAATTTTATCTGAAACCGAATCTCCTTTTTTAATTACTCAGTTTTGTATGTCCGAAATTGCTTTGCGTCATCCTCCCTTTTCTATCATCCTCATCATCCCTGGCAATTATTAACGCGCTTTCCTTTTTTGGATGAGGGGATGAGAGGGAGGATGAGCGAATTTCCTTTTTTGAATGAGGGGAAATAGATAGGAGGGAGGGACGAGCGACACAGAGCGGAGGGAGGGAGGGTGCGGCACAAAGGAATGACAACTGTTCTATTTAAATATATAACGGTTCTAGTTAAATATATAACAGTTCTGGTTAAATATATAACGGTTCTGGTTAAATATATAATAGTTCTGGTTAAATATATACTGTTATGGTTAAATATATAACAGTTCTGATTAAATATATAACTGTTCTGGTTATATATATAATTGTTCTGATTAAATATACAAGTGTTCTTGATAAAATATATAACTGTTTTGGTTATATATATGATTGTTTTGGTTATAAATCATGGGGGTTGCTAGTGTCAAACATATAGGACACGTACACTTGTCCAACGCGATGAAATTTTAATTTTTAAAATTGAAATGGCCGATCCAAACCGCACAAATTGTTCTGTGTTATAAAATCTTCATGGAGACCAAATTTTATATTTTTTCAAATTTTTTTACTATTTTTTTGGATTTTTTCAATATGCTCAATCTAAAAAGTTCTGAACCCTTCAATTTTGAAAATTCGAAAAAAATAGTTAGAAAATATGAAAAAATATAAAATTTGATTATCAAAGATATTTTAATATAGAGATCATATTGAGCGGTTTGGATCGACCGTTTGAAATTTTAATGTGCTACGTTTGGATCGTGTTTGACGTCCTATATGTTTGATTCTAGCATTACTCTATAAATCATTACATATATAACAGAGGAGGGAGAGAGATGAGCTCTAGATTGTAGCGAATCGGGAGATGAGGGAAAATTAGCGAAATAAAAAGGGAAAGAGAGGATGATTCAAGGGGATGATGGATACGCGTTTTCTAAAAATGAAAAATGCGTTTTGAGGATGATGGAGATGATAAAAATCGGGAATGATGGTTATTAGTCCCGTTTCATTTATAGTGTCTTAGTCCTGTCATTGATAAATTTTTATTACTAAAAATTGAAATCGCACCTGTTACAGTTCAAGAAACAGGTTGACAAATTTCTCATCCTATCGATTTTCCAATCAAGCTAATAGAAACTGATAGCTAATGTGAGTTCATTATCAAATTGGCACATTATTTTCACAAATACTTTGTAACGCTAGTATAAAGTGGCCAAACAAATGTTTATCATCTCGTGGAAAATTTAGAAAAAGAAAGTTCAAAGTCCCGAGAGAAAATTAAATCAAATAAGGGATGCTTCATTACTGGAAATATTTAAAGTTAATAGTTCACAAAAACTACAGGTATAGTATGTGTCAAGGAGCCTACATCGTTGGTTTCTACAACATCTCATGCAGGGGCGGATTCAGGATTTGAGAACAGGGTAGGCCGAATTGTCGAGGTCGATTTCAACTAGACATTAGTAACTTGAAATTTTAATAGTAGAGTAGGCCAGATACATTAGATAACCGAATTACCACTGTATTTTTTACATTTTAACACTAAAATCAGTTTTCGCAGCGTAGGTCAGGCCTATGCCTGCCCCGGCCTGTATCCGCCCCTGATCTCATGACACACAAAAAAATTTTGGTGATAACACAATATATACCTAGGTGTGTTTGGTTCCGCTCATGAACAGCCTGTTCTCGAACAACGACTGTTCGTGCAAACTAAACAACACGCAAACAGCGACAAACGCGAACAAACTCCTCTGTTCGTGGTTCGCCGATTTTCACAAATTTCTCCCGAACTTCTCATTTGCCTTGGCTGTTCGTGGGCCTATTCGTGAGCCGCCTGTTCATCTCTTGTTCACGTTCTTACCAAACACACCCACTGAGTAGTGGATTCTGTTTGGTACTACTTTGGACAAAAGATTTGCATGGTTTAGACCGTCTTTAGGCCTAACTTGGAGACAGGCCTTCGTTTTACAATTGGATTAGACATTAAAGGCCTAAATAAAAGAGCAAGATAGTTTAAAGGAAGTAAACGGCCATTTATAGTTGGGCCAGGCCGTAATATTAAACTGACTCCAATAATTGGATTTCAAAACATGCTGGTTAATACACTTTTATTTATGGCTGCATAACTAGGCCTGAAAACGGCGACCGTTTCGACCGTCTTTTCGTTTCGTTTCGTCTAATACGAAACAAAACGGTTAAAGATTTTGGTTGTGTTTTAAAAACGAAACGGTTAACGCAAGTATGAAATGGTTTCGTCCATGTGTATTTTCATGGTATTTTCGTGATTTTGATCGTTTCGTTCAAAACGAAACGATTAACGCAAATGATAATTAATTTCGTGTTCAAAACGCAACGATCAACGCAACAGTCCAGTTGCGTGATCGTTTTACACGCTATGCACCCATATGCATAACGTCTAAAACGACCACGAAAACGGTCGATTTCGTTAACCGTTTCGTTTTAAAACGAAATTGATCACCCATTTACGTTAACTGTTTCGTTTTGGACGAAACGGTCGAAATCACGAAAATACCACGAAAATACACATGGACGAAACTGTTCTAATCTTTCGTTAACCGTTTCGTTTATAAAACGCAACAAAAAATCTTAACCGTTTCGTTTCGTTTTGGACGAAATGAAACGAAAGGACGGTCGAAACGGTGACCGTTTTCACCCCTACTTTTATTATAAAAGACAACTTTTTATACGTCCTGGATGTGTTACCTGTGTAGCCCGAATATGTTTGTTATAGAAATTAGAATAAACAATTCTCCGTCTAATATGATCATTTTAATATTTTAAATTTTAAACAATTGATTCAAACTATTCAATATATTATCAGATAGTAAGAATTTATTTAAAAAAATCATATTTTATATTTTTTATAAAAAAATTTTACTATTTTTTTAAAATTTTAGAAAATCATTGTTATTGGAGGGTCCATAATTTTTATATCTTGAATTTTTATAAAATACTAAGAAAATATAAAAAAATTTTAAAATTTCAAACAATTGATTCAAACTGTTCAATATATTATCAGATAGTAAGAATTTATTTAAAAAAATCATATTATATATTTTTTATAAAATAAAATTTACTATTTTTTTATTTTAGAAAATCATTATTTATTGGAGGGTCCATAATTCTTATATTTTGCACTATGAAGAAGATTGAATGGTTCAAATTGATCGTTCAAAATTTCAAACTTGAGATTGATCTATCCAATATATTAAACTCTAGCATTTCTCATGAGTAAATCATTATTATTATTTTTTTTTTCAAAACTGTGCCAGTAACCTAGTGTAAAATTCGTTACACGATGATCAAGAGAAACTTACAAGATGAAGAAAAGATTCATACAAGAGAAGTTCATGAAAACAATGTACTCTAATATCTCTTCTTTATATATCTCTTCTTTGAAATTTCTTGAGGACGGCAATTAATGATGTGACGTTCCAAACTTCCTTGGTTGAGGTGGTTACCTCCAAAATTGTCTATTGAAAGGTTCTACAGAGAAAAATATGCGCAAAAGTTTCAAAGAAGACTCACACACGACGCAAGTCAATTGTGTTACACATTCTTCTTCTTTAATATTTAGATTATTATTATTTTGTGACGAGTCTATTTCAATATATTGGATATTGGACGGCTCCTCGCAATGGAATAGAGATCGTATTTGGTACACATGTGATATGCACCAATTTTTCTGTGACGAGTACTCTATTTCAATACACATGTGATATGCACTTATTTGGGACTATTTACAAATGATAAAAGATCTTCTATCAACTGATTTGATTAATTGGCCAGTTTAATTTTTATTATTTTGCATGATAGACCAAATAATTTCTGATGTATACTAGAGAGCATATTTATAATCTAATTTTGTATTTTGGTAACGGTAAATCTTAAAGACGGCTGTCGAGGATTACATTAGTGGGTTAGTTGGTTGTCAAATATTAAATTCATTGTACCAATAAATAAAAATTCTGAGTTCAATTGCGTGATAGTAGTTCTGCTACCCATGTCATGGGTTCCATTTGTTGGATAAATTTTTTTTTAAATTGTGACAAAGTTTTGTTTGTGTTGTGAGTCCGTTGGACTTGGAAGTCTTGAAGTTGATCAGAAATTACGGACGTGGCAATTGTTGTCACATGTCAGAAAATTGGTTCAAGGCATCAGAACCCACTAAGAATACAGACACGGAGAAGTGGTCGTTGGTGAAAGGGAAATGAAATGGAAAGCTGCGATTTCTTATGAGGAAAAGGCAACTTTTGGTTCGCAAAGGTATACACGGTGACAGCATGGGTACAAAATATCATTCCCATCTGACGGAGGTGATATGGCACTTCAATTTCTTGCTAATTGCCTTCATATTTACTCCCTATAGTCTCTTCTTTTTTATTTTTAAGAAAATGATACTTTAAAAATAAGAATCAGATCAATTGAAAAATTTAATAATAGCTGAAATATATATACTGCATCAATATAAATTAACATCAGAGTTTTATTTTATCAATAGAAAAATAAACTGAAACTATAACCCCGTTAGGCCGTTAGGAATCTGTGCTTTAGCCTTCAGAACCAAATTATATTAGCTGAGATCAAGAGTTCTAAAAGATATTAAACCATGAAACACTAACTGTAATAAGTTTTGATCAAATTATTATAAATATATTGTTTGAAAGTTTATTCTGATTATATATTTTTTTACATTATTTAATTTAGAAAAACTTCACTCAAGGTGCATATAGCTTGTCATTTACAATTAATCAAATGAAACTCAGATTTTATCCAAAAAAATGTTTGAAAAAAAAAACTACTATTTCTGATTTCAAAAGACATTAGAAGAAAAATCTACTCAAATGCCAAAACTTTGTCCGTCTGTTTTTTTTATCTTACTTTGAAAAATTGGCTTAGATAATTAAAGACTTCTCTTATGGCAAAACGCGGTTTTAGGGCATTTACATTAGTCAATTGACTCATTGTCACTTCCACAAAAAAATTAATAATAATAATAATAATAATAATACTAAGGTAACTAGGGTTAGCAGTAGTTCTGACTTATAATGAGTTATGACACGGGCCTCCAATGCTCCACTAGCAAATGCACCCGAAGACGAGAGACTCGTGACCTAGAGTGATTAAGTGGAAAACACTACTTTTTTGTAATTTTGTTGTTGTTAACATTTTTTTTTAGAAAAAAAGAAACAATTTATTAATAAAAATTTGACTAGTCAAATGTTCCGTAGTTACTAGTCAGGTAATCTCAGATAACGTCATTTAGATTCCCTCGCACATGTAGATACTAAAATTTACTTCTTTTTGGTTATTAATAAAAAAAACAAATGTGTTTAAATCTTTCAACTTTAAATGCTTAATCACCATCTCGAATACACTTCTTTTTTATAATTTTATATTGATTGATGTGTTCTTTTTAGTCTCGAGATTCACTTTTTTTATATTTCTTAATTGCGTATCAATGAAAGTACTGCAAATAAAAACAAGATGAATTAATAATAAATATATAGTTATATACATAACTAAGAGCTCCCAACTTGCACGTGTTTAAGCCGTTAAAATCGACTCACTCAACAACTCTAGAAACTCAACAATCCGCACATTTTTGCACGGATCTCGATGCGTCGTCAAAGCTTGGGCAACCGTTGGATTAAAACATCTCGGTTCTTTACAATGTCAACGAAACTGGTCGCCTCTCATTTAGGAAGAAAGTCAAAAAGGCAGCCGTCGCAGTGGCTTGGTTGGTTTTGCCTGTTCGCTCACTTGCTCCATAAAATTCCAAACCACAAGTAACTAGTAAATTTGCACTAGATTTTGTAAAAGAAAGTTTCATAATACCCCTCAAGATTCTATTAATTACATTAGTTTCAACTTGTGTCCAACTTTTTTGTTTGTCAACATGCGGCATAAAAACATCATTTAATTTTTAAGCCCTATATATATTATGTTGTTGCTAATTCTGACTTACTCGAAGAAATATTAATAATTTCTAAATTAAGTATCCTTACTTAAAAATAAACATCAAGCTGAAAATTCTTTTTAGTTTGTAGTTGTATATAAACAAATTAAAGTTTACACACATAAAAATCAATCTGTAAAAGATGTATTAGTTTTTTTTTTTTACTTTTGGTAGCGACTGTTAACATTACAGTATTGAAAAATATTTTTGACCATTTTTCCCTCAAAATAAGAAAATAAGTAAAAATGGGGTACATGTGAAAAATTGCTTTAAAGCTGTAGAAGAAAGATTTTATCCTTTTTCAAACGGCAAACCTCCCGGAGGGGGCAGACCCCAGCCCATACGATAACCCCTGTACAAAATTTAAAGCTCGTATTAAACGCCTCCAACAAAGACGCCAACTAATCTCCCCACTCCACTTCCCTCTCTCTCTCTCTCTCCCCCACCCCAACTCCATTAAAGGCTCCTCCTCTTCCCAATTTATTACTCTTTAATGCTGACAGCAACCAGCTCGATCCGTCTTTTCAACGGAGATCTATCTCTACGAATTCAAGACGCCTTGACATTTTTTGGTTTGTTATCTTTCCCTTTCACTCTTTTTTGTTTCCCTGGTTAATTGGACATACTGAAGTGTCTTAATTTTCCAGGGAGGAAGTTCAAAACTTTTAATTTGTTGGTACCATTTTTAAACCTCTGTTGAGGTGACTAAAGTTCCATGTCCCAATTCAACCACGATTAGTTGATTTGTTTTCCTATAGTTTGAGCTCGAAGTCTCAGGCTTGTAAAATTCAAATCTCCCCATGTTTTCTTTGTCAAAATCCAGGCATCTCTCTTGACTGGTAGAAAAACCCATGTTTGAATTCCATTCAAATCTGCTCACCTCAACAGAATTTCTGTCCCAACAATTATTTTCCTTTAAGTGAATTATCCACCTCGGCTCTCATTCTTCAAAGCAAAACAAGATGCGCACGATTCTCTCTTTAGACTCCACCACCACTTCAAAAAAGAAGAAGAAAAACCATGCCGCTGGTGGTGAGTCGTGCCCAATAGTTGGTATCTTATCCTTTGAACTAGCCAATGCATTGTCCCGCATAGCGAGCCTGTACCGGTCATTGTCAGACTCAGAATTAGTCCACCTCCGTACCGACCCGCTTTCGGCTCATGCGGTACGCCTCCTTGTCTCACCCCATGAGCCCTACCTCCTAGCACTAATTTTAGCTGAGAAATTAGATGAGTTAAACCGGGCTGCTGCATTAGCCTCCCGTCTCGGCCGACACCGGTGCACTCTCCCATGTTTACAAGGGTTTGAACACATTTACTCAGATCTCCTATCTTCAAACCTATTGTCTCCTTCATCACAATTACTTAAATCAGATCCGGTTTCTCTTTTTGGAAAAATTGACCAACTCACAACATCTACAGTCTCTCTCTACACTGAGCTTGAATCCTTGACAGAGCTTGAACAGACTGCCAAAAAGTTGAACCAACCAGCCAATGAGGAAGCACGGCGGGTACTAGATAGCAAAATTCGGTGGCGGAGAAGTGATATACGTCGCATCAGAGATGCATCCTTGTGGAACCGTACATATGATGAGGCAGTTCTGTTACTTGCACGTGCAGTTTGTGCAGTTCACTCACGGCTCTGCCAGGTGTTTGGTGAAATACCAGTTGTGTTGGAGTGCTTGTTTCCTGAACCAAAGAGGGAGAAGAGGCGAATCTCTGTCTCTGACCAGATCATGCGGTCGGGTCTCCTCCCAATGGATTCAGGGCCAATCAGGTTTGAGCCTGTAAATTCAATTGATTTTAAAAAAGATGGCCTTAGGTTGAACTGTGGGGCCAGCCCGGGTCGGCTTTTCCTGGAGTGTTTGAGTTTGAGTACCTCAGCTTCATGGAAGGATACATGTGAAGATAATTTTGAAGATGAAACCTGGTTTAGTCAAACCAAGACAGGTCCGCTTGTACCCTTCAGTGGTGTTCCATTTAGTGGCGATTCAGCTCTGACCAAAAGTGGCCGGATTACGAGTCGGGTCCGTTTCGGACCCAAGACCCAGCTAACCATGTTGGCTCCACCTTCTACAATTGGTGGATCGGGTCTTGCATTGCACTATGCAAACATAATAATTATAGTAGAGAAGCTTCTTAAGTATCCCCATTTAGTAGGTGAAGAGGCGAGGGATGATCTTTACCAGATGCTTCCTTCGAGCCTTAGGCTTGCATTGCGAAAAAGCCTAAAGTCTTATGCTAAAAGCATGGCCATCTATGATGCTTTCCTAGCGCATGATTGGAAGGAGACAGTGGAGAAAACACTTTCATGGCTGGCACCTATGGCTCATAATATGATTAGGTGGCAAACAGAGAGAAGTATTGAACAACAACAGATTATTACCAGGGGAAACGTTTTGCTCCTGGAAACTTTATACTTTGCTGATAGAGAGAAGGCTGAATCAGTAATCTGCGAGCTGTTGGTTGGTTTAAACTATATATGCCGGTATGAACAGCAGCAAAATGCATTGTTGGATTGTTCAAGTAGTATGGATTTTGATGATTGTATGGAGTGGCAATTGCAATTGTGAGGGAGAGTGTAAATTTTAAAGGAAAAGGTATTTGGTTTTGGATCTCCATTCTTTTTTAAATTTCTGTTGTTTATTGAAGTATTAAATGGATGAAGGAACACGGGTTTTGACCTTTTGAGTGTACATAATGCAAATTTAAGAGATATTATGGGTACTAGTTTATTTAATGTTATATGTTATCTTGCAATTATTCTCTTGACATTGAATAAGCATATTTTGTACATATTTATGAAATTCATACTTGCTTTGTTTGGCTTATGATTAATTGTAGGGCACGCACATGACATTCATGATCATTGACACCAATAATTGTGGCAGTTATACTTAGTACTGTTTGTTTTTATTATCTAACTATAATATTAAGTAGATTCTGCCTCCTATAAAATTTTGGTCTAGAAAATGAAATCTGGTCTGGTAGTATTTCAAGCTGGGATTGGGTATCAGAAATAAAAATCAAAACTAATGCATGTACTTTCCAGCCATAGCTGTAGGCCTGTAGTCCCTGCTAAAACGCTAATTTTTACAATTTTCATGCTTTTTATTTGATGACTGTCGACATTTCACAGCTCCAGCTCAGAGTATTGCAAGAACAGTTGCAGCTGAGAGTGATGAAAGGGCTCTTCTATTCCTTCTTGCTTTTTTTGTTTTAACTTTTAACATGCTTTGTTGACTAGTGATTTACTGGGCTTAATGGAAAGTGGGCCATACTTTAAAGTTATCTTACCACACAATGCCACTGGGCCTACCATAATTCTTAAATTTGTTTCTTTGCATGCGCCCTTTTCCCCAAAGATACCAGGTATTACCGTATTAAGGGAACCTCAATGCCAGTGCCAATGTCAAATTTATTTTCTTTGCTCTCCAGTTGAGTAAAATCTGAAATGAATAAGTTTACTTTAGATGAACTCCATCATGGCAGTCAGAAACCAACCTTCAATTTCAACTTTAAATAAAGCATTACTTAATATAATAGTAAGTTAGTAACAGTACTTGTTTTTATTCAGCATATAGTACACGATCGTCGATCACGTCAGTTGAGGCAAATGTAAGGTGGATAAATACATACGCACTATTACTGAATGAAAAATAACTTCTAAAATATACTGTATATTTAAGTACATTTGTAAATGTATCAACTCATTTTTGAAAACACTAAGGTGCCGGGCTGCCGGCTGCGAATTAGTTATGAATGCAAGTGAAGAAATAGCACTCAGGAAGAGGTGGGGTAGCTTAATTGCTCTTTTATTAAATCTTTCTGTCTCTCTCTCACTCTATCTCTACTGTCATGCTGTCCTTTGTTGCTTAGTTAAACTGCAAGACTGTTTTAGCAGAATCTTTTTTTCTTCTCTTTCCCTCCTTTTATTATTATTTTTTTAGCTAGCTTTATTAGGTGCAATAACTCTCAATACTGCCTCACGAGTCCCCACTTCTCCTTTGAAAATCTAACCAAATTCTGATTTATGCAATTTATTATGCTGAGTAGCTGCTTTTGGTGACATATTTCAAACTTTCATATATCAAACTCGTTTCCTTCTTCAATCACCTCATCTTTGGTTCTGGGCTACTCTACTTTATGAAAGAAACAATAAGCATTAAATAGTTCCTTCCTACGGGTTGTTTGACAAATGCACATAGAACATTTATTTTCTAGCACAGGTTTGACATAGGATTGAATGTCTTCACATAATTAAAACCTCTGTTATCACCGTACGATACGGTGATGTCAAGGATTTTTTTTTTTAAGTTGAAGGTACATATTTTAAAATTTAAAGATAGCAATTTGGATATTTAAAAATATAACCGGGCCGTCTGGATTAATAATGGCAAACTCCAATAATAAATGACGATATTACTTGTACTAACTCCAGATTAGAACCAAGTACATGTGCTTTTTTTTTTTATTGAAGTTCATAATTGAGACTTAAATCTCATACTGTTGTAACGAAGTAATACATTAGTTTCATTAATATCCATTGTTAAAACGAAGTGGTAATTAAGTTAACTTAATTTTATATGAACTACATAATTTAACTCAAGCTCTTGTTTCTAGTTCTCACAAATCCATGTGCTTTTCACGTATTCACTATTTATTAAGTTGTTAGTCAATAAGGAACCAACAAATAAAGGTAATAATTATTTGTTGTTATAACCGATGAATAATCTCACACGTTAATAATAATTAATTGTCCGAGGATTTGAAATTTAATTTGTTATTTAAGCCCAAACAAATTGAGGAATAAACAACAAATAAAGCTATTACTTTTGGCGAACTAGCCTACTCTTTCTTTCCGCTTCTCATTCGATTTTGCAATTTAAGGGAAATCATATCTCTTTTTCTTTGTTGTCTGGATGAATTGCATCAAGAAGTTGGTCGAATCATTGTCCCCTTGGGAAAAGTTATCTAAAAAGGCAATAATGAAAGCTTGTATGTTCATCATGAGGTGTCTACGTGCATGATGGTCCGCATGCCTTATTCTACTTGGAAAAATTCAAAGGAAAAAAAGTAAATGACAAAGCCAGCAAACTTTTTGGAAACCTTTTTAAATGGTTCTATACTTCACCTTTTGCCATGGTCCCTTCTTAGTTCTTACCTGAGAAAATAGTCCAAAATATGCCAGGCCCTTGATTCAGAACTGTTTTCGGCCCCCTTTGATTGGAAGCCTTCTTATTTTATAAATGCAAGTTCGGCCCATTAATAGAAGGCCTAGCTTTGAGCAATTCCATCCCATCTATGGATTGCAAGTTCCTCAAAATTTGTATGGGTCTTCTACGCAAGTCCATGTATGCAGTTAGGCCTCCTTATCACTTAGGCACTGATAAGCTCAGTTTTAGTAGAGATTAACAACGTGAGAGAGTATAGAGATGAGAATGAGTGGAAAATGAACTTTATTGATTATTTTGGAGATTACAATCTGTTTACAATCTGTCTAATACAGGCGCTTTCCTCTAACAAAATGCCAACCCCTTTTACAATGATCTACCCCTTCTATTTATAGGCCTATTTTCCATAACAGAACGCTGACGTCACCCGACAGCCGTTAGCCTACTAGATGCCTCTAGATTCTCCCGACTTGTGTTCGGTGAGGTGCTCTGCATGAGTTTGTTACGGCTTGTCTCCCCCGACTTCATTTGGGGCACGCTGTTTGATTCAGCCTTTCCCGCTTCTTTACCTCCATTGCAGGCCTCTTTTGGGTTGGGTCCCATATCCTTCTATTTGGGCCGAGCTTTATCAGGCCGGCCCTATCATAAGCCCTTGAACTTGGGATGAATATTCATCGCAAGTTGAAAATAAAGTCGCGAAGTTCAGGACTTAAGTGAGGCACGAAGTGGTGAAGCCCTTGAGTCCCGAACACATGACTCTTGGGTGAAGCACGAAGTGGTGAAGCCCTTGAGTCCCGAATACATGACTCTTGGATGAAGCACGAAGTGGTGAAGCCCTTGAGTCCCGAATACATGACTCTTGGGTGAAGCACGAAGTGGTGAAGCCCTTGAGTCCCGAACACATGACTCTTGGGTGAAGCACGAAGTGGTGAAGCCCTTGAGTCCCGAACACATGACTCTTGGGTGAAGCACGAAGTGGTGAAGCCCTTGAGTCCCGAACACATGACTCTTGGGTGAAGCACGAAGTGGTGAAGCCCTTGAGTCCCGAACACATGACTCTTGGGTGAAGCACGAAGTGGTGAAGCCCTTGAGTCCCGAACACATGACTCTTGGGTGAAGCACGAAGTGGTGAAGCCCTTGAGTCCCGAACACATGACTCTTGGGTGAAGCACGAAGTGGTGAAGCCCTTGAGTCCCGAACACATGACTCTTGGATGAAGCACGAAGTGGTGAAGCCCTTGAGTCCCGAATACATGACTCTTGGGTGAAGCACGTGGTGAAGCCCTTGAGTCCCGAACACATGACTCTTGGGTGAAGCACGAAGTGGTGAAGCCCTTGAGTCCCGAACACATGACTCTTGGGTGAAGCACGAAGTGGTGAAGCCCTTGAGTCCCGAACACATGAAACGGTCAGGCGGTCAAGTTAGCTGTCGCTTGGTATGCACCTTGGTCCAAACGCCAAACCTTTCATCTTCGCCTCGTGATCTGTGAAAGTTAATACCGCCTTTACTGCTGTCCCTTCAATTCCCAGCCTTTTATACTTCTATTTCTCTCTCTTCTTCTCTCATTCATCATTTCAACTCCCTCTCCTCTTTCTTTCCTGACGAGCTTTCCCTTGCTACTCCAACGATCGTTCGTCCTTCTCTCCGGCGAGCTCCCCTTCTCATCTTCCGACGAGCTTCTCTCCCTCTCCGGCGAGTTTTCTTCGACCAGTTTCCCTCTCTTCAGGTATCTTCCCTCCTCTCTCTCCTTTTTGTTCTAAGTTTCATTTTTTTATCACGGGATTGTCTCCTATCTGTCTGGTATGAATGTGGGTGCATTTAGAACTGGTACGGTTAATATCCATTGTGATCTTGGTATGAAGGTCATCTATTCTTCAGGTTCTTGCTTATACCTTTTTTGTAGTTAGCAAACGGTTTTGTTTCTTGCTTCATCTTTTTAGGTATGGTATATACCTTATATTTGTATTGACTGGTCTAAAAAGTTAAGGTGTAAGAGGTACTAGTTATTCCCATTATATTGTATCTGTTCTATGGTGATCCCTCGCATTATTGCCAGTCCCTATTGTGCTTGTATCCAGAGTTTTTTCGCTAGTACCATGATCTATCCTTGAGCATTATACTTATGTGCTTTGTTTTCTAGTTTCTATGGCTTCAAGTAGTTCTAAGCCGCAAGTTCCATCTTCGGATGTCTCAGAAAGGTCCACCAATCCAGAGCGACAGATGGTCGTTCACCCTTCCATTGGGGGAAACTTGGAAGTCGATAATTCTTCTCCTGTTCGGGATCCTGAAAAGGGGAAAGGTCGGGTGGCTCCCAGAAAGGAGGTTTTTCGTCGCTCCTCTCGTCCTCTTGATGAAGTATTCAAGAAGACGCCTACCTTCCAATTGCAAAGCTGGAGTGAGAAGTCTTTGTACGACTTCTCTTGTCAAATTGGTCTCACCGAGAAGGATGCCTTAGAAGCTGCCGCCCCAGATGATCGACCTTATGATGAAGAGAAGGGGGCAGTCCTCTTTAAACCCTTGTCAAGGTGTGGCTTCAAGGTCCCTCTTACACAGTTCGTGACCGACATTCTCTCCCTTCTCGAGATCGCCCCTGGACAACTCCACCCCAATGCCTGGTGTATCATTAGATCCTTCGAGACTGTGGTAACTTTATTTTCTCTGGCTATGGGTTTTGAAGGAATGACAGCTTCCTTGCGGATGTTCGGTCATTACATTGGGTTTTCAAAAGCTGGGGATCTGTGTACTGTTCGGAACAAAGTGAACATGGTTTTGTTCGGGAAAGTTAAGAAACTCGACAATTGGGAGACTCACTTCTGTTACCTTCGCCAGCCTTATCTGGATGTATTCGGTATTACAAAAAAGTGGAATAAAGACACTGATAGCTTCAATGGTGTCTCTATTGATCCTCCCACTGTAGAAGAATATGCTTTCCTTCTTAAATTGGACTCGGTCATCAAAACCGAAGGTCCAATTCGCTTGGTTTTCAATGGGACTTCTTTAGAGGAGGAATCTCCAATACATCTCGGAGCTGAACCTGTTATTCCCCCCGCAGCCCCACCGAAGGTCTTAAAAAGGGGGGTTGCTTCTACTACTGCTTCTGAGCGTCGCCAGAAGAAAGCGCGACGAGATGCTGGGCCCGCCAAAGTGTCACATCCTGCGGTGTCAGAAGCAGGAATCTCCCTAAAAGGGGCTGGGAGTACTAGTGAAAAGGGTCCTTCTCACACCCGACCTTCCCTGGAGGCCTCTTCTCACCCTCCTCCAGAAAGGACAACTGTTGATGTTTCCGACGATGAGTTGTTTGTGGTTCCCCCACGTTTGCCAAGACCTGGCTCATCCAATGTCGGAATTCCCCTTACTTCGGAACCCACTTCAGAATTTGTTCTCGAGGTCATTCCAGAACCTGTTCCCTCTCATCAGATTTCGGAGGGTTCAGCTCGTTCTTGTCCTCCAACTCCTGCCCGATCTCTTCCTTTAGATGATGAAGACCCGATGCACTCTGCTTCTACTCCTCTTCAAATGCCTGCGAGTTCTATGAGGTCTCACCTGGATGCAGCTGTCGTTACTCTGAACTCCGTATCTCCTTCATCTTCTCAATTAACTCATTGCTTCACGGAGCTTCGAGCGATCTTTTCTGCTCAAGAAGCTCGCATTGCTTCTTTGGAAGTAGAGTTGGCGAAGGAGAAGTCAAAGGTACAAAATTTACATGTTGAACACGACCAGCAATATAAGGACTGGCATTCTATGACTCACAACTATGTTGACTCTAACAAATTCATTGTACTCTTCGCTCAGAATCTTCTGAAGGAAAACACCGAGCAAGCCAAGAAATTGGAGGATTTCGAGCGGCTAAGGCATTTACTGCTTTTAAAATTGGATTCATCTTTGAGACAGAAAGACCAAGTCGTAGGTCTTCTGAATACTACTCGGAAGGATTTGGCAGAAGAGACAAGTAGGAGGCAGAAGTCCGAGAACATCTCGGAGATACTCAAGGACGAAGTGACAAGACTATCAGTGGAAAATTCTCTTCTTGCTGGGGCGGCCGAGTTGTCTCAAGATGACAAGTATAAAATTTTTGATGAACTTCTCCCTTCTTTCCTTCGTTCTCGTGCTTTCAAAAGGGTTGCTGGAATGCAGTCGGCGTCAGTTCTCAGGAATGTTTTACTTCGGGTGTGTCGCGGGCTCCAATGGTCCTATCCGATTACGGACGAGGAGTTTGGCCTTCTCGCAGCTGATGCAGTTCCTCATCTTCCTCCCGTTGCTGAGTGTAGCTGGCGCCGTTCAGATGACCGACTTTTAGGCCCGGATGGGAATGTGTTATCGGGTACCATTGATGTGTTGGGAGAGATGTTTGCTCCGCGATATCCATGGCCTGAAGAACAAGTGCCTTGGCCCGCAGATGTCCCGAAGCCTGTAGATGACGAAGATAATTCGGGGTCTGGGTAGGCTAGTATTTGTATTATGTTTTGTTTTAGGTATAGTTGGGGTCGAACAAATTAATATTTTGGTGATATGACTTGATGTAATATGATGCTTTATTTGAAGTGAAAATCGCGACTTCTTTTGCCTTAATTGTCTCTATTCTCTGCTAATTACTTCCCTTTTTTTTTTTTTTTTTTTTTTTTTTTTTTTTGCGAGATGTTAAACATCATCTGGGTGTATCTTTTGCAGCATATCTTCGAGATCTGTTCTCAAAATTAATAAGTATACTAACTCCGAGATACCTTCTAAATAATGAAAATATGTTAACTCTAAGATACATTTTCAAGGAAACAAACATATATTAGTTCCGAGATACATTTTCAAGGAAACAAAAAATACATAAATTCCGAGATACATTCTCAAGGAAATAAAAATACATAAATTCCGAGATACATTCTCAAGGAAATAAAAATACATAAATTCCGAGATACATTCTCAAGGAAATAAAAATACATAAATTCCGAGATACATTCTCAAGGAAATATATTTTCTAACTACTGCTAACTGCACCGAGGATAATTCTTCTTGACTTTCTTTCTGTATATATTCGCGGACAATCCTCAGAAAGAAGTGATTTTTGTCATCTAACACTAACAACCCCGGGCTAGTTAATAAATCTTCCCAGCCTTAGAAACCAATCTCCTAAGTCTGGGGAGACTTCCATCACCCGAAACAAACTCGATCCATTGGATTCGGAACGACTGAGATAACAAAGCCGCTCCTGAATTCGCAGGATTCAGGTGTTTCGGGGATGTTCGGAACCGAAGATTGGTGAACATCTGATGCGAGTATTTTGCTTTACATCAGCTATCCACCTAAATCTCCGATTCCTTCTCAGCTATCCTCCTAAATTTCCTTTTATCTTAGTGGAATATATTTTATTTTTCTTTTTCTTTCTTTTCGCCATTGTTGACTTCAAGCTTAGAACGTGTTCTGGTGCCTCCTTTGGGGAAGACGATGGGTTCTATTTATAGCTTTTTTTTTCAGCTAACTGCCAACTAACTGTATTAAATGTCAGCATTTATTGTCAGATTTTGTCTTTATTTCCAAGTACTACCAAAGTACAGTTAGTTGTCAGCTTTTCACGACTTTATTTTTTCATGCGCTTACTCCGAGAATTCTCTCGAGGAGGGTCACGACTTTATTTTTTCATGCGCTTACTCCGAGAATTCTCTCGAGGAGGGTCACGACTTTATTTTTTCATGCGCTTACTCCGAGAATTCTCTCGAGGAGGGTCACGACTTTATTTTTTCATGCGCTTACTCCGAGAATTCTCTCGAGGAGGGTCACGACTTTATTTTTTCATGCGCTTACTCCGAGAATTCTCTCGAGGAGGGTCACGACTTTATTTTTTCATGCGCTTACTCCGAGAATTCTCTCGAGGAGGGTCACGACTTTATTTTTTCATGCGCTTACTCCGAGAATTCTCTCGAGGAGGGTCACGACTTTATTTTTTCATGCGCTTACTCCGAGAATTCTCTCGAGGAGGGTCACGACTTTATTTTTTCATGCGCTTACTCCGAGAATTCTCTCGAGGAGGGTCACGACTTTATTTTTTCATGCGCTTACTCCGAGAATTCTCTCGAGGATCAGCGAGTATTTTGTGGTGTCCCTGCTCTCCATGCTACGCTTTGGCGAGGATCAGCGACATATCCATAACCTTGAGGAGGTTGTGTTATGCTTGGAATCTGTCGCGGATCCTGGGTCTCCGGTCTTGGTGGATTGAACTGAACTGTTGGAGTTGGAGTAACAGATGTGAAGGCTGCTTGCAGTGTTTGCTCCACAAGGTTTGTGAGATCTGCTTGAGAGAGAGAGCGTTGGTTCTCTGAATTGGTGGTGCTTCTCTGTTTTGCTGTAGATGTTTCGGGTCTCTCCAATCTTGGCTCTTCGCGAGGTTGTTGAATAGCTTGCAAAATCGGGTGCAGTACAACTGGTGCTGTTCTCGCTGACTCTTCGCGAGATTGTACAGCTTGTAAGATCGGGTGTATCACAACTGGCATTGCTCTTGTCAATCCCAAATCTAATGGTGTATCGTTGTCTGGCTGTTCGGGGTTGACTGGTCGTGTAGTTGAATCGCCGACCACTGTTTGTGTTTTTGAAGTTTCAGCGTTTTGCTTGTTTTGAATCTCAGCATTCATCAGATCTGGTTGTGATGGTTGAACTGAATCGCCTGGTGCCTGAGGTGTGGAGAGCTCGATCTGCGTTTGAGATTCAGATCTAGCTCCCGGAAGAACGCGATGTTTCTCCTTGTTTAGCTTATCAGTAGCAAACTCCAGATCCAATCGCCTGGGTTGAATCGCACTCCTATTCTCATCCATTTCTCAAGATACCAAATGCAACTTTGAATTGCCAATGGTCGAATTCAGGTGGGCGCCAGTTGATAAGCTCAGTTTTAGTAGAGATTAACAACGTGAGAGAGTATAGAGATGAGAATGAGTGGAAAATGAACTTTATTGATTATTTTGGAGATTACAATCTGTTTACAATCTGTCTAATACAGGCGCTTTCCTCTAACAAAATACCAACCCCTTTTACAATGATCTACCCCTTCTATTTATAGGCCTATTTTCCATAACAGAACGCTGACGTCACCCGACAGCCGTTAGCCTACTAGATGCCTCTAGATTCTCCCGACTTGTGTTCGGTGAGGTGCTCTGCATGAGTTTGTTACGGCTTGTCTCCCCCGACTTCATTTGGGGCACGCTGTTTGATTCAGCCTTTCCCGCTTCTTTACCTCCATTGCAGGCCTCTTTTGGGTTGGGTCCCATATCCTTCTATTTGGGCCGAGCTTTATCAGGCCGGCCCTATCAGGCACATTATAAGTTTATTATTATTATTACACACATTAAACTATATAACTCGGCTAATTTCTCGTATACTCAAATTTCAGCAAATTAAGAATGCTATAGCTAATTAAATTTGCGGTTTACAAGGCCAACTTGAAAAAATGACTCTTCTATGAAAAAGAAGCCGAACCTCACATCAATTCTAAAATTTTTATGATTCTGAAGCGTTGACTATTAAACGTATGATTATATTCCAAATATAATCATACTTTTACATTCTTCAATTCTCTAATAACTGTCTCATCAAATTTTGTTTAATTATGACAAATAATAGATTTTGAGATAAAATAAGCCGAAGGTACATGAAGTATGTCGATCTCATGCTCTTTATGTTTTATTGAACTTTTTTTTTTAATTTGAAAAGCGCATTTCTTTTTCAAAACCTTGGCAGCAGCTGCCAAGTGGAAATAATTCGAGGGCATGCATGAAGTATGTCTTATATTCTTTTATGTTAACGTATTATATATTTATTTATTTATTTTTGCAGCGCATTCAATTTTGAACCATTTCTATTCAATCATTTCAATTTGGATTTGTTCTGGAAATGTTATGTTTAATTTTTTTTATTAATTAGAATTACAAAACGAAATAAAAAGGTTATTTTGTCAAACTGTGATCTAATTATTATTTTAATTATTCGCCATGTGACAGATGTCATGGACTTTGAACACATTGTGACTAACATACATTAGGAGCTGATACTGATAATGCATATGACCTTCAATATAGTGTTATATGTAATCATTATATATATATGGAAGCACATGTGAATTTTTTAAATGTAGTAGATGTATGTACATCTGTCCAAAGAATGATTTCTAAAAATAACGTTGTTTCTATTTTTTAAGATTTAATGAAGTACTTCTCCAATGACTTTTCTGAAATTTGACAAGAATGCGCGCATATACTTGACGTTATGACTGTGTAGTATGTCCATATATATCCTTTATTTGTGTCCCAAATAACTAAATTAAGTTCCTTCAGAAAGAGCTCAATGATAATTTTTTTTTAAAAGAATTCTATATAGTAAAGTTCAACATTAAGATGAAGTACATTTAGTGTTCGCAGTTCACACAAAAAAAATATGAATTCATTTTTTTTTTTTATCTCCTCATTATATAAGACCGTTGTCAAGTATATATAGGAATCAAGTGCAAGCATACTTGGACAATAATACTTAGACCATTAAGTTACAGCAGAAACTGCTGTCGATTGCAAAGGTTTTTCTTCCAATAATAGTAAATCAGAACAAAGAAGTCAACCTGCAGCTTGGTAAAAAATTGATTGGCTCATTTTTGTGTCCTCTATTAAAAACTTACTATGAGTTGCTGTATTAGAGAAATAAAAGTAAACAAGACATATGAAAATATATAGTTCACAATATCTAGAAGTTTTTTTTCAAAAATTAAAAGGTCTCCATAATCCCTAAGACAAGAGTACTAAACTACTAATATATCTTCATTTGATCTATTATCTATATATAATCTCTGCGAGTCTGCATATGTCACATGGATGCTAACTCTGTTCTGCTCGCATGCAACAAGTTTCATTTTAAACCACGGTAAATTAGTTACCACTGGTACAGTCATAATACTTAGACCATGACAGAATATATAAGAATTGAACTATGATCGGTTCATATATGCATAAGCAACTGATTGAAGATCCTCCGAATCATTGTAACTGATGCCCCAAGGACTTGTTTCCATGTCTATAGAAGCTGAAGAATCATCCTCAACTATACCCGAATTGTTTGAACTGGGGCTGGTTTGCTGATCATAGGTGGTCCTAAAATTTGTGCAATCATTTCTGTTGAGATATAGATGTTGAAGGGAAAAAGGTGCAATGCTTTCATCGCCAAAATTATAAAATTTGGTATCTTGAGTGCCGGTGTACTGGCCTGTGCTGTGGGAATTTGCTTGTCTTTGTGCGGCTTGGGCCTTGAGAGATGCTAACTGTGCTTGAAGGCTGATAACCTGCATAGTTAAAACACCCAAATTGAAAAATTATTTAATTATATAAGGAAAAAACGAAGTTTGTAGAGAAAGATTAAAGGTTTTGCTGTTAGGTTGTTAATTAATTGAGTTGACAAGAAATAAAATGTTCTAATATGGTAATCAGTGTGCATTATGATTTCAAATTTCTACTGTTAGGATCTCATATAGTAGCCTGATCTATGAACTGTACTTATAATCCGGACAAATCTAAACAAGGTAATATAATTATAACTTACATAAACTCTTGTCACAAGAAAAATTGCTGTATCGTGCATATATAGGTTTGTGCACAACTGCCATTTGATGATAAGCAAACATACTTCTTACAAGGTATACATAATTTAATTACTTTTTTTGAGATCATTAACAAAGAGAGCTATGAAAACTGATAACAAAACAAAGGACGAAACTAATTACTTGTTGTTGAAGAACAAAAATATGAGCGACGCAGCCATATACGGGGTCTTGAATCCTGGCCTGTGCTTCATATCCAATAGTGGCTGCAGCATCAGCTCGATCAGAGACAGGCAGTTGCGTTAATAGTTTCGATGCATTACTTGCCCCAAAAACCCTATGAATAGCTGCAAAGTGAGTGGCGCCTTGTTCATGGCAGAAATAAGGTGCAAACACACAACCTCGCACACACTTCCTCCTTAAAAATTTGCATGCACCACATGGAGATCCAAAGCCAGACATGTTTATTAGCAATAATAAAATTAATCTAGAGATATAGGAATGAAATGATTTGAATATGCTAGTGGAGTAGTGTGCAACTAAATGAACTTGCTTTGCTTATAAATACTAGAGAGATCATAGGTTAGCTTATAAACACTAGAGAGAGAGAGAGAGAGAGAGAGAGAGAGAGAGAGAGAGACTACTCGTGCTTTTTGGGAATAACAAATTTGAGCATGTCTCCTTATTAGGCAGCATCCCTTGATTGATTAAAAGATATATGGGACCTATCTTTCACCTCATCTTTGTATTTTAATGCAACTATTTGTTTGCTTTGGCACTCAAAATTAAATATTTTTATCATAGTTCGCCTAACAAGGCGAGAATATGTAATTATGTTGGGGCCTTGTGCTATGATAAGAGCAAGCATGTCGAGGTGAACCGTTCCTTGTCAACTGTTTGGCTGGAATGTTGTTTCTGACTTGTTGAGTCAATTCATATGTTTTCTAATATAATGTGATGAAATGAGGTCGGGCAACAATGTAGAGATCATCACTGTAAACCATGCATATACCTACATATTAGGGGATGATGGCACCATTCAGATGCGAAGCCAAAATAAATAAAATTTTGTTATAAAAGATGGCCAATTAAGCCTTCTAAATTAAATATTTACAAAGAAGTTTCAATTGAAATATCTTCTAATTTAAAATGTGTATAAAAATTTTAATCTTCATTCAAATTTCATCTCACGCCTTTCACTTCAAGAAAATATTATTTTTTGTAGTTATATAACAACCAAATATCTCCGCATAAATTAAATTATGTTCAGGAAACAAACTGACATGAGCTAATTATCTTATATTTGTATTAAATGTAAGTATCTCTTTTGACCATCATCTCTTGAATATAACAAGTTTATAATTAATAATAGTCCCTTTTTTTTAATTCAATATGAAATATATATAAAGATATATGCATAAAGAGGATTGCTGATAATTACTTCTATTATACCTTCGGCCTGATCACTATTAAAATTATCTAAGGAGATCAGTAAGGATAACCTGACCTCCCAATCTAGGACGCCCATCGTGTAATAATTTACGTTTCATAAGATTATTGGTGATGATGGAAAGCCTCAACTCCATGCAAAAAGCATGTGCTTTTGGTTATATACGGAGTTCAGCTAAATCTTATTTTACTCTCTCTCTCTCTCTTACGTACATAGTTTGGCTAGCAAATTGATAAGTGGCATTAATTAATCAAATTTTAAGTGCTAGCTGTACCATGACCAATTATATTGGTCTTATCATCTCAGCGCTTTCCTTTAACCTTTTGTGTTAAAGAAAGAGTTCAGCCCTTCGCATTTTAATATCCGACTGAAACTATATATGTAATTTGTTAACATCAAATCTGTATAATTTTGCATTTAAAATCAATAGTTATCAATACCGTCATCGGTATTTCAATAAAACAATAAAGTTATGCTCCATTTGTAATAAGTTGATATATAATTAGAAGTTAAAATTAAATAGTTTTGCTCTACTGTGCAAGACAAAGTTATCTATAAGAAACATATTGTTCCTTGTAGTTACACTTCTTGATGTGGGACTGATTCCAATTGTATGTGACATCCACAACACCTGACAAAACGATTATCTAAATAAAAAAAAATAAAAATACAGATACCTTCATTAAATTATAAATATATATGTGTATAACTGTGTATATAGAGAGAGGGAAATGCTAAAATATTACGCGTAGCACGGATGGGTCTGTGCTACACATTCATTCTTAAATTTTATATTTTGAATAATCAATTCAAACCATTCAATATCTTCTTCATATTGAAATCTTAATTTTTGAAAATAAAATTTTATATTTTTCGAATTTTTTTTTACTATTTTTTTCAGATTTTTGAAAATTGCTATTATATATTGAAGGGTCAAAAATTAATTAGATTAAGAATTTTTCAAAAATGTAAAGAACAAAATAAAAAAAATTTAAAAAAATGTAAAATTTGATTTCTAATTAATTATGAGATTTCAATGTGGAGAACATAATGAACGGTTTAGATCGATTGTTTGAAGTATGAAATTTAAGAATGAATCCGTAGCACGAAGTATGAATAACATTTTACCAATCCTCTATATTTATAAAGATTATGCAGCATATTAATTAATCAGTGAAAATTGAAAATTATTTGGCCATCGAAAGCTCCACCAAATCTGAATTACTAATTTTGAAATTTTGGTTGATGGATGACCAAGTGATTATCAAATTTTACCAAATTTGATACACAATATATCTAAACTATTTGAAATTTTATGGCAAATTTATTTGACAGCCGCACATCTAAATAAAAAAAATTGATGCAATATCATCCTATCCAATTCTAATCCCCAAAAAAAAGTCCCTAGATGTGGATTGTGAGTTTTAAAAATTCAATATATATATATTCACATTTGTATCTGTATCCGACAATATCCGATCCCTATTCATATCTATTTAATATCCGAACCTTATCTATATCTAAACATATCCGTATTTCATATATATATATCCAATAAAAATTATAGTTACATGGTTTCAACACTATTCGATCTGTTTTATCCACGGATAAAAAATTTTTTAACGGATACATATAAAAAAAATATTTCAACCGTACTGTACCATATATATATATATATAGAGAGAGAGAGAGAGAGAGAGAGATTGGCTAAAGTATACTCCAGCATACGGATTAAACTCGTATGCTGGAGTCGTTTCTCAAAATCTAAAATTCAAACAGTCAATCCAAATCGTTCAAGTTGTTCTCCATATAAAAATATCTTTCAAAACCAAATTTTATATTTTTTCGAATTTTTTTGCTATATATTATGCTATTTTAAAATTAAATGGTCAGAAATACTCCTTTACAACTCCTTTACAATGTTTTTTTAAAATAGCATAATATATAGTAAAAAAATTTGAAAAAATATAAATTTTAGTGTCCCAGGAGATTTCAATATGGAGAACAATTTGAAAGTTTCGGATCGACTGTATGCATTTTAGATTGTGAGAAACGACTCCAGCATACGGGCTATCTATATGCTGGAGTATACTTTAGCCAATCTCTATATATATATATCCATTGATAGCCTTACCCCTACATGGCAACTTTCGGATCAGGCCACAGCATCATTGACAACTTTTGTTTGCAAATTTTTAGGAGCCAACGCTGCATAATTTGTGTATTGACTTCTGAAACGTGTCACTATCGAGGGAATTAATAACAATGTTATATAACACAAAAAATTGAAGCAACATAGTTCCTATGCGCCTGTCGATCGAGAAGGGTCGAACGGATCAGATATATATACACATATTACGGTAGCGTATTAAACTTTGCAACAATATATGCATATACAAATCCTGTTAGGCTAGTTTCTGTGTATATGTTTCATTACGTTGTACAATAAGTGGCAGAGCAGATCCCAGTACCCCTTTATTATTATTTTGGAAAACGAAGCTCTTAGGCCTTAGGTACGCGGCACACCCATTTGTTGGAAGTACCAAGAGCTAGCTAGCTACGCATCCCATGCATGCCTTTGCATGGCATCTTAAATCCAAATCCTGTGGCGCGCGACACAGCGTGCAGCGCATTACAGGCCGTCCGATCAAATCTCAATGGATGAAGGAGCCCCGTGCATGTAACAGATTGTAAGGCCCGAAAAAATGTAACCCGTCCAGATTTGATCGGACGGTCCGTGTGGCGCGCTGCACGCTGTGTCGCGCGCCACAGGATTCGGATTGTGGCATCTTCTACATGAAATTTACTATTTTCTTTCTTAAAGGAATTCTTTCCAACCCTCTCCATTTTTTGGTTTACTCGCAAGGACTTTTGCTCCAAATTTTTTCATGATGGTATTAATTTTTCTGATAAAATATATCCGTTTCACATCAAAATCCTGAATTCCTGATTACTTACAAGTTACAACTAGAAAATTGACAGAAAATATCAGCATATATATATATAAATATATATATATATATATAGAGGGGTGATAAAATACACTCTGGTGTACGGATCGTCCTCGTACACCAGAGTCGTTTTTGAAATCCAAAAATCAAACGGTCGATCCGAACCGTTCAACTTGTTCTCCATATTGAAAAACTCTCGGAGACCAAATTTTATATTTTTTCGAATCTTTTTGCTATATATTATGATATTTTCAAATTGGAGGGCCTGAAATACTCCAATTGTAGTGTTTTTTGAAAATATCATAATATATAGCAAAAAAATTCGAAAAAAATATAAAATTTGGTCTCCGAGAGTTTTTCAATATGGAGAACAAGTTGAACGGTTCGGATCGACCGTTTGATTTTTGAATTTCAAAAACGACTCTGGTGTACGAGGACGATCCGTACACCAGAGTGTATTTTATCACCCCTCTATATATATATATATATATATATATATATATATATATATATATATATATATATATATATATATATATATATATATATATATATATATAGAGAGAGAGAGAGAGAGAGACACACACACACACTGCATTCTTTGTTCACAGATACTTCTTCGCGAAGCAATTGATTGCAGTGGCGGATCTAGAAAAAAAATTTAGGTGGAGCTGAGTGCTCCAATGAATTATTTGATCGAACGATTTCTCTTCTTTTATTCTTCAGCCATACCTTTGAGTGCTCCAATGGCAGAAAAAATAATTCGCTGAGGCTAAAGAGGAACTCTAGGAGCTCGACGGCGGTAGGTGAGGCTCTAGCCCCACCCGTCCCGGTGGTGGATCCGCCCCTGATTGATTGTACACATACGGCGCAATTGTTTTAATTTGTAGACACTAGACAATGCCCATATATAGATTTGTTTGCTGACATTGTTATTCATTATTATTATTATTATTATTATTATTATTATTATTATTATTATTATTATTATTATTATTATTACTATTACTATTACTATTACAATTATTACAATTATTATTATTATTATTATCATATGTGAATTTTCATATTGAAAATATTGTATTTCGAAGTCGACTTGTAATGATTTGATTGATTAATGTTATATAGAAGAAAGAGAAAAAATCGTATTCCACTATATATACCTAATGGGTGAGGTAAAATTCTTGTTTTATCCCGTTTGGTATGCAATACTATTTGCCTCTTAGGAGTTTTGCTTCGCAATTCAGTTTTTTTATTTGTACAAATAAATATATAATTTTGCTATGGTGAATTGCGACTCACGAGAGGGTCTATGAGTCGTACTCAAAACTCCTAAATCTGGTTCAAAATGACCGATCCAAACTGTCCAATACGATCTCTCCATGCACACTAAATTTGACATTTTTCGAAATTTTTAAGTATTCTTTTTGAAATTTAAAAAAAAACATTAATCTAATTAGTTTTGAACCATTAAAAAACATCAGTTTTTCAAATCCGAAATTTTTAAGTATTTTTTTGAAATTTAAGAAAATTGTTAATATATATGCATGTGTGTGCGAGAGCGAGTATGCGCGTTCCTCGATCGATAGTACCTACTGTTTATGTGTTAATTTTTTTTTATAATTCACGGTTATGAACCTCTTATTTATATATATATATAGAGTTTTGCTATGGTGAGTTGCAACTGACCAAAGCGTCCGTGAGTCGCGCTCAAAATTTCGAAATTAAGTTTAAAACGACCGATCCAAACCGTTTAATACGATCTTCCTATTGAAATCTCCATGCAGACCAAATTTTATATTTTTTTCGAAATTTTTAAGTAATTTTTTGAAATTTTAGAAAATCATTAATCTAATTAGTTCTGAACCGTTCAAAAACAGCAGTTTTTAAAAATCCGAAATAAATACTTAAAAATTTCAAAAAATATAAAATTTGGTCTGCATGGAGAATTCAATAGGGAGATCATATTAGACGGTTTGAATCGGTCGTTTTGAACTTAATTTCAAAATTTTGAGCGCGACTCACGGACGCTTTGGTAAGTTGCAACTCACCATAGCAAAACTCTATATATATATATATATAGAGTTTAGCTACGGTGAGTCGCGACTCACGGACCCTCCGGTGAGTCGCGACCAAAACTCCTAGATCTAGATCAAAATGACCGATCTAAACCGTCCAATATGATCTCCCTATTGAAATCTCCATGTAGACCAAATTTTTCATTTTTTCGAAATTTTTAAATATTTTTTTCGGATTTTTAAAAACTGATGTTTTTGAATGGTTCAGAACCAATTAGATTAACGATTTTCTAAAATTTCAAAAAAATACTTAAAAATTTCGAAAAAATAAAAAATTTGGTCTACATGGAGATTTCAATAGGGAGATCATATTGGACGGTTTGGATCGGTCATTTTGATCTAGATCTAGGAGTTTTGGTCGCGACTCACCGTAGCTAAACTATATATATATATATATATATATATATATATATATATATAGAGGATTGCTAAAATGCTATGCATAGCACGGATGGCCTTCGTGCTACGGATTCGTTCTTGCATTTCATGCTTTAAACAACCAATCCAAACCGTTCATTATCTTCTTCATATTGAAATCTCATTAGAAACCAAATTTTACATTTTTTTTAATTTTTTTACTATTTTTTTCAGATTTTTTAAAATACTTAATCTAATAAATTCTGGACCCTTCAATAACAGTGATTTTCAAAAATCTGAGAAAAATAGCAAACAAATTAAAAAAATGTAAAATTTGATTTATATTTTTTTTAATAACAATTTAATATGTAGAAGATAATGAACGGTTTGGATCGGTTGTTTGAAGCATGAAATGCAAGAACGAATCCGTAGCACGAAGGTCATCTGTGCTATGCATTGCATTTTAGCAATCCTCTATATATATATATATATATATATATCGATCCTTTCCCAAAATTGACTGATATATATAATATAATTACATATGTTCGCTGACACAGATAATCAGCAAAATTTGAGAAATTTTTCATATTAAATAGTGCATATATATTTGAATTTCTGTATTTCAAAATCCTTTATTTAAAGACTTTCTAATTTTAAAATATTCGTTCCACCTTACAAAAGAGACGAAAAACGTGTTGTAAACTATTACTTCTCATTTTTTTATGCCACATTGCCTACCTGTCCACCACCTTGCACAGCTGATTTCTCTAACTATAAAGCTTAACAATTAGGGTGTCTACGCAATGAATTTGAGGAATTTGGTCTCCTATTTGTCCACCAATTTGATTTTTAAATATGTAAAGCTTATCTTAACAGTTTGAAGAGCATAATTGTCAAATTATTGTCTTCAGGAATGGAGAGAGTACTACAATAGTTGGCACTTTCTATGTCAAAGCACTCCTTTTTTTGTTTAAAGAAAGAATGTCATATGTACTTGTTTGCCACTTAGCAGTCAGGAAGTGGTATTTTTGGTTTAAACAAATATATATGTCTTTAGGTTCAGTAGGGCATATAGCACTATCATTTGCTCAGTTATGTTCCTGTTAAACAACTATTCATCAGCACATCCAATAATTAACACCTGGAAAAGCCAGCTAAAAAACTCACTTTAAAAATAAGTGTCAAAGGAGTTTAAGAGTTTAAAATTGGCGCTTAAAATAAATGGGTACTATTTTCAAAGGTTATTTCTTAAATGCATCTACTAAGGGTTTTTTTTTTTAATCTGCATTTGAGTTTAACATGCATCGGAAATAACATTCCTTAATTTTTGAAGATAGAACAGTCATTTCGATCGGATTATTACATTAGGTATCTTAATTTTATAAAGTGAAATTATCTCAGCTTGAAATTCGAATATTCAATATAAACTATTTATTTCAATGCATTAACGAAAAAAAAAGAGGAAAAAAGGACCTTTTTTTCCTGAATGAAAATGGAAATTTGGAAAACTCTCAAATGCATATTTTAATTGTATGATATATATATGTAATGAAAGAGTATACACATATATAAAAGTTAAATAAATAAAGGATAGTATAATTATAATATTGTATTGATCTTGTGCCGTTCAGCCGTTGTAAAATTTAGGTGCCGAAAGTACTAGTAACTAATTAATTCCATTGACGTAAAACAATGAAGCTGCAGACTTGCGCATCGCTCCAGTAAACATGTGCAGTTCTACTTCTACATAAAGTAGATATCAGGTATGAACTTATGTGCAACATAAGATTCTAAAATTTGCATCTGTACAACTCAGGTAACCATGTATCAGTTAAAAAAAAAAAAATACCGCAATATAATAGGCTCATGCTTTGTTTATCTTTCAAATGATTGGCCCACATGGACCACTAATGTAACTTTTTGTAATCAGAGTGGTTTCCTAATTTGTCCCTTCTCTGGAATTCGTAGTTCTTTGTCGATATCAACGTCTCAAATACCGCAAGTTTGATTTTTATTTATTAAAGCTGAGTACTCTGATATGAGGGGAAAATATAATATATTCTGGGATTTGAATTCGAATTGATATTCCAAGTCAAATTCGAACTCTCAGGGAGCTCAATTTATTGATTTATAATGTGGCGTAACTTTCAGTCTTTCGCATAATTAGTTTAACAAATGAAATGCTGTTTCATAAAACTTTCAATTATTAGTATTGTATTAATTGTTGATAAAATGATCATGAAGCTCGATCACCTTCTTAAATATGGTAATAAGTACATTTGTTACAGTATTTCAAAATTAATCTGGCTGAAAATCAAACTAAATAAGTCGATCTAGTTTTTTTTTTTTTTTACACTGAAATAAGTAAAGTTTCATTCTTCTAAATTTGAGTTGAATATGAGTGAGATATGTAGTAGTAATTTTAATTTTGGTTTTTTCGGAGGTTTACTAAAATTACGTTGAAGAATCATTATTAGAAACTAGCTATATTATCATTATACAGAAAAATTCTATGGTAAAAACGACACTACCACAAAAGTGGGCTTTTGTAACGGACCATCTGTAACATTTTAAATGAAATGCGTTATATATCTGTCTGAGACAGCGCGCCCCAAAAAGATGAGTTTAATCTGTAACGTTTTTTAAAAAATTGAACGTTATAATTGTTCCGTCAAAAAAATAAATAAATTCTATCAAATCTTCTGTAACGCTTTTTATATAAAAAGCATTTTAAACAAATTTCGAATCTATAACATTTTTTATATAAAAAACGTTACAGAAATTCTGTAACGTTTTTTATATAAAAAACGTTATAGATTTTCTGATATTTTTCTTTTGGGTTTTTTCTTTTTCTCATTTTATATTCTGAAGAAGACAAGTCTTTGTTCTCTCTCTTCGATCTTCCTCTCTCTCTCCCCTGAAAACCCATCCCCCTTCCTCTCGATCACCCCTCTAGCTTCAAACCTAACCTAGATATGTAAAGTGTTAACCTTGTTGGTTTGATCCGATCGTGCACTTGTTCACTGTTCAAAATCGTCTCATTTCTGGCCATAGCGCTTGTCGCCACCGCCTCCACCAAATGGAAGATGCTCGTTGCCACCGCCTCTCTTTACTTCAGGTTCAGTCCCACCGTCAACTCCTTCTGATTTATGTTCTACGCGACAAGATCGGTGTTCTAATTTCTCCGCCCCGACCGCCGATGAACCGAAAGAAGTCTTCGTCTAGGCGCCGATGATCTCTGACAAGCTGGCCTTTTGCTCAGGCTCGCAGTCTCCCCTTTCGTTGAGACTCACCACACTCTGTGCTTCTACCCTTCTCCGCCCCTTTCTCACAGATCTCTCTTATCTCTTTGACTGACTCGGCACATCTCACTCTCCGTTAGAGAAAACCCTAGGTGGCCATACTTAATCAACAATCCAAATAACTAGTGGCAGGTACTGATTCCCCTTCGCGAGAACTCATAACTATTCGTTTTCTCATTCATAATTTTATTTGATTAAATTTGTCATTTTGTGTTTTGTTACTGGTACTTGTACGAATTTATTTAGGTTTTGCACAGATTTTTAATTATTAATTGATATGTTGCTTGAAATTGATTTGGTTAATATGTCTGTTGACTCATGGGTTAGAAATTGAGTATGCATGCTTGCTTTAGATAACAATATGGATTGCTTTTCCTTTCTAACCTTGTACTAGTCTGGTACCAGGCTTAGTGTTGTGTCAATTGAGGATTAGCATTAGTCTGTACTACTGAGAGGAGCTAGCCAAAATAAGCATACATCTTTTTATAGTGTTTCAAAAGATATCATTAACAAATCAATTTGTTGTTTCATGGTTCTTTAATTTGGAATATCAGAAGCATTTGAAGCTTATAAGATGCTTGAGAGATTTAGATTTTAGATAGGAAGAATGCATTTTATGGAGCAAATTATATTCAGGTCATGTATATCTTCTAATTTTTCTGTTGTTCTTTTATATTCTTGTTTGTTTAAGACTCACTAATTTGTCGAAATATCTTGAGGTAGAAAAAAATAGAAAAAAAAACACTCTACATGCCTTATTTGGCTGTGTGCCTATTGGCTAGAAATGGAGTGCCATTAAAGCACACGAGGAGCTGAACATTCTTTTATCATAATGTGTTTATTATGACTTTGCATTTGGTTATTTACTTTGGCTTATATACTCATTTTTTGGTTGTCAAGATTCTTGTTTGATAAGAATTGCTCAGAGTACAAGTACTATGAGTATAGGCTCCATGAGGAAGAAAAGGCTGTTGTACAATTGAACAATTGAAGGACTCATATATGCTGCATCCTCGCATCATGGTAAAGGCTGAATTTTCAATGCTAAATCAAAATTGAGGCCTAATTGCACAATTATGGATAAATTGTTTTATCTATACAACTGAATGTTGATTGAATAAGGCAGAGGTTTATTTGCTTGATTGAAAATTTAGTGGTGGTATATTTGCTGAACTGCAAAATTTAGGGATAATGAAGTTAATTGAGGCATAATTGAATTTTCTATTGGAGGCTTAATCATGGAGGAGTAAGAACTGGAATGTTGTTGTAAGTAAAATAAAAGATAATTACATTTACATGAGAGCATATGTTGTTGTATACTTCTCTAGTATTTCTTTCAATCCATTTAGATGGTCTTTTAATCAATTTTTATTTGTTGTTTGTGCAGGTCAAAAAGAAATAATTGGTAATATTTTCTAGTATGGATGTAGTGCTCTAGTTGCGTACTTGTTAGAATGCATGAGCAAATTTTATATTGTATTTTACATTTTGATTGATTATATAAATACTTGAATGTTATTTTTGTGTTAATCTTGATTGATTTTGTGATTATTCATATTTATATTGTTCTTGTCTCCTTGATACGATGTTATGATTATTTGTACTTTAAAAGAGAATAACTATTAATATTCATATTCACCGAATAGTGGGCCAGCATGTTTTTATATGATTTTTATTTTAAATAATAATAATATTATATATGCAATGAAATAATAGCAAATGGCTTCTGTAACATTTTTATGTTAATATTGTGTAACGTTTGTTTTGAAAAAAACGTTACAGATATTGGTCAATCTGTGACGTTCTTTTCAATCTGTAACGGGGGTTATTGTAACGTTCACATGAACGTTACAAAGCATTTTTATTGAACGTTACAAAAAAGGAAAATTTCGGGTAGTGCGATATGGACAGAGAGCTGTGTTAAACCCGACCATATCTCAATATGAAAACTTCAAAAATAACCGATCCGAACATCAAATGTGATCTTTGTATATTGAAATCTCCTTGTGAACTACATTTCATATATTAATTAAATTGAAAGATTCATAATTAATTAAATTGGTGATTTTTTATTCTAAAAAATAGTTAACAAATTCAAACAAAACACATTAAATTTGGTCGGCAAGAAGATTTTCAACACAAAGATTATATTAGAAGGTTCGGATTAGTTGTTTGAGGTTTTCATATTGAGATATGATCAGGTTAGATGGACTGCATCCTGTTAAAAGTTTTGAATGCGTATGTATATATTATTAATATGCATTCAATTTTGTAGACACTTTTTCATCAATTAATGAAGTTAAAGGTCCGAGGAGCTTTATAAACTATAGTAGATATCTTATTAGGTATTAAATCGATGTCTACTTTAGTCAAAGCTATATCTATCTATTTTGGCGCTGTGCGTATTAATTTGGGGACAAAAATAATTTGATTGATGTCTTGTTGAAAATAATTCAAAAAAAAATTGTAATACAAGCAGAAACAGCGACAACTTTATTCTTAAATTATTCTCCTCTCATATATAACACAGCCATAGAATGAAGAAATTAACATTACTAACACAGCAGTACATATGCGTGCATCCAATTAATGTTTCTATCATGGTGGTAGGAATTCGCTATAAATTATTTAACCATGCAATGAAAAAGATTATACATTCCGAAACAAATGACAAGTTACCAATACTTTTATCAGATTATGATGATTGGCCTATGCGAGTCGATATATCTGCGGTTTTGTCTTCATATTATAGTCCAAATGGAGAGAGGCGACCCCCCGACAGCGAACAAGATACAGTAGATAATATTAAGAAATGAATTAATTATATAAGCTATAAAAACCATTAATATAATTTTCCAACAGCATATATGCATTGATTTCAATTTTTTGTAAATAAAATTAGTAGAAATTTTTTGTAAAATTTGTAATTAACATGGAGATCATATTGAATGATTTGAATATTGATCATTTGAACTTTCAAAATTGAGATCTGACGGGATTTATAATTTTACATACTCAAATTTACATATTTTAATTTTATTTCTTAATTTTTACAATTATTTTCAGTTATCTTACCCGGCCGTTTAACAAATTAATATGATTTGTCAATTTATTCTTTATTTTCGTGTTTTGAGATACATCTAAGGGTGAAAACGGTGCGGATAAACTCCGCACCGAACCGCATTCGAATCCGAAAAATATGCTTAATGTCCGAACCGTATCAGAATCCGAACATATCCGTATCCGTATTCGTATCCGACAAAAAAATATGGATGCGGATATGGTTTGACTACTATCCGTATCCGTATCCGACAAAAAAATTCGTTATCCGATCCGTATTTGGTCTTTATCCGAACCGTTTTTACTCTTAATTAAATCAAAGACACAAGATAATAAACTTAATTACTCCTCTAGCACCTATAGAAAAGACTTTTGATTTATAATAAACTAAATTTTTACTAGTTAGATTGGCTTAAAATAACATTTTGGCAATATAATAACATAATATGATGATAATATGAAATTAATTACTTTTTTTCTTAATTTATATATATCTATTTTAATATCTAAAATATATTCGTATTCGTATCCGTATCCTAAAATATCCGATTCGTATTCGTATTCGTTTAACATCCGACCCGTATTCGTATCCGAACATCTCCGTATTCGTATTCGAATCCGGAAAAAAATATGAATACGGATATGGTATGACCACTATCCGAACCGTATCCGATCAGTTTTCATCCCTAGATATACATCTCTCTGCCTTTCTTTGTGGGCTATGTTTAAATTAATCCTCCGTACGGAAATAATGGATTATTTAAGAGACCTAGAGACGGGCTAAGCCACTTAATTAATCCTAGGAAAGCTCATGCATTAGGGTTGCTAAACACCCACGTTTGCGTTGGAAATTAAATATGAACACCTCTAAACACGTCCGAACAAACCTATAAGCTGATTTTACTCCAACTAATTGAAATATAATAATGATTTTACTCCAACTAATTGAAATATATAACCTTTCATTGCTCGTGCATTAGTGCATTATTAACCTTGTCCGCTTGGGCAACATTCCTTTGTAATTAGGGCCGGCGTATTATATGCGCTTCTCATCTTCTGTGTTCCACGTACACAGATACACCTGATTTCCAAACATAAGGCACCCGTGTGTCACAAGACTATAAATAGATATATATTTTTAAATTGGTGTTAATATTGATAACAGTTTGATCGGATATCGTTAATGATCAGATAAATTGAATATAGAATTATATCCCAGTAGAAATGTAAAATTCACATGCTGGTTCAACATTCGATAAACGAGAGAATCAGCTCTTGATTTACTAGTGATAAAAAGCAATATATCTCAAGTGAGACGTTGCAGATTCAAAACCCGGTTAGAGGATCTTTTATAGATATTTAATTTAAAAATAAATCGGGAGACTTGATCCCAATTTATCTTAAAAAAACATTCGATAAACAAAAAGGAACAATTTCGCTTTATCGTCAAATGCTATTAATGGTCAAATCAGCTTAAAAAATCCATAAATGGAACGTATGATGTTTCTTTCAAAAACTGAATAAAAGTTGTTGAGATTAGAGAGGAGAGAGAGTGGTACAGAGAAAGATCGAGTGAGAAGAGATGGTGATTTTCAGTTTTTGTTTAGCACCCAGAGGCTTGCGCACAGAGCCAACAGAGAAGAAAATGAGACAAAGTGTTTTTGGTGGGCAAAAAGTTTTGGCCCGATTTTCTCTATTCCCTTTTATTAGTTAGATTGCTTTACAATTTACACAATCAACCCTACTAAATAAGTTAATTACAAAGGGACAAAAAAGAAAATTACATGAGGAGGGAACCCAACAAACTCCTCCTCCCGACTCATGGAGCGCATCCATCAACTAAACCCGCCTTTTCACAACAAGCTTCAAGTTTCAAAGACGGTACCGGCTTCGTCAACATATCCGACCCATTCTCACTTGTGTGGATCTTCTCCAACGCCAATTTCTTCTTCTCAAGCACATCGCGGATCCAATGATACCTCAAATCTATATGCTTGGACTTAGAGTGAAATGTCGGATTCTTGCTCAAATGAATTGCACTTTGACTATCACAAAACAACACATACCTCTCTTGCCGAACGCCTAGCTCATGCAAGAACTTCTTCAACCAAATTACCTCCTTGCATGCCTCCGTAATGGCTATGTACTCGGCCTCGGTAGTGGAGAGTGCAATGCATTTTTGCAACTTAGATTGCCATGACACGGCTCCATTTCCAAAACACACCAAATAACCGGATGTAGACTTCCTCGAGTCTATGTCACCGGCCCAATCGGCATCCGTATATGCCACTAAGGTTGGGTTCTTGCCACCAAAACAAAGACAACGGTTGGTTGTACCCCTCAAATACCGAAGTATCCACTTGACGGCATTCCAATGCTCTTTGCCGGGGTTAGAAAGAAAACGACTTACCACACCAACCGCTTGAGCAATATCCGGTCTTGTGCACACCATAGCATACATCAAAGAGCCAACAACCGATGCATATGGTACATCTCTCATCTCCTCCTTCTCCTTGCCACTCTTAGGACAACCATTACGTGACAACCTAAAATGGTTAGCAAGAGGAGAGGAAACCGGTTTACACTTGCTCATGTTGAATCTTTCAAGTACCTTCTCAATGTACTTCTCTTGTGACAACCAAAGCTTGTGTTCTCCACGATCTCTAGTGATTTTCATGCCAAGAATTTGCTTTGCCGAACCCAAGTCTTTCATGGCAAATTCTTTTCCAAGACTCTCTTTCAACTCTTTGATCTTTTCTAGATCCCTTCCAACGACCAACATGTCGTCAACATAGAGCAAGAGAATGATGAAATCACCATTAGAAAATTTCTTCACAAAAACACAATTATCCGAGATGGTTCTCTCAAAGTTGTTGTCACACATAAAAGATTCAAACCTTTTATACCAATTCCGAGGTGCTTGTTTCAAGCCATAGAGGCTCCTCCTCAATTTGCAAACCAAGTGCTCTTGCCCTTTTGTAACAAACCCTTCCGGTTGTTTCATGTAGAGCTCCTCCTCCAAATCGCCATGGAGGAATGCGGTTTTGACATCTAGTTGCTCAATCTCCAAATTCAAACTAGCGGCCAAACCGAGCACAACTCGAATTGAGGACATCTTGACCACCGGTGAAAAGATTTCTTCAAAATCAATTCCCTTCTTTTGGTCAAATCCTTTCACAACTAGCCGAGCTTTATATCTTGGCTTTGCCTCTTGACCCTCGGATTTCACACGATACACCCATTTGTTCTTGAGCACTTTCTTGCCTTCTGGCAACTTCACCAATTCAAAAGTGTTGTTCTCATGCAAGGATTTCATCTCATCTTGCATGGCTTCCAACCACTTATTTTTGTGCTCCGACAACATGGCTTCTTCATAACATTCGGGCTCACCACCATCTACAAGTAACACAAACTCATTAGAAGAGTACCTTGTATTAGCCCGTCTTTCTCGACTTGACCTCCTTAGTTCTTGCACTTGAGAACTATCACTTGAAGAGGTTTCGGTTTGAGAATCATTCTCTTCATTTTGTGGGACATTGGTTTCGGTTGATTGGCTAGGATTTGGGTGATTGGTTTCGGTTCTTAGGTTGTTTCTTGAAATAGGAGTTAGGTCAACATGGCTACTTGAAGCGGTTTTGGCCTTGTCGAGGTTGCTCAAATTTTCAATGGTTTCTTGTTCAAAGAACACCACATCTCGACTTCTCACTAACTTCTTTTCAATCGGATCCCACAACCTATATCCAAACTCACCATTTCCATATCCCAAGAAAACACACTCCTTAGTCTTGCTATCAAGCTTTGACCTTTCATCCTTGGGTATATGCACAAAAGCCCTACAACCAAACACTCTTAGATGGTCATAAGAAATATCTTTACCTTTCCAAACCCTCTCGGGTATGTCACCATCCAATGCATGCGAAGGAGAGCGGTTGATCAAATGAACCGCGGTGTTCAAAGCTTCACCCCAAAAGCCTTTGGAAAGCTTGGAATGAGAGAGCATACAACGAATTCTCTCACAAATGGTGCGATTCATCCTCTCGGCCACACCATTTTGTTGTGGAGTTTTGGGCACGGTCTTCTCAAGTTTAATACCATTGGTCTTGCAAAACAACTCAAACGGACCACGGTATTCTCCTCCATTATCCGATCGGATGCACTTCAACTTCCGACCGGTCTCTCTTTCAACCTCCACAACCCATTGCTTGAACACTTCCAACACTTGATCCTTCGTCTTTAAAGAATATGCCCACAACTTTCTTGAATGATCATCCACAAAGGTGACAAAGTAAAGAGCGCCGCCGAGAGTTCTATCTCCCATAGAACAAAGATCGGTGTGAACTAAATCAAGCACACCCGGCCTCTTACTTGTTGGATTTCTCTTGAAGGCTACACGATGTTGTTTGCCCGCCAAACAATGCGTGCATGAGGTAAGTGAAGTACCATCAATAGGCACATACTTCTTTTTAGAAAGAATCTCAATGCCCTTCTCACTCATGTGACCCAACCTCAAATGCCACAAATCGGTTGAGTTACACTCGGCGGCATTCACCTCACCACACACCTTCACTTGAGTAACATAGAGCGAACCGGATTTGGTTCCTCGAGCAACAACCAAATGACCCTTCAACAACTTCCACTTCCCACCAAGGAAGCAACTTTGATACCCCTCATCATCAAGGGCACCCACCGAAATTAAATGAAGCCTCATATCCGGCACATGCCGAACATTCTTGAGAGTAAGCTTGCATCCTAAACTAGTCTCCACACAAACATCTCCAATACCAAAGATTTTGCAAACTCCATCATTCCCCATTCTAACAACACCAAAATCACCTTCCTTGTAGGAAGTGAACAAGTCACGTCTAGATGTGACATGGAATGAGGCGGCGGAATCAACCACCCAAGTGGAGTCTTGACTAGTAAGGTTCACAAAACCCTCATCGCAAGCTATGAACACTTCATCATTTGTAACAATTGCGGTGGTATTTTCTTTCTCATCATCTTCTCTTCTTCCCCTAGATTGATCTCTCTTGGAGCCATCATTCTTGGCTTTCAACTTCCGGCATTCACTTCTCTTGTGGCCGAGCTTCTTGCAATAATAGCATGTAATCCCCTTTCTTGACTTGGACCTCCCCTTTGACTTATCCCTATCATCATCACCATAAGCATTTCTTTGAGTACTCCTTCCACGATTTTCGGTGACAAGAGCCGAAGACTCACTAGTGATCCCCAACTCCTTACGCCTCAACTCCTCATTGAGCATGCTATCTTTAACCATGGCTAGGGTCACAACACCATCGGGTGCCGAATTACTCAATGACACCACTAAAGTCTCCCAACTATCGGGTAAGGAACTCAACAAAATCAATGCTTGCAACTCCTCATCCAACGCCATTTTCATGGTAGATAAACGGTTCACACAATCTTGGAACCGACTCAAATGATCCGACACCGAGGAACCTTCTTGGTATTTCATGTTTACCAACTTCCTAATATAGAAGGCCTTATTTTGAGCGGTCTTGCGCTCATACAAGCTTTCAAGCTTTTCCCACAACACCTTGGCATCGGTTTCGGATGAGATATGGTGATAGACGGAATCATCAACCCATTGTCTAATAATGGCTATTGTCTTCCTATTAGACACTTTCCAAACATCATCGGTGGTAGTAGCGGGTTTGGTACCCGAAAGGGGTTCATATGCATCCTTGCAATACAACAAATCTTCCATACGAGACTTCCAAATGGAGTAATTGGAAGATGTAAGCTTAACCATGGTACCACTATTACTCTCTTCCATTTTAGACACAAACCCTAAATCCCAAATGCAATACACCGGTCAAAGAGAACCTCACCTCAATACGGCGGAGTAACGGCCACTCGCGACTCGACGGCAACAACCCGATCGATGTCGGAAACGGAGGTGATCAACGGCTGCGGCTCGGCAGCGGCTAGGGTTTGACGGCGGTGACTCGACGGCTAGGGTTTCCGCAACAGCGACTTAGCGGCGACGAACCTTGCGCTCTGATACCAGTTGTTGAGATTAGAGAGGAGAGAGAGTGGTACAGAGAAAGATCGAGTGAGAAGAGATGGTGATTTTCAGTTTTTGTTTAGCACCCAGAGGCTTGCGTACAGAGCCAACAGAGAAGAAAATGAGACAAAGTGTTTTTGGTGGGCAAAAAGTTTTGGCCCGATTTTCTCTATTCCCTTTTATTAGTTAGATTGCTTTACAATTTACACAATCAACCCTACTAAATAAGTTAATTACAAAGGGACAAAAAAGAAAATTACATGAGGAGGGAACCCAACAAAAGTAATATATGTAATATATATAGTTTATGTTAATAACATAACAGAAGTATCTATAGTAAGATTGTTTAGATAATATTCTTCATGTAAAAGAATATATATATATATATATATTAGATTTGAAATTCAAAATTAATTGAAGTTTATCAAAAAAGAAGTAACTCATACTGAAAAAGAAATACATAAATATCGATGTTTGTTCTGCTCGTATCAGACATGTCATGCACTAGTGACAGCGAGCTATGACCAGTCCTGAGGGCTGAGGCCTTTATCAAATTTACCATTTGATGTGATTTTTTTAGATAAAATGCCATGACATTTCGAGTGAATTGTTTAATATGTATGAGTCCCAAGTATCCCAAGATAGATCACCTGCGGATCACACTGAAATAGGGGGACCAACGCGTGCAACTTGGTTGGTTTCTGCCTGAGTAAATTGTATATGAAATCCACGTACGTAATTGTTAAAATAATAAAATTAATATTTAATATACACATATATACACTCAAGGACGTCGACGACCTAATTAATTAAAGGATCGAGTAAATGTTGCTCTTAGCTCGCAGCACAAGCACCAAATAAAAAGAATCGTCAGCAAATTAATTAAAACCTACTAGAGAAATTAACGTCCATCTTTAAAAACATAAGATAAATTCATAATAAATTTCTATAAGTTTGGTTTACATTATGATCCCAACGGTAGATACAGTCACAAAGAAAGAGACCCCACTACGTATAAAATGATTTATATCCCACGTAAGGACAAAAATTCAAGAAATAAATATGTTACTTCACATAACGCATAAATCAATATTGTTTAGGTACCATCGTACGATATACTTATCCCATTAATTAGAAATGTTTTGTTCAAGTGTGATGACGCATTAGCAAAGAAAAAATGGGGACAAGGAGAGCCACAGGAGCGGAAATGCCTGACGGTCACCTGACACAGACGCAGTGGTTCCTTTTCAAGCCTTTGTACGAATTTCTATTCTACCTAGTTATGAATACGCATTGTTGCCTCTTTGCTCTACACGCTCTTATAAATTTAATCCATCCGTTTCATGTTGGAGTTGGATCGAGCTTTTCTTAGCGACCTCTTAACTGCAGTCTGCAGATATAATTTTTCGTCTATATTTGATGTTTAGTTACTTGAAAGAAATATTTAAAGGCTTGGGTAGTATAGCCGGAGCCGAAATATTTTGTTTGTTGAGACAGAAGAGAAAAAATAAATCTATAATATAGATGAGGTAGAAGACAAAATCTAGAAGAGGCTCTATTACTACTCAAAGCATTCTCTGCGTTGATATCAGGCTGCACGAACATGGAATCCAACATAGATGCACGGTGATTTTGCTATGTTTTGTTGGAGAGAACAAATTTAAGCTCATACAAAAGTGAAAGAATAAATGAATATTACGCACTGAGCTATGCCTTTTTCATGAAAGACCTCTTGGATATATTAAAAAAAAAAGTTTAAGTGGCACTACTTGTAAGATTTTTAAATTTTGAATTAAAACAAAAACTACACTTATTCTTTCTATATTTTTTAAATCATAAAAACTGAATTATAATATTATGCTACGTGGGAAAACAATAACAAAAGTCTTAAGAGAGTATGTAATCCCATAGGCCATAGGCCCATAGTCATGTAACATGGTTGTGGGCCGAACATTAAAAATCAACTATATAAACATTAAAATTTAAAAGGCTCTCTAATTAGCAGAGATCCACGTCGAAGTATATAGGCCCAACAAGTATAATAAGCCATTAAGCCTCCATATCTGTCTTGAGAAAAGGCCCAGTGATTTTAGGCCCAATAGAAGTAGCGGATTTGACCAAACCAAACCCAGTGGCGCTGTTAGGGGTGTGGAAACGTGGTAAGTGGCACGGAACATCCTGTTCCATTTGTCGTGCCGGTAAGGAAAACGAAATTTATTTGAATGCCACTGTGTCACTTCATTAAGCAAACAAAATGTACAAAAATACCTTAACGAAGTAAATTTCGCTGTCACTTGCCGTTTCACTAAAAACGAAATAAATTTCAATACCGTCAACCGTTCCACTTACCGGAAACGTGACGGCATAACAGTTTAACGGTAGTCCGTAGAATTGCCAAGGGCCTGTCGCTCTCTCTCGTCAAGCCACATGCTGTCCTGTCAAGCCTGTCGCTCTCTCTTGCATAGCTAGTTGCATCCATTTTCCTACTTACTCCACCGTAGAATTGCCAACGGCCACACAAGTGACAACATGCAACACGTGATCAACTGGATCATACTGCTGGTTTTGAGAATTTCAAGTGACACACACACATACTGACACCTCACTCCTTCATGGAGTTCTCAAAAAATAGGAAATAAAGGACACCTCACTGTAGACCAGCCACATGCAATTACTGTTACTTTCAACTTATTCATTTCAAACTTTTTATTCCAAAATGCTCCGCCTCTTCAATTTTTTTCCTCGCCAACAGTTGGATTTATTAACTTGAAAATTTTTTTTTTGGTTAACAGAATCGTGCTAATTTCTTTTCGTTTTACAAGTATTTTGTCTGCTTTATCAATCAAGTAACTGCTAGTTTCGGTGTCAAGTAGTCATCAGATGATCAAATTTTGTTTTAAAGAGTATTATGGATTTATCAAGTACGGAGTCAATACAAAGAAGGCATTATCATTATACAAAAGAAGAAAAGAGAAAAAAGAAAAAAAATAATAAAAAGAAGAGTTTGTAAAGAACAAAGATGGAACAAATCTGTCATGTACAGTTAGAAAACACAAAACCGGGTGTGCATCCCGGTAAAGGCTCGTAATAGAACGGCTCAGCAGGGTGCCGCCACATTGCACCAGAAGCGGCAACAGCAGAAGCAGCAGTAGCCGTAGAAGCAGCATCTGTACCATGATCAACGGCCCGGTCATGATCCTTTTCTGACATGTAGTTGTGTTGCACGGGTGATACATCGAGCGGGGAGAGAAGCGGTATCGGGGCTTGCCAGTTGGAAATGGAAGTGATTTCTGCCGGGCCCACTTGGATCGAAGCGGGGGCTTGCATCTGCAAACGGCTTCTCTGCCGATGTAGCTTGCGGCCAGATTTGTTTTTGTTGATCATAGGAGATTGGGAGGGGGATGGGGATAGGGATAGGGATAGAGAGGTAGAAGAAGAGTTGGGGGTTTCCATGATTTCTGTGGAAATTTTGGGACACTGTTGAAAAGTGAGACTGAGAAAATGAGGATGACTGAAGTGAAGGAGAAACAGGGAGGTTTTATTTCTAATCTCACTTCACTCCTCTAGAATATATCTTTAGTAGAATAGTTGTTAAAATTGTGTTGTTTAATTATGGTCTATAGATCGTTATATATATACCTTTTTTTTGTACATTTTATATTACTTTCTCTTGTACGCTATTATTACTTTGTACCATTGTTTTATTTTTGCTTGCAAAGATGCGAGGTCAGATAAACAATTGATCGGGCAAAAAAAGAAGGAACTCAGCTATATTATATTTTTTGCGTTGGTTTTGTTTGTAAAATTGGTTTTCAACTTTTGAAGCAGCATTAAAACGTTTAACATGTTACTAATTTATAGAACTATATTAAAACTATATGATGATCCAAGTCGCATTCATTTCCATGACAAAAATATAGTCATACCATATCATAATTTATAAGAAAATCTTTTTGATTTAAGGGTACTACATAGAATTAGTCATTTAACAGCTAAGTTCCTACTTTATTTTGGTGTGGTTCCTAGGTCTTCTTTCTTGCAATAAAATATTCTATTTCATATATTTTTAGCCTCAATGAAGATATTTGTTTGATCAAAATAAAATAAAATAAAATTATAAAATATTGTTAATTAAAAGTTCATAAGAATTCCCTCCTCTCTATGATCAAACGCACGGATAAATTATTTTATTTATAGAGAACGAGCAACAATGAAATTCACCTTCTTATTCGTATGAAACATCCAATGATATTTTACCTTCCTGCTTAACTATTATTTTGGATCAATTTTGCAAGGAAAAATCTCATGAAATTATCTTGGAGCGTTTTCAAAGGATTGCAGTTAATCTTCAATAAGATCATGTGGTTGGCACGTGTCAGTGGTTTTTATAGGTTTGTCATATCTACATAAAGAGATCATGTGGGGGAGGTAGATCTAAAAAATTTGTCGTCAGTATAAATTTTTTTGCAGTTCCGAGGATCTTTGAAGTTTGAACGGTCGTTCATATTTGTGGTAACTAACACAAACTTTTTGCTTTCACGGTTTCACTTTCACTTTCATCTTGATCCATAATGGAAATTTAATAGAAAGAAGAAAACAGTAAAAAATAATATGGCTTAGCTAAACTACTTTATATACTAATATATTCATTTTAACAGATGCTATGCGCAAAAACAAAGGAAAGACATTTGAAATTCCAAATCATGTAATATATTACTGCTATCCAACATTCCAACTGTGGCTGGTTTTCAATTCTGGCTGAAAGATGTATGTAAACTATCGGCGCCTCTGCTTTCCTCAATTGGAAAGGATAAAAATAGTACTTTATGACCCAGCAAAACTGGGAAACATCAACTTATTGTGTGCGCCCACTTAAAATTTACAACTTGACACAAACCCCTACAAAAGATAAGAAACAATATTTAATCCTTATCCGTAGCTAATCCGTTATCTGAAATATCCATACTTTCTTTCTCACCGTTTGTTTCTTGAGAATTGTTACCTTGGGGAGTATTTGGAAGGGAGTGAGAATAAGAAAAGATGAAAAAATGAAAATAAATTTATTATTAAACAATTAAAACTCTTCATAAAGTTACACACTTTTTAATACTTCTTCCTACTTCTTCCCTTATTTCTCTTCTTCCCACACCATTCAAACGGAATCTTGGAAAAGAACGAAAGATGAATAATAAAAAAAGATGAACAATAATTTTCCTTGCTAAATATGAAAATTTGGTTATTGAAAACAAATATATAAGAATTTAAAGATTTTGTTGCTTTTCTAGGGGTACGTATGATATTCTGACACATTACATTACAATTTACAACGGTGCCCTTATCTTTCAAAAAGCAGCTATGTACAAAAGCAAAAAAAAAAAAATGCTTTGACAACATCGCACCGTCAAAATTTGACCATGATGCAAAGTATACAGACTATAATCAAGCCTCCATTTTTTTTTTAAAAAAAATTCTTTTTCGCTTTTTAACTTACAGATTGTTTCCTCACTTTGTTGAACTGCAGAAAGTTCTAGTCCTTTAAATATATAAATCCCAAAAATTATATTTCTAGATGCAGAAAATTTTGCGCAAGTCTTCAGTTCTTCAGGGCTTTTCCTATCCTCTAGCGACTAGCGTCCAGTTTACATAATTGCAACAAACATTTTGGTACAAGTCAAAACAAACATCGACCTCATACAAGTGACTATTTTGGAGCTAAAAAGGGCAAAGAAAATGGGAAGAAGACTATTTCGAAGATAACCTTGCGTTGATACTAATTTAGGGGTCCACTGACAAAATATGCACAAAGCATAGTTAGCAAAAATTTACATCAAAGTTATGCTAGCGAGGAACATACTATCAACAAAATTGGATGGCTAATATTTCAGCTACATCCATTCACCTCGCTTATAGCTTGATAGATACTATAAAGATAAACCGTCTAACTAATAAGATTGATAATTTATCCTCATTTAAATAACATCTTGAGCTCCTCAATTCTTGCTGTGCGAACTTCGTCATCCGTGAGTGCACCTGAGATCATTCTCTGCTTCCTATCCTGCACCTGCTGCATCCTTTCTTCCACAGAATCCTACACAATCAACAGGTACAAAGTTATAAGGGATTTGGTAAATAAAACTTCCCTAGTACAGAACAAATATAATAAATTAGGCCCTTGAGAAAATAAGTCTAGCTTGTACCTTGACAATGAAGCGCCTGACTTGGACCTGTTTCTTCTGCCCAATACGATGAATCCGCATGATTGCTTGCTCTTCAACAGCTGGATTCCACCATGGATCCTGCATTGCAAGCATTTACTGTTAGATTTATACATCAAGAGGTTTTATTTGAGACTGATCAGCCAGATAAGCAAACCAACTAAGAATCCATAAGCAATTTCACTATGAGATATCAATAGTAAGATATTAATGCAAAAATAAAGGAAAAAAAAAAACTGCAGAGTAACTTTCAAACATGTGAGCATGGTATGTATTTCCATCCTATCAGGCACTTTAATGTAATGTTGGTTCTAAATGGGATGTACCTATCTCCCTAATTACATATTATGGGCAACCATTTGAAGACCATATATTTTGAACATATAGATATGGGCACGTTATGGTACAAACATAAATTTGCATAAACAAATAATGTAAGTTTCAATGTTTACAACTTTTGTGTCTTTCTTTTACAGAAATAAGAAGGGATGCATTACCGTCAAGAAGACATTTGAAGCAGCAGTCAGATTAAGTCCAACTCCGCCAACCCTCAATGACATCAATAGCACCTATGTTTTGAAAATTGCTTATTATTTCACGCTGACCTTATGAACAAATTTAAAGCTTACAAATTAATGTAAAAACTTTACCAGCTTATTCTTAGATTCATTGAACTCTTTTAAAACCTGCTCCCTCTGCTTCTGTTGGAGCTTTCCATCAAAACGCAGGAATCCAATGTTTTTTCTCCTCAGCGGTATCTCTAAAAGATCTAAAAACCCAGTCCACTGACTAAACACTATACTCTTCTCTTTCTTCTTCTGTACCCCCTCCAGACACCTAATCAGCTTGGCAACCTTGCATGACTCCTTCCATTGGTTCTCAACATCAACCTGGAACCGGTTCTCAGTCGGGCAGGTGATCAGATCTGATTTATTCAACATGCGCCTACAAATAGGGCAGGGACCGCCTTCTGGAGTTTGCCAGCTGGCAAGAAGACATTCACGGCAGAGTCGGTGTGCACATGGGGTAAGCACTGGGTCATCAGACGCTGACTCAAAGCAGATGGGGCACTCAGTAACTACACCTTGGCGAAGGTTTTCTACCACCTCTTCTACATATGCTGGTGTGGGTCCAGCAATTGAGTTGGTTTGTGAAATATCAAGGAAACGCCGTGCCAACTTATCAAGATCAGTGTACTCACTAGTGCTTGCTTGGCTGTGAATACGAATGAAGTTAGAAACTAACTTATTACCTGTACATTGACATTTGGGTCCGCCAGGCTGCATATTTTCTGTTTTGGTTTAAATTTAATTGGTCCTAACATTGACATTTGTTTTTAGTAGGGACACCATGCTCAGCTGATGACGTGGACACTAAACAGAATAAGCAATCTAACTTTTAGCACAGTAATGACACAAGTGGCATTGCTATGAAAGTCAATGCCCTTGTCTTTAATGAAAATGACATGGACAATGATGTTGTTACACTTGTGTCATCAAATTGAAACCAATAGGGGATAACTGTGATGATTTAAGGACCTCCATGTAATTTACTCTATAGAGAAAAAAAAGTTATTTCTTGAAATCCACAAATGAAGATATAACTCCCATCTTACAACAATTTTAGCAAAAGTGATTTTTTAACAACCTTTGAAAAGTTTGGCATAATTATCAATTGCCACTAAGATTGATGACAAAGTTTTAGGTAACGTACCTCATAACGAGAAACGGGTGGTTACAGCACTGCCTTAATCTGAGCAGAAGCTCAAGAATTGATGCGTAGTTGTGAAGAACTTTGCCTTTTGCGACAAATTGATCAAATTTCACCTGTTTTTCATTCGTTAGAAATTTAGAATAGAAAAATTTTACATTATTACTCCTGATGAAATGAGAAGAGCATTACAAAGTAGGCGAAAGTTTAGCAAATGGCCCTTAAAATTTTAGCACTGCTTGAAACATAGAATGCTTGAAATGAACCTGTGATCTCCTAAAGAGAGCTTGGTAGAAATCCCTTTCAGCCTCAGATGGTTCACATTCCACAACTTGCACATTAACAGGAGGAAGCACAAGGATTGGCCTGACAAAGAAATAGGCAAATAACTGTTATCCTGTAAAACAAAAACACCTTCTGTGAAGTTCAAGGTTCTGTTCCAATATATTTTACATAGCCTACCTTCCCTCCTTATCTTTAGTTTCTTTAGTTCTCCTAAGCATCAATGACCTTAAAATTGCCTTCACCAAATTCAACCCTCTTTCTTCGCCATTTTCGTAAGGTCTTTGGATCAATTTACTCCACCTTGAATGAAACGAGAACAATATAGTTTGAAAAGCTTACAAAAAATAGGAATATTACAGAGAATTATTCATATGTACCAGTCCCAGTTGCACCATGGCTTGACGTGCAAAAAGCGAAGAAGACTGTAGAGGTCCTCCAGGTTATTCTGAAGCCATAAAAGAATATCACAAGAACATTTATATTAAATCCAAACAAAACATCTTCAGGAAGAGACAATACAAAAGTTTACAAAGCAAAAAAAATCTTAAATATATATAAATATATAATTATAAAAGACTCCATTTTCATAATAATAAAGAAGTGGCTGGTTTTCTGAAAAAAAAAATTCTCGAGAACATGGATGCAAACCTGGAGGGGAGTCCCAGTCAAGCACCACCTACAATGTGAGCGCAATGCAAAAGCTGCTTGTGCAACTTTGGTTTTAGATGATTTTATTGTATGTGCCTCGTCTAACACCACTCTGTACCAATTTATCTTGTGGAAAATGCTGTTGTCTTGTGCACCCTGCAAAAATATTAGAATACAGTAAGTACATTGATTGTGGCCAGCACTGCCTACACTTAATTTTTATCAGCATTTCTTTCTTGGTCCCTTGAGCTAATAGATATCAAGTTTCGGACATCTATAAATGAACACAATTTAATTTGCAATTACCTACTAAAGTTTGCAACAATTATAATTCATTTTATTTGTACAAATGTGATGGACAAAATGTATCATATTATACACTTAAAAAAGTTGTTCCTAGATATGACAAACCACATTTCCCAAGCTCATTTTTTTTATCTTAAATTAAGCAAAGCTGATTAAATTTTAAATATAGTCTAAATTTCAAGAAACTCATCTATGAATCGAGTTGAGGCCTGAATTAGTACCAATACCTATTTTGTCAACTTTAGCTCTACTTGATCTGGTCCTTGGTTCTACCATGTCAGAGTTATTTCGACTGACCCAGAACGTGAAATGCTGGTGGTTTCTAAAACTTGATACGATCTTGCACAGTTGCACAATTATATGTCCAAAAGAGAATTTACTTATTTACTTACAGGTTTATAAGCTGAGCTCAAAACACCATAAGTAGTTAATACAACATGGTGGCGAGTAATAATTCTTGTTTCAGTAGTTCTATCACCGCCATAGTGTACAAATACAGAAAGAGATCCTGGCTTGGCATGACACTCGAACTCATCCTGCAGTACTTCCAGTTAGATAAGCTTTGCAGTTGCAATATTAAATGTCAGCATAAAAAACTATTTTGTTGATTCACCTTCCACTGGCCTAACAATGCCATAGGGCAAACAATGAGAGTGCCCCCTTTGACGTAGTCTTCTGAGTCACTGTCATAGAATTCAGAATTCTTTCCTCTTGGGTTTGACAACACAAGTGCTATGGTCATGACAGTTTTTCCCAGACCCATTGCATCAGCCAGAATCTATTTTTATTTAAAAAAATATAACAAATTATTGAAAAAGTTCTGTCAGTTGTGCACCTAGAAAATGTTACAATGTGAAGAATCTACCACAAAAAAGAAAACGATTAATTGCAAAATGAAATTCGCAGATGGTGCTATGTTAGAAGTTGAACGTTAAATACATCTACAGATGGTGCTAGTACTCTCTTTTCCTCATTTTTTTCCTAAAAGATGGGTATGCACCTAAGAGAGGACAAAGGGCTATTTTGGATGTTTGATGAAAGAGGAAGAAGGTTTGCAACATACTTTTCCTGGGAATTGAGAGAGCATTTATCATGGATATATGGATGTTTGAAGTTTTCAGGGTTATAGAAGAATTTAACAAAAAAAATCCCACATAGTTACAGTAATAGTGAAGATAAAATTGATAGATATGACCATACCCCCCCTCTTGTTGTCTGTGTTACACTCGGGAACTGAGTTGTAGCTTCACCAGAGAAAACATTAACATAAACAGCAGGGGCCCTCCTGGTAACACAAAAGACATCTATATCAGAAATGACATTTAGCAAATAAAAAAGTTCTGCCAGTTACATTAATAATAGAACTATTGCATACTGGTCAATGAGTTTGTAAGAACTCCAGCAAGGATGAAGGGTTTTCGATGCTTCCTCAACATTCACCCCTTTCTCAAGCCCAGACATCCAATAGAGAGCCTGTTTCTGGTATGGCTTTAGTTTACATACAAGGGTTCTTGGTGGCTCAGCTTCCTGCATAAAAGATAGAGAAGTCATTACCGAAATTTGAAGCAAATATAGGGACACAGATAAAAGAAGTTAAGAATACCGCTAAATTATAATTATCGGCTGTGCCGACAAGTTTATTCAGAGAAGCCTGAGAGATAGCCTGTTCGTCCTTATCTAGGTCAGTATAAGCTTCACCTTCAACTCCTTTTCGCTTCTTTGATGAACCAACTATCTGACTTGGCATCTCTAAGTCATACATATCATCCTAAATATATTAAGTACCAAATAGTTGTCAGAAAACATTGAACAATATACACATGAAGGCTATCATTACCGTTCAGGATAATGTACATTTTTGCCTTAGACAAAGAAAAAATATTGTTGATTGGGTCTAGCTTACTCTTAAGTGAAGGGCCCGCTTCCTTGAATTAAGCTCGTTTCGAGTGAACTCAGCCTTTAAGAAGACAACATACAAATCATACTCAGAAAAGCAGAGAATTAGATAACAATTTTGATAAAACGTGAGATAATTAAGAGTTTACTGACCCCTTTGATTGGCTTAATCTTGAGCATATTAATTAGTGTTGCTAGAGGATGTGCTGGGAATTGATATCTGACGGGGCAATTTGCTCACAGACAGCTTTATCGCAGTCAATGAAAACCGAGATATGGATATAGAAGCTGTGAATTTTTTATAATCCAAAAACAGAAAAATATATAATTATACATTCATAAACAGTACTAGAAGTAGACAACTTTTACAAGCCCAATTTCATATATACAGCTAATGCAAGTGCCCCCCACATGCCTCAACGATCTTTAGAGAAACAACCTTATAATTCCTCCACATTTACTCTATTTTGCTTCATTAAAGGATCTAGGAGTGAGGTATGCACCACAAATATTACAGATACAGGTACAGCAACATAGCACATATGTTAAACCCAAGGATAAGAAAAGTCATATTTAACAAAAAAAAAAGAAAAAAAACTTTACCTCACATAAAGTAAAACCTCTTGCATGAGGTTCAGATTCACAGTGGGAAATACACATCGGCCGCTGATCTTAACCTTTGATGAGTTGACAAGTGGCACAAGACGTCTTGTCCACTCTGGTGGCAACTTTCCAATCTAAATAATTACACAGAAAAAATTCTCTTATATTTTCTATCAATAAAGTTCCAACTTTATCACCACAATGCATGATTTATTAACATACCTCCCCAGATCGTTTTGTGGAAAATCGCACTATCGTTGAGAACGCAGCAGCAGTCTTGGCCCTGATACGGACCCCGCCAAAATCCCTATCAGTTGCAGGAAATGCGAAGTGAACAACTTCTCCAGCATCCAACAGCCTCTTCCCCCGGCATGTCGACAACCCAGGTACATAGGATTTCCCCACCAACAACCAGTCATCCTCCTCTGGGAAGTCCCCGAGTTCGGCCTCATCTGGGTCTGGTATGACTTGGAGCCTCTTATCTGACACAACACAATCGGGTGGTCTGATAGCCCGAATGGGGCGTGGGTTTAGGTATGGTAAGGGATGGGATGTGGTGAGGTTTTCGACGGGAACATCAGAGCTCTCACTTCTTTTCTTTTCTTTATCTTCGAGACCACGTCTTCTTTTCATGTATTCTTTTAAGCTTTCACCAGGCAGCGGCCTAACATAGTCATCTTTTATGCTAGACATACTGGTTTCTTCCTCCTTAGGTACGAAATCGGGTTGTTCTTTTTTGACAATGGGTGTGAACTCGGGTTGTTCTTCTTTTAAAATGGGCGTGAACTCGGGTTGTTCTTCTTTTAAAATGGATGTGAGTTCAGATTGTTCTTTCTTAACAAAGGGTAAATCTTGCCTTTTTTGAGAGTCTACATCTTGGTTTAGTTTCTCCTCTTTAACTTTAATCTCGGTCTCGGAGATAGGTTCAGGCTTAGATGAGTCTTTTTTGGCAAAAGAACTCACAGGCGCATTTGATCGAACAGGCTGCATGCAAACCTCCTGTTTTGGTGAATCAAGGAGAACATTTATTGCACGGTTTGGATTGTTACCACAAGCGTTGAGGGCTTGGATAATGTCGCTATCTGTGTATTCTGACCCAAGCACTGATCGGACGGTTGAGATTTCTTCAGCTAGAAGAATCTGAGGTTCTGGCGTTTCAAGCCCTGAAATCTCCATTGAAGGAGAGAAGAAGTGAGAGAGGGAGTAAGAGAAGACGATGGTAAAAATGTTGAAAAGTTGATAAAAAGAAAGTGCCCTTTTCTGTGTTTTAGGAGTGGGAAAAATTTGGCGGGAATTGAAGAGCAAAAATTACTGAATGTTATTGGTCTCTCGTACGCCATCGGTCTAAAGCGCACAATTTTTGAGTGGGTTCATGCTGTCAGAAGAATAGGAGTATTAGACCTGCTGTAGGCGAAAGATTTTGGGGCGAAAGAGTTTCCGGGAAAATTTTATTTCGCTGTAATGGCGGGAAATTTGGGGGAGGGTTTCGCAAGGAAGTATCTTTTAGATTGCCTGAATAATTTTGTCAGTGACTTGGTCTCTTAAGCCAATTCTATGCAATAATAATAGGAGAATTAATTTATATTCTTTTTTTGGGGAACCTGCGCTTTTTCTGGCGCGAAAAGGTAAATTTTCACGAGGTAATTTGGAAAACCCATTTCGCGGTATTTTTTTTTTCTTTTCCATATGAAATGGACTGACTGGCTGAATTTTTTGGGCTTTTTGGATATCATGGGCCCCCAATATTCTGGGACGAATAAAAGGACTTTAAATTATTTTACAAAATAACGAGTTCAAGAATTCTCACTCCATAAATTGTTGCATTTCTTTTGACAAAAAAGAGTTTCCATTTATGACTGAGCTAACGGATGGCAGTTACTCCTTGTCATGTGAAACATCATGATTCATGCAGTCAAAATTGGTCAATTCTCTCCACGAATATTGGCAGAGCACTACAACCGTTACATTTAGTGATGCGCAAATTATGTACACTTCAATATTTATGTGTGTTGACCATGTGACCAGGACCATGTTTTTGAATGTTTTCATGGGTTAAATTTATATTTGATACTATGTTTTACTTTGTTCACTCCACATTCAGAGCCTTCTATTTGTCTCAATAATGGATAGTTTAGTATCGTTGTTTCTCATTATAATTACTCTTCCATTGGTGCGGGTTACTTCGAGCTTGCTTGAGAATGACAAGGAAATATATCTAGTTCTTGTCGACGGTGAGCCTGTTGCATTTCAACAAGTAAATGCAACGTTGCACAACCATGATGAATTGCATCCATCAAATAGGTATAGTACATAAAAGGTTAATTTGATAACTAGTGAGATATAGCTAGCCTAATGCATTAAATCTAACAGAAGAAATAAATAGTCTGGTAATTGCAACGAAAATTTGAACTGATCAATGTTACTGGTCTTTTCAATAGATCATTGGTGGTTCTTCTAATCATTCGCTATAGTTTATTATGGTCATTTTTCAGAAATGTATACGAAGTGCAAAAGAGGATATTAGTGGAATTTCATGATTCGCTTCTTCAAAGCACATTGGAAGCCGGCACTTACCGCAAGCTTTACAGCTTCCACCACATTGTAAATGGATTTGCCATTCACACTACCCCTTCTCAGGTTAAGAGATCGCCTAATTTTCAATTAGTATTTTCAACAATAAGCTCTCTCTGTGTTCTTACTTTTTTCCTTGTATTTATTTCATTTAGATAAAGAAACTTCAATTGGCTCCTGAAGCGTTGACGATAGAAAAAGACCGAGGTACAAAGCTAATGACAACATATACACCACATATGTTGCGCTTGCCAGAAGATGTATGGCATCGAAAAGGTCAACGACCAAAAGATGGTGAAGGGATGGTAATAGGAGTGATTGATACAGGCATTGACCCAATGCATCCAAGCTTTGCGTATAACCCAAAAAATCCTGATGGACATAGTAAATGTATGCCGTTATTTGCTGGTATATGTGATATCGGTCCCTATTTCCCTGTTGGTTCATGTAATGGTAAGATAATCACGGCCAGGTACTATGCGGCAGGGGCTGCTGCTGTCATCCTTCTCAATGCTTCAAGGGACTTGTCTCCATTTGATGTGTCAGGTCATGGCAGGTTTTCTCTTTAATCCTGATCTTTTGTTATTTTCTTTTCTATATATCCATAATCAAACTACAGAAAAATGATAATTGCCTAACAGTAAGATTCCTGAATTTAGTCATGTGGCTTCAGTAGCAGCTGGGAATAGGGGAGTTCCAGTAGTGGTTAACAGCTTCGTGTATGGGTTTGCTAGCGGAATGGCACCTAGTGCAAGGTAATTTATCATAAAAAACTAATTGTCACAAAAAAATTTATGCTTCATATAACTGGACACATCACTTATATAAGGTACATTATCTGGCACTACATTTTTCTGTTGAAATATTTGCATCTGCAATCGTATGCCATTGGCTTGATCAAGCAGATAGTTACATGATTGCACATAGATGATTACAGCTGTTGTGTTTATTTGAACAGGTTAGCAGTGTACAAGGCGATGTACCCTGCAGGAGGTACTGTTGCAGATATGATTTCGGCCATCGATCAAGTTAAACCAATCAACAAGATTATCTTCCTTCAAATGTTTACCTCTCTAGTGTCTATATTGTTGTCAATCTCATTCTCCTCAAATTTTCTCTAGGCAGCTATAGACAGAGTAGACATACTGGTGCTATCTATAGGTCCAGACCAACCGCCAGCTGATAAAATAACATTTATGAGTGTGCTTGATATTGCATTGCTTTTCGCAAGACGGGCTGGGATATTTGTAGTTCAAGCGGCTGGCAACCGAGGACCTGATGCAGCCTCTGTTTCCTCTTTCAGTCCTTGGGCAGTGGGAGTTGCGGCGAGCACCACAAGTAGAGCTTATTCCCCTGTTTTGGTGCTTGGTAATGGCCATGCGATTAAAGGAACTGGCTTATCAGGTAATTTTTACATGTGTCGTGCAAAAATGATAGATCTGCTCTCAAAGTTTTTCCCGTATTAGGGTCTCTTCGTTAAACAAAAAAACTCGTTGTACTTCTTCTTTCGTCTACCTCGCTATGTTATATTAGGCGCTCATAAAGTGTTCGATGAATTTGTCTCAATGATATTTTTTTTGTGTTGATGAGGTTTCTAGTACCAATGGTATCCTGGCTGCACATGTTCACTTCTATTTCGATGAACTGCCAGTATTATGTTATTGTCTATTTGATGGCAATATTTTATTGCAGCACCAACACCTGGAGATGGGCTCTTCCGATTTAGGCTAGTCGCTGCTAGGGATGCCGCTTCAACTTCCACAGCCAGTGCTGAAGAATGTCAAAACCCAGAGGCACTAAATCCATCCATAGTGGCTGGCAGCATAGTTCTATGCTTGTTCTCACAAGGATTCTATAACGGGACAGCAACCATAACGGCAATCCTCGACACAGCGACTTCTCTTGGATTTGTTGGTTTTGCGCTACTAGCTAATCCTCTGTATGGAGACTTCCTAGCTGAACCACTCCCTTTCCACACACCTGGAATTATGGTTCCTAGTGTAGCTGATGCACAGGTCAGGTTTAGATCTTGACTTTCAGAAATATTATATGCCTCTATTTTTTTGAGATTAACCTTCTGTGCCATTGTTAAAATTTATTTTGTATTTTCCGCTGTCTGTGTTCATCTGAATGACAGATAGGGGTGTCTAACGTTTACAACGGCAACGGAATGGCTCATTCCGTTTGCCGTTCCGTTTCAGTAAACGGTATGCTATTCCATTCCATATTCCGTTCCGTTTCAGTAAACGGTATGCCATTTCATTCCGTTATTCGTTTCGTTTGGACGGAACGGAACGGAACAACGTATATTTACACTAAAAACACTTGTATTTGTCGAAACGGAAGCGAAATGATTCGTTCCGTTTACCGTTCCGTTTCAACAACGGTATGCCCTATTATTCCGTTTACCGTTCCGCTTCTGAAAACGAAATGAAAATTCGTACCGTTATCCGTTCCGTTGGAACGGAACGGAACGGAAAACTGCGAAACGGTATATCGTTGACAGCCATAATGACAGATATGGCATCTATCTGTTGATTACATTCATAGTTGGTACTTTCATGGGCATCAGTCTCATATTGTATGATTGTCTGAACTTAAGTTTTAGTCTAATTCCAACTTCCAAACAGGTTATTTGGAACTACTATAACAACCACACTATTAGAGACATCAAGGGCATTGTAACCTCCTATGGATCATGCGCAACAATCAAAGAAGGCAGAATTGCTACATTTACTAATACTGCTCCAGCCGTTGCTCGATTTTCATCAAGGGGTCCTGACATTTCTGACAACCAACTAAACCCAGCTGATGTACTAAAACCCGACATCCTAGCACCAGGAAACCAGATATGGGGTGCATGGAGCTCGGTCAGTTTAGACAATCCCATTCTCTCTGGCCACCATTTTGCCCTTCTATCAGGGACCAGCATGGCAGCACCACACGTGGCTGGAGTTGCAGCACTTGTTAAGCAATATCACCCATCATGGACACCTGCTATGATTGCATCTGCATTGAGCACCACTGCCAGAAAGCATGACAGGCTAGGCCGGCCAATAATGTCTCACGGTCCAGATCTGTATAGGTTATATCAATCAACCCCTTTTGACTATGGATCTGGTCTTATTAATCCTTCTGGAGCACTAGATCCCGGCCTTGTTTTTCCATCAGGTAAGACCATGCATAAATTGCAAATTAAGTGATCTCTCGTCTTCACATCTCTTCTCTATACAAATTTTACTTCATACTCTGATCAGTGGCTATTGCCATCATTACAACAGACAGAAAAGAAAAATATAGATGACTAGATATCACGCAATTAGCATTGCTTATACTGCGATGAAAATGATCACATTAATGTATTTTTGGGTCATTGGGCGGGGTCATAGTTCAAATGTAAAAAAGATTAAATTAATCTTGTTTTATATTGTGACCGCACAAGGTTATAATACTTGAGATATAATTGCATGTAGAATTTGAGGATTACATTGGGTTCCTGTGCTCTCTGCCAAACACCACCTCCGAGGAGATCTTTTTGGCAACAGGAGTTGCTTGCAAGGCATCTACCAATACCCCCTCTGATCTCAATCTCCCATCAATAACCATATCTTCATTGAGAGGCTGTCAAATTATCAGGCGTTATGTGAAGAATGTGGGAGGAAAAGCTGAGACCTACCTTGCTGCAGTGCAGGCGCCTGATGGTGTAGCGGTCCATGTAGAACCATCTTGGTTTAACATAGGTCCGGATAGGATTCAACATTTGGAGGTAACATTTAATGTGACTGAAGCATCAGAATCGTTCAATTTTGGGGAATTAGTGTTTATTGGTAGTCTGGATCATATAGTTAGGTTACCACTAATAGTCTGGCCAACACTATATATAAGTTCATGAAAGGAACTTAATTTAAGATAATTGCAAGCCGTTAAATATATATTTGATTAGTTTTACATGGAACGAAATTTTCATAGTCTGAAGAATTATTACATCACCATCGGTGCAGTACTTTCCTTTGAAAGGAAATTTAACAAAAAGTAATTCAGTGGAACTTCTTAAATATTTGAGCCGTTAGAACTATCCCAAGTCCTTAACTACTACTTTTGACTATATATGTGCGATGTGATTAACACTTACATATGAAATAACGTCTAAAATCTAGGAAAAAATACTTAGGACCAAAAAATTGGAAAGTGACAAGAGCTTATTAAAGCGTGGCAATTAGATCTATATGGAAGATTTAGAGAATATTCAAACGTCATATGAAAAGAATTGACACGATATATGCATACATGCTATATGCAAACAGAGGTTTGCTCTCAATTGAACAAAAACTAGGCTTCCCTTTGTGCAACTAAAGATGCTAAGTAAGTTTGTGTTAATTAATAGAGGTGCTAAGCATGATCAAGCTACAATTGCGTGAAGCAGCTCTGGTTTAAAGAAAAAACTACATGTACATTAGGACCTAACTGATATGTGCCAAGTAATAGAGAGCTTAGATGTAGCATTCTGTATTTTTGATGTAAGCAACAAACTTATAATATATTATAAGTAAATTCAAGGTTGCCTTTATTTTCATGTTCATCTGTCCTAAAGACAACATATATGAGCATGAGACGACTTTACTAAATATAAATTTGTACCACTCTGATATTTGTATCTTTCCTGTGCCGATATAGGTTAATATGGCGAAAGAAAACGCCAAATCTACTGTACAGTGTCTGTTTATTTTTTTATTAAATAAAATGAGAGTTTTAATATCAGTTAATTTTCTGTCAAATATTTTATCGAAGCCTTTTCTGTCAAATATTAATGTCCTTAAGCTTATGTTGAGTATCAAATTAAGAAGCCAAACATGAACACATGCATGGCCTTATACAGTGTGTTTGTGACTAGTGTAAAAAATCTCCCTGCAAAAAGCTACATGCTTGAATTAAATGTGAAAACTATCTAGGCTATGTTATCATATTCTTCTGCATGCTGTTCTTTGTTGATGGCTTCTCTCTATCATGCACTTCAATAATTTGGTTCTTATAATATCAAGCTTCCTTCTAAAATAAACATGGTTCGATGAGTAGCGGCTACATATGAAGGTGCTGTGCACTCAATTTGAATAAAGTATTGACTTATGATAAATTAATGTATTGCTTATTATCAGCTGGTAGTCCAGAATTTATTTAATATAAGAGTTGATTCTTACAATAACCCAAACTAAATTTCTTGAAAAGCGTAAAGGTATATGCTATTGATATTCAAGGTATTAGATTTAATTTACATAATTATTGTCGAGGAACTTATTATAAACAAAGAAAATAAAAATATCCTTCTGGTTGACATGAACAATTCGGTACTTGAAAATATTGGAACTTTGGCTTTCAAAGAAATATTAGTGAGCACTAAGCAAACATTTTCTCTAGAAGACAAAGAAACTTCTTCAGTACTCTAAAGTTCTTTTGTTCTGATAAAATTTGTTATGTTATGAACAACTTCAAACGACGTAAAAGGAAATTGAAAAAAAAATATTGGGCACCCATATAATCCCTAAAATACAAGCACAACAGAAACTCTCATTCCTTATAATCAAGTTTTTAAATTTCACCGAAATAATACTGTTACCAAGCACGAAATAACGGTAGCGTTATATTTCCGAAAAATTGGCGATGTAACTTAAAATTTTTGCATTTGGCGGCGTAAAAATGGATGGGTCATTCAACTTAAAATTTTTTTTTTTTTGCTAAATACAAATCCATACCAAGCCCTAATTCGTTTAGCTTTTAAAACTTTAATTTTGTCTATTTTGCTTTTTGACTTGTTAATTATTTATATTTTAGTTTTTCAAGTAATTGATAAGATAGGCTAGTTGTATAATTTTTTTATGCACACCGTTTTTTCTCCGTTATATCACCGATATAACACCAAATCGCTAAATCAACTTTGTACCGTTATACCGCAAAAATCGCATTTTAAAATTTTGCTTATAATTAAAACTTTGCTTATACTCAAATTATTTTACAATGAATATTGATGCACAAATTTTTTTTTTCTTATTTTTTTAATATGGATCGTTGCATAGAACATTAATATTGTATGTTTGACAGGAGTTAATTTGGTATAATGCCATAATTTAATATGAGATAAATTTTAAATGTCATAGGCATGAAAACGATTTTTAATTGAAATGGAACATTCTTTATTTTAATAGTGTGTAGTGTTAGCCTAGAGAAATAAAATAATATTCCATGGCATATTCAGTTATTCACCACTCAAATTCTTTCTCATGAGAAGCCCCGGGAATTGTGATATGTATATAAGTTGAGGGAGAGAACAGAGAGACGCACAGAAGAAAGTAAAGGACAAAGCGAGAGAGATAAAGAGAGACAGACAGACACTGTATTGTTAAAATGCTATGCATAGTACGGATGACGTTCGTGCTACGGATTCGTTCTTGTATTTTACGCTTCAAACAACCGATCTAAATCGTTCATTATCTTCTACATATTGAAATCTTATTAGAAACTAGATTTTACATTTTTTAAATTTTTTTACTATTTTTATCAAATTTTTTTAAAATCACTGTTATTGAAGCGTCCAGAATTTATTAGATTAAGTATTTTCAAAAATTTGAAAAAAATAGTAAAAAATTTAAAAAAAATGTAAATTTTGATTTCTAATGAGATTTTAATATGAAGAAGATAATGAACTGTTTGGATCGGTTGTTTGAGTCATTAAATTCAAGAACGAATCCGTAGCACTGTGCTATGCATAGCATTTTAGCAATCCTCTTTATCTCAGATAAATACGCTGTCTTACACTTTAAATTGTACGAACTCTTAATGCATTAGGTTAGTACTCCTCAATTATGCAGAACAATTAATGGTACATGTATTATGACATGACGTGTTAATTTTCGTCAACTATTTTCAATATAAATTTCCAAATCAAAATATATATACAATATGAAATGCTTTACTACCCTTCATAACGATACTCTTATCATTTTTCTCCCCTTTTAGACAACTTGACCCAAGCACTCATGTTCTTATCACATTTCATGGGAGATGTTCACCAACCACTTCATGTTGGGTTTACAACTGATGCCGGTGGAAATAGCATTACTGTATATTGGTATAATGTTCAGACCAACCTTCACTCAGTAAGTGATCCACACTATTTGTATCACAACAACATATATGGTAAATATATACTTTGTATTGATGTAAATCATACTTATGTTGACTAATGTTTGTTTTATATATGTTAGTTATGGGACACAAAAATAATTACAACCTCAGAATCCAATTACTTTGGCAATGATGTAAATAAAATGTCTGATTTAATCAAAGCAAACATTACGCGGTATGTGTAGCTACTATTCAGAACTTTTATTTCCATCACTAATGCAAAGACCCAGTAACATAGTATCTTTGAATAAATGAAGAGAATATTTATGCTTTATAAAATTAACTTGTTTTTCCTTATGTTACTTTTTTCTATTTCTTTTTTTGTTTTGGATGGTTGAGAATAAGGTAGGAAGAAGGAATACGGGAAGAAATTTATTGGGAAGGGATAAATTTATTGGGAAGTGTATAACTTTTGTGAAGAGTTTGGATAGTTAGAAATAAATTTATTGGTAAAATGTAGTTATTCCTTATTCCGGAAAGAAGTCATCCAAACGGAGCCGTTATGTAGTCAACCCAAATAAGCCAATGGAACTCCTGCGGTTCTAGCACAGCCGCTTGTGCAGACACGTAAGATATATATTAATTACTTAAAATATTAGTTGAATTTTAAAGTTATAGTTTCTCATTCTCTTTTAAAAATATTAAATAATGCCTTAAATCACACAATATATCAGCTTTGCAACGGAGAGCATTCAACAAGCTTGTAGTTATGCATACAAAGACGCCCCCAATGGTGCATCCTTAAGCGGTATGATATTTATGGCAGATAAAACTAAAATATAAATTTTAATAACCTTCAATTTCGTTGCCGAAGAGGGCATGCTCAAAAGCTATAAAAATCAACAAAATTTGGCATTATATTTTAAAGTGATAAAATTGCCCTGTAACATAGAATCTTCATTAATATGTTTTTTCCAATTGCAGATACTTATTACTTATCCCGAAAATCAGTTGTAAATACAAGAATTGCTCAAGGTGGCGTAAGACTGGCTAATTTTCTCAACCAAATTTTTGTGTAAAATTATAATGTATCATCATAATGAGTGGCATCTGTAATAAGAAATAACCATATTAACATGACTATCATGAGCTACTTTTTATTTTAAAATGTAATAAGTTAATAATCATTGTTAATAGCCAAAATTGTTGATGGTTGTTACGGGTTGCTTCTATTTTACAATGTAATAAGCTAACAGATAAAGGTTGGCTATGTTGTATGGATGTTTAATTTTTAAATTGAAATTTGATCGTGTTGTGCTTATGGTGTTGATTTATTTATTTGAATGTGAATTTTTTCAAGTTCATGCATTAATTTTGAGTAAATTCTTTAAGAGACGTTGCCAATTCTAATTTCTTAATTGCAATGATTTCAAATATTTTGATTATAATATATGAAAGTTTATTACTTCCACGACAGACTGTGATAGAGTGATATCAAATGTAAAGTTTTGTAAAGCAGTTACTGTACACGAATTCACAGAGCCGAACAAATTAAAAACAATATTAAAATATTCACAAATTTCGAAGATAATCCGAAAATAATCCAAAAATAATCGAAATTATATAAATGATGTTGTGATATTGGTTTTTCATATCAATTTTCCAAAAACCGATACTAGCTGATACTAGCCTTTTTGCTTTTTAGCGATTTTTCAATTAAATTGGTAATTAGAGATATATCACTCTTAAATTGTAAATTAGTTTTATGCCATTATTTTCGGTTAAAATTAGAGAAATGTCACTAAAATTAGAGAAATGCCACAGTGACTTTTAAAAAGTATAAAAATGCCCTCTCATTAAGAAATGACAAAGAAATTTATTGAAATGAATTAAATTTTAAATTTTAAATTTCGAAATTTCAGATTTACAAATTTTCGAATTTTAGATTTTAAATTTTTAAAATTTTGAACTTTCAAATTTTAAATTTTAAATTTTAAATTTTAAATTTCAGACTTTCGAATTTTAAAATTTGAAATTTTAATTTTTCGAATTTTAAAATTTCAACTTTTGAAATTTGAAAATTTTTTTGTTGATGGTGTAAATTCACTTATTTAACTTAACGGTGAGATATTTCTAATTTTTATGTTTTACATTGGCATATTTTTAATTTTATTATTTTATAATGACATATTTAAAAGGGTATAATGGTTAAATTAGTTATATGGTGGCATACGTCTAATTTTATCATTTAGTGATGGAACTAAAATAATTTGTCATTTAGTGATGACATTTCTCTAATTTTTTATTTTTCAGTGGCATAAATCTAATTAACCCTGATTTTTTTATTTTAATTAATTTTAAATAATTAATACCGATTATTTTGGATTATTTTCGAAATTCGTGAATATTTTAACAATATTTTTAAATTTTTTTGGTTTGTAGACGATATAAACAGGGATAAAAACGGCAATTGTTTTAACCGTTCTTTCATTTCATTTCGTCCAAAATGAAACAAAAACAGTTAAAGATTTTAGTGGTGAACGCAACACGTAGTCAGTTTCGTTCATGTGTAATTTTGTGGTATTTTTGTGATTTCGATCATTTCGTCTAAAATGAAACGGTTAACGCAATACGTAGTCAGTTTTGTATTCAAAATGAAATGGTTAATGCAACACTCCATTTTCGTGTTCGTTTTAGACGTTATGCACCTCCAGATCAGGGCTGAAAACGGTAGCCGTTTCAACCGTTCTTTCGTTTCGTTTCGTCCGGAACTGAACAATAACGGATAAGGATTTCAGTTTCGTTTAAGGAACGGAACAACCAACGCAAATAGAAATATTGTTTCGTCTCAGAACGGAACGATTAGTGAAACTGGTACGTTTCGTGGTCGTTTATTTCGCGCATTTCGTCTAAAATTTTTTTTTATGGTTTTATTATTAGATTGCAGAGGACCTCAGCAGAGAGATCGAGGGAGAAATGAGTAAAATTAGTTTTCTGCAGCGTCGCTCCGTCATTTCTCCGTCGAACACAATCACATCTATCTCTCTCGCCTCTGCACCACCGAGTACAATCGCCGTCGAGAGCAAGAGGTGATTATAGTGCCTCCTCCCCCTTTTCCGCATGACCTAACCTGTCATTTCTCTATCTCTATTTCATACAAAATGCATAATAGTTTATTTTCTTACATCTTAATAAAATGCAAAACAGTTAGGTAGTCAAATACGGTTATAACCGTTTTGATCGTTCCCATCAACGGAACAATCAACGCAACATGTGTTAAACGGATGCAACAATCAACGCAATAAGTATAAAAATTTCGTGCATCAATGCAACGGTTAACGAAAATGACCACTTTCGTGGTCGTTTTCCACGTTATGCACCCCTACTCCAGATATAACAGAAAAACGGCCCAAAAAGATATCAATAATTTAGAAGCCCAGAATGCCCCAATACTCTTTGGAGCCCAAAAGCGTCGAGTAAAGCAGCTTCGCGCTGCGCCGGAGACCGCCGAAGCTCTCGCCCGCTCTCTTCCCCATTCCTCCTGAAACCCCCCTTATTACCCTCTCTCTTTCTCACTCTACACAGAACAGAAGCATGGCTGCATACGCACAGGATTACCTCAAAAGCGTCGTGCCTTCTCAGCTCATCTCCGAACGCGGATCCAACTTAGTCGTCATAAACCCAGGTTAGTAGCACCACTAACCCTACTTTTTCTTCATTTTATTGCTTTTTCCATCTCACTCCGGTTCTTCAAACCTTAAAATGGGTTCTCAATATGTCTATATTGACCCTTGTTTTAGCAATTTAACAGAAAGAGGAGCTTAAGTTAGTAGTTTAATTCTTTTACTGGTACATATGGTAGTACCCTTGGCTGGCAGCAATTGATTTTGTTGTTTGATCAATTGGTTGAATCATAGGTTCTGCGAATGTTCGAGTAGGATTTGCGCATCAACAAGTTCCATTTAGTGTACGACATTGCATTGCTAGATATTTTAAGCCTCGGAGTGATGGATCGAGGCACAGCTTCTTACAAGATGAGGCACTATACTTCTCTAAAACCTCAATAGATTCATTGTTTTGACATTAAATATAATGTACTGTAATGCCTGGTACTTGTACCATTCATACTTAATCTGCCAGATTTCAAGTGTTTGGTGTTTCACTGGGGTGTTAAAAAGACTGTAAATGAAGACCAATCAGTTTGGCCCCCTGTTGGTGAGGTCTGATATATGGTATCTACCAATAAGGGGTATTATGTTAAATTGATAATTGTAATCCTTTATCATTTATAATATTACATTGGTTTCAGATGCTGAATTGCAAGGCATCTGCACCTCAAAACTTGGAGCGCGAGAGGGCATATGACATTGTATGAAAATAACTTATACCTCGTTCAATTCCATTGTTCCCACCTTCTTTTTACTGCTAATTAATGACAGCTTATTTTTAAATTAGATTGCGTCCTTGTTGAAGATTCCTTTTCTAGATGAGGAAGCCCCTAGCTCCTCTCTTCCTCCAAAGGTAAGCTATACTATTTATATTGCAATTTTTATGTCTCTTTATATTTAATTTGTTGGCTACGATTTTAATTTGGTTTTATTGTAATTTATTGAGATGGGTCGTGTTGATAGTTTTGTGCCACAACAAGGCAGGAGTGATAGTGCATTCACATGGACTAATGTTAAGGAGAAAGTGTCAAAGTCTCATCAAACAGATGGTATCTTATTCCTTATTCTGAGTGTCTTTTTTCTTAGAAGATAATTTGTCTAATCAGGTATTATTCTTCGTTTGATGTGGAAAGTAGATTATTCAGTGGTAAATAGTGAACTAATAGTTGCCTTTTTGCACTTGTTTTTTTTTATAAATCATTTTTTTTTCTTTGCATACTCTTTTGCAAAATTTATTTATTACTGTTCTCCTTTTCTGTCAGAAAGTACAAGTACTGCTTTGCTGAACTCAGAAGAATACAAGTATAGAGAAATTATATTTGGTGAAGATGCCTTGAAAATTTCTCCTTCTGAGCCATACTGCCTAAGGCGCCCAATTAGGAGAGGGCACTTTAACATTTCTCAGAATTACTCATTTCAACAGGCATGCTTCTGACAAGTTGGGCGTATTATTATGGTGCTAGTCTTTGTATCAAGCTGACTCAAAATATTTTTCCTTGTAGGTCTGTGAAGACCTTATAGCTATTTGGAATTGGATACTGACAGAAAAGCTGAATATTCATTTAAAGGATAGAAGTTCCTACTCAGCAATTCTTGTTCTTCCAGAGACTTTTGATAATCGCGGTACTTATTTCAAAAAAAAAAAATTATGGAGTTTATTTTTTCACACAAAATACATCATGTTTTACATGAAAAATGGTTGGATATTTGCTTCCTTGACAGAAATAAAAGAAATGCTTTCTATTGTGCTACGTGATCTGAGATTCAGTACAGCTGTAGTGCACCAGGTTTGTACCAATTTATTTCTGATATTTATGCTTTATTGTACTGAATGCCAAACATGTATTTGAAAGGGGAAAAACTAGAGTAACGATGACGCAGAACTCTTCCTATGACATTTGCATTGCTACCATCAGATTCTTTTTTTTTCCTTAAAGCATCCCTAGTTCTTGAATTTCAATATTTCCTTTTGAATTGCCTTTGTCAGAACTTAATCCATATTACTTGTTGCTTCATTTTTTTTTTTCAGGAAGGATTGGCTGCAGCTTTTGGAAATGGATTGTCGACTGCATGTGTTGTGAATATTGGTGCTCAAGTCACATCAGTCATATGTGTTGAGGTTGTTCTAATTTCATTTCTATGTTAGATTTTCCCTACATTGAGGTTCTTTCAGATTTCTGATTATGTATTTCTACTTTCAGGATGGAGTGGCTATACCAGCTACAACTCTGACACTGCCATTTGGTGGAGAGGTAGTTCCTTATTCCTGTAGACAAAACTTAGGAAATATATTATTGTGAATGTACTGAAGCTCACATAATTATGTTTGCATAATATGCGTGTGTGATTTACTAACTTTGTTATATTTTTGAATCTTTCATGAGAACATATTGGCTCCGATAGTATCAAAATGCTGTGCAATAAAAAAAAAGAAAGAATAAAAAGATAAGTAACAGTACATATTTTGATGATATGGGAGATTTAATCCATATCTAATTCAAAAGTTGAATTGAGATTTCATATGTATGTGTGTTTCATCCTTTATGTCTTTTACTCTCATAAAGGAAATAGAAATTCCCAAAAGAAAATTTGGTTCTGAAGTCCTGTTCTGTAAGTTGTGCACTTGTGCTAATAATTGTAGCTCTAATCAAATGACTGATGTACTTATTGTAGGATATTTCGAGATGCCTTCTGTGGGCCCAAAGGCGTCGTCAAACATGGCCAAATATCCCAACAGATCCATTGCACAAACCTGTTGATCTATTAATGCTCAATAAATTAAGAGAAACATATTGCCAGATTAGAGTGAGTCTTTGTTTCACCCAAGGTCTAATTTCATTAGTGTTTGACATATAATGGATTTGTTGTATCTAACTACAATTGACCAAGACTGCACCTGATTAAATTGTTTCTATGGTAAATGCTCCTAAGGGTACTATTGGCGTTGTAAGAAATATTCCAGTATTAAGGGCTCTAAAATTCTCAGTGCAAGTTTTGATTCCAATGATATTGTTGCCTGCTACATTCTTAAATTTTTGTCATGTTATGTTTCCGTAGGAAGGAGGCTATGACGGCATAGCAGTGGTTCATTCTTATGAGCAAGATAAGCCTGTCTCTACACATAAGACAAAGCTCTCATCTTTAAATGTATGTTTCATTATATGTGATGAAATATATTTTGTATTATATTTATTTGCCAAAAGTTTTTGGGGTTATTTACATTCTTGTAAACTACACGCGATGAAATGTCACATTTGCTACTCAAATTGTCCTGTGGGGGTTATTTACAAATGGCAGCCAACATCAATTTCTAAGTCAAAATGGTATAACTAAAATGCATAGTGATATTTCACAATTCATTGACACAAGTTTCGAAATCAACAATTACTTGTTTCAATTTGGGCTAGGATGACATGCTTATTCATAGGCAAAAGGTAAATTTGTTAAATTCAGTGGAACTACATCACCCAACCCTATTGTAATTGATGTGTGATATCTTTAAATGACCCATAATAGTGTACTTGTTGCAGATATGATGAATGACAAGTTATTTGCAAACATAAAAACGATAATAGGGTTTAGCTCACGAAAGAGCAATATTTGTTTAGCCCACCTCTTTTTGTGTCATTTTAATTGTTTAGGTTCCTCCGATGGGTCTCTTCTACCCGAAAATATTTGCTCATGAAGAGTACTCCCCACCTCCTCGGTCTTGGTGAGTTAAACTTGTAACAACATCGTGCAACTTTAAGCTTCCTAGAAAAAAAAAATCAGATTTTGAAATTTTTGTACTTTTGACCAGGTTTAATGATTCTGAGGATATGTTAGAAGACACATGGAATATGGAGTATGCTGGTGGAAATGTGGGTCTTGGAATTTGGGATAGTTATTACCCTGTTTATCCCACTAGATTAAAAAAGTATGATAATGTTGGCCTTGCTGAAGCCATAGTAAGCAGTGTCCTCTCAACAGGTTTGTGTGACTGGATTTATCTTCCAAAATTTATCTTGTTTAGACATTTCTGTTTATCCACTGTGGGATTTCATGATCTACTTCTTTTATTGGTGCTATCCATGACGCATGTTTTCCATTTTTTTCTTATTTTATGTACCCCTATGAAAACATCATTTTTGTAGGACGTATTGACCTTCAGAGAAAACTGTTTTGCAGCATTCAGCTGGTGAGTGTCAGCACTTTGTTATATTGTTTTGAAATTGTCACTGTTGTTGTACATTTTATGAAATTTCAGGGAATTTAATTTACTTCAATTTTCAGATTGGTGGTGTAGCATCCACTGTTGGTCTTGTTCCAGCTGTGGAAGATAGGTACAGTAACTTCCTTCACTATATGTGTACCAACTCGTAAATGTTAAATGCACGAACCTTGTGTAAATTATATAACTAAACAATATGGTAAGACAAGAAAAATAACAGTAAAGAGAAATTAAGTGGAGGCAAAAGCAGCAAGTATCCAGTTGGTATCAGACTAGTATCAGATCCCTGAACGATAGCTTTTGCTTACGTCAATTTTGTGCTTTAGTTTATTAGACCTGCCAATTTTCCATGCAGGCTTCCTTATTACATGATATCCAGGAAAAGAATTGATTAACCCAGGCATTGTACTTGAAAAACAGAAATGTTATGTAGTAATAAATCATGTTATATTAAAGCACCTCTACGCTTTCAGGGTACTGCATGCTATTCCTTCCAATGAAGCAATAGATACAGTGGAGGTTAGTTTCTTGTCTATAATAAGCAGCATAAATTTATGTATTTGTTCTTATATCTCTTTTGTTATTTCATTTGTGCATATACCACAGTTCTATTCATTTCGTGTATTATAAAACTTGAAACAGGTCTTGCAATCAAGAAGCGAACCATCATATGTATCATGGAAAGGTGGAGCTGTAAGTGTTTCTCTTTTTAATATTTGTTCGTCTCATACTTTGTGATTTCATATCTGAATCTATTTAGACTAATTGTAAGTGGTATGGAAATTAATTTAGCAATTCTGCATTTGTTGCTATTTGTTTAATTAGCCCTTTATATTTACTGACTGGATTAAATTAATTTGTTTATTTATTTTAGATAATTGGCATACTAGACTTCGGTCGTGAAGCTTGGATCTACAGGGAAGACTGGGTAAAAAATGGCATTCATGTTGGTAGTGGCAGGAAGTACAAAGATTCTTATTTTCTTCAGTCACAAGCCATGTGTTATTATAATGCATAAGTTAAATGATAACTTATGAGTATCAATTTGCATATGTAATTGTTTCTTTGGTTTTAGTGTTCTCATTAACAGTAGCGTCCACTGTTTTCGAGGTCATTATGCGATTAGATGGGTAGCTATCCTGTGTTTTTTTTTTAATTTCTCTAATCTTGGGCCTAAAATAACGTAACGCAAAAGCAAAATATTGAAACCAAATCCCATATGCATATTTGCTTTGTGGAAATTTAAATGCTTACACTAAGTTTGGGAGAATCTAAAAAAAAATTTCAATAACAGATCTACTATATCCCGAGTAAATCTCTCCCAAACTTAGTTTAAGCATTTCGCTGGAAAAAGCGAACGCATCGTCTAAGTGTTGTCGTTTCATTGGTTGAGCTGGGTTTATTTTTCTTGAGGAATTCAAAAGCAACGACTCTTGGTCTTGGGCAACAGCGATAATAATAATTAATTAATGATCAATTGCTAATGGCAGTCTAATATATTCGCTTTACTAATAAACGTAAGTGAAACCTAATCGTTAGCAAATTTAGACCCGAGTATGACCGACCCATGCATCCTTTAAGCGCAAAAAAAAGAAAGGACAGATGGAATCTAAGCGATCTTGATTTCTCTCTATTTATATAGAATGAAACAATTCAAATTCAATTGTTTATTATTAAAATATTACAATCATTTGATTCAGAGGAATGACTTGTATTTCTGATATCCAATAATTTTGTTTAATTCAAAATAACCAGAATTTATAAAGATAATACATATTATTCTCTCTAATTTATTGAAGTATTATAACATCATACAATTGCAGTCTAATCTAAGGTCGTTTTCTCTACTGTATTTCATACTATGTCATTCATGGAAAAATATGACATCCTTATTATATAGTACATACTACTAGTTAACATATAAATTGTTAATATACAAATACCTCTTGATTACAACTCTTGTCCTCCTACGGGATGATTCTCAAAAAAAAAAAAATAATAAAAAAATAAAAAATACTCTTGTCATCCAGCGGTTTAATAAACTGGTCAGGGGCAGAGTGCGGACATTATAAATATTTAGCAGTTATTTATCATTTCCATTTTTGAGCCAGACAAAAGCACAAAACGTGGCTCATCAGTGATCAGTAATGACTTCTGGGGATAGAGCCATCAGTATTGACTACTGAGCGAATAAGTTCGAAGCCCAATCTTCTGTCATCAGAAATATTGGGAAGAAGGAAAGAAGGGAAGAAGTGGGAAGAAGTATTGAGAAATGTGTAACTTTGTGAAGAGTTTGGATTGTTTATAATAAATTTATTCTCTTCTTCCCTACTTCCCAAATGGAATCCAAATTGGCCACAGCCATTTTTTTTAAAGATATTAGCCATGTTTCAAAAATAGAGATTATATAATAATAATTAATCTTAATAATATATAATTTTTTTAATTAAAATGTCAAAGTATATTCGCAAGTATATAATACGGACTCCCTTTTTTCTTTTTCTTTTTTTCTTGCAAATTCGTTGAGATAAACAGAACGTCCGTTGTAAATTAAAAAAAAACTTTTTTCTTAATAGAAGCTGATCTCGAGCAGATGAGATACGTGAGTTGCAAAACTGATCATTACCTCAGTCTTGTCTTGTAGTATCATAAAAATCTAGACTAGCCTCGTACCAACACGCTTTCTCAAACTAGCTATGGCTACCTATGACCGCACCGCCGAGCTTCATGCTCTCGACGCCACAAAAACCGGTGTTCAAGGACTTGTCGCATCCGGCTGCACCAGTCTTCCTCGCATCTTCATCGTCCCTCCAGATAAACGGATCCCTCTCCCTCCTGCTCTTCCCACCTCTGCATGCACCAGCATCCCAGTTATAGACCTTAGCTCCCCTGATAGAAAACAAGTGGTTAAGGAGGTGCTTCGAGCCAGCAGCGAATGGGGGTTTCTTCAAGTGGTCGGTCATGGGGTCCCTCAGGCAGTTATGGATTCCATGCTGGATGCAGTAAGAGCTTTCCATGAGGGTAAATTTGAGGAGAAGGCATGGCTTTATTCGAGGGAACCAGCAAAGGCTGTAAAGTATTACTGTAATTTTGATCTCTACCAGTCCAAAGTCACCAATTGGAGGGACACTTTGTACTGTCGCATGGCTCCAGACCCACCCACACCAGAGGAGCTGCCTGATTCTTGCAGGTACAAAATTTCTTGTGTTTTCTGGTTTGATTGTAAATGAAAATGTCCAACACACAAATTATATGGCCAGGTTTGTAGTCAGGTTTGAACGTTTTGGTATTGGGACAGAATTATTGTATTGGGAATGCACCAGGCCAGATACTAATTCAGCTAAATCTCAAGTATGATATTTCTAAAGTCTGGGTAAAGTTATATAACAAATCAATTACTGGCCTCTTTACAGAAACAACTAATCTGTGGTCACTTTCTTTCCTGGGTGCAATTTTCAGGGATGCTCTTTTGATGTTCTCCAAGCTGGTCATGGAATTAGGCAACACCATGTTCGGTTTGCTTTCAGAGGCTCTCGGTCTTGGCCCGTCGTACTTAATCGATATCGAGTGTAACCAAGGTCAAATTTTTGTATGCCACTACTACCCACCATGTCCTGAGCCTGAAGTTGCTATTGGAACAAGCCAGCATTCTGACCCAGGGTTTCTGACAATACTTCTCCAAGATTGCACTGGGGGGCTCCAAATCCATCGTGATGGGCAGTGGATTGATGTCCCACCTGTCCCAGGTGCATTTATTGTAAATATCGGCGATCTTTTACAGGTAGTTAATAATGCATACCTGTACCTAATTAACTAACAATTCAGTTAGGTAAGGTAAAAAGTTTTTCTTTACATAGCTTATGAGGGATGAATATTTAAATATTGTGCTCATACTCAGTTTTGGTGGCAAATTTGCTTTTGTTGTAAACATTATTTAGTTTACCATGTATGTACCGGTACCTGCCTATTGTTGGTTACCTTTAAAGGAAAGGACAGATAAAGTAAATCCGGTAGCCAATTCGTGACGGACCTGGGTAAGATATTTGTAGCAAAATCTTTAATGGATACAACTATTATTCTATTCCAAACAGTCTGTTTGGTGTCATTCTGATTAAAAATTGTGGACTCAAAAATTGTCATGAATCAAATGGGAATATGAAATCTGAGATTTGGGTGCAATATTGTAAACAATAACGTTCCAATTTAGGATCGACATGTAGTATTTTGAGGAACAGGAAACATTTTCTCTAACAATAGATTTCCATCTTTTGCCTACCTTTCTTTTCAGCTGATATCAAATGATAAATTTAAGAGTGTAGAGCACAGAGTTCTTGCAAAGAATGCTGGGCCCCGAGTATCAGTGGCCTGTTTCTTTAGCACGAATTTGCATCCAGGTTCGACAAGGTTATATGAACCAATAAAGGAACTATTATCTGACAGGAATCCCCCTTTGTATAGACAAACACTTGTAACTTCTGAGGGATTTTATAGCGTATTTCTACATAAGGGGGCTTGATGGAAAATCTGCGATTGAGCATTTCCATATTTGACATTCTGATAGCACATAAAATTCTGTAATGTGATCGTCCGTGGCAAGTATTGTGGTCGATTATCATTTATCAGTATCATAACTAAAAGCTATAACAAAAGCTTACATTACATATTTCTAGTCTATGTATGTTAAAAGGTCCTTTCTTCATAGAAAGTACTTTTTTCTGGAGTATTTTGTTCCTTTTCAAATGTGAACCTTTTGCATTTAATTCAAAGTCATGTTTCTTATAGAAGTGGGCAGATCAAATCAAATGCATTTTTTTTTGGGAAGTTTAAAATGAGGTAAATTTCTTTTCAGGTCACTAAAATTAGCTCTTTTTTATCACTCAATATTTATTGCTCCCAATTAATACGTGGCTGAACTTTTGAGCTAATCAATTAGGTTTATGCATCCTGATAAATTGATATTGTTACATATCAATAATTTGCTGTCATTGACAAATATATATTTCTACTATGCTGTGGTCAATTTTTTCTAATTTATTTTCTAATATGGTTGGTCTTTTTGATGACGGGGGGCCATTCTCTTTGTTGATGTAATCCATTTTTGCTGACGTGGACATGGCTCTTGCATATGGGATGACCGGATGAGATGAGTCACTTCAGAACCACCTTAATTTATTGAAGTATTATAACATCATACAATTGCTGTCTAATCTATGGTCGCTTATTCTACTATATTTCATGCTATGCATTCATGGAAAAATATGATATCCTTATTATATAGTACATACTACTAGTTAACATATAAATTTTCGTTAATATACAAATACCTCTTAATAACTACTCTTGTCCTCCTACGGGATGATTCTCAACAAAAAAAAAAATACTCTTGTCATCCAGCGGACTAATAAACTGGTCAGGGGCAGCAGAGTGCAGACATTATAAATGTTTAGCAATTATTTATCATTTCCATTTGAGAAATGCTAGAGTCTAATATATAGGACGGATGGACTCTGTCCAATACGATCGTTTTCATATTTTAAAATTTTAAATAATCAATCCGAACCGTTTAATATGTTCTCCTTATTGAAAACTTGTAAGAAACCAATTTTTGCATTTTTTTAATTCTTTTACTATTTTTTTGGTATTTTAGAAAATCGTTGTTATTGGACGATCCATAATGTTTATATCATGAATTTTCAAAAACACCAAAAAAATAGTAAAAAAAAATAAAAAATGTAAAAATTGGTTTCCTTTAAGTTTTCAATATGAAGAACATATTGAATGGTTCGGATCAGTCATTTGAAATTTAAAAACGTGAAAATGATCATATTGGACGGACCCATCCATCCTATATATAGGACACTAGCATTTCTTTTTCCATTTTAGGAGAGCCAGACAAAATCACAAAACGTGGCTTATCAGTCATCAGTAATGACTTCTGGCCATGGGAGGAATTAAGGGGGGGGGGGGGGGGGTTGGCGTAGGCGAGACATACGCCAAAATCAGAAAGTTTAATTGAGATAAATTGTTATGCCTCCCCTAAAGAAATTAAAAATCTAGTTATAATAAACTAGCTTTAGATTCGCGCTTCGCGCAATGAGGAGAGTTTTAAGGCAAACTTATAATTTTTATAAGGGCTAAAATTATGATTGTAAATATTTGAATAAATACCAAATTATCTTACAATTGATCTTTTGATTGTAATTAATTGCATAATTTTATATGTATGTCATTTATAATATATTTATCATTTATATCGGAACTATTGTTTTTGGAGATTTTTAATTTCAAGAGACCTTAATTGTCTCTATCATTTTTAATATATAGAAAGTGAAGGGTGACATGTAATCATTAAATATTTTTGTTAAAAAGTATTAGAATTATGAGAACAAAACCTAATGTGTTCATCTTCGACAAAAATCAACTATCTTAAAATTTTTCTAAGTTTTACCAATTTGATCAATTTTTTTATTTTTTTTATTATTGATAATCAATAATTGAATACCAATAAAATTAAATACTATCTTAAAAATAATTTAAATTACTTAGCAACAATGGATTTCTCATAATTACTATTCATATAAAACTTGATGAAAAAATTAATTTTAAAAAATCGCCAAATATTTTAAAAGTTATGCAGTTCTATAGAATTTGTAAAATTTTTAAAAAATGAAAATTGCTAAAAAAAAATATGACCATGTTAGTTATGTAGCATGATTGGATTTGTTATAATTTTACTATTATTTATGTAGAATTTTATGCACAAATGAAATTATAAATTTCTTTGAATAATTAAAAATTTAATGATATTTATGAAATTGTGGAGATTCAATATTTATTAGATTAAGAAAATTATTTAAAATATTTAATTATAAAATTTTACATAATTAAATTTTTCATATATCTGTGAGTAATTAAATAAATTTTGATAGTAAAATGATTTTTTCAAGTCCTCCAAACAATTTTAAAACGAAAACTTTATGCAGATTAAAGTTTATGAGATTCAGAAAATTATTTAAATTATTTTATAACTCTATAAATCAAACATCTTATATTCATGAATTCTTTATATTTTTGTGAGCACACATATAAATTTTTATAACCAAATGAATTTTTAAAGACAGCTAAACAATTTAAAAATTAAACTATATTTAATCTGAAATTATGAAATGGAGGTGTCCATTGTCTTAAAGAATGGAGAAAAAATTGTGCTGACTTCACTACAGAAAACACCTCTAATTTTTACAAAAGATTCTACATGTTTCTATTCGATTCTCAATTTCTCATGGAAAAACCTACGGGTTTGAAGTTTCAAAAAAATAAAAAATAAAAAATAAATAAATTTCTCATGGAAAAAGGTTTAGGCACTTAGGCCATGACATGGGGTGGGCCCAAACGCTGTCTATCTTTTTTTTTCCCTTTCTTTCTTTTTATATTGAACACCTATAAATTGATCAATTTATGATGTAGTCCAAATTTGATTTACAACATATGATATTATTATATGTTCATGAGTATCTTTATATATAATATAATCCTTAATCACCTCAATTCGGTCAGTTAGGAACGGACGAACGGTAACATTTGTTGAATTTCGGAAGGAATTATCGGGAGCGTCCGCTGACGATACGTGCGGTCCGATTTAGGCGGAGAGGAGGGCGGTGCGTCAATAAACCTGCTATGAACAGTGCTCCTTCTCTTTTTCTCTGTGAATTATCTGGGTCGTCTGTTCTGAGTACCATAATCTAGACTAGCCTCATACCAACGCACTTTCTCAGACTAGCCTATGGCTACCTATGACCGCACCGCCGAGCTTCATGCTCTCGACGCCACAAAAACCGGTGTTCAAGGACTTGTCGCATCCGGCTGCACCAGTCTTCCTCGTATCTTCATCGTCCCTCCTGAGGACCGGATCCCTCTGCTTCCTGCTCTTCCCACCTCTGCATTCAACAGCATCCCAGTTGTAGACATCAGTTCCCCTAATAAAAAACAAGTGGTAGAGGAGGTGCTTCGAGCCAGCAGCGAATGGGGGTTTCTTCAAGTGGTCGGTCATGGAGTCCCACAGGCAGTTATGGATTCCATGCTGGATGCAGTGAGAGCTTTCCATGAGGGTAAATACGAGGAGAAGGCACGGCTTTATTCCAGGGAACCAGAAAAGGTGGTAAAGTATCACTGTAATTTTGATCTCTACCAGTCCAAAGTCACCAATTGGAGGGACACTTTGTACTGTCGCATGGCTCCGGACCCACCGACACCAGAGGAGCTGCCTGATTCTTGCAGGTAGAAAATTACTTGTGTTTTCTGGTTTTATTGTTATGAAAATGTCAAACACACAAATTATGCGGCTAGGATGATTACTTTTGTCGTCAGGTTTGAACATCTTGGCATTGGGACAGAATTATTGTATTGGGAATCCACCAGGCCTGGTACTAATTTCAGCTAAATCTCAAGCATGATATTCTAATTAAAGCCTGGGGAAAATTATATAACAAATCAATCACTGGCCTCTGTACAGAACAACTAATCTGTGGTTAATGGTTACTTCCTTTCATGGGTGCAATTTCAGGGATACTCTTTTGAAGTACTCCACGCATGTCATGGAATTAGGGAACACCATGTTCGGTTTCCTTTCAGAGGCTCTCGGTCTTGACTCGTCGTACTTAACCGATATCGAGTGCAACCAAGGTCAAATTTTGGTATGCCACTACTATCCACCATGTCCTGAGCCTGAAGTTGCTATTGGAACAAGCCAGCATTCTGACTCAGCGTTTCTGACAATACTTCTCCAAGATTGCATTGGGGGGCTCCAAATCCATCACGACGGGGAGTGGATTGATGTCCCACATGTTCCAGGTGCATTTATTGTAAATATCGGCGATCTTTTACAGGTAGTTAATAATGCTATACATGTACCTTAATTAATAATGTGCAGCTAGGTAAGGTAAATGTGTTTCATTACATAGCTTATCAGGGATGAATATGTAAATATTGTGCTCATACTCAGTTTAGTTTTGTGGAAAATTTGATTTTGGTGGTATTGTAAACATTATTTAGTTTACCTGGTAAGTACTGATACCTGGCTATTGGCTTCTTTTATATTGATGGAATTTGTCAGTGTGGTACTTTACCACTGGACCCTCAAAAAAAAAGATACCTGCCTATTGGAGGTAACCTTTAAAGGAAAGGACAGGCAAAGTAAAGCCGGTAGCCAATTCTTGACGGGCCTGGGTAAGATATTTGTAGAAAAATCCTTAATGGATACAACTATTATTCTATTCCAAACAGTCTGTTAGGTGTCATTCTGCTGAAAAATTGTCGACTCAAAAAGTGTTATGGATCTAATGGGAATGTGAAATCTGAGATTTTGGTGCAATATTATAAACAATAATGTTCCAATTTAGGATCGACATGTAGTATTTTGAGGAACAGGACACATTTTCTCTAACAATAGATTTCCATCTTTTGTCTGCCTTTCTTTTCAGCTGGTATCAAATGATAAGTTTAAGAGTGTAGAGCACAGAGTTCTTGCAAAGAATGCTGGCCCCCGAGTATCAGTGGCCTGTTTCTTTAGCACGCATTTTCATCCAGCTTCGACAAGGTTGTATGGACCAATAAAGGAGCTATTATCTGACAGGGATCCCCCTTTATATAGGCAAACACTTGTAAGGGATTTTATAGCGTATTACTACTACAGGGGCCTTGATGGAAAATCTGCGATTGAGCATTTCCGTGTGTGACATTCTGATAGCATGTAAAATTCTGTAATCTGATCGTCTGTGGCAAGTACTGTGGTCGATTATCAGTATCATAATTAAAAGCTATAACAACAGCTTACATTAAATATTTCTAGTCTATATCTATAATAAGGTCCTTTGTTCATAGAAACTACCTTTTTTTCTGGAGAATTTTGTTCCTTTTCAAATGTGAACCTTAGCATTCAATGCAAAGTCATGATTCTTATGATGTATTTTATGTCCACATAGTAGAAGTGGGCAGATATAATCAAATGCATTTTTTTAGGGAAGATTACAATGAGGTAAATTTCTTTTCAGGTCACGAAAATTAGCTTTTTTTATCTCTCAATGTTTATTGCTCAAATATGTAACTGAACTTTTGAGCTAATCAATTAGGTTCATGCATCGAGATAAATTAATATAGTTACATGTCAATAATTTTCTGTCATTGACAAATATTTCTACTATGCTGTGGTCAATTTTTTCTAATGTGGTTGGTCTTTTTGATGACGGGGGACCATCCTTTTTGTTGATGTAATCCATTTTTGCTGACGTGGACGTGGCTCTTGCTTATGGGATGAGTCACTTCAGTTCAGAACCTCCTTAGGTTTTTTTTATACATGGGAGAGATAGCTGAGTGACTTAATTAGAACGGTATAGGATTTGTTGCCTTGTATAGGACAAATTGGAGCTCAGTGCCTCAGTGACTAATTTGTAGAAAAGCTAAACTATAGGGACCTTGGAGGAATTTTGTCTTTGAAATTTTATCAGAGTCTCAAGCCTCAATCGATGAACCTATACATACGTCTTATGCCACAATTAAATAGCTACGGACAAGTCATACTCAGTTTTCCATATAGACCCCACACGTGTAGCAGGTTAGAATATTTTATATGTGGACCACCACCTACAAAGCATTAATTACTATCTGAAATCAGTCTGTGATATGTTGACTTTTTTTAATTGGATGATGTGATATTTTTCATATAAAAAGAGTAAGAGTATGACTTCATCTACCTATTCTCTGCTTATCTTTAAGCCCATACTCCTCCATTGTCAACCATAATTCAAGTTCTGTTGATCAAGAAACGCTTCAGGCTCACCCAAATTTGAAATGGCCTCACTTTCTGTCGACATTGGAGCCCCGGAGACCTATGATCTGGCAAAAGAACTAGAGCAATTCCAGAACACCAAAGCTGGTGTTAAAGGCCTTCTTGATTCAGGCATAACCAAGATCCCCAAAATGTTTGTTCATCCAAAGGAAGATGCTCCTAAGAATTCAGAGCTAGGCACGACAACAGCTCTAGAAGTTCCTGTTATTGATCTGGCTTCCATTGATGATAAGCAGGCACACCTGGATATTGTTGAAAAGGTACATAAACATATATAAATTCCCATATAATTTTCATATTTACAGGTTAAACCATAGTATCTATCACCAGGTAGAGAAGGCTGCCTCATCTTTTGGTTTCTTCCAACTGGTAAACCACGGGATACCAGAAAATGTTCTGGACTCTGTGCTCAAAGGGTCAAAAGCTTTCCATGAGGGTGATGTGTCAGTTAAGTCAAATCTTTATACTATTGATCGGTCGAGGAAGGTGAGGTATTTCTCTAATTCCAGGCTTTACAAATCAGCCTTTGCTAACTGGCATGATACACTTGTATGTGATTTTGATGGGTCGCTGGATGCTAATGATATCCCTGTTGTCTGCCGGTGAGACCCTTTTTCCATCTTATTAAAATTTTCCTATGCTTATATTTCAGTTAGAATTGTTCTGCTTTTTAACTTTTTGGGTATTTTTCAGTGAGAAATTCCCTAATTTGTGAAACCTATTTCAACTCTGACTAGTGTGGTACCAAATAATCAGTATGTTTTTTACCACTTCATTTAGAAAAAAAGAACTTGGTCATTTTCTAAATATTTAACACCATTAGTGAAAAAGGGCTCCATCTAAGTAATTTTTTTAATCCCACTTTAAGTAATTGACAATGCACAACATGGATTTCGGTACAATTATTTAATAGTGTCAACTGTCAAGCAATGTTACTAATCTTGTAGCTTCCACTCTGCTGTAATACTAACACGGCTTCTACAATTTACCCATAGAAATTCAATAATCAATTACGGGCAGCATTTACGGAGTGTTGCAAAAATAGTATGTGAGTTACTATCAGAGGCTCTAGGGCTTTCGAAAGACCACCTTGCCAGCATTAATGCGTCACAGAAGCAATTCATGGTTTGTCATTACTACCCACCATGCCCTGAGCCGGACCTCGCTATGGGTAGCACAAAGCACACCGACCCTAGCTTTCTAACCATTCTTCTTCAAGATTCAGTGGGTGGTCTCCAAGTGCATCACCAGGGCCAGTGGGTAAATGTGCCTCCTGTTCGTGGAGCACTCGTTGTCAACATTGGCGACCTCCTTCAGGTACTTCAGGAAGTGCAGCACTAGATTTCACTTTATTATATAGGGACCAGAAAACAAGTTGTATTATGTATCTTTCTATTAGCATTCATTTGATAAAAAAATCACTCCAGTTTTCCAGTTTTTACTCCAACAAACAAAGTATTTCAAAGTAATGGCTGGTCATTACAAAACTAATTTGTTCAATTGGAATTACTTAATGAAATATGATAGGCTTCAGCTTTAATCATTTAAAAGTTGCTTCTCTTTTTTGTTTCTATTTTCATGCAGCTAGTAAGCAATGATAAATTCAAAAGTGTTGAGCACCGAGTCCTAGCTAACAGCACAGAAAAAGGACCCAGGCTCTCCGTTGCAACATTTCTCAATCCATTACGCAGTGAAGAGAAGCCTTATGGCCCCATCAAGGAGTTGCTTTCTGATAGTAACCCACCCATCTACAGGGACGTTATTTTTCAGGACTACATGATGCACTTCGCTTCTAAGGGCATAACTGCTAGAGCACTAGACCATTTCAAACTTTAATGTCTATTATTTGCATTCCAAAAGGCAGTCTTGCTTGTACTTAGCTGTTATTGCTAATTTGAAAAAGTTTTTAAGGCTAATTAAATTGTGTATAGGTGTACTGTGGTCCGTACCAATTAAGTGCACATCTCCAAGATGTAAGTGTCAGTTTCTGTTGTGTGTTCATGGATCTCTTTTGTGAATGGAGTTGCAGTATATAAAGATAATCTGCTATAATTTGATGCGTGTTATAGCTGAATTTTCTGGTTTTGAAAATCACAATACAGATTTATATATTTTAGCAGGGTAATATGTATTTTCAATTTTATTTACTTCAATATAGATTTGTTTGTCATTGGACACCTGCTAGGGCAATAGTTATCGCTTCAGCTGTCTAAATTAGAACTTCCAGGATCAACTATTAACCTTGTCCTTACAACAATGTCCAACATAAAGAACCACGACAGAACTTGAAAGCATCTGCCGGAGTAATAACTATTAACTTTGTCCTTGCAACAATGTCCAACAAAAAAAAACTACAAATTGATTAACTATTCTTCCGAAACCAATTTATTGCGATTATTGTCTAGCTTCCAACAACAAAGTTAAAGCTTGAAAGGGCTTAAAGCTGACGCAGTGAGTCCCTTCGAAATGTAGGCCTTTATATAATCATCCACAAGAAATTCCTTGTACAATGGGGGATTCGTGTCAGATAACAGCTCTTTAATTGGGCCAAATAGTTTCTTCTCATCAAAACTTGGATTTAAAAATGTTGCCACTGAAATCCTCGGTCCTCTTGCGCTTGCTAAAACACGATGCTTGATGCTCTTGAACTTATCATTACTAACCAACTATCACAAAAAGAGAAAGCAATCAAGTTCAGCATGTATAATCAGTTCTTATTGTACTTTAATAAGGATAGGGGAGTTTTGTTTATTTCTTAAATTTTTTTTATCGCTTGACCAGATTTTGTTGCGGAAATAAAGCTGCTAGAAGAAATTTCTGGTACAAATGGGTAAGTATACAACTGAGAATCTAGGATAACAATATTGAATTAATAAAAATAATATGCTTTGTACTTCTTTCTATTTTCTACCTGGAGGAGATCGCCGATGTTCACAACCAAAGCCCCAGGAATGGGAGCAACATTAACCCAATGGCCATCATGAAGTATTTGAAGTCCTCCCAGATCATCTTGGAGGAGGAAAGTGACAAAAGATGGATCAGTGTGCATGCTGGTACCCAATGTCAGCTCTGGCTCTGGGCAAGGTGGATAATAATGAGCTACCATTAATTGTGTTTTTGCACAATTCATGCCTCTAAGGTGGTCTGAAGGGAGGCCAAGTGCTGCTGATAACAACTCATACAATGTTTCTGCAACTTGTAGTATGGCTTCTCTGTACTTCATGATTGCGTCTCTGAAAATAAGTCAGTTGTACAGTTGTCTGGAATCAGCCAATATTATCACTGGGACCAATTATTCAATAAATTTTACAGATGTGTCGTTCAGAAAGAAATTTGCTTTTACAACTTCTATACCGTGTGACCTCAAACATCCCTGAATTTTAGGACACTAACTGATTTCCTTCTTATTAAATTTGTGGGTAGTTGTGCCCACCCAATTTAATCCGAAAATATTTTTTGATCAATTACAAGTCTACTGCCATAGCTTTGTTACTATATGACAATAGATGCCCCTCCAGTATCCAATTTATCTTCCTCATCCGCACTCTTGGTACTTTCTTTTTTTTTTTTTTTGTGATGAGAAAAGTGGCAAGAATATTTTATGTTTTACCTGCAGACTGGTGGAATATCAGAAGGGTCCAAGGAGCCATCAAACACACAGGTAAGTGTGTCGCGCCAGTTGGCCGCACTCAAGAGCCGCAAGTTGGAGGCAAACCTCACTTTCTTTACTCGGTCCCTGCTGTATAGTTTCTCCTTTACATCCTTATCTCCCTCGTGGAACTCTTTGACTCCTTGAATCACCTCATCTAACAAATCTTTTGGCACACTGTGGTTCACCAACTGTAAAAATCCCCAAGAATCTGAAGCTTGCTTTAGCTCTTCAACAATCTGTTTATAGCATCCAGTATCTTTGTGAATTGCTCCAAGGTCTATGATTGGAACTTGAAGGGTGGGAGGTGCGATGTCAGATGATTTTGGGAGGAGTTCTTGAGGCTGGATGAAGAATGCTGGAATCTTTTCTATGCCAGAGTCAACGAGGCCTTTAACGCCTGCTTTTGTGTCATCAAATTGCTTCAATTCATTCAGAATGTCATTGGGTTGATCAACACTAATACCATCTGTTGGCGTTGCCATTTCTTAGAGATGATAAGTTTCGAATAGGTCTCTACTGGAATATTTACTTTATAATAACTCCATTATTGCATAGGTCGCCTTCCAAGAAGGTAGCTGTATCGTGAGTTGACTCAGGCCTTATTTTAATAGTTTGTTGGACAAAAGTTGCTGATCTGTTTTCCATATCTCAATGTAAAAATATATATATAAAAAAATAAAAGAGAGAAGGGTATATATCCCAGCAACAGTTCTCAACAACTCATTAAACTATATCTGAGTTGGTTACTTACTGGTTAGTTTGACGAACTTATTATTTCAAGTCCCATTCTACAAATGCCCAAAACCACGAGACAAATGTATTAGTTTAAACAATGTCCTTGATCGTTACCATATTATTATTATTATTATTATTATTATTATTATTATTATTATTATTATTATTTATACCGATTTATGGTTTATTCTACAAACAGAAGCCGCAAGCCCCCACCCAAACCCCTCCGAAAAGAAAAGAATCAAAATAAGAGTAATGCTAGAATCAAACATATAGGACGTCAAACACGATTCAAACGTAGCACATTAAAATTTCAAACGGACGATCCAAACCGCTCAATATGATCTCTATATTAAAATATCTTTGATAATCAAATTTTATATTTTTTCATATTTTCTAACAATTTTTTTCGAATTTTCAAAATTGAAGGGTTCAGAACTTTTTAGATTGAGCATATTGAAAAATTTCAAAAAAATAGTAAAAAAAATTGAAAAAATATAAAATTTGGTCTCCATGAAGATTTTATAACACAGAACAATTTGAGCGGTTTGGATCGGTCATTCCAATTTTAAAAATTAAAATTTCATCGCGTTGGACAAGTGTACGTGTCCTATATGTTTGACACTAGCAACTCTCTAAATAATAGGCAACATAAAGTCCAAGCCAAATACATAATCACGCTCCTTGCTTGTCCAATTAGATGCTTTCATTGAAGAGGGCATGTTTCATTCAAATACAGGAACCTATTTATTCATGGATTTTCCTATCTAACCTTTGCGGAGATGCACTAGATATTTCCTTTCAGAATTGACAATTAATAAAAGAAACCATCTCAATTTGCCTGAAATCATAAGTAATTCATGAAGCCCTCTAGAAAATATTTGCTTCATTGTTCAACTTGTCTATCAGTTCATCAACCGATGAAAAATTACACCAACTTTCCTCTTTGGAGGCTGGGTAACTTGAACAGTTTCGATCTCTGGTCTCAAATCCACATTCAACTTTTCTGGAGTTACCTTCTTAGTAACTTTTGAATTGGCTTTCATTATGTTTGGCGGTGTAGCATATCTTGGCTGGTTCAACCACAAGTCAGTTCTGCCAGAAACATGGAATTCATATCAGCACAAACAATTGGGTTGCCTAAAAACTCGCATATGGAGACGGGAATTGTATTTCGTGCAGTTTGTACCATTACCTAAATGGCCACAAGCAATAATATAGGAAAATGCTGATTCTCACGTCCCAGTTCAACTTCAGTTAAACAGTCTGGTTGCAATCATCATCATGGCCTAACAAAATAACATATAATTAACAAACAAAGGCAAAAGCTATGTGCTTGAGTTTGGTAATATGCCAGTCATAGCTTCTATCGGTGACAGCATGATCAATTAGTACAACAATACATTTTGATGGAAGTACTTTGCACTCTTTATATCATCAAAATCTGTAAAATATGATAATCAGCATATAAGAAAAAACCAGTTCAAACACCCTATTCTTATAAAAGAAGACAAAAATTGCAGAATTGGCTGTTATGGCCTCTGATGTATTACTAAGCCATAAAACATTCCAATCAAGTCCTGATGAATGTTAGGTGTGCTTTTGCAATTTTTTATATTAGCAATCCATATCGCATTAGTGAAATCATTGTATCACTACAAAACAAATTTGCTTATGTTTGAAAGAGTATACTTTTTAATAGCATGCACCAACAATTCGCTTATGTTTAAATGTGAAATCATTTTATAACTAAAAATACAAAAAGGGAGTGGCTAGTGTCAAACATATAGGACACGTACACTTGTCCAACATGATAAGATTTTAATTTTTAAGATTGGAATGGCCGATCCAAACCGTTCAAATTGTTCTATGTTATAAAATCTTCATAGAGACCAAATTTTATATTTTTTCAAATTTTTTTACTATTTTTTGGAATTTTTTAATATGCTCAATCTAAAAAGTTCTGAACCCTTCAATTTTGAAAATTCGAAAAAAATAGTTAGAAAATATGAAAAAATATAAAATTTGATTATCAAGGATATTTTAATGTAAAGATCATATTGAGCGGTTTGGATTGATCGTTTGAAATTTTAATGTGCGACGTTTGGATCGTGTTTGACGTCCTATATGTTTGATTCTAGCATTACTCAAAAAGAAATTCGTTAACCAAGTTCTTGTTTTCTGCTGTATGAATTTGGCAAATTAGTCAAATAATAAAGTGTAATGACCTCTGTAATAGTAGAATGAGACTGGATGCTTTGAGAGAAAATGGTCCCAGCTGTTAGTGTTTCTGCAGTCTCCATCATGATATAAGAAATATGCAATGCCACCAAGACAAGCAATGATCCACACTGACAAAAGCACCATTTCGTTAAAACAAATACAGCTGACATTAATAATCAAAACATATCATGATTCTGGTCATATTAGTATTCAGGTAAGAGCTACGACTTCTAGCATACCAAAGTTCAGCTAGTACACACCTTCGCTTGCAGTTCAAAAGAAAGAAAGAAAAGGATTGCACCAGTTTTAAATCAATACTCCTTCCAATCTTAAAAAATAGTCCAGTTTTTGTCTCAATTAGTCAACCCTTGACACTTAATTTATCCTCAGTTTAACCCCTTCTGGACAACGGAACACCAATAGTTTCACACAGAATAGACAATAAATAAGCATCCTTTGGCTGCCCATTTTCACCTTCATTCTATTTTATGCCACAAAATAGACAATAAAGAAGCAAGTATGAAAAACACTGACAGCATGACATTGGACTCAATTTCCTTGGTAACCCAATTCTAGCTAATGTGTACTAAAAATTTGAAGATCATATAATATCCAATAATTGCAAAAGAGCACTAAAATACATTACTCATCGTGATGCAAATACTTCTTCAATTCCTACCGCATCTTATCCCTCGTCATGGCCTCATGCACAGAACTGCTTATCTCCCAAATTGTCTTCCACATATCATCACTCAGCTCAACAGCAGGATCATCGCAGACCGCACCACCACCATCGAGCTTATACACTACTTTCTGGCCGATCAGCAGGAGCATTTCGTCGAGCACATGGCATGCGAGGTCGGGGAAGGCTTCAACCAGGTTGGGACGGAGCAAGTGCACTAAGCGGGAGAGGAACTCGTTCATAAGCTCATCTTGGGTTAGGGTTTCGGAGGCTGATTGGGGTAAAATGGTCGGGTTGGGGTCTTGAGGATTTTGAAGGGAGGGAAGACTCCGAAGGAGTGGAGTGGGGAGAAGGAATAGTGTGGAGGTGGGAGAAAGACGGGAGGAAAGGCGGAGGCAGTGGCGAGTGGCGGAGGCGTGAGAGGCGGGAGCGGAGGTGGCGAGAAGGTGACTAGCGTCAAGCAGAGAGAGAGAGAGACAGATCCTAAACCCACAGAAAGAGAGGAGTGAGATGGGTTTTACAGAGAGAAGGAAATAAGGGGGAGAGTATCCTCTGGATGGTTGTATTCAACCATCTAGTGGACGTCTTTCGATCCGAACCGTCCGATTTAATCTCAACGGCTAGATCTTTTCGGGCCTATCAATTTAGGTATTATGCACGGGGCATCTATAGCCATTGAGATTAAATCAGACGGCTGAGATCGAAAACCATCCATGGATGGCCATCCAGAGGATGCAGTTCCGAAATAAGGGAGGGGGCGTGACGGGAATTGCTTCGTACACTCCTCAAAATTTGAGATTCACTCCTACTTGGACGAAAATGCCCTCCTCACTCTTTCAATTTACATCCTTCAATTCATCTCAGTTTGAAAATATTTGAAAATAACAAGGATATTTTCGTCCAAGAAGAGTGGATCTCTAAGTTTGGGGAGTGGATGAAGCAGTTCCCGGGCGTGACTGCGTGAAAAAGAAGTGAGGTCGCGGAGAATCGAATACAGAGATAAAAGAAAATTTGTTAACTTGTTATCAACATCTCAGCCTTGATTAGGGGTGTACAAAACCAAAAAAAAAAAAAAAAAACGGTGAACCCGCTCAATCCGTTTAACCTATTCGATCCGAACTGTTTTTTACCGAATTAGCATGATATTAGATCGGATACGGGTTCTAATTTTAATAAATCCATTACATTGGGTTGGGTAACGAATTTTGCACTAGTAATCTGTGTATACTTCAACCCACCCGTTAATTACTTTACTCAAAAATCTCTTCTTTAACGAAGTTCCGATCTCTTCCATAGCCATGTAAGCCCTCTATGTCTCTCACAAGATTTAAAAAATTAAAAGATGTTTCGAATGCGTTTCTAATTTGTCTCGAACTAAATTGTAATTGTCACAAAATGATTTTTGTGTGTATTTTTATTTGATCGAAATTTTAATCTGCTAAACCCATATAACCCGTTTAACCCGTGAAAATCCGTACGTAAAAAAATTGATGGATTGGGTTGGGTTACGGTTGGGTTAACTAAATTTATTTTCTAATTCGACATTGTCGGATTGGGTTCAAATTTTACTAAAATATCATCAACCCACCCGTTATACACCCCTGACCTTAACCCTTAACTAATCCCAATCTTTACCTGAAATACATATCTAAATGGTATATGAGATCAAGTTGCACATATCATAATTAAAATGACTAGTATTTGAACCCTTTTTAGTGAAATTATTTTGACTTTTTTTTTGCTTTAATAAGTATAAGTAGAGATAATATAATATAGTTCATTAATTATAATGATCTAATTTGATCAAGAGTGTAGATTTAATTTCATAATAAAAAAATTAAGCTCTTCGCTTTTTATAATTTTTAGCCAGTCTGAATGAAAAGAATAGTAATGGAAAATTCATGTCAGCCCATTATTATAATTTTTGTAGCCAATCTGAATTTTTGCAATTGAAGCAAAATTAGATAATATTATTTGCAAAATCTTTTCATTAGACGCTTTACAAAATTATTGCCCTAAATTATATATTGACAATTCTTTAGTTTGTTAAAATTTTGTCGACACATTAGTTGGACGCGTTTTGCTAGTATCCTAAAAAAATCAAATTTTACATTATTAGTGTTCACTCACTTACCCAATTGTTAATCTATTTTACCATGTATTACATTTAAAACTCATAAATTCTATCACATCTTTTTTTCACCTTTTTACTTCAACAAAAGACATCGAGTGTGCCTGCCAAGAGAGATATCCCTCCGGCAGGCCATAGAAGGAGGCTCAAGGAAGAGGGAAAACCTTGACAAGCTTATTAAAGTAAGTTATTTTTGAGAACTAGTTCTTGGTTTAGTGGCAAAGAGCAATGCACCTTGATTTCTTGAGTGAAAAGTCGCAGGTTCGAAACCCGATTGGGGGTCTTTCATAGATATATTTAATTTAATTTAAAAATAAGTTAGATGGCTTAGATCTCCAATTTATCTTTAAAAAAAAAAGTAAGTTATTTTTAATTTATGTATGTTGATACAAACACTAGAGTGCTCGCCCAAGAAGGAAGTCCCACTTGCTTGTTTGTTGATTTTAAAAAAGAATTATTAAGGAAAAAGAAGCAAAACCATATATAATCGAAGATTTAAACAGAATAAATTTTATAATCAAAGAGGATAGATAAAGCAACAACATAACAAAATAGCACGTGGCATAGTGGCTCACTGATAATCTTAATTTCTTCAAGGCTCAATCGACTTCTCCAATAATATTGTCACGTCTCGAATAATACGTGCGAAGTAATAGCCAGTTTGAAACTCAATAAAGCTCTTCAATTTCATGATTGTTTCCTCTTGTCGGTTTCTTTATGGCCACGACTTTTATTTTCTTTCTCTTATCCAGTTTGTTCATTCTTACAAAATTCTTGCAACAAGAAACTTCGAAGCATCTAATTAGCTAGGGAAGATTCCATGGACGAAATCAGGATTTGAAGATAAGGAAGATCGAAATCAAACATCGAGTTGTTCGATCCACCAATCAAGCCTGAATAGGATTTACTGTTTCCAATTTTAAATTTTGAACTTCACTAATGACGGAGAAAAAGATTGACTACGGAGTACTAGAAAGAATATTGGATAGTTGAAAGAGCTCAAGTCATAAAATTTCATTTACTGTACATACTATTTTAACGTTTATAACAAAAGTTTAAAAGATCAGAATGGGCCACGGGCCATATATTTAAAGATTATAACTAAATTTTTAAAAAAGAGGGTGGGCCAGGCCCTCTTGGGTCCTGTGCTGGATTCGCCACTGGACGTTCAGAGCTGACAACAAAAAAAAAATAGGTAATTACTACTTATCATCCTCTTAATTGTCATCTAAGCCATCCAATTAATCGCCGTCCTTCAATTTAGGCGATCGATCCGAACGCAACTCTCACCCAGTTTCTTCACCTACGCGTCATCTTCCTTCCCTCCGCTCCCAAGCGCTGCTCCCTCTCTCTTCGCACTCCCAAGCGTGGTTCCCTTCCTCTCCCTTCACACTCCCATGCGTGGCTCTCCCTTCGCACTCCCAGGCATGACTCCCTTCGCTCCCTTCTTCTTTCTTCGTTCTCTTTTCCCTTCTGCTATCTCTATTCCCTCTCTATTGATATTTTTGATTTCTCACTGGTCTTTTCTTCCTTTTATCTCACGTTATATTCGTTAAATTTATTTGATATAACTGTTCAATTTAATTGTCATTTCTGTTCAGTTTATTTGCTCACTTTTATTTTTTTTTTATGAGTCCACATTGTTTGCTACATCTGTTTAGTTTATTTGATATAACTGTTCAATTTAATTGACATTTCTGTTCAGTTTATTTGCTCACTTTTACTTTTTGTATGAGTCCACATTGTTTGTTACATCTGTTCAGTTTATTTGTTATAACTGTTTAATTTAATTGTCATTTATGTTCAGTTTATTTGCTCATTTTTACTTTTTGCATGAGTCCACATTGTTTGTTACATTTGTTCAGTTTATTTGTTGTAACTGTTCAATTTAATTGTCATTCTGTTCAGTTTATTTGCTCAATTTTATTTTCTGTATGAGTCCACATTGTTTGTTACATCTGTCAGTTTATTTGTTATAATTGTTCAATTTATTTGTTATAACTATTCAATTTATTTATCATTTATTTGATCACTTTTATTTTTTTGTTTGAATCCACATTGTTTGTTCCATATGTTCAGTTTATTTGTTGTTTATGTTCAGCTAGTTGTTATAACTGTTCAGTTTAAGAAGGCAGAATAAAGTGTGAGGGAGATGAAGGGGAAATAGATCGTCAGGGAGGAGGGAAGGACGTAAGGGAGGGTACTGGCGAACAATGAAGGGGCGCGAGGGAGGAAAGGAGCGTGAAAGAGGGAGGGCGCGTGAGGGAGGGAAAACGCCTCACCCAGACGCGCGAAAAATAGCGAAAGATGGAGGGGAGGGGAGGGTTGGATGGCGCGGATGATTTTTTTGTGGATGATGGTCAGCTCTGAAAAAAACATATATATTAGTTTCTTTCTTTCCTTTTTCCTCTATGTAGAATCAAATATCAAATAAGGGTTCGAGCCATTCTAATTTATGAAACCCATTTATCAGTACGGACTAGGCTGTGCATGAAGCTAACTTCATTATTTAACTGCTTGATTAATAAATTCAGGATGTAATACTACACGGGCTCGTCCATTTCCGTTTGCTCTTTCTTTTTTTTTTTTATCTATGCAGTTTTTTCTTGTGATCTTGGCATTTTTTTCTATGTTCACGTTTACATGTCTCCATTGAATAGTTGATGTTTTAGATAAACTGTTCGTTACACAAAATAATAATTATAATAATAATAAATACAATGGCTATTCTTATGACAATAATTTGTAAAAAACTAAAAATCATTCTATGACAATAAAATTTGTATTATTATGACAACAATATTTGTAAGAATTATTCTTTTATGACAAAACTTGTTATGATTCTTCCCTCCCAAGTTAGAACAGAGGTATTAAAAAAAGTCCAAAATAGAAGTTTAATTGTGGCCGTTCACTCCCAAGTTCTAGAATTCCGAAAATATCAAAATCATGACTTGGAACGTATGTATTTATTTATTTATTTATTTATGTTACCTACGAATATAGTCTAACTCCAGAACCTGATTTATAAAAATAAAAATAGTTTGTCAACGGTCAACTGGGTCTCTTTTTTATTATGAGATGAGATAAAGATAATGATAAAAGTAAATTTGAAAGGAGAAAGACGCATAGTTGAACAAAATTAACACATTTATCTAATCCCCTGTTTTAAATTCTCCGTATCAAACCGTATCAAGTGATTTAGATTAGTGGGACCCGGATCACTTTCTAACATAATAGCTCGTGGAGCCCATAAGACATATAACTGCAACACATTCTACTACAGGTTTTGTCGTAACAGAGAACCGAGGGTGAATCTCCGTATCAGAACTTGGGGCAGCTAGACCTCCCAATAGTTCGGAGCTCAAACTTAGAACCGCCTTTAGTCTTCATGAACTTAACCTCTCTCTTTCTCTGAGTCTCCTCTTCTCTTCTCCTCTCTCCTTCTTCTGTAACTTTAAAGTTTAAGTAAATCGATTTCTCTTTCGTTCCTATATACATTCCTCTTTCTCTTCAGTTGTTCAAGAATTGAAACCAAGAATTTATGGGGAGGAGAAAGATAGTGATTGAGAGAAAGGAGACTATGGCCAAGAGGCAGACGTATTTTAACAAAAGACATGTTGGTCTCATCAAGAAAGCGTACGAGCTTTCCGTTTTATGCAATGTCGATGCCAGTTTGATTATGTACTCTCCTAAGGGCGATCTCCGCCATTTCTCTACTAAATCCCCCAAGTAAGTAATCTCTCCCTTTCCCTCTCTTCATTATTATTTTTTTTTGTTTGCAAATTAAGTTTTTCTGGTAGTTTCTAATTGTTGATGATCATCATCTTTTTGCTGTTTTTTTTTTATTTTTTGTAGTGCCACGAAAGTGCTTCAAGGATTGGTAGGGCACCTTAAGGATATGTCAGAGGAAGAGAGAGCACGGTAAGCATTTTTGTATTTAATGAAATCTTGAAAGTTTGTCTCTATTTACAAGTTCAATTCTCCAGTTTGCCAATGGCTGATGCTTTCTTTCTTTTTTCTGTTTTTCTCCTCTTAATTTGTCTCCGTTTCTGTTGAGGCACCAGATTTCAACTTCCTCAGGTACAATTCCTCTTAAAAAAAAATTTCACAACCAATTTGCTTCTGAGAATTTAACCTTTTCTTTTGGAGAAGAAATAGAAACAAAAATATCCTTTTCCTCAAAACATTATACAAATGGCAAATAACAAATTAACTAATGGAGAAACATTAAATTGGAGGCTCTCAGTTGATATTCACCTTTGCTGGCATGTCCTGATGTGTATATGTTTTTATTTTCACAATTCTCTTATATCCGATATCCGATACATTAAATAAAAGTGCATGCTGCTTGCAGGATATTATTAATAGAATCAACAGAACTGCTGCACAAGATGCTGCTGCTGACCAACCAGGGTAGATAAAGCTTTTTAACTCTGAATTCTGAAATATATAATTGATAGATTACCTCAAAATAATAGCAAAAGATAAAGAAAAAAAGTGAATAAATCCCAATACATCAGAATTATGTATAATCTTCTCCACTCCTTAAAAGCATGATAAGATACTTTAGGTGCTTTCATTTTCTAATAAGAATGCTTAGAAAGATGCCTTTATCTACTCTAACAGTTTCACTTTCTTGGTTTTTTCATGTGATGTCCTGCTCTCAGCCCTGATACAACCAGGAGGAAGGTACGAGGCATTGCTGTTTTCCTCATAAATTATCTTTGAATAATTATCCGACAAGTTTGTTTAAAAGAATCTTTCCATTTTTGTATATGTTGAAACAATAGTCCCATCATTGGTCCGATATTTTATCATTGGTCCCATCATTTTATTTCAACATATTGGTCCGATATGTTGAAACAATAGTCCCATCATTGGTCCGATATTTTATTACAATGATGAAAGATGTTTACAGTCTTCTTTGCGTTATTTTGCATGCATATGTAGATTCAGTATGTCAACATAATTAAATCATTTTACTAATGTTATGCTTGTTTCTATCAATTTAGCTAATCAAAAGTAAGAATAGAGAGCTGAGGTTGCTCCAGGAGACAAAAAGGTACAAAAAAGCATTAATTTCCATGCAATCTCTCTTTCTGTATTGGTTTTTATCACTTAACTTGGTTGAGTGCACTTGTAGAATGGTGTACCCTTCCATGGAAACATTGTATTCTTCGTCAGAAAGACAGAAGCTTGAGAGATGCCTTGAGACATGTCTTAGTGCGATTGTCGAGCTGAAGGTCATTTCTTGTTCTTAAAAAATTTTAATTCGAATTTTAGTATTTTTCCCCCCTTATATCAAGGTAATGGAATATTGATTACTATTGTTGACGCCTTCATAAATTAAAATGTTAGATAAAAAATGTGAAATTATGCTAAGGCAATGAGAACTTAATTTAGAAAATACCAATGGAAAATGTAATAATGGCAAGAAAATATCCGTCATTTTGTTTCTGTCTGTTATGGTGGATACCAAGTTGCAAAAAATTGTATGATACAGACAAATTTCTCCCTTCTTTTTTTTTCTCATTTCCAGAGAAAATATCGGGCGCAACAAATGTATCATCAGCAGGGAGTCCAAGCACGTGGAATGGGATATCCATCTTCAGTTCAAGTACAGATGCAAGCAGGGAGAAATTCGGACCCATCGCATGGTGGTCGACAACTGCAGCATCAGCAGGTAGTCTCAGCAGGTGGAATGGGATATGTATCTGGATCTTCATCTTCAATGCTAGTACAGTCAGAGGAAGAAGCCTCACTTGCAGCAGATTTGGAGATGCATGAGGCAGTTCAACAACATCTCCACCCTCCAGTCGATTCATTTGATGGTTCAATCATTTGAAGCAGGCGCTAGAGCCCTTTGGTTTCCTTTATAGTTTTTACAATTTTATTTACTATAATATTTTTGATGAATTAAACTGAAGACCACATGGGTTATGTTTTCTTGGTTATTATTAATGCTATGTTTGCTTATGTTTACTATATATATGTACCAGTTTTACTTAAATAATGTACGTTGTTTTTATGTTACTATAATACTATGTTTGCTTATGATTGTTTTGCAAAGTTTTACTTAATTAAATTACTAGGTTTACAAGAAATAATTAAAATGAAAAATAAACAGTGCATTAGCTTGTTTGAACTACCGAGACAAAAAAAAAAAAAAAAAAACAACAACAACACAATCTATAGTTGACAATGTACTTTGGTACGAGTTGATCCTTCTCATGTAATCTCTATCTTCAACAGACAAAAATATGACCTTTTCTTTAAATATGCTTTTCTTCCAAAATTATCACAAAATATAATAGCACATAAATTCAGTGCTCTTTTTTTTATCAATAAATTTATAAAATTGATATAAAAGAAGGTTTGAACCTGAAAGCAATCAAAGGAACATATGCATCTCTAGGTAAACATTTTCTTTTTTGTCGAAGGCGCAGTTAGCAAAGAGCCAACGTCCATCTCTTAATTAAAGAAAAATGTATAATATAATGCAAGTTAAACTCTAAAACAGAAAAAAGATAAGATAAAATAAAATGAGTGGTCCTAAATGATAAGTAAAGCTTAAGGTACTGGGATGCTCAAACGCCGGTCAGCTAAAAAGTGAAGTGGCTAAACGAAAGATCGACTTGAAGGTTAAACTAGAAATTAAAACAGAGAAATACACTACAAATTTAAACCCACATAAAAAATGACACAGATATAAGATTCATTTTGCTACAAATTTAAACCCACATAAAAAATGACACAGATATAAGATTCATTTTGCTTCAGCTGTTAGGGAGAGGGGACTTTTTGTTTAATTTCTTCATTTTTTTTTTATCTCTTGACCAGATTTAGTTGCAGAAATAATAGAGCCACTAAAAGAAATATCGGTAAGACGGTAACAACTGGGTTACTGTAAAACTGAGAATCTAGGATAACAAAATTGAATTAATCTAAATAATATGCTTAATTTGCACTTCTTTCCTTTTTTTCTTTACCTGAAGGAGATAGCCGCTGATGTTCACCACCGTCCACCAATGCCCCAGGAATGGGAGTAACATTGACCCAATGGCCATCATGAAGAATTTGAAATCCTCCCAGATTGTCTTGGAGGAGGAAAGTGACAAAGATGGATCAATGTGCATGCTGGTACCTAGAGCTGTCAATAGTCATCCGTTTCGCACGTTCCCGTTCCGTTCGGAATGGAACGGAAATGGAAGAGTTTTTGGTTACGTTTCAACACACGGAACGGAATCGGAACTACGATATTGATCCGCGGAATGCCGAAATGGGAAATTTCAGTGTAAAATTAACGCGGAACAGCTTTTGGACGGAATTTCCGTGGAACGAAACGGAACAGAACGAAAACGGAACAGGTGATTTCCGTTCCATCATCCACGTTTGACAGCTCTACTGGTACCCAATGTCAGCTCTGGCTCTGCGCAAGGTGATGTTTAGCTGCCATTAATTGTATTTTTTCACAATTCATGCCTCTTATGTGGTCTGAACGGAGGCCAAGAACTCCTGGTAGCAACTCATACAATGTTTCTGCAGCTTGTAGTATGGCTTCTCTATACTTCATGATTGCATCTCTGAAATTAAGCAGCTTTGACTCCTTGAATCACCTCATCTAACAATTGGCACACTGTGATTCAGCAACTGGAAAAATCACCAGGAATCTGAAGCTCGTTGTAGCTCTCGAGAAATCTCTTTATAGCAACCTGCGTCTTTTTGAATTGCTTCAAGGTCTATTGTTGGAACTCGAAGGCTGGGAGGGGCAACTACAGATTATTTTTAGAGGAGCTCTCCAGGCTGGATAAAGAATCCTGGAATCTTTTCTATGCCAGAGTCAACGAGGCCTTTCACACCTGCTTTTGTGTCATCAACTTCCTTAAAACTCATTTAGAATGGTATTTGGTTGATTAGCACTAGTGGCATCTGTTGGCATTACCATTTCTTACAGCTGGTAAGGCTCGAATAGGACTCTACTGGAATGTTTAATTTACAATAACTACATTATTGCCAAGGTCGCGCATTGACTTGGCCTTAACAGATAACTTCTGATCTGCTTTTCCATATCTTAATGTAAAAAAAAAAAAAAGATATCTCCACCAACAGTTTCAACAACTCATTAAATTGTATGGGCACACAACACTTCAAATTTCGAGATTTGGTTACTTACTGCTTAGTCTGACGAACTCGTTGTTAAACATGTCCTTGCTCATTAGCACCATTATTATTATTTCTACCAATATATGGTTTATTCTGTAAACAGAAGAGCCTAGCCCCCCCCCCCCCTTCCCCCAACCCCTCACCCCAAACCCCTCCAAAAAGAAAATAAGCAAAATAATAGGCAACAAAAAGTAAATACAACAGTCATGCTCCTTGCTTGTGCAATTAGATGCTTTCATTAAAATGAAGAGGACATGTTTCATTCAATACAGGAACTTATTTATTTATAGATTTTCCTATCTAACCTTTATGGAGATGCACTTTAGAATCGACAAAGAGAAGAAACAGAAACCATCTCATTTGCCCTGAAATCATAAGTAATTTATGAAGCCCTCTACAAAACACGCGCTTCATTTTTCAACTTGTCTATCAATTCATCAACCGAAGGCAAAATCACACCAGCTTTTCTCTTTGGAGGCTCGGCGACTTGAATGATCTCTATGTCTGGTCTCAATTCCACATTCAACTCTTCTGGAGTTACTTTCTTAATAACTTTCGACTTAGCTTTCATTATGTTTGGCAGTGTAGCATATCTTGGCTGGTTCAACCTCAAGTCAGTTCTGCCAGAAACATTAAATTCATATCAGCACAACAATTGGGTTGGCTACAAACGTGCATATGGAGCTGAGAGTTTGTGTTTCATGCAATTTCTAACATTAACTACTTCTAATAAAATAGGAAAATGCTGATTCTCACACTTTTCAGTTCAACTTCATTAAAAAAATAAAAAATAACATAATTCAAATATTATAAACAAAATTCAATTCTATGTTGCTTTCATGGAACATGTACTGGCTATATAATCTAAACTGAATTTTTTTGGGCGCATTTAATAAAAAATACTGGTGGTATTTGCAAAAAAAAGAATAATAATAATGAAATACTAGAAGATATGTAAGATGAAAACTACGTAATTACTGCAGGCAAATCTAGACAGATGGTCTCAATCCCTCCATCCACCTCTCTTTCGACAGTTGCCTTTTGTTTCTCCTTGTCTAAAACTACCTAGCAAGGTAACCAAGCAAATTTATCATTTCTTCAATAATTTTGTTATATAAACTGCCGTCAGAAGTAATCAATAAATTTGTAGTCTTTTCTTCAATAGAAAGAATTCACAAATTGTTGGCTTACCAAGGCTGAATTAACATCCACAATTTCATCATAGAAAACACAAAAGGTCAAAGCTGAACAATCCCCAGTTCAATGTAAAACCCAGTTTTTACCTAGACCAAACAAAAGCAAAGCATACATTCAATTCCTGGTTAGAAATGAGAAATACCTTGGAAGCAAATGTTCCTTGTGGCCATTGTAGCAGCCCAGCCACCATCTGACCCGTCTGGTTGCAATCATCATCAATGGCCTAACAAATTAACATATAATTAACAAAGGCAAAAGCTAATGTACCAGTAATAGCTTGTATCAGTGACCACATGATTGATTAGTGCAATCATGCATTTTGATGGACGACTGTTTATTTCATCAATACTGACAGTGTAAGATAAACTAACATTTATGTACAAACCAGTACAAAAAACTATGATCAAAATTGCATGATTGGCTGTTCTGATCTACATATTTTACGTTTTTACTAAGCCAGGAAACAGTCTAATACACCAAAAAAATTCTCAGCCAACAAGCCAGTCTTACAATATATAACAAAAATTTCTCAAAAAGAATATCACAAATTATGCAATTGAGAATTTGAGATCATATTTGGTGTTCTTACTATCATTTAACCATTAAATAAATAACCTGTTTTCCCAGAATCAATAAGCCTGGCTGCTCAGCCTGCACAAGTGCTCGCAGAATCTTCGCCACAGAAAGCGGCTGCACATGTGCCATCCCAGCTTCGACATGCACAGCCCGGTCGGCACCCATTGCGAGTGCCGTTCGAAGAGTGTCAGTACACTGGGCCGGGCCCACTGACACTGCAACCACCTCCTTGGCCAATCCTGATTCTCGAATCCTCAGCGCTTCTTCCAGCGCTATCTCGCAAAAAGGGTTCATTGACATCTTCACATTGGTTGTTTCCACACCAGTCTGATAAAGAGGAAACCAAGTGCCACATAAAATTTATGCAAAATTGATTTTTTATAGCTCAGAATTAAACATAGAACTAACGGATCAGCCTAATCGTCACGACATCCAGTAATGTGCGTAAAAGGGATTACCATAGATGCATAATTGATGATAGTTTAAAAAGGGATTAGAACCTTATCGGGTTTGACGCGGATCTTAACGGCGTAATCGACGACGCGCTTAACGGCGACCATTATCTTCATTGCTCCGGCGGAGGTTGGTGTGCGAATCTCTTGGCGCTTAGTTTAACAGAGAGTTTGTGTTGTACTAGAATTCTACTAGTACAAGATAATCGACTCGGAGGGGAATAATAGAAAGAAGAAGAGAGGGTTTTGGATCCAGTCCGTTCAAATAGTATGATGCACGCTCCAGATTATAAACAATTGAAGTACATTCTGTGACACTGAGTGGTGATTGATCTGATCGATAATTGGATGCACGCTCCAGATCAGAAGCAATTAAAGTATACTCTCTTGGATAAGTACGTGACAGTATTGCTACGGTGCACCCAAAAAACGCATTATTGCAGCTGATGACTGGCAACTTCTTCTTTTTCACAAAAAAATAAAGAACAAATTATGAGCATAACCTCAAAAATTACCTGTCGAATTTAAATATTGAGATTTAATCATTATCATGACCCATCTTATAATCATACATTTACATTTTTTTCTAAGTTAAGTAATTTAGATGAGTTTTTTAACACTATTTTATCTTGGTATCATAAAATTGGTTCTGTTTTTGCATGCGTGCGTTCAAAAAGGGTATTATAAGATTAAAGATTGTGTGGCCATCCATAGATAATTTCGTTTTCTTTTAATTTCTTTTTGGTGTACTTGAAAGTTAAAAATTCGTATCGACAACAGTAAGAATTATAGCACAGATTGAATAGATGATATCTTATTGAATATGATATATTTAAGAAATAATTGCACAAAAAAATCTCTAATAAAAATTGCGTATTCCAAATTATATGTTGATACTTTTGTCAGCTAATGTTTGGAAAAGAGCACTAATTTTTTCTATTATGTAATTCAGTAATTGTATTATCTCTTAAAACATATATGATGACCTTGATAAAAACAATTAGTTTTGCTATATTCAATTCTCGACAATGAAAACTTTTACTTGCCTAGTCTCTGTCCAGCCCCCACTCTCTTTATGGTGGTATTTTTTTATTTTTTTTTAATGTTCTTTATGAGGGAGGATGTGAGATACCTTTGTATTTTATAGGGTAAATTAATTAGTTGTTGTGTAACTTGTGTTACGGGGAGATTATTCACAAATCCTGATTATCTAGCACAGTCGACATAATTTTTGTCACTGTTGAGATTTTATATGAATTAATTAGCCTAATCTGAAGCGAGTCTAAGACTCAACCAGGAGTCCAGGACCAATTCAATCAAGATTTTGTTGGAACTGTAACTGTACAACGATGATTGGTTCTGAATTTTGATGGGCTTTTTTCTAACGAGATCTAATCTATTTGTACTTTTTCATATCAAGATGCAAGTTTGAACATATTTTCGTTGACTTTTGACATATTTTTTCAGACACTGTATTCAACTCCGAAAATAAATCAAGATTTTTTTCTTGCCTTAATTTTTGACGTATTTCCTCAAAAAACTATAGTAAATTTTGAAAAAAACAATTTATAAAAAAGCAAATGTGTTCTAGCATGCCACGTCACGATATGACATGTCTAAAAATTCATGGTGTATCAATATCATTATGTGTTGTCTCAAATACTGAAAATTTGAACACAACATGACACATGGCAATTATACAATTTTAGAACACTATCAATCACCTAAGATATAGATCATAAGGCAGTGTAATAAAAATTAAATATATAAATTTGTAGTTTTTGATAGGATAAAGAGTATAATTTACACAGCTAGTTCTAGTTTTCTTTATGTATATATGAAGGAATTTCACACAGCAAGTTAGCTTTTAATTTTATCTTGAAAAAATATCTACCAAAAAATGAACCGCGACAGGTGAAAAATGCAGTTCATAATTTTCAAGTGTCGAAGGATAAAGTTATTGTGGGCTTAAAGATCAACGCGCACATTCCAATAAATGATACAATTAGGGCAAAACAGTTCATTTAAAATTAAATATCAAGTTTAAATGTTTTTTTTGGTTCTAACTAGTCAAATTAAATGTTATCTGTTGTCTGGCATGCTCTCAACATAAATTACCTTATCCGAAAAAAGAGTTCCGATATCACAAAAAGTTTTGATGTAACATAAATGTCACAAATTTGATTTTTTTTTTCAAATTAAAGCAACCCAAACAATTGATATAATTTATTTAAAATACAAATGACATCATTTGTTTCAAAATCTTGTGCCGTCGAAACACGTCCTCTGAAAGGAGACGAAGTTGATGAGAAGAGAAAATTTTATGAAAAAACAAATAAATAAGAGCATGCGAAATTTTTTTACATAATCAGAAGGAGATAACTTGTATCGTATACGTATCTATACTGTCTAGGCTACGTCAATCAAACAGCATTTGACGAAAAGTAGCTTTCTTTTTTTTTAAGATAAATTGGAGGTCTAAGCCATCCAACTTATTTTTAAATTAAATGTCTATGAAAGACCCCCAGTCGAATTTCGAACTTGCGACCTTTCACTCAAGAAGTCAAGATGCATTGTTCTTTGTCACTAGACCAAGAGCTGGTTCTCGAAAAATAGCCTTCTAATCATAAAAATTTTCAATCAATGGAACGAACAAACAAAGCGTAACAACGCTGGAGAAAACAAAAAAAAAAAGAAAGAAAAACAACAATAATTTTCAACAAAAGCACAAAATAATGACAGAGGCGCCAAATAGAATGTGCTAGTACCGTGTATTGGGTTAGGAAGTGCATAATTTTTTATTTTTAGATTAATTACTCTTAATTAATCATCAAATACATCATGCAACAATAGATTTAGTGCTTTAAGCATCAACATACAAAGAGATAAAGCTAAAAATTGTACCTCTCCTAATTTCGTAATTAGGAGGCTTGAACCATGGCGTAGGAGTCGGTGGCGTGCCTTCTCCTTCACCATTTTGTCGCCGGCGGCCGCCTCGAGTCCACCAAGAAGGATTAATCACGTTCTACAAGGTACGTGCTAGCATACCCATAGAATAAGTATAATCCTCATGGCTTTCTCTCTTCTTCCAATTAACCATTTAATTTAGAGAAGAGAAAGGAGCTCAACACATGAGCAAATGAGAGGGAGAGAGGAGGTGGATGGCGGCCTAAGAGGGAGGCAAGAGATGAGAGAGAAAAATTTAGGTGGAGGCTCTCATAAGTGGTCCTTATATAGAGCACAAAACCTAATTGACTTCTTCCATACAACTATGTTATCCCACCTACCACCATAAATGGGTGCCACGAAATGGACCTTTATAAGTCATTTAACCTCTTCATTTGGACCATTAATTTATATAATTAAGGCCTCTCAAGTTTGCTCTTTAATTGGGCTATATATTTGCTATTTAAATAACGGTCCAATTAATCAATATAACCATTTATATTAAAATGTGTTGAACTAAATTAATTATTAACTCATTAATAATTATTTTAGAATTAGTTAATACATTAATTTATTTTTATATGATTCATTGACTTAATTAATTATAACGGTTCGCAACGGTATATAATTAATTAATCAATCTTATCATATTTCCACAGTACTTACTGTTGTGAATAAATAAATAATGCACTTTGTGATTAATGTCCTATTTATGTGACCCTTTGAGGATTTATGCTACGTTGGACATGGAAATAAATCTATATTTATTTCCAATAATCATAAGCGGTATCTAGCAACACGTTATGATTCCCAATTCGCATAAATAATGTACTACTACAATATTAAATCCTGCATAAGAGAATAAATATAATTCTCTATTTTGATTCTTATGTCTCACGATATCATCGTATAATCCAAGATAGGAATGTGTCATTCTTGTAGATTATACGTTTCTTGATCTAGAGATAATTGTATAAGGTTGCATGCAAACAATCTATCTTCATCAAGGGGCCCAAACAAATATCTTCACTCACTAAGTTAATTAATGAGGGACATACGGTTTTTTTTTATGATTAGCTTTTTTCCGCACAATTCAAGAGAACATAAATAAAGTCTGTCTAGCAACCCTTATCAAAAATCAGCAGTAGACGATATTTATTGAACCTATCTTCATGTGTAAAAGATAAACATCTCAAACTTAGAACCAAAATCTAACGAAATAAATAATGACACATAACACAATTTATATATTTATTTCGTTGGGTCAAGTCATGTACTATGTTCCATAACATACACATATGCAATTAAGTTGGCAACTCTTTACCTATGATTTGTAGAACTTAATCATCACTTAACTTGCATACTAATTTTATATGATAATTAATATTCCTTGTTAATTATCAAGATTATGAGCAGTTTAGATTTATTATTGTCATTCTAAAGAATGATCCACAGAGATCCACAATTCGGATCCCAACCTGAATGATCTGTCAATAATAAACCTAGGAACAAATGATTAAATATCATTCATAATATAAACTAATATTTAAGTCATTTAGCTTATTGACTTCTAGGACATAACTCCAACATATTGGTCGTTTGCAAAGAAAAACAACTTTTAATAGCTTTCGTATATTATTTACTACTAAAACTTACATACCCTATTATTTTGTGACAAGATTAATTCCTTTGAACAAATGTTAAATGATCCTTCATAACATAAAGTTACTAACCTGGCGATAAATTCGATTACAGCCTGCAAAAAAAACATCGTTGGAGGAAAAAAAATTATATAGATTTTAGTTCATGAAAGGCAAAATAAATTGGAACTTAGGAGAAACAATTATACTAGTAGTTCTCTTTTCTGTTTACAGTAAAATTGTAAGAAAATCAGACATGAAAATTTCATTACCCAAATAATATTAATCGGCATGTAACATATCATAGGCACAAAACCATCAGCAACCAACATCGCAGAAGCAAGAACTGTAAGAAATGGTCAAGAAAAATATAACCCGCATAAGCATCCTGGTCTGGAATAATTGATAGACATTTCAATAAATTTTTAAATTAAACATTATTGTAAGAGCAATATAGAAAAGAGTTTGATGATCATCATGACGAATTGAATTTTGCAATTTGGAGATGTGATGGCTTGTTAAACTCAGCTGTACATTACTATATATACAGAGTAATGTTATTGAGGGTTCATTAAGTAAAATTTCATTTCATGTTGGTGTTATTTGGATTTGTTAAATCTTTTAATCACAGAGATATCTTTAAAATCCTTGCAGCCGCAACATAATCGAGAATTTAAAGGTTACGCATAAACTTTATATACGCTAATACCTTATTTTAATTATTTAAAGAAATCAAGGTAATAACTTCATCACACCGCTTAAACCTTATTTTAAATAAATATTCTACTTGTGGTATTTTGAAGGGACACTTATTCTTCGCGATAATTAAGATTTATCTTCGATTTAGTAAATTAAGAGCGAAATGAAGTATATACATAAATTAAGAGCCATTGACTATGTATTAATTAAAACTCTTTACTTTGCAAAGGATTATATTTTAATTTAATTTAAATGTTGATATATGCAATCATCATACTATAAAGAGGATGATTATTGTAAAGAAAGTTTCGTTCTGTAAACAAAGTTTCAGCTCTTAGTACCCATTTATGAGGATAAAACATTATGCTTCTACAATGGATTGTAAATCTTATGAACGTGTGTAAAAAACTTATCAAGTGTGCTGTCAAATTTTGATCATTACGAAAATCGTTCTTTTCAGTTTATTTCCCGAAAATTTTAAACAGTTAATACTTTTCAGCTCAAAATCCCAAAGCAGTACCTATATTGTTGTACTAAACGCGCGTCTCTAGGTTTGTCGATTACAAAACAATATCATTTGGCATTTAACAATCTTCTTTGAATTTTATAGGAAAAAGATGCAATTTATGAAGACTTGGATAAAAACTTTAAGAAAGATCAAGATCAAGTCTTTGGAGAGCTTGTAGGCTAGTTTAGACTAAGATAGAAGGCATACTTTAGTCCTTGTTTATCCTTGAAATGGTCTAGATAGCGAAAAGCTCAATATACCAGCAAAATCCTGTTTTCTGTGACCCAGCGTCGTACAACGCTAAATAGTGGCACACAACGCTGAGCAATTTCATTGTACAATGCTCATTAGCGTCGTACAACGCTACAGAAAAAGACTTGAGAAAATTTCCTTAGTACCGTTGTGCAACGGCATATAGCGTTGCACAACGCCACAAAATCTCATGTCTCCTCCACTGCTCAGACAACGCTGCATCGATGTTCAGACAACGCTGTCCCATGTAAAACCCATGCAAACAGCTGTTTTTACATGCAAAGTTGCAGGCAACGTTAAACAACGTCTTTCAACGTTGTGTGACGTGAGCGTTGTGTGATGGTATATAGCGTTGTACGACGCTCTGTTAAATCTGTCAGAGTTGTTCCCTTTGTCTTCCTTTAACATTGTGTAACGCTAATCAGTGGCAAGCAACGCTCTGACAATTTCCAACGGAATTGTCGGAGCTTTCCTTTGGTTGTACACTCCTTTATTGTGCAACGACAAATAGCGTTGCACAACGCTCTGACAGACCAATGGCTATATTAACTGGCCGTTAGAATTTACAATGGTCATATTCCAGCGTTGTATAACGCTACTCAGTGTTGTACAACGCTGTGTCCAATTTTTGCTGGTAAACTGCTCCTTTCGAGCCCTATATATATCCACCCCTTGTTCTCTCTCTTTAAAGAGCTTTGCTTTGCAAAATTAGACTAGAATTGAGCCTTTGAGCACAGGAATACTCTCCCACTTGAGTTTTTCAAATCTAGACCATCTTGAGAGATTTAGTAGCCTCAAACACTACCGTCCCGACATTGTCGCTAGGTGTAGGTTGGAATAGGTTGAGAACTCTTCTCCTTTGAGGCGTTGTGCCATTTGAGTTAGGCCGATCCACCTCGGTTACTTGGTGTAAGAGGTGATTCGGTTCGAGGTTATAGTTCCGTTCTTATTGAAATTGAACGGAGCGCATCCTTGTGTGGTAGCGAAACTCCCGGAGACGTACGACTAAGGCTAACCTTTCCTAGCGAGTCGGAACTCCGTAATCATATCGAGTGTTCAATTTCTCTCTCTCTCTCTCTCTTTCTCTTTATTATCTTGCTTTACTTTAATTGCTTGTGTTCTTGTTTGTATTGGGTACCAATTGAATTATGTTAAGGTAGTTCATACCAAAACGGTCTAAAACGTCAATTGCTTCCGCTAAATTTTGGTTAAGCCGCCTCCTTTAAGGACAACATATGTATCCATAACAATATTACCAGCCAAAAAAAAAAAGAATCCAAAGAAAATAGAAAATCGCTCCCCAACTAATACATGACTGAAAAGAATCCTTCAAGAATCATTCCCTTCCTTCTTCCTTCCCCTTTCCCTCTTGAGTAGCTTTCTAAGTCTTTCTTCTCCGGTGAATTAGTGAAGATCAACTAGTGATTGACACAAGTTCATTATGGAAAGACTTTGGAATTTTAGTAGATGTTTAGCTCAAGATAGCTTAGTGAATAGGCCTAATAAAGGTTTTGTCTTATTAGAATCTGAATTCCCTCCGCTAGTCTCTTCCTCTCCGGCCGGTAAGGCAAATGGAGGGATCCCTGTCTCTAATCACTGCGCTCCAGCCTCTTTCGCTGAGGTGATGAAAGACAAGGAGGGAGGTTCAAATTTTGAAGCAAAGAGGACTCCTCCCCTGAAATCAGTGCATTATGATAAATTTTGCACTAATCTTGATGGGGTAAAGAAGGGTGATATTATTAAACGGATGGCTGGATTCTGTTTGAGATGTGGAGGTGCGAAGCATTTGGCTAAGAATTGTAGAGAACCGCCGAGATGCTTTAAGTGCAATAAGATCGGACATACGTCTCTTCAGTGCACTACTTCCTCTTCTCTCTCCATCCCCATAACCGTTTCTCCCAAAAAAATTACTAAAACCTCTTTTCTACCTTTACACCTCAAAGAAAACCCTAGATCCAAGATTCCAGATATGGCGTCTCAAGAGCCAATTTTGCTTGAAGAGGATGACGACAATGTTGAATTAGAGCAAGGAATTCTTCGCAGTGTGGTTTTTCAAGCATATGCTCGAGTGACACCTATTGATGTTCTTGCTGAGATGCGTAGAAGGCTTCATCCCTCTCAGCACAAAGTAGTTTCTCTTGGAAACCATCGCTATCAAGTCATAGGCCCCTCGATTCGTTGGAGAGATGAGCTTTTCAATAATGGCAACATAACCATCGCAGACAAAAATTTGATAAGGTACACCTATCCGATTCTTTTTGTTGTCCCTGAGTTGAATCTGCAAACTGAATCAGAAACTTTGTAGGTCAGAGTGGTCGATGTTCCTTTTGGTTGGAGATCTTTGACTGGTATTAGAAAGATTTTCCGATTTGGTCAAGTTATTAGAATGGATATTCCTACTCAAATGGGATTAGAAAGTAGATTTACCAGAGTCTTGGTGGAAGTAGGTGAAAGGAGTCAAATTCCTTTTTTCAGAAGGTATGAAGTGCGTAGAAAATCTGGTAAAGTGGATTTGGTGAAGGTTCATTTTGTAGTAGAAGAGAAAGAGGTTAGAGATGAGTTTCATGAGCAAATAAAAGGCCTGGTGAAATTTGAGTGGACTGATCAGGATGATGCTCATCTCAATACCATTGTCTCACCTCCTCCAATGGTGATTCAAGGAGAGAACTCTCTCACTGGCAAGTCTCAGAAGAAGAAGTTTAGAAAGAAGAAAACTCCTTCTGCCCCTATCCAACACATTCTCTCTCTACCTGCCCCTCAACCTTCTCATGCTTTGACTATTAAGACTCAGAATAACACTACCCCTGTGAGTCCTGGAGTGCAAACCAGGGCTCAGACTAGAAGACTCTCTGGTCAAGGCATAAACATAGGAGGTGCAGTTAGATCAGAAGAAGAGGAGATTGTTACAGGCAAAGGAAAACAGAAGATGGTCAATAAGAATTCTGAAGAGCTAGCTCAACTCAAAAAAGCTGCTAAGGAGAGCGGGGCTTAAAGATTCAATGAGCAAATTAATGCTTCTGGTCATGGTCAATCAAGCAAGCAGCACAAACCCCTTAGTAGCAAATACAGTCTACTGATCTGAGTGTTGAAGTTATCAGAGATACAAGCACAGAGGATTCTGATAATCCTGAAGTCATTATTGAGATAGGTCCTGTGCTGGGAGATGAAGATATAGTATCAGATGAAAGCTTGAACTATGGATGTGATGCTTCTCAAGTCCCTGATCTAATCAAGAAGCTAGTGAATCAAGGGGTTCTAAAAAATTTGGTGATAAGTGGCCCTGACAAAAGACAGGTTACTGTTGTCGCGGCTTTTTCGTCATTCCCTCGAAGAATGGAATTGGGGCTTCCTCGAGAAATGTGAACATAGCCTTGGATTCACCCCCCTTAAGGTTCGATCTCAGTTCGAGTATCTCTTAACGACAAGAGAACCAAAACACGAGTCGCTTCTTAAAGAGGTTTGTTGATTTCGTGGGTCCTTTCTTTCCAGCAGGCGCAAGCCCCTACTGTTAATTACCCCGTGATCGCTCACGAGAACCTCTGATTAAGGGATCTGAAGAATTATATATAAAGGCTAGGGAATCATTTGTTTCATGTTTATTTTGGGTTTATTTCTTTTGGTTTGAACCGGACTCAATTGGTGTACCAGACTCAGTTGACGGGACCCAATTGAGAACATTTTGATCTGCTGGAGAGTTTTCGTTCTTGAAATGGAGAGGTTTCGGTCTCGATTCCGGGTTTCGTATTTTGACTTTCAATTTCTTAAGTTTCTCTTTGGGTTTTACAATTTTTATTCTTAATTTTAGACTTTTGGAATATCTTTTTATATTTTTAGTTATGTTTATGTTTGAAAATACTTGATATCAAATATATTTCTTTTAAAATTTCAACATTCATCTTTAAAAAAAAATTAGAAAAGTTTAATTAAGTTTTGAAATCATTTTGGAATTTTATAAAATTGATTTAACATCATTTTAGAATTTTATAAAATTTATTTAATATTGAAAATACTTCAAAAAGAGAAATACTCACTAATTTGACAGATTTTTATATCAAAATATCAGTGGATTTGGTTTATTTGGATTTTTAGGATTTTATGGATATTTTATTTGAATTTTTCTGAGCTTCCTACTATTTTTAATAAATTTTTGAAGTTTTCTGTTTATTTGGCAATTTCTGGTTGGTCCATGTAAGCATAAATGCTGAGTTGGCTTGCTGCTGGCGCTGACTGGACTTGATGACGTGTCAGAGCGCGAGTTGAAGTTTGAACGGGCGTTTACTATCTTTAACTGACTTGTGTAGCGGGTTGCTGCCGTGTCAGGGACTCGTTTTAGATGATCTCGCCGCAGAAGATCCGAAGAGTCGCGGGTTTAAACCTGTCTTCTCCGGCGGGGGATGGCATTTTTGCAGAAAAGCCCCTCGTTTTTCTCCGATGGAATTGAGACGACTCCGGCCACCATTTCAGTCGAGATTGAGTGCTTTGGAATCGTATAGTTTAGGAGATCACATTGATGCCATTTATTGGAACAATCGAAGCCTGTGTTGTCTTGTAACTCCTAGGATGTCTCGAGTCTTCATTAATGGAGTTTGAGATTTCTGGATCTTCTTTCTTTGCCAGTGCAAGGTTATATACGCTCTATGAAGTGCTCTGATGATTTCTGTGAGTTCAAATTGACGTAGATAAATCTGGAAGAGGGTGTTCTGGACTGAGGTAACTTGACTTCAACTTGAGGCTAATTTGAATCTTCGCTGTAGGGACCACAGAGGGAATTTTCGACGCCAGAAACATCATGGGTAGCTTCAGGGGACTGACTTTGACTTGTTTAGACATTTAATTCATTTTGAGGCGTTGCAATTCAATATTAGACTCAAAAGGACAGAATTGCACACTTTTAACATTTTATTCAATTTTTGTTTTTTTGCATGTAAGTTGTTTTACAGCAAAAGGACCTGATTTGATGCTCCATTTGGGTTTATTTAGATTTGTTTTAAGTGTTCAAATCGACGCAGATAATGAGGACTGGGCTTTTGGCATTTGTCACAATTTACAACTTTCACATTAAACAATCCTTGCCACTGTTTTGATGACTTTAGTTTTGAGTTGATTTAACTACATGAAATTCACTTGCAGCAGTTACAAGGAAGACATTTGAAGTTGCTGAAAGCAATTTTGACATAAAACACTTTTCTTTTTGCAAACACATTTAATTACTTATGATTTCTGCCATCTTTAAAGTAAATGAGAAACCATCATTACACTTATTCAAAATGCTGCAATTTTATAAAAAATATCTTTTAATGTGTTTGTTAATTCTCTGTGCAAGAACTTTTGCAAAAAGGTCCAAAGTTTAGAAAATAACACTTTATTTCATAAAATGACCCTGCTGCCTTTATCATTTGACATAAAATCACAGAAATTTGCAAAAATAATAAATCTTGTTCCCTGCAGTCCATGAAATCTTGTTCTTGATGTTCATGTGCATTTTTATATTTTTTATACAAATAAAACCCTATGTTTTCATTTATTTCATTTCTGGCCAGATTTTGTGTTTTCATGCATATATGTATTTTTGTTATAATAATGCGAATTTAACTTAACAGATGCAAAACTCATATTATCTTATGCACTTTGATCTTACATTTTTAACAAATTGTAAACATGAGGGCTGGTTTGAGGTTTAACATGTTTTTTATACCATTTTTGGATTGGTAGTGACTTGAACATGGCTAGGCCAGAGCCAGCGCTCTGGACCTGTGCCAAGTCAAGTTGATACTGCCATGAGAGGCTAAAGCTGGGCTAAAGACCTCTACATGGCAGCCATGGTGCCTTTTACGTTGGACTTGAGAATACTCCATGAAGCGAAGAGCTGGGCTCTAAACCTTCATGAAGCACCTTTCTTTGACTTACCCCATGGCCATGACTGGAGCTGTGCTCTAGACCATAGCTCATGGTGATTATATTTGCACGGCTCAAGCACACCATTGATTGGTGGCTGAGCTAAGGAGGAGGGACAACAAAACCACGAATTGACACTCCAAAATAGCTTTCTTTATTTCAAAACCAAGCGATTACAAGATGGAGGCTCTCAATTTCACCTCTTTCTCTCTCTTTCCCGAGTGTTTGATGTAATGCCTAGCTTCAATCTAACCTTGAAATCTCTAATTGACTGTCTAAACCTAACCCCAGTGTGGCGGCCTTTTCCTCCTCTCTTTTTTCTCTTCTCTCTCTTCGGATTGGAGGTATTTATATAGGTCTGAATCTAGGGCAACGCCTTTGAGCCCGGCTTAATCCTTGCCCTCAAATTTCCATCAACGACTGAGATCCAGCTGCGCTAGGGCATTGGTTTTGGAAAACCATGGGCGAGGGCTACTGGTTTTGCGCCTGTGGCGCTGGAGGAGGCCACGTCGTCGTGCCTTTCAATTTCACCCGGCGTCTGACGGTAAATTCGGGCTTTCATCTTCTGTTTCTTTTTTACTCTGGGGAAGACGACCCTTACAGGTGGGCCCTGCCTGTAAGGCTTAATGAGAGAGGGAGAGATGCGTGCATTTGTTTCAGCGTGAGCCAATGGAGCCAGGGAAGGGGTGTAAAGCTATTGGTGCATGAGCCAAGACCATCCAATGATTCAGACGCTATGGTAATTTTAACCAAGGGGGCAGCGACATCATCTGTCCCCCCCTGGGATCCTCTGCAGTGGTATGCACGCGCCAGGGGCTTTTCATTTTTTCTGGGATTTTCTGGGATTTCCATTTGATTTTCATTGATTTAACATTTATTCTTCAATGCTGACCCAAAATAAATTCTTTCAAGGCCTTCCCTTGGGTATTTATGGATGAAATTTTATGGGTAAGTTTAGAAACATATAAGGAATCTAATGGTTCAACTGGTTTTGCAAAATTCCTTATGGATTTATTTTGATAATTTTATGAAGTTTTTGGGTTTGTTTGCAAAATTTGGCATTTGTGTGGGCATTTCTGGGGTTTAAAAATTATGATAATTCACCATAATTCTCAAGGGATTTTTGGGTATTTTTTGGTGATTTTTGGAGTTTGTTTAGTATTTTTGGTAACTTGGTTTTGAGTTTTGGCTGTTTGACTTCTGGCTTTCGCAATTTGGTTTTGTCTTGAAGTTGTATTTTGTACTTTGGTTTTCAGGGATTAATTTTTAGGGTCAACAACTGTTATACCAGAAGAAGGCCCTGTCATTCACATCCCTGATAGGGCAGAAGAAACTCATTCTAGACCCTCTGTTAGTACTGACAAAGAGCTTACCAAGAGGGAGTTAGCCTCTAAGATAGAACTGCTTGAGGCACAAAATAGAGCACTCAAAGCTCAATTGGCTATGAAAACAGACATTCTGCTCAAGAGGAATAGGGAGGAGAACAACTTTTTAGACCCTGAAGTTAGTGTGACAACTCCTCTGAAGAAGGCCAAAATAGGTGAAAAAACTAAGAAGGGTGAAAAAAGCAAGGCAAAGAAGTCTGTCAACTCTGAAATCTCCAAGCCTGTTGTAGAGGTTCCCAAAGAAGCTGAAAAGGAAGCTGACAAGGAGATTGAAGAAGGAGAGATGGTTAAAGCTACTCCAAGTCCCCCTTCACTCCCACCAGGTAATCCTTTGCTCAGCTTTATCCTTTTTGTAGTTTGGATGATAGTGATCTAGTTTCTCTTTCTGAGGATGTTGGAATTTCTTTGGGACCTGACATTGAAAGTAGGAACAATTTTATTTGCAGCATCAGAAATCATAATTCTGAGGCCATAATAAACTTCCTTAGTGAAGCAATTGATATTTTTAATAGAAATAAAGATGTCAGCAAGATGGGTGATGAAGTAGTGTCCAAATGAGGCACATCACCTGGAATGCAAGAGGATTAGGTAGTAGTAGTAAGAGACGATATTTAGCTGAGATGATTAAGCAAGAAAGAGTTGACATAGTTGGTATTCAAGAAACCAAAAAGTCAAACTTCCTAGCTAGATCTCTTAAGGTGCTAAATATCAACTTTAGTTGGAATTTCATACCAGCAATAGGTGCTTCTGGAGGCATCTTAGTTGGTGTGAATTTAAACACTTTAAATATTTTAGATTAGAAGATTGATTCTTTTTCCATTTCTGTGAATGTATTTAGTCCTTCCCTTGATAGCTCTTTTCTCTTCACGACAGCATATGGGCCTATCCCTAATGCTCAGAAAACTGCTTTCTGGAATGAATTATTCCAAATAGGAAATTTAGCAACTTCACCATGGATTGTATGTGGTGATTTCAATGCAGTCAGAAAAAATCTGAAAGGAAAGGTATTTCCTTTGATGTGAGAAATACCAATAAATTCAATAACTGGATTGAGAATTTCAACCTTTTAGATTTTAGGACACTAGATAGAAAATACACTTGGGCCAGGGGTGGTAACAGTAGGCAATTTGCCTGCTTAGATAGATTTTTTGTTAATCAGGAGTGGATTGACATCTTTCCACATTCTCACTCTTATAGCTTAACCAAAACCTTCTCTGATCATACTCCTTTAGTTTTTGACTCTGGTACTGATAGAATGCATCCTAAAAGTAATTTCAAATTTGAAAGAACTAAGTTAAAACAGGATGATCTCTTAAAAAAAATGCATGGTTGGTGGCCAAGCAACAATCTAGGTTTCAATAAGGCATACAATTGGTGCTCTAAATTAGCTTTTATTACCAATAAGCTTAAAGGGTGGAGCAAGAATATAGGGAAAGAAATCAGAGATAAAAAAAAATTCTTATTTCTTCCATAAAGGACTGGGAAGATATTTTAGAAGATAGAATTCTTAGTCAAGTAGATTTTAATAATTTCATAGATGCTAAGAAGGATTTATATGAAATTTATCAATATGAGGAAACTCACTGGAGACAAAGGTCAAAGGTGACTTGGCTTTATGAAGGTGATGCTAATACCAAATTTTTTCATAAAGCTGCTTCCATTAGAAAGAGTAAGAATCATATACACTTTCTTATCATTGATGGGAGAGAGATAAGGGATACTGAAATCATTCATAATCATGCTTTCTCCTACTATAAAAATTTGTTTGGTATTCATAGCTTCAGTAGTGGCAGTTTAATGAGTGATATCTGGTTGCAAGAGGAAAAAGCATCTTTTGAGGATAATTTACTCTTATGTCAACCATTTACTATGGAAGAAATAAAGACAGCTCTCTTCCAAATGCATCCAGATAAAGCACCAGGGCCAGATGGCCTTTCAACTCTTTTCTACCAGACTTACTGGGATATTCTTAAAGATGACATCCTAAGTATGTTTAATGATTTTCATTTGAACAAACTTGATGTCTCTTGTTTCAATAGGGCCCACATCTGCCTTATTCCTAAAACTAAAGAGGCTGCTAGAATGACTGAATATAGGCCTTTAGGATTACTCAATTGTTGCTATAAACATTTCAGTAAAGTTTTAGCAAATAGGTTAACTCCTTGTCTGTGTAGGATAATCAAGCCTAACCAAAGTGCATTCCTCAAAGGTAGATTTATTCTTGAAGGAGTTGTAGCAGCTCATGAGCTTTTACATTCAGTTCATATCAAGAAAGAAAAAGGTCTCCTTCTCAAATTAGTCTTTGAGAAAGCTTTTGATAATGTTAGCTGGGACCTTCTTTTTGATACCTTATATCAAAGATGATTTTCTCCAATTTGGACTAATTGGATTAGAAAGCTTTTGGTAGGTGGTAAAGTTGCAGTTCAAGTAAATGGAGCAACTAGAAGTTATTTTGAATGCAAGAAAGGTTTGAGGCAAGGGGGCCCTCTTTCCTCTTATCTGTTTATTTTAGCTGCAGAAGGGTTAGCTAAAATGATTGAGAAAGGAATTCAAGCTAACTGTTTTGAAGGTTTAGGTCCTAAAATAAAAAATATGCAGATGACGTGTGTTGCGGCTTTTTCGTCATTATTCTCCTCGAAGGGATTTCTCGAAGAACAATAGGAACATAGCCTTAGATTCACCTCCCTTAAGGTTTCGATCTCTATGGCGGGTATCTCTCAACACAAGAGAACCCTATAAAGAGTCGCTACTTAAAGAAGTTTCTTAATTTTAGCGGGTCCTTTCTTTCCAATAGGCGCAAGCCCCTATTGTTAATTACCTCGTAGTTGCCTACGAGAACCTCTGATTAAGGGACGTAAAGGGTATTGATATAATGGGTTAAGAAAATGGATTTATGGAGTGCTATTACTTGTCTTAAAGAGGCCTTAATTGATGGTACCAAACCTAGTTGACGGGACCCAATTAAGGATCGCTAAACTACTAAAGGACTTTGAGGTTTAGAAGAGGTCTTCGTTGAAAAGGAATGAATCTTCACTTGGAGTCGTTTTTAAGGAGTTTTACAACCTTCGGGGCATTTGGCGTCGCTTGTGAAAGTTAGTTCTTTTACAACCCTCGGGACATTTGGTGTCACTTGTGAGAGTTGGTTCTCGGGCCATTTGGTGGCACTTGTGAGAACAAAAGGGAATTTTACAACCTTCGGGGCATTTGGCGCCACTTGTGAAAGTTGGTTCTTTTACAACCCTCGGGACATTTGGCGTCACTTATGAGAATTGGTCCTTTTACAACCCTCGGGACATTTGGTGTCACTTGTGAGAGTTGGTTCTCGGGCCATTTGGCGGCACTTGTGAGAACAAAAGGGAATTTTACAACCTTCGGGGCATTTGGCGCCACTTGTGAAAGTTGGTTCTTTTACAACCCTCGGGACATTTGGCGTCACTTATGAGAATTGGTTCTTTTACAACCCTCGGGACATTTGGTGTCACTTGTGAGAGTTGGTTCTCGGGCCATTTGGCGGCACTTGTGAGAACAAAAGGGAATTTTACAACCTTCGGGGCATTTGGCGCCACTTGTGAAAGTTGGTTCTTTTACAACCCTCGGGACATTTGGCGTCACTTGTGAGAGTTGGTTCTCGGGCCATTTTGCGGCGCTTGTGAGAACAAAAGAGAATTCTTTGGACGAGGGGATCCGTAAGAATTCAATTTCTAAGTCATATAAGGTCAATCTCAACCTTAAAGAGGGACTTTTCCTCAAACGGAGAGGTTTTGGTTTTGACTTTGGATTTCGCGTTTAAACTTTTAATTTTGATGTTTCACTTGGGATATTGGTGATTTTTATTCACTTTTGCCTTTTGAATCTTCGAATTTTAGACTAACTCCTTGTTGGTCTTGAAAATACTATTCTTGAAATTACTTGGATATCGAGAGTATTTAGCTTTTGCTTTTCATCTAAAAGACATTGAATATGTTGGTTTATTTTGGCTTTTCATAATTTGGAAAATATATTTATATTTGAGAATACTTGATTTCGAAAACATCATATTTGGAATTTTATTTCAAAAAGTATTTAGTCTCAGTTTTAGAATTTTATAAATGGATTTATTAATTTTCTAAGATTTTATAAAATTCATTTTTAAAGTGAAAATACTTCAAAAATACAAAAGGTCACTACTCTGACATAATTTCATATCAAAGTATCAGTGAATTTGGTTTATTTTGATTTTTAGAATTTTATGGATATTTTACTTATATTTTTCTGAGTTTCCTACTATTTTGAAATGAATTTTTAAATTTCTGTTTAAATTGGATTATTTTGGTTGGGACACGTCACTAGACTATGACAAGGTGGCAAATATTGGACTTAGTTAATTATTCGTTTCTTGGGCCTTAACTCCCGTTGGGCCATGGCTTCTTTTTTTTTTTGTTTATTTGCTTTTATTTTGTTTAATTGATTAAATCCCGACGGTTTACGTGCGGCGGGTGTCTGACAGGCCACATGGCCCATTAGCCATAGAAGATCGAAAGACCCACTCGCGCTGAAACTCAATTGAAGGAGACGGATTCCATTCCTCTTCGTTAACGGGTTTGGCAAGAGACGGGTGTAGACCCGTTAACTTCTCCGGTCATCATGACGGGCGTAAGGGAGGTCGGCAGGATCGTCAGGCTGAGGGGAAGACACAGGTTAGCTCCGTTTTGTCACGTTATTGCCCCTTAGTTAGGAAATCGAAAGCTTTTTATGACAGCAAAAGTTAAAATTCAGTTTGGTCCTTGCAAACTTTATTTTCGCTTTTCCGACGATCACCGTTATCCCAGTCGACAAAACTAGCTTTGTTAAATCCACGATGGTGAGGAGGGTACAAGGGTATGTTCAATTGAAGTTGCATTGATCCAATTTCGTGGGGGAACCATGTACTGGTACAGTGGTACCATTTTGGTACTGAAAGAGGCAGTGAGGAGTCCTGGGTCTTGCTTAGTTCGTACCGAAAGAGTCGGGCTTATCTTATTTTCATCCATTTTCATGTATGTATGTGTTGGTTTATTATTAGTTTTATTATTTGATGTTTCTTTGGTGAAATTAGTCTGGTTATGGTCTCGAAACAGTACTTCTTCTTTTTCCATAACTATATGAACATGGCCATTCAGTTTCACTTCTAAACCTGATCTTTTTGTCACATTAATACAGCACATATCATCACTTTTTGTGCATGTTTTTGATACAAGTTAATTTGCATATCTCAATATGTTCATTCATATGTTAATAATATAACACTTTAATGCCGAAACATTTAATTACTAAGTTTTGCTAATATCCGTCAAAAAGATCTCCTTTCATATTCCAATTGTTCAATGTCTCGGCAAGACTATTATGTTGTATTTACATGTAAGATAGAAGAAGAGAAGAAAAATTATATCATACTAAGATTTTGGCTTAAGCGAACATGAGACAATGGCAGTGCCTAAAATAATGAATGCAACATCTCACTTAATCGTTTTTAAACAAGGTATTAACTACAGTACATCTAATAGTGATTCATTGTGACTTTCATCAGTAAATTACTTATGACACAGGGAGCATTTTTACAAAGTCCAACAAACTTCAATTATCACACTCAACCATTGTCAATTCACAGATACTTCCTTGGTCTATGTAATTTGATTCAGGGAGTTTAGGCAATCACATTTGTCATTATCAGGGTCCATATAACAAGTCCTACTTTGCATATTCTGGTCTGACAAGGCAAGAAATTTATACTAAAGTCCAAAAAACTTCAAATATCACCTACTACCATTCTAGTTCATTTTGCAAGACATTGATTTAACTTGTTTTTTTAAATTAAGGTCCAGAAACAGCTTTAATTACAAGATTCTCACACTAATACCCCTTCAAATGCTGGTTTTAAGCATTTTAGTCCAGGATTACATACAATTTTGACTCTAATGGAATTTCGGCAGCATTTCGGTTTACAGTTGGTTGACATGGTTCTTCTCGCCATGGCTCAATGCCATTGACGGAGAAAGCTACCTGGAACTGGAGAAACTCCAGTCGAGGTAAAAGAAGCCAGGGATTGAGGAAACCACAGCCGAGGCATTGTGAAGCCAAGGATTGGAGAGACTCCAACCGAGGCGTGTGATCGTGTGTTTGTAAGAAAGGAAAGGAGAAAAGAAAAGCAGATATCACATCAGACTACTCAATAAAGCTTCAATTTTAATCAAGAATCATCATGAAACCTTAAGTAAAAGTTGTACAAAACAAGTCGGATCCAAGATTTCAAAGATCACAAATTTCTCGATCAAGACCCGAATTCATGTTACAAACTTGCTCTTTACCTCTGCCTCTTACCTTTATTTCAATTACAATCTGAGTAATCGTCTAGATGTCGCCTAATTTCTTTCTTCTAAGCTTGCTCTACAACTGTTTGTAGAAATGCCTATAACAATTTTCTACCTAATTTCTTGAAAGGAATTGTCTAGCCTACTGTGTGTGTGTGTCTATGCGTGGTGAGAGATTGGAGAAGAAGAAGCAGTGTGTAAAAGTTGTGTGTCTTTCTAACCGTCCCTTCTTCAATCCTTGAGCTATCTATTTATAGGCATGGTTTAAGGTCCAGGAACTTTGGTTGGTGTAACCGTCGACTTGATCTCGCCCCTCCATTTCAGAGCACACGGATCGCCACTCTATCTAACGGCCCTGGTGATGCCAATCTGTGTTTCTTCTCCCTGGTCAACAAATTGGGAAGCTTGCTTTGACCATGGTGGTTACAGATTTGTTACATCGCATTTAATCTCATCCTTTGATTTTTGAGTCCCACGGATCGCTATTTGATCCGACGGTCTCCTTCTTGTTACGCTGCTGAACGCTTCTAGAAGATGCTTTGAACCAACTTGGCTGGGAAGATGGAGGCCGTTACACTCGGCTGCATCGCCTTTCTCCCCTTTTCTGTTTCGCAGTTTCCCTCTCATTCTCCCCTTTTTTTTGAGAGAGAGAGACGAGCGTTTCACCTCTGGGTCCCAGAAGTCAGCGGGAGAAAAACAGTGGGGGCCATCTGTCAGTTTTAATGAGACTTAATGCAGCGCTTCCTTCATTCGCGTTTAGGTGCTCTTGGCTCACTATACACCATGCATATAGCCTCTTTTCTCCACTGCATGAGGCTCATGGAATTGGCTCATTCGGAACATTTCTTTTTTACAGAGGGAAAGAATGGTTTGAATTTTCGTTTTCTATTTCCTCCGTTGCTAATAGAAATGGAGGGTGCCATTTCCTGCATATTTCATCTGTTTTCTTATGCTGTTCATGATTTCCAATATGCTTTCCTTCATTTCCCTGGTCCTAATTGCTTTATTTATCACATTTTTTATGCTTCAACAACGTGGTTCATCTGTTTATTTTAGGTCCTAAAATAAACAGATGACACTCTTCAGTATGCAGATGACACTCTTCTTTTCCTTAAGTATGATAGTGTTATGCTTCAAAACATAGTCTGTACTCTTAGAGGCTTTGAAGCTATTTCTGGACTTAAAATTAATTTTGCTAAATCTAAAATGATTCCTCTTAACTTAAGTGAAGAGGAGGAGAATTTGGCTATATCTATTTTGCAATGTAAATCAAAGAATTTACCTATTAAATACCTTGGTTTACCTTTGCACTGGAAGAAACAAAGTAGATATGATTGGCAAATATTAATTGACAAGTTCCAAACTAAGTTAGCAAAATGGAAGGGAAACGCTCTTTCCATTGGAGGTAGGTTAGTTATTCTGAATTCTGTTCTTACCTCCATTCCTCTATATTATCTTTCTTTCTTCAAATGTCCCAAATGGGTATTAAACAAAATAGATAGAATTAGGAGACTATTCCTTTGGGGCTCTTTCCAAGGAAATGGAAAAAGAAAATATAGTTAGCGAACTGGGATCAAATTTGCAGAAGGAAAGAATTTGATGGCTGGGGTGTGCTTAATCTTACACATATGAACACTGCTCTATTAGCTAAATGGATATGGAATTATATGTTCAAAGAGCATAAGGGCATTTGGAAGGACATACTTTTCACTAAGTATGATGGAAAATTTGGTAGAGATAAGTTCTCTCATTTTTGGAAAAGCTTGCAGCCTTTACTTCCTATTATGAGAATAGTATCTAAGAGGTTAATAGGGAATGGTAACAGTATCAACTTTTGGGAAGATATTTGGTTTGATAATATTTCTATGACCAAACAATTCCCTTTGTTGTATGATAAAACAAAAAGAAAGCAGAATATATCTCTTGCACAAATCTGGAATAATGGAAATATCAACTTACATCTGACAAGAGGAGTGTCTAGGGATCTTAGGAAAGAAAAAGAAACTTTATCTAGTATAATTGGCAATAGTGGTATTTGTAATGAGTCTGACAGTGTTTGGTGGAATTTAGAAAATAATGAAATTTTCACTGTGAAGTCCTTGTACTCCTTTCTTAATAATAGTGGAGTTTTAATTGATATTAAGGCTTCTGTTTGGCACTTGAAAATCCCTCTAAAGTACAAATGCTTGCTTTGGTTTATTACAAATAATAAAGTACTCACTTATGACAATTTGATTAAAAGGGGTCTTCATGGTCCTAATAAATGTCAATTTTGTAATAATGAGAAAAGTGTAGATCATCTCTTCGTTACTTGTCCTTTTGTAAATTCCTTTTGGGTTAGTTTTAATATGTTCAACAACAAAGGCATCAATCTCGATTGTAGCAGTTTAAATTCTGTTTGGTGTGATATAAATAGACTAGATAAAACCAGAAAGATTTATGTTAAAACAATCTTGGCTGCCCTTTGTTGGAACATATGGATAGAAAGAAACAAACGTATCTTTTCTGACCTAAAAGAAAGCAGTAACTTTATGATCTATTTTAATACTTTGAGTCTCTATCACTTTTGGACAGGATTTAGTACACAGATGGAGAATTGTTTTAGAGACCTGACGGCTATGCAGAGAATTAATGAGACAAGTGAGGGACATGTTTCTGATGCTGAAGAATCAAGATAGAAGACGAAGCTACAGAACTTTGTAATCATTTGTCTCTTATGGTAGCATGAGATTTTGTACGCTGTCCAAGTTGAACTTGGTTTATTGTGTTTTGTGTATGTTATCTGATAGTTTGCCTTTTAAAGTGTCTCTTAAAAGGCCTTTTAAGAAGGATAGTTTTCTGTAGTTGTTATGGATTGTAATACTTTACTTTTAAATGGATGCCCATTTTGAACCCCTTTTGCTCAAAAAAAACTAATACATGACTGAAATATTAATCAAACATATATAGAAGAGACCTATTATGGCACAAATTATAGTTTTCCGTGCGATGAGATAGCTAGTTTATTTCAAATATCAAGTTATGAATAGGACTGCAAATGCAATTCCGTTTAACCATTGATCATTTCGTTTCATCTACTTTTAAAATGGTTAACGAAAATGGTCTCTTTCATTTCATTTATTTTCGCTTAATCGTTTTATGTAATTTTTGTGTATTTTTTAAGTATTTATAAACAAATTTTGATGAATCAGAAATATTGCAGTATCAAATCGGTCAGTTATGCATGTGAAATAAAAAATATATATATATATAAATAATTAATTATGAAAGCAACAAATCTAATACAATTCTACGTTTTGATTGTTTCGAAATAGGAAAACAGGTATGAAATTGTTTCGATTATTTTGATTGTCTTTTAAAACGAAACGGTCAACGTAAATTAATTTTATTTCTGTCATAAATGGAACGGTTAATTAAAATGTTTCATGATCGTTTCTTTGCGTTTGAGGGCCTAGTTGTGAACATCAAATCTTGTGCCACCGGAAAAGAAGAAGAGGAAGTATTATAGTAAAAATAAATAAATAAATAAAAGCATGCGAAAACTTCAAAAACTGACATAATCATAAGGAGATAACTCGTATCGTATATATTCTGTCTAGGCTACGTCAATCAAACAACATAATTAAGCCTTCTTCTTTTTTTCCGAAGAGAACGAACATTAGCCTTCTTGTAATAATAAATTTCAATAAATAGAACCACCAAAAGGAGCATAATAACGCTGGGGAAAAAAAAACCAATTAATGTTTTCCTCGTTAAGAGAAAGATAATAGAAGATCAAATTAACGTAGTCAAGTCAATAATAATTTTCAACAAAAAAAAACAGGAAATAATGACAGAGGCGCCACATAGAATGTGTTAGTACCGTACTACAGTATCTATAATGGTCGTTCACGAAGGAAACAACTTTAATAGCTTCCGTATATCATGTAATACTAAAAAAAAAAACCTACTTATTTTTGCGACAAGATCAACTCATAGCTAGGGCTACGAAGTACAAGCATTTTCTCAGGAATATGTAATTATATAACCAAAAGTTGAGAATGCATAAGGTATTTCGTGCACCGCGGACTTTTTCGGACTTATTTTTATAAATTGACAAATTTAATTTAACCAATCTAATCTACATATTGAAATTTCATAGTAAACCAAATTTTACAATTTTTAAAATTTTATTACTATTTTTTTCAAATTTTTTTAAAACATGTCATTTTTGGAATGTTAAAAATAGTACAACATTCCAAAAATGACATGTTTTAAAAAAATTGAAAAAAATAATAAAATCTCAAATATTATAAAATTTGGCTTGCTATGAGATTTCAATATGTAGTAATGATTGGTTCAATTAGATTTGTTAATTTATAAAAAAAATATTTCCGAAAAAATTCGCGGTGCATGAAATGCCCTATGCACTATGGTGCATATTAAACTTTTTCCCAAAAGTTTGGATGTATTTAATTTATACAATAGGCCAGGAATTAAGATGTAAATAGACTTCCTTTGAACAAATGTTAAATGATCATTCATATCATAAAGATACTAACCTGCCAATAAATTCGGTTACAGCCTGCAAAAAGATATCGTTGGAGGGAAAAAATATATAGATTTTAGTTTCACAGGCAAAATAAATTGGAACTTATGGAGAAACAATTATACTAGCATTTCTCTTTTCTGTTTACAGTAAAATTGTAAGAAAATTAGATATGAAAATTTCATTACCCAAATAATATTAACCGGCATCCGCTTGTAACATATCATAGGCACAAAACCATCGGCAACCAACATCACAGAAGCAAGAACTGTAAGAAATGGTCAAGAAAAATATAACCCGCATGAGCATCCTGGTCTGGAATAATTGATAGACATTTTAATAAATTTTTATATTAAACATTATTGTAAGAGCAATATAGAAAAGAGTTTGAAGTTCATCATGACGAATTCAATTTTGCACTTTGGAGATGTGATGGCGTGTTAAACTCAGCTGTACATTACTATACAGAGTAATGTTATTGAGGGTTCATCAAGTAAAATTTCATTTAATGTTGGTGTTATTTGGATTTGTTAAATCTTTTGATCACAGAGATATCTTTAAAATTCTTGCAGCCGCAACATAATCGAGAATTTAAAATTGAGCAAAGTTCCCCTAACAATATTTTGGTTGTCCCAAAATGCCAACATTTTACTATTAAGTTATTTTTTCAAATTTTAAAATTCAAGCGTTAAATTTAAACCGTTTATCTTATTTAGTTTAATGAGCGATACGTTTTAATATAAGTTTTGTAAAATTTGGAATTTATTTGATACTCGATCAATAGATAGAAAAACAAACGAACCTTGGTAACTGTGATAGATTCGTTCTAATACGTTCATGTTTTAGCCTTTGATCGAGTATCAAATAAATTCAAAATTTTACAGAACTTATATGAAAACATATCGCTCGTTAAACTAAATAAGATCAACGGTTTAGATTTAACGTTTGAATTTTAAAATTTGAAAAAATAACTTAATAGTAAAATGTTGTATTTGAGGGCAACTAAAATATTGATAGCGGAATCTTGCTCTTTAAAGATCACGCATAAACTTTATATACGCTAATACCTTCTTTTAATTATTTAAAGAAATCAAGGTAATTAACTTCATCACACGGCTTAAACCTTATTTTAAATAAATATTCTACTTGTGGTATTTGAAGGGACACTTATCCTTCGCGATAATTAAGATTTATCTTCGATTCAGTAAATATTGGGATCAAGTAGAAAAGAATGAAATGAAGAATATACATAATTTAAGAGTCATTTGACTATGTATTAAAACTTTTTTTACTATGCAAAGGAATATATTTTAATTTAATTTAATAGTTGATGCAATCATACTATAAAGAGGATGCATACCCAAAAGCGGCCCGCACCAAACGGGATGAAGACCCTTCCTGTATAGTGCCATGTTGCGCATGTTAGCTTTATAGATTAGAAAACCAATGATGATATTGTATCCCCAAATTGGCTGTAAATTCCATAAGACCTTAACAAATCCATTCAACACACGCAAAGCGCCTGCGTTTATTGTACAAGCACAATGAAATTTATTCAAAGGAATGCATCATTAAGCAGAAACTTAAATTATTATTATTACTTTATACCGAGCAACTTAAATTAAGTTCTATATATTTGTGCGCAAGTCAGCAACTCTTTTTTTTTTTTGTGTAAATGTCCTTTTGGAGAACGAGCAATTATTTTTTTTTTTCTCTATCAGTTTTTGAAGAACACTTAAATGTGCTCATGAAAATTACAGCTGTTATCGTCTATTTTTGCAGAATGTTTACATACCGTAGCAAGCTCCAAAGGAACACCAACGACGGAACCGATTTTTCAAAGTCATTATATCACATAAAAGCCGCAAAATAGGATTAGTTGCCACAAGCACTAAAATGATATCTCCAAAAAATCCTTTTAACATGTCACATGCGTTGTGAAGTCTATCTAGCTCATTTTGAACTTCTTCATCCTCCTTTCCTGAAATTGTTCCCTGAATTATAGAGGAAAAAAAAAGAGAGAAAAAAACATGACAAAGATAACAATGGCAAGAGTCACATTCATGTTTTGCCTGACTTCAATAATAAATTAATAATGCATCATTTCAAAACTCTAAATACAAATCAGCAGCCAATCATGCATATAATAAAAAAAAACCATATAATAAAGTTTCTTAATCTTAAGAAATATTTAATTTAATTTCTAATGAGACTTTATTTTTTTTTCCTACGACATCCTGAACGATGCTCCTGAAAATTATTATCTAAAATTAAATATACAGAAGAAAAAATTAAAATAATAATTATATTTTTGCCTTCGAAAATTGATTTTTCTAAAAAAAAAATATTGTAGAGATATAGTTAGGGTATGAAATTAAAGTCCTATTTTTCAAGCGGATGCATCGTCAGTAAGAACTAAGAAGAATTGAAATATCGCCGTATCTCTTGCAATATTTCTCTAAATACTAGTATTTCATTACAGGTGAACTTTAATCAACGAACAGTACTGCTAAACAGCGAGTAAGATAACAGCAAAAAAAAATTGGATCATTCAAATCATATTTTGCCATTTTCTAATCTTTTTGTACCTTTTTTCGAGATCATAAACAATATTTTTGCTGCAATTTATGTTAATTCAACCGTGTTAGTTCATTTTGATCAAAGTACTAAACAATTTTACAACAAAAATTCTTTTTTATAATATTTTTACTGCAGTAAAGATTAAAGCAGTTAGACTTACTATTATCTCCAAGGCAGCAGGGCTTGCTTTGACTGGAGGGAACGAAATCGGAGATGAAACTCTACCTGACTGAGTCAAAGCAACATTGTTACGATAGAGTTGATGTTCTTTATTCCGGCATGAGAACGAGGAACCAACAGGAACTATGCGCACAACATTGTGTGGTATGGCTAGACGCGTTGGAATCGCCATTGGAATGGAAAAAGGAAAAGGAGAACTGGAGAAGCGCACAACAAGAGAGAGCACTAAAGAGCGTTATTATTTGAAAAGTTTCTTTGGGCTATATATGGGAACTTGTGACATTAATTAATAAATAGGAGTGATATATCTATGCTTAGTAAATTTTGTACCTCTTTACTTTTTTGTTGCGTGTGGATGTGTCCATATTTTTCGTGATTGTAGATATTATTATATCTAATTAAAGAAATGATCAAAAGAAGAATTGCTAATTAGGCTGTGGTAATATGTACAAAATAGTTTTTACGTTTCAGTTGTATTCCTACTCAGTAATTTTTCAGTTTTAGATTAGTTGTATTTTTTATAATTATAATTTTTGAGAAATGATAACTTTCATTTATAGCTTTGTTATCGCTTATCATCTTTTGATTAATGTGAACAAATATAATATAAAAGATGAACATATAAATAATCAAAATGAACATATAAATACGAATAATAATTTTATCATACCTTGTTCAAATTTTTATATACATATTCAACTTATTTTTATTGAACTTATTTATTTATATATATTTGTTCACCTTGATTATTTATATATTCAACTTGTTAATTTTATGTAATCATTTAGTTTAAGCGACGACAAATAATGACAAAACTGTAAATAGCACTAATCAATTTCTATAGTTTCAAGTTAATTATACTGTCGCTAGTACTAGTAGGCCTTGCTACGTTTAGGAACAGAGGCCCACTAAATTATAATTATCAATTAAAATATTCCTAATCTTGTTTAATGAGCTCAGTCATCCCATTTTGGGTTTTACATCATTTCATCTAGCAGAATAAAAAGTAGAAACTGACTACTCACAAAATTATTTACAAAAGAATACAAACTGGTGTCAACCCAAATCCTAACTCATACACACAGATTGAAAGAAGCAAAAACAAGTTTGCCTCTACGAGCTAATAAATACAAAACATTTTCCTCCTGTTTTCTTTCACTCAGCTCTGACAAGCCTGTCTCTGATTTCTTGTGGACTGCACAACATATCGACTCTACAAAAAAAAATAGAAATCAATATTTACTTAAGGCCAATATGAGGATTACATATACAAATTTAAAGTTATTAGTTCAAAATGCTCACCGAATGAGCACATCTCCACCTAGTGCTGTCTTTTCAGATATCCATTCTGGTACAAGCTCTAGGAACAGCCTTATCTGTTCTTCCACTTCCTCTACATTTCATAATCAGAGAACTTACATTCAGATATCTTATTTTTTGCATGAGAAAAAAATGAGGCTAATGATAGTAAATAAAAAAAAACTATATAAAATAAAAAATATGCAAAAATCTTTGCACAGCATCATCATGTTCATACTACCAGCTTGATGTACCATGCAATTGGTTGTATACCAATTTTCTATTTATTGTTCTTTTTGTACTTGTTTGTTAACTTCTGAAATTAGAAAAGCAAGTAAGCCAAATTGCATAAATTAGAATTGGTATCAGGGGTCAATTGAATCACAGTTCCAGTGTTTTCCACAATTTCACAAAAGTGCTGGCAAGAAGTATTGAATACTATTTGATCATGTTGACTACCTCTATCAACAATTTTTGCATTGTTTGCAATTATTTTGTGGATGAGTTCCTGCTTGGTAATGATTGATCTTTTCATCGATCGGTATATAAGTAGAATTGTATTAAATGTACTAGGCAAACATCTTATCATCCTTTGCCGCTTAATTGCATCAGCAACACCCGTCTCCTTTTCAACCTTGAGTCTCATTTCCTTCTCCTTTACCTACAGAACCAAAATAAACTGTCACCCAATGATAATGGTTCTATTATTTATAGACTGAAAACTGGAGCATCAGTTTCTAATTTTATGAGAAAGGAATAAAATGTATAGAATCCAGTTCATCTCATTACGTATTAAGCCAGCAACAAAGAAGTTCCATGAATCATACCAAAACCATGAACTCCATATACACATGTTTCAATCAATTTAAATTTACTTGACTTGTTTTGTTTCAATTTGGGCTTACAAATATGGTTAATTAATCTAAGGGTAAGCTCTTCGTTGTAGGGAAATATGTTCCCTTATAAATGACAAGTCTGTTCTCTATTGGCAAATCACAAGCACCTTAAAGTTGCTAAAATGTAGATATGCTTATGCAATAACTCTTTCTCTAAAGCTTATAATAGGACCAAGTATTAAACAAAAGTAAATTAAGGATGCACTTATTACAATTTCTGACATCAGAAGACTAAATTGATTTTTGTACGTGAATTAAATACCCCCAAATTGAATCTGATTACACATTATTCAGCTCAATGATGAACAAAAAATAACTCCTCCGTCACACCCAACAAACCACAAAATATATTAAAAAGGATTGCTAATTATTTTGCCCTTTTTTTTCCTCTTCACCTAACATCTAGCAATCGAAGTAAATCTGAGGATAAAGAACTTTACTTTTCTGGAAGTTTAATCTGATTCTTCAATTTAGAAGGACTTGATTTGACAGCCCGATCCGCACGCAACTGCTCCTCCAACAAGGCGAGATCTCGATCTGCGCTATCAGCGCCTCGATCTTTCTTGCGGAATCCGAGAGCAGCTTGTCTCACCTCCTTCATGGAAAGGACAACATTCCTGCTGCGACCATGTCTAGACAGCTGCGTTGGTTTCTCCGGCGTGGGCGTCCAGAACTGGTCGTGAGATAGCACTGCACTGCTCCCTTTAATCTGAGTGCTAGAGGAAGGTAGGGTTTTCTTTTTCGGAGTGGCGAGGGGAAACTGAGAGGAGGCTTCCGTTGAATCCATGGAGAAGATGGAGTGATTAGCGGTCGATTGGAGAGAAATTGTGATGGGATTTGGTAATTAAAAAAGGGATGGGGAAAGGTATTAGGGAGCTAGATGGGTAGCAGTTTGGCGGGTAAATATGGCGGGACGGACTGGCGCGATGCCACGTGGCTGAGAATTCCCGCCACCATAGTCGTGCGAGTCGGGTTGTGGGACCACGGTTATGTTATGCGATGGTGTCGAGTTTAACCAGGGCTGCAACGTGGTAGGTTTGACGGTTTGGCCTTGGGAACGGTTAATATCAGTTTTACTAATAAGAGAATTTAGTTATTTTAACCATCTATTTTACTAAAAAAACTTTTTAGAGATATGCGACAAATTATTCCTTTTTATATTTAGGTGAGTTTTTTTTTTATAAAATAAAATTATAAAGTTGAACATTCGTCTAAAATTAACACTACAACTCTACAAGATAATTTTTCAACTGACCAATAAGTTAATGTATACTACTATTTTATATGTCACATGCATAGTATTATACTTGGAAACTATTTGCATGATTTTTAGAGGCTGATAAGGAAAACAATTATTTTATCGGAGGATCATCCCCGATTTTTATCATCCTCATCATTCTCAAATGTGTTTCTTATTTTTAGACAACACGTAATTTCTATTTTCAGTAATAAGGATGATGGGGATGATTTTATGGCCAGTTACATTAACGCGTTTTTGGATGAGCAGATGAGAAGGAGGGCTGAACGACACGGAGGAGAGGGAGGGAGCGACACAGTCACACAGAGAAAAAGAAAACAATTGTTCTAGTTAATATATACAACTATTCTAGTTATATGTATAAGTGATTTAGTTAATATATATAATTGTTCTAGTTAATAGTTAATATAACTATAACATAATATTTCTACTTAATATATATAAAGGTTCTACTTATATACCGGTGTGCTTCTCGAAGGAAATGCACGAACCAGTAAACGAGATATACTTATGCAAGTGTATTATCAATGCCCTACCGATAAATTTAACGTGAAGATTTTTCAACGAGATGTATTTCAAGTCAGAGGGCCCAAACACTGGACAACCTAGTTAAGAGGATGGATGTTATCATGTCCGCCGTGCAGATGGAATCGTATGGTTGCGTTTGCAACAAGCTTGTCCTCTTGATTTTGAAAATCATCTGTTAAATGGAAACGACATATATCGTATGAAGTAATTATTAGGTTTTTTATTATTAGATGTTTTATTATTATCTGTTTTAATTTCCTATTTTATTACTACTTGTACGTTTATCTGTTTTAATTTGGTCGGATTTAATATGATGTGTTGTTCGATTACTTCGTGTAATATGTGTGTTAATTATATTTACGACTTTTATTTTTTGTGTCAAATTATAACTATTAATATTATGAGACATAACAATTTTTTATTACATTACACAATACAACTTATACTGATACAATGTATCAATAAAAAATAAATTAAAACACATAAAAAACAAAAATTACAATGCATTAAAATTTTGAACCACACAATCTAAAACAAACACATAACTAATCAAAATTATATTACATTAAAATTTTGAACTACATAAACTAAATTTGTAAAGGATCCATTGCTAAGGGTGACTCGAGATAAGAGTCATTGCTAAGGGTGACTCATTGTCAACTACTAACCTCCTTTGGCCGAGACTTGGACGAAGACGATGCATGTATGCAGATTCTCATCCAACGAGGTTGGCTGCTGGATTATGGCTCGAAGGCCCAGGCCAGAAGCCTGTCCTCTACACGTAATAGTAGATTCCACATGAAAATTTTATTTTATTTTTTTTTAAATTTAAAATCAGTGGAATATTAATACTCATAAGGATTGTGTGCGATCCTGTATCACTAAATAGTTGTGCCGCATACAACCTTTATGGCTATTAATTTCGCGCCAACTAATATTTTTCATTCTGCCATCCATCTTTTTCTCTTTTTCTGTTTCTGTTTCTGTGAGAAATAACCATAGCAGGCTGGTCGTATATATAGGAAATATTTGGTCTTAATTATCCGTTTATGAAACGGGTAATAAACTTTATTTTTCGTTTATAAAACGCGTTAATACGTCGGCTCTGTCAAAATCTGCATGCAACGTTATCTGAGTGAGTACAGCCTAATTACCTGTTCCTAAAAGGCGTTGGAAGCCTTTTTACCCGTTTATAAAACGCGTTAGAGAGGAGAGAGAGCGACGTGTTTATAGAACGGGTAATTGCTTGCTCCTTATTAAAAAAAAATAAATCATTCTTTCTATTAAAATTTTAGAGGTTAGAATTCTTGTTAAAGATAATTTCGGTATATTTTGGGTCTGTCATTATTATTATTAATTTTTTGGGGATAGGGAGGCAAAAGGGTCTGTTTGTTTTTGTTTCTTGTATGTTTGATACATTTTGCGTTGGCAGTGGCTGTCAAGTTTATACAAATAAGGGAAAAAAAAAGGGGCACAACAAATTTGAGTTGATTGAACCGCAGAGGAAAAATTTGAGTTCTGAACTAAACTTTTAAATGGATCATATCAGATTAGCTTTTGATCCTTCTTTAAAAAGTTACCATTTAGTTCTTGAACTCTGAAAGTAACTATTGTTTCAGGAGGAGAACACGTATATTGAAGAGCCAACTGAGTTTTAAGTTTTCTTTTTCAATAGTATAAAGATCAATTTGATGCAAATAAAAATCCAGAAACAAACTTGATTATGTTTTTGACAAAAAAAAAAAAAATCGAGGATCCAACTTGAATTTCTCAACCGAAAACAATAGCTTAAAAGGCTAACTGAAACAAATGCAAATTTTAGGGGGGAATGAAAACAAACCTGCTTGAAAAAAATGCATCGGAAAGTTTCTTGTCATGAGGTGGCATATACACTTAACTAAACTAAACGCAGACTTAATTTTAGATTAATCCTAATTTCCCTCGGAAAAGAAACAAAAAGTGATATTGAAGCTTTCTTAAACTTTGGAAAAAGGTTATGGCATAAAAAAGGGTCAGTTGTTCAACTCAGCACATAGGGGTGTCAACGGCTCCCGTTTCAACGTGATGCCGTTCCGTATAAACGAAACGGAACGGTTAACGGCACAGGTTTTTGTATCGTTTCAGTAACGGAACGGTAAACGAAATATCATACTCTACCGTTTCGACTGTTTCAGCCTCATTTCAAACTGTTTTATGTATTATTTGTGAAACGGAACGGTTAACGAAACGGAAATTTGTGCCGTTTCATTAACGAAACGGTTTACGAAATGAGTTGGTGTACCGTTTCATTATACGAAACAGAAACGATAAGGGCCGATTCCGTGCCATCGGGCCACGTTTGACAGGCCTATCAGCACATGCACAGAACCTGTACACTATGATCACTATCCAATTAGCTTCTTATAACAAAGATTAACACGAACTAAACTCTCTGCGTACCAGCATACAAAAAATTATAAAGAAATAAAAAGACAAAATTGTTCACAATATTCACAAAAGTCGTCGCCTGAAATTCCTGGCAGTACTTTGGTAGGGAATCACATCCTCTACCGACCTTTTAAGGTCGGTAGAGTGACAACTTCCGATCTAAACCGTTAGATCTAATCTCAACGGTTAAGGGAGCCCCGTGCATGTAACTGAGATTGGTAGACCCGAAAAATCTTAACCGTCGAGATTAGATAGAACGGCTCGGATCAAGAGTTGGCCCTCTACCGACCTCAAAAAGTTGGCAGAGGATACCCTCCCCTTTGGTAGGTGCTAACCATCAAACCAACCCCTATTCCAATTCAAACGCAGATACCAAGGCTGATACCAACCCCGACTCGCACACCTGCAATGAACAAGATAGTTCTTCATCCTCCCCCTCAAAATAGTTAATGCCTTCTCCTAGATAACTATAATCTATATTTAAACTCTTTATACAGTGAAAAATAAGTTTATAAAATTAAAAATAAAAAAAGATTGGATTATACATAACAATTACGCACATAAAAAACAAATACTGACCGTTCTGGACAAAATTGTAGCATTTCACGCGATTGTGCATTCATTGCAAGTCATTTGATCACTATAATCTATATTTAAATTTCTTATACACTGGGGAATAAGTTTATAATCTTAAAAATTCAAAAGAATTGGATTATATATGACAATTACGCTCATATAGTGCAAATAATTTGCGTTCTGGCAGAATTGAAGAATTTCATGCGATTGTACATTCATTTCAACCCATTTAATCACAATAATCTATATTTAAGCTCTATATACAGTGGAGAATAAGTTTATAATCATAAAAATTCAAAAGGATTGGATTATAAAATACAATTACGCACATAAAGTGCAAATAATGAGCGTTCTGGACAGAATTAGAGCATTTTCACGCAATTGTGCATTCATTTCAAATAGTTTGATCACAATAATATATATTTAAGCTCTTTATACGATGGAGAATGAGTTTATCATCTTAAATATTCAAAGATTTGGATTATAGATGGCAATTACACACATATAGTGCAAATAATGTGCGTTATGGACAGAATTAGAGAATTTCAAGTGATTGTGTGTTTATTTTAAGTCATTTGTTCACTATAATCTATATTGAAATTCTTTATACAGTGGAGGATAAGTTTATAATCTTAAAAATACAAAAGGATTGGATTATAGATGACAATTACGCATATATAGTGCAAATAATGTGCGTTCTGGACAGAATTGAAAAATTTCATGCGATTTTGCATTCATTGCAAGTCATGTGATCACTATAATTTATATTTAAACTCTTTATACAGTGGAGACTAAGTTTATAATCTTAAAAATTCAAAAGGATTGAATTATACATGGCAATTACGTACATAAAGAGCAAATAATAAGCGTTCTCGACAGAATTGGAGCATTTCTTGCTATTGTGCATTGATTTCAAGTAATTTGATTACAATTGTCTATATTTAAGCTTTTTATACATTGGAGATTGAGTTTATGATCATAAAATTACAAAAGGATTGGATAACAAATGGCAAGTACGCACATATAGTGCAAATAATGTGCATTCTGGACAAAATTGGAGAATTTAAAGACATTGTGCATCCAACACAAGTCATTTAATCACTATAATCTATATTTAACCTATTTATAAAGTGAAAAATATGTTTATAATCATAAAAATTCAAAAGGTTGGTTTTTACAAGGCAATTATGCGCATAAAGTCCAAATAAAGAGCGTTCTGGACAGATTGGAGCATTTCACGAGATTGTGCATTCATATCAACTCATTTGATCACTATAATCTATATTTAAACTCATTATACAGTGAAAAATGAGTTTATGATCTGAAATATTCAAAAGGGTTCCATTATACATGGCAATTAAGCACATAAAGTGCAAATCAAGATCGTTCTAGACTGAATTTGAGCATTTCACGCGATTGGGTATTCATTTCAAGTTATTTGATGACAATATTTAAACTTTTTATACAGTGGAGATTGAGTTTATGATCTTAAAAATACAAAAGGATTGGATTATATATGGCAATTACGCGCATATAGCACTAGTAATGAGCTTTATGGACAGAATTGGAGCATTACAGACGATTCTGCATTCATTGCAAGTCATTTGATAACAATAATATATATTTAAGATCTTCATACAGTGAAGAATGAGTTTATGATCATAACAATTTAAAAGGATTGGATTATACATGGCGATTACGTACATATAGTGCATATAATGTGTGTTCTCGACAGAATTGGAGAATATCAAGAGATTGTGCATTCATTTCAAGTCATTTGATCTCTATAATCTCTATTTAAGCTCCTTATACAGTGGAGAATATGTTTATAATATTAAAAATTCAAAAGGATTGAATTATACACGGTAATTACGCACATATAGTGCAAATAATATGCGTTTTTGACGTAATTGAAGAATTTCAAACAATTATGCATTCATTTCAAGTCATTTGATAACTGTAATATATATTTAAGCTCTTTATACAGTGGAGAATGAGTTTAAAATCTTAAAAATTCAATAGAATTGGATTATAAATGTCATTTACTCACATAAAGTGCAAATAATGAGCGTTCTGGACAGAATTGGAGAATTTCAAGCGATTGTGCATTCATTTCTAGTCATTTGATCACTATAATCTATATTTAAGCACCTTATACAGTGGAAAATATGTTTATATTCTTAAAAATTCAAAAGAATTGGATTATATATGACAATTATGCAAATAAAGTGCAAATAATGAGAGTTAGTGACAGAATTCGAGCATTTCACGCGTTTATGCATTCATTTCAAGCCATTTGATCAAAATAATCAGAATTTATTTTCTTTATACAGCGGAAAATGAGTTTATGATCATAAAAATTTAAAAGGATTGGATTATACATGTCAATTACGCATATAAATAGCAAATAATGAGCGTTCTGGACAGAATTGGAGCATTTCACACGATTGTGCATTCATTTCAAGTCTTGTAATCACAAAAATCTATATTTAAGCTATTTATACAGTGGAAAATAAGTTTATAATCTTATAAATTCAAAATGACAGGATTATAAATGTCAATTACGCACATAAAGTGCAAAATAATGAGCTTTCTGGAAAGAATTAGAGCATTTCATGCGATTGTGCAATCATTTCCAGCCATTTGAACCCAAATAATCTATATTTAAGGTCTTTATACAGTGGATAATGAGTTCATGATTTTAAATGTACAAAAGTGTATAATGAGTTTATGATCTTAAAAGTAAAAAAGGATTGGATAACAGATGGCAATTACGCACATATAGTGCAAATAATGTGCGTTCTGGACAGAATTGAAGAATTTCAAACAATTGTGCATTCAACACAAGTCATTTGATCACAATAATCTACATTTAAACTCTTTATACAGTGGAGAATAAGTTTATAATCATAAAATTTCAAAAGTATTGGATTATAAATGACAATTACACACATATAGTGCAAATAATGAGAGTTCTGGACAGAATTGGAGAATTTCAAGTGATTGTGCTTTCATTTCAAGTCATTTGATCACAGTAATCTATATTTAACCTTTTTATACAGTGGAGAATATGTTTATAATCATAAAAATTAAAAAAGATTGGATTATACAATGCAATTATGCGCATAAAGTGCAAATAATGAGAGTTCCGGACAGATTTGGAGCATTTTCACGTTATTGTGAATTCATTTCAACTCAATTGATCACAATAATCTATATTTAAACTCCTTATATAGTGAAGAATGAGTTTATGATGTGAAAAATTCAAAAGGGTTGCATTATAAATGGCAATTATGCACATAAAGTGCAAATCAAGATCGTTCTGGAAAGAATTGGAGCATTTCTCGCGATTCTGCATTAATGTCAAGCCATTTGAGCACAATAATCTATATTTGAGTTCTTTATACAATGGAGAATGAGTTTATGATCTTAAAAATTCAAAAGTATTGTGTTATAAATGACAATTATGCACATAAAGTGCAAATCAAGAGTGTTCTGGACAGAATTCAAGCATTTCTCGCGATTGTGCATTCATTTCAAGTCCTTTGATCATAATAATCAGTATTAAAGCTCTTTATCAATTGAGAATGAGTTTATGGTCTTAAAAATTGAAAAGAGTTGGATTGTACATGGCAATTACGAGCATAAAGTGCAAATAATGGGCGTCCTGGACAGAATTGGAGAATTCAAGCGATTGTGCATTCATTTCTTGTCATTTGATCACAATAATCAGTATTTCAACTTTTATATAGTGGAGAATGTGTTTATGATATTAAAAATTGAAAAGGATTAGATTATACATGACAATTACGCACATAAAATGCAAATGATGAGTGTTCTGGACAGAATTGGAGAATTCAAGCGATTGTGCAATAATTTCAAGCCATTTGAACCCAATAATATATATTTAAGCTTTTTATACAATGGGTAAGAAGTTTATGATCTTAACAATTCAAAAGGATAGGATTATACATGGCAATTACGCACGTATAGTGCAAATAATGTGTGTTTTGGACAGAATTGGAGAATTTCACGCGATTGTACATTCATTTCAAGTCATTTGATCACTATAATCTATATTAAGCTCTATATAAAGTACAGAATAAGTTTATAATCTTAAAAATACAAAAGGATTGGATTACAGATGGCAATTACGCATATATAGTGCAAATAATGTGCGTTCTGGACAGAATTGAAGAATTTACGCGATTGTGGATTTATTGCAAGTCATTTGATCACTATAATCTATATTTATGCTCCATATAGAGTGGAGAAGAAGATTATAATCTTAAAAATTTAAAAGGATTAGATTATAGATGGCGATTACGAACATAAAAAGCAAATAATGAGCGTACTAGACTGAATTGGAGCATTTCTTGCTACTGTGCATTCATTTCCAATCATTTGATTACAATAGTCTATATTTAGGCTCTTTATACAGTGGAGAAGGAATTTATGATCTTAAAAATATAAGAGGATTCGAATACAGATAGCAATTACGCACATATTGTGCAAATAATGTGCGTTCTGGACAGAATTGGAGAATTTGAAGCTATGTGCATTCATTGCAACTCATGATCGCTATAATCTATATTTAAGCTCTTTATACAGTGTAGAATAAGTTTATAATCATAAAAATTCAAAAGGACTGGATAACATATGGCAACTACGCACATATAGAGCAAATAATGTGCGTTCTGGACAGAATTGGAGAATTTCAAGCAATTGTTCATTCAAAACAAATCATTTGATCACAATAATCTACAATTTAAGCTGTTTATACATTGGAGAATAAGTTTATAATAATAAAATTTCAAAACAATTGGATTATAAATGACAATTACACACATATAGTACAAATAATGTTTGTTCTCGGCATAATTAGAGAATTTCAACCGATTGTGCATTCATTTTAAGTCATTTGATCACTATAATCTATATTTAACCTCTTTATACAGTGGAGAATATGTTTATAATCATAAAAATTCAAAAATATTGGATTATACAATGCAATTATGCGCATAAAGTGCAAATAGTGAGCATTCCGGACAGAATTGGAGCAATTCACGAGATTGTGTATTCATTTCAACTCATTTGATCACTATAATCTTTATTTAAACTCCTTATACAGTGAAGAATGAGTTTATAATTTGAAAAATATAAAAGGGTTACATTATACATGACAATTACGCACATAAAGTGCAAATCAATATCGTTCTTGAAAGAATTGGAGCATTTGACGCGATTGTGCATTCATTTCAAGTCATTTGATCACAATAAAATAAATTGAAGCTCTATATACAGTGAAAAATGAGTTTATGATCTTGAATATTCAATACTATAGGATTATACATGGCAATTACGCACATAAAATGCAAATCAAGAGCGTTCTGGACAGAATCGGAGAATTCAAGCGATTTTGCAATCATTTCAAGCCATTTGATCTCTATAATCTATATTTAAATTCTTTATACAGTGGAGAATTAATTTATATTCGAAAAATTTCAAAAGGATTGGATTATACATGAAAATTACGCGCATAAAGTGCAAATAATGAGTGTTCTGGACAGAATTGGAGCATTTCACGCGATTGTGCATTCCTTTGAAGCCATTTGATAACTATTATCTATATTTAAGCTTTGTATACATTGGAGAATAAATTAATAACTTAAAAATTCAAAAGGATTGGATTATACATGGCAATACGCACATATAGTGCAAATAATGTGCGTTAAAGACAGAATTGGAGAATTTCAAGAGATTGTGCATTCATTTCAAGTAATTTGATCACTATAATATATATTTAAGCTCTTTATAAAGTAGAGAATAAGTTTATAATCTTAAAAATACAAAAGGATTGGATTGCAGATGGCAATTAGGCATATATATTGCAAATAATGTGCATTCTGGACAGAATTGGAGAATTTCACGCGATTGTGCATTCATTGCAAGTCATTTGATCACTATAATCTATATTTATGCTCTTTATATGGTGGAGAATAAGTTTATAATCTTAAAAATTCAAAAGCATTGGAGAATAAGTTTTTTATCACTGTCTTCGCGATCTTCTCTTTTTTTTTCTAATTTTTTCATTTGTTGTGTCAGATCAGCTATAGTAAATGGATTTTCTATACATGGCAATTACGCACATAAAGAGTAAATAATGAGCGTTCTGGACAGAATTTGAGCATTTCTTGCTACTGTGCATTAGTTTCAACTCATTTGATCACAATAGTCTATATTTAAACTCTTTATACTGTGGAGATTTAATTTATGATCTTAAAATCTTAAAAATATAAAAGGATTGGAATATAGATAGCAATTACGCACATATTGTGCAAATGATGTGCGTTCTGGACAGAATTGGAGAATTTAAAACTATTCTGCATTCATTGAAACTCTTTATACAGTGCAGAATAAGTTTATAATCATAAAATTCAAAAGGATTGGATTATACATGGCAATTACGCACATAAATTGCAAATAATGAGTGTTCTGGACAGAATTGGAGCATTGCACGCGATTGTACATTTATTTCAGGCCATTTGATCACAATAATCAATATTTAAGCCCTTTATACAGTGGAGATTGAGTTTCTGATCTTAAAAGTTTAAAAGCATTGGATAACATATGGCAAATAAGTCGCTATCTAGCTTTTCTAAAAAAAAATATATATGGCAAATAATGTGCGTTCTGGACAGAATTGGAGAATTTTAGCAATTGTTCATTCAACACAAGTCATTTGATCACAATAATCTACATTTAAGTTATTTATACAGTGAAGAATATGTTTATAATCATAAAATTTAAAAAAAGATTGGATTATAAATGAAAATTACACACATAAAGAGCAAATAATGAGCGTTCTGGACAGAATTGGAGCATTTCACGCGAAACTGCATTCATTTGAAGCCATTTGATAACATTAATCAATATTTAAGTTCTTCATACTGTAAAGAATTAGTTTATGATCATAATAATTCGAAAGGATTGTATTATACAATGCAATTAGGCGCAGATATTGCAAATAGTGTGTGTTCTCGACATAATTCGAGAATTTCAAGCTATTGTGCATTCATTTCAAGTCATTTTGATTATTATAATCTATATTTAACCTCTTTATGCAGTGGAGAATATGTTTATAATCATAAAAATTCAAAAAGATTGGATTATACAATGCAATTATGCGCATAAAGTGCAAATAATTAGCGTTCTGAACTGAATTAGAGCATTTCACGCTATTGTGCATTCATTTCAACTCATTTGATCACTATAATCTATATTTAAAGTCCTTATACAGTGAAGAATGAGTTTATGATCTGAAAAATTCAAAAGGGTTGCATTATACATGGCAATTACGCACATAAAGTGCAAATCAAGATCGTTCTGGACAGAATTAGAGCATTTAACGCGATTGTGCATTCATTTAAAGTCATTAGGTAGCAATAATCTATATTTAAGATGTTTTATACAGTGGAGAGAAAGTTTATAAACTTTATAAGTTCAAAACGATTGGATTATAGATGGAAATTACGTACATAAAGTGCAAATAATGAGCGTTCTGGTCAGAATTGGAGTATTTCATGCGATTGTGCATTCATTTCAAGCCATTTGAACACTATTATCTATATCTAAACACTTTATACAGTGAAGAATGAGTTTATGATCTTTAAAATTGAAAAGGGTTGGATTATACAAGGCAATTACGCACATTGAGTGCAAATCAAGAGCGTTCTGGACAGAATTTGAACATTTCACGTGATTGTGCATTCATTTGAAATCATTTGATTATAATAATCAGTGTAGCTACGCGCTAACTAACCGACCAGCGACACTTGGCTTAGGTTCAACGATTATTTTGGAGTCGCCACCCGATGTAAAATCGAGAAAGAAAGTCGGTTTTGATTATATTTAGCCCATGGATAAGAGGTTCGTATCTCGGTTATGGTGTGGAAGGTGTTAAGCACCACAAGCACCCAAACAAACTTGGTCTCTACTGATTCTAGCTTTCAGTAATTTCTTTTATTATCAAATATTCAAATTACAAAAGTGAATATAAAAGAAAACAATAGCAGCAAGCACAAAATGAAATAAAAGAGAAAAATGTAGGAGAGTAGTGATGCAGCAGGCCGATCAGATTTTTGGTCACTAGCTGTCACTCATTGCCAAGTCGTTTAATGGACTTAGGTGGCTGGTTATTACATGAATGATGATCAGATTCTGAAATCATTATTAGATGGATCCCTCATTCATTTTTTAAATTCAGAATATTGGAATGGGAGAGGTTTAAACTTCTATAATCAGGATACTTGGACTTTTCTCTCCGTAGTTTCCTTGCACTTTCCCGCCCCCTTTGAAGTTTGTAAATGCATGTATATATAGGCAGCACCTAACTCTTCTCAAGCACAGTGCCATGATCTTGAATACTTCCAAATGACCTGCAATTGAAAAAAAAGCCATCTCGTAGTATGTTGTAAATTTAGTTGCTTTTAACTATAACATGTCATGAATAATTGAAATTGTTTGACCATATTTTGTACTATGTTGTGAGGAACAAATCAGCAAAAATCTTGCTGCACACATGAATGAACTATACTTGCATAGTATTCTAGATTGACATTTGGTGACTTGAACTGATGTGATTCTCCTTTTGAAAAGAAAAATTGTACTCCTTGTTTTCAATGTCTTGCGCCAGATTTTAAATGGGGTGAAGAGACATTGGTTTAGATGTGGTCGACGGCTTACATTATTCTGGTGTAAAAAAACTCAAGTTTCAGCAACGCCTCTTACATTTGTCTCAATAACAGTTATTAATTATGTGGCCTAAGTTTGCCTAAACTTGATGAACCTTCTTATTGCCAGATGCAAAAAAATGATTTTCACAATCATAATTGCAATGAGTTAGCATCATGAAATCTATTTCTTCAATTGTCAAAAATAAAAGAAATGCACCTACTGTATGTGCTTGCACTGTCTTGTTTTACTAGAAGCTTTGAGTGTTTAATTTCTCTTTCAATAAATGTTGCACGCATGGGTAATAAAGTTTACACTACTAACACCAACCTTTTGAAGAAAAGACCAATATCACCTATGGCTCTTATATTGTAATTTCCCTCTGATCTAGCACGCAAGGTAACAGGAAAAAAGTTCTTATGATTTTATATTATAACAAAATGATTTTTTTGCAAAGACGTTTAAAATTTTTTTCTGGGTTACATAGGTCTACTCCGTCAACATATTGACGGGAGAAATCATTGACGGAGATAAAACAAAATATATATAAGAAACAATTTAGTAGGAAAGTAGAACTAATTTTTATGTTTTTCATAGAGATGCAACATGCATGAGCTTTATAGAAATCATTCGAGATACCATAATGCATAAAATTTTATCATTATTATTATTATTATTATTATTATTGTTATTATTATTATTTTCAAAAGGTCATAGTAATTATAATATAAGAGGGGCTCATCATGACTAGAATATATGATTTGAGATGCATAACACATTTAATTCTTTTACAGGAAACGTTCATGATCTATTGATATAGTTTGGTATGAATTTGAGAATATATAAGAATAACTATTGTACTCCTTCCCTGCTCCACAACTCCAAATAATGCGTCACTATTGGGTACAGGGATAGCAAACTTTGGAAATATTCATATGATTTTGACTTGCTGAAATGATAGTAACGTGGAAGTACAAAAAGACATTTTATGAAATGACCAAAGTCAAATTGCATGTACTAAGTTAGGCAACTTTCACAAATAGATTTGATAAAATATAAAAATTGTAAAAGGATTTGACAGAGTCACGTTTAGGCATTTTCTTAGGAGAAATAAATGATTTTGAAAAAGGTTTGCAAATGCCATATGCAAAGAAAATAAGTAAACAAATTTTGATAGGAATAATATAGAAAAATAGCTAAATATTGGAAACTAGTTTTCATTTGCTTTTCAAATGACCCAAAATTTATCTTTTCGCTGCATAGAGAACTGATTGGGATTAACCAATTGTATGACAATTTAACATAATTATCCTAGATGCTTTAATTTATTAAAAAGATATTTCAATCGATGACTCTTTTTGGGGTGTCTACAGCTGCCCCTCTTCAGCTAGTGTTATCTGATAGCACTATGCTGAAGCCAGACGACACCCTATACCAGATAGACATACGATTGGCATAAAAGACTGCTAACTTCATACCTTGTGTTACTTAATGGTTACCTCAGGCATCAGGCATTTGAGGATGAATCCCTTCAGTGTACCTGGTACGAGTCAGACTGCTTGGCCGTGATCTTACTTGTACGTATTTCTCTTTCCTGGCAATGTAATGCTTGTATAACTAGATAGGACAATATAAATTTAAATTATTATTTAAATGTTGCCCCTGTTATCTCCATTTTTGACATTTCTTGTCAAAATGGTCAATTTGGGGCGTATTAGAAATAGGAGGTCCCTTATAGTAATTTGCCTCAGATGCCAAAACTAATTTTATCCATAAGGATAAATTTTTTTGTTTTAAAGGCTTCATCAACGGCACTATAGGGATCCACGCAAGGTACCTGCAAAAGAATTAAAAAGTGTTAGTAACTGGATTGAATAATAATGACTTTAATTTTTATTTATATATATATATCTTTTTTTTTTTTTTTGGTTTCATTGTCAACTTTTATTTCTGGTCGCAAATTGCAAAATTTATGATATGTGAAGAATATGGTATAGTTGTCACAAGGAGATTGTTTGAGAAACTTAAGATGGGATTTTGAGAAATCACTAGTAAAAACTCGTTTATTCATATTGCCCAACTGTTTCAAAAAGTTTATTTTTATTATTATTATTTTTTTCAAATCACGCATTTATACTCTAATAAAGCACTATTATTTTTTTTTTTTTAAAATAGTCCCATATATGCATGTAACTGAAACAATTTTTGAACGGGCCTTCTCTAGAAATCCTTTTGGGTAGCAACAGGAACCTCCTTGAATATCCAATTCGTACTGTTATGCATGATATATGATTTGACAACCCTATAGTTCCTACAACATAAAGATTCAAATACTAACCAGTTCTTTTTATCAAACAATCCCTGCAAATCAGGATATTCGGTACCTATAAATCAACACTCCTCTTTTATAAAACTCATTGGGAATTATGGAAAAGACAAGTTATTCTATTTAACGATTGTCCCCATACCCATTATTCACCAGCATAGGAGAGAGAGGGAGTTTGAGTGCTAAAGGTTGGGTAGGGGATACCACTTGTGGCTATTGTAATAAAGAGGAAACTGTAGACCATTTGATTCTATAGTGTCCACATCATAGAGAAGTTTGGAATTGGTTTCTGGGACAGTTTAATATTACTGTGCCTAGAAGTTTAGATGAACTGGTTAACTCAGCTTGGTGTGTAGACACAAATTTCAGATATGGTTACCAGCTTTGCATTAGTGCAATAGTGTGGAACTGTGGATAATGCAGATTGATAGGGATGCAGTTTGCTTTAATTGTAGCATTCCACACTCTACTAGATCTTTTATTGTGTTGATTAAATCACTTCTGGTATATTGGTCGGAGCTTTGGTATGAGCAGGTGCGCAACCAGGTGATGGAGATGATTCCTGGATTTGAAACACTGCCACTAATGAGGATGCTGGAATGAGAGGTGAAGTGCTAGCGCTGGCTTGATGGGTCAGGCGTAACAGTTGGAGGAGTTACAAAATACTTTCTAGATCTGATTTTGTTTTGTTTTGTTTCTAAGAATTTCATTGGTTTATAGGGATGTTATTGAATAAAATTTGGCTGTTTTTGGGTCGGGTTGTAGCCATTGCAATTGATTGGGTTGGCTGTGTCTCTTTGGGGAGGGTTATTGAATATTGACTGGTATTTGTGGGTAGTTGCAGGTTTTTATTTTTTGGCATGTATGTTGTAACTGAATTTTGGCTTTCTGTTCTGTGGAAAGCGGTAGGGGTAAAATCCCTACTTGTAAAAAGAAAGGAGAGATATGGACGAACAGCAGGATGAGGTTCTTGAAAAGAGTTGAACTTAGAAGCTTTGAACTACATAAAACTTTTGTTCTTTTTTTTTTGTTTTTTTTTGTTTGTTTTTTTGTTATTTTTTTTTTGTTTTTTTTTTTCGTTTTTTTTTTTGTTTTTGTTTTTTTTTGTTTGTTTTTTTTGTTTGTTTTTTTGTTTGTTTTTTTTTTTTTGCAAATAGAGATACAATCAGAACTTTCACAACCGCATAAATGGCGTAGCGGTAAAAATAAAAAGAAATAAAATGTACATGACCGCATAAATGACGTGGCGGTAACAAAAGAAAAAAAAGGCAATTACATAATGTTGCGAGTAATTGCAAGAAAGAAAGAAGGGGTAATGAGATTTTTTTTGGTGATTAAAGGGGTGATGAGATTAGTGGTGGTGTATAATAGTATGGCGACATTCACTAAATAGATAAATCCCTTTTCACAAATTCGCTAATAATTCTTATAAACTAAAATTGTCAATTTATAAACCCAAAATATCCTGAGTCGCTAAAAGAAAGGTTCAATAAAAGGAAAGGTTTTCTTCAATCCTTTATGCATGTGAAACTATAAAGTTGCCAAATCGTATTCTCTACCCATAATAGTCCAATTGTATACTAACAAAGGTTCCTCAAAATATCCACTCTAATTTTACTACCTAACTGGACATGGGTGCACTTTCTTTCAAGTAAACTCAGTTGAACGCAAGTTTCTGATAATGTAACTATAAGTCTTTTATGCTTGCTTACAGCCCGAGATTTTTTCTGCTAAACTACATGCCATGGTGTAGGTTTTAACCATGATGAAATTATTTAGTAACATATAAATATATATAATTTTTTTTATATGTGAATTCTCAAAATACTTAATTTTCTCAAACAATCGTACCAGTTGAACGAAACTGACATTTTCTTCCCCCTTTTTTTTTTGTGTAAAGCCAAATTTGTGAAAGGATTCTAAAGTAAAGACTTCCCATGTATAACCTCTGATTTGCAAAATTGAAAGGGAAATAAGTCAAGCGTAATACCTTTTTACATATTGTATATTGATAGGTTCTGGGTGCTCATCCCCATCCATATCTTTAAGTTTGATTGCATTTCCTGTGTACACCTCTTTGACCACGTACGGACCTTCCCAATTGGGTTTGAATTTGCCATCACTGCCCCTGATTTGTTTTAAGACTAAATCCCCTTCTTTAATTTCTCGATATTTTACCTTTTTGTTATATGCCCTTGCTATTCTTTTCTGATAACATTGTGCATGACACATTGCTTTCAACCTTTTCTCATCTATTAAATTTAACTGATCGTACCTGGATTGGACCCATTCTGATTCCTCTAACTTAGCCTCCATCAGAACACGCAAGGATGGAATTTCAACTTCAACAGGAAGCACTGCCTCCATGCCGTATGTCAAGGAGTACGGAGTGGCTCCAGTGGACGTGCGCATTGAGGTGCGGTAGGCCCACAACGCATATGGGAGCATTTCGTGCCATTCTCTGTGTGTCACCACCATCTTCTCAATTATGCGAATTAAGTTTTTGTTAGCTGCCTCCACTGCTCCATTCATCTGAGGGCGATACGGTGATGATCGATGATGCTTGATTTTAAACTGCTCACACAAATCAGCTATTTTTTTTGCAGTTAAATTTGTACCATTATCTGTAATAATTTCACTGGGTACACCATACCTACATATTAAATTTCTCCTAATAAATTTTGCCACATGTGTTGCTGTAATGGTGGAATAGGACTCTGCTTCAACCCATTTTGTGAAATAATCAATGGCGACTAGGATGAATTCATGACCATTTGATGCTTTTGGGTTTATTTTACCAATTATATCTATTCCCCATACCGAGAAAGGCCAAGGTGAGGTCAAATTATGCAATTGGGATGCAGGAGCATGGATGAGATTACTATGAATTTGGCAATCATGACAACGTTTTACAAAGTTAACGCAATCTGTCTCCATGGTTAGCCAATAATATCCTTGAAGCATTACCTTTTTAGCTAACATTATACCATTCATATGAGGACCACATACCCCAGCATGTACCTCTTGCATTATCTCTTTGGCTTCTGATTCATCGACACATCGGAGGAGGACATAATTTGGAGTTCTTTTATATAAGTAACCTCCACACAAAGTAAATTGCCTGGATAAGCGCTGCAAGGCTTGCTTGTCCGTTTGATTAGAATTTTGGGGAAAAGACTGGTTTTCTAAGTAATTTTTAATGTCATGGTACCAAGGCAAATCATCACATGAGCTACTGGACTCTATTTGGAAACAGTAAGCAGGTTCTTCATGACCATTTATTTGAACTTCCATGACATCATTGGTTAATTCTACCCAAGAAGCTAGAGTGGCCAAAGCATCAGCAAATGAGTTTTTATTTCGAGATAAATAAGTAAATTCAATTTCCTCAAATGCTTCTGTTAATTTTTCTAGATATTCAAAGTATGGAATTAATTTTTCATCCCTAGTTTTCCACTCACCTTTTATTTGACTGATTATGAGAAGCGAATCACCAAAAACATGTAAATGTGAAACTTTTTGCTCTATGGCCATTTTCAGTCCTAGTATACATGCTTCATATTCTGCCATATTATTGGTACATTCAAAATGAATTTTAGCAGATGCTGGAATTTTGTTGCCACTTGGAGATTCTAGGACTGCCCCTATACCTTTCCCATGTTTATTAACAGCACCATCAAAGTACACTTTCCATGGTAAAATTGTACTGGGATTACTAGACAAATAAGTGGTGGTGGTAAATAAAATTTCATCATCTGGTAATTCTTCATTTATAGGGTCGGAATCAGAAATAGCCAAATCAGCTAACTGATCAGCCAAAGCTTGAGCTTTTATGGACTTTTGAGTAACATAAGTGATGTCAAATTCAGATAACAGTAAAAGCCATTTAGAACTACGACCTACCAGAGCTGGTTTTTCAAATAGATATTTTAGTGGATTAACTCGAGATATTAGAAGAATTTTGTGAGATAACATGTAGTGTCTCAGTCTTTGGGTGGCCCATACTAAAGACAAACAGATTTTTTCTATGGGTGTGTATCGGCTTTCACAACAGGTAAACAATTTACTCAAGTAATATATGATGTGTTGTTTTTTATCCGATTCATCATACTGCCCTAATACACAACCCATAGAAGTCGAAGTTGTTGTTAAGTAAAGGAGAAGTGGCTTCCCAGGTTTAGGTGGTACCAGTATTGGTGGGTTTGACAAGTAGAATTTTAATTTTTCAAATGCATATTGGCATTCATCATTCCATCCTTTAGGTGCATTTTTTCTAAGTAATTTGAAAATGGGTTCACAAGTGGGTGTGAGTTGTGAAATAAAGCGACTTATATATTGCAAACGACCCAGCAAACCCCTCACCTCCTTTTCTGTTTTTGGTGGCGGCATTTCCATGATGGCTTTAACCTTACCTTGATCAACCTCAATTCCCCTACGGCTGACAATAAAGCCCAACACTTTACCTTTAGTAACACCAAAAGAGCATTTTTGCGGATTAAGGCGCAATTTGTATTTTCGAGCTCTGTCTAGGATCTTCTTGAGACATTTTATGTGATCATCAGCATTTCTGGATTTGGCAATCATGTCATCGACATAAACTTCAATTTCCTTGTGCATCATGTCGTGAAATAGAGCAGTCATGGCCCTTTGATATGTTGCACCTGCATTTTTTAAACCAAATGGCATTACACGATAACAAAACACGCCCCAAGGGGTTATAAAAGATGTTTTTTCTTTATCTTCTTGTGCCATTTGTATTTGGTTATAACCAGAAGACCCATCCATAAGGGACAACATTTCATGTCCAGCAGTGTTATCAACAAGGAAGTCAATGTGTGGTAAAGGGAAATCGTCTTTAGGGCTGGCCTTATTTAAATTTCTATAATCTACACACATCCTTACCCTTCCATCTTTCTTTGGTACTGGTACAATATTTGCTAACCACTCTGGGTATGGACAAACTTGTAAGAAACCAGCATTACATTGTTTTATTACTTCCTCTTTGATTTTCAAAACCCATTCAGGTTTAAGCCTACGCAATTTTTGTTTTACTGGTTTTGCCCCTGGTTTTAATGGTAAGCGGTGTACTACTACATTTTCATCTAATCCCGGCATGTCTGAGTATGACCATGCAAATACATCTATATAACCCCTCAAGAAAGTGATAAGTTCAGATCGCATTTCTGGTGACAAATTGGTTCCTATGTGTACACATTTTGACTCTTCATCAGTTCCTAAATTTACTTCCTCCATTTCTTCCAGTGTAGACATGTTTGATTTTTCTTGTTGGTTGATCAGTGTGGAGAGTTCTTCATCATCAGCTTCATAAGGTTCTTCTATGGCTAAAAGATCTAAACAACACTTAGAAAGAGAACAAGATTTGCTAAAATTAAAACTACATCGTAATGAAATTTTAAAAACTAATCTACTCTTTTTTTGCTTTTCTGCATATTTAACTTTCCTGGATTTTTCCATTTTCCTGATTTTTTTTAGCCTAACGTGTTTTTCTGTTTTTTTGGATTTTTGCGTTTTTATAATTTTTTTGGATTTTGTCGTTTTTATAATTTTTTGGGAATTTTTGAGTATACTATGTACGTGACGCCTTAAATTCCAATTCAATTGGACTTTTTTTTTAGAGAACCAGGATGCATCTCCTGGTGCTCATTGTTAACAGAAGTTGATTCGCATACCTGCGTGTTGTGATTACCAAAGGGTGTGTCACCTGTACTGGTAGTCGAGGAAGTAGAAATCGGCCAATCCTCATCGGGGCCCACTGGTTCAGAGGTCGTGCAATTTAACAACCTTGCTGTCGTGTCTTCAATATAAGTTGGTATGTCTTTTGTTGCCATGACCTTCCTCAGCACTTTGAACTTGGGTTTTCTTCTCTTGGGTCTCTGTGCCTTCCGAACTTCATTTTGCTGAGGTGTAGGTGGAACTGACCTGGCTTCTTGTATTCTTTTATGCATGGCAATCTTTTTCTGCAATTTCTTGTTAATATAAACATGTCCATGTGCATCATAATTTTCTAAATAGTCTGCTGGCAGATCATCATCATCGGGGTCAAGACTATTAACAAAACTTATAGGATCAAATTCATCTATGATTGGCTCATTTGACTGGTCTGGTTGAGGTTGTTCACATTCACAAACTGCTTGAATTAGAGTACTTGGATCAATTACACTTTCTGCAATATTAATTACATTAACATCTCTATGTGACTGAGTTCTATTTGGTTCCTTACCAGTTAGTCGGTTTGCAACTTCTTGACCAGTAAGGCTTCTCAATATACTTTTTAACTCACTACAATATTCAGTGCGGTGACCCATGACACGGTGGAAAGCACAATATTGACCTGGTTCATATATACTGGTACTGGCTGGATTATTTGGGTTTCGGATTTCAATGGCTGGGGTCATTGATAATTGGAGGTTCAGAGGGTCACTTGATTCTCGGGCTCTTTTGGAGGGGGGCTTCAATAGGGGTAAAATAGCACTTTCATATTTTGTCCCATATTCTTTTAATTCTTTAAAACCCTGAAAAGTTTGTGCTGCCAGTATATCAGCTAATGGGGAGCGTGATCCTTTTATGGCCATTTTAATTAGTTCGCCTAAGGACAGGGCTGGTTGATATACTCGATCGGCTACCCCAAACCACCTATCTATATACAAGTCAAATGTTTCAGTGGGTTCCTGTACCAAATTCGCCAAATCAGAGAGTGAAGGTGTACCCCACATTTTTGCAAACCTGTGTAAAAAGTTAGTGCAAAAATTCTTCCAAGTCATGCATTCCCTTCCCACTTGATTTTCATACCATTCACGCGCCTCCCCCTTAATAGTTATACCGAAAAGCATGATGAGTGTGGCATCATCATAATTAAGTGGGGCATTTTTTTTGCAGAATTCTACCATGTGTTTTATTGGACAAGACTTGCCATCATATTTTTCTACTGGCCTGTTTTCAACAGGTTTGTTTTTCACATTATTTAAGAAAGTGTCAATTCTATTTAAAAGGGATTGCAATTGTATGGATAATGGGTCTACGGTAGGTGGCATGTACAACCCTCGAGACAGCATACCTGATGCCCCTTGTCCCTGAGCCACTAGTCGCATTAACAATTGGAAAGCCTCTAATTGCATGATCATTACCTTTTGAATCTGATCCTCACTATCTGATTTTGGTTCTGCGTCTGACCTAGGCTTAGATCCAGAAGTTGACGGGGCATCTCGTGGTTGGCTTGGAAGGTGCACTGGTGTCCCTAGCATGGCATTTGCTTCCACCATCAATCGCCTTACATGCTGTCCGGTTATGGGATCTACTGGTAGTCCGTCTAAAGTATTTACTTCAAATACCTCCCTCTGCCCTTCATGGTCTCTTTCATCAGGTCTAATAATACCTCCTTGTATAAAAGTATCCTTTAAGGGTGTATTTGTGGTTAATGTTCCAGATTTGAATGCCATTTCGTTCGGGTCATAGCCTAAACCTTGTGTTCCTTTATTTTTGGTCAGGTTCAATGGTTTTACTGGCCCTTGATTCATCTTTCCTAGTCCCTGACCTGGCACATAGTTCCACTGCTTATGGAGGTTCAAAAACATCTTTTCAGGATTGGGGTGATTGACATCAATCAAAGGCACCTGATGGTTAAGGCCGAAAGAACCAGCCTCTAGGGGTATCACTGTTTCAGGTTCAGCAGTAATAACCACTACTTCATTATTAAAAATAAACTTAAGACACTGGTGCAGGCTGGAAGGAACCACTTTGTAAGTATGCAACCATGGCCTACCCAGAATCAGATTAAATGTGGATTTTATATCTACCACCTGGAAGGTAACCCCAAATTCGATCGGTCCAATTATCACTTTTAAATCTATTTCCCCTATAATTTCCCTACTTGTGCTGTCAAATGCCCTTACTTCACCCATGGTTTTTCGGAACATCTTCGGGTCTAACCCAATTTTTATGGCTGTGCGTAAAGGACACACATTCAAGGCAGAACCATTGTCAATAAGAACAAACGGGACATGATAACCATTGCACTGGACCCTTATGTACAAAGACCTATTATGTTTTTCTTTTTCAGGTGGGAGTTCATCATCAGAAAATGCTATGATTTGGGATGGTTCTGATATTGAGGCCACCAATTTTTCTAAGTCCTTAGGCTCGACATTAATTGGGACATTGACTGTTTGCAAGACTTTTTGCAAGGCTTGGTAGTGAGTCGGGGATTTGGTAAGCAATTCCCAGACAGAAATTTCAGCTTTAGTTTTCTTGAGCTGTGATACAACATCATAACTAGATGCATCTTTCTTGGGTTGAGTTTCAACATCATCTTTATTCTTAATTTCTATAAATGGAGAATCCCAAATGAGATGTGCTGGTTTATAGATCCTACCAGACCTAGTCATGTTACTCAATTCGGCACATGTGTGCGATTGATTATAATCAAAAGGGACTTTGCTCAAATCAGTCACAGCTGGTTTTCCCAAAACCTCAATTGGCTTAGGCCCCAACACTACAATTGGTTTAGACGCATGCTTTCTGACTCCCAACACTTCGATAGGTTTAAACTGTTGTTTACTGACCCCTAAAACTTCAGTTGGTTTTCTACACTTTGTAAGCATTGTTTGGTTTATCGACTGCACGCCCATCACCTCAATCGGCTTAGTATAAGTCCTAACTAACTCTGCTTCTATGTGGCTAATAAAGTCGTTAGAAAAATCAGAACCATGACCATCATATTCGAAACAATTTATAGCATGTGAAGGATTTACTTCTTCTGATTTTTGGTGTTGGGGTAGAGGATTGGACATGATATTAGTGGTTTCAGCAGTTGGTTCTTTGATTGTGATTGAGCCCTTATCAATTAAGTCTTGGATAGCATGTTTGAGATTGTAACAGTTGTCGGTATGATGGCCTACACTCTGGTGAAACTCGCAAAAAACAGTAGGGTCATAACCACGTGACCCAGGATTTACTTGTCTGTTTAATAGAGCTATGTTTCCCTCCTCTACTAGCTTGGCAAGGATGGAGCTAGCTGGTTCGCCAATGGGGGTAAATTTTCGAAATGTTCGAGGTTGTTGCGATTGGTTTGCAGGAGGGTGATTGGTAGCATCTGCTTTTGTGAGGTTCTCCGTTTGTGTGTTCAGTTGGGTTGGTTTCTGCTGTCCCTCCGGTTTATTATTTTGGTAGAAGTTGTTTGGCGTGTAAGGTTTTTTGAAAGCTGATACTTCAAAAGTTGCATTGACATCTTCTGAATTTTTTGAGATACCAACAGCGACAGTGCTTTTTTGGTCAGTTCGGGTACGTTTGGCGTTAAATGGATTTGGCAAGGAAGGTTGCTGACCTAAGGCTGGGACTAATCCTTGATTTATAGCCGACTCAATTCTAGAACCTGCTTTAATTAAAGCCGGAAAATCGGAGTGTTCTTGCATTGCGAGGTAACCAGAAAATGATGGTAAGGCTGATTTTACGATTAAGTTTATGGATTCTTCGTCTGTGGGTTTTGCCTTGACCCTTGCTGCCACGGCTCTCCATCTCCCCACATAGGATCCAAACGACTCACCATTATTCTGTTTGAGGGATTCCAGATCCTCACGTCGAGGTTCCATGTCTAGGTTGTACGAATACTGGTCAATAAACAAATTTGACAATTGATTAAATGACGTGAGACTCGATAAATCAAGTGAGGTAAACCATTTCAGAGCTGGTCCAGTCAAGCTCTTTTGGAAGCAACGAATAAGCAACGGATCATTTGACCTCAATGGAACCATATCCCCACAATAAGCTCTGAGATGTGACACTGGACAACCCTCCCCATTGTATTTCTCAAATTCTGGTAATTTAAAGTTTTCGGGCAGTGATACATTTGGAAACGGGCATAAGTCCTGAAATGAAATGCTTTTGGTACCCCCAATTTTTATTTTGGAAAGTTCAGCTTCTACTCTATCAATTCGAGCTTTTAGTGGGTCAAATTCAATTGGAGAAGGTGATTGTTCTGACCGAACAGTATTTGCTGAGACAAACATATTATGATTTGGTTCTTCATGTGGTTGAATGGGTGGTGGACCAGTTTGGTTTTCCAAAGTGTTAGGTATCGACATATTTGGGTTCTGTTGTGCTTGAGTTAGGGCAGCAAATTTGGTCATCATGGTGTTCATAGTTTGGATAGTTTCTGCGAGTAAATTTTTCAAAGTTTGATCTTCATTTGAGGTGTTAGTTTCAAGTGGAGATGCTATTTCATTTGGATTTTCAGGGGAGCCACCAGCACTGGACATCTTTGCTCTCGACCTTGTCACAATATGACTCTTTACAGGGACCGGCTTAGACCTTTTTGGCTTACGTGCAACTTTAGAACAGGACTCCAGTACTGAAAATAAATAGAGGATTGAGGTAACTTAGCTATTTTTACTAGAGGAAGGCTGACGCATTTAGGTTGTCGCCGTTAGTTCTTCAAGTTCCCTGCTTCTTCTCCTCGTGTAACTCTTGCAATGGGCTTTTACTTCATTCTCTTCAGCAACCTTATGGCTCAATTTCTGAAAAGAATAGTAGAGAGACAGTGCAAGATGTTAGAACTAAGGTGATCAGCAGATTTACCAGAAAAACAAAAGCTAGAAATTTTCAAGTTGAGATGTCCCCAGTGGAGTCGCCAGCTGTAGCTACGCGCTAACTAACCGACCAGCGACACTTGGCTTAGGTTCAACGATTATTTTGGAGTCGCCACCCGATGTAAAATCGAGAAAGAAAGTCGGTTTTGATTATATTTAGCCCATGGATAAGAGGTTCGTATCTCGGTTATGGTGTGGAAGGTGTTAAGCACCACAAGCACCCAAACAAACTTGGTCTCTACTGATTCTAGCTTTCAGTAATTTCTTTTATTATCAAATATTCAAATTACAAAAGTGAATATAAAAGAAAACAATAGCAGCAAGCACAAAATGAAATAAAAGAGAAAAATGTAGGAGAGTAGTGATGCAGCAGGCCGATCAGATTTTTGGTCACTAGCTGTCACTCATTGCCAAGTCGTTTAATGGACTTAGGTGGCTGGTTATTACATGAATGATGATCAGATTCTGAAATCATTATTAGATGGATCCCTCATTCATTTTTTAAATTCAGAATATTGGAATGGGAGAGGTTTAAACTTCTATAATCAGGATACTTGGACTTTTCTCTCCGTAGTTTCCTTGCACTTTCCCGCCCCCTTTGAAGTTTGTAAATGCATGTATATATAGGCAGCACCTAACTCTTCTCAAGCACAGTGCCATGATCTTGAATACTTCCAAATGACCTGCAATTGAAAAAAAAGCCATCTCGTAGTATGTTGTAAATTTAGTTGCTTTTAACTATAACATGTCATGAATAATTGAAATTGTTTGACCATATTTTGTACTATGTTGTGAGGAACAAATCAGCAAAAATCTTGCTGCACACATGAATGAACTATACTTGCATAGTATTCTAGATTGACATTTGGTGACTTGAACTGATGTGATTCTCCTTTTGAAAAGAAAAATTGTACTCCTTGTTTTCAATGTCTTGCGCCAGATTTTAAATGGGGTGAAGAGACATTGGTTTAGATGTGGTCGACGGCTTACATTATTCTGGTGTAAAAAAACTCAAGTTTCAGCAACGCCTCTTACATTTGTCTCAATAACAGTTATTAATTATGTGGCCTAAGTTTGCCTAAACTTGATGAACCTTCTTATTGCCAGATGCAAAAAAATGATTTTCACAATCATAATTGCAATGAGTTAGCATCATGAAATCTATTTCTTCAATTGTCAAAAATAAAAGAAATGCACCTACTGTATGTGCTTGCACTGTCTTGTTTTACTAGAAGCTTTGAGTGTTTAATTTCTCTTTCAATAAATGTTGCACGCATGGGTAATAAAGTTTACACTACTAACACCAACCTTTTGAAGAAAAGACCAATATCACCTATGGCTCTTATATTGTAATTTCCCTCTGATCTAGCACGCAAGGTAACAGGAAAAAAGTTCTTATGATTTTATATTATAACAAAATGATTTTTTTGCAAAGACGTTTAAAATTTTTTTCTGGGTTACATAGGTCTACTCCGTCAACATATTGACGGGAGAAATCATTGACGGAGATAAAACAAAATATATATAAGAAACAATTTAGTAGGAAAGTAGAACTAATTTTTATGTTTTTCATAGAGATGCAACATGCATGAGCTTTATAGAAATCATTCGAGATACCATAATGCATAAAATTTTATCATTATTATTATTATTATTATTATTATTGTTATTATTATTATTTTCAAAAGGTCATAGTAATTATAATATAAGAGGGGCTCATCATGACTAGAATATATGATTTGAGATGCATAACACATTTAATTCTTTTACAGGAAACGTTCATGATCTATTGATATAGTTTGGTATGAATTTGAGAATATATAAGAATAACTATTGTACTCCTTCCCTGCTCCACAACTCCAAATAATGCGTCACTATTGGGTACAGGGATAGCAAACTTTGGAAATATTCATATGATTTTGACTTGCTGAAATGATAGTAACGTGGAAGTACAAAAAGACATTTTATGAAATGACCAAAGTCAAATTGCATGTACTAAGTTAGGCAACTTTCACAAATAGATTTGATAAAATATAAAAATTGTAAAAGGATTTGACAGAGTCACGTTTAGGCATTTTCTTAGGAGAAATAAATGATTTTGAAAAAGGTTTGCAAATGCCATATGCAAAGAAAATAAGTAAACAAATTTTGATAGGAATAATATAGAAAAATAGCTAAATATTGGAAACTAGTTTTCATTTGCTTTTCAAATGACCCAAAATTTATCTTTTCGCTGCATAGAGAACTGATTGGGATTAACCAATTGTATGACAATTTAACATAATTATCCTAGATGCTTTAATTTATTAAAAAGATATTTCAATCGATGACTCTTTTTGGGGTGTCTACAATCAGTATTAAATCTCTTTATACAATGGAGAATGAGTTTCTGATCCTAAAAATTTAAAAGGGTTGGATTATACATGGCAATTACGCACATAAAGTGCAAATAATGGGCGTTCTGGACAGAATTGCAGAATTCAAGCGATTGTGTATTCATTTGAAGTCATTTGATCACAATAATCAGTATTTCAACTTTTTATACAGTGGAGAATTTGTGTATGATCTTAAAAATTGAAAAGGATTTGATTATACATGGCAATTACGCACATAAAGTGCAAATCAAGAGCGTTCTGGACAGAATTGGAGAATTCAAGCGATTGTGCAATCATTTCAAGCCATTTGAACCCAATAATCTATATTTAAGCTCTTTATACAATGGGTATTGATTTTATGATCTTAACAATTCAAAAGGATTGGATTATACATGGCAATTACGCCCGTATAGTGAATGAGTTTATGATCTTTAAAATTGAAAAGGATTTGATTACGCACATTAAGTGCAAATCAAGAGCGTTCTGGTCAGAATTGGAGTATTTCATGCGATTGTGCATTCATTTCAAGCCATTTGAACACTATTATCTATATCTAAACACTTTATACAGTGAAGAATGAGTTTATGATCTTTAAAATTGAAAAGGGTTGGATTATACATGGCAATTACGCACATTAAGTGCAAATCAAGAGCGTTCTGGACAGAATTTCAACATTTCACGCGATTGTACATTCATTTGAAGTCATTTGATTATAATAATCAGTATTAAATCCCTTTATACAATGGAGAATGAGTTTGTGATCCTAAAAATTTAAAAGGGTTGGATTATACATGGCAATTACGCCATAAAGTGCAAATAATTGGCATTCTGGACAGAATTGGAGAATTCAAGCGATTGTGCATTCATTTTAACTCATTTGATCACAATAATCAGTATTTCAACTTTTTATACAGTGGAGAATGTGTTTATGATCTTAAAAATTGAAAAGGATTGGATTATACATGGCAATTACGCACATAAAGTGCAAATCAAGAGCGTTCTGGACAGAATTGGAGAATTGAAGCGATTGTGCAATCATTTCAAGCCATTTTAACCCGATAATCTATATTTAAACTCTTTATACAATGGGTAATGATTTTATTATCTTAACGATTCAAAAGGATTGGATTATACAAGGCAATTGCGTACGTATAGTGCAAATAATATGCATTCTGGACAGATTTGGAGAATTTCACTCGATTGTACATTCATTTCAAGCCATTTGATCAGAATAATCTATATTTAAGTTCTTCATACTGTCAAGAATTAGTTTATGATCATAAAAATTCGAAAGGATTGGATTATACAATGCAATTAGGCGCATGCAGTGCAAATAATGTGTGTTCTCGACATAATTGGAGAATTTCAAGCTATTGTGAATTCATTTCAAGTCATTTGATTCCTATAATCTATATATAACCTCTTTATACAATGGAGAATGAGTTTGTGATCCTAAAAATTTAAAATGCTTGGATTATACATGACAATTACGCACATAAAATGCAAAATAATGGGCGTTCTGGACAGAATTGGAGAATTCAAGCGATTGTGCATTCATTCAAGTCATTTGATCACAATAATCAGTATTTAAACGTTTTATATAGTGGAGATTGTGTTTATGATCTTAAAAATTGAAAAGGATTGGATTATATATGGCAATTACGCACATAAAGTGCAAATCAAGAGCGTTCTGGACTGAATTGAAGAATTCAAGCGATTGTGCAATCATTTGAAACCATTTGAACCCAATAATCTATATTTAAGCTCTTTATATAATCGGTAATGATTTTATATGATCTTAACAACTTAAAAGGAATGGATTATAAATGGCAATTACGCACGTATAGTGCAAATAATGTGTGTTCTGGACAGAATTGGAGAATTTCACGCGATTGTACATTCATTTCAAGTCATTTGATCACTATAATCTATATTTAAACTCTATATAAAGTAGAGAATAAGTTTATAATCTAAAAAATACAAAAGGATTGGATTACAGATGGCAATTACGCATATATAGTGCAAATAATATGCGTCCTGGACAGAATTGGAGAATTTCACGCGATTGTGCATTCATTGCAAGTAATTTGATCACTATAATCTATATTTATGCTCTTTATACAGTTGAGAATAAGTAATCTTAAAAATTCAAAAGAATTGGATTATACATGGCAATTACGCACAAAAAAAGCAAATAATATGCGTTCTGGACATAATTGGAGCATGTCTTGCTACTGTGCATTCATTTCAAGTGAATTTGATCATAATAGTCTATATTTAAGCTCTTTATGCAGTGGAGATTGAATTTATGATGTTTAAATATTAAAGGATTTGAATATAGATAGAAATTACGCACATATTGTGCAAATAATGTGCGTTCTGGACAGAATTGGAGAATTTAAAGCTATTGTGCATTCATTGCAACTCATTTGATATCTGTAATCTATATTTAAGCTCTTTATGCAGTGCAGAATAAGTTTATAACCTAAAAATTCAAAAGGATTGGATTATACATGGAAATTTTTTTTTAGAAGAATTGGCAGCGGCTACCAATTAGAAGAGGGAAAATAAAAGAAGGAAAAAAAAGCGAAACAAGCCAGACAAACTAGACTATAGCCATCTGATGCAACCTAACGCCTGATGAGAAACTCTAGCTATGACCGAGGGGATGGAGGCAGTTGCATTCCTGAAAATCACACTGTTTCGCTCAAACCAAACGTTCCAGAGAGTTACAGCTAGCCAAACACGAAGACGATCATCCGTTCCCATGGCCTGAAAGGTGGAGATAAAAGAGTCCTGTACCGAGTGAGAAGACACGAGATCAGGTGCCCTTAAAGTTTGCTTCAGAGAAGCCCAAACTGAGCCAATGAACGGGCAATTGAAGAAGAGGTGCAATGAGTCCTCAGGAGGGTGTGCAGCACAGAGAACACAAGCATTTCCAAGAGAGATATTGCGCCTTTGCAGCTGTTCCTGTGTGAGGAGCCTATTGTTGAAAAGAAGGAAGAGAAAGAGCTTGATTGAAGGAGTAACCTTGAGCTTCCAGCAGCTAATAAAAGGTGAAGAGACTTTCCCTGCCATGGCAAGAGCGCGGTAGGTTGAAGATACTGAGAAACTGCCATCGCTAGACCAACGCCATGACACTGTATCTGGGTGAGAGTCTAAAACAAGGCTTTGCAAGGCCAAATGAAGGCTATTTTCCTTAAAATTCCGAGGCATGGGTAAGAGTTGTGTCAGAAGAGGCACGGCATCTCGAACAGAAATCTTAGGTTTGCATGGTTTCTGCTGGTTCTTAAGGAGGAACGCTGCTGGTACTCCTCCCCAGTTGTCAAACCAGAAGGAAGTGTGGGCTCCATTTCCTACAAGTGCAACCGAAGAGAGCTGAAAGTAAAACCGCAGGGAACGAATGTCAGACCAGAAAAAGGAACCCACATCATTCCAAACTAAAGGAGAGTTGCTTCCTCGAGCAGGGGCATAAATGCAGCGAGCAATTGAGCCCCATAAGGAATCAGGATCAACATACAGTCGCCAGGTCCAACGAAGAAGCAGTGCAAGATTCTGAAGCTGCAGATCAAGGAGGCCGAGTCCTCCTAGTGATTTTGGCAAGCAGACTTTTTGCCAGGAAACGAGGGAAATCCTTGCATTCCCCTGTGAATTCGTTCCCCAAATAAACCTCCGCCTTGCTTTATCAATTGATCTAACGAGCCAAGCAGGCAGCTTGAAGACGGCCATGAAGTAACTGGGTATAGCAGACAGGACCGAGGAGGCCAGAGTTAGCCGGCCTGCACGAGAGAGAAGGCGACATTTCCAGCCAGATAGTCGTTCCTCTATCTTATCTAGGATAGGCTGGAAGCTGATCCTGCTAGGTTTGTGCAGCGTGAGAGGCAAGCCAAGGTAGCTTAACGGAAGCTGAGACTGCTGAAACCCAAGAACAGAACTTACTAAATTTGCTTGAGCTGAAGACAGATTTATAGGAACAAAGCTAGACTTGGTTAAGTTAATGTGCAATCCTGAAGCTTTGCTAAAAAGGTGTAACACCAGAGCCAGGGTACGCAAGGGCCTCTCATCTGCAGTGGAGAAGATCAAAGTATCATCCGCGTACTGTAAAAGAGAAAATGGAGTTGGAAACCGCGGGGAAAGAGAAGAGTTCAAGGTGACTGAGGCCTTATCAAGCATTCTAGCAAGAACATCAGCAGCTAGCAAGAAGAGGAACGGAGAAATGGGGTCCCCCTGACGAACTCCTCTTTTATGTTTGAAGGGAGTTGACTTGCAACCATTCACCAGAACCGAGGAGACAGCGGAGGATAGCAGGAGATTGATCCAATCAATAAATTTGGCAGGAAACTCTCTTTGTAAAAGGATGGAATTCAAAAAAGCCCAGTCCACCGTGTCGAAAGCTTTTGAGAAATCAATCTTGAGAAGCACAGAAGGCCTAGAAGAGGAGTTTAAGTGTGCGATCATTTCCCTAGCAACAATGAAGTTCTCAGCAATCATTCTACCTTTAATGAAACCAGTTTGGCAAGGAGCAATGAGATATGGCAAAAACGGTTTGAGCCGCAAGGCTAACACCTTAGAAATCAGCTTGGGGATGTAGTTAATAATGCTAATAGGGCGGTAGTCAGCTACCGAGAGAGCATTGTCGGACTTTGGCAATAGAATTAAGTGTGCATAATTGAGGTCATGCAACGAGAGGGACCCTGAGAACAAGTGAGAAAAAATCCTCATAATGTCCTCTTTGAAAACTTGCCAATGTTTCTTGAAAAGCTCGTTAGGCAATCCATCTGGACCACTAGCTTTGTTATCTGCCATGCTCATTACAGCTCTCCTTATCTCAAAAGCTGAGAAAGGGTCGCTAAGCGAAGAAAGATCTGTTACATCTCGATACAAGGCAGCACAAGAGAAAGGAGTGGTCTGAATAGTAGTGCCGAAGAGAGTCTCATAAAAAGAGGAGAAGGCATCCACAATTTGAGTTGGAGATGTAAGCTTCTGATTGTTGTGCATTAAGAAAGGAACAGACTTATTTCTCTGTTTCGCAGAGGACAGAGCATGGAAGTAGGCGGTGTTGCGATCTCCCCATCGCATCCATCTGGAGCGGGAACGCTGATGCCACTTAATTTCAACAAAGTTTGCCAATTCAAAAGCCTTTTCCTTCAGTTTAACTCTAAGGAAGAACTCAAGGTTCGTTAAAGGTCTGAGCTCCTCTAAACGATCAAAAGAAGCAATTAAATTACCGGCAGTGATCATCTTCAGGCAGGGCCTATTGAAGAGAGACCTACTCCAAGCATCTAAGTTAGCGTGGAGACGGTTTTGCTTTGCAGTGAAGGAAGACATAGCATCTGGGTTTATCGTTTCTACTACGTTCCAAGAAGAAGTAACCACACGGCTAAAGTCATCATGCTCAAGCCAAAAACGCTCAACCCGATATAGCTTTCTTTGTGTAGCAAAGCCAGAGCACCTAAGCAAAATCGGGCTATGATCTGAAACAGCAGCAGAGAGAGCTTGCGCAGTGACTTTTGGGTAAGCGGTTGACCAAGCAGGAGACAGTAAGAACCTATCGAGTCTAGAGAGGATAGGGTTTGGCTGTTTGTTTGACCAAGTAAACTGTTTGTTAGAGAGAGGCACATCGAAAAGATGCAGATCAGCTATAAGCTCGTTAAAATCCTCCATTGACTGGAAATCCAAAGCTAAAGTTGAGCGTTCATGCACCCAACGAAGAAGATTAAAGTCTCCTAAAATAAGCCAGTGTTCCGGGGCAGTCGCAGCTACAAGTCGCAGCTCTTGCAAAAAAGCCAATCTAAGACCGCTAGAAGTAGGCCCATAGACATTGGTAACTAAGAAGAGCTGAGAAGTTCTGGTGTCACACAGTAAAGCCGAGCAAGAAAAACTGTTCACCCAGGAAGAAACACAAGAGAAATACCGCTTCCAAGCAATTAAGCAACCTCCACGAGAATGCAAGGCATTCAAACAAACAAAAGAGGAGTCAAAGAAAGAAGGCAAAAAGGAGCGAAACAGAGGAACAGATACTTGTTCCAGTTTAGTCTCCTGAAAACCCACAACATCACAGTGGGAAGTTCTGACAAAATCTGACACCACACGCCTTTTACAGGCATCCCCTAAGCCACGAACATTCCAAGATAGAATTTTAACAGGTTTTAACATAAGAAACGAACAAAACACATTCACCAAAAACAGTAGAAGAAACTACATCAATCGTAGTCCACCAAGTCGAGGTAATGATCATCTGGATCTTCAGAAGCAGGCCCCTTCAGGGGCTCTGTAGACGCGCCATCATCAACATCAGTGGCACGTTCCTTGCCTGCTCTTCTCTTGAAAAGAGAACTCTGTCCATTGGCCTTGAGGGGAGCTCTAGTTTCCTGCAAAGGGGATGCAGGGGCACGTGAAGGTGCAAAGCTAGAGGTTCTTATTGTCTCAGAATTGAGCTCATTATGGGAAGGTGCATGTATAACAAGTCGTGGAAAGCCAGGTGGATGAGGAGGCTCGCATAATTGGGCTGGTAGTTCAGAAACTACTTTGTCACTGAAACCCATAATAGCAGCGATGTCTAACGCCTCACTGAAAAGGAGAGGTACATCGACTAACTGATTTGGGTCCAATTCGGCTATAATTTTACCATTTTCTGGGCCTTGGGTACCCAAATTGCTCTTACTGGGCCTCCCCCGAGAACTGGTAGGCACCGAATAATTTTTTTTCTTGTTACAAGCACGAGGTAAGCTAGGTCTGGTGGCAACACTGGAGGTCTCAGGTGGACAGCTGGCAGGTGTGGTATCAAAGCAAACAAGAGATAGGTGTTGGGATCGTACCCCACTGTCCTTAGAGTTGGAATTTAGCTCAGGAAATAGGACAGAGGGACTGACCTCACACATGGAGAGAGGAGAGGGTGGCCCACGTGGCTGAAAAACACAGGCTGCCCAGTCAGTATCCTGAGACGCCAACCTAGCAACTGTCCTCTCCCTGAGTCCCACCGACGCTTCCAACTCCTGAACGTCTACAGAGGATAGCCGTTTGTTTGTAGCTGGGATCTGCTGCGGCTGGGCTAAGCTAGCGGGTCGAGCCGACCCATGAAGCACATGTCCTTGAGACGCCGACGGAGCAAGCGACAGGTCACGACGGAGGAGAGTGACACCACCGCCGTTGTCAAGATCCATTGGAGCGGATGAAGATGCGGATGAGTTACTGACAACCGCCGCAAACTCTGCCGGAATACTGTTGACAGGCACATTCTTGAAAATTCTACGGAGAGCTTGGACAGAGAAAGTCACCGTCTCCTCATCCGGCTGAGCGAGAGAAGAAGCATACTCAAGCTGCTTCCTGACAGAAGGGCAGACTATGCTCGGTGGAGGCTTGGGAATGTCCTTGCCTGAGTAAAGCGGTCCAGTGCGCCAGCGACGAATGCGAACTGGGACACGGTAGCTAAAGACCCCATCGTTCATGCCGACGAACTTTGGGATCTTCCTCATGTCGGGAACTGCCACTGTTGCCGAGTAATAGGCCATGTTCCCTGGTTCTCCATCAATAATAGTACCTAAAAAGGTACCAAACTGAGAAACGGCGTCAATCACATAGAAATCCCTCCAGAACTGAGGTGGAAGTCCGACGAAATCAATCCATACTTTGAATGCCGGAATTTGAATTTCCGCATCCAAGTGTGGAGACCAAAGAGAGGCAGAGAAGCCCCTTTCCCACCAAGCCTCAGAGAAGGCATGAGCAACATCCAGAGCAGAAAATTCCTGAGGTAACTGAACAAGGAACTTATCATTGCAAAGTGAGGAGACGTGGAGACGATCAGCGGACACTAGGCCAGTAGAGGCCACCTCAGCCGCAATGCTGTCCAAGGTCGATGGAGCTTCTAGGTCCATAGGCGCCGATATCAGAAGTGCTTTGGAAAGCTTGGAGACTTCATGGAAGTAAGCAGCGTCCCTTGCTATGTAACAAGTAACAAGTTCTGGCCTTTCAAGATCTGGCGGCACAGAGGTGTGCAAGCCAGCTTCCTCTGGACCAATCAGATCAGAGTAATCAACCTCTTGAGCAAAGGGAGTGCTAGCCAATACCTGACGGCCGATGGTAGATTGGGGGAGAGGAGTGCCGATACTGGCTGGGCGGTTGACGGCAGGCGCTGGAGGTGAGACAATGGCATCAGGGCATTCATCGTGTCTGTGTCCCTGTCCCCAGCAATAAGCACAACGACGGGCGTTGGTGCATTGAGCCGACTTGTGCCCTTTCTGAAAACACCTGTAGCAACGGCGGTTCCACTCTTCAAAGGTGGCTTTAGGGGGAAAACGGAGCTTCACAGGGCTGAAAGGGGAAGTGATGATCGGGGGTGGCGGTTTCCTGATGACGGGGTTAGGGGGAGTGGGGATGGAGGCCTTGGTGCCTGAGTTGAGAGGTGAGGTTTGCTGTTGCAAGGTAGATCTGGCGGCGGAAGGAGGGCCAGCTAGGGTTTCGGCGTAAGTAGGTCTGACATCGGAGTAGACACGAAGCACGTTGGTGGAGGTCGGTGCCAAGGCAGAGCTGAGGTGACTGGCGCGGCTACGGCGGTGTCGGACCATTTGCCACTGTTGCGTCGCCATCCCCCGAGCGCGTGGATTGATTGTTGGACACCTAATCGATTATACATGGAAATTACGTCCATAAATTGCAAATAATGAACGTTCTGGACAGAATTTGAGCATTTTCACGCGATTGTGCATTCATTTCAAGCCATTTGATCACAATAATCTATATTTAAGCTCTTTATACAGTGGTGATTGAGTTTATGATCTTAAAAGTACAAAAGGATTGGACAACTGATGGCAATTACACACATATGGTGCAAATAATATGCGTTCTGGACTGAATTGGAGAATTTGAAGCAATTGTGCATTCAACACTAGTCATTTGATCACAATAATTTACATTTAAACTCTTTATCCAGTGGAGAATAAGTTTATAATCATAAAATTTCAAAAGGATTGGATTATAATAACAATTACACACATAAAGTGCAAATAATGAGCGTTATGGACAGAATTGGAGCATTTCACGCGATACTGCATTCATTTGAAGCCATTTGATAACAATTATCTATATTTAAGTTTTTCATACTGTGAAGAATTAGTTTATGATCATAAAAATTCAAAAGGATTGGATTATACAATGCAATTAGGCACATAAAGTGCAAATAATGTGTGTTCTCGACATAATTGGAGAATTTTAAGTGATTATGCATTCATTTCAAGTTTGTTTTGATCGCTATAATCCATATTTAGCAACTTTTACAGTGGAGAAAATGTTTATAATCTTAAAAATTTAAAAAGATTGGATTATACAATGCAATTATGCCCATAAAGTGCAAATAATGAGCGTTCCGGACAGAATTGGAGCATTTTACGCGACTGTTCATTCATTTCAACTCATTTGATCACTCTAATCTGTTTTAAAGTCCTTATACAGTGAAGAATGAGTGTAAATCTGGAAAATTCAAAAGGGTTGCATTATACATGGCAATTACACACATAAAGTGCAAATCAAGATCGTTCTGGACAGAATTGGAGCATTTTGCGCGATTGTGCGTTCATTTCAAGTCTTTAGATGGCAATAATCTATATTTAAGATGTTTTATACGGCAGAGAGTAAGTTTATAATCTTAATAAATTCAAAAGGATTGGATTATACATGGAAATTACACACATAAAGTGCAAATAACGAGCGTTCTAGTCTGAATTGGAGCATTTCACGCGATTGTGCATTCATTTCAAGCCATTTGATCAATATTATCTATATTTAAACTCTTTATACAGTGGAGAATGAGTTTATGACCTTTAAAATTCAAAAAGGTTGTATTATAGATGGCAATTACACACATAAAATGCAAATCAAGAGAGTTCTAGATAGAATTCGAGCATTTCACGCGATTGTGCATTCATTTCAAGTCATTTGAATAATAATCAACATTAAAACCCTTTATACAATGGAGACTGAGCTTGTGATCTTATAAATTTAAAAGGGTTGGATTATACTAGGCAATTATGTACATAAATTGCAAATAATGGGGTTATGGACAGAATTGGAGCATTTCACATGATTGTGCATTCATTTCAAGTCATTTGAAAACAATAATCAGTATTTAAATTTTTTATACAGTGGAGAATGAGTTTATGATCTTAAAAATTTAAAAGGGTTAGATTATACATGACAACTACACACATATAGTGCAAATCAAGAGCGTTATGGACAAAATTGGAGAATTCAAGCGATTGTGCAATCATTTCAAGCCATTTGAACCCAATAATTTATATTTAAACTCTTTATATAGTGGATAATGAGTTTATGATAATAACAATTCAAAAGGATTGGATTATACATGGCAATTACGCACGTATAGTGCAAATAATGAGCGTTATGGTCAGAATTGGAGCATTTCAGGCGATTGTGCATTCATTTGAAAACATTTGATCACTATTATCTATTTTTAAGCTTTCTATAATGTGCGTTCTGGGCAGAATTGGAAGCGATTGTGCATACATTTCAATTTATTTGAACACCATAATTTATATTTAAGTTTGTTATACAGTGGGGAAAAAATGATGATCTTAAAATTCAAATGGATTGGATTACACATGACAATTACGCACATATAATGAAAAATAATGTGCGTTCTGGACAGAATAGGAGAATTTAAACGATTGTGCTTTCATTTCAAGTCATTTGATCACTATTATCTATATTTATGCTCTTTATACAGTGGAGAATAAGTTTATAATCTTAAAAATTCTATAGGATTGGTTTATACGTGGCAATTACGCACTTAAAAGTGCAAATAATAAGCATTCTCGAATTAATTGGCGCATTTAAACTGATTTGAACACTATTATCTATAGTTTACGATCATAAAAAATCAAAAGGATTAGATTATACATGGCAATTACACACATATAGTGCAAATAATGTGTGTTCTCGACATAATTAGAGAATTTCACGCGATTGTGCATTCATTTCAAGTCATTTGATCACTATAATCTATATTTAACCTTTTTATACAGTGGAGGATATGTTTATAATCATAAAAATTCAAAAAGATTGGATTATACAATGCAATTATGCGCGTAAAGTGCAAATAATGAGCGTTCCAGACAGAATTGGAGCATTTCACGAGATTGTGCATTCATTTCAACTCATTTGATCACTATAATCTATATTTAAACTCCTTATACAGTGAAGAATGAGTTTATGATCTGAAAAATTTAAAAGGGTTGCATTATACATGACAATTACGCACATAAAGTACAAATCAAGATCGTTCTGGACAGATTTTGGAGCATTTCACGCGATTGTGCATTCATTTCAAGTCATTAGATAGCATTAATCTATATTTAAGCTCTTTATACAGTGGAGAATAAGTTTTTAATCTTAAAATTTCAAAATGATTGGATTATAAATGGCAATTACGCCCATAAAGTGCAAATAATGTGCGGTCTGGAAAGGATTGGAGAATTAAAGCGATTGTGCTTTATTTTCTAGCCATTTGATCACGATAATCTATATTTAAATTCTTTACATAGCGGAGAATAAATTTATAATCTCAAAAATATAAAAGGATTGGATTATACATGGCAATTACGCACATAAAGTGCAAATAAGGAGCATTCTGGACAGAATTCGACCATTTGACGCGATTGTGCATTCATTTCAAGTCATTTGATCACAATAAAATAAATTGAAGCTCTTTATACAGTGAAAAATGAGTTTATGATCTTGAATATTCAATACTATAGGATTATACATGACAATTACGCACATAAAATGCAAATCAAGAGCGTTCTGGACAGAATTGGAGAATTCAAGCGATTGTGCAATCATTTCAAGCCATTTGATCACTATATCTATATTTAAATTCTTTATACAGTGGAGAATAAATTTATATTCGTAAAATTTCAAAAGGATTGGATTATACATGGAAATTACGCGCATAAAGTGCAAATAATGAGCTTTCTGGACAGAATTGGAGCATCTCACGCGATTGTGCATTCCTTTGAAGCCATTTGATAACTATTATCTATATTTAACCTTTGTATACAGTGGAGAATAAATTAATAATCTTAAAAATTCAAAAGGATTGGATTATACAAGGCAATTACATACATAAAGTGCAAATAATGAGCGTTCTGGACAGAATTGGAGCATTTCACGCGATTGTGCATTCATTTCAAGACATGTGATCATAATAATCTATATTTAAGCTCTTTATACGGTGGAGAATTAATTTATGATCTTAAAATACAAAAGTATTATTTTATACATGGCAATTACGTACATATAGTGAAAATAATGTGCGTTCTGGACAGAGTTGGAGAATTTCAAGCGATTGTACATACATTTCAATTTATTTGATCACCATAATCTATATTTAAGTTCGTTATACAGTGTGGAAAGAAATTATGATCTTAAAATTCAAATGGATTGGATTACACATGGCAATTGCGCACATATAATAAAAAATAATGTGCGTTCTGGACAGAATAGGAGAATTTCAAACGATTGTGCTTTCATTTTAAGTCATTTGATCATTATTATCTATATTTAAGATCTTTATACAATGAAGAATGAATTTATAATCTTAAAAATTTTATAGGATTGGATTATACATGACAATTACGCACTTAAAGTGCAAATAATGAGCGTTCTGGAAATAATTGGTGCATTTCAACTGATTTGATCACTATTATCTATATTTAAGCTTTTTTTGTGTTGGAGAATAAGTTTATAATCTTAAAAATTCAAAGGGATTGGATGATACATGGCCATTACGCACATAAAGTGCAAATAATGAGCGTTCTGGACAGAATAGGAGCATATCAAGTGATTGTGCATTTATTTCTAGTCATCTGATCACAATAATCTATATTTAAGTTCTTTCTACAGTGGAGAATGAGTTTATGATCTTGGAAATTCAAAAGAGTTAGATTATACATGGCAATTACGCACATAAAGTGCAAATCAATTTCGTTCTGAATAGTATTGGAGAATTCAAGCGATTGCGCAATTAGTTCAAACTATTTGATCACTATAATTTATATTTAAGCTCTTTATACAGTGGAGAATAAGTTTATTATATTAAAAATTCAGAAGAATTGGATATACATGGCAATTACGTACATAAGGTGCAAATAACGAGCGTTCTGGACAAAATTGGAGCATTTCACGCCATTGTGTATTCATTTCTAGTCATGTGATCACTATAATCTACATTTATGATCGTTATATAGTGGAGAATTAGTTTATGATCTTAAAAAAAATTCAAAATGGTTGGATTATAAATGGCAATTATGCACATATAGTGCAAATAATGTTCGTTTTAGATAGAATTGAAGAATTTCAAGCGATTGTGCAATCATTTGAAGTCATTTGATCACTATAATCTATATTTAAGCTCTTTATTAAGTGGAGAATATTTTTATAATCTTAAAATTCCAAAAGGATTGGATTTTACATGACAATTACGTACATAAATTGCACATAATGAGCGTTCTGGACAAAATTGGAGCATTTCTCGCGATTGTGCATTCATTTTAAGGCATTTGATCACAATAATCTATATTTAAGCTCTTAATACAGTGGAGATTGAGTTTATGATTTTAAAAATATAAAAGTAGTGGATTAGAGATGACAATTACGCACATATAGTGCAAATAATGTGTGTTCTAGACAGAATTGGAGAATTTCAATCGATTGTGCATTCCTTGCAAGTCATTTGTTCACTATAATCTATATTTAAGCTCTTTATACAGTGGGGAATAAGTTTATAATCTTATAAATTCAAAAGGATTGGATTATATATGGCAATTACGCACATAAAGTTCAAATAATAAGCATTTTAGATGGAATTGGAGCATTTCACGTGATTCTGCATTCATTTCAACTAATTTGATCACTATAATCTATATTTAAGCTCATTATACAGTGTAGAATGAGTTTAAAATTTTATAAATTTAAAATAATTGGATTATACATGGCATTTACACACATAAAGTGCAAATAATGTGTGTTCTGGACAGATTTGGATCATGTTACGCTATTGTGCATTAATTTCAAGTCATTTGATCAAAATAATCTATATTTAAGCTCTCTATATAGTGAAGAATGAGTTTATGACCTTAAAAATTCATGGATTATACATTGCAATTACGATCATATAGTGTGAAATAATGTGCGTTCTGGACAGAATTGGAGAATTTCAAGCGATTGTGCATTCATTTCTAGTCATTTGATAACTATAATCTATATTTAAATTGCTATACAGTGGAGAATAATTTTACAATCTTGAAAATTCAAAAATATTAGATTATAAATGGCAATTATCTACATAAAGTGCAAATAATGAAAATTTTAGACAGAATTGAAGCATTTCACGCGATTGTTCTAGACAGAATTTGAACTATCTCTTTCTTTTTTAAAAAAAATTTGAACGAACACTTGATTTGCAAAAAATGTGCACTTGATTTTACCATGATTTGGTCTCTTTCGATTCATCCTCCCGTCATTAAAACTAAATCATCAATGATGTCATCTTTTTAATTATTAAGCTGATCATGATTGGAACGGAGCCGCACTTGCATCTTTTTATATTTTAAAGAAATGATTCTATCATTCAGTTATATATATAAAGATTCTAGTTAATATACGTAAAAGACTAAAAGTTCTACTTATATATATATATATATAAAGGTTCTGAAAAATCTGGTTCGCTTCCTCCCTTCTCCTCTCATTCGCTCATTCTTTCTGATTCGCTCATCTTCTCTAGACTTCCTCATCCCTCTTCTATCATCCTCTGGACTTCTATCATCCTCTCTCTTCTATATCATCCCCTGGACTTCCGCGTTTTCTAAAAATGGAAAGAATTAACGCGTCTGTAGAGGGGATGATAAAAGAGGAGGATGACACAAATAAGTGTTGTCATCATTTGTTCAGAATTTTACATGCATATTCAACTTATTTTCATTGAACTTATTTGTTTGTATGTGTTCATTTAGATCTTCTATATGTTCACTTTATTTGTTGTATATGTTCATTTTATATTTAGTGATGGCAATAATCAGTGACGAAGCCAGGACTGAGGAATGGTAGGGGCTAAAATCTGACCAAATGAAATTGAGAACCGGGCCATGTTTGGATACACGTGAACAAATCCAGTTTGGCGATTACCATACCTGAGCCGAATACGAACAAGGCCATATCCGCGAGTGTATTCTAGATTCTAGAATTTTGGGGAATACGAACAAGCTGCACGAATAATGGAAATGAATTGGGAAAAGAATTTTTTATTATTATCTTGATTCGCGAATCCTAGTTCGCTACAGGAACCAAACACACATAACAAGTTTAAGTTTTAATTACTTGAAGCATACCAACAACCATTGATCTTTCTTAACTGAAGCATTATTGAATATAATATTTCTTAATATTTCTTATCTTAAAGCATAATATTTTGAACCTAGAGGAGGCCATGAACTTAATTATATAATTTTATCTAAATAAATTAACATATGACGAGAACAAAATTCTAATTATTAGGAGGGACCTGGCCCTTGCCAATCCCCTCTGGCTTTGCCACTGACAGTAATCAATTTCCGTAACAGCTAAGTATCAGAAAACACGGTAATGATGAATAAGAAAAATTCATTACTACCAACTAAGCTCCGGATGGAGAATGTAATAGATTCTAGTAAATTCAACAACTAGGAATATTTTCTACTTTTCTTTATTGCGAAATTACTTGATAGCGTGTTTTCTTTCAAATCCCAATTTTTATCGCTTTTTACTTGTACCTTTATTTGCAAATTCACCAGAGAGTTGAAAGCATGAGTAGGTACTGGAAAACATATTAAAAAATTGTCAATTTTCACATCTAATTATTTTTATTCATATATCTAATTGTTCTATTTAATGTAAGTAATTGTTCTAGTTAATAATAATTGTTCTAATTAGTAAACTAATTATTCTACTTGGTATACTAATTATACAATAAGGTCAGCGACACAGAAAAAGAAGATGCAGATGAGAATAGCATAGGTGTTGGATCAATCCGACTCTGCTGTTGCGCGACACAGCGTGTAGCGCACTACGAGCCGTCTGATCTTGATCGGATGGTTCACTTTTTACGGGCCTATCAATCTAGGTTACATGCACGGGGCTCCCTTGTCAATTGGATCTTAATCAGACGGCCAGCATACCGAGCGACACGCGGTGTCGCGCGGCAGCAGATCTCATTTCGTGCTGGATGAGCTCAAAAAAAGAAAAGAAGAGATGAGGATGATGAGAATGATTTTTTATTCTCTAGATTTTTCTATTAATGAGGATTAGACCAAAAGAAGAAAGAGAGGATGAGTATGATAGTAATGATTTTTCATCTTCTAGATTTTTCTATTAATGAAAATGTTAGATAATTAATGAAGCTTCCGTTTGGATGCGTTGAGAAGAAGTAGGAAGAAGGAAGAAGGAAGAAAAAAATTATAAACAATTCAAACTCTTCACAAAGTTACACACTTCCCAATACTTCTTCCCACTTCTTCCCTTCTTTCTTTCTTCCCACACCTATCCAAACGGAGCCGAAGACATGAGAATGATGAAGATGATGGAATCTGTGGATGATGGTAAATAATTCCCAAAGTTTACTCATTATTTCAATTCGACCAATAGTTTTTGAGGTTAGGCCCATTTCTTTTTAAAAAAAAAAAATGCCGCTCATCAGCGGCAGAAATGCGTTTATTGGTCCGGTGCACTATAGCAATATCGTTGTATATCTCATCTTCCCCCACCTTATTCGATTACTATTTTCAAGATCAATCATCACTCAAGACTCAAGAGAGTATAATTTAATTGCTTCATGATCTGGAGCTGCATCATACTTTTTGTACGGATACGATCCATCATCAATAACCCTCTCTTCTTCTTCTCCCCTCCGGGTCGATTATTCGATACAAGCAAGCAAGTGATAAAATAAATATATATTCAATACAACACAGTTGTGCAAAACGTGCCGAAAGAGATTCGCGCACCAACCTCCGGCGGAGCAAATAAGCAATGAAGAATTGAAGATGATGGTCGCCGTTAAGATCTGCATCAAGCCTGATAAGGTTCTAATCCCCTTTCGTTACCATCAATTAGGCCAATCTGTTTATCAAGCTAAACCCTTAACCCTTTTATGCACATAACTGGATGTCGATTAGGCATTTAGGCTAATAAGTTGGTTCGTTTGTATAGTTCCGAGCTATAAAAAATCAATCAAAGATAATTATCGTGGGACTTTTTTTCTCAGACTGGGATGGAAACACAAACACCCAATGTGAAGATGTCAATGAACCCGTTTTGTGAGATTGCGCTGGAGGAAGCGCTGACTATCAAATTTAACGTGCCATAAGTCCATAACCCGGTATTTTTTCTATTTACACCAAAATTTCATTTTCGTTGTCAAAGTTTAATTCCGTTTCTAAATAATGTATATTGGTAGAAATAATAAGCCGAGGTAATTAGCAAGGACAGAGACTAATACATATTTTTCTCGTGGATTTGGAAATTGGTGATTCGATCAACTTGAAATTATTAATTGGACAAATTAAGCTTGGCAGGTTATATGGGTTGTGGGCAATGTATTTTTTTTTCATTGAGATCTGGACCATTAAATCAGAAGTAAATTCTCTAACAGAACTATTAAAATAATGCCCAAGTCTACTTACAGCACATGTAATCTTGGGGAGGTGACATAGGCTGATATGCAATAATGTAGCTATAAATCAAACACTCAGGTGAGATCTAATCAAAATTATCAGCTCTAAGAAAATGGCAATGCCAACAGACACCACCAGTGCTTGTCAAACCAATAGCATTCTAAAAGAGTTCAAGGAATTCGATGACACAAAAGCAGGCGTAAAAGGCCTCGTCGACTCTGGCATAGAAAAGATTCCAGAATTCTTTATCCAACCTCAAGAGCTCCTCCCGAAATCATCGGAGGTTGCCCCTCCCAGCCTTCAAGTTCCAATTATAGACCTTGAAGCAATTCACAAAGATGCAGATTCCTATAAACAGATTGTTCAAGAGCTAAAACAAGCTTCGGAATCCTGGGGATTTTTTCAGTTGGTGAATCACAATGTCCCGAAAGCTTTGTTGGATGAGGTAATTAAAGGAATTAAAGAATTTAATGAGGGAAATAAGGATGTGAAAGAGAAACTATATAGCCGGGATATAAAGAAGAAAGTGTCGTTCGCATCCAACTTGAACCTCTACCAGATGAGTGCGGCCAATTGGCGGGATACACTTAACTGTTTGTTTGATGACTCCTTAGACCCTACTGACATTCCACTAGTCTGCAGGTAAAAAAAAAAATATATTTTCTCGCCAGTTCTCTCAAATAACATTAAAGCAAAAAAAAGTGCATGACAATTTGAATATCATAGACATAATAATAAAGCTGTTTGTAGTGGTCGGTGATCTTGTAATTGGCCAAACAAACATTTTACATAATGGCAGTGATTTTTATAATTTGAGTTAGTGTCCTCATATTCAATATAAAAAAATGAGGCGGTAAAGTATATAATTTCTGAAAACAAAGAACCTATTTTAAGATGTGTGCATTTACCAAATAATTGGTCTTGGTAATTTTTCAGAGATGCGTTTATGAAGTACAGGGAAGACCTACTGCCAGTTGCAGAAACATTGTATGAGTTGCTATCAGTAGCTCTTGGCCTCCCTTCAGACCACATAAGAAGCATGAATTGTGCAAAAACACAAATATTTGTTGCTCATTACTATCCACCTTGTCCAGAACCACAACTGACAATGGGTACCAGCACACACACTGACCCATCTTTTGTCACTTTTCTCCTCCAAGACAGTCTGGGAGGCCTTCAAATACTTCATGATGATCATTGGGTTGATGTTACTCCCATTCCTGGGGCATTGGTGGTGAACATCGGCGATCTCCTCCAGGTAAAAAGAAAAAAAAATAATAAATAAAGGAAGTGCAGAGTATTAATTATATTTCTAAAATACTGAGTCGTATACTAATCCAATTGTTATAGAAAATTTTTTATCCACTCTACTATTTCTAAAACTAAATGAGATCAAGACATTTAAAAATGATGAAACTTAACAAATTAACAGTCTCCTCTCTTTATTAAAGTACAATAATACAACATCAACTGGTTGGTTATATAATATATATGCTGAACTGAACTACTTAATTGCTTTCTCTTTTTGTGGTAGTTGGCTAGCAATGACAAGTTCAAGAGCACCAAGCATCGGGTGTTAGCTAGCACAAGAGGACCAAGGATTTCGTTAGCAACATTTTTAGTTCCAGCTTTTGATAAGAAGAAACCATTCGGTCCAATTAAAGAGTTGTTATCTGATAAGAATCCTCCATTATACAAGGAAGTTCTTGCGACTGATTATTTGAAGTCCTACGTTTCCAAGGGACTCAATTCGTCAGCTTTAAGCTATTTCAAGCTTTAACTTTTGTTGCCGAAGTTATTATATGTAGAATTCAATGGTTGCAAGGAATTTAGTGCCTCAAGTTATGGTTCTTAACTTGTGGAAGTATTTCGTTACAATATGATGTTGATGCTCATAAAGTGAACTCTAATATTAGTACTGCACTTCTCATAAGCCTTTTTTTTATTATTATCTTACAATTATAAAATTAACAGGGACCAATTCATCTTTATTCACTATACATAATATAAATGAAACAAATATATATAGTTTTAGTTTATGTCAATAATATAATTATACCAAAATTAATAATAAATAAATGAATTTTGTAAAAAAAATTATAAAAGAAATGTTTGAAAATAAGGATAAATTAAAGTATTTTTTACAGTTGAGGAAGTTATATTGAGAATATTTTAAAAGCAATTATTGAGAACAAGTTCTTATTTTAGTTGTACTAAAAGAAAAAAGATATCTTGATTCGAAACTTACCTAAAGAATTTAAAATTATAAAAATAATTAGAAGACTTGATTTCATTTTATTTTCTTTTTTTAAAAAAATAAAGAATGAAATTAAACCTTTTGCTTCGGTGGTTGAAATGAAACCTTTTGAAACATCAAACAATCCTCTGTAGTCTGTCCACTCCAGGGTGAGACGGTTTTCGCCCATACCAGAAACATAATTCTCGTTTGCACGCTGAAGATGGTTGACCAGTCAACATCGCCAGAGTAACAATGATTCCTTCAAATCCTTCCTAATATAACCAAAATCGAATCCAGGCCCAGGCCCAGCGACCTAGCCAGGAGTCCACGACCCGACAGTGTGACACCGGCCCTGATTAATGGGATCCGTATCCTCTGGATGGTTGTATTCAACCATCCAGGAGACGTCTTTCAATCTGAGCCGTCTGATTTAATCTAAACGGTTAGATTTTTTCGGACCTATCAATCTTAATATCATGCACGGGGAATTTATGGCCATTGAAATTTAATCAGACGGCTGAGATCGAAAGCATCCACTGGATGACCATCCAGAGAAGCGGGGAGAAGATCCTCTGGTCCGCAGACCACCTGGTCGTTTTCGATCTGGACCGTCTGATTTAATCTCAATGGTTAACATTTTTTCGAACCTATCAATCGTGGTACTAGCACGGGACATCCATAGCCATTAAGATTAAATCAGACGGCCCAGATCTAAAACGACCAGCTGGTCTGCGGACCAGAGGATCTGGTTCCATCCAGAGGATGCGAAGTCTGATTAATGGGCTTGCTTAAAGCCTAGATCCTATAGGTGGGACCGCTCTAGCGGAACGGACTCTCTTCAATCCGTTTCAGACATCACCACCAAATCCGAAAGCCAACACAGGCACCAAGCACGGTGGCGGAGAGAGAGAGACACACACACTTTCCTTCTCTCTTCCCCACTGCCATATTACTTCTTCACAAAACTTGAAAGCAAAATTAGGGTTTGGAGGCACCGAGTCGATTCCAACCCGGCTTCGATGAAGGCCAGGTGCTCCTACCGCCCCGACCTCCCTGCGACAGGGGCTTCCGACGACTGGGGCGACGGCTCCTGGACCGTCGACTGCTCGTGCGGCGTCAACTTCGACGATGGCGAGGAGATGGTGAGTTGCGACGAGTGCGGCGTCTGGGTGCACACTAGGTGTGCCAGGTTTGTCAAAGGGGAACCCTCCTTTGCTTGCCATAATTGCAAAGCGGCCGCTGCCCCGTCGGGCGGTGACCGGTCCGGGCCGACTGGTTTCCCTTCTGATAATGAGGAGACTGAGGTTGCTCAACTTCTGGCTGAGTTGCCCATGAAAACCGGCCCCGCTTCACTCCCGCCTTTTCGCAAATGGGCCGAGGTTCCGTTGCAGGATCGGGTCCATGTGCAGGGTGTTCCTGGTGGAGATGCATCTCTTTTTAAGGTAATTGTTTCTGGCTGTATGGAGTAATTAGGATTAATTTGGTAATAGATTAGAAGGAATTAGGTTAGAAGGAAAAACCAATCAACAATTTTTGTATAACTGTGGCGCCGTGGCCTATTGACTTGTCTTATTATGGTTTGGTGTTGCTTATTTTTCAAGTGATACTCTTTTTCCCAATCAGTGGTTTGGTAAGTCCTTGTATTATCATCTTATAGCAAAATATTGTTCAACACCCATAGAAAGAACTTGAGTGTTTCTTATTTTATCTGAGGCACTGTTTAGGTTTCTTATAGTTTTGTGCCCTGATTTTGGCAATTTGGATAATTAGAATGAATTAGGTAAACAAGACAATCAAATTGACAGAAAAATACAGAATGCAGTCCAGGAGCTGGCAGAAGTTTTGTTTCTCTGTATTCTTTTTCAAATATTTCTGAAATATCCCTAGTTTGAAATGTTTAGCAAATTTATGCTGAAGTTCCAGACCTTGATCTCACAGTCAGAAGTGTATCTGACTGTAAGAAGTTACCTTTTCTTTATTGGCTGTGACTACACAGGTAGACATACATATTATAGTCATGCAAAGTTGTGGCCTTATGTGATGAGATCCCCAGGCATAGTAAAGCGAAAGAGCTTTAGATGTAGACTAGGTCTAGGGTTTAGCAAGAGCCAAAGATGAGAGGAAGATTGGTGGGTGAGGGTGGGGGTGGTGGTGGGAGTTGTAATTTCGAAAGATTAACCTGCATTTCTGTAAAGTCATTACTTATAGTTATATTTTATTAATAGTGTTGGATCTTTCAATAGACTTATCAATAGTACGCAATAAAGGAGCATCTGTTTTCGTTAGAGAGAGAGAGAGTGAGAGAGAGAGACATATATCTGCTTTGTGTTTCATTTGATCAAGTCATGCACCTTGCAAATTTCCTGCCTTTATAATTAGTGACCACTCTAACTGGCTTAAGAATATACTTAAGCAAGTAACCAACTAGGAATTTTAACAACCAGTGTAGCAATTTTGAAGTCCGCTCATTGTACAGGGTGGCATATCATCAGTCTTCAATGCCAATTTGTGGCGCTGCACAGGTTATGTGCCGAAGAAGTTTGGCTTTCAGTACAGGGAGTTCCCTTGCTGGGAAGAGGTCAAGGATGGAGATAGCCAACCTAATGTAAGCCAGGGTGCTGATGCACTCTTTGCGCTCTCCAAGGAGGCTGAGGCAGCTGTTGCACTTCCTCAAGGCACTGTCAGAAAAATATTCAAGCTGGGAGATTCAGCTGTGGTTGCAGAAAAAAAGGACAAGCACCGAATTCGTCCCGCCGGGGATCATTCCAATAAAAAGAGGAAGGATGGATGTGGAGAAACAAAAGACCACAGTGTCACGAAGAAATCTTCTTGGGATAACAAGAGGAGAGGTGTTTGCTTTATTCATTTTTTATTCAAATATTGTTACATTGGAGAAGTAAATGTTAAATGGGGTTTAAATTCTAAGAGTTTATCTGAAATGTGATTCGGTTGTTATGCAGAAAACTTTAAAGTTAAGTTTTTGCAATGTGGTTGTGGTGTTGTCGTGTGGCAGATGCCTGGATTCATTACTTAACCAGTGTATTTTGGTCCCTTTTTGTGCTTTCTTTTTTTATGTGTTTAAGTGGGTTTCTGGAGGAGTGGTTTAATGACGAAAGCTCTCAACATAGGTGGCCATAAAAAGAAAAAAGGACCGAAACAAATTAATAGAACCCAGTGACAATAACGGTTCGCTTCTGCTACTGACAGTCTTTACTGGGATAATTGCGTGTCAGCTACCAGTTTTGCCAATACTTTTCTTAGTTGATGTATCATAAATATATACCTAATTAGATTATATATAGACTGTTTCTGTTAGAAGTTTTAAATAGGTATTATTTGCAATAAATACTGAAGTTCCACACTAGTACAAAAGAATTCAAGATCTAATTACCTTGCTGCCTTCCTGTTATTGTCTAGATATTATAGAGACTAATAATGTTTACGTTGGTAATGTATTATTTTGTTATTCTTCATTGATGCAACAGATTCGCTTCCTATAGTTCATGGCACCATATCTCGCATCCATGAGGACAGGGTTCTGCATGTGGGGGAGTCGGTTCCAGAGGAAAAGAGCGAAACCAAAATAGGAGATGCTTCAGAAAAATCGACCTCAAATGATCAGGTTGGTGAAGGATTCGGAGATACTAGAGAAGACATGGATATAGATAAGTCCTCTATAGAGAAATTGCCGGAACCAAGCAAAGAGCAAAACACAATTGAGAAATTTGAAGCTGTGAATGCAGTACAGATTGAGGTTTCCTCGAAGGCTCGAGGAACTGATGAATCAGTTGAAGCTGAGGTATCTCTTCTTTTCAAAACACAGCAATCTGTAATACTACACTTTTTTATAGAAGAACCGTCTACTTTTTCTTGTGCTTCTTGCTATTAGATTTATCAAATATATGTCCTAATAATTTTTGTCAGGATTTTGCGGAGGCATTGCATGCAATGGAGATGCTGAAAGATGAGGCCAGGCTGAAGGAGAACAAAAATGAAGGTGCTGCATCTCGGATCACCTATTCCAATTCAGAACATACTTTGCTAGGGTCAAATTTAGATAAAGTAAATGTGAAATCAGAGAATGTTCCCCAATATCCAATGGAAACAAAAGATGAGCCTTATAGTGAACATCTTCTGCAGCATGCAAAATTGTCGCAAGGTAATAACAGGACTGATACTATAAAAGATGAAAATGAAGCTGATACAGCTGAAGGGGGTTTTGCATTTAGAAGTGCAGAATCAAGTAAGCACACACCTGGTACTGATGAATCTACAAAGGGTGCACCAAAAGCTTCTGCTTCTTCATCTGACCCCTTGGCCCATAAATCATGCTCTTCTGGTTTATCGAGGCCAGCTATATCAGGTTCCTTGGATAGATCCAAGGATCCACAAGTTAGGCTAAAGACTGCCAATGCAGATTTGAAAAGCCCGTCCCAAGACCATTCTTCAAAACACCCCATAATATACCATGCAAAAGGCTCAGCATCATCTTCACAAAAATTTTCTCAAGCAAGTAAAGTTCCTTCCTACTTTGTAATAAAGAATAAAACAGTTAATATGAAGGAACATGTAGCCAAACCTGCTGCCATTGTGGACGAGTCGCATTCAACTAGTTCTCGAAGTAAGCTGGGGCCTGTGAACACATGCCAAAAGGGTGAGAGGAGCCAGCAGAAGCAAGATCCAGATGCATGCAACAACTCAGCACTTGGGACTCTGCAAATGTCTGATGCTACTGCTAACCTGAGCGATGAACAGGTATGTAATTTGAACTTGTGTTTGTTTGCAAGTTTGTTAAACCAGTAGAGAATCAAAGATCACAACACTATTTCTTGTGAATTATTTATACCTTTTGTGTCTGAGAATAAATATTTGAGCTGAGTAAAAAAAGGAATAGTAAGAACAACAACATTTGCTGAGTTCTTGTGGTATTACTTGTTCTAGTGGGCTGATTACTGCCGCAAGCCCGCAACTTTATTCATGTATTTTCTTTTCTTTTTAACCTTTTCACTTATCGGCAGCTTGCACTATTATTGCATCAACAACTCAACAGTTCTCCCAGGGTTCCTAGGGTCCCACGCTTGCGTCAGACTCCAGGCATGCAGACAACCCTTCCGGCTGCAACTTCTATGCTTTCAAAGCGTTCTTCAGCCTCTGGTGGAAGGGATCATATTATAGTAAGCTTGCTGCCTTAGAATGGTTTGAAATAAATTTTTCTTATACTTAAAATCCTAGACTTAAATGTGAGAAATGTAAATGCAATGCTCATCCAATATAAACTTATGCTCATATTGTAATTACTTTTAAGAGTTTCTCTGGTATACCTTGTAGATCCTTAATGAATGCTAACTTAAATGTGAGTTTTCTTATGCCAAAATAATTCCATATAAAATAACATAATGTAATGTCATCTTTGTCCCTTCAAATTTAAAAAATATCATGAATATCCCTTTGAAATAATAAATATCATAGATGATACCGTGCAAGTACCTGGGCCAAGGCATCAAAATTTCATAGATGACAGCTCTACCATTTTTCCTTTGCTGGAGTAGTAATTAATTTAATGGGCAAGAATTTATTTTTTAAATAATATACTTAAGTTAATCAACCAAGTTAAAAGTATAATAGATATTGAATGAAATAGGGCCGGCTTGATGGTCAAGTAATGGGTATAATGTTGCCCTTCTTGCAGTTTTGCAGAGAGATCTTTATGGAGATATATTGATGTTTTGTAGGGTATGCATATTTTCTGTTTTACTGGGCATTCATGTTCTTTTATGTTTTTGAGGGGTGCATAAAATTCTTTTTTTTATATGATAGATATTTTCTTAAATAAAAAATAACCATAGGATATCTTCCTAAATTGTTAGTAATTGGAATAATATTGATCCTGTAGGCACCCAAAAAGAAGCATAGAGAGGAGACCACAAAAGAGCGTTCCCGTGAATCTTCCGGGATGAATGATGGGAAAGGAAGCAAGTCTGGAACCAGCCAATCTACTTCTGCTAGCAAGGATTCTGACAAGAGGTTACTGGATATGCCAGCACATCAGAGCCCCACAGCTTCCTCGACTGAAGGTGCAACTAGTAGTAAACCACCTGTAGAAGCTAGTTGTGGCCCAGGTGATGGCACCAGTAGCAAATGTCATACTCTACCAGGTAGTTATTTGGGACTGATAATGGTATTGTTAAAATCATATATACCTTTACAATAAATGCCTCTGTGGAATAGAGAACATAAAGCAACTCTTTCACTTTTCTGTTCCCATTTTGTATAGATGTCCAGCAAACAGTTTGTTCCTCAATGTTTCTCTGTACTTAGGCGAACGAATCACTAAGTTGGTTACTTCTGACCAAATTTGGTTATAGGTTGGAATTTACCATGTTTTAAAGCATGCTAGATGGGCAATTCAGAGCATGCATGATACTCTGTGTCTTGCAGGAGAAAACCTTTCTATGTTTTCCCAATAATTTATTGCTTAAAACTGTCTCAACAAAAAACAAGTAGTTATTTTAGCCTGCTGTAGGGAGATGGTATTCATGTGTCTTCAATCATAATTAAGTTCTTAATTTGAATTACAATTAGCAAGTATTGTTATGTTATATGATGCCCAACTGTTAACCGATTGAATACAAGAAACCATTTTTCAATGTATGATCCCAAGTCACTGCTGACTGCTATCCTTATTTTCAGGATTAATCGATGAGATCTTTAATGCGAATCCACACATTACTTACGATGATCTGTGCTGCAGTGTCTCTCAGGTGAATATTAGTACTTTTTGGTTTAAGGTTCATTAATGTACTTCTCATGTAATTTCTTCTTTGGGAGAACAATTTTAATTTTAAATTTAATTTTTAACTGAGCAGAGCTAGTACCACAATATGTAATATTTGCATGGAACAGAGTAGACAAATTGCTCCTTATAGCAGCACTTTTCTCCTTTTTCTCTGGTGATGTGTAAACTGTACTTTTCGGACTATCACTAGTGGCATATAAATTTAAAACAACAGTGGGAGAAAGTTTCCACTAATTTGAAGGTTAGGTTTCTAGATACAAAGTGTCCATTAATGTATGAGAAATGCTAGTGTCCAATATATAAGATGGATGAGTCAGTCCAATATGATCGTTTTCACGTTTTTAAATTTCAAACAACCGATCCGAGCCGTTTCTCCATATTGAAAACTTACAAGAAACCAATTTTTACATTTTTTCGAATTTTTTTACTATTATTTTGGTATTTTTGAAAATTCATGATACAAACATTATGGATCGTCCAATAACAACAATTTTCTAAAATACCAAAAAAATAGTAAAAAAATTCGAAAAAAAATGTAAAAATTGGTTTCTTATAAGTTTTCAATATGGAGAACATATTGAACGGTTCGGATCGGTTGTTTGAAATTTAAAAACGTGAAAACGATTGTATTGGACAGAGCTCATCCATCCAATATATTGGACTCTAGCATTTCTCTGTATGTATAGCTCAGGGTTCTAGGTAGTAAATTTGTGGGTTCAAGTGACTGAATTTTGAGATGATGATTGCAGGTCCTAAAATGTAGCAAAGTGACCCATAATTTATAGGTCACTCTTATTGGTACTGAATTGGTGGGTATTAATACAGGCTAGGATTGTTGATGCTGAGCTTGAATCATTTTTCCTCTCCTATCTATCTTAGGTTACCTGTCCTTTTACATTTCTCTTTTTTTTTTTTTAGAACTGGAGTAACTTGAGAAAACCAAACGGTGAGAAGTATGCATATACTACCCCGGTTCATGCTGTTCATGACATTTTGAGGAATAGGAGGGAATGGGCTCATCTAATTGATCAGGCCTCGAAGGTAGAGAATAATGCAACATCCTTTGCCATTTTCATGCTTTTGTTACCTTCATATAGGCTTTGTTTTATTCTATAATCTATTCAAGTGAAGCTAATATAAGCCAGTGTTGTGTTAGAAAATGATATGATTTGCTATTATTTCAAGTGTGAAGTCTTGTAAGCATATTGAGCAATATAGAAAACTCTACTGAATTTAAGGAATTATGAGAGGGAGCACCGGTGGCACTAGAGTTTGGAGCTTCTAGTTGAATAAAGTGTGAAAAAAGATAATACATGATAATTGTATTATGCTCATTGCTCAAGAGAATAGAAATGGACACTTTCATCTTATTTGTTGAACATAAATTGCTACAAGACTGTTATTTATTTACCTACCAAGTTATTAATGTGCTGTTATGCAATTGTTGTTTCAGACAAATTCAAGCAAGAAGAGAAAGAGTTTGATTGCTGAAGGAGAAAAGGACTTGAATGGATCTGATAAGGAGAAATCCAAGAATAAGATGGAGTCTGAGGAAGAAAAAACTGATGAATCAGAATCAAACAGTGAGGATTTTGCACAGGAAAAGAGGACAGCTAGGAAGCGCAGAAGGTTGGAGCTACGGGGAAGAAGTGTGAAAGATGTTCGAAGGAAGAAAAGCAAACACAAAAATTATGGCCCTGATAACCCTTCGTACTCAGATTCGAGTTCTGACCATGAGGGTAAGTATGATGGTAACACGAGTGATGATGCTTCTAGAGCTCAGACTGCTGGGTCAAGCTCTTCAGATTAGGTTTACTGATGCAGTGACTATAGTAGTAACATAGGTGTTTAATGCTTAGCTTACTTTTTTTTTTTCAGTGCTGTCTAGTTATGATAGGATTAGAGTGCCATGTACAGGTGTTTTAGATGTAGCGATATGCTCACTGATTTTTTTTTTTTTTTTCTGTGTCTTTGGTTTGAAGCTGTAGTTAACTGTAACATTCGTGTAATATCGTGTTGTATTATCAATCATTCGTTCTATTCAGTTTGATTTCATGTGCTTCACCATCCTTTCTGACACTCAAATATATATATACTGTGAATTTCCTTGATTTCTTCCTGCTGTTGTTTCACCCAATACATGGATTAAATTTTATCAAGTGACTAAGCAAAATGCTCACGCCACGCTAGAAAATGTTGCCTTTATCCACCTGTATACTATTTTCTACTATTAGACTTACACAAGATGATCCAGATGTGCTATCTACCATCCTAATCTTCCAATCGGGATCCTCTGGTCGTCTGCAGATCGTAGCCGTCGCTTTTAAATGGACGATCGGATCATCAACACTCCGTATACAGCTCCAAAAAAAGAAAAAAAAAAAGAAAAAGGCCTATACAGCTCCCAAATTGATATATTTTCTGGCGCGCAAACCCTTCGAAATCCCCTTCTCTTCGTCGCGAAATTTTTGGCCCCGTCACGAAACCCTTTCTGGCGCAAGAAATTGAAGAGGAGAGTTGCTCCAAGGGAAGAGAGTACTGACTACTGTGGGTACTATCGTGAAACCCTTTCTGGCGCCATTAATTGTACAGGTGAGACCTCATTTGACTGTTACAGTAAGTGAAGATTCACTATTTAGGTTTTGTTCAACCTTAACTATGTTCTGATGAAACTTGAAAATTTAACCAGCAAAAATGGATAGCATTTTAATTATGCTGAAATGTGATTATTTCAATTTGAACTTGCAATTTAGTGTAAGTTAGAAAGGAGCATCAGAGAGTACCTTGAGAAACTTGCACAAAATGGAAGCTTTGGAACTAAATAGTATGAAATTGTACAGATTGGTAATTACATACGATATAATTACTCGAGGGTCGATTACTAACAATTTCCTTTTTTTTTTTGCAGCAATATTACAATTATAGAGTAGTAGAGAAGTTGTTGATCGTTTTGGCAATTTTTTGTGAAGAAAGATAGTGTTGTGGCAATATTTTGTAAAATGAAAGCCTCAATTTAAATTACTAGTGTAGTATTTAGAAGAGTTATATGAAAGAGTTATATGAAAGAATAGGTTTTGTTTAATTATAATGTGCAATTTATATTGAGAAATTTTAATATGCACTATAGTGCATAAGGCATTCCGTGCATCGCGGACTTTTTCGAGAATATTTTTATAAATTGACAAATCTAATTTAACCAATCTAATCTACATATTGAAATCTAATAGAAAACCAAATTTTACAATTTTTGAGATTTTATTACTATTTTTTTCGAATTTTTTAAAACAGGTCATTTTTTGGAAAATTGTAAATAGTACCACATTCCAAAAATGGCATGTTTTAAAAAATTCGAAAAAAATAGTAATAAAATCTCAAAAATTGTAAATTTTGGTTTGGTATGAGATTTCAATATGTACATTAGATTGGTTAAATTAGATTTGTCAATTTACAAAAATATTCCCGAAAAGGTCCGTGGTGCACGGAATGCCCTATGCACTATGGTGCATATTAAACTTTCTCATTTATATTATGCGTTTGTGATCACTAGAGTTACTCTTTTATGCGTTTGTGCATTTGCAACCAGCTTTTATAGGACCATTTGCAATCAAATGGCACTTGCTTTGCATTTTAAAGAAAGAGTTTATCAATTACATGTTAAAGCTAATTTGCTATTAGAGGGACGTGTTTATCAAATGGCACTTGCTTTGCATGTTAAAGCTAAGATGTGCAATAATCTGTAGAGTGCAAAATTATAAAAAGGAATAACAAGTGACACTGATTTCAGTAAGAAAATTCAACTAGGCTCATTTTCTATGATCAACGAATAGTTAATTGGAACTACTGCAAGCTATCAAACTGATCCCCATTATATCTGCTAGTTGCTAGTACTAGACTTTTTATGTTTACATGACAAGATTTTCACACAATCAGAAATTGAATATTAGTGCCAACACAATTAACTAACAGATAGCAGCACATGAAAAAGTTATATTATTGTCATTCGCACGCATAAAGGATAGCATATTACAAGCCAAAATGTAAGTCAATATCTCCTACAACTGATAGCGTATTACAAGCTTCAAATGACATAAGGAAATTGGATCTTTAATTGCTTCTTGATGCCGATGTCCCCTCGATTGCTTCTTGATGCCCCCTCGAGATTGACCGTTGTCGCACCACGCACGAAAATAATTACCTTCAACGCAATTGCATGCATAAAATTCTCGACCAGGATTTTTTTCGGATCTAGATACCGCCACATCACATCGAAATTTACATTTTTTTGCAAATGTATGACACCTCATTCGGTGAGGAACAACTTCCCCCATCCATTGCGTTCATTTCTCAATCAAATAATAAACCTAAAAGGAAAAATTACAAAATGGTATTAGTTGATTTGCTACTTTTCTTGCTTCGTCAGCACTAGTCACCTTAGGAGGTCCTCTTCTATTTGCTTAGGCAATTCATGGTACCAAACAAACTAACCACTTATGATATTCTTAACTACTTACTAGTTTTGCAAGCAGACCAGCCAAGAAATTTTAGCCAATGTGGTGCAAGACAGTTTTAACCAAAAAAGACTAACAAATCAACTTAAATTGGTTGAATATTTACTCAGAATCATAAGGAGATTATGTGGTGGCAGAATTTATGATTATGATTAATCTTATTGACCAAGTACTGTGCTAAGTTTTGAACAAATACTGTGCTGGAAACAAGTTCAGAGGCTCTTACCAAAATAACTTACCAGCTAGGGTAAATTTTCGAAAGATCAGAAAGATCAAAATTTTCAAAAAATCAAAAAGCAGCTGCTAGGGTTGAATAACTTACCAAAGAAAAATCTTATGGCTTTTGCAACCTAGGGTTTGTCTCCGTCGACGCAACCTAGGGTTTGTCTCCGTCGACGCAACCTAGGGTTTGTATCCGTCGACGCAACCTAGGGTTTCTCTCCACGACACCTCGACGTTTGTTGCTTCTCGTACTCTCTCTTTCCTTTTTTGATTTCTCTCTCTCTCGCTCGCTTTTTCTCTCTTTCGCTCTCTCTTTTTCTTCTCTAAAAGCCTCTGTACGAATGAAAGAAAGGGAAATACGAAGAAGAGGGGAGAGGAGCTGTATACGTATACGCTTTTTTTTGGAGCTGTATACGATCGTCCATTTAAAAGCGACGACTACGATCTGCAGACGACCAATGGTCGTTTTTATGCAGACGACTAGAGGATCCCGATTGCTAATCTTCTGCCATCCCAAGCCATCCTTATGGGCTGATGCATGGAAGGCCCGTTTATCTCTCCGTAGCCGCACGTGAGAAAATTATTTCCGATTTTTTAATTATCCCCTCAAGCCTTTTTCATAAACTCCTCCCTTTTTCGCTTCGATCAAATCTCTTTCTCGCTCCAATTAGATCTCTCAGTTTAAGATTAGAGTTTTCTTCGCTCGTCTCCTCCCATGGCGGGCCATGAAGGGAAGTCGCATCCCAATTACATTAATTCCTCCGATCCCTATGACGAGTGCTCCGAGTATTGCTACGAAAGATTGTTGAAGCCAAAGCGAAATTAGGTTTGTGTTCATTTTTTCTTTGCTTCATAAGCAGTTTCACTAGTTTGGAGATATTAATTTATGCATTTGTTTCCTTTTTCGTTTGATTGTATTAGAGGAACATGATTCGTTAACTAAGCCTCTTGCTAAGAGAACTGTTCATCAGGATTGCATTAATGCATCTAATCCGTATCATGAGTGTACCGATTTTTGCTTTAAGGGGATAGCTGATGTCAAGGATCGAATTGATAAAGATGCAGAAGGTACTCGTTTTTTGATTATTTTTAACTAGTTTATGTAGATTTTGAAACAAGTACTTTCAATTTGAGGCAGTTTGCAAGAGTATGTTTATATACCAGAAACATATGCACTAGACTAGAAACATATTCAGTGTTGTTTTTCAGTGCCAATACACCGTGTAGTAATATTACAACAAAGGAGAAAATTATATTTTGCAAAGGAGTATATAACATAGAATAGTGGCAATTGATTCTTGTAACTGTATAGTTAGTATTATAAATTTTTATTGTACAATAAGGGAGTAAATATTTTGGAAAGGAGCATATAACATAGAATAGTGGCTATTTGATTTTTTGTAACTATGTTATGTTTCCTACATTTTTTATGTTTCTTAGGATAAAGGTGGGTGTTTTGTGGAAGATTTTTGTAATCACATACACAGGAAGTTAGTGAAGAAATTGAAATATGTGTTAGTATGGGGTATCAAGAAGCTTTCTTGTTTGTTTGATGTTTTAATATAGGCTTAAAGAAGTATAAAATATAGGATAAGGGAGTAAATAATATCTAACAAGGGAGTATGATGTGTGCAAACTAATACCCTAATTGGTCCTAAAATGTACCGCAAGCGTACGGTATATCGTTGGATATGGTTAGGGGTCCTAAAATCTAGACAATCAAATGAGACATTTTGGTTTAAACGAACAAATAACAAAAGCGAACAACTAAAGTAAAACCATACAAAAACTATTTTTTTGGTATTTTGGTGGTGAAATATAGTATAAAAGAGTCCTAGGGTTTCAGTTATCACCTTAGTTAGGCTTCGGGCTGTCAACGCGCGTGCTGTCGCACGAAACGCTGACTCGGGCTGCACCAGACTGGCCCTGTGCGACCCGCACAGGTAGTATTTGGTGCTACACGACCCTTAGTTGATGGTGCAATACATGGAGAATTGATCTCTAACTGGTATGGGGCAGATCTAGCCGGACTTGGACTCCATAGACCTCAGCCGTCGCATGTTGGTCATGGTATCGTGACACGGAACCTAGTCTAACAACCCCCATTAGGCTAATTAACCCTCACTTTCGCTTGTTGGCTTAATTATCCTAAGTTCACAAGTTGGTTTACAAAGGTATCTAATCAACTTTCGCCTAATTAGAAATCTTCCCCTTTTGGGGTACCAATTGGTCACCTCTCGGCTCCTAACCTACCTCAAGTTGCCTACTCAATTCAATCAACTAGTCTACACCTTTGACCAAGATTAGGTATGCGCATTCACCTAATAGGAGATTCAACACAATTCATCGAACACATAGCAAGCATAAACAATAAACAACCAACAAGTAATATACCATAGAAACCAATCATCCAAACATCACATCAATCCTAACCTTGGTTCAAACATGACCCTAGAACAAGATAAACTAGCTAAGCATAATAGAAACACAAGCAAAAGACAAGAAGAGAAAAGATACAATCTCCATGACCAAAGAGAAGAAAGAAGGCAAAGCCCCTGTTCAAGCCTCTTCCTCGCCTCTGGACTTGAGATATAGCCTCTTGGGTCGAACGGCGGTGGAACGGTGGTCGGAACGTGGCTCGCAAGGTGGAGAAACTCTCTGTACGGGTCGCACAGGGTGACTGTGCGGGTCGCACGGGAGAGGTGGAGTGGTGGATCTAGAAGGTTTTCGTGGAGGCGCCGCCCCAAGAAGGAGGGAAGATGGAATGCCCTAATTTCGGGGTTTCGGGGGCTTTATATAGCCGCGAAACTAGGGTTCGAAGTCACGTGCGGGGCGCATGGGAGTTTGGTGCGGGTCGCATGGGCCAGGAATGAGTCATCTGGCCCATGTCTCTTGTCTGGCATGCGGGCTGGGTGCTGTGCGGGCCGCACAGGATTCTGTCTAGGCCGCACGGGATCAAATTCTTCACGTTCTATGCTCCAACTACACCAAATTCCTCCAAGTTCCTACAAAATGAATATAGACCCAAGAAGTACCAAAATCCTACAGAAATAAACTAAAACATGCATAAACACATAGGTATTGAGTTGCGATTTAGGTTAAAGTCCGGTCAAAATGTGTATATAAATGTGTGATATCAGAGTACATATCAAGAACCTGACAGGTGTGTTTGATATTTTAGCATAATCTTAAAGGAGTACAAAATATAGGATAAGGGAGTAAATAATATCTAACAAGGAAGTAAATATCAAGAACCTGACAGGTGTGTTTGGTATTTTAGCATAATCTTAAAGGAGTACAAAATATAACATAAGGGAGTAAATAATATCTAACAAGGGAGTACATATCAAGAACCTGACAGATGTGTTTGGTATTTTAACATAATTTTAAACGAGTACAAAATATAACATAAGAGAGTAAATAATATCCAACAAGTGAGTACATATCAAGAACCTGGCAGGTGTGTTTGGTATTTTAGCATAGGCTTAAAGGAGTACAAAACATATGATAAGGGAGTAAATAATATCTAACAACGGAGTACATATCAAGAACCTGGCAGGTGTGTTTGGTATTTTAGCATAGGATTAAAGGAGTACAGAACATAGGATAAGGGATCAAATAATATCTAACAAGGAAGTACATCTCAATAAACTTTGTTGTTTGTTTGCTGTTCTAATATAGGCTTAAAGGAATACAAAATATAGGATAAGAGAGTAAATAATATCTAACAAGGGAGTACATATCAAGTACCTGGCAGGTGTGTTTGGTATTTTAGCATAATCTTAAAGAAGTACAAAATATAGGATAAGAGAGTAAATAATATCTAACAAGTGAGTACATATCAAAAACCTGACAGGTGTGTTTGGTATTTTGGCATTATCTTAAAGGAGTACAAAATACAACATAAGAGAGTAAATAATATCTAACGACGGAGTACATATAAAAAACCTGGCAGTTGTGTTTGTTCTAACATTGGACAATTCTATGTTTTGCAGATTAATGTCAGTGATGATAAACGTGTTGTTGCTTACCGGCTACTACTAGATCCTATCAATGAGGTGAAGTCGAAATTTAGATCTGCAAGTGAGTGTGTTCTCTTTGATCTTGAGGAAGAAAGCTGAACTTGGTGGTTGACTGAGAAGATTGCTAAACTTGGTCGTTGAGTATAACTTAGTTGGTGTTGTTTGTATTTTGTTGAGTGAATTTTGTTTGGGGAATAACTCTTATTTGAACATGGTTGGATGAAAAGTTTATACTCCCTTTTTATGAATTATATACTCTGTTATTGTATTAAATTCTTATTTGCACAATTTGTTTGCTTATTAAATGCTAATTTGGTATTCAATATGTAGAAGTATATACTCCCTTACGGAGAAGTATTTACTTCCTTAATATTTCAATTTTTATTTGATTATATTCTTATTTTCAAATTGAAATATTGAATGCTTATTTGAATGTTTTGACCAAAAATTATATAATCCCGTATGGAAAAAATATGTACTCCTCTCAGAAGAAGTATGTACTCCTCTCGAAAGAAGTATATACTTAATATTTACAATTCTTATTTGCACATTTTTTTGTCTGCTTTTAAATGCTAATTCTTTATTCCATATGTAGATGTATATACTCCTATACGTAGAATTATTTACTCTCTTAATATTTCAATTTTTATAGGATTATTCTTATTTTCAAATTCATATATTGAATGCTTATTTGAAGGTTTTTACCAAAAATTATATACTTCCGTATGGAAAAATAAGTACTCTATTAATATGAATATATATAATTTCTTCTGTAGAAACATATACTCCCTTATGTTTTCTCTCCGACAATGTCAAATGACGAAATTTGATTAATTAAAAGCTTGATTAAATTTGTTTAATTTTATAAAAAAAATATATTTTATATACTTCCTTGCATTATTTTAAGAGGAGCGTTCCGCTGCCCCCAAATTAGGATGCCCAAGTTGTCACAAATCACAGATCGTTAGATCAAGTCTTGATGAGCGGTTCAGATAGAAATCTCTTTAAACTATTCTGTCGCTGGGTAAAAGGGAAAAGATAGAAGGAAAGAGAAAAGCTCAGCCTCCGACAGCCTCTCTTCCTCCATGGCAGCTCAAATCTCTTCTCTCCTTCAACTCTTCCTTCTCTCTCGCGCGCGCGATTCGACCTCGATTGTTCTCCGATCTTCTCTATTTTCTACTAATTCGACCCCGATCGTTCTTATTTGAAACCCTAGGTTTTCCACCACCTCATTTACGCCGGTCAAGTGCAGACCTTGAAAGGTACGTCTTAGTCCCCTTGTTAATTGAAAAGTTAATTTGTTGCATCCTTACAAGGAATAACTTAGGGTTCAGTTGTTGAATTCGAACACGATGCTATTTTGTCTTAAGTTTTCTCTTTTTTTTTCTCTTACATGCTATGATTGATTTATCTTGATTTTACCAACTTTTATTTATTGAATTCGCTTGATAGGGTTTATAATCAAGCTGGACTTTATTCACGAACTCACGAAATTGGAAGCTTGAAGGTACCAGAAATCTTACTAAACCAGATTAAGAGAACATGCCAGCAAGGTTCAGTCCCAGAAGCATACAAAAATCTTAGATAAGATGCAAGAGTCTTGCACTTCTCCTGCGTCTTCTGTTTTTTACTTAGATCCTCACAGCCTTTGTTTTTTCTTTTTCTGAAATCTAAAAGAGAAAAACGACAATTACAAGAAAAAAAAAAAGTAGTCCAAATAGATTCTTATAGTTCTCTACGTACCTCTTTTTCTTTATTTACCGTAATATGCTCTTAGACATCAGATAAATAGATTCTTATTGTTATCTAAGTACCACTTGTTTTCGCTAAATGTCAGGATATCAAGCATTTTTTTCTGTTACATTTTTAGTTACCGAATGTACATTTTATTTTTCTAAACTAGAATGTAAGATATTGTAAACTTGATCAAATAAAATCTGGTCCACTTGTTGTAGTAAGCTTGCTGTAAGCTGACTTGATGTAAAATATTGTTATACTTTCTTATACTGTGTACGTTACATCATTATTTTTCAGCCTGTTCCGAGTTATTCTTTTCCTTTAAGAAATGATGCTAAGAAATAATGTACATATAAAAAAATCATAAATATCACAAAGGAAAGTGATTAAAAAAACAAAACTGATTATACATTTATAACTAACTGGTAAACAATATAGAACATCATAATTCATTATCAATACAATCATCAATACAAAATCGGATTGACAACGTTCTAGAATTTTCTTGCTTTCAGACCATCATTGTCTTGACCAATATGCAACCTGAGGTGATGTTAGATCCTTAAAAGCAGCACCTTGCACTTCCATGGTTATTCACTGATAGATGTTGGATCCTTGAAAGGACCTTGGGCAATCTATGGTTATTCAAGTTATCAATGTCTAAGACAAGATCTGTAACAACAACCAAAGATAGAATTAAACAAATAAAATAGACTTCCAATATGGCATTGTATAATTATGTACAACTTGACTACTTATGAGTTGTCTACATATTAGGTGCTTATCCATATTTATTGGCGAATTTTTAAAACTTCATAGACAATATAATAATGTAACTAATGGAAAATGAAAAAAAATGACATTACTTTAAGCTCTGACACAAATTACATTATCTAGCATTTGTTGACATTCGTCCACATTTGTCTGACAAATTGAACTTGTCAATTGAACTCATACATACCCACCTGTTAAGAAACTATCATTGTAACTTGTCTAGGGATGGATCAAAATAAGTATGATTGGTGATATTGGTACCAATAGATAGGATATCGTTTAAAATTTGTGGTACCATTTGATTATAATTTATAACATTGCAATAAGAGGATGCAACTAATACATTTCATTTTTCATTATAGTTAACAAAATCTATCAATTGAAGATGCATTAGCATGATAAAGCTGCTCAAGAGATAACAAAATTAACTGCCATATGAGGTCTCCAATAAGATTTAAAATGACAGAGGCTATGGCTGTTGTTATTATTGGATGTTTATCCAAAGCTGATAGATGAGCGTACAAATATACATTATATCATCCCCTAATTATCTTTCCTTTTTAAATTGACGGCAAATTAAAGACTAGAACCTATGCCGTGTAAGAAGTTTTTTTTTTCAAAAATGAAATTAATAAAATAAATATAAGAAATGAACTTTACTAGAGAGGAAGGAAAAGGGATTTCCTTTCCAAATAAAAACCGGTGAAATTAAGATAAACCAACTAGAGTATCCAAGAGAAACTTAAGACAAAATAGCATCGTGTTCGAATTCAACAACTGAACCCTCAGTTATTCCTTGTAAGGATGCAACAAATTAACTTTTCAATTAACAAGGGGACTAAGACGTACCTTTCAAGGTCTGCACTTGACCGGCGTAAATGAGGTGGTGGAAAACCTAGGGTTTCAAATAAGAACGATCGGGGTCGAATTAGTAGAAAATAGAGAAGATCGGAGAACAATCGAGGTCGAATCGCGCGCGCGAGAGAGAAGGAAGAGTTGAAGGAGAGAAGAGATTTGAGCTGCCATGGAGGAAGAGAGGCTGTCGGAGGCTGAGCTTTTCTCTTTCCTTCTATCTTTTCCCTTTTACTTAGCGACAGAATAGTTTAAAGAGATTTCCATCTGAACCGCTCATCAAGACTTGATCTAACGATCCGTGATTTGTGACAACTTGGGGCATCCTAATTTGGGGGCAGCGGAACGCTCCTCTTATTTTAATACTCCCGATGTCTAGGTGATGTAAACATCTGGCGCTATAATGATGTCATAATGTCTGGCGTCCAAAGTGCCTTTCTTGTTTAGAAATTCACTAGATTAAACGTTTACAATATGAAAGTGCAGCGTTTTTATATGATATACCATGAGATTTGATTCACTTTTTACTTTCCTCATTTCTAATAAATAGTGCAGCATGCATAATATATGGGCTGGCCCATTATTTCTATGTGTTGGGACTGGAATGGCAGGATGTCAAATAGATGGAATGGCTCTTATGACCGAAAAAATTAATACTAACTTTACTGTTCATATTAATTTTGATAATAACAGAAAAAAAATTAAAATTTTAATACTAATATTGCTGGATCGTCATCCCAGTTGACGAAAGTCCAATACCCTTGGATCGTCATCCCAGTTGACGATCCAAACTTGGATCGTCATTCCAGTTGACGACCCAAGCTTGAATCGTCATCCGAAATGACGATCCAACGATCCAACAAAAACCACATATTAAAAAAAAGATTCTGAAATTTTTTTGTTTGGATCGTCATCCCAAATGACGATCAAAACAAAAAAATTTCAGAATCATTTTTTAATGCAAATTTTGCATTTTAGCCCAAAATATATAATTTATAATTAAAAATTAAACATAATTAAAACATCTAATATAAAAATATAAGTATATAATTAAATTATTGCATGTTAAATACATAATACTGTATATGTTTGTAATATTTATTCATACATATATATATAATGTATTGTATATTTTATATATTAAATACATATTATTGTATATAATTAAAATATATGATACATATTATTATGTACATATATTTCTGTGTATATTTATTTATACATTAAAAAAATTATATATTAATATCTACATTTAATGTATAACAATTTTTTTTATTGGACTACCATGTAAAAATAATAATTTTAGGGTCATCGGCGAATAACTTCAACAAAAATATATTTAATTTTTTCGCCGATGACCCTAAAATTATTATTTTTACAATATAGTCCAATAAAAAAAATTTATACATTAAATGTAGATATTTATATGTATGTAAATGTATATATTTATATGTAGATAATTATAGATATTTACAATACAATAAAAAAAATATGTAATATATAAATGTATATATTTATATGTATGTAATGTATATATAAACTTATTTTTTAAAGTATAATCTTTAATATATTTTATATACATATATTTTTTTTAATATACTTATACATAGAAATATATGATCATCGTCACCATATATTTTTTAATGTATAATTTTAAAAAATTATATACATTAAAAATACATATAAAATATACAACAAAAAAATTTATTGGACTATATTGTAAAAATAATAATTTTAGAGTCATCGGCGAAAGAATTGAATATATTTTTTGTTGAATTTATTCGCCGATGACACTAAAATTATTATTTTTACATAGTAGTCTAATAAAAAAAAATTGTTATACATTAAATGTAGATATTAATATATAATTTTTTAATATATAAATAAATATACATAGAAATATATGTACATAATAATATGCATCATATATTTTAATTATATACAATAATATGTATTTAATATATAAAATATACGATACATTATATATATGTATGAATAAATATTACAAACATATACAATATTATGTATTTAACATGCAATAATTTAATTATATACTTATATTTTTATAATAGATGTTTTAATTATGTTTAATTTTTAATTATAAATTATATATTTTGTAATAATAAAAATTTTGGGGGCTAAAATGTAAAATTTGCAATAAAAAAAAGATTCTGAATTTTTTTTGTTTGGATCGTCATTTGGGATGACGATCCAAACAAAAAAATTTCAGAATCTTTTTTTAATATGTGGTTTTTTGTTGGATCGTTGGATCGTCATTTCGGATGACGATCCAAGCTTGGGCCGTCAACTGGGATGACGATCCAAGCTGGGATCATCAACTGGGATGACGATCCAAGGGTATTGGGCTTTCGTCAACTGGGATGACGATCCAACAACGTTAGTATTAAAATTTCGATTTTTTTCTGTTATTATCAAAATTAATATGAATAGTAAAGTTAGTATTAATTTTTTCGGCTCTTATGAGCTCCGCAAGATGATCAGTAGCTGGCTCCGTTAGGCCCGTTAAGCTGGTCAAAGCCTAGAGCAGTTTACACAATGATCAGCAGCCGAAATTTTGGATAATAATATTAAAATAATATAATCCAATAAAATTAATATCAATATAATCAGTTTAATATAAATAGTATCGTAAGATCGGAATCCTGGATTCCGAACGTTAGATCGGATTCTCGGATTCCGATCTAACATTAGATCGGATTCTGGGATTCCGATCTAACGTTAGATCGGATTCTGGGATTCCGGACAGTGCTGTAACTGCTCAATTTTGTCGTTTTTCATGGTTTTATTGTACTTCTATTATAAAAATTAATTAAATATATAAAATTTTAATATTAAAATAATATATTATGAAATTTTAGTAATATATTTTGAAGATAAAATAATAAATTAATATATTTTATTTTACTTCTATTTATAAACATTAATTAAATATATAAAATTTTAATATTAAATTAATATATTATAAAATTAATATATTATAAAATTAATATATTAAAAATTAATTAAATAAAATTATTTAATAATTTGACTTAATTTAATGTAATAAAATCTTATTTAGTTGTTTGAAGTAATTAATTTAATTTAATTTCATTTAGTTAATTTAATTTGATTGAGCTATTATTTTTTTAACTACTTTAATTTAATTTACAAAACAATATAAATTATTAATTTAATTTTACAATTTTAATTAAAATATAATTATTAATTTACTTAAATTGAAAACAGTAAAAAGAAAAAGAAAAAGTATTGATTAAATGTAAGTAATTATATTTGAAAAAAATAATTTATTTTAGGTAATGAATTATTTTAATTAATGAATATGATAATTAATGAATATGATAATTTATTAATAAATCAATTTTAATTACAAAAAATATAATATATATATTTAAATTTTAATTTATTAATTAATATATTTAAAATATTTATAATAAATATTATTAAATTAATAAAATAAATAACAGTAAAAAGGGAAAAGACCAAAAACTGATTTGATTGGGCGGTGGATTCCTGACATGCTTAGATCGGAATCCTGGATTCCGATCTAAGCTTAGATAGGATTCCTGGATTCCGACCTAAGCTTAGATCGGAATCTGAGAATCCGATCTAAGCTTAGATCGGAATCTGAGAATCCGATCTAAGCTTAGATCGGAATCCAAGATTCCGATCTAAGCAATAAGTTGAGCACACTGCGGCAAATTATTTGATTTGATCGGGAATTGACGTGAACTTTTAAATCTGTTTGCTAATATCGGAATCTCAAATTCTGATCTTATCACTATAAATAGTTGGTCGTTATCACAATCTTAATATCATCTATCTTTTCCAATTAATTCTTAGTCATATAGAAATGTATTCAATTAGTGTTTTTGTCAATCAATCTCCCTTTAATCCAGCAAATAATTTTCGTTTTGATGTTTTTCCACAAATTGATTATGAATCTATTAAACAAATAATTTTGTCCTCATTGGGAATTTATCAAGGTGAGTTCAATTTGAGAATTGTTTCGCGTTTCAACGTAATTATGGACGGAAGGTTTCAACAAATTATTTTGCCGGTGAACTCTCAAAATGAATGGCGATACGTTCAACACGAGTGCTTTGAGGCAAGGCGACTTGATGGTCTAGAAATGCATGTCGATTTACTTCCGGCACAAGGTAAATTTAATTTTGAATTTAATTACGTGACATTTAATTTTGGAATAATAGAATTATTTGCTTAAATATATATATTTATATTAATATTAACTATGAAAATAATAATTATAGAATAATAATTAAAATCATATTAAAATCATATTAAAATCATATTAACTATAGAATAATAATAACTATGAAAATGCGATTTATTAATATTAACTATGCATAAAAACATAAATAAGAACAATTTCTAGAAATGGCTTTTAATAAGAACAATTATAACACATTTTTGTACAAATATCCAAATTGTACAATTTTTGTATGTGATTATAACAACTATCCAAATTGTACAATTTTTGTATGTGATTATAACACATTTTTTTTATTATAATTAGGTGGTTATTATAATTATAATTATAATGAACAACAAAATTATGAGGAAGAAGAACACCAACAACCAAATGCAACCAATCAAGAAGAAGAGAATGAAACCATTACATTAGATTGGGATCCTTGGGACCCTAACAGTATAGATCCTCGTGATAGTACACTTCAGGAAGAAGAAGGTACATACTACGAGTCTCACACCGGTCAAGGCACTTGGGAACATGGTGGTAGTAGTAGGCAAGAACATGGTGGTAGTAGTAGTGGTAGGCACGGCCGGCCACAAGAAGAAGAAGATGTCGTTCAAGTAAACGAAGAAAACGAAGAAGAAACACGTCGACTCGATGATTTATACGACCGAGGTCCCGGTTTTCAGTCAGACTATGCAACAGGTGAGGACTTTAGTGATGAAGAAGTGGACTTATTTGAGTCAGAGGGAATCGATGGTGGACCCCAATCAAACGTGAACCCCAATCACCAGTATTACCTTACAGGAAGGACAGAAACATACCATCCCGTAGGGCAATTTCTAGATATTTCTGAGTATAGAAATTTCGTACCTCAACCGTCTCAACCTCATGGATCAGGGCCATTAGCAGAAGGGACAATTTTTTTCTCGAAAGAGCAACTCATAGGAGAGTGTCAAAAATACTCATTACGTTTAAATGTACAACATAAAACCACTGCTAGTTCTCCGAAAAAATTAATATTGAACTGTAAGGAATATGGTTGTAAGTGGCGTATGTATGCCCGTACAGAAAGAGAAGGCAAATTTTGGAAGATAATAACGAATGAACACGAGCATACATGCGTGAGGAGGGCCGGAGACTTCACACATGATAATTTAACGGCTGAGGTTATCGCCAACTGTATTACAAATGCAGTAAAGAGAGATGTCGGTATTTCCTTACCCGACGTTAAATCTCTACTGGAGAAAGAATACCCGAATGTGGTGCCCACTTATAACAAGATTTGGCGGGGACGAGAAAGAGCAATCGAACATCTTTTTGGTTCATGGGAAGATTCGTACAACAAACTACCGAGTCTTTTATTGGCTATACAGAGGACGACACCCGGCACGCAGATAAAGTGGTTGTTTAAAAGCGTAGGTGATCCGAACAGAGCTATGTTCGAAGCAGCAGCATGGGCATTCAGGCCTTGTATCGCGGCGGTTCCGTATATTAGGCCCGTGATTAGCATTGATGCCTCTTTCTTATCAGGTCGCTATAAGGGTAAATTCTTAGCGGCTTGCGGTTACGATCCTGAGCAACGGCTTGTTCCGTTAGCATTTGCTTTAGTGAGAACGGAGGATGAAACTTGCTGGGGTTGGTTCATGAAATTTCTAAGGGAACAAGTGGTGGGACCAAAAAAATTTTGTGTTGTCTCAGACCGTCATTGGGAAATAAGGAACATGTTTAAAATACCACAGTACGGATGGCAAGAAAGTGCGGAGCCTGCATTGGCCGTACATCGGTATTGTATGCAACATTTATGTGAAAATGTGTACAAGGTTTCTGGTAAAGACAAAGGTATACCACACAAATTTAGAAATAAGTTGGCTAACAAGAAAAAGAAACGGCCATTCATGAAAATGTGGGAGGAACTCCGAGTGACAAACCCTGAAGTTATCGATTATCTTAAGAAGTGTGGTAAAGAAAACGAGACAGATACCAATGAGCGAATGAGACCAGAGAGGTGGGCACAAACTTTTGACACTGGTGCACGTTGGGGTCTTATGACTAGTAACGGATCTGAAAGTCTAAATAGCCGGTACAAGGTTGAGAGAAGACTCCCAGTTGTTGGACTCGTAGAAGGCACTTGGTACAAGACTGTGCAGTGGTTTAATGAAAGGAAGCAAATAGCATTGGGAAGACAAGCAGATGGAGAACGGTGGCCAAAAGAGGTGCAATTAAAAGTCATGAAGCATACTCTTAAAGCGGGTAAGGATTACCGTTGTATACTTTACCTAAAATTAACCTTCATTTATATTTACATGTTTTTTTTATATATTTTAATATTTACAGCGCTGATGACTGTGGTAACCATTGATGTTGAACGTGGAGAGTTCGAAGTACAGGTGCCCAACGAGAAAGATTTCCCTGGAAGAACGTGGAAGTACAAAGTTCTCATCAACCGAAATTATCAACCGGAAGATCCTCAACTACCGACTAGGCGTGTGACGTGCAAATGTCAAAAACCTCAACTGACCGGAATACCATGTGCTCGTGTTGTTGCCATATGCGGTTCATATAGATGGGAAGTAGATGAATTTATAGACCCACTATATAGTACAGAGAACATGGTTAAAATATGGTCATCAAGTGACTTCCACTGCTATGAAGACGAAGAGAACTGGCCTCGCTACGATGGACCTGTGGTGTTCCCTGATAAGAATATGATTAATCGGGGGCGACGAAAGAAGGACCGTGATTGGATGTGGATGGATGCAATGCGAAATAATAAAAATAAAAAAGAAGAACCACAGAGGACAACAACCCACAACCACCTATCTCTTTGGAGGAACTTCAATCTGGTAGGCGTGCCAACACGCATAGACGAACAAGTACAAGGAATAGAGCTCCGCCTTCAACAGGTAACCGAGGTGAAAGTTCTTTTTCCAGGGAGCCAGTTCAACCTGGCCGAAGTTCTGTTAGCGTAGATCCACGAACTCAAAGTCGTATTAGTCTTGGTATAGGAAGAAATGAACCACGCCGAAATTCCATTAGCGTGGATCCACGCTCAAGTTCTGCTAGGTATGTCACAAGTCAGGGGACATCAATTACAAGGGACAATCAAGGAGCATCGAGTAACAGAGCACAAACCGGAATACGTGGTGGAATTTTACGTCTTGGCGCAAGAATAACTAATTTTGCAAGAGGAGGAAGAAAATAATTGTAATTTTTGTGGTGATAATGTAATATTTAGTTGAATTGTACTCTTATGTGATGTGAAAAATAATTGTAATATTCGTAATACTAAGTTGAATCGAGAGCTGTTTTTTCAGTTCAAAGTGTGACTATCTTGGTCCTTTGTTATTTTTGTTTTGAACAAATGGTACGCCTAAAAATTTTGAAATTTAAGTTTAGGAAAATAGGTCCGCCAATTAACAGCTCAGTATTTTTGATAAAATTTTTCAGAGCGTATTTCATAATTTTCTAGCGCCAAACTTTTCGAATTCAGAGCTGTTTTTTCAGTTGAAAGTGTGACTATCTTGGTCCTTTGTCATTTTTGTTTTCAACAAATGGTACGCCTAAAAATTTTGAAATTTAAGTTTAGGAAAATTGGTCCGCCAATTAACAGCTTAGTATTTTTGTTAGAATTTTTCAGAGCGTATTTCCTATTTTTCTAGCGCCAAACTTTTCGAATCCGGAGCTGTTTTTTCAGTTCTAATTTTTCTCATATTTAATTATCAAAATCTTAATTATTAAAAACAAAAAAAAAATAAATTAGTTACACATAAATTTTCATATGAATTTTTCTTATTTTTCCGTATTTTTAAAATAATTTTACAATTTATTATCTATTTTTCTAATTAATTAAGTAGTTAATAAACAAATAAAAAGACAACAAAAAAATCTAATATAATTAATAAATTACATATAATTTTAAATTTTATTTTTCCTCATTTTTTCCGATTTTTTAAATTTTTTTAGAATATTTTCTTTATTTTTTTATTTAATTAACTAAATTAAAAACTAATAAACTAAATAAATAAATAATAAAATAAAATAAAAAAAATTAAACTTACTGTGCTCGCGCGCGGAAAGGAGGTCCGGAGCAGAGTTATATCGTAAACGTTAGATCGGAATCCTGGATTCCGATCTAACGTTAGATCGGAATCCCAGAATCCGATCTAACGTTAGATCGGATTCCGAGAATCCGATCTAACGTTCGGAATCCAGGATTCCGATCTTACGATACTATTTATATTAAACTGATTAAATTGATATTAATTTTATTGGATTATATTATTTTAATATTATTTTACAAAATTTCGGGATCAGCAGCTGGCTCCGTTAGGCCCGTTAATCTGGTCAAAGCCCAGAGCAATTTTGTTACGGGAATTACGAATTACGATAGTTCTCTCACTTTTCAGTTTACAGAGAAGAAATTAGAAAAAAGAAACCCGACCGTCACACGGTGATATCTTCATCAGAGGCAGGTGCCAGGTGCCAGGTGCCAGGTGCCAGGTGCCAGGTGCCAGCGCCAGTACCAGTGCCACCGACGGAGTCTCTACTCTTCCTTTGGATCGAGCAAGCGAAGCGAGAAATAAGATGCCAAAGGAATAGGAATGACAGCAATCATCGCTACCATTCTCCACTCGGAACGCCTCCTCCTCAGCTCCTCTCTTCTCGCGGCGCTGTTGCTCTTCCTCCTCCGCCCTTCCTCTGCGCTCATCCACCTCTACTCCAATCCCAACTCCTACACCTTCCTCGACGCTCCTGCTCGTTTCGGTTCGCACCACCACACCCATTTTCCTTCAATTTAATCATTTGTACAGTTTTTAGTGTTCGGTGAGCTTATAAATATCCCAATAAGCATGCATTTTAAGGGTAATATCAATCTGCCAGGTAGCAATTTTGAACTTGAATGAAGTATTAGAACATATAGATCTTTTTATCTCGGCACTGCAATTATTCGCATTCCATCCCTTTACCCAATTGAATATTTTCTGTATCACCAATGAGGACTACTTCTTACACGGTTTTTCTAATTGTGTTCGTAAAATATATTTTTTTTTCCTCCAGCTGTCCCCATTGGTGCTTCTGGGATTTGTGGGTCTTTGCACGTAGCGGACCCTATCCTAGCTTGCTCTTCACTTCAGAGTCCTAATGGAACTGATAGTGGTTCAGCAACTGGGATTAGGTTTGTGCTAATCTCAAGGGGCATATGCAGTTTTGAGGAGAAAGTAAGAAATGCACAGGTTGGAGGGTTTCAGACTGCCATTATTTATGATGATCAAGACAAGGGAAATCTATACTCAAGTAAGTAACCTATATTTCTGTTACTTGGAATGGAGTTTTTGCATGCTTGGCTTGTTCAGTATGTTATAAGCTGGTGTTGAGGACCCTTAGTTGCTTCCTTGCTTACTTTGGTCGCCATAAGATGAATGTATTGTTGTGTTAGCTGTGCATTTTTTAGCAGCATAATGGTTCACAAGTGCTTAATGTGGTACTTGTTTGGTGATGTTTTTTAGAATCCCTTTTTAATGCTTTACCTTATATCTATTTCTTCTATATTTCCAGTGTTACATGACTCCAGTTTGCTTTTCCTTTTCTTTTTTTCCATTTGACATTTGAATAGATTTGATTATTATCCTTAAATATGTTTTTATTGGTATTTCAGTGGTTGGAAGTCCATCTGGCATAAACATACATGCTGTGTTCGTCTCAAAGTCAACTGGGCATACCCTGAATAAACTTGCAAGAGGTGTAGATGGTGAGTGTTGTATAAACTCATCTTATGAAGAAACTGCAGGAACAGTATTAGTCATATCCTTCGTCTCCCTGGTGGTTATTATCTCAGTTGTGGCGACCTTTTTGTTCGCACGCAATTGCCATCTATTGAGGCGTGCAGCCTGTAGCCGGCCAAATAGCGTGAAGAAAGAGGCTGTGGAGTTGCTTCCACATTACGTGTACAAATCTTCTGGCTCAAATGGGAAGCATGTTGGAGAGACTTGTGCAATATGTCTGGAAGAGTACAAGGAGGGTGAGACGTTAAGGGTTCTTCCCTGTAAGCATGGTAAGCTTTATTGAATTCCAAAAGCTGGTTATTTGTGTTTTCCTTCAATTTTAGTTAGAAATGGTGATTTGAACTTCAACCAGAAATGCAGCTAAATTTCATTTATTACTGTTGAGGGTAAGATGGTTAAATTGCTTTATGAATTTCACCTAGTCATATTATAACTTAGTTTACAGCACAGTTTGTTTTGAATTTTCTTCAACTTGGGATGGGGTATAGTTTAGGTTGACATCTGAAAATTGTCAATATTTTCCTGGATACAAGCTTTATTGACTTCCAAAAGCTGGTTATTTGTGTTTTCCTTCAATTTTAGATAGGTATGTTGATTTCAACTTCAACGAGAAATGCAGCTAAGTTTCATTTATTACTGTTGAGGGCAAGATGGCTAAATTGCTTTATGAATTTCACCTACTCATATTATAACTTAGTTTACAGCACAGTTTGTTTTAAATTTTCTTCGACTTGGGTTGGGGGATATTTTAGGTCGATATCTGCAAAATTGTGACTATTTTCCTGGATACACCTTAATCAACTCTTCTGTTAACTACAAATGCTCTTCCTCGTTGCAGAATTTCACTTGGAGTGTGTGGACCCTTGGCTGACTAAGTGGGGTACATTTTGCCCCGTGTGCAAGCATGAAGTAGGTTCAGCATAACGAATTAAATCTAACATGGAAGTATTTATGTGCTGCAAGTAGAGCTACATTTGCATCTGCAACCCTCCAATTTCTGGAATTTTCAAAAAAGGAATTCCGTTGGAAGCAGGTTTTGGAAACCTTAGCATTCACCACATAGTCATTGTAAGCAAATTAATTGGCGTGTTGATAGTTCATTCTAAGCAAATTTATTGGCTGTGTTGATGCTAGGTCAAAATCTGTTTCCTTTTTATTTATTAGAAAAATGAGGGAGAAAATATCGGTTTGATAGGCGTTGTGAATAAATAGTAGCTTTGGTTTATTGTTATTTTTTTAATAGGACTACTTCACTATATAATTAATTTATTATCAGGAGCCTTTTTTTTTTTTTTGCCTTGATTCAGGTTTTTCTGCTCCTACATTCTGGTGGTGACATTTGATTTCGTGGTTATTGACAGCATATAGCAGAAGTCTATAATAAAATGTGCAGAAAGTCGTAATATAAAAGAATAGTAAAGTTCAAATTTGAAAGCATTTTTTTCTCGAAGAGGAATAAAATTTTCACCTATTTCCACATCATAATCTCTCTATCTCAACTCTTTATAAATGCACATATTCAAGAAGTGTTACAAACGAAATCTAATATTTAAACATGTATTTTTGCCATTCGATCGATTTGGTTTATGGTTGAGCAACATAGCTAAGAAACACAAAAACAACCACCACTATGCGGTACATTAATCAATTATAAAATACTCATATTAGTCTAATTATTAGTCTAATAAGAGTGAAAAAACAGCGAATCATAAGTCTATATCTAAGAATAAAATATTCACATTAATTATTCTACACATAGTTCTTTGATTTAAATATACATGAATCAATTAATGTCACTTGCTAACCAATGTGTATACTCAAGTTAATAAAATTATCCTATGCTATGAAGATTATTTATACACAAGATTTATTGAACTAGATAATGCTAGTTTACACAAGACTCGACACCTGATTCCTATTTTTCGGCAGCTGTACGTAAACCTGATGGATATGGTCCTTGCTCACATCCCCCCGGTCCCTATCAATTGCGTAGCAGATATAAACTGCATCTATGACATTATCTAAAACATGAACAAAATAGCACAATACTACCATGAGAAGAACCCACGTCAGAGCTGCAACAAGATACAGCTCCGTGTTAAGAGAACTTGTAGCCCTCAAGATTACATAGACCTGTTCAAAAAGGAAAAGTATGGGTATTAAGCCAATGCAAATCCATAGTTTACAAAACAATTTTCCAGGGACACTGGGGCAAAAAAAAAATAATGAGGAGGAATGCCCCTATGTTCTTATTTATTGTACCCCCTGGAAAGGAGAGACACACATGCGAGCACACACACTAATACTAACACAAGGCAGTAAATTGATTACAATCAGTACAAGCCTGGCCCATACTGATGGCTGACGAATGATACTCATACTGATCAAAAGTTCATGAAATATCACAAAACAGAAGAGGAACTGATGTAAGCAGCACAAAGAAATCAAAGCTACAGCAATCTAAATCAGGCTTTCTCGATGGTGCTGGATCTGGGAATTTCACTACTAACTGGTACCAGCTCGACTTATAACTTGTGCAGATACTTTTGGCATATTAGCTTGATCATATAAGGCCAAGACAAATCAAACTATTGGCTTAGCTTTGCCAATAATTAATTACAAACTAAGACTACAAGGTTCTTTCTTTTTATTCTACTTTATTTATTTATTTCTTGACAAAGTTAGTGTTTATAATTTGCCAATAAAAACCAAACACATTTGAGGTACTTGCAACTAGCACCCAGCCTAACATTGTGTGATGATATCAATGTTCTATTAAATGACCAAGTTCCCCTCAAAAACAGCCAGCAAACCTAAGGTATTTAAATGCAGAAAGTCCACCTGTTTCCATTTCTTCTGAGAAACAGAAAACACTTGATGCACTTTATATATAAAGAAAGAAATGCTCACCAGTATAGCATACAAAGAAGATATGACGAATACTATCCCAGCTAACAATCGGGTAGAGACTGTTTCAACAAAAACAGCAGAAAGTAGATTCCTTTTGAGCAATTCATATGTCATCTTGGCAGAAGAGCAATACCCTTCACCTGTTATTGCCGCAAAATTTATGGTGAATTTGTTGACAAAATTAAAAGCTGACAGCAGAAAGTCAGCACAGCACTTCAGTATGAGAGCGATGCATCCTCGTAACTCGCGCTCTTGTTTTGCAGCATCAAGAACAATGCGCACTAATCTGACAGCACCCATTACCATTCCAGAGAAGGAAACTGTGCCGAAGGAAGGACCAAAGGCATTTCTGACAAAAGGAAAAGGAAATAAATAACTATGAGGGTTGGGAACGATTGAAAAAATATATTAGAATAATACAAAAAGGTTTAACAGTTATTTGTCAAGTTGTTCATCTGCCAAAGTTCAACACCAATAGACAGACAACACTTTGGACTTTTCTTTTTTTGTTGAATAAGACCAACCCAAAAAGGTTGCCAATTGCATTAAGGAAAAGGACTTACTTATAACCTACAGGAGGATAAGAAAAATATCAGCTAGCATCTAGCAACTCAATAAAACTCAACAGATCACAAAAACCCTACAGGAGGATAAGAAAAATATCTAGGTCTCACTTAAAAATTGTATCATCAGTGCTCTAATCTGGCAACAATCCCAAAGGGTGCAACACAGAATCAGAACACCTTCACTAGAGTAGTAGACATTTTGCACTAGGATTTGATTAAGAACAATGCCCAATAATGTTCTTGCTGGTAGGGTTGTCCAAATGGTGGATTTCATTTAAATGTAACCGAGCAAAAAGTTTTTTGAATAAAATGTACGAGAATTTGGGATAAAAAGACATAAGAAAAGGTGCAAACTAGCAAATCATGAGAAAGAGAAGCAATTCAGTTGTTTGTTTATTTGGTTCAATTATTCAGTTGGTTGACAATTAAAAACTAAATTAACTGAACAAACCAAATGAACCAAAATATTCGTACATATTATGTTAGGTATTGTAATATTAGTATATTACACATATTTATACATATGATTATGGTAATAAATTTAATTTTATATAAGTTCAGTTTAAATTAATAAACCAAATTAGTTAGTTCAGTTGACAATAATATTTGGTTGGTTTGATGCATATTTATGCAAACTGAATAAAAATTTGGTTGGACAAATTCAGCTAAGATTGAACTGAACGGACAGAATAGACAGCTCTACTTGAATGGCTGAATTCAGTAATTGGCCTGATTCCAAGAAAAATCACCATACTGTATAGATAAAATAAAATTCATGTAGGGATTCAATAAACCTCAAGGAGCTCCTCAAGCTTCTTTTTGGCCTGGATACCTCTGGTGTGAAGTACCATTGTGCAACAGTGCCACTAATCACATACACCTGAGCTTCAATCATCGTAGCAGCTGACCAGAGCAACATTATCACAGCCAGCGCAAAGTACCACTGAACCCACCTATCCTCCTTCCACTCACACTTATAGAATCCCTTGTGTGCACGTGGCACAACCTTGCCATTCCACGTAGCAAACACCAGAAAAACCACAACCGGTGTGAAATAGACCAATGCATACAACAACAACAGCAATGGGAGGACCAAGAGGAGGGAAATGTTCTCCGCCAATGCGGCTGCTGACGCCTGAACAATCTGGATGGTCAGCTCAACACGGTGCCAGTTAGAAACTATGATCCAGAGAATTACACCTATAAGAAGAAACACAAAAACAAGCACCACTATGCGGTACGTGAGCGGGAATGCCTTGTGGCAGCCGGCACTAACTAGACAAGCTGCGAACCAATAGGCGTTGAGGAAGCACGGGGTGAGGATAAAGAAAGGGATGGAAGCATAGATGAGGTGTTTGGCGAAATGCCTGAGAAGGAAGAGAAGAGAGAAGGTGATAGGAGGGGAGAGGAGGAGTGTAATGAGAAGCGTAGGAATGAGGAACTCGAGAAGAGTTGAAGAGGTGAGAAAGGGAGAAGAGGGGAGGGATCGAGAGAGAACGCAGGAGGAGAGGGAAGGGTTGTAGGTGAAGTGGGGAACAAGGGTCTTGTCAGGGTTGCGACGAGCGAGGGAGAGAAAGCCGATGGCGAAGGTGGAGAGAGTGAGGAGGAGAAAGAGGAGGAGGAATGGGAGGTCGCGAATGGGGCGTGGGGAATGGGTGTAGGAAATTGGGGCTGGGTATTGGTCGGAGTAGGAGGCCGAGGGGGCGAGGAGCGGCTGCTCCGTCGCGGAATTGGACGGCTCTGGTTGATCCGAGCTGCTCATCGGACGGCGAGCGGGTGAGGAGACGTGGGAGACTGGGAGATGGGACGGACGGAGTGTGGAAGAGAGATGAGTAAGATCAAAGGATTTTAGTCATTAATGAGAAAAAAAATAATGAGAACAATTCTCATTGGTGTCGTTTGGATGAGTTCCAAATTCCGGGAATAAGCAATTCCGGGCATAAATTTTAATATAAACAATCTAAACTCTTCACAAAATTACACACTTTCCAATAAATTTATGCCTAGAAATAACGAATTTCCCCAATTCCCCCAATTCCTAAGCGATCCAAACGCCCCCATTAATATCAGAGATGTATTCCGAGTTCTTCTCGATAGGCATGAATGAATATAGAAAAAGAAGAATAGTGAATGAACGAAAAAGTTTTATTTGCTCATCATGCACAAATATATCAGATTGTATATTCATGTTTACTTTTTTGTTACAAATTGAAAGAAATTGGCGAGTTTTGGTGGTAAGATTATATTTGGAAAATAAATTGTCAAAAATTAATTATGTTTGGAAAATTACAAAAAAAAAAAATTGTCGTTATTCTAGCTCTCATGAAGAGGAATGAAATCGACAAAAAAAATATTAATGAATGAAAAATAGTATTATTCACACATAATCACATCACATTATGTATGTCAATCTCTTTTTTTGTTATTTATTGGAAACGAGCTACAAAATCCGAATACAATTTTTTTTTTGTAATAATTCAGGGAACAAGGTCATTATGGTCTAGGAGAAGATTGAGAGTTTGTTTTCCTCTAATGATAATTTTTCTTTATAATTTTGAATTAAGAAAGTTCAAAAATCTGTTTTATGAAAAGTGAAGTACAAGTATTTTTCTAGCAAAAAAAAAAAGTATAAAGGCATTTTATATAACTTATATATATTTTTTACTATACTCCATTGTCGAGGATAGTTTTGGCCATTGAAATTAGGAAAATACGGAGAACTAACTTTCTCTATTTTATGGGTTTGGTAATAAAGGCTCTGTTTGGATGACTTCTTCCCGGAATAAGGAATAAGGAATAACCACTTTTTACCAATAAATTTATTTCTAATCATCCAAACTCTTCACAAAAGTTACACACTTTCCAATAAATTTATCCCTTCCCAATAAATTTCTTCCCTTCTTCCTTCTTCCTATCTTATTCTCAACGCATCCAAACGGAACCAAAGTTGTGCACGTACGACGTAGCTTCTCAAGATCCTTCAAATCACATGTTAACTTGGTGCGAGAAGTCTTCACATGTTAACTTGGTGCGAGAAGTCTTAGATGAATGCTCAGGTACATCTATATGATCTATTAATTTTCATTATTTTTTCTTTACCGGAGTTTCTCAAATCATTTACTTTCTTTACTTTTATCCGATTTTATTGTGATTAGTTCAATATTTTATTGTTGAAACATGATAATTTAGCATCTGATTAAATATCAAGAGCTATAATCTTAACTATATTATAATATATCTTAATCTCTTCCAATGTCATAATTCATTTTAAATATTTCATGGAGTTTAAGCAGACGAAAATTTCGCTTTAAGAAAAAAATATATGATTGTTTGTTAATGGGAAATCTATATATCATGGAGAGAAATTTATTTCCCGTGAAAAAAAAGCTACAAAGTAATTATAAGGAATGAATTTAAATAAAAAATATGTCATTTATGCATGCAATTTAAATAAAAATATGTCATATCCAACTAAGTAATAATAAGAAATGAATTTGTCGACCAACTTAATTAAAGCCGATTTTCAATTTTGAAATTAGAATGGTGGTTTTAGTACGAATTTTGAATTAAGAAGTTTTTAAAGTTGGCAAAGTCAGATCTAGAATTCCGAAATGATAGTCAAATATGTGTCGTCCAGGAGAATTCCAAAATAACAAACAATACAAGGGAAATATTCTTTTGTTTTTTATGTGATAGGGATTAATATTAAATTCTTGACTGTAAGATGGTCTTTTAAATTTTTTTAATATTTCAAGCCTATCCACCACATTATACTTGAAGCCATACAAATACATCACAAAATTAAAAATAAGATGAATATAACTAACTGATATAGAAGAGTCAAACAATATGCAAACAAAATAAAAAATTTACTTGCGTAACATCATAAATGTGATAAATATTAATTACATCATAACAAAAATAACATCAACATTAACAACAATGTACAATAATAGTAATATTAATTAACATAGTCGGCCGGATGCACTGGCTCCAGTAGCGCATATGCTTAGGTTGGTCTGAACAGGCCTGATCTGGAGGGAATTGAAACTCAGGAAAAACCTTAGGGTGGTTTGGAACAATGACTACAATGACATATAAGACCACCCTTTATATTCTCCACGCATTCGCTTTTGGATGTAAGATTAGGGAAAACCACTGTACTGCAGTGTTTGTGGCATTTCGTCGGATCGCATTTGTTATCAGGGAATGGATATCCTGTTCCCGTGCAGCTCTCTAATACAGTAGGAGGCGGACGTCCACCTGTTGCTCCTGCATATATATTCAGTAAATTTTTTTGTCATATATATGATATAAAGCCATAATTAGTCATTGTTGATAAGATTCAGCTCTTGCTCCAATAGCAAAAAGTAATGTATCTTTAATAAAAATCACAAGTTCGAAATCCCTGGTTGGAGATTCTTTCATAGACATTTAATTTAAAAAATAAGTTGGAGAGACTTTACCCAATTTATCTTTAAAAAAAAATTAATCATTTTTGAAGAGACAATAACCATATGAAAGTTTGATGACAGAAAAAACAAAAGGACACACAATTAGTTAATCCATCGATAAACAATTAAAAAGCTAGTTTGAGTTATAATACACCTTATCCGGTATGAGCGAGTTACAAGAGTACACATATGAATCCCTACGGGGAGTTGGAATGTTCAAAAAAAAAAAAAAGTACACATATAAATCGATGGTACATAAATTGGCATACTCATCCTGTACCATCGATGGTGTCATGTGGCTGGAATTTTCACATTATTAGATCCAATAAATTTCCGAGAAATCAATTCCAATGAAATGTAATCCCGCATAAATTTTTTTTTTTTATCAAACCCTTAATTCTCTTATATGATAAACTTTTTCATATTTATTACATAACAAAAGATACAAATCTTAACAAAAATATATGACGCATTATTAGATACAAGCCGATAAATTAAGATGGTTGTTAAAGACAAATTCAGTGTAACCAAAAAAAAAAAATCAAGAACCAAAAAGTGAATAATAAATTTGCTAGAGCAAATCAAATAAGTCTGGAGTCTGGACTGACGTATACTGCACTCGTTAATAAGTGATAGCATCTGAGGTGTCTTTCGGTTATGGTTATAATGCTGTTTTATACCGTCTTTGCCTTCTTTTTAAAAAAAAAAAAATTGATATCAACTCAATTATATATAGGGTGTAGATTGGAAATTTTGCTAAGTGTATTTATTACACACTGGGTGCCTCCATGTTTCCATTTGGCAATAATCTAAGTTATTCAGCATAACATTCGAGTTATTAGTTCTTATAAATTTGAGACGTTAATTGTTATCAGGCAAATCAGATTGTGTAGTATCTCAATTCTCATTCATGAATTACCAATCAATCACGGATGGGATGGTTAGGTCTAATACAAGGTGCAGGTAGTGTTTTTTTTTTTAAAAAAAAAAAACACTACATACACGCAATGTGTTCGAACACGGCTCGACACGACACGGTACGACACAGTTAAACAAGATACGATAACTTAAGCATGTCATGTTTTTAGACGCATCGTGTCCGACTTTGATGGCACAAACACGACACAACTTTAAAATCCGAAAAAAATACTATTTTTTTTATAAATATAAAATTTGGTCTACAAGAAGATTTCAATAGAGATATATCATATTGGATGATTTGGATCGTTCATTTTGATGCAGATCACTATACGTGGATACGTCGAAGATCCAATACATTATTATACACTATAGATATTCTATATATATCATCAGTATCCAGTATTATAATTTATAAATAAAGATCAGTATACGCGGATACGCCGAAGATCCAAATGTGTTGGAACAATCGACACGGCAGCGAATTTGTTTACGGTCTTAATCATTTAGTATGCATTGATATAGAAACTATGTAACCAAGTGTGTTGCTGTCAATTAAGATGGTTAAAATGACCCGTCTTAACAAGAAATGCTTTAAAGGAAATGCATAAAATTAGTGCAATCCGGCAAAACCCAACCTTCCATCTGCGCCGCTCATCCTCTTCTCTCTTTCTCGCTTAGCCCTCTCTCCTTCTCTGATCGCCTCTCCCACCTACTTCTTTCTCAATCGCTCCAGCCAAGGACCCCACCTCCATCGACATTCCTCATCTCTTTTCCGTTGTCGCTGCAACAAGATACAGCTCCGTGTTACGAGAACTTGTAGCCCTCAAGATTACATAGACCTGTTCAGTATGAGAGCGATGAATTGGCTTAATCTTGAGGGCTACATCAGCACAGCACTTCAGTATGAGAGCGAATGAGCGATGCATCCTCGTAGCTCGCGCTCTTGTTTTGCAGCATCAAGAACAATGCGCACTAATCTGACAGCACCCATTACCATTCCAGAGAAGGAAACTGTGCCGAAGGAAGGACCAAAGGCATATCTGACAAAAGGAAAATGAAATAAATAATTATGAGGGTTGGGAACAATTGAAAAAAATATATTAGAATAATACAAAAAGGTTTAACAGTTATTTGTCAAGTTGTTCATCTGCCAAAGTTCAACACCAATAAACAGACACATTTTGGACTTTTCTTTTTTTGTTAATCATGAGTTAAAAATGAAATAAAATTATGTTGAGTTGGACAACGCATGGAGCAAAATAGAATGCAAAGTAGGTGAGAACAACAAATACAATGCCTGACCCATATTATATTCATAAAAGCATAATTTTGAAGTTCCCATTGTAAATGCCCGTCTCCATGTTCATACCAGATGTAACTACTATTAGACGTCTCAAATTTAAACATAATATTAATCCGGCTTTATAGGTTTATTAACTTTACCTGTTTAAGAGAAATACAGCTAATAAGAAAATTTTCTGGTAATTATCAATTAAATAATACTATAATTTACAAGATAAACAACCACAACTTGATATTTTTAAATGCTCGAATCGCCGGGAAAAATACACCTATTGATCTACGGATCTTAGTGCTTGAATAGTAACAATTGAAAAGTAAATAAAAAGGAAAAAAAAAAGAATTGCTCAAAACAAATCCTATATATATCCATCTCCAATTGCCTTTAGGTTTCAGTTGTCCAATTTAACACAAAAAAGAAGGTTAGAAAAAAAAAGCTTAATTTCATGCTTTTTTTGTTGTGTGTGTGTGGGGTGGTGGGGGAGGGGGGGGGGGGGGGGCACGGCTAAACATTGGTGCCATAGTACTGAAGAAAGTGTTGCATTTCACCTCATCGAGATCTCTTTTCAGGCATCACTGAGTTTGATTGATTCGTTGGAGGTGAATTTTGTTATATAGACCGTGGATTTAATTGAGTTGTGGTCAAATTAAAAAAAACAGTATCATCAGATCGAAATAGTACAATTAAACAATCTTCACCATAATTTATTAGGAAAAATTTCTATTTATACCCCCTTACTTACCAGTGAATAACTAACAACTTGAATGTTGTTAAAATGAAGCTTAAAATCTAGAGCCATCCAGCAGTAAATTTGTACAATCTTATTGAATCATTATCAATTTATCAAAAGAAAAATTATGTAGCAAATCCCTTTTTGTGTCAAGATAATTGTAAGAGTATAATGCACATAGTCCCTACTGCAAGCAAAGATAATTGTGCATGTCCAGGAATGACTACGAAAATTGACATCTCAGACTCCTTTTTTCAGGGCAAGATAATGGCCGGTGCCTTCATGTATTTAGAACACTAATTGCAGATATATTAGTATAACTAGCATAAACGCACATCCAATGTGCGGGCAAAAACAACTTAAACGATAATTTTAATATAAGGTTCTGTTTGGATGGTGTGGGAATAAGAAGAATAAGGGAAGAAGTATTAGAAAGTGTATAATTTTATGAAAAATTTGGATTGTTTATAATAAATTTACTCTCTTATTCCCTTATTCCCTAATTCCTAGAGGCTCATCCAAACAGAGCCTAAGGGGGCGTTTGGATGAGGTTGGAATAGGTGGGAATTGCAAATTCCCGGAATTTTTTATGCCAAATTTATTATAAACAATCCAAACTCTTCACAAAGTTACACACTTCCCAATAAATTTATGCCTAGAATTGGCTATTCCCCCAATTCCCAACCCATCCAAACGGCCCCTAAGATATTATTTCTTAGATAAATGAACAACTTTTAAAAATTAGATTTAATTTGTTGTAGACTTTTTTTTTTTTGGGAGACCAAACAATTTGGACACCCTAGCACTTGCATCGGGATGAAAATTGCCTAATTAACACGGTGTTATATATATAAATTAGAAGAGGAATATGTTTTCATATCTTCAATATTATGTTTCCTTTAATAGTTAAAACATGAGTAATTGTATGGAAATCAATGTTTTTTTTATTTATTAAAAATCAGAACATGCCATGAGTGTGAAAAGTAATTCCAAATATATGGTGCAATTGACGTCTGTCCCAAATACCACGAATTTATTATTTACTAGGTAGAGGGAGGCGGCTTCGCCGCGGTTTGAGTGTAAATGTGTTATATAAATTTTTTTTTAAAAGAAGGATATCAATTTAGCAAATGAGTCACCAAGGAGGATATCAATAAATCACTATATCAGTTTTCATTAAGAAGGAGAGATGTTTTTACTGATGTCTTCAAATTCGCTTTTTTATATTGAAAATCATCTAAATTTTTTCTTTCAAATTTCTTAATATATTAAAGTAAAAAAAATTTTGGAAATGATAAATTTTTCATATTTCATTGTCTTTACATGAGCATCAGTACAAATTTCATATATAGTTCATTTTTATTATGTTATTATAATTTAGTTATGTTCATCTTTAGATACATAGTTCAGCTATGTTCACTTTTTGAGGTATAATTTAGTTATGTATAAAATAAAATGACAAATATAGAGAAAACTCATAGGAACTATGATTCAGGCTATTTGCTACTTTGATGACCTCAGGAATTGATACTGACGATCAGTAAGCAGAGAATTTTGTTGTCTTTCCATATTTTATACAATAATAAATAATCGGATATTGAATTTAAAGAAATAGACAATGACATATACAATTTTTGCACAAAGGACGTCAATCCAAATGAAGGCATACTTTAAAGTTTGCACAAAGTATCTTTTTTCACAAAATTTTCAAACGAACTTTAAATCATCTTTTTAATAAACTCAACTTTTCAAGCAGCTTGCGTGCACGTCATAAATCAAAACATTACTGCACATAAATCGAAGGGACAAATGACAAAGGGCCAAATGTGTAACCAACTTGTTTCTCCTGACGAAACCTACATAAAAGGTAAAATACAGAAGTTCAGCATACAGAAACCAGGAAAAAAAAACAGAAGACGTGCTTATATGGGGCTTTTCATTTTCTTCTTTATTATTAAATTCAATGTATATGGATCTTGAAGAGCCATCGATCACAGCTCATGTATAAAGCTGACGCACTTGATTTTTTACAGCTCATATAAAAAGATAGATTTTAGCATTTTTTTTTTCTTTGCATTTATAACCCTTTCATACACACTTTGGACTCAATGCAAATTTTTAGAGTGGTTGCATGTAGGACCTTTATTTTTTTGCGTAGCTGTTTGAAAATCATATCATTATTGATATTATTCCATTGATAATATCTCCATACTTTGAGATAGGAAACGTGCATCTGACCGGGTACATAAATGGTTCGATGCTGGTACCTTATGAAGCTTTCCAATTATCTGATATCACCTTCTGATCTTTTGTATTTAGTCGTTTGAGCACCTAAATCACTCGCACAGAAAGGAGTGGACACCTAGATGAATAAAAAAAGGAGCATTTCTGCACCGAATCGCATGATGTTGAAGAGTTCTATGTCAAAAGCAATTGATGCTTAGTAGTTTATTGGAAACTAATTATAGGATTGTTTTTAGAAACCAATAAAGTGCAAAGAAAAAGACGACTGACAACACAATCCACTCTAAATTGTAAGGGCCATAGTTAATGATAGATAAATTGATGAGAACTGACCTGAACAAAGCAAAGCTGCAATTGCGTGTAGAACACTTAAGTTGTGACCCAAAGAGAAGAAGGCAGCACAATTAGATGGCACATGGCAGAGACCCTGAGAGAGCATCAAATTAAGTTCAACTTGACAATTAATAATGAACTCTTTCTTTTTGGCATTGAAACCCTAAACTTTTCTGGTTTCTTTTGAACTGTATCATAAAAAAGGTTATACTACTAACCATGATTATTTCATCATCAATATATAAATAATATTTCGTTTAAATAAAAACTCGTTTTGCTATTCAATTTTTGACCCTGCATAAAATATCGTCTCAATCTTTACATCATTTACCATTTTTCCAAATTCAAAATATAAAGCTGGTAAAAAGCTCTCACGTCTTTAATTCCCAAAGTTGCCCGGTCCACATCATCCTACGTTACACCAGAATAATGTCAGATACAAAAAAAAAAAAAAATCAAAGACGGTTCTTCTTTAGTACTCCTATAATAGAATAATCAGTTTTAATTTATGTGCTACAATCCATATCTTAAATAATCCACCCTTGACCACGATTTTCTGTCATTCTAGGGGTATGTTGGTGAGAGTGTACAGTTGGAACTTGAAGACAATAGGTGGTTGACTCGTGTCAATTTCTATCTTCGCAAAAAACTCGTGGAAGTAAGATGAGAATTTTCAAATTAACCTCAAGTATGCTTAATAAGTTCAAGAATTTAAAAATTGGCATCCCCAACTCTTACAAATAATGATAAACCAAAGCATAATAATAACTTATCTAATAAAGAAAATTGAAAATACCTCTATTTTTTATCCTAATTAAGCCAGCTGTTATACCAGAGGAATGGAATTGTTCCATTTTGTTTGGTTCCTACAACATTTGATAATATTATTTCTATAGGATATAGCAAAAAAGACCCAGAATTGAGATAAAACTACAAAAAAAAAAAAAATTAAAAATAGAAGTTCAAGGGGCTTAACATCGGTTATGCACTTTGTATAAATTGAGATTTCAACAACTTATTACAAACTAAAAACAGGTTCAGCCACAACATTTTTTAGGTTGGCTATGACCTTTTCCTCATAATCTCTATTCTATCATAATTCTAAATAATTGGTGTTTGTGAAGTAAATCTTACCCGAAAGGGACAAAATTAGAAGGGGAGGAGCAGCCACAACATTGAAGGTATGGAGAGAAGAAGAGGTTGAAGATGGGACGAAATTGGCGCCTGAAGGAGAAGGAAGTGAAGACAAAGAGAAACGGAGGAACTGGCGAGGGAACGGAGAGGAAGGATGAGGGTGCAGGGAATGAGGCATATTTGGTAGAGGAGATGTGAGGAGGAGTGGCGATAGAGAGGAGGGATGAGGGGCATGGGGTAAGGCCGTGAGGTGGGTTTGGCAAAGACGCCAAGAGAAAAAGAGTCACAGAGGAGGGAAAGAGATAAGAAAGAGGGAAGTTTGGTTAATGGATCATATTGATCACCATATTGGAGGGGCAGATGGTGGCGTGGTGTTGGCCGAGGAGGACATGGAGGGGACAACAGAAAAGAAAAACCTAGACTTCGATGGAGGAAGCCAAGAAGTGGGAAGTCGGGGGAGAAGGGGACCGGATTTCAGCGAAAAAATAACAGCTCAAATTGCCGTGTCGAAACTGAAAAAAAAAATAGCGACCTCCGACACCCACGGGATTTAATTAATACTATAGATATGTTTCCCTTTATATTTTGAGCAACTTAATTAAGCAATAGAGAAAAGGGTTCAAACAACTTAATTAATAGCTAAGTGTGATTTCAAATAATATTGCATTATTACCAAATAAATTGGTATATTATGGCAAGCAACAGTTATATATTTTCTTTTACTAAAAAGCACACAAAATTAAATACATACTGTAGTAATAATAGTAATGGCACATATTAGTCAACTTATCATAAAGTTAAGGCTTTGTGTTGGCTTATTTCATTTTATTTATGCTTATTTAATTGACGTTCAGAATAAGCAGAGGAAAGCTAATATGTACTTATTTAATATGATACTTAACTAAAATTGAATTTCTGGTCTTCAATCACCAAAATTATCATCAGCTTGGTCGAATTTTTTAAAAATAGAAAGGAATTTATGAAAATGTATTCATATTGACAGGCAAAGTTGAAAGTAATATATTTTAAAAAAATGGAAAATGAAATTCAAAGGAAGCATGGCTGGAAACTTAATTGATAGTCAATCCAATTTACAATAGGTTAGAATTGAGAAATACCAGCCTATCACGAGACCTGGAACTCTTCATCCCTCCTTTGATGCTCTCATGCACTTCCCCTCCTTATCACTCGACCAAATAGGCAGTTGTGCAGACGAGAAGGTGGATCTGGTGCCAGTATGGCAGGGGATGTGTCAGACATAGAGCAAGTGCATTGTACCAGTATAGAAGGTAGATCTGGTACCAAACCAATACCGATTAGCAAGCTCACAATCTGAATTTAATATCAAAACAAAATTTTTTTAATATATGTCGATCAAATGCAGTGCATATTTGAATTTGTTAATCACTATTTGCAAACATGCCATGATTGTGCACATTTAAGAATGATAATTCGGTTTCCAAACATAATGCACTTCCCCTCCTTATCACTCGACCCTTTAATAACTCCTTTTTATCTGATATTTAAATCTGAACCATAGATCATGTTAATTAACAAAATCAATGATCCATATTTGATATTAGAGGGGTGTAACTCCTTTTTATCTGGAAGTTTACGTCTTTTCTATTTAAATCTGGAAGTTTACGTCTTTTCTGACTTTTGATGGTCCTTTAATTAACATGCAAAAATGGAAAACAAAATATCAATTGCAAATGGCAGATCTCATCTCCATCATTGCAGGTCTGATGCAAATATCAATTAAAAATAAAATAACTAACAATGAGATATTAGAACTTGGAAGTAAGATCTAAACAAAATAATCTGATTCCTTCGGAGGCAACACTAAACTAACACAAATCGATCCTACATATGTGACTTTTCAATGAATCGAATAGAAAAGTGATTGATCGAACTTGATAAGTGCTGTCGAACTTGTCGTACAGGAACCTGGATGTGGTTTGGTACAAAGGTCTATCCAAAAAACTCATGCAATTTAAAAGCAAATGGAAGATAAACACAGGAATAATAATTTAAGGTAACATTAAAATTCTATGCCTATGAGTAGAGATTAGTATAAACCAATTGCAAATGTAGATTAAAAGCATGGTAATGGTGAACTAACAGTGAGCATTGAAGGAAGAGAAGCGAGCAGATTAGCCCTCCAACAATAGTCATTAGTTCTGATGAAGCGAATTTTCTTTTATACATTTTGGAGAAGTGAGAGGATAACAGAAAACAGCAGGGAGGAATAGATCATGGATATGCCAGGAGTCGCCATTGTTTCAATCCTGTGTAATTGCAATAGAAAAAGAACAAATCAACCCAAATCTCACAACAAGTAATAATTTTCATCGATCTGACACTTATTTATGGAAAGTATATTAGAAAAAATAAAATAAAACAAAACAAAAATCGTTCAAAAAGAGAGAAAAATTGAGGAAGAGATCGACAAAGATTTCATCGGTAATAGATGGGAGTTTTTGAACAAGTGGTTGATCTCTAAGAAGTTAATTGATGGAGTATAAATACGTAGAAGAGATCTGAGAAAGATCTTACTGTCTGCTTTATGACCTGGCTTGGATCGATAAACCCCAACCCTCCTCCTTCCGTCGAAAGGCCGCCGCCGTCGCCCGTCAACATTTTATTATTCTCTTCTTTTACTCAGCAGTAGATGATTTGGGATGACGCAATTGTCATGGGTGGAGCAGGGAGCGGCCATTGACTCCGAGATCCGACGGTAGCACCACCACCGAAAAGTCGTCGGTCACCTCCCTTCTCGCCATCTCCGCCAAAGTAGGTTGCCAAAGGTATGTTGTCTTGTTCCCTCTTCAATCGCTAACTACGGTACACAGAAGAAATGAGGAAATGAGGAGGGGTTTTGACTTTTGTGCGTGGTTTTCCTTTTCTGATAAAATTGATGCAAATGGAATAGGGAGCTGTTATTTTTATTATTATTATTTTTTTTGAACAATAAAGCCCGTAGGCAAGGGGTACCCGTATCCTCTGGATGGTTTATTCAACCATCCACTGGACGTCTTTCAATCCGAGCCGTCTGATTTAATCTAAACAGTTAGATTTTTTCGGGCCTATCAATCTTAGTATCATGTACCGGACATTTATGACCATTGAGATTTAATCAGACGGCTGAGATCAAAACCATTCACTGGATGGCCATCCAAAGATGCGAAGTCTAGGCAAGGGAGCTGTTATTTGATGCAAATGGAATAGGGGAGCGAAATAATAGGTGCCTGAACCCTTAACGCGCGAAATAAAAATAAATAAATTTGCGTAACACAAAGTCGATTCATTGCGCTGTGATAAACGAACCAAAAACTTACCGATCCACCGCCAGCCACTTTCAGATAAAAGATCATCCTTTATCTAATCCATATTTAATATTAGAGGAATGTATCTTTTTTTTATCTGAAAGTTTAAGTCTTTTCTATAGATGCTTTAAGAAGTAGTATAGATTAGTGATATCAACTTGCAAAATTCTAGAAATTAGGTTATGAAAACATTCAAATTTGCCCTTTCCCAACCATGTGCGGCTTGAACAAATCAAGAATGATTCCTATCAGTGGAAATGGGGGTCGCTTAATTCAAAAACGTGCATCGATCTCCCAAACAATATATCAGCCTCTTTTAGAATATTATTTTCTTTTATTCAGAAAATTCTGAAGTTCGAAGACACAATAATGCCTGTGACAAATTTCAAGTCTCGTCACTTGATACGAGGTAAATTAGCCAGGTTCTGAGGTTCATCTTAATCCTCAATTTAAATTTATAAAATAAAATGACCGATTAGAAACATGGTGCCAGTTAGAAACTATGATCCAGAGAATTACATTTACACCTATGCCTCCATTTGGATGAGAGAAAAAGAAGGAGGGAGAAGGAAGAAGAAGAAAAAAAAAATTATAAACAATCCAAACTCTTCACAAAGTTACACATTTCCCAATACTTCTTCCCACTTCTTCTCTTCTTCCCTTCTTCCCACACCTATCCAAACGAAGCCGAAGACACAAAAACACAAAAACACAAAAACACAAAAACAAGCACCATGCGGTATGTGAGCGGGAATGCCTTATGGCAGCCGACACTAACTAGACAAGCCGCGAACCAATAGGCGTTGAGGAAACGCGGGATGAGGATAAAGAAAGGGATGGATGCATAGATGAGGTGTTTGGCGAAATGCCTGAGAAGGAAGAGAAGAGAGAAGGTGATAGGAAAAGAGAGGAGTGTAATGAGAAGCGTAGGAATGAGGAACTCGAGAAGAGTTGAAGAGGTGAGAAAGGGAGAAGAGGGGAGGGATCGAGAGAGAACGCAGGAGGAGAGGGAAGGGTTGTAGTGAAGTGGGAAACAAGGGTCTTGTCAGGGTTACGACGAGCGAGGGAGAGAAAGCCGATGGCGAAGGTGGAGAGAGTGAGGAGGAGAAAGAGGAGGAGGAATGGGAGGTCGCGAATGGGGCGTGGGGAATGGGTGTAGGAAATTGGGGCTGGGTATTGGTCGGAGTAGGAGGCCGAGGGGGCGAGGAGCGGCTGCTCCATCGCGGAAATGGACGGCTTTGGTTGATCCGAGCTGCTCATCGGACAGCGAGCGGGTGAGGAGACGTGGGAGACTAGGAGATGGGACGGACGGAGTGTGGGAGAGAGATGAGTAAGATCAAAGGATTTTAGTCATTACTCACTAATGGGAAAAAAAATAATGAGAACAATTCTCATTGGCACCGTTTGGATATAGGAAGAATGAAGAAGGAAGAAGGAAGAAGGCCCAAATTTATTATAAACAATCCAAACTCTTCACAAAGTTACACACTTTCCAATACTTCTTCCCACTTCTTCTCTTCTTCCCTTCTTTCCACACCTATCCAAACGGAGCCTAATATCATAGATGCATTCCGAGTTCTTCTCGATAGGCATGAATATAGAAAAAGAAGAATAGTGAATGAACGAAAAAGTTTTATTGCTCATGCACAAATATATCAGATTGTATATTCATGTTTACTTTTTTGTTACAAATTGAAAGAAATTGGCGAGTTTTGGTGATAAGATTATATTTGGAAAATAAATTGTCAAAAATTAATTATGTTTGGAAAATACATAAAAATAGAATGTTGTCGTTATTCTAGCTCTCATGAAGAGGAATGAAATCCACAAAAAAAAATATTAATGAATGAAAAATAGTATTATTCACACATAATCACATCACATTATGTATATCAATCTCTTTTTTTGTTATTTATTGAAAACGAGCTACGAAATCCGAATACAATTTTTTTTAATAATTCAGGGCACAACGTCATTATGGTCTAAGAGAAGATTGTGAGTTTGTTTTCCTCTAATGATAAATTTTCTTTATAATTTTGAATTAAGAAAGTTCAAAAATCTGTTTTATGAAAAGTGAAGTACAAGTATTTTTCTATCCAAAAAAAAAAGTATAAGACATTTTATATAAATTATATATTTTTTTACTAAACTCCATTGTCTAGGATAGTTTTGGCCATTGAAATTAGGAAACGGAGAAATAACTTTCTCTATTTTATGGTATGATAATAAAGATGTGCACGTACGACATAGCTTCGCAAGATCCTTCAAATCACATGTTAACTTGGTGCGAGAAGTCTTAAATGAATGCTCAGGTACATCTATATGATCTATTAATTTTCATTATTTTTTCTTTACCGGAGTTTCTCAAATCATTTACTTTCTTTACTTTTATCCAATTTTATTGTGATTAGTTCAATTTGTTGTTGAAATATGATAATTTAGCATCTGATTAAATATCAAGAGTTATAATCTTAACTATATTATAGTATATCTTAATTTCTTCCAATGTCATAAACTCATAATACATTTTAAATATTTATTTTGTATGATTAAATATTTTATGGAGTTTAAGCAGATGCAAATTTCGCTTTAAGAAAAAATATATGATTGTTTGTTAATGGGAAATCCATATATCATCGAGAGAAATGTATTTCCCGTGAAAAAAAAGCTACAAAGTAATTATAAGGAATGAATTTAAATAAAAAATATGTCATTTATGCATGCAATTTAAATATAAATATGTCATATCCAACTAAGTAATAATAAGGAATGAATTTGTCGACCAACTTAGTTAAAGCCGATTTTCAATTTTGAAATTAGAATGGTGGTTTTAGTACGACTTTTGAATTAAGAAGTTTTTAAAGTTTTTTTCGAAACCTAAGAAGTTTTTAAAGTTGGCAAAGTCAGATCTAGAATTCCGAAATGATAGTCAAATATGTGTCGTCCAGGAGAACTCCAAATTAACAAACAATATAAGAGAAACATTCTTTTATTTTTTATGTGATAGGGCTAATATTAAATTCTTGACTGTAAGAAGGCCTTTTAAATTTTTTTAATATTTCAAGCCTATCCACCACATTATACTTGAAGCCACATAAATACATCACAAAATTCAAAATAAGATGAATATAACTAACTGATATAGAAGAGTCAAACAATATGCAAACAAAATAAAAAATTTACTAGCGTAAAATCATAAATGTGATAAATATTAATTACATCATCATAACAAAAATAACACCAACATTAACAACAATGTACAATAATAGTAATATTAATTAACATAGTCGGCCGGATGCAGTGGCTCCAGTAGCGTATATATGCTTAGGTTGGTCTGAACAGGCCTGATCTGGAGGGAATTGAAACTCAGGAAAAACCTTAGGGTGGTTTGGAGCAACAACAACTACAACTACATATATTATTACCCTTTATCTTCACGCATTGGCTTTTGAATGTATCGTCATTAGGGAAAACCGCTGTACTGCAGTGTTTGTAGCATTTCGTCGGATCGCATTTGTTATCAAGGAATAAAAATCCTTTTTCCGTGGTGAAGTGGCAGCTCTCTAATACAGTAGGCGGACGTCCACCTATTGCTCCTGCATATATATTCAGTAAATTTTTTTGTCATATATATAATATATGATATAAAGCCATAATTAGTCATTGTTGATAAGATTCAGCTCTTGATCTAGTAGTAAAGAGCAATACATCTTTAATAAAAGTCACAAGTTCAAAACCTCCTGATTTGAGATTCTTTCATAAATATTTAATTTCAAAAATAAATTGGAGAGGCTTTACTCCTAATTTATCTTTAAAAAAAATTAATCATTTTTGAAGAGACAATAACCATATGAAAGTTTGATGATCGCTCAACAGAAAAAACAAAAGAACACACAATTAGTTAATACATCGATAAACAATTAAAAAGCTAGTTTGAGTTATAGTACACCTTATCCGGTATGAGCGAGTTACAAGAGTACACATATGAATCCCTACGGGGAGTTGGAATGTTCAAAAAAAAAAAAAAGTACACATATAAATCGATGGTACATAAATTGGCATACTCATCCTGTTATTTTCTTGACCCTAATGTTATTATTTTCTTGCCACAAAAACTATTAGCTTCAATAGGAAGAATTGGTTACATCCATCTAATTAACTATGGCTCCGTTTAGATAGGTGTGGGAAGAAGGGAAAAAGAGAAGAAGTAGAAAGAAATATTGAGAAGTGTGTAACTTTGTGAAGAGTTTGAATTGTTTATAATTTTTTTTCTTCCCTTCTTCATTCTTCCTCCTCCTTATTCTCCTATCCAAACGGAGGCTATGGTAACTACTTCAACCTCGCTAAATTATATTTACAATATATGGTGCAAAATAATTAAAGAAAGAAATAAAAAGCACGAAACTATAAACAACTAAACAAGTTAAAAGAAAATATACCAGAGGATAGAATGACAACAACGATCAGAAGAAGAATTGGGCTCAGAAAAGAAATTTTCATTATTTTTTTAATGAATTGTAGACCGTGGTATGACTGATTGTAACAAGCAAGGTATTTATAACAAGTGAAATTTTTTTGTTTCTAATAATAGCTTTGCGACAGTTAAACTTTCAAATAATGCGTGATTCACATTGCATTGACCAACTCATGTTATTGTGATCTAGAAGTTCATATTGAAAATATCTATTTAACCACATTAGAATAAAGTTAACGCAAAACGTGCAAAGTAATTTCATTAAGCCTAATTAATAGGTATCATTAGAAAATTTTTTTTACCAAATGTACAAATTTGGTGTCATGTGGCTGGAATTTTCACATTATTAGATCCAACAAAATTCCGAGAAATCAATACCAATGAAATGTAATCCCGCATAAAAAAAATTATCAAACCCTTAATTCTCTTATATGATAAACTTTTTCATATTTATTGCATAACAAAAGATACAAATCTTAACAAAATATATGACGCATTATTAGATACAAGCCGATAAATTAAGATGGTTGTTAAAGACAAATTCAATGTAACCAAAAACAAAAAAATCAAGAACCAAAAAGTGAATAATAAATTTGCTAGAGCAAATCAAATAAGTCCGGAGTCTGGACTAACGTATACTACACTTGTTAATAAGTGATAGCATCTGAGGTGTCTTTCGGTTATGGTTATAATGCTGTTTTATACCGTCTTTGCCTTCTTTTTTTTTTAAAAAAAAGAAAAAATTGATATCAACTCAATTATATATAGGGTGTAGATTGGAAATTTTGCTAAGGACCTGCTCCAGAACCTGGTGGGAAAATGAAAGGAAAGGGGTGGGAAGAGAAGAGGAGTACACTCTAAATTTGGGTGTAATCACAAGTGCACATTTCTTCTTATTTTTACATAAGAGTTAAAGTCCATTCTCCCTCATTCTCCTTGACTTTCCTTCAAATTTAAGTTTCTGGAGCAGGATAAAGACCTTGGACAAGAAAATGACAGTTCACTTTCTCTCTCATCCTCTTCCATTCACCCCTTCATCCTCTTCCATTCACCCCTTCTGGAGCAGACCCTAGTGAATTTATTACACACTCGTCACTCAGTGTCTCCATGTTTCCATTTGACAATAATCTAAGTTATTCAGCATGACATTCGAGTTATTAGTTCTTATAAATTTGAGACGTTAATTGTTATCAGGCAAATCAGATTGTGTAGTATCTCAATTCTCATTCATGAATTACCAATCAATACATACACGCAATGTGTTCGAACACGGCTTGACACGACACGGTACGACACAGTTAAACAAGATACGACAACTTAAACATGTCATGTTTTTAGACGCGTCATGTCCGACTTTGATGGCACAAACACGACACAATTTTAAAATCCGAAAAAAATACTATTTTTTTTATAAATATGAAATTTGGTCTACAAGAAGATTTCAATAGGGATATATCATATTGGACGATTTGGATCGGTCATTTTGATGCAGATAAAAAAATTTAGATCACTATGCGCGGATACGTCGAAGATCCAATCATCAAAATCAAAACATATATTATTCGGCAGTTTAAGATCAGACTCCGAAACAACTATTCGTGTATAGTTCTCCAGACAGTATTTTCGCGCGGATCTTTTGTTGCTGCAGCTCATTATGTGGTCATATAATCAAGCACGGTTCAGCGAGCATGGTCGCAGAAAATCCTCTTTGATCTTCCTTCTGGTCGGCCCATCTTTGCTTCTTCGATGTGGCCCGTCTGATGAAGAAAATTTAGCTCTTTTTTGCAATACCTGCTGGTTCATTTGGGAAATGAGAAACAACAAGATTTTTAAGAAAGTCGGGGAAGATGCAGGCAGAACCTGGTTTCAAGCAAAGCATTTAACTAAACTTTATAGTAATCTGCACAGTCAGGAAACCATCAGGACTAACCTCATAACCATCTCAGATCCGGCTGCAAGGATTATCTTGGTCGATGGTTCTTGGGTGCATCCTACTCAGGGAGCTATCGGAGTGATCTCCTTTGATTTGGATGATTGTGCAAATCATTTCACTGCATACATGTTCAATTCCCCCCATGCCTTTCATGCAGAACTGATTGCGGTCAAGGAAGCGATGTTCATTGCACAGTTCTCCTCCCAATCCTCACATACCTCCTAGATTATATTCACAGATTGTAAAAAACTTTTTCAAACTATTGTCCAAGGAATGCCAACCGGGGAGATGGATAATCAAATTTTGCCGGACTTTCCATTTACCAGAAAAACAAAGAGAAAATATCCTTACAGCTAGCACCGAGAGAGAATGTCAATCAAGCACACCATGTGGCACAGCTGGCTAGAAGAGGTCACATACGGCTCAATGGCTACCCTACGGCGCAGGAACTGGCGACAATGGGGAATCTCCCGCTGTCACTGCAGATGAATTTGAAGAGAAAAATTAATACAGTTTCTGATTTCTAGCAAGCTTGGTTTTTGGCTTTAACAAGTTTCATACCTGCCTCCTCGTTGCCGGGCTCCTTCCGTTGCCTCAAGCTTCCTTCCCCGGGACATACTTTGGTGGTTTGGTATTTTTTTCCGTTTTTGCTTTTCTTTCTTTTGTTCTGTCTTCGGTTTTCTGGAGGTCAAAAGGGAAACATGGTTGTATTATTACGGAATGAATGGGACTCTGTGACATTTATTTCCCCCTTTTTTAATTGTTGTCGGTAGGTAGAAAGTGGGTGGGAAATCAGTATTTTGTAACCTCCTCTCATTTCCTTTTTAGTGTATTTTTGGCCCACGGGCCTTCGGAGCCTCAAAAAAAAAAAAAGATGTGGCCCGTCTGATTGCATATGTTGCCTATCGTGTCGCTTATCCCTTCTCCGCTGCCATCTTCTTGTCTGCCTCGATTTTTCCACTCTGCTTTGCTTCGTCCCTTTGGCTTCTCAAGGGTCACCGTTCCCTGCCTCGGTTTTGTCCGCCATGTGGTCCCTGTACGGAGGCCTATCGGAGTATGCTCCCGGTGTCTACGCCGCTCCCTCAGCTTTTCAGTCCGCGGCTCATGGATGGTCTATTTCGTTCCTCGGTCTTCCTTTCTTCGTTTGCTCCATGCGCTCGGTATTACCTCTAGATCCTTCCCTTTGTGCTTTTTTTCATCTACTCCCCGATTGCATCGCATTTGTTCCTTGCTTGGGTAATATTTTCTTCTCTTCTTTATCCTTTTTTCCGATTTCTATATCTTTCTGTTTGCATGATCTACCTGATTTTTCTCATCTCGCTTTCTTTCAGGTTGCTGCTACGCTCTATTGCTGCTTCCCCTTCTTCCTTGCCTCCTCGAAAGCTTCTGCTTTTGCTGACGTTTGTTCTGTTATCTTTATTTCGCCAGGTTTCTTTTTCCATTTTTATTGCTTTCCTACATGCAGTCGTCTTGGCTCATATTTCTTTTTCTCATTCAGCCATTTGCAAACTTCTTTCCTTCTGCTCATATGTTTTTTTGCTATTTTATTTCTTTGTTGCTTTACTTGCAGGTTCATCTCCACTTTGCAGCCTTTTCTTCTCTGCTGGTCTTCGTGTGTTCCTGTTCCTGCTTGCTCTTTCCAGGTAAATTTGTTGCTGATTTTCTTCTTTGGTTTATATAATCTTTTAGGCTGTTAGTGCGATTTGCATTACGTTTGTGTGCTCCTTCAGTGTTCTGTTGCTTTTGCTTGCTAGCACTTAAAAGAATTAATTATCCTTTTTGCTGGGGTCGTCTCCATTTCTTCTTCCTATTTTGTTTTCTAATTTTTGAGCTTGATTACAAATTGGCCTGAACTTTTTTCCTCCTTTTTTGTTGCTTTGCGGGTCCGTGCTTCTATTTTGGGCTTATCATTCAATCCTCCTTGCTTCTGAATATTTCAGGGTTGTAATTTTTCCCCTTTTATCCATTCATATTTTCATGTTCCTTTCTCTGTTTCTTTTCCTACATCCACGATTTTGATTATGCAACTAAATCACGTCAAAAATAGTGTGGTGACAAATAGCTTGGTGTACTAAATTGCCCATCCTAATATTCATACTGTTTCTCTTTTTCTCTAGAACTAACTAAATAAATTATAAATTATAGATCAAAATGTTCTACCTTGCCATTGGTACACGAAACAACAAAATTAATGTTGCTCTATTTATGAAAATTAGAACCAACGACAAGAGACTATGGTGTTATTTTTATGTTCTCTCTCTCAGGTAACAATTCTCAATTGAAATAATTTTACTCTTATTGACTTGATCACAAGCTAAAGTAATTAGTTTTGTTTTCTTTTATGAATTTTTTTGGTACTGCCATTCAAATACTCAGTTTATGCCTATGAACAGTAATTAGTTTGTTTTCATGGGCATAAAAATCATGTGCTGAGAATCTAACATTTTTTTCTTATTTTTTACTATTTCAGTACAAGTGCTACATTCTTGATGCCTCATTGTGATTAATTTCAGTGTGCTTCTTTTCTTTCAACGTAGGTCATTTCAATTTGTAATTGTTTTTATCTAATATGATCTTATATATGCGCAGTACCACAAGGAGGAGGAGAAGGTGATTGCTTGGTTTGAAGACACTTTGATTTGGTCTGCAGTTAAGGTACCACCCATATATACTGGCCACTATTCAATGCAAATGTTGATTGCTCCAAAAAAAACGAAGAGAAATTTAACAGGTGTTAAAACACAATAGTATACATTGTTATGATATTTCGTGACATTCATCTGTCTGTAGCAATACCAGTAAATGATCCAACTAATCTGTCATGGAATCCTGTGAGATATATATATTTTTTGGTATATATAACCTTGCAAACATTTGAGTTCCCTTGATAAGATTTTTCATGGTACATGTGGGTCAGATGGAACAAAAAGATATTTGAGGAACCATAGTCGTATTATTTAATCTCTTTGTTTTCTCTATAATTAGCTTTTTGATCGATTGATTTACATATACAGACCTTTTTGTTGGATACCAGTAACCAATTTACCAACATATGTTTGGATGGGCTCTTAGCGTTTGGCCCATGGCACTGTAGTCTGTTGAGATTTTTTTTTTTCTTTTTTGTTTGCCTTTAAGTTCTTTTGCTTTTTCTTGGTTATTATCCTTTTACATTGTTATCCTCTCTTTCTAGGTTTGGTTTGCATATGGTGCAATCAAAGTGGATACTGGTAGCATAAAAATGTTAAAAGGTATCCTTTTTTCCCTTCTCTTTGCTATGCTCTTTTACAGGGCTACTTCAGCCTTTACTCTCATTTATTCATTTCTTTGGGTTCGTATATTAAAAGTATCATTTTACAGTCACATCCTTTATTTTGTGTGTTTTTTGATGTTGTTCTCAATTTCTTTTTGCTGAATTTAAATGATTATTGTTTGATAAATTAAAATAATTTTGAAAATTAATTGAAATGAACTGATGAAAATTAGTGGTATTATCAGTTTCAGATTCCTGATCAAATTTAAAGTCATGTGAATAGTTTACATTGTAAAGAATAAAAGAATCAATGTATTTTATTTCATATTAGACATGTACACTGGAACAATTGAAAGAATAGTGAACTTTTTAGAGAGTCATATATCTCCTTCGTTCTCTCTCTGTGTTCTTTATTCTCCCTCAACTTCTCCATCTCTAGGTCCAATCTTCAGAACACGTTTGATGTATATTCATATTTGAATAAACTATACAAATCTAATAATATTGCTTCTTATTTTTTTGTTTGGGCATGTGCCAATAGAGCTTGCTCTACTTACTTTTTCTTTAATTTGATCGCAGGTGCTTTCTTAACTTAATTGGCTTCATGATATCAGGTCATGGCTTTTCTATTGAAGGTAAACTCCCATCTTTACAGATTAATGTGTTTGATTATATTAAGCAATAATAATCTGTATAATATTATAATTAATTAATTAATTATAAATGAATTTGATTAGTTATTCCGAGTCTCTTCAGGCCAGGAAAAAGAATATGATATTACATGCTCTTGCAGGTGCCATACATTAGTGTTTTATGCAAAGCTATGTGAGTTGTACCTGAGTTATGACCCCATATTTAGTTTCCAAAAAAAAGGAAGATTTGTTTCATGATACATTGCATCTCATGCTGATCTTTAATTGGTATTTTTTACATGTGATCAGATTTTTTCAGTGCATATGCAGATCGTTTAACAGGATTTGATCAAATTTTTTCCCTAGGTGAAGATTAGGTATTATGTTCTTTCAATCTAATTGGAAATTAAAATATTAATTATGTCAGAATAGTTAAATTGCGTTTGGTTTAATTAATTATAGAGAAAATGAAAGGGGCATAACACTCGAAAAAAATTCTTACCAAGTACATGGACATGATGGAAGAGGCCAAAACAATTTACCAATAACTGATAGATAGCTGTCAAAAAATTTTGTACAACATTGCTGGACATGAGGACACGAAAAGGATTAAATCTAATCTCATTCGATTTATCAATATCAATTGCATCAAAAGATTTTGTTTCCTCACTTGAATTTATAATTTTCATCCCTTTTAATTTGTCTTATTTAGGAATATGTAATTAGTTCTTTTGTCCTGCAATATTTGGTGCATGAATGGCTAAAGAGAAGATATTGATATTCTGTTTATGTTCTAAAATTCATAGATATGAGTTGGCAAGTTTTAGATTGTTAACATTTCATTTCAATTAGAAAAACAATTTTGGTACACGTTTTATTTGATATACTTTTATATCAAAAACTGTGTAATGTTTTTTGAGTATTATTGGTCGAGTAGTCAAATATTTGGTTGAATTAATCTTTTAATCTACATTTATTCATAAATTGGCATAAAACTAAATTTAATAAAAGTTATAAAAAAAATAGATCGCGCAACGCGCGAGATGCCCACTAGTACATTATTATACACTATATATATTATTCTATATATATCATCAGTATTCAGTGTTATAATTTATAAATAAAGATCAGTATACGCGGATACGTCGAAGATCCAATACATTTTTATGCGTGGGAGTCCGGTTAAATTTTTTTTAGTAACAATCGACACGGTAGCGAATTTGTTTACGGTCTTAATCATTTAGTATGCATTGATATAGAAACTATATAACCAAATGTGTTGCTGTCAATTAAGATGGTTAAAATGACCCGTCTTAACAAGAAATGCTTTAAAGGAAATGCATAAAATTAGTGCAATCCGGCAAAACCCAACCTTCCATCTGCGCCGCTCATCCTCTTCTCTCTTTCTCGCTTAGCCCTCTCTCCTTCTTTGATCGCCTCTCCCACCTACTTCTTTCTCAACCGCTCCAGCCAAGGACCCCACCTCCATCACATTCCTCATCTCTTTTCCGTTGTGGCTCCCCCCGCCAAAGCCCAACCATACCTCTTTTTCTCCCTCTCGATCTCCGATATAGTTGAATCTGTGGTAGTAGAGACACCAACACCACGTCGTGGCCGAAAAAAGGCCGCAAGACACCTTCTAAGATGGTGGCCCCTAGGTCGCCAGAACGGTCTATTAGGAAGTCAACTAGGAGGTTAGCTGAGAGCACAAATCGTGCAAATTCTACAAGAATTGTGGAAAAAAATATCCCTTGATCCAGATGACGACAACAAAGCTCACACAGGTGCTTTGATTCTTCAAACATATTTATTTCAATTTGTCAAATGTTTACAAAATTAGGGAATTTTTTATATAGAATGATGAAATGATTTTATTTTTAATTTTTAGTTTCAAATATTTGGAATTGGAGAAAGAGCTACAGCTAAAAGTACAAAAAGGTGAGGAAAAATTTTCTTCGTTTGATATTCAATTAAGATTTTCCCATTCAAATTTTCAGTTCTAGCAATTAGTGAGACAACTCCATGTCACAATTTAGATATACTGGGTAAAGAAAGAGGAATTTCAAATTTTGTATGAATTTTCATAATGAAAATTAATGGTCCTTTTTCTAATCTGATTTTTTGGTTAATTTTCAGAAAGTACTATAGTTGTAAAAGCATGTAATAGTTAGTCAAAAATTTGAATGGTACTGCACTTCTTTCAATGGTTCCTGTTATACAATTATTGATAATCGTTATCTTTAGGTATGCAACCAAAATTGATATATAATATTGAACTTATATTCTGATTGGTACTGAACTTTTTTTTTTTGGGATGAATTTAAAACAAGCCATAATAAATGTTTTTAATTGTCTTTTTTGATGTTTCTCTTTCCTGACGTTTCAACTTTTTTCTCAATATTATGGCTATATATATTGATATTCTTTTTCCTTGTCTTTTTCTACTCCCTTCTTATTATTCTCAATCGTCTAAAGCCCATTTTAATTCCATATAAAGCTCTATTTTGTTTCTTTCTTTGTATCTATTTTGTGACAACAGGTATGCAACAAAAAGTATGAATTTGGCATGCATTAATGAATTGTTATACAACAATGACAAATGTTTGCTACACATAAATGAGAAATATCTTAGGCCCTGATCGGAAACACAAACAAGCACGAAAAGAAAAGAAAAGAAAAGAAAAGAGAAGAAAAGAAAAGAAAAGAAATCTGACGCGAAATCGTTTCCGGCGATCGGCGGTGGTCGGAGGAAATCGCGAGAGTTCAATCGCTCACCGGAGAAAGAGAAGATCCAACGGCCGAAACGAATTCTCGCCAAATTTCTTGGTTTATGAGCGGAATTCACGGAGCCAAAATTTTCTCGCCGACTCTCGCGAAATGAACTCTCGCACACCTCCTTCCTCGGTTCCGATCAGAAGATTTGGGAAAGAGAAAATTCCATTTCCGATTCTCACGCTAAATTTATGGTTTCCGATCACAGCCTTAGTAAAATTGGTGAGCTGTTGCTGACAATTAGTGCAAGGCCTAAGGGAATTAAATATATTAATTTACTGTATAATTAAAGTATTTAAATTTTTTTTTTGTTCTGTTACTGTTTCTTCTTCTCTATATATGATGGTATGTGACAAATTTTTTCTGAACCTTTCAAATTGAGTGGTACTGTTTTTGTAATGCAAAAAATAGTAATCAAAATTAAGATGGTTGGACTAATTTCACTGTTTATTTCTTAATGTATAGGTGACAATGTCTACCGTCATCCCGATATTGGAATTTACTAACAGGATTCTATGAGTTCTGCATTGCCGTGTGTTTAAATTGTGGGATGCTGTTGATCCCAAAAATGACAACATATGGGGGAAGAATTTTGTACTTGCCAACAGAGAGGTATATTCAATTGCTCTATAGTTCATTTATCCAAACGTTTCTTTGAATGCATAGTGTTATATAATTGTATTCTTCCAATTTGACTATTATATTTTGAAATTAGGGAGGTGCAATCCATGGGATTGTCCCTGTTAATATCTATCGACGTATCGAAGGTGATTTTGAGGAAGGATTTGCCTTTGAGATCGGAAGGTTCACGGCTAAACACATAAGAGACGATACCTCATGAATTTACACTAACGTCGTCGAGACAAACGTGCGTAAAGCAGCTGTCCTCCAAATCGATCGATATGCCTTTATCTTTCTTTGTGTTCAAGCGTTTGGAAGACATCGGCACGGAAATGACAGATGACAAAGAACCAATAGGTATGGATATATAATATTGAGGTTTATTGTGAAATTTTTTTATATATTTCAAAAAAAAAAAGAATTCTGACAAACCCTATCAAACTCCTTCGACCTACTTCCCAGATTGTATTTAATCTTCTGTTATTTTACTATAAATGCCGTATCCTTTTAGTAAATCTTTGTGTCATGATCCCTTACCGCTATTATTACCAGAAAAAAAAACTTTAGACACTTGACTCCAAGGTGCATGTCACTGAAGTAACCCTAGGCCTAGATAGACATCACAGCTGCTGCAGATGAAACATAATCAGCCTTAATTTGTTTGAACTCTTGAAACGATAATTTTGGTCAGGAAAACAAAAATATTCTCTTGAAACGATAAATAAAGCAACAATCTAATATAGGGCAACACTATGTTTGAACTCTCTATATATCTTATTGCTTTCTTATAATTTGTTTTTTTAGGTCATTCACTCATTTGTTTTACTTTTGCGCTGTCACAACCCGACAGGGAGGCATGACAGATTCCGCTGCACATACACAGCTTCCCATGTATTTGCAAGAGCTGTCTAAGACTTAACAAATAGAACAAACAAATAGTACTTACATCAATAGGTTTCAGTTAAAAGTTTTAAGCTTGTATATAACACAAACAAGAGGACATATTTATCTCTCTAATAATAGTACAATAAAAACATCAAAATAGTAGTAAACATGGAAGCTGTACTTTGGTTAACTTATCAATTGAACCAATGACAGCAGAGTGGATAGCTCGGTAAGGTTGAATGAATTTTTTTTTTTTTGTTATTGTAACATGAATGTTTAGCCTCCCTAAATGGCGTGCCTAATTCATTGGTAACGGCATGCTTTGGATCATGCTCAATGGTACCTTATTTTTCTGAAGAAAATGGCAACGAGCCAGATAATGTAATTTGTAATTCCAACCATCTTTAATTAATGTAATTAATTATTTTTCCTCTTTTGATTCCTTTGTCTATTATTATTATTATTGGGAGAAATTACAATCGTTAATGCAATTAATTACCTTTATTCAAAATCTGAATCCTACCTATATCATTGTTTGAGAAATTACAGTTCTGTGCCTCTCCTAATAATCATGCAAATAATAATCAATTTATTTTAAACTGAGAAAAATATTCGCTGGATATAGCCCTCTAGTATTGAAAATAAGTAGGGAATTGCCCACCACTTTCCATCGACTAGAAAACAAATATCCTTTACAAGCGATACTCCAAAGATCATTTCTACTACCCAAAAACAAACAACTAATATCTATCTACTTCCAATTCACAGTACGTAAACCGCACCGGGTACCTGGTCTAATGGCCGGTGCCTTCATGTATTTAGAACACTAATTGCAGGTATATATGTTAGTAAAATTACTGATATCAACTTGCAAAACTCTAGAAATTAGGTACTGAAAGCATTCAAATTTGCCCTTTCCCAGCCATAGAAGGCTAGAACAAATCAAGAATGATTCCGTGATCAGTGGAAATGAGGGTCGCTTAATTCAAAAAACATGCATCGATCTCCCAAACAATAATGTTGATAAATTATGTATGCATCTACCATATATCATTAAATACGTAAGAACAGCTGGAGTCAACAGCTAACCACATCAGCCTCTCTTAGAATATTATTTTCTTTTATTCAGAAAATTCTGAAGTTCGAAGATATAATAAAAGGGAAAAAAATAAATAAAAGCATGCCTGTGACAAATTTCAAGTCTCGTCACTTGATACGAGGTAAATTAGCCAGGTTCTGAGGTTCATCTTAATCCTCAATTTAAATTAATAAAATATAATGTTCTTAATTATCATTTCAAATAGCACACAGATATCCTCTTATAGCAAAAAAGGTAGGTTTATTAGAACTGGAGTAAAAAATCAATTTAACATAAATTACATAGTACCACCATCTTAGCATTTGACTTAGGATTAGTACCATCATTAACTTAGGATTAGTTTATGAAACTCCTGGATTTAATTTAGTTGAATTAGTGGAAATCGATAATCTCTCCATCTTTGAAAATCGACTTCCGAAACTATATTTGATGTGCGTTGCATATTTGGAGTTAAAATTAATATAACTAGGATATAAATGTTCGAGGTACGTAGGTCATAGCTTTTGTTTTGATCCTCTCCTTTGTCAAGTTGACTTCATTAATGATTAAGTTCCAACAAAGTATCATGTAATGACGGCTATAAATACCGAAATGGTCTCTCTAAGTGTCATCCAATTACCATATTACTGTTTTTTAATTTCAAGTATTAATGTTTAAATGCATCACTATAAACAGTATATATAGTAGTATTTGGTCCATGGTATTATCGTTTTGTAAATATAATAGGGGTCAATTCTGATGCCAGTGACATGAGTCATGAGTCGTCTATTGGATTGATTAGATAAGGCCACCAAAAGGAATCATTTTATTCCGTTTCAACGCCGACAGGTTGCGCATCTATCATGATCAGACACCAAATTGAGCAAATTCTTTTATTTATTATTATTATTTTGCTGAAAAATTGAGCAAATTTCAATGGCCAGGTACTGTGATTCAGGACACAGGTTATAAATATAGGGACCATTTCTGTATATTGTAATGATCACTAAAAGAAATTTAAACAAGAATTTGGGGGGGGGGGGACACAAATGTTGAAAATATATAAAAGAACATATATAAACTTGATGAAGTTCTTACAAAGTAATTCGTAGCTTTTGACAACATTGCAAGCTTTTTTTTTTTTTTTTTGAAGATAAATTTGGGGGTCAAGCTTAATTGTAGAATGGAAAAGAAAAAGGGAGAATTCAGAGATGTTTAAAATTGGGTGAGGTCGTAATGCTATGTGACAACATTCCTTTCTTTGAAGGATAGATGGCGAAGAGCGATGCCATCAAAATAAATTAAACTAAATTAAATTATAAGGAGTTATATAGAGCTTTTTGGGCTTAAACATTTGTGCCAACATCCCGAACAATACTTTTTGGGTTTAAACTTTAAACATTTGTTCATCGAAATAAGTTGCCTAAATAAATATGATATTTTAGAGTGCTTCTACTGTATATAAGATTTGGACTTCTCATAAGTGGCATGAGAAATATCATAAAATAGTGCATTAGTGGGGATGTGAAAAGATAGAGACGTCATCAGCGTTATATATGTTATATGCACTTAATTTGGCACACATATTTACTTGGGAGTCGCCGAGTACACACTACTTTTTACCTAGAAAAGACACCATTACCCTACGTTAAGCAGGGTGATTAGCAATTTGATTATCTATTGTCAGGTGCAAAGTGGTATTTATAATTTTATATGGTTCAGTCCGTGAAGTAGTTACATTATTGGCAACACCAAAGAACTGAAGAAGCCTCGAGAAACACTTCAAACTGGATAGCATGAAGCCTCGAGAAACACTTCAAAATGGATAGTATGAGTATTTAAATTGGAAATGCCATTTTCATCTAGAAATTCCATTAAAATTCACTTAGGCCCTGATCAAAATCCCATTTTTTTTTTAACGTGGGATTTCATTTCGTTGAAAATTTTTTGATCGAAATAAAAGAATTTGGTGTCATTTGGTTGGAATTTCTATGTAACTAGATCAAACGAAATCCTATAAAATCAATTCAATTGAAATGAAATGAAATGAAATAAAATCCCACGTAAACTTCATTTTGATCAGGGCCTTTGTGTCTAACTAATTATTTTATTTAAAGAAATAAACAATTTATGCTGGGAATTTTCAGTAATGAAACAGGGTCGATCGGCTTTTTCTTAATAAAAAAAAATGATTTACTTTAATTTTCTGTGTATAAAAAGGTGAAATATATACTAGACAAACCCTGAATTTCATGAGCAATAGTTACCGGTGTCTATATTATTTCTTTGATGAAAGTGGAACAAGCGCTACCAATTTCTGTTGAAATCAGAGAATAGATAGATGATAACAGCTCGACTATTTTATATTCTATATAAAGAGTGCATACAACAAGATGCTTTGAACTTTGATCAAGATTCAGGATGTATAATATAGATGCTGAACTCGTGGCTTTTCCACATAAGCACAAGTGCATGAGAATTGATTTAGTAAAACGCATTTTAACTAAACAGTTAACAGATATGTATTAGGAACTTTGCCATAATTGCAAAATGGAAATAAAGCTTTTTAGGAAGCTAAAAGGAAACCCATTAAAATTGCTTTCTATCTTTTCACTATCGAAGCTAGCTGCTAAGGAAGCAACAGAAAACACACTTACCACTACAATATCCTATCGTACTCCCACCATTATCATGGCATTTAAGGCCCACACCACCATTCATTCATCCCAATTCCTTATATAAGAAGAGGTCTCACTCTTATTTTACAAACACAAAGCTTTTCATCCAGTTTATTTCTTGTATAACTACTTCCTTTTGTTGGAAAGACCTGCCAGAGATATCAAAAGAGAGTATACACCGTGTCAAAGAGACAACAATCAAACATGTTACCTAGGAGCCGTACACTTCCACCTAGGATACATGACAGCGTGGTAAGCTTTGGAATTAGAAAAGGGATTTGCTATCCAAATTAGCAAACTACACTAAAAAGGTGTTTGCATCTGTCAATGCATTCACATATTTCTATGAATGGCATGCACGTGTGGATGCTCAGTACTTCCAAGTTTACCGAACTGCCCCCTAATTTCTTATGTGGCTTTTTTTTGTTGATTAGTAACATTAATTATACCTAGTAATGTAAAAATGCAAAATTGATTTGATGCAATGCTTATGTAGACGGATGAGAATCGGGACATGAGGAAATATTTGCAAGTTGAGACCCGGCCAAAATTACAAGAAGATACAGAAACCGGCATCCCTCCAGGATATTCCAAGTGCTTTGATGATGATGGTCGAGTTAAACGAACAGGTCTCTTAGATAAAAACATCATCTTTTCTCTTAGAAATTTAAATATGTAGGTATAGTGTAAACATCTTGATGAACAACCGATTCTATTAAGAATTTTTGGTAATTCACGAAAACCAGATACAACTTATTAATTCAACACTCTGTTTCACAACATATTAATTCAACACTCTGTTTCACATGCGGCCGTTCCATTTTATTATGGTAACTAGGAGACTCTTACTTTGTGTACTGTATATAAAAGGTGACTCCAAGCTTTTGCTTGTAATTTTCGACAGGAACTATGTTGACTGCTAGTTCGCATATAATCACAGCCGTAATAGGCTCCGGTGTTTTGTCACTTTCATGGGCAATAGGACAGCTAGGATGGATCGCTGGCCCAACTGTCATGATTCTTTTTGCCTTTGTGATTTACTACACATCATGCCTTCTTGCCGAGTGCTACCGGACAGGTGATTCAGTTAGCGGCAGGAGAAACTACACTTACATGGATGCTGTTAGATCTAATTTAGGTGAGAGCTCGGTTCATTCCTCCCAGAGGGGAAATTATACTTTATGAGGATTTGATGTCAAGTTATTTAATTATATAAGATAGGAAACTATGAACCAACACTAAAAGTAATATACATTACAAGAAATATATGCATTATTATATTAGTGCAAGCTTCAATTGGAATTGAAAATTTCTATTGGAAAAAGAAAATTTTTAATTAACGGCACTTTTCTGTTACAATACATCCAATTCTTTTTTTATATTTCTATTATTATTATTATTATTATTTACAGGAGGTGCAAAGGTAAAAATTTGTGGCGCAATTCAGTACATAAACCTCTTTGGGGTGGCCATTGGATACACAATTGCAGCTTCCACCAGTATGATGTGAGTTCACCAATACATCAAAATTGACCATGACAGAGACTGCATTTATGCTTCTAACAAAACATAATTAAGTTCAATTCTATGAGCCTATACTAATTCGAATACTACAACTAAAAAAGGCTTTCTTGCTTTTCAGGGCAATACAGAAGTCGAATTGCTACCATGCCAATAATGATAAGGGGCCATGTCTTGTGTCAGGAAATATTTACATGATCATGTTTGGTGTTGCAGAGATTATATTTTCTCAGATACCAGATTTCAGCCAGGTGTCCTGGCTCTCTATTGTTGCAGCCGTGATGTCATTCACTTACTCCACTGTCGGTCTTGGATTGGGTGTAGCAAAAACTGCAGGTACTCTTCCAATTCAAAATAATGCTACAACTGGACAATGCATCCTTAACTAGAAAATTTCAAAATGACTTGGGCCGTTTGGATCGCTTAGGAATAGGAGGAATTTTCTATTCCTAGGCATAAAATATTGGAAAGTGTGTAATTTTGTGAAAAGTTTGGATTGTTTATAATAAATTTATGTCTAGAAATAGAAAATTCCCCAAATTCCCATTTGATCCAAACGGCCCCTGAAAAAAGTTATTAGTACTATTGTAATGCCTCAAAATGGCAATCAGAAAGAAACAAAAATGCATTGCTCTTATCAGGTTGGCAGCAAGCTATCATAATGGAAGGAAAAATTGGCAGTGACTTGTTTTTATTTTATTTTATTTTACAATGGGCGGATTGCACCCACATGGAGAATCTGAATCAAAATTAGAAGAAAGGACGAAAATTGGTAGCACCCAAGGACTGAATACTGTAGTAATACTGTAATAGTATAATTCAGTATGTAATCGAGTATATGTACTACAAGTTTTTGCTAGTCTTTTCCTATTCGTACTGAAAATCTGTTCATTGTTTAAAACCAAAAAATAAGAAGTTCCAGTTGTCATTTACATTACAATGTTTATTTGCAGAGAACAAGAAATTTGGCGGTAGCCTCCTGGGTGTAAGCATAGGAGCAGTGACCAAATCAGGAGTAGTGACCCCCACACAAAAAGTTTGGAGAAACCTGGCAGCCCTTGGTGACATTGCCTTTGCCTATTCCTACTCAGTCATCCTTATTGAAATCCAGGTATTATACAAATTAGGACCAAGAAGATGGTACGCTTTCTGACATTTCGTAGGAACAATTGATTGTGATCTCAATTTAGTACTATTTAAAAAATTAACTAATTTATAAAAGCAGAGGAATCTATATGAGCTGTACCAGTCAGTGTCATATTGAACCTGGCATCATGGTATCCATATTGTACTAACATCCAGTAAAAATTTTGCCAATGTCCCAGGATACACTCAAATCCCCACCAGCTGAAAATAGAACCATGAAGAAGGCGACATTATTGAGCATTATAGTGACAACTGTATTCTACCTCCTTTGCGGCTGCATGGGCTATGCCGCATTTGGAGATAATGTGCCTGGCAATCTTCTTACTGGTTTTGGATTCTACAACCCGTATTGGCTCCTTGATATTGCCAATCTTGCTATAGTTGTGCATCTAGTTGGTGCCTACCAGGTAACCCAATCAATTGTTACCTAATTTCCATTTATTATTGGGAAATTGTTTGCTCCATGTTCTGTCTTGGATGCTCATTCACTCTCTTTTCATCAAACACACTTGCCTCTTACATGGCTGTTGTCATATTGAAATGTCAAGCGATTACTTCTTCAAGCAAACCAAGCTTGAGACTAATTATAATTATTCATAAATGACATTTATTCATAACTTCAAGTACTTGTTATGTGTATCGAGGGTCCACAGTCCACACTACCAAAGGACATTTTTTTTTGGATTAATTTAGTTTGTCATATAAATAGGTATACTGCCAGCCTTTGTTTGCCTTTGTCGAGAAATGGACATCCGAGAAGTGGCCTAATATGGAGTTCATGACCCACGAGTACGAGGCTCGCTTCCCGCTTATTGGCAACATCAAGTTGAATCTCTTTCGCATGATCTGGCGCACCATTTTTGTCATCATCACCACTGTCATTTCCATGCTCATGCCATTTTTCAGCGACGTGGTGGGCATCCTCGGAGCTTTCGGCTTTTGGCCGCTAACAGTTTACTTCCCTGTTGAAATGTACATTGTTCATAAGAAGATAAAGAAGTGGTCAACCCCATGGTTGGCGATGCAGATGCTCAGCATAGTGTGTCTTGTGGTATCTGTAGCTGCTGCCACTGGATCTGTTGCTGGTTTGATGTTGGATCTCAAAAGTTACAAACCTTTCCAATCCAGTTCTTAAGAGGCTCATGAATATTTTAACTAAATAGCTAATTAAGTGGTTAAGTATGTGAAGGCCAGATTGGTACAACTCTGGTCGTCTTAAGGTACAAGTTTGGTCAACGTTTCAGTGAAGATGTAACATCACTTTTTGCATGTAGCTGAATGATTTGAGGAGCAATCCTGTAGGGCGTTTAAATTTCAAAAACGCAATAATAATTGATATTTATTATTTGACTAAATGCTATTTTGCTTTGGTTTAACTTTGCATCTGGTTTCTGCTGCAAAATAAATTGATGAGTCTACCAGAGTAGGTAGATATTAATTTATATCCCTAGTCTTTATAAATGTATGGATATCCAATAGTATATCACCTCTAGATCTAGTGTGTATCCACTATCCACCTTCTGTACTGTTTGATCAATTTGATTTTGTCACTAGATGTCAATCGGTAGATGAAAAATATTATCATTTGATTTTGCATCTAGAGTGAAAATAGCATTAATTAGAATAATACTATTTTTCTGTTTTAGAAAATAGAGAACATGTGAAAAACTTTTATCGTCTATATTTATTCAAATACTTTCATTATAAAATATATATATTTTTATTCAATTATGTTCTTCCGGTTGATATTTTGATTAAGTTTTATTAAAGTATAAATATTTCTTAAATTATTTACCTGCATATTGAGTGAGTATGTTTTTAGTTTATTTTGTAAACTTATTATATTTCATCCGATCCAAACCTATCATGGATTAAAAGAGGTCCCTATCTGTATCCGACCTGATCGGTAAACGGGTCAACATGACACAACCCATTTAATACAAAATTATTGTATACTTAGATAAAGAAATAGTGTAGAATAATAAATAAATATAAGTTCACGGTAAATTGTTCAAATTAGTCCTTTGAGGGAAGAGGAGGTCCCCCTGTATCCGACCTGATCGGTTGCACCAAAAATGAGTTGCACCAAAAATGAGAAATAAGGGAGAGAGAATAGGGAATATGCACAGCAAAATATGGAATAAATATGGGTACAATTACTATTCCTCTTCTTATGGGCCACACATCAAGATCATATTACACAAATTAATGGTTCATAATTAATATAATAGACAAAATTTTTTATATGCCCCTCAACTCTTTTTCATTTGTTTATTTCTCCCCGTACTCTTGTGTATCTTTTATTTGTCCCTCAACTCTTCTGAATGGTTTCTTATTTACCCTTCAACTTAACCATACATAAATAACAAAAATTTTCTCATAAAAAAATTGAAAATTAATCTGAATTAATTTAGAAGGACAAAAATACCCCTAGGCTATTTTTTTATTTTCCCTCGTTTTTTCATTTGCGCTCCTGGTTTGTATGGATTAATTGGTTAACATGTCATTATTATGCTCTTCAAGCTTGGAACAAAATTTGAATTGTTGTCATTTCATTTTTTTTTATTACCAACCACCAAATTTTGAATAGGTATGTCATTATTATGTAGCATCAAAATTTTAAACCTGAAAAGGTTTGGAAAGTGGTGCGTTATGGTTGGCCACTGACACATACTGTCAATTGCAAATGATGATACAGATACTATTTTCTCATATTGCATAACTATTTCTCAGTCAAGACATGAGATGCGAGGCAACAATGAAAATTGCATAACTAGTTTCTCAGAATGTCTCTTACTGGTACAGTCAATTGCAAATGATGGTATGGTACACTAATTTTCTGGAGACCCCTTCAAGTCAAATATTCTAAGAATATTACAAATGGACTTTTCTTTTTACGAAAAACACTTTTAATAAACAGAAGTATTTTGTCCTTAAGGAACGTAGTGAGGTATATGGTGGGCAGGGCTTAAAAGGCAGAGAATCGTACTGATATTTTAAGGAGAGTTTGATGTTCAAAGCACCTTTTAATAGACAGGGGTATTTCTGTCCTTCTAAGTTAATTCAAATTAATTTTCAATTTTTTATAAGAAAACTATTGTTAATTATGTATGGTTAAGTTGAAGGATAAATAAGAAACTATTTAGAAGAGTTTAGTGGCAAATAAAGAATACACAAGAGTACATGGAGAAATAAACAAATGAGAAAGAGTTGAGGGACATATAAAAAATTTTGCCAATATAATAATTATTTTCACTTTTTTATGTAATTATTCCGACCTTGACTTTATAAGGACTGGGGTTTTTTTTAAAAAAAAAATAGAGACGTTTAATTCGCGACCAAACATAACCCTGTGGAATTCATTCATGAATTAAATATGGGAACCATTCCCAATTTCAATTTAAGATCACTCGAAACGCAAATAGTCGAAAACTTCCTCCCGCTCAAAATCAAATCACAAAACCACAAAGCGGACCAAACCCCTACCCAGTCAGATCTACCTAGTTCTCTATCGCTTCCTCTTCTCTCCACTTAACACTGAACCTTCGGCTCTTCAAATGGAGGAGAAAGAGAGCTCACCTCCGCCGCCTCCGACCACCGTTCGCCGAAACCCTTACAGACGAGCTCGGAATACTCCTTTTGTACCCTCCTCTCTTTCCAACTTCAATGCGGCGGCCGTAGCCTCCACTCTCGCGCCATTCTCCCTCGATGAGGCTCCCGAAACCCTACCTCCTCTTCCCTCTCCTTCTCACTCTCCCTCTCCAGCCAAACCCTCTGATACTGTTACCTCTTCCAATCTAAGAGTGTTCCTTCGGATTCGCCCGGTAGAAATCAAACCCCATCCCCGACCTCATCCCGGTGCTAAAAACCCCAAACCTAGGGCTAGAACCAAGGGGACTTCTCCTCAGAAGGCGATGAAAAAGAAGAAACCTGAGGTGTGTTTGGCTGTTAATAGCTCTGAATCGGTCACTCTCACAATCCCCAAATCCAAATTGGTGGATTCGAAAAGAGGCAACAAGACTGAAGTCTACGATGGGTTCTCATTTGTTTTTCCTCCTGAGTCTCTTCAGGTTCTTTTTTCTATGCCCTACATAAGTTGTAATATACAAGGTTTTGAGTTTCTCAGTTTCTCACTGATCCTTTGCTTCGTCCAAAATAGTAAGAATGATCTCATGATATGCAATAACTTGCTCAGGAACAGTTTAGTTGAAAAAATTGTTGGTTTGGTTGAGGTCAATTTGCATTAGAAACTTGGCTTTTTTTTTTTTTCCTTTTTCTTACAAGGTCAATCGAGTGGGGAAATGTTAACCATCCCTAGAAAATGGAAATTGGAAATTGAATTGAACTGTCTTTGGAACCAGAACTGAACACTGAAGTTCCTCACGGTGCTCTCTATTGCTTCTAAAAGCAAAATTGAAGCTATTCATAGTTTCATACACAGTGCCTGTTTAGTTTTTTTTTTATTTGTTTATGTGGTTATTCTAAACTGCAATTACTACTTCACTATATCTTCTAAGGTATACTGTTCTGGAATATGATCCCTGATATCCTTTGTCGCTCCTTGCGAGCTGGCAACGCTGGATCGTCTTCTTTTGATTTGTAGACTGATGTGTATGATAAAGTAATGCATCCATTAGTAAAAGACTTCATGGGAGGAAAGAGTGCTCTGCTAGTAGCAATGGGGCCTACGGGATCCGGCAAAACACACACCATGTTTGGGAGCAATAGAGAGCCAGGATTGGTACCTCTTGCATTGAAAAAGATCTTCTCTTTTGGAGAAAAGAGTTCTAGCCAGCATAGGTAAATCTCCTGTTCACATCTTCTGCTTAGCTTCAAAATTACATATCGCTCAATTGTTCCATCTGCCAGTATACTGTGCCCAGTTTAATCAGGTTAGGTAACTAGTAAGTGGTAGCTTGTTGGGTAAAGCCTCTTTAAACTTGAGTAAATCTTGTAATAGTATAAACTTACTATTTAAGTAATTGCAGATCATTTTACTTGGCAATGCTTGAAATATACTCTGTAAGTGGAAAGGGAGAGAAAATGATTGATCTCTTGTCTGATGGGGCTGACCTAACCTTGGTGCAGTCAAGTATTAAGGGGCTTGAAGAGGTAATCTTCTGATAAAGCTTCTTTTTTTTTTGGATTCTGATACAAATTCTCAATACACTTTTCTGCACAGAATTAGTTGTGGTTTCCTTACTTCTCTGTGCATATTTTTTCCTTAGAAAACGAGAGGTTTCGAACAGAAGTTGTCTATTACTTTATCTTACAGATAGATACTGTACAGTTTCTTGTAAGAATAGCTCAAGATGTTTGGCTGTACTTATGTGCATGTGTCAACTAAGTGCAAGCTTATGATTTGTGACGTCAATTGCTAACTCAGGCTGTATAATTTCAAGTGTAGTGCTTAGTTCCAAATTTTAGTTTATAATTTTTTAGTACTTCCATTCAAGTTTTGTAGTATAAAAAATTGCCCCTTTTTCATACTTATGGAGAAAAATGATCTGACCCTGATTAACCTTCTTTCGCCTACTTATATGGTTTTTTCTGTTTTCGTCAAATAATACTTTATTTCAATTAAGTTGTTTTTTAGGTGCCTGTCTCAGATCTAGAAGGGGCTGAACGTCTGGTTGCACGTGGCATGTTGAAACGCAGTACTGCTGCCACAGATGCAAACAGCCAATCAAGGCAAGTTTTGTTTATAAGTTGCAACGGTCTCTAACTTCTATAAAGGGTTATCATATTTAATTGGCAGTTGGTTTTTGGTAGAAAAGATAACCTAAAGGCGTCCTCTTCACCTGAATCCAGACCAACTGTACCCAAAAATTTTGAAACCTCAAGTAAGCCAATGTGAAACTGAGGCAAAGAATTTGAGCTAGGAAAAATTTTATCAACACAAACCTCAAAGCAATTTAATGCTGAACATTTTGAAAAGTGAGGAACTGACAAACGCCAGCAGAAACTGGAACAACATTAATCTGATGGGACCTGAAGTCATGAATTTGTCTTGGCACAGATCAATTTAGCTATTGCCCACCTCCTGTTATCAAAATTTTCTTTAATTAATTTTTGGTTTACGCAGTCGTTCTCAATGTATTATTACAATCCGGAGAGCCAAGGACATTTTCTGCACTGGGAATGACATGCCATTTGGTAATGGTATACTTGTGATAGCTGATCTCGCTGGAGCTGAGAGGGAACGGAAAACTGGCAACTTGGTGAATCTCTCTCTAATTTATTATCCTTTGCATGCATATCATCTTGCAGGCTTTCCATTATTTGCTTCTGGTATTTCTCACACTAGTTTGTTTGAGTAATTTTCGGGTTGAACAATTCCCCAATTGCAGGGTTCCAGACTGGGAGAAAGCCATTTCATAAACAACACCTCCATGGTTTTTGGTCTCTGTTTGAGAGTAAGACATTTTGGCTGTGTTTTGGAAGCAATATTTAATTATTGCCATAATCTGTTAAGCCTTTTTATTTGGTGAATTTCTTTTTTTTTCCTCTTGATGTTGTAGTCCCTACTTGAGCATCAGAAGAACCCTAAAAGGCCTTTGGAAATGCACTATAAGAATTCTCTGGTAATTTCAATCATCCTACAATTAGAGTTTTATTTTTTTAATCAGCAATACATTTCATGTCATGAGTTTTCTTTTGCTTATTTGAATCTTATTTATCTTCTCAGTTAACAAGATATTTGAAGGAATATCTTGAGGGCAAGAAGAGAATGACTCTGGTACACATAATTTAGATTGGTATCTGCTATTGGTGCAAATGGCTTTTAACTTGGAAGTTATTTACGGTTGGTTTCATTTTCTACAGATTCTGACTGTAAAACCAGGGGAGGATGATTATTCTGACACATCATATGTGCTGAGACAAGCAGCTCCTTACATGAAAATAAAGTATGATATGCAATAATTTTTGTGCTCATCGTTCTTTTTCTTTTTTTGGGAACTTGTCTTTCACTCTTTCGATAACGTTCCTTGCACCTATTTTCTTTGTTTTTACTCTGAAAGATTATTTTATTTTGCTCGTGTGCTTTTGGCCACTTTTGGCCATTGTTTACTAGGTATACTAATATTGAGGAGGCACCTCCTGTGCAAAAGAGAAATAACATAGCTCCTACTCAGCATGGGAACAAAAAAAGAAGAAAGGTTGATTCCACCGATTCTTCCTCAGTAAGTAATTTTTAACAAGTTAGTTACTGCTGTCTTAGGAGCTGCAAATGCATAGTTATTTCGTAGCTTCAAACTTACCAATCATGCTCGTGGATAGCTTGGATTTATGCTATTTCTTTTATTAGGTTGGTGGGGAGGCTTATGTTGATTCGACTGAAGCTGTTAAAATATCTCAGAAAGGTAGATGAGTGTTTTATGCTTAATTTGCCAGTTCATATATATGATGTGCTTAAATTAATAGTCTTTCATATTCTTTTAGTAAACTCAGAGAAGCCTGAAGTGGTTAAACCAATTGAAGATTCAGCTATTGCAAAGACTGCTGCAACAGTGGATACGTGTGATGTTAATGGTGGCCTTAATACTGAGTCACAAACTGAGTTACAAAAAGCAAAGAGAAATGAAGTTATAATGACCCAGTTCGCGAAAACCCTTTGGAAAACATTGAAGCTTTACAAGGACAAGCTTTTGGTATGTCCATTTTCTACGCCATTCGTAATACAAAGGTTTTGCTGGATGATCAGGCTTCAGTATACATATTTCTATTAAAACACACAATATTTACGTTTTTTTTTCAACCCACTGTTAAAGTATTTGGGTACTAATTTCCTTGTCTTTGGGCATGACAGAAATCAGAAAATGAGGTTAATAGCATGGGAGGAATTATTGTAGAGAAGAACAACCGAATCATGGAACTGGAAGCGGATCTAGCTAAACTGAAATCATGTGAAAAACAATCTGAGCAAGCCATTTCTTCTCTTGATGAAAATGAAGTGAGAAATCTTATTTCTGTTTCTGAGGTCAATATGGTAAAATAACAAATTAGCTTCTAGATGAATCAATTATCTTACATCTTGGAAACTTATTCAAGCTAACATATGAAACATGCTTCACTTGTTTCTGCAGCTAAGTGAAACAACTGATGATTCCAAGCATTTCAAGTGCTCAGATTATCAAAACTCTTCAGCTGGCTCAACGGAAAGAGGTTAGGTTATATTATCCCTTTTTCTTTTCAGAAGGTTGTCTGCTATTGTTACTGCTTAGGCTGGTTCTCATTACTCACTGAGGATTGCAACCTGGCAACCTTTCATAAACAGGAGCTCCTTCAAATTCAAGCAACTCTACTGCTTTCTCATCTATTCATCCATTAAAATTCAGTCTGCTGTCAGATTGTGAGCAGGTTAGTACAAACCAGCCAGCTTTTTTTTTTTCGTCTTTTAGGTGATGAAAGAGAAATGTTAAAGGCAATCCTATACTTTAATAGTTTCCCTTCTTTTAGGCAACAGTTCTGTCAATCATGGAAGACAATGAGGTTAAACAATCCCAAAACCATATAAATGAAGTAAAAGAGAAATCTAACCTCCAATTTGACTTTACAAAGCCAGAGATTTTTCTCAAGGGGAGCACATCAGGTTCAATTCTCTTGTAATTTTGTGTTCTTGCTTTTTTACTGGACACATAGTTTTATATTTACACTGTAAACTGATAGGTGTTTTGCGTCTATTAACGTACTACATTTTGTAATTAATATTGGTTTTGGCAGAAGAACATTTTGTTGAAGGCGATCCTCTTGAGATGGTATGTTTAGACAGTGACACTGATGATGGACAAATGCCTTCTACAGAAAATGTAATGCAATCCTCTGATCAGTCCATCAAGGTATGTTCTCTAGTTATGCTCTTTGTTCTTCTTCTGTAGTTTGAAGCTATCAAAATCCTTTTCTTCTTATTTGCAGAGAATGCTGCTGGTACTTTTGTCAAAACGCTTTTATTCCAACAATACTAATCTGGGGCATATAACATTTTGCCTCTGGTGTTGAGATTTTTTAATGATTAGGCATGGCTGCATAAGGGTCAAAACTAATTGAATCAACTGGTCAATATAATACTTTGTACGTATTAATGAAGTGAAGGTTTTTCTATTTTAGGCAATGACTTCAAAAGTTGCACATAATAGTCCTTTCGTGATTGAAGCTAGAAAGCAAAGCACTAACATAATTCTTACCTAGTGATCTTCATTCATTGTCTAATATCATATTTAACTAACAACAACAAAGATGCAGGTCGCTAATCAGAAAGCTGGCTATCCTGAAGGAAGTTTTGCAGAGGGATCTGATGGGAAATTGATCTCAAGATTTGAGGGTTCAACAGGTATGATATCATTTATAAGTGGGAAAATTATTTTCTCTCTTTTTTCCTTTACATATTGGACCATACGTTCATAACTATAAACTCTTTTGTAATCACCAAATTGACCAAAATCATGGTACAACTTGAAACAATTTCTTGACTCTTTTGTAATAGGAAAGTTTCCAATAATTAAGTAATATTTCTGATTGTTGAAGATGAAAGGATTTCTTATGGATATCTCAAATCTTCTACAGTTGTTTCCCAAATAGCTATTTCACCGAGGGGATGTGTTGCTTCGGCATCTACTGCTCTAGGGAAAATTGATCTACTTTCAGACTTTGAACAGGTTAGAAGAGTTAGCCGTCATTTTTTTATGCTGTCATCAATTGAAAATGTTGAGATGTGTCTTGTAGCCTTTTAGATTACCAATCATCTTTTCTCGTAGGCAACTGTGCTGTTTGACCATGAAAAAGCTGGTAAGAAATCTGAAGATCTATTCGAAGAGGAGGAAGAGAAAGAGGATGCTTCTTGTGATAACATTACAGGTTTGATATATCTTGTAAAAACAAAAAAATTCCCCAGATGATAATGCCTTTTGGTATCTAATCATGTAAGACGCACTCAATACTTCTTATATTTTATGCACAGTGTTACTGTTATCACTTAATGTTAGTATTTCTGACATTTGAAGCAATGAAATCTGCTTTAATACACATTTTCAAACTGAATATCTTTGACCAGAAAACAATTGTGATCCTCACTTTGCCAAAGGCGATCCTGTGCAAATGATATGTCCAGATAGTGACACTGAAGATGTAAAAGTTCTGTCTACAGTATATGAAATTCAGTGCTCCCCTCAACTTCATAAGGTATCTTCTTGTGGTTTCTAATACATGTGCGTAGAATGAACAGCGTCTGATCATATAAGGGTGTTGTCTATAAAATCTTTTGTTTTGATTCAAAGTATACTAGGCTTTGAACATAATTTCTATTGGTTCCTTTCTTCCATTTTATATATCATCTGCGTCTGAATTTAGGTTATCTGCTATATAATTTTTGAAAGTGACTTGGCATATGATAGTAACAAAACCATTAAATACTTACATATATTGAGGAGCAAATTTTGTTCTCTTAAGGCAAAAGCTTCAGAAGCTGCAGTTTCAAGGACTTCATTACTAAATGAGGCTAGAAGGCAAAGCATTGAGGTAATTAACATTGCTTGTTCATATATATCTATCTTTTCCGATGATATTAGTGCCTAATTTTAGAAGTACATATTACAGTTCACTAGTGAAAATTCCAGTCTTTCTGGAGATGTTTTTTCTGAAGTATCTGGAGTTAAGAAAGCCTCAAGTTTTGAGGGTTCTGGACATGGTTTTTATGAAGTATCTGGAGTTGAGAAAGCCTCAAGTTTTGAGGGTTCAACAGGTAAATGCTTATTTGTTTTTGCTTAAATATTTTTTCTGTAAAGCTGCACAAAAATGAACACACCACAGAAAAATGAGGAAGCAATAAACCACAGAAAACACTTTTTTTTTTTAACGTGATAATCCTGCTATGGTTGGGAGCTAGAGTATTAAGGAGAAGCTGCTTGTTCCACCAGAAGTTTTGGTGCATTAGAGAAAAGTATACAAAGGGAGAATCTCTTCTGTTTCCATTGTTAAAAGGCCACATTAAGATTGTTTCTGATAGGTTGGATCCTTAAATGTAAACTCTTCAAGTTTCACCAAAATGGATTAAATTGTGGTACTGTGCTTGCAGAAGTTCTACCTTTGAACTCTGCATACTGAATTCTGGCTTTTTTATGCTTTAAATAATGGGGTCAAGGGAAAGAGTTCTATTTCATATTTTCCTGGGATGTAACTGTTGCTGATCCTAGTGTAATCTAATATTTTGTGTTAGGAGCTCCTTGAATTATCCAGTAATTGGCCACTTTTCTAACTGAATTCATTGTTTTGGACAGAAAAGCACTTTGATGGTACTGATCCTCTGCAAATGGTATGTTCACACAGTGATGTTGATGAGGGACAGGTGCTAGATGCAGAGAGCCAAACTACGCATTGCACCAACATTGAGGTTAGTTATTAACTATGTGCAGTTAATAAACGTAGAGATTCATTACTCACACACTTTGTTATTCCTGACTATTAAGTATCTCATTGCTCTTATTTTTTTATATTATCGATTAAGCAAAGTCCTGTTTTGCTATCAGATAAGTGCTTCAGAATTTCCCGATCATAGTACATCCTTAGCAATTGAAGCTTGTAGAGAAAGTGTCGAGGTATCATAATCACCTTTGATGGCCTACTGGTCTTTCTTTACTTTTATTCAATTTAATGCAAAATGTTTTTTCCAGTTCCAATTGGCTTGTTATTCTGGGGGCCATTTTGTCAAAGAATGTTGTGAGGAAGGAGATTTAGACTCTAATGATTTGGCAGGTATGCAGCTTGTGTACCGATTCAATACATTTTGTCTATTAATTTAGTTCACTTGTGCTGAAATTCATTCATTGCGATAACTTTGACAGATGAACTGAAAATTGATACCTTGGATCAAGCAGTTTCTGAATTTGCACAGAAACATAGTAATATCTCTTTGAATTTGTGTCAGACCATAGGAGAACCTGAGGTAATTGTTTAGGTTTTCTCCTACAGAATATACAATACAAATGTTCTAAAATATTGCTTGTTTCCTGTGCTGAATGCAAAAATTCAGTTGAAAAAGAAATAGATTCATTATTGACTTGAAACAGCACATGTTGTGAAAATATTCTTTTATTCAATGGGTAGCATTAACTGGAGTTTCTGTTAACTATTGACTGAAATATGATGGTTAAAAGCAAATAGTAGTTTAATGTTTACAGGGACTAAATATGAACTCTGAAAGGTGTCAGGTCTCCTTAAATTAAACCAAAGAAAATTTGAATTTTTACTCTCAATTAATTTGTTTCTGTTCTTTTAGGTAGGTGCACTGAATGATTACGAAAAATATGATGTGGGGTCAGTGACCGAAATAGAAAAGAAAGAAGAAAACAGTGGTTATACTGTTGACCTGGATCGTTATGAGTTATCGCCTGATCACATTTTGAAAGGTGAATTTACTATTCTTAATTTTTTTTATGGTTTCTGTGGCAAGCTTGTTAGTCTGATTTTTCTATGTATCTCGTTGAGTGGAGCATTTTATTTATTTATTTTTATTTATTAATGTGCAACAGTATAAATCCTTGGATTTTCTATACTCTCAAATTAGGATATTCTTTATTGGTCTGTTGTTTTCTGAGATCTGAGTACCTGTTGAACTGGATATTGTTGTGGACAGAAAAGAATCTTTCTAAAGATGATCTGTTGCAAATGGTATGTCCGGACAGTGATACTGATGAAGAAGAAATGCTGTCAACAGAGGAGAAAATTCAATTCTATGTTGGACATATTGAGGTAACTTGGTTTTAACTAAAGTGTTCAAGAATTGTTCAGGTGTTCAATCAATCTTTCTTTGCAGATTCAATTTTCGTTGTTTGTGATTTGTACTATTAAGGAAGCAATTTAAATTCTGTCATTCGTCAGGCAAAATCTTCCGACTATACAAATTCTAGTCCATTAGTAACTGAAGCTAAAAGGCATAGCAGTGAGGTAACCAACACCTCTTATCCATTGATCTTTTCATTTTTTTTTTTTTTTTTTTTGCAATGTTAATTTGAACTGCACAAATGGCAAATATATATTTACAGTATGCTAGGCAAAGAAACAGTTTGTTGGGAGCTTATTTTGCTGGTGGATCTGAAGCAAGAAAAGCTTTAAGCTATGAGGATTCAACAGGTAAGCTACCTTGGAGCATATATCTACTGGATTTTGTCAATTTTATATCGGTCCTCATTTGTGGGAAGACTTCAATGAAATCATATTTTACAGATGAAGCAAGTGACGATACCTTGAAGCATGTAGGTTCTGAAGAAGATGCTACAAATAGCACAGCCTCCTTTAGCTCACACGAAACCTTCCACGACTGTCAAGTAACTTTTTTTTTTTTAAATATATGGGCTTGGAAACCACCTGCACAAGCTCATCCCCTCAACACACCCCAATTAGCTTTTCACACAGCATAAAATGAAAATTTGGCTGTTGTGCCACACAGTTACCTATTGTACTGATACACCCTTATTTATATCAATTAGATCAAAGCTGTTGAAAGTTGGTCTGCAATTTTGACCAAGTTAAAAAATGTGTTTTGATATCTGTCCAACAGCTATCTGGATCTTCCAAACTTAATTTCTAAACTCCCAAAATGCACACATGAGTATTACACACTGGACACTTGAGTATAGAGGAAATACACACTTGAATATTGTGTCAATGGATGCATGCTTATTTGAAATCTTCTAGAAAGTTGGTTAACCAATTCAGGGCATTCAGGGGGCGAGAACATTGGGTAAGCATAATATTTTTTGAACATATGGAATTGGAACTTGTGGAGTAAGCATAATATTCCTTGAACTAATTTTCTAAAAACAATAGTTAAGCAGTTGGATCTGACAATTGGGAGTCCTCAACAATTGCAGCAGGACAACAGCTGTAGCTCGGGAGAATTAATGCTGGAATTAGAGAATGAAAAAGATGCAAACTCTGAGGAATTAAGAGGGAAAACAACAAACAGCCTTGGAGGAGAAAATAGTTACCTGCCTGCGAATATTGAGCCTAAAACAACTAAATCTTCTGCAGGTATCACTTTCTTGTATAGTACTTGTTATGTGTGCGTTACACACAGGGGAAAGCCAGAAATATGAAAATTCCATATTTTGGAGGGGCCATTCTACATATTTGCTCAAACTTTTACGAAGATTACCTTGTAATTATTAGTAAAATTAAAAAATGAGTGGGGGTCAAGCCCACCAGGGCCCCCATGCTGGCTTCGCCCCTGGTTACACATTTGAGATAATTTATTTTATATCCTTGCAAAACCTTTTAAAATTAAAGGAAAAGAGATTAAGAAAGGGCATGGAAAGTAAGTAACGTGCATATCCTATGCTGGTAATAGTATTATATACATATCTACTCTTCATTCCAAACATATATTATGTTTGTCGCCCTTCACTGTTTATTATAGAAAACCCATCTTATTCTTATTTTATCTTGAGAGAAATGGCGATGAAAATGAGGGCAGTGTGAGCAATTGTAATCTATAAGGAGATGAAAACCATGATACTGGCATGTGTGGAATTAGTACTGTTTTTCCTTCGCCAAGAATTATAGTTCTAGTTTAATTTTTTGGCATACAAGGATATTGGATTGTCCTGGTTCATTATCCGTCGTACTGCTGAAGAAGGATCCACTAGTTGGATGCACGGTGCAGTACAAATACCGTGCATGTCATTTTTGGTATCAGTGGGCACCTTCCTGAAATTTTGGCCGTAATGCCATGACTAGTTCTTGGTAAACATACATATTCTTTTCTCACAGTTATATTTCCATTCTTTAGATCCTGAGAAACTTCCTTTGACTTCTTTAGACCATGAGGAAAAGTCAAGTATTGAGCGACGTAAGGTTAGTTTCTTGAATTGCTTACAGTATATTTACATTTCTGTCATCTAATGAGAAATCTTCCGATATTGTTTCCATTGCTCAAACTTAAAAATTTCATTACACTCAGAGTCTCAGACTGTCAGTAAATTGAGTCATCAGATCCTAAAAGCACTTTCTTTGTTTAGGAGAACCAATCAATTAAAAGCTTGATTGAAGCTATGGGAAAGGAGAACCGGGCTTCCTTATCAAAGCCCTGCATTGCAAGGAAACCCAGGAGGTTAGTGTACGAGTACAATTTAAATCCCTCTTTCAACCACTTATTTTGCTTCTGTGTTCAAGTAATTTGTACTTATGTACATTTCCAACATTACTAATTGAACTTCACTAAGAATTTTGACCAGGAGATTGAGACCAGCTTCTTCCATGCTGCTTAAAGAATTCGCTAGTCCAGATATTGACCCTGATATACCTAAGGTATCCTCTCTCTCTCTCTCTCTCTCGTCCTTCCCAAAACTTTACAATGTTCCTGAAGGATGTATGTGCAGATGTATTGCAAAATGGTTTATTCTATAAAATCTTTATTAATCCTTCACTTCCTAAATTGCTAACATATATTTTGTCAACAAACCAGGAGGGAAGAGGAAAGGCATCTGCTGAGGGAATGGCCAGATCAGAAGGTAGTATGTCGCTCATTCAGCTTCTTACGAGGCCAATCAGAGAGAAAAATATTTGAGTTGGTATAAAAGCTTGACCAGAAACTTTGTTTGCATAAATTTTTGAGGTCCTGTGAAGAGGGTTTATATACCAGAACGTTTTGTATCTTCTTTTTTCTTGTAAATAAATTCTATGAACGTTAAGACTGTCCAAATGGTAAGGTATGTAATTAATTAAAATATTTCGATTAAAGCAGGTATTTCATGTTACTGTTTACAAGTCCTGTGAATTTGCAGGTAGTGAAACAAACAACCTTTATCCGTTCTGAAAATGAATGGACTTCAATTGCTTTACCCCTTTATCCCTCTATACGACTCTTATTTATTGGTTTTATCCAATGTGAAATATCTTCTCCATTTTGTATAAAAAAAGAATTTCTCAATGCAGTTATAGAAATATCACATTATTGTCTAGTGTTGGCACGAATATTAATGCATATGTGCACATTTTTTATACATCTCAAACAGTAAATTATGCATAACTTTAAATTTATGCACTGTTTGAATTTTACATTTTAAAATGTTAATTAAAAATAAAGGTGTGACACTAGGTGGTAAAAAAAAATGATGATAAAACACAATTCACATTTCTGTACGCCAAAAGCTTTACCTGAACTTGTGGAACAATAGTGGTAGCTCCTTTTACTGGTGATAAATATGGTCTACCTTTCTATGTAAACCCGTCTGATCACTAATCTTACAAACATTCCACAAAAGATTTAAAAAACAACAACAACAACAAAAATAGGTAAACTCCTATTTCCTCGTTTCTTTCTTTTGAAATTAGCAAATCCTCAAAAAGGTTACATTACCCATGCAAGCACAATAAATTGGGTGAGTTATTTGTTGTTAATTGATTCAACCAATAAGTTTGCAAATAGAGAAAGAGCAACAACTCCGTAGGTCGAGTGCGATGGCCTCCTTTAGTGCTATCCCTGACCAAGCTTTTTAGTTGTGTGCATTTAATCGAATGGTTCCAGCTATCAGAGATTTTGCTGACTACACATTGCTTAACGTAAATATGTAAACCATGAGTGCATGCAGTAATAAATTATCTATAATTTCTTTTTGAAGTACAAAATGGAGTATCAAATTTTGTTTTTCCGAAATTTTGGGTCGTCTTAATTATATATGAATTTTAATTTGAACATAATTGTTGCTTATGAACATTTTACGGGATGATACAACATGCTACATTTAACAGCTGATTTATTGACGACATGCTACATTTCTCGGGATGATGCACCTCGGTAAATATTAGTACCTCTATTTAAATTAATTTTTTTTTCCTATTTATAAATGGCTTAAAGCAGTTCAATTTTTTTTAAACAGATAAAAGGAAAAACCTCAACTCTAAAATATCTCCTCAATGATACATGAAATTCTATAAAACCGATATCGTACTCTAATTTCATGCTATATAAGCTTTTTTTGCTAAAATATTAAAAAAATAGCATTAGTAAATCATAAAGTGCTTTGTACTTTTCTATTTGTTGGTTCCTCGTTTACTGTATTAAAAATATGCTGATCTCGATGCCAGATTTAAAAAAGTCCTAATTAATAATATTTTCAAATACCTTGATAGTTCCAATCTAAATTTATTCATTTAATTACTCTGCAAATAATAAACTTTATGTTTATGTTCATTCTTTTTCAAAATTACTTTGAAATTTTAAATTGTCTTCAACACTAACGTTTAAACTCTTGAAAAATGTGACTCCCAAAATAATATAGTATGACAATACACTTATTGAAGCATTAACTGATAGAACACGATTAGTCAAGCTAGAGAATTAAAGTAAAAAAGAACTCTTTCACGAGCACTTGCCATTTTAGCCTATCTATCTCATATATTATTAATTATTTCTTCATTGCCTCACGGCCTACTCGCCTCTCTACCGCCTTTGTCTCTGTAGCATCTACCAGTCACAAGTTCAATCCTCATTCCTCATCAACTTTCCATGGAAGGAGACACTGAGCTCTCTAGGTCAAAATCTATCGAAGAACAGAACAACCACACCAACACGGTACAGTCGGTGGATGACAGCTTCGGCAATGACAGAGTCGAGGAATGTACAAAAGGCCTGCTCTCCTTTGCAGATAGATTGGACTATGCATTGATGCTGTTTGGTGCCATTGGTTCATGTATCCATGGCGCTGCTCTTCCTGTATTCTTGCTGCTGTTTGGTCGACTCATCGACTCATTAGGTTCACTTGCGAAACATCCGCACCGACTTGCCTCAGAGGTTTCAAGAGTGAGTTCATTCATGGCGCCCCTCTTCCCAACTACATTGTCATTTGATGAAACCTTTTTTTCATGTAAAAGGAAATGTATGTTGTAACTTGTGAAGGACTTCAATGAATTTGTGGGCGAGCTTTTGTCTCCCCACCTTCAAAAAACAAAAAAAAAAAAAACTTGTGAAGGACTGATGAGGTCAATCGGTTCTAAGTTCTGACTTTTAAGTTTTAAGTCGGGCAGGCCTTATTTTATGACATAACATCTTCCGAAAACTTTGACAGTGGTTGCCATGTGGCACCACCCTTGACTCACCATAAGTGCGTTATTTTGAAAAGCAAAAGTTTGCCTTTTTTTTTTCTAAAATGGTTTGGAAATTTAACCTGGGTTATACATTACTCTCCGCAGGAGGGCACAAGGACCTGTCTAAATTGGTTTTTTTTTTTTTTTTGCATTTGATAATATAAAATGAAAACTAGAGTTGAGATAGATTATGTATCAAATTTAATACAATTTGAATATTGTTAAGTATTATTAAAATTAAATTGTTAATTTTTCATGTTCCGGATGACAAATTTTTCCCCCTCAAAATTCGTCACACAGCTGCTGACTAACTTATAAAAATATTTATTTTTAAGTTGCCAAAAAAAAAAGGAGTGGCTAGTGTCAAATACACTTGTCCAATATGATAAAATTTTAATTTTTAAAATTAAAATAACCGATCCAAACCATTCAAATTGTTCTATGTTATAAAATCTTCATGGAAACCAAATTTTATATTTTTTTCAAAATTTTTTACTATTTTTTTGGAATTTTTGAATATACTTGATTTAAAAAGTTATGAACCCTCCAATTTAAAAAATTCGAAAAAAAACAGTTAGAAAATTTGGAAAAAATATAAAATTTGATTTTCAAGGATATTTTAATATAGAGATCATATTGAGAGGTTTGGATTGGCCATTTGAAATTTTAATAATCGAAGTTTGGATCGTATTTGATATCCTATATGTTTGATTCTAGGATTACTCAAAAAAAAAAAATGTGGATAAAAAACAATTTTTTAAAATTCTCCATATGACACAATTTATCTAAAACTTGAAATATTCTTATAATTTTAATGTCTGTTTTCGACTATTGTGGTACTAAAATATATTTCTTTGTCCATGTAACATGTTCCAAATTAAAATAAGTATTTTTTAGTGAAAAATACCCCGTCGGATATTCCCGACCCTTTGCCCCTCCGATCTAAACCCCAAACCTCTCTCATTTCATTTGTAACTTCACAGCTTTACACTCTCTTTCTTTTCTTTTTACTCGCAGCACGCTCTGCATTTGGTCTATCTGGGCCTGCTTGTCCTGATTTCAGCATGGATCGGTATGTTCTCAACTAATTTCATTACTATTTCTATTTCCAAAATGATCATTTTCTTTGTATTTGACAACGCCTACTTGTTTGCAAATTCTTCAGGAGTAGCATTTTGGATGCACACTGGGGAGAGACAAACAGCTCGACTGAGGATCAAGTACATTCAGTCTGTTCTAAACCAAGATATGAACTTCTTCAGTACAGATTCAACAAAGCAGAATGTACTTCAGCACATTTCAAGCGACGCCATACTTGTGCAAGATGCGATCGGTGACAAGGTATACAACGAAATTATTCTCTCTGGAGCATTATGTCGAACACCTTATGTGCAAATATGGTTTGATATAAGCTTTGTCTAAGTAGTTCTAATTAACTCATACAGATTGGTCACTGCTTGAGGTACATTTCCCAGTTCGTGGTCGGTTTTGTTGTGGGATTCTTATTGGTGTGGCAGCTTACACTTGTTACTTTGGCCATTGTGCCATTAATGGCAATTGCTGGAGGAACATATGCTGTTGTAACATCAAATTTGTCAAGGAAAGGAGAAGCTGCATATGCTGAAGCTGGAAAGATTGCAGAAGAGGTGATATTTCAGTCTTCTTTGATAAACTTTTTCACTAAAATTTCTAAACATTTATTGGATTTTGACATTTCATGCTAGTGCATTATCTTTGTGAATTATTTTGTACTATGCATGCTCTTTTTATTTTTCATTGCAAAAGTTGATGCCATATTGAGGATAACTTGGGTAAAATTGTGGATAATTTGGGTAAAATTGTGCACAAGTTGTAGAATTGATGCTAGTTTTGTACTGCATTGAGGATGAATGGTTCAATCAAGTTTTAATTTGCAATGGTGCCTATTCATTTTGACTTGGACTACATTTTTTCACTTGTCAGCAGAAAATAATGGAACTAAAGTTCTGCACCTTTACCATGTTACAGAACATTATCTTATAATGTGTTGCCTATATAATACTATTCAGGAGTCAGGATAACCAGAATGGCATTGCCCAGCCAGAATCAGCTGCATACAAGTGCTGTGGCATGATCAAAAAGTTCAAATAAAAGAATACTTTACTAATAGTTATTCTAATTGTTCATACATTTCCCTATTTCAGGTAATATCACAGGTACGGACAGTTTATTCGAATGTAGGAGAAAGCAAGGCCATTGAAGCATACTCTAGATCACTGAGAAAGGTTTTTAAACTTGGCAAGAAAGGTGGTCTTGTGAAAGGTCTGGGTGTGGGTTCCACATATGGACTACTGTTCTGTGTGTGGGCCCTACTTCTGTGGTACGCTGGAGTTCTTGTCATGCACGGAGTCACCAATGGTGGGAAGGCATTTAGCTTCATATTAAATGTCATCTTCAGCGGATTGTGAGTTTGGTTTCAAGCTAACAAAGTAAAGAGTAAAGGCATCACTTATGCAACCATTTTAGTAAATTGTCAATGCTTTCTTCAAATTTAGGACAGTTGCTGTTGTTACTTCTAGCTAATTAAAATGATGAAACATTGTGCATCTGCCAAAGTTTACCTTTCAATCCAGATGCTTTACTGATCTTAATACCTTCTTTGTATTGTTATCTTTTATTTTGGTATGCTTTTATTCTCTTCTGCTGCCAGAAATTTTCAGTTCTGATTTGGGTACATGTTCACTGGCTGAATAATGCATTATGGAAACTTCCATGAATTATCCTTTCAGACGTTAACAACAAAGGTTATGGTTGTCTTGATTATCATCACATCATGATTCATGACAATCCTTTTTTTAAACAAACCCTTTTAGCTATCCATTGAACTTCTGTAATTACTTTTATTTTTAGACATTAAAATATTGTGCTAACAATAATAATATTCTGTGCAGTGCTCTTGGGCAAGCAGCACCTAATTTGAGTTCTTTGGCAAAAGCCCGGGCTGCCGCAAGAAACATTGTCACTATGATAGAAAAGGATAAGAGATCTTTGTTAACAGAAGGAGAAGAAATCGTCAGGACAAACTTAGTTGGTGAAATTAAATTTTGTAAGGTCTCTTTTGCATATGAATCAAGGAAAATCATACTTTTTGAAGACCTAGATTTCACAATAGATGCTGGCAAAACAACTGCAATCGTCGGTCAAAGTGGATCTGGAAAAAGCACCATTATTTCATTGATCGAAAGGCTTTATGAACCAAAATCAGGTAATTGCAAAGCTTTTCAATTGTATAAGAAAAAAAATAAGACTCAATTTAAGTGAACTTGTTGTTTCTTTGGCCCATTTTGGGGGCTCCATGCCCTATTCTCTGGTACAAATAGGCACAAATCCAAATTGCAATCTTTGGTTCAGGAATCTCAGCATGTCAGTCACAACAAGAACTATAATAAGACAAGAAAATGTTCTTTTTCATTTTATTTGTTTTCTGTGAATAAGTGCTGCCATTAATTCCTTTGCAACATCTAACGTGATAGGTAGAATCCTCTTGGATAGGCATGACATAAAGAACCTCCAATTGAAGTGGTTGAGAAATCAAATGGGACTGGTCAGTCAAGAACCAGTTCTATTCTCTACATCTATTGTCAACAATATCATGTATGGACGAGAAGGTGCAAGTATGGAAGATGTAATAGAAGCTTCCAGAGTTGCAAATGCTCATTCTTTTATTGAAGAGTTACCAGATGGTTATCTGACTTTTGTAAGTATTCTGATGGATTCATGTGCTTGGTACATAAATTGCTTTTAGATTGCAAGTTGTAAGCAACCCAACATTATTAATGAACTACAAAAGAGGATAATTCAAAAATAATATATTTTATTTCTTTTCAAATGCTGGACAGGAAGGGCTTTTCAAATATCTGCATAATATAGGTATCTTTTGGAAAATTTTCAAAAGATGACCAGATTACCCTACAAAACAAGCAATGTCATGGATGTCCCTAAAAAAATGAGCAATATTCACTAGCCAAATGTTTCTCATCTTATTCAAAAGGATGCCCAGAATTACTAGTTATCCTCGTCAACATCTACATTTCAGAAAGGGACCTTTGTGGGGAAATTGATTAGCAGTTTTACCATCCCTGTCATCGCTAAATATAAAGTGAACATAAAAAGCAAACAAAGTGAACATATAGACAATCTAAGTGAACACATACAAACAAATAAGTTCAATGAAAATAAGTTGAATATTCATGTAAACTTCTGAACAAGTAGTGACAAGACTTATTTGTTTGTAAGTGTTCACTTAGATCGTCTATATGTTCACCTTATTTGCTGTATATGTTCACTTTGTATTTAGCGATGACTGGGATGGTATATTTTCCGATGGCACTTATAATTCCTGCCTTTGTGGCAGTTTGTGTTGTTTGTTTGTTTTTTTTTTTTTAAATGAGGTGTGCTATCTAATCAGATATTTCTTTAGCAGATTCTACGAAATATTCTCATTTTTTTCCTAAAATCTTTTGTAAACAATTATTCATATTGGTGCTTCATCTCATGGAAGGTTGGAGATGAAGGTAAACAGCTTTCAGGAGGCCAGAAACAAAGGATTGCCATCGCGAGAGCAATACTAAGAAACCCAGCAATTCTCCTTCTAGATGAAGCCACCAGTGCTTTAGATGCGGAATCTGAGTTTATAGTTCAGCAAGCTTTAGAGCGTGTTATGGTAAACAGGACCACTGTTATAGTTGCACATAGGCTGTCAACTATTAGCAAGGCTGAAAAAATAATTGTCTTGAAGAATGGTAAAGTTGTGGAATGTGGCAGTCATAGTGAGTTGATGTCAAAGGGAGAAGAGGGAGAGTATGCAATGTTGGTGCAACTCCAGGTTTTAGGGAACAACAGCAACAGAAGCTCCGCCTGTATCAAGGAAATCCTGTGAGTGAGGTTGCATTTGTAGTACCAAGTTGACTTGCACTAAATTACCATTGCCATTGAATTTCCACCAAAAGAGAAATCAGTTTCTTTCCCAAGGTTCAAGTTGGGTGCTAGTCTTCAGGTTACAAATGCTAAAGTAAAAGATAAGTTAACAAATAAACAAATAGGAGAATCAAAGTAAAAAGAGATTCCAAACACAAGAATGGTCTGTAATTCTTGTAATCATTATATATGAAGTCTGCCGTACACATTTTCACAATGCTGGTATTTTTCCTTGGATATTGTTAGGGGTATTTCTGCAATATCACCTCTCCAACACGCTAGAGAAGAGAAAGTTAAAGAGACCATGCCTGCAGTTTCAACAAATACCAAGCAAGGAAATCATGCTTCCCCAAAAGAGGCACTAACTCCAATCCGAAAACTGATCCAACTAAACAGATCAGAATGGTCATGTGCCATGTTGGGTTCAATTGGTGCAATAATAGCTGGAGCAGAAGGCCCTTTATTTGCACTGGGAATAACACGTGTTCTCTCGGTATTCTATACTCACAATGCACATCATATCAAGAATGAGTTGAGAACAATTTCTCTTATTTTTATTGGAGCCGCTTTAATTACAGTGCCAGTTTATGTGTTGCAACACTATTACTATACTTTGATTGGAGAGAAGCTCACCAACCGGGTCAGACGGCAGATGTTTTCAGGTCACTAGCCTACTTACCTTCAGTGCTTTTACCACAGAAAATACTTTTACAACCTCAGTTTTTAGTCTTGCATTTCTGATGCTAGGAAATAAGACCCAATTTTTTATAAGTTCCTTAATATTGTGCATCAAGCAAAAATGACGAAATTTCCCCAGTTTAAAATTTTATCATTCTAAATGATTCACTCCATGACTGTTTCACGCAATACATACCTTTTCCATCAATCCAATATAATTCGTGAGTTCCAATTTGCCACATAAAAAGAAAAATAAATAAAAATAATATTTGTGCACTGCTGCAACTTGCAAGTGAATACTGTATGTTATTAGCCAATGCAGATACAATGCTTGATATGCACCTGTAAAGAGCACAGAATGCAAACCAGTACTAAAACTTGCAGAAAAATAGGAAATTTATGATTTAAGTGTCTTAATCTGTTTCTCATTATCATCTTTATCCATTTAGCTTTATTGAGGAACGAGATTGGCTGGTTTGATCAAGACCAGAATAGTCCTGGGTCACTTACATCAAGTCTTGCAGTAGATGCAACACTGGTGCGCAGCATATTCTCTGAGAGAATGTCAACTGTTATACAAAATATGTCACTAGCTGTGACAGCATTTGCGATATCTTTCTTCTTTAGTTGGCGGTTGGCATTAGTTGTTGTATCAACATTCCCTGTACTCATTGGTGCTTCTATAGCTGAGGTAAAACTGCACAAATTGCATTAACTTGGCTTAACTTAATGTCTACATCTACAAAACCTCGATACATTTTCATAACATGAGAAACAAGATATAATTTCATGAACAGTACAAAGAGTAGAAATATCATGTTGTTTGTTAGTGTGGATGCAAAATGAAGGTTGTATTTGATACTTCTTTTTATTTTGCCAAGGGTCTGGATGATAATGCTATTGCTTTCATGGGAAACATTGCACTTGTTGTTTTCAGGGGCACATTAAATATTTTGTATTTCTTCTGGGGCCAAATTGATATCTCTTTTCTTATGAGGGTAGGTATATTGAATACTTTGTTGTTTGCAACGGGTCTGCGTGAAAATGCTTTTGTTTTCAGGGGTATATAGAATTTTTTGTCTTTTGCAATGGTGTGTATGAAATTTCCTGATGATAAGTTTATTTTCAAGAGCACATACGAACTGAGTTAATTAAATATTCGTCTTTTCTCTGTGCAGCACTTATTTCTTACAGGATTTGGAGGAAACTACACATCCAATTATGCTCAGGCAACTGCAATAGCACGAGAAGCCATAAACAATATAAGAACAGTGCAAGCATTAAATGCGCAACAACAGATAACATCACACTTCTGTGAAACATTAGAAAAGCCGAATGAGGCAGCATTTCTCAGGGGTCACATAGCTGGCATGGGCTATGGCTTGTCCCAGTTTTTTGCGTACTGTTCTTACGCACTCGGCCTATGGTATGCTTCTGTCTTGATAGCACACAAACAGTCTGATTTTGGCAGCATCATGAAATCTTTCATGGTATTGATTATTACTGCAATCAGTGTGGCTGAGACAATTGCATTAGCTCCTGATATTGTGAAGGGGTCACAAGCACTTAGCTCGGTTTTCTCTATCCTGGAGAGAAAAACTGAATTAGACCCAGATGAACCAGGAACGATGCATGTAGAAGCCATTGAAGGAGATATTGAGTTCAGAGATGTGAGTTTTAAATACCCGACAAGGCCCAATGTTTTTGTTCTGCAGGGCTTAAGTTTTTGGATCTCAGCGGGAAGCAGCTTTGCTTTAGTTGGGAAAAGTGGATCAGGAAAGAGCTCAGTGATAGCTCTTGTAATGAGATTCTATGATCGAACCTCAGGAGACATATTAATTGATGGCATGGATATAAGGTACTTGAACTTGAAATCGTTAAGGCAACGAATTGGACTAGTTCAACAAGAACCGGCATTATTTTCAACCACTATATATGAAAATATTGCATATGGGAAGGAAGGCGCAACAGAAATAGAGGTCATGAAAGCAGCAAAGGCTGCTAATGTACATGGCTTCATAAGCCGGTTAGCTGATGGGTATAATACACCTGTAGGAGACTGTGGGGCCCAGTTGTCCGGTGGCCAGAAACAGCGCGTGGCAATTGCACGTGCAATTTTGAAAGACCCCGCGATTCTCCTTTTGGATGAGGCAACAAGTGCACTTGACACAGCCTCTGAGAAGCTTGTGCAACAAGCTTTGAATGTGCTCATGGAAGGAAGAACAACAATTGTGGTGGCACATAGGTTGTCAACTATTCGAGAAGCTGACATGATCGCTGTGATTAGTGAAGGGAGAGTGCAAGAGGCAGGGAGGCATGAGGTGTTGATTAAGAGGCAAGGGAGTGCTTATTCTCGACTATTGCAGTTGCAACAGCAAAATGGTTAGCCAATAGTCATGCATGTGTATGTTTAGAAATAACTGTATATTGGGGTTGAATTCGTAGTTGTACAGAGAACAATATGTGTAGTACTAGTAGTATATGTATGTATATTGTATAATAAAACTTCTGCGAAGATGGAAACTGTGATAAGCATAAAAAGTTCAATTGGTTTTTTTTTTTTGTATTTTTTTCCTCCTTTCAAAGATGGTTGTTTTGGGGCATAAATTTCTATAGTGTTTACATCAAGGAGAATTTTTGGAAAATAGCAAAGAGCGCTACCCAGCAACTTGTTTTATTATTATTATTATTATTATTATTATTATTTTATTTTTTATTTTTTTTTCTCCTCCTAGGAAAGAATCACTTCTTGAATAATTAAACCTATTGGAGTTCACATCCACTGTCGCTGTTGCATCACTGCTTACAATTATGGCGCACTATTCGATTCAAATTTAGCTCTCAACTCCAAATTCATTCATAAAAAGGTTCAACAAATCTGATAAGTTCGAAAAAAGGCACAAATCTGATAGTTCGATTTAAGACGAACTGAACGAACAAATCAAATTATGTGTCATAGCAATAATGTCAAACTTATTCTTTATTGTATTTTCAATGCCCAATGTACAATGTTCTAGATGAGATTATATAAGTTTATAACAGGGATCGTTCAAAATTCAGCTGTAAATGACATTTCTCCCGTAAAAGAAAAAAGAGTAAAGGTGTTTAGTGTTGCACAATACGGCGCATAATGGAGTGCTTCAAGAATCAAGATTTTGGAGAGATGCACATGACAGTTTTCTTTACTAAAATCCAAGCAACCTTTTCCCTGTCTATACTTAGTCTACTAGGTGTGCATTTAATATATCGCCAAAGTAAATCTAAAATCCTGACGTATTCTATCTAACCGCGGTTACTGCATTCAAATTAGGCTCTGGCCTATAAGTTGCAAAATTAATTATTGCACATGCCACACTTTTCCATATCTTTAAGTATCAACTCTCCAGTCTCCAGTGCTGAAAATTGCAAAAGATCGCTGTAGTCAGAGAGAGATAACGAGGTATATCCCTATATATATAAATCTTGTATATTCACAGGTCGGTGGACATACATTCGCCTTTCCCTTCCTTCCAACTGCAGACATGTAGCCACTCAAACCGAATATTTTTATACCAAAGCACACACTCCTACCTAGGGGTGCCGACGGTACATTCGTTAATCGTTTCCGTCCACGTTCCGTCCATACGGAACGAGTGGCGGAACGATGAAACATTCCGTCGCTGAAAACGGAACAGACGACGGAATTAACTCAGGTACCGTTCGAAAGAGCGGAACGTGAAACGGAATGGTCTGTTTCGTCCACGTTTCAGATCTGTTCCGTCCTCAATTCTATGGATTTAGAATACATATGATTGCAGATGAGATTAAGATAAAATATAACAAAGAAAATTCATCCTTTCTGCCGCTTATCCCATGCCTTTCTTCTCTTTTTCTCCGTCCTCTCAAATCACACCATGGCGATTCTCACCATCGTCTCTCTTGCTCTCTCATCCTTGCAACGACGATTGCCTCTCTCACTCTCTCATCCTTGCAATGATGGTCGATCATATCTCCACTCTCTACTTAGATCCCTCTTCCCTCTTTTCTCTACTCTTCTCTCTAAATCAACCTCTGATTAACACCAAATCAACCCATTAATTACTTCCCAAATCGTATACTATGTGGTTGAGGAAAAAAGAGACATGGAGACGAGGATTCTAGGGAGCCAAACATTCGAATACTTCGCTACTAATCCAGGCTTGATGAATGGTTTGGTGGTGGCCAACTAAGATTCTCTTCGTGCGGCTTCAAGCACTGGTCAAAAGCGCCGGCAGCGCCTGGCACTACGCCAAGTTCCGGCAGCTCTCGACGAGGATTCAGGTGAGTCAGTGGGGTGACGGCAGTCCATTGGTTGAGAAGGAAATAGCTATCGGCTATATTAGTTAGGAAATTAAACTAATTGGGTTTTTGATTTAGTACTTGCTTATCGGTTTGAGAAGGAAATTTTTTTTTTGATGAGTGAGAAGGAATTAGCTATACTGCCTGGGAATGTAGTCATTGTAAAAGATAGGATCTCTGATTACATTTCATTTTATAATTGCTATACTCTTTGCCCTTTTACTGGTATACAAGAAACATAAAGATTATGGTATTTTGTTATGCAAATTTTGAACGTTGTTATACGTTCATGAACGTTGATAAAAACAGAACGGCAACGGAAAGAAAATTTATGCCGTTCAGTAAATAGAACGGTAAACGGAAGAAAAATTATGTATCGTTTTTACAACGGAACGGAAACGTATAGACATAATTCCGTTGCCGTTTTACACGTTAGACAGGTCTACTCCTACCTATATACATACTTTATTTCACAGGAAACGAAGTGTAAAATTGACTAATGTTTGTGGGTTTTGGAGAGGAGGATACATGATACATCAATACATCATACACGTGAAATGGGACCTTTTATCCCTGTAAAAAAACGGGAGGTGCATTGAAAAGAGGACAAAGCAAATGGCTCGGTAACAGTGCGGTGGTAGAATTATGCTGAGGGGATAAAGCGCTACATATATGATAATGCACAGGTCTGATTTTGTCACCGTCTCCACCTGCTCTTGTTGTAAGTGCTGCCAAATTATATATGTACATGCTAACAGGCAGAATGCAGCCAGCCCGTGCACTCAGCAATTAGCTCCGTGATTCAGACCTCTCACCTCTGCCACCCCTACTACTCTATTCTCCAACCCCACCATCCACCCAGAATATAATCATGCATATTGTATATTACCCTGTTTCAAAAATCAGACTGAACTGGGTGGTTCGGTCACGAACCTTCCACTGATCGGGCCAACATCAAAGCCACAAATCGGCTTTTTTTTTTTTTTTTTTTTAGGGAAAAAATGAAAAATTATTGTTTGGAGGGGTTTGAATTTTATTTTGAGCATTCATGAAATCAAATTTTCCACTACCGTACTAGTTTATCCGTATTTAACGTGTGGTAGTGACTCCGCCCATTATTTTGAAGGTGATGAATTCAATTTCTACTGGATGCTAAAGAATGAAAATATTTTATACATAGTTAATTCTGCAATCTCTAGATAAATAGTCTTATTTAAAAAATTATTCAGTATTTGCATTTATTAGATGTCTCGTTCGAAATTCAAAACCTATATATATATTTTTTTGAGGGTCAGGGAGGAAATTAAGTATCACGTCGACAATTACATTAATTAATAAAATAAAAGTATTTAGAAGAACATTTTACTGTTGCTCTTTGCTATTTCTGTTATTTGAGTGGGTCTTCACCGTTACTGTTGAAAAACGGTGCCAAATCTGGTGTACCCACGCACCTGCCTTCGAAATGTCCTTGTGTCTTTAGCAATTATATGGTTTTTACATTATTTTTGGGAGTGTAAAAATAGTTAAGAATGTAAATCACGCCGGCATAAATTTATATTTGTAGACTTCATAATTACTATAAAATAATATATATAATTCATACTTAAACCATGTTAATCGTAATTTAATTAATCTTTTCTGACAAGACCCATAATAAAGTTCATATCTAATATATTACTATATTAGAAAAAATTGGATATAACCCCCTCAAATCTTCTTCATTTGAATATAACCCCCTCAAATCTTTGAAATTAGATATAACCCCCCTCTAATCTTGTTCTATCCGGATATAAACCCTTATTAATAATATTAATAGTATTATGATTTAAAAAAGTTGTTTTTATAAAAATGTGGCCGAAATACCCTTTTCTCTTCTCCTCCTCTTTCCTAGAATCAAATAGTAAAAGAGATGATAGACGATCTCTTCTTCTTCACCTGACAAAATGTTCTCCTTAAATTGGAATCAAAGTTCGATCTCACGTTTGTTAACTACCAATGGTTGCATCTTAAAAATGATTTTTTTAATCTTGGTTGCCTCCAGACATTTGGAAATGCATTTATTTTGCATTTGAATTTCGCTCTAGATTGAGCCAAAGACGAGAATTCCATCGTTTGATATATTGAGTTCCTCTCCTTTTTAGTAGCTAAAGATCAAGAGTATCTAGAAAAACAGGGACAATTTGTTTTCCTAAACTAGAGATAAATCGAATGGGCTTTGACCTTGAAATTGCTCCAGTAATCGGAGACCTTTCCTCTTCCATTTGATTGATCAGGTTCGCTCAAGGGCAATTTGGTCACATTTTCATAAAAACTGCTTTTTTAATTATAATTCTATTAATATTATTAATAAGGGTTTATATCCGGATAGAATAAGATTAGAGGGGGTTATATCCAATTTCAAAGATTTGAGCGGGTTATATCCAAATGAAGAAGATTTGAGGGGGTTATATCCAATTTTTCCAATATATTATGTCAAAGAAGGACCATGTAAAAGTTTATTTAATAAAAAAATCATACTTTTGATATATCAAATTAATGTTATAAGTTGAAAGTGAAGAGAAACTAACAATAAAAATTATTTCCTATGTTCATTTAGTTCAAGGACAAAATATTCACCTTTTTGATGAATGAATGTTTGTTGCCATTTTGTATTTAGAGAAAGATATATATTTCTTTTCTATAACCCTGATACGTAAAATATTTTATAGATGAAATTTACATCCATTATAATAGTGAGTGCTATGACAACCGTGTGCCAAAAACAGTTGCTATTTTGTTAATAAATTAATTATTGATTGCCGACTCTACTTAAAAATGAATGTCTGTTGCTAACATTCAAATGTATTGCTAGTTAATTCATTCATACCATCATTGTGTGCTATGATAATGGCGTCTCATGCATTAATTTAGAGCATGACAGCATGTCATCTGGACTTATAAAATGAAACAAAAAAAAATCCTCTAATCTCTTCACTAAAAGTTCCTTGCGTACTTTGGACCTTTAAAACAACTTTTAATGATGGAACTAGGCCACAGTAAATCGTCTAAGGACCACTGGTTTTGTTCGGACTTTGGTGTTAAAATCCCTCGCGGTATGCTTACCACCAGTTAAGCCATTTTATTAATTTTTTTTGGCAGTACCATTATTCGAAACATCGAGTGCATGTAGCTTTCTTGAGCATAACAACTTCTGTTTCTCCAGTACAAGTTTCTTAATTTAAGCGTCACCATTTATGTATTATACTGTAGCTTTCCTCAATTTTGATAATTATGCCATCTTTTAGCAAACCCATCCGAATCATTGAACTACGCTATTTGTGCATCCAGGAAATTCTCAACTATGTTGATGATAATAACTTTGCTTAAATTTAGTACCTTTCGATATGTCCGCCTAGATAGAGGGCACTTATCATGTTAACATCACAAAATGTCACATGTTGAAAGAAACTAGATTTGTGGAGAGTGAAGTGAAATGTATGTGAATGGGTTGGTGAAGCCATTCAATGCACTTTGCACCAAAATTGTCTTCTTTGTAATTACTAATACTGTAATTCATCATTGTGAAAAATAGTACATAATTGAAGTCCAATAATATCACATTGTTGCACGTCTTATATAAAGTTCATATTGTACAATATTATATGACTAGTCGGCTATCAATATCAATTCATTGGACAATTAATCTATTAAATTATTAAAAATATATAATTTTGAATTATTTAAATCGTTAACTGCCCTTGTTTTTTCCAATTGTATTTTTTCAACCATGGTCCATGGATAACCTATTAACCCAATAGCTCCGTAGAGATTTATCATGGCTTCCAAAGTTTTTTTTTTTTTTTTTTTGGAATGGTGCTTCCAAAGTTGCCAGTTCCAACTTGTGGGAAAATCATAGGATGGCTCATCAAAATAGATCAGAGCCGTTTAATACGCGGACCCCTCGCACGGTTTAGATCGGTCCCGCGCGACTGACGTGGCAGGAAAAATATCTTGTCCTTGGCACCTAATCCGTGCCAAAACCACCGAAACCGATTCACCTCTGCCAACGAAGGTACACATTAGGAACGATCTGGACTGTTCTATATGAAATGAACGGTTCTGATCTATCTAGAGCTGTCCAATGGTTTGGTACTGTTAGAGAGGATCCGGACCCGGGAACCACCTCGGTATCGGAAGCTGATCGGCTGACACGTACGGTGCCTGGTGGACTCCACCTAAAGAACAAAGCATTGGCGCACTGTTCTTATGAGGTACACTACTCTACAACTACCGTGCGCTCATGTGTTTTCAAATATTAGATAACACTTTTTTTTAGATATGCTTGGTAGAGGTTATCGAGATGAAATATTAGAGTAGAGATACTTGAGGTGTCAAATTTGTGTGATTTCCATAGAGATGGATAAAAAATAACATTTCTTGTTCTTTTGAATAATTCTGATAAAATAGAACCTTCACTGTTTTTTTTAGTCTAATTGTATTTCAAGCGAAGGTCTAAATTATTTTTCTAGATAGAATACAAAAACATATATTGTCTCTTATAGAACTTTTGTTTAAGTTATGCGTACTTCATAGCTTTATTTTAATTTAGTTTATTGTTTTTTTAACCTTTCTGAATTATCTTGTTTCAATCACTAATATAAAAGTGCAGTACTGCAACATTTGGATTTTTTTTCTAGACAAAATTATTTCCTATACATCATTAATCCGTCGTTTTCTTGAATAAATGCCGGCTACCATATAAGCTCTTAGTGTTTCTTTACATTATGCATGTAACAATATAATTTGAATGTTTCATATCAACAGATATTTTTAGATGTATGAAAATAATAATGTTATTAAATTGAAAAACCTTGATAAAATAAACAATATTTTATTTTTTTAGTAACGAGTATTTTTAGAAAGGAGTAAAATTACGTTAAATTTTTTGTACCATCAAATTAGCAACATCCTTTTTGTATTTATAATTCAAACATAAAATCTATAAAAGCATCCAAAGCTTAACAAAAAAAAAACAACTAAACATTAATTGCAAATGTTCTTTGAATTATATGTTTGTTTCAATAAAGTACAAAACCTAATTTACGAATAGTTTTATGAAAAATAAGGACATGCAGAACATTCAGAATTATAAACGAAGAATAAATAACAAAATTTATAAACGACCCATCCAATGATCCAACGACAGTAATTAAAAGAAGCATAATAAAAACACATAAAACCGCAGGATCCAATGGGAATGGAGAGGACGTTTTAGATCCAAGGGAAGCAAGGGACCTAGTGTTCCTCCCCGCCTCGCTCTCCGCCGCTTTTGAGGGCTGTCGTTGAAAAGCGTCCCAAGTTCGACATGCCCTTATGGGCTTATGGCATGTGGCCCCCTCTCTGACACCTCATTTTAACTCGCCTCGCTGTCATCCATTACCATTACCATCACCCCTCGCTTCCCCTCCCTTCCCATACCCTTCACATATTAACTCCCGCTCTTCTCAGTTCTCACTTTCCCACTCTCTCCCTCACCCCGTTTCCCATGTAACTAATTTAACTCTCTAGTTACGCCACCCCCATTTAATTCCATTTAAAACCCCAAAACCCTTTTCCTCCCTCACTCTCCTCTCCTTTCTCACCTCATGGCCACCTCCATTCTATTTCTCTTTCTATCCATTTTTCTCTTCTCTGGGCCAACAGCCTATGCATGGCGGCCCTGGCCCAGCACGACCTTGAACACCACCACCACAGCCAGTGCCTCGCCGGCTGAGCTGGGTGCTTCCAAGAAGTTCGAAGGCTCTTCCGAGTTCGTCAAGTTGCGGTACCACATGGGCCCGGTACTGACCTCTAATATAACCGTGCACCCGATCTGGTACGGCCACTGGGCTCCGGAACAAAAGCGCATTATCCGCACCTTCCTCCGCTCTTTCTCTGATTCCTCTATCCGGGGCCCGTCTGTCGCCTCCTGGTGGCGGACGGTTCGGCTCTACACCGACCAGACTGGGTCCAATATCTCGTCCAATGTGATTCTTGGTGAAGAGAAAAACGACCGTGGTTGTTCCCGTGGCACTTCTTTGACCCGGCTTTCGGTCCAGTCGGTAATAAAAGACGCCATTACCGCATCGACCAAGCCGCTGCCAATAAACACCCGAGGTGGCCTCTACCTTGTTCTCACCTCACCTGAAGTCGCCATGGAAAACTTTTGTGGCCAAGTGTGTGGCTTCCATTACTTTACGTATCCTTCCATTGTCGGTTACACTCTTCCTTACGCATGGGTCGGTAACTCCCACGGTAGGTGTCCTGAGGTGTGTGCGTACCCCTTTGCGGTCCCTAGCTACATCCCCACTGCAAAGGCTGAAATGCCGCCTAACGGGGATGTCGGGGTTGATGGGATGGTGAGTGTGGTGGCGCATGAGCTAGCTGAAATGGCGTCCAATCCTTTAGTCAATGCATGGTATGCCGGTGGTGACCCGTCATTTCCCACAGAGATAGCTGATCTCTGTGAAGGAATTTATGGAACCGGAGGTGGCGGTGCGTACACCGGGCAGTTGTTGGTCGACGGGCAGAGCGGCGCCGCATACAATCTGAATGGTGTTGGTGGGAGGAAGTTTTTGGTACAGTGGATCTGGAATCCGTACCTGAATTATTGTTCTGGACCAAATGCATTGGATCAGTAATTAAAGGGGACAAGGCATCGCCAGCTGGTGGATTTATTCGGCCTCGTAAGTAGGCACTCAGATATTGTAAACCATATGGTTGTACTGGGTTTAGAAAAAGATGGTTGGTTTAATGGCGGATAAATCATGGGTTAAATAAGAAAGACGAGAAAAAGTTGATATGCTTGGTTAGTGATTACCATGTACTAAAACCGGTATGTTGCATGTTGGAGTACCGGTATGTCTTATGGGAGGAGCAGCATGGTTGGGATTTCGGAGTTCAGGAGCTTGTATTAAATTCGTTTCATAATTGTTACTTATTTTGAATTTATGGTTTTTTCCTAAAAATATATATATATACATATCAGGAGTGTTATGAAATCTCTCATAAACATTAGCTATAATTTTCTTAAAAAGAGAAGTAATATATCGAGTTGTGCTAAATGTACTCGGAATTTTTGGTCGAGGTGACATGTTGACCCCTCTAACCAAATTTAGTACCTGTTTAGATCAATGCCTTTGAAACTGATTGATACTGCCATGCCAAAACTGCTAATAGCCCTTTTCATCAGGCAACCTGGGAGAATTCCACAAGTAACAATTATACATCATTTCTTTTTCAAATGTGTGTTGTAATTTGCAAGTGTGCTTGCTAAGTTGCTATGTATGAGACCTTGTCACCTTGGTGAGCTTTATGTGTGAATTGCATGATTGCATCTCTCAGTACATTTTTCCTTATATATATACTGTAGTTTTTTGTTGTTCATTATTAAAACACCTTATATATATAAGATAATTGTTAATTGGAAATTACATATTTATTTTTATATAAAATGTTAAATCTATATAAATTTAAATATTTGTAGGATTCATATTTTTTTTGAAATAAAAGTGACCCAAGCAGGATCACCAGCTTCATTAAGCAGGCAAACGGTTACAAGTATTCAGTGGTACTCAAGAGTAAATTTTTCCCCAAAAAACAAGTAAAAGGAAACAACAAGGGTGCTCCTACAGGAGAAAACCACCCAGGACTTGTAGGATTCATATTTATTGATAAACCTACAAGACGAAGTTGTTTAACTGGTGAGTGATTTAAGATGAAAATATTGGAAGCAATTCTTAATAGACTACACTCTTCAATTGTACACATTTTTTCAATCGAAACGGTCTAAGTTAAATCTTATCTTACTTTCCAATGGGAGAGATCATTGCTACTGGTTACTTCCCTGTTTAGCTTTATCGTTTCCAGTGCTTTCAAAGAATCAAAGTTATTAAAGCAAGAACAAGAATTTCATTGTTTCACATTTTATGTATGACATCCATGAAATTTTTTTCCCCTGTTGAGCAACAAGTGCTTTTCTTTAATTCCAGTCAATAAAGTAAATCTGCTGGGACTGCTGCCAAAAGTGAATGAGTTTCGAATTGCATTAGACGTTTGTGCAGAGATCGTACACAATTTGTACCAATTCTGTACCGGTTAAAGTACTAATCAAACTTATGTTTAATTTGTTCTATTACTTTTGTTAAATGTTTTACTGGGGTTTGTGTATATTATTATGAAGTATTTTAAAATTCAAAAGTTCTCATATAATTTTGTTCACAACTTAAAAAGTATATCCCATGCCAAAACGCTCCAACCTGGGTTCGAATTTAAGAAACTTTTTGAATTTGAACTTCACAATTAAATATACTATCGGATTTCACGGCTTAGGCATGATTTTTATTCACTTTGGTGGAAAATTGGAATCATACATGAAGAAAATATTTACCAAGCTCATTAAGAACTTTTAAAATGCATTCCAGGGCTAGTATCGTTTTAAAGATGCGATTTGGTAAGCCTTAAGTTGATCAAATTAGTACTGTAAAGAGCTAAATAGTACAGTATATTGGTTTGTCTGGAAGAAAAAATAATTCTATCTTCTTTAACAAGTATTTTGGGAAAATCAAAAGAAATTCTATCATTTTCTCCGTTTGGATAGGTGTGGGAAGAAGAGAAGAAGTGGGAAGAAGTATTGGGAAGTGTGTAATTTTGTGAAGAGTTTGGATTGTTTATGGGTGCGTTTGGATAGGTGTGGGAAGAAGGGAAGAAGGAAAGAAGTATTGGGAAGTGTATAACTTTGTGAAGAGTTTGGATTGTTTATAATTTTTTTTCTTCTTCTTCATTTTTCTTCTTCTTTCTTCCAACGATCCAAACGCACCCTATAATTTTTTTTGTTAGAGTTATGTCCTAGAAGTCAATAATTTAATGACTTAATTATTAGTTTATGTTTTGGATGATATTTTATCATCTGTTCCTAGGTTTATTATTGACAGATCATTCAAGTTGAGGATCTGAATTGTAGATATCTGTGGATCATTCTTTAGAATGACAATAATAAATCTAAACGGTCCATAATCTTGATAATTAACAAGAAACATTAATTATCATTTAAGATTAGTATGCAAGTTAAGTGATGATTAAGTTCTACAAATCATAGGTAAAGAGTTACCAACTTAATTGCATATGTGTATGTTATGGAACATAGTACAGGACTTGACCCAACGAAATAAATATATGGATTGTGTTATGTGTCATTATTTATTTCGTTATGATTTTGGTTCTAAGTTTGAGATGATTATCTTTTCCACACGAGGATAGGTTCTATAAATCTCGTCTACCGCTGATTCCCGTTAAGGGCTGCTATACGGACTTGATTTACGTTCTCTTGAATTGTGCGGGAAAAAGCTAATCATCAAGAAAACCGTATGTCCCTCATTAATTCACTTAGTGAGTGACGATATCAGTTTGGGCCCCTTGATGGAGTTGGATCGTATGCGCGCAACTAAGCGATCAACTCTAGATCAAGAAACGTATAATCTGCAAGAATGACACATTCCTATCTTGGATTATACGATGATATCGTGAGACATAAGAATCAAAATAGAGAAACATAATTATTCTCTTATGCAGGGATTGAAATATTGTAGCAGTACACTATTTGTGCGAATTGGGAATCATAACGTATTGCTAGATACCGCTTATGATTATTGGAATTAAATAACGATTTAATTCCATGTCCAACGTAGCATAAATCCTCAAAGGGTCACACAAATAGGACTTTGACCATACGTGCATTATTTATTTATTTGCAATAGTGAGTATTACAAAATATGATAAGTTGATTAATTAATTAAATAACGTTGTGGACCGTTATAATTAATTAAGTCAAATGGATCATATAGAAATAAATTAATGTACATGCTAATCCTAAAATGATTATCAGTATATTGATAATTAATTTTATTCATCACACTTTAATTTAATTAAGTGAATTAAATTAAAGTATAGGCTTTTAATTTAATAGTCTATTTGAGCCTAAATTGAATGCATGCAACTTGAAAGGCCTATTAAATAATTGATTTAATATATGGCCTAAGTGAGATTAAACAAATAAGTGGGGTGGCCTTTTTGGCCCAACTTGATGGCCGGCCTTAGAGGGGTAAAAAGGGCAAAGGAAAAGGTTGGTGGAGAGTGATCTATATAAGGACCACTTGAAGAAGCAAAACCTAACCTTCTCACCTTGCCTCCCTTCTTCTCCCTAGCCGCCACCACCATTCATGGGCAGAATTTTGATTCTCCCATGATGGTCTCTCTCTTTCTTGTATTCCCATAGGTCTCATGTGTTGAGAATAGCTATTCCAAAAGGTTAATTGCTAGAATTACTTGAAGAATGGTGAAAAGGATTAGCTATCTCATTTCTCTTGCTAGCACAAGAATTGGGACATGGCCAAATTCCTTGGTGGACTCGAGGCCGCCATGGAGGAGGCGAAGGAGAGCACCCCATCGATTTCTAAGCCGTAGGATCGAGCCCCGCGAATACGATTTCGCGAGAGGTACAAATTCCACCTCTTATCTCTTGTGTCGAATGAGCTTATGTACTAGATCCTCTCTTGCTCTTTGTTTAATTGGATTAATTAAGGGTAATTAGTCACAAAATTAAAATTGAGCAATTTCCTAACATTTTTTTCTTTCTTCTTCCTTCTTCTTTTTCCTTCTTCCTATATCCAAACGCACCCATTATGAGTTTGCTTTGGTAAGTTCTTGGATAGTTAATACCAAATTAAGCAGGGGTTAAATAAAATAAAAGTGGTAGGATGGATGCCTGAGGGGAGAGATGTCATCATAATACATATTGTGGGCCTTAATACTGTGCTGTATGATTAAGAGGATAGTGGCTGTTGGTACCAGTCAATGCTCAAGACAAAACTGTTCCTTGATAAAAGACAATTGTGAAGCTTTCATGTTTAATACATAGAAATTTTGGGATGTATTGAATATCACCAGGGTTGAGACTATAACAATCACTTGCTATATAGCATCTTATTTTGGATACAAGTGATGTAGGGCTGCATACTGGGACTGTATTGTCTGCACTTTTAAATTAATTAAGAATAATTTTTAAAGATTCAATTTCTGAGTAGGGGAATTATGTTCAATTTTTTATTAGATATTTTGTAGATACTTACAATTGGGAGGTTTAATTACATTCTTATCTGAAAAAAAAAATCTGAGTTGAGAATAAGTATCTACGCTTGAAAATCTTTCCTTCGAGACCAATTTATGAACAATTTAGTGTTAATGAAGGTTGACAGTGCCAGCAGTTTTTCTTTTATATTTGGGTTTATTTGCAATTGCCGTGACTTTTCCTTTTATTATCTTTTTGAATCTGTATACAAGCCATTCTTCATCTTCATCTTTTATTTTTTTTAATATGCATGTATTATTATAGTTTGCCCACAAAACGGAGCATCTCCATCGCATGTCTCTATCAATGTAGGAGCATCAGTAAGTCGGATCAAATTATATTCATATCAAATTAATATTTTTTTTGAGGGTCCATATTAAATTAATATTACTTTATCATTTTTCACTTATACAGGTTAACCCCACTCTATCTGTCTGCAGTTAAAAAATATACTAACCTGAACCCAACATAAGTATTTTAATACTGTATAATTAATTAATGATCGTACTTCTCCCCGGAAAAAAGAAAAACAAAGAACAAAAAAGAAAAGAAAAAGCAGCTGTTATGATTCTTCAAACGATTTCACTAATTGCTGTGATCAGTTGCGATTACAATTGTCTAAATCCAGACAATGATCAACTGTTTGATGCACTCCAAAATAGCGATTTATTAATTTCCTAACACAACTTGACTAGTAATTGAATATAATTGAACCTAACTTTCAATTACAATTTACAAGTTTGTTCGAAGATTCTTAATTGCTTCTCACCATAATTAATCTCAAATGTTTTTGTCTATACATAACAGATTTTTGCAACCACCTATTTTCTGGCTGTACAGAGAGGAATTTAATTATTGTGATTTTTATTTTATATTGGTATTATAGATGTCCAGTGATTTTTATTTCTGTTTGGCGGTCTTTGCTGAAGCATGTTCAATTTTATTCTTTGAATTGGGTTAGCTTGACCACATTTTTTTTGCTGTCGCCTTTGTCGTTATAATTATATCAACAAAACAACAAACTCATCAGGGAAGTGATTCGGACACCCCCTAATTTAGTCTGAGCATTCCGAAAAAGTTTTTAAGACAAAATTGCCCATGCTGATTGAAAGTAATTACATATCCATAAAAATTACGGTAACATACATCTAAAAAACCAAAAGACTATTAACCATCTGTGCAGTGCTTGATATATAAAAAAAAAAAGAACAAAGCAAACTGCGTTGTCAATGTCAAAAAAATCATGCTCTTTTTAATTTAATTGAATTATGTAAAATAGCACAAAAAAGACGAAACAAAAAATGGTACCATCTATTAAATCGTGCCATTATTATAGCAGCACAAACTCAAAAGGGCATGGTGGTGTCCTAAAATTATGACCAAATTATTCTCGTGTAGTCATGAACTGGTATTTCTTCGTGGCTTATAACTATTACTATATTTTTCAAGCCAATTACTTCAAAATCAATTTTCACAAGTTAATGATTTCAATAATTTCAAATTCCGCACAGCCTCAGAGAGATGAAGGAGAGAGGAGTATGAAGAGAACTTGTGGAGTAATCGAAACGTGAGAATAAGAAATTAGCATCGAGTTTGCTTTGTGTTCGAGATCTTTTGATGGGAGAAGAAGGATGGAAAAGAGTGATAGAGAAGAGGTCAGTTTGGTCATTTTAAAAAAGATAAGGGTGCTCGGACTAAATAAAAGGGTGTCCAAATCAATTCCCCACTCATCAATGCATGCGCAAGTGTACCGTGTACTCGATTATAAGCAAGGAAAGTGTAGAATAACATGTTAAAAAAATATATATATATTATGTTGCTCCAAAGAAATGCAGTGATGCCACTAGCTGGCATGGCTGATAATATATTAATATTGAAGCCTGCCAGGCAAGGTAAGGCCGGACTTTGGATATGCTTGGTCAGATAATGGGCCAGGACCTGACATCTGCAATAAACTCGTTAACCCTATATTATTGTTTGGGCTTAGTAAATTTAGCTTGCTGGCCTATTTCTTTCTGTTCCAAATGTAGTCTCTCTAGCCTGAAAACGATGACCGTTTCGACCGTCTTTTCGTTTTGTTTCATCCGAAACGAAACGGTTAAAAATTTTAGTTGCGTTTTAAAAACGAAACGGTTAATGCAAGCTTGAAACGGTTCTGTCCATGTATATTTTCATGATTTTGATTGTTTCGTACAAAATAAAACAGTTAACACAAATGATAGTCAATTTCGTGTCCAAAACACAACGATCAACGCAACCGTCCATTTGCATGGTCGTTTTAAACATTATGCACCCCTAAGTCTCTCTAGGAAATGGAAATTGATTAACTCCGTTGGAAGAAATGCCATTGCACATCATCGCTGAGCAGTGCTCTCTCGATGATCCTCTCATCTAGTGTCTATTTTTTGTTCACTTCGTTATTATAAGTGTTCACTGTGTTCAATATGTTTATTTTATTTTTTATTTCTTATTCAAATATTCAGTTGGGTAAGTATAAATGTTCTATTAATTAAGTATAAATGTTCTGTTAGTAGTAATAAAAAATATAAATATTATGAGCAAAAATGTTCATTATAAATGTTTAGTTTAGTAAGTACAAATGTCCAATTTATTATATATAAATATTCAGTTTATTAAGTATTAATTTTTAATTTTTTAATAGGTGCGCATGGAAATAGAAGAGGTCACAAACCAGACAAAAAAATATGAAAAAAATTAGAAGGGGTCATGAACCGGTACGGTTCAACTAAAAAATTTCCAACTCTGCCCTAACATGTCTCTCTACTTTGTCTAAAAAAATTTCAATTTAGTAAGTATAAATGTTCAGTTTGTTAAGTATATATGCATAGTTTATTAAGTATAATTGTTCAGTTTATTATGTATATAAATGAGACAAGAAATATGCTTTAGCGCTAGCGACACATAAGACTCACGTGATTGAGCGCCCTTCATTCAACGATAGCGCACGATGGTAAATCCAACGATGACACTTATCATTTTTGCATCCCTCCCTCCCTTCTTTATAGCGTCTATCCTCCATTTTTTTTTCTTCCACTTCTTACCCACCTCTTCCACGTCTTTTCTCCTTCTATCCTCTACCTTTTTTTTCTTTTTGTTTCTATTGTATGTGTTTAGTTTATTTGTTACATTTGTTCAATGTATTTGTCATATATGTTCAATTTATGTTCATTTTTTATCTTTTTGTATGAGGTAACATGTTTGTTTCATCTGTTCAATTTATTTTTCATATTTGTTCAATTTATTTGTTATATCTGTTCATTTTATTTGCTATACATGTTCAATTTATGTTAACTTTTTTTTTTTTTTTGTATGAGTCCAAATTGTTTGTTATATCTGTTCAATTTGCTTATTATATTTGTCCAATTTATTTGTTATACTTGTCAATTTATGTTCACTATTTATTTTTTTTTGTATGAGTCAATATGTTTGTTACATCTGTTCAATTTATTTATTCACTTTTATTTTTGTATGAGTCCACATTGTTGTTACATCTGTCTAATTTATTCGTTATATTTATTCAGTTTGTTATTACATTTGTTAAATTTATTTATTATGTATGTTTATTTTTGTTCTTGTATGTATACATTTTTATTTTATGTTCATATTATTTTTGTATCTGTTCAATTTATTATCGTATATGTTCATTGCCCTTGTTGTAAGCACTCTGGATTAATTAATGGATGCTGATAAAAAAATATATATATAAAATTAGTATAAGATATATGAAGAGTCATGTGAAATGAAGAAGCAAAAAAATAAAAAATGTTTTCAGTTTCACGAGACCTCACAGAATTGCTTTTCAGCTTTTGCAAGGCTGGGACGACGAATATTTTAGATTTTTGATTTTTATTTGTTTGTACAATGAATGGAAAACATTATAAAATATCTTAAATAAAATGTAATAATATTTTTTTACCAATCATAATATAAGATGCTATATGTATCATGTAATTGTATATTTTTAATTGTGGCAATTACTCGTTATGAAAATGGGTACGAAATAACTTTTACCCGTATTCGTATCCGTTAAATTAACGAAAATTTTTTTTTACTCATAACCGTATCCGTTAACTTAACGAAAATAAAACTTTATCCGTACCCGTCTTATCGAATGCGGTACGGATCGGGTAGACGAATAAACGGATTTTATTGACAGTCCGGTCAGCGGAGTATAAATAAGCAAAGTAGTCATAGGCGCCAAAATTTTCTTTCCATCGATGGGAATCTTCGGAAGGAAGGAAACGATCACCTCCCTAAAGTTTTGCCTTCCCTATTTCTCAAATTTGCCTCCGTTCACTTCCCTCCTTCCTCCTCCGCTGCTGCCATGGAGGAGGAGATGATGGATGAGGACGAGTTTCGCAAAGAAAGCCTACTCAAGTACGAAGAGGATGAAAAGGCGCTTCTACTGGTTCGAGATGAGGCCATCGCTTCCCGACTATCCAAGTGGAGACGACCTGCTCTTTCCTCGAGTTATCTATCATCGTCAGAAAGTATAATGTATTTGTGCTTGTAGCTTCATATTTTTTTATTGGTTTTTTGTGGATTTTGAGGTTTCTTTTTGTTTGTGGAAATACAGTATTTCAGCAACTGGAGATTGATCACTTTATTGGTGGGAGTCACAAGGAGATGTTGCCTAATTCGTTAGGTCCTGCTGCAATTCTTCTGTGACTCCCACCAATAAGGTACTGAAGGGAAAGAAAAAGAAAAAATCTGTGAAATAATTACCTTCTCTGGATAGTCACAAGGAGATGTTGCCTAATATTTGGTGTAACCAGAGAAGGTAATTATTTCACAGATTTTTTCTTTTTCTTTCCCTTCAGTAAATGTAGGAACATTTTGTCCTTTCAGTTGCCCAATCCAATATATCTTTTCAATTATGAGGTCTATATATAATATATGTGGTGAGTTAAACAACTTTTGGTTTCTATAATTATATAGTTAACTGTTTCAATAGCGTAGTTGCTTGTCTTGCTTTGTTTGTGATACTAAAATTTGGAAAAAAAATTTATCCCGACATCTTAACTGAAATTACCTTACTCTGAACCCTTGGGACTCATCTTACTAATCAGATATCAAAACTACTATGGTAAGAGAATTATTTTTCCCTAATTATTCCAAAAAGAAAAGAAAATATTTAATCCAAAACTACAAGGGCAATGGCACTAGCGCGTTGATTTGATCCTCATGTAGGTTGTTCAGATTGTCTCGCAGTATCTCTATATTTTTATACATCTATATAAATATACATCCTGACATGAGACTGAGCTTTCACAGTAAAATATCTAGGATGCAGCAGTCCTACTTTCTTATCAACTGTCTTACCTTTCTGCGAAAAAGAATTCTCCACCAATTCTTATTTGTGGAATGATTTACAGGTAGAGAGAACAATCTATTACCTTTAGCCGATTAATATTTTTTGGAAGTGAGAATCTTTTGTGTTTACAGGTCACAGTGTGTGCTGTCATGTGCATGGATTTGAGCCATACTTCTACATTAGCTGTCCACCTGGCATAGGACTCCATAATATCTCACATTTCCGCCAAGCCTTGGAGGTACTTTGTACTACAGAGTAATTACACCATGATTGCTTCATACATAGTGCCTATCCATCACATCCTAATTTTGTGTTCTTTTTTTTTTTAAATTCACAGGGGACAATGAAGCACTCAAACAGGAATCGTAAAGTGCCAGAATTTGTAAAGAGGGTCGAATTAGTGCAAAAGAAGAGCATGATGTATTATCAGCCTCAAAAGGTCGAATTAGTGGTTGCATTGCCAGATATGGTTGATAGTTGCCATGGTAAGTTGGAGATAAACTTTAAAGGAAGTCCAAATTGGCCCCTTAAATTTTAGATCATGGTCAACATGGCTCCAAAATAAGTTCTCTCTTTTTGGTTGAACCAGACCTCTGAAGTACCAAATTTTTGTTTGTTTAGGCTTCATTTGAACTTCACTACGGTGCACTGATAGGACATTCAGTAGAGATCGCATTAAACACATGAAAGTTATAGTACGACATTATAGAATAAGGTACGTTAATAAAAGAAAATCAACAAGGTTTTTGATGCTATACAGTGAGAAACCTATATCAACTTAAATACACAAATGGAATAATGTACTTTAACATTTGCAGGTATACTTAAGAGTGGAATAAGAATAGACGAAGAGTTTTTTACATATGAAAGCAATCCTTTTGAACTCCGTTTCATGATAGCAATATAGTAGGTGGAAATTGGATTGAGGTCCCTTATGGCAAGAAAAGTGCTAAGAATATGTCTTACTGTCAACTCGAAGTTGATTGCTTGTATCCTTTTTCTATAATTGAAACTTTGAAAGTGTTGAAGAAGCACGTATTTCAGCTAAACGATCTGAGGATCTTTAGAATAAAATCCCACATCCTTTACGAGACCCCTTGATGATTTTTAGCAAACTTAAATAGAAGAGTGAATAATTCCTGGAACAGTGGTACATGGTTGAACTTTTCTGACCAGTGCATCCATCTTTTGGGTACAACCAGTTGCCAGGTTGCACAACAACTGGTTTCGGTACTGATCACAACTGATGCTGAACCAGCGAACAGTGCATCTCAGTACTTGTTTTGGGAGCCACTTCTACAAATTGGCCCATTCTTGATCACAATATGATTCTCAAATGTTACTTCAGTAACATGTATTAACAAAATTTTTCCCTTAAAAATGCATTAAAAGATGCTCAGATTTGATAAGCCATGCACTAGAAGGCGAGTACTCAAAGATGGCACCATTTCGTATTCTAAGTTTTAATATAGAGTGTGCAGGTCGGAAGGGTTTATTTCCAGAACCTACCCTTGATCCTGTTATTCAGGTTAACTAATTAGATTTGTAACATTACCTTTCGAAATGCATAGCTTTAGTTTCATTCTAAAATTTTATTGTTTTTCTTCTATGTTTGAGTAGATTGCTAACTTGGTGACTCTGCACGGCAGAGACCTGCCCTTAATACAAAATGTCATGACTTTGAAATCATGTCCATCTATATTTGGAGTTGATGTGATGTCATTTGATACTGAGAGAGATGTTCTACTTTCTTGGATGGTTAGTTATTTACTTGGGTGAATGATTTCCTTTTCAGAATGATCTGGTGTAATTTATACATGCACTGTGTAGGATTTCATCCGTGAAATTGACCCAGATATCATAATAGGTTACAACATCTGCACATTTGATCTTCCATAAGTGACAAGGGGAGGTTGTCTGCATGGCCTAGTACATGTAAATATGAAAGGCTTGAACTTTTTTTTTAATTTTTCTAATGTAGGGTACTAGATTTAATTGTAAATTATTATTAGTAAACGCCTGTACTGTTTGCCAACAAATATTTCAATATCAGTTCTTTGTATGATCACTGTCTTTCATACTAGTACAAATGTGCGTAGTCCCACAAGTAGTCTATTGATTTATTCAACTTATATTTATGTATAATTGAATTTGGTACCCCTTCTTGGGGTTCTTTCGTTCAAAAAAAAAAAAAACCCTTATATTTATGTTCATACATAGCTTCATAAATCATAAGCAGTCTATTGAATTGTTCAACTTATTTATCTGTTTCCGACGCTTTCCAACCAACAAATAAGTCAATAGCCTCATCAAATTGAATAAGATGCACCGTGGAAATATTAGTGAAAAAAAAATATTCACAGTTGAAATATTAGTTAAAAAAAGCAAAAAAATTGTTGCATTTCACGACACCCAAAAAGTTGTGAATTGGTGCCTCCTATTTTCTGGAGCAATCTAAATGCGCGATGCAGCAATAAAGGATAGAGCTGCACACTGCTGCAGCTCGTAGAAATTATTGCTCTTCCACCATCATTGAATCCCCAGCGTACTCCTTTCCACAATACACAACAAATCCTTGCCATTAATTGATGAACGAAAAATAACGTCAACGAGTTGCTCCAAAGCAGCGGTGGACTACCTATTTCATTTTGTGGTCCAATTGGAAGATTTAGTTTTTTAAGTGCGGCGTTGGTTGCGATAAAGAAATATCAAAATAAGTCAACCATTGCGCTAATTATTCAACAAATTTGAATCTCGGGTAATGATTTTACTATCTACGGGATATCAAACCACAAAAATTGTTGCAAGTATATCATATCATTGCTTCAAACAAACATTGATGAAGACATCCATATTTAAACCCTAATCATTTCTACCGTTTATCTGATTTTTGTTTCAATAGTAACAATTTCATAGACTATAAAAATTCATATAAAATAACACAACAAGAATCAAAAGCTTTCTTATTTACAGACGAGTTCCAATGATCTCTACTCCCGCCTGAAGCCTTTATTAAAGACAGATTCCAACTGCACAGTGAATTCATGGTCATTTAAAGCAATCCTTGACAAAACACAGGAAATCAAATTGAATTCCATGTAAAGAACAGACCTGAATGTTGACGGTTGCAGAGCTACATAACGGAAGACCTGGGTCTTGATAAAAAGGCAATAGTAAATTACATATTGTCGGACATCGGTGAAGCTAAGAAAGATCAAACGACCCCTGCCCTTCATTGATGGCATAAAGCAATTTCTTGTACATCACTTCCTGCAAATGCATAAAGAAAGCCTCTCATCACCAACTATTCGACACCTAACAACACATGCTCAGATGTGTATGTATGTGTGTGTGTGAAGAGAGAGAGAGAGAGAGAGAGAGAGACCTTTGTTGAGTAAGGAGGAAGCTTAAGGTAATTGGCACAGGTCATGACACTGGGCAAGTCGTCATCTGCAGATTCATTAGCTCCAGCGGCAGAAGATACATTTGTCATATTAGAAGGATGCTGAAAAAGGAATTAGAACAGACTTCTATCAAATGAAGGGAGAAAAGAGAGCAAATAAATTGGAATTATAATATAATTCAAAAGAAGTACCTTTCTGACTATTGTCAGCTTCGGGTTGAGAGCAGCAAGGCCACCAGGTGGAAGCCGGGGAGCGCCAGTGACAAATTGGCAGAATGCATGCTGCTGTTCTGGTGTAAATTCCGCCATAATCTCTAGGAGCTGAAACAAGGACAACACAATACAATAAAATTTGTTTTCTATAAAGGCCAGATGATCTTAATGTTTCTGTACAACATCAGCAAGAAGTGATGTTGATCTGATTTTATTACTTGGTTTGAACAAAAACTGTATTATGTAACTACTCGGCTGCTTTATTCATCTCCAAGTCCAATATTTGCCATAAATCATGTCAAAAAAGTTAGTATTGATCATTCCAGACAGCTTTTGTGCATTTGGGAAGCTTTCTATTATAGGGGGGGGGGGGGGGGGAATCTTACATTGACAATAACAGGGCTCTTAGCAGTATAGCCATGATCAAATTTAATATGATCAACCAGAGTGTCAGCCTGGAATATATAGCATTTTCAATTTGTCAGAAATAAATTACAAAATCTTTTATCTTTTAGTGTACAAATACAGCAAAGTAAATACATATAATACATTACCTCCCACAACTCCCTGCGGCCACAAAGTAAGTAGTCAAGCTCATGAGGTGAGAATATTTGAAGCGAGGTGATGTCAAAAACCTGAAGAAACCCAAAATGTAACTTCATGAACTCAGACAAGAATAATAAAAGCAGAACATAGATCTATTAAGGCTACACTAAGATACACCAGGAGGAAAACAAATGATTAAAAATAGAACATATCTAAGAGTACACCAGGAGGAAAAAATGATTAAAAAATAAGAAAACTTCCGTAGGGATTAATTTCAGTTGAGAACTTGTAACAAGGATGAGTAGTTATCTATGTAGAATAATTTTTTTTTTCTCTCAGCCATTACAACTATAGCCTTTCAAGATTAATCTCATTACAATTCCACACTCATTCAAAATCTCTCCATTGCTTTTGTTAAAACTACATCTATCCACCAAAAACATCAATCTTTTGCCCCATATCTTTTAGCTAGACTCTGCCGGTCCATGTCAAAGAAAGAGAAGGATAAATATAGTATGGCAGAATCCTCCCCAAATTGGACTCCCAACCCAGATCTTCATCAGGTAAACAAACCACCAAAGTACATAGATTGGAAAGTTTCTCCTATTTATTTTGTCCTTATCAGGGGATTTGGCAAAAGAATAAAATGCACGTCTTCACTTTGTAGGAACAATTGATTCCCATCAAGATGCATTTAATGTACCAACCATCTCATTTCAACCTATTCATGAATGAGACAGACACCCTGTTATAATACAAAAAACAAAAATTTCCAACTGATAGATTACCTGGTTAAACCCAGTCCTAAATGCCTCCATCTGCCGTGCTATTCCCGTCTTGACTGTTGCATCAACTACCAAAGAGATGTATTCCTTCAAATTATCAATATTGACCTGGGAAAAAAAAATGTTAGACATTCAACACGATGCAAAGGTGGAGCTTCATTAAATTACAAAGGGATCAAACCAAGTTCAATCAGAAGAACTAAATGAGAAAAAAAGATGATAGTACAAAAGGTAGATTTGGAACCAAATAATAGTACAAGTCCTCAGATTGGGAAAAAAAACAAAAAAAAAAAAAAAGACAAGTCCATGCATAATAGATTGCAAAAATCAAGACAAGGGCATTCACACATCTTGACCGCAATGGAGACCCACTGTTGCTAGAAGGTTGGTCATTCATTAATTTAATCAAATAACTATAACTATTGGTGTCATGTGTGATTGTATAAGAACCAGAGCAATTTAACAACACTCACCATTGTGCTTTCTTCACCTTCTTTAAGGACATAATCAGGATAGCCTGGAAGTGTAAAATCAAGGCACAGGTCTTCAATTGGGGCTCCACGGAAGCACAAGTCATCAATAGATTGGGTACTGTCACCAGAAGACTCCAGATATTTTTTGCGATGTACAACGATCTGCAGCTCTTGTAGTATCTTACCAAATTCAGTGTCAAATGAGAGGATATCGTGCAAATCCAGATCCTGCAGAAAAAAAGCCATATTTCACAAGGTTACTGCGCTAAACCTCCCTACTCGACTGTCACCAAAAGCATTAGTACTACAATTCATATGAGCCTGTGTTTGGTTGCGCCACAAGTGTGGAATAGCTCATTATTCCCAACTTACACCCCAAGCCATTCTACTTAAGGAGGATGGTTAAGTTCTTAACAAAGTTTTAAGTACCGTAGGCTTCACACTACGTATCGCACGGTACGGTACGAGTCAAAGCCTAATCGAGACGTACTGTGCAGTGTATCAGAAATGGAGGGTATCGCCAGAATCGTGCGCAATTCAACGAACGATACATGTATCGTATCGAATCGTGCGATACGAACGATGCGGTAGTGACCAATCAGAACGTGAGATAGATGCGACGATTCAATTTTTCCAATAAAATATTAGGTCACCGCCATAGAATTTAGTATCTTAAGATACACGATACGTAACTCACGATACGATACGATTCATAGCTCGATCGATACGTATCTTGACCATTGTATCTCAATTGCAGTGTATCTTAATGTATCTTAAGATACACGATATGTAACTTACGATACTAGGGTGTATCTTAAGATACAAACGATTCGGTAATACTCAATAGTGAAACAATTTGTTTTAGTAGAATAATAATAACAATAATAATCATTTTCAACTATAATTAATAAAGATTATAATAGAATATTAGTAGAATAATAAGAACAACAACAATAATAATAATCATCATCATTTATACAAATTATATAGCATAATACTATACTATAATGATTAATAGCTTAATAGTTTCTGCATATATTTTGTAATATAATTTATATAGATTATAGTTTTATATAATATAATATTTATAATTTATACAAATAAAAATATATTAATATTATACAATATGTTGTTACAAAAATACATTACACTATTGTAAATAATATAATGATTAATAATTTATACATACAAAAATAATTAATAATGAGTATAATTTATACAGATTTTATAGTGTAATATCATAAATTAAAATTGTGAATGATTTATGCATATTATATATTATAAAATTTAAGTAAAATCCAATATTTATACACTATATTTAAAGAAGGCTGAATTATCGAATGATTATAAGGATATAATGTGATATTAGAACTTTCTTTTAATGAAAATAGTTCAATATAAATTCTAATTACTTATTTTACATAATTTTAAGGATAGCTTAGCGTATCTTAAACGAATCGATACGATACACGATACGATACTTAATGCTACGATACACGATACATTTTACGATTCAACTTCTATGGTCACCGCTTTTATTTGTGTGCCAGGGGAGAGTGAATGTTAAAGGGAAGGGAAGCAACCGACAGGTGGGACCCATATTAATTGGACATGAAATGGGCTCAATCAGGCTTCACCCCTATGTTTGTCCTTTCCTTATTTCAGCTAGAGAATTCAAACGTTGAAGATAATAAATAATGATTATATCAATTAACTTACAGATATTTATATTACATAATTCAAATTATTAATTATTAATCATTATACTAATTATAATTTATATAAATTAATAATATATATAATACAATATAACAATTATGATAATTATAACCTATATATATTATAAAGTATAATATTTTATAAACAATATAATAATTTGTAATGTATATGAAATTATAATAATATAATATTTACAAGTGCAATATAATGATTAAAATGACTAAAATTTTTATATTTTGTACAGTAAAAATGATGTAATAATGTTAATAATAATACAGTAATTTACAATATAATTTATGTTCGTCTTTTCCTTATTTCAGCTAGAGAATTCAAACGTTGAAGATAATAAATAATGATTATATCAATTAACTTACAGTATTTATATTACATAATACAAATTATTAATCATTATACTAATAATAATTTATATAAATTAATAATATATATAATACAATATAACGATTATGACAATTATAATCTATATAGTATAATATTTTATAAACAATATAATAATTAGGAGGATTGCTAAAATGCTATGCATAGCACGGATGGCCTTCGTGCTACGGATTCGTTCTTGCATTTCATGCTTCAAACAACAGATCCAAACCGTTCATTATCTTCTTCATATTAAAATCTCATTAGAAACCAAAGTTTACATTTTTTTGAATTTTTTTACTATTTTTCTCAGATTTTTTAAAATACTTAATCTAATAAATTTTGGACCCTTCAATAATAGTGATTTAAAAAATCTGAGAAAAATAGTAAAAAAATTAAAAAAAAAATGTAAACTTTGGTTTCTAATGAGATTTCAATATGTAGAAGATAATGAACGGTTTGGATCGGTTGTTTGAAGCATGAAATGCAAGAACGAATCCGTAGCACGAAGGTCATCCGTGCTATGCATAGCATTTTAGCAATCCTCTAATAATTAGTAATGAATATGAAATTATAATAATATAATATTATACAATATAATGATTAAAATGACTAAAATTTTTATATTTTATACAGTAAAAATGTAATAATGTTAATAATAATACAGTAATTTACAATATAATTTTATAATTTACGCAGATGATGTTACTCAAAAAATTAGACAGATCATACAGAAATAACCAATACTCATAGACGACCCCTAATGATGCCTAGATGGATGAATGATTATAATGATATTGCGCTTTACTAAAACTTTTAATGACAATCTTCCAATAAATGTTCTAACTAATTATTCTACTTGATTTCAAGGATAGCTTAGTGTATATTTGACGATCCATTACGATACACGATACATGGTTCGATACTAAATCCCATCTAAATTAACGATTCTAAAACTATGGTTCTTAAGAAGTTATAAAATTTGTTCAGAACAAAAGTGCCCTTTTAAAGTTACTAGAAGGCCTTAATTTAGCCTACATCATGCTAATCAAGGATCAATATTCTAAAAGTGAGCTTCTATAACTACCCAGTTCTTAGAAAATATCAAGATCACACTATGGTTAACTCACACCCTAAAGCAAATCCAGGTAAAACAGAGCAGCAATTCAATGAAGGTCCAATGTTCTTGAGGTAAGCAGAACCATATGCTATAAACAACGAAGGTTTCTGCCATTTTAAGATTTGGACGCATTAACAAAAAACAAACCAAGAAGCAAATAATGCATTTACCTGACCCAGCACAAGTTTGTATAATGCAGTTGACAAAGGCAAGTCCAGAAGCCGACCATCCTGCAGGGCTTTAGCCATCACCCGACCAAGCAACCGGAAATACTCCACTGCCTTATAAAGCTGGCTCCCTTCCGACATGTCGGCATTAACTGGCCAGGGACGGGGGAACAATCCAAGCGGGGACCGCACCAAATCATCCCTCGTACCTGTCAAATCGACACCTGACTTCTTCCCATCCAAATTAACATCTGTTTCCATCACAACACTCTCTTCAAAATCAGAAGAGGAACGCCACAAACCAAGACTCGCCTTTTGCAGGTCATGACTCAAAAGTGTGTAGAACTCAAGCGTGGGGCCCAACCCAGTACCAACCTCCCCAAAGTACTCTACCTCAAGCACTGCCTTCTGACCAGAGAACATTTCCATTACCTTGGCGGCTGAATCTAATATCCTATTTCTTGATACACGCACCTTTTGCCGCTGCAGACGGCCAACACGGACCTCCCGCTCACTAGAGGAATTAGTGTTATCAGCACCCTGCTGCTGCTGAAGACGGTGCAATGCACGAGACAAACCGAAGGCCGTCGAATAAAAATACTGACGCCTAGTTTCAAAAGGGAACAAAAAAGGGCATGACTTGGTCAATTGGTAACACCATGAGGGAAGGCTTCCACTACATAAAGCAAGCACGTCTTGAATCTGCCTTGCAAGCTTGGGTGTCAGCTTATTGTTAACAAAATCCTCATGTGGAACCCTTCCACCAGTCTTGTAAAGTTCATCAAGATTACAAATTCGTCCCTCAGCGAAATCATCAGACACGGTCTGAACTCTTAGACGTGGTGCAAGCTGGTTCAAACCCTCAAGAACACGTAATAAGGCCAGTATGTTGTACGTTGGGTTTGACCTCTCCATGTCGCAAGGCAACTCACCTTGTAATAAACTGTCAAGAAGGGAAACCTGCTGGCTTCGCCCATCAGTCCCAGCTCTGGAAGTACCAGATTTTGACTTTGCAGCTGACAAAGCAGAACCAGATCCACCCTGAGCAGTGTTCGCATCTGCTTTCTGATAAGTTATGGTAAATATGTCACTCCAAAACCTGCTTCCGTCATTTGGTAAATCAGAACCATTGAACCTCTCTTCATCCTCTTCATCATGCACCATCTGACGCTGGATTGCCTGGTATATAGTCAAGTTCTTGCTAAGTTGTCGGCCACCAGCAGTGAATGTAAGCCGGTTGTGATGTTCACTATTGCTTCCACCAAGTCCCAAACCACGGCGGTCCCGGCTGCTTCCGCGAATTCCACGACCACTAACAGATGCCAGCCCAGCCATTGCAGCAGCAGCGAATGACATGGCACCACGTGAGCCAAACACGCTGCTCATTGCACGTAAATCAGCAGGATCAGGCCTCGAGTTGGTATTTCTGGCACTAGATCCCGAGAGGAGTGGTTGTGACTGGCTCTCATTTGTAGATGATGCAGGATTGGAATCCTCAGCTGGGTCACCAAGTTTCACATCATGCACCCTCTCTGGGACACAGATGGGAAGAGAACTGTCTCTCAGAACCTGATAGAAAATAATGAATAAACAAGTAATAATACCAATTAAAAATGTGATGATGACAGCAACGATAATAACAGCAATGGCAACAAAAACAATCTGGTACCATATGCAATGAATATCAATAGCAAAATTAGCATTAGTCCCTATACTCAAAGAGTGGTGATAGTTAAAGACAAGTGTGCACTAGAGACCAATAGCTCTTGCTTAGTCTTGCCACACCTGATTTGGCATGCAACAAAATGATTGGAACAGTCTTACTGAAACTGCATAAAGGGGGGGGGGGGGGCAGGAGCAGTAATGCATTCCGATGAAACACACTGCAGGAAAGAATATAGAATGAATTACATCATCATGGTCATCATCTTCATCTTCCGAAATATCATCCTCATCAATCATTAGAGCATCATCTATCTCAACTGGAGAAGCGTCCAGCTCATCGTCCTCCTAAAGGAATAGCATCAACAATGATGAATAATAAAAAAAAAGGTTTTTTTTAAAAAATGTACTTTCTGCTAAAAAAAATCAGCAAAATCTCTGAAAAGTATTTAAAAAAAAAACCCCAGACTAAGTTTGTGCAACACACTTAAGATAAAGGTTCTAACTTCTAAGCAAAACAAAAGCAAACCTCGGAGCTAGAATCGTCATGAGCAGGCTTCATTTCTGTATCTTTCTCAGAGGTGGGCTTCCTGCGTCCAGCATTTCTTGTCTGTGGCCCCTTCAGCTCCTCTGAAGATGGTTTCAAAACTGCCTTCCCCTTCCCTTTTGAAGAGCTCGTGTTGGCGCTCCCACTTGCTTCTTGTGAATCCTTGCCTGATGTGCCACCGCCAATCTTTACTGATGATCTAGTGGATCTAGTAGAGCGACGTGCTACTGGACTGGATCCTGATGGTGCTGTCACAGCAGGCCCTGCGGTGGCAGATCCAGACTCCGAATTCGTTGAAGGTTTATGTGTGGACGATGAATCTGTGCGCTGAATTCTCGGCCATAAAAAATCCTCCACTGCTGCTAGGCTTGCCAGGGGATCGATTAAGACAACATTAGATGAATAATCGCGCAGTGACTTCTCACCCTGGGCTCGGCAGAGGCGTAGCTTGAACGGATGGGAAAGTGCACTCAGACCAGATGAAAGCCTGGACCCACCACTGCTCGATGACCTGCCTGAATGGCTGAGCACAACTGGAAATCGCTCCAGAGATGACAAAGCATTCTGAAGCTTCTGCACAAGAGTAGTCATGGGTGCCTCACTTCCATCCTTGTCAAAAGGAAGGGCAATTGAGATGAACGACTTGTAACGTCTGATTGCTTGATGACGCAGTTTGGGATCAGTGACCTTTTCTTTGCCAAAAGTGCCGCATGATAAATAGTTCAGCAGTGCAATGACAGCACCACTCCCAATGAACTCGAATGTGGACACACCATCACCCTTGCTGAGCTCCGTAAGCATTTCAGAAACAACCTCATCTAGCTGTCCTTCAACGCCATCTGATATATCAAACGAACCAGCAGCAGAAACCTTCGACTTTCCTTTCCCTTTTGCTCTAGCAATCTCAGCACCAGCGTTAAGTTTCGCACAGAGAGTCCTCAGGAGGCGAAGGTCATCAGTGACCCCAACATCATTTGAATCAGGGTCAGCAGGAAAGTACTTCTCCTTGAAGGATTTCGCACACCCACTGACTAGAACACGCAAGGACGAGCTTGACCCTGGAGTGTCTGTAGAGCCACTAGCTGGCGTCGGGGTTTTAACTTCGTCCAAATTGGTGCCATCCGTGCTGGGACCACTACTCCGTCTGCGATATCGTCGGGACCGTGATGATGTGCTGCTAAGGGACTCGCTGTCCTTATCAGTGGCAGGCGTCTGATTGGGAGTTGCATTAGAAGGTTCTGGGCCTATGAGGTTCTCAATGGCATGAACCACACCTTCTCTTACAAACATCTTTGAGAATGTCCCAGGAAGCTTCTCCATCAGGGTTTCAGCTATCTCAAGAGCAGGAATGAGCACTTGAGGATCTTTCCAGGCCAAAATACCAGCCAAAAAGCTGTAAAAAATCCAAACGAACTTTAGACAAAGGCTAAAATCACTTCACACAAAACTACAAGTACTCAAACTGTCAATGTACTAGGACAAGAATTGGATCGCAAAAATTGTTCCTTACCTGGATATGTTTGTTGTGCCAAGCAAAGTCTGAATCATGTCAGCAGAGCTGTAGTGCATTAGCTTAGCAATAACAGAGAGGCATTTGTGACGAATAGGGCCATTTATGCTGGACCCATACACCTATTGAAAAAATTATTGGTCAGAAATGCCTAAATTTAATGGCATATTTTCACAGATTCATCCTTCCTGCTGGCTGGCTAGGAGCCATTGGACATTCTTATTGAATGTAATTAGTACAAACCTTCAATCGCTTATTTTGTTCTCGATATTTGGGTTATTTCTGTTACTGCAACTTCTTGCCAAGCCTTACATTCTTTGTACATCTTTACTTCACCTCATCTACACCACACGGAAAAAAAGAAAATCACATACCTGTGTTAAAACAGGCAGAAGGTCCATGCCAAACTGTTGAAGCAGCTCTGGCTGCTCCTCCAGTAGCTTCTCACGAGCAGAGGCTTCATTAGTAGCACTGGACTCATCTTGTTTACTGGAAGTGGCAGCAGGAGATTTCCTGGAGGAACCCTTGATAAGAGCACTGTAGATGGGTAGAGATATGGTCCCTCGAGGTATTGGTGGAAGAAGCTCATCAGACAGGTTAACAATCTCAAATATCTGCGAGTAACACAAATCGAATAATGATTAGCCTTAGATTATGTAACTGGGCTTAGTAATAGATTAGCTTGTAAATTCAAATTCGACATGAAACAATGTCTTTGATACACATGTCTAGTTTGTATGTACTTTCGAACAGCAACAACAAATTAATCCAACTTGTATCAAAATTCTTATCCAATTATGACAATGGTACCTTGATAATAACGAAAAACTAAAAAACTAGGAACAGCAATATCAGCAACAGTAATTAACCCAGCTTGTACCAGATTCTCGTTCACCAACAACAACAGTACCTCAATAATAACGAAAAACTAAGACTAGGAACAGCAATATCAAATGCTTAATGGCATAAACAAATTCTATAAGAAACAACTGTAGCAAAAAGCCAAACTCGCAAACCACAATAGAGTAAGGAAAGCAAGCATTAGATTTCGCTTTGATGTAGGAAAGAATAGATATCTGGCAACATCATCTGGCCACCAACAAAGCCAGATGCAACCAACTTTCCATTACATCGCCATTATTTTCAACCCAACATATAATTGAGTAAAACAGTTTTATCATGATGGTTCGCTAGCTCAAAACACTCAGTTTGGACAATTGAAATTAATACAGGCATCTCACACTGTTTCTTTCGACAGACACATGACCTGATGGATGCCAGATAAACTGATACTGCATTTATCAGCAAATATGTAACTGAATTTTAAAATAACACAGCTACTGCGATGACCAGAGGTCAATGTACCTGTTCTGGTGGCCTTGTTAAAGCAGGTGAAACAGTTGTACCAGAAACTAGGCCAGAACCTGAGAGGATGTCCTTTAAGGTCCCGCTGATTCCTAGAAGGAGAAGGGTTTTAGCTGCTAACGAAGAGCCACTTGCACAGGTTGAAAGGAGTCGAATAACACCCTAAATATAATTGTCAGAACAATAGATTATCACCCAAGACACAAGAAAACAATGAATAATCTATCCCAGCAACAACATCAGAAAATAACAAGGCAATATTTTATGCATCCTTCAGATATTATAGCACAAAAACTTACTTTGGCAAAGACAGCTCATAGGTGTGACAACCATTTCAATTGTCATGACGAAATGTCCTTGGAACAACAACAACTACTACTACTACTACTACTACTACTACTATGACAACCTACTATTATTTTTAAAGCAACTGTTCACTAGCAGAGGTAGAAATATTCCACTGGGTTTGATACATGTATTTTGAAGGCTTTTGTAAATATATTTATTGAAAATATATGCTCATTAATTTAAATTGCAACATGAGTAGGGTCAGTACCAAGTACTCTACAACATGGCTCCAGCATTGCTAAGTCTACATTATAATTTCAATTATTTACTCTTATAATCATATTTTTAACACCACCATTATTTTAATCTTTTCTGCAGTCTAAAGTCTAAGCCTTTTGTCCCAAACAAGTTGGGGTAGGCTAGAAATGACACCCCGACCCTGGTCATTTCTTGTATATATGGCTGAGTTTTTACGCTGGCTCGCCAAGCCTATCGCAAGCATGCGGGCTTGAACCCTGGACCTCTTAGAAGAGAGCCAAGTGCTCTTACCACCTGAGCTACTAGACCATTACTTTCCTATTCCTAAACATGCTACCAAACAAACAGCATCATAAATATGTACTCCCTGAAGAATTGGTTAGTTCCTAGAGTCCACTCAATCATATAGAACAATTAAGATTACAGAATGGAAAATTTTGTTCTGCAGGATGATAACAGCGCCCTTACTGTGTATGTAGATGTGCTCAGTGACGACTGGCCAGCAGAATTGCTAACAGAAATCAAATTAGCAGCTTGTGCAACCAATCCGTGATTGCAGAGCTCATCCAATTTATCAGGAGATGACGCAAAAGCTTCCGCTATGCGTGTCAAACAGACTGATGCATGCTCGAGCACCTTCACATATAAGATTCTTGCAATTAAAACATTACAAAGAAAATATACATCTGGTTGAGCACCTTCAAATATATAAGTTCTTGGGAGACGACAGATCCATGGAACATTTTACAAAAATTGAAATTCAACCCGGTCAGAATCTAGCAAGAGAACAAGCTACTTAGTCAGGAATACATCCAGAAATAGGGCATTTGCTCATCTCATCCTATTATCAGATATGACCAATAGTAACCAGGTCCCAGAAAACAATTTGGAAAGGGGGCCTTATTTATATATTCACCCACAATCAAAACTCTAAGAAGCCATATTTACCTTTGAGTCGTGATAATTTAGAAGATTGGTCAGCAGTGGGACAGCTTCCATGACAAAGTCTGCTGCATCAGAAGGAAGCTTGCGGCACATATTTGCTGCAGTAGACAATGCAACTCTCTGACATGCAACACCAGATGACCGCATTAGGTGAAACTAAACTAGACAAAAAAAGAAAACCACAAATATCATATGCAGGGACGGCAATGGTGGGGGTACCTGGACACCAGTGGAGAAGAAATCGAGATAAGAGAGTACAGCCATCAGCGCACCAGCACGCAAACAAGCAGTAGGGTGCTCCTGTGATATCTTTTTGAGAGCTTGCAGAGACTACAATTGAGAGAGAGAGAGAGAGAGCGAACAATTGTTAAGTAGATCTTAACAACTATGATAACTTCCACTAAAAAATCAAATGAGCAGCTTCTTCAACACACTCTTTTTTATTCCAAAATCAGGCATGCTTAAACTCAACACTTCACTTTAGAAAACATAAAGAACTATTTTTGAACCTGTTCGGCAAGGTCCATGTATTCAATCGTGAGGAGGCGGGCACAGAAGCAAGGAACAGCACCATAATGCACCACAGCAGCACAAGAGGATGGAAGTACGTCACACAAGTGTGAAAGTGCCCTAGCGGCGAGTAGCATAATGTCAGGGTTGCTCTCGTGATTTAGCAACCCCACTAACACAGGGACAAATGAATCCACTGAGAATGAACCCAAAGAATCCTCAGTACCTATTGACAACATATCACACAGTTGCGTTAGTGCCTCCACTTGTCTACCTTCCTCGCCATCAGCTCGTAGACCTGTTAATATTTTTTTCAGCCGCCCTCCCTACAAAAAGGAAATATATTGTTATTAAATTATGTGAGTTTTCGATGGGCCACAATTCACCATGGTCATGAGCAATGGTTCTTCACCAAGGAAAAACATATGGTACAGATAGAAAGATTTCAATCTAAGACCAAATGGACTGCTCAGGGCCATAACATAGCTAACTGACGCAGGGTACTGAGAATCAAATTCAGGATTCCAAGTGAAAACTTAAGTTTACATTTATAAGAAAATGTCTGCATGAACAGATGTTAATCAATAAAATTTACATTTATAATGAAATGGGACATCAAAGTGAAAATTTCGAAAATTATGCAAACAAACCACATTGACTGCAGACTTGATTCGTCCACTAAACCGAATCAACAACTGTGCAATGATTTGAGGTATCAAAAATACTATAAACAGATGCAATTTTCAATCAATATTGTGTCTGTTAACATCACCTGCTGAGATGATGATGCTGCACCGGCAGATAAAGCTGATGAAGGAAGGAGATCATCAAGGCCAGCTCCAAGCTTACGAAGAAGCCCTTGCAAAGCACTGCTGGCAGTTGTGAAATTCTGGTGCAGTAGACCAGAACCACCTTCACTGTCATCCTCATCGGCTGATCCACTGCCTCCACCAGCACCAGCAGCGGCTTCGAAACTCAATCCGAGTAACCTCTCAGCCTCTCTTTCTCGTTCACGAGCCCGAGACGAGAGCGGCTCAGGCGGCTCCTGTTCTTTTCCCTTGCCAGAGCCCGACCCCGACCCACGGCGCCGGCCAGACGAAGACTCAGCGGGTGTATCCATGTTGGCTGAAGGGGGAGGGAGAGAAGAATTAGCAGCGCGGCGGGAACGGGTGATGATAGGAGGGTTAGGTGGGATAGAAGGAGCAGATGAGGTAGAGGAAGAGGAGCGGGGGCGCTTAGTGGAGCGGGTGGTGGGTTCTTGAGAAGAGGACGCCTCCGCCCGCTTGCGGCTCCGCGTTTCCATACAAGGAAGAGGGAAGCTCGCCTCCCTCGCCCAGAGGGGGCGCCGGAGATGGGAGGAGGAAGGGGAGGAGAAACGAGATTAAATCAAGAGATCGGTTCTCATCGGAGGGGAGGGAGAGATGGGACGGGGTTTGGATTGTCGGATTGAGGGGTCGGAGCGGCGAGATCTACCGCCGACGAATGGAATTTTGTAGAGGGGATTGGGAGGGGGTGAGGCGTAGAGCTAGGGCTTGAATGAATTGGATTGATTTGGGATGGGATGGGGAAAGAAAAAGGGGAAGGGGAGGAGGCTCTTTGTTGGCGAGTCAGTGTGTGTGTGTATGTGCGTCCGTGTCTGTCCAGGAAAGGGGCGGTGCGGTTGATTGGGTCGGGGTTTGCTAAGTTTGCCGCATCTCTCCGATGAACAGGGGAGCTTTGGAATATGCTTCAGCCTGGCCTGTGTTTGTGTATATTTAGCTTTTTTTCATGGGCTTGGATTTGTGGCTATTCATCTTAGCAAAAGGCCTCTTCCAGATTTAGTTTTTAGGTTTCTGATGATATGTTTCGTCCAATGGTAACCCATTATCATTATCTACAATCGACAATAGGACAGAGGCATGGAGCCTTGGCAGTATGTAGTTTGGTATAGTCCATTAAGGACCAGTGCTATTTTCGATCCGAACCGTCCGATCTAATTTTGACGGATAGATTTTTAGAACTGCACGAATCTCAGCGAATTTGGTATTAATCACGAGACACCCATAATTGATCGGACAATTGTCACAGTTCGGATCATAGGTTTGCACTCTACAGACCTTTTAAGGTCAACAGATGATGTGATTATGTTCATTAAGTGTGTGTTCGGAGGAACGATACCCTCTGTAAGAACTCCAAAGTGGAGTTCGACATCGCAATCATCCGATTAATAATGGATGCTACGTGATTAATATTAGATCCATACATTCCGAAAAGCTTAACCGTTGACAAGATATAGATCATGTGTCTAACATGCCCTTGTTCCTTATTCCAACAAATCTAAACAAGACTATTTCACAGAAATTCATGAAAATAGAACAAGAACTGGAACAAGACTTGTTCTAGTTCTTGTCTTTAGTTCATGGATTTGGCCAACATTTAATAATAACAATGAATAGTTTTCCCTATACCAACCAAAAAATTCGAAAAAAAATATATGAAATTTAGTTACTACATAGATTCCAATACATAAAAGAAAAGTTATAAAATGGTTTGAATCAGATGTACAAAAGATAATATTTTATTTTCTTTAGCTCGAATCTGAAGGAGAGTGTGTTTGTGTTAATGTTCATTATTGTTGGTCGTTAACAAATACAATGGATTCTAACCCTAAGTTTTTCCATACCATGACAAACCATAGGGCTAAAAATAACAAAATCTCCCATCTACTGATAAAAGAGGCAGAATGTAGAGACCCAATTATCATCCACAGACATATTATGCCTTATTATGCAAATATTTTTAGCTAAAGTGGAAGCACTTGGAACTCCCTTAATGATAATATGTGGGATGATTCAGAAAAAATAAGTGAGGAGGATAATTCTTCTCTAACAGCTCCTTTTACATAAGAGGAAGTGAAAGCTGCTGTTTTTGAATTGGGTGTTGAAAAAGCTCATGGCCCTGACGGCTTCCCTATGATGTTTTACCAGCATTTTTGGACATCCTAAAAGGGGATATTTTAAAATTATGTAATATCTCCTACTTAAATAAGGTCTTTATCAGTCTTATCCCCAAAACACAGCATGCTGATAAAATTAAGGACTTTAGACCAATTAGCTTGATAAACTGTAGTATTAAGATTATTACAAAATTACTTGCCAATAGGATGGCTCCTATACTTGATAAGATCATAAGCCCCTCCCAAAGTGCCTTCTTGAAAGACAGGTATATTCTTGAGGGAGTAGTTGCAGCTCATGAAGTACTTCATTCAGTTCATATAAACAAAGAAAAAGGCATTCTCCTTAAGCTTGATTTTGAGAAAGCCTTTGGCTATGTGAACTGGGATTACTTGTTCAACACTCTAAGGCAAAGAGGTTTTAGTTCAAAATGGATCCATTGGATTAGAAGCACTTTAATATTAGGAAGAACTACAGTTAATGTTAATGGCACTCTCGGTAAGTACTTTACTTGCAAAAAAGGCTTAAGACAAGGTGATCTTCTTTCACCTTATCTCTTCATCTTAGCAGCAAGGGTTTGTCTAAATTAATCTCTAATGGTAGTAATGTAGGCCATTTTCAAAGCTTGGGTCCAGCCCTGCCCAATAACAAGAAACTAATTCATCTACGATATGCAGATGATATCCTTTTTTTTTTCTTAAGGCTGATTGTACCATGATTGCTAGAATGCAATGGACACTAAAAGCCTTTGAAGGAGCTTCTAGATTGAAAATAAATTTCTCAAAATCAGAAATAGTTCCTTTTAAATTTAGATGGGGAAACTACACATAATATTGCAGTCAATGTACCTTTTGTAATCAAGAGGAAACAGTAGAGCATCTTTTTCTACATTGCACTTTTGCCTTTACTTTTTGGAATGTGGTTATGGATAGTGTCCCTCTGGGATATCCAATTGATTTATCTTCTTTAAATAACTACTAGTCTTCTGCATCACTACTTGAGGGAGACAAAAACAGTTATTTTAAAACTCTGTGTGCTGCTTGGCTTTGGGTTCTTTGGAATGAAAGGAATAAAAGAACCTTCAATAGTAATAATTGTAGTATTGGCCAAAGCTCTTATTCTTTAACTGAAGGATTTCATGATGCGAATCGAGTAATTTTAAAATTTTATTAACCGATAACATCTAAGATCGTTCTTATTATCGCTAACTTTCCTATATTATATTTGCATCACAATCATATATATTCCTACAAGAAAGATTGTTGAGCCATACCTATGGTCTCTAACGAAGTTGTATTCCTCTTCGGTTCACCTTGAATCCGAAACAAGAATGACAGTTGAATCCGTGCTAGCGAACTCCCCGTCAACACCTAGCTCCGCCACCCGTATCTTGATCGATTGCTTAATCGATAGAATATTTTAACAAATATTTAGAGAATGAGAAAGCCAAAGCTTCAACACATGAATACTTACTCGTGTTCTAATTTTTCTGATATGTTTTACTTTTAAAACTTAAGAATAAACCTTTCAAATTCGTATAGCATTTAAAGCCATTAATTAGAAATTAAAACAACACTTTAATTTCTGATGTTGCAGCACTAAAACATAGATAACTCTCTGTAGGAAACTCCAAACGACATGAAACTTGAACCATTATTCTACACTTCAAGGGCTACAATTTTCATATATCATTTGTTTAATTTGGTTATCATTTGCTATACTAATTATCAGTTTAAAGTTGGTTCAAATTCTGACCCGAATTTAAAGCCTTATTTCTCTCTTCATTTGTTAAAATAATTGGATTTGGGCTTTAAATAAATTTATGTACTCTATAATAATATTCATATACTATTATAATATATGAAACACATATTATTCTCATAATATTCACATATCAATAAATTTATTTCTTGCTAGTTAATCACATCATGTGATATAATTTTCTATTTGTACACTTTATTTCATACAATATGAAATCTTGTACATAAAAAATATATTTCTTGTTTTCCATTCAGTTGGTGTGACCTATATTGAGGATCCATATTATGATGGCAATGGAATAAAATATTTTATTCCATAAACTGTAAGCGGTACTCTAGCATACATTATAGCTATCCAAATAATATAGACGTTTAGCAAATCCTTTTACGAAACACGATCCTTCTAGTAATGTTATTAACATTACTTGTGTCTATTCCTTGCCATATGATATTATGATTATTATACAAAGTAGGGATGTGTCATCTTCATATTATAATCTTTTCTTGGTCTCCAATAAGTAGGATTATATAATTATAACTACATTTCAGTTATATTGGATCCATTTATAATCTTACTTTACCAAGGGGCCCTTTATAATATCATTCCTTAATTCATGAGTGGTAATTAGCTATTAACATATAAATTTCCCTCCTACACAAGTTATATACAAAGAACTATTACTTTTATCACCACAAGCTTCAAATGACTTTGAGTAATAATCACGTTGCATATTCCTTATGTGAAAATATATCATATCAATCTTATAATTAATGACACGATACAAATATTAATGACACAAACACAAACCATATAATATTTTTATCAATTAGGTCTGTTCAATATATGAAACTTTTCATATACTCGTGTTATTAAATGATAATCCTTTATCAACGTTTACAGCACTACAACGTACTTTTAATCAACACGACAGTCTTGTATGGCATATTAGTGTTCCTGCTAATATCCAAGACCTGTGAACATTTTAGAGATATATATTCATTTTATTTTGAGTTCTGCGGTTCAAGACCAAGAGCATCTTCTTGAACACTTCTAAATACGAATATAAACTCATGGAACAAAATGTAATAACATCCAATTCATAAATATAACATATAAAAGTAATCACCATAAGATAACTTTTAGAACACAATTCCAACATTAACAGTGGTAGCATTACACTTTTTCCATCTCTGGACAGGTACCAAGTCAGGAATAGAACACAGAGTGACTAGAGAAGGCAACAACACCATGGACACTACTAGCAACACAGTCATCAGCACTGGCACTGGTCAGAGAGGAACTGGCAACCGCTCTGGAACTAGACGTGAAGAAATTATTGATTTGCAGCCAGAGGATGAGGATCTTTTGGGGCGAAAAGTTGAAAAGTTGTTGGGGTTCTCTTTTTTTAGTTTGGATGTAGTAGGTGGGGGAATCTGTTGTATTCAGTTCCTCGCTGGCACCTAGGAAGTTTTGTTCTTCATGTTTTCTTTTTTTTTTGTTTTTCTTTTTTGCTTGATGAGTGGATTTTATATGCATATTCAGGTACCATTTTTGTCTCCAAAGTAAACCAATTACCTTGAGTTTACATATTTTACATAATTTAGATGAGTTTAGGTTAGTTTAATTAGAGTTTTGTATCAAGAATGAGTTACTACCATATTTTCTAGTTTTATTACAGATTATGGACAAGAAATGACTTGGATGAGTCCATAAACTTGAAGAGATCGTTCTAAGCTTTCCAACGGATCTTGAATCATCTCAAACGGAGTTCGGATGAAGGAGATATGTCCAAAATACTGACAGGACGAAGTGCTGATATTTTTCGGCGACCCGCTGAAAGTCCCAGCGACCCGCCAGACCTGGAACTGCCAGATTTATCAAAATTGCCCAATTTAGCAGTTCTATATTTGGACGACGGTTTCTACCAACTCCAAGTGCATCATTAGCGCTTCTTCAATTATTTCCAACGTTTCTACACATTTCCAATGCCTATTAAAGACTAGTTTGAGGAGGGAAGAGAGAGAACAAGAGGGAGACCGAATCCAAGGTCAAAGTTAGGGTTAGATATTGAGTTATTTGAGAGTTAGGTCTCAAGTCCAGATCGTGGCAGCGCCAAGTAGGTTGATTGCGACAGCAAGAGACGTATTTGATAGGAGATTTCAACACGTAAGAACAATTGGTTGTAATCTTTCCTTATTCTCATCTTGTGTTTGTATGATGTCTCTTAGTTGTTGATTGTTTGTTTTAGGTCTATGTTTGTAAACTCAAATTCTTAGTTGTTGATTGAATGTTTATTCAGTTTATTTGATATTTTTGTGTTTTATACCTTGATTGAATTGCTTGAATTGATTATGCCATGATTATCTAAGTAGATTTGTTTACACCCGTTAAGTAGAGCTCGCTTAATTGCTAGGTGGTTAAGTCCAAACAAACTTAGATTATTAGACATGATTATGATTAACATGAAAGAAAAGGTTAAACCAGGATCGATTAACGAAAGTTAGGTCCTTTCCAAAAGCGAAAGCTTAAGGATTTCATAGGTTAGAAACGTATAAACTTGTAGAAACTAGACCAAAAAATAATAGTTGAAATTTAGATTCTATACGAGGAAAATTGGGTTAATTAATTGATAACCAGACCTAAAACGAGAGTTTGATCTAGGAACCTTACTTAAGTCATTATCCCTACACAATTATCAACTAAATTAAGTCAATTTACATTCACATCGCTAATCCTAGCGGGCCGCTGAGTGAACCAGCGAGGTTGTCTATGCCCACTAAGTAGCCAGCGACCAGTCTAATAGGTTAGCGACCTAAGTTCTTTTAGCGGGCCGCTACGAGAGTCAGCGGACCGCTAGAACTGGAACTAAGAAGAAGTGTTAGCAACCAGAAATCCTAGAATTACGTGACTTGTTGAATCTCTCTCATTAATTCTTGTTTTGACCTTGATATTAGACTTAGGATTTAGGCCCACTTGCAACCCTTAATTCACATAAGAGTTGAACCATCTAGCTAGTTTAGTAAAGTAAAAGACTAATATTCCAACACCGTCCCTGTGAATTCGACTCTCAAACTGTTCTACAAACGATTAGAACGGTAGACACAAAGTTTTATTTTGAGACTTGGTTTTCCCATTCGATCATTGCTCAAAATCACCACTGGTGATTTCTTTTGTTACTTTTAATATGGCATCAGTAAAGTATGTTGGCTCCATGTTTGGGGTTGCTTTTCTAAAAAAAAAAACAAATACAATGAATTATTTCGCAAAGTATCGCAGTCCATCTTATACATGGATGCATCTGGGGAGTTTTATTTCTCGAAATCCAAAGACCAATCCGAACCAGTCTTATTCAAATCCTTGTATTTATTTTTGTTTAGATTTGTCCTTTTGGAAAAAAAAATAACAACTATGGCAATTACAAATTACGATGAAGATAATCCGAGTATTAAAGAAAAAACACATAAATACTTTTTTTTCTGAATTAGAACTTGTAGCAGTTGCACAGTGTATATACAGAGCCTGTTATATTTACGTAGCACAGTATCAATGCAAAAAAAAAGACACATTTTAGACGCCACCTATAGAACATCGCAAGTTGCGATGGATAAGAATGCTTTTACTTTATATATAGACAGAGAGATATGTGCTATGGTGCATCGTAATGTATTGAGATTTTTTGTACATCGTAATCATTATCTGTCAATTATTTTACAAATTGATAAATCTAATTAAACCAATCTACTCTACATATTGAAATCTCATTACAAGCTAAATTATATATATATATATTTTTTCAAATTGTCTAAAACTTTCCTTTTTTTACCAAATAATAGAAAGAAAAATAAAAAAATGACAGATTTAAAAAAATAAAAAATGATAAAAAAATGTTTTAAAAAAATAAATTTGGTTTCTTATGAGATTTCAATATATAGATTGGTTTGATTTAATTAGATTTATCAATTTGTAAAACTATCGACAAATATTATTAATTACGGAAAATACCTAAATCAAAACAAATCCTTAGGAATCACCGATCTAATCGTTTGCAGTGATAACTTAAGGGTCGAATCCATAGGGACGATATTGGAATATCGATCTTTTACCTTATTTAATTAGCTAGACGAAGGTTCAAATCAATTTAGGGTTTAATTGATGAATTGAAGAAGAATCTAATGCTAAGGTTGACCTAAGTTCGATTGAGAATGCGAATTCTAACACAATAATGCGAATTAGGGTTAATTGTTCGGGTTACCTTACCTGGCACTATCCAGGCGGATCTGCCAGCTTCCTAGCGGGTCGCCAGGATAGTACGATAAGTCAGTTTAATTGGGTTTTATCTTTTCTAAGTGCGGGATGTTTGTCAAATCTCTGGTCCAAATACTAGCCGTCGTTCTTGATTTGATATAACTAAGTTTTAACCTCTAAACCTCCTAAAAATCCTAAGTTTCAACTTCCGTTTTTTGGCTTAGGGTTTTAAGGTCTACTTTACTATTCGGTAGGATATCCTAGACCTTCTGATTTTAGGAAAGAACATACATTCCGGCTAAGTTCCGATTTCACATTCTGAGTATACTTCCTATCCTATGGTAAGTAATTACAAATTAACTTGAAATTAGAGTTTATCGTGCTTAACTACTAGACAAGGCCTTAACCTAATGAGCAAACCTTCAAGACAAGCAATTCATAATCACAAAACAAGCAATCAAGATCAAGTAAAGTAAAGCAACTCGAAAATATAGAACCCTAAATTAAAATTTCAGTAATTACCAAGTAAAGGTTCCCTACAATTACCCCTAACAACAATTCTAAGCTAGACAAGAAATAGAATCATACAAACCAATGTTTCCTAGAATAAACAAATAAAAGATAAAAAGAAAAGATAGAATACAACAAATGAACTTCGATTCTTATCTTCTTCTTCCTCCGCCTGTCTTCGAACGATTCCGTCTCCTTTCGGGCGGACCCGCATGGACCTTGGGTTGTCGCGTCGTGTAGAAACTCTCAAATCTTTTTCTAAACTTTGATTTCTCTCAAAATTCGATCTCCCCTTTGAAATCTGCTCAAACCATGTTTATATAGGTTTTAGAATTTATGGGAGGCGCTTACTCTAAAACATACACTTTCTGCTAATTTTGGCAGGTTTTGGGCGGACCCGCTTGAATTCGGACGACCCCGCCAAAAATCTGGCCGAGAACAAGTCTGAAAATTTCAGCACCGCGCCTTGTTCGTATTTTGTCCATAATTTCTTCATCCGGACTCCGTTTGAGGTGATTCAAGAACCATTGGAAAACTTATGGGTGTGTTTGGATAGGTGTGGGAAGAAGGGAAGAAGGGAAGAAGTGGGAAGAAGTATTGGGAAGTGTGTAACTTTGTGAAGAGTTTGGATTGTTTATAATTTTTTTTCTTCTTTCTTCTTCTTCTTCTTTCTTCCAACGATCCAAACGCACCCTATGAGAAGCTCTACGTCTTCATTTAATCATTTAAGTCATGTTGTTGTCGAAAATCTCTATAAAAATAGAGATTATTGTAGTAACTCTTTCTTTGACACAAACTTAATTAAAACTAACCTAAATATGTTAAAATCTAACTAAAACACAGATATTTAGTTATAATTTGGGGCCTAAAAAAATTGAAATTTTAGCATGAAATCCGCCGATCAATTATCTTGATGTGCAAAAGTCTCAATACATTGCGATGCACCGTAGAATTTCTCTATATATATATAAATAATGCTTTTAGTTAGCGAAATGTAGCTTGCATATTTGCACTTTTAATTTTTTTTGTACATTTTTTCCCCTTCGTAGCTTATAAACTCTTTTTTGTTTAGTTTAACAAAATTAAAATAATAATTGTCGGCAAAGCCTACTTTCGTAAAAAAATAATAAATTCGGACATAAACCATTTCATCATTTATTAATTATCTAATATTTTCCAGATACGTTTTTACAAACATAGACATAGCAATTGACAATTGAGTTCAATATTTTATCTAACTTGCTTAATACTCGGAACGCCACCGCCTGAAAGTACAATTGTTGTGTTTAAAACTTGTGATTTGCGAATGATAATCGATGCTAACCCCGTAACTTTGAACTGTACTCAATACATCTAAGCGTAATTAATCCTAGTAATCTAACCAGTGTACAATTGTATATCTCTGATTTGGTGTTCTCCAACTACTCCACGTGCTTTGGTGAACAACCTTCCTGTGTCCAGTCCAAATCGCCCAACCACGGCTTTACTTTCCTCTTTATTTTTTTTGTGATAGACTCTAGTGCATGCATTTCAACTGCTCCTATTTAGCGGCAGTTGCACCCCTATGGATTGTACCTTTGATTTATTATATCGGACTGAAATTTCTCCTTTCTTATGCTGTCATCTGAAAATGACCAAACAGCTCTTACTATCATTTATCTACCACACTTTTGGTTGGCATTTTTTTTTATTATTTATTTTTTTATTTTCCAGTTTAGCACACGAATAGGAACTTGAACAGAGGAAAGTACCCTTCGCACAGTACTAGCTAGTCACTTTTGTTTAGTTGGCTTGCAATTTTGTCTTTGAGCTATAGCTAATCGAGTGCACCGGAAATAATTTCATTTGTTTTTTTTTTCTTTGGTTATAACTTATTCCTGAAATGCTCGTGTGGTAAACCGGTGGTGTTGTGCTTTCACTATAAGCGCATTGCTTAATTTCAGGCAGTTCCCACCTATTTAAGAATTATTATGACATGAAACTGCGACATCTATAGGTGCTGAGAATCGAGTTCCAAAAGATAAGGTCTGGTCGGGCTGGTCCCCTTTCCGATTTGAGGATAACAAAATATTTAGGTGCAACAAATTTGAGGTCCTTAAATTTTGAATCCTAACACAAGTAACGGGTAAGATTTATTGACACGAATCGAGTTCCCCTGACATTAAGACCCTGATCATAATGACATTTCTTTGGCTCCGTTTGGATAGGTGTGGGAAGAAGGGAAGAAGTATTGGGAAATGTGTAACTTTATGAAAAATTTGAATTGTTTATAATTTTTTTCTTCTCTTCTTTCTTCTTCCTACTTCTTCTCAACTATCCAAACGGAGGCTTTAACATGGGATTTTCATTTCATTTTAGAAATTTTTTTTATCAAAATGGATGGATTTCACGTTATTTGATCAGAATTTCTATATAAATTAGACCTAACGAAATTTCATGAAATCAATTCTAATGAAATGAAATGAATTGAAATTTTGCTTAAAAATCATTTTGATTAGGGTAACTCTAGATTAACTTAACAAATTTAAAACAAATTTTCTTTTTAAAAACTTATTAAATAGAAAATATATAAATGTCGCTGGCATTATATTATAGATTTGTTGTGTATTAATTTTATATTCTTTATGTGCAATTTCAAATCGTTGTGAAGATTATCGAGCTACCATATTATAAAAAATTCCCACCCTCATTCAGTCATTATGCAAAACTAAAATTTACCTTCACAAAAGTCAGATGATTTTACAAATTCGTGCAATCTAAGCTATCCAATTCTAATCATACGATTTAATTTATTCATTTTTCAATTCTTTTAGAACAAGCAAACTTTGATGATTGACCACCTTGATCAATACAAAGAAGACAACACGCAAAATCGAAAATAGAAGTAGTTTTCATGCTGATTGTGTTCGGAAAGGAAGAAATAAAGAGGCCTAATCACATTTTCAAATTCCAGCCCAAACGATGACATCCAACGAGAATTGATTTCTCTCGACAACAACGACCGGAGGTAATTTTAAAGGTTTTGGAATTTTGTTGCGCATTATCCCATAAATTTAATGCTCGATTAGTGTGGACGATAATTGAATTATTATTTTTAAAGTTTTGAAACTATTTGTGTTTTCTTTTTTCTAAATTATCCTATGATGCATGTGTCGAATTTCAAGGATGACGTTTTTTAAGCGGTGTTTTCAAAAACGTATCGGATATCGGAAAATTTTGATAATATCAAAAATTAAAACAGTGACTTAATCAACAGTATCCGATATTGTAAGAAAAAATGTTAAATAATTTCAAAAGATATAAAAAAATATTAGATTTCGGTCACTGACCGGTAAGCCGGTTCCCTCACGGTTTTAAAAACACTGTTTTTAAGAAAGAAAAAGCAACCCTCAAAAATTCGTAACTCAGCTGGACTCAGCAGTAGCAATTAGAATCCTGTGGAACTATGCTACCGTCCAAAATCCACAAAAGGGACTTTGACACCTGTATGATGTGAAATAAGCTTGGGTTTTCTAATTTTGTCGGTAGGGCTATAGACCTGGCAACGTATAAAATGGAAACGGAATGAGGCATTTCGTATTTCGTTTCGTTTCAACAAACGATATGTACCGGCTGATTCATATTCATTTCGTTTGGACGGGACGTAACGAAACGGTATAATTTACACTGTATTTCACATAAATGAATCACGAATTGCACTCTGTTTTTCGTTCCGTTTGCGAAACGAAATGAAATTTCATTCCATTATACGTTCCATATGGACGGAACGGATCGGTTTAGTGTATTCGCGATATACCGCGCCCACTCCTAGTAGGGCACATGAAATAGTCCTGGTCTAACTAACCATGAGTTCTTTCTTTTTTTTTCTTTTTTTTTTTTTTGATTCATGAGTTCTATAGGACATGCAGTGCAAGTCCTAGTTAGTGTGTATCTTAGGATCGATGAATCTATGAACCAGACCCAATTTTAGCTCCATGTGAACTTACAAGTCAATAGCTAATATTTTTACTAAAAAAATAGCAAATATTTTATTATTATTATTTTTTGATGGGGGAGGGGGTTGATCTTTCACGTCTGATAAAGTGATAACAGCAAAATTAGTACTAAAACTGATTAAATGATATTTTAAAAGTTTAGATATATAATAATAAAAAAATAATAATAATAATAAGAGAATTATTAAAAAATATTTTGATATAATATTAAAAAAATTAAATGATTGATCAAAAAAATGTAACGTAATATAAATATCTAATTCCTTACTTTTAAACTTTTAACAACACTCAATGTGCAAAAAATTTTTAATGAATCGAAGTGTTGGTTTAAACATTTTCTCTCGATTTGTCGATTTGTAAAACAATACTAAATCTCTCAACTAATGTTTTCGTTTTAGTGATTTATAGCTAAATTACTTAAAGAACAGTTTAAAGCAAGAGACTGTATTGGACTAGTTAGAGTCAATAATTTAGGTATAATTAAGCCCTAATCTAATTTCAATCAATTTGCTGTTAAAATGTTCAGTTTTTCTGTCCAGCGTCATACAACGCTATTTGCCGTTACACAACGTTCAGAAAATTCATTCATAAATTGCAAAATCTCTGACAGGGTTGAGGTAGCGTTACACAACGCTCAGTACTGCATCTTTTTGAAGAAAATCTGAAAATTAGTTCTTCCTTGTTGTGAGAGCGTTATGCAACGCTGGATAACGTTGCATAACTTTCCCGCATTAATGTTGTGTAATGCTATACAGCGTTGGACAACGTCTGTCTGAGTCACGCACCTCTACGCTGCTCAGACAGCGCTGCTGCACATGACCCATGCACCATGCAGGCAAAACAGCCATTTTTACATGCAATTCTGTAGGTTGCGTTCGCCGATGCCATCTAGCGTTGTGCAACACCACCGTTGTGTAACGACATTCTGTGTCATATGACGTTCTGACAATTGTGTTTGAGTCTGTCAGAGATGGTTTCTCCTTGCTTAGTATTCCGTTGTGTAACGTTTTCTAACGTTGCACAATGCTCTGACATGTTCCAACGGAACTGTCGAGCATCTGTTTTGGCTGTTAGCTCAAACATTGTGCAATGCCATGTAACGTTGCACGGTGCTCTGACACTCACAACAAAATTATTTATTACCGTTTGATTTTTCAACGGCTAGTTCATCGTTGTACAACGCCGGAGTAAAATTCTGACAGGTTTGGAGCTATCGACGCCCCCTATTTATATTAACCTCCTTGGGACTGTTTTGACTCTTTTGAAACCTTGCGAAATCCCTCCTTTTGAGCTCTAACCAACTAAAATCTTTTCTCTCTTGTGTTTGAGCATTTAATTTGCAAAATCATTGAGATTAGTGTGCTTAGACCAAACCCTTAGTTTGAATTGCTAGACTTTTGAGTGATTTGGTTAGAGCCTCAATTCAATTGAGAGTTTGTGATTGTCTTATTCGAGTTAGACCGATCCACCTCGAGTGTCATTGTAACGAGGTGATTCGGTTCGAAGTTGTAGACACGTTCATTGTGGAATCGAACGAAGCGCGCCCTTTTCGTGGTTGCGAAACTCCCGGAGACGTACGACTAAGGCTAGGCTAATCTAGCGGGTCGGAACTCCGTAATCACATCGCGTGTCATCTTTTTTTTTTTATTTATTTGCATTGTGAATTGCTTGTGACTTGTATTGAGTTTAGATCAATTACAATATAGTTTCCCTCTTTAATAAATTATTATTATTTTTTTGAGATTATAGTTGATAAATTATAAAGGAACCGACCAGTTTAAAAATTTATTCTATGTTGACGGCAGATTTAAGGGACGACGACAAGGTCAATATTCATCTATCATTTTAACACTGATTCCGAAACCCCTTCATCATATTTGACACTAATTTTAAAGTCTAACGAAAAGGACAATGGCTAATGGTATGATAAGTGATAACGAAAAAGAGAATGTCTATCCATCAATCCCTTGTTGCTAAATATTAATTTTTTAATTTTGAATAACTAATTTTAATTTTATTTTTATTATATATTTTTTTGAAAAACTCCCGTAGGATATTTTAATTTTATTTTAAGCGACGCAAACACACTCTTACAATGAATACTGCTGTATACTAATAATAATAATAAAGAAAAAGAGACGAAGAAGCAATTTAAAGCTTAAAAACACCTGCCCAAAAGGAAGGTTAGCTGTACAATGCGAAAATAAAATTAAAATAAAACAATCGCCTAAAGACTTAATAAATTGGATTTAATCAATAATTAATGAGACCTTTGTTTCGTATTAAGCTCCCACCCCAACCCCCGCATTTTAATACAGCCTCAGCTGTCGCCATTCGTCCGAGCTGGTCAGCGACCGCTTCAACCGCATCGCTTTCTCCAACCAATCCGCCTCTCTCTCCACATTAGGGTTTCCTGGATTTGTTTTCTTTCGGTTCGTTCGGTCCGATCTCGTTAGGTAGTCTCGCCTGTTTCTGCGTGCATTTCCGGAAATAGAAGCCAGGCGAGAGAGTATAGGAGAGATCCTTTCGGATCTGGACTGAGAAGAGAGAAATGAGCGCGTCGCGGTTCATTAAATGCGTCACGGTCGGAGACGGCGCCGTCGGGAAGACTTGCATGCTCATCTCCTACACCAGTAACACATTCCCCACGGTGAGATTTCTAATCTTGGGTTTTTTTTTTCTAACTTTTTTTCCATTACTATTTGTCCGATTTGGTTCGGAATTAGTGGAGCTGATTGAATTTTTTGTTAATTTATTTGTGGCATTTTGCTCTAGAGATGGGAATTTATTAATTGTCACAGTCTTGCCGTGATCTAGGATTGAATTGATAGAATTTGAGTAGGAATTCAGATGAGAATTGGGGAAGCCATGGAAAACAAGAAGATACAGGAAAGGAAAGAGTGATAATTAAAAGAGAGAAACAATAATTTTCATTCAACAACCCCTTTAGTTTACAGCTTACAGCCTATTTATAGGCGTTGTTAACTCAGAACAGAACAAAACACAGTACATATCATAGCTTTATCTTCTCTATAATTCATAATCAAACTAACGGATGGATTCTCTTGACCATTGGCGATGTACGGCTCAGATCAGCTATCTTCAGGCATCCCGTTAAATACTTAACGGATTCTTCCTTTCCGTCAGCGAAGGGACTCTTTTGAGTAACGTCTTCCATCCTCGTGGCCCCGCCTGTCAGCCCCATACCATTCATGCCTTCTGTTCCCGTCTTCTGGTTAAGCTGATTACCCATACATTCAGTACATGACATTAATTTTGTATGGGTAAATTGAAGTGTGATTAACCTCTCTCTGTTCTAACGAGTTTTATTTTATTTTTGTTTAAATTTGATTTCAATTGTAAGTTTAAGTTGTTTTTTAAAGGGATTGCATTGTTAGGTTGTAATTTTCATTGGGCAATTGCATACATGTTAGCACATTATAGAAAGATTTGGTATAATGGAGAAAAATTAATTGGTATTGCGGGGGCATATTGAGAGATTTGTGCTATATCATTAATATTTACTCATTTTAAAGGAATTTAGTGTCTTTCACTCGTAACATTAAGCCAATTGCTTGTTAGAGATTTTGAAACATTTTGTAAATTGCATTGTGTTTTACTGAAAGTGTGTATAATTTTAGTGGCTGGCTGATCATTAGTATATACTGGTTTTGTAATGGTAGTTCAGTACCTTGTCGTTTTTCTAACATATTAAATGTTACTAATAGTTTCTGATGAAGGAGAAATAAGTTAGTTGTATTATAATCATGTGTAGTTTTGTATTAAAATTAATAACCAATATAATTGTTTGTACAGAATTAATGACCATTATTTTTGTTCGTAGAAAAGTTGTTATACACTCAAGTAGCAAATTGACAATTACTATTTGACACAATTTGACTTGATTGCATCTTTTTCTCTATTCATTTTTTTTTGTTTACACTCAATAATCTTTAAACTGATTAAACTAAAAAATCATTATATTTCTTATGCAGGATTATGTTCCCACTGTTTTTGACAACTTCAGTGCTAATGTTGTTGTGGATGGAAGCACTGTCAACCTTGGCCTCTGGGATACTGCAGGTACTTTATTCTTCTTTTCTTTCTCTCCTTCCTTCCTTCTCTTTCTTTTTTATGGCTACGCATCTAGGTGTTTTCAATAGAGCAACAAATCTTTTTCTAATCGCAATTATGTCTCTCAACTTCATTTTTCAACTACCTAGACTAGAAAGACTTGAAATAAGACTTTTTGTGCTTTATTTTCTTTTTTTCTTTATTGTGCTTCATTATATTCTTGTCGTAATCTAAATTTGAATGATACCATCAATGCAACAGGACAAGAGGACTATAATCGGTTAAGACCCTTGAGCTATCGTGGTGCTGATGTTTTTCTCTTAGCCTTTTCCCTTATTAGCAAAGCCAACTATGAAAATGTTTCTAAAAAGGTTTGTGCTATCTTTCTATTTTTCTTTTTAATTTGTTCTACTCTCAGAATATTTTTGTTTTTACTCAACCTTTTTTATTTCATTGCTTGTGTGGTTATCAGTGGATTCCTGAGTTGAAGCACTATGCACCTGGGGTACCTGTTATTCTTGTAGGGACCAAGCTTGGTAATTCCTTTTCACAACCCTAACATTATAAGTTCTTGTACATAGCCTGTTTTATTTTTTTTTATCTGGCATTTCTTTGTTATTTGTGCTCAAGCATCTCACTTGAGTGTTTTTGTAGCAAGCAACTTCTTTACAGATAAAACTTCATTTTCTATCATTTTGCTTATAGTTGGAACTTCGTTGTCCATGTACTTTAGTCAGTTTTTTCAGGTGTTTAAGCTACTGTCTCATCTGAACTGACTGCAATATCTAAATTGTCATGTCCTTTTCCCATTTGAATGGTCTTTTGATCCTCTTCATGACAAAGAATTGTGATGCATATTATGATTTATTAGTGTCAACCTTATTGAGATTGTGTGATTTATTTTAGATCTGAGGGACGATAAGCAGTTCTTTGCAGATCACCCTGGTGCTGTTCCCATCACCACTGCTCAAGTAAATATCTTGTTTACATGCTTACTTCTCTTTTAACCATAACTGTTCTTGTTGGACTGACACCTTTTATTTTTTCCTTGGTATTTTGTCAAGGGGGAAGAGCTAAGGAAGCTCATTGGTGCTGCTGCTTACATTGAGTGCAGCTCAAAGACGCAACAAGTATCTTCTCTTGTTCCTTTGAATTACTTTTTGTTTTGCAAATTTCACCCTGCGTTTCTCCATCAATACAAATAAAATAACACTCTGTTTTATGCCTTATGATCGCAACTTAGATCCAATTTCCTTGGGTCTTTACAACACCCACAATTAAAACCAGGGTTAAGCAAAAGTGACTGCAAATAATCTTGTTCATAAGCTTTTAGCATGCAAGTTTGAATTCTGTTTTAATTGGTATAATGCTGGTATGGATATTTGAAATTAAAGAAGACTTTTTCTCCATTTATGGATATTTTTTACAAATGTCCATTCAACTTTTAGTTTATGTTATAAGCTTGAGCGATGCTGGGGCCTATTTTTTTCGGCTACCACTAAATAGTGGGTTTATGGTTTTTTGCATAAATATCTAACTTTTGAATTTTAACATATTCTCTCTTCTCTCTCACTTTGTGTCCCCTATTAGAATGTGAAGGCAGTTTTTGATGCAGCCATTAAGGTAGTGTTGCAGCCACCCAAGCAAAAGAAGAAGAAGAAGAAGAAGTCACAAAAGAATTGCTCGATAATGTGATAATATCAATCAGAAGAGAATGAATACTCAGCAGCCGCATTAGTGATCTCTTGGGGAATACCCTTATTTGTCTAATTGTATAGCGTACTACTGACCACATTTCAAGTTGCTAATTGATGCACGGAGTTATTTTGGTGATTTTCATTTCTCATTGTTGTGGTCGTAACAATCTATCTTTATTGCTATGTTGGCTGTCATATGGTTCTAAATAGTAAGTTAGTATGAAGGTTGTTTTGGACTTAGATCGTGGTGCTATGTGTTGTATTGTATCTTGTTTTAAATTACTGGAGGTCTCAGTTTCTGTTTGTTTTTAGAGTAAGATCTTATATTTAGCTTAGTGATACTCACTTGAAACTATCATGTGAGTATGCTTATGTATAGTTTTGAGCTTATGTATTGAACTATTATTATTCCTATGCTCCATTTGATGCCTTCATTTTGTGATCCATATTTGTGACAGGTCCATGCTAATCCTGATTGTTACTTTTTTAGGTTTTTTTTTTTCGCTTTGTTTTTGTAAGATGGTTATTTTATTTCTTAGAGCCAAAAAGATTTAATTCTCTTTGCAATCCTGATGTAAAATTAAAATTTGTTGATCTGGTTTGCTATTTCAAAATCTCTGGGAGTGAAACTGTAGTTGTATCGTACAAAAATCTGAAAGCATTAGCCTTCCCTTTCGTTTATCAACATCGAAATCTAAACTTATAGGGATCCTAATACAGTGAGCGGTTCGTTTATTGCTGCATGAAGCCACATCGTCTCAACAGCTGAGGCCTCTGCAATTCCTTCTATAAATAGATTGATACAACACATCAGAGTTCTGTCGTGTTGTTCAATTAGTCCTTTTGTTCTCTTTCGCCAGAGAGAGAGTGTTAAGTTCTAGATGCTAGGAGGATTGTTGATGGACGAGCTCAACGATTGGTCATGTGCCAGTGACTATGGAGAATATTTGCAATTGCGCTATGATGTGAACCTTACTAACTTGAGCTACTATGTTGACAGCCTATGTATAGATTTCAGCTGGTATGATGCGAGTTCTGATTATGACTACAACAAAAACATTTTGAGTGATTGGGAGTATAAGAATAACAATGACGACGATGATGACGAGGACGAGGACGAGGACGATGACAACGACTACGATGATGGTGTTCACAGTGGATATGATGAGAGCTTTATCATTAATCTTCATTCCGAGGATGACCACGGTAAGAGCCCCAACAAGTTAAATAACGATAAGGACCACCATGATGACAATGGCAATGATAATTACAACTGTTGTGATGACTGCCTTTTCAATCTTGGGATCTTCTTTGATGCCTCTGTGTTTTTTATTTTTGCAGATGACTATGATGATGTTTGGAGTCTCTCTGATTGGGATTATGAGGATGACTATGCTAATATGGGTATGTTTGCATGAATTGTCCTCAGTATAGCAATTAGTAATAGATATAATATCTTTTTTCTTCTTAAAGAGTCTCATGTATTTGATATGGTGCTGATAATGTTATTTTTCAATCTGATTATGTACTCGTATGTACTTCTATTCAGCATTATTTGTTCAGGATCAATTGATGCTTTAGGTTTCATAAAAAAGAGAAATTTTGAGAATAATTGTCATTGAACCGTGAACACACAAAAATGATGAGCGATGATATGACATGTGAAAACATTGTTATCATGCAAACCACTGACATGCATATAATGTTTTATGTGTAAGTGAATTTATTGACACGCAAGTGTTACTTGTGCTTAATAGATGATTAATTAACAGATTGTGTTTGCGTTTGGAACCTTTTATCTTCTCTCTTTGCTACAATATTAATTGTTAGCTAGTGTGTTGTAAGAAAAGAAAAAAAGTAACAGGCAAAAAATGCGTGTATGACCTTATTCTTGGATTCTACATGCTCAATTTTACTAGGATTCTTTAATTGATGTTTCTTTGAGTATATCTTATTGTAATTTAAAATTTTTGTTTTTACTAGGTTAGACAAACAATGAAGGCCTCCAATTTAACACAAAATGCACACTCAAATTTGAAGCTCTTCTCCAACAAAAGCTGCTGCTAATGGTTCTCTGATTCCTTAATTGACTGCCAGCATAACAAACTGACTGGAGTTAGATTGCACACCATAGTTAACTAGAATTGGGTTAGTGTTACGAATGTAATCTATTTAAAGCAAACATGGTCTTGTAAATTGTATATCAGAAATCAGAGATCAAAGAAATGAACCAAAAATTGGTTGAAACGTATAATAGAAAATTAAATGTTTTATTTTATAATTTAATATGCTATTTCCAAATGAGCAATGAATGATCAGTTGATCACACCTTCAATTATTGGAATCATTTGCACCTTTTCGGTAAACACAGCTGGCTATTGGTGGGCAAATTATTTGATTATTCCCTGTATATCTTTATCCCTATTGCCTTCTGTTGATTTGAAGAGAGATAAAAATTAAGTTCTAAATATGCATTTCTGACTAGGTGCATCAATTTAATCTGGTTATTAATCTTTCGATCATCTACAACCCACTAATCTTTTTCTATATAAACCTCTCTCTGCTGATTCATGAAAATGAGATTTCTCGGTCACTATTCTATTCAATATCTCTAGTTTCTTCTAATCAATAATCACTAGATATTGAAGGAGCGTTCTATCTTCTCCTCTCATAGACGTGACCCTAAAGAGAAGCATAACCTGTGGCACCTTGGAGTTTCTGGTAACCTCACATTTGAGAAATACATCTCAGGACAAAATAATACCGAATAAACTTGTTTCAATCTATTTTATTTGATTTATTATTTTTCTGATTTCTTGAATATTGATTTACTTTGATTTTATTTTTAATTACAATCCAGTATTTTGAAGCATATGTTCTAACAAAATAATTTCTTACCAGTATTGTCACCTCTATACCAGTATCAACTACTTTGTCATCTAACAGATTCAACACGAGCCTGACCGCAATTATACCCAAATAAAATAGGACAAAAAGATAAAAGCATTTTTTTTTTTTTGAAAATAGATAAAAAGCAATTGAGTGAGTCGAAGTCCGGTTTAAGTTAACTAAAAGGCCCAATTATTAGCCCAATAAAACGGAAGAGCCCGTACTCAAAAAGTGAAAGACAGGTGGCAAAACGAAAGCAAAAGAGCTGCCACGTGGCGGAGATCGGCGATGCTTATCTTGCACCAGTGATCCTAATCGCGCCTCGGTTTGGACTTGGAGAGCGCTAGGCGCCAAGGTGCAGCGACCGTTGATTCCCTCCAACGATCCAGGCCACTTCTTTCTTCAACCAAGCGTTCAAGCTCCTCTTCTTCTCTTATCCCCACTTTGGAATAACCCCACAAAATTTTTCTAGCCTCACAACATGCCAATCAGATAGAATTGCTCTCTTCTATATTCCTACCTTAACCTTCTTTTCTCTACTTCCCTCCATCAGTACTTCTTTTTTGAGAGAAAATGGCGAAGCCCATATCGATAGAAGTGTGGAATCCAAGTGGAAGGTATAGAGTGATTAGCACAAAGCCCATGCCCGGCACCCGTTGGATCAAGCTTTTAACTGATCAAGATTGTCGCGTCGAGATTTGCACTGAGAAGAAAACTATTCTGTCTGTCGAGGATATCCTTGCACTTATTGGCACTAAATGTGATGGTGTGATTGGACAGGTATACATTTAGACCTGGTACCAGTATTGTAAAGGTGACTTCTTTCTAGCATGGGATTTGTATGATTAAATGCCTGAATGAAATGTCTGCAGCTGACTGAGGATTGGGGAGATGTTTTGTTCTCTGCTTTGAAAAGGGCTGGTGGAACCGCCTTCAGTAACATGGCTGTTGGTTATAATAATGTCGACGTGGATGCAGCTACCAAGAATGGTATTGCAGTTGGAAATACACCGGTATGTTAATTCCTTTATTCCCATTTTCTCTTGGCTATTGATTTTAATATTGTTTGGATAATACGATGATTTCATTAACTTGTTAATTCGGTTTGTAGGGAGTACTTACGGAGACAACTGCAGAGCTGGCAGCTTCGCTTTCCTTGGCAGCTGCAAGAAGAATAGTTGAAGCGGATCAGTTTATGCGAGCTGGACTCTATGATGGATGGCTTCCTCATTTGTATGCATATTTTTTTTATATCAATTTAAGAGAACCTTGCAAATATTGTACCAAGTACCAACTTTGTGATGATTATGAACAGGTTTGTTGGGAATCTTCTCAAAGGGCAGACAGTTGGAGTGATTGGAGCTGGCCGTATTGGATCGGCCTATGCTAGGATGATGGTACTACATAGTTTCTGTTGAATTAGATTTTTACTCAAATAACCTTATGAACATTATTTAGCTGCCTGTATTGGATATGAAATGACGTGTACATTGTGTTTTATGGATTTAGATTGAGGGCTTCAAGATGAACCTCATTTACTATGACTTGTATCAATCCACGAGACTTGAGAAGTTTGTCACAGGCATGCTTTCAATTTTACCCTCTCATTTTATGTCTTTAGAGTTAACATCTGAAATCTCTAAAATAGAAGTATTATTTTTCCTATTCATAGCTTATGGACAATTTCTGAAAGCAAATGGCGAGCAGCCAGTTACATGGAAAAGAGCAGCCACGATGGAGGATGTTCTTAGAGAGGCTGATGTGGTTAGTGTTTGACTCGAGTTCTTATGTGCTTTATGACATAAGCGTAGATATATATATTTACAAATTATAAATAATCAATATTATTTTTTTGGGAGATGCATGTCTTGAATTAAGCAGCTCTCATTTTGCACGCTAGTCATGAAGTGATTCTTTATGTGTTCAAGCCCTCAATGATTAGAAATAGACAAAATTTAAGGCCTTTACCATTTAATGGTACATCAATAATTTATCAGTAATTTTTTTTGAGGGTCAATTCATCAGTAATTTGTTTTGTCATAATTTGCAGATAAGCCTGCACCCTATATTGGACAAAACTACATACCATCTGATAAACAAGGAGAGGCTAGCCATCATGAAGAAGGTAAAACCCGCTCAAATAGGAGGATTAATAAATTATCCTACACTACAAAAATTAAGAAAATATTTTGCTACGTTTTAGGAAGCTGTACTGGTGAACTGTAGCAGAGGCCCAGTAGTACATGAAGTAGACCTAGTGGAGCATCTCCGGGCAAACCCTATGTTTCGTGTTGGCCTTGATGTTTTTGAGGTAACAATTTTTCCCCCCTATATACTAAGTATAAAGAAGCACTATATATGCATTGGATTATAATATCTTCAGCTTCATATGAAGAACTGTTTCATGCGTATAATGAAAAAATCCCCCAGAATGATATCCAAGACTCCAATTAAAAAGTTATAGGAGTTGACAATTGAAATATATCTAAAGTCTGAAATGAATTTCTATATAACTTGACAGGATGAGCCTTACATGAAACCGGGACTGGCCGAAATGAAAAATGCTGTAGTTGTTCCTCACATTGCATCAGCTTCCAAGGTAATCTTTTTAATCATGTACAGCATAGATGCACTCATGTAATGAGAATATGAGAACAACATGTTTAATATTTGCTTTCCAGTGGACGCGGGAGGGAATGGCGACACTTGCTGCTCTGAATGTACTTGTAAGTAAATAAATTTTCTAGTATGTTTAAAACCTTTTTCTTCTCTTTCCGCCATTTGTTAGAAGTTTGATTTGACACTTTGTATTTGCTAACAGGGTAAGATCAAGGGATATCCTATTTGGCATAACCCAAATCAAGTTGAACCATTCTTAGATGAGAACTCTGTACCTCCTCCGGCTGCTCCAAGCATTGTTAACGCCAAGCAACTCGGTAAATTCCCATCTTTCTCTATTTTGACCTTCCTTTGTTGTCATAATTAATAACATTTATGGTGCCAACCTTGTCCAGATCACTAAATTCAAGTATTCAACCCATGTGTGCCCATGTCCACATTCTAGCAAATATTATAATAAACACTTAAATTCTCCACAAGTGTTGTGCTGTACCATATGATAATACCCACAATATTCCTTAGCACAGAAAATGCGTTCTTTATGGATATTTGCTGTTAATTTTGATGCAATGACTGTACTTGCAGGGTTGCCTACTGCAAAGCTTTGAGTGTGGGCTATTACATCCAATTAAGAAGCTTGAAGTCATGAAATCTTAGTGATATATTCGGATGAAATAAATGCTTGTCATGTATATTAGTTGGATGCCATATGACATTTTTGAGTGCCATAGTTGCTGCGTGCAGGAGAGTAGTTGGTGGAGCAAATCAGTTATGCACACAACTAAATCTAAGGATTAATTTTCTTTCTCAAGGTTTGTAGATTTCAAATCAGGCAATAGCTTTGGTACATAAAATACAAGTCTGAACAATAATATATAATTAATTGAACAACCATCTGCATTAGCACCAATTAGACGAATTGTTGTAACAATATGGGAATCGTAACGGTAAAAAAGAATTCGAATTTACAGCAAATCTGTCCCCATAAACAATACGTGGAAGCAAGCATGAAAATGGATGTTACTTTGCACAAACCATAGTAGTAAGGGGGTTGCGCAAATAACCACCTCCATTTATCCTGGAATTTGCATTCTCTGTCACGCGGCACGGGCTGGAGTTTTCATCCCAACCGTCCGATCTATGATGGATGTCCCGTAAATTATACCAGATTGATAGGCCCGAAAAGATTTAACCGTCGGGATCTGATTGGACGGTTGGAATGAAAACTGCGGCCTCGAGGATTTTGGTCCATTTATCCTGTGCTGCAGAAGACTTGATTGGACATTTTAAAACCTACCTTCCTGAAATAAAATTGAAGTTAGATATAAACTGAGCCTAGAAATTCATTTGTCTGCAGTGGGAAAAAGCAACAATCAATTGCAAAAAAATAATGTAAACATCACACACTTATTATGGCTTGGATACGACAGGCCAACGTCTGAACTGGTTAGTTCAAACTCAAATTTCACATGGCGTGCCACTGTCAGGTGACAAATCCTGGCTACTTTAGTAAATATTTATATGAATTAGTTCAAAAGCTAAATTTCTAATTATTTTTGGGTTTATTAAGAAAAAATTCCTCAATAGTCAATACTCAATACTCAATACTCAATACTCAACAGTCAACACCCCTCTCCATTAAATACTATATATCCTGTAGGAGGTACGCAGAGGGTCAGGCGTATAGGTCCCGCAGCGACACTTTTTTATGGGGAGCATGGTACGTTTGCCTCTCCCCATCAGGATGGCAATCAATTATACTAAGGCTTTTCATTGCCCTGACTTTCCTCTTTAATTAAACGATTAGCTATGTGTTGTTACTGACTTACTGTTGAACGAACCTCTCTTTAGCTGATATCTCCATTTGTTTTACTGGCTTTGGTGTACCATAAAAACCGCACTTAGGGCCCAATTTGGGTAAAGCTTCTTACTTCTTATATTTTGCTCTCGCTTTAAGCCGGTTTTCATGGGACACACAAGCTGTTTGATGAAATGCCTTAATGGCTGTTTTTGGGGTCTTTTCAGACTCGACACTTGTTTCTCGGCATGAAGGTAGGCAAGCACGTGGAATTTTCAATTTGGCTACCCCACCAAATTACAAGAGTTGTCAATGCCAAATAATGTGGTACATGTCTACTTATCTTCTATGGAATTCATGCATCGACATTATTTATAGCATGTATGTGATAATCATGAATACCATGTTCCCAGCATTTATTTTACACAAACGGTAAAGGAAACACAAAAAATTCGTTCTAAATCATAATAAAGCAGTTGCTTTGTAAGATTATACCATATGATGTCAGCCAGACATATTCCACAATTAAGTTTAAGCTGTGAAATTTGTCTCAAAATTGTGATGCTGGAATTAGGGAAAAAAATAATAGGTTGTGATAATGCATTTCTTCAAAGGCCATCACAAGTAATCCTATCCTATAGCTGGCAACATTTGATAGAAATTAACAACAAAAGCTATCTTTGAAGCGCAAATGCCTTTGTAGAAATCTTCTTAAACCTTAGGAGCTTAAGTATGTGATTAGCAAGATTTGCTTGGGAAAATCACCTGTAAAAGCTTGATATGTGATAATGCATTTCTTCTGCAATCATGACCAAAGGCTTGATATGTTGATGTTGTTGATTTTTCTTCTCATGGACAGGTTTTAAAATTTGAAAACAAATCAGAAAAATGATGCAATTTGTGCACAGGAATATGGTTTATGTCATTAACTTGTTGTTACCTTATGTTATCAATTTTTTATTTAGTTGAAATATCAAGTGTTAGATAAATCTAATTAAATGGATGATCTAATAAATGTAAGCCATGGAATTTGAATCTACCATATTATTGCTAAGGAAACTATGTACTTCGGCAAAATCTAGAACTGGTCTGCAATATCAAGTCAGCGGATGATTTGGGTGCATTTGGACGAAGAGTTGGAACAGCAAGAGCAGTTGTAATTTACATTTGAGCGGATTATTGGAACATTGCTATTTGGAGTTTGCCCATTGCTATCTGTGTTTGGCATACAAACCCAAGCTTTGGAATAGTCGCTAATCCAGATTAGTAACATTTTCTCACCCATCAAAACATACTGTTCAGAATTGTGCAATCAAAGGAGCATGCAAAGTCTTAGGGGCTTCAATGAAAAAGTCAAATAAAAGTACATTTTGCATCGGTCACATCACCTACAGTGACTATTAAATATATATATGAGAAAGTAACTCTGAAGCCCTTTTCTTGTTTCTAATTAATCAGTATTACTTTTGGGAACATTTATTTGTCTCGTTATAAGCAACTGGCACCACTGATCATGATCTTTGAGCTGTGTAGCAACTTGTTCTTGAAAATAGGCAAATTCAATGTCCTTGCCAAACTTTGGAGCTTCTGTAATGTTATACCTGTTATTTGATAGATGCAATTTGTTTTGCATATTTACATTTAGCCTGCACCCATTGTTGGATAAATCTCTATACATAGAGGAATGAAAGAGTTAAGATTACTTTTCCTGTTGTTTCAGAATACTAAGAGGCAATGTTGTGCTTCTTTTAGTGACTGTAGGAGGGGCCCAGGAGTTAATGAAGTAGACCTAGCGGAGGATCTCATATCAAGCTTTTTTCTGTGTCAGCCGTGATGTCTTGAGGTAACTCTTTCCTTACTATAAACGAGTATAAATGAAAAGCAATACATTGGATTACTATCATCTTCAGCTTCACACAAATATATCAGTTTGCATAAACAAATAATCTGAACTGAAACTGTTAGTCTCGAAATGAAGGTGAAAGGATTTAAGATCCTTGAATTATCTATGAACTGTTATCTTGACATATTGTTTGTATGGATGAGCTCAACTATAATGGGCACTGACTGAAGAAATAAAATGCTGTAGTTGTGCCAGCATTGCTTCTGCCTCTTGGTAAAACATTTTGTCACAATATGAATAACACAATATTTAAATTGGAAAATGCATGGATAGAACAATCTTGTTGATGTACACTTTTGGTTGGCAAGGGCGAAGGTGTGGTTACACTTGCTTTTCTTGATGTACTTTTTAAGTAAATAAAGTAAATATAGTATCTAACATGTATCAAATCCATTTTTATCTTATAACTAGAAGATCTATGTCATGTTTTTCTGCTTGAGAACTGGGTATGATTAAGGATGCCTAGTTTGGGTTAATCTGAATCAAGTCAAACCATCCTTAGATGAGAACTATGTATCTTGGTTGTATGATTAACGCCAATACAACTTTACACATAGCTAGCTTTCTCTCTTTCGGTCTTTGTTGTCTTCTTTTATAGTATTTATGGTACCAACCATAGCACCATACCAAATCACAAATGCAAGTCATGCGTGCCCGCACTCTGGCAAACATAACAAACAGTTGTGTATGTCCACACTTAAAGCATTGAGAGCATTAGCTTGTACCATATAATACCAAGGAAATTTCCTTACTAAAATGTAATGCATATTCTTTGATATTTCTATTAATTTATACACAATGGCTGTACTTGTAGGGTTGCCCACCACAAAGCTCTGTACCAATGCGCTAGCACTAAATTTAAGTCTGATGATATGATATCTACGTGACATGTCCAGAGGAAATAAATGCTTGTGATATATATATATATTGGATACCTTATGACATTTTGTAGTTCTATTGTTGCGAGAGAGTAGTTGGAGGAATTCAATTAATGCACACGATTATATCTAAGCTATAAATTTTCCTTCTGAAGCTTTTGAGCTGTGATGATTTAATAAAAATATATATATAACTGAGAAGATTTTCAGTAGCTTTGTTAGTGAACATGATGAATCCGACAATGATGTATTATTAATCAAATAATAAGCTTTAGCTTACATAAATTAAGCCAACCTTTGCACCAAAAATAGGAAAAAAAAGTGAAGTGAGGATGGTGGTGGTTGGGGGTTGGTTGGGGTTTGGGGGGGGGGGGGGGGTTGTTGATGGCAAATGCTCATCTACAAATTTCACTAGTCATCATTGATTATAAGCATTAAGCATTCAAATGTATATAATCTTAGCTTGGTACAAGGAGGCTGAGCGTCAGATTATATGACTAATTTTCAAGGTAAGTGACGAGTTTTTGGAAAATGTATTCGGAGAGTATGCTGTATGCTTTTTCTGTGGGATGGTAGCTGTCCCAAAACACATGCTTAGATACATCTGTACAAACCGTAGGAGTAAGGGGGTTGCACAATACGGATACCTCCAGTAATCCTGTGCCGCAGCAACCTTTGTTCGAAACTTCAAAACCTACATGTTGAAAGTTTAAACATCTTAATTAACAGTGCATAATGTTTGTACCTTTGGAATTCGAATTCGTTTGTTTTAGTTCAATGACCTATGTATCTATAACATGGGATTTCAATTCAATTCATTTCATTAGAAATTTTCTGAACAAAATGAAGAAAAATTTGGTGTCATTTGGTTAGAATTTTTATGTTATTAGATCCAACGAATCCTGAAAAATCAATTGAAATGAAATCCTGGTAAAAGCATTTTGATCAAGGCCTTAAGACTTGGAAAATATTTGTCATTCCATAGTAACATAATCAAGTTTTTAAGGCTCTGATTGAAAGTGTAGACATACGAGAAGAGAAGAGAAGGGAAAAGAAAAGAAAAGAGAAAAAAGAATTCTCGCCAAATTTCTTAATTTTGGACGAGAAATCAGATGGCTAAGATTTTCTCGCCGATTCTCACCAGAAGAGAATCCCCGCCCCTCCTTCGTCAAGAAAAAAAATAAATTTCATTTCCATTTCCATTTCCATTTCTTGCGTAAAAGATCCAGTTCCAATCGGAGCCTAAGTGTTATATAAGTTTGAGCTTACCATATTTGGTAGGATGTTCAATCATATCGTACAAGAAATCATAGATATCAGCAAAGACCAAGACAATGTTTTGGCTTTGGTGCCTTTTCTTGATTTTCTCGACCTCCACTGCCAATCTGGCGTTGTACAAGCGTGCAATTTCATTGTGGACCGGTGCACAACCCCTCAATATCCCTCCACCCAGGGTTCTCTGTGAAGGTACGCACCCAATCGGCGGGACGCCGACAATGGCAATTTTTCTTGCACCCAGTTGAATGAGTTGCTATGGAGGAAATACATATAAAGAAGCCAAAGGATTAGTATGGAAATTATTTTAAAAGTCTCGTATATATTGAACTAGAAAATTTCAGAATCTGTCCGTTTGGCTAAAATATTAAGTGCAAATATAAAGTGAAAATTGACTGATTGTTAATGCGTTCGTTCGTACCCCTATATGTTTATAAAACTACAGAGGCTCAAATCCATAATGACATGACCACTGTATTATAAAAAAAAAAAAAGACATGACCACTGAATTTCTTGTTGGACACCTTTCTCATGCATAACAGTCTTTCATGTCCAAAAAGCATCCAGCTTCCCTACTAAATGTGCATATCAACTTTGCCATATGCTTCCAGGAACAATAATTTATTCTTAACTTATGTAGTATTTATTGAAAGCACTCAAAGCATGCTTTCCAACCCCTCTCCATTATGAGCTCTTGTCATTTGACCTGACCTCTTGTCCATTGATTATCTAGCTATCTCTAGGTCACTATGTGCAAAGAACTTATTAGTATTGCTGTTATTCAATTTTTCTTTGGGGAAATTATCTTTCCAATATATGGAGATCAGAGATCAACATAGAATTCACTGATCAAAGCATATGAAAATTATTTGATTCCCATGTTTTCAGTCAAATCATATTCTTTTCCATCAAAGTTCACTTCTAGAAATTTGTGGTAATTAGCAACATGGGGGTTAAATGTCAACTTGAATTGGAGGGAGCAAGTTTCTAACAGTGCCTGACACTGGAAAAGAGGAACACCAATTTTACTGTTAAGTCCTCTGGCCCAAAATTATATCATTTAAATGTGTAATGCTTTTGTTTGAGGTCCATGAACATGGAAGCGCTTTAATTGCCAAAAGAAATGTATATACCTCAAGAAAACTGGAAGCGCCCTGCAACATCAAGTCAGCATATTGGGACGAGTCGTACTGGCTTTTACGGAATGGGGTAGCAAAGTACGTATTTGCCACGTCATCACTTCCAGCGATTACTCCATATACGCTTTTAGAAAATAATTCTGCGGCTTTTCTCTCACCTAGAATACTTCTCACCTTCCCTTGGTATTCCTTGAACTTCTCTAGCTGCTCCGGCATTGATATTACTGACTAAATTTGGAACAGAAATCTATATAGATTAGGTACAGGGGTAACAACTTACTAACTGTATAGTAGTGCCCTCAATATATTTGATCACACTTATAGTTTCTTTATTCATTTTTTATTTGGGAATAACACTGGGTCCATGATCACGTTTCAAGTCAAATGTTGAAATTGTGGTGGTGGGTCTTAATATATAACGTGGCATTAATTGGCCTTTGAATATTACCTATATTTTCATGATTGTATTAATATTATGATGTGAGAAGTGTGTCACACTGTTACTCGATAGTATCATGAATATGTTACAACGTTTTGTCTAATTAATTAACGAAAAATGGTATTTCAATTCTTGTGTGCGTACGGCTATCTTAGGAGTAAGAGGATCGAAGCCTGTCCCACCAGATGCAAAGCTTACGCCAGTAATTAGATCTTGATTAGTGAGATTAGTGCCAAAATATGCGGGCAATAGCTCCTTGATTCCAAGCTTAGATGCTGCAAATAAATGCCTTAATGTTGTTATAAAGTTATGTGTCCTAAGAATGTCACTATTATTTGAATCACATAGACCTGGTGAAATATGTCATTAATTGTACGTTACAGTCTTAAAGGATGTATATACTTCTATGGGGCGAAACAAAGTGCAAGTACAAATCAACATTTATTGTAAAACTTATATATTATTATATCCATACTTTCAGTTCATATATGCAAGTCTTTATCAGTCACCTTTATCTATAAGCATGTTCTGATAAGCGTGCAATGCCATGAAAACTTTTCTAAACGAATGTACTAAACTGAGTACTGCACATGATTAAGGCTGCTAAACTTTTTAATTTTGTTTTTAAATTCAGCTTGTGATAAACATAATGATACCCAAATTAAGTACCTATGCATCCTATGTGCACGCATGCACATACGAAAAACTCTCTCAGTATACATACCTAGAAAGTCCGTGGGAATCCTTCCGTTGCAAAACCTCCCAGTCGGTCTGTGTGTAACGAAATCCATACCATAGGGCAAGAAGTTGCACTTGATGATAGTCTTCTGCACATTGTTGTTTGCGGGGTCAATGATCGAGTCGCCGAATGTGATCAAAGCTGGAGCCAGCTGCTTGGTTGTCTTTTTTGCACTTTGGCCTTGTGTTAGGTCTTGGGCAATGCCATGTTGGATTGCACATAAAAGAAGGTAGAATGCAAGAGTAATTCTCAAGAGCTTCATTACTTCAGCTAGCTAGATTTTGTGTATCTCAAGTTGTTCTTTCATAGGATTTAGTGATCCTGGGGGAAAGCTATATATTGATGTGCAGAGTGCAAAGGACCAAGCCTATGTAGGCAGCTGAACCAAAGGAGACATTGTATTAATTGAAGAATTAATTGATACAGACCCTGTCATCCGTACTAAGCTTTTTACTCACAAGTAAATTTAGGCAGGTTTGAGCTGGCTATGTTAGTAATGTTACACAGTAGTATTCTTGCATAATGTACGAATCAGGGAAAAGATAGTCCAACTTCCAATAGAAAATTGACAAGTGTACCTGTATCACAGTGAGTTTTGTACACAATGGACTCCAAATCCTTTCAGCTGACACCACTATTAATTATATAAGCTGTTCATCCATTAACGCCGTGTGTCATGTTGGATTGTCTTTTTTGTTTGAACGAACATGTTGCATTTCTCAGTTGTTAATAATGAAAGGATATGGACTGACTTCAACTGCTATCCAATCAAGTATTTAATATATAAAGGATAGCAAAGTATTTAATTTCCCCAGTCATGAGTGTACTGTCAAAGCACATCTAGCCAACTGAACGACTCAAATCAACACATATATATACATCGATCTTGATAGTTTTAATTAATGGTGCCTATGTTACTCCGACAGTCTTATGTAATCGGACAACATATTTGGATATATAACGAAAATTTGTGTTCCTGACATTAATATCGAGATGAATTAATTTTTGGTTCAAATGTCCCTCCACTATAAACTATTTAAATATTTGGAAATAAAAAGAAGAAATGCTAAACCAAAGCAAAATCACCTGTTCAACGTACATACCTTTTTAAATCACATCTGACCTAGCTTATAGTAACATTGAATTATTTTTTAAAGCTAATTAGTGTTCAAGATCGGCATTCATTACCCCCCCCCCCCCAAAAAAAAAAAAAAAAAAAAGGAAAAATGAACTGCGTGGTTTTCGTATCTTTTCTCAAAAATAAACAAAAGAACATAGAACTTATCATGTTTTTTAGTGCAGAGCAGTAAATAATGAACTCATTATTATATTCCATAAAAATATTAATGTTAAGTGAAATGAGACAAGCCTGATATTATATAGCGGCAATTGATCGACTTAATTGCTTCAGGTTCTACACATCAAGCCTGCCTTCAATAATCGTTTATCAGTCTTTCATATTGTATATATACTCCGAGTCTGATTAATATGCTTCAGAAATATTACAATGGTGATGAAGATTTTTCTTCAAAAGAAAGAAAACGGTACCTAAAATTTAAAGAAATTTACTATTGCTAGAAAATTTCATTTCAAGCAAAATTATATGGAAAAAAGATGGAACGTTAATTTGAATAGCATTACTGCATTTGTGGCATTTGAAATCCACCGAAATGTGACACCAATTGCTTCAAAATAGCATTCAACAGTTAATTTAAATAAAATAGACGGTTAGCTGTTGCTAAGAATTAAAGCCATCAGTATTAATAAACATACAGGTATTAACAGCTGTAAAAGCAGCTATATAAACGTGATTTATTTACGATAAAATTACATTATTTTTGTTAATTTCGATAGCTTGATATTTTTTATTTACTAGAGGTGATTCATTTTTTTTCTATTCGAACATGAAAAATGTACCATAATTTTAATTGATGATCTTAAACCTAATCCATTATCAATGATGATTATATAAAATTAATCAAAATCACATATTGAATTATGTCTTGGCCAGTAACCTCAATTTCACTCATAGTTTATTATCATCTATTATACCTTATAATGGTTGTGCCATATATAAACATAATTAGTTAGTTACTATCAAGTGTCTTGTAAATTATTATCATAAGGACCCAAAAGTCTTGTAGCAATTATTCCAGATAAATTTAAGGTACTTGTTGAAATATTTACAGCAGACATGGTCACGTGGCAGCACTCTATTGGGTTTATGACTTTTTGCTATCAAGTGAAAGACCAGAATGGAGGTTGTCAAGGTTCAGAATGTTTGTTTATTTGTTGAATATGCATTCAATTAAAACTGGTTTGAGAATATCCAACAAACAATTTTCCTAGTTGTAGACTTGTAGCCATGGAGAGGCGTTGATGAACACTACAAAAAAAAAAGAAGGCCATGTTTTGTCTAAAAACCAATTCTATGGTTGGGCTAACTTTTTTGTACTTTTATAGGCTGGTTTGGAAAAGCCCATGCCTTAACGCTTAGCACTGCTTCGTTGAGGGAAGAGAGTCGAGAGATGTGAAATTGTGAATGTGAAGATGAAGAAGAAGAGAAGGCACTGGAGGCTTGCTTTATATTTTTTTTGAGGGTCAGGCTTGCTTTATGTTTATTATTATATATATTTTTTTCATATCTCCAAGTCTCAGTAACTTTGTACCTTCCTTGTAATCCACCAGCACCGGTACATAGTGGTTTCTGTGTGACTGTTTTCCTGAGAGTGTTGGACTGTTGGTATCTAACGAGGTGAAAGACTGTGTGACTGTTTTCTTGCATATGTGTTTGTTTGATATTTTGGTGTATTCTTCGTAGTGCACACAAGCTGTATGATGAAATGTCCAGTCCGTTAGAAAGCAAGGTAACCCTGATGGAGGTTGGAAATTAAGAGCGCTGAGCCCCAACCAGTTCGTTGTCATTGCTAAACAATTTGGTACATGTTTTACTTTCTGTTTTTATAATTTCATTTTTTGTCTTTAGTTTTAGCTTTTGTGGCACTAAGGATAACTCTACTATTTCTACAAGCATGACTGTTGTTTAGAAAGTTGAGAAAAAAAACAAGTAAAACATTAGCTATGAAGAATCACATCTGAAGCAGTAATACTGCAACTTCTACATGCTACCAGTCAGATGTGTTTTGTGTGTACCAAAAGTTGCCTGTTTGTACCTTTTGCATTATAATCAACTACGCATTGGGGATTGAAACATTTAAACTAGTACGTCAGGCAATAGGCATAAAGTAAGGCATTTAACTTAAATAACACTTTTTGTATTCTAGGCACATGGAGAATAATTAGTAGTTGAACTAATCAATGTAGTCTACATAATGGGTGCGTTTGGATAGGTGTGGGAAGAAGGGAAGAAGGGAAGAAGTGAGAAGAAGTATTGGAAAATGTGTAACTTTGTGAAGAGTTTGGATTGTTTATAATTTTTTTTCTTCCCATCTTCCTTCTTCATCTTCTTCTTCTCTCATCCAAACGCACCCATTTTTAAGTCTTGATGATAAAATTAGAAATAAAAAAAGATTTAACTTGCAAGACGCTGCAATTAAAAATTAGGGAACAAGACCCATTTTTTTCCATAATACAGCAGTCTTGTACATTGCGATGTACGTATTTTCAAATCTTGCATGCAGCCATGAAAATAATTTAGGAGGAAAAAAACTAAGGAAAAGAGGCTTATTACCAAATTATAGCACTCACAGTACCTGCAAGCCTACTACGTGGCTTGCAATAATGACATTCTTGTTAGTTACTTAAATCTCTGATCAGCTAACTAGGTGATGGAAGTAGTTTTTGTATATGTAGTTGACAAGTACACTGTATGCTTTTTCTGTGGGGTGGAAGCTGTCCCAAAATATGTACCGAGAGACATTTGTACATACTGTCAAAGTCATAGGATTACACAAAAAGGCTGCCTCAAGTAATCCTGTGCCACAACAACCTATATAAGAAACTTCAAAACCTACATGTGTAAAACAGGCATACCATTAGAGATATCAATTACATAACTAGCAAGTGTCCACCTTGGAAATTCACCACTGTAAATTTATTCAGTGCAGAAGCTTACCATACTTAGTTGGATGCTCAATCATGTCAAACAAAAATGCATAGATATCAAGGTGGACTAAGGTTGTGTTCTGGTGTCTTTTCTTGATTTCCTCAAGCTCCTTGGTCAATCTAGAATTGTAAATTTGCGCAACTTCATTCTGAATTGAAGCACAACCCCTAGCAAACCCTCCTTGAAGAGTCCTCTGTGATGGTACACAACCTATTGGCGGTATGCCAACAATACCGATCTTTCTTGCACCCAGTTGGATTAGTTCCTATGCAGAAGGAATGAAAAATGTGAGCATTATAGCAGAAGACTTTCTAGTTTCTAAAAGAAAAAATGGAATGAGCATGATATATTAGACAGAATTGGATAACAAAGATATCTGGTACATGTGTGTGCATCTAGCATCTCAGATTTATTTTTGGTCTGGAGTGACAAAGATACTTTTAAGAGTTTATGATCTAAACTTCTTGATTTAAACACAGTTCTCCAGAATCAATTTTATTACTAATTGATAACAACCAGGGCCAGAGAAGCTAGGTCACAAAGGATCAATTGCTATAAAATTTTAAATGGATAACCAAAATGAAGCCAATTTACAACTAATTAAACAATATTGAATTGAAGAATCCTTTATTTAAAATCTTCTGACCTAGTTTCTATTACAAGTGACTGCCACGTGCAAGTGGTTACTGCAGTCCTTATTATAATGACAGCCAATGGGACTTAATATGTCAGTGACTTCTAACAGAAAAATTACCAGGGAATTTGTAACAGAGAACTATGATTCTAAACTGAATTTCTGGCTATTCCCTTTTTCAGTATTTTTCTTGCCCCTGATCAAGAAATTAAAATCAATTAATGTCTTTCTGTCTGCTGCTCCCTTTATACTTGAATGTTTGCAGATAAAAATTATTGGTTTTAATTCTTTCCAGATTTTCAGCAGTTGGGCTCTGGTGGTGCAGAGACAATGGGGAATACTCTCATCTTAAAAATGCAACAACAAAGTCCACTGAAAATCAGAGATAGTTAATGAAGTTTATATGGTATCCCATTGGAACCTTTCCTTTTGTTCTACTTGTTTTCAATTTTTGGGCAACTACTTTTTGCATTTCACCCTAATTTTCCCTTACTATATATATCATCACTCAAGGCTTGATGGAGTGATGTTGGTATTTACTTTTCCAAGTGTAGGATTTAAAAATTTGAACCAAGTAATGCAATCTTTGTATTAGTATGCAATAGAATCTCAATTTTGATTAATTAGTTCGAATCCCGAGAGTAATTAATCTAATTAAATTTATTATCCCATAGATGTAAATCATAGAACTTGGATCTGCCTAACTGCCAAAAGAATAAGAACAGGGGAATCTACTTGTATAAAACTGGAAGCACTATGCAATAAGAAGTCAACATATGAAGAAGAGTCATAGCGGCTACTACGCAAAGGCGAAGAGAAGTACAGACTTGCTAAGTCGTTGCTTCCTCCAACTATTAGGTATGCACTCTGTGCGAGCAACTCTTTAGCCCCTCTCTCCCCTAGAATACTTTTCACCTTCTCCCTGTATTTCTTAAACATCTCCAGCTGCTCTGTCATTGGTATTGCAGCCTAAATGTAGGAAATAAATTTGATAAAAGAATTATAGATAAATCCCTCTACTTAATAGTGGCATGTGCTATGTACTTTTACCACAAAGCTGTCAAGTAAAACATACACAGTTAATGCACTCATTAATTTCAATGTACTGGACAAACAAGGGTAAAAAAAAATTGGAGCTTTTTTACTGAGTTGCATGTCTCAATTTAGGTTCTTGGTCGGCTCTTAATCAGGCATCAGTTATTGGTGGTACTAAAAATCACTAGAATTTGCTCCTTTTTTTGTTTTTGATGTATGCAAGGTCATTATCGTAAACAGACAAGTGTCCAATAAACAAATATTTGTGGGTACAGAACAAATGATGCCAATGATATATAACCGGTTTAGTAATAAGATACTTTCGTACTGCCAATTGAGAAGTGATAGGATCAAAGCCTGTGCCACCAGAAGCAAAGCTTACACCCGTGATTAGGTCTTCATTACTGAGACTAGTGCTGAGGTATGCTGGCAACAGCTCCTTAATTCCAAGCTTAGATGCTGCAAGTAAAAGCATTGTACGCTCAAATATAAGCTTAGATGCTTACTTTTATATGAAGCTAGAATACACAAGAGAGATGATATTACATGATGCTTTTAAGATCTCCATAATCCTGACAACTCAACTGTGTTCTAAGTTCTAACATAATCTATGTCCAGTATATAGCTCACTTGTGAAATTTATTTGCATGATATTGAAAAACTGAAAGCAATTGTAAAGAAAATGTTTTAAATTAAACGCATCAATCATCATGCATATTACATATATATAAATAGATTTGCCCATATTCAAAAAATAAAACAGAACCTATAAACCACCACGTATGTACCTATAAAGTCAGTTGGGATCCTTCCGTTGCAAAACCGACCAGTCGGTCTATGTGTAATGAAGTCCTCACCATATGGCAAGAAATCAGACCTGAGCATAGTTTGCAACTGGTTGTTGTTTCCTGAATCAAAAATTGAGTCGCCAAATGCAAGCAGTGCTGGAACCACTGGTTTGTTCAAATGTTTTGCATTTTGCTCGTGGCTTATGGTTCTAGCTATGCCATGTTGCATTGTGCATAGGAGAAGGGAGAATGCAAAAGTAGCAGTCAAGAGCTTCATTGCTTTGTCTAGAAAGTGCTCCTTACTTGGTGAGGTAGCTTCGCATGTGAAATTGCTGTTATAATGCAACGAGAGTAAATTGTAATAAGTAGCATTAAAAAAATTGAACTACACGCTGTCTTTCCGTGAAAACCCTACAGAAATGATAAATGCGAGTACTTTTCACACTTCTATTCTTGCGCAGTGTGGTAGTAAAATTACGTCTCATTTTTACTTCCAATAGAAAGGAAACATGGGAATACTGTAACCAGCGCTTCTTGTCTGAGTGGGGTTACCTATTATGCTATATTCTTGTCGAGAGCAGCGGAGATAATCAGAAATTTTACACCGTCCGATTTGATATATAGCTCAATATGGAGAGGCTGTAAATGATGCTTGACACAGTTATTTAACACAAAACCAATGAACCGGCTCCCCAACAGAGCTAGTGCAGTTCCTATTATTGAAGTTTACACAATGCTCCACGGACAGTCAAATTATAAAGAATACTGTTGAAATATATAAGGTTTACATGTGTGTGTATAGATAACACATGCATAGATCAAATGGTGTAGCATGATGTTCTTATGAATAATTCGAATCAATAGAAGCTCTGTTCGGACCGGATAAGAATGGACTCGGACCGAACAGAGAGAATACATTGTGGCATTGAGGTCTATTCGGACCGAATAAGAGAAAATTCGGACCAAATTAGTGAGCTAGTGAGTCAAGATCAATGTTATCGTGATGTAATTCAGACCAAATTGTAAACCAGCATATTGAATATGGTAAAAATTGGTGACCAAACTTGAAGATTATTTTCTTGTGTGAGGAAATGAACTTTCCATAGAAGATGAGTACGTTTTTCTATAGACTCCGTTTGGATCGCTAAGGAATAAGAGGAATAATATTGGAAAGTGTGTAATTTTGTGAAGAACTTGGATAGTTAGAAATAAATTTACGCCTAGGAAAAGGCTATTCCCTTATTCCTAAACGTATCCAAACAGAGCCCATATGAAGAGGATTAGATGTGTGTGAGAAAAGAAGAAAACTTGAAGAATAAAGACAAGAATTTGTATAGTAACTTTTATTATGGAAATGATTAGTTGCCTTATGTAATTCTTTGTCTTGTTTGGATGAGTTAGGAATAAGGAAGGAACCTTATTTATTTTAATATTTGATATTTAAAATAAAATAATAATAAAAAAATTAATAGTTATAGTTTATTCATTACTTGAGAAAATATGATATTATATAAAATAAATAATAACAATAATATAATAATAAGTAATTATTAAAGTAATTATTATTATTATTTAATTCTAATGCTAATAATAATAAAATAAGTAATAATTATTACAATATTATAGTAAATTAGTAATATATTGTTATTAATAATATCATAATAATATTATTAAATAATAATAATTATTATTATTATTATTTAATATTAATAATCTGAATAATAAAATTTAAAATATTTTAATAACAATAAAAATAATTAATATTATGATTTATAATAATATTACTATACAATGTGATTTATGCGGAAGAAAAAACAAAGTGGAAGCAGCTCTTCTCAATTTCTTCCACCTTGTTTAAATGAAAATTTTCTTCCGGAAAAAAATCTCTTCCAACTCCATCCAAACAAGGCCTATTATAATGTCTATTTATTCTTTCCTTCTCTCTCAATAATGTATTTGAGAAATTAAAAAAAAATAAATAAAAAAAGTGTGTGTATGTGTGGAGGACGTAGTCACCAAGTTGATGTTGAATCTCGTTAAATTCTCATGTTCTCTTTGTTTCAAATTATTCGACTAACCCTAAGAGATATGGTACTCAGTGGCGAAGCTAGAATTTCGTATCAGCAGGGTCCGTAAATTTTTTTTTGCTGAAAATATATGTATGATGTAACGTCTAATATAGAAATAGTATAATATTAATTCTTAAATAAACAACTCTAAAATAATGTTAGATAAAAAAATTATGAGAAATCAAATATATATTAAAATTATATTAAAAATATAAAATAATATATTTAATATACAAGATAATAATTCAAAAGTCAAGACCACAAAAATTACAATAATTTTCGATGAAATTTCATTTTTTTCATAATTTTGCATAATAAGTTCTTTAAAAATTTCATTAAACACTTATTTTTCTTATTTGTAGTGGTAGTTTTTATATAATATTCGAGTTGTATTTTTTATCTTTTGTGGTAGCTTTAACGTCCTAAAATAAAAAAAAATATTATATAGATGAATCACGTAATGCGCGAGCTTCGTGCTACTATATATATACTACAAATAAATTTTCATCTAAATATTTCATTCTATTCTAAGTTTTGTCTTAATAATATTCATTGGGTAGAAGGGAAGAAGATGATTGGTCAGGAACAAATACTATCTGGGTTCTTAGGTGATTTTTTAGGTGTCGTTATGCAATTCAAATCAAACACGACATGTCCAGCTGGGTCCTTCAATTTTTTGAGATAGGTCCCTATTTTTTTTAGTTTTTTTTAATTACAAATAAATGTAATATCAAATAAAATTTTTATTTGAGGTGGGTCCATGGACCCACCAAAGAATGTGTAGTTTCGCCCCTGATGGTACTTGTATAGTTTCACTTGGATCGTGCCTCGTCGAACCTAAAACTCAGCTTTCGCTGCATAGACGTTCGAATTCTTAACAAATACAAAGAAAACTGACCTGGTATTTGAGCCTGGAAAATGGACAGAAAATCTTAATTTTTTTATCAAAACCATTGCGGGGGTGTTTTGATTCATGAGAGTAGAATGCAATATGGATCAAATGTGAGTTGTGATAATAGAGATTGAAAATGTGTAATGTATTTGTAAAACACATCGTCGAACTATGCTCACAAGTCACAAGCAAAAAAAACAAAATAAAAAATAGAAGAAGTTTTATACCAAAGCAAAGATGCTTAGTAATTCTATGCAGCAATAGTTCAAATGATTACCAGCTATCAACAAAACAAAATCAATAAAAGTAAGAAAAAACGCCAAGTAATAAAAAATACGTTTTGATGAATTTTGACAATTAATGACGCAACAGAATTTACGTAGATTCATTTATAACAACTTGTACTCCAGTTAAATACCACATGGTCATACTGTACATAAATGGGACCAATACTCCATTACTTCCAGGTCTTTTTAATGCTCATCACAGGACTGCAAAAAGGCAGATCCCTAGCTACTCTCTAGCTGTTAGTCGAATGTAGTCAATGTATACTTATCATGGTTCATCCATCTAGATCTAGCATGTTTGACCCAACTATTGGTACGGGTCATAGCTAGATTGGTATTGGTTGGTATGGAGTTGCTAGCATGATCAATAATTGACAAATTCATCCCTTTTTTTTGGTTTGATTATTCATTAATCAATTATTATTCCTACCCATATTGCCCTGTAATTTGGAGTTGGGAAATACCAGTATATATACCACGGTTGGTAGTGGTACTGTCTTTATTTTTTTTCCCCCGTTTCTTCGTACCAGTATATGAAATGCATCTCCGTATGATTTAGCAATATGATATGTACGTTAGAGAATCCCGGGGTCTTAAATCATGCTTGCATGATAACAATTTGTCAATACAAACGGGAAATTACAGTAAGTGCACATCACATGAAACGCAGTGGGCTGAGATCACATAATATACTAAACAGGGAAATAAAAATTAATTTTAATTTTAGCCCATGGGCTGAAATAGTAGTCGCCACATCCTTACGGCTTACGAGTAGAGAGATTTAGATTCTAAGGGAAATACACAAATAGTTTCACATAATCAAGGTATTTGGAGATATTGTATTAATGTAATAATTATGTTAATATAAGACATTTCTTCAAGCATACATGATAGCGAACGTACATCCATTAGTATGATTATTTTTTTCAGGGCTTCTATTTATAATCCAAAAGTAGAAATAATCGATAGTTTTTTATTGTTCATGTTTGATCGAGTAGTTAAGATTTAAGATTTAAGTTAGTGTTTACAAACCTAATAGTACATCAAAATGAAGGAGCTACCGATTCAATATTTCAATGATTCGACCAGTAATAAAAATCAAGCATCATGCTAAGTAGAGCTGAGGAGTGTTTGAACTTTTAAAGATCTTTTTTTCTTTTTTTTTTTTGTAATAGATTCAGGTGAGGCAACGACAGAGGTCGAGAGAGCTAACTTTCGGCGGGAGCCGGGAGGTGGTTGGGTGAAACTAATTGTCCCCAATTAAACCGGTCGAACCGAACAAGAATAGTCTGATTTTATTATAATTTCTATATATAAACATATTAAAAATTGAGAATCGTCTAAACTGAATCTTTGCTTTTTAAATTGGATAGATTAGGATTCTTATCCTTAAAATGTACAGTCTCTGCACTAGTTAGTGATAGACATAGTATTGGTTCGAGTGAGGATGAGACGTTCTTTTTACAGTACCGCCTGGTATATATGCTCCTCCTTAATTTCCTGATTATGGTATATATTCTATTAATAATCACCTTTATTGCTGGAGAAACTTAATTAAAGATGTTCTTATATATTTCCACTATGTTGCGGTACGGTGGTACGAAAATTTTTAAAAATCTCCGATACGGATACGACGATATATATATATTATTTGAATATTTTATTGTACTATAATTATATTATATTATAAAATATAATGTCTATAACATATTTTTTTTAGTTAAGGTTTGGATTTATAAAATAAATGACATAAACTTAGAGTTACACAAATACTAATATCAACACATTGACCGTTGACCATTAACCATACTGGTACGTACCGAGTACGGTACCAGTATTCGATTCGTACCTGGTACAGCTGATGTTCCAAAGTACGGAGGTAACCTAGTATTTCCAACTATTAGCATAAAAATTTTATATAATGATTGGTGATTAGTGATGCACCACCAAACCTAATTTAACGTGTCAAATTCCAAGCCATCGCCTCCTAATCACCTTACAAAAAAAACTTTTTAGCGCGCAACTGATGTTGAAGAGTCAATGGAAATTTTAAAGGATCGGACACCTGTATCTCATACATATTTTATATGCTGTGAGTTTGTAACAGATGAACAAGTTGTAAAAATGTGCACGCCTCAATCTGATGTGAAAAGTAAAAGAAAATGATGGTCCAATTGCAAATTAGAGGCTGGCCTTGTTTTCCAATTTTTGGTTGGGAATAACATTTTTATTCCTCGTTGAGATTGTGCATTCGGCTGATTTTCTGTGGTTGTTTCTGTTTAACTATCCGTGCAACTAATGATCTGCATCATTCTCACATGTTAATGAATTGGAGTGTGTTTGGATCGTTAAATTAATTACTCAGACTTTAAAAATATGTTTATTTGATTTAATAGTATTATTTTTTATAATTTTGAATTCAAAATAATCTTTAATTCAAATTTACTTAGATTATGATTTTTTAATTTCAAATCGAGAATTTCAGATTAACTTTTTATTTCTTAGCAGTTACCAGTTAGTATCCAAACGCACCTTTGACTCGTTGTTTTGCGTCCAATGAGACACACACAATCAATATTTGTACCCATGCTGTGTGAGTGTTTTCGTGTGAAATTTGAAGAAATCTCTATTCGGGTCCACAAGATGGAAAGGCGCCACCTTTGTCACCCAGCTGACCAACTCTGAAGAAATCTTTTTCGGGCCCACAAAATTTGAACTCTGTTAATAGAAGCGCCAATGAAATCCTGTTATAAAATATGATGCTGCTTTGTTTTATAAAATAAAAAAAACCATGGGCTATATTCAATATTTAATTATTTATGTAACATTTCATATACTTTCATTTAACTAGTGATTATATTTCAAAATTAACGATATCCTCCCATATGCATTTTCTCGTTATATTTAACTGGCATAAGATGTCTTCATATGTGGACAAATAAAAAACAAAATAATGTTAAATAATAAAAATATGTTTCTTAATTTACCAGCTATATAAATAGATGTGTTATTCAATTTATTTCTATATTAGATGGAAAACCAAACAATGGTGTTGCTTCGGCTGGCGATTGATATCCAACCGTAGATCAAACCAATCGAACGACAGAAACATCTGTTTACGTCCTAAATCTAACGTGTTACACCTCTTGGTATGTGCGCTTTAATATGTTGTATAGATGTATAGATTATATTATATATAATTTATTTGTATTCATTACCGGTTCATCCATCACATTAGGCCTATGTTGCACGGATACTTCTAAAATGTTGTCGCACCCGTATCCGATACCGATTCTTGTGGGATTCTCACCGATACTCCACGTGATGAATCATATTATTTTAATGTATTTGACTGATGGATGTGATCTAAATTCGTTAAGATATGCATTAGATTCATTTCTTTAAGTATGTTTTGAATATATTTTTGGATTAGATACACTATTGTGGTAGTTGAACTATAAAAAAATCATATATTTGATATAAAATGTGATTTTTTTATTATTTTATATATATTTTTGTATCCTAACTTTTTAAAAAATATCGAATTTCCGCACCTGCATCGTATCCGATACGATACCCGCACCCGCATCCGTGCAACATAGCATTAGGCGCTCGCACGATGGAGGAATCTCGTAAAAGAAGAGATGACCAATCTAATATTTTTTTTTTATTTTTTGAATAACACCCGTAGGATGACCAATCTAAAATTGGTATTTGTCAATCAACATCTTCATGTACCTACCCATTTGTCATGGGACCTCCTGTTCTTATCCTTTTAAATTACCTTTGTCCTCATATATTTTATCCTTTTTGAAAGTTGCATAAATTTGAGGAGAGGAGGCCACTTGGATGGATACCATTTTTTCCTTCTTTTGTATGAAGAAAAGGTTCTCGTCTGGGCATTCCAATATGAACGGACAAATGTGTCGTCCAAAGAGAAAATTTTACAGCAAACAAATTGTCTTTAATTTTTAGGAAATATATACTTTTTAAGTTTAATGTTTAGTATACCTAATACTAAATAATATCTATTGATTTAGATAAATTTGCTTACTACTACTGAAATAGACATACCATAATAAACATATGATTAGGCGAGTCTGCGTACACATGGGCCCACTTGTTAGTGACAGTTCGAAAATGTTGACTGCCAACTTAGAAAATTCAGATGAGGCATTAATTTGTCTAAGATATGTACAGGCATCACTAATTATTGGCGATATTTAGTAATGTGTATACAATGTGCATTTGGAGACTGCGAGGTAGTTACAAGAGAAAATGCTGCTGAAATTCCCTATTTTAGTTATACACTCCTAGTTCACTAAAATACCTCTATCTTATTTAAAATTTAGGTAAACGATCTACAAAATTTTAGCAATTAGATATATATTTAGATGAAGAACAATTATTCATTTTGAAATTTAATTTTTAAGTTTATATAAAAACATAAAGAAACTTAGTATTTATTAATTATTAAGTCGATACAAATAAATAAAATTTTATGCTCGTGAAAATTCAAACTCAAATTCAAATTATTCTGAATTCGATAACTCAATATATATATGATTTTAACTATTATAAGCTCGCCTATTTTATAATCCCAATAAGTATTTTAAGTAGAGAAAAAGGGAAAGTTTTTGGCAACTTTTCCAGCGAACATTAATTCCATCGGGGGAAAAAATGCAAAAGACAAATCTCTACAACTTGTTGATCGGCTTCATGCGCTTGACTATAGCGGTCGTCATTTTTTATTCTTATTTTTTGGCTGCGACTGACCTGAATTAATGAATTCCACAAAATAGTGTCAATAATGTGTAGAAGTCCTATTATATACCGCAAGAGCTGTATTCATTTGCAAATGATGAACACTTTTGGCCGCAACAGTTGATCAATATTTAAAGTTTGATTTCTATTATTTTATTTTTTATATATGTTAATTATAATGTGAATATCTAACTAAAATATCAATATCATCATGTTTTAATTAAGGTCATAAACATATTTTAGACTATATAAACAACATAAATATAGATTATTGTGATCAAATTACTTAAAATGAATGTAAAATAGCTTGAAATGCTCAAATATACTCAGAATCTGTAAAATCTGCAAATTATGTCAGTAATTACAATATATAATCCGATCGTTTTGAATAAGTGAGTTCATACACATATTCTAGACTATATAAAGAGCTTAAGTATAAATTATTGTGAACAAATTTCTTAAATTGAATGCAAAAATCGGTTAAAATACTCAAATATACTCATAATCTTTAAAATCTGCACATGATGTGCATAATTACAATGTATAATCCAATCGTTTCGAAGAAGTGATATCACAAACATATTCTAGACTATATAAAAAGCTTAAATATAGATTAATGTGATCAAAACACTTAAAATGAATACAAAATGGCTTGAAATGCTTAATTGTACTCAAAATCTGTAAAATATGCAAATTATGTGAATAATAAATATTTATAATGTATAATCCAATCGTTTTGAATAAGCGAGCTCATAAACATATTCTAGACTATATAAAGAGCTTAAATATACATTATTGTGATCAAATAACTTAAAATGAATGCAAAATCGCTTGAAATGCTCAAATATACTCAGAATCTGCAAAATCTGTATATTATGTGTATAATTACAATGTATAAACAAATCTTCTTTATTAATTGACCACATAAACATATTCTAGACTATACAAATAGTATTTATATAGATTATTGTGATCAAATGACTTAAAAATGAATGCAAAATCGCTTAAAATGCTCAAATATACTCCGAATCATTAAAATTTGGGCATTATATTCATAATTATAATGTATAATGCAATCGTTTTGAATAAGTGAGTTCATAAATATATTCTTGACTATATAAAAATCTTAAATATAGATGATTGTGATCAAATGATTTAAAATAAATGCAAAATCGCTTCAAATGCTCAAATGCACTCAGAATCTGTCAAATATGTAGACTATGTGAATAATTACAATGTATAGTCGAATTATTCTGAATAATTTAGCTCATAAACACATTCTAGACTATATAAAGAGCTTAAATATAGATTAACATGATCAAAACACTTAAAATGAATGCAAAATAGCTTGTAATGCTTACATATACCCAAAATCTTTAAAATCTGGACATTTTTGGCGTTATTACAATGTATAATCCAATCGCTGTCAATACGTGAGTTCATAAATATATTATAGCTATATATATAGCATAAATACAGATTATTGTGATCAAATGAATTGAAATAAATGCAAAATTGCTTGAAATATCCAAATATACAAAGAATCTATAAAATATACATATTATATGTGTCATTACAATGAATAATTCAATCGTTTCAAATTAGTGTGTTCATAAACAAATTCCAGACTATGTAAAGAGTTTAAATATACTCATAATCTGTAAAATATGCACATTATGTGAATAATTACAATGTATAATCCAATCATTTTGAATATGTGAGCTCATAAACATATTCTAGACTATATAAAGAGTTTAAATATAGATTATTGTGATACAATAACTGCAAATGAATGCAAAATCGCTTGAAATGCTCCAATATACTCAGAATCTTTAAATCTACACATTATGTGCATAATTAGAATGTATAATCCAATTGTTTTACATAACTTAATTTAGAAACATATTCTAAACTATATAAAGAGCATAAATATAGATTACTGTGGTTAAATGACTTAAAATGAATGTAAAAATCGCTTGAAATGCTCAAATATACTCAGAATCTGTAAAATTCATACATTATTTGAATATTTACAATTTATATTCCAATCCTTTTCAATAAGTGAGTTCACAAACAAATTCTAAACAATATAAAGAAGTTTAATATTGATTGTTGTGATCAAATGACTTAAAATGAATGCAAAATCGCTTAAAATGCTCAAATATAATTTGAATCTGTAAAATATGCATATTATGTGAATAATTACATGTAACATTTCTAAAATTTTAGTTTTATTTTTTTATATATAATAAATAAGCACAAACAATATATATTTTAATAAATATTTCATGCATCTTAAATAAATTTTTACATAATGCATGCATATCATATTCATTAGCATAGTAATGTCATGAAAATAAATTCTGCACAAGTCATATCATCCATAACACATTGGGTTCATTTTTTTGGAGGCACCATACATTTCCCTCTCACACTTTCTCCCACCTTAATTAAAACAAGTCATTAATTTCCCTATCTTTCTCACTTCTCTCTCCCACCGTGAGCAGCAGCCAAGAAAGAGGAAAAAAAAAAGGAAAATAACAAAACCCAACTCATTTCTCTCTTCTTCCTCTAATTTCGGCCAACACAAAACCAAGCACAAAAATTAGTAGAAAAATCTGAAAATTTCGGGAAAAATGGGAAATGGATAGTAGAAGTCAAGAGATGAACATGCAAGTTGTTTATTTTCGGTTTTGAGCAATTTTCATGTAAGTTTTTCTTTTTCCATCATTTATTTCGGTTTTCCACTTTGCATGGTTGAAAAATAGTGATTTTAGTTAAATCTTTGGTTATTGTGGTAAATGATTAATATCTAAACTTTTTGTTTGAGGTTTATATGATATTTAGAGTTCATGACAATTTTTAAACCTTGCATGCAAACAAAAATGCATGATCTAGATTTTATTTAAGTTAAAAATAATAAATTTCGGATTTTTAAGTAAAAATCCAGATTTTGTGTTGAAAAGTATGAGGATTTCGAATTTATTGATAATTTTTGAGGTTTTTGGTTGTGCATGATGCAATAGAAATTTTCTTTTGGTAATATGTGGCATTTGTAGTTACTTTAACTAATTTCTGAAATTTTATAAGTTTAGGGATTTTTATGAAGATTTTGAGAATATTAATGCAAGTATTAACTTGTTGAAAATGCATGTATGATCTTGTGTTGTTTGAGCATTTAATCTTTGCATAAATACTTCTTTTGTTTCTTTTAAAATCTGTCCTTTTTGATAAGGAGGTGAATTGTTAGGGAATTTTTGCATACATTTACATTTTAGTACTTCATATTTATAAATGCATGAAGTTATAGCTTAGGAAATATATTTTCATATTTAAATAGCTTGCATGCATAAAACACTATATGATCAAATTTTGGACAGCAAGCAATCATTCCATTATTCATGAAATTTGACATGAAAAATAGAGTAGAATGACATTATGCATGGTGCTACTTAACATGGTTATATTGTAGATGCATTTGGACATGATAACTCATTGTTTTATAAGCTAACATGAAAGTTATGAAGTAAATTATGTTCTTTTTCAAATCTGGAATTTTTATTTAATTTAGGGATTTTAAGGGTTTAATTTAGGATTTGGTTAATTTATAGATATAGGAGGCGAGGATATCGGTGCGGGTTTTGCCGAGGAGGGAGACGAGTAGACGTGTTGGTGTTGTCTTTGTCAAGTGCGGATTTCACATGAATCTGAATTTTCATTTCTAGGAATTAAATGCTTTTTATTCTTGCATGTTGAAATCAATGAATTGCATATTTTTATCATCTCAATTGACATGTTTTAATTGTTATATACTTGATTGGTATTTATATATTCATGTTGAATGGTAAATCACTTGAAATTGTTGAAATGCATGTGTATGAGTACTACTTGTTTGATATACCAGATTTACATGTTTTCGTTCGGGGCCGGCTAGCTACCGTGCCGCCGAATCGCTGTGTAGTTGAGCGCTCTTGCACAGGGCCCAGTATTCTCGAATCTAGACGGGGTATGGGTGGTAAATTGGAAATGACAAGTATGGTACTGTTTGTGGCTTCTTGTATGTCATGGATTGTGTAAATGAAAGTGATTGATTAAGAACCAGCCCTTATATTATTGCATGTCCAAATAAAATGCCAACTTTTGTTATTACTTTAATGATCTCTGAATCGTATCTATGTACTTGTTGGCATTCAATCTTTTCATATGCATTACGGATTATTATTATATTTTTTTGTTATTCTTTTTGCTTGTATTTGATTCTTAAACATGAAAGGTAAGATTCATGTGACTGGAACTGAAAACCGCACTGAGAAATTTTATTTCTCACCGTTCCACTTTTTGTTGTGGGTTCCAGGTTTTGAGGCGGATTCCAGTGTTGGAGTCGAGCGAGATTAGGCCTTATTGTCCTCCTTATTATTATCACTACTAGGTATCATGTATGGCCTCCATTTTGAGACTTGTGTACCACTTTTGTATGTACTATATTTGGGTACGATATGTATCGAGGCCATTACCACACTTATGTCATTTGTACGATTGATACTTTCATGCTATGTTGCACACTTTATCATTTTAGAACTTATTTTCTGTGCTTGTGATAATAGTAGTGATATAATATGCTATGTGAATGTGGTACCAATTGGGTATGCAATGTGGGTAAAAAGGGGCTGATTTTGTTGGGGTTTACATGCCATATTACCTTGAGTTTTGGGGTGTGACATTTTGGTGGTATCAGAGCAATGGTAACCTAACCTAACCAGACTTATAGGTCGTATGAGTGGGGTTGTTGGGTTGGTCCAGGGACTAAGGTTACCTTTTTCTTTCTCGTTTGTTAACTTTTGGTGTTTTCGCTAAGTGTTGTCAGACTGGAGATGAATCGAGGAGGTGGACGTCGAGGACGAGGCCGACATCGGAGGAATGCACCAGAGCTTCAGGGTGCTCAGCCCGAGGCTGGTGCTGGGGAGGAGGTTCTTGATCCTCGTGATCCGAGAGAGGAGACGTACGAGGACCGCATTATTGCGGCATACGAGCGAGGTCGACGAGCGGCCGAGCAGCATAGGGCGGTCCAGGCCGAGCCTCAGCTGGATGAGGCAGAGAGGTTTAGGAGGCTATTTGATTCTTTTAGCCGACTGGGACTGCCTAGGTTCAGTGGTGCAGGCGGTTATGAAGCCGCCGAGGAGTGGCTAGCCGATGCCAAGGCAAAGTTTCTGTTGTGTCGTGCGCCTGAGGCCGATCAGGTCGAGTTAGCCACACACTTTCTTGAGAGCTCTGCGCGGTTCTGGTGGGATGCCGCAAAGAGGAGATACCCAGGTGATCTGAGAAGGATTGCTTGGGATTGGTTTGAGGAGCAGCTTACGAAGAGGTTCTTGAGTACTTTTCACTTAGAGGCTCAGAGGAGTCGGTTTATGTCACTCAAGCAAGATGATAGGCCAGTCTCTGAGTACAATAACCTCTTCACCAACCTGTCTCACTATGCTCCTGATATCAGAGATGATCCATATCGTTACCGTCGACACTATTTGGATGGTCTAGACCCAGATATTGCCGTGGTGATTGATAGTTCAGCAGTACAGGAGGTTCAGCAGCTTATGGAGGATGCTGAGCGTGCAGAGGGTTATCGCAAGAGGAAAAGATTGCAAGATAGTGGTCGTAGTGCAAGGCCGAAATCTGGTAGGCTCGTGGAAGGAGCCAAGTCAGCTGGTAAAACCACAGTTCCTATGGCTTCTTCAGGATCAGGGAGCGGTCAGTGGTGCAGTAGGTGCAACCGTTCTCATCCCGAGGGCAAGTGCCATCTCTCTTATGGTGCTTGTTATAATTGTGGTGATACAGGCCATTGGAGGAACCAGTGCCCGAAGTTACAGGGAGCTGGTCGGGGCAGTGCACAGAGGGGCGTTATTGGAGTTAGTGCTCGAGGTCGAGGTGGCCCCGCCCCACGAGGTGCTAGGACCGGAGGTCGCACTGCAGTTCATGCAGTAGATGTGACTTTAGCTCCACCTGAGGAGACCCTAGTTGAGGAGGAGCTTGATCCCTCTTCTCATAGCCCACAGCTCATGACAGGTATACTTTCTATCTCTGGTCATCCTGCATTTACTCTAGTTGACACGGGGTGTAGTCAGTCCTTAGTGTCTCAGGAGTTTGTAGAGAGGTGCAGATTATCGACCGAGTCTCATGGACAGATAGTTAGTGTTGAGACCCCGCTAGGTCAAACCGACCGTTTGGTATTGTGTTGTAGAAAGTTAAAGGTTTTGGTTGACGGGCGGGAGTTAGTGACTGATATGTTAGTTATGGACATTTCTCGGTATGATGTTCTTTTGGGCTTGGATTTTCTTGCGAGGTTTGGAGCAATTGTTGATTGTGCTAAACGGCGAGTACTATTTTCGAGATGCGGATTGTCCCCTTATATTTTTCGGGGCAGAATTCCAGGAGACTCAGTACTTTTTATCTCAGCCGTGGAGGCACGAAATTTGCTAGAGGCTGGGTGCAGTGCATACTTGGCAGCGGTGGTTTGTGAGGCCGCTCAGACTCCTGACATTATGACAATTCCGGTGGTTCGTGAGTTTGTGGATGTTTTCCCCGACGATATCACCGGGTTGCCACCTAACAGAGAGATCGAGTTCGGTATCGAGGTGATGCCGGGCACCGCACCTATTTCCAAGACGCCATACAGAATGGCACCGGCTGAACTAAAGGAGTTGAAAGTTCAGTTGGAGGATTTGTTGAAGAAAGGATTTGTAAGGCCGAGTACTTCACCTTGGGGTGCTCCGGTCTTATTTGTGAAGAAGAAAGATAGTACTTTGAGACTATGTGTGGATTATCGGGAGTTGAATAAGGTCACAGTGAAAAACCGATATCCTTTACCCCGCATAGATGATTTATTTGATCAGCTTCAGGGATCCTCAGTTTATTCAAAGATAGACTTGAGGACAGGTTATCACCAGTTGAGGATCCGACCGAGCGATGTTGAGAAAACTGCTTTTCGCTCAAGGTATGGACATTTCGAGTACTTGGTGATGCCGTTTGGGCTGACGAATGCACCAGCAGCATTCATGGATCTCATGAACAGAGTGTTTCGAGATCTATTAGATTCCTTTGTGGTTGTGTTCATTGATGACATCTTAGTGTATTCTCGATCTTATGAGGAGCACACCGAGCACCTCCGCATTGTGTTGAATCGGTTGCGAGAACATAAGCTTTTTGCTAAGTTTTCAAAGTGTGAGTTTTGGCTCGAGAAGGTGGCTTTCTTGGGACACGTAATTTCAGGAGCCGGGGTGTCAGTGGACCCTGGAAAAGTGCAAGCCATCACTGAGTGGAATCAGCCAAAGACTGTTACAGAAGTTCGCAGTTTTCTAGGATTGGCAGGCTATTATAGACGCTTTGTTTTGGGTTTTTCTATGTTGGCCAAACCCTTGACAAAGTTGTTGCATAAGGGTGTCCCATTTGTGTGGGGTACTGAACAAGAGAAGAGCTTTCAAGAGCTAAAGAATCGATTGGTGTCTGCACCGATTTTGGTCATGCCAATTCCAGGCAAGGATTTTGAGGTATACACTGATGCCTCAAAGTCGGGTTTGGGTTGTGTTCTTATGCAGGACGGGCATGTGATTGCTTATAGTTCTCGACAGTTGAGGACACATGAGGAGAACTACCCAACTCATGATCTTGAGCTTGCAGCGGTGATTTTTGCACTAAAAATTTGGAGACATTACTTGTATGGAGCAAAGTGCAAGATTTTCACTGATCATAAGAGCCTTAAGTACATTTTCACTCAAAAAGAGTTGAACTTGAGGCAGCGTCGATGGCTTGAGCTCATGAAAGACTATGACTTGGACATCCAATACTATGCTGGAAAGGCAAACTTAGTAGCTGATGCTTTGAGCCGTAAAAACCGAACAAGTTTGGCTTGGATGGTTACTAGTGAGCCTAGATTGTTGGAGGAGTTAGGACGTTTGGATCTGTTTGTTGGGATGTCACCTGAGCTTAGGTCATGCCTTTCAGTTAGATGTGGTACTAGTACTTCTAGTGATGTTTCATCATCCTTGTTAGTGCCCTTGTTGTTGGCCGCTATTGAGGTGCAGCCCGATCTTTATGATCGAATTCTTGTGGCTCAGAAAACAGATCCGAAATGTCAAAAGTTTCGTGAAGATATGGAAACAAAACTAAATACTCCTTTCAAGCTGGATGAGAATGGAATGTTGAGGTTTGGGGACCGAGTTTGTGTTCCAAATGTCTCGGAATTGAAATCTTTGATCTTATCTGAGGCTCATGAATCGGGGTATTCGATTCACCCTGGTGAGGTCAAGATGTACCAAGATCTCAAAAGAAGCTTTTGGTGGCCGGGCATGAAAAAGGAAGTGGCTAAGTTTGTAGAAAAGTGCCTAGTGTGTCAACAAGTTAAGGCTGATCGAAAGAAGAGTGCTGGACTTTTGCAACCCCTTAAGCTACCACATGGAAAGTTCGAGTCGGTGACTATGGACTTTGTGACTGGTTTTCCTAAAACAAGAGGCGTGTGGATGCTATTTGGGTTGTGGTGGATCGGTTGACGAAAGTGGCTCGTTTCATACCGATCCGATCTGATATAACTGGTAAAGAGATGGCTGAGTTGTTTCTAAAAGAAGTGTGCAAGTATCATGGGTGCCCAAGAGAGATCATTTCTGATCGAGATGTTAGATTCACTTCCACTTTTTGGAAGAGCTTTCAAGAATCTATGGGTACTCGTGTCAGGTTTAGCTCTGCTTACCATCCACAGACAGACGGTCAGTCAGAGCGCACGATACAGACATTAGAGGATATGTTACGTGCGTGTGCTTTGAGTTTTGGAGGTTCGTGGATGGACTATTTGGATTTGGCTGAGCTAGCATACAATAATAGCTTTCACTCAAGTATTGGGATGTCGCCATATGAGGCACTTTATGGTGAGCCGTGTCGTACACCGCTTTGGTGGAAGACAAAGGGAACTCGCTTTTCTACGGGTCCCGAGTTGGTTGAGGAAACTAAGGAGAAAACAAGGATAGTTTTGAGTCGTTTACGAGCGGCTCAAGAGCGGCAAAAGAGATATGCCGATGTCAAGAGACGGCCGATTGAGTACAATGTAGGAGAGGAGGTTTGGCTAAAGGTTTCACCCGTTCGTGGGGTGCACCGTTTTGGTGTCACTGGGAAACTGAGCCCCCGTTATGTTGGGCCATTCAAGGTATTGTCTCGCGTGGGTCTTGTGGCTTATGAGTTAGACTTGCGACATACTCTTCCGCGAGTACATCGAGTGTTCCATGTTTCTCAGTTGAGGCGGTGTGTCAGAGATCCGTCACTTCATGTAGACATTTCCGACATACATTTGGAGGAGGATTTGTCTTATGAGGAGAAGCCGTTGCGGATCCTAGATGTGAGAGAGCAGCGACTCCGTAGTCGATCAGTTAGACATGTGTTAGTTCAGTGGAGCCAACACTCGGAGTCAGAGGCAACTTGGGAGCTCGAGAGCACGATGCGAGAGCGTTACCCCGAGTTATTCGTGAGTTCAGGTACGTTTTCGTTCAGAGGACTGAACGTTTCTTTAAGGGGAGAGGGATGTAACATTTCTAAAATTTTAGTTTTATTTTTTAATCTCTACTATATTAAGCACCAATGGAAGAATGTAACATCTGAATATACAACCTTGGTCTGAACGATCTCGACCGTTGATAATCAATTTTGAGCAATCTACACCACTGATCGATCGAAATGTTAATTGATAAAGGGATCAGATGAGCTCTCCAAACGAAGAGTTCATTAATCTTTCGTTTGGAGCGCTACTGGTTCGCACAAACGCGTAATTTGTTACTTCGCACCTTAGTTCGATTCTCCGTTGCACGTAATTATCCGAAAAAAACTTTCTTAATTTTCTTAAAATTATCCAGTACCCCGCCTGCCAATCCGCCACCCCTCACATCTCTTCATCAGCAGGCGACATATTTTGAAATTTGGTTTCTCCGTACCCCTTCGACATATTTTGAAACATTGGTTTCTCCGCCACCCCTCACATCTCTTCATCGCTAGAATGAAAGAGAGAGAGAGCAGGTGCTCTTTCTAGCGTCGTACAAGCAGCAGTGAGCACTTATGATGTCGACTCCAACCACCATTTATCGGAGAACCGAAAAACGAGTTTCCCTGTAAGTTGATTTGAGTGGTTTTCCATCCCTGTAACCATTCGATTGCCTAATTAACACACTATCAATTTCATCTTTTCTTTTTTTTTCTAATTTCTTCCAGAGCGGTAATAAGAGAGAGAGCAAGAGCGAGAGGAAGCAACTCTCTCCTCCCATAATTCATAGAAAAGGAAAGAGGAGGCATAAGTTGCGGTCCCCCTCTCCTTCCCCCGTCCTCCAACTCTCTTCCCCTACCAACCGTTAATGGAAGGATCAGGAGCCGATATATACGATCCCTTTCGCTAGGGTTTGCTCTCAATCGCGCCGCATCTCGAAGTTTAATTTTGAAGAGAAGGTCTCAGGCGAACGGATAGGAGCCGCTAACCTCTCGCCTCCAGATCTACCCAAAGGTCATGGCGCGCGTGAAGCAGGCGGCAGAGCGCTCTGGCCGTCTCCCCACGCAGGTTCGAGTCGTGGCCGTGAGCAAGACCAAGCCCACCTCTCTCATAAAAACGGTGTACGATTCGACCGGATATCGCTCTTTCGGAGAGAATTACGTGCAGGAGTTGATCGAGAAAGCCCCTCAGGTATTGTTATATATTTCAATTGAGAAAATATAAGTTACACTGAGAATTGATTATGTGAGATATTGAATGGCTCAGTTCCATTTCATTTCATTTTTCTTTCTCTTTTGTTTTGCAGCTTCCAGAGGATATTGAATGGCATTTCGTTGGTAATTTAGAGAGCAACAAAGTAAAGCAATTGTTATGTATGCATCTACTTCCTTCCTCATCTACTTTATGTTCAAAAATCTGCTTTGTCTGTGTCTCCAATATTGCAATGCCAGTTAAATGAAATCTCATTCATTTGACTGGTACAGGAAAGGATCAGTACTTGGTAGGTGCCAAGGGTGTCAAATGCTTACCAGCCCAGCGGTGTGTTTCGAAGAAAGAAGCTGAAGAAAGGTACAAATATTGAACTGTTATGCTTACAGCTGATACAAAGATTGACCGGTGTGTAGGTCTCAGTGACCAACCAAATGAGGAACCAATACATGTATAGGCCTTCCATTTTGCATAATACATAAAGAAATCAAATTATTGCCAAGAGAAAGGAATAAAAGCAGAGGATCCCTGAGGTACGGATGCATTTAGGACATTGAATTGAAATATGTTGGCAACGTAAGTGTACCTGATCTGACCAAGCACCTTATACATCCATCTAATAATGGGTACCTACTGTTAAGTATGGTGCCTAATGCCTACTAAGTTGACAGTTATGTTACCAAAGTGTAACATTGACAACTAAAAAGCAGACACAAACACACTAACACCAACTAATCTGAGTCTGGTGCCAGTATCTATAAAAGAGGTACCAAAGTTATTGGTAACTAATTGTACCCCACCCTTTCCCACACATGTAGAGTAATATCTATCTGGTAATGCAATGGCAGGTATTATGAGCTACCAAACAACATAAACTATGCATGCCAAATGATCCACTGCACGGCTCTTGGCTACAACTCATCATGCAACGATCTGAGCCTGCTCGGCAATGCCTCCTATGCTTTCAACATGTACTTTCAGTTGCACGACCAGGATTTCACAGCATGTAACTTCAATGGCCTCACTTTCATTACTGAAGAAAACTCATTGACTGAAAAGTGTCTCTTCCCGGTACAGATCATCGGTGAAAGCCAGATAAGTTTGCCTTGATCATATAGGATCAAAGAATTGGAAATGATTAAATTATGACATTTCTGACCCCAAACATTTATTGGCATCACTTAATCATGAATAGATAATAAGTAAATAGGTTTACTACGAGGATGGTATGTGTTTGATGGGCCATATGCGAAGGGTTTATACAATAACATACGTTAAATTTGAATCTGAATATTTTGTAGACAGTTTGCTGGTACAAACAGCAAAAACATTTTGGATACTTCATAAAATTAAGGATTTTATTTCATAAATTGTTAATCGATTGAAACTTTTATTGTAGATATATAATGGTCAGGCACACCTTGTGTAAAATTTTAATAATTTTTGGAGATATGGATTAAGGGAAATACTAAATGGAAGTAACTTTGGATTGGATTTGTTTAAACGAGTGAAATACTGCTACCTTTAGCGCCAATCTAGACAACGTTGACCTTAAATATTAAAAATGGATGAAATATCTATGTCAAATAATATTATTCATGAAATCCGCCCACACAATGGGTGGGCATTGCTGCTAGTATATAATAAATAAGCACAAACAATATATATTTTAATAAATATTTCATGCATCTTAAATAAATTCTTACATAATGCATGCATATCATATTCATTAGCATAGTAATGTCATGAAAATAAATTCTGCACAAGTCATATCATCCATAACACATTGGGTTCATTTTTTTGGAGACACCATACATTTCCCTCTCACACTTTCTCCCACCTTAATTAAAACAAGTCATTAATTTCCCTATCTTTCTCACTTCTCTCTCCCACCGTGAGCAGCAGCCAAGAAAGAGGAAAAAAAAAAGAAAAATAACAAAACCCAACTCATTTCTCTCTTCTTCCTCTAATTTCGGCCAACACAAAACCAAGCACAAAAATTAGTAGAAAAATCTGAAAATTTCGGGAAAAATGGGAAATGGATAGTAGAAGTCAAGAGATGAACATGCAAGTTGTTTATTTTCGGTTTTGAGCAATTTTCATGTAAGTTTTTCTTTTTCCATCATTTATTTCGGTTTTCCACTTTGCATGGTTGAAAAATAGTGATTTTAGTTAAATCTTTGGTTATTGTGGTAAATGATTAATATCTAAACTTTTTGTTTGAGGTTTATATGATATTTAGAGTTCATGACAATTTTTAAACCTTGCATGCAAACAAAAATGCATGATCTAGATTTTATTTAAGTTAAAAATAATAAATTTCGGATTTTTAAGTAAAAATCCAGATTTTGTGTTGAAAAGTATGAGGATTTCGAATTTATTGATAATTTTTGAGGTTTTTGGTTGTGCATGATGCAATAGAAATTTTCTTATGGTAATATGTGGCATTTGTAGTTACTTTAACTAATTTCTGAAATTTTATAAGTTTAGGGATTTTTATGAAGATTTTGAGAATATTAATGCAAGTATTAACTTGTTGAAAATGCATGTATGATCTTGTGTTGTTTGAGCATTTAATCTTTGCATAAATACTTCTTTTGTTTCTTTTAAAATCTGTCCTTTTTGATAAGGAGGTGAATTGTTAGGGAATTTTTGCATACATTTACATTTTAGTACTTCATATTTATAAGTGCATGAAGTTATAGCTTAGGAAATATATTTTCATATTTAAATAGCTTGCATGCATAAAACACTATATGATCAAATTTTGGACAGCAAGCAATCATTCCATTATTCATGAAATTTGACATGAAAAATAGAGTAGAATGATATTATGCATGGTGCTACTTAACATGGTTATATTGTAGATGCATTTGGACATGATAACTCATTGTTTTATAAGCTAACATGAAAGTTATGAAGCAAATTATGTTCTTTTTCAAATCTGGAATTTTTATTTAATTTAGGGATTTTAAGGGTTTAATTTAGGATTTGGTTAATTTATAGATATAGGAGGCGAGGATATCGGTGCGGGTGTTGCCGAGGAGGGAGACGAGTAGACGTGTTGGTGTTGTCTTTGTCAGGTGCGGATTTCACATGAATCTGAATTTTCATTTCTAGGAATTAAATGCTTTTTATTCTTGCATGTTGAAATCAATGAATTGCATATTTTTATCATCTCAATTGACATGTTTTAATTGTTATATACTTGATTGGTATTTATATATTCATGTTGAATGGTAAATCACTTGAAATTGTTGAAATGCATGTGTATGAGTACTACTTGTTTGATATACCAGATTTACATGTTTTCGTTCGGGGCCGGCTAGCTACCGTGCCGACGAATCGCTGTGTAGTTGAGCGCTCTTGCACAGGGCCCAGTATTCTCGAATCTAGACGGGGTATGGGTGGTAAATTGGAAATGACAAGTATGGTACTGTTTGTGGCTTCTTGTATGTCATGGATTGTGTAAATGATAGTGATTGATTAAGAACCAGCCCTTATATTATTGCATGTCCAAATAAAATGCCAACTTTTGTTATTACTTTAATGATCTCTGAATCGTATCTATGTACTTGTTGGCATTCAATCTTTTCATATGCATTACGGATTATTATTATATTTTTTTGTTATTCTTTTTGCTTGTATTTGATTCTTAAACATGAAAGGTAAGATTCATGTGACTGGAACTGAATACCGCACTGAGAAATTTTATTTCTCACCGTTCCACTTTTTGTTGTGGGTTCCAGGTTTTGAGGCGGATTCCAGTGTTGGAGTCGAGCGAGATTAGGCCTTATTGTCCTCCTTATTATTATCACTACTAGGTATCATGTATGGCCTCCATTTTGAGACTTGTGTACCACTTTTGTATGTACTATATTTGGGTACGATATGTATCGAGGCCATTACCACACTTATGTCATTTGTATGATTGATACTTTCATGCTATGTTGCACACTTTATCATTTTAGAACTTATTTTCTGTGCTTGTGATAATAGTAGTGATATAATATGCTATGTGAATGTGGTACCAATTGGGTATGCAATGTGGGTAAAAAGGGGCTGATTTTGTCGGGGTTTACATGCCATATTACCTTGAGTTTTGGGGTGTGACATTACAATGTATAATCCAATCGTTTTGAATAATTGGCCTCATAAACATCATAAACATATTCTAGACTAAATAAAGAGCATAAATATAGATTATTTGTGATCAAATGAATTAAAATGAATGCAAAATCGCTTGAAATGCTCAAATATACTCAGAATCTGTAAAATATACATATTATGTGAATAATTACAATGTATAATCCAATCTTTTTGAATAATTAAGATCATAAATATATTTTAGACAATATAAAGAGCTTAAATATACATTATTGTGATCAAATGACTTAAAATTAATGCAAAATCACTTGAAATGCTCAAATATACTCAGAATCTATAAAATCTGCACATCATGTGAATAATTACAATGGATAAACCATTATTTCTTAATAATTGATCTCATGAACTTATTCAAGACTATATAAAGAGCATAAATATTAATAAATTTGATCAAATGACTTAAACTAAAAGCAAAATAGCTTCAAATGCTCAAATATACTCAGAATCTATAAAATCCGCACATTATAGTGTGTTTGGCAACGGAATGAATAAGCTTATTCCGAACAAGGCTTATTCGGGATGTTGCCAAACGTCTTTTGAATAAGCCATATTCCGAATAAGACTTATTCAAACCCCTTATTCTAATACCACCTCTATGGTGGTATTAGCTCTTATTCGGAATAAGAGGAGAGAGGAGAGAGAAAAGTTTATTCCAAAAGTCGAATAAGCTTATTCCGGCGTTTGCCAAACACACCCCATGATGTGCAGATTTTATAGATTCTGAGTATATTTGAATAAGTGAGTTCATAAACATATTCTAAACTATATAAAAAGCATAAATATAGCTTATTGTGATCAAACAATTGCTTGAAATGCTCAAATATACTCATAATCTTTCAAATCTGCACATTATGTGCATAATTACAATGTATAATCAAATCGTTTTGACTAAGTTATATCATAAATATATTCTAGACAAAATAAAGAGCTTAAATATGTATTACTGTGATCAAATCACTTAAAATGCTCAAATATACTCTGAATCTGTAAAATCTGCATATCATGTGAAGAATTAGAATGTATCATCTGATCATTTTGAATAAATGCGTTCATAAATATATTCTAGACTATATAAATATAGATTATTATGATCAAATGACTTAAAATTAATGCAAAATCGATTGAAATGCTCAAATATACTCAGAATTTTTAAATCTGCACATAATGTGCATAATTAGAATGTATTATATTAATTTATTTGTATAATCCAATTATTTTGAATAAATTATATTATAAACATATTCTAGACAAAATAAAGAGGTTAAATATTGATTATTGTGATCAAATGACTTAAAATAATTGCAAAATCGCTTCAAATGCTCAAATATAGTTGGAATCTGTAAAATATGCATATTATGTGAATAATTGCAATGTATAATCTAATCGTTTTGAATAAATAAACTCATAAGAATATTCTAAACTATATAAAAAGTATAAATATAGCTTATTGTGATCAAATGATTTAAAATGAATGCAAAATCGCTTGAAATACTTAAATTTACTCAAAATCATTAAAATCGACACATTATGTGAATAATTACAATGTATAATCCTATCGTTTTGAAAATTTGAGATAAAAAACATATTCTAGATAATATATAGATCTTAAATACACATTATTGTGGTCAAATAACTTAAAATTAAAGCAAAATCACTTGAAATGCTCAAATATACTAAGAATCTGTAAAATCTGTACATTATGTGCATAATTAGAATTTATAATCCAATATTTTTAAATAAGTGAGTTCATAAGCATATTCTAGACTATATAAAGATCTTAAATATAAATTATTGTGATCAGATGACTAAAAATGAATGTAAAATTGCTTGAAATGTTCAAATATTCTCAGAATATGTAAAATCTGCAAATTATGTACGTAATTACAATGTATAATCCAATCGTTTAGAATAATTGAGTTCATAAACATATTCTAGACTATATAAAGAGGTTAAATATAAATTATTGAGATCAAATGAATTAAAATGAATGCAAAATCACTTGAAATGCTCAAATATACTCAGAATCTTTCAAATCTGCATATTATGTGCGTAATTACAATGTATAATCCAATCGTTTTGAATAAGTTATATCATAAACATATTCTAGATAAAATAAAGAGTTTAAATATATATTATTGTGATCAAATCACTTAAAACGAAAATAAATAGCTTGAAATGCTAAAATATTCTCAGAATCTTTAAAATCTGCACATCATTTAATAAATTACAATGTATAATCCAATGCTTATGAAAAAGTGAGTTCATAAACATATTCTAGACTATATAAAGAGCATCAATATAGATTATTGTGATCAAATGACTTAAAATGAATTCAAAATCGCTTGAAATGCTCAAATATCTCAGAATCTGTAAAATCTGCAAATTGTGTGAATAATTATAATGTATAACCCAATCGTTTTGAATAAATGAGTTCATAAACATATTATAAACTATATAAAGAGCATAAATATAGATCATTGTCATCAAATGACTTAAAGTGAATGCAAAATCGCTTGAAATGCTTAAATATACACAAAATATGTAAAATCTGCACATTATGTGAATAATTACAATGTATAATCCAGTCGTTTTGAATAATTGAGCTCATAAACATATTTTAGACTATATAAAGAGCTTAAATTTAGATTATTGTGATCAAATAACTTAAAATAAATGCAAAATCGCTTCAATGCTAAAATATACTCAAAATCTGTAAAATCTTCACAATATGTGAATAAATACAATGTATAATCCAATTGTTTTGAATAATTGAGCTCATAAACATATTTTAGACAATATAAAGAGCGTGGATATAGATTATTGTGATCAAATAACTTAAAATGAATGCAAATCGCTTGAAATGCTCCAATATACTCAGAATCATTAAAATATGTACATTATGTGTGCAATTAAAATGTATAATCCAATCGTTTTTAATAACTTATATTTCAGAAACATACTCTAAACTATATAAATATCATAAATATAGATTCCTGTGGTCAAATGACTTAAAATGAATACAAAATCGTTTGAAATACTCAAATATACTCAGAAATTGTAAAATCCGTATATTATGTGAATAATTATAATGTATAATCCAATCGTTTGGAATAAGTGAGTTCATAAACATATTCTAAACTATATAAAGAGCATAAATATAGATTATTGTGATCAAATGACTTAAAATGAATGCAAAATTTGCATACAATGCTCAGATAAACTTAGAATTTGTCAAATCTGTGTTTGACCCTAAATTTTGATGCCAATTGATAGATTTTAATAATTCCATAAATACCCAATAAATCAGATAAACCTTCAACCGACTACGAAAAATACCAAATAAACTCCAAAAATACCACAAAATTACCCAAAAATTCCCTGAGATTTATAGGAAATTATGGAGGCATCAAAACCCCAAAACCATCAACCGAAACCTCCAATTTTGCATAAAACCCCCTAAAACCCACAAAATAAATAAAATAAATAGGAGGGCTATTTGGCAAAATAAATGATACCACTGGGTTCTCCATATTTTTGTGAGGTTGCACACAAAATATCATGCCAAAAAGACATCAGGAAAGGGTCCAAACAATTTATTTTGGATCAGCCAATTTGGAAATTCAATTAAAAGGACAAAATGGAGGTGGCCAGTCTCCTGGAGAAATGGAGAGGAGCGAAGGCGCTGGGTTTTGAACGCCTTCCTTCAGAGAGTTTTGCATGGGCCTGGTGCGTGCACCCATAGGTCATTTGGATGGGATTTCGTTGCGTTGGTCTATGTGAACCGAGAGTAGACAGAGAAAAAGAGGAGTCTCCTTCCCCAACTGACTCTCGTTAAAGCCCAAGAAAAAGAAACAGAAGGGAGGGGCGAATTGGAAATTTTTTTGGGGAGAAATTGAGAAAGAAATCGAGAGCAAATGGAGGCGAAATCGAAGAAGAAGACCGAAGCTTGGAGCAAGAAGAGAAGCGATCAACAATTCTCCATTGAAGATCGTAGCTGCAGAGAGGGAAGGGAGAGAGAGAAGTAGGTTTAGCTAAATTGAAAAGTGAGAGAGAGAAATTGAAGTGTTGCTCTGTCGTTGTAAAAAGAAGAGAACAAGATTGTATGCGAATTTTGCGTAAAAGGTAAAATCTGATGCATCTTGATGATGATTGCGCAATGATTGATCGATTTTGTGTTGATTTCGTAATTTTCTTGATTTTGGATTCGGTTCTTTGTTATGAGATTGTAATGATTATTGATGAGATTGTGCTTTGTCTTCTTGATTCTTGTATAGAGTTTAAGCAAAGAATTGACCTGATTGATGATAAAATTTAAGATCGAATAAAGAATACAAATCAATTATGTAAATCGTGACACTTGAGTATGACCATGATCTGATCCGTCTTTGTCAGAATCGTAAACCAACTGTTTCTTGTTTGAATAAAACTAGGTTTGATAAAATGCAGTCTCTTTGTCATTCATGTTAATTATTGCTTGGGTCTATGTGTAGATTAATTGAATGAAAAGCTATTGAGGCCGATTGTTGTTTTCAATTCTGAATAAATCAGAATTTAATGGAAACTTTCTTAAAATTGACACAATATGTAGTTGATTCAGTTATCATAGCCTTCTATTTAAATTAAATGCAATAAGGCATTGGATATGAGATGGTATTTGTATGTCGATGAAAGAATATGTATAACCAGTCCATATTGAAGTACCAAATTGATACTGTTTATTGAGCTTCACCTCAATTCCCTTTCTTTCTCTTCATATCATAAGATAGAACGCCGTTCTATCTCCCCTTGTTACCAACCATCAAAGCCTGACTGAGACGCCGTCTCACATAGTCAGAATTTGATGAAATTCAAATCAAATTATCACCAAAAACAAGGGGAGGTGCTGTCCAATTTTCCCCAGAAATTGTGCATAATTAAATTAGTAAATAAGTTGGTTTCTCAGGGTCTATTGCGTAAAATACAGAATTTCATATCCTAATTAATACTGCTTCTTTTCTTCCAACAGTATACCTTGATTTGTAGGGAGCAGTATAATTTGTGTATATATTTGATTATCAGCAATCTGCCTTCATTTTAAAATGAGCAAAAGTGAATGACAATGACGTTGCAATATGACTTTGCACAATATAGTGCAGTAATCATCTTATTGCAATATGATATGATCTTTGCGCACTGAAGTACCTGAATGCACCTTAAATGAAATGTACCTTGCCATTTCTCTGGATGTTAGATATAAGGGGTGTCATGTGAAAGCTAAAATATAATGTAAAGTTTTAAATGACAGTTTTAAGTGAAGTGGTTTTGTACTGTCTCTTTATGAAAATAAGGGTTGGCATACAGAAAAAATGACATTTTATCCTAGCCTGACATTATTTTTCATAATGCACTCGAGGTCAAAGGTTTGTCCACTTCATTCTCTAACGTTTGATGCATACAGGTCCATACTCAGGTCATGTGTAAATTAAAGTATAATGTTAAGTAGAATGTTAGGTCTGACTCATTTGTGAAAAAGGGAAGTTGTGGACTTATATGTAAAATTACTTCATTAGTAACATGGATAGCTTTGATATGATGTATATGACTGTATGAGACTAATCTTCCCACTTTAGAAAATTTAGTATCAAGTGAAATAGCAAATGTAATTGTACTTCAGGGGTATTTCTGGAAACCCCTTTAGAAAGTTCATGTCAAGCTATCTATACCCTAATGAAATGTAACCCAATGATGTCTCCTTGCATGTAGCATAGTGTATCTTTATTGAACTTTACAATTTCTGAGTGAGGTCCAGTTTCTGCATATTTGCAATGTTCATGTTGCCATGAAAAGGTAAGCTACTTCCAGTGATACACTATGTATCTCAAAAGTGCATCTTTTTAGAATATATCAGGAATATGAAAAGTGGCTTGGATAATTTAATATGGATAAGGCACAATATATATACATAAAGAAAAAATAAAGGGATTTATACATGCTGACACGTTCCATTTCACCATACTGACTAAGTTTTCTTTCCTTATGACAGGCATTCAAGAAGCAATTGAAAGACTTTTAATTTTGTGTATGTAATATTGAAACCAATAATTCATAGAGTGTAGTCAATATTTCAAATGGAATATTCTATACCTGATGTTTTGTTATGTTCTTTTCTTTTATAAAAAAATGAGCATGTAGCATACTACATAGATTCTGTATTGACTGAATGATATGGGTACACATGAGCCGTCTGTTCATGACATTGATTGTGTATATAGTCATAAATAGAATAGAATGCTGAACTTATGAATGAAAAGAACAAGTCTCAAATCTGCAAATAAATATGGATGTTGCACTGTCAGAATTTTGTTCTTTAAACATGCTATTATGTTAGTATTAAGCGAATTACTTTGACATATGAAACTTATCTTGGTTGTTCCCTGTACCACACGTGTACCAAATGAACTTCAGTGCACCGTGTCCCACTGTACCGGTTTTGGAAGTTTGATTCAATGACTTATACTGGGTACCTATCCTATGCGTGTACTCAACACTGCCCATTGGTACCAGGATCCATTCCATACAATATGCAAATACCAAATTACCGTACCAACTATACTGTACCAGAGCCAAATAGTCTTCACCCAAGTCAAAACCCTCTGGAATATAAACTAAAAGTCAAAACCCTTGAAACTTAAATCCAAAAGCCAAAAAAACCTGAAACTCAAATCTAAAGGTCAGAAACCCCAATGTCCAAATTCAAAAGCTAGAAGTCCTGAAACCAAAACCAAGCCTCCACATGAAAACATAAACCAAAATTTTCCCTAAAAATAAAATTAAATTGAGTTAAAATTATGAAGGTCCTCAATTGGGCCCCGTCAATTAAATCTGGTACCATCAATTGAGTATGGTTTAAGCCAAAAGAATAGACCCCCCACATAAATAAAAAATCATTTTAGAGACGATTTTCCTAGCCTATTGCGTACAATTCTTTAGATCCCTTAATCAGAGGTTCTCGTGAGCGATCACGAGGTAATTAACAATAGGGGCTTGCGCCTATTGGAAAGAAAGGACCCGCAAAATTAATAAACCCCTTTAAGAAGCGACTTTCGTTTTGGTTCTCTTGTTGTCAAGGGAGTCCAGTACAGAGATCGAACCTTAAGGGGGGGTGAATCTAAGGCGTTTTCCTTTTTCTCGAGGGAGCCCATTCTATCCTTTGAGAGAATGACAAAAAAGCCCATACAGATTCTCTGGCACGCCCGGTGGGACCTCTTTCTCCTCTCATCTCTGGGGTTTGAAGGATATAATGTAAAGGCTATGGGATGTCGTTAAAAAAAAATAATTGCAAATATCAAAAGCCCACCGCGTGCCACACAGATTCTCTGGCACGCCCGGTGGGACCTCTTTCTCCTCTCATCTTTGGGATTTAAAGGGTGTAATGTAAAAGCTAGGAAAAATCGTCCAAAATTTTTTTAAATACTAATGACTTCTTGTGGAGTGTTATTCTTTGCAGAAAAATATTCTCGATTGAATTGTCATCACATTCACTGGGGCAATTCTCTGGGGCAGACATCAAACGGCCTAAAGCTTGGTGAAAACAAGGCGGAAATGAAGTGATATTCTTTCAAACAAACGGTCGCCGCAAACACTGGGGCAACTCTTTGGGACAGACCCCCATATCATAAAGCATGGCGAAATCGGAATGAAGAAAAAAGAAGTAGAAATGGAATTCTCTCAAACAATTTGTCACTGCATTCGCTGGGACAGTTCTTTGGGGCAGCCGTCATATATCCAAAACATGGTGACTCAAAATAAAGATCCAATCGACTACAAGCAAACTCGATCGATTTGGTACTTCTTTAACTTCATTCTTTCTACTTTCCTTGTTTGAATGAATTGGGGCAATGTTTTGTGAAACTTAGGGGTAGAATAAAAAAATAATAATAAATTAAAATAAAATAAAAAAATATAATAATAAAAATGAAATGAAATGATAAATAACAATAATCATATAAAAAATAATAATAATAATAAATACATAAAATTTTATGTATAAGATTGCATCATGACACTTTTTATTTTTGTTGCATATAAAAAATGTGTGCGTGTCGCATCATTTGGTCACATTTAATCCATATAGTTTGCACCAAAAAAAAAAAGAATTGAAGAATTGAATTGGAAATTGATTGAATGTGCTTGTATGGTGCTTGAATTGAAAATTTAACAAAAGAAAAAAGAGTGTATTCATGCGAAAATATTAAAATGAAAATGGTAGTCAAGGTTGTTTACAAGGGCATTGGATTTTAAGTAGTCTTTAGGTTGGTTTGTTGTGCCAATGGACCGAAAGGTTGAAGATTGAAACTGATAGGACTCAAAACTTGGTTGCTTATAGTTGTTAACCGCTGTTAGCCAAAGTCATAACCTTTTGCCGAGTGAACAGATTTGTGCTTTACACGTGGTTTTGTTCAAAAGGGATATCATTAATGTGTGTAAACTTGTTTTGAGTCTTGGCTGATGTTGCTTTTAAAGTGCTTGGTACACCAACGAGCAAACTTAATCGGACTTATCAAATAGTGTGATCATGAGGGTGCTTTTGACAATAAGAGACAATGAGCGGTTCAACCACAAAAAAAAATATTATTTTCTTTCCCGTTGTTATGTTTACTTTATGCAAAAAAAAAACAAAAAAAAACAAAAAAAAGGGAACTAAAGCGGTGCCTAGTTGATGGCTAGGCGGGTAGTTATAGGATACTTGTGCCTTGCGGGAGACCCAAGCGCCACATAATTCTGACTACCCTTTGTCGCAATATTTATGCCCTGCAGCAATATTATTTTCTTTTATGTTGTTATGCTTAATTTATGTTTAATTTATGCAAAAATGGGAGAACCGCTCACTTGCCGCTTATGTCTCTTGCGTAAAACCCTAAGGTGAGTAGTCACCCACACTCAACTTACACAATAGATTGGTGAAAATTTGATTTTTTTTTGGAAGACTCAAGGCTAGTTGACACTTTGATGAAATTCTTTACAAAATTGTGGAAAGTGTGGAAAAGAACGGGCAAATAAAATTGACTCTACATGTTGTTTAATAAAGAGAAGCTAGAGTCCTTAAAGTCGAAATTGAAATCCTTAGGACCAAGTGTTACACAAACTCGTCTAAAGGGTACTTAAGAGTTCAATCCTTTGAAAATAAATTACGATGACCATTTGCATTGTCTTGAAGTGTGAAAACCATACTTGCACAATTAATCAGTTTCTCAAATCTTGCAATCATTTAGGAAGTTTGAGTTCAAATTTTGATATTACCCAAGTGCTCATAATTCTGCATATAATACATAAAAAGAAGGAAGACAATTGCATCATTTAGGACCATTTAATCCATGTAGTTTGCATACAAATGCGTGATGCTTCGATCAAAATTTTGACCAAATAAACACAAAATTTCAAGATGATAATGATAATTGGTAAATAAACAGAAGAAATTTAAAAGGGATTCAGCAAAATAGTGTGAGATGGAGTTGCTTGAGACATTAAGCATGTATTGCTTAATGTTTCGCGTGAAATTTGCTTAGTCTCGCACTCAATTTATATAACAAATCGGCAAATAGTGTGAGATGGAGTTGCTTGAGACATTAAGCATGTATTGCTTAATGTTTTGCGTGAAATTTGCTTAGTCTCGCACTCAACTTATATAACAAATCGGCAAATAGTGTGAGATGGAGTTGCTTGAGACATTAAGCATGTATTGCTTAATGTTTCGCGTGAAATTTTCTTAGTCTCGCACTCAACTTATATAACAAATCGGCAAATAGTGTGAGATGGAGTTGCTTGAGACATTAAGCATGTATTGTTTAATGTTTCGCGTGAAATTTTCTTAGTCTCGCACTCAACTTATATAACAAATCGACAAATAGTGTGAGATGGAGTTGCTTGAGACATTAAGCATGTATTGCTTAATGTTTCGCGTGAAATTTTCTTAGTCTCATACTCAACTTACTCAAATAAATTGGTTAAGATCGTGGTTGACATCTGACCAAACTAAACACCAAAATTCAAACTTAAACACTTAAAATTGTGTGTTATAGTTTACCTTGTAGAAATCTGGTACTGTGTTGCCCTCTCTTTGTTTTGCAGACACCCAAAAAAAAATGAAAGAAGAAGAAAGATTAAAAAAATATATAAATAAAAAATATAAAAATATATATATAATAAAATAAAATAAAAAAAGAAAAAGAGAACTTTAAAAAAGTATAAATAAATAAAAAAAAAGAAGAAAGAAAAAAAAAGTGAGCTTTAAAAAAAAAGAAAAGAAAGAAACTTAAAATTAATAAATAAATAAATAAATAAAAATGAACTAAAAAAGAAAAGAAAAAAAGAAGAGAAGAAAAATAAAGAAAGGAATAAAATTTTGAAACCGAAATCAGAAAACCAAGTTAGAAATAAAAAATATATATAAAGAAAGAAATAAAATCTTGAAATTGAAATCGAAAACCTAAGTTAGAAATAAAAAAATAGAAGAAAAAGAATGAAAATATAAACACAAAAAAAATGTAGAAGAAATGAAGTGAGATAAAGAAGAAGAAAGAAAAGAGAAGAATAAATAAAGAAAGTTCAGAACCTCGTCAACAAAGTCAAGGTAAAATTGAAATTAAAACTAAATTCATATTTGAAAAACCAAATAAAATCCAAAAAGTCAAATAAAATTGAAATCAAAATTGAAAACCAAGCTCTAAAAAAAACAGAGAGAGAGAAAGATAAAAGGGGTTGATGGTTTTCTTATCAAAGAAATAAAGCGCCAAAATCAAAGTCAAAATCTGGAAGTTAAAAATTTTGAAATAAAGAAATAAAGTCTAAAATTGTAAAAGCACACACCCCGAGAGAAAATGTGCAAGGAAATCAAAATCAAACCCACAGAAATAAAGAAATGAAACTTGAAATTACAAAACTGAAATTTTAAAAGAAAGGAAACCAAAACCAAACTTAAAGAAATAAAAAATGAAACTTGAAATTACAAAACTCAAATTTTAAAAGAAAGGAAACAAAAATCAAACTCAAAGAAATGAAAAATGAAACTTGAAATTATAAAACTCAAATTTTTAAAGAAAGCTCAAATTTTGAAAGAAAGAAAATCAAAACCAAACTTACAGAAATAAAAAATGAAACTTGAAATTACAAAGTTCAAATTTTGAAAGAAAAAATATCAAAACCAAACTTAAAGAAATGAGAAATGAAACTTGAAATTACAAAACTCAAATTTTAAAAGAAAGGAAACCAAAACCAAACTTAAAGAAATAAAAAATGAAACTTGAAATTACAAAACTCAAATTTTAAAAGAAAGGAAACAAAAATCAAACTCAAAGAAATAAAAAATGAAACTTGAAATTATAAAACTCAAATTTTTAAAGAAAGCTCAAATTTTGAAAGAAAGAAAATCAAAACCAAACTTACAGAAATAAAAAATGAAACTTGAAATTACAAAGCTCAAATTTTGAAAGAAAGAATATCAAAACCAAACTTGAAGAAATGAAAAATGAAACTTGAAATTACAAAACTCAAATTCTTAAAGAAAACTCAAATTTTGAAAGAAAGAAAATCAAAACCAAACTCATGAAACTAAAATTGAAACCTAAGCCTGTTCTCACAAGAAGACCGACTAAGATGGTCCCGAGAACCGACTCTTATTAAGAAGACCGACTAAGATGGTCCCTAGGGTCGTTAAAGAACCAACTCTTATTAAGAAGACCGCCCAAGATGGTCCCTAGGGTTGTAAAAGAATCTACTTTCACAAGAAGGCCGCCCAAGAGGCCCCGAAGGTTGTAAAACTCAAATTTTTCTCACAAGAAGACCGACTAAGATGGTCCCGAGAACCGACTCTTATTAAGAAGACCGACTAAGATGGTCCCTAGGGTCGTTAAATGACCAACTCTTATTAAGAAGACCGCCCAAGATGGTCCCTAGGGTTGTAAAAGAACCAACATTCAAAAGAAGGCCGCCCAAGAGGCCCCGAAGGTTGTAAAACTCCATTTGTTCTCACAAGAAGACCGACTAAGATGGTCCCGAGAACCGACTCTTATTAAGAAGACCGACTAAGATGGTCCCTAGGGTCGTTAAAGAACCAACTCTTATTAAGAAGACCGCCCAAGATGGTCCCTAGGGTTGTAAAAGAATCAACTTTCACAAGAAGGCCGCCCAAGAGGCCCCGAAGGTTGTAAAACTCAAATTTTTCTCACAAGAAGACTGAATAAGATGGTCCCGAGAAACGACTCTTATTAAGAAGACCGATTAAGATGGTCCCTGGGGTCGTTAAAGAACCAACTCTTATTAAGAAGACCGTCCAAGAGGTCCCTAGGGTTGTAAAAAAAAAAAAACTAACTTTCACAAGAAGACCGCCCAAGAGGTCCCGAAGGTTGTAAAACTCCATTTCACTCTCACAAGAAGGTATGTCGTTGCCCCGAGAGCTTACCAAAACTATCTCAAACAAAGAAACACTCTCTTTCTTCAAACGAAAATCCTCATCCTAAACCAAAACTAAAACATCGTACAACTTAATAATCGCCTCAATAAAGCCTTCCATAAAACTCCAAATAAAGAAAAATTTCCCTAAACTACCAATAAACCAAGACAAAATATCCAAACTCAACAAAAACCATATTAAAGGGAAAAAAAAACAAAGTACCTTAGATTTAATAAAAACTTAGATAAACCTTTCAACGAAGACCTCAACAAAGGACATGGACCTCCTAGATTCACCGTGTCACCACCATTCGCATCACCAAATTCGTTGCAAGAAAGCATCACCAAATCAACCATGATGGGACAATAGTCAATGCTCAACCACACCGGGGCAAAGTCCAGGTTTGAGCCGCACTGAGTCAACGCCGGGGCAGCTGGTCAAAATCAGAGCAATTCAACACCGAAATAAAGGCCTACACTGGGGCACCAAGTCAAAACCAGAAACATTAAAACAAAACCGTAAAGAGAGAACAAAAAACCCAATCAAACTCAAGTCCCGACAAAAACTCAACAAAGCCATGAGGTAGCAAATTCGACAAGGTGAGAGGGTCAAGGATTAGGGACCACCAGAGCATGTCGTTCTGCTCAAAATCCTCACAACATGCTCTGGTGGGGGGCATTTGTTTGACCCTAAATTTTGATGCCAATTGATAGATTTTAATAATTCCATAAATACCCAATAAATCAGATAAACCTTCAACCGACTACGAAAAATACCAAATAAACTCCAAAAATACCACAAAATTACCCAAAAATTCCCTGAGATTTATAGGAAATTATGGAGGCATCAAAACCCCAAAACCATCAACCGAAACCTCCAATTTTGCATAAAACCCCCTAAAACCCACAAAATAAATAAAATAAATAGGAGGGCTATTTGGCAAAATAAATGATACCACTGGGTTCTCCATATTTTTGTGAGGTTGCACACAAAATATCATGCCAAAAAGACATCAGGAAAGGGTCCAAACAATTTATTTTGGATCAGCCAATTTGGAAATTCAATTAAAAGGACAAAATGGAGGTGGCCAGTCTCCTGGAGAAATGGAGAGGAGCGAAGGCGCTGGGTTTTGAACGCCTTCCTTCAGAGAGTTTTGCATGGGCCTGGTGCGTGCACCCATAGGTCATTTGGATGGGATTTCGTTGCGTTGGTCTATGTGAACCGAGAGTAGACAGAGAAAAAGAGGAGTCTCCTTCCCCAACTGACTCTCGTTAAAGCCCAAGAAAAAGAAACAGAAGGGAGGGGCGAATTGGAAATTTTTTTGGGGAGAAATTGAGAAAGAAATCGAGAGCAAATGGAGGCGAAATCGAAGAAGAAGACCGAAGCTTGGAGCAAGAAGAGAAGCGATCAACAATTCTCCATTGAAGATCGTAGCTGCAGAGAGGGAAGGGAGAGAGAGAAGTAGGTTTAGCTAAATTGAAAAGTGAGAGAGAGAAATTGAAGTGTTGCTCTGTCGTTGTAAAAAGAAGAGAACAAGATTGTATGCGAATTTTGCGTAAAAGGTAAAATCTGATGCATCTTGATGATGATTGCGCAATGATTGATCGATTTTGTGTTGATTTCGTAATTTTCTTGATTTTGGATTCGGTTCTTTGTTATGAGATTGTAATGATTATTGATGAGATTGTGCTTTGTCTTCTTGATTCTTGTATAGAGTTTAAGCAAAGAATTGACCTGATTGATGATAAAATTTAAGATCGAATAAAGAATACAAATCAATTATGTAAATCGTGACACTTGAGTATGACCATGATCTGATCCGTCTTTGTCAGAATCGTAAACCAACTGTTTCTTGTTTGAATAAAACTAGGTTTGATAAAATGCAGTCTCTTTGTCATTCATGTTAATTATTGCTTGGGTCTATGTGTAGATTAATTGAATGAAAAGCTATTGAGGCCGATTGTTGTTTTCAATTCTGAATAAATCAGAATTTAATGGAAACTTTCTTAAAATTGACACAATATGTAGTTGATTCAGTTATCATAGCCTTCTATTTAAATTAAATGCAATAAGGCATTGGATATGAGATGGTATTTGTATGTCGATGAAAGAATATGTATAACCAGTCCATATTGAAGTACCAAATTGATACTGTTTATTGAGCTTCACCTCAATTCCCTTTCTTTCTCTTCATATCATAAGATAGAACGCCGTTCTATCTCCCCTTGTTACCAACCATCAAAGCCTGACTGAGACGCCGTCTCACATAGTCAGAATTTGATGAAATTCAAATCAAATTATCACCAAAAACAAGGGGAGGTGCTGTCCAATTTTCCCCAGAAATTGTGCATAATTAAATTAGTAAATAAGTTGGTTTCTCAGGGTCTATTGCGTAAAATACAGAATTTCATATCCTAATTAATACTGCTTCTTTTCTTCCAACAGTATACCTTGATTTGTAGGGAGCAGTATAATTTGTGTATATATTTGATTATCAGCAATCTGCCTTCATTTTAAAATGAGCAAAAGTGAATGACAATGACGTTGCAATATGACTTTGCACAATATAGTGCAGTAATCATCTTATTGCAATATGATATGATCTTTGCGCACTGAAGTACCTGAATGCACCTTAAATGAAATGTACCTTGCCATTTCTCTGGATGTTAGATATAAGGGGTGTCATGTGAAAGCTAAAATATAATGTAAAGTTTTAAATGACAGTTTTAAGTGAAGTGGTTTTGTACTGTCTCTTTATGAAAATAAGGGTTGGCATACAGAAAAAATGACATTTTATCCTAGCCTGACATTATTTTTCATAATGCACTCGAGGTCAAAGGTTTGTCCACTTCATTCTCTAACGTTTGATGCATACAGGTCCATACTCAGGTCATGTGTAAATTAAAGTATAATGTTAAGTAGAATGTTAGGTCTGACTCATTTGTGAAAAAGGGAAGTTGTGGACTTATATGTAAAATTACTTCATTAGTAACATGGATAGCTTTGATATGATGTATATGACTGTATGAGACTAATCTTCCCACTTTAGAAAATTTAGTATCAAGTGAAATAGCAAATGTAATTGTACTTCAGGGGTATTTCTGGAAACCCCTTTAGAAAGTTCATGTCAAGCTATCTATACCCTAATGAAATGTAACCCAATGATGTCTCCTTGCATGTAGCATAGTGTATCTTTATTGAACTTTACAATTTCTGAGTGAGGTCCAGTTTCTGCATATTTGCAATGTTCATGTTGCCATGAAAAGGTAAGCTACTTCCAGTGATACACTATGTATCTCAAAAGTGCATCTTTTTAGAATATATCAGGAATATGAAAAGTGGCTTGGATAATTTAATATGGATAAGGCACAATATATATACATAAAGAAAAAATAAAGGGATTTATACATGCTGACACGTTCCATTTCACCATACTGACTAAGTTTTCTTTCCTTATGACAGGCATTCAAGAAGCAATTGAAAGACTTTTAATTTTGTGTATGTAATATTGAAACCAATAATTCATAGAGTGTAGTCAATATTTCAACTCACTTATCAGAATACCAGTAGTTACAAAGGAAGTAGGAAGCTTAACTTCTTAAACTACGTAAACGGCTACGACTTCCTTATTTGCTGACTCGGGTACGACTGGGTAATACTAAATCTGATAGCAACTAGGAACGAAAAGTGACTTCTCTATCTTGCTAATACCAACAGCAATCTTATTATACGACTAGCTGATAAGCGACTTTCAACCTGTAAGCTGCCCTACAATCGGATCAGTTACTCGGGAATACAGTAGATATGAGAACTGCAACCAAGACTTGCTATTCTTAATTCTATTCTGGAATCTGATAAGCGAACTACAAACTCGAAGTCACGGTTGGAAACTCCTTATGCTTTGTAATACAATCGAGACGACATATTAACTTACAGCTTTGAATCTTACGTATGGAACTTAAATTCTATCTTTTCACTTCAATTGCCCTGGTAAACGACATATCAGCTTTGCAGTCTTCTTTATGAGTTTAGTTCTTATATGTGAGTTTGGGATACAACAGATAGAATACGAACTCCTTACTAGGAATCTGATAAGCAAGTTGCAGTCTTAGCTTCTTATTCCTGCACTTTCAAACTTCTATCATACAATTAATCCGCTTAGTACAACTAGGGATAAAGCTACAAAAGCCTAATACGACCAACCAAGCCTGGTATTCTTTCTTTTTTACTGTAAATCAGATAGCGGACAAAGAGAATGAGAGGCGGTATGGTAAACTACTCCTCCTGGCTAATACTTATGATATGCTTAAATAAGGAAAAAAAAAGAAAAAACATATGGTGTACCGCTAAGATTTGCCGAGAATTGGAAGATGAGGTTAAGAATTCAAGCTTAATTTTACTCTTTGCCAAAACGAAGCATTCCACTAGGAAATCTCCCCGCTTACAAAGTATCATCCTCTACGAAAAGCGCTATTGAATAACACCCGGTTCCGGGACCGTAGCTCTGAAATCCCCTGCCTTGCAGCGGACGAGAAGGGAGTTAATCCGCCGAAAACCACTCGGCCAAAAAAGAGAATCTATAGGGACTGGCGGCGTACCGGACAAGACAGACATATGCTGGCACTGATCCATACATAGCTAGAAAAAGCAGAGAGTAGAGTGCCTCGAATGAAGCCATATTTTCATCTCTCACACAGACAAACCAGACACTTACCTACACACCACACACTTACCGCGTTTAGAGAAAGAGGACACCTTACCACTACAGGCGCGGAGTGGCAACAAGTAGATTTTGAAGTAGAACTTGGGATTTTATTTCTTTCTTTTATTACGTAAGTTCTGTCCTACTCATAATTTCTACGTTCCACTCAACGTTACACATCTTTTTTTTCTTTTCAGGACAGCTCTTTTTCCTGGTTGCTTGGAGCCTCCTTCTTGGCCAGCTTTCCTGTTATCGATTGAAATGGTCAAAATCAACTAGTTGCAATGTGAATTTAGAAAAGGTCATTTCCCGATAGATAGGCTCATCAACCTTTGCTTCCTCATTTTAGGGATGGGAGGAAAGTATGGAGAGCCTACGGCCCATACTTTGATTGGATTTTTTTTCTTTTGGTACTGCATATTTTCTATCATAGTGTGATTGTGTGTTATCAACGCCTCTAGCTCGAACGCTTCATTGGTTGTTGGCGAAACCTTCTAACTTCGCAATTTCCAAAAGAATTCCCATTCTATATGACAACTATAAAAGAATCTAATTCTTCCAGCTTCTATCTACTTCAAAAAGGAAATACGGCTTTGAACACATGCAGTTGGCGAGTTTTCGAGCCAGGGAAAACACCAGTTGTCACAGGGAAGGTTTGGCAATATTGACGTGATGAGAAGAGTCCCCATTTTGCTTAAAGCGGTGCAAGCATTCCTTAGCCGCCGGGTTTTTCACATATTTTACAAATGGGTCGATTGACAGCCCGTGAACCCATGTGCTGTCCAGAACCTCGGCTAGGATTGGAAGGCCCCCGGGTAGATAAGAAGGGAATCTTTCCGGGGATGACTCCACCATTCCTACCAACAGACAGGTGTGGAGTTGCAAAATCAGTCTGAGCAAGGCTTGCTTTTTCAAGGTTCACAATATAAAGAAAGAAGACCTGCTGCAACCCAGCCTGCGGTATGTTTAGACGGGATTTATTTCTAGCTAGTTAACTCTTTTCGCTCAGGCTTACCCCGGAATGCAAACTCGCTAACTATTCTATGTTCAGCGGCAGAAGATGGTTGAAAATCAAGTGCATTTTATGGGAAATAGTGTCTTTTATTTTAGTGAGATGGCTTTAAGGAGCTCTGTTCCGTTCTGTATCGGGTGTGTAAAGGTTGGTTCTGCGTAAAGGATTTTATCTTACTGCTTACGCGTTGGAAAGCAAGAACTCATTCCCCCAAAAGAAGTCGATTGAAACGAGAAGTCTAGTGGGCTTTTATCCAGTAAAGAGAGCTTTCTAAGGAGAGAGTTTCCTATAATACATAGCCGAGAATACTCCAAAGCCTAGGAGAGCATGCCTAGTTCGATTGATTGACCACTAGCAGCATTAGTCTTTTCAGTAGCATTCGGAGTAGGAGAACCGGTAGGAAGCCGGCGCATTTCAAAGGTAGATTTGATGTATATGTTCGAAAATGGATAGATTCCGAGTCTGGTACTAGAGGCTGCTGAATAAAGATACCACCTAGGGTTCAAAGCAGTGATGAGAACCAGGGATCCTGCCGATGACCTCTGCACTAAAATTCTTAAGGGCTTCCACAGTGGGACATCCTTTTAAATTGAGACCGATCCAAGAAATGTCAAAATGGTTGATTCCCCTATCGAGCGCCAGTCCTACCACCTTAATAGATGCGTAGAAAATCGTTCAAACGTAGGATTCACCTAGAGAGAGAGAAATACCCAACCAAACTAGGTTTTCCCGGCAAGATGTAAGTTCTGAAATCTCCTTTTCGGAAACAATTCGGTAAGCAACTGCCTTCTCTCTTTCCTTATCCAAGCCTTCCCAATACCTATAAACTACTTGCTACTCTGAAAGCTGAAAGCCAGAATTAACAACTTCACTTGTGGCTCGCTATCTGGTATCGTTCTAGCAAGCTTACTCAAAATACTATTCGAAACCACTCAAAAGACAAGAAGAGAGAAACGACTACCTCACCGAAAACCGGATTCCCTACTTTCAATCTTAGAGCTGAGTGGCTAATACATGGATAGAAGTCGGAGATCGATAACTCAATTCTAGCAGGCTTGGTTCAAACAGTATAAACTACAGCTCAACCACGGCTTACATTCCTTACTTGCTAACTGTCTTGAGCTAGGGAAACCTCATAAGGCAAAACGAGAACTTCACTTACTTCCTTTAAGCTAGCTTGCGAACTTATATCTCTCTTGAAAGCTTCTATCTGTCTTTCGGATACCATACTTTGAGTCTCCTGTCTGGCTTGTAATCAGATAAGCGAATTTCAGCCTTATTACTTACCTCGAATCTTGTAACTGCAATTAAGAATGAGAAGCAAGCCTCTCAAACAAGATATACTACAGCTACACGAGAAGCTATAACTAGAATCCAGATTTCTGCCTTTTAACCTGATGTTGGGCTTTCATTCTTATAGCTCAAAGCATATAAACTACAAGGAACAAGGCAAACCGCAAACCCTTATTAATACGGTACTACGGATCGCTTACGGCACTTACTTTCTGCCTTTCAGTCTTACTTGAGCTATTGACTTTACTGGTAAACTACGAGCTTAATTGCCAAGCTTCTTTCCTACTTCAAATCTTATAGCTTACTTTCAACCTTATCAGTGACTTGGTACAACACGGTCAACTAGAGAGCGAGCAACGAAAGCTACTGCTTCAAATCCTATTATCCTACTTGCAATCTTACAAACCACTTTATCGATACGAGCACCACTCTTTGTATTCCTCTTTATGAGTTGAAACCAGATAACACCAATTAATCTTGAGAGCTGGCTTGCTAACTTATAGCTGACTGACTTGCTTAGTAATACTTTCTAAACAACAGATTGGCTCTCAAACTGAAAGTCAGCAACTTCTCTTATGCCCGCTTCGAACAACAAATCAACCTCATAGCTAGTTTTCATTCTTCTTGGTCAAACTGTATAACCGACAAGGCAATAGTGGCTTTGAACCTCGCCGTTGCATTCTGATTTGCTATTATAAATCTTCTTTCTAGCTGATACCGAGAAGTCTAGCTAGCTAAAAAAAGTATAGGGTTTAGATAGAGCTCCAGTATCTCGAGTTATGATGTTTGATGCAGTTGGTTTCCATCATCATAAATTCTAAAGTATAGAAGAAGCATCAGCTTCGACCCGGTATGAGGGAAGAGCTCGTCTTATTCGAAAAAGTTGCTCACTTTTTGTTCATTAAGTTTTTGATTTTCACTACTCTGCAGTTAACTCTTCTAGTGCTTACCTATTCAAGTCATGCTTCTTGTTGGGCAGTACCAATCCTTTGTTTGAGGTTAGAGAAATTCTTTTTGAAGCTACGCCTTGAGTGCATTGTATCTTATCTCTATACCAGAGTAGCAACTTACTCGTAAGCTAATGAGGTGCGATGTATATGCTGGCATGACTTTTTTAGTGCAATCACTGATGTTTAATATGCAATGGAGTACTTTTTCCAGGTGATGCATACTTAGTACCTAAAACCCTCTACTTGTATTGGTTAGTGAGGTTTCCCTCTATTCAGAACTTGATGACTTTAGTCAACGAAGTAGGTTGGTTAACTTCTAGGTTGAATAAACCTGTTCGGTATAAACATCAGTTTTTCAACACTGTGAAATTTTCTTTACAGTCTGAGGGAGGAAGTCGATACTCCTTTAGAGAATCGTGCTCTTAATAAGCAACAAATGATCACCCAGAAGACAGATCGTGCTACATTAGCCAATTTATTCCTTTATTCTTATGCTGCTGATTCTTTATTCTTTGTCGCTTCATTATTGCTTTAGAGCTCCGCAGGAACACTAGCTAAGATTTACTCTTTATGCTTAACGGATCCTGTTCATACTATTCAATTCATCCAGAGGTTGTTTATGTCAAAGAGGTTTTTTCTGGTAAGCTATTAAATCTTATTCGTTATCTTTTAGTTCTAAATAATCCCAGTTGAACATAAAACACATGTGTTATCCAGGTTTTCCTTACGATTCAATCAGATCTTTTTACAAAGCTGGCGAGCCAAGTGAGTGGTCTATATACTAAATATTTGGATGTATTTTCCAAAGCACTTATTACAGCCTACACCTATTATGCAGATAGTGTTCTTTCTGGGAAGCTATTATCACATCTTTTCGCGTGAGCTCTTCAAACAATTTCAGGTTGCATAGTGCTCTGGAGTGATATCTTCTATAAGACATTTACTGAGATAGATGTAAGCCACCCAGTCGTAATAATATCTCGTTGATAGCTAGCCAAATTCCAGAACTCAGAATCTAATCCAGAATAATTTTTAGATTAGAAGTTGCTATCATAGTCATTGCAATGAGTGGAGTTAGGCGCGAAGCGGTGAGCTATTTAATAGTGAAGAAGAGAGAGGATATGAGTTATGGCAGAAATACAACCGTGGAATTTCAGTCAAGTGCCTGGCCAGCACAAGCCCATAGGTAGCTGTATTAGGAAAGAAGGCTTCTGTAGTAATGAAAGCATGAGGGGAGCTTCGCTCCCTTTTCCAAGTACTAGAAGGCACATGCTTGGCTTAGGTTGAAGCTAGGGGTTTACTAAACAGCTTTTGGTTGGATCTGGGGGCCTTAGGGTCTCAGTTTTGACTAAAAAGCTTTTATTTCTAAAGAAAAATTAGTGATATGATTTTGCTCATGGCTTATTCTTGGACTGACCAGTAGAAAAGATTACCTACCTTGCTTAGACTCTTCTTTAGTTCCAACATAATCTTTTTTTTCTACCAGATGGAGGTGCAAAAGGCATTTATTTCTCAATGGGGCAATCTGGAACTAGGAAGTGCCCCTAGAGCGCGCTCTTTGGTATGGTGCTCCGGGGCAGTCTGTCAAAGTATGCAAATTACGACCTACGCTCTTTAGGTAGAGGAAACTGTGGTCAAGTTGGCCAAGATGATAAAGATTTTTTGGAGTGGAAGAGTCATATAAGTCTAAAAAAGATGCAACTTGGCACGCGCCTTTTTTTAGTTGCTTTTATACAATTACATCTTTAAGAAAGGGCCCACCTGCTAAGTAGAAAAAGACTAGCTAGATCTGGCTATGTATTGAAAGCTCTGTAAGGCTAATTTATACCAAGAGACTTGGCATGAGGATGAGCATTAGCAAGCGCAAGTCTATCCAATGTGGGTGGCACCACTATTACCATCTAAAAACTAGATACTATTAGGTAGGCATCAGCACTGACATACCCTCCACGTTACTTATTTAGACAGTCATATTCGGCTATAAAAAAAATATCCGGAATTGCTATGAGACATAACACCTATGGAATAAAATATTACATAACGGGGCGCAGCGACAGCGAAGAGCAGACTTCTCCGGTGACTACATATGGTTTTTCTCTGTCGTAGGGTGTTCTGAATCTGGAGTAAAAGGATTCGAACCTTTGAGAGGTTCGAATTCTCAGGATGATGTTTTGGGTGCTACTTCCTCAACCAGCTCTCGTAAGTGTCTTTTATTCAATTGAATTTTCGTGTGTGGGACTGGGCATAAGGTAAATGATAATTTCAATATTTCAAGGGGGTGTGTTCAGCCTGTCACCAAGAAATAGGATAAGGGCATTACTGAAGCTGCATGGGCCACTTTTGGCACACGCAGTCTGTTGCTACTCGTGTGGTCATCCTATTCGTGAGACTGAGGTATACTCACTTGTATGCAACATAGCATCGTATGTCATATTTGATTTGCTTTTCGAATTTGTAGCTCTTATTGACTTACATATATAATCCACTTCTGGTATGGTTTTTGCAGTTGACATTGTTAGGGACTGACCCGTACCACAGTGACATCACTCGAAATGCGACGTGTGCCATTGTCAGATTCGAACTCAATCCTTACAAAACATACATAACAGATGATTTGTATAATGACATGAAATGAATTTAAATTAAAATTCTGTGGTTCCACGAGGTTTATAGAGTACAGAGTGGTCAGAAGCACTTAGCTCGGTTTTTTCTATTTATAAATATCATATATTTCATTCTTTTCTTATTGTGCTTTAAGTGGTAAAGAGATTGCCCTAGGATAGATCTTACACTTATTCAGAACTTTGCCGGCATTTGGGATTAAGTGGAGATGCCTACACAAGTACGACAAAAGTCCGGCATGTTCGACGATGAGTTATTATCGCGACTACTACATACGATGCACTATTGAAAGGCTCGACCTCCAACACGACTTCTCAGGAAAAGATAAGAGAACAGGATGGAATGGCAGAACTTAAACTACTGGTACGAATGCTGGCTTTAACCAGGCCGTCCGCACCACCTGTGCACTTCTTTCATAGCAGCCAAGGATGAGTTCGATCCATTAGGTTCTTCGATTTGTTCAGAAAAGAAAATAGAGTAGTCGTTTTTCAGGGATCCATAGGTCGGACTTCCTCAACCCAGCTCGCGTAAAGCAAGTGGATAACTAAGCAAGGAGGGTTAGAAGAGGTTCCTGCAGGTGGTTCAGTTGCTCGTAGGAAAGAACTCTTAATTGGAAGCGGACCCCTCCGTTCGTTCGGACTACCCTTCTGGGGCAACAAATAGAAAGAACAACGATAACGAAATTAGCAATTAGCAACCGTCGAGCTGTTCCCCCCGAACCATTTCCGCTCGGAAAGTGTGTCGTTCCTCCCGTACAAGCGAAGCGGACCGTTCAGGATAGTCATGGGACCCTCCTCCACTCCCAAAGAAATGCAATAATCGTGGAAGAGCCACACCGTTCATCTTACTATAAAAAAAGATTTTTTATCCCATGTGTATGCATACCCCCAAGAGTCAAATCCCAGAGTACACTTATTTTTGGGAAGCCATTCTGGTCCCGCGAACCAATTCCATAAAGAAGGTTATGGTTGAGTACTGTCACATCGAGGGTTTCCTTCTTCAGAGATGGCTTCATGCCATCACCCATAAGTTCAGGTGCATTAAACTTTGGCTTTGCCTTGTTTCCCCGAAGACAAGAACCTTGACTGTGGCTAAGGAACTTTAGTAGGCTTGTGTATGCTTCTTCCTTCTAGTTCCACTTTTGGTTATGCCCTTCGCAGTTCTCCCTTTACTTTAAGACCTGAGGTGCAGGGAGTCTTGCTCCATTTTGATTTTGATCTCCGCTATAGGGACCTACTTCAAAGCTTGCAGCTATCTCTAATAATACCTTATGAAAAAGATTATTTACTCTAGTGGTCTTTAACTCTTTTGCCTTATCTGGCTCGTAGATTTATCTTTGAACTAGTGCTATTCCATTCCTACCTGTTAGAATTACTTTTTTAGGTCTTTCTTTAAATAACAGAATTTCAATAACCTTGAGTAACAGGAAATCTGACTGTCTGCGCAAAAGTAATACTTGCTTTCGCGCAGGCAGCCGTTGCTTGTTCGTTACGAGCCAGGAAGAGCAATTTAAAAAAACGAATACCTGAAGTGCATATTTTCATTTATAGAAAATAAATTCTTGCTTTGATAACCGGATAAAAAGTTTTCTCTTCGTTCCGGCCCGGCCTTAGTATCTTCTTGCCGCAAGCAGAGGCTTATCTGCCCGCATTATCGTGAGGGGTCTGGTGAGTGAACTAGCCTTTACTGCTTATAGAAATACGTAAGCTAGGCATTCAATGGCAAATGCCTGTGAAATTCTCGGAGTGTAGATATTTCCTGTGTCTCAGTGTTTACCGTAGCCCGCTAAAGCCCAGTTTGTGAAGTGCAATTGGAATTTTAATGAGTCTCTAAGTGACTAAAGGTAAAGTTGTGTCTAAGGGTTGGAAGTAGGTTATTGAGTTCTAGCTAAGTAGTCTCCCCCTCAATTCATCTGTCGATATGTCTCTGTTTGTAATAGTTGATCTAGGTTGTCAGTTTAGTTATTTCAGTATGTCTGTCTGAGAAATTGTAGTAGTATTGCTTAATCATTTGTCCTAAGTATTCTAATCAAGTGTCTATCTGTGAGTTATCTTGGTAATGTGTCTCTCAGTTAATATTAGTGGTCATGTGTCTATCTGTGAGTTTTAGTCAATTGTATTTATAATTTCGGAATTCCAGATATTTCCTAGTCAGTTAAGCGAATTTCTAAGGGCCTAAAAGTAATGTATGACTATGTGTTCAATGTGAAGTGTGATGATGTATCAAGATCTATGTATGCTGAGTATTGTTATTAATCATGTTTGTGTCTAGCATGTTGCTGAATGTCTAAATAAGTATCTTTTTCCTTCCTTTGAGGAGGCACTTGATAGGCTAGCTTGTGATTTTGTATAGGAATTATCCTCTTGGATTCCTCGCATTCCCGTTATAAAAATCGCTGTTAAGTCAGTACTTGATTGCAAACTGAATTGTTCGATTTCATAAGATCAAGTTCCACCATCTGTTTCTCCAATAGAATTTTGTCAAAGCTTGTTTCTTGGATGTTTGTAAGGCATCGATCTGTGTAAAGCCCGAGGAAATCATGAAAATTGCCGTATGTGTGAAGCATACCAAAAAACTGGGAACTCAGGTAGAGAGCTTTGAGTATGAAACTGGAAGGGCCTATTTGATCCCTGCTAAGTGAATTCTTTCCTAGTGAGAACCTCAGTGTGTCAATTTCTCAGCCTTACAGGTTGCGTCCAATTGGCATTCCCGCCCGTGGTAGGTTAATAACATCCGGTACTAGTATGGGCCGCCGCCAGTAATTGCATCTTCCCCCGCCCGCTCTATTAGTCGAAGTATATCAGTACCTAAATGTGAGAAGTAAAGATCAATTCCTAATACTGTTCCGGTTTTTAGAGATTTAAGTGTAATTAAAGGCCGTATTTGCCAGTCAAATGTGTTAATCACCTGTCCCATGCAGTATAGTTAAGTTAAATATATTTTAGTCAAGTGTCAATATCTCATTCAAATGAGAAATAGGTTATTGTAAAATGCAGTATTTTTTATCGAGTATTAATATGGAAAAAGTTATATTTTCTGTAAGAGGAATATGTGTTCCCTAGTAATATGTCGGCTTTCTATGTCTATGTTTCTATTTCCTAATCAAGCTTGTATTCTAATGTATTGTGGTGAGTTCTCTATCATTTAAGAATTTTTTTTTAGTAAAGTATCTATCAGTTAATATGAGTCCCTTAGACAGCTTTAGGATAGACCACTACTCCAAAGAAAGTCCCCTACGCACCATCCATGGATTTGCCCATTCCCTTACTGCCCTGCAAGATGTTAGATCTCAATAAATCGATCAATAGTCTCATTCTTATGGAGTTCATAGTAGAGCTCCATAGTCGGATTCATAAGTGGAGGCCCTTGGTGTGATGTATGTTAAGATTGTCCTATAGGTAGGTTCAGTCAGTTTTGAGTGTTTGATCTGTCCTATTGTGTAGACAATTTCACTAGAAATAAGTGACCTAAGTCTGGTGTCCCGCAACTAAAATGCATCTAGCACTAAAGCAGTCCAATCTTGTGAAAGTAGAGCATAATAAAGCGGCTCTAATATTTCGTCTTAAGCCCCTCATCCGGATCCGTTAAAGTAGGACCAACTTTCCCTAGGAGTCTCATTAGAGAGTACGTGTTCGTGAGTGGATTCATTGCCAATGGGAGCCTGTACGCTCAGACTACTTTATTAATTAATCGAAATTCGTATCCCTGCCAGATTCAGTATTACCCTTCACTGTCTCTTCCTATTCGGAATAGGCCTGCTTCAATTGCCTAGCTTGAGGATTCCAATATGGAAAGCCCTAATTTATACTAGGTATTTAATTATTTTATGAAAATACCTAGAGTTAAAGTTTCATTACGTTCAGCTGTCCCAGCTAATTATCGATTAGTCATTAGTTATGCATTTATCGGATGTTATCAAGCATCTTTTAATACCAAGTGTTCTTATTTTCAAATCGTTTCCAACTTGTGTTAAGCTTCGACCTTGCTTGTGTGGGGGGCGCATAAAGACAGCAGTTCATGTGATTACAATCGACTGACACAACCAAAGTAAAGATTCCTTTCTGAGAAAAAAGCTATGGGTGATGAAAGCGGTAGCGTACCACACAGAAAGAGAAAGAAGAATAAAAGGCTAGATGCAATCAGAGAAGTGAAAGTACGAGAACGAAGGTCTAGGCTATGGGTGTGTCGTACGCCGATTCTGATGAATGGCACAGACAGTATGAGAAGGCTGCTTCTATCGGACTAGTGTTCATGAGGAAAGTTTCCCACAGGTTCATATGTTTTCATTTCAACTCGCTGCTCCTTGTTTTAAACATAATAAGTTGCTCTTGGTTGAAGAGAAGAGGATTGAAAGGGAAGTAGGATATCTTACAGTTCAAGTACGAGGAGAAAGAATGCCAAGCCTATCTCATTAGTGGAAGCTAGATTTCGAGGAACATACGTAACAGCGACGTGGTAAAATAAGAAGAGGACTTCTCCCACTAAACCCCCTCCTCCTTCTGGATTAAGATAGTTGGACTGCCGTACCGGCTGTGGAAGCAGCCAGAATTCAACCGGATTGTCAGCGAGGTATACTTCTCGACGATGTCGATTCTAGCACTTCTACTTCAATTTGGAAGAAGCCAGGTGGTATTTTTGCTAGAGATTGCATACCGGATTCCATGTGGATCCGCTTTGATGATGAAAAAAGAGGGGTTATTTACTATAATATAAAGAGAATTGTTGAGGCAGAAGATATCTGGTGACAGCAAGCTAGGCAACAGGATCTTAAAGGTAAATCCCCCCATATGACTTGGAAGAGAAATTAACAGCCTACTTCAAATACCTCTCACCATCCTTTTAATAAAGTGTTTAGTGGTACCACCTCAACCCCTCACTCCAGTAGTCAAGCACTGCAAAATCCCAAAAAGACCGTACCCTCATACACTGCAGCTCCAGCTAAAGCAATATCTGTTTAAGCAACTGTGCCTAAAACGTTCCAGAAAAAGAAAGTTCAACCTGGCGCGCGCCCTCGTTCCAGCCAAAGCCGCCTGCCTACTGCTGCACCAGCTACGCTGATAAGCCTAAACCTAGCCCTACTCGACTCTATAAGGCACACGTTTTTAATACGCGAGTACGGCTATAGAAGGAAAGCAACCAATTCCAAGGTGAGCAAGAAAGCCCGACCCGAACCAAGGGACGAAGTGAAAAGTAAGTGTCCCATATCCATATCCTCGTGTACATTCGCATAGTTACAAATAGATAGTAAGGGCGGTTCATTGCACCCGACTTCTAGCATTCCCTTCTATCCATCTGGATGATAAGCTTTTCTTCTTCCAGCTTCAGGATCGCTATTGACTACAGACTTCTCAGAGTAAGGTAAGGGCTTGCTTCGGTGAGACTTTTCGTGATGATTGCAATTCCATACTTACTGCTCCTGGTAAGCGCTGCCGGGGGGAGAAGTGCTTAATGCAAAGAAAGATATAAAGACATTGATTAAGGGCAAAGCTTTATCCCTCCTGAAATCTTTTATGGTCCTCATTTGGCTCTTATAGAGTTTGGATATGAACCTGCGGATTTCCACCTACCATTGGAAGGGTATTCCCCCTCGTTTGGCAAAAGTCTCAAGGCGAGTACACCCTCTGAATGCATAGAGGCCTATGGATGGGCGGGCGCCTTAGCTCTTAGATATATTGAATTCCAAGAAGAAATAATCATGCATGCAAGATTGCTCTAGCTGCCCAACTACGAAGATTTATATATAATAATAATACCAGTCAGATCTCTCATCCACTGGAAAAACACTTTCCAAACTTGCCCGAAAAAACTCACATAACTCACACCTGGGTTCGTTCTCTTCCTTAGACAACATCGATTTTAAGGGACATTGGGACTTTTCTCTTTCTTTTGGGCACCCGTGAGTGAATATCCGAAAGAAAGGTCTGTCATACAAAGATTCACATGCTCCCCATTTTTGAATTATTAGGTTCAAAGCCGACCAGGTACTTACTCCAAAATCAATGCACTAGTGAAAAACCCTGTACTTGTGTATCTTGCCCCAGCTATAAGAAGAAAGATAGAAGTCACATCATCGTTGCGGGCTATCATCATGCCCAATCAAGGAAGCGAAATTCTGCTTCTCTAGTATGGCGATAACGCTTTCCTCTTTCTTTTCGGTCATAGCAAATTACTTTTAGTAAGTTAAGTAAGCAAATGCTAAGTCTGCTTCTGGTGAGGATAGAAAGAGTGAAGAGTGTTTTCTGTGTGAGATCGATTCGTTTCGAAACTGAGAATATTATCTCTTCTTTACTAATAGCTGTTTCGACAAGGAAAAGACAGAAAGATCAAATCTTAACACTTTGCACACTTATGGCAACACAAAGAAAGTTTTTCACTCAATGAAAAAAGGAAGGGTTTTGCTTCATACGTGAAGAACGCACCATCAACTACTCGGTCAGACCTCCCCAACATCTTTTTTATTGATTCCTGTGAATGACCGTAGTTTACGAATGCTTCTTTACAATATAAAATATACTTTAATAGCTAGGTCGTCAATTCAATTTTCCTCTTGGATTAATCGAAAAGAATGAGAAGTTGTGAAGAATGAGATACTAAAAACATAAAAGTACGCCTAATATTCGTGCGGCACTCCACAAGAAGGACTTATTACCGAAGAAGTTCTGTCTATGCGTAGTAATGTACGAATACTAGAACTTGGTCTTCCTGTACCCCAAACAATGCCGCTCCGCTCTCGGAACAGACCAAAAATAAGAAACAAGTCAGAAGCAGCTACTTTCTTTTTTCTTGCTCATCCGTCGTCTTTTTCCTTATTTAGGACATTCTATCCAGCGTATTAAGGATCATGCCAAACAAAGGGAAACACACTTCTACACACTAGTTCAATCTGCAGGTTATAGTGCTAAAGTACGATTATATCTTCCAAATCCTACTGAGCTTCCTACTATGGAACAATTTATTCTAGAAGAGGTGCTATTCTACCTTGTTTTTCCTCATAATATATCTGCGTGCTCTATACGCCCTGGCTAATCCAGATGTAGACAATAAAAAACACATTGAAAAAAAAAAAATCGGTAAGAATCCATACATTTACTGGTGTAGGAATTCAACTTACTATCAGATTTTTCCCCATTAACCCTTAGATTACTTTAAAGCCACAATCATATCTATTTTGTCCACAACGACCCTATGAGCTGTGGAGTCAAGTAGTTACTCACTTTTGAATTATCCGTTGCTCATGACTAAAGCCCGGAATTCTTTATTATAACAGTAGTCTCGAAGACCTCTTCGAGCCTATCCAACTTATGCCCCACACCTTGCAACATAAGAGTTTGTGCAAGCTCCTGAGACCAAGCCGAAAATGGAGTGGAAACCACTGCCACCTAAACTCAGGTATGCGTTCCTTGGACCAGATGAGACTTTTCCTGTCATCATTAGTGCAGATTTGGATGAACAGCAGAGACTCCGAGCTTGCTGGATAAGCTCAGGCTGCACAGAAAATAAATTGGGTATTCAATCGACAATATCAAAAGGATCAGCCCTTCCGTTTGCATGCACCGTATACATATGGAGGATGAGAACTGTTCCAGGAATTCGTCTGTACAAGTTGTGACTGGTACTGGTATGGTGCTATTGCCAAATGCTGCTGTCTGTCATGCCCCTAAAGAATATCTAAATATCCCTCAACCTCAACAAGCTCCAATGAAAATAAAGTATGCCATTTTGACGTTCGATACTTCTTTCTTCGATTTGGCGGGAAGACGAGACCTTTCTTTCAAACATTTCCTAGTTTACTGCTTCAAATTGGTGAAGTTTTCTGATTGACTTGAAATAGGCTTTCTCCCGACTTGTCGTAATCTACTCCTTTTGATTCCATCCGTAGTCTCAGTGCCCTTCGATTTCTTGCAGTCAGTCAAAGAGAGCTACACGAGCGGAACTTCTCAAGGGCAGGAATCCTCTTTCGAGGACTGCCCGCAAATGAGAACTTGTGGGCATCAGTGAATCCTTTCACTCGAATACCGAATCCCGTCACTTTGAACCGGAAGCAGGCCTAAGAAAAAGGATTTCTTTTTAGAAAGATAATGGCCAAACCCACCCTATTGGAATAAGCAAAGAGAGCAGGGCAGTGCATGGTCAGTAGGGGCACCCCGGAAGATAATACAGTTTCTAAACATCCGAAATAAGCCAGTGAAGCCCGGCCAGCTACTCACCTGGGGTAGAGGCAGTAGGACAATGATTCAGAGATCTCGTTAAGGTACTCTGGATTGTTTCGGAGCGGGGATAATGCCATATTGCGTTTTTGCTTGGCCTTGTCTGGCAGCTTATAGCTCTTGTAAGGCCGAGGAAGAAGTTCTTCTCTTTTATGGTTGTGGAGGGTCTTTTTTGCCATCTGCCATAGACGTTTTCTTTAAGTTGTTTCTCATATTTATTGATTCTAGTTCAGCAAAAAAGGGCAAGCAAAGAAAAAAGATAAAACACTTACAGAATCATAATCACCAGCTTCAAGAGATTCTTATTCATCACCCACCCCTCACGTAATTGGACACTAGAGCACTCCACTAGGAAGTCAAACCCGATCCGATGATCGGTGGATAGTGAAGTCGGCCTTGCTCTCTCTAGATTTTTCAGGTATCTTAACAGCAGTGTGGGAAAGAAGTAAAGAGTCAAGTAGTTTACTTGCGTGCTTTCGATCTGGGCTGACTGGTTGGTTGAACTAGCAAAGGTTTGGTTGGTCTTGTAAAAAGGTGGTTCTTGGTCAAAGGAGAAGTAAGCTTTCTAATGTATAAGAGGAAAATGGGCATTAAAGCTCTAACTAAAGAGTAAAAACCGACCAGTAAGGAGAAGTGCATATATTGAAGGTTGGTAACCGGTCAGCTCCATCTTAGAGGCAAGCTTCAGTGAATGATTCGATACAGGGCATAGTTCCCGAAAAGTAGAGGCTAGGTAGAGGAAAGGAATCGGATGCATCTCTTCTGCCCGTACTTTACTTCAAGCTTTCGATACTTTCTTTCTATTCTAGGTCTTTTTCCTTCCATCGACTTGGCTTAATCGTAGGTAGGTAGCGTCAAGCTTCTCATTAGCTAGTTGAGAATATTGAGGAAGGGATTCATCACGACTCTGATGCGTATTTTTGCTAATTGCTATGTTTATATCACCAAATCCTTCGCTTAGTGTTCGGTATTATATACAGAGTATGTTATGTTCTTTGAGCATGTTGGTGATTCCATAAACTTTGGTCAGGTAACGGTTCCCTATTTCTATTGCTACTACTATTTGTTTGGATTGATTGGAAAATCCAGATAAAGGGTTTTTTCATGTTAAGTATAATAAGTGTACAGTGGAGCATAAGTTGGATTTGTGTTTTCAAGGTGAAAGAAAAGAAAGAAAGACAATTCAAACCAATAACGAGAAATATCGTAGATGACGCATCGATATCGCTGGTTCGCATGCCGACTCGGTTTACCTAGTTGTGTAAGAACAAGTACATGTGAATTTAGATCCCACCGGGGGCGGTGCCTTGCTCTTTTAGTAGTATAAATTCTCTTTGCTTTGGGTATGATGTGCGAGATGTTCAGGCGGGTGCCGTGGTGGTCCAAGACAATAAAGAATGGTATTTCTTTCTCTTGTCGTTTGGGTAGGGGAATACTAAAGGTAACGGGTAAACGAAGGCGTCCCACTACGTGGGGGCAACCATACGTCATGCGGCGGACCGAGCTTAGTAAAGTACCTACCTATTGAAGGATACAGGTCGTTGTGGATGCTTTGCGCTGCTTTAACTTCTTTCGGGGCCATCTTGGATGATGTATCAGCCGGTGAAGCCTTCATCTAGGTCGTACGAGACCAACAGGGTGAGGTAAGGATCTCGAAGGAGGCCGCGTAGCGAGGCCAAAGCCCGGCTAGCAAGGAACTATTGTTTAAACATCTGCCGACAGAAGCTGAGAAGGGCGAAGGAGGCTTGTGTCGATCTTATGTCTCACAAATAGAATCCGACAAGTCAGAAGTCCAACTCAGTGAGCTGCCATGAGTCAGACGCCCCAATGGGGGCAAAGAGATAAAGACAGGGGTCCAGAACTAGCATCTGGTACATAAGCCAGTCGGGGCGAATTCCCGGCTATCAGGTGTTCTGGACCACGACCTGAGTGCTATTAGAGGTCAGCGGTTGGTGTAACTCGTACGCATATAAAGTCAGATGGGAAAGGAAATTACCCTTATAAGGTAATGCCCCCTCTCCTAGTACGCTTCCAACTTATTGGGACGACGGCCCTATACGGGGAAACATACTTCATCCTAAACTATCTTCTCTTGACGAGTCGAACCTATCCAAGGAACGGATCGATCCACGATCCATTCTTTTGGAAATTCGGAACTTAGCTCAGCGGACCCCCAATGGGGGGAAGCGACGAGGCGAAGCCCGGAGCAGGGGGGCAAGCAAGGGAGCTTCCTGTAGAAGCGACCGATAGCGAGCGACTGAATGAGCGAAAACAAGCCGTTAGGCGAAGTTAGAGCGACTTCAAGGAGCGGGTTGAGCTACCTGTTTTCATGGAAGGATCAGAGGCCCGCCCCCCGGTGCGTATTACGATGCTTGAAAGAAAGGAGAGTAAGTTCCCTATACGAAGAATAGGACACAAACCCAGTATCTCCACTCTTGAGCAAAAGAAAGCCCCGTGTCAAGCTATGAACTTGCCCTTGATTCAATGGCAGCTCAAATGTCAGATCTATTCCTTTAGCGCTATGTACCGGACCTTCATCCCGCAACCAAATAAGCCAGGTCAATTGCGCCCCATCGCGCAGCCAGCCCAGAAACTCATAGATAGTAGAGTTTTGTTGCTGCTTATTTCTTGTCTTTGTGCTGGAGTTGAGGTCCCAGGTGTTGGAAACAAGGGAATAAAAATCTGGAAAGGATAAGAAGACTTTCTCAAATCTAAAAAAGTTAGACTTGTAGAAAAAAGTAGAGAAAGAAAGAATAATTGGGCAATGATCTGAAGAAGAGTTTGGAAGAGCAGATTGAACAGAAATTGGAAAGAATTTCTGCCAAGCTGGAAGAAAAACGAGCCCTAAAGCGAGTTGACTCATAAGAACATTCATGGAAGGGGGTTAAAAGGGGGTGGAAAGAGCTAAATAGTAGCTATCTTATCTTCCACTGTTAAAGGGCGCTAGCAAGATAAGTAGAAAAGCGTGGGGCTAGGGATGTGAACCAGTAAGCTACTAGTTACTAGGGATAGGGCGAGGTTAGCTTATCGGAAAAAGGACGCAAGGCATTCTTTGTTTGTAGGTTTGGAAAGTTAGTATGTATGAGACTGCGCTGACTATATATGATCTTCTTCACCAGAGCTTATAGAATCCTGAGATTACTTATAAGCTGGACACCTATCTATTCTCGGCTGGCTCGATACTATTGACGAGTGAATGCTATAACTAGTCCTTGGAAGAGTATTGTAGGACAAGTGAGTAGTAGCGGCCGGCGCAAGCCATGCCTTCTTTTATTTAGAAGCAGTCAAAGCTCATATTGGATAAGATTGTGCAAGGGCAACAAGTAGTTGGGAAAAAGGGGCGATTCTCCTATGCAAGATAGGGAGCGAGGGCGCAGCACTATCGAGGGGGAGAAAAAGACTGGGTGATCGGTCTATAGGAAGCTGAGACTTAGAAATAAGATCTACTTGCTTACTACACCTACCTACGGGTAAGAAATCAAGGGAACGACTGGTTATGCAAAGTATTCAACTGGTCTATTCTCTATTACAGGGCATCCAGAATCCATTTGAGAGATTCGGATAAAAGAGAACGACTCTTTTTTAGTCCTTTCTATGCTCTCGCCTATGCACCTCCTGCAACTTGAACCTGGGAGCTGGAACCGCCTGGAGGAGAACTAGACTGGGAACCTATTATTGACTATGCACCTAGGCATCGAAGGAAAGAAAAGTGTACCTGAAAATAGATTACTACTCCCCATCCAAGAAAAATGGGGAAACTTGCACTAGCTGGTTGATCGACCGAACTCTGACCCAGGTAAGTTAAGGTCTCATTAATAAAGTAAAAGGGGTCCACTTAGTAGAGGTGGTAGACTCGTCACGCAGTTATCTCTTACTGGTACCAGACCTGCCCAAGCCCAAAAGAGAAAATCTTTTGAGAAGCGCCGCACGGGCGTCAAGTCGCTAAGCATCGAATAATTCCACAATCCTCTTTCTTTCGGTTTTTTCGTAAGTACTCAGCTTCACACTTCGTAAATTCACAGTTAGATAGCGGTAAAGATGATCTGACAAGTTATTGATCGAAGCCACACCAAAACCTTTCTTTTACTTTGATAGCACCGGACCACCCGTAGTAAGTCAGGACATCAAATCGCTGTCTTTAGGGAGTGAGCGTAGGACGAACATCAGGGCGATGAAAGTAAGGGGGGCTGGGCTGGCTGCCTACATATCACTGAGATGGGCCAAGGAAGCAAAAGCACCTACTGCTCGTTCATTTCAATTTGGCGCATAAAAAGAAGGTGTCCGACCTCGAGAGTCCCTCTTCTCTTATTCTTCGTAATAATGGAAGCTGACCGTATTACTACTTCGATCATGAATTCCAAGTCAATTTAGAGTTTTTATTACTTTTGACTACTCTTTTGGAGATATACACTACGGCACGTGTATCTCTAAAAAGCGTAACTACTAATGTTACGAACGAAAAGCCCTATAGCTTTACTTTCTTCTACACAAACTATATCTCATTCCTTCCCCCCCGCTACTTAGATCTTTTCTTTACCCATCGATGGGCCTATGAGCAGAAGAAGTAAGCCAATCGGTATTAGCTCGTCACTCCCCTTGAAAAAGCATATCTCGCTCCTTTCAACGCTTCAACTCCTGGCCGGCCGTGGGCCTCACTCCGCAATTATAGGGAAAACTCGCTGATAAAGATCAACCGGGGCAAATCTCGCTACCTGCTCTACAACGCTGCGCGCCTCGAATGCTTCTCAAAACTGTAGTGGTTTTTCTTTTCTTTCTTTTTATGAATCTGGTGTATGAGTAAGGAGAGGTCGCCTTGGCGATCAGCAGAACGTTTACACCACTTGAACAGTAAGCTCCATCGTTTCACGCCTGGATGTTCTTAATAAAAAAGTAGGCACTTGACTTGCCCCAGAGTAGCTTTAGCTAGCGCCCTTGCCCCGTCTTAGGATTGGCAATCGTTGCCGTGGGATTCTACAGTTTGAGAATAGTTGGTTAATGTCGTCAACGCGTATCTCATGGTTTTGGCTTTCGGCAAGCGAAGGCCGGCCATATCGGCGTTGATTCCAGTAGTTTATCATTGAAGGCGGTTATTAATTCTTGATTGGTAAGTGTAAAGGTACCTTGGGTTCAAACTCATATATATTTCGATTGGAAGTGTGAGACGTAGGTGAAGCCTCGGAAAAAAGGCTATTTCTTTTGTTGAAATAGATTGGTTTTAGAAAGGCTTTGCTGTCCAACTGATTGAACTTTCTTACGCTGTGTTTCGGTCCTTTCACTTCCTCGAACGCAAGGCCTTCCTTCTTGGACTTGCACTACGGTCTTTCTTTGTAGGTTAGAGATCGGCCGGCATTTCCCGAGTAACTTTCACATTGACTCAAAAGCGGAGGATCAAAGCATTGACTGATGTGTGCCGCTGTTTTCAACTCTTGACTTGTTTTGGTGCTGCTTTCTTTAGGAACCCGTGCTCTAGAATCCGAAAAAGAGAATGGATGCGTGGAAAAGAGTTATTACAGAAGGCGCGCAGCGTCACTGCGTGCCTCACCCCAAGGTTGTCCTACAAGGAAGCTTGCCCAGATGGAGGGAGGGGGAACTAGAAAGAAAGAGGACGAACCATCTAATCAAGTAACTTTAGTAGTAACCACTTTTTGGGTTATTATTATAGTTTTAAAAATAAGAAAGAAAATTCTGTTGTTTTCATAAAAAAGGAAAGAGTAGTAGTGCCATTTTATTATAGAGAAGTTCGGTTTTTGTACTTTACTCCCAATCCACTAGTGTTAAGCGAAGATTCCAACCTTTTTTTCACGTCGTGCCACGAGGCTATGATATACGAAATGGGGAGAAGGGGCCTTTCCTACCTAAGGCTTTCAAGTACCGATACGATCAGAATAACGAGTGGAAGTGCCAAATGCACTTTCCTATCTATGAGAATATGGGCGCGGCACAAGAATATAATAGAAAGTAGTCTTCCCTACTACTTGACAAACCATCAATGCGAACCATACCCAGCTGATACGCTATGGTCCGAGGAAGCAAAATATATCATTTCGTCGGTAGACGGCAGATTTTCTTCCTTCGTTGAGTATGTATGGGCATCTGTCAAAGACAATCTGAATGAAGGGGGGCACCAAGCCTTTGATTCACTATGTTAGTTGGTCTTAAGTCTTCCGTTCTTTTTTATAGCTTTCTCGTGGGACGCTTGAGGCGTAGTGGTGAGAAGCTTTCTCCTGTTCTGCTTGAGTGCGGGATGGGATTAGTTGCTTTCACAATGTTTATCTGCTGGGGCTATTGACAGCTCAATCATCTGCTTTTGGTGTGAAGCTTTGTCCGTATAGTTCCTCTCCCGCTCTGTGGGTAAACCTCCTTGCTTGTCGGTAGGCATATTAATCCTTCCCCTCTTCTGCTTAAAGTATAGCCTAGCTTTCGCTTGCCTTAGCTGTTTTAAGGTCTTCAGTCTAGTTCTCCTCTTCGGCTTTCCCGATCGATTTCAGTGCATCGGCTATATATACTCTGAATCTTCTGTATAAAAACTCCCACATACTCCCTGTTTTTCAAACTCTAAGTGAGGATTTCAAGGCATACACCCGCGAGCGAGGCGGGCAGTGTTTTCAATGAAATACTTCTCTAGTGCCAACCAACCTTTACAAACTGTCTGAGTAGGACAATGATTAAGCTATGCATTGAGGCCTCTACACCACTCATTATGGTTTAGTCGCTTCTTCCGGTTCGTTATCTATGATATTCTTCATCAACCTCCCCATTGAGTGAACAGGTGCGAGAAAGCCAGAGGCTTCCCCTTATTATTACCTACATGATGTCGACTTACTTAGCATACTAGCATGCAACGTACGTACCAATCCCCATACATTTGAACATAGTTTAAAACGTGACTTTCACTCCACAAATAATGTTTTTCATAGACAAAACGTTTTTTACGTTATTCTTCTTTTTAAAAATAAACTAACCCTAACGTCCTTAGAGCGATGTAAGCTGGAAATCTGTATTAGCGGGACAATCCACTTTTTCTATCTTCAATTTTATAGAGCACTAACTCTCCCTATTTTTAAGAGATTTGCTTAGCAATTGCAAATGGAGAAAAGCGATGGAGGAGGACGAGATGACGGCTCTGAGTGAGGCCAAACCAAACATGGGAGTTGGTGCCTAAGCCAGACGATGTAAAGCCGATTTCCTGCAAGTGGATATACAAGGTGAAGACCCGGTTAATCCCGGGTCAATCGAAAGGCTCGACTCGTAGCAAGGGTCTTTTCGGAGCAATATGGATTAGATTACGATGAGACGTTTAGTCCAGCGACGAAGATTACAACCGTACGGGTCCTACTCGCACTTGCAGCAAGTAAAAGCTGGAAACTCGGGAAAATGGCTGCGAAGAATGCCTCCCGGTGAGCTAACGTGTTTGCCGCTGCCTTTTTGAAATTGCGTTCCTTGTTCCCCGTCCTAGGATCCCATAGTGGAGGCTCCGCTTCTAAGGATCTCTAAAGTAGATCGCCGTAATGCGAAACATAGTGAAGCTGGGCCCTTGTTAGCATGAACAGTAAATAGTGGAGTTGAGGCGGTGAAACAATGCATTCGAAATCCCTAAATACTGAACTTGGTAGCGAGCATATAAGGAAAGAAAGAGAGGTTTATGCCTAAAGAAATCAAAGTAAATAAGGTTTTCGGGCGAAAGCATTTAACTGCTTCGAAATCGGCTCTGCAGCACCACTTGGATATGATGATCCTAGACCACTTCTACTCAATGAATAAAGGAAGTAAAGAGTTGAATGTCTCAGGAAAGATGTGACCTACTGATACGCCATATCAAAGTAAAATAAAGTATCTTTAGTGTCCGTTAGTCCCTAATCTATCCCAGTCCTCTATTCCGAAGTTCAAAACCTCAATTCCCATCAACATCAGAAGCAGCTTAGGACTAAGCGACGCCAGTGGGAAATGCATCGAACATGTTGACTCCTAACGAATATACATAGCACTTACATAAGCCTAGATCCATTGGACGCAGACTTAGGAACAACACAAAGCGGATTTTCATCCTCAGTGGAACGAGACACCAACGATGCTTTATAACGAAATGGGACAGTTGGATTGCAATATTACAGACAGACTTCTTCTTACAGAACCTTACTCTTCTGTGCTTTACCACTATTACGATTGGGCCCCTATTACTAGGAGAATATTTTATCATCGACCAGCTGAGTCATCTTCTCATAATAATAAAGAGCCTTTCCCACGCAAACACACAAACACGGAGGGATAGCTCTAAAGCCCATAAACCAAACCTACAGGGATCCATCTGTAGCTACCTGGACTCTATTGCCTTGAGTTGTATAGCGTCATTGGCTTCCAATTTCTTGGATTTTCACCAGTAAACACTGGTAATTAAGACCTATAGTTAGGGCTCGGCCCATGATTAGCCACTGGTCGCAATTTACGAGCCGAGATGACTACTGTGAATGCTCCCCTTTCCTTAAAAAGAAGCTTATCCTGGTGATTGCATATCTCCTACAAAGAAAGCCATGAGCATCTCTTTTATACCTATTTGTCTCTTTCTAGTCCTATTCCATCCACCAACATCTTGCCTTTAAAATCGTTGAACCAATTGGCTTTAGGAGGAAAACGGCTCTCGAAGGAGAATGTTTTTATACATGGGTTCAACCATAATTCCGAGCGAGCCTTAGGAGCCATCACACTCCCTATGAAGTTCGGGGAACTCGAAACATTGGTAGGTAAAATTCTATGTAATTGACGCGGACACTTCCTACAGAGCCTTGCTTGGAAGGCCGTGGTTGCATGAGAATGGCCTTGTACCTTCAACACTACACCAATGTGTTAAATACTTGCATGATGGTGAGCAAAAGGTCATCAAGGGTGATCCCCAACACTATGGGGTACACGAAGTAGAATTAGAAGAAATAGACCGATTTTATGCTCCAACCTCACAAAGGAGTACTTCTCCCAGCTTAAGGCCAAGAATTGCAAGTCGCGAAGAGCGTGATGAGAAACCGAGGTTGAAAGAAAGGTCTAAGTCCTCGTGTGCAGTAAAAACTCCCATTTATATCAAGTCCTCTGATGAAGAAGATGAGAAAGAGAGGCAAAAGGGAAAGTGGTGCATAAAGAGTGACTCAAAAGAAGAAGAGCAAAAGCCAAAGAATGCCGTCCATATATATGACACTGAATCAGATGAAGAGTTTTATGGCGGTGGAGAAGATTCAATGGCCATTGAACAAGTTCCCATAGGTTATTACAAAGAACTTACACCAAGGGAAGTGTATCAAATTAAAGAGCTGGAAACCTTCTATGTTCCACCAAAGGTGGAGAAAGTTCAAGGAAGGTTGGTATTTCATAAGGGGATCTTATTCTACAAGGCCGAAAACATAGACCCGTCGGGCAATCCCCTTGGCTCAAATAATTGGGGGAAATGGTTGAAAGAGGAAGAGGAAGAGTATGAAATAATAGAAGTGATGGGCTATTACAACCAAGGGTTGATAAATCTATTCCAAAGAACCCGCTGTTTAGAGCCTATCTCAAAAATAAAGGCTAAAACATTTCAAAACTTGTGGAATGGAAAATCCAGACGGATAAGAGGTTTGGATGGAAAGATTAAAAACACTAAAGGTTTGGGTTTTCAGAAGCCTCAAAGAGAAGCTTCGTTCATGGAGTGTCATATGGTTGGGATAACACCCATAGGATAAAATGTGGAAGATGAAGATCTGATACAAGTAGCAAAGAATGCTCCCCAAGAATTGGAAGACGGAGGCCAGAATACCATTGATGACCTCCTGAAGATAAATTTAGGCACAGAAGAAGATCCACGCCCAACCTTCATAAGTGCATCACTTCCTCTTGAAAAGCAAGAACAATTGAAGAAGCTTTTAACGGAATATAGAGATTGTTTTGCGTGGAATTACACGGAAATGCCAGGGCTTGATCCGGCCTTGGCATCTCACAAATTGAAGATATATCCAAGTGTAAAACCTGTCAAACAAGCCCCGAGGCCTTTTTTGTTCGTAACATGCCTACGTTACTCACTGGGCAGATATTGAGCTCAAATTCGAATACTTGGGTGAATTCCGGTAAGGAGAAGCGAACTTTACTCCTGCTTAAAATGAGTAGCCGGGTTATACTCCAATCGCTGTCACTCTTCTTTTTCAAGGAAGAGAAGACGGAGTTATAGCTGGAGTTACAGGAATAATTAATCCAAAGAAGGAAAGAGCGGTCTTAAGGGACTAGTACTAATAACTCTGTCGTAGGGCGGTAAGGCAAGGAAGTCTGACTTCGGGGTATCCGTGAATGAAGTAGCCCCGATAACTCCTACTCGTCTTTTTCGTTATACGCCTTTACCTACCCCGCGGCTGGAGTTGACTTCTTCTCGGCCCGCGTTTATCGTATATAGCGCTTTATTTTAGTTAACCCTGCGGTATTCTCTTATTCGGGACGAAGACTAATATAACTCCAAGTCCTACTCCCAGTTGGTTAGTCTTCCACCCCCTTCGAACGCGCTGGTCAATTACAGCCTCCGAAAAGAGCTTCTTTCTTCCCTGCTCCTAGTCCTTATAACGCGGGTGGATATTCCGTATGTATTAAATATGCATTCCTAATCGGAGTTCATTACCCTAATAGTAAGCATAACTGGAAGCATTCTAAGGTCTTAATGCATTTAGCCCATCCCCGAGAAACTCCAATACTTCTAACAATCCAGCGAATGCGCTCTAAGAAAGAAAGATTCCCCAGATCCGATACGGCTAAGAAGACTACGATCCATCTTTCCCGCCCCATTTCCCGGTGTCAGATAAGTCTCAATTCACGGACAGTTACCTATCTTGCCCTAGGCCTATGCCTTCCTTTGTTCTATGGCTTCAGACCTTGAGTTATACATCGACTAGAAAGGGCTTTCAATCGTCCAAGTTGCCCGTGGGCGTCATCTCACGTGACATTTTGCGTGGGCATCGATCAGATTTCCTAAATCATTGTTGTCGGGGAGGTATAATAAATTTACTATTGGGATCTCTGATGCTTAGTATTCCTGACTTAGGAAAGAGAGTCTTTTATACCACCTATCTATATGGCAAGAGAAAGAGCGCAAGACTTATGCTTTTGCAGTTTTGGATGCTTTTAATAGAATAGTCCCGGGAAAATAGAAATAGTGGATTTTTTTTTTTTTTATTTCCTACAAAAATTAATATTATTATTATTATTAAGTCGTCTAGTGTTTGTTGTGTGTCATGTATCTTTGTGTTTTAATGCAATTCCAATTTAGTGAACTATATGGCCTGCTTGCCTGATAAAAGCCAGAGCATTGATTAAGTAACTTATGTATCATACTACGCAACTTGGATCTCAAAGTAAGGGTAATACTAAGTATCATAGTTTTAGTTCTCATGATGCCATTTATTATTAGTTTAAAGTAATTCAAATTCTAAATATAAGTGCGGGTAGCCTGATAAAAGGCAGACCTTTGAGTAAGGAACTTGGGGCGGTGAGCCCGAATACTAACCACTAGCATAAAATTGTTCATGGTGTTATTATGGTGTTGTTGTCTTTGAGTGGGTTCCAAACAATCTCAAGGTATTAGGATAAGGTTAGCACAATAATGTGTATTTTCTAATGATTATCCCAGGTCAGGTAGGTAGTACACATTGTAGTGTATTTGGTGTATTGTGTGTTTGATTTTTTGTATTTCCTCTAGAAGGTGCTTTATTTTTAGTTGTCATCACAGTATGCCTTCTTTTCTTTCCCTTGCTTGTGAGGTAGTCTCATAACTTTTCACGTATAGGCATGGGAAAATAAATATCACTCACTAATTTCGATAAAGCATGTGAATCGCTATAAAGAAGCGTTTCCCTTTGATTTGCCCCCAGTGAGTCCCCTCTTTCTCTTTAAGGCCATCGAAAAACCTAGACGAAGGACTAACGATGTGAGGTGATTAATTCGGGGAATTCTTTCTCTATACTGGGGATTTACGAAGGACTAAGGCCAACGTGAACCTCCCTAGAAGAGGTAGCTTCAGACTTATCAGGTACCCTGGAACTATTTAAATCTAGGATTTTAGCACTAGTTCTGTATTTGCTCATTTTCATTTATTATGTTTGCCAGTCCAGTCTCTTTTCAAGGCCGGATATTGCTCATGCAATTGGTGTTGTGAGTCGCTTTCTCTCCAATCCAGGTAAAGAGCACTGGGCAGCTGTTAAATTATCCTCAGGTATCTAAAAAAAACTTCTAGAGTATTTTTGTGTTTTGGTAATGGCAAGCCTTAGATGGGTACACAGATGCAGATATGGCTGGTGATGTTGATCAATTGAAACGAGTGAACTTTGATCCCCTTTACTTGATTGATAGGAAAGTTAACCTTGGCTATATTACGAAGAGCCTTACTCTATCATATAAAAAGATTTACACGTTGCGAAGAATGCAGACTGGACTAAACCAAGGAAGTTAGAATCTGGCAATGCATCAAAAGGACTCTCTCTTACGAAATCCAATCGGACAATATTGGAGAGACCCTTGCTTGCTACAGAAGAGAAAGAGTTCTGCTATTATAATAACTTGAGTGAGCAAAGCAAGACGCGAAGCTCTTCCGCAGCTGTGGCATATCTTTCATCAATCAGAACGAAGGGCTTGTCCCAGTTGCTCTTTTCTGTTGGTATTTCCAGTGAATAAGATCAAAGAAGCGTTTCAATCTGGAGTTCTTTCTCTGATGAGAAGGCTAGAGGTTGAAAAAGGAGTGAAAGTTAGGCGCGAAGCGGTGAGCTCAGCTCTGAGACTTGCGCCTTTCTAGCTAATAAAACCTCTGCGACCAATCCCCACATTAGAACTCCGCGTTGTGGAACTAGGACATATGTCCCTCCCGCATATTCCCTAATAGTGCTTCTCGGAAGGCCGCCTTAACTCGGATTGTCCTTTGAGAGTATTCCCTATTAGGTTAGGGATTTTTATTGGTTGGTTAGGTATTTTTCTCATTCCCTTCGTATTGCAGTAAGTATGCTATTCCCAATGTGTCTTTAACTGGAGAAAAGACCCTCAGATCTGTTGGATTTTTGAGAGGAACGCGTTAGGGTAGGAGTCTTTGATCATCTCTGAATAAAGTATATATGTTGTAATGATAAGAAGATGTTCCGTGTATAAATCCCTTATATAAAGTCAGTATAATATATTAGCAGATTGCCATTATTTCTATCTATATCATTTTTATAAACTCCAGACTTGAGTCCCGGAACCAATGTTGAGATATAATTCCATATATCGAAACACTGCTTTCCAACCTATCTCTAGACCGACGGATTTACCTGTTGACCAGGCAGTCATACCAATACAAATTTCGAGAGGAGAGACCGAGAGTGTTTAACAGACAGCTGACAGCTCGCGATGGAGAGATTTCTTTCCAGTTGACAGAAGAGCGATTGCAATCTTTAGAGAAAAATAGACCTCGCCGCACTTTTTTATTATTAATAGATGTGTCTTCTTCCTTCTCAGATGGCCCGCATGTGGTCGAGAATGCTTTATATTCGGAAAGTGGTTTGTCTGCCTATCTCTGATGCCTCTTTTTCAGCAGTCCCCCTCGGTCTCCTACAAGTTGGATTTTTTCCTTCTTGCTCCCACGATTCCTGATCTCTTTTATCTTGGTTGAGCTCTCTCTCAAGGGGTATGTAGAATCCTTTTTTAGTGAACGGAGCCAGCAAACCCATAAAGCGTATTCCGAGTAAACAAAGGGTTCTGAAGCGAAGCGGCTAGATAAATAATAGATCTATCGAATATAAAAAGAAAAACGAGAACGACGACTTTTTCTTCAATGGCAGAACGAACGGGCCTATTGCCACCCCAATAAAAAACCTTTTGGTTCTCCACCCAGCCTGCAATACAACCCAAGGAGCTTACCACAGAGGTTGTTGTGTACACTGTTGTCCGTCCTGCTTTCTTAGAAAAAGCGTAGCTGTGTTTGGTTTGAGGTGCTTCCATTTAATATTAATACTCATTCCATTTACAGGGCATGCTGAGAAGGAAGGTGCCAAAACCCTATAATCCACGTGGCGCTAGCTCCTCTGAAGTGTTTCCAAAAGAGGTTAAAGTTAATTGGGGCAGTGGCTGCCGGTAACAGCAGCAGGAGCTCAGACCCGTTGGATCCGTCTCTTGTCATGGTCCATGGGCAAGCCATTCCAGCTCGTGGGTTTTAGATGCTTACCAAGCTTAACCACCTAAATTGTTCCAACTCCCAATTTGTTGGTAAAATCCCAATTGGCATAGCCAACCTCAATTTCTTGGTCTCGCTTGACCTTTCCTGCTATTTCGTTGGTGTCCTTAATTTTTATTTAGTATTACAAGAACGTTGTCTACGTACATTAGTCACTAAACTGAGTTTAGGGAACTCTATATCGATCATGTTAATGTCTCAGGAACTGAGCGGTGTGGAGCGATTATAAGCAGAGTTAGTCCCGTTCTTGCTTGCCATTTTTGAATCTGGAACATTGTCATCTTGAAGGTACTATTGACTCTTGAATAGTCAATTTTGATTTTCCCAGACTTAGGCGCGAAGCCCAGACAGAAGAATGGCATGAACCATAAAGTCAAGATTCTACAGAAAGAAATATATTATACAGAAATACAGAAAGGAATAGTTCAGAATATCATAGTTCTCCTCTATCTAAAGGAATCTAACAAACCAATGAATAAGGATTTGGGAAATGGGAACAGCTTAAGCAATAGGAACCCTACCTACCTAAACACTTTAGCCGCCCAAGGAGAGAGATTATGCGGTCGAGACCAACCCTTGAAAGAGAGAAACCTGAAGAAAAAAGGGAAAGAAAAGAAGCATGTAGCCGTGTCGGAGAAAGTCGAAAGCCGAGATAGTTAATTGAGTAGCTAGCTCTCTAAACTACTAGTCGGAGTCGAAAGCTAGGCGGCGCAAGCCGACCTATAAGAGAAATAAGTAGCTGCCCAAGCAACTAGTGAAAAAAAAAACCCACTATTCCCGGAGCAAGGTAAGAAAGGGAGCTAGGTTGTCCTACAAAGCGATATCTTTTATTCTTTGCTTTACAAAACCATTTCTATATAAAGCTGGAGCAGGGTTTTCCGGAACTAGGTTTTAAGCTCCTGCTTTATATAGCTCAGTAAGCTCAGTTGGACCAGTGCTTGTTCGACTCCCAGCAGCTTGAGACTTCTCTGCGGCTCCGGGTAATGGAACGAATAGGCCAGTTTCTAATGCCCAACCAAAGACCTAGCTTCTTAGGAAGAAAAATAACCTTCCCCAAGCTCAGAAACAGAATGCCCGGTTGCCCAGGTCTTTCAGCTTTCAGGGATAACTTAGTATTTCAGGTTTGAATGAGGTGAAGGTGAGAGGAGGAGTAACTGCCAGGATAATGTAATTCACATACACTAAAAAGTAGGTGGTCTCGGTTGGGGAGTGGCCAATGAAGAGTGAATTGTCAGATTGAGAAAAAAGGCAGCCCAGTTCAAGGAAAGAAGATCTCAAATGAGACTGATCGAAAGTAAGAAGCTTTGATTAGATCAATCGTACCAACCTTATGAAATTCCGCCTTTGCTTGAATATTTAATCTTCGGATCAGCAGTGTTATCCATCTACTGGTGCGACCCAGCATATAACAGCCTGGAGTCTATTACCTCTAAGGCCGGGTAAGGAAGCACACCATCTGTGTTGGCAATGGTAACCATCTTCCTAAAGGTCATAGCTTGATTCAAACTCAAAAAGGATCTTTACCTTTCAATAAAGAGAGTACTTCAAATGAAAAAGAATCTCATTTCTTTCAACTTACCAAAGATTTGAATTGCTCATTTACTTTCCCCCTTTCATTGGATTGGCTTTATCTACGTTATCAAGAATTAAAAAAAAAAGATACTACACAAAGGTCCGAGGAAGGGAGGTACAAATGCTGGAATGGTTGCAGCAAGAATTAAAGTGGAAAACCGCAGGAAGGAGACTATGAGACAAGAGCTAGAAGGGAAGATAGCCAATCTGGATGCGAAGTATGAGAGCCATCTTTCTTGTATAATTCTCCCTTAGCACACACCTCATGCATTAGAGGGGAGGGGTAAGCTTTTTCAAAAGAATGGGCAAATAAAAAAATCCAACTAGCTATAGGCGGGCAGTAGGTATAATAGAAAGGAAGCTTGGAATGCGCCCTTTGCCTGGCCGAGCGAGATCTTCCTTTTCCTTGACAAAAGGTGAGGTAAGGTTAGGCGTCTCACTGAGCTACTTCCGACAATGAAATCTTTGTTGAGGGTTTCCAACGCCTCTCACAAACCAGAAAGACGTATCACACTTCTTACAAGCTATAAGCTATTACTTACGCATATGCCTATCACGTATCCCTGTCCCTAGCTAACCCATGACCACAAATACTTAGTTCCTTGCCACCTACTTCTCAGTCGACTTACTTGTTGGCTAGTTTGAACTTTAACTAGACCTAAGAAATCTACCTCGGCTGGGTTCTAGTATTATCCTAAATATACAGGAACGGGGACGGGAACATCGCTGGATCAGTAAGCGGTTTCAGTAAGGATTGCTTCCTTCGTCACGCTACAATAAATGGATTCTTCTCCCCTGCTTCCCAATCCCAAGGGTATGATTCCCTTGTTCAGAAGCGCCGACTTTACTTTACTATAGAAGAAGTGCTTTTTTTGACACAAGGTAATGCTAATTCAAGTGCCACAGCGTATTCGTAGAAAAGCCAACGGAGAGAGGCAAGCGACCAGGAACTGCTATGTTTTAGCAGTGTGCAGGTTTCACGGGGGGTAGGCAAAACCCCTGGTTGGGCATCGAGGTAAGACGTTCCCGCAAGAACAATAAATCGGGCACGGCCCCTTGAAAATGTTGCTCAAGCAACGTCTTTATTTTTTAGAATAAAAAGGGTGGGATAGTAAGGTTTTACACCATACTAAAATCAAGCAGCAGACATTTTATTTAAGCCCCCTGTATCTTAACAATTAGAAAAACCGCTAGAAATAGGTGAATACTACTGCGGGCCGGGTTGATGAGTTGCACGTAAGAAACGATCCTGCACATTTGCAAAAAGGAACAACATTATAACCTATTACGTTCTAGAATTTGGTAACTTAAAGAAACCTCGGAGTGAACATGGTAAGTCTCGATAGGTGAAATCTTGATTAGGTCATGAATGTTCCAATCAGTAGCAAGGGTGACCGAGACAGAATGGTACAAGCTCTACTCTAATGAAATGGAAAAATAACTCCAAATTGAGCCAGTGAGTAACTACTAACGTTACGAGCAAAAGACAGCATACCCAACCAACAATGGGCTATCAAGGGAACAGCATGCAATTTCAGGAACCATAGAATTTCAGCAGAATTTCAAATAGGCAAGGATGAAGCCCTGCCGGTTGAGTTAGAGTAGAGGTGGGGAAGATCGGTTAGTCCTGAATACCAGAATGAATCGTTGATTGATTGCATCTACAGTTGGTTTAGTTTCTGTACCCGGCACTCTGCTTGCTTCGTATGGCTGATCCGTCTCCGTTAGAATTTCGTGTCTGGTTGTACCGGAACTCTTGTTTACTCGCTTGACCTGCACCCGCTAACCGACAAATGAGTTGAGTCAGCTAAACAGTAATCTTAATCCCCGGGTATTAAACACAATCATTAAAAAGTGTGCCGAAAAGAGAGAATTGACTCTGATCCGCTTACCGTTAGAGCAAGAAAGGCAGCGAGTTGCCCTATAAACAAAGCGCCGAACTGTGCTATGGCTGTGGAAAGTGACCTGCTTCATTCACAGGCTTCCCGCTTGAAGTAGCACTTGAACGGAACTGGACTGCCCTAGCTTACTGAAAGGAAATCTCCACTATCAATTCAGAATAGTTAATGAAAAGAGAAAAGTTAATGAATATCATATTAAGATATAGTTTAGTAAATGAAGTTCCTAAATCTATAGTGTTTTTTTTTTAAGGAAATGCCGGAAGTTAACAAGCGACGGACTAGGTACGTAGAGCTTGGGCCATATGACGTAAGGGGGACAATTGAGCCAAGTAAGCCTTCTTTGAGGCAGAATCCGCCCCTGACTTCAATATATGGCAAATGGATTCCCGCTGCGCGCCTTACGAGTGGTGTTCCAAGTTTGTATACATGTATAGAAAATCTTCTTTGAATCACTGTATCTTTTTTCGGTTTTAGTCCGGTCAAGACTTATGAGGATGATGAGCCCTGCTGCGCCCTTCAAAGCGCCGCAGTTTAGTATACGCTTAGGTAAAGTTATCATTTCTTCCTCGCCAATGCTAATATATAGAACACTTAGAGGAAAGGCCAAGGCGGGGGTTTTTAAGGGGGAATATCGCGAAAAACTCAATATGGCACGAAAAGGAAATCGTTTATCGGGCAGATGCTCATTTGTGGAGATTAAGAACACTAGGCTTAGACTTCAACTAAGCTTTTACTTTGATATTGGAAGTCAGCCCGCCCCTTTTAAGCTATCATCGTTTTTAGCCATTTCCTGGGGTAGCTATAATTTATAAGAAAAATCGACTTTCACCCAGGAAAACATATCTCTTTTTCCAAAGAAATAAGACATAGTAATGAAAACTCTCTATATAAATAGATAGCCAAGTGATTAATATGAGGCCCTATACAACCTTGATCTGTATGTTAGAAAAAAAACCTTTTTCTTTATTTTGCCTGAAGTATCCTCCAAACGAGCACATGCCCTTGGGAAGCACTGCTATGAAAAGTAAAGACCCGCACTTGCTTGCAAGGTATTTTCGAAATAAAGATAACGTTTGGGCCAGACCGGCTGCCTTCCTTGAGAAGCTGGTTTATAAGTAAGTTGAAAGTAAAAATAAGTAGCCCCAGCCAGTGGAAAGAATAGGATGGGTATAACAGACCAAACGTAGAATACAAGGCTCGATCATCACAAAGAAACGTTGAAAGCCAAGAAGACTAGAGTTGGCAATAGGTAACAAAGAAGACAAACGAATAGAAAGAGAAGAGCAAGCAAATAAACTCATATTCTAGTGAATAGCACCAAAGAGAAATCCATTTTTTCTTATATACTATACGCCGCCAAATATACGAAAAAGTGTCTTATATTAGATCGACCAGGATTCGCCTCGTACCAGTGCATCGCTCTACGTGCCTCACCTCCAGGCGGCTTCACCACTTCGCTCACCTCTCCCAAGCCGCGTCCGTCGCTCCCGGGGTAATATATTTACCTCATACTTATCTCTGGCTACCACCAAACTCTTTCCTCCGACACACTGTGCGAAAATTCACCCAGGAGTACTTAAAAGGAGCATTTCTCTTTCTTTATTTACATAGGGGTTATTCTGCCTTAATACCTTCAAAACGGTCCGGAGGTGGCTAACGAGGCTATACACCAAGGGGTAGAAAAGAAAGAAACACAGGAGCGAGGAAACAAACTTACTTACCAATCCACAGGCATAGTCTATCAAAAAACTGTGTGAAAGCAAGCACTACCACACTGAATGATAATATGCACATTTCCCAAAAGTTCCCTTTATTTTCGTACCTTGTATTCGAACCATCAATAAGGAAGGCCTAGACCTCAACTCCCTACGCCTAGCTGAACGCGTTGTAATAATAAGGCTGATCGTAGTAAGAAAAGAGTACCTGACGACGACTTCCCAAGAACTAAATGTAAAGAATTTCGAAATGAACTTCTTTCCTTTTTTATTAAATAAAAGAGCTACTGGTAGCCCGCCCATAGGAGGAGATTGACCGCCGCAGTAGGCATTTTACCGCGAGTTAAGGTGTGTGTTCATGTCCTCTGTTCTCTACTTTTTATCGTAATTAGTGTTTTATACTTGTTTTGCCTTAAACTTTCGCTTGGCTTGTGAAAAGCAGCATTCATTGAAAAGTTCAACTTTCTGATGTGAAAATCCCTATTCAAAAGTTTCCCTAACTTTTATCTATAAGCGAGTAAATCCTATGTCAAAGTCAATCTATTCAATAAGTCGTACACACTCCCAACAAGCGACGGATTGAGCTGCACTTTAGAAAGAAAGTACTGAAACTCGAGTAAAGCTCCCCTCATGCTTTGAATGCATTGGCTAAAAAGAGGACGAGGATCGGATAGGATCGGTCGGGTTGGGGACCCTCCCTTGTAACCCTGGGGCGGGATCTTCTTACTTTTTTTCTGTTTCTTTAGAGCTCTGCTATTTAGAAGACTCGGCTAATGAACCTTAATTCCTCTACCCACTAGAAACTAGAAATAGGGCCCTACCGAATACCCTTGTTTTTTCACCTGCCCCCGGTCCGTCTTCCTTCGGACTAAATAAACCAGGCTCGGACTCGGAGTTGACCCTGCTACCCACTGGTAGGATCCCCTACCTACCAATAGATAGGACTGTAGACTATTCTTTTTTAAGCTCGGGTCAAGCTTACCGGTCTCTTTCAACTCATCGTATTTTTTCTTCTTTTTGAGGTCTCTATACTAAGGAATTATTCTTATATTATGTTTTTTTTTAGCCAGGGCCAGGCGCGCAGCGAGGAGGAAAGCACCATAAGTTCGAGTGAAATAAAATCATCCTTTTGGGTGCCAGCTTGAAAGCTTTCAAGGCATCTTACTTAAAGTCTTCTCCCAACTCAGGAACATGGGACCAACCTTCCCTACTTGTGATCACTGAGCTGAACTGATGCTACTCGTTGTGCCGAACCGAGGCAGGTATGAGAATGGAACTCACTCTAGTCAAAAAGCAGGAGGTTGATGGGTGCCCGAGGAGAATGGACTAATTTCTTTGGAACTAGCAAGCATGACGGTAAGCCCTTTAGTAGCGAGCTGGATTCGAACAAATATTTTATATAGTAGGTCTAGTGGCATGAAAGAAAGAAATGTTGAAAGGGAAGGAAAATTGGTAGTAATCTAGAGAGATACCTTAATGGCTAAGGAACAACCTTCTGAGGCCAGAAAGCAAGCAGATACGGCTGCTTCTACAGGTGGCATAAAAGGAAATGGCATTAAGGAGGACAGCCTGCTTTCTTAGATTTCGTTGGTTGGTAAGTAACCATAGGCTTGCTCCATACACTCTTTCTCTATCTAGAGATTTTATTAAATGAAGGAATCCCTAATTACTTGCTACTAAATGATGGAATCCCTAACTACCTGCTACTTTATTCACTGGAGAGAAAGTTGTCCTATGGGAACTGGAAGAACAATACGAATCGGAAGAAAAAGAAAGGCTTAACTGTACTTTTATGTGTAAAAGAGATAAACAAACGTTCAGGTGCCCGGATTTCTGCAATTAAGGTTCTCATTTACTAAACCTATAGTTCATGCTGGTGATACATTACACATTGTAGCAAGTATCCTTGAAGCTCTACAGGCTCATGTACTACGAGTATTATATACATATGCTAAATTTACTATCACGTATTCTCTGCGTGTGGAGGGTCGAACTGAACCTCTTCGCGTGACCCTAAATCAGAGTATACGAATCACTGATTCCTTTGGAAATAAAGTGAAAGTTGTCAATGACTTTAACGTTTCGTTTTGTTATCTCTCTTTTCTCAAAGATTTCATGAAGAACGAAAATTAAGAAGAAAGTGGCGTTCTATTCTCTAGTGTTTCACTATAACTTTCCAGTAGCATTACCTCCTCGTGCCATTGTATGAGTAGAACGTTAAGCTAGCCTATTAGGTGTTATACTTTTACCAAAAGCAAAGCTATATCTCTATACCCAAAGTAGCACTAAATGGACCAAAATAGCCTTCATGTCACTTTCCTAAAGAAAGCCTAAATGCAATAAAAAGAAAGAGCAAGCGAGCCACGTTGCGTGCCGTGATCAACTACAAGAAATAAATCTTATCGCTTTTTACCGACCTGGGGGCTATCTATGGTTTAATCGGTACCAAATGCATACATACAAGACGAGGCTAGCTGTGTTTAGTTTCATTGGCATGGTAAGCTAAATTAATAAGTATCAAATTCGCGGTTTATTGCAGTAAGCATATTTCGTTACTGACATACTTGTAAAAGCTAGACGTGCAAGACTTCAAATATCTATGCCATCATATGTTTGGTTTAGTTAGGGAAATAGTTTAAGCCGCCATCATAGGCCAAAACAACCTTGTATACCTCTTAGATATATAGCATACCCTATTTTATGCAATGTACTCTATATACATACACTCGTACCTTTTTTTACTTATCAAGAGCTCTTTCGGGTCCAGTAGAAGAGTAGCCTAGTTCGGCATTGCGCCTGTGAACGAACCTAGCTGATACTATGATAGCGATAGCACGCACCGAATTTTGCGGATGATCATCTCATATGAGAATATAGAGCCTAGATTAGATAGTCGTCTCGAGGTAGTCCTCCCTTCGAAAGGAAATAACAATGGAAGGCCCAACGAGATACACTGTATTTAGAGCCTTGCTTTCTCGCTCGTAACATTAGTAGTTACTCGCTGGGGTGTAGATACGGTAACCTACTCCGTAGAGTATTTCGGGCAAAAGGTGCTACTCTTTTCACCAGTCACTATTGCCACTTGACCAAAGAGGCCCTGGTTACGTACGTTATTTCTTTCAAAGCAGACCAATTTCGTTATAAGGGAGAGGCACCAGCGTCCTATACCGTAAGTAAAGTCACGAAAGGGGCACCGGCGTCCTATACCGTAAGTAAAGTCACGAACTTTGCTTGCTACGTTAGGTAAGTAGCTTGCCTGGAAACCGTGGTACTTGTACTTGGGTAGGTCGGGGGGGGTTTGACACATAGGAGAGTTCTACTTATTTTTGAAAGATTCCTTTCTCAGCAGATATTGACTTTATCAATTCTTTCAATTGCTCATCATGCTTCTGTACCTGCTCCTTCGAATAGCAGACACCACTGGGTAGGGCTAGGGCAGGGCCTACTCCAAAATACCCTAACTCAGGCGCATCCTGAATCTCCTTTGCCAGCCTTCTAACCTGTAGTATTGTCTCTTTCAACCTGTAGTATTGTTATGGTACATAAATAAGGTGCATGATAGATAGAACTCTATCGACTGATATTTGTTGGCTGCTGAAGGATCTTGTGTGCTCTACGAGTATAAAGAATTTGAAACTAGTAAAGTTATCCATGTGCAGAAATTGAATGACTACTTTGACCTGGCCCCAATTTGACGAATCCCAGTACGTTGCTTTCCCGTATAAATACACCAAGGTAAGTCCCTGAGACTTATTATATTGACACAGCAGTAGTGCTGGTTCTACAGGTTCATGTAACTCAACCTCTTGGTGACGTCCTCTTTTCCACTGGCCAAGAAGATACCATCGAGAAAATACTCTAAATAGCGTGTAAGAAGCCTAGGCCCCAGAATTGAGGAGTTTCTCCTTGCCTTAAAAATACCAATTTTCTAACTGAGTGAGCTACTAGTTCAATTAATTGAACCTCTTTTCTAAGGGGCTTTACAGTACAGGTTGTTTTGGCTATTTACGTAGCAAGCAGAGTCATCTCTTACCAGTTATCATTGATGGGATCCAATATGTACTTGTATCCTGGTTATCTAAAGTAAGGTCAACCTCATAGCAGTATGGAGTAATTAATAAAAGGCCTCAGCCAACTAGCAAGCTGCTTGTCCAGGTCGTACCAGACCATACATTTGTTTGAACTTTTACAAGTAAAAGTCAATTAATTACTTTTGAGGACAAGACTGCTCCTAAAGTTCAGTGCACAAACCTTACCAATGTATGAATCCTCGTATCTCTTGGAATTTTTGATCTGGCCGCCTGCTTTTCCTTCATGGGCCACTGCTGCAACAGGCACCGGTTCAGGCAGTAGCAAAATTCTTTGCATTAGATTAATTTCACTCTTTAGTGTGAATTGATTGATGAAAATGGGTCAAAGCCGAGTTTCTGCTGTACCAAATGATGTCTAAGATGATAGTGGGTTCACCCGCATTCTAAAGCATACAAAGCGCCTTATCAAGTAGTGCCCGGTTCATCCGCCACTCCATTCTTTTGTGGAGTTCCATCCAACCTTAGCCGTCCCAGGCCAAATGAATGCTCGTAAAAAAGAAGAAACAGAAAGGTTGTCGATGTATATAGACAAAGAAAGTTGCTCCTTCTGATCTATTTGATTCTTCCACCCAGCGAGAAAACGGCTGAGCGTGCTAACGCGCAACGGCTTTCGAGCAGCGCCGTTGCTTGTTGGGGTCTTGATCTTCCGCATATAGCCTCCTTTCTCCCTCTGCTTAAAACTCAGCAAGTAGGTAAGCGTTGCCTAAGCCAGTAAGTGAAACTAGCCAGGCCAGTACCAAGCCCAAGACAGTAAGCGAGCCCGGAAGTAATGAGAAAAGTGAAGCTATAAAACGAGTACCAGTAGTAAGCCAATCCCGGGGATACTAATAAGTAACTCGGCCAAAAAGGGAAGAATGAACAACAGGAGGCGAACGGTTAGGAGTGAGCAGAAGGACACGTGCTGTATGAACAAAGAAGGTGAGGCTTTTGTGAGAAATATAGCGATGTCTCGTCGAAAGCTGTGGGGGTAGTTCCGCGAGATGAGCTAGACTATTCCTTTAGGCAAGAAAAGGGATCTTCTCCAATGAGTGTAATGAACCGATTGCTTTGCTTTTAACTTTGGAAATTCTGTATGCAGTTCAGCCCGATACACTAATCTAGATATATGCGCAGACACTGGTGAGTATAACAGCTATGTATTTTCAGAAGTAGAGAAATTTTCATGCGAGCAGAGCAGAAAGAGTATTGACCTACGCCTATTTTCTTTTATGTGATTGCCGGCTTATGAATATCTCGCTTCCTGCTTAGAAAGCCTAAGCGCGTTGGGGCTAAGCTAAGGTTACGTCCGACCTATCTATTGCTGATAATTCATTTTTATGCGTAACTAAAATATAAGCTTTTTTCAGTCTCGCTTGAGTATTTTTTTTTCGTATGAAACTGAAACAAATCCACACGTGCCTACTAAACTCACCAACGCAGCAAGCTAGACCCCGGCAAGCAATAGGTTAAGTTTTTAGAGAGAAGATCTTTCCATATACGATCCAGTTCTACATCTTAGCGCTGAACTAATGAATAGAGATTGAGCTTCACTTCGCGAGTCGGGGCATCACTTAGTAAAAAGTGCTAGCGTTGACAAGAGATGAGCTAAAGAGGGGCAGTTAACCAGACAGACCCTACCACATACAGACAGCAAGCAAGAGCAGTGCCGGTGGAGGAGTAGGATTAACTTGAGTAGTAGTAACCTTTCTTCTGGTCTGCAACTTCTCAAGACTTTCACGCAATTCATCACCCGACTGAAAGTCATCATCATCTGAAAAGCTAAAACATTAATTTGAATATAAAACATCTAATTCAAATAAATATAATATTGCCTGCCTATTTATTCTTCTCCAGACTTCTCTTTCACTTTAGCACCTTTCTTCTTTTCTGCTTCCCACTAATTAGACTTTCTCCATCTGGTCAACTTCCTTGCAGATTTATGCCTCGAGAGAGAGATGGACTGATATAATCCAAAGCAGGCAGTAACTTCGGTCTTTCCGAGTAGTCAAGCTCATCAAACCTTCACTAGCTCCTTCAAGTAGAAGAGGCTGTAGTATCTCTCCATGCAACCTCCAAAAATCCCCATCTCAGAACAATGAGTTTGAAAGGCTTGATTGGGAATAGAGCCGCTTATGCATTGCTAGACAGCGGGAGCACACACGGCTTTGTGGATCCTTCTGTATTGCAGGGCTGGGATCCCCTTATTACCCATCTACTGCCCCAATCAATCTTCATAAGGCGGCCTAACTGAGACAACCAGTCAAGCCCTAAAAGTAAGTCATACCCTTGTACATCAAGCAGCCTCAAATAACCACTAAATTATACACCTTGTATAGTGAAGTGTACTCCTTGACATCTTGAATCTTCCGGTTTTTCCGCTTTCTTTTCTTAGTTGGGTTATTCCTAGGATTGTGAGCTCTCGATTGTCAGGTAGGGATCGAGTAGAAGGTAGGGCATTGAGTTTGCAGGAACAAATAAAGCCAACATACAAGTGAAATATAGATGTGACAGATAGAGAAGAGATAAGAAAACTTAAAGGAAAGATAGGGAATAACTATGAGAAGAAAATACAAATAGAATAGAAAGTAAAAGGAGAATACACAAGTTCAATAAAGGATATTGGTCATAGCCCTGCTCAACGAATACAGCAGATTGATAGGGATAGCTCAACCAATCATGGAGATAGGAATAATAAAGGAGATAGGCAAACATAACAGTTATAGCAATGAAGTAAAGACATTGAAAACACAGACCGATATAAAAGAAAGAGCTAGAAAACTAAGATGGATAAGACTGAGAATAAATAAAGACAATCTGTCCTCACTTCAACCTTACTTCCAGGATTCCCATATTCATGTATATTAGGTTTTCCATACATTCTTCTTCCGGTATATTAGTTTTCTAAATAGCCCAGGAGCAGGTGGTAATCAAGTAAAATATGAAGTACTCGAAAGATTTATTTACCTAAGATCAAACTTGGCATTTTACTGAAGGGTTGCCTTCGTGAATTAACTTTATCTCCCGCCCTTTTTCAATAGATCATCCCCTGGTGTTAGCAAGCATCGGAACCAGGTGAAGGTGGAAGAAAAGCTCCAGTCTTTGTGGAAAGATTTCCTTGTCCGCGTACTACTCCATCCAAGATCAACTTTTTCTTAAAACGAAGAAATAATAACGAGATTTGGCATACCAAAAGCCTTTGTGATTGACAATGGTACACAGTTTTAGTTGTAGGGAACACAGTTCAATGAATTCTGTGAGCAATGTAATATTTAACAGAGATTCACCTCAGTCTATGCTCCTTGGAGCAACGGTCAGGTAGAACGTACCAACAGAACAATACTTTAGGGGGGGGGAGAAACGCATTTACTTTATAAGGAGAGGGACGTGGGTAGATGAGTTGCCACATGTACTTTGGGGTTCTTGAACTACCCCTCTATCTCCGAAAAGGGAATTCATGGAATTTCGATCTTATTTTCAAACTGGTGATTTTTCTCATATTAAAAGAGATTCGTAACGTCTGATATCAATACGATTTGGGCATTTTCATAGTCGATTTCTTAGTTACATTTACTTTGGTTATTTCTTTTTTAGCCTCACGAACAGCAGCCATATGCTTAACACGGGCACCAAGCTGCTATTTCACACAGGCACAATTGCTTTTCACAGTAAATTCCGCTTATACCCCCAAAACTTCAAGTGGAGCTTAATCTCATAGGCCCTTTTTTGCAAACCAATCCCACCAGCTATCTATCAATGCGACAGAGTGAACCAACACAAAAGAAGCAATGAGCACTTTGCCGAGCACTTTCCAGTTAAGTCATACAATGCAAGCTTATCAACTATCTACTATATTCTTTACTATATGAATTCTTGATGAAACTCAACATCCAGCTGATAATGAGGAAGCTGTGCCATTAGAAGCCCTCCTTTCCATAGTCCGGCGGCAGCTCCTTTAGACAGAAAAAACTCCTTTTTAAGCTATAGATAGGACCACTTCTCTCAGGTAGCTTACGGCAATCAGACCCAAGTGACCTATTAAAGCGAATAGATACGGACCATATACGCAGAGTGACCTCCTTGACGGTCGAAGAAATCTTTCTTCATTTCTTTGTAAAAAAAAAAGTAGCTTCGCTCCTTGGTCATACTTTACTAATACGTTTCCCTATTGTAGAAGCCCCAGGTAATTCCCTTTCGTACAAGAGTTCTACTCAGGTAGCTGCTTACACCTACTTTACCCATGAAAAGCATAGAAGAGAAAGAGAGAACTTGACCCAGGCAAGCAATCAAGACACTTCAATTCAGGGCATTAGCCACCATAGACTACTTAAAAATATTCATTTGATATATGGAACCATTTTCATTTTTCTTGATAGCAGTCGCGTGCATTCTGCGGATTCTTGTTGATGGTCCCCATCAAAAGGTATTTTTTCTCACCATTTTTAGTGCTTTAGCCTTCTCAGTCTTTATTTTGGTGTATTGCCATGATATATAGCAGCATGTAAAAGAGGATAGGTACAAAGATGTTGTTTACAAGATGATCGATTGTGAAGTAGCCATAGCCTAGTGACGAGAATCAAGTCCAGTTCTAGAGAAAAGCATGATTCATCTATGGGCAAAAGTGGTAAAGTAGTATTTTGATCATCTACGATTTTCCTATTGACCTAGGAATTATATCTCGATGGTGCGTCATGGTTGCGTTAACGGGTATAAAGTTCCGAGTACCTATCTTGTACGTTGGTACCAGCCTCCCAGTACTGGTCTGAAGAGCTTGTTGAATTTAGGCTACCAATTCCTCTGCTCGGGCCATAAACGTAGAAGGAATCGAGAGTAAGGGCCAGTAGTTGTTCACGGGCGCATTTGGAAGAGTGTGCCCTGCCACTTCAGTTCTCTAAGGCCTTCTACCAATCAATCTCATCCTTTTCTGAATCCACCAACCACATGTTATTCTCATCTATCAAGCTCAGAAATAAATTTTCCATATTATGATGGGCCATCAGGTAGCTTCTTAAATATGAAAGAAAGACATTACGCACCTCTTCTTCTGAGGATACCCAATTGCCTCCTTCTGTCTGCACTGAAGTAATGCGGTGAATTCCTCCCCTCTGTGGGGCTCCCGCCCCGTGGAATTGTCGCTCCGTGGACTTGCCATTGTACTCTGGACCTCTTACACCAATAATCTGGTAACATCTGTTGTGCTTCATCACACTCCTTTAGCAAATGCTCCTACTCCGCCAAATCTTGTAAGTTGGGTGCCTTGTCTGAGAATTAGAGATTCGCTTCTCTATCATGTTTCTCCTTTTTTGAAAAACAATGATGCTCTTCCGATTGGGTTATTCAAGCCCGTCCCAAGTGTCTGTGGTCAAGAAGATGAGTACATGGCGCATCTCTTCTTTTTCTTCCAAGCATCAAGGGCTACCAGGTTCGCATCACCGCTGGCCCGCCCTAAGAGCAGAAGAGCTAACACTGCGTTTACGAGGCATTCTCGCCAAATTGCACGATGAACTGACAGAGACTGGTATGAATGTTAAGCCTTTTATGGCGGATATAGAAGGAATGCCATGGTTTTGACCCATGTTTTGGAAGATCCAAGCTATGTTGACAGTCAAAAAGGAAGTGGCCATGCCAAGGGAGCATTGTTTTTATTTACAAAACCTACTGTATCAGTAGAAAACAAGTGCTATCGTCAGCATCTCAACTTAAAGGTGAGCCAATTTGCTTTGTCGCTGCTTCATGGTCTCAGGGCGGAGAAACTGGTACTGCTGTGGGCTTTTTGGACCGGTACGCTATAGCATACGTACAGGGGCTTAGGCTGTGGACGCTTTCCATGCGGAGAAAAAGGCGCTGTTAACTGCTGGAAGGGAAGTTCATTTTTGCGTTGCATGTTGCTATGACTGGATTCCACTTTTGCAAGGAATGCATTCGAGATGCAGCTCCGCAGGAACTTCCATGCTCGCAATCATACAATGAAGTGATAACTTGCGGGGTTTGAAGCAGAAGAGGGGAGACCTTGCTGCACATCAATAGAGATAAATAAGCTCATTACTCACACATTTACAAACAGTGCAAGGTGCCTAAACCCGCGCTGAAGAGGATCTCGTACTGCAACTATGCCTGGTCAACGCTATGCTGGTGTCAACGCGAGACCTTCTTCTTAGTGCTGCTACTCATTGTGATGGATCAAAGACCAACATCTGATCTGGTTCAGCGCACCGAGGGTATGCTAGCAATCAAACTAAAGCGACGGCATACGGGAAATTCTTTCATAAGATAAGTGGAGTTAACTCAAGCATTCCACATATGAGAACCCTATCTAGTCTACCTTATCAGGACATGTATATGTACACCATGATAGTCAACTCCCTCTTTTTGACAAGAAAAGTAGTTCACTCATGGTTAGTTTAAATGTAGTATTTTCGTGATATCGCTCTGAAACCGGATTTTATTCTTGTAAGGCACAACGAATTTAGTGGCTCGTTCAATCACTCGCTAGTCTTACTTTTCCGTTCAGTAGTTCAGCACATCGGATCGTGCTGACAAGGTTTTTCTTCCTATCCAACCACTATTGGATACGCTCTTGAAAGGGATAGCCAACTGAGTAGCCGTTGAAAGATGATTACTTCGCTAAAGGACTCAAGTACATATTAGCTACTTATCAAACACCCATAGAACTCCTCGTTCGATAAAGCAGTAAGAATGATAGAGCTACAGTCAATAAGAAAGAAAAGCAAACATCTCGATGTTCCCGACACAGGGATAGTAACGAAAGGTCGGACATCTAGTGAGAGCTCTAAAGTAATGAAGAAAGCCAAGACCCTAATTAAATAGTAAAAGCCAGAGAAGTGATTGATTCTATAGATGATATATACCATCAACCTCCAACATGAATATCGAATTCAAGTGATTTTTTTTTTCTTTATTCAAGATACTTGTTCGAGAGTTAGCATCGCACGTTGATGATTTGAGTGAAATGGTAAGTGGATGGACGTGAGTGGCTGGGGAAGGGCGTCCCAGCCGGTTTTCTTCCTTGGTACATATATCTTATGTGTTTACTGAGGTTGATTTCTATTCACTATCTCTTATTCTTATCCTTCTATGGGATGAAGTTGACTTCTTAACTAAGTTGATAGTAATCCATTCTAATACTGTCTCACTACTTTCGAGAGAACAACTCTTTTTTCTCTCTAAGCAAGTGCTCGATAAGCAAACGAGTCCGTTCATAAAGTCCGTCCAGTTCTTGTATATGAACAGGGTTTTTTTCTACCCATTGGCCATCGGTATTGTAGACACGAACCCTTTTGACTGATGATGGGAAGCTTAGTATATATTCACCCTCGTGCTTTCGAATAGTCAGACTTTTCTTATCAGCACGGAATGGATTAGTTACAACTAAAGTCTTCTTCAGATTTCTATCCGGATATTGGGCCAAATACCAATCTATGAAAACATGGGGGGGCTTAGTAGCCCCTTTGTGAACCAACACTTCATTACCTGATTCAGGTACTAAGCAGTAGCTTTTAGGTGCTAGGAATACACCTTCTTGAACCTTATACTCTAGCTTAAATTGACCCAGCTCGGTGTTAGATATTTCTTCAGGTGGCAGTGAACCACCAAGCACAACAGAGTCTGTATCCGTATAGTTTAAATCATGACAGTTTATATTTGGGTGCATCAAGATACGTGCATTAGCAGTAATGGCTGCAGCTACTTTAGCACCTACACGTGGAATCCAATTTCGCTCTGATTCAGCATTATCTGACCAGTACGAGCATATATATATAAATTCTTATATAATTTATCAGCTGAAATAAAGCCTTCACTTCGTATTAGAGTATCGTATCGGTCTTTCTCACATATTTTGGTTATACTACTCTTTGGGTTGATTCCAAACCTACCATAAAAGCTATGAATCAGGATTTTGTAGACATAGGACAGACCATCATTCCCATCTCGTTTAGCCTGAAGTCTGTTATTGTACAGCGAACTAACAAAGGACTCCAAAAATCCATAAACCTTTTCATATAGGTACCCACGGAGTGGCACCACTGAATAACCAATCGATTGAGCGTATTTAAATTCCTCGCTATAGTAGACACCTATGAACTTTCCAGTTGGAAAGAGAAGTACATTACTTTTTTCATCCCGATAAGGAAGAAAAGGCTTCTGAATTGAGTCAGGGCATAAAACATATGCTTCTATAAACCCATATAAATCATGCAAATTGATTCCACTTCCCTCAGCTGATCTCCATGGTGGAGTACCAGTTTAGGGGGAAGTCGGCAATGACTGGAGAAAGAAGATGCAATTCCTGAGGAAGAAAATAAGAGGTTGGTGGTAGAAGAGTAATGGTCAGGATAGAAGGTGTAAGGAGCGATGGCTATCCAGACTACATCAGCTCGATGCGCTGAAGGAGAATAGAGGTGTTTACACGAGATATGCTAGGATAGTCACAAGGAGGCCGGAGGAGGTTTGTACTAAAAGCTAGTTCTTTATTAAGAAGAAAGTATGACATTATCTGATAGACGCTAGATGTAGCATCCATACTAATAGGCAAAGACCTCAAAGGTATATCGCTTTCACACCAACTGCACAAATGCATGAAGAGAGCTATGAACTGAAATGGGTTCTTAGCACCTTTAGCTATTTGGACTAGTTCACTCCTACGACTATCATCTATCTCCTCTCCATCTAGTGTAGGGTAAGGAGCCCTAGCCCACTTTGCAGCATCTTCTTTAGTAGGAAAAGAATGCTGATTCAATCCTACAGCTGCTCCAACTTTTTCACATCCTCAGAATAAGTAATAGGCTCACTAGCATGAAAGATCTCGTGATGAGGACTCTCATAAAGTAAATCGTGATGAAACCTTATTTTTCTTTTAGCCAAATCACGCTCATGGAAGTGAAGCATACCCCCTCTATAAATTAGACCTCGGAAGTCAATAAATGAAGGGAAATCTCTCCTTTGATTTACAGAAATACCAGCCATAGTTAATAGAGCTTGCTCATACCGAGCTCTTTGAATGCATTTATCAATGACATGTACTAGCGAAGAGAATCTAAACTTCCCTTGCTTCAGAAGCCCACTGTTTATGCAGCGCTTTCCTTACTAGCTTAGGCTTCACTTATGGGTTTTCTTCTTCTAGCTAATACTCGGTATACGAAATCACGACTCCAAATCTTCTAGCTAGAGTGGAATTCTTATAAGCAACTTACACTCTGTCTTGGGCTGCAGCTGGCATATCAAGCCTCAAAATCATACTCTCAATCTTCTTTCCCTTCTTATTAAAACGTGGTCAACTACATGCTAGTTTTGCATTCTGCTTTCTAACTGTCAATTCAGCTAGCTGACCTGCATTCTTATTAGGTGTTTTGAATCAGCGCTGCTTTATATCGTAGTTGGCTTACAAACTGATAACTCGAATTAAAACCCGGTAAACCCGAATTAGGAGATCTAGAAAAACAGGGATATCGAAATGCCAACTGCGCCCACGTAAACGAGAACTCCTTCTTACTTTTATGCTTATAACTCCCTTTGTAATACTATAGAAACAAAAGCTTACTTGGAGTCTTGTGGCTACACTTCAACCTGATACCGAGAATTCCATTCGTACTTTTAATCCACTAGAACGCTCAGCTTACTACTTGATTACTGGACTTGCAACCTGCTAGTTGGCCTCTATTCTTACGGCTGACTTTCCATCTGGTACTTGAGCTGGTAAAAGAGTAGAAACTCGAACTCAGGGCGAAGCGTTAAGTCCAGTTGCGGGAATTTCAAGAGTTCAGGGAGGAATTGTTCTACTGAAGTCGAGTTTCAGTCGGGAATAGTCGTTGTTAGTATCCAGGCTAAGCCAAATATCAATCTGACTTCTTACTGATTAATATTTTTTCGGCGTTGGCTTGTACTTCTGCTTATTAGAAAAGGTTACCTGCGTTCTTCATCAATACTGAAAGCGGATGGACTGTTGGAGGAAGAACTGGCCTTATTAGTAGCCGCCCACAACTAATAGAAGAAAAAAGCAGAATTACGAAATCTATGAAAAAGCAAAGAATCCCATCGAAGATGACGAGATGTGGTGGGATTATTAATTCAAATCATTTGACTAGCTCCTACTTTATCTCCATTTTGAATAAGAAAAAAACTGCAACCAATTTGACGGATATTCACTTGGTTGGCTAGGGCACTAAAACAAAGTGAAGAAGGGCTTTCGAAAGCACTAGCATCTACAAGCTGCCAAGAAGGATATAAGTATATTAAAGAGAGAAAGAGCATTCGTTCCTATTTGTCTTTCCTATCAAACTCTTGAAACCAAGGGAAAGGCATACTGTTATGACAACTAACAAACAAAGGCATATCTCCTCGTGACATGAATGTCTGTCCCAACCACTAAAGCTTTTTCTTCGTTACTTCTACCACGACTCCAAAATGTCTTTCTCGTGCTTCTAAAACCCATCCGTGATAAAGCGGTACTTTTGTATACATACTAAACCTATCACACAGATAGGCCTATCCCTTGCTTTGTACTATCACACATCAACCTGTGACTTCCTCTTCTCGTTCTGCTTCTTTTCCTTCAAAAAACACTATTTACGAGTTTCTATATTCCAAAAGAAAAAGGAAAGGTCAAAAAGCACAGAAATTGGTAAAGGAATGGAAGCACATCTGAAAGCTCGACTTGTCAAAACAGAGGAAAGCGATAAGCTAAAGCGACCTACTATCCTTTGCATTCGAGCGAAAGAAGCTAAAGAAAGCGAAAATGAAATTAGATTCTTTTTTATCGCTTATGCTTTTCATTGAATGAGAGCTTGCCTCTCTTTGATTTGGTACGCGCTTTCCTTCGTTTGCTTTGGTCAGCCCTGCCCTATCCATCCCGGTCTCGAAGTAAATTGCAAGTCTTATTAACGCGTTCTGTCCTTATTGCAGAAGATTGTTATCGATTGGCAAAAGGAATAGAAAAAGCTACAGGTTCAGCGACTACTAGACTTGGTGGAAGAGAAGTTCAAGAACAGGCTTACGCGGTTCTGATCGGGACAAAATCAATTGAAGAAACCTCTACGAGCCTCTACGAGTTATGTTTCTTTCTGTACTTTCAAGAACTTACTTTGCTGATTCACCTGCTCGGGACTACTCTATTAATTGACAGTTTTCAAAGCCAATTCCGATAGACTTGTTTTCACAGCAGCCCGTGTTCTTACTTCATAAGAAGGTATGCAAGGTGCAAATCTCGTATAAAGACCTTGCACATATGGTATTTTTCCCACCAAGACCGCTTATGTCAACCGAACCGGCCGAAAAGCGAATTCCACTAGCCGAAAGAATTACACGAGACCGGTTATTCCAATATTCGTATTGTATATCCACCAACTTCCTAATTTACTCTAGACTTACGATAAATAAACTAGCCGAAACATACGACTAACGAGGAACCGAAGAACTTTTTCAAAGAAAAACCCCAATTATGTCTCCAGCAGGGCAAGACAGGCAGTTATCTGAGAACATAATCTTGAAAATGGAAAATGTAACTGAAATGACTGGGGTCAGAATTAGAGGGTTGCCTCCTTCAAATTGGTATTGGACACGGCATCTGAAGAGCCGAAAAAGGCTAGTGCATTTGGCTGGCTGGACCCACCCTTTCTCTACACTCCCAGCCGCCTTCCCTATCACTAGGATATATAGATAAAAGAAAGATAAAGAGCTGCGTAGTGATTACCCAGCAATAATCATCAGGTTTGGTAGAAGAGGTAGTGAGGGCGCTAAGGATATCATTCTTCTCTTGTGAATTATGAATTGGAGTGTTAGTAGTAAGGGAAGTCATCTCATTTGTTGGTTCCTCCTTTGCATGTGAAGCTGCATTTAATCGCTCACGTTTATATGAATCTACATAATTCCACTTACTAGGTGGTCCTTTGGTCAGATCACCTGTATCTGGTACGTCTAGAGGGAGATATCTTGTTTTAGAGCGCATCAACTCCACCATTTGAACAGCTTTTGTGTGTGCAAAGTTCCAAAAGAAGGGTACCTGATCAACTGAAAGAATATACTTAAGTGCTTTAAAGAATGATTGAATTTGCAGAACATTACACGAATGAAATTATTTTCGAATGGTAGCGTCCACGTTTCTCCATTGTAGCGGTGAAGCAAGAGACAATAAAACATGATGGTGACGCTTGAAGTAAACTCCACTGCTATTATAACACGTGAACAAATAAACATTGAACCCACTTTTGAAAATAGTTCCTCTTTGTCGTGAATTGGTTGATCGTTATCTGCTATTGTTAGAGAGATCAAGTATTTCTCTTTAGGTGTACTTGTTGTGTTCACAATCATTGGATCTTGTAAACCAAGAGGAGCTAATGGATTTATTTCCTTTCTTTTCTGTGTGAAATTCATTTGTTATCTAATACGTGTCAAGTTCTAATACAAGGACAAGGCGACGCTAAGGTGCGTTCCTTTTGAAATGAAAAGCCAAAGAAGGCGAAAAGCTCTGAACTACAGAAACCACCTCCTCGGCTTCTGAGTCCGTGATCAATGGCCGGAATGGTTTGTGTTAAGCTATCCATTCCCTAAATCAATACCTCCCCTGATAAGCATCGAACTAAATACTTACGGTTGTGGTTACTGAACAAGATGAATTTAGGAACCATAAAGCAAATGGTGTGAGGATTTAGTCCCTAAAATCAGTCTTGACATTTCATTAAAACCATATATGATTATTGTAACGAGAATATTGAAATAAGAATTTCAAAACACGAAAGCTTGAATGTCAGAATAGAGAAGCAGTTATATCAGTTCGTTCGTCAGAGGATACAGACTTTGCAGCAAGTCTCTGCCTTGTTTACTTTACAGATGAACAGCGTTTACCATGTTTGCTTGCACCATGTTGATTACAATTAGAGTGGCATTTCTCGCCTTCTTACTTGATTTGCCAAACATTTCTTCCAGTACTTTCAGCCCGTACCGAAGCTATCCCTACTTCAGCCCGTATCCATCAAAGAAAAGATCCAATGGATCAAAATCCTCTCTACTCCCTCCCTCAAATCGCGGAAGAGGCGGGTGTTTGGCCTGAGGGCGTTGCAGGCAGATCATTGATTATAGGTAAAAAGGAATGGAGTTTCAGTAGCTCTCTGCACACATCCTGAAGAATACCTTTGCGAGCCCCTGTGTTCTACATAAACCTACTAGACCCCCTTTTCTTCTATTAAGCCGATACCGCTTATCCCATATACCTAGCTCACTTCGTCCCTTGCTTTATCCAGTACAGCTTTCTGGCCTGGTATGCCCCGCTTGCCGCTCCAGTTCTTTCGTCTCTGTTGTGAGGAAAGAGAAGAGTTGAAGAAGAAATGTTAAGTAAAATTGGATACATCAAACTCGCATGTCCAGTTACTCATGTGTGGTATTTCAAAGGTCTTCCTTATCGCAAATCTTCATAAGTTTCTTAAGTCAGACAGAGAGAGGTCGTTGTGGGCAGGTAATGGGCGATAAAAAGAAGTCATCTCACCATAGAGATAGGTGCAAGACGGCACTCACTGATCTGGCACGGTCGAGCGAGACATTGGCTTCGTATCTTTTGGCAAGCACCAGGGTACGAATCGAGAAGGCCTAGCATTAGCTGCTCTTTATTCCAAAGCTCAATAGCATAAAAAGAGTTTATGGCTTGGCAGAAGATATAGCGGCACGCCTGGTGGCTTACAAGGAAATGGCCTCCGTCACTGGCATAGTAAGAAAGCCAGATAGAGGCCGCAGGATGATAGAATATGTAGCTAGATGTGGAGTTCTCGGGTTACCACGAGATAAGTGAGCTGCTACCCAGGTGTCAAGTCATAAGATACCCCCTTTTTAAATAAAAGTAAGATTAGTATAAAAGTTTAAATAAAAGTAAGATTAGTATAAAAGAGGCGCGCAGCTTTCTTTGGTTCTACACGTGCCGTAGTGGGCAACAGAAAGGTATCGAGTACCGAACGGCGGGGGAGATATTATTTATATATAACAATCGATTCGACACACATTTACATTGTTTATTAGCAAGCTAATGCAAATTTCAAAGGAGTCGTATTCTAAGCGAGCGTTACATCTGACTAAAATAAAACATGACAAGGGCGGTAGCAACAGCAAAAAAGCAGTGTTGAGTGTATGAAGTGTTGCAGATTGAACTTGTTAACGATTTCCCTCCTAAATTAAGAATTTCAACATTCCCTCCTCTGTTCCAAACATTTCAAATTGTGATGACATGCTGTTTAGTTTGTGTATTTGTTTGCAATGGCCAAATTCTTAGGGAAAATTTATATGTACTTTTCGTGTTCACTGTAGAGAATTTGCAAACAATTGATTGCAATTACGGGTTTACAAACTGAAGTGTTAAGTAAGGCTCGAAGAGTGGGGGGATGTCCTCTTTATAATCTGTGTTGTGAACATATGTAGAGGTGCGCAGCAAGGTTACCAAAATAATTAATTAATAGGTTTAAGCAAACAATGTGGAAGGATGGTGTTAACTAAAGAAATGAATAACATGAATTAAGCAAATGAGTACATATTAACTTAGTACCATCCGAGTTACTGGGAAGTTTATGCATTGCCAAATGAGTTGGAAAACAAATTCAATGAAAAAAGTGCCCCATAGAACAAATACCAAATCAGTCACATCTAATAGTAAAAGTAAATAAAAACTAAGAGCTTAGCGCCCTAAGATTCACACCGAGCATGGAGATGAAGTAACAGTTCGGTAGCACTTTTTATATTCTCCTCCTGGGTGGGTGGGACCAGTATGAAGTTGTTGTAGTTCCTGACGAATCCTCAGAAGAGCATATAGAAAAATAAGGGTAATTTGCGCGACGTTGTTCCAAAACATATGTATGATTCAAAAATGACTGACGGTTATAAAAAATATATACCCTATCTGACAAGCTACTTGGGGAATAGACAGTAGCCGTGGCACAATTTCCATCCATAGCAGTGTTCTCCTACAGAATCAAGCAGATTTGTAGAGCACAAAATTGCACAAAGGTGCGCAGCAAAAAAGCAAAAGAGCGATTAATTTATTCAGAACCATGAGCTTTGTAGCTTTGTAGGACAACCTCCAGCAATCAAATGTTCTTAAGGAAGCCGGGCGCATCCGCACTAGTTGAAAGTTGTCATCAAGATTCGCATTATACCCCAGTCTTAATTCCGTCAATGCTCATCCCAGTCTAGGTTGGTCTCCTCTCTTAATGCTAATGCGCGGTTTCAGTACATCAAATGGTTATTACTTCTGAGTGACTCAAAAAACCAAGAAGTCTTTCCTTCCCTATTCGTTCTCTCCCGCCCGCTGATTGACTTATGAAAAGGACAGAAGCAAATAGGATTGAGGAGCGGATGGAGTCTTGGTCAGCACGCCAGGTCTTATCCTTCACATGTCTTCATCGTGTTTGCTTGACTATAGATCACCCTGGCTGACATAGCCTCTCCTAAGCGACATACATAGCCAACTAAGTCACTCTTTATGAACAGCTTAGCTCCTCGCCCAAAAGCCATCCCTAAGCCCAAGACAACTCGTTAATCTCAGAAGATGTCACTATGGATACCCTGAAGTCCTTGTGGGTGAAAGGCAAAGAATGAAGCATATAAGAAGGTCGAAGAAGGAAAGGTTGATCTGTGAACTCGGTCTTTCATCTTTGGTTTAGTTCGATTGCTTTGTCCATCCTTTAAAGCATAACGTTTGTGCAACCTCCTCCATTCACTAGTTTGCTTACCGGAAACCTATCACAATCCACTAGAGCTTTCTACTAGCTAGATAGAGTATAGAAAACCAACCATCTTGATTCAAATTACCTAACTAACCAGGGTTTATGTTCAGCAGGGTTCATTTGATCTTTATCAACTTGATGAAGCAAGAACACTACTTACGGCGCTAGATAGGTTAAAGTCCTTTCCTCGGCTAGCTAAAAGTATGAATGTCCCAAGTGCCGCTTGGACCGCTGCCCCATAACCTCTTACCCTTTCAAGCAGGCAAACGCTCTTCTACGGGTGCAAGCGAGATGGATAGAATTCTTTCTATATACGATCCCTTCAATAAGGGCTTTCTCCCGCATTCTCCGGGTTATTCGTTGGAGAAGCAAGAAGATGAGAGTTTGGCTCGCTACAATAAAACAGGCTTCTATCTAAGGTCTCAAAGCAGAAGAAGAAGAGTTGGTTTTAGATGACCCCAGAAGATGGCTGATGAGGGGTTAAAGGGTCCTATGAGCTCTCTTCTCCTGGATGGGTTGTCAGTATCCCTGTAGCTGTTCCGCTTGACGATACAAATAGGGAATCCACCTCTTTCTCTTTGAGTCTAGCCGATGATGATGCATCCTTTTGTTTCTTAGATGTATACACTCCCCCAGTGGTACCATCTCCAGGATGGGATGTGGAAGCATAGTCTTAGAAAGACCTCTCCCTCGAGAACTCAGACAAAGCGCCTACAAGGATTGTTTCCTCATCTAGAACTCACTGTTGCATCTCATCAATGGGGCCCTTTCTGCTAATAATGTAATGTTTTGGCGGGGAAAAGAAAATAGTTGATACACTGAATACGAGAAAAGCCCTCACACATACACTCTTCCCACCACAACTATACCCATCTTGAGAGTAGGGTCCAATTCATAGTCTGTCAATCTCTAATCTCCAATCTCCCCACATCTCTTGTACTATAAATGAGCTCTCAGTTTATGATGTGGAATCCCTTCCTGTTCAAATTCATCCTGCGGCCTTTTTAATCTCTCAAGCATAAACCTCTACTGAGTGGTGTACCATCATGAATAACTCAATGTGTGCGCATGCCAAAAACAACACTTGGACCTTGGTTCTTCCTCCCCTAAATCAAAAGGGTATCTGGTGCAAATGAGTGTTTAAGATTAAATGACATGCCAACGGGTCCATTGAGCACTACGAGGCGCGCTTAGTTGCAAAAGGGTTTTCTCAAGAAGAAGGCATTGATTATTTTAACACCTTTAGTCCGGTGGTTTGCCCTACGACCTTCGCAAAATATCATCTACGACCTTAGAGGTTGTCCTCTCCCTTGCTCTTTCCCTATGGGTGGCTCGTTCAACAATTAGATGTGAAAAATTCTTTTATTCATGGTTTTTTACATGGACTACTCTACATGCAACAACCATCCGGATTTCTTGATCCTTCTCAACACGACCATGTGTGCGTGCTTTCTCTCCAAATCTTTTTACGGACTAAAACAATCACCTCGTGCATGGTTTAACAAACGTCAGCACCGCTCTCTGCCCCCTTGGATTTAAAGGGTATCCCTATGATCTTTCTCTCTTCATCTCTCATTCCCATGGTCACACTACTATTATTTTGGTGTTGATTCCATTTTAATCAATGTGTCGTCAATGGGGCACCGTTTCAGACATCCTCTAAGAACTTTAACAACAATTATAAGAAGTATATGTTAATCTTGTGTTCCTATCTCTTAGATTCCGTAACTTACTTAATAGTGAAGTTCATGATAAGAGGCATTTTTGGCTTAAAGTGAGAATGGTCTCTAGTAATAAACATCATACTATTCGCTCTATTCATTCTCTTTCTTCTTTCCTCTTAACAACACATTGGCGATTGAAAGTCAATTCAATAGGGGCAAGAGTGATGCGCCAGAAGGTTGTTCACGCCTTCTTCTATTCTTTCTGCTTAAAGAAATGGCATTTGAAAACGAACTCAACACAGATGAAGCCTTCGTCGTGAGCATGGAGGTAGCAACTGCTACGCACCGCTCATCCATTAGCCAATTACGTTTCACTCAACCAAAACCACTTTCCGGGCATTTTATGTAGCATTGCAAGCTAGACTAGAATGTTATCAGAATTTCATGTACCGAGGAGAGTTTTTTATAGAATAGAAGGTTTCAGAGTGTTACATATTGGGCACTGCTGACGGAGGTGCAGGGGTTGTTGAGTAGACGAGAGTCTGAGAGGATGGATCATGGAGAAGACTTTCCGAGTTCAACGAGTTTAGTGGAGGGCACGTAATGTAGGGCGTGATTCATTGGCTTTCAAGGAGGTCTACTCATCAAGTAAGGTCTAAAACAATTCAGGCCAAGTGGGTGATGCACCATTATCTGGGGCATGGTCTCATTAGCTCTATTGCTAAACTTGCTTTTTCGAAAACCATATATCATAGATGGAAGGATCAAAATGACCGGATTTGAAAGCAATCTTCTAAAGCCGCAAGCTCGCCCCAGGCGGAAATAAAAGTACGAAAAAGGAAGAGCTTGGTTGAAAAATCATACATGTGCTTCGAGCGAGGTCGACATTCACATGAAAGGCTTTCGTACTATGAACCAGAGAAAGCAAACTTATACCACTTTCTTGACTGTGCCTCCCCAACCACCTTTTCCAGTGATGGATGCCACGAAGACAGGTAGGAACCCTGGGGAAGAGAGAGGTAAGTTTTCATTATTCATCATGAAAGACGAATTCTAAATCAAATTGCAAAGATAACCGCGGCAATAGAAAAGAATAATACATTTCTGGGACTGCACGTTTATTGGTTGAAGAGAGTTCGTCAAGCACGTTAGGGCTTTATTCGCTGACTGATTGATTGGCTGACTTCATAGATAATAAAATAAATCACCAGATGGATATTTTATTGACTTTATGCAGATTAAGAATGCATTCCTGCTCGCCGCTTATTCGAATACTGTCGTCTCAATTGCGAGGACCCGACACTGAAAGCAATTCAGATGCTTATCGGTCAGACGTGCAAATGACACTCGTTAGTAGAAACACTTGAAAATAACGAAATAGCAGTTGTATGTGGGAACAGAGGCAGAGATCGTAACGACAGATCTAGGAGCGAGCGGTAAACTTTATATATATCCTTCGTCTACAAGGGCGTTTAGGCTTAGCGCTTGCTTGGCCCTTACTGTAAGCCTCCCTCTCCTATTCCTGCTAGCTGAGGTTCTTTTATCAGAGTCTCCATTTCGAGATGGTGAATCCGGCTAATAAGACTTGAGCTCTCTCGTCTGGAATGAGGGGACCTTCCATAATTCCTTTGGTAGTAGGTATGGGGCATACTGCTTTAAGGATACAAAAAAAAAGCTACCCAAGTAGCTAGTTGACTTTAGCTTTAGAGCACGCTAGGAGAGATTCCAACTCATTCTCTCGCCGGTCGGTCTTGCTCTCCCTTTTTCAAGTGAGTCTGAAACTGAAACAATTACACATATATATATCTATATCTTCCAGCAATCAATAAAACCATGGAATAAGTGCTTGGTCGGCGGCCTAACATATAGCGAGGGCACCACCATAAGCAGGGGATTGATTTTGGTGTATCGACGGTGCGTCTTTTGAGACAACTCTTTTGTGCTTTGATATCTGTATTTGAAGCATGCATGGTGGGGAGAAAACAAGAAAGAACGAAACATATTGCATGCAGGAGGCAAAGGAAATGCATTTTTGATAGGAAATGAAAGACAGATTAAAGGAAAAGAGAGCAAAAAACACCAACGTCGAGCAAGCTTGGGAGATGAGTTAACTCAACAAATAAGAGGTTCGTTCGTATGACTCTTATCTTATAAGCAAATTGTGTTACCTGATAATAGCTCAAAATCTTGCCCGCCCGGATTGTCTTATTCCAATCGCCCGACCGAAAGAGATGAGGATTTCAAGGAATGGTATAAATGCATGTGAAATGTCCCTTTATCAGAAACATAAATTACGGAGAATTGGTTAAATGCTGGTATGCAAATATGTATGCTATTTCCCTTTCGTTTGAAACCTTGGCGAACATCTACAAATCGAGAAGCACAATCAAGAAAACCTAGTATTTGAACAGGCCTAGAAGACAACCTTTAGACCCAAATGATAGAACACATAATTCGGTTCTTACGTTACAGCCATTCACGGTCAACGACAGAGTGCTTTAAGACTAGGAGGCATTAATATCCGCTGAGGTGAGTGGGGCGATGAAGAAGGATCCGAAAATGAATCTTAGCCCTACCCAAAACATTCGGAGTGAGTGAATATCACAAGATAGTAAAGAAGGCCAATCTCGGCATATCCACTTTGTGGCAAGCTCGGCACTTAGTGATTACAAGAATTAACTCCTTCGAACCTTACGGAAAACCTGTAGAAAAAGCAAGTAAACTAAAGGGCAAGAATTCTATCCAATAGAAAGCAAGAAAACGGCTGCCTTTTTCGTTCGTAACATTATACGTTACTCACAGGGCACAGATGCTTTTGATGTTCTGAGACCCCAAGTATTCCACTCTTCCACTACCTACTTTTCTCCTGCCGGTGCGGTACCATTCTCATTCGTCTAAGCTCTAGGACTAGTAAGAAAGATTAGCACCTCCCCCTCGAGATGATCGTGTCATGTGCAAGGTCCATCAAAGCAAAGAAGGTTCATTAATATACATTGATTTAGACTCCTTCCAAAAGAGCTTATAAGAAGAGCAAGATTGGTAGGGTATGATTTGGAGCAGTTATTTAAGGGCTATGATTATGTGTTTAAGGAGCTGCCACCTGAGAGGGAGGAGCATCAAATAATGATGTCGAGAGTAGTGGTTTTGCCCGCTGCGCGCCTGCCAATTCCCCTATTCGGAGTGGATGTAAGCCAGCACCACTTGCAAATGTCTTTTCTGTCATTTGTCTATTCTTTTTTCTGCCCGCAAAGTTTCTTTATTGTTTTTATTTCTACTGAGTTACTGTCTACACAGTAGGGATAGGGCTAACTTGGGAAAGTTAGGAAAGGGGGTTCGGTATAGGTGTATTGCTTGGAACTAGGTAGGTCATTGCTTGAGTGTGGGACTAGGTAAACTACCTTCTTGTACGGAATATAGGTATCATATGTTAACTGAGTTTATTGAGGCCGCTAAGCCCACCTTCTTTGTTCGTAACATTAATTAGTAGTTACTCACTCGGTTCAAGAAACTCAAATAGGCGCAAGTTGAAGGAAAGTCAAGTAGGAACTCCACTCTTATCACTTTGTCTTCTTCTTACTAGCCTTTCTAGTTTTAGTTAGCACGCGCATACGTTTTCTTGCTTGACCTCGCTTAACAACAAAAGCAGAATCAAGATGAACTTGAACAGCAAGGGTGCTTGCAGATTAGCGGATTAGCTAAACTCAGCAAGCAAAAGGCATGAGCAGCAATAATCCAGGGACTGATCCACTTGACTTGTAATTAGCTGTAATCCACTTGACTTGTAATTAGCTTACATATCCGTCGTTGAAGATGAGTTATGAGGCTGAGAGGATCTGGTCGATGAGTAAGCCAGGCTCACCCTAGTCACTCTGCCAATTCCTATGCTATACTTAGCTATACTTAAGAGCAAGCCAATCCGCTTCTTCCTTCCTTGCTCATGCATCTGACTCCCTTCTACTCTGCGAGTATTCCCTTTTGCCCTCCGGGAATCCTACTTTTTCAAATTTGATAGGTGAGTCTCCCGAGCGAAATCAATGACTATGACTTTTGGAACCCATCTATTCCCTCATTCAGTCCAACACCACTCAGTCGTGGGGAGTCTTTCTTTTATTCGTAGTTGCTTTTACGATTTTTTTGCTTCATCACTAGCAGGGTTACCCTCTCTCTGGGTGGGGGTAGTGGGGAAGAAAAAAAAGATATACTATTTATGATATGATAAATGCCAATATGAATGAAGAGCTAAATAAAAGAAATGAAAAAAAAAAGATGAGTTAACATACTACCTTTGCCAGGTTGCCATCCATGGGGATTCCCAATTGCTAGTGCTCATTTGGGGCTGATCGAACTTCTTGCCTTCTCCAAATGTTTGTTATAAAAGCTCTTCCCAACTTCTACTATACACAAGTATGTCGTAAAAAAAAAAACTAAAACTACTCAACTCTTCTTTGGTTTGAGATATATAACCTCCTTGGTAAATCATCGGTATGTCAACAATGTCTGACCCGGTACCTCTATTTCGTAAAATATTTGACATTCTTTCATCTGGCTATTGTTTTTTTGAATATTTATGTCATTGCTTTCTTTCTAATATCATAGCGTAGTCTAGTGTTCGAGAGAAAGGAATAAATAGAAAAAGTACCACCCAGACGATAAGCTTGGTGCCCCCATCTTTATCTATTTTGCTTTCCCCATCAAACTTCTTTTTTTAGTTTCACCAAACGACTTTTAGCTTTTTCGATCGATATGAACTGGAGACAGGTGGTGGGTCTTCATCATACATAGACTTTCTTTACTTGTTTCCAATCTATCTTTTCCAACATTGTCGTAAGTAATATAAATAATAGATTTCTGTTCACGACCAAACTGCTTTTTCTTTTTTTCCCGTGGGGATTTTCCATTTGTTTAGTTGGTAGAACCAATGCCACCAATTTCGAATGATGAGCACTTTGCCGCTCATCGTTCTTCTTTTGTAAGTACTCGAGGGCTTGTTCATCAAAACACATATGAGTATAATAACAAAAGGTCAAGTGATAAAGCATAATTCCTTTGATAAAATATTATATACACAGGAGAGCTGGATGAAGTTTGCGAATGAATGGGTAGCACTGGTGGAATGCTACTATAAAGAAACATGTACAAACAAGAGATATAAAACCATTTAATATAGCCAGATAAGAGAAGTAATTTAACTTATTAGAAATGCCGAATTCCTTTTTTCTAGCTAGCTCCTTTCAAACTTATTTCTTTTATGCAAAAACACATAGGAGATGATCTACAATATATAGGAATTCGTGTGATGCCACACCTCCGAAGGAACTGACTTTGAAGTACCAAGGCTTATTTATGGACCCCCTCGATGAAATTGTTCTAATATGCTTGGGAAGGAAAATGTTGGATAGAGATATTCACTCATTTCTTTCAATGAACGAAGCAATTTCTGCAAGAACCTTTCTGGCATTCGTGGCGTATCGTTGCTTCTTATGATAGATTTTCATTCTACTTACTATTCCAAAATTTAATAAGTTGCTCTGCTGAACAAGTGAAAAAATTGCACCACATCAAGCTACGCCCTCAATACCTTCCTATTTCTACAAATTGTGCGTTGTTTCGGTGATGAAAGTGGCGTTATTCCTCAAAATGAGAATGATGATAAAAAGAGTCTAACTCATTTAGGTGGACCGGCCGGTGGAGCATTTGGGTGAGTTTCTGCTTTTGCTCTACTTAGATAGTGCTTTGCCTCGAACTCTCTCTTTTGTAAAAAGAAGCTCTACCCACTTACTGGTAACTCTCTTTTTATTCCGGCTTTCTAGCTTCAAACTTTTTAGCAGAATGAAAAACGCTGAAAAACGGTATAACAATGAATTTTTCCAAAATACGCCCGCCCACGCACTATTACACATTTTGGGGAGGTGGAGCGACTGATGGAAGGATTTTTGAAAACCCGTCGTATTCGTAGAAATAGCATGCTTAGGATGGAAGACTGCTAGGTGAGCAGCGATGGCATGAGAAGTAGCTTTCTTTGCCGCCCTATCTGAATCAGTATCGGTTGATTCTTTCCTATTCTATCGTTTTCAATATTCACTTACAAATGTTAATACATTCCTAATTGTACTTTACTAGGATTTGGAACCAACGAGTAACGTATAATGTGTAGAGTGGAAGCCGTAGTTACTCACTGGAAAAAGTAAGTGGTGTTAGGTGACACGAATACTTTGTTCTACTTTGTTCTGTTCTTCTGTGGTTAACCATTAATTGTATTCTGCTAGGTACAAAGGGGAGTAGTGGAAGAGCTTTTAAGTAAGGCTACTAAGCATCCTGACTCATAGTTCCTGACTGACTTACTACTTATTTCTGGTTGGCCTCAATAAAGTTCCTCTTGCTTACTTAGATTATGTATGTAAGATTTGCTCAACTGCACCCGCACGCGAGTATCCTTCTAAGTGGGAGAAAGAGAGTAGTGCCAGGGAGAACTTCGGTAGCATAAGAGAATAGAGATAAGCAAGCCTATTCTTTAGCAATAGAGAGAGGGGAGCATCATAGAGAGAGGGGTTCGTTCTTCTCTTGGTCCTTCTTGTAATGCTATTTAATACCCGGCCCCAACCAAGCAGCTTATGTGTATAAAGAGATGGGTTCTTTTCTTAACTCAAGATTAAGACAGCCGCCTGCCTCTTGACAAGGGCTGAATTGATAGGTAAAAAGCATGTGATAATCTTAGTACTTCAAAACAGTATAAAAGAGTGAGTCAATGCATTGAAGAAGTCTTGTTTAACAAGAGCCCTACACCCAAAGACCCAAAGAAGTGAGTGAAATGGGTCCCATTGGCCAGTGTGGTATAATACTAAATTTCATAGGGCCAACCAGCCAATTTTATATTAGCCAATTGTATATTATCTCTGAAAAATGCGGGGTATATATACTTTTTGAAGATAAGAGTGAGTTAGGCCGGGTAGGTAGCAAAACTAGCACCCAATATTCGATGGATGCGGCTCTTAGCAGCCAAATTAGCATACGTAAAAATAGACTCTCTCTCTTGAAAAAAGTAACCGAGCTTTGTTTTTCATACTTTCCTCTCTCTCACCCCTCTCAAGTTTTTCTTGAACCGCACCTCCTTGACAAACCTACTTTGATATGATCCGGTTGGTTTCGCTGAATGAAAATACTACCTTGGTGTTTAAGTGTAAAAAAGTGGTTTTTCACTTTTTCTAGTTGTAGTTGATTAGGCATGGGAGGACGTACCTGAACCCACTTCCTGAAAAATGCGGAATTTCATTCAACTTAAATATATCTTCAATTAGCCCAGGCCCCCTGTCAAGCCCTTATTCTTCCGATGTCGATCACGGAGAGTTTAGAAGTTGGTCCTTTATTAATTAGTAAAAGCAAGCTATCACACTAGGTAGCTACTCCTTGTTGGGTAGCCGCCCAAAACCTCGGATATGTTATATTGTAGGTCTCCTGCGTTGGCGTACTTCTTCTTTCGACAGAATCTCTCTTTTCGAGTGTTGCTGGTACTGTTAATACTTATAGAACCCTTAGTACTGGATAAGAAAGCTATGTATGTAGTCGTACTACACCAGTGTTTAATAACCAATAGCATATCAGATTTCTGATATATAGTATAGTGCATCTCTATTTGTTAACTCCAATCTTATTATTATAAGTAACGTATCTGTGTTATTTCTTTACTGCGAACTACTTTCTTTATTTGGTTGGTAAAGGAGCTACTGTGGAAGTCCCAAGTAGGACTCTGTGTCTTTTCGTAAAAGAAAACCTGCGGGTACAATTCCCAATCTAATAGAATATTCTAACTATTGTACAGTGGGGGAGGCTCATCTCAACTCCACCCTACCCTAACCTTCCCTGTGTATAGAGTAATGCGAAGTCACCTTGGGCAAGTACAAGCATTCATTCTATCCGTAAGCTAAGGTAGTTAAAACCTTTATTGTGTAAGCAGTCCTATGTAAGTCGGTAGGTGTGTGAATCGCAGTATGCTTAACAATGTAAGGACGAAAACTATAAGAACTAGCCGGAGAATATTAAGTTATTAAAATAAGAGGAGTGTCCGAAGTTGCCCTCCATTCTAGCGGAACCCCCTAAGTTTACTATTCAATTAGAGGGCTCCTACTTCTAAAGTGGGTGGGACAAGGGTGCGCAGCGGAGATTAACGGTAAGGAGATATGGGTTGAGACTTTGCCAGTTCAGAAAGATTTGAAGAATTTTGATGAAAAGACTCGTATACTCATTTCAAGTCTAGAGGAGCTTATCAAGGATTGAGATCACTTCCCAGCACGAAGACAAAGAGAATGGTGTTCCGCTTCGCGCCTTGTCTATCTATCTGCATGAGGGCGGTACACTTTTAGATGATCCAGTCACCTTTGGAGTTTGAACTTGACATAGGTGCTTTGAGATGGGACATAAACTCCATGGAAAAGAATAAGCTTTGGTTGATTAGAGTTGCCGATTCAAAAGAAAAAGGCGTAGCTCGGAAAAGTTATTCGAAGAAAGAAGAAGGAAATGCATGTGTTGAACTAACAAGAGTGTTACCCCATTGCTTTGATCCTCTGAAACCTTCCTTAAGTAGAATTCCTTCGTGCTTGAGTGTCCCAATGACCCCGTAGGCAAGGTCCTTACTATTTTAACGCATGACATGAGGTTGTCTACCTCACTAGTATTGGAACTAGAATGCCAGGCGTAGGAGTGTCAAAGCCTTATCGCGCAATCCGACTTGTGTGTGAAAAGCATTTCGTACTCGTAGTAGGCGCGCAGCGTGTAAAGCGGAGCATAAAAGAGCCTAGTCCGGGTAGTCGAAAGCTATAATAAGTATCTAACGTAACTACTTAGCTCTTCGTTCCTTATATATATATATTAAGTAAGGCCACCCACATACTAATAATCGTTTCCCGAAGCTTTCAAGTAAGCAACTTCACTATCCGCGAGAATATGCCACCGCAAACCCAGAGCAAGTAGAATTGGCACTCATTCCCATACTCACATTACTTCTTTGAGGTTCTAATTTTTCTTCTTCCACTGCACTTTTGTTTTTTCAAATAGAATTCTCAGAGGTTATTGTTTGTGCTAGAAGAAGCTCTTAGAGTACGCCATCTTCTTTCACTGTTGTTCTTGGTCCTGTTGGAATAAGAGCTGCTAGTCTTATCGCCCCGCTCTAAGTCTTACAGAACATATAATTTGCCAATAAAGAGTCTGCTTCGCATCAACTGAGATCAAAAACTCCTGCCTTAGAAAAGAAAAGAGAGGAAGAAATAGGGCGAAAAGATGAAGCTATGAGGGAATCAAAACGTGAGTATGATATAAAGAGGTACGAAAAGAGAAAAACAAAGAAATAAATGAAAGCTAATTAAGCACATCGTCTACATCATGCACTCTTCACTTCTTTGGCGCTCTTCAACGTACTTTGTTGGCTTGGTATGTAATCCTTGGCGGCCTCGTATTTTATCATGTTGATCTATCCATGAATATTGGTTATTTTCTTATTTGCTCGATATATGTGTTTCATAAATAGTGCTTTAGAGCCTAAAAGAGTTATTATATTCTATGTTGCTATTGATCTATTAGGATTAATAATGGATTGATCGCATGGGAAACGGAATAGAAGAAATGATGAAATAATTTAGTGAAAGAGGATTGTTGGTAGTAAAGAAAGGGGGAAAAATGCATTGGATTTGAGAAAGCTCGACTCCATATTCCTGGGGTGAGCTTCCTTGGGTATAAATTGGCGAATCCTTACCTTAGCTCGAAGACAAAGAACGATTTCAACGGTAGGATCAGCTTGCACGCGTTGACCCACCTTAAAAGAAAGAGATTGGGTCGAGGAATGAGCTCCCGACTGAACACAAATGTTATCTCTCCGCTAGACCTTTTATGTTGAGAATTCTGCCTACCCAATGAAAGAAATCCTAATGGAAATGAGAACCCGTGATTATGAGGAAGCCAGGCAAGAAGCAAGATCGGGAGATCTCGCCTATTGGTCAAACTTCATCTTCTGAGAAAACAAAGCGCTTTGATAAAATTGGATGATGGGATCGGACGAGTAAACGAGAAAGGAAAAGGGGGCCCGATCACCGGATAAGAAGGCTTAAAATAAAGAACTAGAGCTATACGAATCTTGGAGCTATCTTTTAATTAAGTAAGCGTAGCAAACCTCTTTTACTAGATATTCAGCTAATACAACTTACTAATTACTCGGATTTACGTTTTCTTCGAATGAGAGTTATCCGCCTCTATCTACGTCATTTTCTCTAGATAGAGAGATATGTTAGGGCTTGTCTCCTTCAAGGCTTTCTTAGGCAAAGTCGAATGCCACAGGTCGAAAGTCAAGTCTTATGGAATTGTAAGTGACTAAAGGCCAGCTATGTGCTATTTAGGAATTATAGCATTAGAGAAAGAACTCTCTGCTGAACGCTTCAAAGCTTTATAAAAGCCATCAACCTGCTTTTTGTTAGAGTTCGACGCTTCGCGCCTTTTGATTCCAACCGATGTAACCACAGTATGCTATATAGTGTTCGAAGATATCCTCCAACCCCACATGGAATTTTCTCTTATCAGAGGCTTTAAAAGTGTCTGGTAACTTTCTATGAGCTGCTCACACTTTCAAGGTATCTAATGGAATAGGAAAAACATCCAAGTTTTCTGATCCGTACTCCTTTTGAAATACATTGCCGTAAGATATGAAAAGTCCATTAGTAGGCTTCCACGTATATAGCTGGGATAGATCATTCAGAGTAGCACTTCGCAGGAACAAATTGTTAATCAGAAAGCAGTTCACTAGGTTCAACGGGTTAATTAGTGAATGAAAAGCATCAACATATATGTGAGTCAATTGGGTAGCATAACAAGCTGGAGCTATAAAGCAATCATGCACAGAGTATAATGGAATACCACGAAGGTGAGCTTCATCAAAGACAAAACAAGCTATAGATGCATCTTTCTGGTGAACATAATTAGCAAAAGTAGATCTTTTAGCTTTAGCCGAATCTTTTTTGGTAGCCCTCCAATTCGTGAAGTAAAATTCAATCACTTCGGAGACACTGGTAATGCAATCCATTCAAAATCCTTCCTATTCGTGTGGTTTTCGGCGGGAGGGGCACAAGCAAGTAAAGAGCTCACTGTCAAGTAGAAGAAGGATGCGATTAGACGAGATTAAAGCATTCACTAGGGTCGGTCGGACCATTCCACATAGGGCCTTATTCATTTCAGGTAAAACAATTATGACCCTATTCCCTTCTTGCCTGCCTATAATAAACTCTGTCTTCCTAGCTAGCTACTTGAGAACCTCAATACCTAACTTATTAATAAGTAAATATCCTTTCTTCATCCGACAGAATATAACTTTGTGTTTTACCTGTGATATGGAATTGAGTTTCTTTTTGCTTATCCATTTTTCAAGTTATTTGAGTTATCATTCATCTCAAAATATGTGTAAAGTTGGCAATTTTTTATTTAGTTAAATTCCTTACTAATTAAGTATTTATTTTCCCTACAGAATATAAAAGGGCCCGGAACCTTGTCCAGTGCGAAATAAACTAATTATAGGTTGTTACTTGCCACCTACGCCTATTCTTTAAAAATCTGGGACTGCTTCTTTTGAAACTTTAGCTGGTGTATGCTTTTATCCCTGCCTGTATTAGCCCGTCTTTCCTCTAAAAAACTAGAACTTCAGCGGCGAATCGCAGCTATTGAACGAAGAGCAGAATTCCCAGCTTTAGCAAAAGACGAGTAAGCAGAAATAGGTGAAGTTTTAGGGGGGAAATTCCTAGTTAAATTGGGGAAGCTACTACTATACAAAGGGAAGCTACTAGCAGGTAAGCAAGGGGAGTCACGTAAAATAAGTATCTGGTATAGGTAGTAGCACCGATTTACCCAGAGAACGTTGGATAGGATTTGGAACGAAAGACCGGTAACGCTAAAGTAGCATCAAGTTCACGGGGAAGCAGTCTAAAGGGTTTTTTTGAATAGTTCCTTTACTTGTCAATAGAAAAGAAAAAGATTTAGAATTGGGAAATTTTTTAAGTACACACGAAATAAAGTAGGGTTTTTCTAGGTATAGCAATAGGCATGGAACGGGAAACTTAGAAGTAAGGAATAGGACGCACAAGGTTTTCACCATCAAAATATGCATCTGTATAGGTATCTATATACCCTAGATAGACGGAGGAGTAAGCTTTAACAGGTAACGCAGGATACGCAAACGTAGATAGCACGGGGAAGAAGTCATAGCTTTTTTTCGTCACTGCTTTAGTTTGAGTAGCTGGAGCGCCAGGATCCGCAAAGGGTTAGTGTCAAGAGTTTCCCTGTAAAGTGATTTTTTCATAAATTGATTTTCCCGGATTCAACATTCCCAAAGAAAGCTTTACTCATGTAAGCAATAGGTCTGCCACCTTTTTTTAGTACTGCTCCAATCCCATCTTCACATGTATCTGCTTCAATGCCAAATGGCTGGGTTGGCAAGGACGATGAAATTTGACAGGAGATGATTGGCTTTATTTGAAATTCAAGCCGTTGGGCTCAAAGTCCCAGGTACTATGGGCCATTTCAGGTTTTTGCTAAGGCCGCTAAGGTTGCGGTTTCTGTTAAAATATTGGTCAGCTCATATTGAAGTAAATTGGCTTTCTCACTGCTCCTCACTGATCCATGTGAAATTGAAGACAAGCCCTTGCTATTGCTAGCACATCCTTTTTCTTTCTCCTTACTACTTGCTTAACTACTTTAGTGAAACTTACCGTAATTACTTTGCTATTGGGAAAGAAGAATGAGTGCCATAATAAGCGACGGATTGAATTGACTAACTTAACCCTTCTGACTATATTCTTTGATTCAAGCTGAGGCGCGCAGCGAAACATACGTTACTGCTTTCCAGCTGGTTTTTCTTCTATATTGAATTGAGGACAAAAGAAGATTTTGATGCAAACAAGCGTTAGCAGGTGGGCTAGTTGTGTTATTCGTTACTACTTTATTTTAGACTTGTTTTTCTGATTCACTTTTCAAGTCAACTAGGCAAGAATAAGCTTTGACCTCAATGGATCGTGAAGGGTCTTTCTTTAAGCAGGCTCGCCCTACATACATCTTATAGGGCCAAGGCGCGTAGCGAGACGTGCATTCTTTTTAGCCTACTAGCAGTACGAGACAGTTTAGCACATCACTTTTTTTTACCTACTTTGACCTAAATAAAATAAAGCTACGTTAACCCAACACTGATTTCTTGCACAACAGAATAGTTCTAGCACAAAGAAAGGTGCCTTTAGACTTGACTGTCAGTACACTCTTGAAGTAAGTACAGGAAGTAAAATTTCTTTTATTTCCTTTGCTTAACTACTTTGCTCTTCGCTGCGCGCCTTACTTAACACAAGCCAAGCTATTTGAACGTAGGGATCATCATTCGCAGAACAAAGACAGACAGAAAGGCGATGCGGGTTTGTAGATTTAAACTAAAAACTACTTCACTTTCAATGCATCTAAGAGAGACATAGGAAATTCAAAATAAATTACCAAGTACCAGTATGTAAGAATGTGCCGGTACCAGTATGTGAAATATGTACAAGAAAGCATACCAGTATGTGAGAATGTGCCGGTACCGAGTGAAACCTATTTTGCGTATAAAACAATGCATATCAGAATTATAACAATTACCAAGTCAAAGCAATCACTTCTCAGAAGGAAAAAGAAATAACAATTGTTACTGGTGGGTGAAATATCCTTGGTTCCCTGGGCACCAATGCAAAACTAGAACACTAAATCTAGGAGAGGACTAAAATTAAGAAATAGTGGGGCGCAGCGAAGAGGAAGCAGAATTTCTATAATATCTAAACCTTGATTGCTTCTTTCTTTAAAGTGCACGTGAATCAGAACTAGTTGGCGTGGAATCTTCTATCTCCCGTGGACGGAACTTTACACTGCTAGCACGATTATGGAAGTAGCCGCCTATTTGATTCGGGTTTTCCTCTTTCAGGTACTCCCTTTGAAGTTTCTATTACACTCAGAATTTAGGTTTTCACTGAGCCTGTTATGGTCTTTAGCCCCAAGATAGTCGACTTTGATTCAGTTCTTTATTGGCCTTTGTTGTTGGAAAAGATGCTTTTTTTCGAGCCAAAGTATACCCAAGATATATAAATTCTTAGTTCAGTGCAAGTGGCTTGTAGATGAAACCTTCCTTTATAGGGTCTATAGGCCTTGCCTTATTTTAGCCCTATTTTTTCTGTCTTTCGTTCAATTGGGACTTTTTAGTGGTCCTTTTTCCAGCTCTTCATCATCTTTTATGAGAGAGATGTCATGGTCTATGTTTGAGCAGGATCAGGCAATGTCTTCTTTTCTTGGTAGAGTGAAGCGATTGTGAAGAGGAGGCAAATGAGCTTTGAAAATACGAAAGTTTTTATCTAGAGTCTGAAAGCCTGGACCTGATCCCCTTACCTAGAAGCCTTAGCAGAACCTAGCGGTTTGCAACCATTTCTTTGCTTCATCTGGGACTTAGAGTTGACCGTAGGCTTTATTATGTATTTTTCTTGAAGTCACGGGTCTTAGGCTGATTCCAGTGAGTAGATAGCTTGAATGATGCCTTTTTTGTTTTGATCTTCAAAAAAGGGAAAGGCTCGACGATAGGATTTTCTCATTCCTTTAAATGGGGCTCCTTTCTGATTTTAGATTTCTTATTCTGGAGGGAATGTTAATGCTTTACAAAAGGCAAAGCAAATGGAGTAGATGTACCAGTGGCTTAAGTTGCCTTTTTTTAATAGACTAAGGTCTCGTTGGCTGACTTCCTCTTGCTTTCTTATACAATTGATTTTGAATGAGGCGAAAAGCTTTAAGCAGATGTGTGCTGGAGAAAGCACTTCCAATTTAAACATTTAGTTTCATCCCTTCCTCGAGAACAATTTTGAACAAAGGTAGGTTTCGTTTCGCAAGATAAGTTGGTACAGTAATATAGGCAAGACGCATTCGTCCTATTTTACTAGCAATGTAGCATGAGTTTGTCCTGCAAAAGCCTTTCCTAAAAGAAATCGTGTTGTAGTATTCTTTCTGGTCTGCGTGGCTCCTCCTATCTATGATGTCCACAATTTTCGCTAGCTCGTCCGGCGGGCTTATCAATCCAGCACCGCTGTTTGCCTTCTTGCTCGGCCTTGCCTTTCCTTTCCTTTCTGGCAGGTTATCCCTCCTCCTTGACACCCCGGCGCTTGCTTGATGAGTTTCCCATTCTATATACAAGCTTCAGCAGAATCAGCCCTTTCAAATCAACAGTAAATTTTTCTCAATTATTTTTATATATGAATACCTAGAATATAATGGTTTGCTAAAGCCAGAATTTCTTGTATATCTTGATATTGGTAAAGTATAAAAATTGATTAGAACATATCACAGTGAAGATCCAATAATAAGTAAATTGTGGACTTATTCTGCGTTGTTAACTATGGTGTGTAAAGACATCCGGAGAGCGCTTTATGAGAAATTGGTTCTGGATTTAGCACATGCTTATGAAGGTTCGAAATTATATTTGCCAGCATTTACTGACTTCCGTGGTAGAACTTACCGTTGTGGACTATTGCATTTCCACGAGCGTGATTTAGCAAGAAGTTTTCTCATCTTTGCTGATACTATTGATGCTAAAGGTGAAGGAGTGGTAGAGACCTCTCTTCCCTTCCATTATAAGTCTTTTGAGTTTCACTCAGCATCACTCGCGTTGGTTTATGAATGAGCGCCCAAATCTTCCATACAGAGAATTCAGCAGGATCTTGTATATATACGATAACCCTACATGTCCATTCTTTTTAGCTTATACTCTAGCATTGAAGAGCGTATCAACATAATCAGTAAATAACCCATTACTCTTTTCATATAAATAACCTCGCAATGGCTCCACAGTGTAACCATACTTAACCGCTAGCTTAAGCTCTTCCGTGAAATAAACACCGAAGAATTTTCCAGTTGGGAAAGGGAGAATCCCGGTTTTTGGACACTTATAAGGCAAGAGCGGTTTATTGAGCACTTCCTTTTCGGGTGTTATAATATATGCCTCAACAAATCCAAAGAAATCTTCTAATGCATGTTTAGATAAATCCCCTACCCACCGAGGCTTTCCTATTGGCATAGGAAACTCCCTCATAATAAATGGATATAGCGAATTGACATCGTAGTAGTACAGACCTTCTCCCTTAGGTTTATAAACATCTGCATGTCCTCCAAAGTATCCACGACGAATGAACTTATCGCAGTTGATTGAAGGAATATGGATAGGGTTTGTCTTCACATTATAGTAACTTCTGCGAAAAATACTCCTGGAAAGAGATGAAACGTTATCTTCTTGGTAATATCCACCCCAGTTTTATGGAAAATCAGATCTTGTGCTTTTAGCATCACACCGGCTAAAAGACGAACATCCTTTATCAAATAAGTCACTAATTCATCTCTCTTATCTTTTAAATTAGAAAGTGAAATAGTGGAATGATCAACACATCCCTTTGTGCCAAACTCTGGGCATAGATCCTGAGCGAGAGAGTTCAAACTTCTAGGCAGAAGCATCAAGCTATCTCGTATAATGATACAATGCCTCCTTGAATAGTAAACTTTGATCTCGTACAGTACCTTATTCCTCATCAACACCTTGAGCTTATAATGATGGTGATCGACAAGGTGTCGAAGTATCAATACGCCATCAAATTTTGACATATTATGAAAATACACGACAGAACATTTTCTATCTTTTCTAACGAGTGCTTCTAGCTGTTTTATAAAGCTGGACAGAATTCTAACACTTCTCTCAGAATGCCTTTTTATGTGTATATGATCTTCAGAGAACCAGGTATAAACATCATCTGTTCGTATAGATGAGTTTGGTACACATTTTATAAGACCAATAGCATATGCAACATGCTGATTATCAAGGGGATTAATGAGAGTTTCAATATCGGCCACATAGAATGGCTTAGTTTCCTTGTCACTCTTCTTAAGTGGAGCTATAATATCGAAACGATCATCCAGAGGCGAATCATCAATATTAGTTGTTAATTCATCTTTATTTTATAATACTGAATTATGAAAAAAATCTTCAATCTGACCCTATACTTGCGTTACCTGTTTAGGGACAAGCAATACCAACCCCAACATCAGAAGAGGTAGATGCACCTGTCCGGGTTTCAGCTTCCGAGACAACATGATACGATGCATCGGACGACCCAAACACTTATATACCTGTTTATTATGTCATCTCCAACCACTTCTCACACTATTCCATCCAAGGAAGGGGGAAATGTTGTAAGTTTAAAGGGGCCTTTACTTAGTAAGTTTATGGACATGGTGGACTTGGATTTATTACTTGATTTAGGAGCTTGCACCCAATTGACATTTATTTACTTTTTTTGCTCCATAAGCGTCATTTGCTACGAGTTACCTAGCCCTAATAGTTGAGTACTTTTTCACTTGACTAGTCGGAGTTGGAAGAGCTTCCCTTTTATTGCAGGATGCAGCATATTATTTAGTTAAGGTTTTCCGACAAATTGACTCGTAAGTTGATTGAGTTTTATGTTTATAATTCGTTACAGCTAGGGCACGCGCCCCTCTAACTTTTATTAACCTACAGAGCAGCTTCCTCTTTCTTCAATTCACCCTGTTATTCGGTATTAACGACCGACCATGCTCGTAGCCAGCCATAGATCCGTCAATATTTCGAGAGAGTACGTACTTCGTGAAATAGGTATTTTATTCTTTAGTTTACAGATAATCTAGTTTCATAGCTGTACTAACGATTAGTTCTTGTTGTTATGTTACCATTGTAATAGGAATACTCGTAAGAAGACTAGTTTGAAGCAGATTCTTTATAATTCGTAGTTTACTTTACATAAAATAAATAAGTAGTGTACTCGTTCACTAGGCTAGGTGGCTAGGCATAATAAGTATTCTTACACGTTTTCTTGCAACGAGTAACGTATAACGTTGCGAGTGGAAAAGAGTAGTTACTCACTGAGTTCAAGAGTAGATCATCCACTTTCTATCGAAACGATAAATCCAGTTTATGAACCAACAACTCTTTAGTTTAACCGCATCTGAATACGAGTCCGGGGCCAATGATGAAGTAACTAGTGGCATACCAATGCCAACTGATGACAGGCAGTGACCTATAGACCCAAGGGAAGATCATGTCGGAACAACACGAGCTCCCACTGGAATTATACCCCAGTGTTCGAATTTACTTCAACGTAGGCAGAGTAAGTCCTCGGAATGGAAGGTAAAGTCTAAAAGTTACTCTACCGCTTACTACGTCTTCAGTAGGCTTTTCTTTCTAGGAGAGGGCGCTAAGCAGAAGTTATCTGCTTTTTAATGAACGAAGTAAGTTTTCAGTTAAGAAAGAAGTTGCGTATTTTATCCTAAAAAGTTAAATAAACTCGGCAGCCTTCTTGCCAGCATCAAGACGAGCGCTCAGAGCATTACTAAGAAAGTCTTCGTGTAGCAAGTAATATATTTTCAGTTGATGTTAACATCCGCTTATGCTTTATAAGCAAAGTCCTTCTCAAGCTATTGCAGCATCCTTATTGAAGGTCTATCTCTCTCTTTGTCTTAACATCTTTCTGTTGGGCAACCTTCTAAGAGCTCAAAGTATGTCTGTTTCTCTTCTAAGGCTCGTGAATAGAAAGAATTATTCTTCTAGGCCAACTACTTACCTTTCCACCCAGCATTGAAAAGAACCCTCAAACCATCTGCTGGCATCAAAGAGGAGAACCGATCCAATGCATTGGAGAATAGAATAGATAAAAACTTTTTTGTAGCTTTTTTTCCATGCCGATTATTTCTTTGACTGATATAAAAATCAAAGAATATACTGGCCTTTTCCTTTATATAGGATTCTTACAAGCGGGGCGCTCCGCCGCCCTTATGTTCTAAAGTAGATAGCTCTATAAGAGGAACGCTTGGAAAGGCATAAACCCGATTTAGTAGAAGCGAAGAGGCCCATAGCCGATAGCTGATGTCACTAGCCTGAACTTCTTTATCCACTTTCAAACTGATGGGAGTACGGCTTTCTTCTCGGAAGGTTTAAATCTAGAAACCGGAAATACCTGAAAAGACAGATAGATATCTTATCATAACCCATTTCTAGCAATTTTCTTATACCAGTGGAAAAGAAGACCATATGTTTATGATCGAATAGTAGCTGCTTGAGCACAAACATAGCCTTTCTTCCGGTGGTATTTAAAAGAAGTCAGCTTTCTTTCTATTACGCGGCACCGTCGTGTGTGATCTTTGACAATCACTCTACGATATTTTCCCACTATCGAAATTGGTAAAAAAAAAAGGTGAAAATGGTAAAGGAAGAAAAAATATATTAAATAAGAAACAGTGCTAGATGTATAAAAAAAGTCCTGAGCAGTACTATAACGTATGTCTCAAGAAACAGTGCTAGTAGCTGTAGATCACTCAGTTGGTTAGAGCAAAGTCAGGTTTCCTTCACCAAAAGGTGGTTAACGCCTAGCCTAGCTCCTACACGGCTATCAGCTTACTTACCTTCTTGGGCGATTGCATTCACTCCTTTATTTATTCTAAAAAGAACGACTTTACGAGTAGAATCCGAAAGGGGGGACGGCCCGTATCGAAGGGGCGGACAAGTTCACCGGGTAAAAAAAAAGGTTAGGACCGGTGAATCACTTTCACCAGGCCTCTCAACTGAAACGTTGAGCCTCTTCTCCATCCGTAGTTTACTGAGCAACTTTATTCTTCACGTAGTCTACCTCCTACGCCTTGGATCCTACCAGTGGGAACCTCAAAAACGCAATTTACTTACTTGACGAGACTGGACTCGATTCCATTGAGCGATATAAGGGCAATCACTCATTTTTATGCTTCTGTTAACTTATTATCTATAAAGTAGAATTCGACCTCCTTTGACGTCGGGTTCAGCCAAAGTGTGATATGCCTTTGATAAAGTATATTCCTTAGCTTGTAGAGGATTCAAAAACCTTGATTTATTACTAACTTAGAGTGACCTATGGCCTTGATACTTGGGAATATTAGTGAGTTATTGGGCTACTTGGAAGCCCGCTCCTCAGGCTTATTACCAATAAGGAATCTCCAATGGCTTTTGAGGAATACCAAAAGAGAGTAAATTCCACCAACCAGACTCGGCCTTTTTACTTGCTAGTTGGTGGAAATGTGCTATAACTTTAACTACCGATGGGTGGGTGGCCTTTCGTCTTGCTCTTAGAAACTTGTTCGATAGGTCGTTATCTGCCGAATTCGAGTTCATAACATCCTCCCATTTGGACCCATTTCAGTGTTCCAGGATTCTATGGGCCATGTAAAGTGGTGGTCTTCGCTCCTTCTAACCAGCTCTCCCTTGGAGAGCCGTAACGAAAGTAGGGTGGAAAAGCTAGAGTTACCAGGAGTAGTATACGCTTGTGGATTCCACTCCTTTCACTAAACAACCTGAAAAGCAAGCACGGCGGGTTTTCAGTAAAAAAAAGAAAGAATCAGTCTGAGCAGGAGGCGTGCCGGCTCAAAACTTGAGTGACTAGCCCTACCAAGAGAAGATTTCCAGTAGTTTGAAGCTTTCCCTAAAAACTATTGCCCAACAAAAACAGGCTCCCTAGCCAACGAGGTTGACCCCTGCAGAGGGTTTCCCTTCCCAGAATGCGAGAGGATATGGAACTAAACCAAGGAATGAATGTGTTCCAAAGCAGCTTGTCCAGTAATACCAGACTTACACGCAAGTGGAACGGGAAAGCAGACCAAGGAATTCAATTATGAGTAGGAAAATCCTATCCAGTAAAAAAGAAGAGAAGAGATGGCTAAGCTCGCGAATAGAGCTTTGGGAGAAAGAGCAGCTAGCTCTTTCACCTCATAGATTGAGTAGGCGCGGAGCGGTGAAACTAGCGAGTGAGATACACGAACGTTAGGCTAAAAAGCTGGCGTTAGGTCTAAAAGCGAGTTACATGAAATGAAATCGCACGTCGATATATTTGCTCCTTTCATGATGCACCGGATTCTTCGCCAATTCGATTGCCTACTTGTTATCAACGTATATCTTCGTTGCTTCATCTTGAGCAATGTTCACTTCTTGTATAACTTTTCGTAACCAAATTGCATGATACACGCAGGCAGCCGGCACTTGTTTGTGCAGCAAGAATAGGATGCGCCTAACGCAACAAGCAACGGATTGAGCTTCCGGAGCAGTGAGTAACTACTCTTTTCATTTTTGTCGTAAATAGTGTCTTTATTAAACAGTGGAATCCGCGCAAATCTATATAACGTATATATCTCTTAATGCACCTTATCTTCACTTACTATTTATGGCCAGATTTCCCTTTCAAACTCTTATTGGTTTAAAGTAAGCGCACAATAATAACTAGTAATCTGCTCAAAGCCTAACTCAACTATCATTTAGTTACACACACGTCTTGGACTTCTTTCGCCTATGAGAGATGCATTTATTGAAGCACTGATCATGCAAGCTTTACCTACTTGGCTACTAACTAGTAAGAAGAAGACGTTGAGAATAAGGATTTGCTTACCTACTCTGCAGACCCACTCCTCTTCAACTATGGGGCAAGCAAGCCTTCATTAGACTCTAGGACTTTTCATCCAATCGATAGCGGACAATCCGACCTGCCCCCGATGAAAATTTCTATATTATGGCCATAAAATGATGACAAGCGAAAGCAATCTGCCGCGAGAAGCTTCTTTGAACTCAGCCCGTCTTTCTCCATTTAAACCGTTGAACGAGGCTGAAACCTCACGGGAATCTCCTACCAATTGAATGACCTCTACGAATGCATTGATGCTGGGGGTACCTACCCAGATACGAACTCCTGCTCTAAGGAATGATAGAAGAGATCTACTCGCCGCTATGGAGAATAGAAAAGGAATACAGATGAAAGGAAGGACTCCGGCACTCATAACGAGTAAGCTTAGGATACAACACGACTACTACTTTCTTGCTTTTCACATCCATCCCTATTTTACCCATTTTACCTTTAAGGATTTACCTTAACCAATAGAAGGAGACAGGAAGGCAAGAAGAGCAATACTCAACAATAAGAGGAATGCTAAAGCAAAGAAAAGTTAAAAGCGAGCGGCGTACCGGCTTTGGTACTCCTTGGTGGCTGAGCCTACAATCTTAGGAATCAGAGCAATAGTGATAAGGAAAGCATTGATAAGAGCCAAGGAAGGAATAGCGTCAAGAACGGAGATGCAATAGCTAGACTCTCAGGGAAGATGAAGTTGGAACCACCCACAGGGATGATGAAGGAAGGAAACTTAGGTACTGGTCTTCACAACGGTACTGTTCTTCTTAGCCTAAAAGAGGAGTGAGTGAATAGGTTTCTACTACTATAAGGAAGGAATACTACCTACTATCCCCCACTTACCACCTCACTGAATAGGACATGAAACCATAATGAGAAATAAATTCCAAAATTGAATTGAACTGGCTCTTATGAAACTGGGGATATGGGAAGAAAGACCCCGGGCCCGGGGCAAGGTAGAGAAAGGATTGGGTTTTGGCTTACTGCTTTCATCTACGAGGGGTTTAACGAGTACTTTATTATTCTTCTAGTGTGGGAATACTCTTCGGTCTTGTAGCGGTAGATGTCATTTAGTTGTCGGAAGTCAAGCCAATACTATTATCGGATGTGATAGCTTGAGGCTTGGAGGAGGCGCTTACTAACCAGCTCAATAAGTGCTTTTCCACCATTTTCATGCTTTAGGAGAACCATTGCACACCGAAAGGCCATGAAGAAAAGAGCTTGTATAAATATGGGAGACCCATAGATTCCCTGCATTAGATGGGATTCGTTCAGTTAGTAAATTGGTCAAAGCTTCAGACCTTAGGGCTCTACTGAACATATCCATTTGGTTTCAAAGAAGAGAGTGAAAACAGGTAGAACATACCATTCTGCGATCAATGATGCAACACCCGTCAGTACACAAAAGGGGAGGGCATGTATCACACCTTTCTGACAGGCAAAAGGCAAGGATAAGCCGAATTCCAAGAGGAAGAAGAGTTGCTTTTGGACGAAGGAAGACGAATGATTGGCTTGCTGCTACTTGACTTGGAAACTCATACACAAACTGACTAATAATTTTGACCGCATGTGCAATATCCGGGCGTGTGATAGTGAGATAAATAAAACTATCAACAAGTTGACGAAAACGAGTTGGATCAGAGAGAGGTACGCCAATGTCTGGCCTCAAGTTGTGATTCAATTCCAAGGGTCTTTCAACGGTACGAGCAGCTGTCAAGCAAGCATGGGCAATTAAGTCTGCTGCATACTTCTGTTGCGTTTAGATATATCCTTTTGGACCGGACCTCTGGACCCGGGCCGTATATGTCCAAGCAAGATAAGTCATTGAGAACTGCTCACAGGGATATCTCTTGATATGATCAATGTGAGTTGAATAAAAACCGATAATCATCATATCACAAAAATATATAAGTAGAATCGTGAGACCACGAGAACCAGAATAAATAATAAGAGCAGGGGTCGTTGAAAATAAGTATTTTTAGTAAAAGCACAGGTTTTCGGATTGATCGATAGGGGTAGGAGATGATAAGCCTTAAGCGTAGGTAGGCTCGATTTCACTCTGACGAGGAGAGTTTTTTGTAGGCGCGAACTCCAGTCCTAACGGTTCCTTTCTTCTCCAGTTAAGCCCCATTGCTTAAGAAAAAGTGGACCACTAAAGCCAGCAGCTATTGCAAACCAACTAGGCCCAGACGCAAACTAAATTTCAAAGTACTCAAATCCCGAACCAATCTATCTATTTCTTCTTTAGAGGTGCGAAGGTGCCCTTGATCCATGAATGGAAATGAATTTGAGGACACATGAATGGTGTGAATAGAGTCCAAGTGCATTTCTTTCGCTGCGCGCCTCAACCTTCAGATCTTTACCTCCCAATTGCCCTTCGGAAGGGTAAAAGAGCTTCCACCTCACATCCCTTTAGGTTTGAAACTTCTCTTTAAAATCTTGGTCCCACATTTCAAGCCTTCACTCTTTCCCAACCATCCAAGTCAATACCCAAGGACTATCAGATGGCATGGTTAAAGCACCCTAAGTGGAAAGAGGCAGGAGATATGAGTGCACTCAAATATATATATTAAGATGGGAGCTTGTGCATGCGCCACCTGGTGCAGATGTGCTTCCTTGCAGGTCGGTGTACACCCTTAAAGATTTTCTAGATGGAACTCTCGCGGGATATAAAGAACGGCTGCTTGCTAAAGGGTACACTAAACCCTATGGGGAAACAGAAAGCGCTACGCGCCTGTTTTTTTCAATGCAATTCGACTTGGTTTGCAATTTTGTCTGTTTATTATGTGAAGTGTTTTCTAATTCATTTTGGCATACCTTTCTGATCTCTTCTTTCTTTTTTCAGATATTACATGCCACTTGTATTATTTGTTGGAGTGAATCATCATGGCCAGTCAACTATCTTAGCTTGTGCACTTGTTGCAAGAGAAGATACTGACTCATACTGTTTGTTGGGTTTTTCAAGTTTCTTCAGTGCATGCGTAATGTGAAACCTGGCGGCATTCTGACAGATCAGTGTGGGCGTATAGCGCATGGTATCGAAAAGAAGTTGCCCGGTGTATTGCACAGATTTTTGGCATGGCATATTACTCACAAGTTTACATCTAAATGGGGTGGCACAGAAGACAAAGACCTACTTACTCAGAAGGTTAAGGCAGTTGTGTATACATCATTAACTCCTGAAGAATTTGACCGAAGATGGCGGCGAGATGTAGTGGTATAAATAGGGTCTCAGAATGATCCTTGGTTCATATATCTACACAGTATCCCGGATAAAAGGAGTTCATATCATCCGAAGAAGCTGATGGGAGAAAAACCTTGCTTAGATCCCAGGAGTCTAATACTAGGAAGCTCACATGGATGGTTGCTCCACTGAACCTTGACGTAAGAGATGATGGTTCTGCATAAAGATAAGCACTCTCTATACTGGTGCATGTCATCTGTTCTTTTTTCTACTGTTGTCCTTTCCAAAAAAAATAGTACATGGGTAGCAGAGGTTTATTTATAGACCGCGGACAATATACATAAGCTTATAGAAATCCATAAAAAACTTCTAATTAGGCACCTACGTCATTCTTGCACCATCTAGCTAGGTTTACCTATAGGCATAGGGGCGCCTTTCATTGAGTATGGATACAATGAGTTTCTATCGTCATTAATATAGTTTATCCTTACGGGATATAAACATCGGTCCGCCATAGTACCCACGACGAACAAATGTATAAACATTTTGATCTGGAATTTGAAGTACAGCACTTTCTCGATGCGGATCACAGCCTAGTTTCGTAGCCTTGGTGCCTAGCCTATCCCGCTTATTCCTATGCCCCTTTTACGAGCTATATCTTACTCAATCAACTGTGGACTTTCTTTCTTACCAGAATTGACAGAAGCCGGGGTGGGTTGGTGCAGGCTCGGGAACTCTGACTTCGTTAATAAAAAACTCCTCTTTATAATATAGAAGAATAGATAGAACGAGGCCTCAAGACTGCAGCAAGGGGGCCGGCCTGCCTGCTAACAGCTGAGACGGAGCAGCGCTTAGCAGCATATACGCTAAAGAAAGCTCGCTTGTAAACTAACTGCTCACTCCCTTTTTGTGGTTATGAAAGTGCCCATCCCCTAGGCTTCCAATTCTCCCCTTCTCTAAAAGAGAGAATAGCCAAAGAGGTATTTGGCGCAACGAGTATAAGAGGCAAGGAGCTACCTACCTCAGCTTCCCTAAAAGAAAGAGTCATCCTCGATATTAGGAGAACGCTTTTTAATTTAAGTCATTCTCAACATAAGGAGCTAGGCTAAGGTATGAAATGGCTGAGTTGCTAAACTATGGAGAAGGGACCTCACTGAATAGAAAGATGAGTTAGAAAGGTAACTGCTGCTTCCCTAATTGAAACTATCTTTGTTCTACCGGATTAATAATCGGTAAGATAGAATTAAACAATATAGGAAAACTCCTAAACTCAGTCCTGCTTTCGCTCATATTTACATAATGATGCTCCTTTCTATGGAACTTTTCTTACTGTTACCGACAGCACTCCATCAATCTTTCGAGACGGCTACCAGAAGACTTATTTTTAATCATAAAGATAGGAATAGTCCGGAAATAAAAAACGTTGTCATCGTCCCTACTCCTTCCTTCGGAACGAAGAGAGAGAGTCCAAGAAGACAAAGCTCGCCGAACCTCAAAGTTGCCTGGATGATTTAGTCTTAAGAAGGGAGTTCCGGAGATTGGCTAAAGCCAGTTCAGTAGCGGTGCAATAGCAGATACTTACTTTATGGGATTTCAATTACTACCATTTTAAGAACAATAGTCTCATTTCTCATTTACGGCAATCAAAAGTGTCAATGGAAGGGATGACGGGACGAATGGTGGAATTAGCAGTTTAAAACGGCAATAACAGAGTACCAGAAACAAAAGAAGGAGACCAGGGAAGTGGTAGACATAGGTGTGATAGGAAGGGTTTCGTTGCTGAAGAGAGCAGTTCAAATCGATAGTTGGTTGGTATGACCCTGCTTGTTACGTCCAATCAGTAGTGTGAACTCCAGTGGTTATAAAAGAAGTTGGCTCGATCGAAGAATTGAATGAAACCCACTAGGGCTTTCCCCACTATCACCATAACCTTTCTAGTCAATTTGGATAGTGCTCCCTTGAGGAGCAGTCCTCTAGCCGTTGAGAAGCCTTCCTTTCAAATATTTGCTTTTAACATAGTGGAAATGCATTCTTTTTGTTTCGTTTATTTCTGGTTTTCGCTGTTGCTAGCGAGTGAGTAACTACTAATGTTACGAACAAAAGAACGCTTCGCGCCTCTACTACCATTCCTTCTTAAGAACTTCGACCCACATACCGATTTTAACTAGAATTAGAAAAGGGGCAAGCGTAAACCATTACTTTTCTTAAGACTTACATAAAAACCATGACTTTTCGTTAGTTTACTTGCTGGGTAAACGTGTATTACAGTAAAAAGCGACGCCCACGGCTATTGTCAGAGCTGACCTCTTTGACTCTCTAGGCGATCCATATTCCTGGACTCCCCAAGAGACGGGCTTCTCCCTATTCCCGATCGAAGTGGAATTCGATCTACATACCTTATGCTATATACTTTGCTTTCTTCTTCGTTGTCTTTTCAATGCCAAACCCGCTTCTTTCAGTCTGGGAAATAAATATATTCCCCCTACGAGTAGGAAACTCAAAAGCAAGGAAATTCACTCAATCAAAGCAATCCAAGTCCACCTATTTCCCAAGCCCGAGTCTATCAATTCCAATAAAAATCACCAAAGAAGCGTCTTCGCGGAGCCTGTTTCCCAGGAAATACCCGGAAGGCGCACTGTTGCTGTAACCATCACCATTGGCTTCTACTGACCAAGGGCTTACAGAAGTAGTTAGCGGCAGCGATAACAAAGAGTACCACCATTGAGAGGAATCCGCACGCGTTTCGCCTTGGAAATATAAATTAAAGCAAGGCCCAGTTGTCTCACCAATTCCTTTTAGGATAGATAGTAAATTCCCTTCTTCCCATCGTTCCCCTGGGTACTATGTTTCTTTCCCCTGTATATAAACTTATGAGTGTGTCGAGAAATTTAGATTAAAACAATCTGTAATGATGCAGAAATGCTACCAGTGGTTACAATCCTTTTCTGAAAGAGGAATTCAGTCATCAAGCCGCCTGTCTGCTCTCCATCGCGTCTACTATACTCTGGCGATAGTGAAACCCCATCCTTGCCCTTGCAATGATACGCTCATACTTCTGCCATCATATCGTAAATAGAGAGAATTTCTTATTCTATAGTTGATCGAATTAATATATCAGAAGGATTATCGAATGCTTGGTTAGAAGCATCTTTGTTCAGCTAGCGGCACGTTCTAAAAAAAGGAAATGCGCAACACAGAAACGTTGCTAAGAAAGAGGATTCACTACCGGACCAAATAAGGCACCCAGCCGACATATTGCATTTCCGCCTTTGTGACTGAGAAGGATCAGAGACCCGAGAAAAGAGAGGAGCCAAAAGATACTGGGGAATGCTGCTTTAGCGGTGATGTCACGCCTGATTTCTCTATTTATTCTACTGGCTAGACATTCAATCTGAACTGGGTGGGGCACCACATACACTGCCAACACATGACACCACTTCCCCACAGTCTGGTTTTATTATAAGCAATGGTTTCTTCGTTTAGACGTAGCTGATTGAAAGAGACGACGATGATAGTTCAACATTTCTACGCATTTCCTGGACTCAGTTCAAAGGAACCCTAGTAGGTATAACAGAGCATCTGGTTTCGGTTTTAATAGATGTATACCAAGAAGTGGAAAGAGCAGAGTTTGGGCACAAAAAGAACTACCGCTTCGGGCCAGTTCATTCACGTTCAAGCTCCAAGTCAAAGGCAAATCCAATAAGAATGGGTTTCCGATAGAGAAAGTAGCCCGCGTTCTTATGACAGAGAGGCTTTTCGTTCGTAACATTAGTAGTTACTCACTGGGCGAAGAAGCATTTTCAAGCCGTTTGTGATGTCTTGCGCGAGGCCGCCCGTGATGCCACCCGTGGCTAGGCTAGTTTCCCTTTTATGTTTTGCCACTTCATGGGACTATTTTGCCTCAGTAATTTGCAGTAGTCCCTTAGATTTATTCTTTCTTTGGCATTTTAATAATGGCTTCCCCTTACCGCATGGGATATTGAACTTGGATGTGGTCTTGTATGTTGTGCTTGCATGTTAATCTTGAATGTTGAACTTTGTTGTGGAATTTGGTTGCTATACTTGTCCTCGTGGTCTATTGCCTTACTGTATGTCAATGCATGCTAGTCTTGTGCTGGTTCGAGCCTTCGTGCTCCAGGACCGCTTTCATGTTGTGAAGTTGGAAACCTTTCTCTCCCTTCCTTCTGTTTCTTTTATGCAGGTATTTGGCCTACACTCTTTTCTCCGGCTCATTTGGGCTTGTATCACACACAAGCCCGCGCCACAATTTAGGTTTAGGGTATTTCGGCCCATACCTGTATTTCCTTGGGCTTGGGCTCACATGGGCCCGGCATTTATTTCTTCTTTGATTTCTTGGTCCTCAAGCAATCTGGCTCTTGCGCGTGTCTCGAAGATCACACTGTTACTTCATACATAAACTGAGCGGTTTCTTTCCCACGACACACCACTTTCTCCTCTTTTCCACTTAACTTTGATACACGTCCCCACTATCTGGCAAATAACGCCCTTGACGCCCAAAGTCTATATAAACAAGGGTGTCATGACATCTTCCTCATCTCATTCACTGTGCCCTTCACATCTTTTAACCCTTCTACTACTTATTTCACAATCTCTCCCCAATCATGTCTTCTCATAAGCGTTCGAGGAACACCCTCGGCTCTTCCTCCTTATGTGTTAACCCCACCGTGCCAAGCTGGTCTTTTAGCCCCGATAACCGCTATCTCTTTCGTGACGAGGCGGCTTTTAACAGCTATCACAATGAACATGGGCCGTGAAGAACGTCCTGTGGCCGAGTGCTTCTTCTTTCGCCATCAAAGGCGTATTCCAGTGGAGCATGCCAATCTCATCCATGATTGGTTTGGTTCTTGGAGCTTGCATGGCCTAGCGGACCTGGACAACCCTTATCACCCTCGAATCACCCGCCTTTTTTATGCCAACCTTCGTATATCTTACGATCACTATGGTGTCCCTTCGGCCACTTCTTATTTATTTGGTCGGTACTTGACCATTACTGCAGAAAGTTTGGCCGAATTTCTCCATGCTTCCAACACACTGACTGGCTCCACCACTTACGCTTTCCGCCGTTGGCTAAGAGAAGAGGCTTTGGCAGTTATCAGGAATGTCTTCGTTGGTTCAGGGCCGTCCCTGCTGAAGGTGACATCGAGATGGCTTCCACCGAGCATCTCCCCGCTCTTCATAGGTATTTCTTTTGTTGCCCTTTCCTTTTATCTTTTGCCATTCCATTTCTTTTCCTTATTGTTTTTTATTTCTCATTTCTCTACTTAAATCTCCTAGGTTCCTTTTCATGGTGGTCAACGACATTATCTTTCCTCAAGGGGTTCTCTCTAACCATGCTCGCCCCGGGAGCCTATTTTACCTCCGCCATCTCATTCAGAAACATCACCCGATCAATCTAGGCCACATGATCATTTTCTACATGCACCAAGTCGCCATGGCCTCACACAGTTACAGAGCACTACCTTACGGCCATCTCATTGAAGCTCTCATGCGACAGGCCCGTATTCCCGTTCCAGAGATGTTGTGGGGGAATCGCATCTCCGAGGCTGATGTGGTCTATCCTCACAATCTCCTTTACTTATTTGATTGCACAGGATGGGTGGAGTCTTCTATGAACATGTTGGTTCCCGATCCTAATCAACCTGTCAATGAATACATCTTGGCACCTAACGCTGCTCCTAATCAATACAGCCCAGTAAGAGTGGCTTCTCCTCCTCCTCCTGATGATGATTCTGCTGCTTTGGCCCTCGAGGCTCCTGCCCCAGTTTCAATTCGGGCCTTAATTGATCAACGCTTTGGGGAGTTAAGCGCCCGCTTGGAAGCGGTGGAGGGAATGCTCCAAACTATCTCCAATACTCTCAACAATATAGCTGGTGGGGCCGAAGCGGCTATGGTCCCGGAATAGATGGGGTCTTTTTCTTTACAATCCTTTGTGCCTCATGCACATGTATCTTAGTTTTCTCAAGTTTGTAATAGGTTTTCTCTCTTCTTTCCCTTTGTTGTTATATTGCATTCCCTTGAAACTGGTTGTACTGGTTTTACTGGTATCCCTTTATGATTAATGAATGAAATTTTATCTTTACCTCCTTTCTTCTTTTCTTTCACTTCCTCCTTGTATAAAAATCTCCTGCACAGTAAGCATCAAAGTAACCCGTTACTTGGCATTCTTAACCAGTCTTTAACGCATCCATTCTTTGGGCTTAAGCATTGTTGAGCTTGGCTTAAGATCTCCTGTACAAAAAGCAATGAGTCCTGGCATATAAGTGACCTGCTTAGTACTCATATCGGCCTATTTTACTTATCCCCACCCGGATCTCCTGTACCAAGCCGCCCTACTGCTACTTTCCTACTCTTGCCCTCCTACCTATCATCTCTCGTGGATTAGATGGATTAATGGTCTTTTCTCTTTAATGAATAGGCGCGAAGCGGTCTAACTCTACTGAAAAAGAAGGATTACTCTATATATATTCCATTGGATATGGGATTGGCACTAAGGAAAGAAAAGATGAGTAAGCGCGAAACCCGGGGTTATTTGATTTCGAAGTTAGAGATTTACAAGACTTTCAGTAAGTACCATGAGAATAGTCTTAGTGTTTTAAAACATAACAAACTCATACCATTAGCAATATTAAAAACCAGCAGGTAACTACTGTGAGATTGATTGGAACTCTGTACTGTGTTTAATAACTCCCATCCGTGCTGCCTTGAGCGGAGGAGTGTTATGTCTGGTAGGTAAAGGTCTGACTTTCAGTTCTGTTCAGTAGGGAAAAATCACATCTATCAAAGGGCTTTTGGTTCGTAACATTAGTAGTTACTCACTGGGGCAAAAAACCTGAGTTGAAGTAAGACTGAGCGGAGCTTGGTGAACCATGCACGGGGAGCTTGTTTGACACCATAGATGGCCTTGCGCAAGCGGCAAACAAGGTCGCCCTCTCGGTATCACATATCATAGTTGGGGCAGTCTCGAAACCCTGAAAGACTCTTTACTATTCACTTTTCTTTACTAACCAACTCCGACTCCATCTCTGTACTTCTCGAAGACTTGGTACATATATATGTCTACGGATAAAGACTACTTGCTTGAAAAAAACCTATGTGGGAAAAACCACGGTACCTGATGGAGAAGACCGCTTTGCTTCGCACCTGGCGCTGGGGGAGGAAAGATTCTCGTGGGTCTTGTCGTGGGCCGGGCAGTAAAGATAGTTGCTCGAGCTCTTATCCTTCGTTGGTGGAACCCGCGTTGAAGTGAAGTAATTAATTACTCTATTTTCTTCGGTTAAGTCAGTGTCGGTTTAGTCGGTCTAGGAACAGGCTTGATTGGATTGGAGTGCAGCTATCTCGTGAAATAGGTTAGGAACAAGGAGACAGAAAAGCAAGAATCTCTACTTATTAAAAAATTCACCATCTATCTACTGCCAATCACTAATAACTAAAGGCAGGGGCGATTTTACACTAAAAGCATCAGCACCTCATCCTCAAGATCGATCAGCTGACTGGACATGAATCTGCTTAAGGCGGAGATGCGCCCCTCCTTAACGTTTCACAAAGAGTCAAGAAAGAAAGAATGTTCAAATACATGCTTTCACACTTCAAACAGTTTTCTAGATGACCATCTTTGCATATGTTTGTGGAATATCTTTCGTCTTTCAATTGGGTGTTCTACTAAACTAAGGTTTCATAGATGTTACCAAGCTACTACGTTGTAGCAGAGAATCTTTGAAATTGAGGTCTAATAGTTGTCTCAAACCTCAGCTATCTATAGTTGATCCTATGATTCAAGAATTTATTTATTTAGAGACACTTGCTTACCATCTTTCCTTCATTACTTTGGTCTAAAGTATATAGTGGATAGACAAGGTAAAGTAAAGTACTAGTAGTAGGATAAGTAAAAAACTATACTAAGTATTAGAGTAAAGTAGAAAAGCATGCCCCTTTTTATAAAGCTGACTTAGCCAAAATAGACTTAAACGATAGACCGGCTTTGACTCTTCGTTTAGTTAGAGAGTGGAGGATAAAAGCAAGCAGTAAATAGATAAAAGACATTCTACGGCCGTTGGTGTTCAGCAAAGAAAAAAGTTACATCAAAGTGACATCGGTGAGATCTGATGTATGTTTCTTTTAATTCAGTAAATTTAAGAAGTGATTCACTTCTGCCTGACGAGTTGACCGAGCTACTTCTTACTCACCTGATCCGCTAACTCATTGATTTATTTATACCGGAAAAGAGAAATGAAACGAAATAAGAAAAATTAAAATATATACATATCGTTGACTTTTATTTAAGCACTTTCACCACCGTGTGAAAGAGGGGTACCTGCCTATGATTGGTAGCCTAGTAAGTCTGGAATTCCAATGGTAAAGTTGCGAACGAACCCGCTAGCGTTCCGGATGCATAAGACTCCTTTCAGCTATGCCAATAGATAGAAATAAGAAGGGGCAGAAAAAACCTTCCTTTTATAAGTCTGGTGACTCCCTCCCTTACTCTAAGAGCGAATGAACCACAAGTAGAGTAATTCGTAATTACATACATACCCATTCGGGGTAAAGCAAGCTGTCAGACAAGGGATCTGAGTTTCCAATTAACAAGTCGCCTGCCGCAAGTCAATTCGCATACTGCAGTCTTTCCCCTCACATAAAGAAAAGAATCTTAACTAGGAAAGAGTCACTTTTATGTATGTACATCCATGGCCTTCCTCTTATGAAGTGCTAATCACGACTTGGGTGGGCATTCCTGAGAGGCCAGTAATGGAGTGTTTCTATTTTCATCCTCACCAGCGATTATAGGATGAGCATTTGAACTTGATTCGTGGTTGGGTGGATTTCTGGAAGTTGCGGTTCTTTACGGGGTGTGACGCGCCTAACTATATGCTTCACACATTCTATACGGTCCTACCTACCGGGAAGCCTAGAGGTCACTTTAGCCTACCTATGTGCTTCATCGTCAAAAGAGAAAATAGTTAGTTATGTATGGCGGAAATAGAAGAAAAGATGACTTAGCCAAAGCACACCTAATCTTATCAACCCAAGCCGAAATTGAAAGTGAAGTTAGAACCCAGGTTGTTCGACAAAAGCCCAATTGAATCAATATGTAATCAACACGAGCAGAAAAGAGGCAAATATCAATAGCATATGGACAGATGTTCAGTTATCGAAGTTGATCTGCTAGTCTTACCATCTGTGGAGTGCAGAACCCGACCACTACATAGGTAGAAAATAAAAAACTATATATGATATATAGGGAGGAAAGAGAAGAAACAACTATAGACGATATAGATTCGTAGCTCTCGTCGTCCGTTACTCGCTCTAGAAATAGGTGGAACCGATGATCAGGAACTTAAGCTCATAGAAACGGAATGTTACATGGAAGGTAAGGTCAGTGCCTTGTGCTATAGAGTGAAAAGAGCCGGACGTAGGCAGCTCTATAAATACGTCACTCGAACAACCAGCGTAAGTTCATTCTCAAAGGTTCTGTCTGCGTAGAGTGAAGGAGTTAGGAAGTAAAAGATCTGAGGCTCCGAAGGAGGATTCCCACCTTTGTTTAACGTCGTGCCACGAGGCAGGCTATGAGATACTAAATGGGTAGAAGCAGCACGTGAATATCCTAACTTGCCTCGCAGTGCCTAATAAAATAAGAATAATTCGTGGACAAACTGACAACGAATTATTCTTACCAAGGCACAAGTTAATCTGCTGCATCTAGTTCAAGAGTTGCACCTCACTCGTCACCACGCCATATTGGCTTGTCTCTTGCCACTGCCTCAGCCACCACTTTTTCCTTAGCAGCATAATCCTTGACGAGATCGTAATGCTTAATTAGTTCCAGCCACGCTGTGTAAGATTGAATTCCTTATGCATTTTTCTTTCTTTGTTTGTCTGGTCAAACAATGGCTTAGTGGGAATAGAAATCTCCCAATTCGGTTTTTGGGAGCAAGTAAAGTAGCAGTTCCTACCTATCAACTCAGATTATAACACCAGCTGTTACGCTGCCAACTCCCCGTTCTTTCTCTTCTTTCTTTTCTTTTCTATTATGTATGAAATTTCTTGTTAGTCTTACAGATGTGTAAGCTTGCGCCCTCCTCCTTAGCTTTAATATCCTGGTTATCTGGTTATATGGTGTGTGCTTTGGGCTACTATATACCGCTATACTTGCTGAATCATTAGAGGTATTACTCTAACTATATGGCTTTCAGCTGTGTAAGTTGCAAATAGCGCCAGGCCTTGCCCCCAAAAGGCATAGGGGAAACCATTATCGTAGTATCTATCTCTAGCCCGCTCTCTCTCAGGTATTCGTATTATCGATACACAATATATTGGGTCTTTGAGGGTATACACACACAACTAGGTTTTGTGCTAATCCTAGGAAACATCAGCACTTAGAAGAAGATATACTTCATTAAGAATGGTCTTATTCTTCACACGCACTATTTCCTACTCGAAATTTCTTGTTCGTAGCCAAATTACCTTTGTTATAGAAATGATCTCCCTCCTAATTTGGTATTTTTTAGACGTTATGTGTGCCCTAATTGCTTTGCTATCACTTCTACTCCTTGGCCTTATTGCTTCTCTAGGAATTGTACTCACTTCTCTCCTCAAAGAAGTGCAAATTGCTTCGGCGGAGTAAGACGATACCCTCCTTTCACTCAACAGGTTAGGCTGATGTCTAGCCTACCAAAGTCAAAGTGGGTTGAGTTTTTTCACCCGGATTAGCCTAGTCATCTGCTGAGGTTCTTCGTTGAGAAGAAGCAGGAAGGATTCCTCCGCTATAGCATAGTGGTGCAACCGCATATTATGGAACATAGTCCATTGTACGTTGGAGATATTGATTACATGTACGTGCTTCTAAGCAAGACCCTGCTATATTTCTTTATTCATAGCCTTCACTCATAAAGTAAAGTATTAATTTCTTATAAGGTTCTTCTTGATGGAATGAGACCAGAAGATAGAATAGTTACGCCATTTTCCATAGGATAATCTGTTAATTTCTTAGATAAATCAGGTGAGCTACAGCCTAACTTCTTCAGATAAATAAAATACACTCTATCACATATACCCCGTAAGGGACAGGATTCATCTAAGGGTGAAGTGCTTCAGGCGCGGAGCGTTAAAGTGCGCTACTTTGATTATGAAGGGAAGCAGAAGCAGTTATCTAAAGAAGAAGGGGAAAGTAAGCTAATACGAGCAATCTGTATGTTAAATGGTCAAGTGGCAGCTGAGCTATAATATATGAAGACGCTTAGTCGCCCTGTGTTAGGAGAAGAGGAAGTACTCGCTCCTAGGACCAAGAGGCCATACAAATACGGTAATATTCAACCTCTTAAGAAAATAAGTAAAAAGGAAATGATTCCATACTTGGTAGCCGACATTGAGACGTATCTTTCTGATGATAAAGTACACGTCCCATATGCGACAGGAGTAATGACATGTTAACGTAATATAATTAACACTTACGAGGACATAGTAACATGGTACTCGCTAGATTATACTCATCTTCCAGCTGAGGAGCGAACTGCTAAGATGTTCACAAGCTTTCTTAAACACGTGGAATCTGAAGTAAGGAGGATTCGTAAGAGCTCACTCACTTGTAGTATACTTTCACAATATGGCTCGATTTGACGGAATATTTATTGTTTTTTATTTATTCCTTTGGGCTATTTACCTTCATTCTTCTCTTATCAGATTGAAATAATATCACAACATAATCAAGAAAGGAATTAAGCATCATTCTACTTCTATCCTCAAAGCAGTGGCCTAAAAAATAGTCTTCACTAAACCACCAGCTAATAGTAACTTTAGATGGAAGCTCTCGTCCTGGAGTGACTCTCATTACACCTACTGCATAATCAACATGCAAAGACTCTGAATTGATAATAGTCTCCATATCAGCAACCAAGAAAGGTGCTTGCTTAACAGGCTGAGAATCCCACTTGGTAATATATTAAATGGATGGTCCTTTACGCGTTTCAGGAGCCTTTGGTTCAATAAGCATATTCACTATTTCATTCTATTTACTCATAACGTTTAAAGACTGAGATACTAAACGCATAGGCGAAACACCACTTATTAAAGAAATTCTCAGACTTCTAGCTAATAACTCTCCCCTACTACTATTACGAGTATACATTCTATCAACTAATTGATGCATCAACTTCTCCCTGCTCGGCGCTTTTTGTTTATGAACTTTGTAAATAGTTTCGTTTTTGTGTTTTTGTAATTTCAGACCAAGGTTGAACTGGAGAGAGCGAAGTCAAGAGGAATTGATCACGTAGATTCTGTGTAAAGCTTTTCACTCTGCCATGCCTGTGTTAAGCAAATTGAAATTAAATGCTTGCCTGCTAGAAAAAAATAAAGCAAGCTTCTTTGATACAGAACTTGATAAGACCCTATTAAAATTAGATATGAATATTAGTTCTAGTGTTGGAAACATAGGGGCTACTTTAAGCACTAAATTGCATTTTATTTTATCTCTACTTCTTACTGCTTGCTAGCTTGATTGAATCTGGAGAGAAAGAATCGTTCTTATCTTCTCAACCTAGAATGCGCAAACTTAAGAGAGAGAACTGCTTTGCTTTTTTTCCTGTGTTATCTTTTCAGAAAAGTGGATCTTTCTCGCTCTAGGGAGGGGAGGGCTTTCTTGGCTCTGGTAGTAATGTGACCAAGACGGTGAGGCATGAATAAGTTGAATTTGTGGAATCGATTGGAGATGCGGGTTTGGGAGCCAACTGTTTTCTGTAAAGATCAATTAACCCTCCCTTTGAACCAGGTTTTCTCCTTATAAAAGGGTTCTTTCAAGAAATGCGCCCTATTCTCATTCTTGTGTTGTGATTGCGATAGACTTCACATAGTTTGTGGGCACACGAGCCTTGTGTAGAAAGTGCCAAGGGTTCACTGTACTTGACAAAACATTGTTCAAAGAATAGTAGATGTTCTGCGGATGAGCTTATTGAATAAGTCATTTCTTTTTTTATTTACCAACTAAGGAACTGCTATACATCAGAGAAGCAATAGTCTTTTCATCATCTTCTTTTTTTTCTAGGGAGGGGTTAACCCTATCATGGACGCAGCCGTTGGCTACTGAACCACCCACTGACAAGCTCATGAAAGGGGGTTTGGGCGCCCCTTGTAATATCTCGTATTTTCATACTTGATGCAATGATTCGAGGGAGACGAATGAAAGAATATGTAAACCATTTCGTAGAAGGCATCCCTTTTTTATCATTTGGTGCAGGTATATACAATATATTTGTTTTCATTCTAGAATGTGGTTAATTCTCATATAAAGGTGATTTATTTTACACTGGAAGCATTAATCACTAAAATCATGTGTAGAAATTTCCTCAATCCGGCAAGTCTCGAAATCTCTATCGATTTATAGAACCAACCTTCACCATATCTTACTGCTATGTTTTGCTTATCGAGCCAATTTCAATAGAGAAAGTAAGTCAATAGTGTAGTGACTTATTGAAACTCATATTCTAATGGTTCTAGTGCTTATTCATAGGCTAATATCACATTTCTCTTATGGTATCGGCTATAGCTTCAACTCATATTCTACACTCCAAATCGGCACCAAGCAAGAACTCCATTAGAGAGTAGGTGGAGGATGTGGTGGGGTTACTGTAAAGAAAGAAGGCGAGTTTCAATCCACGAATGCTAGCTGGTTCGTCTGAGACCTTGAGCTGGTGGCAATGGCTGCCGGCTGAGGGAGCAACAGGAGGCATACTGGTAGGTTTAAATGAGAGACAATTGAAGGTGCTTCACTGTATGGTGCATCGGTACACAGTGACAGTGGTGGTACAAAATAGGGATGGCTCTAGTTGGGGTTTGACCAGTGTGCATGCACCGTCAGAGAATAGCTCCATAGAGGAGTGCTGTAATACGCTTGGGCAGATTCGATCAGTTTGGAATGGAGCCTCGATACTGGCAGGTTATTTTAATGCAATTCGGAAAAGCCTATCTTGACTATGAGATAGAGGAAGGATCTGATAATTTCTTATTATAGGAAAAAACTCAGCTTTCTAAGACATAGGTTTCTTGGGGCGTAGCGAAAGAAAGCATTCAACATTCTAGGACTCAGCGCCTAAGGCCAATGGTCCCACACCTCACAAAAGAGAGATCAATCGTTCCTTACTTCACTGCAAGAAAGAACACATTGAAAGCGTAAGGCCCGGGATGAAGTAGCTGGTTCGATAGGGCTCCGAGATTGACAGCAGATCTAGGGAAAGTTGGGTTTTTCGTATAGGTTTCTTTCTTTTCCTGTACCAGGACCCGTGAAACGAATCGAACGCGCAGTAAGAAAAGAGACTTCTGGCCTATTGCTTTGTAGGACAACCGGTACTAGCTCAGTTGGTTAGATGCTTAACACATGCATCCGGGGTAGGTGGACAGCACTAGTCTTGGAATGCCTACCTCGCTCTGTAGGTAATTCGTTCCAGCCAAGCAAGAAATGTAGATATAAAAAGTTGTCCCTTGCTTGTTCTTCATAGTGTGGTGCATTCTTTTTCTTTTGTTAATCGTTCTTCTCCCGCTTTTTTCATTTCATTTCGTTCAGACGGGACTGAAAACCATAATAGGCAAGCTTTTGGGAGAGTTTTAGTTCATCTGGGACGAAAGCATAAATCTCTATATACGAGACCCTTTGAAACCCATTTTGGAGTTCTTTGGGAATAGGTGTTTCATGGAGGTCATTCCAACCAATCTTTCGTATGCCGATCTTGAATATATAAAAATGAATGCAGGCGAGGGTAACAGATTAGGAGAGTGGGATCTTATATATCCAAAACAAAGACCCAAATGAACAAGACCCGAATGAAGAGTTTCACCTACTCAAAAGAACGGTACAACGAGGTTCTCGATCAACTAGAGTAGAGACCTTTTGGCATCAGCGGTCTAGAGTTCGATGAGCCCAACTGGGAGATAGTTGCGTTTTTCCCAGCAGTTTGGAGATGAGATATTTATCGTTAATTGCCGAAGAAATCTTATCTTATAGAGGAAGAGGAATGGACCACTCAAAGAGAGAAGATTAAGGATGAAGTTGTGTGGTTCCGGAGAAACATAATGAGAAGAGCATTTTCTCCACGCGTGCTCTTTTAGAATGGGAAATATTTTCAAAGATTGAACGAGATGTGATGATGGGTACTGATTCGTTTAAGCAGCTTGAAAGGACTTGCCGTTTGTTCTTCTTTTCAATCGCTCCGCGCCTTTGCTGGTGTAAATCCTAAAGACTACAAGGTGCGTAGCATGAAGCAAATGGGTAAGCAAATATAAAGAAGTTCATGCTTACTGTCTCCCATGCCCCCTTTGGCACTGTAATGGGATCTAAGAGGCCGGGTGACTTGATATTCTCATGCTTGTGGAATTGTAAGATTTCACAACTCATCACATGCTCAACTAAGTGTGCCAACTGAGCAAAGGAGAGCACATACCTACCCCTGGCCGCCTGCTTGATCCAATTCCTATTCCTTCTTCTAATGCGCCATAGAGATAGTTAATGAAGTTGAAAGGGTATATTGGTAAGAAACCGGTGTATGCATTGCTGGACAGTGGTAGCACTCATAGTTTTATTGACCCTAGTGTGTTAAATGGAATAAACTTTTTTATTTCCAAATTGATAGTCCGCACTTGTTTCTGTAACTTGGAACCGCCTGTAGGTTCTTATCTTATCTTCCTAAGATCCTCTTTAATAGGCCATCCAGCGGATGCCAATTCCGGGTATTGGCATATCCCAACTTTCTTCTTTCCTATGTGATTGCTCCTTTCTGCTTTTCTGGTCCGATGCTTCCATCGCTACTTGTAGAGTAACCAATATGACTCCTACCTTCCTTACTGCAGGTATTCTACTATATTGAGTGGTGGATGACAAAAGTGGAGGATGAAAATCTCGTGTATCCTTCCTACTAGAGAGAAGAATCTTACACTCTCTTCACAGTTTCAACATTCTTTTCTTATATCTAAAAGAAGCCCTTTTGTTATTTATACTAGGCGATCGATTTCTTACTTAGCTTCCAATCAACGATCTTACTCCATCATCAGAGACACTTGACTGGTACATCATCTTAGGCACTTGACTGGTATATATCTAAATGTTGCAATTCGGTGGGGTCTCGTTTTCCTAATTAAACATGCTTTTTTCCAAAATATTATCTATCTCTGACCTACTAATATATTTTATCCTTATGCGATCCCTTGCATTAAAAGAATTCCCTGGCATTAAAAGCTTTGACTGCCTTATGAGAATAAAGAGCCCTTGCTTTTTCACCTCTGCAGACTTTCAATCCTATAAATCCTATCCATGACGTACCTGTCTGTCTATTCCTTGCTTTCCTATGACCCAATGCTTTGACTTTACATGCACAAACCATTATGCTAAGCCTATCCGTGACATGACATATGCCCTGTAGCTTCTTGCTATTCCATGCTTACCTAGCAAGTGCTATGAAATAGGAAATACCCTTCTGTCTTTATTCGACTTAGCGCTCAAACCTTATCTCACAAGGACAAAGCTTTGCTTACTTCTCGTCTTTTGACTCTATATATGATATATCGCTCCTCAGTTAAGAAGAACTCAGTTCATCTGAATCTGGAATCCGCCTTGTAATGGTGTATTGGTGGTAAAAGTCCAAAATCAATCCACTAAAGCGCTTATTCTACTGCTCCATAAAAAAGGTAAGAACGAAAGGGGCTTCGCTACCTCAAGCTTTCAAGATATTTGGAAGAAAAACTCTGAAATAGTTGATTTTTTCCTGGCGTATCGGGTTTCTACTATTTTGGCTTTCTTCACCTCTTCTTCTTTTCGAAAGTTCTCTAATGTCTTCTGATTTATCTTGCCTGCAATAAATAACGAATGCAGGAATTCTTTTTTGTTGAGCAAAAGGGGCCCGAGCTGGGCATCCATTGAAATAGAAAGAGTACAATATCCAAATACAAACATTAAGACTAAATTTGCCTCACTGCTCCAGGGAACATTTGAAGAACATCATAGCTAAAAACTATACGAGCATACTACCAAAACATTCAGCCATATACAAAGCTATCATAAAGTAGCACACACAAGTTGGTTACTAAGCCACAAATAAAGAAGCTGAAAAGAAAAGAGTAGAATGGCTATGGGAATGTCGAGCTTAACTCAGTAGGTCGCTGATAAGGGTAAGAACTACTGATCGACAAAGAAGTATGGAAGGGAACCCAAGCAGATCGACCAACCGGCTGCTATCGGTCGTTGTCCTTCGTTCTGAGCCCGGTCGCTAACCTATCTTTTCTAATTCCTTAAACGCCTCCTTAGCGGCCTAGAATTCGAGTTTGAAGAATATTCTGTGAAGGAAATTTTCCATTTAGCCAATAAGTATGGAAATGAAAGAAATGATGTAGATAGCTTCGATGATATGGGCTCTCGCTTCGCGCCTTCTACTTCGCTTCGCCAATTTTCTCAGTCCTTCCTGCGCTCAAGCCTAAATCACGCTCATGGAAGTGAAGCAAACCAGTACGGGAAATCCTACCTCAATGAATGCCGGAAACCCGATAGTATACCCACAATATGCTTCGGCTATTTTTAGAATAAAATTCTTCATAGCGAGCTCGTTGGATTTGTTTATCCAACAAGGATACTACACCAGTATATCTCACAGTAGGAATCTTTTCATCTGACAGCACTTCCCTACCCCTATCATAGAAAATATGCGGTATAACTTTATTTATAAAAGAATGATGGCATTAGAATACCACTGTCTTCTAAGCTTCCCCTATTCTTTTTAAGAAAATTCAGCATTTATTCGTTAATTCTAAATTTAAGATCTTGCAATGAACTAATAATTCTGCTATACTCTCGGAATGAACTTACGTTAATGAAGTTTATTATATTAAAGTGATTATATTCGCGCGATGTCAATAAATTGTAGCGATTTCTCAATTTATCGACTTTATAACTTAAGTACCCACCACGCAGTTCTTTCAAGGGAACTGGGGTGTTTTCCCCATTCTTATCAGAAAAAGATTTATCAATCTCCCAACTCATAGGCGGAACTATCATAGGTAGATTCATCTTAATCGGTATAATCTTTACATAAAAAAAGGGGAATAATATATTTTTCACCTAATTTGACATAAGAATCCTCTTTTCTACCTTTACGTACAGGTTTGTCTTTCATAAATAGATCCTCTTTCAGATCTACAACTAACTCCAAGCCTCAAAATATGTTCCAATACATGTCCGGCTATGATATGGTAGGGACTAGCAGATACTATATTCTTGCCTCTTCCTTTAGAGATAGGGATTTCCCCTTCAGAACCAACATCCTTTTTTGCTGTATATATATTAGTCTTTAAAGCTGATATTCTAGGATCAATAACCGAAATCTGGTATTGACTCATGTAAGCCAACGTATCAATAAAGGCGGCAGCACGAACTAAGGTAGTATCTCCTGTAGATGGGTTAAAGACACTCAAAAACACGTGTATAGTAAGACATTCTAAAGTATACCCTTCCAACCTCTTGAGTAAGAGAATAACCTATTTACCACAATTCCGACCATAAATGTATTCCTTAGCTGTATATTTTTTATAAACTATCAAACGCTCCACCAAATCAGGTGTTGACCTAAAGAGATTTTCCTCCTCGTAATTCATAGTAATCTTATCAATATGCTCTTGTATCTTGGGGGTGCTGGCAGAATCCTTCTATAAATTCTTCAATTTATAGTTATATCGATTATATTTAAATAAAAAAAACACCGCAGCCTGACCTCTAGCGGTAGTAGAAGGCTCTACGACTTCTTTCGTGAAGGGTCTTCTTGCACTTTAGCCAAGAAGCTTGTTAGAAACTCCATCTCCGCCTTGATATTACTTGACGTACTTGACATTCTATGAGACACTACTCGTGTGTAATTCAAAGGAAGAGTTTATTTGCAAATGGTGACACCTGTACCCGATCTGCGGCATAACACCATAGTTGGATGAGAGTGTAGGACTAGTCAACGATAATCTACGAACATAACCATGAAAGTCCGGCTGTAATTACACAGAATATGTTTCCAAACACCTTGAATGGCGGAAGTTACTTGTATCCACATGGGGGGAGAAAAAAGTCATGTTTTTCTCGAAACATCTGAATAGAAGGGAATAAAGGACTTTACTTTGATCATGCCCATTTTATTTTCATTTGTTTTTTCTTTTCTTTTTCATTCTTTGATTTGGCTTTTTTATTCAATTATGAAATTCGCCTGCCTAACAAAGCAAGCAATGCAAAGGCAAAAGTTCAAGAAGGATGGTCTGCGCCGAGGGAAAGGCAGTATGGGAAGGCAGGCTGAAACCAATGCAACGTTGTATGAGCCATCATCCTCAAACTGATGGAGCCAGGAACCCCCCTTACCAGCACTTTCACGTTTTCACCTCATCGTCTTGAGTCTTGTCTCTCGTCACATATTATCATATTTGGAGAGAGTTTGTAGGGTTTTTAGTATAAGCACAAGCCAAAGCATCATCAAGAAGAATTTCCACTGGCGCATCTACTCATTGATTTTCCGAGATCGAATTCTTTCGCTTTGACCGAACGAAATGATACGTTGAGTCTGGTCGGCACTTTACAGGGTTTGGGACAGTATGATCATGTTTGGTAAGTGGAATGGAAAGGCTATGTATGGGTCCTATAAGAGATGGTGAGTGGGTTATTACTGTGTGCTTTTTTTTTCAGTCGCTACTGCTTTGGCATTTGTCTTCCCGTGTACCACCTCATAGCTGATCCTTGACTCTAAGGCTTGAGTGGACCTAAAGTCCCATTCCGCATAGCCGAAGTATCAAAACTTGTTTACGTTCCAACTAATGGAAGCGAAGACTTTACTTCACCACAGTAGCGAGATGCAGCTATCTACGTATGCTCCTGGCCTTTGATCGACTCAAAAGACTTTTGCCCTACTTGAACTAAGCCAAAACCCAGGTCTTTCTAGAAAAGGTTCTCCACTTTTTGTGCCAAACAACGGGGTCAAAGTCACCCCCAGACTGACCCTCCGTGAGAGTGCATCAGCATAGTTTTAAGCTCTTTCCTGTGCTATGACTAAACCCTAAGCTTATGAATCGCTGTCTTTCTTTGAGATACGCATAAAGAGGCTCAATAGATGAGGAAGGTGGGGATTGTGAAAACTTTATAATGGTAGTTTTTGATCATCATCTGAGAGAGAGACCTTTGCTTCTTTGGCAGGTTTCTTAACGAGTACTTGGATAAGGCCAGTAGGATAGACAAGGCATTCCTCTAGCATCAACTATTAATTCTTTCCTGGGCTGCTCTGGCAACCGTTAGCAACCACTTCCTTAAGGTATTGAGAGCAGTGATATCACTTGAAGATAGGTTCCTTGTGCAACCAAAAGATGATGGCCCGATCCCTAATGAGATTCTACTTAGACAAGGGAAATTTTCTCCCAGCGAGTAACTACTAACGTTACGAGCGAAAAGGCCGAGGTCTTATATTTTGAATCCTCTCTATTTCAAAGTAAAATGAAATTGGTTTATGTACTTATTTTGTTCACATTGTTTCTCTTTGTAGAAATGTGTTGGTGCCATAGACGGAACCCATATCCGTGTAAAAGTTCCAAGAGATGAAGTAAAGAGATACCGAAGTCGAAAACAGTTTCCCACACATAAAAATTTAGTTGCATGTACGTTTGACCTTAAATTTACGTACGTCTTAGCTGGTTGGGAAGGATCAGCACATGATTCAAAAGTTCTACAAGATGCTCTTAGTCGAGACGATAGATTGGTGATACCACGAGGTATTGAATTTATACAGTTCTGAGTTTTTTTTATTTTTTGTGGAAGTTTCCAATCAACAATATGATAGTTTTAGTATTTGTGACATAACTAAAATTGGTTCTTATCATGAAGTTCACAATGACACCTCTGCCCAGATTTTAACAAATAATATAAAGGAGATTTTTCTTTTAAAAACTACACGGAAATGTATCTCTTGTGATTTTTTCTTGATTGTATAGGTAGGTATAATCTAGCTGACGCTGGTTACGCGTTGACGCCATCTTTCATCACCCCGTACCGTGGTGTTAGATACCACCTCAAGGAGTACTCAATCCACCCTCCTTAAAATGAAAAAGAGCTCTTTAATCTCCGCCATTCGTCCCTAAGAAATGCAGTAGAACGATCTATCGGTGTACTTAAAAAGAAGTTCCCAATCATAGCTAGTGGCAGCGAACCATATTATGACGAGGAAACAGTATCGGATGTGTTCTTGGCATGTTGCATTATCCACAATTCTCTAATGGGAGTTGACCCAGATGAAGAATTAATTGCTCAAGTGGATGAGGAAATTATGCATAGTAAAATTGAAAGTAACACACTGTCAATTTCGAGTTCTAGGAATGAGAATTATAGGCTAGGTGAAGAGATTAGGGATGATATTGCTTTGAAGATGTGGCATGATTACAATCTGAATGCTTCTTAGATGCTAGTCATAGTCAAGTGATTTTTTTTTTTTTTCATTTTCTTTTGTATTACAATCTGAATCTTCTACTATTCTGTATTACTGTAAGATTGGATATGCTCTTCAATATAGTTTCAGTAATGTCTTTGCATATTAATGCCCTGTGGTCTTGCTTGTGTGTATCTATGCTGATAATTTAATATGCAAGTAATAAATTTTTTATGTAAACAGAGAATTATGGAACTAGATGGTATGCTAGGAGAACATGCAAGCATTGAAGTTCAACATGATGAAAAAGCAATGGATGGTTGTTACCTTGCATGGACGAAGCCGATGGATACATTTCTTCTTGAAGTTCTTCGAGACCAACAGTTGAAGGGTTTGAAGGGTGATAGTGGTTTTAAAGCAAGTGCATACAGGAAAGCAATGGAGGAAATTAACACCAAATTCAACCTGAAGATCAATAAGGAGAAAATCAAAAACCGCTTGAAGACTTTGAAAGACATCATGAATCTTACTTTAGACGCCCTCAATAAGAGTGGTCTGACGTGGAATGACTCAACCAAAAAGGTTCAAGCCGCCCCCAAAGTATGGGACGACTTAGTCAAGGTACTGTATAATTTATTTGTATCTGGTTACATGTACTTCTAGTATACTGTTAAGGCATAAAGATGATAATGGAAATGCATAGACTGTCATAGTCATGACTGTGTGTTTACCTTGCTGATGCAATTGTAAGATAATTAAGAACTAGATAGGATAAGTGCCACTTGTTAGAATTTGATCCCCTTGTAAACTGTGTTACTGGATATGAACCCAAATTTGGTTCCATAGGAGTCTAGTCTATAGATGAATGGAATGATTTGAACTTATATAATGAACTTGTGTGTCACCTGTGTGCCATGGTTGTAGATGTACCAGAATGTTTAATTGCTTGTAAAGAGCATAGCCATACCAAGGTCTTGCCTTATTATAATTAATATTTTACAAGTAGCATCTGGTTGGTTCAAACTAACAGTAACTACTTCATTTGATTAGGCCAACCCTAAAATGAGGCGCATCAGAGACAAAGAGATATGCAATTTCGAACTTCTATGTGACATTTTTGAGAAAACCCGAGCAAGCGGTAGCACGGCTAAAACTTGCAAGGAAAGGCTCCAACAGTGGGAAGAGGAGGCACTGACAATCAATGATGTTGACCGACTTCAAGAGGAGAATGTTGTAGTTCTGGATAATTTTGACAATCTTACCAGTGGCACTCAAAATGGAGTTGCCAATGGAGCTTCATCCTCCTCCAAGACCACAAAAAGGTCTTCCAAATTGGGTGTCAAGAGAAAGTTTGATGAAGTTGAGTCGAGGAGTGCAACTATTCAACGCCAATATGATGAAGGCTTGAAGATTGTTCATGACTCTCTATCTGAGATTGGTCGGCAACTTGCCGTTGCAAATTAGTATTTCCTCAAGTAAAATACTAGGGTCTATACACCTGAGGAAATTTATGCTGAAGTGCAGAAATTGAGACTTTCTGGTGATAACATGCTTGGTGTTGTTGATCTCCTCATGTCTGATAACAAAAAGGCTGGCAGTTTTTTTGGTTGTCCTGATGAGCTCAAGGGTCGGTGGTTGCAGCGAAATGGATGCTGATGGTGAAGAAGGTATGTATCTCACTTCCTTTTCTTTTGAATGAACTGTTAAGAGCTTGAGGTAGCACCCAGTACATATTCTAAAATAGACATGCAAACACAGTCATATAGTAGTTAAATGGTACAATTAATTGGGGTCTGTGCAGACTTGATGTGTACATCTCCTTGTAGGCGGTTAGGGTCCATTGAAATAAGATGAACATATACTTGTAGATTGCAATAGCCTTTATGTAATTTCTGTAGAAAATAGGGATTAAAAAGATAAAAGATGCAAGGTGAGGCCTGTCAGAATTTTATAGCTAAGACCCATTTTTTATTTAATTGGATAGGGTCATAGCACACATTAAAGGTTCAACTTTGTGTTTGGAAGTATGTACAATTAGCTTGTGTTGATGCTGAATGAAAATGTTGACTCTAGTGTAATGGTAGGATAGTGAGATCTTTTTTTCATACAACTGACCAAAATTAGCATAAATTATCTGGTGTAGAAAACATTTAAATAAAATAATTTTGTTGGTGTTGATGCAGGAAAGTAACAAACATTGGTACTACAAATGTGATCCTACTACTGCGATAAGATCTTGTTGGATAAAAAAATTCTTATTACTTTGTTTGTGGTTCTGGCTATGAGTCATAGAAAATATAGGGTCTAAATAGAAACGTTGTTTGTTGTTTCTTTTATGTGACCTCAGTTTTGTGTTTTTTAAACTAATTGCTGCTATTGTTAGTTTAGTTGGAAAACTGTCTTGTTATGATGCTTCAATTCAAATAAATAATTGTATCCTCATTATATGAATGTTTTAGAAGATTTGAAAATTTTCTTGTATCTCCTACTTTGGGAGCTTATTTGGTTGATTTGTTAATTTTTGTTGATGTTTTATAAAAATGTTGCTTTTTGTTATTTTTATTTGCTTATGTTGCTTTTGTATCAGCTCATGGACTTCATGCCATGAGCTTATTTTTGGTGGCTAGTCTCAAGTTTAGCCTCATGGACTTCATGCCATGTATAAAAGCTAGTATAATGAGCGACCTGGTGCACTTTAGAGAAGCGCATGATGTGAGACAGTGAGAGACTTTCTTCAATATTCTCACTCTACCATTTATCAATACATCAGATGTAAGTATAATTGTCCTAGTCTGATACAAATCGCATGGCATCAGTAAGGCATCCAGAAACTGTCTCAATTTGTTTAATTCCATTGTGCACTTTATTTGTATTATAGCAAAAACACGCCTATTTTATATATAAGAACGAGAAAAAAAAAAGGAACAAAAATATAAAAGTCATGTGGGATGAGCAGCAATATCATGTGAAAATTAATGCTAATTAAATATTAACTATAATACTATATAAAAAAAAAACACAAAATGAGGTGGCCCAATGTCTACTTAAAAAAGGCCGAAAGCAATCTGTTTCGACTCGAGTTTCCTTCAGCTGAATCCGTTAATTTCGTTTCAAAGTAGTAAAACCATATATAATAGTTTTTTTTTGAAGATGGCAAATAACGCACATAACTTGCCGCAGAATTGAACCACGATCAAGCGGGCCTGTGAACAATATTTGAGTGTCGAGTCAAATCTGGAGCGAGCTTTATCTGGAGCGAGCATTTCAAATTACTTGTTTATTACTTAGCCGTTGGAACGAGCATTACCTAGAGCAAATTAGCCGTAACATTCTTTTGAAATAATGAGGGCAAAATGAATGGTAAGTTTTTAGAATTCAAATCATTTCCTTTCTTCTATTTTTATGGTTTTTGATCATCAGATTTCAATTCCCATAAATTCTTCCATTTAATCAGGGCCTTAGTTTTGATCACGGGAATTCAATTTAAAATCATTTCCAATCAATTCCAATCCAATGAAATGAATTTAAATCCCAAGTCCACACCATTTTGATCAGGGCCTTTATTTCCTACTTCCTCCTCTTACCTTGGGTTACCCTTTGCCGGGTAGATCCTATTACAGCTGTTGGATAGCTGCGTATTCCTGAAGATTCCCAGTCTCAATTGTCTAGGTGAGCAGGTCAAATCCCTTTTTTTTGAGCATTAAGCTTGTGCTTTCCATTAACACCGATACCATTAAGAGAGTCTAGCTTGACCTTTCATAGAGGAGTGAGTTCAATTCCTACATAGGTTAGTACAGTGAGTTGATGAATTGCATTCAATAGGAGAGTAGTTCACCATCCCAGTAAGTAAAAATCCTGAAGATCAGATAGGGGCAAGTAGAACTAGGGGAGTGAAAGTAGGGTTCTTTCTTTGATAGCAATTACTAGGTTTGTTTGTTACAAATTCCTTTATAGTGGTTTATTCTTAAAAATCCTTATTAGTTGTAGTGAATATGAGGAATCAGTCTGTAGTCTCCCTTCCTGTGAATAGCCAATCCATACCATTGTCATATCCCTTCGCTAAAGTGGCCCACATCTTACCAACAAATGGGATACCTACACCGGCGGCCATATATATCGTACCTCGTAGGGCTCTGTATGCTAGCTTGAGAACTTTTGTTGTAGGCGAACTCAGCTAGCGGTATAGAACTACCAAGAAGCTTGAAAGCGCACGCGCCCACGGCTATTGTCAGAGCTGACCTCATTGACTATGAGACTCGGCATATTACCTTCCGCGCAGTCGAAAGGAGGACAAAAGATAGAAGAGAAAGGGCATCAAGGCAAGCGATTAGTTGGCTGCTCTTACCATCTTCTTCACCTTGGGAGCACTAATATAGTAGCCCGATGGATGATTAGTTCTGGTTTAGCCAGGCAAGCAGATCTGGAGACTAATGATTTCGCTCAGGAAATAAGAGGGAAAATCTCCTGCATGAATGAGTGATACCCCACTCCCTACAATGAAAATTTCATCACCGATAAGCTAGGATAGCGAATGCTTAGCCTCACTTTTTTACGGCACATTTTAGAAAAATAGAAAATAGAAAAGAAACACATACCAGGAACTCCACTACAAACTCAACTAGATATGAGTTTCTTAAATGGAATAAAGTTACTCTTAAATCAATCCATTAGTGGCTCAAATCTCAGTACACGAAATAAAAAGCTATGAAGAAGACGCAGCTAACAAATCTATAACCAAGAAGATTTGGGACTTCCTCATAAGTAACCATGAATATAGGATGTTTGGCATTTTTTCTTTTACTATTAGTGGACTTCCCTTCTTTTTTTGTTCCTAGTTTGGAACTTATAGCATCTCTTGGGACTTCCTTTATTAGTATTTTTTGTAGAGCTACTTTAGTGAATGTCGTCCATCTTTGAGTCATTTATTCATTCATTGCTATGGTTTGATGCACTGGTTTCATCTTTTTCCTGATTCGAGCAAGCATAGCTCCTCTGCTTTCCTTTACAACCATATGAGGGCGCAGCTCCTTTCTTCGCGGGAAGAGAAGAGTCCCCTTCTCGGAACTGGAGGCTCATTAGAAGATGGTTTCCAAAGAGCAACAACAAATATTCCAGGTGTCTATTCTGGCTCGCCTCTTTCATTCAGTTGGAGAAATCGAGCTATCGACGTAGACCGATTCGTTGGTCAAGATAGATGTTTTTTAGTTAAGTTCGTTCATTTCTGCTTCTCTCATTTCTCTCACTTTCGTATGCGGAAGACGGAGTTTAGGTTGTTAGTACGAAAGAAGGTTATCGCCCCGTATGTATATTAACCTACTCTTTCCAGTATATAACTTTCAATTCGATATCTATTCTGATTCCATTATCAAATTATAAAGTTTAGTTAGCAAAATGCGTTATATCTGGTCCTCATATATACCTATCCAATTTCATTTAATGGAACAAATGCAGCTATTAAGGGCCCCACGGTATTGCTTCGGTTCCATTAATTGGAACTATTCATATATCTTTCTATATAGAATAATAGTCGTCTATCAATGAATAAGAAATGTTTTTTACTCATATATCTGATAGAAAATAGGCATATATCTTAGACTTTAATTAGAAAAAGAGTTGTGGTTCTAAAATCTGCACTATCATTCATGTTTCCAGCTTTCCTTGAATATATTGGGGATTGCATTAGTTTTGATGAAAGAAGAAGTTAAGCTATAAGATCGTTCCATCTTTCATTCTATTAGCTAGCCTATCTACCAATTTGATTTCATCAATAATGATAACTACATTTTGCTTTTCCGCCTTTACTCTCGAATCTTTTGCTTCTCGGCCCCTTTATTTCTTTTTTTAGGGCCATTCAATCCATTCAGTCAAGCCAGTCGCAAACCGGTCTGTCAATCAAGGTGCGAAGCGCTCTAGTTATAATAGGTAACCCTTTATCGCGTAAAAGCGGTCACCTCTTAGAAGCGCTATATCCAGATCTACCAATCCAAACGGACAAAGCAAATAGACCGCTTTTCCACTTCAAAGAAACACATAAATGACAAGAAGGTCAAGTCTCACAAAGAAAAAAGCAGACCTTGGATCCAATACAAAAAGAAAGCACCAAACGTTGGTTGCACATAAAAACATCCTATATTTATCTATCTTCTCTAAGTGAAGCACGGAGGAAAGGAGCTCCATACTTGTAGTGATCTGAGAGCTACATACTCGTTTAGGAAGACGAAGGACCTATCTATCTGTATCTTTTATTGGCACTGAATAAGGAATGGATCTGGATGAACCCCGGTACTGAATCGAATAGTAGTGAGTGGACTGGTTTTCACGAAGGGCGCTTGAAGGCCTCTTTCAAAAAGGGGGGAATGGGAATGCCACCCGCTTCAACTCTTGCACTTGACTTGAAAGCCAATAGTGGCCGAAGAAAATGTCAACTTAGAGGAGGAGTTTTCATGAACTGTCCACATTGGATGTCTCGCCCTCAACCTTTTCTTTGGGTGAGTTTGGCCACCTTTCACATACGGCAAAACCTCCCCGCCTGCTTCTTTTGATTTTCTATAATCAGGTGGGGATTCTAGATGCCAAATATTGGGGAATCGCGACTGCTTCCATGCCAAAATGACGAGGATCTGGCAAGGCGGATAGATGGGGAAATGACGCAAGAGTTGATGTCATCGGCACTCGCCAACCTAAATAGCATCGATGAGTACAGGTCAAATAAGGACTCGCCTTTTCGACTCGGATCAAAAAAGAATCTTTCTCATAGCTTCGACCTTTACTTAGCATCCGCGGCATCCTGCATTTATGTCATAGAGTGGCCGAGGAGGGAAGTTTGATCAAAGGAATTAAGCGGCGAGCCATTTCAAAGAAAAAAACCAACCCCCCTTTAGAATAATACTACGGCAGTTAAGGCTACCCAAAAAGAAGAGCTTTCCCAACCAAGGCATGAGTTGCGTCTTAAAAGCCGGCGCCCTGCGTTTCTGCTGTCTGTCGTTGTTGCTCTCCTTGCTGATGGTTTATACAAACTTTGAATTCTTTTTGTTTTGGAGAGATACACTACTAACGTGTATCTCTACAAAGCGTAACATGCCTACGTTACGAACGAAAAGCCTATCTGTGAAACTCAAGCACACCTATCCACTGAGTGAGCTATGAGTTTGAAAAGTAAGTTCCGCAGCGAATTCGTTTACTGTTGATCTTACCTTATTGTTTAGTTCTTTCATTCCCGCTGCGCGCCTTATTTAATTCCGAACTCAACGTAAAGCAAGGAAGGATTGAGAACGAAAGAAGATCACTGCCGGTGTAACTTATCGCTGGAAAGGGAGGGAGTACGCTGCTTTTATATAAATTGAGTTGAAAGCTAGGGCCACTAGACGATTGAGCTTATTGAATTTCCAACAGAGGAACAAGCTAGGGATTTACCATTCGCATGTTACTAAAAAGCGTGGGTATTTGTGATGTCTGCTTTCTTGCATGAATTCCGAACTCAAACCTTCCAAAGAGGGATGCTATTACCGTATTTGATTCCTCTTTCCCGAGCATCGATCACGAATTGAAGAATCTGTTTACTTACTCACTCGCACCTTCTTAGCGGCTAGTCAGTTGGAGTACTGCTACTCACTCGGCCGGATTTACCAAGCAAGAAAGAATGTCACTGCGAAGAAAACAGAGCTATTTGTTGAAAAATACAAAGTAAGCAAATGAAATCTAACCAATAGGAAAGGCAGGTCTGTCGCACGAGCATGAACTTCTTCTTAGACTGGACTAGGAAGGGCAATCCATATTGGAAAAAAAGAATGACTTACTTTTTCTATCTATGAAATAGCTTGTCTAAAGCCCGGTTTTGACAGTTCTACTTAGCAGTCGTGTCTCATAAATAAGGTGCGAGTGAGTAATCCAAAATAGGGAAAGCAGCGTACTTCCTTTCCTGTTCTCAGTTTCTAGAAGAAGTAGTTCCTGTTCTTGTGGGCAATACCGCTTGCCTGGTGGGCCGCTCCATTTATTGCTCAAGAGTAAGTAAGCAAACCCCATTGACCAAAATCAATCAACGCAGACAACTCTCTTTCCCGAAAGTAAGTTAGCAGTAGTTCATGTGTTCAATACCTACCTTAATGAAAGTTTTGAGCATCAAGCGTAAGTTCTCAATCTGTCGTATCACACAGGACAAGATGATTTGAAAGATTTCCTTGATCTATAAAGTAATAGCTCTGTTGGACAGTGCGAACAAGACCGTTCAAACAAGGAAAAGCGGTGCCTGCTGCGCCGCCCTAGCTCTCTAGTGAATACTTTATATAAGAATAAGTGAAATAAAAACTTACTAGCAGAAGAAGGAGTGTAATTATAAGGGTAAAGACTAGCCGCAAAAGCAGTTCTATTCGTTTGTGGAATCCCGTTCTGCCAAGCGAGAAGAAGTGGCATTCTTTCCGGGAAAAGCAGCCTCAGAAAAAGTGCAATTCTAATGCGAGAGACCTTCCTTTAGAAACTCGTAGTGAACTCTCAGTTACTGATAAAGTAAATCCATAGCTTTATTCCCTATTTGTGTTTCTGCCTTCCTCTGATTGAATTCATTAACTAACGAACAACCAAAAAACAAGCATTCCGTTATAAAATCCTTACTCCCTTTCTTTTTTTATGCAACCGTTACTTACTTCAGTTTAAAGCTGCAGTTCGAATTAGTTGATAGAAAAACTAGTTACATTCGTTTGATCACTCCATCCCGAGCAACTAAGTTTAACGGAAAAGAAGTTCTTTTGCTCACTCAATCCTGTTCAACTCTTTGATCAATTTATTACTCTGATTTCATTACTTTACTGACTTTTTATATTCAATAACTATTGTTGGGTTGGGGCTTGTTGTGATTTGACTCTTCAAAACTGTATGCTATATGCGCAAATAGAAGGGGATCCCATTTTCAAAATATAACGGACCCGCCCCGGATTATACTCCCTCTACCTAGTCTTTGTGGACCCAGTAGACTCCTTCCCTTTTTTCACGAATAGCAAGAAATTATTCCTCAGCCTACGATTGACTCCATAGTCTTGCCCACGGCATCTTTGATAGAAACAATTGGTCAGTCGAAATCCCAACTCCTGAATACCGATGAAATGAATTTCCAGAAATAGACGTTCTTGAGACCGTAACCAGAAGCGTTCGTAGGATGATGGCATGAAGCCATCTCTTATCGATAAGAAGGAACCCCTCAGGTGTGATAGTGGAAAATGCCTGAACTCAATGTTCTCGCCCCAAGCCCAGGTAAACCAGCTTTAAAGGAAGGCCGCCGGGAAGAGCGAAAGAGCGGGGAAGCGAGTGGAAGATATGTAACGAGTCCGAAGCGGAATACTTTACGCGAGCTATAGACTTCCAAGAGCAAAGGTGGGCCCCGGTAGTCTTTCGAATACTTACTTAGCAAAATGGGAAATGGTCAATCTCAAACTACGAATATTTACTGGCTCTTCTATTTGTTTCAAGTGTTCCAAGACTTTCTTTTGTTCCCCTAAAAGGGGGAAGACGGAGTAGAGAAAATAGAATCTCCTAAATTCTCTTAAATTAGCTAGCTCCATTTCATTTCCTATTATGGCTATGTCTCAGATGTCTTATTAATTATGGTATAAGACGGAATTATCCTCCATTCCTGATCCCCCCTTTTTTATAATCGAGATCGAGCCCTAAGCACACAATAATTAAGTAAGTGCTAAACACCATGATATTAGAGCAAGAAATAAGCAGGTTAAAGCTTAGCTGAGTTAGCCGGCAGAAGGAAGGATAAGATGTAGACTATGGTGCTTGTGAAAAAGTAAAGCCAAGGAAGGCCGGCCAGCCACACTTGCCTCAAATAAGAAAGATTCACCAAGCAAGCAAGAACTCTGTTTGTTTATAGAGCCAGCCTCGTTATCATAGAAATCCATTGATTGGTATTTTCCCATTCCCATCATTAGTGACAGTATTAGTTCATTCGCAAAGATTAGCAAACCGCTCTGCTCTACTCGCTTTGATCTGCTGCGAACCAAGCTCACAGTTGATCAAAACTCTTTTGAGGCAAGGATACGCTAAACCTTTCGGAATCGTTTTGGAGAAAGCTTCTTCTTTGTAACAAAGTTGCTTGTGGAGTACCGGTTGTGAAATACTTCTCCAGGTAACAGGTTACCACCTTAAGTGCCTTATACAGAAGGTCCCTAAATGCCAGATCCTGCACTCGCTCGCCCGACCTTCTTTTGAAAAGTTCTATTCTCTCTCATTCTATCTGAAAGAAGTAGGACACGCGAAGCCCCCCCTAGCCCTGCGCGGGCACGCATCTCTCTCAGTGTTTTCAGCACATCATTTGTTGATAACGCCAGGTGTTGCACACCGGGCCTACAGTTGTAGTATAAATCAGTCTGTATCTGACTCCTGCCAAATAGGCATTCCTTAATTATGATTTTCTTACCAAATATATGGGGAAGGCCCTTTTTCGTGGACCAATTTCTCAAGCAATTTGAACCCTCGTCAGTAGGTTCAAAGATGTGGCAAGTATCTTTTGGTATGACAAGGACTAGTATGGTGCATTACAGAGCAAGAAAGGTAGAGCTAACCCAAAATCGAGTGGAATCAAGCCTCAACTGACCAGCATTTGAGCAATGAGGCCTCAATTTGAGCCTAACTAAGAAAAAATTTGACTCGAAATTGGAGAACGAAACAACAACCCAACAACGGGAAAGCTCTCAACTACTTTTTATATAAAGTTCTATTCCTCCATAGCATCATGCTTGATGAAATCTGCATTTGACTAACCTGTGCTTGGTAGCATGGGCGGGCTCATTGAGCGGTATTAGCACCGTCTCCTCATTATTTGCAGCTGTGCCCACATCCTTAGCCACAAACTCTGCACTTTCAGGAACCCCCTTGAATTTCGCGCAATATACGCCACGATCTCCACCTAATTCGGCACATTGCCGACTGCGTGGTCAAGCCACTTCAGCCCCAAGTCGGAGAAGGTTGGTGACACGTCTTCAAAGCCGGGAAGGAAGGGGCTTTTTGGGCATTGTTTTGAGGGAGTGAGGAGAAACGGAGACGATATCGCCGTACAGAGAGATCTCCGCAAAGGAATAAATTCTAATGAGCCAAAATCCTCTTTCTCCATATGAAATGCCTATTGTTAATGCCATGGAACGATATGGTTTTGAGATAGTAGCACTAAAAAAAGTACTTTGCCTTTTTTTGCGAGCTAGAGGAATCAACCATGGTTAAAGCTTATGTATTATTGGACCAACTAGCCAGGCATATTGACTTTACTGCGCAAGTGATAGCTAGACGCCAAAGACAGGGGTCTGAAACTAACACAGTTAGTGAGTCTTCTCAGCCCGAAGCTGTTGCTAGCAAAAAAGGGGGAAATTCCCGGCCGGGAAAAGCTATATATAAGCCTGAAGTGGAGAAACGGAAAGGCCTGTATGTACTTGCTACGCTGTTGCGGGAATTCCGGATCCTGGGCACGCGAAAGGGCAACGGCGATTGGAAATATGTTCCAAAAAACCTAACTGGTTGAGTATAACTTCCACATTTTGGAATTTCAGAAAATGCTTACAGAGTTCTGTGTCCACATTATATACATATGTACCACACTTACACATATATGTTTTATGTAGCATGTAATACAATTCATGCCTCAAATGAATCGTTAAGTGCACATCAAGCCCGGCCTGCCCGATTTGTAAGACTGCGATGGGTGTTCTTTCCGATGCGTCTCAACTTAGACTATTCTGCAAATAAAAAGAAAACAAGAACTGACCAATAGGGCAGCACCGTCTCCAGCTCATCAAGCTCAGCCTCCCTTTGCAGTGTAAAGGCACCCTGCGGCCTGACCAAAAGAAAAAGCATAATGCGGGTGCCGAGTTCCTATCTTAAGGCGTTAAATGAACTGCTTACTAGCAAAGGAAGTCTTTGTTTTACAAGAGGCATTATGTTCAAGTAGAAAGCATATGAATGCGAGTATCCATTTATGACGAAGTGGGTCCGCACTACTACCAGAAGCTTGACCACGTCGCACTGAACTTTAGAGTCCATCTCTGGCCATGTTGCCAATGAAGAGCGAGACCCCAACGCGTGTATAAATCCGTGCGAATGGTGCTGGGGTCTAACTCTCGGCTTAGAATACGGGCCAATCCACCCAAAACCAACCGGTCCTCGCTCGCATACTTTGTTATTGGGCTTGCCCTGGTTTGTTTGCCTTAGGTATGCAACCCCTGTACATTGGGCTAAACGGTTAGTTCTGGTTCTTTATATGCCATTGAACGAACACTTCACCTGTATGAAGTTCAGAGTTGGGTAGCGACGTGAATGTGCCTGCCATAAGTGAAGAAATAGCCGCCTTCGATTAGTTAGTGGGACAGGTCTACGAACCTGGCGCTTTGTCAAAACGTCGGGATAGGCAGAAAAGGAGACGGAGAAGAATAATATGAAACTCCCAGTCAACCACAAGGAAAATTAGCAGGGTGAGGTCGTAACGAGGAAGTTCACTCCGGGCCGAGACGAAATCAACATGGAATTAATAATATCTTTTGAGTATATAAATTCCAGCAGGGTCAGACTCCTCAACAGAAATTCTCCTTGGATCCAGCAGTGCCGATATAGATCGAAGAGACGAACGAGTTAATGCCACACCCGGGGGGAGAAGAAAAATCTTTTAGGATAAAAAATAACTACAAATATGATCAGTGGGGGGATGGCATCTGAGGGAGATACCAAGAAAAGAAGAATAGGGTACACCAGATTCGATTTTCCCAAGTCTTCCAGGTTGTCAAGAAGAGGACAAGAGAAGGAGGAGTGAAAACATTTTAGAATCAAGATTATGTTGACGTGAAGAGCATGATGATGAGGTAGTCTTGTCTTTTCAGATGGTAGGATTTCATGTTCAACGAGTCTTGGTAGACACCGGCAGGCCGATATTCTGTACAAAGATGCTGTAGACAAGATGAAATTTGAACTGCATCACCGAGGGAAAAGGCAGGATAGTATTTTCATCGATATAGGGATCCTCCTTTTTTAATGCTAATAAGGCGTCGGACTAGTGACGATCGGAAATAGGATTTTTCGTTTAATCCCCAGAATATTTAGTGTATGTTGTTCCGACGAGTCGATTAACTCCGATTGTGCCTTGTCCCGATCCTTGATTTAAGGCCTTGACTGGCGTGCGGTTGAGCATTCGGTACTTTTAGTCATCAAAAAAGCTCCTTTCCAAGGTTGGAGGCAAAGGTACATTGTATAAAATCTATTCGTTTATGTGGACAGTAAGAAATTCTTCGTTGTATCAACTTTATAGAAAATCGAGTTTTACCTATAATTCTCTTTTTAGTCCCATTGGGCAGGCAATAAGGACATCATGGAATCTGAGGAACGTCTTGAAAGAAAGCTTGGTTGCCTTTCACTGGGATGACTCTTCCTGAAAGAGGGCACTATAGATTCGAGCCTATTCACCAAGAAGAAATGTGGCTAGCTATAGTCTTGTTCTATGTGGATGATCTCATCTTAACCGGCGCAGACCTTGTAGAAGACGAAGTAGAACCTATCGATCCGCTTTTTTGATGAAAGAACTCGTAGAGCAGCTAAAGCATTTCCTAGGTCGGGAATTTGAGATAAAAGGTATTCCCGGGTTAAATACGAGCTCATAAAGAGGCCAAAACCTATTGACTTCTGCCACTGATACCGTTTATCCAGTAGAAAATTTAGTACAAAAAGCCATTTCCAAAGATACAAGACTAGATGGTAATTACGGACAGTTCGACATTTCCAGCACCCAAGAAGAAAATCGCATAGTGTGGAGACTCTATCTCACTGGGCTCCTGCTTCATTTTGCTTGTGACTCGTACATCCTTATATCATCCTCTTTCTTCATTCGGAAACTATCATATCCACAGAGTGCTTCTGTCTCTTCTATAAGGAAAGATTTTAATAAATGGAGATAAAGATGTAGTTTGTTTACCAGTATGCTATTTCTGCACCATAGCCAGTTCTTTTATTAGCCCAACTATAATGACACGTCTTTCCTCCTACTTTCTTTGTAGTACGCTGCCACAACTGCTTTCTTGTCGTATTGCGCATGTGAGAAGGTTACAGTGGATCCCTCAAAAAATCTACCATACCAGCTTAGCTTTTGCATTCTTTTTCTTTTTCTCTTTTTCTTATTAAGACACTTACAGACTTGGACTTTACTAAAGCATATAGCCCCACAACTCTCTATTATAGTGCAAAGAGCTTTCTTGAAAGAAAGAATAACATACACTAAATATATAAGATATTCTGCAATCAAGAAGACACATACTTTGAGGTAGTCTGAATGGTATCCTTCTTCATAGCTCCTTTACACTCTCTTCTTATATTGGGAGTAGCGATATGATCAACTGTGGTCTGCAGCCTCATCTTACAATTCAGCAGCAATTTAAGGCGACTGTCAGAAGCCACACTTTTCACAGTATTTTGCTGTATTCATCTTCACTCATGAATGAGTACCTGGTTGCTTGCTTTTCAGATCTTGTGGCATTATTGATGCTTACGAAAGCCCATATTGTAAAGAAAGAAACAATCGGATCATCAGAATATATAGAAAAAAAGAGTAAAGAGGTGGAAAATTGAGACCTTCTTTCCTTCTCTTATCTCTTACTTCCTGAAGGTTGAGGCTCCTGAAACTTCCTTATACTAAATCAAGTTGGCACAGAGGGATACCTTGAAGCTTGAGCAGGTTTAGGAGAAGGAGATTTGGTATTCAATTTATTCTTATTAGGAGGAGAAGGGAAAGCCGGGGTTTTATTTCTGACAGGGGACTCGTGTGTGGAAAGGGAGGAATGAGGGTTATAAGCTGGAGCCCTACCATAAAAAGAAGGATTCCTCTGTTTGGTCATTTATTCCAAGACTTCTATGCGCAATAGCATCTCTAAGGTATCCTCATCCTCTTTCTCTTAGTCTAATAGGTCCTCATCATCAAACTCCATGGGTTCCCTTTCCTATTCTGAGAGGTCAAAACCAGAGCTTTGGTCCTTCCAATGTTGCCACCAGATTGTCTGTGACCATAACTTCTAGACTCATTAATAACAATGCCTCCTTCCTTAGTCCTTGGATTTTCACTAGGTTTAGTAGAGGTGTGACTCTTAGAAGACTTAGAAGGAGGTTTAGGTTAAAGTTTATAAGGTAGAGTCCCTTTCTTGGTTTAAGGTTTCAAGGGCTTACTTACTTAAGTTTATAAAAAGTTTTTTTTTTCCAATTTATCTTCCTCTTTTTACCAGGTTTGGATCTAGCCCCCACAAAGAAACCCTGCAAAATCCTGGTAGTGCGATAAAACTTTAAGTACTTAACAAATCAGTAGGGATCAGTTCTTCATTAGAAGTATAGATAAACTTTTGAGTTATATTAGTTATTATGTTATTTATAGAAGTCATGTTATTTGTAGAAGTCTAGGGTCTTATTTGTAAAAAAAAGTACGATTCTTGATTAATATATAAGGGAGCCTCTGGCAACAGAGGCAAGAATCCCTAATTTTTACCCTAATCCTTTCTCTCTAAATCAACAGAAACATACGTAGATAAACACACGGGCTGAGTGAGATTTAGGGTTAACCTGAGAAACCTGATCATCAAAATGTATCACATGCCAAACACTTCTAATGAGATCACAAAAAACCTCCCTATTTAGCATACCTTTGGGAAGAGTACTTACTAGATTTATTACATTTAGAGAAATTGTCGATGTTCTATGCTTATAGCTCCAATGTTCCTTCAACTCAATATTTCATGTTCCTTATTGATCTTTTACGACTTATATGTATTAGAGAGAAGATAGAGATCACTAAATACACCAATTGGACCGTTCATCAAAACTGACATGGAAATTAACCAATTATGCTTAACGAGACAAATTCGAATATTGATAAAGCATGCATCAAATATCCTAAAAATATTATAATACTGTAATGAACATATGGAAAGGGAGATTTCCATAGTATCCATCAGCCACAAGTTACCGACGGGCAAAGTTCTTAACCAACACATCACCTTTGTTCCCCGAACGAGCTCTACTTAAGGATGAAGGGGGGAAAATAATCCAATCCCGGAAAGTGAGTACCTCCTCTTCGAACGTCCTAATTTTGCTTTCTTTTATGCCTGTCTCAATTTATTTTTTTCTTCCGAGGACAGTAGCGGCGCTCTTTATGGTTACCTATACTTAAATCTATTCTTTCCCGTGTAAGTTGAATCATCATTCAGCAGGTTGAAAGGACATGTCATTTGCTAAAGACTAAGCCCAATTCCTATTTTCTTTCCTATCGCTCAGCTCTTTACGAGTCAAGATAGGCCGGGCTGCTCTATGTTTTTTCTTATCCGGTTTCATGTCTCTTTGGATGGGAGTGGGATGGAACTTTTTATTAATAAGCAAGCTATACCATTTCACATAGGTCTGTCTTCCTACGCTACATCCGCTTCTTCATCTCTCCAGGCCTTTGGATCTTTATTCTACGTCTACATCGTCCATTCATCAGACATAGCGCTTATGCTTACGAGAGCATATTAAAAATACGAAAGGCTATGTCATTTCGGGGTAAACATGAACTCGGGGAGAAGGCAGGGTATTAAATCTACTAATATATATCTAGATTAAGAAGGATTTGAAGTCGTGCTTACTTATGTCGGTAAAGTTGAGCTTATGTGAAAAACTTCGTCACCTGGAAGTGCTCGGACTTGAATCTCTTAACCAAGCGTCAGTCAGATATACGACCAGCTTTATGATCATATAAAGTTCCTTCCTTCGATCGGCAGTTACAACAAAAGAGTAAGGCGTTGCCCACTTACGAGAAAGAGTTCTTGGCCCTCATAACGGCTGTCCTGAAATGGGAGCAATACTTATCTGGAGCTCCATTTATTATATACACTTATCACATTCGCCTCAAATATATCCAGGGTCAAAGGCTTACACATGTGATGCAGCACGAGTGGCTATGCAAGTTATTAGGTAGGGTTCGCTAAATCCAGTACAGGCTTTTCGTTCGTAACATTAGTAGTTACTCACTGATGAAATAGAGCGCAAAAATAAGGTTTAAGCATATGGATGATGTGGAATAAATAGGTCATATTTGCGGATGGAACATTCATTCGTGGCTGGAAGCACGAGCGAGCTTTCGCGTGATGGTCCCTTGAGAGAACCTTATGCCGTTTTATGTCAGGTTCCACTTGACAATGTTGATCTTCTTTCATGATTACCCTTTTTTCAACTCTCGCCTATGCCATGACAGGCTATTCCAAAGGGCTATTCCGAGTAATTTGACTTAACAGCGTTACCAGTTTCTGCGTCTTCTTTGACTACTTGAGCTCTTGCTTTTTTTATTATAAAGGGTATTAATATTCTGGAAATACCTTTTCCTATGAATTAAGGATTTTTCCCCCTATCACACATCCTACTAGCAAGCAGAAAGAAAATACCTATTCTGAGCATAACTATACCAGGCTTATAGCTTCCCCTCTTCAACAAGAAAAGTGGGCTTAGGACGCTCCGGGCCTTGCGGATGTCTATTCTGAGTGGTTTACTTTTGAAACGTTACCTGCACCAACGCGCTTTTAAATAAATTTTAGACGTGACCCGGCCTTGTCTTGGCTTGAAGCCAAATCCTTCCAGCGCCTATTGCTCCCTTAAGGGGTTCATCACAGGATGTAAAGTCACGTCGAATTGATACGAGAGACCTGCGCTTCTTCAAGATCAGCTCCTTTTCTCAATACGATTCTCCCGATTCCACTTTCTGTTCAAATCGGATATGCGCTGCTCATCGAAAGATGATAAGCGAATGAGGAAGCATGAACAAAAGATTAAATAGGCACTTGAGTTAGCCGTTGGTGGTCAGGTGTGATCAATGGGATTCAATAGCTTTCCCTTGAAAGAAGGTTTGTTTTGGGATTTACGTCATCCCCAATAAGGTTGGATTCTTTATTATATGGGAGATCCTACTCCTACTGGTCAGGGAAAGTAATCGTTACGATATTAAAAAAAAAGAAGATATTCCGGGTTGAGCTTGAAAGTCGGAGCGGTACCCCCTCACAAAGGTAAAGACAGGCGCTTGGTAGACACCACTTCTTTTGAATCTTTGGCTGATTCAAGGAATGGCTGAACTCTTCTCTAATCTCCGGATATTCGGTGTTAATGAGCATTACAAAGGGACTGATAGAACCAACTCTCCTACCAAAAGGCCTACGATGAGATATGCCGCTTAAGTACCAATAAGAGAGGCTAAGTTCAGTGTAAAGTGGGTTTAGGAATAAGATTTAATTTCATTTTTCTATAGTTCCAATGTCAAATCTTTAGGCTATCAAGCATCATATCACGCGAGAGAAAGACCCCCTTTGGCTTTATGTTGATCTTAACTTCTGAGTCTTCCCTATCGTTCTAGGGAAAGCAAAGGCATTACTTGGTGAGCATAAAGGCAGGCCGCCTTCTCGTGAAAAGATAAAAGCGGATTCGAGAAAAAGGAATTAGTCAAAAAGACTAGCAGCGGATCTGGATCTAGAACTTGCGATCTTTACTATTTTGCTTAGCTTAACGAGAAGAGGCGGTCTATTATTCAATTCAAATTGAAATGTGACTCCAGTATGTTCCACCCCAGTATTCACCATCCGATGCGTTACTAATGAAAACTGAAATAGAAAACGTTTCAACCAAATTTAAAATAGTGTTCTTCCACTTAAGCACTTGCCCATTCCAACTTACCCTTTCTCCATAACCTTTCGAACCCAGCATCCTACACTATTTGTAGAAGTCCCCGGCTGCTCAAAAAGCCTGTCCGGATAGAGTGATCGGATTCTTTCATATATGAGGAAATGGAAAAAAGAAAAGAAGACTGACCAACCACTGCCTAGAATGGAGTAGGAATGAATTGAAGGGCGAAGAACTACTCTTTTTTGGCTATTTGTTAGATTAATAAACTCTATGGGCCTCTTATCTTATAGGAGGATTTTCGTTGTATTTCGCTTCAATAGTTATCAAAAATTTCATAATTGGAAGCAACCTTCACTCGTTCTTTCCTAGGCAAGCAATACACGTCGAAATAAGCCAACTCGGCATTATTGGAAGACGTCGAAAGCCGGACACTTTCTAATTAGCTAGCTTTCCCATCTCTGAGCTGCCTGTTTTCATGCTAGAAGAACTGCTGGTGTAGTAAATCTGCTTCGTTTCACTAGGGGAGAGAGGTCGAGAAAATGCGTTTCCGACAGAAAGAATAGAAGATCTCGAGCTGATACGCTGCTCCGCGCGCGTCTACGGTCGCTGCTCCGAAATTAGACAAGCAACTTTAACTGCTGCCTCAAATTGGGAGTTTCTCCGAAGGAATACCCATTTTACGTACTTTAACCTTAAGAGAGGAGACCGACCTAGACTGGGATGAGCATTGAAGGAACCAAGACTTGGGTAGCATTCTGGCGCTTTCTGATTCCTGACACGTAGGCAGTAGTTCTGTTTTTCATCTTCGAAGCATAGCCGCCTAGCGATCGGTTAGTCAACCTTTACTTTAGTTGGTTTAGTCGTATATATGGAAATGGAAGGCATTCCGTATGCTCGAAAGTGGAAGAAGAGCTAATCTGAGTAATCAAGTTAATGAGTGGGAATTCTAGTAAGAGGGACTAATGTATTAATGTTATAATCAGAGGCCTAATGTAGGAATGTGCTAATAAAGTTACTAATGTAGGAGTGTGCTAATCATATCGTGGGTAATGTGTGAAAGTGTTAATCACCAAGAACAAGCGAAGTCGGCCAGGGAAGAGCTCTAGGATTTGCATAATCAAAGTATAAGCCAAGATCGATGCGCAAGAGGAGGGGACCCCTCTGGAAGAATCTACTTCATAGGATGAGATTTAGGAGAATCTAAAGAAGCTAAAGATGCACCATGTAATGAACTCCTTACCTTAAAGAAGCTTGACCCAGAGCTAGATCAACTCCTGCGGATTCCATCCCCAGAATTCACTTTTACCAGCCCCTGCTTTCCGTTCACTTCTCCCTGCCTATTCTTCTTCGTAGTCCAGCCCCAAGGGAGGGGTAGAAGGGGAGAGCACAGCGATAGCAGAGTGATTGATGCGAAATCTACCTGTCTTTTGGCAGGCCTACGCCATGATACTCTTTAAAAAGAAGACAGCCACACCTATTCCAAAATAAAGAAAAACTTGATCGGTCAATGCTCCACTGCTCTGCCTAACCCTCTTCCCTTTTCTGCTTATCCAGTGAGTGACGGTTCCTTTCCTCTATGCCAGCAAGCTTCTTTTATTTAGCCATTGCCTTTACTTGTCGATAACTCGAAGTCCCTTTTCTCAATGATTCTCAAACATCGAACCTGTCCTTCCCATTGGTTGCATTACAATATCCTAAATCCTTTCTCGCACTTTCTTTTCTAGTGCTTTATACATAGAACGGGTCACTGTCACACTACCCGGTTGAATCACTCGCCTTTGATCTTCCTCAGTATAATTCTCCTAATAAAAAAAGACACGGCAATAGCAATAGCATATAAAAACCAAACCCAAAGAAACCACACCTAGAAGCAGTCAAGAGGATACTCCGATACGTGAAAGGTACCTTGGATTTTGGTCTCCTATATCGCAAAGGTCCAGAATGCCAAGTAACGGGTTACTTTGATGCTGACTATGCTGGAGATTGTGATACAAGGCGATCGACAACTGGATATGTCTTCAGTGACGGATCGGGAGCCGTATCCTGGTACAGCAAGAGGCAGCCTACCGTATCCCTCTCAACAACTGAAGCAGAGTATAGAGCAGCAGCTATGGCAGCACAAGAAAGCACATGGTTGGTGCGACTTTTGAAGGATCTTCATCAATCAATGGATCAAGTAACACTTCATTTTGACAAGAGGTCAGCTGTATGCTGAGCGTAAAATCCAGTGTTCCACACAAGCACTTCTTCTAGTGTGCATCAACCAAAGGGTGTACATAAGCCGGTGCCTTGAAGAAACTAATATACCCTAGCCGCCTCACTACACTTCTTATAATCGGGATCTATTTATTAAAGACTAAGACATGAAATAAAGAAATATGATTGATGCGCCGATAAGTAAGACATTATTAGATGGTTTTAGTGTAGCGCAGGAGTCTGCTTTAGCCCAATTCCTTGTCCCTACAAACCAATCAAAGTTCTCTTATACTAGATCATACAACCAATAGAGCCAAGCCACACCCGCGTTACTGCTTCTTTTCTATAAAGCACATTATCTTGACTACTTGTTACCTACCTATTTGAAGCACTACTTCCATACCAATGTATTGAATTTATTTGTCTTTTGCTCGTCAGTCATTTGATCACTATTCCTTTTGCTGTGAACGCTTCATTTCCTCTATCTCAGAGAGAGTGCGCTTTCAGTGTTTCCAAGTAAATGGTAAAAAAGGAATCCGTAAGCTAAGTTAACAGTAAAAAAGCCCTTATCTTTCTATCTCATCGAGCCTGTCCTTTATGAATAATACTCCCCGTTGGTCTATTTATCTTATTGTCTTGAGTGTTTTCCGGGATTCTACTTGATTTTTCTTTACCAGGCTTAACGTGAATGCCAGCTCGTTAAGAATAAAGTCAAAAGGGGGAGTGCGCCGTAGTCTTTGACCGAGCTCTTTCACCTGCCTATTGTCCCTCCACTCTGTTTTTCTGTGGTAAGAGTATCTTTTGATCACGTGAACACTACGAAGCGGGTATACTCCATCCAGTTGAGACTAACAACATGAATGAAAAACATTCCCCGAGTTTCACCAAGACATATAGATGCCAAGACATATAGATGAAAATGGATTCATTTCACGGCAATGAGTCAAGTGCTTGTCTGTCCACCTCTTCTGAACGAACCCGGGCGTATCAATGGAATGCCCCTTTTGCATATAAAAAGACTCGCAAAAGATAAGAAAGCATACCGCGAGCGAAGAACTCTACAGGCAAGCTTCAGCTTGCTGCCCTTTGCACTGAGTCTATCAAGCCTTTTCAACAAATTCAGCCATACTATTTCAGAAAAACATATGGAAAGGGACAGGAGAAGATCAACTTCAAAGGTTGTTTATGGAAAGAAACATTTCTTTAATCACTGCATTAACAACACGTTGAATCCTTCTTTTCAAATTGCTTGAAATTTGGCAATTCACTTTTCAGACATTCAGCATCAAGCACAACTTTTCTAACAAGCATAATGCTTTTTCCTTTTCACTTTGCTCAGAAAAGTGAGTTTTCCCACCAAGAATTTCAATTTATTAGAGTTTGCATCACAGAAAGTCTTTCTATTTTATACCCATATATATTCTTATATGCTCCCATGTGTCTGCAGTACTGCTTGTCTATAACCCCTAAAAAGGAGAAATAGCAATTTGAAAGAAATATATATTGCTCGAACAAAAACAGAAGAAGAGTTCGGGTCTGCTTGAAAGATTTACTTAAAAAGAAGTGATGTCCGAACCGGTAACTGCACCTACCTATTATGAGTGATACTTACAGGCGAGATTAACACTAGAAGCAGAAAGGATAACTGGACAAGGAAATGGAACAGGAAAAGAAAAAAGATAAAGAACGTCACCGACTCGTACCCAGGGAATATCGTAGGCAATGAAAGCAACCATTCAAGGCGGCGTCTTTGAGGTCGAAAGCAAATAAGAAGGCTGTTTTGACTCTCTAGTTTCGCAGCATTTTCATATGAAACTTAAATATAAATTGGAGAATTGAAAAGGTGCTAGGTCTCCAATTCTTACTTACTGGCATTGTGGAACTACAATCCCTGGAAATATTAGTGCCCTCAATCAAGTATGAAAAAAACTAAGAAGAGAGATAATTTCAGAATAGTGGAGAACAGTCCCTACTTGCATAGAATGGCAGTGTTTCAGTGGAAAGACTTCAAAAAACTTCCTGAAGAGGAGGCCCGCGGCCTCTTACTGAAGAACCCCAAAAGAGGAATGGATATGACGTGAACGAAAGAAAGCTCTACTAAGAAGTTATGGAAAGCTGAGTGAAAGTGGTAGCATCCTACGCCTATCGCTGGTAAAGGAGTGTTCTGGTAAACCACAATTTAGTAAATAGAGATCATTCGTACGTATAGAAAGTTGTTGGCCTTACTACTTCATTTCCAATCTTCACTTTCATCGCTTCGCGCCTGCTTTGCTGACCTCGCATGCTTGCTTGCTTGCATACGTGAATACCTTGCACCCCTTACTCTTGACTCTTTCAAACCTTCTGTACGAAATTGTGCAACTTATCAGTCTGTTGATTAGACCAAAATGGATCCCTTAGGACTTGGATTCCGATCGAATGTACAATACGACATACTGTTTGGAAGGAAACACGCAATTGACTCACTTCTTTTATCCTCCCACCAGACATTGACTCTTCTTTTTCTGAGGAAGTACTCACATAAACTCTAATTTGGATATATCACCAAATCGTTCGCTTAGTGTACTCGACGAACTGGTTCTCTCATCCCGTGGTTCAGTTTTGTTGAGAAAGGTCTCTCCATGCTATTATGACAGACGACAAAACATGGATGAGTGGATTTCACAAATAGGAAAAGTGCAAAAGCTAGAAATGCTGGACTTCCCCTACCATCAAACTCTCCTCTTCACTCAGCATCCGTAGATGACTTTCACATTGCTTGGTGGCTAGCGAATGAACCTTTTCCACTATGGGAGGGATTTACCCCTCTTTGCGCCGCACTTTGGTAACATTGATTCTTTCAGCAGGAAGCAAAGCTCCCAACAGAAAGAAAAAATATAGAAAACTTGACGGGTCCTTTATCGGAAGGATCCATCTAGCCCAATAACAGGTATACAACCGGCTTGAAATCCTTTTTGCATGCATCAAAGCAAATAGACATTCTCTTAAAATACAGCTTAGACTGCTTTACTGTCTTGCTAACCATTTCGCCTTGAGGGTTGCATACTAGTCTTAGGTTGTATAAGAGATGTTGCCTGTCAGCTTCTTTGAATTGAAAAAAAGCAAATAAGCTTGTCGCATGCGCCTGGAGAAGGCACTTTATTAGTGATGCATAAAAGGGAGACAGGGCCACTGTTCAACCACCAACGGGCAAAGTCTGGTCTGTGCACACTGTCCCCGGAAACCGGATGCGGCCAACCCCAGCTGCCCCTTCTTTCCAGGGCACCGGTAATAGGAAATTGAACTTTACTACACTTCAGCAGGTCACTCAACACGAAGGCTAGGATCCGTAACGTCAGATATCCGTAGTAGCTTAAATCTTTCCCACTATTTTTTATCCTTTTGCTTTTGTGTTGGCAGAAATATTCCAAAAGAGCTTTCCTTTATCTCTCCGGATTGGGTTTTCCCTAATTTAAGATCCTCCCGGCACCCTGCAGTGTCTTGAACTGAAAGCGATACAAGGTTTGTTCAAAAATAAGAGAGAGAAAAATAAAAAGATGTGAACCGGATACTTTTGTTTTTTAGATAGAAACTATCAGTCTGCTAGCTTAAGTTGCAAGTAAAATTTTATACATGACTAAAGACTCCTATAATAATGTATATGATTTTTTTCTACCGACCTGGTCTGTGTGTTTTGTTGCTTAGTTTCTGAATGAAATCCGGAGGAATCCCCAGGCCAAAAGATATTCATAACCCAAACCAGAAAGTTCAGACAACAACCAATGCTGAGACGAACTATATTCGCGCTTTTATTATTTTAAACTCAATTCCCCACCTCCCAATACCTCTATTCCTCCACCATTCATGCCAATTTTGCCATTGCAACCTCAAATTCCCACTTTTACCTCTTCAAGCTCCTCGACTGGCGCCTTCAATTTCTCTAAGTTGGGATCGGCGCTTCCAAGCCCTCCTATGGTGTTCTTGAATCTCCCGGTGCACACCAAGCTGTCAAGAACCAATTTCTTGGCCTGGAAGTCGCAGATTGAGCCACTGCTACATGCTTATGGTTTGATCCTGTTCATCTCGTCGCCTCCTCTGTCACCATCTATGCAAGATCCAGTCACAGGTCAAGTCCAGATAAACCCTAACTCTCTCTCTTGGTACAAACAGGATCAAATGATTCTGGCATGGATTCGTGCTTATCTTTCAGAGCCAATTCTGGAAGTGGTTTCTTGTACCACATCAGTTGACCTGTGGAGCATGCTTCAGCAGGCAGACATTCTCAGCTAATTCGCGTGCCAGATTAACTTAACTGAAAAAGAAACTGCAGAACTTGACAAAAGGGGGCAGTTCTTGCTCAGACTTTCTTGCTCAAATTAGAGCACTAGCAGATGAGCTAGCATTTGTTGGTTCTCCTGTTCCTGATGAGGATCTAGTTCTCACTTTTCTTGGTGGCTTGAGCTCAGAATACAATGCCTGTGTGGTGGCCATCAACTCAAGACAGGTGCCTATCAGCTTTACAGAGGTTCAATCTCTCCTTCTAAGCCATGAGTCCTTGCTGCAGGCTCAAACTCCTCAAGTTTCTGCCTTGCCATCTTCCTCCAACCCTGTGGCTTTCTATGCCAACAATCCCTCTGGCAATTTAAGGCCTCCTAATTCTCATCGCAATCCAAGGCAGTTCAAGAACAGGGGTGGGGGGTCTTATCGACCACCCAATCCAATTACTGGACCCAGATTTCCAACTTATGCTCCAACAAATGGTGGTTCTGGTTCTGGTACAAGAGTCCCTACTGATGCTGGTACTGCTGCAAAAGCTGAGTTCTGTCAAATATGCTACAAGAAGGGACACACTGCAAGAGGGTGCTGGTGGCGCTGTGATATGAGATACACAGATGATGTGGAGCAGCTCCAGACCAGGCCTCCACCTTCTGTTCCGCCTCAGGCACATGTGGCTCACACTGCAGCTACTGACACAACCTCAACAGAGTGGTACTTGGATTCTGGTGCTACACACCACGTGACAAGTGACCTTAAAAACTTGTCCTCCTTTGAGCACTATACTGGTTCTGACAAACTCCAGATTGGAGATGGTAATGGTATGTAAATTTATCACTTTGGTTCTGCTTCCTTACAATTTGGTAGTGTTAGCATTAAACTTCATAAAGTGTTGCATGTACCTTGCTTTACAAAAAAGTTGATTAGTTTGTCTAGAGTAGTGGCTGACAACAACCTCATGATTGAATTTTCCTCCTCATTTTGTTTTGTTAAGGACCGCCACACTTCGACTATTCTACTGCAAGCAAGGATGTGTAATGGTCTCTACCAAATTACTGCACCAATTTCATGTGTTCCTCATGCTTTATTTGGAGAACGAGCTGCTGCTAATGTTTGGCACTATAGATTTGGCCATCCATCAATGTCTACCACTAGGCAAATTTTAGTTTCAAATAATTTGCCTTGTACTTCTAACTCTCTATCTGATTGTTGTGATTGTAATATGGCTAAATGCCACAAGCTACCATTCTGTACTAGTAATAGTTCTACTTCTGCTCCTCTGGAGCTGGTGCACTCCGATGTGTGGGGCCGGCCCAGCACCCATTGTAACACACAGTGGGTTTAGGTATTATGTTCTTTTTGTGGACGACTTTACAAAGTTTTCTTGGATTTATTTCTTACATTCCAAGGATGAGGTGGTTTCTGTTTTTTCTAATTTTCAATTGCAAATTGAGAACCTGTTGAGTACTACCATAAAGGTTCTCCGTACCGATGGTGGTACGGAGTTCAAACCAATTGCCAACCGGTTTCCTCAGATAGTCCACCAAGTGACCTGTCCCTATACACCAGAACAAAACGGTGTAGCCAAACGTAAACACCGGCATATCATAGAACTAGCCTTAGCTACCATAAATCACGCTGCTATTCCTCTGCCCTTTTGGGATGAAATTATGGCGAGTGGCATCTACTTAATTAACAGAATGCCTCCTTCTGCTACTTCTTCTTGTGTCTCACCTTATGAAATTCTATACCATCGTACTCCAGACTACTTGCAACTACGAGTTCTAGGTTCCCAATGCTTTCCTCTAACTTGTCCCTTAAATCACCGATCCCTTTTGATTGCGACTTAGGTCTACATACTAGTTGATGCTTTCCCTTCGATTTCATCATTTTTCCGTTCTTAGGAAGCTTCGACCCATTCCCCGGCTTTAGTGGAGGAAAAGCCAGTATTTCAAAGTGAAATTCAAGAATGATTATTCTTGTCGACCTTCTTTATGTTTATCTTTTACTACTTGCCTTGGCTTCTCAACTAATTGAGCTAATCTGGTGGACACTCACATATTATCATATATATTGTATTTGCTTTTCCAAATGTCTATTGTGCGTCCCACAAGGGAAACTCTACTATGTATGAGGAAGTGAATGCTCGTTCAAAGGTTCTCTTTTGTTAGGAGTCGAGGTGGAATTCTTTGGCGGATGGATTATGAAAATTTGAAAATGGTTGGTTCTTTACTGGTTGAGCCGACAACAATTGAGGCGTGAAGTAAAGTTTAGTATTGTCTTGGGATCTAATTGAAACGTCAAGAAAGTTATCAGTTCACTCTCCCATAAATAACTGCTGCTCGCTTTGACGCAACGTCAGGTGGGCCACCTGCCCCTCATAATTCAACAGGTGACTCCCCAAGGACGACCACATCTTTCCGAACTTTTTTTGGGAATCGGGTCCGTTACCTGGAACAAGAAGTATAAAAAGGTATGCTTATCAAATAATTACTTTTCTTTCAACCACATTTCAGACTCTACGCACGCAGTGTATCTTGATTTTAAGGGAGGGTATAACAGTACCTTGAAAGCTCAAGTAGATCCATGAGCATACCTGCTTTTTGACCGGATATTTCTTCATGTTTTTTATACATTTTTATGAGGGTTTGCTTCCATACTAATTCTTGCTGGTTAGTGCTCAATTATGCTTCGGTGGGTAGTGGATAGCAAAGCATCCTGACTGAGTTAGGCATTTGTAGTGGCAGTGATACGTGTACTTATAATGTTTCTTTTTTATAAGGAAAGTCGGCATTAGACCAGCTCCTGCAGATAAAAAGGTATTTACAGTTATATAGGACCAAAGAGGTCTTAAGGAATTTATTCCTCTTGACCATAGAGGTTGAATACTTAGTTCGAGTGGAACGAATACCCGCCAATGTATTTATAGCCGGAGAGCTCGCCTAAGAGTGCCGCAGGATTGATTGAGATCCATCCTCCCCCCCAACGCTGTGTCAAGAAAAGACCCAGTCGGGCAAGCAGATTACCGTCTGGAAAGAAATTCCTATGAAATCTCATTGCAAGCAACCAAGCACGTAGAATGGTGAAGTTACTAGAAAAAAGTTTCGCTCCTTACAGAAGGGCAGGCGGGTGTATTTTCTATGAAAAAGTCGTATCTCTATACCTGCAAGAGTCAGTAATACCATTCAATTTTCCTATAGAGGCCAGTTGCCTTTATTAAAGTCTGCTTAACCTTATGATGATTATAGCGAAGTGAGACTCCGTTATTTTTCCCGTGTAAAATACTAAAGATAGGTATTTCAAAAGGAAGTGCGTTCACCCTTATATTTTTATATAAGCTCATATTTGAACCCGCACACTTGTATTTATTTAGAAAATCTGTGAGCCCGTGTTCCTGCTTCTGTCACTAAAGAAAGGTCTAAAAAGTCATACATGGGTAACCCGAAAGAATGATCATAAAAAGAGCTACCACTCATCTCTGTTGAGGTTACTGGGGTATAAACCCGAAAAACCCCCTGTCAGTTTAATTGGTGGAATTGGTGGAAAAGGAAAGTAAGTACGGAAGGTCAATAATTACTCTTTAAACAGGTAAAGCAAAATAGACTAGCCACTACGGCGAATTAGGAAGGCTCATTGGCGCGTACACAACTATGGCTGACACAACAGAAATTACGCCGCTTGTGAAGTACAGGCCGAAGGGTAATGACAACAAAGCAAAAGACAAAGTCCAGCGAGTAAGGGAAAGCAATTTGAAATAGTAATAGGCAAGTAAAAAATCCGATTTCACTATTCCTATCAGCGTGTCAAAAAGGGCCGACTACTGAAAGGATTACTAAAGTTCAGTCTCCGAAATCCAAAGTCTGCTGGTAGTAGTTACCATCCAGCCTGTGTCAGTTTACAGCCATACATAAGCAGTAATTGCTTAGCCAATTTAATAAGCCTCCGGAGTGGCACCAGTTGGATAGGAGAGAATAGAATAGGAAACTGGCGTCTTTCCTGCCTGGCCTCTTTCTTCGAGCAAGTTCGAGTTCTCGTTGGAGTACTTGGAGTACTAAGCCCATCTAATTACAGTGTACGAGAAAGCCTGACTTTTACTTTTATAGTACTAAGGCAAGCAACAGGGCAAGCATACTAACGAAAAAAGCGGAATATTCTATCTTACCCCAGCTATTACATAAACCCCTTAATAAGGGTCGGCCACTCCCGGGTATCTTCCCTGGAGTCAAGGCTTTATAAGTCCTCTTAAGTTTTTAACGGTCTACAGGAAGGCCTAGTTCCCGTTGGAGTATATTTTTTCGTATTCATGAGTGAACGATAGAGACTTTTCACTCTATGAGGTTCTCATAATTGATTCGGTTAACAATATATAGTGGTGGTGTAAGATCATAAAATGGCAACGCATAAATTTCCGGCAACAAGTGAGCATAGACAGCTGGAGTAAGAAAGTTATCATGAACAGTGTAAACAGGTACTTTATGTTTAATTCACTTGAATATTACATGACAAGCTAATCCTGCTTCCTTTTGGTGAATTAAATTGGCAAATGTTAATCCTTAGATTGTCTATGAAAAACTAAGAATTGAGTTATCGCGGGTATTTCTCATATCTTTTACCTAATGTTCGAGCTTCTTCTAACGATTTAGGTGAGGCCGCCCTTCCTTCTTAAGAAAAAAGGGTCAAAGCATAACTTTAGAAAGGTGAGTCACAAATGCGGGTTTTCTTCGATAGTGGAAAAAGTGCTGCACAAAAAGTCTTCAACCCCAGCGAACGATAGATAGCACAGCGCTAGTGATGAGGCTCCATCCGTTGCGCTTTCTAAAGCAGTAAACTCTTAATTAGAAATGGTCGTCATATTGACAACCAGAAACTTACAAAGTAAAGGTATAGCGCCCAAGGGCTTAGTAAGAAAGATTCTCAAGTCAAGAAATTACAAGTAAAGATACACTACCTCATTAGGAAAAAGAGACAAGTCAGACACGTGAAAGTAATAAACCACGGAGCAAACGTATGCTAAAGAAAATACACGTATAAACGATAAAGCGGATGCACGCACTGACTACCCAGATTAATTGTACGCCTTCTTCCTATATACTATCGGTGTTTCGAAGCTATACCACCCAGGCTGTATCGACCTAGAATAAGAAAGAGCCAGCTTTTTCCAATGCAAAATAAAAAGAAAGCGCGGAAGGAACTGAAGCATATGTTTAAGTAGAGCTAGGAGTTGCATTACAAGAATAAAGAAAATCAACTGTTGTACCGGAAGAATCTGCTTCACGCGAGTCAACTTATACTTATGTAAACTAGTCTAAAGCTCCTCCTTAATATGCCTAAAGAAATTACTATTTAACCTCCGAATTAGAACTAGTTTCTGTCAACTACTAAAAAACATACTAAAAAAAAAGGAATTACAATGAAAAACCTAAGCAACTAAGAAATCAAACTAAGGCGGCTAGGAATATGCGTAACAGAAGTATGCCCGGCATTATAAACCACAGATTTAGTTAAACGAGTGCGCGCAAGAAAGAGAGCGAGTTTCATATAATGAGTCAAAGTAGGGTGTGCTGGATTATGGTATTGCTTTTCCTTCCTCTTTTTCTTTATCTTTTGATTTCCTTGCTCGCCGGCAAAAGATAATCTCCTGAAAAAGGAGTAGAGCTAGCAGTTGTGTTTGACTTTATTTAGAAGTTTTTTTATGCTCAAAAAGAAAGGAAGAGTTTATACTTAGTAGGTTATTTACCAATCCAGTGGTAACGCCCGATAAAACTAATAATTAAAGAGAGCGAGCGTTCTTGAACTCAGTGAGTAACTACTAATGTTACGAACAAAAAGAGCCTATAGCAAAAGTGATACTTGCTTTCGCGCATCCATTTTATTGCTGGATAGAAATGGCTTTTGTGCCGGTTGGGTTTGTTTTGCTTGTTTCGACCTTTGGTGAGCTTTTGGTGAGCGTAGGAGGGTTGAGTCGGTCTAGGTCCGGTTCGCTTGAACCCATTTTGCTAAGATTGGAACAGATATGAAAACGCGGGGTGAATCTTTCTTATTCTCCCCCCGGGGCTCCTCATTTTGCTACTAAATAGAAACAGTTCGGACCTTGCTCATACAATCCTCGGGACTACTATTGGTTCATATTTGTCCTCCCGTAAACAAGACGAGACTTTTTGGGAGGTTAGCGCCCTTTGGTAGCCTTCCAGTTCAGCTACAGCGAGCTCTTCACTTGATAGAAGAGCGAGACATGAGGAAACGAAGTGTCGATCCGCTTCGGAATGCGATTACCGCCTCACCTGTCGATTAAAGAATTCCACCATGGAGATGGCAGCTTCGAGCCCCACCTTTGATATCCAGTCGTGTGCCTGCCTTCTGGGATATGTTTCTTTCGATGAGACCGCTCTGATCGGGATCTTACTCCACTAATGGTTCTGTTTTCGTACCATGTTTTTCACCTAGGGCCTACGCTTTTCGAGTTTAGCCTATCTTCGTGCTGGAAGGCCTTTTTATCCTCCCTGAGGTCGGACTCTTGCACCTGTCAACTCTGGCATTCCCAAGGCATCGCATATCCGGAAGGGAGCAAATACGATCAACTGTTATGGATTGACTTCTCCTGTTGCTTGATTCAAAACCTGTCACTCTTTTAGCATCTCAACATTGGCATGTGTACTCTCGAAAAGAAGAAACCTATCAAAATTCAGGTCGGTGCACACTTCTTAATGAGAAAAGAGTAGGATCCACTTTCTTCAACTGCTTAGACTCTTCCTCACTCAAAGACGAAAGACGGCGAGGCTGGTTATCAGGCGCTACCAGTGTCATGTGACAGGTATGAACATAACCACAGATTTCCGGCCGAGAGAGATATCTTTTGCTTCTCGTCCCCTTTCTTTATTTTGCTATGAGCCTGCCTGAGTAATAAGTCTAGAAGATAGTAGGGCTTTTCCTTCATAACATTAGTAGTATAGAGTGGAAAAGAGTAGTTACTCACTGGTAGGAAGAAAACGTAACTAGAATGTTTTTGGCACCTTTTTTGCTGAGCTTTAGATTCAAACATATTGAATGCTTCCTTTCTGGCATGCCAACGCAGGGTAAGCGATCTATTCTATCCAACTCGATTTCCAATGTCAAGTAGTAACGGAGTTTCCTCCTAAATCTGAGTCAAATCCAGAGGAGAGCAGATTCTTTCTTTATTGGCATGGTGAGAATATACTCGTGTATTTTTTCCTTTCAACCCGTTTGAAAGAGCATTTATCCCGTTTTCTGCAGCGCATTTCTCCACCAGCATACTCCACCTGGATGATAGAGATCATCCTATTAGCGAGTCTCCGAATCAGTGATCTTTTTTTGATGACATCTGGTACCATGCATGAAGCTTGCTTCGTTCTGGTATTTGAGCGGCGCTTTGAAAGATTTGGCGTGGAAGGCGGTGATTACACACACTCTCAAGCCGCTAAGTTGCTATCGCCAGCCTCACATTCTTCCTTCCACACTCTCTTCCAACGACCCACCATAAAACGCATAAGAATACGAACCACATACTGCACTTGGTCAGAGTTCTAAATGAAGACAGAATAGTAAAGAAAATGCAAAAGTCTAATGGGACTGATCACAAGTCAGATCAAGAAGAGGGGGACATTTCTAATGAACCATGTATTTCTACTCGTAGTGTGTTCGCATATCATATACATAGCGCACTTAAGCACATACATAGTGAAGTTGCATACGCTACGGAACAAAGACAAGACTTTCCGTGATTTACTGGGATAAAAAACCCTACTTTCACTTGGCCGGTACCATCCCTCGCACTTCATCTTGCTTTCACTCCTTATAACTGGGAAAGATAGGCGCGGAGCGATAAACTATTGAACAAACGCACTTGTTAGGGCTGCTTTTCACTGAAGAAAAGGTAATTCCTTCTTTTTTGCCAATCGAGTGAACGGGACTAAACCTGCGATTCGTTCTTTAGTGAGGCTTAACTAACTAACTTAATAAGGTAGGGAGGGCAGAGTGGAGTACCCCTTTCCTGGCGCATATAAATAAGCAAGCATTTGCTACCAACGGTAGTCGAAGTAGCTCTTTCTTGACTTGTCTGCCTCTATATGGGAATTCCCAGTAGTGTTAGCAGTAGGAATGCTTGGCCTATAGAATTAGGTAAGGAAGAAGAACGCTTGAGCATGGATTCTTTACCAGTTATTGGTACCTTACCAGTTATAACCCAGATCAGAATGGTAGACTGTAGAGAGGTGTCTTTTGTAGTTTTTCTGCGGCCAACCTTCAAGAGTTTGAGTCAACCAGTACACAACAGGTTTACCATACCGCCAGGGACTACCAACCCAGCATGGTACACCTGTTTGCTACAATTCGTCTAAAAGAAGCATCAAAAACTGAAAAGCAACTGGCACAGGTCAAGTTCTCCTTAGGCATGTAATAGTGACTCAAATACCCAGTACTGTGAAATATAAGAACTGCAACTTTACGACTGATATTGAATACCGTGAGCATAATACATAAGTAACAATCCCAAATAAAATAATAAAGAAAGAAAAATAAATACTATCTGCAAAAACTGACTGACTATCTTAGTCCTTGAAAGGGAAAGAAGGTATTGGGTCTGGCTTCTCATAAGGAAAGGAAGAACCAACGCAGGATTCGTTGAAGTTGTGAACGTACCCCGTGCTTGATGCAATAGAAGCTCTTCTTCTTACAGTAAGCAAGGGTAAGCGGTATAAAAGTAAGTGCTCTTGTCTCTTGCTTCAGCGGAATAACTGCTGCTAGTCTATTCGCCGTATCCGCTCTTTTAAAGGTAACTTCATGGATGCCCAGTTAATAGTAGAAGGGTAGGTATAATACTAAACGGCAGATGGCATTTAGGCCAAGAAAGTGTCCGGTTCTGATGGCGCCTATTCAAACGTAATTCTAGTTGAAGAAAAACTAGAAAATTCCAATAAACTCATCTTAAGTGGCACGAAGTACTTACCCCCTTACTTAACATAGGCGCACGAGTGCCGTGATCTCAATAAGTAACCCAACCCAGGAGGGAGGCGGGTTCTTTATCTAATCGCCATTATGCTCCCTTGCCTTGGAATCCTTATAGCCACCAATAGGAGTCAGAGCTGTAGCAAACGTAGCTACATCCGAAACTATCTTACTCTGGATGGGCATCAGAATAGAAAGCAACTGGAAAAGTCAAACCCCAGCAACCGGATCTCTTTGAGTCTTTTCTTGCCTCGAGTTGATACTTCTTTCTCTTCTAGCTGAGCACTGGAAAGGAAGTCGGGATAATTCCTAAGCCGGATAGAATCGGTCAAAGCAGGAATCGGCACAACCAACCATAGGAGCCAGCAATCCCGAAGATTACTCCCGGCCGGTCAGACCAGCTTCGTCGTAGACTTAGGACCATCACTCTCTCCTATTTTGTTGGAAGGGGAAGCTTGGAATGTAGGAAAGGGCGGATAAGGAAAGAGGTTTGGCAAGTAGGACCAGAATTTAAGAATTCTCAAGAAGCTGGTAGATATATTGGATATCCCTTAGCGAAGGTTCGAAGATACATAAACACTGACTATGAACTAACGGGTACATTGAAAGGAGAGAAATTTCACATCCTACGAAATCCTTACACTCCGCCCGTTGCTAGCAATAATTATTAACTTCCCAAAATGAATGTAGAGACAAACGCACAAACACGAGAAAACATCTTCTCTAGTCCTCTTGCTGACGTTCTGCGAGACTTTGACGTTTACCATTTTTCTAATAAATGGAAAAAAAAGTATGTGGAACCTAACAAGCCAACTACAAAGATTTGGTTTATCCAACCACTACTCAATGAAGATCTGCCAGAAGACGCAAACCACTTCTGGAATCAAACTATAGACCCTATCCTTCATGGATAACTATGGAAAGAGAAAGGAAAAGAAGAGGAACATACACTGCTTCAAATCCTTGGCAGGATTCCTTGCTCCAATGTTCACTTCAGGTGCAATTACAGCTATTTAACCTCGAATCCCATTTAGGCTTTATCCCTAGTTCAGTGAAAATTCCACAGTAGCACAAGTATAAAGGAAGGGTCTTTTTGTAAAAGTCAGCCCTATTTTGCTATAGCAAATCATCCTGTAGGGGGTACCCCAATACGGAAATGAATCTTTCACTACTACACACACGTTCAGAAAAAGAAAGTGCCTTCTGAGCATCTATCTTCTCAGATGACTGAAGGTAGCCTTCCTAGTGCAGGCAGAAGAACTGGGTACAAATGTACCGAAAGATGATACAGGGTATTTTCGCTTTATCGACAGGCCAGCGTTACAAGGAGGGAAAAAGAAAGAACCATGTAGAAAAACCATTCAGGGTGTTTGATACTAATGAAACTCAGGACTATACTCTACATCCCACCCCCGCTCTTTATGCTATAGTGAGGTAAGGCTTTATGCTATAGTGGTTACTAGCTAGGAAAGTAACGAACGTATATATATAGATAGGCAAGCCTTTCTTTAAAAAGGAGTTAGCCTTTTCACTCGGAACATTAGAAGTTCCTCGTCGGGGTGAAATAGAGTTTTTCAGCAGGTTCGCCTCAGGTTTTCCAGCAGACCTTTTTTCTAGCGAAGAGACAATGTTCGCGCCAGGGTCTTTCCCATACACGACATTCGTGAAATCATACAAGTTTACTATAAGAAAGATAAGCTTCATGTATGTTGTCGTGCCACAATTTCTCATAAACAGTAGAGTTTCACAAGGGCCGGCATCGGTATAGGCTTCCTGAGCTATCAAGACCAAATCCTGATTAATTCTATTTGTTTCATAATGTTGTCCTCCAGTAGTCCTTACTTTAGCCTTGCTTTCCCGTGACTGACTACCCGATCCAATTACGAGCAGCTGTGGCAGGGGATTTACTTAACAAAGGATATCAGTGGAAAGCGAAGCGGGGCTTCTCTTGACTTTTTTAGCCCGGTAATATAATAGAAAGCTTACCACACTGTTCCATAATAGGCTCCACGAGAGTAATCCTTGTTGCCACCAAAAACGCAGGGCGTTAGCAACACCATTTACGAGAAAACAGAAAGAAAAAAAAGAAAAGAATTAGAAAGACGGATCTTATGGAATCGGATTAGCTTGTGCTTCTGCGTGTTCCAAGAGAGAGACCCGCGACCTGGCCTAAACCTACAAGTTTAACAGGACCTTCCGCTCCTTGAGTTGAATTCATACCAATCGTTTTTACTTAAGTTACTTTCCTCTCTACTTGGGTTTCTTTAAAAAGCATGTAAATAAATATCGACATCTTTTTATTCCCCAAAATATTCAATAAAGGCAGGCATATTTACTTAACTAATGTCAACATAGTTTTAGAGATGACTGGATGGAGTTCAATCATATGGCCGGGCTGCGTGTTACGGTGTCAACACATCTATCCATGTTTTGAGAATGAAATGAGAGACATTCCCAAAGCTTTATATTAAGTAGCATCAGCAGGTTCAGGATACAAATAATACAACTAAAAAGAATTACTTAATTGGAAGCAAGAGATATATTTGCAGTGGATTCCCGGCCATGTTTTTCCCATATGATCTAGTTTGACTTATTCTGGTACAACAACCACGTTTTCTATTATTTGTTTTGAGTCTCTAATTAAGATAAGGATAATATTTCACGCAAAAAGTAAACCAATCTTTAGAGAACATCAAGTATGTACAATAGGCAAACCAAAAAGGAAACATATTAAAAAACGAAACATGCAATACTAAAATTTTTCTTGGTCATTACCTAAAAGTACACTTCGCACAAATGCAGGGGCGTTAACTCTTAATGAATTTGGCCTTTATTTCTTAGTGTTGTTCTCAAACCATTCACTCTAGTGACCCGACTCGATGAGCAGGCACTTGATCCCTTCCTTATAAAAAAAGAAGTATTGCGAACCATTGACTTATTCAACCCTCACACCTGACGAGGCCATGAAGAGAAGGTTATTGGAAAGCATTCAGCCCCTTTTAGCTGCTTCTTTCAAGAAGACATGAAAAATTCCATCCACCAAGGGCTTTGACAGAAAAGGGAAGCACTGGTGGTATCAAGAGGCACGGAAATGGAATGGGCAATGCAACTGGGTTGAGCGAATTGGATTGGAACATGTAAGTTTCTTCCTTCCAAGTATCTCCTGGGTCTTTTTTTGACTTTACAGACTTGGTTCTTTGAGCATGTTGCGCTCAGAAATATGCGTCTTTACAATGAAGCCATTCCAAGATATCGGGGAGGTTTGACATGTGCAAAAAAAGACATGATTGAGTTGGTGAGTTTGAGAGTATTGGAATTGGATAAATTATAACAAAAGCACTAAAGCCTACTTAGGTCATTTCGGAAATTGAGAAAGAAAATAGGCTGAAAGGAAAGCTAGAAAGTTATCTCTGGTTTGCAACCTTTCTTTTGGCATGCTGCCTTGGCTCCGAGTACGACTTTTTCAGATGAAATTTCGTACTATTAAAGAAGGATTGTGACAGCCTTGAACATGTTCACCGCTAAAGAAGCCTCTCTCTGGAGATCGGGTCCCTCTACTGGGGTGGAGTGGCCATAAAGTTCTTCACTAGCCGATCTGGATTCTGAACTCACTAGCCTCGACCCAGGAACCTGTCTTTTCTCTTTGGCCTAATCGCCAGTAAGGGTGCTTTAAATAGAGTGTCAATCGGGCACTATGGAAGCAACTAAGCAAGGTATAAGAATATATATGTAGTTCCTCGCTATAAAGAATGGAACCGGCAAAGAAAGCTGAAATGCTGCTATCGAATTCCTACCCTCCCACACCACACCACGCTTTGCTATAGTTATATATAAGCTGAACTGCAGGAGGATGGGAAGAAAGAAAGGGGCTATAAGTAAGCACTTTGTCGTGCGGTAAGAGCTGCTTGCCCCTTTTTACGGCTTGGCAAATTAGAAATGCTATAATATACTCTTTCCCATTACTTCTCATCCCAGACCAGCCCACTAGAATGCAAATTGGGATCAGAAAGGTCGTCAATATCACGAAGAATAATGAAAGACCATCTAGACCCATATACAAATGGATGTTTTCATAAGGAAGCCATCGAACGCTTTCCACAAATTGAAATTTGGCCGTAGAAGGATCGAATTTGATCCAAAGAACAAGGGAATACAAAAAAGTGAGAAGAGAAACGCACAGACCAATCAATCTTATCAGTCTTATTGAGGAATTTGGAATAAAAAGAAGAATAATGCTTCCTAGCACGGGACAGAGAATAAGACCACTTAGATCAAAATAGCTTTCAAATAAATTTGCAAACATTGAGTAAGTAGCTTGAACATGTTACAGATTAGTAGACAAAAGTCAACAGTTATAAATCAACCTAAACATTAGGGGTCTTTCTTTTCTGTGCAAGTCAGCTTCACACCGTGTCAGATGAGTAGTAGGTAGGTGGCTGAGGTTCACCTCTCCCACAGTAGGAAGTCTTGAGGAGAGTCCCCCCTTAATAAATAAGAAGTAGTGGGGAACCCGGCACGCCCACGTATGCGCCTTTCTTTGATATTAGAAAAAAACTACTTGACTTCATCCGGGAATCTTTCTAAGAAAGACATCCGGAAAAATTCCAGGTAGACCAGCTTTGCTTGGTGACGCCTATTCAGCTAGGTAGGGGGGAATTGGTCATAGCCGCTGAAGTCGAAGGCAAAAAGAAGGCGCGGAGCGATGGATAAGAAAGATGTTTGAGAACTCGGCGGGGCCCCCTCCCTCTGGGCTTTGAGTGAATTCACTCGCGTTCTGGCTCGTTCCAACAAGCAACGGCTAAGCTCGAAAGCCGTTGCGCGTTAGGACGCGCATCCGTTTTCTCGCTTGGTTCAAGAATAAAGAGGAAATCCCGTTTGGGCTGCCAATTCTACACGTCTTGAGGCCGATTCCTCTAGTTATTGAAATGACTTCCATTCTCATGGATTGACTTTGATTTTCCGCTCTATATACGATAAACGTTGAGAGAGATAAAATGGCAAGCAACGCTCGCTCAGTGATCGATTTCTTCTAACAAAAGTCTTTCTTCTTTATGCCCTGGTTACTATTAAGTTAGTTAGCGAGCTTACTATAAGCCAAGAGTAAGTTTGATTAGGAACTACACCACGCATCAGTGCAATTTCAAATAAAAAAAAGAAATTAGAAGAAGAAAGAAAAAGGCCAAAATGAATATAAAAATGAATATAAAAAGGAATTGAATTCAGGAGCTTATGATGATGGCTAGCTAAGAAAGAAAGGAAGACAACGTGAGAACTCAATGCGTCCCTTCTCTGTCAACGAATCCACCAGAACACGCAGATGCGGGAGGTGCCGGTGTGGTGTTGCTGGCGTGTCAGGAAAATGGGCCTGAAAATAAGAACTTCTGTTATCTTTTTACTGATGCAAGTAATCACATGTGCGGGGATAGTCATATTTTTGAGGATCTGGAGGGAATAGCACGATTTCACTAATTGTTTCGTATGGGTCGTCAGTGTTTGATTAAATTACTGATTTCTTTATAAAATAAAAACTTTTACCTATTATAGGTACGAAAGCCTATTGTTTTGACTATCGAGTCCTAGGATTTTATTTATCCTATTGAATGGTTTAAGCTTATGCTTTATTTCCTTCGATTTCTTCTTTCGATATGAGCGAGCCAAAACCTATACTTTACTGATCTAGTAGCCCTATTCACATATGCCTATTTCTCTAAACCTAGTCCTATTACTGGCATATCCCGGTGCTCGCTTATCCCTATTTCGTACATACCTGTCTGGAAAAGCTAGGTAGTGCTCTATTTGTCTATGGAATGAATTGGCAGCAGAATTAGAAAGAAGGTTGGCTAGCTCACTAAGAAGGATATTCTTCTTTAAGCTTTTATTTGCTTAGATTGGGAAGATCTTTAGAGACCTAAGACTGATGATGAGATTGGAATGGTGAGGAAGAGAAAGTAGGGCTATTCTGGCAACTTAATCTGGAGAATTGTCACCACTACCCTCGAAGGGCTTGTTAAACCACTGCGAAAAGTCCTCTGACGAGCCTTTTCACTCGTAACATTAGTAGTTACTCGCTGGGCGAATTTTAGGTGCCACCTATAATAATAGATCTCAGTGTTGAAACTGCTCGTAGGATAATATCCATGATGATACGGAATATGCATACTGAGCATGAATTTTCATGTTGGTGAGTACAGTTATCGCGTAAACATCGTAGGAGGTATCTTAGGATTTAATCCTACCGCGTACTTTTTCTCTTGAGATGAGCTACAACCAGTGGAGCCCCGACATTGTCTTGCTTCGTAATCCGTACATGAGGGCGAAACATGGGTATGACTCGAAAGTAGAGTGAGTTGTGTCAAAACTTGTACAGACACGGGCTGGCTTTCTAAGAAAAGCTGGTTTCCACATTCATGGAATTAGGATGGACTTGAAGGACTTCGACTTCCATACATACGGCTATCACGAACAAGCAAGATTGGGATGAGGAAGCGAGCTACATAGTTGGAGCCAGCTGGTTTGAAGTAAATTCCAATTTCAAAACTCAAGACGTGGGGAAGCTTTGGCACTGCGTGAGGGAGCGAATTTGGCCGTGCTGGAGAAACCCGCCTGAAAGAGGAAAGCCTTTTCGCGATGTAGGCATTGGCCCGTGTCAGGATGAAGGTATGTGTGAAAGCAAGGGAACAGATGTCGCAAACTGGACCAAAGGATCTTACTTTGCAACTGCACAAGAAGGCCGCAGGTTAACAACAAGTGCTTGCTTGTCAGTTGGATAGTAATCTGACAGTAGCTGAAAAATACAACGAATAATCTCATAAATAGTAGAATCAATTCCATACATACGATTAGTCCAACACCACTCGAGTTATTTCGCTCTAGCTGCATGAATCTGAAGCTTTGTCTCATAGAGAGAACTAAAAGCTACGCCCAGTGATACACTACTAATGGGAGAGGCACGAAAAGTCGCTCGACTGAACAGGAAAGGAACGTAGGCATGAGAGAGAAACTAAAAATGTATAGTAGGCACGTTACGCTCCTAACAAAAGAGAACCTTTTCAAGTTAATGAGGCTGTCCAGTAGGTTTGGGTTATTTCCTGGCTAGGTCAGTCACATGTTGCCGAACGAAGCCAAAAGAAACCAGATTTGCCATTAGAAAGTAAGCTGCTTGGAGATGACTCCACGGGCGGGGTTCAATGCTTAATGCTCAGCCTAGTTTCTCAGAAAAATGCATATATTAGATAGAGCATGCATATTCTTACTTAATATATAGATAGTGGATTGCTTTTACTTCAACTATTATGCAGATTGTAGATCCATGGGCAGGCGTATTTATTGGTTGCTTTCTGAGCGAGAAGGAGGGGTTCTTCTTCTATGTAGATTTTGATTCAGCAGCGGCGGGCTTTCTTTCCTTAAAGAAATAATGCCTTTCTACTTACTCTAGAGTTCTTTCTCTCAGATTTACCTACGTACATACCTATGGCGGAAGCACAGGTATATTATTGGTGATAGGCAGAATTTTTTCCATGATGATACTCCCTTGAGGACTCATTCCAAGTATGCACTAAAGAGCATTGGTGACTTTCTGCCCTCAGCATGTTCATGTATAGACCATCTTAATGAGAAGAGTCCGTCGCACCAACTATGATTTTAGAGAGCTTTCCTTTTTATTGACAAGTGGGAGACCGCATACAGGTGAAAAAACAACTCCAATTCTTACATCCCGGCTGGCTATGTGCCTTCCTTTCGTATACAAGCACTCTGCCTCTTTCTTAAACAATGGCGACGATGGAGAGCCTGATCGGACTAGGTTACCGGATCCACGACCCAGCGAGTAACTACGGCATGTTACGAACAAAAAAGGGCTCATCAACAAATTGAAGCATGCCCTTACTACTGCTCCCATAAATTGCACACAAAGACACCTTTGCAGGTTCTTCCTCCACCATGGTCATTACTTCTGCTGACTCGGTAACAATAGGGATACCCGTACCAGTATAATTTGCTGCGCCCTTTGTCTAGAATGTTTTATCCACTCATCCCGATCGAATGTTTCAATTGCAGAGAAACTAATTGCAGAGTTGGAGTGACTATAGGCAATGCTTGGGATCGAAACTCAAGACCTACTTCAACTGAAACTCTTCTTTTCCCCAGAGGGGCCATGGGCTACTATACCACTTTTTGACGGACTAAAATGAACATAAAAAGGAGTTTTTTCATTACCAGTATACTAGCATAAAGAAATACAATGAAAAGAGTGCTATAAATAAGCGAACAACCGCAAGGAAGCGTACTGTGAGCAGGTATGTATGACCGTTACTAGGGAGGGGGGCAGGCAGGATCCCTTGTAGCAAGTAAGCTAGCCAACTCGGGGTTGTTTAGAACGGAAGAGCTACACTCCGTGCCTTTGCATCTTCATTTTAATAGACTAGTCTATGACAGCGCACCACGTCATCAATGTGCACATATCCCATTCTTCCATGCTGCCATGAGAATCTCTATCTTCCTCCTTTCGATATGACCTCTACGCGATTTCTTTCATCTATCACTTCAACGCCTATCCTATCCCTTTGTCTAGACCGGAATCGAAGTAAGAGGATTCGTAGCTTTCGGTCAACTATTGATTTAGTAACCTGCGCTGGTTTCATGAGCGATCCCAGCTCTCACAGAAGAGTAAGGTAGATCTGGTACAACCGGTCTTGTATCACCGAACTGTCTTGAACTATCTTCTTTGTCTCACCGTCATTGATTCGATAAGCAAACTCACCCTAACGCCAAAATGCAAAAACGCACACCTCCTTTTCTGAGTGCATTCACCAGCTTTTCCATACATACGAGTGTAACTGAGGATTTTCTTCTTCTCCAAACGCTTTAACTCCCGGAAAACGGGCAAGTTCACATCAAAATTCCACTTAAAAACATCTATGTTAAGTACTGACACAGAAGGAATAATGAAGACTTCGGTAGGCCTCCTCATCGTCTCAATGTCGGCGTTTGCTGAAAACGATGGTAACGTGTCTGCAGTGGTTGTATCCATGCCAAGCAGGTGCGCAGATTCCCTCTATTGTTGTTTCGTGTTGTTTTATTATGTTTCGTTACTGACTCTGAGCATTCAACCAAACCAAGAATCATACATAATTCGTAATAAAAGAGGCGGAGTGAGAGTTGCTATTAATATCTCTTGCTTGTATACACAATTATTGAGTCGGAATTCCCCAGAGAAAAGAGTACAAGGGTTTGACCATGGATATCCGCTATCTCGTATCGAAACAGAGATGCTTTTCCTATTTATTTAGGTCTTTCTTATTGATCTTTATTCTTGCTTTCATAAGTAGATTTACTTTATTTTCCCTTAAAAGCGTATTTCACTACGTTCACAAATTTCAAATGAAGAAATTATAAAGCTACCGAATTCATTCAAGTCAGCAGAGAAAAAGAGATTCCATGAGGGGATGGAAGATCTATTCACTCACTATATGGCATACTGCGAGCACATAGGCTGTGGAAAAAGGGGATTCGATGTCTAAACACCTGGAGTTTCATGCAGCATTAACTCATTCATCTATTTATGAATTAAGTAATGCTTTAGTTCCTAAATAGTCTATTTTTGGATTAGCATCTTCATTATATCTTGATAATGTTTTTCGTTATTTCAACTCTTCCTTTCTTTGTTATGTTATGTCTTTAACCTGATCTTTGTATACGTTCAGTTTATAACCGGATTTATGTATAAGTTCAGTTTAGAATCAGAGTATTTGGAGTATGTACTGTTATTAATACATAAAACCCGTAATAATCTAAGGCAGGTGTGCCTGAACAGAAGAAAATAGCGAAGAAGAAGAAATGAGGGGGTGGTATATTGGGTGTCTTTAGATAAGTGTGAGCGCTACTTGTTGTTTTCACTTTGGTTGACTAAGCTAGCTCGTTAGAATATAGCTGTGAAGATGAAGATATTAGCTGTTGCTCATTAGCACTGCTGTTTCTCTCGCGCAGGAAAAGGCTAGGTGGATCCATCTCATATAGGTGTTTTGATCCCACTCAAATAAGGAATATGGAACTACGTGGTTAACTGGAATGTGGATAAGATTTCTCTAAAAAAGGGTGTCTGCTTTCACCGTGAATAACCAACTAAGGCATTGATCAGTTGTTTAAGCAAAAACTAGATAGCTTTTGGAGTGGTTGAACCTAAGACTGAATAAATAGTGGACTGGCAATTCCAGTTTGACATGATGGTTTGAGTTAATAGCGAGCTACTTCAATACTAAATGCTAAGCTTAACACCAGTCATCACCAATCAGATCAGTTCGAAACACAGCTAACTCCGGTCTCTTTAAAGAAAGCATTGAATTTAAGGGTGGGAGAATATTGACTGAGTCACCGGGTATATGTTTATAAGAATTCCATGGTTGCTTTGTTTGTAAAATGGCTTCTTCTAAAAAGATGCTTACTAAAGCACCCTCCGCACGGATCCAATCTCAACTCCAGTGACTTCTTCTTGGGTACACCACTCCTGTTACTGATTCATTGTAGCGAGGGAGGTCGAAGCCAAAGCTAGACTGAAAGTATCGGAGCTTTGAAAAGCCAGATCTCGAAAGTCTTCTTATCTTATTGGTACTTTTCCTGAAAAAGACAAAACAAGACAGAGCAAAGCCTACCATTTCTATCAGTTTACTTTATTCTTTCATACTTCAGGAATCTCCGTCTATCTTTTCCAGTCCAGAGCTTCTTTTTCTGAGAAGTTTGAACCGAGGTAGGAGCGGTGCAAAAAAAATAAGCATCAAGCTTAGGACTCTTCCTCAACTGTTAGGTTATAGGTCTATTCTTCTGGTATCCCCAAATAGGAGTAGGAAACTACAATTTCCGATCATATTTCTCAAAGGCAAAGGGAATAGCTGATGCAATGGTGCCTCCTGTGAAGAGTCCCGTGGTTGTAGCTCAGAGCTCGACCCCTTATTCATTTTGGGCTTAATGCTTTCAGCTTCGCGCCTCAATCAATCTGAGAGAGAGCTGAGTGAGCATTTGGATGTAACCGAGCTCGTCGTTCTGCGGCAGAAGCCTTTTAGAGCAGGATCCTGCTCAGTTCTTTGGGTTTTTCAATGATCAGTTCGACAAACTTGAAAGATGGGTCAATGCATATATGAAAATATATGAAAGAGATATTGCTGACCTTTCTGCGTCTCCAGTATCTTCTGTTGTGTTGTCAGGAGATCTACCTTTGCAGCTAAGTTGTTGACCACTTCGCCTGTTGTCTTTTTATTTGCCAACATGGTTTCCATTATCTTCTGTTGTGTCTCCATCATCTGTTCTAGATTTGACTTTGGATGAGACTGTTGAGAGTGGAATTTTCTTGGGGGAAAACCTGGTGGTTGATGACTAGATCGCGCTTGAGGTAAGTTTCCTGACGTGCTTGCATTAGGAAATGCACCTGCGTTGTTTCGGTAGGAGAAATTTGGGTGGTTTCTCCAAGCTGGGTTGTAGGTGTTGGAGATGGGAATTCTTATGCAGGAATGGAAGATTGATTACGCCAAACAAATCTAGTTCGAAATGGGCTGCCTTAGCTATACGAATTGGAATAAAAAAAATAATTAATAGGATTCCACGTACAGATCTTGGGAGGCGATCCTTCCTTCAGGCGATCAAACATACGATCCAACTCCCCCTTGAACATATTATCAAAAAGGGTATAACTTTGGTGGATTTTTCTCTGGCGCATGTCATATTATCTTCAATAGAGTACTCTTTTTTCGACCTCTGACGAGCCTCACGGAAATTTTGTTTATCTCCTCACTGGGAGTAAGTGGACCTCACCGAAAGGCAGCCCTGAGAAAGCCTTGTTAGGCAGTTTCGGAAGTCACGATACGGAGTACCTGGTTAAGGCATCCGGGTGTGAAAAACCTGACGCTCATGGCGCGGTCGTGAGACCGGGAATAGTGCCAACTCCGGAAATAGGGAAAGAACGTAAAGAACGCTCTTTAGTGGGTAAGTAAATTGAATTTCTTCAAGCTCTTTTTCAAGGGAAGAAATAGCCCGCCCAGAAGAAAAGAAAATTCTTTCTTCAATTAGGTCGCTAGATAGTTTGAATAAGTCACACGTTGGGTAAGCAAACTACTTGGAAAAATTAATATCAATGGAAAGTTGAGGAAGCTGAAAAGCATTAATATTATTACGTTTCGGTAGAAAGTAGTTCTTTGTTATCACAAAAAGCATATTTTTTTGGCAAAGAAAGTATAAATAGAAAGTCAGGTAGCCGCCCACCCAGTAGTATAGGGTTTCGACAAGATAGCCTGGAAAATAGATTGAGGCAAGGAATTTATGTGGGCCTGTTGAAAAAAGAATGAAAAGGAACAGTCAAAAGGGATACTTCAAAGTCAGCCCCAAGGCAGTCAAAAACATCGAAAGCAAATGAACTTTTTGCCACGGGTTGAAAAGCAAATCACAGTATCGGCATCTGGATAACTAGTTGTTGGTGCAAGAAATTAAGTCCCAGAAAAAGTAGCATATGTGGTTACAGCTGGACATACTTATGAATAGCTTTTTGCGTAATAAAGAGAATATGCTAGAGGGTAGGAAGAAACTCGTTCAACGCTTTTTAAAGACTGCTTTTTACTAAAAAGCATCTGGCCAGGCTTATGAGAATTAGTTACAAACGGATAGACTTACGTAATAAAAGCTTGAAGCAGGACAGGCGAAGCATACAAAATCAGGTTTGATGCAAGGTCTAGAGGATACTTATTTGGGGCGCGTATTCAACTTGCTTTTTACTTCTTCCTTGGCGGCCAGTGAGTGACGTATAACGTTACGAACGAAAAGCCTCTACTTACTCAGATACTACTGCTTGGCTGGTACCCAAAAGCTCTGTCGTGTAGGAAGAGTTTAATCCACTGTCGGGGGCTACGCAAAGAATCTCTCAACTTGTTTCATTGGGTCGCTAGGCGCGCTCCACCTATCAAACAAAGGGCATAAAAAACTACCAATTTTCTGGTCCGCGGGAAGCAAAGAAAGGTATGGCTGATGGCTAGCTCTAATCTCAGGGTGGCAGGCCGGGCACTTCGTCTTGCTTGGTTTCAGGGAAATACTCATAATTTAATGGCTGGTTAGTCTCGGGCTAAAAAACTTTGACCAATGGAATAGTCTCCGTCCACCAATTGGAGCACAGCTTTCATCTGGTTCACTTGCTCTAAAAATATATAGTATACTTTGAAAACATAAACTTGGCTTGGGGCATAGTGCAAGCGGTTCGCAACTCACATCTGTCTGGAATGGGAGGACTCGCTATCAAAAAGACGGGACAGGTAGAGTTGAAGAGGCTAGCTCTGCTATCTGCTATAAAATTATGCTATCTGCTATAAACTCAAAACGAAAAGACCCTCGACTTCGTCACTCACACTTTTTTCATTCTATCGTCAACCCTCATTGGTAGGATTTTTCTCGATAGGGGAATCCTACTTTTTTCATAGACACGTAAGGGCGAAGCTTGAAGCCAATTTCTTCACTTTCCGTCTAGGGCTTTGCTTGGCATTGGGCTTCGATATAGCTGGTGCTTACCCGGTCTTGTATCACCGAACTGTCTTGAACTATCTTCTTTGTCTCAGTAAGTAAGGATCAACTTAGGCTTAAGCTAGAGCTGCTCCTTCTATCACATCGGCTTCCAGTAAAGAGATGGGCCTTCTCGTCTGATCTCTGCATCAACAGGAATGCGGGAAAAGCTTCTTCTCGCCCCAGAGTCCCTAGCAGCCTTAAGCCCGTAAGCTACTTCCTTTAGTTGAACTGGTTGCTATCTAGGTTAATTGAATCTTAGCCAGTTTCTTCTTACTCCTTTTGTTCTCATTCCCGGCCAACCGTGCCATGAAGAGTCGAGCAAGAGCAATCGCAGCTTTATCTCTGCCTTTGCAGCTCTCATTCCTGCCTTATAAAAGCTTCAATCTACAAAAGTAGAACTACTGATGACAGGTCTGGCCTACAACTGACTTGCTTTCAGACTTACTGGCTGAAGAGCAAAGAGATATCTATTTGACAGGAAATTCCTCTGCCTACCGCTCTTTATAGGAAAAGTAATGCTACCTTGAGCCACATGGGAAAGGAATATTTTGAGGCAAAGCATGGAAGAAAAAGTCAAAGGCATGGACTAGATCAGTCAACAGTAGTTGATAAGGTTATGTCACGGTTTTGTAGGCAAGTAAGCTAGCACGAGATGCGTATTCATGGATAGGTTGCTAACTGGAGTAGAGATAGCCAAGTGAATAAACAAAGCACGGTACGCAAGGCGCGCAGCGAAGAAGGCAGCTATAAAAAACTTGCCCAATTCTTATCTATTTGATGTACCCAGGAAAAGGAGAAGCATGTTTCCGATCGAAGATAAATGGCAAAATAGAGTTGTGAAAGAGGATCGCAGGTCAAATATCCGAAGTTCTCAGTACTGGGTACAAAGAGAACAATGGAGCACGTGCCATAGAGAATCTGGAGCAACGCTAGTCCGTTGAATGAAGTGGAAGTAATTTAGTATATAGACGTGTGAGTGGCAACTCATAAGAGTCGTATGGGAAAGAGCGGAAATGGAACGAAACAGGGATTAGAGCGAAATGTGGAGAGTACAGCGATGTGCTTAACACATAGACGGAGGTGCCCCAGGGGCTTAGGTAAGTGTGGTAAGGAGGTGTAGTTCTGAGGGATGTGTGCGGGAATCACGGTGCGACGGGTACGTGCCCAAACTGCACAAAGAAGAATGCATATTCGCATAAATAGCAAAACCGAAAGACCTAATTTTTATGAGAGCGCAAGGCAGCTTAGTGCCAGGGAACGGTGGATACCTAGTACTGGACGAGGGACTCCATTCCCCGCAGGGAAGACCGTAGATGGAGATTGTTAGGTAATCTGGGCAACTGGTGAACTAGCAAAAGGTCACCGGAAGGGGTAAGGGGCAAATAGGACTACCGGCATACCCTTGCATCCGTAAGTCCTAAAGATGTTCCAAGTAGGTCAAGTGGATTAGGAGTACCCATGAAATAAAGTATGTTTGATAGTCGTAGTGCCCTTTGTCTGAGTATTAAGGATGCACCAAAGACATCGGCATATTTACATAAGGAAAGTAGTCAACTGATAGCAATTTCTATTAATGAGGCAGAGTGATCTGGCTTATATCGTAGGGCCTGCACCTCCTTGAATTTAGCTGTAATGGAAGCTAGCGGTGGATAATCGCTGTGCGAGAGGGTTAGGCCTAGGAAGCGAGGAACGAGCTTGGGGAATGGGTGGACCGGGATCCTCTCTTCCGGGAGTTCATAGTCTTCGCTAGATGTTCTTCTAGAACAGGCAGAAAGGGCAAAGAAGTAACGGGAGATTGCGGACTAAGGACAAGAATTTGGGTAATGATCATTATCGTATTAGGATTGGACTGAAGGAAGCAATGTGTCTAGATTTGATTCCCTATACAAGGGGGTAGGAATCGACCTCTGACGTAAGAACGGAGCGCAATCGCAAGATTGTCGTTGACGGTGGATTTTGCATGGTTTGTAGTTGGAATGCCAAATTCTGCGTGCCCGAGGTGGACTCTTAGTATCGGAAGGGGAAAACCAGCCCGCTGAGAAATTGATGGTGAATGTGAAGGGAGTTGGATATTCAACGAACGGTAACATTGGTAATTGCGCGGCCTATATAGTAATGTGTAGGTCTTCGGCCCAAACTTCAGGGACCCAAGAGTTAAATTTTTGGAGTGCAGATATTGGGTGTGCCCCGAAGAGCGTTAAAGGTCGTAGGGTAGGGTGTGGTTCCGCACCAAGGGGTACCAGCACCGGTGTGTATGCGGCTAGGTAAGTATAGCTGCAAAACTGCCCGAGAGATATGGGCGGGAAGCGAATCCCACTTTCTACCGAATGCGGTTCGTGAACGTAAGGCCCACAAGGAATGGCTGTTTCTCTGGATGACGATCCTGGGATTCGAAGGCATCGATTCTCACTCTTAGTAAGTCAGAAGGTGGGGGTGATGGTAACCTGACTGTGTGTGGTAGGGTCTAGTGTAGAGGCTTGGTTGAACAGAGAGCGACGGTTCTTTGCGAAAGAAACCTTCTCCCGTTCCAAAAGGTTTCTAATGGTTATCCCGCTCCTTCGTGAGGCTTTTATTGACATCTCGGTCTAGAAAACCCACCTTTGAACGGATTTGCACCGTCCAGCCAGGGCTTTCGCCCGGACGTTGTTCGGATATATATTTCTCCAAGCGCCAGGAAAGGCAGCTATCTTGCGTGTTATTCCAAAGTGTCGGGTAAATGCTTTATTGCTGTAATGTGCAGAAGTAGATGATTGGTAACAGACTCGTACATCAAATCTAGAACAAACAATATTTAGGAAATTTTCTTTGCTTAACTTAATTGTTGAATGGAATATACACTTAGGAAATATACACTTAATTGGCTGTCAAAGTGTAAAGCAATATATGCGAACAGGGAAATCTATTGTGCAGAAGTATATGTGCATAAGGAGAAGCATACATAAAAGTAGGGAAAAGCATAAATAAAGCACTTGCACAAATAAAACGCTTTTTGCTTATCATAAGCCATTCTATTAGTTTATTCTACCCTGTTTATGTATTCGGTACTTTGGGATAGGATTGCTCGGCAGCTGCCTTCCACTTCACATCTTCTACAAGTCTATATTCGTGTTCAGTTGGTTCTCACGGAAAGCTACATGACGGAATAACTGTTAAAGGGAACACATGAGCTACTTCCCTTTCCTTGCTTTTAGAACTCTCTGCTCTTTCAAGTTATCGTATTCTACTATACTTTCCTTTGATAGCATAACCGCTTCTATATAGTGTAAATGTTTAAGGTAGACTAGCTTTCATACCTACAGTTTCTTTGCTAGTAGTGGAAATACCTACGCTAAAGTGGCACGTGTACGGTCGAGAAAGATTTAGTCAAATCGGGAAATGCAGGTATAGCAGACCCCCGAACACGCAAACTTCAACAATAGAACCTGGCAACTCTATTTCTTAAAAAGGAAGGTCGGAAACAACCTCTTTAGCTAAGTTACGTGTGTTCGAGGAAGGTAAAGGGGGTAGTACACTCTGTTAATGAAAGGCAGGCGGTGTTGTTTCAACCAGACCTATAGATTTGCAACTAGGGAAAGGTAAAAGGAATGCCCTGACGGACCAAGAAAGTGCCCAACTCCTACAACTGTTGGAATGAACAAAATGCGCAAACAACTACTTCCAACCTGCCCTATTTAGCTCAGTTGCGTGTGTTCAAGGGATTGTGAACTGAGAAAGGGGCTAGTGTTAAGGAGTGTATGAATGTCTTATTTGACCTGGAAAAGTCTTGTGAAAGACAAGGCACAGTGCGCCGGCAAATGTACTGAGGAAGGCAGACTCTATTTAAAAGTGGAGTACGAGATCCTATGTGTCTCATAAAAGGATGTGCAAGCAAGTATGGGATTTCTACTTACAGGCAAGTAAGGTACGTTTCAGTAGTGTAGTAAAGTCAGTCAACAGATAAGTGAATGCGTACACGAGGGTAGTTTCATACTACAATGAGGGTATATTAATTTGTATGGCAGGCACCAGAGGTACTTGAACTCGAGTTAGAAGACTAGATAGAACACTGTGCCGCTCAATTTAGGCTAAAGTCAATACGTCCCAGTTAAAGGAGTGAAGCGATAGGATAATTCCCGTTAAAAGCAAGTGGAAGGAAGACCCTGCTTTAGTAAATTACAGCTACAGGAAGCGAGCGGGTATTACAATTCCTACCTAGGTCCTCTCCTCGTGCACGAGGGTAAAGGAAAGTAAAATTCAAAATATTTATTAAAAAAGAGATATTTGGCTCAGTTAAGGTACAGAGAGGGAGGTAGATCTAAAAGCGCCGGGCAGGCAAGTAAGATACAGGTACCACCCTATTTTCTGCTCTGAGTCGACCCACTCGAGCGGGTAAAGCGAAGAAGTGAAAGTTACAGTTACAGGAAAGTGTAAGGCAAATAAAGGAAAGGAAGCAATTGTAGTCAAATGCAGGAATTGTATCTCCTAGATAGAAAAGCAGCAGACGGCGTGTAATCTATACTTCTGGTTATAAAACAAGTACGCCCTCTTGTTGAGATAAAGTAAACTAGCTGCTGCGGTCAAAAATGACATTCCGTATCTGAGAAATGCCCTGTTCCTGCCTGTTTTAGGGAATTTTGTATTCGAAGGAGGGAGTAAACTGTTGTTCGTTCCTAGCAGTGAAGAGACAGGCACATGTTTCAGTTGTACAAGCGTAAGGTTCATGAAAGGGAATAGCGGACAATGCATTTTCTGCAAGCTACTTTAAATTTGTGCTATCTAGCTCAGTTAAGGTTAGAGGGGAAGGTACAGGACCCTACAATCTTGCTCGACCAAGAAAAGCTGGGAAAGGAATTGATGGAAGGTTCCAGTTTTAGTATTGGATTTCCGGTGTAAGGACTTATTCTCCCTTCTATTCATAACTTCAGCTTGCTAGCGCTTGGCTGACCAGCCTTTACTATCAGGGTTGGATTAGTATAACTATATATAATATTAGGAAGTTAAGAAGCAACGTAGGCATAGGTAAAGTAAGTAAGAGTTAATGTAGTTCCACGGTCAAATAAAAAATAGGGAATTAGGCTTGTACGATAGCGAAGAGTAGTTCTTGCTGAGGAGGGCTGCTATCAGAAGCAGGTTATAACGTCTTACTTTTTCTATTTGGTATAATGGATAAACTGGAGCTGACGGCATTGCTATCTGAGTAGGATTGCTGCCGTGGGGAACGTTATCTTTACTTGCTTGAAGTGCACGTAGTGAAATACAAAAACAACAATGAAAAGCAGAAAAAACAAGTAGTGAAAGAAGTTCATGTAACGACTATAATTTCACTCGAAAGTACTTAATTTTATCTTATATAGTGGAAAATAGATAGTGGTAAAAAAATGCGTGCCGCATAGGTGGACGTAAGTTTTGGAGGGCAACGTGCAAGTGATAGGAGCCTAGCCTCGCTCGAGTCCGGGTTTCCTTCCCCCGTCAATGGAACGAATAGGACAGTTTGGAAAGCCAATCCCTCCCGTGCTACGTATTGTGCCTACTTGGACAGGTGTTGCAGGAAGGCTAAGGGAACGAATAGTTAGTTCAGCTGGCCTATTGCTAGCTTGCTACGGGACTAGTTGTTACAAACAAGCAAGAAAAAGTCCTATATGTATGTACCTAGCTCAGTTTGTTCCATGCTAAGGGAGGATTCTCCTGGGAAACTCTCGTCTATTATTATGCTTGCTAAACCTCTTTACAACCTAAACCTGGAAGGCAATCCTGAGGCAAATCATCCAGCCGCAAGAACCCCAACTCCCAAATGTCTTTTATCACTACGATTTGATTTGGAATGAAGTCTCCTCGGGCCTGAGGCTCTTTAAAAAGAAGGAAATCATCATAAGCTCCGGAGATCTATACTTTACTCCAGCCGAAGAAATGGGCCTTTCCTTACAACCGGATACCTAGACCAATGAAGCCATAGTTATTGGAGGAGTCGAAGAACACACAGCTGTGGGTAGCGAGCTGGAAGATTCGTATTTGTTGATCCCAAAGCTTCAACCATTCCAACTTGTGGTACTGAGACAAAGGAAGCAGTTCGCTTGGTTGAAAAGGCCCAAAACAGCCTTTCGAAACACCGTAATATGCCCCTGGTAAACCAGCCATAAAGGAAAGAATTTCGGGCTTTGGACTAGATCTTGCATGTTTGTGAGGCAACTTAATATTCTCTTTTTTGGTTCTTGCTAACCAAGCAAATCTCTCTCTTCAAACAAGTCCAGTTCAAAAGGAAATTCTACCAGAGCCAAAAGGCAAAAAAAGTTTGAAGGTAGTTGCTCAGTGTAGGAAGATATGAAAAAAGGAGGGGGCAATAACTTCAACTCCAACAATTTCCAGCTCAGCAAGAGATTGGCATGCTGACAACGAGGTTGTAATCTTGCATTTCAAGGTTATAAAGATGTAGTTTTCGTAAGAGCAACCAAGAAAACCATATAGGAAAAAGAAAGGAACATGCTAATTTTTATATTGAATGTGAGAGGGGAATACCCGGCAGCCCCTCCATCCAACACTAAAGCAGAAAGGCAGTACCCAGGAGAATCATCCAATGTTTTCTTATCCTGGGACAACTGCTATCTATTTACTTACTCCTCAAATATTGTCAGTAGCCGAAACGACTGTAGCGGCAAGGGGGCAAGGTGAGTAGTGAAAGCGAGAACGTTCTTTCGCATATAGAGCGACAGGGTTATTTGTCCACACCAACTGATCAGGTATCGAAAGTACATATGTGGGCCCGCCCACGAATATCTGTAAAGCGCTTTCTTTATAGAGAAGTACCTAATATTGAAGTTGGCTTGCTAGCGAGGACTTGATCTGCTTAAAAAGACAAAGCATTTACTGCGCAAAGCACCTCTTTGTAGTCTTTATACAGAGGATTGGAAGCATACAGACATTTAGTTAATTAAGTAGGTTAAAAGCAAAGAAAAGGTAAAGCGGCGACTTACTACCCCTCGTACAAATCCAAAAACCTTGGATGTGGTGTCCTCCGGGCAGGTACCCTGCATGCATATCTTCTTGCTAAGGCGTGCTTGTAGAGAAGGAGTCTGGTCAGGAAATCCTACTGAAATCGCTAACTTCCTCATTTCATACCGGCCTAACTCCGGCACTTTCCCATCCTTGTCTTGATTTACCGATTCATCGGGCAGAGTCGATAGCTCCATTCAGTTGCCTACTTTCACTTTCTTTCCTCTAAGGAAACTCTAATATTAGTACTAACTAAAGCAATTCCATCATAGATAGACTTAAGACAGATTTCAGTTCAGATTCCGTCATGTCAGCATTTACTGACCCGTCTTCACTTCCTTTCATCGAAACCAACTTCTGTACTACTTCTTAATTGAAAATCCGTCTTTCACTTAAGAATCAAAAAGACGGAGATTAGGGCATTTCTATCTACGGAACTTATCAGTTTATAGCTTTCGCGCTTCATCGATCATGTTCACTGGGTTTACCGATCCCCCCAAGCAACTTATATATAGCTGGCAAGGTATGAAGCTCTATCTTTTACAGAAGATAGATTGGCGCCACCATCACTGCAGATGTTTTCTTCCCATAAAGTGACAAGTTCAACTATCAGCCCTTACATGTTACCGGCATGCCAATCCAATAAGTAGACTGGCGCTTCCACTCATGGCTTTGCCTTGAATACTAACGGTTTCTTTTAGCTCGCTTTACAGATCGTGGTTGAAGTATTCAGCACTCGACTCGCCGGATCTAAGTGTTTTGCCTGAATCCCCCCGGGTATTGTTCCTCAACGTGAAAGGGTTGGTTGGCAAGCGAGCGGGATTAGCAGCGAGACGACCAGGGCAAGACTTTACCATGATAGGAAGCAGGGTTCGGTTCATGCTTTTCTAAGAAGAGAAGAGATGAGCCAGACCTGTTAGATCCCAGAACTTATAGGATCGAGATCTTCAGGCAGAGAATAAGAAGAGGATGAATCGGATGAAGTGGGCGCGATACCGCCAACCTCCTAAATTGTGAGCTATGGGCAGATTCAGATAGAACGGAGGAAGAAAGATAGGTGTCAAATGAGAGCCAAGTTCACCTCTTCATTCCCAGATCCAACAACCAACAAATGCTCAAGCCTAAGGCGGGAGTCCTGAATCAAAAGAAAGGAGTCAAAAACTATGTTGCTGATGCACCGAATCGTTGTCACTCTCTACTGAACACGGTGCAGGTGCATTTTATTGCTTCCGAAGATGTTAAAGAGCTTTATATAGAGATCATGCAGGCTTTGACGAGCTGCACAAAGTCTATGCGCTGACCCCAGGCAGGATCCGTTCTGCGCCCTCTTCAAAGCGACGAAGTCAAGACAATTCGAGAATGCGCAATGGAAGTTTGGTGAGCCCGAGGTATAATTTGATCTTGGCGACTTGTATCCCTTACTGTTTAAGACCTCGTTGCTCCTGGACACCGTCAGAGAACCACCCCGTTCGAGAGAATAGGTGTAGGGTTAGCTTCATGAAGGAAAGACGTACTCTTTCCAGTAGATAAGAACCGAGGCATAATGTAGAGATTGTAATGAAGTAGTGGGCAAGAACGTTAACTAGTTCCGTTCTTTCAAGCAGTACGGATTGGATTGGCTTACTCGCTACCCCTAGCTTGTGAAGTAAGGAAAACCTCCCCCAAAAAAGTCTTGGAAACAAAGAAGAAATGATAGTTCCAGATGATGCTAGGAAGAACCGATGAACTTTAACAACTGTGACTATATATGATATTTTGCTGAAGCCGCGAATGGATAAGTCCAGTTGAATCCGGTAGAGTCTCATAGTCGTAGATAGTCATCTCATGCTTAAGTAGAGTGGAAAAAAGGTGCTGAATTCCGAAAGAGAGAGCGCGGCTCACTTAAAACTCCCAAGCAACTCCTCCTGCTGACTACAAAAGAGGATAAATATTTCAAAAGGTGTCAAATTTATATCCAATGAGGATAACTCATATCTTCCAACAAGAAGACCTCTTTAAAGGTCAATTTAGTACTAAAGCTTTTCGTAATGCCATATTTTTACCTTCCGGGTGTCTAGCTCGCTTGAAAGGGGGAATTCTTTCAATTATGTTAAGAAAGTTGGTCAGGTAAGCAAGTTACTCTATACCTATCCCACCACGAAAATCTTGATTCAACGTTGATAACGATATGAAATCACTAAATTGAAGTCAGCCAGGGATTCTCTTTTGTCGATAGGGGCTACTTTTTCCACGTCTTCTATTCTCCTCTTGTAAGCTGCTTTCTAGGAAATCAATAAGGCTTTACCTACTTATCAAAACTCATATTGGCGAAGTGCTACTTGCTTGGATCCGGCTTTTCTACTACTTTATGGGCTTCTAAAAAGTGAGTAACTACTAACGATCACTTCTTTCACTACTCACTTTCGCTCTTGCTTGAAATCGTATTTACCCTGATAATGAATCCACTAGGGACCTTATCTAACTTCTCGTCAATAGTGTTTATTTTGTCTCGGAAATAGTTTCTTTCTTTTTGTTGAAGTGGAATCCGCACCGTTGAACCAAAAACAGAGCTTCCTTATCCGCTAGACCTTGTTACTGACTCTTTCACCTATCTCGAAAACGACTTTTGTAGAAAATCCGAGGAAAGCCTATTACTTTGCCTATGAGCTTGTGTCAATCTGCCCAAACAACCTAATTTAATAGTTGAGTTTCCGTCGCTGCCCAATATATCTTTCCTGACCTACTTGCCTATCGAGGATAAACCCAGAAAAAAAACACAGTGTTCTGCCTCAGTGCTGTAAAAGCGCCAGTTACCAGAATCTCTGATCTCATCAAAATGCGTAAGAGAATAAGGCGTAAGCCGGAGTCTAGTAGTCTAAGCCAGGCATAAGATCGATCTCATTCCAAAGCCTAAGAAGATAAGCTAATAGTTTGAATCGAAGAAGGCTGTAAACAAGAAGATACCCGAATCGGCTCGCAGCCCTACAACATTAAGCCTAATCCAAGAAGATTTTACTAGCTAAGTTAACCCTTCCTAGCTAAAGGGTAATCTGGACATGGAAAACCGGCTGTAATAAATAAGTGACAAGTAAGAATCGGATAAATCAGTACTACCAACTAGAGACTTTCCATCCAGACCAACTAGATACTTTACCTAACCACTCCCTGCTGGCTAATTCCTACTAAAAGAAAGTTATACGGCTTGTCTGTGAAGGAAGTTCACCCTCTTTTCCGGAATCTAAGAGTTGACTAGCCCTAAACCAATAAGAGCTTTTCCGAAGCAGTTAACAGAAGAGAATGGATTGAAGCCAAACGCCCAAATAAATTCACAAGCAAACAAGCGAAATCATCAAAAAAACAAGGCTGGGAAGAAGCGGCGAAGAAGCGGACTTCATCTAATTATTCAAATCGCAGAATGAGGGTGGACGCCTCGCACGACCCCAGAATAAACTAATGTCATGTCTGTCTAGCTACACATGGTCTGACAAAGTAGTCCGGGCAGTGCGTATGACATGAAGCAACACAATAGTCTACATAGTCATGGGGATTTTTCTTTTTAAAGATCTCTATGTTAGTATATGGTGGAGGCTAATGGGCCTTTATATAACAATTTTGAAGCCCAAGGAAAGCCCTGCCTTTAGAGAATTCCTTCTCCCTGTGAGTTCTCTTCCTAACTATATGGGTAAACGAGCTTTTTGCTGCGCCCTAAGGTAAACGCATTAAGAAGATAGCAAGGGGCTTATCCCCGCCTACGGCCTATATATATATGGCTCTGGCTGGTTTCCCTTAAGGGAAGTTGTTCTCCTAAAATGTGAGAGTTGCGCGTTAGCACGCTGCCCGTTTTCTTGCCGTATATTGTGTTTTTTTCATACGTGGCGCTTGCTGGGCGTTCATTCGCTCTCCGATGGAAATAAGGAGTATTCTGGTCACCCTCCTTCAGCCACTGGACTCTCGAGCGCTGCTTCCAAAAAATATCTTCTCCGGCCATAAGCCTAAACTATGTTGGTTGTAAGGGAAGCTCACTCACGGTGTATATATTGCTCCTCTTGTCTTGTGGCGAGTGTGAGTGGTCTATTGAAGACTCGCTTCAACAAAGTGAAGATCCGCTTCTTCATGTTACCAAATTGTTCTGAGCACCAATCAGACAATTGCTGGGCAGTAGCCTGTTTATAAGCTCGGGGCAAATGCACTTGCTTTAAGATGTTGCCTCTGACCACACTCCCTTCTAATGCTACCCCCACTAGATTGAAGTGGCACGGTTGCTTCCGGAATCATGAGGCCTTGCTGTTGAGGGGTGTACCGTTGAATTTTCCCTATTCGTCGCCGCTTTCGCAATATCACCGCTCTCGACCTTAGCAACCTCAACATAATTTACAAGCATAGCTCCATGCTCTTCAAGTCATGTATCACTCCGTTCTTCTCCCCAGTTAAATATAAGGTTTTGAGTTTTCATGTCAAGGTACAGTGGACTGAGATCTTAAAATCGGGCATTTCCCAGTATCATGTAATACACACCCGCATAACTCCGTTGACTCAGATCAGACTGAAAATTGTAACCTTGCACTTCACAGTCGACTCCCATGCATGACGCACCACATTCCATCCTTTCACCATTTATTTTACACAGCTAAGTCAACTAGCATTGGGGCAGTGTAAGTTATAGGTAACCCCAATGCTTTTGATACTTCTTAGTCTAGTACACTGGGAGTGGAAATTAGCCAGCCCTATTAGGAAGATTACAGCTTTATGGAAAAATAGAAAGAAAAAGGTACAGGATAGATCGTATCATAATCAGCTTAAACACATACTTTATTAACGAGGAGGCCATACAAACAAGCCCATACATACGGATTTCATGCTGTTTAACTACACCTGCCTTTACTTTAATAGCGGACGTAAGATGCTCTCCCGAGGAACCCATTTATTGAGTTGCAAGTTGATGAAATTCCAGAAGATGCACTTTCCTACTTCATTTACTGCTGACCTGCTACTCTTGAAAATAAATTTATTTCTTTGCTACGGTCAAAAATATTTGATTTCACTCATTTAGTGCTGGGGATGCGGACAGGCGTGGAAGATGAACATAAGAGAGAAGCAGCTCGTACAAGTGTAGTATTGTTTAGTGTGCCAGAATGCCTTATATATGGTTGAATATATGGACTTTCTTGGATAGCTCATCTCATTTGTCAATGCATATTTTCGTTAATAGTGTGTTTTAATACTTGTTAAAATTCCTTTTTTTATTTCATCATATGATTTATTTCATCATATGAATGGAGACTAGGAAGGGATGATTTACATACAAGAAAGACGCCTTTACTGGAATTCTATATCGATCCCAAACAAAGCTAACGTTTTGCCTAGCCGACTCGGTATTTACTCTAAAGTCGGAGAAAAGAGCTTACCTTCTTTTTATGTATATTACCTGGGGACGCAGTTACTCGAAGAACATTCTTGCTTTGGGAGTTGCTCGCTACTATCTATATCCCACTATCTATCCCCCGTCCCTTGTAGATGGAATATCGCTTTCTGGCCCCGGACCTACTCCAATTGTAAAATCCTAAGATCTTCCCTTTTTAAAGAAAAAGTAAGATTAGTATAAAAGTTTAAAGAAAAGTCTGATTTATCGCATTACTTTAGTAACAGCAATTGATTCCACCCTGGAAGGGAAAATATCCGGTCTATTCACTACACTCTAGATCTTAGTGATTTTGGTCTGAGATGACCTACTGAGCAGAGTTTGCCAACGGATCTGCCAGTTCATTCTCCTTAAAAATGAAACTTTTTAATAAGTTCATGAGACTTACCTAGATACTTAACCTTTTTAGGCTAGTTTTCTAGTTGTTAAGAAGGCATCAGCTGTACGCTAAGCTTTCTAAGTACTCTTTTGGTGTGCCCCAGATAGATTACCTAGGCCACATCATCACAAAGGATGGAGTTTCTACTGATCCTACCAAAATAGAGGCATTTTTGGGTCAGTTTGCTTCTTTTAGAATTGGAAAGAAGGGTACTATTAACCTAAACTCCCAGGAGTGTACCTATTTGTTGGAAGAATAGGGAGTAGGTTTAGGGAAACTCTTCTTTCTGAGCAACAGTCTTGTTGCCGTGGTAGAGTTTTTTGCTTTCTTTATGTTTACATCCTGTGATATTCACAGATTGAAACGAAGCAGGGATATTTGGCAAGTAAAGATTTAGATTTAAAGACTACCTGTTCAATCAAAACTTACCTAATATCATGATATTCTACTTCATCATAAGCGGGAGATGCAGCGTCCGATGCATCGGACGATAGTGGAAATGCTTCTTACTCACTTCTTTAACAATTATATAGTTTGATTCCGGCCGGGAACGAATGGGCATTGAAACCCATTTCCTACTACCGGCTTCATAACATATAGGAAACTCCTTACGGATAACGTTTAGACATTCTAAACTAAGGAATCCTCTTAATGTGAAAGTGAAATTTCCTATGTGAACTGAACGGAGAACTACGCAGGGGCTATACTAGGGATTTCTCACGAAGAGCCATCGCTATACTCCTAGAGTTACAACACAGGTTTAAGTAAACTCGAAAGTTCACTATATAACCAGAATTTATACATTGACATTTACACTGGAAATTATACATTATCTACGAGAATTTTATACACTGTCATACTTCCTATAACTATTTATCAATAGGGAGCTCGCTGCCATCGTATCATCTCGATTTATTGTGATTTCCTTGTCTGTTTCTCTAGCAGGAGTAGATATGCTCTGTGGTGTGGATTCGTATGTTAAGTTTGAGTAAGCCTTTGATGCCATGCCTATTGGTCTCCGGTTTCTTTGATGCCTAGCTTTGGGTTTGATGGAGGATGTCTCTGTTCTGTTTGCAGCGGAAAGGATATGGCTCTAGTATTCGTTTTCTTGCTGGGCAAGTTTCTTGAGTGGTTTCTTGGATCTTTGCTTGCTTTTCAGCCGGTTAGAAAGAATCCATATAGCTAGTTGATCCAAAGGCCAGATCTCTATTCTCTTGCCAGGTCAGTTCTAAGGTGGACGGCTCGAGAGAGACAAGTGATGATGATTGCTGGTCTCCTTGTTTTCATGTTTCCAGCTGGTTATGTGAGTTCGTTTTGAGTTTGTTATCTGTCTTTATACCTGAGGTAGGCTGTGCTGCAGTCCTTCCCTCGAATTCCCCGAAGAGAGTCTTCCTCTGAACTAGACAATCAACTAGACTATTATCTAGTATCAACTAGACTAATAATATCTTTACTTTCCTTTGACTGCTTCTTTATAGCCTTGATCTACGTATTTAGTTTTCTAATGAGTGCTAACTCTTTATCTGGATGAGTGGACAATAGATCATCTAGAAGTGTGTTGTTTGTTCTTGGTTTTTCCACACACAATCGTGGACCCTGCTCTTACGGGTGGGCACGCATCTGTTCACTCTTTGGCTATGGATGGTGTTGAGGGCGAAGCGAGACGGTGGAGTGCCTTATTTGGCTTATTGGGCCCTAAAAATGTATTCCAAACCTATTGATTGAAGAGAACCATAAATGTTCAGGATAATTAAGCACTCTCTAACAAACTTCTCATCACTACTTGAACTTCTGAAGCTAGTAACCATATGTCTGGAGCTATCCCTTTGAGCATTGGGAACCTAATCGGCGGAATTCAATTTTCATGGAAATCTTCTCACAAACATTCTTCCAGCCAGAATCGATTGGAAAGTTATATAATTACCAACTAAAGTCTTCATTTTCCAAAATAACCATCAGGGCATATACCATCATCCATAGGTAACCTCACTAGGCTATCCTATATTTTCACTCACTAGGCAGGCAGGCCTCTCTTTTTCTTCATGGAAATAAATAGCTGGCGATCTATTCCTCAAAGTCTGGTTTTAAGTGAAGGTCTTTATTGAGTAAAAAAATGCCAGGTACACTCCCTCCCGATAAACATCTTGAGTTTCCCATCACTATAAAGAAATATACTTAAATTTGAGCCATAATTATCTACTATAGCTTGTACCATCCCAATGGAGATCGGCAGTTTCACAATGGATGGTTGGGGCGGCGATTTACTTATCTGCAAACTACCTGACAGGAGAGTTGCCAAACACAAATATCAATTGGGTAGTTTTGGAATACTTGGCCTTATTGGTTGCTTCTACCATCTATTCTTATTGATCGTATCCTTAACCAGCTGCAGGTCAATTTTCTAATTTGTTTTTAAGAGTATAGTATATAAGTCAACTTGGTTTTTGATCTCACCAAGTATTAAGATCTTTACTTTAAAATCATACTTGATTGATAAGGATTCATTCGATATCTTAGAACTCCTGTGGCCTCTTTTGCTAGGTCTGCTATATTAAATTGCCTTCTCACAGACATACATACGCACCTCTGTGGAAATAGCCATGCGTTACCTCCTCAGTGTTGTATCAAGCCGCTCAAGTTCGATTGATGGTTTGAGAAGGGCTGGCTTAGGTTTGATATCTATATCGATAGGGCTACTTTTTTCGAACTAAGTTTGTAACCGAGTTGACCCAATCCACGAGTAAAGCAACTCCAGTGATCCAAGACGTGTCCCGTGAGCTAAACCAATAGCAAGGGGTTCTTCGGTCTTTAAGAAGAAGTTCTCCCATCCCATAAAAGTAAGCTAGATTAGGACTCATAAGGATCAGAGGAAAGAGAGAGCCTATGATAAAGGCGGGGGAAAAGATCCAACAAGCTAAGATTGCTCGCTAAGTGAAGATGAAGCTTTCTGCCGTGTACTCTCCTTATGCACCATCTTCAATGCCTGCTGAAGTGTTGGAAAGGGATCTTTCTGCGGGATATGCTGCACCACTGGATCATATGTCTTTCTAGACAAGCAAGCTCTATTAAATGAAGGAATTGACGCACTCTCTTCTTTTATTCCACTTTATGAAACTGAGTAATTATGCATCTAGCAAGGTACTTCACCAGCCGCCTTTTAAGCATGCGTTAAAGGAACGAATGGAAGGCTTTCGATCTACATATGCCGAGTCGAGCTGTTTCCGAGGCAATCAAGGAAACGGAAGTAGGCAGTGATTTCGCTTTATCGCTTTGCTGAAAAAGAGAACACCAATGACTCCGAAAAAGCAAGCACTCAGCAGACTACGGAAGACGGCGACGATGTTCTAATTACTGGGGCTCATAAAAGTATGAATCCATCTATTCAGATGTTCGACGAGGTGGTTACTCTCCCGGAGTTGAGAGATAGACAAGTTGTGTTCGCCCCCAACGATTCTTTTTTCGGAGTCAAGTTTAGAAGTAAGGCCAGGCAGGCCTAAGACAATCTATACATCTGCAGTCCTATCTACGAATTTTTAGATTCAGTCTAGTCGTATGATTCGTAGCATCAGATAATGGGAAAGTTCTTTTCTTCGTTACATAGAGAGAGTTCACTCCAGGCTCTTGCTTCGTTATTCGAGTAGGCACCTGTCAACCCGGAGTGAGCAGGAGGGCGAGAAAGAGCAGAAGCAGCAGCACCGCCGCTGCAAGAACAACAAAGCCGCGTATTCTTGTTCTTGCGCCGTCCATACTGCAAAACAGATTGAGCTGCGGGCATCACGGGCCCGAGATGATATACCCAGCAGCTGCAGAAGCGGAATATAAGGGGTTGGTTGGAAGGTAAGGATAGCATGATTGGCTGGTTGGTTCGTTAGGGGTTTTTCCCGCGTGGAAAAGGAAATCTCAATCTAAATCAGTAGAGGAATAGCTCGCATAATGGGTCAGGGTGAAGTACGCGATTGATTTCGTTCTTTATATATAATGTATTCCCGGAGGTGCGTCGCCTGGCCGGGGAAAGAGCTATCTTTGATAAAGAGGAATAGAAGCAAAGCAGGAAGGGTCCAAATTAAATTGCTTGGCTGTACTCAATGTACAAATATGCAATCCGGCACCAATATATATAAAGAGCCTCTTTCCTTAACCTCCGATTTCTATCTTGCCGCACGCGCCTTCTTTTGTTCTTGACCCGTTAAACCAGAGCTTCCAAGGGCTTGCTTCTATGGATCCAATCTCGTACTGTTCTGGTGGCACATCAATCATGGGATGATCAGCTAGAAAGTCTGCTACTGCTTGACCCTTAACTGCCGGGAGTGTACACTAGTGTGAACTCCGAGATGGCAATAGCCCACTTTCCAAGCTCGGTTTATCATAAAAGGCCTGGAAAGTATGTACTTCAAAATGTTTGCTGGACTGAGGACATGTGTTACCAAAGGTAGCATATAATACCTCAACTTACAACAAGCAAAGTACAAACTTAAACATATATTTTTTCAATAGCCGAGTAACGAGTCTCAGTGTCTAGCAAAGCTCGGCTTAGATAATAAAAGGCCTTTCTGCTCCCTCGGACTCTTGGGCAAGCAAGCATCCCATTGATTCTTCTGAGGCAGATAAGTACAAGATCAAAGGCTGGCCCTTGTTTCGGCGGCATTAAACTTGTTCAACTAGTACAGAAGTAGCTGTCCAAACAGACCTAGATAGAGCTTTTCCCAAGCTTGAGCAAGTAGCAAGTGATTTTGCTTGCGCAGGACTGGCATACTCGCGCATAAGTTCTTGGCAAGCGAAAGAAGTTCTTGGAAAGCAAGTTCTTTTTCGCATCCCTTTGCTCGACTCTAACTCCTACTACTGGATAAGCAGACTATTCGTCACAAGCTCCGGCTAGCTAATCGAGAGACCTGTCTTGACTGGCTTGAACTGCTGTCTAAACTGTCCAACTAGAAGTAGCTGCTTTTTGAGTAATCTTTCTTGCTTGGCTAGAACAACTGCCCAACGATTCGTTTCACTAGCTTTAGTACAGGACAACTCTTCGTTCCAATAGCACGGAATTCCCATCTCGTGTACCGAGACCAGTAGGACCTATTCCTTCTCTTTCTGTCTAGCTTGAGGAATCATAGTGGACTTTTCTTTCTGTTTAGCTTTACTTATCAAAGACTTCTCCCCCCTTCGGTGAAGGAAGAGGCCTGGCACGACACACAAGTCGGGAGACATCACTCCTCAATAAAATAAGCCCTTAGGCGAGTGATACTGGGACATCGGCTTTTTTTTCCTCACTTCAATCGCTGCTGAGCTATCTACTTAATTTGTCTATGGTACTTAGCATGAAAGCCCTTGTCGGCTAAATGTCTAGGACACTTCTTGATCTTTTCTTTCTCAGTCGGCAAATAGTCCAAGCGAGTGAAATGAACGAGCCTATAGACCCCATAACTCTAGCGTTTCATTTCGTTTTATCGTAATAGTTCTGGCGGTGTAATTTCTCCAATCGTTCCCTGGGGATGCACTAACGGCTTTAGCTCAATCCTTCTATATGAAAAAAGGTATGCAAGTTGTGACCAACGTATTGAAGGAAAAGAGAGTTTCTGACTTGAGTCGCTCTATGTAAGAAGTTGTGAAAAAGTTGAGACGCTTACTTAGGCATACTCTCATATATGGGGTTTGAATATGCATAGTGTAGTTATTTTTTTCCTTAAGTAATGTATGCTAACACTAGAGCTCAAAGAAGCAAGAAGCTGTAGGGAGGTAAATTGAATCAAGAGGTTGTTTGATTGAAACAAGCAAGGGACGGCGGCGAAGAATAGTATTTTACGCTTCCACGGTCAAGTCAATTGTGTTCAGCAAGCGCCAGAAGTGGACAAGTCAATTGTTCCAATACAAGTTGAAAATTGAATTTTTACTTAAAAGACCACGCCAGAACAGTAAGATTAATCAATCGCTTCCTTCTTGGTGTGAATGCAATAGGTGAGTTACGGAGCTGCAACTATGTTCAGTACAGGCCCTACTCTCGGAATTGGAACTACTCTAGTCCTCTAGTCATTTCGTTGATGAAAAAGAATGAGAACTCTTTCTCTTTTGCCAGAAATCAACATAAATGTCCTTTTGGGCGGCCTGTCCCTGTCCGGTTGAGTGGTATGCTTTCGACCTACGGGATTCGTATTGAAGGTAGAGATTAAGTGGGTTTTTTAGATATATCACCATCCATTCTTTCTTTTCTATTTGATTCCGGATGTTTGGCTCAATGTCCCTAATGATTGGCAAGCCCAGGAATTTTATTTTTCACCGGGGGTGGCGATAGGGTTTGAAAGGTTAGAGACATACCGCTCATCACGTACCTTCCTCGTACCTCGAGCGTAGGGATAAAGGTTCCCCATGGCTTTGTTGGCTTTGCCATCATAAAATGCTGACAGGCTGCGGCGCTTTTCGTGTAGGTACACTTCGATGTCAAATATCGATTGACAGGGCAAAATCCCCGCTTTATCCCCAGTTCTTGCATTTCTGGGTGGTATTGGACGAAGGGAAATAGCTAGCTTACGAAGGGATCCTACTTATTTACTTAGGGCGGACGAAGGGAGCACCACCCGAGATGGCTTTATTAAAAGCAATAGCTTCCAGTAGACTTCCTATCTCCAAAGAGGTAATCTTCCCCATCTTCTGCATCCGTCAAGAAAGCTGCTTACTCCCATCCCATCTATCATATCTCTTGCCTGCTGCACAACCATTTATTATCAAAGAAAGTGAAAAGAGAATTAATTCAATTCTCTCCCTTCAGTCGATATTGCCACAAAGCAGCAGCCAGCTGCGGACAATTTATCCCACTGCAGGTAATTCATCTGCACAACAGCATCCATAATAAACTTTTACGAGCTTGTTGCACGCGTCCCCGATTCAAGAGCAATGGCACCTATATTTCCATCCCGACCGTGGGCGAGCAAGTAGGAGGTGAGGCATTCTCAGAACGATCCGTAGCACCATTCTATGACGAAAGTGGGCCCGGTTCAAGTGGCATAGCTCCAGTGCCTATGTAGTCTTTGTTGAAGGGGTTAGAAATAAATAAATAAAATAGGAAGAAAGAACCAAACCTAAGACAGTCCCCTATAGACTATCTATAGATCTTGAATTCCCTTACTGCTCGGGAAGATAATTGGAATAGGCAAACCTCAGACAGTAGTAAAATACAAACTCTCTATAGATTCGCATTCACTTACCGGGAAGGAAAGAAGATAAGACAAGCCGTTTTTTCTAAGGAGAAATAATTCCTCATTTCTCAATGCCGAATCTCTCAGAAATGGGGAAGAATGAGTAATCGAGTAATCTGATAGTCTAGTATAGAGTAAGGATTTCCTTTCCGTAATCTTTCGAAGCCTCTAGGATTATAATCATTTCGTTCCCTGTTTATATGCCTATTACCCAATAAGATTACCTACCTTGAGTAGCCAGCCTTAATGAGAATTTTCATATCCAAAACCTTCTTTCCGGGTCAGCATCATCTAACAATAGTGTACCTTTAGGCATTGTATATCTCTGTATGTCCGCTTAAGACGTTGATCTAAAGTATTCATCAATACATAATATTCAATCAAGTGCAAGGGAAGTCCATTCCTATTGAATCATGATCGATGGCCTGCTGTCTCTTTACTCGCTTAGTTCCGTAACTGCAAAATCTGATACTCCCTTTTCTGTTGGAAGCCTTTCCTTTATAGTTCTTAACATAATGAGTACACTATGTTGGAAGCTCCAATCTTCGATTCCAATCTGAAGCCAGACTTACTACCCACCATATCCCTGCATCTTCGATACCTCCATTTAGGAAGGATATCATGGTCTGTCTAATGCAGATAAGTTCATTGCGCTCTTTAAGACCCCTTATCACCTGTGTACTTATGATTCACCTCAGATGATTTGGTTCCCTAAAGCTTTCTATTTCTTCCTATCTAGCACTAGGAGCTCAACGAGCACTTGAGAGTTCTGAGTATCTAGTTCGATATGTTTGGAAATAGGTTGACTTTCTACTCTAATAAGTATACATCCTACCTCAATATCGATATTACACATCTCAGCCCTCGAATAGAATCTTCCCTCTCCAAGTTGCTACCTAGTTTATCTCCCCCGCAATCCCTATATCCCTAGTTCTAATTCCTTAGTTAGGTATATGGATAATTGTTTCTTCTTGTCTTTCCTAGACCTGTGTTAAGCATCACAGAATTCTAAATATAGGCATTGCCGTTTGACGGTATACTTATAATCGTCTTGTTCCTTATCATCCCTTAGCTAAACTGTTAAGTCTACTATTGGGGATGATTTTAGTGTATCGAACCCCCCAACCCCCGTCATAGGAAAGTGGAATATATCGCAAAGTCTTGTCATGATCTTTACCATTCAGCAAAGATTCAATGCACTCCTTTGTCCATATCAGTATCATTTCGATATATCTAAAAAACCTTTGATTCTTAAATCAGCAACAGATCAGCGAATACACCATCCAAAGACAGTACAAAAGACACTTTCTAGGCATTTGACATTCACTTACTGTTCGGTAAGATAATAAGATTTTATATAGACTATCTATAGATCTTGAACTCCCTTACTGCTCGGGAAGATAATAATAATTGATAAACCCGTATCATATTGATCTCCTTTTCTGAAGAATCAAAGAATATGAGGTTATTTGGCTGTTATAACCAATCACTAGAAATCTCATCTCGCCTTTGGACTTCGAAGTCTAATCAGCATCATTCGGTTCCCAAAATCTAGAGATTTCAATCCAGTACGAACGAAAACGCTTAACTTCGACTACTTGGATTTATGGATTGGAAGATCTGTAGTCAACTTCTTCTTGCTTAGGTAGCCTGGACGAGATATGTTGTAACAAGCCTAAACTTATTATTTGATTACTTTGCTTAAGACATGCAATCAACAACTTGATTATAATAGGAAAGAAAGAACACTCCCTGCTTTGATTGGTAGCAGAAGGGAGGGCGCGTTGTCTTCATTTTTATTGGATATTTCACACTCGCATATGAGAGAACTTCAAACTACTTATTTGCAACAGCAAGCAGAATAATAGAATAAATAAACAAGGCGCGGAGCGAGGGAGGAAATACAGAAAGAGGAAAGCCCTTTTTATTAGGGAATTCCTAACCCAGGGAAAACCCGGAAGGAAATGTGAAGACATGGAAACTTGTAGTTTATAAAAAGCTATAACTCGTCTTGCCTATATTGTTCTTACCCTATATCGGGTGGAGTCTAGCTACTTGACGAAGAGAAAGATGAAGCGAAAGAAGTCAGGCAAGTTCAGCCTATTTTAGAGATTTGAACTACTTTGGATCCCCAACCCCGCCCTTGAGAAGATAGGCCAAGCCTTTATTGGAAGAGGTTGGGTCATTTAGCTATGTCCGCGCGGTGCAATCGGAGCACTAAGCCCTTATATAGATGAATGCGCTAGCGAAAGCATTCCTTTTTTAGCCTTTCTTCGTATACCTTAGCCGATTGACCTAGCCAAGCTCTAAAATGCCCTTGATGCACGCACTGGAACATAAAAGCAAGAAGAAGCGCATGAGCAAGCAAACTCTTAATTTAATATCTAGTGTAGTTTGACCTGTTTTTTCATTTGAGAAACTCCGTGTAGTTTGTGTTTCGTGCTGTCTTCGTCATTGCTTGCTTTTTCTTCACAAACTATCTACTTTATTGTAGACATCTAAAATTCCCTTGTATCTTCTAACGCACTAAAGTGTCCGTTCCTCCTTTCCTACGCTCATTCCGTATTGAGCTTGTGTCATTTTAGTGGAGAAGCAGTAGCTACTGCTTCCAATGTGTTGTATCGCTGGTTACGTAGTTACTACTTATCCGCTAGCTTCTAAAGTTCTAAATCCTATGCTTGTTGACTGCTTTCTCACCTCAGCTTCTTAAGGTCAAATCCCAAGGTAGGTAAGAGCTAAAGTAGCAAGCAACGTACATCAAAAGTGAAAAGCATGTAGAGCCCCGGAAGAACTATTTAGTCATAATTAGCTTATCCTCTCCGCTGCGCGTTAGCACATCAGTGTTTTTGCGTAGGAATAATTAATGTCATATGTAGTGACTCCGTAATTCCGTGCCTTGCTAGTTTCGTAGGCCGAGTAAGTCTTTTTGAAAATAAAAAAGGCGCGCAGCGAAAGAAATTCATTTGAAGTAATAAGTACATTGTAAGTTCTTATATTGTAGATCTGATTGCACTTATTGTTAATTCGTTTGTCATGTTCTTCAATCTGTCCTAAGACTTGTTTCATGTGCAGTTAAACACGTTGAAATGTTTCTATTAATACCTTAAATGTTCAGTTTATGATCATTAACCAAAATATTGTTCATTACTTTATAATTTTATGTCATTTTTTTCTAATGTTTATTCTGACTCTGCCTTGCATTTTGATTTGTAGATAATCCTACTTCCAGTCGCTCTCCCGCTCAACAGCGAGGAAGTACTGTTCGTGGTCGCTCCTCTTTCCGTGTTCGGTCAATTAACATTTCTACTCTCCCTTCTGGTAAGATTACACCTTTTTTCACTATGTTTCATCTTTTGTGGTGAATCTTAGGTTACTTATTTGTTGGCTTATGGATTCATACTTTAAGATCTTGGAGATGTGAATGTTGACATAAGGGGTATTATTGTTTTCACTACAAAGCTAATTAGGTTGGCATTTGCATAAGGTATCAAACTGTCACATGTTACATAATTGATTAATTAAGGGATCAGATTGTATCCTCTAGGGATTTGATTGCTTCCTTAAGGGATTGTACTGTTGCAACCATGTATTAGATATTTTGGTTTTGGGAGAAATAGATGAACTTGTAGATACTGGAAAAGGTCAAGTATGAGATTTAGCTAAAGAACAATGATGACATACATCAATTTTATTGGAACTATAAGGTCAACCAAAAGTCTTGATAATATGCATTGTAGTAGAACTAGATGGGTGTCCAAGTCTATAGTGCCAAATGTAAGCAGCAACCTTTTCTCCTGTCTTCTACTCAGACATTTCCCCAAGTAGTGAAGCCAAGCCTTGGGCTCTTATTTCCTTCCTACTCGTATTCTTCATTCTTTTCTATTTTTTTTCTTAAAGATTCTCCTTCCCCCCACTACTGTAAGCTCAGACTATGAAGAAAAAGCAAGGGCTCCTTTCTGGATTTCGAGGAACGAACGTAGGCTGTGAATGTCACACCATGACTAACGAAAAAAGTATTACTGCGCGCAGTGTCGACTTCATGGCGTGTGGGATCTGTGAAGGAAGGTCCTAAGACAATTCTCACGGGCTTAAATGAGGCAGCCGCGCTTTTGGTCTGATTCCACCAAGACCCATCGATGCATTCCTTCTAGCCAAGAAGACAGGTGTAAGGAAGGGTGAAGTATTTTTTTGTACTAAAGCAGTGTGCCTCTGCGCTGCAGAAAGCTTATGCAGCAGATCCAGTAACCAGAAGAAAGCCTTCCCTTTGAAAGTCTCACCCGCCAACGAGGATTCCTTCTTTAAATATAAAATATATAGATTTTGATGATAAAGCAGAGAAATTAAGTACAGTTCTACTTGGCATGGTTTTCATTGTCGAACATCATTCAGTTGGCTAAGCCTTTGACAGCATAGCACAAAAAGCACATTGATTCTGGCCTTCATAAAAGATGGTGGACGAGGCCCCCTCTTATCGTGCAAGCAAGAGGAAGGAGTAGTAGAACGGATCTCACTCTCATGTTCGGGATCTATAAATGTCAATTGAACAGACATGGAATCATGCACTTCCTTTCATGTGCCTATCAATGAGAGCTAACGTAATGCAGCAAGCAGTATTTACTCTTGAAAGTACCATTAGCCAGCCCAGATTCCCTCATAATTATTCTCCTTAAACCCTGCCCGTTATTCTAAGACTCATTCCAGCCAGTAAGAGTCAAAGCAGAAGTGTTCCGAGACAAGTATTGTTTTTGAACGGTGCATCAGATATGAGAATAACTACCCGGCGCGTGCGGTACCTCTTTTCAGGCTAGACACATCTATTATGGTGTCCCTTTACTAACAAACAACTACTGAGGCCATGCATGTCTCTTTGTTCATAATAAACCTATACATCCGGGCCTGGTGCTACTTGACTTTTACTTACCCCAGCCCTTTTTCTTCAATTTAGGGAGGGGCGTACGTGCATCTTTACTTTAGCAGCCCGCACTCTTATTTCTATTTTATATGAGTACGCGGCATTTACTGCTTAAAAGCAAGCATCTCTCATCAAGAAAACTAGACTTCACTAATGGTAGGACCAGCCAAGCCCTTTAGCAGCCGTAAGCTCAACATGAAGGCGCGGAGCGGTTGCCTACTTCCCTTTTCCCCTAAAAAAGTATGTGACTCGCCTTTCGAATTCCACTGTTTCTTAATTTCCGAATAGCATTGCTTGGGGCATCGGATCATAAGTGATGCGTGTTAATTGACTTGGATTTTATACTGCATTCCCGGGATATTCCTGTTGGATTGGGACTGTTAATAGAACGATTTCGCATTGGAATTGAAACTAGAATAGATTTCATCCCCGAGAAAAGACCTGTTCATTTCCTACTCTGTAGTTTTTGGACTTTAGGCATTGATGAATTGATAGATTTCCCCACCGGAATTGCATAGAGAGATTGCTTGTGAATTTCCTGTCGATGTAGTTCTTTTACTTCAAAGTAAATTGAAATATTTACTGAGAGAAAGACTCGTGTGTTACTTTTTTTGGGTCCCTTTTTATACTGGACCTACTTAAGTAAGTGGGTACTTTTCCGAGGCGGAGTTCTTTAATTTCCTAGCTTTGTATTAGCAAGTCTAACTCTAGAAAAGCGGAACTGGTCTACTTTTCAGGATCATATTGGAATTACCCCACCTGTCTTGCCCGAATAGGTTTTAGGATTCTAAAGAGATGGGCACGAGGGGGCCTATTTACTGTGTTATTCGAGTTCATCTACTAGCTTGCTCATTGGAATGGATTGACTTACTCATTGGTTTTGTCTTTAGATGCAGATGATTAACCAATACAGACCATTCGGGGATTTACCTTCCGCAAAAAGAAAATGGTGCGGGAAAAACGGAGAAAGGGATTGAAGACAAAGAGATGCCCCTGGCTTCTGGAACCCGAACCCGATGCTGATAATGTCGCACAAGGAAACGAAGAACTCCACCAGAAAATCCTCCCTTGAAAGAGGCGAGTAGATAGCAGACTTAGCGCCCGGTTAGGCGAACATTTTCTTTCCCTCTGGCAGTCTTGCCGAAAGTGCCTAATACCGTTTCCTAGAAGCCTTGGCAGAAGGTGAAGAGCGTGCTCGTAAATTGAATCGTTGCGGGCAAACATCCGGCGGAATCCTCGCTTCGGATAGTTATGCCATAAAAATAGGAAGAGTAAGCAACAAAGGTCCATATAATAGCATAGGTAATGTGCTTGATGGGATGGGGGCTTACTTGGGCGAAGGTGCCTCAACGACAAGCTACACAAAGGCTACGAATCACACCACCTCACAAGAACTCATATCCGTACGGTGGTAAATGTCACTATACAAAGCCACTCCCCGCCAAAGGCTAAGGAAATTCATTCTTTGACTATAGAGCCCCCTTTCGTTAAGCGCATCGAGCCAGGAAAGGACATCATCTGAAGACAAATCCAGATCCTAATCAATCATTAGCTTAGCTAAAGTGGAAGATCAAAACCAGCCCGTAGAATATCGACGGGGTGAGTTGAAAGTTTTGGAATTGAACTGGTGCGTGCGATAGGACATAAAAGCGATGAAGTAACTTTGACATACCGGTGAGTGGGCACCAAGACCTGGGAACTTTACTCTTGATTCGAAGCACACATACTTCTTGATCGAGACTTGACTACTTGACTGGATTCGCCCTCACTTCCTTTCAGCAGTTTAGTTAAGGATGAATTAAGGAGCTAAAGAGTTTCTTGAAAACTTTCAGTCAGTATTTCGTACATAAATCAAGTATAGAGATCTTCACAGTATTAAAGTTTCTGCTTTTTTTCTTATTCTTCTATTTGGAAAGATCTAGGTTACTTTCCTTTATGGGTTACATCCCCCACAATGCTTGACCCGGGTGGGTAGATAGAAAGTCGCACTGAAATTCGTCTCGTTTGGTAAGGGAAGCTTTAGCTTTGATCTTTTGGGGTATATAAAAACGCAGACGTAAGCACTCCCACGAGCAAATGTCCAATAAGTTAAGAGATTCCTTTCCATTCAATGCGGATTTCTCGTCCTGTCGTCCTATGGTTATCGAAATAAAGAATTTATCTTTTGGAGTGCACATCGGCGAATTACTCTGGAGCATTTACGAATTGAATAGACGAAAGGAATAGATAGACGACTTTGGCTTATTTAAGTGAGGGAAGAAAACTCTTTTCATCGACGACGCTCCGCAGATTGACTTACTTAAAGTTAAGACTTAGTGAATAAATCATTACTAGCATCTCTGTATCTGAAGTGAGTGGGCACTCTGACATTGAATCTGAGCAGTGAGAGTCACTCTTGCTTGGTAAGAGGATGGATGAAACTCGTACCTGGATGGATTCCCCCGATTTACCAAAGTGGTGTTGCCTATTATTTGACCATGTCAATCTTTTTCCAGGAGCGCCAATCTCTACAATGGGGGGGTAATGATCTGGGACGAGCAGTATCAACATGCCGCGTTATTGAGGAGAGAACATAATTCAAGAGACTAACAGTCAAAACAGCCTTCCCTAGAAAAAGCAACGTTGTTAAGAATAGAGAATTCTGGAGTAACGATTCGCCTAATTAAAGAACCACTGTTGAGAGAATTCTTGGCGGATATTGACTAAGAACGAACGATTTCACTTTTGTCAAAAATTAAAGCCGACTCAAGAAAGAAAGAGAGAGCTCGAGCGATTCCTCGTTCGTTAGCAGGACCAGAGCCGAGGAAGACAAAAGACAAGGGATTAGGCTAGGGCTACCTGAGCGAATCGGATGCATGAAAAGTTGAGGCCCCATTTCTGAGGAGTGGTGGCATAGGCAGGTGCTTTCCGTTCGGTATTGAGGAGTCGGATTTATGAAGCAGTCGTTTCTGAGCTAGCTGTATGTAAGAGTAGGCGTCTCTGAAGCAGTGGTTTCGGAGGAGGAATTGCTGAAGCAGTAAGCTCCTGAGGCAGTAGCTGTTATTTCTTGGCAAGCCGCATTTCAGTCCCATCCCAGAGGGGAAGAGGAAATATATAAATTCCTACTACGTTAAAGAATACGATGTTTGAAAATAAAGAGTTTTATGCCAGAACCATTAGCTTAACTTAACCGTAAGCCATGCCTTGACTCCTAGCGCCCTAAGCACAAATACCGCTTATTTTTCATCAACAGCAAATCCTAGAGCAGAAAGAGAAAAAAAAAGAGGATTCCCGATCCAAATCAGAAGGAAGCTAGCCCAGCGCACTTAACATCAAATTGAGTGTCAGCTGTTCAAATCTTTCACTGCTGCAGGTGGAAGGCAGTGGTTATTTTTAAGGTAACTACGTACAAGAAATCCGGTCCCGCTCCCGATGAGCAAGTTGATGAGACTAGTGTCGACCAAGAAGCCTCTTGAAGTCCGTCCATTCTACATGTGTGGCATAGCTTGGGGATCTGAACCACTTCTTTCGTTCAAATTGACACATTGCTGCTTTCCTTCTTTTTTCAAATGGTTGTATTCCATCTCACAGATGGATTTGCCCGTCCTATCTATATGTATGTTCAAACAAGGAGTCGTATTCTTATTGGCTTGTGGATCACCTTTTGAACTCGGAACATTAGTAGTTCCTCGCTGGGTCCATCATTCAATTCAGCAGAAAAAAGTTTACTATCAACTCTTCAAAGCGAGCTTCTAGCTTCTCATTGGCCAGTGAATTCAGTTTCCTAGATAGACCTACTCAGGTTGAAGAAGTTGGGAGCAAATAAATTCCCTTTCTACCAGCAAGCAGCCTTACAATTAGTGGAAATAAGCCAGCCCGTATCACATCATTGACGCTAACATGGCGGAGTTTATTATCGAACGTGAAGTAATTAGATTTAAAGATGAAATCAAGCAAGATGCCCCGGACCAAAGGAGGTGCATATAAAAAGTATAAAGCAAAGTCTATTGAATGCCACTTGTCTCTTCAATTACTTCCTATAAAGATGCACCTACCGATGGTATGCGCTCCAATGCCTTGGAGAATAGTCGGGAAGCTGGGCAACTACGGAAAGAGCGGCGGAAAAGGTCCTCAAATGTCTGCTCTGACAGTTGGTTACTATACTTAGAAAAAGCATCTATGAGAGTTAATAGGTATCGCATGTTCACCAGCCGTGAGTATGAACACTGCTATATATTTTTAAATTCGTTGCAGAGTTGCCAAGCTATGTGTAACATCATAACAGTGTGGGTAGAATGGAGCAATTCCTAATAGTGAAAGTAAGGTCAGATAAAAGAGGCTTTCACGTAGCTTACTTTACCTTCAGCTCAATTTTGATTGTGTTTAATTATGTTCGCAGACGAGTTAGACGAGGGCGGGAAACATGAGTTCATTCCCTAGTTCATTTCCAGGCTGAGATAACCACAACTCTTTTATATAAGGAACGCCGTGAAAAAGTGGATTGTTGGCGTCCGTCCGTCAAGGTTGACTTTCCTATTGGGATGCTCGTTTTCCAGAGAAGCGAGAAAAGATCCATCCATAAGTATAAGTACCGGCTAGCAGAATACGAGGAAGTAGTAGGCGCTTCGCTCGATACTTTAATTGCAGCCTCTCCTTCTTCTTTCGTGTCGCAAAGAGGAACACCTACAGACAACTAGATATGAGTCACTATATACGAGAAATGTAAGTGCGCTATATTTTATTACGCGGAAACCCACTAGTTTTAGGTTTTCCCTACTTCGTGCTTTCTGAGTTCAATCTGGAAAAATAAAGTAAATAAAATAGGCCTCACCTAGATAAGAAGGCAGTGCCAACATATCCTTCGGGTTATACTTCGTAAGCGGAGAGAATGGTGACTTCGAAGGGCCTGAGGAAAGCCTTTTTTTAGAGCAAGTCCCTACCTACCTCGAGCTATCTATTCGTAACGCAAAGTAAGTACGCTATATGAAAGTAAGATAGCTTCTATATGCATGCGCAAAAACAGTATTGTTCAATGCTTATCTGTCACTTGAATCGGTTCTATTGGAGTCTCGCCCAGAGGCCTATTCCTATTTATTTGACCTAAGCCTATCCCTTGACTCTTTTTACTGCCTTTAGTTACTCAGACAAGTATCTGTGGCCTATGCCTAGAGACCTGGCTTTTGCCCACGTTCACATTATCTCGTAAATAGTCTGTCTATTTTGCAGTGGATAATTATTTGTTATGCCGCTTTTCGTTCGTAACGTTATACGTTACTCACTGGCCGCCAGCAAGCAATCTTTTGTACATCACTCCTTGAAATCGTATTTACGCACATGCCCGGACATTTATTATTTACTGAGGCTCAATCTTACTGTTCGAAAGTAAAGGCTCTAACCGCCTCTCGTTATTGGTCGGCCCCTTCCTTCCTTGGGTAGCAAGAGATTAAGTATATTCTGCGAGCTCCATCCAACAATCAACTTAGCTTACTATCCAAATAAGATTCCCGTCCTATCTATTGCCTCACCTTTCGTAACCGGTGCTAGCTATCTACTCTTTTTGAAAAGCATTGGCGATCACTTATTGAACGTAGCAACGGATCTGGATTTAGAACTTATGATCTTTACGAGAAAGCGTATTCAACAGAAACAAACACTATTTACGAGTTTCTTCGAGAAGCGAAGGTGAAGAAACGTCCCGTCCAGATGCTTAACGCATTCTAGTGCTTTACCAAGCTATTTGAAATGAAGTATATATTTTGTTCGCTTTTGGGCCACTAAAGTAGTTCAGTTCCTCGCTCATATCAACTAACAGCTTTCATATCAACGTTGTACTTTTATTGACTAGTTCCTTTACCAGACCAGGCTTTTCCTTGCCTAGCAAACTCAATCAACTGCTTATCTTTCCTAGCTTGATTCAACACTACCAACGTTCTGCTTTTGCTTGCCTAGCGAAGGAAAGGCGTGAAAAGAAAAAAGAAGAGAACAGACGATGGATCTAGCCGCTATTTTGGCCGAAGTGACCCAGTATTTGGAAGTCGCACAGGCGACTTTTCAAAATCTCCAAGAGCTACAGGCTCAAAACCAACAGCTCACCGAATTGATAGAACAGAAAAAGGAGCTTTTACGTCAATTGGATGTCATTATCCAGTCGGAGATCTCTAGACTCAATGCGAGTATTGAGGTTGCGGAGCAGAAGAACGAATTCTTGACGAATGCTCTCGCTAAAATCGGGAGTCAAAATCCTCCCACAAAGTAATTTCTTTTGCTTTGGGTAGAGGGGGTACGTATTTCTTTCTCAGGTCGATTAGGAGGTATATCTCTGCTTTCACTCCAAAAAGCTTTTATTACTTATTCCTTTGGTTCTTACTGATTGCTTTCCTTTGGTTTGGAAATGATGGCCTCACTTAATTTGAATTGCTCTGACATGTGTTCCACGTTTCTGAAATGGATCCTATAAAATATTTCACATTTTCTATGATCATCTTTATTTTAGGTATTCGGGGAATCCTCCTTAATAGACGAAATATTCTTATTATGTTAATGTCAATTGAATTAATGTTATTAGCAGTCAATTTGAACTTTTTGGTATTTTCCGTTTCTTTGGATGATATGATGGGTCAAGTATTTGCTTTATTAGTTCTAACGGTGGCAGCTGCGGAATCCGCTATTGGATTAGCAATTTTCGTTATTACCTTTAGAACCCGGGGGACTATTGCAGTCGAATTTATAAATTGCATTCAAGGTTAAACATAACTAAAGGAGATTTACCAACTACAAAGTGCCTTTTTATCCTCTTCCGTCTTTTGGGTTTCCTAAAAAACTTCCCGTTCCGTTGCGGAAGGAGAGTCCTTTCCTAATGAAATGTCAACGGATATGCAGGATAGAAAGATGTTATTAGCTGCTATTCTATCTATTTGTGCATTAAGTTCGAAAAAGATCTTAATCTATAATGAAGAATTGATAGTAGCTGCTTGTTTTATAGGCTTTCTCATATTTACTCGGAAGAGTTTTGGATCAACTTTCAAAGAAACTCTCGACGGGAGAATCGAGTCTATTCAGGAAGAATTGCAGCAATTCTTCAACCCTAGCGAGGTCATTCTTTTGGAATCCAATGAAAAACAACGAAACCTTAGGATCAGCTTGCGAATTTGCGGCACCGTAGTAGAATCTTTACCAGCGGCGCGTTGTGCGCCGAAGTGCGAAAAGACAGTGCAAGCTTTGTTATGCCGAAACCTAAATGTCAAGTTAGCAACACTTCTCAATGCCGTTTCTTCCCGCCGCATCCGTCTTCAGGACGATATAGTCACGGGCTTTCACTTCTCAGTGAGTGAAAGATTTTTACCAGGGTCTACGTTCAAAGCTACTATCGTAGAACTAATTCGAGAGGGCTTGGTAGTCTTAAGAAAGGTCAGGATGGGGAGGAGTTGACCCGCGCATTGATGAGTCGAATGAATGGTACCAACTTCCCCGGATGTAGGCACTAAAGTGTCGAACCGGGTCACCAAAAGAAACGCTTGGAAGGGGGGTCATGAGCCTTATCTGGTTCGATTCCGGTTCGTTTCGACCAACGACGACAACACAACTTTTCTGGAGGCAAGGCCCAAATGTTCCAATAGCACGCCATAATGAAGAAGGCGGAGCCACTAGGTTTAGTACCAGAGGTATAGAGCCGAGAGTGAGAGAATCCTATTTCTTTTATAAGAGAAAGGGCAAGTCTTCGCTTTGTTCAAGAGGTGGTTGGGCATCCATTCCAAACTTCGCAGGCACGTGTTCCGTATGTCCATTCCTTTCTGACTTCCCAGTGACTAAAGTAGAGTAGAGAAGTGATCTTCTTATATACCTTGCGTAGCCCTTTGGTACAACATGGATAGGTATCTCTTGCCTTAGTAGGCATATAGAAGTGGTTCTAGTAGAGAAGGAGTGCCCAGAAATAACGACTGAGAGAGGGAGGTGGCGCGTTCTAGATGTCTAGTAGAGCGCGTTGTGACGCAATCGGGGTACGTCTTGACCGGTCTGGTGTTGTCTCTAGTTCTGGTGATCATAGGATGAAAAGAATGAGGTGGTTGGATGTAGAGGAAGAGAGGGTTGAGAGGAAGAGGGATCTGGAATAGGCAGGCGTAATAGTAAAAAACAAGGGATGAGTAAGCTTATAACAGGCATTAACGGATAGGCAAGTATGTATAGGCAGTCACAGATAGGGCTTTAGTAGTATTTATAGGCAGCGAGTGAATTCACTTAAATAAACCCTCGGACGGCGCCAAACTGTTGGTGCAGATTTTTATATCTACTTATCAGCAGTTAAGATTTTGATTGTTTCAGGATCTGACGAGAATGAGGCTTACATTGGTAGTGAGTGCGATGCGATTCAGATTGAGCAATTGAATTCAATATGAAGGAAACAATGAACACACAAGATTTTGACGTGCCCTTTGATAAAGGGAAAAACTCACGGGCTGCCAAGCCAGGAGCTGAATGCACTATCAATTGAGTGTTTAGAGATTTTTTTAAGAAAGAATGAAAAAGAGAGAGATGAGTGGTGGGATTGCCTACCCGAGCCGAGACTTCTAGTGGATTTTCATAAACTAGGTGCATTGGAGGTCTGATTAGACTTTATTAGCTGTCCCCTACTCTGATCCGCCGCCGCCCTGGTAGGCGGGAAGCTGACATGATGAACCTGACTGCGGTGCCAACCTCGCATTTTCATTTGCGCTGCCTGTCGAGGTGCTCGGTATTTTTGTTTCTTCTTTATTACTGCCCGGCTGCCCTTAACCCTTCCTTAAACAACTAGCCTAAAAACCACCACGGTGCCTACTTTCACTGAGAAGTTATCCGCCCATAAGACACGAGATCCTCAATTGTGGAGTTAAAGTTTCAGGAGTTTCTCTATCAAAGCATAGGTCTTCCAACCTATTCGTTCCCTTTCCAGTAAATGAAACCAAAGGACACTACGAAGAAGCAATCGATCGAAGCAAGGGAGCAGGAACCTTATCTGACCGAAGCCAGGGCTTTCTTTCCCTTAAATACCGCCCAAGTATAGAAGAATAGAAAGCGTAGCTGGCAAACCTAGTCTTTTTGATTAGGAAAATGTGCTGAAAGCAAGTTATTTTATATAATTGGAAAATTAACAAACAAAGCAAAAAGTGTCAAAGTGTGGATCGAGTGGAACCTGGCACTGCTTGAGGATGTGGCAACCCTCAATAAGATTTAGTTACAAACTTCGCAATAAGACAACATAATAAGCCCTCGCACTAAGACAAAGCATCGAACTTCCTTCGCAGTATGACGTAGCCAAAAGCTTCGCACGTAAAACGGAGTAAGCAACTTCGCAGTAAAACAGGGTAAAAGGCCTCGCACTACAGACGAAGTAAAAAGCTTTTAAATAAGAAATACGGCGCACTCCCGTATTTTTGATCTCGTTCATCATAAGAAGCGACCAAAAATACTCAATTGAGCCTTTCCAGCTCTTTTGCTCTTTGGGTTAGACTTTTTCGGTTCGTAAAAGTATGATTCACCTATGGTCAAAAGGAATAAAGCACATTTTCCCTAGAGACAGACAAGACCATTTGTGAAAAAAGTCGTGTCATATAGCAGCAAAAGTTGTACTTTTTTAAGATTTGGAATTGGCTCATATTCGGGGAAATAAAAAGTCTGCCAAAAACACGGTGTTTCGTCAAAAAAATAAATTCGTTGGACGGGCTCCGAGGGAAAATGCCAAGTTGTCCATTTTTCCCGGTAATCGGAGTTTCTTGTTAATTATTATGAATAGGTTATCGGATACGAATAGAACTCTTTTATTTTCAATGGACTACTTAACTAACTAATATCTTGTACACGCACCACTTCTTTTATTTTCAAGAAGTTAGCTCAAACCAACCCACATACTCCAGAGGTAGCGGAGCTAATTTCTTATGACCAAACCTCAACAAGTGTGATTGAGTTAGACTCGGATGCTGGAGACATTGGAGGGAAGACCCAGCACATTGTGCGCCAGGCGAAAACATACATGACTTGACAATCTTGATTGACCTGGGTATTGATGATGATGTTAAAAAATATATTATAAATGAGAATGAGAATTCTGACGAAACTGTGCGAAAAATCAAAGAGGGAAGCATCTGGCTTAACTTATAGTTTACGCTTTTAGAGCCTGGAATACGACTGGCGCTTTTTCTCTAGGGGATTTATACCTCAATTAATCCATTTGTATTGTTTTGACACGTAGGGGAATCCTACTTTTCTTGCATTTTACGTCAGCCGGAAAACCGGAGTTATTTCTTTTGTCGGCCTACTTTGATTGTATTTGACGTCACTTCCTTTAGGAATAGGAATGTGTCCGGTCTGGTGGGGTTGCGAGCTGGGAGTATACGCCAGCTACCAGCGTACGAGGTGATCAGGTAGGTTCATCCGTATCTTCTTGGTTTTAACTATCCGGTTCAGCATACTCTTCTTTCCGTGGATCTATTAGTTCTGGGGTAGGTATCGGTAACGATACTCTTCGGCTGGCCAAAGACCGACCTATTTAGTAGAGCGTTCTTGTTTACTGGCGGGCAGAAGCCTTCTTTTCACAGAGGCGGAATTCTATACTCTTGCTTCGTAACTGCCCAAACCTCTTCAACCAATTCAATTGGAGCATCCCATCAATTGAAGATTGCATTCTGACAACGTGGCGCTCTCAAATTTGACCAGTCATACGTGGCCATGGATTAATGGCACATCTTGATGGCTCACAACCTCAGGCACTACCTGCAGCAAGCAACATAGTGGCCAGCGAAATAACCTCCACTCAACAAGACGATCTATGGACTCAACAAGATCAGTTGATTCATGCCTGGATTCTTTCCCCCCTGACAGAATCAGTCTTGAATCAGGTGGTAGCATGCAATTCCACACGAGAAATCTCGCACACCAAAACCTTTTAACAGGATCCTTGCTTTAATAGGACGAAAGCAACGGTATTGAAGCAAGGTAGGTCATCAAGTAGATTCTGAATAAGTTAAAACGGAAGATCTCTCTTTTCCAGCTATTGGAAATCCTGCTTCTGGTAAAAAACCTAATTCATTAACTTGGTGGATACCTAGTCTTTCCGATCTTCTTCTTCTTTGAGAAAAAAACTTCATCTTTGATGGACCTAGTGCCGCCGACCAACTTTGTTCATCGAAGCATGGGTGTCGCTTTATAAAGTTAGAAGTGCTCGGCAGACTGCACTGATCGAACTTTCTCGGTACCAGGTGATACGAACTGGTACCAAGATTCATTGAATCGTACAGATAACCTGAAAAGAGATTCTCTTTTTCTTGAAAAAGCTAATGATAAATTCATGTTGCAGCTTCAAAGGAAGTGAAAAAGGAATGACTTGTCAAGCGCCTAATTGAAATAATATGGTAAGAAGTGGAAACCTAACAAGTTTCTATTTGACAAATTTCATTTCAATATTCTAAACGTCCAATTTCTTTTACTCTTATAAAGGAAAAGAACAGTAAACCAGCCCGCTTTGAATGACATCTAAAATTATAAACTAAACACGGACAAGATAACACAATACATTTAACACCCCCGCCCGATGGAGCACCATATTGGAACAAGTCCAGGATATAAGGGTCCTTAGTAAGTAGGAGCCATAGGAAAGAACCCCTGAGTAACCCGATCCAAGAGCTTTCATTTATTCAATGACATACAATTTTTTCGGGCTTCTTCTTGGCTTTGCTTAAGCCAGTTGTGGGTCAGCTTGGTCCGGTCATAGGTCTTTTTCTCATTAATCACCGACAGTTGGGAGCCCATAGTATGGTGGCAGAGTCTTCAAAACAATAGATTTTTCCCAGACCGAGGCTGGAACGTTAATCTGGTTGGCATGTCTCTGGCACTTATCGAAGTTTCGAGCGCACTAAATAGCATCCTGCTTGATGGTAGGCCAGTAAGTAGTATACTTTGCTTCTTATCTGATATGCCAGCATTCTGCCACCAACATGATTGCTACATACACCCTCGTGTACTTCTCCTTAACGACCGTCTCTGCCTCCTCTGGCCGCAGGCATTTTAACAGGGAGGGGCCATGAGAAGAATTTCTTGTAAAGGGTTCCATCCATAATAGTGAAGCCATAATAGTGAAGTGTGCGTCCTGTCTACTAGCTTTTGCACATCCTTCCTTTTCTATGGTACAAAACCAGTAAGAAGGTAGGACACAATCGGAACCACCCAAGAATCTTGAACTGTTTATGATTGGGATAATCCTACTTATCCCCCAGAGACCAATTCCCGTATCTAAAATGGTATAAACCCGATAGACCGTGCCAGACTTTTTAAGGAGCCTACCGTGCCGCCAGGCGATGGAGCCATTGAGGAACCAACAAAGACTGAAGAGATTAATCAAGGGAATGATGATGAAGAAATTCAGTCTAGTCCCAAAAAGCAGCTGTCAGGAACTGTCGCAGTGACAAAAGGCTCGATTGAGACAGAGGAAGAAACATCAGATAGCATCAGCTCATTCAGGATAGCCTTTAGGAATAATGGTTGCCTCCAGCCCTTTTCATTCAAATCTCTTTGAATACTCTTCCATCTTTATTAATTTGCAGGGGACTCTGCTCAGTCCAGTGGCTATTTTTATTCAGACTCTAGTCATGGTGCTGATTTGGAAGAGGATTCGGTACATGACGATGCAAAAAGCAAGGAGAATTCCAAGCAAGGATCCAGCCCCCATAGATGGTATTTAGCTCGTTTTCGTTCTTATAGGGAAGGGATATTTCTCTGATTCGTCCCTCTTTTCTTTTACCTACTGAAAGCTACCTCCTTATTTACAGGGGATTCTCACCTGGCAGTTCCAGACCTGTCGCTTCAACAGGATCGAAGAATTCTGGATACCTTAATCGTTGCAAAACGAAATGGCGTCACCATACGCGCCTCTGGTAGATTTGGATGCTCTAGTTTTCCTTATTGATCAGATTGGCAAAGATGCATTTTCCTCCGTAGTACTATTGCCCCAATCCGTCAAGTCTTATAAGGATTATGCTTCTTCTATTACTCCGGATAAATTGTATGCTGAGTTAGAAGTTCGTTGTGCCTATCGTCATGCTCAACAGTTCTTTCAAAGCAAAGGTGAATATAGAGATCACCGCAGCGCACCAACACATCGACTCTCTCCAGAACCTGATTAGTATGGCCTAGACTAATTCAAGTGCAAAACTGAGACTGGGTAAAGTGAGCGAAGATGCTCACAAGAGTAATCTGACCAAATTCACAGAGTTGCGGAAGAAAGTAGAACAGGCAGAGAAGCGTTTGGAGGAATAGCTACTCAGTCCAAGTATAGGATAAAGAGGTCTTTTTTAGTTACGAAAGTAGTTAAGGGGGCCCTAGTAGGGTTATTAAAAGGTTTATGCACGGAAGCACCGAGTTGGTAATAGACCAGTAGTTGAGTTGAAGCTCTTTCAAGTTTATTTAATTGCCCTGGTACTTGCATGCGGGTACTTGACTTCTCTGCTCTTCCTGCGTGTCCTAGCACGGGACTTTGCTTTCCCATGCCATACTGGCCGGCCTTTCTTTCTTATTTGGTATGCGCATATCATTCCTATCTAACCGCGCCTTTCATGCATGGGTAAGTGACAAAAAAAAGCAAGGAAGGACAGAAGAACATATGTGCCTCCCGAAGCTCCTACTTTTCCGGAGAAAGAGCTCTTCGAAAGAGCGGTTCAATAAGGAAGCGAAGAAGATTGATGTATGTGATGCCAAGCCATCCAGCCGAGCTGTAGCTCGTGAGTAGCGAACCAATACAACCGGAGACTTTTTTTTACCCGCCCGGGTATTATATTCTTCTAGAATCCCCGCGCCAATGGCTTGGCAGAAGCTTTTAATAATACCTTTATGAGCTTATTGCGGAAGAGGATAAGAATCACAGAAATTGGCATGAAAGGCTGGACGAGGCATTAGGGGCCTATCGAACAACCTATCGGACTGCAACTCAATATACCCCGTACTCATTGGTATGAGGGGTGGAAGCTGTGTTGCCGTTGGAAATCGAAATTCCTTCGTTGCGATTAGCAGTAAGGGAAGAGCTCACTCCGGATGAACATATAAGACTTCGCTTAGAAGAACTGGATGCTTTGGATGAAGTTAGGCTAGACGCTCAGCAGAAACTCGAGTTGTATCGAGCGAGCGCAAATGACCAGAGCGTATAACAAAACGGCAAAGGTCCGTACCTTCTCGAAGGAGAGCTTGTTTTGGTGCTTCGAAGACCTATACAGGGAAGGCATATGGTACCAAAGTGCGCTCCCAATTGGGAAGGGCGCGTATCGTTCGCTAGAGCTTGCAGCCGTTGGAATAAAAAGTTTATCATTCATTGCCCGTGTTTCTTTCTTTGAATAAAATTACTCGCGGCAACCGTAGTTAGTTACTTTTACTATCTTAGTTGTGGCATGCATATTCAGGAAGCCTAGTTTATTCAGTCGATTATCTAAAGTCACTAGTTAGCGTAGGAGTTTACTTTCCTGTAATTTCTTTACCCAGTGAGTAACTACTCTTTTCCACTCAGTGAGTAACTACTCTTTTCCACTCGCAACGTTATACGTTACTCGTCCGTTACGCTTTGTAGAGATACACGTGCCGTAGTTTATCTCTCCCAAAAGCAACGTTATACGTTACTCGTCTGTGTAGAACGAAAGAACGCGCGTTACTCTACATATGAAAGGAATAGAGCAGCTTCACTTTCTTCTTTTGCTTCAGTAGTTGAAACAATTACAATCTCGTAACTAACAACAAGAGTAGTTGACTAATAAACGAATCCAACCCTACCTCCTTCTAGCAAGGGCGCGTTGCATACTCTGCGGGCTTCTCTTTTTCTATTAATTTCACATCATCTTTAGAAGCTCCAGTTCCTTCTGCTCGCTCATACGTTAACTCATTCTTTTCAGTCGATTATCTAGCTTGAGTTGACCATTCTTATCAGAAGTAAATCGCTTTCGTGGATGGTAAAGTAACCTTACAAGTAACCTTATTAATAAATAGCAGCTTAACACTCATTTCCTTACGCTAGGTATAATATTTACCCCCTTGAATCTTTTATTTACTATGTAAAATGCTTACGGGGATCTATCGTGACAACAGTAGTTACTTCTTCATTTAGTTTATTGCTAGGTCCTACTTTATCAACAGTTTGTGTTGCCGGGGAAGTCAGGTATAACTTTTCATTTCCACGTGTCAACCTTGAATCTGTCATTGCAGACCATGCATGCTCAATACATTATACTTATTATTTTTTCTCTTTATTCCTTACGCTAAGCTTTATTAATAAACCTTGAAGCAGCAGAGTCTCTAGTTTCAATGAGTATAGCTTGAACAGTTTCAGATCTATAAACATTAGTAGTTCGCTCTCCCGTTTACTCGTTAACAGATGAAAGTGATAGAGCTTTGTAATATAGCTATCCGTTTTGTTTTCATTTCTAAGTTGAATACCCCTACTCGCTTTCAACATCTTCTCGGAAAATCAATAGCAGTTGTTGAATCGGTTAAAGGAAAATAAGTTGAATCGGTGGAAGTAGTAACTCGTTCTGTTATTGACTTTGTTTACTTTTTCTTGCTCAACAAAGTGCCGTTATCACCGCCTCATAAAAAAAATAGTAAATCGTAGACTTATACCTTGCTGCCTAGTAACCAACCTACCTTTCGCCAGAATATGCTGTTAGTGATTCCTTTCTTAATTTAAGACTTTTTCTTTCCTTTTACACTTTTACTTTTCCTATTTGGCAGATTTATTTCTTTTTAATGGGGTTCCTTATTATACCTTTTCGACTTTACCCGGGAGTCTAGGAATTTCCCCTTTTGAGGAGAGGTTCCCCTTATTAGTACTTAGATTGTTCCCTTTGAGAAGTTACGACAGGTGGGATTGCCCCTACGAGGTGGTATTCTACTACTCTTATCAATGCATAAATTAAGGCCCTTTCATCTTTTAAGTAACATTCTTTTTGCCCTTCAGCTCGCGGGGCAGATTTCCTTCACTCTGTTTTGGTAATATTGAATTGGTAACTTTTAGCTTCAAATTCTTTAGTTTCATGCATGCGCTCATGCTTCTTGTTAATTAAGGGATTTTCTTTTGCTCTCAATTCAATATCAATAGTCCCTTATATAGTTTCGGAAACCAATTGACCAATAGGACTCTTAATAGCATAGCTCCTGGTTTGTCTCGTACCATTTGCCTTCATGTGGGCTGGCGTCCTCCTAGTTGGGTTTGGTTTAATAGTATGGAATTTGGATGAATAGTTGGATTATTACCTATTGCATTACTTGCACTGTGCAAAATAGATTAGATTGCTTTCCTCTTTGACCACAGTCTATGGCTCATAACACTTAAAGGAATTCATTCGTGGCCAGGTCCGTGCGTGGTTATTGTGCGGAGATTTGCATGTCGAGGAAGCTAATATAAAGGGGCTAGTAAACTAATCATTAGAGTAATGGGGCATTTCTGACCTTCTCTTTCTAACTTGCTCGCGAAACCAAGAGAGGTACTTATGCTCTTTGGACTGGTCGCAGAAATTTCCAGGTTACATCTTATCATCAAACGTTCTTCAAACTAGCCTTACTTATATAATTGGAAAAAGCTATGTGTAAGTATTCCAAGTTAATTCCTTTTTTCTACATTAGCTAATTCTAAGTTTTCTTTGTCAATTCGCTTTATTGGAGAGTGTAGAATATAAAAGATAGCTATGTCTCCTCTCCTTCTAGTAAGATTAAAGGGGTTAGCGCAATTAGAACTATGGGCTCCTTCATAAATGCCGGATAAGTGTTTGAAGAACTACATGGGCAATAGGCGTAGTAAACCCTGTCACTGTAAATTCACCTAGGTTATTATGCAGACAAACTCAATGTAGATTTTATGTTGATCTGTTTTAGTGAAGCCAGGATTGGGTTGATTCTGATTTTACTTGAATGCCATTGAGAAGAACACGGCAATACCTTTCTTTTCTTTTTCACTTTTGTACAGATGACGTACTACAAAGGCTAGCTGGAAATGCGACAAAGAACTTAGACTTTACGGTACAGTCTTGGGAGCTCTTGGCTGAACCGAAGAATTAAAAAGAAGTAAGTATATTCTGGCTGATGCTTACATGAAGAAAATTGGGGCTGATGTAGGCCACCAAGTGTACCAATTCTTGGTCGATGCAGCTGACCGAGAAGTTGGCATCAGGTACGAAATGAAGCTTATTTTTGTACGGTACCTGTTGATACCTGTACTGGTAAGGTAGGGCCCGTAGGCATGTGAACCGAGACTTGATCTCTAACTTTTACTAAACCGAGTTTCAAAGTTTATGGAGGGCGCGAATTGATACACCTCTATTATTGGACCACTTTATTTTATTTCTAATCAATCCAGATCGTCAAAGATTGGATTGTTAAAAGACCCAAACGTGCGCGACTTGCAATCTTGTATTGCAATTTTTACTTGCTAGAGAGAATGCACAAAGAATTAACGGCAGAGTGAACCATTCAGCTTAATCTTTGGAAGTTCTTCTTATGTAACTATTAGGCAAAATAGGCTAATCTGTTGCAAAAGTCGTGCAATTGGGGCAGATGACGGTTCTGAACTCCGTTCATATCTCTTTTGGAGCTGAGACCACTGAAGAGTTCTATTTACGAGTTTGCTAATGCAACTCGCTCACTTCCTCTCCAACTCCGGCTCAGTTTGGGGCCATTGCTTATAAGTTTAGGCAGTTTAGTTCTGTTTTCTTTTTATATCTACTTCTTTTTTCTTTGCCAAAGCTTTTCCTTAAAACAAGGAGAAAGTAAGTTAGCGTAAGGAAAGAGGAGAAAGTTAGGCAAAAGGTCTCATTGCGGGTGGTACCAAAGCAAGGTAAAAGGATTAGGCCTAAAGAAAATAGGGGCATACTTTCTATGTGGTCCTCAAAAGTGGAGTGGAAGGCTTTGGAAGGCCTCTTACTTACTATTATTTTTATCAGGATAGCCTGGGCGATCTCCAAGTCGTCGGATGCACATGCTGTGTTCACATTCTATCCAGTGAAAGGGAATGGAGGCATGAGACATAATGGTGCGGGCAAGGTCTAAAAGGTGTCGATGCTTACGTTCGGCAACACCTTTTTGTTCGGGCGTATAAGGGCAAGTTTTTTGGGCTGAAAAGATTCCTTGTTTTGGCTTGAAGCGGTATACCGGGGCGGCATCTAGCTTGTAAGAGTCTAGGCTCAAGCAAGGTCAGGGGAAGATATCAGTCGCATAACAACCAATGAGCTACCAACGCTCTAGAAAATGCGCTTTCTTCTATATCAGCGGCGACACTCCATACCCTTGAGAACCAATCACCTTTTGTGAACCTACCTACCAACAGCTGGACTTTTTTGGACAGGAATTTATTTGATTCCTCGATTCCTTTAAAAACAAACCACTTAGTGAAGCTAACCCCCTTCGGGGGGGCAAGTAACCACCTACTAGATCTGTCACACAAGGAGTAACTTTTATATCAAATGTCTCTCCTCTTGTGTGAGGATAAACTTCCCATTGTTGGAAGGCAGTATTCTAGCGAGTGAATGTGTAGTTGGGCTCATTGGCCGAACTAAGTGAGCAAATAGACTAGTAACTGGTCAGCACTAATTGATTCGGATATATTTCCTTCTCCTGGAGCTGGTGTGTAGTTATGTTCCAGGAAGACATCAAAGAGTGTTTGTACAAATAGGTATTCCAGAAAAGAGAAATGTGGAATAGCATCATTCCCCCAAATATAGAATATATTAGGTTTCTAGGATTTACAAAGATTTTGGAAATGTAGGTCTTCCTTCAATGTTCATTGCAATAGAATTCTATACAATATAGAAGAAATCAGGGTATTGCTCATAGATTCTCGGAGTTACTCTGTAATGCTTCCGGACTCATGCCAAGGGTATTCAAACAGGCGGCTTGGTTCATAAAGAACACCTGCTGCATTCACATATTCATTGAGATATACTGAATAGAAAAAATCATTAGAGAAAAAATTCATTGTTGTATTAAAGAGTTAAGATCTAAAGAGGGGGTAAAGTACATCCAAAAGAGCTCGCAACATTCTATTAGTAGTGTATCGTCTGTTACGCTCTACGAGTTCAAAGTAGCACGAAAATAGCTAAGCTATACTTGCATTTCTTAATACATACAGGACTCAAGGAACTTTAGCACTTCGCTTTTGTCCTACTCTTTTCCATCAAAAACTCAGTTCGCTCCCAAGTGCTATACTCTTCTAACCAACTAAATTCACTCTGACCTGCTTGTCCTAGTAAGAATAAATACCTATGCCTGGTAGGGAGCTGTATGACCTAGTTGAGACTGACCTCAGCCATACTTTCCTCATAAACAGGAATTGTAGAAAAGGCATACACTTGACTCAGAAACTATTCTAGATATAAAAAACCGTTTTTTAAGTAGCAACTTTGCCTAAGCTTTCAGAAAACCATAAAGAAGTCATTATTGCCTTCTCAACTACTTCAAGCATTGGAATTCAACAAATGAAATAAAAAAAGAGTAGAGAACTATGCACTAAAGAAAAAAAGAGCATCTCCTTTGAGAGAGAAGTAGAATGAAAGAACCTTTTTCCGAATATGAGAGTAACTGAATTTCATGCTTTCTTCCGGCCGCTGACACGCTTATAAAGAGCTGAGTCAACAAGAAATGGAAATGAGACGACTGGTAATCTCTTTCAAAAAGAAAGAGTAGCAGTATTTTAAGTGCCAATCCTTAAGCTTATTCTACATGTGTAGTTTGACTTGAAATTGAAGTTTGCTCTTCACTGTCAAACTTGTATATGAAGGGTACCTATATGTATGAGAAAGGTTATGGTTTTGAGCCTTTTGTCAGTGTTAGTAGCAGAGCCAAAGCCAAGAAAGAAGGTACTTTCCCGCTTATCCTGCCTTGAAGCAAAGAATCATAGCTGCGAATAGAGGGTGAAAGCATACGTTTTATTGCTTTACACACAGATTCAGTTGGTCTATATATCCGTGGCCGTTCGTTGTTAACATCTAAAGTGCTTTTCGTTCGTAACAGACGAGTAACGTATAATGTAGTCTTTTTGTTCGTAACATGCCTACGTTACTCGTCGGGTAGAAATCTCACGAAATGGAGAGAAATCCTGAATCCAAGATGGCTTTCTAAGGCACAGACAACTTGGAAACATCAGATGTTGTAACTGGGGTAGGTAGTAAAAAATTCGTATCAAAGGTGTGGCCAGATAGCTTCTTTTGAAGAGCATTTCCGGCTTTTGTTTTCTCAGAATGTTCAAGTGATCAAAGACGGGTCCTCATATCCAATTAGATCTTCTTATGCAAGCTCCAGAATTGAATGAAGGACCATGTCGTGAAAGGCACTTTTGAGATTCTTCTTTCTTCCCTCAAGGATCACTCAAATACGTCTCCTATTTGCTAGCTTTTACTGTAGTACGGTCATGTCAAGTCAATGGGGCTCTTAAAGAGCATTCCTACCTATCTACCTATTCGCTTATATCAACTCAGCCGCACGCGCCTTTCAAAAGCTTATCTGCGGCTCTCTTCCTTTATATAGAGTCTGGGCTCTGACAGTTGACTTTTCATTTTGAAAGGCTCGCTTGAATTGGCTCAATGTGAGGTCAGTTGTCCTTGCTTTAACCTACTGAGGCATATCTGCAAATCAGTGAACTTACGGTTGATTCTATGCCTTTGACCCAAGTAGACTCTTTTAAGACAAAGCAAGAAAAGGGCGGTGGAAAAAAGCCAGGATTAAAAGCAAGCGGGCAAGCTCTCTTTGGAAAGTCAGTAACTCACACTCTTCTTTTATTGATGCGTGTCTCTTACTTATAGCAAGGAGAAGGCCACGCAGTAGAAGAAAGGGCCCCTCGTCGACACTGGCAGCTCGGCCGACATATTTACTCTTTTTTAACCTTACTTATGACTGAAACTGCTGGATGTATTTTTCTTCAGACTCGTACGTAGATGATCGCGGATACTCTCGTGCGGGTAGGAGCTTGGAGGACTTTATAGCTGCTATAGTACAGAGCCGAGGACAAATGAAGCCTGAATAACTAGTCTTTATCATTCCCTGGGTGAATTTTTTTGAGAAAGAAGCATTCCAACTCTGTGTGGTGAGAACATAGGACACACCCACCTTGTTGCTCATACAATGAAAGAGCTAGACACATACATTGAGCTTTGTGCGAACGAAAAGAGCTGCTCTTCTAGACGCGAGCTAGCAGCTGATATAATGAATAAAGAAACCTTTTTCTCTTCTGAGCACGCACGGACCACAAAATGGAGTACTTTACTGCCCGAATTCTTAATATGATGAAGATGGAAAGAGATGCTGAGTAAAGACAGAAAAGCACTGTTTAATTTCTCTTCTTTAATAAGAAAGTAGTTTTTTCCAAAGAATAGGTCCCTTTACTACCAAACTTTGCTGGGAGCCAATGTCCGGATTTTCTTCATCAATGAAGTAGGTAGATGGTGGAATGAGTACCAGGGGGGAAGTCGACAATACTGCTGACAGAAGATGCAATTCCTGAGCCGGGAGAAGAGGAATGGGAAGGATAGAAAGTTTCAGGAGGGCTGCCAGACTACGCTCCATGCTCTTCAGGAAAAGAGGGTAGGCTGGAGCTCAGGTAAGTAATAAGCTCTTTCCACCCTGGGACTCTATATATGGGTATAGGTATGGGAAGCTTTACAAGTCAGATCGCTTCGGTAGTTAAGGAGGATAAGTAAGCTGGATCAAGAAAAGGCCAAGAAAGAAAGAGAAAAACTGGAAAGAAACTCTACTGTAACAGAGAAACCACCTAGCTAGAAGAAATCGACAAAAAAGCTCTATCAAATTCAAACAAAATACACGGCCCAGTCCAAGTGCCAGAAGAACATAAGTTCGGCGGGAATTCCACCACTTTCCAACCACTATGATTAGACGAGAGAAAGGCATTGTTTTGCATCGCAATCAAAGTCAGTCAGTAGTCTGGCTGGCTGGATAAGAAAGAATCAAAAGTCTTAATCATAAGCAACCGTATAACTAAGAAGTTCTTATGTATGTATGTCAGAACCTGCCGACCAAATAGTTGAGCGAACATACCTATTTTACCAGACTTTCCCGTAGTCAAGCTCAAAAGATAGGGTGGAGCCTACACCTCATATAGAACTATAAGCGTAAATTCCCCTTAATTACTACCTATTAAGTAAGTACTTCTCAAAAGAATGACTAGAAAGATAAAAATTAAACACTGTCCAAACTGCTAGGAAATGAAAGAAGATACCTTTCGGTTGACTACATGTAATATACATCAAAAAGTGATCCATCCACATTAAATCATGTGAGTTTGTCGCAAATATCACACGTTAAAGCAAGCCAAATTGTGAGAAATGCCGTATCTAGTGAGTGCTTTCTTTTTATTCTGCTCTTTCGTCAGAAGATAAAGCCCGTTGGTTTGAAGAAACGGCTATCACCTTGCTTGCTTTCCATATGCCACTCCTGCCTCCTGTCTTTCCTTTAAAAATCGCTTTTCTTAAAGAAAGAGAAATTCCAACCGTATAGGTTGGAATGTTTTCCCTTACTTCACTGGCGGGGAAAAAGAAAAAGAAAAGAAGTTCACTGTCCAAAAGAGGCAGACATCTAGCCTTTGGCTCCTTGCTTTGCCGGGGATATATAAACAATATTCGTTGCCTTCCTCCCCTGAGCGGAACTCATGGTCGGTAAGGCTTTCCTTGAGAAAGTCCGGACTCTTCTATATGGGAGGACAGACGGGCATTCTTTTTTACAGCAGCACTGAAGGGAAAGACAGTGACGGCAGCAAGCTCGGTGCGCTATCCGAAGTATTCCATTTTTTCGTATTCCTTTTTCTCGTATCATAGTAAATTAGTATTCTCCCAATAAAGTAACTGATAGGGCCAATGCAGTAGAACTTTACGGCGCCAATGCATTCTTTCGTTACGTCGTCATGTTGAGATTTCCTCCACCTATTCCGAAACATCCATCGTACCTACACCACTCCCCATGCACATTTCTTACTTAATACCGAATTCTCCATATCCGGGCTTAATCCGGGTGAAGGTTTTATGCTTATTTCAAAGAAGCACTGGCTGGTAAACGAGCTTTCTTTTGCTCGTAACGTTAGTAGTTACTCGCTGGGCGTAGCTTCTATGTTATATTATCAGAAAAAAAGAATTGGATTTTCTCTTTTTTCTACAACGAATGATACCTACTGAACAATTGGATAAACTGGCCCTATTATTAGGCTTCGGTATGAAGGTTCGGTACATCGGGGAAAAGCGAAAGGAGCCATTATGAAGTGCCTCTTGTATAGCTAGAACCTCCTCTTTCTAAAGATTCGGGTACTTTTTTTGAGCAGACTCCCACATAATAAGAACCAATTCTACCAATCTTTCAAATAACATTCTCTCTCCTTTGTTCCTTCTTTCTTTTTGTGTTATAAAATAAAAAAGAAATCCACTCCTTCTTCCGAAACAAAGAACTGGCGAGTAGTTGGCAAATCCGAAAGCCGGAGCTACTACGCACCTAGTTGCCATAAGAAAAAAAAAAAAAAGCTTTTCTGTTATAACTTCACTCTTTTTTATGTAGATGGGATTCCGCTCTTTTATTTCGTTATCATACCACTCGTTCCAGAATAAGGATATTTTTTTCCTGTCCGTGTTTGCAGGTCATCGATAGAGTGTCTCAGACATACAGGGTAGGAGCAGTCAAGTCAATTGGGCAACAATGCTTCCCTCGGAGATCAAGGCAGTCAAGTAGTCAGACCTATACCTTCATTCAGAGATTGATGACCCCTACCTATCACCATCTAGTACCGTGTAAAGTAACTAGGTGGAGGAACTAAGAAACATGTACGGTTATGCGCAAACACATCGATTTCTTTAGCCAGGGTAGGATGAGCTTAAATGTTTCGGGTTCGGTTTCTTGAGAAAACTTGACAACTTGCCAAATCATAGAAACTACATGGCTATATGACTTTTTGTCCCGCGCATGGGACGGTACAGAATTCTCTGGTTTAGCACGGCGCATATAGCACCAGGATGATTAAGACTACTTTGAAGAATAGCGGGGCACTTGGAATAAGTAAGAAAGAGTTTAAGACTTTTTTCTGTGATATCTCAAGAGTTTAGCTTTGAGAGTTGGAAAGGAAATAGGGCGGTGGTTAAGGCTTATTTCATACTTTTTTCTTTGGGTGGTACTGGGTGACTGAGGTCTATCCAAACTGTAGGTGCATGGGTCTAACAGACCCTTGAATTCAAACTGATGGCCTGGATCTTTCTCCTAAAGAAGGAAGACCAGATTCTCCGTAATTCTACGCTGTGCCCTCGTTCAATAAGTGGAAGATTTTCTTACAAGGCAGCAAAGATGCGAATTGTAATATGTGATTAAAGACACATACCTATCAGGAAGTGGATGAGGATCCGGCAACAAGAACAAACTTGATAGGAAGTGGTGGAGATACTATCCATGACCTTGACACCTCACTTATAGAACAACTCAGTGAATACCTCAAAGAGCAGTTGAAAGAGCCACTAGGATAAGTTGTTCCTACACGTATAACAAGAAAACTCATAAAAAGAGTATATATGCCCTTGGTTTACGGTAAGGAGTTAATGAGTGCAGCTAAATATATTTCGGAAGCACTCTCGCATTAGATTAGAACTCTTCAAAACCCTATCGGAAGACTACCAATGCCTTATTGCTGTTGGTAAAGAACTAGTTAAGTATAGATAGAGAATAGGGCCAAGTATAGATCAAGAATGTGCTCTCGTAGGCAAGGTGAACCTGCTTCGTTAACATTCCTTCAGCTATTTTCAATTCAAAAGTGCGGTCAAGAGTTGGTCAATCGATAGGAAGTAACTAACTTTAGAGCTTTTGCCAAGGCAAGTATCGCCTCAGGCATCATCGGGAAAAGAAGGACTAAGGCCCTCCCTATCTATATTTCTTTTCAATTCAAACCGGGGTAGAAGATTGCTTTGTAGCTTTCAGATTAGTCGCTTGCAGTTGGCGCTTCGATAGCATTAATAGTAGTTGTTTGAATCCCAGATAGAAGTCTCAAAGCCGTGACAAGTCGTACCAATTCTCTCATTTGCTTAGCAGAATTCAGGTAAGAAGGCAGGTGTGTGGTTTCTCCGATTAAAGTAGTTCATTAAGTAGTAGTTTCCTATCTTTAGTAAGCCTGCTAGCCAGCCGTCAGAATCGTAGCTAGAAAGCAGAAGTAGTAAGTCGATTATAAGATTTCCAGTGAGTAAGTGCATCTCTCGTTTACGTGATATTAATTTTACTTAGAAGTTTCATAGGCAACTACAAGAATTTAAGTAAGAAAGAGGGTTTCAAGTCGGACATAAGAATCGGTATCAGCTCTCCGAATAAAAGTGCAGTTATCGGTTTAAAAGCTAGCTATAAGAGTTGCAAGTCATTTCTAAGGTTAGGCGGCTGTCGTTCTCATATCAGTGGTTTTAGAATTGAGTAATAGAAAGCCAACTAGAAGGTTGAAAGTCACAAGTCAGCCTATAAGTAAGTAGGGCTGAACACAATTAATCATACTGGCCAGTGCCAATTTATTTAAGCAAATGCTGAGTCTGCTTCTGGTGAGGATAGAAAGAGTGAAGAGTTTTATCTTTGTGAGATCGATGGGAGTTTTATATGCTGTGACGGGTGCCCAAAGGCGTTTCACTCCAAGTGTATTGGGGTTGCGAAGGATTTATTGCCAGATGGAGATTGGTATTGTCCTTAGTGCTCTGTGAGGACAAATGAAGAAGATGCGAAGCCGGAACCAAAGCTTCAAGGGGAGGATAGATCGTGGGAATTGATCCACATGGACGTATATACTTCTCAAGTTTCAATTATTTGCTTGTGTATGCCATTTTGCTTTCCTTTGTTCTTGCCTTTTCTGTTGTATCATACAATCATGCAGTCACTTTATAAGCAATGCATCATTTAAGTAAGGATCTTGACATCCTATGACTGCAACAGATGACACGAGGTCATTGCACAACTAGGTTTGCTTGCTTGCATGCGTGCTAGGCCGTAGGACGACTTCTATTAGTAGTTTCTTGACTAGTAATGCAACTTTGTCCCGCCAACGGCAAATCCAATATGAAATTGGTGTTCCAAATTAGTCGCTACTGAGTATATTAACATAAACTATGCTTGGTTTTCAGATTCTGCACCTGTAGTGTACCCAAATGTGGGCATACTCAATCAGAGTTTGCCCGCCAGCATATTTGCGGTAACTGCCATACTTCTTTGTTAAGCGAAAGCTGGTCATTTACTGCTTTATTTTGAAATTAGCTTTTAGGAAGTACTATCTATAAAGAAAGTCAAGTTGTTTAAAGTATTCAACTAGGGGAGTTAGTTCCTGTTTGGTATGGGCCCTTATGTGTGTTCTGGTTGGGTAAAGAACAATAAATTAGCTGCAAAAAAGCACTACTCTCAATGCAAAGAAGGAACATATTTCTTATAGTTGCACAAGACTCTCATTTCTTCTTTGATTCTGACAATTGCTTCTCTTTCTTATTATTTTATTGCTAGCAAGCTTGTTGATACACTACTAGAAAGACTACTACTGAGCCTAGCTATCTCCTTTCAGAAATGGATGTGTGGCCGATCATAAGGCTGACGTAATCCAACTACCTTTCAAGAAGCTAATACCAACCCAGTGTGGAGAAAAGCAATGTAAGAAAAGAAAAAAGCATTAGAAAAGAACCAAACCTGGACCCTGACTACCTGAAGGTAAAAAACCTGTAGGATGCCAATGGGTATATAAGATAAAAGAGAATAGTGATGGAACTCTAGAAAGATAGAAAGCCAGATTAGTTGATAAGGGGTTCGCTCAGACATATGGCATTGAATACACACGGAGACCTTTGTCACCACGCAACAAAAGCAGAACGAAGAATTGCGCACCCAAGCGCAGAGTATGAACGATGCAATCAGGGCCTTTACAACAAAAGTAGATCTCCTTACCACGCAAAACAAGATGTTGGAGACCCAGATCGCGCAGCAAGCGAGTTCTTCGGCGCGACAAAGTGGAAAGCTCCCGGGCCCACCCGAGATCAATCCTAGGGAGCATTGCAAGGCGGTAACCTTGAGGAGTGGGACGCAGTACGAAGGACCCAAGATGCCGGATGACACCCCGACTCCCATCAATGACGAGACCGATAAGGAGTAGAAGGGCACATGAGTCTGTGTGTAGCTCAGGTTTTTCATTCAGGTCTTAGAGTTGTAAGTTGTCAATTTAGTAAGAATAAAACCAGGAAAAGAATCAAGGATGAGGCCACTTAGGACATTCTCAATTTGAACCCTCCTATGGAACGTGATTTGCCAAGGCCAAACCCAATACGGGTTCGTGTTCTCAACAGCGGATACGTCCGACTTTCGAATCGTAAACCCCCGACAATGAATAAGGAGTTTACCCATTTAAGATGAATTCTTTACTTTAAGTTTAGACAAGTCCAGCAGGGTTTACGGCTGGGTGGCCCTTATGGAAATTTACAATGATCAGACTCCATATTCTTTGGAAACACGTGGGGGGGAACAGTGGCTTATAGAGCAAGCTAACAACACCCGAGACATCCATAATCCCAACCCCTACTTCTCAAAGTACTAATAAAAGAAGAAGCAATCGTTGACCTTCCTTACGGCTATAGCTTACAAGTATCGGTCTTATTCCCGGCGAAATAGCAAAAAAATCAGGCAATCAAAGTCTCTGTTCATGGGTACTCCGCTACTAATAGGCTCAAAATTAGCTTCAACCGAAAGGGCGCCTCTGAGGCATTAAGCAATCGATCTAGTTTCAACGAGTTGAAACAGGTGGAAATAAACTGACCACTACAGCACACTTCGTGCCTTCCTTCTAAAATAAATATTATTATCACTTTTCTTCATACTAGCCGGTTGGTGAGCTTTCTCTGCAGCCGTAACCCGATGAATCCATCTCTTTTCGCTACGCCCTCAATCCCTATGTTTCAACTCACGTGGTGGGTAGCTCCACCTTTAGTTAGCTATGAATCTGACATTCGTCACGCTTCCCTTAGGCTTTACTTTAGAAGGGAGATGCCCGCCAGGAAAGCAGCAAGTAGTAAGCGATCTACCTGCAACGCGCCCTTGTTGACGTGAATAGAAATTGGCATTGCTTGGACCAATAAAGAGTTTACCTAATTTACTGGAAGTTGAAGTCAGTGGATCTCCGAACGTTGTTGCTACAAGAACTAGAGGGCGCTAAGCATGACTTTAATATAGTTCTTAACCTATTTTAGGAAGAGTTTCCTCCGGGCACGGCCTCTAACCTTTGGTAAATTCAGCTAATCCAATAATGGAACTCGGGGGTGAAGGAAGCCCTCTTCCTAACGGGATCAGCCAGCCCTACGCTTGCTTGAACTCGCCGCTGCTGTCTACAATGACCGCTATTATAAAGATAGAAGTTCCCAAATTGGTATCTGGTCTTAGCTCGTAAGAGATGATCGAACCTGCTTCAGTTTGCCCGCCCGGGATATCCAGTCGTATCGTACAACTTTTTATATTTCTTTATATAAGGTATAAACACATATTCAATACCAACGTTGTACACAATCAGTTGTTCCGCTCCTACTCTGGCTAGTACTATTTACCTCGCCTCGGAGGGAGAGCATTAAATAATATTGCTGGTAGGGGTAGGCTAGTTATGGGCCTCCGGCGTGTTGTTGGTTTGGAATGGAGTACCTATAGAGATTACATAGAATGAATGCTGGGTATACTGGCTTTCGTAAGTAAGCGAATCTGAACACACGCTTCATCCATAAGAAAGAAGCTGAAGCGAAGCCGGTTGATACACAGATATGATACCCAGTGAGATAGGGGTCAAGTACTCCTTCTCTCTTACGCTGCTGCATACCATCTTGTCACTTTCCTCTCATGCATGCACCGCGCGCGGCCATAGGTGTTGTAAGGTTTCCTGAAGGTAATGAGCCAAAAGGGTTTTGAACTGCTTTGTTTGCCACAATAAAGTTCAGTAATCCACGGATTTAACACAAACAATTAGGTTGGTCGTGGGAAAAGGGATCGAGCGAGCGGCTCTCTCTTTAAGCAATGTGATACAGCAAAAGTGGAATAAGTGATCAGGGTAGTCTTTTTGTCAGCAGTTTGAGGAGTTTATCCTGGGTGCAAATGCTGAAGAAGGAAGGACTACTCAGGGAGGAAGGGCTTATCACTGCTGCAAACAGAAATGGAAACCGTTACCCCACGTCAGCGGAACTCATGTTATCTCCCGGGACCCTGTTGTCTTCATGCGAGCGCCATGGGTTAGCATTTCACTCTTTGAGAGGCACGCACTGGTCAATAGATGTATGTGATCTTTTCTAGCTAATGAGGCTCGACAAGAGGACGATACGTATATGGAAGCCATTTTTTATTCTTTTTAATCACCTTCCATTCCTTCAATACAATGACCAGAAGTCTCGGGGAGGTTAGGGCTTGAGTCAGAGGGGTTTGATAGCACGAACACTACGCTGAAGTGAAATATTCAGATGTCACTAGGCCTATTCAACGCTCCATTCAGCATAGATTGATAGCTTCTTTCTCGGCAAAAATCCTATACAGAGCTCACTAACCTGTGGCAGCAGTTGGACTTTTTTAGGCCCATTGTGACTGACTATCCAGTCGCCAATGCAGACTTTGCGAGAGTACTATATAAATACCGGGCTTATAAGTTCCTGGAGGGTCTAAATTCTGAGTTTGACCAAGTCCGACAACAACTCACCCCAAAGGAGCCCGGCCCTCTTTATTTTGTTTATCCGGAATTCCCTCGCATTAAAAGAAGCATGCACTAATAACGAAGCCGAGTATGAGGAACGAGAAGTAGCTCGACCAACGGGAGAAGGAATTGTGTACTTATTTTATTTATAAAAAACAAAAAGTATACCATTAACATCCATAACTCCCTTCCTTACTGAACACCCGCAACACTTCGATACATGTGAGGATCGGCCATAGGAGTACCACTAAACTGGGGGAGTTGTTCACCCGCCCGCCGTAAGAGTCCAGATAGACTGAGCTCAATTGAAAGACGGAGCGCTGGCGTGCCTCCATGAGCAGTTCGGTTTGCATATGGCTTATCTTATAGCATAGTTAACGGTATGCTCGGACTTCTTCACAGCAGTTCCCACCAGACTTTCAGTCACAAAGTAGGTCCTCGAATCCACCCACATTATCATTTAGCGGAGAAGCAAGCATACTTCAATCAATCGCGAGAACAGCCCAGCCCCTCTTACTATTAGGGAAATCTTAAGCAACTCCATTATTAGGTAAAGGTGAGTTTTTCGTTATGCATAAACCAGCTCACTAACACAACCTCAAGATTAAGCAGGATAGCCACAGTTAGGACATTTTCACGATTTATTTTAAAGGCTTATATATGTTATGCTTAGAACTTGAATAAGCTTAGCTTACAAATTGAATTGAAAATAGAATAGGTGTAAACAGAACTCCCAGGAACAGATCTCTAGTTAACCCGACTATACCTACTATCTAAAGCAGCGGGTAAGAACTACGCACCCTTTATCCCTTCCCCTCGCTCTTAACTTGTGTCTGCCCTAGCCCTTTACCCTGCTTCCTGGAGGGGAATCATACAATATGATATCCCAAGTTGAAATCGAAGTTGGCGACCACGCCACAGTCTATATGGTTGATGATGAAGAAGAATCACCACGACCTGACGAAATAAATGTTATAGAAACCAGAAGCTCCAGGAGAAGTAAATCACATGATGGCGAAGGCGAAAATCCCGACAACACAGGAGAATAACCTCCGGCAGCCAATGATTATGATCGAGTCGAAGTAGAGACTGTTCATGAGGAGTCGGAAGATGAGGAACAACCGCACTCCAACAGAAGAAATCCTTTGTTCGAGGAGGAACTGGAAATACCCGAAGGATAACCAGCACAGCAGGACGACCCTCTGTCCGCCTTCTTTCAAAATGAGGAAAGGGTCTCTAAATTATGTATGGAATTACAGAATTTCTTAACAAAGAAGAGCATGATCCCGGGGCGCAATCCCACTAAAGACAAGCCCAGCACCTCGAAGTAAAAGCAAGGAAAAGTAAATAAAAAGAGTAGATAAGATAACGAAAAGAAGCACGAGAAGGCACATGCCGACGTTTCAGGCGATAACAGCTCAATCCTTGGTGTAACAAAACAAGAACTCCAGAAAATGATCAACCAACAACTCAACGCTGCTGGTGTAGGACATTGAACGCGCCCCTTGAAAAGGACAGGGAGGCCTCGTCTCGTAGTGCTATGCTAATAGATCCCCGAAGAAGACAGTCCAGTAAGTAAGGTAGGTCAATATATCCTCGCTCGCGAATCAAGACTCGCCGTACACACACTCCAATGCGCAAGCCCGGCGAATCTGTCTGTGAAAATTATGCCTCGGTTTATATGTAATTACCTCAATCAACTCTGTCTGGGACAAGTCGCGAAGCAATCCATCCAGGAATGAGTGCTAATCAATGCTCGTTGTGCTAAGGAAACGACCTATTTAAACACCACTGACTGGGGTTCCATCTTGAGTGAGCGACTACTGGCCTCTAAACATAAAAAAGAGAATCTACTCGCCGGGATTAAAAGAATAAGTGCCTGCTTTTTATTTCCTAGCGTATTAGTATTGCAAGTCGAGAAAGAACTTGTATCTATCAAAGAATACAGGTCAACCACTAGTCAATATTTGCCTCCCACTTTTGCATTTCATAAGAGTAGTGATGAGCACGCACTCTGACCCGTACATTGATTGGGGATGTCTTCTTTTGCTTGACTAGCTTGTGTACATATTAACAAACAGAGAGAATCCCCTGGCTTTTATGTATGACTGACCACCCGGGACATACAGCATCAAGTTATGCCAGCTAACTCAAAGGGGAAGGAAACGAAACAATAACTCACTGTCTTAGCCTGCTTCGCTGCCACTTTAAGCAGCTGTGTCAAAAAGGGTATAAGATTTTGAAGTTGTTGACAAGGTGTATGCGTAATAGTATTGAAAGTATGCAAGCATGCGTGACTTTCTAATAAGTAAGTAAGCAAAGCAGGCTTTTTGAAATAGGTGTTTGAGCAGCAAAAAGGGATGCTGGGGTTTATGTATACAAAGATAGCCACGGAATAGCATTTCAAGGTAGATGCTAGGTAGCTAGGTATATGTTATAGGGATAAGTAACGAATAGCTACACTTTAGAAGTCCCAAGCCGTAATTCACGTCGATAATCAGTGGCAAACTACAGTCTGAAACAGAGATACCTATTAGTATGGACGCTTCTTCTAGCGCCTACCGGATTATTAGTTAAAAGCTGGCAGCTAGTATTTCAAATTGGTACCACCACACCTGATCTACTGTCAAAAGCTTGCTCCACGTTCTTTCCTTTTCCTCTCTCTTTTTCTTAGACCCGAGTAGGAGGTAAGACAGGGAGGGGCAGTTGTAGTACGCGTGCGAGTAATAGTAGTTTGCTAGCTTCGAATGTTTATTTTAGCTTTAGTCTAAGCCAAATCAACGTGTTGGAAGTCGTGTCGGTCCCCAGTGTGTATAGGGAGTAGTGGAGTAGTCTATATCATAGATAGTGTAGTGTGTAAAACCTACGTGCTATTTTTCCAGTAGATCTAGTAGGATGTATGCCCGGATACAGGGAATCCAGGATTCAGTGTTGTATGTTAAGCCTCGGTTTGTAACTTGGACAGAGCAATTATGCAGTCCGATCCTGCCTGGATAACCGGGAAAGTAGTAGTATTTTCCGGAAACCTAAATGCGGAATAAATGATAGAAGAAGAGAATCTCGATGTTAAAACAACAGAGAACCTCAGAGTTCTAGTGGTAAAAGGCTCATTCCATCTAGACTCAATCTCTGTTAAATAAAGTCCCTAGTTTGAAGTGGAAGGTTGGTAAATGTGCATGCATTGGGCAAGTCATTTCCAAAAGTATAACTAAACGCTAAAGAACCGTTGTATCAAGGGGAAGTCAAAGGGTGACCTACCAAACCCAGTTCCAATTGGGAAAGAGTCAGGTAAGGAATGAATTATAACATATAATGGTAATAGCTTTGGCATAGGCTTCTTCTACGGAAAACAGGGCGAGTTCAAGTTACGTATTAGCCAACGTTGAACCCGTCCCATCAGTATAGAATAGAAAAGAGAAGATCTGAGATAGTAAATAGTAGTTCTGAGGGCTAGGTAAAGGAGATCTGGGTAAGAAGCTACCTGCTATTGGCTTCTTGATAGATAGGTAAGATTTTTTTATATATGAGAAAGCTTCTTTTGCTATATAATTACGCAGCATGAATGAGAAAAGATTTGTACAAGAAAAAGAAGAATGAAAAAGGTAAACGACAGCTCCATACTCTCGATACGAAAAGCAGGACTCAAGCCGGTCATGTCTCTTCCTCTATTGAAAGGTACTTACTCTTTGTAAAGAATGCCTGCCTGCCGCTTATTCGTATGAAGAGCGCGCGGTGCATCCAAATCATGTATGCTTCTTGCTTTAGCCTATCTATACCCTATGCTCCACGTGTATGCTTTGATCAATTCACATCCTGAAAGGAGATTTTATTCGCAGCTAGCAAAGACGCCGCCTCTATCTTTCTTCGGCAGAGACCCCAAGGCGGGCGGGTACTTTCCTTCTGATTTCTGGTAATTAGAGGAAAGAACTCTGGACTGGGAAAGAATCAATCAGGCGATGTTTGTTTGAAATCCAAGCAGTTGAAGGCAAACTAGCCGGGCACCTAACCTACTAAAGAAGAGTTACGGATGTCTTATAAAATAAACCACGAACGGACGGGCGCTGACTGAAGTCCAGAAAGAAATACCCCATGCTATAAAACTCAAAGAGGAAACGCTCACTCAGTAAAGTCTGTGTTTATTCAATAAACCAAGCGAGCACTTAGCTGTTACGGATCATGCTGTGGATAAAGGCTTCGTTGACTAGTATCAGGATCTCTCGAGCGTTTTGAAGAAAATACGCACGCACTCCGCACCACTTGCTTGAATGAGTATAATTAACAGGAGCTATTGGGTGTGGTCATTTTGGACATCCTTTCCAGAACTCTTGAAACTCCACTCTATTATGAATTAAGAAATTTGGTAGGCTATCCAAAATAGGAACTCATTCACAAAGCATAGCTGTCGAAACCTATTCCAACAAACAAGCAACGGAACAAGCGCACTAGCGCGAAAGCCGTTGCTGAAAGCTAACGCACGAACGAACAAGCAACGGCTGCCTGCGCGAAAGCCGTTGCGCGTTAGAACGCTCATCCCTTTCTCGCGCTGGTAACTTCACTCAGTACTAAGTATACTCAGTAGTAGGAGGACTCGCCTACATTTTCCTTCATTAGTAGTACCCCTAGGAAGAAATTAGGGAAAAATGAGCTAGTCTTTGAATCAAAATGGCACAGGTTGTTGGGCTGGCTCTTCATGGCCTTTGGCCGGGCAATTGTCTGAAAAATCGGAGGATTGCTTTCTCAAAGGAGAATCATGCCAGGCCATTCACTTTGGAAGTGACTCAGAGGAAGAGTGGGATTTCCCGAAAGAAGAAGAAATGAAGCGGAATTCAGTCAGTCGTCCTTATCGGGCAGTCGATCGGTTCAAACAACTGGACAAGCTGGCACAAACGCTTGCTTACTCGTTCTGTAGCTTCTTTTCACCTCTGGCAGTCGATCGGTTGGCTGGGTAACAGTCGTTACCTTTTCAGTCCTAGTTTTTGCCAAATTTACTTCTCCCCAGGCAAGGTACTCCCCTGGTAAGGTACACTACTTTGACCCCGTGAGTAACTACTAATGTTACGAACGAAAGGGCTAGTCAAGTGATAGTCAAGCTAGTTCATTAAGTATGCTTATCTAAAGTAAAGAGATGCATTACTCGACCTTGTTGCCCAGCCATCCATTTCTTTGCTACCTAGTCTTACGCCTCGCATCCCTGGAATGCCTAGAGGGATTGAGCTTTCTCATATGTAGTGTAGCATTTATCTTCGATTTGCTATCGCTCTCTACTTTATTTTTGAGTAGTGCCCGCTAGTAGGAATAATTGCGTTTTTCTGACGTTATACCTTCGTAGTGGTTGCTGCCAAGCCCAGTTGCTACTCTCTTTTTTATCGGTTCCATTCATTTGGTTTTGTTCATTTTCTTTATTTAGCTCAGGAGAGTATATTGTTAGCTCAGAAGAGATCAGAGTGGTTGAATTTGCTTGATTAAGTAGATGTGTCATTTCATGTTCATTGTGGATTAGTTGATGTGGATTTTGGAGTTGATGTATTGAACTGAACTAATTTTTATTTTCTAATTGCATATAGCTTCTGTTTCAAATGGCAAACTTGTGAAATTCGAATTCCAAATCAAAGGGGCAATTCAATACGGATTGCATGCATGTGTTTATTATATGGAACAAAACCTTTGCCAAAGTTCTATTCTATTCCAACAGGCCATTAGATCGAAAAAACACGGGTCCGAAGATGTTATGAAAAAGTATCCTAAAAAAATGACTCTCTTAATTGAGCAAGAAAAAGAAACTGCACGGGAACGATTTATGCTAAAAGTCAGTCACACTTACAGCTGATGAGTTTGTTGTAGTTAATGCTTTGGATAGATATGATCTAGAGCAGTTTTTGAAGTAAAAGGACTCTAAGATTTGGAGATTTAGGTGAAAAAAAACAATGGCCAAAAGCGCTACCTTTCTTGAGCAATTAGCAGTGCATATTCGCTTTCATGTAGAAGTAGTGAGTCAGCGTTCGTCAAGCAGAGTGCTTTCCTGAGCTTAGCACAAGTAACACAGCTAGTAGTTCAACAAAAACAGAAGGAGATGTGGTTAAAGGAGGTGCAAAGAATCAAAAGTGAAGTCGAAAAGAGATCAAAGCATTGATGAAAGGAGAATTAGGTATTGCCAAGCTCTTTTTATTATTGATACTAGAGCGGGAGATAGTTGGAATAGTGGCAAACCCTAAGGGGGAAGGTCTAACTTCTTGCGGAGTAGCAAGTCAGCTACGTGTATCTGTACAGATAGAGATGTTCTTGTTCTCGAAAAAGAGAGAGAGCCTTGATTTGGACTAATAACCAATGGCACCAGTAAAGGTCAATTTGGAAATTCGCAATTTCCGGCAATGAAAATGCAATTGAAACTAGCTGCGCTTATACCCCAAAAGTACCCTTCCAACCTTTTTTTAGGTTTTGGTTTGTTTTGGGTCATACCTTATCAACAAGGGGCTTCTCTAACACTCTATTTTCTGGAATCAAAGAAATTGGGAACTAGAACGTGTATGGTAGGATATGGGCCTGCTGATTTGAGCAGAAAGGGCCCTATCTATAAAGGTTAAGTTTCTCAAAAATTGAAATATTCAATGCGGGGAAGTGACAGCATGGGACATGTTTTCAGAAGAACAAATGCGGAGGCACATTTCTACAGTTTGTGAGGATCTTGATACAAGACTTGGTGGTATTCATTGCAAAGAAGTCACCGAAGTTGGTAAATATAAAGGGCCTTTTATTGTACTTGAAATATTAGAATAAAGATCATGCTTCATACCATACTGATTTTGGAATTAGTACAAAAAGTGCCTGAAGGAATATCACTAAATTGGGATGGAAATATGTGCTAAAGGCCAAAAAATCAGGATTGAAAAAAGGGTTGAAGAAAACCAATTGAGCAAGCCCCGCAGCCACATCTTGCTCCCGCCCCTTACTACTCGTGAATTGCCCGGGCCTCGGTCCAAACAAACCTACAAAAAGTGAGGATCTCACCCATTCGTACCCCTCTTATACGAATAGGCGTAACTTTCTCTTAATTTTACTATGCTTCACAGCAGAACTTTCTGTTGCACTGTTGTGCTCCTTCAGAAGAGAAGGAGGCATCTCTACATGCAAGGCGGTAGTCGGCACCAGCGAACATGAAGGACGGATGAACTTCCAAGTTGGTCCCTTGTATAAGGTGCGGACAACTCGTAGATGCGTTGGCACCGGGTAGCCAACACTCGCTCTCTGCTGCACAGACTGACTCCCTATGAAGTCTCATCCATTCAATAGGTAAGAAAAGTCATCTTTCGATGAGGCTAAATATTTTGATATGGAAAGGTAAGAATTCCATCAACTTCGAAATCCCCAACCCTTTCGCCATAAGTTGGAGAAGCCATACCAAAACCGGCTACAATGCGACGGGCGCGCGCATCAGATACAATCAAAATACAAAGAATAGAGATTCATTTAAGGTGCCTCATCGACTTCGCTCTTACCGCCTATGTGTTTGAAGCATGGTCACTTATCGAATATGTTAAGCATGCCTTGACACTCCGTAGGACTGATAGAGGGTGGTCTCACAGATAGGGAATTAACTCTGCTTCAGGAAGGCGACAGATATGGAATGATCAACTGGCCGAAGAGCTATAGGATAGGGACAGAAGCGATGGGTAGAGCATGATCCTTTCTCAACCACTGTGCAATGGGATTACTACATAAATCGATTTATCTACTTGTTCCCGACGGGGAAGACACAAGCGTAGCACTCCGATTTCTATACTAGACACACAACCAGACGCAAACTCTATAAACTCGCTCTTTACACTCGTTTCACTTCCGTTCCACTCGCTGGGTTCTGAGCTCGGAGGATTCACTAGTACGTAGACATCGTTACAACTACCATTCGCTCGTCAATTAATAGAAACACTCCCAGGAAAATATGAAAACAACCAAATAGCAAGCCGACTCAAGGTATTAGGCTTGCTATTCTCTTTTACTGAGGAAGGACATTTGGACATAAGGATACCCTGGATTCATAGGCTACATTTTCCATTGGTAAAAAACCAACCAAGAAGACAAACAAGAGATCAACCTCTAGAATTTGCTCTATCTACTCTTGGAACGTATTAAGAATTATATGGACGGAGCCCTCTTTTCTGAACAAATCGAAGAACCTAATGGATCGAACTTTTCTTGCTGTTTTCGGATAGAAAAGTTCCCTCATAAAAAGAAGATCTATGAACATGCCGATTAGGCCGGTTAGCTACTACTACCAGCTAGGCATCCGCTTACAGAGCAGGATAGGACCGTTGGTCGTGAAGCAACTAATAGACCTCGCACACATACGCCAGTACTAGACCTAGCACAAAGACTAATAAGGTAAAGAAGCGCTACAACTACTAGTTCGACTACTACCAATCCTCAAGCTACCCCAGCTTAGCTACCTATTTTTGGAGAGCTACTAGTTCCCTGCCCTGATACCCGGTTGGGCGTACAAAGCGAGACCAGGCTAATGGTGGGTCAGACCCGACGCTAGCCTTAGACTAGAGGTGAGGCAAGACTTTCAAAGTCTCTTTCTTGAGTGACCGGAGACCAGTAAAAAGATAGAGAGAAGACAACTAGTGAAAGTTACAAGTGTTCTTGGCTGTACCAACTATTATTATTATATTACTTTTCTTGTGTCTTTTTTCCTTTCCATGAACGCGTCCGTCCGAAACTTGGCTCAACCCCTCCCGCGTGTCTCATGAACTCGACTCAACTATGCTGACTGCGGATGCTAGCTGGTTGGGTTACGACATGTATCTTGTGCCGTGGCGAGATAATCACAATGGAAAAAGTTGGGAGTTTCAGAGAGTGCTGGACTCGATGGTTGGACTAGCTAGAACCTGATGACTAGAATGCTTGGGCGCGCGGGGCGAGAGAGTGGGAATGTGGTCTATTGCACTAAGCGATCTATGCAAGGTACCAAGAATTGTTGCTGCATGATCATTTCATGTTTGGTGAAGGAAGTATTGAGTGATAATCTTTTTGGATGTTCGTTCGTATCGAAACGGCTGAATCAGATTCCTCTTTTGATATTCACCGCAACGCAGCTGTGCGCTGCAATTACTGAAACTACTTCTATTCCTGGCTGTAGTAGTCTAAGCGTTCTTAGCCAGGCGTTCATTCCCTTGTGTTTTCTCAGTGTTATCTCATCCAGCCAGGATGCGTGGACTGCTTGTATCAATTCGATATCATCAAATGCTTCGATCGGATTTAGCATGGGTTCCTACTTTCTATCTTGAGACAGGAGCTAGGGAACCTGGAAGAAGGAATGGTAGATCTTATTGGTCGCTTCCTGAAGACGCCAATAGTGGACAGGCGGGGAAATACCTAGACTCTTTATACGGTAGGGATCCCGAAGAAAGGAAGATCAAACCCCACAAAGGAAATCCAATCCCTAGTCCTGGACCTCCCGGAAAGCTGCAAGCCTTTAATCCTCGATCTCCATTAATCCTTGTACCAGCCATCGTTATACCAAAGATTTGACCTGGTCACCAAGTGAGTGACCTCTTCAAATTTAAGCGCAATAGCAGTGTCGATCTCCTGCTCTTATACCCATTGTACCTTTAAGGTTATTAATAATTTCTGGAAGTACGTACACCGAGAGTTTTCAACATGGCGAAAGGGACACGAAGTTGGACTGTCTTTCACAGACACATGAAGCCCGGCCTACTACGATTCGAGTTGTCCTTACTATTGTTCTGTATCAGCATTTGCCGTTAATAAAATGGGACATTGACAACGCATTTCTTAATGGTGACCTCGAGGAGGCTGTTTACATTTTGCAAGCACCTGGCTTTGCCAACCCGGGGAAGTATCCGGTGTATTCGTCGGACCGACCCAAGCAGCTAACTTCGAGACAACTCAGGGCTCACTTATAGCTAGGCAACGATCCGAAAGCAAGATAGTTTGACACTGAGCAAGGGTATGTGTGCTTCTTTCATTCGTGCATGCATTCCTCACAATAGAGTGGATGTTATCCAATATGGAGGTGCATTCTGCTTTCCTTCCTAATTTCGCGCAATAATTCTATCACGGAAAGGAGAAGGAATTGATAATCAAGTGGGCCCGGTGAAAGTGTTTTTTATTCTCATAAAATGTAAGAGTCCTTTTATTATTAATTAATAACTTTTCATTCAATTCTTATTTAGTACTCGATGGCAATGTTCATACGGAATTCGATCTCCGGGAGGACCTTGCCGAATCGAAGCGAAGGTATGAGTGAAAGCAAGAAGGCATACCAGCCGGTTAATACGAATTTCATATAGTAATTTACCCGCAATCCATAGAGGAGAAAGGGGACAGCTCAAATGGACTTGGAAAAAACCTCAACAGGAAAGCAAAACTAACCTTTCACTCCCCACTCTCTCCTGTGCAATTTGTTCGGTCTCTGCTTCAGCCGGGAAGACGGCATTTCCTATTTCCGCTGCCTAAAGGCTTTGTGGTAGTTTTGAAGTTATCTGTAAGTATAGTGATTGCCAAAACCGTTGTATGTATTCGGAGAATAATAAGAAAAGACGGGTGTAGCTTTTAGAGACTATCCTCTGCAGCTGTAGCTACGTGGAAGCCAGCTGCTTAAAGACAAGCCCCCTAACCTTACCGCGATTCCAATGCTAAAGAAAGGGAATCCGCTCTTACCCTGGTAGGAATTTACAGATTGACAGTTAATGAATCCTTATAATAAAGGTTCTGTCCTAGAACGATGGCTACGAACTACGCGAACGGAATTGAATTGACTTGGAACTGTGAATGTACTGAAAAAAGCAAGGACTCCTCTTGGTGCGCAAACACGACATCCAGAAAAAAATAGGATATCCCAGCTTTCTTTGCAGTGAGGTTAGCAGGTCCGTTCTTTCCTTTTATGCCGGTAGATTGAATACCGGACGGGGTAGAAGGTTCTGTTCCTATTGAATCAGATCTGGCATTAGTTGGAAAATCAAATAGGATATCAGATATTCCGACTACAGGAAAGAGAGCACCAGATAAGTCCCAAAGACTATTCTCACTGGATTGAATTACATCAAACCTTCCTCCCGTTCACGACGCAGCCATACAGAGAAGTCACTGCCGTCCCTGTAGTCAGATCTTTCTACCGGGAACTCCGACAAAGAACCGGGCATCCAAAATCCAGAATGGACCAGTTCAGCACTTGAGTGAGGCAGTAGATTCCAGGCTGCATCTCCAAAGTCCAAAGATCGTCTTCAAAGGCAAATCTGTAGAAGACCAGCCAGAGGAAATATAGGAAGCGAGGGGGGTACTCCGCTCCGGATAACGAACAATACGCCCGGTGGAAAGCAAGCAGCAAGTCAGTCTGCGCATAGCATACTATCTCAGTTCTTCTCCTTTGACGGACCGGTCGAAGGGGAATGCGAGAAAGACAGCTGAGGCAAATGCCACTTACTTATCTTTTCAATTCTCAGATCTTTCTTTGGTTCTTAAAGATATGTCTCCAGCCCCGGCCTCTCTAATCTCATCTATTGGTTGGAGCTCTCTTCGGGAAAGAGTCTAAGCTGCCCGCCCATTTATTCTTCCATTTAACAAAGAAGATCTTAGTGTAGCAAGCAAGACCTTATCCTATAATGTTAGGCGGGGTGCCTTCTTTTCTCTTCTATTTAGCAAGCTACTGAGTGGCGCTCCTTGGTCTATTGTCTATCGATGTCCTGCCCCACCTCTCTTTAGTGCTTTAGTTAGTTTTGAGAAACCTGTACTGAGGCCACTTCTTGGCAGGAAGCAAAGGTGAGAGGGGAACGAACTCATGCTAATAGTCTCGGATATGGCTCAGACTCCTTCGGAACCTCGCAACGTCCAGCTGAGCTCTACTATTAACTAATGAGACTTAAATAGATAGAATAAAAGTACCAAAAAGTGTATGCGAGTAAGTGCGAAAGCTTTTGCATCTTCTTTTCCGTCTACTAATTTGAGCTCTTCCTGTCGATCAGTGCGACTCCAAAATCCACATAAATGATGTGCCCTTTTTAGCGCAGTTGCAATATGCGTAGTTGCAAAGCGTGAGCTAGCCTTGTCGCATTTTCAATCCTCTCTGTTTCGGATGTCCATCCAATCTCTGATTCCAGTCCATAACTTTCTTGAATCTAGCTCCTGTTGCTCTTCTCTGGCTAGGATGTCACTTATATGGCTATCTCTTCTTATGAAGCAGGGGGGGAGGGACTAAGGCCTGTAAAAGAAGTCTCGATTATACGACCTAATCCGGCTTCCCGTCAAAACGCGCTTCTGTACAGCTCGCCGACCTAAAGTGTGGTGCTATTGCTAGTTGCCCTGCTGTATATTGAGTCCCGTCTTCGCTGTCTAAGAAAGTCTACATGGCGGTATGTATCATCCTATCAGTCTATCTTTCTCAAAGTCTAGGGTTTGACCATCTCCTATGTGCGCTACGATCGTAAGAAATTGCTGTAGTAGACCTTTTATTTCACGCTTCGCCCGGTTTGTAACTAATGATTGTGGCCGACCGGCCTGTTCTAGTTTTCAATTTGGGTAAAGGTTGTTTATTTCTTCGTTAGGCAATATCGTTGCTAAGTGTGCGCATGTTCTGGTTAATGATCTATCAGCTTGTTTGGAGCCCTATTCTTACTGTCCTGAGAATTGCTCTGGTCTAATTTGCGCCTGATTGGACTCACCATGGATTTCATAGGTTTTTTCCGTCAACCTTGTTTCCACGGGTAGTTCAATTTCCGTACCTGTTCATGGTAGTATTAAAAATAGGAGACGTTGCAGTAACTGTGTTTGTTGGTAGCCTCCCCATTCTATGTGTTAGTGTATTTATCTTCTATATATATTAGATGTTCTAATCAGAGGAGTAAGGAGAATGCTCGCAAGCATTCGCGTCCGCCACCGAAAGGTATTCGTCGGTCCTCACGGGGCCAGAGGATTCCAGTAGTGAAATGAGGAGATGAAAAGGCGGCAGGACCACTACTCCCTAGACCGAACTTCAGTACTTGACTTATCCACATCTACTTTCCCTAGTCCCAAGAAATGCCCTACCTCAGCTGAAACTAATACTCTCTAGCCCTATTGTACTTTCCTAGTTTGGTGAGATTCGAGGTTACCCAATGCTAGTCTCCTAGTGCAAGAACTCCTACCTAGTCCTCTTTTCCAACGAAGAAGGCATAGGCGCTACGCCCCAAATCAATGACCTATTCTCCTACTTTCAATATCCTACCATTTGACTTCACACTCATATGCCTATTCCAGTCCCAAGCGCCCTAGTACTCATGAATACCTAGTTGACTTACTTTACTAAGCGTATACCGAGATAACTTACACATGTCAAGTAGTTCAAGGTTTCGTACCAGAGTTGGATTACTGGATACTATCTTAGTATGGATTATGACGAGACTTTGTATGTATTATAAAAGCCTCGAGCTTAGTATACCAGAGAATAAATTGACTTGTGACACCGTGAGATTGGTTGGTCTATTCAAGACTCATGACTAAAGTCTCCCTGCACGCGTCTTAAGTACCATTAATAACGGGGCATCCATTCTGTATTTACTGTTTCTGTGGTTCAGTAATTGAGATCTGAATCCATTCACACCGACACGTTAGAGACAAACATGTTCCTATTATCCAGTTCATTCTGAGACCACGCAGTCCACACCGAACAGCATACAACTGTCAGATGACTGTATAATTAACTCTGTTTAGTACTGATATAGGGCTTGGCTCGACTTGAACCATACCCGTATACGCTCCTAGTTAGGACTTAGCCTGCTATTATCTTTCCCAATAGGCTACCGGGGGTAAATTCATTCTAGTGCGATACCAGGATTAGGTCTTCGTCAGACATTTACTTAGTCTACTGCATTTCGGAAATGCATGAAAATACACATGCGATCCATAGCATTAAAGGAAATCAAGCAATGGAAATCGATCCTTGTTTCAGCGATGTGTTATAGGGACGTCTCGCGATCTTGCTTAGAGAGTACGTACGGGAACATCCAATCGAGTGCCTAACCTTGGGTGCTCCGATTAGACTGAGCCTAGCTAGCCGCGCATTCACAATATCAGAAATAGTAAGAGATGATCTCATTAGAGAGAAGTGGGCTATTATACTTTCTTCTTACCTAGCTATTTCACCGCTGCGCGCCTTTCTCATTGCTCTAAACTTAACACTTCCGGCTTGGTCAAGAGAATATCATAGATAGATGCAATTTGGAAGTAATGCTTTGTACTTTTTTCTGGGGTAGTGACCTGTGTCCCAAGGAGTCCTGCTTGAGCTTTGCATTTCATCTAAACCGTAGTTGCATGAATGTTCTACCCAACGGACAAATGAGAAAGATGGATTTTAAGCTTGAGAAAACTCCGGCATTGGCTTTGTAAATGCATAGGTTCAGTAAGAATACTAATAGAAAAAACCTTTTTAATGCGTTTTCGGGTCATGGGTAGCTCGACTCCGCTGACTATGTCCCATCCTTACATCCCTCAGATCTGGCTAAGAAAAGTAATCGTCATCCAGATTAGATTCTTTTTTTTTTATCAGTTTCTGATCGATCAGAGGATATGGTACTCTGCCTAAATAGAAGAGACAGATGACGAATAATAGAATACGAAAGACTTCTTTGATAGCAAGATATGTCATAGAGGGAAGGCCTCGGAAATCCTACTCGCTGCGCGCCTTTTGCCTTGCTTCGCTATTTCAACACCTGAGCTAGAGGCAGTCAGGGTCATTGAGGCTTCTTTTCGAGCCTGGTCAGTTAGTATTGGGCTGGGCCTGAAAGACGAGTGTGTGTGGTGAATGCTTCTTTCTCAGCTTGATTTACGGAATTCCTGATTTGTTGCAGCATAACCACCGTCCTTAAGTCTCGCTTTTTGAGAATTGCTAAGGCCGTAGGCAAGGCTAGACTGACTTTCTAGAGTGAAGTAAATTCATTACTAAGAATGAAAAGTAAAAAGGAATTTTTTAAGCAGTTGGTGCAACTAGTTATTTTTAACTCGTGTAGTATTCCCTTCTTTGCTTTAGTCTCCTTGTAGTGGCCTAAATCGTGTTCGAGTAGCAGCCGCACTACGCTCCTTTTCATCTTGTGCAACTAGGGCATATGCTCTCCCAAGCCCCGCTGGGAAAGGTTCTATGCCTCGGATTTGATATCTAACTTGTAGGTCTCACCTAGTCTCATTATAAAATAAAAAACTTTATCTTCCTATCACTTCTCCATTTTCTTTCCCGCACCTCCTTATCTTACGCATTCCTTTCCACAGACCAAGTTATACTACTTAATTACTGCCCCATGCTACCTATTCTAGTGCACTAGGTAGGAGAGGGGGACAAGACCTACATTGCTATACCAGAATAAGTTAGTTTGACTCAAAGCTTGCACTTTTCCTTTGATTTAGCCCTTACTTATAAATTGCATGCTTCATTCCATTCTGTAGTCAGTCAATGCCAGTGAATAAACATAATGTGATATATCCATTTCTTAATAGTCCAGGAAATCTGCGGTTAAGGGAAGACTTATCCTCCGTTGCTCTCCTGGAGAGGTATTTCTTTTATTGTAAGCTTTAAAGTGTGATGCCTCTCACTGATCAACCTGACACGCCAAATGTTCATTGGAGCTCTGACAAGGGCCACCAATCCTTCTATCAGTATTTATATCCCACCTACCTTCGCAGGAAAAGAAGTAATTTACCTATACCTGCGGAGAGAAAGAGCCCACACCCAGCACTATGTAAGGTTTCGAATTCACATACATGGGACGAGTGGATGACTCACCAAAAAAATCCACTTACAAAATACAAGAATTACATGACCCTGTCGTGGAAGTTAATGAGTTGCATCATAGATAGGTAAGTCAAAGCTTTAACGTAATTCTGTTCAGAGCAACGATAAGGTCAAACCGTTGATGAGTGTAGCAATAGAGCCGGTCTCCTTCATCTTTTGATTTCCCCTCCTCCTTTGCTTCAAGCATTTCCTCTAGTGAAGCAGGCAAGGAAGATAACGAGTAGGCTAGTAGCCATTCCTACACATCAGCAGCAACATAGGCACCTTAATATAAAGTAGGAAATTCCTTCATCTCAGATGATGTGGGTAAGGTCACCAAATATCTTTAATTTTCCACGGAGCCGAGTTTTCTCTTTTTTCCTGCTGTGGGACGTAAATATAGGCTAAACAACCCCCAGCGCTAAGATAGGTGCGGGTTGTTTCCCTGAACAGCTACCTGAAGGCCAAAAGAGCACGAAAGGCCCTCCACCTAGTAGACCTAGTTCGACAAGACTCGAAAACACACTCTCACAGAAAGAAGGGAAAGCGAACCACAGACCGACTTTTACTGATCTGACATTGCGGTCCATATAGATCGGGAGGATGGCTGTTTGGTTACTTCCATCTTTTATGGAATGTTGATCCACATTGCGGAAAGGAAGAACAAAAAGAAAAGAAGGTAGGCGAGGATAAGGCATCATCAGAGCTTCTAGTTAGTTTACAAGATTCTAAAGAAGAAAGAGCGGTTGGAGAAGGAACAAGTACCACATAGGATAGCGAAATACGTGTTTGAGTTTATTCTCGAGAGACGAGTAGTTGGTGTGTCACTTCATAAAAAAAAAAGACTGGAAAAGCAACGAGACGTGAAAGGTGGTAGAGAATGAGAGTCTCCTAATTATGTGTTTCCTTTCTTATATCTCCAGAGACTTCCTTTTACAGTGAACTTTAATAGATTGACTTGATTCGGCTCGTCCCATTGGAATAGAAAGATGTGCCCCGAGAGAGAATTGAATCGAACTCAGGAATCAAATTTCTTGTGCGGTCATGCTAGCACGTTCACGAATTCACTATGTATGGTTCCTTTTGTTTTTGGTAAGTGCGTATACTTACTTTAAAAAATACGTATATTTACACGGGAGCTCATACAATTAATGCAGAGCGACTTGCTGCATAAAGCATGGAAATTTTTATGGAAAATCCCAACGCAATCGCTTATACGACAGACGAAACCACAATTTCCAATCATTGTTCACTGCAAGAGAGATAAGAGTTCGAACAGTGCTCATCTTTGCCACAGGTGCAAATGTCTCGTCATAGTCAATACCATATGTCTGAGCATATCCCTTTGCCACTAAACGCGCCTTGTAACGTTCAACCTTTCCTTCAGGGTTCTTTTTTATAGTGAAACCCCATTTACACCCGACTGCCTTTTTTCCTATTGGTAATGACACGAGCTCCCATGTTCCATTTTTATCAAGAGCCCCCATTTCCTCTAGCATGGCAGCCTTCCACTTCACGTCTCTCTTTGCTTCCTGCCAACACTTGGGTACACTAACATTGTCCAAAGAGGCAATAAATGCCCCGTATTCCGGTGATATATTCGAGTATGATACAAAATTAGCAATATCATGCTCGAAACCATAACGATTCGGGGGGTTTCCTGCATTACTGCGAGATGATCGTCTCAATGCCACAGAAGGACCAAAGGTAGGAATCATACCACTAGAAGCAGATTCACCTCCAGAATTCAGTGTAACTTCTTCGGAATCTGAGTCAAGTTGAGGCAAGGGACTTTGAGGCACTTCACTTTCATCATTTTCGACCGCCACATCCGGCGGTATAGCACCCTCATCTTCTTGACTTACAATTTGCTTCTTTCTTCTCTTATACACTTGCAGTTCCTTCAACTCCTCCTGAGATTGATTCTCCTTCCTTTGAACATCATCATTGAATTCATCATCTGACTCCTCTACAATTATAGGACATGGGACAGGCTCCACAGTTATCCTGGTTTCATCATTGTTCTTCTCCCCCTCTCGCCTAATGCCACCAGTATCAGGCGAGTCATCAAAAGGAGAGGTAACATCTGAATAATATGGCTCTAGTTCCCGAAACGTGACATCCATGCTGACAAACAACTTCCGTTCTACAGGACTCCAACAAACATAACCCTTCTGAGTAGCAGAATAACCAACAAAAACGCATTTCACTGCTCTGGGATCTAACTTTCTGACAGTTGGTCTATTGTCTTTCACAAAGCACACACAACCAAATACCTTCAATGGAAGGATGTATTCATTCTCCCCCTTCAACATCTCACATGGAGTTTTCCATTCCAACACCTTCGAGGGCATTCTATTGAGAAAATATGCAGCCGTCAGACCCGCTTGTCCCCATAAATGTTTCGGAACATTCATAGAGATCATCATACATCGAGCTACCTCCAAAAGGTGTCTATTCTTCCTTTCTGCAACACCATTATGTGCGGGCGTGTAAGGGCACGTGGTTTGATGATGTATCCCATGAGCTGATAGATACTCCTTCAAAGCCTTATTCGTATACTCTGTCCCATTGTCAGACCTCAATACTTTCACCACTGCACTATACTGAGTCTGAACTGCCTTATGGAAATCTTTGAAACAAGTAAGTGCATCACTCTTATTTTTCATCAAATATAACCAAGTGACACGAGTATAACAATCAATGAAAGTCACAAAATCGTTTTATCCCTTCATAGAGGTTGTGGGGCAAGGAAAGGCCAACCAGCCACAAACCAGATTTTGAAGTTGAAGGTGAAATTCCATGATTGCTTACGTAGGTTGGCTGAACCTAATCGACCCTCTCCTATGCGATTTCATCCGAAAACATAAGACTGGTGCTTCGAACTTAGCACTTTCTTTGATACATATGCTGACGAGCCGCCCGCAGATCCAATTTGGGGCGTGCTTAGAAACTCTCCAGGCCGCAATGTGGTAAGCAAGCCAGTGTTTCAATTGATTTCTTCTTGGTTGGATAAAGTTTTGGCTGGTCGGTTGGATGATAACGCGACAGTGTATGAGAATAGTGATCGCCACTGGTGCACAGTAGCACACATGAAAGAATTGGTGCTTAATCAGCCGTGTTGAGGTTAGTTTACTTTTATTACTTCTTTTCTTGTTCGGCAAGTAGAAAGAAGTTATTTGAAAGTATGCTTTTAGATGTAAAGAAGTATGACAGTACTAATAAATAGTCACCGGTCTTTTGACAAAGAGTCAAACAGTTTTTTGAACCTCTCAAGATATGTCTGTAGGGTGTTCAGGTCCTTTTACGCATTATACAAAGGCACACACCGGTTGACGTGCCTTGGTTTTTCATCAACCCGGGAAGTTTATATTAAAAAAATTTATATAAATTGTGTGGATAACAGTCAGCTTTTTATTGCATTGTCATTTGTGCGTTCCCATCACTAATTCAACACCTTATGCGCAATTATGTAGACAATGATTCCGGAGATGCCTTATACTCATCTTATCAGAGGCGCGCCACATCTATTCTGCGAACAATTTGACTCTGCCACATGGCTATTATTGACATTAGTAGGTGCAGACCACTGGATTTTGGTGGTGGAAGATTTGAAGAACATTAAAATATACTTGTATAAATCTTTTGGTTTTGACCTTGTTGTAGTGCATAAAAATCGAAATTGCTTGCAGGTCTTTCTTTATACTTACATGATTGGATATCCATTTGGTAGGTAACCCTATCTGGAATGATGCTCGTGCGGGTCCGGAATATTCCCAAACAAGCAAATAACACAGATTGTGGACTCTTTTTGGTGCAGTATGCGTATTATATCATAAGTAAAGAGCCTATGCTGTTTACTCAAGTATGTCTTCTTAACTATCATTTAGTATTTTTACTTTATTAGTCCTGTGATGGCATGCTCATGCAATTAATAGGTCATCTGGTTTTTGAGTTGAATGCAGTACTGTTTGAAGGTTTTGCATGTACTTTTTTAGAGCGGATAACCGCCCCCAAACGTTTGTCCCCATGTCAAACCCCCAACGCTTTCCCTTACTTCCCTTCTTTACACACACCTAGCCGACGGGCAGAGTTCATGCCCAGATAGGTAAGGAAGGGGTTGTGGCTTTGAGGTAAACGTAAGCAAGGCGCCGCTAGTCGAAGTACAACGCATACATAGTCCCGGGAGATTAGAAAGCGCCAGTAAGGATAAGAACGAAGATAATCTGCGAGCGAGATAAAGAACCGTTATATCCTGGCATTTATTCTGCTGTCGCGCTAGGAAAGTAGCTTTGTTTGTTTATGCGAGAAAACAAGAATTCCGTGTTTCAGTTAGGTTTTTTTTCTCGTTCACCCAAGTAGTTTATTAAAGAACTTATAAAGTGGAGTTTGACGTGTATGCTTAAAGAGCGCATTCCTTTTTGTGAAAAAAGTAAGAAACCCCGTCAAAATGGCATAAGATACCGCCTCTGTATTTTGCGTATTGATTTTGCGCATTATATATAGTTATGTTAAGAAAGAATATTAATGAAGTAAGGAAGGACATCAAGCAAGCTTTGGACCTCTAGCAAGTAGATGAGCTAATGCGCGTAGTAGGCGATGAACCTTACTATCTATCCGAAAAAGGCTACCCATGAATGAGGGAGGCAGGCTCACTTGCAGGCTATATTAAATAAAGGCTCATCCTCTCGAACTGACTGACTCTCCCTGAAATTCAGTAGGCTGTCAATCAAACGGAAGCTAACTCGAAAGAAATTACTTACATACAGAAGTGTGTAGTGCATAATAGATAGTGTGTAGTGACCGTACGTAAATGACTTATTCTCATAGCAGCGAGCGAAGAAGATGTGGCTTTTTAAAGCGAGGTTATCTATCTTAACGGTTGCACTAAATAGATAGTTGGTTGACCTTCCTTCTCAGTACGTAACAGCAAGAGACAGTTACAAAGCTCTACCTTCTTTGGAAGAAAAGCTTAGGTAGGGCGGGCTTCTTTCTTAAACCCAAGAAGAAAAGCCGGATGGAAAACAAACTCTGGCTAACTCCACATGTATTCACTTCGGTCCTACGCACCACAAGTAAAAAACTCCTTCCCTTCCTTCGTTGGCAGACATATTTTCCTCCATATTCTTCTTCTCATGGCTTTCATGGTCCACTTTGCTTTAATGGAACCCGAACTATTTCAACGTTCAGTGCTTTGATAGAATTTCTCATTAACTAAACCTTTTTCAACTATATGACTCATCACCTTTGCTCCTCCAGTTAGGAAGGAATTGCGTTTCACTTCATTAAATGCCGCAAATCCAGCGGCTGTAAACAAATTGATTCAAAACCTTTTTCAGAAGAATAGCTCTCTTTGCTCTTTCTTGCGCTTCTACCTCCGTCTTCCTATCCGAAATCGTCTTTTATAGAATGGCCTTATGTACTATATAAGCAAATAGGCTCTCTGAAAGTGAGGAACGAGACTGGCCATACTGCCACTTCCCTAGTCACTTTCCTGACTTATTCTTACTCTCTGGCACTAGACTAGGGGGAGTCACTTTGCTCGCCTAATGCTCTTCCTTGTCGAAGGTCCAGTACAGTAGGTAGCAGGCGTCAACGTTTTGGCTCCCGAGCGAGAACGAGAAATAGGCGATGCACCAATCAAATATATATAAGGTCAACTATATTATGTGGAAAAGGTTCCCTTCTTCACAAGGTATTTCATCTTGTACCTGTCTTTGCTAGTCATACCATTAGCCTGTACACTTCATTCACTAGAAGAAAGTGAGTTCAGTTAGCCGAAAGAAATCAATTGAAATTATATCTTCTCTTTATGCCTTAAAGCAAAGCAAATCATAGGTTCTATCTCAGAGTCAGACCTGCAGAAAAGCCATAAGGAGCCCAAGGCAAGGACGACGCACTTTACAAGCTAGCCGCTGCAGGCACCCTATATAAGGATAGGCCAGTGATCGTAGTAGAAATACCTCGTCACAGTGTGGGAATGGAAGGTAACGAGCAATATAAAATTGTAAATGGGGAATAATGGTCATGATGGGATTTCTTTTCTAAGGCACTACTCCCGTGACTAACTATGTTTCTATTTCTGATAGGCAAGCAACGGAAACGGATGCAAAAAATAGGGTCTCGGTACCTAAGCTTTCGGCTAGAGAAAGACCACGTGAAAAGTCGAAGTAAATAGTGTTAGCTTAAATTCTTCTTTCTTAATTGACCGATGTTCGGTGCTGCCGTAGCTTTATAAAAAGCGGTGTCGTCATCCTTCATTAAAGATAGTCATCTCTCCAGCCACCACTGCGACCAATGCACAGCCTACCCTTGTACTTCCATAGTCCTTGCTGTTGGCTTAGCTTGGTATTGTCACTGCCACCAATCATCTCCTCTTTAAGAGACTCAATCCATGGATCATTGGCATAACTAGCCTTCACTTCTTCAACCCACTGTGGTACTATCTCAGTAACTGCATTCAGCTTCATTGAATTTTATTCTTCAGAGTGGTAAGAAATTACACAGTTGGATAGATAAAGTACCATTTAGATGGAGCGTTCCACCATACCTAGAATAGAAGTTGGAGATACGGCTGTTTTACTTCCGTCTTACTTAGAAAGTGCGTTTAATGGGCGACTCGCCGTATCGGAATCCTTTAATAGATATGTTAAGAAGATAGCACATCCATCCCTTTTCCCTTCCTCTTTGATGTCGTTATTAGAAGACCTAGACTTTTTTTGAGAAATAAAAACATTGCCAGAGTCGGAATCGATGGTTACATACCCTCACCCAGAAGAAGGATATACAGCTTTGTTGGCGTATTCTACTTAGGTTTATGGCTGCCTGGCTGCATAACTTTCCTGAGGATAATTTTCTTCTCACCACATCAACGTTAGAAAAGATAGTTATTTTTAGATATCTTCGATAGGCATGGACCTAGCTCTACAAAGCCTCATTTGAGACTGGTCAATTAACCTGGGCACTCAATTGTAGCTATCTTTTGGGTTTCCGCCATCCTCTTCTTCACACCAGAAGTCTTATTCAAAGCATTGACTGACTCGCGAATTAAGTCTTTCTACATTTTGATAGGAAAGCGTGGTGAAGTAAGAAGCAGGTTCTCTTCTGTCCCGTTCCTTCAATCAAAGAAGAATCCGATTTATTCATTGTTGTTCGGCACCGCAAATAAATGAAAAAACCGCTCCTGCTGGAGCAAGTGCTAGTAGTGCCTTCTCTTAAGAAGAAGCCTATCTCTGTGAGTCAATTAACAACTGACCAAGCCCTTGTTTTCGAATTATTATAGAAAGGTTTTTTGGAGGGGAGCGAGAATAGCGAGAGGAAGGAAACAGATTCGGTGATATGCAATTGACTGATCTTGGATAGGAAGGCGGGAGAGCATCAAAGCCAAAAGTCAAGCTAAACTTTTCTGATGGTTAACAACTTGAAGATGCTACTTTTGATCCCAATTCCAAATAGATGCAAACACCTATGTATGACTCCGCATTCCAAAAGCATGAAGTGAAGCGCATTTGACGCCCAGTCTCAGAAGCTAGGCATACCTTAGCCCTCGGAAGAAGTCTTGGGCTCTTTTTGAGAAAGAGTTTTCTCGCGCCTCTAGTTTTTATTAGCTAGCCAGAAGTCTGCCATATGGCATGCGTCATATCCTACATCTTCCGGTTCCGTAGATTGAATTGATGCGGTCAATTCTTAATTAGAGTTAGCAGATTTGGAGTCGTGATTTCAGCGGTCGTATACCTAGCAAGTAAGATAGAACAAATAAAGCCAGCTTCTCGTGTCTCTTTTCTTAGGCTTGGATCGCTCGGTAGTTTAAAGAGTTTGAGAAGGATTCAAGTAGATTATCAGATTCGAAGTCGTGATTAAGCTTTTGTATACATCCTTTTAGGAAGCACGTCATAATAACTCAAGCCAGTTAGAAGAATGAAGGTAGGTGAGAAGACTTTGAAGCCGATACAGAGTATCTAGTGTTTGAAGAACGCGTATCGTTTCCATAGTCTTAATAAGAGGCAAGTACGAATTGCTTTATCAGGAGTTTAATAAGGTAATTACAGAATGAAAGCACGCTATGTCGTTATTGAAGTTCTCGTTACCAGCTTGTGAGTCGGCTTCAAAGCCATAAATAAGAGTTGTAAGCTACGATCCGGATATAGAGTTTGAGCAGCCCCAGGGGGAATACCTGCAGTAAGTCTTTAATAAAAAGGTATGAAATCCAACGAGCGTAAGAAGCGAGTGAGTCAATCAACAAAGTAAACAACAGCTATAGAAGAAAGAGGAACAACTACTACGGCATGTTTAGATTCAACAACAAAAGACGTTGCGCGCTCGTAGGAAACAAGAGCAATAGCAACAGCAATAAGAGATGAAAGGTAGTAAATCAAAGCTGCCGGAATCGGAAGTAAAAAAAGCAAGTGCGCGACGAGTGTAAGGAAAAGGAAAAAGGGAATCGCCAGTCTCATCGCAGCAATCAGAACAGAACGGAACTAAGCCAAGAAGAACAAGATAAGCTAGCCAAGAAAGAAAACGAGAAGGCCACAGGACGGAAGAAAGACGAGAATGGATGGATTTTGACAAGGAAGACAGTAGGGAAGGTGAAATGCCATAAGCCTAAGGCGAGCAAGTCAATCCGAGAAGTAAAGTAGGCTTTTATTGCTCGTAACGTTAGTAGTTACTCGCTGGCCGCAGGACTGGGCAGTCGCTAGGAGGGAAGGCAGTTGGCCAATATGACCATATAAGAGCTGCACATACCCAGGTAGTGGCAGGCTCCTCTCATTGTTTGAGCGCATTCATTCCCGATCTGAAAACATAGGAGAAAAAGGTGGTACTCCTATTGAACTAGTGCCGCCCGTACCCATGGATTACCGATATATCGATAATTGCGAGGTAAGCTCTCTTAAGCCAGCTCTTATCTTTGATGCTTGAAACAGAGTAACTTTCCCACTACTCAGAAATACGGAAATGCCTCAACTTACAATTCAGATCAAGGTAGATTTTCACTAGACTTCGTGCATAAAAAGAATAAGCCTCCCCTCTTGTGCATTCGCGAATAGAACCAAAGCGGGTCTTTCTGTAACAGCGGATTCTCTTTATCTCTCGGGCTATTTTGAAACCAAATCGTTAGCCTGAGGAAATTCTTTCCCTTATGATTCGATGTCAAAGTACCCGCTCTGATTAGTACATACAGTAAGAAATCTTCTTATGTATTAGATTTAAAATTATATGGGAAATAAGAGTTGGGCTGCAAGCAATCAATCGCTTCTAGTTAGCCAATGCATGCAGTCGAATAGCTCCAATAATAGGAAGTTGGCAAGGGAATCAATTGGTACCTGTAGCAAATATATGAATTAGGAAAGCTTGGTAATTCGCTCCACCCGAGCAAGCTGTTGACCCCTTACTAACTATATATATGAGATTGAAAGGAACATCTCTTTGGGCGCTAGGCAGGCGGCGGACCAGTTTGTTTACCGTGTTCATTCTTTTTGCATTACTTTTTAGAAAAGCAGGGGAATAGGACAAAGCACGCACCTTTCCCATTTCCTGGAATTTTTTGTTGACATGCGTATCAAATAGAAATGCTCCTGAAGTTTGGACGTCAGACTGGGATGATAGGAGGTGGTCACAGTGTTCCCCCAAAGCTCCTCAGGGTTGCTCTTGCATACAAAGTTCTCGCTAGTGAGGGGGCTCTATTCCAAATTAGATGGACTCTTTTTTTAGGTATTCAAGAGGGTCGCAGGATAACATGACCATATCTGCTTACATTGGGATAGAAGCATTTAGCCGCGAATCTCACACAATGCTTTTCTGCTTTTCTTTTTCTCCACCAAGGAAGGATATATCTTTTATAGAGAGAAGCTTGTACCAGGTGGCAAAGGTAGGGCTTTCTCAGACCTCATGAAAGTAAGCCGAGGATATATATATAGATAGGGGACTCCTATTTAATAGAGCTATTGAGCAGATCGTTTTTATTTATTTCCAAGTATACAATGAGAACTATGTGATGCATGATGCGACGATGTATGATCTCGCTAAATAGATTTCGGTTGCTGAGCCCGCGCTTACAAGAAATTGATGGTTCTTCTCATTCCCTTCCCAATTATTTTTGGAAAAAGTAGAAAACTACCCGCTTTGAAGCAGAGAAAAAAATCTTCCAATTACTGACCCAGGAAATTGGAAGTTTCAAAGTATCTACCTACCTTCAACAAAGACTTCACCCACAAAATGAACTTACCACAGAAAGGAATATCCACAATAAAATCCAAAGAAAGAAGCGCAGAACCCACCTCAAACATATATATATAGGGATTTCTAGGTATTGAGGTTCTCAAATAGAATAGAATGCTGAACTTATGAAGGAAAAGAACAAGTCTCAAATCTGCAAATAAATATGGATGTTGCACTGTCAGAATTTTGTTCTTTAAACATGCTATTATGTTAGTATTAAGCGAATTACTTTGACATATGAAACTTATCTTGGTTGTTCCCTGTACCACACGTGTACCAAATGAACTTCAGTGCACCGTGTCCCACTGTACCGGTTTTGGAAGTTTGATTCAATGACTTATACTGGGTACCTATCCTATGCGTGTACTCAACACTGCCCATTGGTACCAGGATCCATTCCATACAATATGCAAATACCAAATTACCGTACCAACTATACTGTACCAGAGCCAAATAGTCTTCACCCAAGTCAAAACCCTCTGGAATATAAACTAAAAGTCAAAACCCTTGAAACTTAAATCCAAAAGCCAAAAAAACCTGAAACTCAAATCTAAAGGTCAGAAACCCCAATGTCCAAATTCAAAAGCTAGAAGTCCTGAAACCAAAACCAAGCCTCCACATGAAAACATAAACCAAAATTTTCCCTAAAAATAAAATTAAATTGAGTTAAAATTATGAAGGTCCTCAATTGGGCCCCGTCAATTAAATCTGGTACCATCAATTGAGTATGGTTTAAGCCAAAAGAATAGACCCCCACATAAATAAAAAATCATTTTAGAGACGATTTTCCTAGCCTATTGCGTACAATTCTTTAGATCCCTTAATCAGAGGTTCTCGTGAGCGATCACGAGGTAATTAACAATAGGGGCTTGCGCCTATTGGAAAGAAAGGACCCGCAAAATTAATAAACCCCTTTAAGAAGCGACTTTCGTTTTGGTTCTCTTGTTGTCAAGGGAGTCCAGTACAGAGATCGAACCTTAAGGGGGGTGAATCTAAGGCGTTTTCCTTTTTCTCGAGGGAGCCCATTCTATCCTTTGAGAGAATGACAAAAAAGCCCATACAGATTCTCTGGCACGCCCGGTGGGACCTCTTTCTCCTCTCATCTCTGGGGTTTGAAGGATATAATGTAAAGGCTATGGGATGTCGTTAAAAAAAAATAATTGCAAATATCAAAAGCCCACCGCGTGCCACACAGATTCTCTGGCACGCCCGGTGGGACCTCTTTCTCCTCTCATCTTTGGGATTTAAAGGGTGTAATGTAAAAGCTAAGAAAAATCGTCCAAAATTTTTTTAAATACTAATGACTTCTTGTGGAGTGTTATTCTTTGCAGAAAAATATTCTCGATTGAATTGTCATCACATTCACTGGGGCAATTCTCTGGGGCAGACATCAAACGGCCTAAAGCTTGGTGAAAACAAGGCGGAAATGAAGTGATATTCTTTCAAACAAACGGTCGCCGCAAACACTGGGGCAACTCTTTGGGACAGACCCCCATATCATAAAGCATGGCGAAATCGGAATGAAGAAAAAAGAAGTAGAAATGGAATTCTCTCAAACAATTTGTCACTGCATTCGCTGGGACAGTTCTTTGGGGCAGCCGTCATATATCCAAAACATGGTGACTCAAAATAAAGATCCAATCGACTACAAGCAAACTCGATCGATTTGGTACTTCTTTAACTTCATTCTTTCTACTTTCCTTGTTTGAATGAATTGGGGCAATGTTTTGTGAAACTTAGGGGTAGAATAAAAAAATAATAATAAATTAAAATAAAATAAAAAAATATAATAATAAAAATGAAATGAAATGATAAATAACAATAATCATATAAAAAATAATAATAATAATAAATACATAAAATTTTATGTATAAGATTGCATCATGACACTTTTTATTTTTGTTGCATATAAAAAATGTGTGCGTGTCGCATCATTTGGTCACATTTAATCCATATAGTTTGCACCAAAAAAAAAAAGAATTGAAGAATTGAATTGGAAATTGATTGAATGTGCTTGTATGGTGCTTGAATTGAAAATTTAACAAAAGAAAAAAGAGTGTATTCATGCGAAAATATTAAAATGAAAATGGTAGTCAAGGTTGTTTACAAGGGCATTGGATTTTAAGTAGTCTTTAGGTTGGTTTGTTGTGCCAATGGACCGAAAGGTTGAAGATTGAAACTGATAGGACTCAAAACTTGGTTGCTTATAGTTGTTAACCGCTGTTAGCCAAAGTCATAACCTTTTGCCGAGTGAACAGATTTGTGCTTTACACGTGGTTTTGTTCAAAAGGGATATCATTAATGTGTGTAAACTTGTTTTGAGTCTTGGCTGATGTTGCTTTTAAAGTGCTTGGTACACCAACGAGCAAACTTAATCGGACTTATCAAATAGTGTGATCATGAGGGTGCTTTTGACAATAAGAGACAATGAGCGGTTCAACCACAAAAAAAAATATTATTTTCTTTCCCGTTGTTATGTTTACTTTATGCAAAAAAAAACAAAAAAAAACAAAAAAAAGGGAACTAAAGCGGTGCCTAGTTGATGGCTAGGCGGGTAGTTATAGGATACTTGTGCCTTGCGGGAGACCCAAGCGCCACATAATTCTGACTACCCTTTGTCGCAATATTTATGCCCTGCAGCAATATTATTTTCTTTTATGTTGTTATGCTTAATTTATGTTTAATTTATGCAAAAATGGGAGAACCGCTCACTTGCCGCTTATGTCTCTTGCGTAAAACCCTAAGGTGAGTAGTCACCCACACTCAACTTACACAATAGATTGGTGAAAATTTGATTTTTTTTTGGAAGACTCAAGGCTAGTTGACACTTTGATGAAATTCTTTACAAAATTGTGGAAAGTGTGGAAAAGAACGGGCAAATAAAATTGACTCTACATGTTGTTTAATAAAGAGAAGCTAGAGTCCTTAAAGTCGAAATTGAAATCCTTAGGACCAAGTGTTACACAAACTCGTCTAAAGGGTACTTAAGAGTTCAATCCTTTGAAAATAAATTACGATGACCATTTGCATTGTCTTGAAGTGTGAAAACCATACTTGCACAATTAATCAGTTTCTCAAATCTTGCAATCATTTAGGAAGTTTGAGTTCAAATTTTGATATTACCCAAGTGCTCATAATTCTGCATATAATACATAAAAAGAAGGAAGACAATTGCATCATTTAGGACCATTTAATCCATGTAGTTTGCATACAAATGCGTGATGCTTCGATCAAAATTTTGACCAAATAAACACAAAATTTCAAGATGATAATGATAATTGGTAAATAAACAAAAGAAATTTAAAAGGGATTCAGCAAAATAGTGTGAGATGGAGTTGCTTGAGACATTAAGCATGTATTGCTTAATGTTTCGCGTGAAATTTGCTTAGTCTCGCACTCAATTTATATAACAAATCGGCAAATAGTGTGAGATGGAGTTGCTTGAGACATTAAGCATGTATTGCTTAATGTTTTGCGTGAAATTTGCTTAGTCTCGCACTCAACTTATATAACAAATCGGCAAATAGTGTGAGATGGAGTTGCTTGAGACATTAAGCATGTATTGCTTAATGTTTCGCGTGAAATTTTCTTAGTCTCGCACTCAACTTATATAACAAATCGGCAAATAGTGTGAGATGGAGTTGCTTGAGACATTAAGCATGTATTGTTTAATGTTTCGCGTGAAATTTTCTTAGTCTCGCACTCAACTTATATAACAAATCGACAAATAGTGTGAGATGGAGTTGCTTGAGACATTAAGCATGTATTGCTTAATGTTTCGCGTGAAATTTTCTTAGTCTCATACTCAACTTACTCAAATAAATTGGTTAAGATCGTGGTTGACATCTGACCAAACTAAACACCAAAATTCAAACTTAAACACTTAAAATTGTGTGTTATAGTTTACCTTGTAGAAATCTGGTACTGTGTTGCCCTCTCTTTGTTTTGCAGACACCCAAAAAAAAATGAAAGAAGAAGAAAGATTAAAAAAATATATAAATAAAAAATATAAAAATATATATATAATAAAATAAAATAAAAAAAGAAAAAGAGAACTTTAAAAAAGTATAAATAAATAAAAAAAAAGAAGAAAGAAAAAAAAAGTGAGCTTTAAAAAAAAAGAAAAGAAAGAAACTTAAAATTAATAAATAAATAAATAAATAAAAATGAACTAAAAAAGAAAAGAAAAAAAGAAGAGAAGAAAAATAAAGAAAGGAATAAAATTTTGAAACCGAAATCAGAAAACCAAGTTAGAAATAAAAAATATATATAAAGAAAGAAATAAAATCTTGAAATTGAAATCGAAAACCTAAGTTAGAAATAAAAAAATAGAAGAAAAAGAATGAAAATATAAACACAAAAAAAATGTAGAAGAAATGAAGTGAGATAAAGAAGAAGAAAGAAAAGAGAAGAATAAATAAAGAAAGTTCAGAACCTCGTCAACAAAGTCAAGGTAAAATTGAAATTAAAACTAAATTCATATTTGAAAAACCAAATAAAATCCAAAAAGTCAAATAAAATTGAAATCAAAATTGAAAACCAAGCTCTAAAAAAAACAGAGAGAGAGAAAGATAAAAGGGGTTGATGGTTTTCTTATCAAAGAAATAAAGCGCCAAAATCAAAGTCAAAATCTGGAAGTTAAAAATTTTGAAATAAAGAAATAAAGTCTAAAATTGTAAAAGCACACACCCCGAGAGAAAATGTGCAAGGAAATCAAAATCAAACCCACAGAAATAAAGAAATGAAACTTGAAATTACAAAACTGAAATTTTAAAAGAAAGGAAACCAAAACCAAACTTAAAGAAATAAAAAATGAAACTTGAAATTACAAAACTCAAATTTTAAAAGAAAGGAAACAAAAATCAAACTCAAAGAAATGAAAAATGAAACTTGAAATTATAAAACTCAAATTTTTAAAGAAAGCTCAAATTTTGAAAGAAAGAAAATCAAAACCAAACTTACAGAAATAAAAAATGAAACTTGAAATTACAAAGTTCAAATTTTGAAAGAAAAAATATCAAAACCAAACTTAAAGAAATGAGAAATGAAACTTGAAATTACAAAACTCAAATTTTAAAAGAAAGGAAACCAAAACCAAACTTAAAGAAATAAAAAATGAAACTTGAAATTACAAAACTCAAATTTTAAAAGAAAGGAAACAAAAATCAAACTCAAAGAAATGAAAAATGAAACTTGAAATTATAAAACTCAAATTTTTAAAGAAAGCTCAAATTTTGAAAGAAAGAAAATCAAAACCAAACTTACAGAAATAAAAAATGAAACTTGAAATTACAAAGCTCAAATTTTGAAAGAAAGAATATCAAAACCAAACTTGAAGAAATGAAAAATGAAACTTGAAATTACAAAACTCAAATTCTTAAAGAAAACTCAAATTTTGAAAGAAAGAAAATCAAAACCAAACTCATGAAACTAAAATTGAAACCTAAGCCTGTTCTCACAAGAAGACCGACTAAGATGGTCCCGAGAACCGACTCTTATTAAGAAGACCGACTAAGATGGTCCCTAGGGTCGTTAAAGAACCAACTCTTATTAAGAAGACCGCCCAAGATGGTCCCTAGGGTTGTAAAAGAATCTACTTTCACAAGAAGGCCGCCCAAGAGGCCCCGAAGGTTGTAAAACTCAAATTTTTCTCACAAGAAGACCGACTAAGATGGTCCCGATAACCGACTCTTATTAAGAAGACCGACTAAGATGGTCCCTAGGGTCGTTAAATGACCAACTCTTATTAAGAAGACCGCCCAAGATGGTCCCTAGGGTTGTAAAAGAACCAACTTTCAAAAGAAGGCCGCCCAAGAGGCCCCGAAGGTTGTAAAACTCCATTTGTTCTCACAAGAAGACCGACTAAGATGGTCCCGAGAACCGACTCTTATTAAGAAGACCGACTAAGATGGTCCCTAGGGTCGTTAAAGAACCAACTCTTATTAAGAAGACCGCCCAAGATGGTCCCTAGGGTTGTAAAAGAATCAACTTTCACAAGAAGGCCGCCCAAGAGGCCCCGAAGGTTGTAAAACTCAAATTTTTCTCACAAGAAGACTGAATAAGATGGTCCCGAGAAACGACTCTTATTAAGAAGACCGATTAAGATGGTCCCTGGGGTCGTTAAAGAACCAACTCTTATTAAGAAGACCGTCCAAGAGGTCCCTAGGGTTGTAAAAAAAAAAAACTAACTTTCACAAGAAGACCGCCCAAGAGGTCCCGAAGGTTGTAAAACTCCATTTCACTCTCACAAGAAGGTATGTCGTTGCCCCGAGAGCTTACCAAAACTATCTCAAACAAAGAAACACTCTCTTTCTTCAAACGAAAATCCTCATCCTAAACCAAAACTAAAACATCGTACAACTTAATAATCGCCTCAATAAAGCCTTCCATAAAACTCCAAATAAAGAAAAATTTCCCTAAACTACCAATAAACCAAGACAAAATATCCAAACTCAACAAAAACCATATTAAAGGGAAAAAAAAACAAAGTACCTTAGATTTAATAAAAACTTAGATAAACCTTTCAACGAAGACCTCAACAAAGGACATGGACCTCCTAGATTCACCGTGTCACCACCATTCGCATCACCAAATTCGTTGCAAGAAAGCATCACCAAATCAACCATGATGGGACAATAGTCAATGCTCAACCACACCGGGGCAAAGTCCAGGTTTGAGCCGCACTGAGTCAACGCCGGGGCAGCTGGTCAAAATCAGAGCAATTCAACACCGAAATAAAGGCCTACACTGGGGCACCAAGTCAAAACCAGAAACATTAAAACAAAACCGTAAAGAGAGAACAAAAAACCCAATCAAACTCAAGTCCCGACAAAAACTCAACAAAGCCATGAGGTAGCAAATTCGACAAGGTGAGAGGGTCAAGGATTAGGGACCACCAGAGCATGTCGTTCTGCTCAAAATCCTCACAACATGCTCTGGTGGGGGGCATTTGTTTGACCCTAAATTTTGATGCCAATTGATAGATTTTAATAATTCCATAAATACCCAATAAATCAGATAAACCTTCAACCGACTACGAAAAATACCAAATAAACTCCAAAAATACCACAAAATTACCCAAAAATTCCCTGAGATTTATAGGAAATTATGGAGGCATCAAAACCCCAAAACCATCAACCGAAACCTCCAATTTTGCATAAAACCCCCTAAAACCCACAAAATAAATAAAATAAATAGGAGGGCTATTTGGCAAAATAAATGATACCACTGGGTTCTCCATATTTTTGTGAGGTTGCACACAAAATATCATGCCAAAAAGACATCAGGAAAGGGTCCAAACAATTTATTTTGGATCAGCCAATTTGGAAATTCAATTAAAAGGACAAAATGGAGGTGGCCAGTCTCCTGGAGAAATGGAGAGGAGCGAAGGCGCTGGGTTTTGAACGCCTTCCTTCAGAGAGTTTTGCATGGGCCTGGTGCGTGCACCCATAGGTCATTTGGATGGGATTTCGTTGCGTTGGTCTATGTGAACCGAGAGTAGACAGAGAAAAAGAGGAGTCTCCTTCCCCAACTGACTCTCGTTAAAGCCCAAGAAAAAGAAACAGAAGGGAGGGGCGAATTGGAAATTTTTTTGGGGAGAAATTGAGAAAGAAATCGAGAGCAAATGGAGGCGAAATCGAAGAAGAAGACCGAAGCTTGGAGCAAGAAGAGAAGCGATCAACAATTCTCCATTGAAGATCGTAGCTGCAGAGAGGGAAGGGAGAGAGAGAAGTAGGTTTAGCTAAATTGAAAAGTGAGAGAGAGAAATTGAAGTGTTGCTCTGTCGTTGTAAAAAGAAGAGAACAAGATTGTATGCGAATTTTGCGTAAAAGGTAAAATCTGATGCATCTTGATGATGATTGCGCAATGATTGATCGATTTTGTGTTGATTTCGTAATTTTCTTGATTTTGGATTCGGTTCTTTGTTATGAGATTGTAATGATTATTGATGAGATTGTGCTTTGTCTTCTTGATTCTTGTATAGAGTTTAAGCAAAGAATTGACCTGATTGATGATAAAATTTAAGATCGAATAAAGAATACAAATCAATTATGTAAATCGTGACACTTGAGTATGACCATGATCTGATCCGTCTTTGTCAGAATCGTAAACCAACTGTTTCTTGTTTGAATAAAACTAGGTTTGATAAAATGCAGTCTCTTTGTCATTCATGTTAATTATTGCTTGGGTCTATGTGTAGATTAATTGAATGAAAAGCTATTGAGGCCGATTGTTGTTTTCAATTCTGAATAAATCAGAATTTAATGGAAACTTTCTTAAAATTGACACAATATGTAGTTGATTCAGTTATCATAGCCTTCTATTTAAATTAAATGCAATAAGGCATTGGATATGAGATGGTATTTGTATGTCGATGAAAGAATATGTATAACCAGTCCATATTGAAGTACCAAATTGATACTGTTTATTGAGCTTCACCTCAATTCCCTTTCTTTCTCTTCATATCATAAGATAGAACGCCGTTCTATCTCCCCTTGTTACCAACCATCAAAGCCTGACTGAGACGCCGTCTCACATAGTCAGAATTTGATGAAATTCAAATCAAATTATCACCAAAAACAAGGGGAGGTGCTGTCCAATTTTCCCCAGAAATTGTGCATAATTAAATTAGTAAATAAGTTGGTTTCTCAGGGTCTATTGCGTAAAATACAGAATTTCATATCCTAATTAATACTGCTTCTTTTCTTCCAACAGTATACCTTGATTTGTAGGGAGCAGTATAATTTGTGTATATATTTGATTATCAGCAATCTGCCTTCATTTTAAAATGAGCAAAAGTGAATGACAATGACGTTGCAATATGACTTTGCACAATATAGTGCAGTAATCATCTTATTGCAATATGATATGATCTTTGCGCACTGAAGTACCTGAATGCACCTTAAATGAAATGTACCTTGCCATTTCTCTGGATGTTAGATATAAGGGGTGTCATGTGAAAGCTAAAATATAATGTAAAGTTTTAAATGACAGTTTTAAGTGAAGTGGTTTTGTACTGTCTCTTTATGAAAATAAGGGTTGGCATACAGAAAAAATGACATTTTATCCTAGCCTGACATTATTTTTCATAATGCACTCGAGGTCAAAGGTTTGTCCACTTCATTCTCTAACGTTTGATGCATACAGGTCCATACTCAGGTCATGTGTAAATTAAAGTATAATGTTAAGTAGAATGTTAGGTCTGACTCATTTGTGAAAAAGGGAAGTTGTGGACTTATATGTAAAATTACTTCATTAGTAACATGGATAGCTTTGATATGATGTATATGACTGTATGAGACTAATCTTCCCACTTTAGAAAATTTAGTATCAAGTGAAATAGCAAATGTAATTGTACTTCAGGGGTATTTCTGGAAACCCCTTTAGAAAGTTCATGTCAAGCTATCTATACCCTAATGAAATGTAACCCAATGATGTCTCCTTGCATGTAGCATAGTGTATCTTTATTGAACTTTACAATTTCTGAGTGAGGTCCAGTTTCTGCATATTTGCAATGTTCATGTTGCCATGAAAAGGTAAGCTACTTCCAGTGATACACTATGTATCTCAAAAGTGCATCTTTTTAGAATATATCAGGAATATGAAAAGTGGCTTGGATAATTTAATATGGATAAGGCACAATATATATACATAAAGAAAAAATAAAGGGATTTATACATGCTGACACGTTCCATTTCACCATACTGACTAAGTTTTCTTTCCTTATGACAGGCATTCAAGAAGCAATTGAAAGACTTTTAATTTTGTGTATGTAATATTGAAACCAATAATTCATAGAGTGTAGTCAATATTTCAAATGGAATATTCTATACCTGATGTTTTGTTATGTTCTTTTCTTTTATAAAAAAATGAGCATGTAGCATACTACATAGATTCTGTATTGACTGAATGATATGGGTACACATGAGCCGTCTGTTCATGACATTGATTGTGTATATAGTCATAAATAGAATAGAATGCTGAACTTATGAAGGAAAAGAACAAGTCTCAAATCTGCAAATAAATATGGATGTTGCACTGTCAGAATTTTGTTCTTTAAACATGCTATTATGTTAGTATTAAGCGAATTACTTTGACATATGAAACTTATCTTGGTTGTTCCCTGTACCACACGTGTACCAAATGAACTTCAGTGCACCGTGTCCCACTGTACCGGTTTTGGAAGTTTGATTCAATGACTTATACTGGGTACCTATCCTATGCGTGTACTCAACACTGCCCATTGGTACCAGGATCCATTCCATACAATATGCAAATACCAAATTACCGTACCAACTATACTGTACCAGAGACAAATAGTCTTCACCCAAGTCAAAACCCTCTGGAATATAAACTAAAAGTCAAAACCCTTGAAACTTAAATCCAAAAGCCAAAAAAACCTGAAACTCAAATCTAAAGGTCAGAAACCCCAATGTCCAAATTCAAAAGCTAGAAGTCCTGAAACCAAAACCAAGCCTCCACATGAAAACATAAACCAAAATTTTCCCTAAAAATAAAATTAAATTGAGTTAAAATTATGAAGGTCCTCAATTGGGCCCCGTCAATTAAATCTGGTACCATCAATTGAGTATGGTTTAAGCCAAAAGAATAGACCCCCACATAAATAAAAAATCATTTTAGAGACGATTTTCCTAGCCTATTGCGTACAATTCTTTAGATCCCTTAATCAGAGGTTCTCGTGAGCGATCACGAGGTAATTAACAATAGGGGCTTGCGCCTATTGGAAAGAAAGGACCCGCAAAATTAATAAACCCCTTTAAGAAGCGACTTTCGTTTTGGTTCTCTTGTTGTCAAGGGAGTCCAGTACAGAGATCGAACCTTAAGGGGGGTGAATCTAAGGCGTTTTCCTTTTTCTCGAGGGAGCCCATTCTATCCTTTGAGAGAATGACAAAAAAGCCCATACAATCTGCACTTTGTGTGAATAATTACAATGTATAAACCAATATTTTAGAAATTATTGACCTCATAAACATATTTAATACTTGTTGTCCCTAATGGGGGCGACTTAAATAAGGTTTAGGCGGAAGCGATTGAGGTTTTGGACCGGTTTGGTATGAACTACCCTAATACAATTCAATTGGTACCCAATACAAGCAAGCACACAAGCAATTCAAGTATAGCAAGATAATGAAGAGAAAAAGAGAGAGAGAAATTGAACACTCGGTATGATTACGGAGTTCCGACCCGCTAGGAAATGCTAGCCTTAGTCGTACGTCTCCGGGAGTTCCGCTACCACGAAAGGGCGCGCTCCGTTCAATTCCAACAAGAACGGGACTACAACTTCGAACCGAATCACCTCGTCACAAGGACACTCGAGGCGGATCGGCCTAACTCGAATGGCACAACGGCCTCAAAGGAGAAGAGCTCTCAACCTATTCCAACCTACACCTAGCGACAATGTCGGGGCGATGGTGTTTGAGGCTACTAAATCTCTCAAGATGGTCTAGCTATGAAAAGCTCAAGTGGGAGAGTATCCCTGTGCTCAAAGGCTCAATTCTGGTCTAATTTTGCAAGACTAGGCTCTTCAAAGAGAGAGAACAAGGGGTGGATATATATAGGGCTCGAAATGAGCAGTTTCCCAGCAAAAACAGGCCACAGCGTTGTACAACGCTGAATAGCGTTATACAACGCTGGAATATGACCGTTGTAAATTCTAACGGCTCTTTAATATAGCCGTTGGTCTGTCAGAGCGTTGTGCAACGCTATTTGCCGTCGCACAACGCAGGAGTGTAAAACCAAAGGAAAGCTCCGACAATTCCGTTGGAAATTGTCAGAGCGTTGCTTGCCACTGAATGGCGTTACACAACGCTAAAGGGAGACAAAAGGAACAACTCTGACAGATTCAACAGAGCGTTGTACAACTCTATATGCCGTCACACAACGCTAACGTTACCCAACGCTGAAAGACGTTGGCTAACGTCTCCAGAGACTTTGCATGTAAAAACAGCACAGCTAACTTGGGATTTTTGTGGCGTTGTGCAACGCTATATGGCGTTGCACGATGGTACTCAGGAAAATTTCCAAGTTTTTAACTGTAGCGTTGTACAACTCTACTGAGCGTTGTACAACGTTGTGACTCAGCGTTGCCTAACTCTATATAGCGTTGTGCAACGTTGATTCACAAAAGTATGAATTTAGCTGTTCTAGCGTTGTGTAACTCTATCTAGCGTTGTACGACGCTAGGTCACAGAAAACAGGATTTTGCTGGTTTATTGAGCTTTTCGCTATCTAGACCATTTTAAGGATAAACAAGGACTAAAGTATACCTTCTATCCTAGTCTAAACTAGCCTACAAGCTCTCTAATGACTTGATCTTGATCTTTCTTAAAGCTTTTATCCAAGTCCTCATAAATTGTATCTTCTTCCTATAAAACTCAAAGAAGATTGTTAAATGCCAAATGATATTGTTTTGCAATCGACAAACTTAGAGACATTTAGTACAACAATACTAAACAAAGAAGATAGATATAGATTATTGTGACATAATGACTTAAAATGAATGCAAAATCTCTTCAAATATTCAAATATACTCAGAATCTGTAAGAGATGCACAATATGTGAATAATTACAATGTATAATCCAATCGATTTAAATAATTGAGCTAATAAATATATTCTACACAATATAAAATGCTTAAATATATATTATTGTGATCAAAGGATTTAAAATTAGTGCAAAATCGCTTGAAATGCTCAAATATACTCAGAATCATTAAAATCTGAAAATTACTTGCCTAATTACAATATATAATCCAATCATTTTGAATAAGTGATGTCAAAACATATTCTAGACAATATGAAAAGCTTAAATATAGATTATTGTGATCAAATGACTTAAAATTAATACAAAATCGCTTGAAATGCTCAAATATACTCAGAATCTGTAAAAGCTACATATTATGTGAATAATTACAATGTACAATCCAATCGTTTTGAATAATTGAAATCATAAACGTATTCTAAAGTTTATAAAGAGCATAAATATAGATTATTGTGACCAAATGACTTAAAATGAATGAAAAATCGCTTGAAATGTTCAAATATACTCAGAATCTTTAAAATCTACATATTATGTGCGTTATTACAATGTATAATGCAATCGTTTGGAATAAGTGAGTTCATAAACATATTCTTGACAATATAAAGATCTTAAAAATAGGTGATTGTGATCAAATAATTTAAAATGAATGCAAAATTGTTTGAAATGCTTAAATATACTAAGAATCGATAAAATCTGCACATAATGTGAATAATTACAATATATAATGCAATTGTTTTCAATAAGTGAGTTCACAAACATATTCTATACTATATGAAGAGCTTAAATATAGATAATTGTTACCGGATGACTTAAAATGAATGGAAAATCGATTGAAACGTTCAAAAAAACTTAGAATCTTTAAAATATGCACATTATGTGAATAATTACAATATATAATCCAATCGTTTTGAATAATTAATCTCATAAACATATTATTGACTATATAAAGAGCTTAAATCCGGATTATTTTGATCTAATAACTTAAAATGAATGCATAATCATTTGAAATACTCCAATATATTCAGAATCTTTAAAATCTGCACATTTTGTGCGTGGTTACAATGTATAATCCAATTTTTTTGAATAACTTAGCTTATAAACATATTTTAAACAATATAAGGATCATAAATATAGATTACTATGGTCAAATGACTTAAAATGAATACAAAATCATTCAAAATGCTCAAATATACTAAAAAATTGTAAACTCCTTATATTATGAGAATAATTAGAATGTATAATCCAATTATTTAGAATAAGTGAGTTTATAAACATATTCTAAACTATATAAAGAGCATAAATATAGATTATTGTGATCAAATGACTTAAAATGAACGCAAAATCGCTTGAAATGCTCAAATATACTCAGAATCTTCAAATTCTGAAAATTTTGTGCATAATTACAATGTATAATCCAATCTTTTTAAATAAGTGAGTTCATAAACATATTTGAGACTTTATAAGAGAGCTTAAATATAGATTATTGTGAACAGTTGACTTATAATGAATGTAAAATCGCTTGAAATATTCAAATATTCTCAGAATCTATAAAATCTGCAAATTATGTGCGTAATTACAATGTATAATCCAATCATTTTGAATAATTGAGTTCATAAACATATTCTAGACTATCTAAATAGGTTCAATATAGATTATTGACATCAAATGAATTAAAATGAATGCAAAATCACTTGAAATGCTCAAATATACTCAGAATCTTTCAAATCTGCACATTATGTTCATAATTACAATGTATTCAATAGTTTTGAGTAAGTAATATCATATACATATTCAAGAAAAAATAAAGAGTTTAAATATATATTATTGTGATCAAATCACTTAAAATGAATGCATAATAGTTTGAAATGTTCAAATATACTTAGAATCTAAAAAATCTGCACATTATGTGATAAATTACAATGTATAATTCAATTCTTATGAATAAGTGAGTTCGTAAACATATTTGAGACCATATAAAGAGCATCAATATAGATTAATATAGATTATTGTGATCAAATGACTTAAAATGAATTTAAAATCGCTTGAAATGCTAAAATATACTCTGAATCTGTAAAATCTGCAAATAATGTGAATAATTATAATGTATAATCCAATCTTTTCGAACAAATGAGTTCATAAACATATTATAAACTATATAAAGATCATAAATATAGATTATTGTTATCAAATGACTTAAAGTGAATGGAAAATCACTTGAAATGCTTAAATATACTCAGAATCTGTAAAATCTGCATATTATGTGAATAATTACAATGTATAATCCAATCGTATTGAATATTTAAGCTCATAAATATATTCTAGAGTATATAAAGAGTTTAAGTATAGAATATTGTCATCACGTAACTTAAAATGAATATAAAATTAATTGAAATGCTCAAATAAACTTAGATCTGTATAATATGCACATTATGTGAATAATAACAATGTATAATCCAATCGTTTTGAATAATTGAGCTCATAAACATATTTATACTATATAAAGAGCTTAAATTTAGATTATTGTGATCAAATAACGTAAAATGAATGCAAAATCGCTTGAAATGCTCAAATATACTCAGAATCTTTCAAATCTGCACATTATGTGCGCAATTACAATGTATAATCCAATCGTTTTGAATAACTTAGCTCAGAAACATATTTGTAACTATATAAGATCAAAATTTTAGATTACTATGGTCAAATGACATAAAAAGAATACAAAATCTTTTGAAATGCTCAAATATACTCAGAAATTGTAAAATGCGTATATTATGTGAATAATTACATTATATAATCCAACCGTTTGGAATAAGGAGTTCATAAATATATTCTAAACTATATGAGATTAATTATAGATTATTGCGATCAAATGACTTAAAATGAAAGCAAAATCGCTTAAAATGCTCAAATATACTTAGAATTTGTCCAATGTGCACATTATGTGAATAATTATAAAGTATAAATCAATCTTTTTTTTAATAATTAACCTCATAAACATATTCTAGACTATATAAAGAGCATATATGTACATTATTGAAATCAAATGAATTAAAATGAATGCAAAATAGTCTTAAATGCTCAAATATACTCAGAATCTTTCAAATCTGCACATTATGTGATAAATTACAATATATAATCCAATAATTTTGAATAATTGAGCTCATAAAGATATTTTAGACAATATAAAGAGCTTCAATATAGATTATTGTGATCAAATAACTTAAAATGAATGCAAAATCACTTGAAATGCTCCAATATACTCAGAATCTTTAAAATCTGCACATCGTTTGTATAATTACAATATATAATCCAATCGTTTGAATTAGTGCTATAATAAACATATTCTAGACAATATAAGAGCTTAAATATACATTATTGTGATCAACTGACTGAAAATGAATGCAAAATCGCTTGAAATGCTCAAATATACTCACAATCTTTAAAAGCTGCATATAATATGAATAATTACAATGTACAATCCAATCGTTTTGAATAATTGAACTCATAAACATATTCTAGACTTTATAGACGAATGATATACTACACTCTGGAGTATTGAGTCCTCATACTCTGAATTTCTGAGCCTTTGGATCGCTTTAAAATATGCACATTATGTGAATAATGACAATTTATAATCCAATCGTTTTGAATAATTAAGCTCATAAACATATTCTAGACTGTATAAACAGCATAAATATATATAATTGTAATCAAATGACTTAAAATGAATGTAAAATCTCTTCAAATGCTCAAATACACTCGGAATCTGTAAAATCTGCAAAATACGTGAATAATTACAATGTATAATCCAATCGTTTTGAATAATTGAGCGCATAAAAATATTCTACACAATATAAAAAGCTTAAATATAGATTATTGTGATCAAATGACTTAAAATCAATGCAAAATCGCTTGAAATTCTCAAATATACTCAAAATCTTTAAAATCTGAACATTATTTGCATAATTACATTTTATTATCCAATCGTTTTGAATAAGTGATATCATAAAATATTCTAGACTATATAAAGAGCTTAAATATACATTATTGTGATAAAATTACTAAAAATGAATACAAAATCTCTTCAAATGCTCAAATATATTCAGAATCTGTAAAAGCTGCATATTATGTGAATAATTACAATGTACAATCCAATCGTTTTGAATAATTGAACTCATAAAAATATTCTAGACTTTATAAAGAGCTTAATTATAGATTATTGTGGTGAAATGACCTAAATAAATACAAAGTCACTTGAAATGCTCAAATATACTCAGAATCTATAAAATCTACAAATTATGTGCGTAATTACAATGTATAATGCAATTGTTTATAATAAGTGAGTTCATAAATATATTCTTGACTATATAAAGATCTTAAATATTGATGATTGTGATCTAATGATTTGAAATGAATGCAAAATCGCTTGAAATGCTTAAATATACTAAGAATATGTAAAATCTACACATTATTGGAATAATCACAATGTATAATCCAATCGTTTTGAATATATGAGCTCATAAACATATTGTAGACTATATCAAGAGCTTAAATATAGATTATTGTGATCAGGTAAAATAAAATGAATGGAAAATCGATTGAAATGTTCAAAGAAATTTAGAATCTGTAAAATATGCGCATTATGTGAATAATTACAATGTATAATCCAATTATTTTGAATAATTCAGCTCATAAACATATTATAGACTATATAAAGAGCTTAAATAGAAATTATTTTGATCAAATAATATAACATGCATGCAAGATCGCTTGAAATACTCCAATATACCCAGAATCTTTAAAATCTGCACATTATGTGTGTGATTACACTGTATAATCCAATCGTTTTGAATAACTTAGTTTATAAAAATATTATAAATGATATAAAGATCATAAATACAGATTATTGTGGTCAAATGATTTAAAATGAATACAAAATCGTTTGAAATGCTCAAATATACTCAGAAATTGTAAAATCCGTATATTATGTGAATAATTACAATGTGTAATCCAATCGTTTAGAATAAGTGACTTCATAAACATATTCTAAACTATATAAAAAGCTTAAATATAGATAATTGTAATCAAATGACTTAAAATGAATACAAAATCGCTTAAGATGCTCAAATATACTTAGAATTCGTCAAATCTGCACATAATGTGAATAATTACAATGGATAAACCGTTATTTCTTAATAATTGACCTCATGAACTTATTCAAGACTATATAAAGAGCATAAATATAGATTGTTGTGATCAAATTACTTAAAATGAATGCAAAATCACTTCAAATCCTCAAATATACTCAGAATCTGTAAAAACTGGACAATATGTGAATAATTACAATGTACAATCCAATCGTTTTAAATAATTGAGCTAATAAACATATTATACATAGTATAAAGAGATTAAATTATTGTGATCAAATGACTTAAAATTAATGCAAAATCGTTTGAAATGCTCAAATATACTCAAAATCTTTAAAATCTGAACATTATTTGCATAATTACAATTTATAATCCAATCATTTTGAATAAGTGATATCATAAATATATAAATGACTTAAAACGAATGCAAAAGCGCTTGAAATGCTCAAATATTCTTAGAATTTGTAAAATCTGCACATTATGTGAATAATTACAATGTATGAACAAATCTTTCTTAATAATTGACCTCTTAAACATATTCTAAACTATATAAAGATCATAAATATAGATTACTGTGGTCAAATGACTTAAAAAATGAATACGAAATCGTTTGAAATGCTCAAATAAACTCAGAAATTGTAAAATCCGTATGTTATGTGAATAATTACAATGTCTAATCCAATCGTTTTAAATATGTGAGCTCATAAACATATTCTAGTCTATATAATGGGCTTAAATATAATTTATGTCATCAAATAACTTAAAATGAATGCAAAATCGCTTGAAATGCCAAAATATACACAGAATCTGTAAAATCTGCAAATTATGTGTGTAATTACAATGTATAATCCAATCATTTTGAATAAGTGTGTTCATAAATAAATTCTAAACTATATAATGATCATAAATATAGATGATTTTGATCAAATGATTTAAAATGAATGGAAAATCATTTGAAATGCTCAAATATACGCAGAATCTTTCAAATATGCACATTATGTAAAGAGCATAAATATAAATTATTGTCAACAAATGACTTAAAGTGAACACAAAATCGCTTGAAATACCCAAATATACAAAGAATCTTTAAAATTTGCACATTATTTGTGTAATTACAATAAATAATTCAATCGTTTTAAATGAGTGTGCTCGTAAACAAATTCTTGCCTATGTAAAGAGCTTAAATATATACATTATCGTGAACAAATGTCTCAAATTGAATGCAAAAATCGCTTGAAATGCTCAAATATACTCGGAATCTATAAAATTTGCACATTTTTAGCATAATTACAGTGTATAATCCAATCTTTTTGAATAAGTGAGTTCATAAACATATTATACACTATATAAATAGGTTAAATATAGATTATTGAGATCAGATGACTCAAAATGAATGTAAAATTGTTTGAAATTTTAAAATATTCTCGGAATCTGTAAAATCTGCACATTTGTTCGAAATTACAATGTATAATCCAATCGTTTTGAATAATTGAGTTCATAAACATATTCTAGACTATATAAAGAGGCTAAATGTAGATTATTGAAATCAAATGAATTAAAATGAATGCAAAATAGTCTTAAATGCTCAAATATACTCAGAATCTTTCAAATCTGCACATTATGTGCACAATTACAATATATAATCCAATCCTTTTGTGTAATTTATATCCTAAACATACTCTAGATAAAATAAAGAGCTTAAATATATATTATTGTGATCAAATTACATAAAACGAATGCAAAATAGCTTGAAATGCTCAAATAAACTTAGAATAAAATATGTACATTATGTGAATAATTACATTGTATAATCCAATTGTTTTGAATAATTTTGCCCATAAACATATTCTAAACTATATAAAGAGCTTAAATATAGAATATTGTCATCAAATAACTTAAAATGAATGCAAAATTAATTGAAATGCTCAAATAAACTTAGAATCTGTATAATAAGCACATTATGTGAATAATTACAATGTATAATCCAATCATTTTGAATAATTGAGCTCATAAACATATTTTAGACTATATAAAGATCTTAAATATAGATTATTGTCATCAAATAACTTAAAATAAATACAAAATCGCTTCAAATGTCAAAATATACACAGAATTTGTAAAATCTGCAAATTATGTGTGTATACAATGTATAATCTAATCATTTTGAATAAGTGTGTTAATAAATAAATTCTATACTATATAAAGAACATAAATATGGATGATTATTATCAAATGATTTAAATTGAATGGAAAATCATTTGAAAAGATCAAATATACTCAGAATCTGCATATTATGCACATTACGTGAATAATTATAATGTATAACCCAATCATTTTGAATTATGAGCTCACAAAAATATTCTAGACTAAATAAAGAGCTTAAATATAGATTGTTGTTATCAAAAGACATAAAATGAGAGCAAAAATCATTTAAAATGCTAAAATATACTTAGAATCTGTAAAATCTGCACATTATGTGAATACTTACAATGTATAAAATCAATCTTTTGAATCATTGACCGCATAAACATAATCTATACTATACAAAAATTATATATAAATTATTGTGATCAAATGACTTAAAATGAATGCAAAATCGCTGAAAATGCTCAAGTATACTTAGAATCTGTAAAATATGCACATTATGTAAATAATTACAATTTATAAACGAATCTTTTTGAATAACTGACCACATAAACGTATTCTAGACTATATAAAGATCATAAATTTAGATTATTGTGATTAAATGAGTTAAATGAATGCAAGATCGATTGAAATGCTCAAATATACTCAAAATCTTTAAAATCTGCATATTATATTTGTAATTACAATGTATAATCCAATTGTTTCATAAAAACATATTCTAGACTATATAAAAATCATAAATATAGTTTATTATGATCAAATGACTTAAAATAAATGAAAAATAGCTTGAAATGCTCAAATATACTCAGAATCTTTCAAATATGCACATTATGTGCATAATTACAAAGTATAATCTAATTATTTTGAATAAGTTATATTATAAACATATTCTAGACAAAACAAAGAGCTTAAGAATGCAAAATCGCATGAAATGCTCAAATAACCTCACAATCTTTAAAATCTGAACATTATGTAAAAAATTACAATGTATAATACAATGCTTTTGAATAAGTGAGTTCGTAAACATATTCTAGACTATATAAAGAGGATCAATATAGATTATTTTGATCAAATTACTAAAAATAAATTTAAAATCGCTTGAAATGCTCAAATATACTCAGAATCTGTAAAATCTGCAAATTATGTGAATAATTATAATGTATAATCCAATCATTCTGAAAATAAATGAGTTCATAAACATATTATAAACTATATAAAGAGCATAAATATAGATTATTATCTTCAAATAACTTAAAATGAATGCAAAATCGCCTGAAATTCTTAAATATACTTAGAATCTGTAAAATCTGCAAATTATGTGAATAATTATAATGTATAATCCAATTGTTTTGAACAAATGATTCATAAACATATTATAAAATATATAAAGAGCTTCAAAATAGATTATTGTGATCAAATGACTTAATATTAATGCAAAATCGATTGAAATGCTCAAATATTCTAATAATCTGTAAAATCTGCACATAATGTTTCTTAATTACAATGTATAATATAATCATTTTGAATAAGTAAGTTCATAAATATATTCTAGTCTATATAAATAGCTTAAACATAGATTATTATGTTCAAATGACTTAAAATGAAAGTGGAATTGTTTCAAATGCTCAAATATACTCAGAATAAATAAAATCTGCACATCATGTGCATAAATACAATGTATAATCCAATCATTTTGAATAAGTGAGTTCATAAACATATTCTAAACTATATAAAAAACATAAAATTATAGCTTATTGTGATCAAATGACTTAAAATAAATGCAACGTCGCTTGAAATGCTCAAATATACACAGAATCTTTCAAATCTGCATATTATGTGCATAATTACAATGTATAATCCAAACGTTTTGAATAAGTTATATCATAAACATATTCAAGACAAAATAAAGAGATTAAATATATATTATTGTGATCAAATCACTTAAAACAAATGCAAAATCGCTTGAAATCCTCAAATATACTTAGAATCTTTAAAATCTGCATATTATGTGATAAATTACAATGTATAATCCAATGCTTTTGAATAAATGAATTCATAAACATATTCTAGATTATATAAAGAGCATTAATATAGATTATTGTGATCAAATGACTTAAAATGAATTTAAAATCGCTTGAAATGCTCAAATCTACTCTGAATCTGTAAAATCTGCAAATTTTTTGAATAATTATAATGTATAATCCAATCATTTTGGATACATGAGTTCATAAATATAATATATACTACATAAAGAGCATAAATGTAGATTATTGTCATCGAATAACTTAAAATGAATGCAAAATCGCTTGAAATACATATACTTAGAATCTGTAAAATATGCACATTATGTGAGAAATTACAACGTGTAATCCAATCGTTTTGAATATGTGAGCTCATAAACATATTCTAGACTATATAAAGAGCTTAAATATAGATCATTGTCATCAAATAACTTAAAATGAATGCGACATCAATTGAAATGCTCAAATAAACTTAGAATTTGTAAAATATGCATATTATGTGAATAATTACACTGTATAATCTAATCGTTTTGAATAATTGAGCTCATAAACATATTCTAGACGATATAAAGAGCTTAAATATAGATTATTGTCATCAAATAATTTAAAATGAATGTATCATCAATTGAAATGCTCAAATAAACTTAGAATCTGCAAAATATACACATTGTGTGAATAATTACAATGTATAATGCAATTTTTTTGAATAATTTAGCTCATAAACATATTCTAGACTATATAAAGAGCTTCAATGTAGATTTTTGTGATCAAAAGACTTAAAATGAGATCAAAATCGCTTAAAATGCTCAAATATACTCAGAATCTGTAAAATCTGCACATATGTGAATACTTACAGTGTATAAACCAATCTTTTTGATTAATTGACCGCTTAAACATATTTTAGACTATATATATAGCATATATAGAGATTATGGAGATCAAATGACTTAAAATAAATGAAAAATCACTTAAAATTCTGAAATATACTAAAATCTAAAAAATCTGCATATTATGTGAATAATTACATTGTACAAACCAATCTTTTTGAATAATTGACCTCATAAACATATTCTAGACAATATAAAGAGTATAAATAGAGATTAGTGTGATCAAAGGAGTTAAAATGAATGCAAAATTGCTTGAAATTTTCAAATATACTCAAAATCTTTAAAATCTGCACATTATTTTCGTAATTATAATGTATAATCCAATTGTTTTAAATCGGTGAATTCGTAAGTTTATTCTAGACTATATAAAAAGGCATAAATATAGTTTGTTGTGATAAAATGACTTAAAATGAATGTAAAATAGCTTGAAATGTTCAAATTTACTCAGAATCTTTAGAATCTTTCAAATCTGCACATTATGTGCATAATTACAATGTATAATCCAATCGTATTGAATATGTCAGCTCATAAACATATTCTAGATTATATAAAAAGTTTAAATATTAAGAAAAAATTAAATGTCCTTTATAGAATATAAGATAAATAATTTTACAATTAATAGAATGTACTAAAAAGAGGAGAAAGCACCTCTGATGATATGTAACTAAGTACATGCACTATTGAATTTCAAGACATGATATATATCAAATTCAATATGTTACTTGAAACTTTAGGCAGAATTTAATATACTAAAGTAAACTCACCTAATTCTAAACTAAACGGGTCAACGAACATGATAACGGTTATGGTAGTGACAATTGCCTTTTGTATAAACCCAATTCCTTATGCATCCATTGGTACCAACCACTGTACCAACTAAGAAATCTGCTCACAAAATTAACAATCACCATAACAAACATTATTTCTTCCTTCTCCTCATTGTTTGATACTAAAAAACCTATTCTTGTACCAATGCCTTTCCTTGAATGCAACAGGTATCAAGCATGTACTTGTGTCATACCAGCCCTAATTTGTCCCACCTTTCTGAACCACCATACCTGATCTCAAGTGGTCCTACTAATATATACCAAAACACCTAAAATCAATATGAATTCACTCTCTCATCAACTGAGATCTTCTATGCCAAAAGATCTGATCAAAATTGACAAAAATTTGAAAAAATTAAACAAATTAGCCATACAATTTCTAACTTTATAATAAAAAGAAAGACAAATCACATTATTATTAATTCAAATTAGAAAAAAAAACTCACAATAGAAAAATTGATGCTTAAAGCAACAATTGATGTGTAATTACTTGTTGACTTATCATATAACACGTGTAGTTTTCTGTTTCACAAATACATGAACCCAGCTTGAGCAATTAATGTAGTGAAGTTTGCACAAAAAAATACATGAATAATATTCAATCATTTATATGCATTTCCTCAACAATTCATGGCTGCTTATCTCATTTTTGTTTCTCATTGTTAGCTTCAAAGTTTTTCAAAAAAATAGTAAGGAAAAAGAAATTAAGTTACCTAATTGTAAGAGATGAATATACTGAAACCACCATCCAAAAGATGATTGTTTGGTTGTTCTTTCAAAATTAGCAGCACACAGTATAAAAGATATAAAAGATGCCATGTAGTCGATATCACTTTCTTTTTTCCTCAGTTCAGATCTGAAATTGAAGAAAATACCAAGGAACAACCAATAATTACAAACCTCCCAAAAATATAACACCAATAGTACCTGGACTCAATTTAGATTTGAAATTAAAAGATCGATAATCGATAACCTAGATAAAAAGAAAAGAGAAGAATGGTCATTTTTTCACAAAATTTCACAGATAGGGATGACTTGTGCAGTAGATATAAAATTAATGGAGAGTGCGACAATAATGACCGTTTTGATACCAATTTGATTTCTCTAAGCACTATATAAGGAAAATAAATAGTATTTAAATATAACTTTGAAGCATATTTAATACAAAATAATAATGGCAGCATCAAAGATTCCCTTGATTTGTGCATCTATCTATGGTTGGTAAGAAAATGAGTTGTCTTGCCTTAAAAATTCTGAAATTTAATTGAAGGGTCAACGAAACTAAAATTTGCTCTCATATATCATATAAATATACTAAGTCGTACAGAATAGCCAACCAAATGATAAAGTAACGACATCAGTACTAAATGGACCTAAGAGTTCAATTTCTTTAAATAAAACTGAATTATATAATAAGATTTGTAGGAAAGGTAATAAATCCAAATTTCTAAAATATTAACAGCAAGAATATGGAAAATTATTGAATGTCAATCCTTAAATCTTCCTATCATAAAATAAAACACATGAGAAATCACATCATATAAATAGCATGACAAAATCAAATACAGTCTAAATATCATTGGTTGGAAGTAAAGAGTCATGAGCCAGGAACACAATGCAACAACTCTGAATCACACATAAAAATAAAGAATCACAAAGGGGATCGCCCAAAAATAATTCAACTATTTCTGTTGCCATGTCAAGTATTTGGATTTTTATTTTTTTTTTTAAATTTTCAGTCCGATATGGTGTTCAGTTGGAGGGGTGTGAGGGGCTGATGAATTGTGTGCGCCAAGTGAACTTTATTTATTTATTATTATTGTTATTATTTTTTGGTGGGGGATCTCTCATGAAAAGAAACAGAAGCACCCACAAAAAAATTTGAGGCGTAAAATAAAAACAAAGACCTAGCTACAAAAATAAACAGAAAAATGCGAAAAAATCTATAAAAATAGGTAAAAACTTGCCTTGCCATAATCAATCAAGTGGGATTTGTGCATCTAGCCATGGATCGCAAGAAACAAAACCTGTCTCGACTTGAATTTCTACATGAGGCGATAGAGAGAGGAGAACTCACATAGGAGGCGATGGAGAGTAAGAGCCACTGAGACTGAGAACCACCCAGAAAAGGCGATGGAAGAGGTAGAGAGATGATGGAGAGGGGCGATGAATAGAGAGGGGCACCATCATGCAAAAGAAAAATGGGATAAGTAAAACCTATTCCAAGGAAGATGTAGAGAGACCATAGAAGAGTGGAAAAATCATAATACGGATCTTCACCGGTCTAGTATAATCTAACACATACAAAGGTATATATGAATACGCCACAAAATATAGGCTGGTCTATATTTTTAAATTTCAATATGGTTGTTTAATTAACTGAACCAATGTCAGGTTCATATATCGCAACTTTGCCGTCAGTGAGGTTCTTCATATTGATTAATAGTGAATAAATAAACACTATCTAATATTGATTGTCTATTAGATAATAATAAATAATATGAAAGAAATCATAAACCCTTACTGATATGTATCTGGTAGAATTTAAATAGGAGGTAGCACACAGTCCACACCTAATAAAAAAAAATCAAACATAAGGATTAATTTTCAATCATCAGTTGTAGTAAAAATCATAGAAATTCATTAGAATACAAAGGCCTCCTTATGTCAGAACAGTTCGATTGTCCTTATAAATTTTACCTCTCGAAGAAAATGATAGTTTGTAAGAGGTTGAAGCAAAGATTCTCTTGCAGTCGATGTTGCTTCTCTTAGTCCTTAGTTCCGATCTGAAATTGAAGGAAATACCAATGAACGACAAAATGCTATAAATCTTGCAAAAGTATAGCCCAATCGTACTTAGCCTCGGTTCATATTTGAAATTAAAAGATGAATAACATAGACAAAAAAAAAAGAAAAAAAAAAGAAATATTGCTCACAAAGTTTCATTTTTTACATATCTATTTCTTGTTATCGCTTATAACAATAGCACTATTAATCGGAAAAATAGCACATAGTTTATTATTTTTTATCATACTCTAATTTTTCAATGTTCATATTTATAACATTACTTATCAGCCCCTAATTTCTAATAAACTTCAAATCTAATAAAAATATTTGTGATTAAAAGGAAATATTATACGAATAAAAAAGAACACAAACAGAAAAAAAATTAAGCAATCAAATTAGATGAATAAACACATGAATGGCGAGGCAACAGTTGTAGTGTCACTAACATGAAGTCTATGATCTTGAACACCCACCTCTAATTCAAAATATGTAAAATTGTAAAAAAAATCACTGAACATAAAAATAATAAATAACATTTGAAAATAGGAGTTTAATTTTGTCGAAAATGCATCACGACAGTCATCAAGGTCTACCATGATTACTTGTTAAATTTGGTATAATCACTAGATCGGTTTCTGAAACCTTTGGTTCCTTATGCTCACAACACTTGTTAAATATCCAGCAATTCACCATTGTAAACTAAGGCATGCATGTGCTAAGAAGGATTTCAACATGCAACAATGAAATCATTATTTCTAAATCAAACTGATTAAAGAGTTCTCAGATATATAACTGTATTAATTCAAGTTAAATTGTAAGTGTTGATAACTAAACTGAACACAATATCATGACTAATGCTAAAAATAGTTAACGACTCAAAAAATCTGTTTTTCTGAATCTACAGACTTAGTAATCAACAATAGTTTGTATACCCCCCTGCAATTTCACAAATATTCGTTCATATTGATTGTTTTTCAAAATTAATATAAGAATAGAGCGGTAGAGAGAGAAGGAAAGAGAGAGAGAGAGAGAGAGAGAGAGAGAGAGAATGCTGGAGTTTGGGATTGGGACGTAATTGGCGGAGTTGCAAACAGAGAGGTGACCGCTGTTGGGATTGGGAAGTGGATGGCTGAGGCGTAAAATTGGAGATGCGTAAGCAGCAGTTGAGTAAAATTTGATCGACAGTGGAGATGGAATAGAGAGGAGAGGGGATCCTTGACGTCAGCCTTGATGATGGGCTGGATGGCGGTGAGGTCGACACCGGAGCAAAAGGCTCGAAGAAACAATTGCTGAGGAACCATAGTCAGGTCTACTGGAGGCATGTCTTCCTCCGTGCCCCTTCCTTCCGCTTCTGCCATCGCTAGTTCTCTCTCTCTATGACTCTATCCCACTACTCTTCCTGTCTCCACGAGAAACAAAATGAGAAAATGAAGAATTAAAAAGAAAAATTGAGAATTACAAGAAAGAAACTGAAGAGGCGCCGAGGCAGTAAATGAGAAAGTTAAACACGGGGAAGAAACCGAAGGTACACAACGAATAGGATAAACGGCTTAGATTAAAAACTTAAAAAAAACAACGGATAAGATCTGTTTTCGGTGTTTGAGCGTGTGCTTTGCTTTAAAATCCACGCAAAAAATTCACGCAGATTATATTATACTATAGATATGACGTAATTAATACACTCAAGGATTAATTATTTATGTGCTCATCAAAATTTCTTAATACTTTTTTTATGGAAACTTTAAAAATAATTCATTTTTTTTTATCAAACTTTAAAAACATTTCATATTTCTTTTTGTTCTTCGTTATTTATAATATTGCTTAAATTATTTATTGAAGATCAAATTAGCATTCATCCCTCACTCACAAACTAATAAATACATAAACTTGGAATAAGAACAAGGCTCATTCGGAGCAACTTATTAAAAAAAATGGAACCAAACATTAATGAAACAAGAAAGGAATCGGTTATTCAACCCTAATTCCGAACTAGTTATTCATTCCTTGTTCCACTCGTTGCCGAACTAGTGTGTTTATTACACATTGGAATAGAATAGAATAAGAATTTGAATAAGAATTCTCTCTCCACTCTCCTCTTATTCCGAATAAGAATCTAATTCCACCATATAGATGGTATTAGAATAAGAGATTGAATAAGTCCTTATTCAGAATAAAACTTATTCAAAATGCGTTTGGTTTCATTCTGAATAAATCTTATTCGGCATAAGACTTATTCACCCACAAACAAACACACCTACTAGGTTTCATTTCCAGCATCCCATTCGAAGTTTCGTTGATATAGAAATTTATTGTACTTTTTTTATATTTGGGGAAGTAGGTTTTCATTGGTTAAAGATATTACAATAAATAATAAATTTTTTATTCAATGATAAATTTAATAAATTATAGGTCATGCACTCATGCTGAAACATTACCTCTTGCAGTTGTAAAAAAGTACTAACTTTAAACCATATGCATTATGAACCACAAAGTCCGTAAATCGCAACCATGGAAGTATATTTGTCCAAAGTTAGGAAAAATTTATAGTTAAATTACGAAAATAAAAAACAACAATTTGTTGTCACTCGTCAGATCCAAATATTAAGACAAACGGCTAATGAAGAAAATAACTAGTTAGCGACCTCTTCTACTTAAATATATCACTTCTTATCCCACTTGAGACATTTTCTAGGACATAAATCTCCATTCATCTCTAAAATTCTTTTTTAACAACAACACATCAACAAATCTAGTACTAAAATCTCACACTCAATTTTGTCCTTAAATCTTTTTTTTTGAATAATTTGTCCTTAATCTTGTATCATCCGGACATAAACTATTAATAATTCCAGAACAAAATCAGCCGTTGGATCTTCATCAGATAGCTGCCGACAGCATCCAACATTTCACAATTCACACAGTGTCTGTGTACAGCTGAGGCGGGACTCATCTGTCGGAATCTGAGGAAAGGGAAATAAATGCTACGCGGATCAGATTTCTTCTCAGTAAATACGGACACAAACGCGGAGCAACCCACGCTTTGGTGGGACCCGCCATCAACCGCTATCCGCGAAGGCGCTAACCATACCTTACCGGGTCCGGGTTTGTTTATGGATGCACGTGGGTGGGCCCATTCTAACAATCGGTCTTCGGATGGATCCAAGTCTCTTCTTTTGTTTCTTTTGTAATTTGGCGTTGTCCTTGAAAAGAGAAAAATATACAAACGGAATCCAAGTCTTTCTCTCAGTGGCGTCCATTTGAACTTGGTTTATAGCCTAAATGCTAAACATTTTTATTGTCTAAATTTGAGAATTATTTGTTAGTTTTTAGATTCAATAATCGAAATAGATGAGTAATTTGTAGTGCAATATAGTTTTATAATTATATTTTAAATATAAGGATACTTAGTTTAACTTGTCAAGAGGATTCATAAATTCAAACTAAACAATCTTAATGTTCATCTGATGTGCTAAAAAAATCGGTATTTAAATTTTATCTTCCCACTTCATGTTGTATAAGACATGATAACAAGAGAGAATTCATTAAAAAATAATTCAACTTAATCATTTATTTTGTACAAACAAACTAAAATAAAGGAATAAATGCCATCTAATATTAGACATACTGCTTTTTGTTTGAAATCAACATACATAATAATTTTTTAGGTCATTACGGACTTACGTAGTTACGTGTAGTTAAACTTGTGATGCTTTTACTATTTACTTTATCTATTTAATTATTAGTTAGATTATGAAGCCATAGTAAATATAATTTGTCACTCCAAATATTATTACTGACCTTCTCCATTTCACTTGAAAAATATATGATATATAACTTGTTAAGAAAACATTAACCCAAAAATTTTTGTACCCTTTTCTATGCACAGATTATTTTTAGTCGTAAAAGTTGTTACTTAAACATGTCATGTTTGCATCAATTGGTGCACCAAGTTTACTTAATAGCTCGAAGGTGGCTCAGTTTTTCTTAACCAATCCAGAAAAGTCGGTGACTAAAGAAAAGGATGTGTACCACCTCAGGCGCAGTACTCCTCACTAAATTTGAACTGATAATGATATATATTCTCATCGTCGCCAAAAGATAATAAATAATCAAACCGAAATATCTTTACATAAGTGAAGTGGTTCCATCAGGTGCTGCCACGTTGCAGTAGACACCACGTGGAAGTGTCAGAGTGAATCTCCATAGATCTAAAGCCACGTATTTCTCTGACAATAGACCTGGTGCGGAGCCAGAAAATTATAATAGGAGGGACAAAATTTTAAAGATTGAACAATGAAATAGAAATTTATTTATGAAGAAGAATATTTCTTTCTAAATCAGTGGTTCATGATTAATTAGGAGGGCAAATTATAGAAATTTTCTAAAAAATAAAGAAAATATACATAAAAATTTTATTTTTTTTTGGAGCACAAAGGGGGCAACTGCCCAAGCAGTCCCCTATTGGCTCCGCCCCTGAGACCTGAACTATATTGACTCGGTTATCACGTGGCGCCTTCCTATTCGATAGATCTCTCTACAGAGGCTCTATAAGACGCATCTGCTTCCCATCTATCCCCTCAAATCTTAACTTACTTCTTCAACTTCCCTTTTTAAGAAAGAGATCTTGTGCATACTGAGTTCCACAGTTGTCTTGAGTAGAAATCAAGAAAGAGACTAAAAACAGAGACAAAAACAAACGAAATGGGGCTTGTAGATTTTGTGTCGGAGTTCTGTTCTGTGTCACATACACACAGGCTGAAGAGGCGCAAGCAGCTACAGGTATATATACACAGTTATTATAGAAGTTAGAAGTTGGTATATATATTGATATTGTACTAATATAAGATTTTTAAGGGCAAATGATTTTCTCCTTTGATTTGAGAAGTGTTTGTTACTTTGTTTAGTAACTAGTTGGTTTGTACTTTCTGGTTACAGACGGTGGAGATGAAGGTGAGAATAGATTGTGAAGGTTGTGAGAGAAAAGTCAAAAAAGCACTTGAAGGCATGAAAGGTATATTGAACCTCTCGTCTTGTTTGTTCCGGTACATTTAAATTTTTAAAATTTTTTTATTGCAGTACTTTTTTTTCTTAGACTGACATACTTAGGTAGTATTACTTGGAGCAGTTTTCCTTTTAACTAATATTAAATTAGCAAAATTTTTTAACTAAATATTGGATTAGCACAGCTTCCCATATGGATGTTAATTTAAACTACAAATTATATTACAATCAATGGAGATTCGTGCCAGAGTATTGTGCTTACAATAAGTCAAATATGGAGTAGAAATGACTTACATGTATTTTAAAAACAACAAATAAATAAATTCATGAGCATAACTAATCAATACGTTCTTCAATCACTAAACAGGGGTAAATACCGTGGAGGTGGTGCCGAAACAAAACAAAGTGACAGTGACCGGGTATGTCGAGCCATATAAAGTAATGAGAAGAGTTGCATACAAGACCGGAAAGAAGGTCGAACCATGGCCGTATGTACCGTACGATCTCGTGGCACACCCATATGCACCGGGTGCATATGATAAAAAGGCGCCGCCAGGTTATGTGAGAAATGTTGTTGCTGATCCTAATGCCGCACCGCTAGCCAGAGCAAGTTCACTTGAGCAGAAATACACATCTGCATTTAGCGATGAGAATCCTAATGCTTGTGTGGTGATGTGAAAAAAGGGTTTTGGTAGGGTTTTATTGTAAGAAAACGTCTCTGTAGATTAGAAAGAATATTGTGAACAAGAGTATTGTTTTTTTGTAAAGTAGTTCTTAAGTTTTTGTTTGAAAGTTTGGTTTGTGGTTTTTGGACGTTTTTTAGATTGTAGTATTCTGTTATCTGAAGTACAATAAATTCTTTTTTTTGTGATAACAGACAACATATAAATCATAAAAATATATTCAGATGTTCTTTTATGAGCATGATGCACGAACTACAGAAAAAATTGATGGAAAATAAGAAATAGAGAGATTTTGGCTCTGAAATAACGAAGATTCAAATTTTTTATAAAATTATAATATAATTTTCAAAATATAACTAAACTGTCATAAGTCATGATAGCGGTCTTAAATAGACAATACAAAAACTCTAGAAAGATAAATTCTATATAAAAAATACTAAAAACAACTTTACAATAGCGAAAATTATAAAGAAAGGTCGAAAAGTCAATCAAGGAAGATTTAGATCACAAATCCAGACTGACGGTTTGGCCAATTGCAACATAGTTGCATTTTTTTCGACCTCTGAGTCGCGAATCTCCTAATAAAATTTGAGCCCAATCCGACGGTTGGATAAAAAATTATGACTATTTTTGTGAAGTGTGTGTGGGAACCATATTGCATCAGAATACTTATTCTGGAAGATAAAGTGGAGCAGGAATGCAGGATATGCAAGTCTTTCAACTCCTAAATTTTATGGACAAGAAATTTTCTAGCTGAATTTTAAATCTGCAATCTAATTATATAAATTTAAAATCATCAAATGCGGTCAACTTCTGTAAGGGATAACCGATGCAATGTTAGCAGAAACAATCTAATACTCAGTAATTTCGCCATAGTAACTCAATTAGAAAATTTGAATTTGACATAGGTAACCCGCGACAGCAATTAAAACTCACCATATCATGTAAAGTAATTATTTTTCATGTAAATAGGAAGACCATTTTATGTTGCATCTTCATAAGTAACAATACAGCTTTATGCTAACTAGCAATAATACATTAATACCTCCTCTGTTTTCTAGACATATAATTATGTTAGCCTCTAGTACATACACAATGCAAAGATATTCTGGAACCCTCATCCAGAGTGAGAAAGAGAGACAATCTGAACTTGATTTTATTAGCAACATAAAGTAAGATCGAAATTTCTGTACCAAGGAATAATGACACATGATATTGTCGAATAAGGTCTGTAGTTAACATGTTCTATCAACGAGCACTACGAGAGCAGAGCACCAACAGACAGCATCACATCACATGCTAGGCGTTGATATTTAGTAATTACATTAACTATTATTACATATTTACATTCAATAAGCATTGCGCTAACATTAAACTCATGTTAACATTTAACAACAAACTAAATTTTTATTTATAAGTACTACTATTAATTCTCATTAATAACGACTAAAATGTTACAAAAAAAAAAAACTAGTTGTCAAACAACAAAAAATACGTGTACTCATCTAATATTAATTAGTGGCCACTTGATAATTTTTGTTAATATGTCCGATGCCAATTAGAAACTTGCCACATCGTATGTTATTTGGTACCATATTTGTTCTATCAAAAAGATGATTATAAGATGCTATATCTACCGGACAATATCCTTATATCCATTGCTTAAGATTATATGAATTTTCCTGCGATGGCACCTGCACCTACTTAAAACTTGACAGTCTATATGTAAGCCGTTCCTAATTCATCTTTTGGGATACCTTATATGGTAATGAGTATACGAGGTACTTTGGTCTTTTGCAAGCTTATATATTCCATGATGTTGCATATTAATCCAATCTACAAGATTAAAGACAAGCCATCAATACATTTAACTAGGGATAATAAGTTGGATCAGGTACCACCGTACCAGTCATATTCTTCTCAAGTCGGAAAATTGTTCTAAAATAAAAAATAAAAAACTGCTGAACCCTTGACTTACCATTTACCAACAGGTCAAGAAACACAGACACACATAGCAGAAAATGTATAGGGATAATGAGTTGGATCAGACTACATCAGATACATCATACATATCAGCCCATGAATTTTTTTTTTTCCAAACAAAAGACCCAATTCTGACCACCTGACCCACCAGCAGGCCTGGAAATACAGATCCATTGGACTGCTAATACATAACGTCAGGTCAACCCAATTATTCGGCAAATGCAATTATGCAAACATATTAAGTTTTTTTTTTCAGATGAAGGCCCGTAGGCTTGCAAACATATTAAGTTAGTTTTGAACATTTCCTGGACCATATATATATATTTTTTAAATAAAAAAGTATAGTTAGAATTTTATTACAGACAAAGTTGACCTGAAATTTTAGGCATCCTATGGTACAAAACAAAAAAAAGAATAATAAAGGCTAAAAATCCAGGTCTAACCTGACTGCAAACTTATCAACTTTTCAGAAGTATAATAGGATTTTAGAGCTTCAGCAGTAGTAAGAGATATATTTGGAGATAGCATATATGTGCACCAGGTGATCAACAGCCCACCTAATTATAAAAAAAAATAAAAAGAAAAGTCAGCTATGAAATATCACAAAATCATTTGTGCACCAATCCCTAATTTGTAAGTTAAAATCTACATGCGCCACTTGGCTTCTTCTTCATCAGTAGCAGTAGTCAGGATCGATATAACTTGGTTGATTATTCTGCAAATGTAAAAGAGCAATGCTTGTGAAATTAATGCTAAAAAAGCTGGCATAAATTAAGGCAATTTGATCTTCATTCCAAGAGAATAATTGCAGTCTATACACTCAGTTCTCTGGTCAATATCAATATCTATGCTATTACGTAAAGCATGTAAGGATTAAATTGCTTGAGGGATTTCACGATCATACAAATTTTTGTGGTCTAACAAAGAATTTCGATAAACATTAGTGATACGTCTGAAGATGAGGATCTGTGATTTTTCGGCAATGTCGCATTCGATTCTCTTTCTTTCTTTCTTATATAGTTCAATCCTATCCCCACACGGCGCCTCTTTATCCCTCAATTTTGTTTATACAAAACCCCTTTTTTTCTTTCATACCAGCTTCATCGCCCTCCGTCCCTCTGTAACAGTATCAGTCTCCGGAAGTTATTGAATATTAATTGATAACTTAGATTGATGGATTAGTGATATTTTGAAAATTGAATAGGCGAAGCGAAACGTTTTTGAAAGAAAGTATAAGCAGTTTTGGATTAAGGGAACGGACATAAAAGTGGAATTATCACTTTCTTTTTTTTTAGTTATAAATTTCGTTATAAATTAAGTTGCTTTTTTGAATAGTTAAATTAACTTTATATTGAATGCATAAAACATACCACTTGATGTTTGGTTGAATCAACATAGTTTAAGAAAATTAGGTCTAAAGAAATGAGATGCACTGAAAATGACATAAATCAGGTGCAGGAGGTCAGCGGTCTTAGTCGTCAAGATGCCTTGTACTTATACTGTGCATAATGCTTCCAATATTTTGGTTTGCAGTACTAACACTCCTCCAAGGGTTCTTCAAATAAAAAAGAAAAGTCCACCTAGGGATAAAATTCCCAAAATAAATAAATAGAAAGGGAAAAAAAACTACAACACTCCATAGGACCATAAGTACCTCCTTGAATGTAAATTATTTACTTTGAAATTTGTAAGAGAATCATGCATGTTGACAATTGGAGAACCTCTCTCTTTGAAAAGACTATATAATACAAATACCAAATCATTGCAAAATAGATATTCCAATTTGTTTTCTGAAGCAAACGATTTGGAGATCTCGTCTGTGCTATTTTCGTCTTTTATTTGTCGCTTTTTAACTTGTGAATTGTTGTTGGTTCTGTCTGTTGTTGTTAACCATTCAATTATCAATTTAATTAATTCTCTTTTAACTTCATCTGATAGGGTTGCTTCATCTACATTTAGTATTAAACAAAAGATTTAGGTGCACCTCACAACACCAATCCATTGCAACCAACCTTCTCAACTAAGCAATTGAAAAAACAATTGACCATCTAACACCCATGAAAAAAATCAACATGTAGACACAATAAAACCAAACCACATTTTAGCACATTGTTCAAATCTTATGGACAAAATAAGCATCAAATGAGCCTTCTCATCACTCGTTTAACCCAATTTTTCTGCATTAGGGACATGCTTCCTCCTAAACCCATCAAACCAATAAATAAAACTGTAGTAGCTTTTGAGGAGGATGCCAAGTGCTGTGTATGCCTGTCTAGGCTCCAGGAAGGCGACATAATAAAAAAACTACCATGCCGGCACATATTTCACCAAGACTGCGTCGATCAGTGGCTGGATGTCTGTCAAAAAACTTGCCCACTTTGCCGCGTATCAGTTGATTCAGCAGAAGATGGAAAACACACAAAGGAGCAATTGAATGATGATCTGGTGATATGGTTTTCCGCCATGCTTGTCCCAGGCTTCTGAAATACTGTTGGTGATAGCTAGTATTATTTAGTTGCTATATGCAAAAAGAATATTTGCAAATATCTCTGATTAATTCAAATATTCAGCGAGTTGTGAGGTTCTTGTGAAGCTCGCCTATATATTTCCATTATTATCGAACATTTTACCTTTTACTTTTTTTCCTTTTTTTTTTTTTTTGAAGGTCACAATTGGAACAATGTTTTTTTTTTTCCAATTTTTCAGTGGAGTTACTTATCTTAGTTCCCTCTGCTCAACGTGTTGTGTTCTGTTCATTTCATCTTCATAAATTTTTATTTGTCAGTTTCTTGACTAAAATGTATAGTGTTAACAATTATTTTACTCACCTCGCGTCACCATACAACTTTTGTTGGATATGCATGTGGTGTCATAGTAGGAAGTAAATTGTCCTGAGATATTGGTCCCAAGCACTGTTGTAGCATTCCCTTCTCCAATAATATTGCTTTGGCATGAGCCAATGAGCTTCAAATCTGAAAAAGGTTATGATTAGGCATGAGAGACGCCATCTCTTCAATATGCATTCCCCGTCTCATAGTGGTTCTTTGATGATGACAAAATATATCATGCATGTTGCTCTTTTTCGGAGGCATCGCATAACAATCTTCAAAAGTTATGCATCCACTTATTGGACTACACATTTTTGCAATTATGCATGATGCACGATTGATTGGTGTTTCCAAAATCATAAGGAAAGCTTGATCTTTTGAGACACTTTTTTACTCAAGAATTTCCAAAAAAAGAAATAGTTTGTAATTTGTATTGTTATTCAGTATAGTTCATGATATATGACTACTTCATAAATTGATTCGTACTTTATGGGTGCGTTTGGATGAGAGAAGAAGAAGAGGAAGAAGGAAGATGGGAAGAAAAAAAATTATAAACAATCTAAACTCTTCACAAAGTTATACACTTCTCAATACTTCTTCCCACTTCTTCCCTTCTTCCCACACCTATCCAAACGCACCCTATAAGAACTTAAGTAAATGGTAACAGATGTGCAATCGTGAATAAAGTTGAAGTGCGGAGGAACCATGAAATATTATGACTTGGTAACAGTTGAATATTTATTACTGTCTGTATTTGCATATTAAATGTAAAAAAATTATCTGTGTAGATAATTTATCGATAAATAAATTACTTTTTTGTATATTTGTCTCCCATTCGCAAAAATAATGCGAATACACATATCAGTTTTGATTTTGGATTATAAAAATATTGTGTATATTGAATAACTAAACTCAAAATAAAAAAGGTACAATAAGTTTTCTCATTTGCAGAAGGACATCAAATTGACAAAATTTCTACATTTTGACTTGTATTTTTTTGTTGTTAAAATATCCTCATGTTTATATAATGTTAACTTTATGAATATCGACTTGTATATATATATGCTTTTTGATAATTTTGTTATTTCAATTTTGTTTTATTATTATTTTTTTCCGAAAACAATCGGCTAAATCGCCACTTCCTTTAAAATCATAAGTAACAATAATTGTATCATTCTAAAATATTTCTTTATAAAAATATGAATTTCGCAATGTCTCTTACACTTAGGTCCGTAGTAGTAACCCATTTAATCTATTAGGTGACTATTGAGTGGCGAATCAGCTCTTGATTTAGTGACAAAGAGCAAAATATTTTTACTGAAAAATCAACTCTGGATCTTAATAGTAAAGAGCAACTAACTTTTACTAAAAAAACGGTCACGGTTCGAAATATTAGACTTGGGTAACGTGACAGGTGGTGAATTTGTGGCTGTACACAATATCAATCTGAAATATTTCATACAACAAAATTTATTTCTTAGGTTTTTTTTTCATAAAAGTCCGATTCGACAGCAAAATTTATTTCATACAACAAATTTTTTTTTTTCATACAACAAAATTTATTTCCCAGTCTCTGTGTTTTTTTTTTTTCATAAAAGTCCGATTCGACAGCAACCCTCCAACAAATTCAACTGATGTCCCCCAAAATAAACGAAGAAAGATAAATATGGTGCATCTTTCGGTACAGAATCTACAGTTCATCAATCAAATTCAAATCCCTCAAAATTGCATCCAGCAGTACATTTTCGGCTCTTCCACGTATCATATTCCCGTCCTGCGCGGGACAGTACAGTGCACCATCCCCCACCGTCCGATCTAATCTGGACAGTTACATTTTTTCGGACCTATCAATTCGGTATTTTTTAAGAACCGTCCAAATTAGATCGGACGGTGGAAGATGATGCACTACACCGTCCCGTGCGCGTGCTGGACATGATTTCGTTTGCTCTTCCACCAACTATGAAGTGATTCTTCACCCAGCTTTATTCCCTTGTATTATTTTTTTAAATTTTTTCCTACTTTTGCCTTTGGTTGTCCTTTATTTAGTATTAAAAAAGGTTAAAAATATAACCGTTGTACTATCTAGAGAACTCTTTATTATTTAATGAGCCTAATAAGACTGCTGAGTAGAGATTCTATTGCAAAAATTTTGTTTCCGGTTTGCTATAAATCAAGAGTGAAAACACTGCTCAAAATCCTCTTGTTTCGAGTTCCGATCAGAGCTTAACTTTTTGGTTATGTTTCCTACATAGGAAATGACATATAAATCTAGTTTATGCTGGATGTGATTTTTAATTAAATTAAAAATGTCGATATATAATATATTTAGGTATCTATCTAGCAAACGAGATCTCCTCCCACGTGGGATTGTGCGCTGCACTGCGAGAGACGGGATAAGAATTGATCTATCCGGTTGCTCATCCGTGCCCCACACTTGAAGAGGCAGAGCACCACACGCGAAGAGGCAGAAAGACTTGCCATCCAAAAATCAAAATGGCCCCGTTTGGATGGGTCGGAATTGCAAATTCCGGACATTTTATATGTCAAATTTATTATAAACAATCTAAATTCTTCATAAAGTTACACACTTTCTAATAAATTTATGTCTAAAAATTACAAATTCTCCAAATTCCTACAACATCCAAACGACCCCAATAAGATGCATATATTAAGCGCCGCAATGGGCCCCAACATTGGCTTCAACAGTTTTCGAACAATAAATCAATCATGCCCGTCCAATTTTCGTGCGCAGATCCTGATCGTTCGATTACCTGTATTATATATTAATCCCCGTTCACTGAGGCACTGGACCCGTTTGTTAGTTGGTACTAATTAAATTAAACAAATTTTACTGGAATCGAATTTGTTCCCAATATGCTGCAGCCCACTATATTGGCCCAACAATATTTAGTGATGCACAACTAATTAATCGGAAATTGATTACTGTCATCTGCAGTTTTACCATCCCGCTAAATATAAAGTGAACATATACAGCAAATAAAATGAATATATAAACGATCTAAGTGTACACATACAAACAAATAAGTTCAACGAAAATAAGTTGAATATGCATGTAAACTTCTGAACAAGTGATAATAACACTTATTTATTTATAAGTGTTCATTTAGATTGTCTATATGTTCACCTTATTTACTGTATATGTTCACTTTGTATTTAGCGATGACTGAAATGGTATATTTGCCGATGGCACTTATAATTCCTGCAATTAACCATGTGGGAATAAAAAGTTATTTAAAAACCGGACAGCATTCAAAGCACCTCACCAACATTTCCATCACCATTTCGTTCAGCAATGGACGCATCTAATTTCTCATTTCCACAAAATTGCATTACTTTTCAAATTATGTGAAGCCCTATAAGAAATTATTTAATGCACAATTTGGTGGTATAAAATATTAAATAATCTAAAGAATTTGATAACATCTCTATTTTTCATATTTATGTTATTTTTTCTCAAATTTTATTCATGTACTTTTAAAAAGTATCTTTTAGCCCTTCAATTTTTTCAGTCCCTTCTAAAATCTATTTTTGCGTGAAAATTTGTGTGTTCTTAAATAATTTTAAAATACCTATTGATGCGTTTAGGAAAATTTTGTTCAGTATTTGTATTTCATATACTTTTCCTTTTAAAATTTAATTACATTCTTTAATTATAATAATTATAATTATAATATAATAATGAGATTGGCAAAAGTATATTTTTGTTCCGTATGCTGGAGCCGTTTCTCAAAATCTAAAATGTATACAGTCGATCCGAACCTTTCAAATTGTTCTCCATATTGAAATCTCTTAGGAAACCAAAATTTATATTTTTTCGAATTTTTTTACTATATATCATGCTTTTTTAAAAGAACACTGTAAAGGAGTATTTTTGACCATTCAATTTGAAAATAGCATAATATATAGCAAAAAAATTTGAAAAAATGTAAAATTTGGTCTTCAAGGATATTTTTACATGGAGAACATCTTGAACGGTTTGGATCGACTGTTTGAATTTTAGATTTTGAGAAACGACTCTAGCATACGGGTTTGATTCGTATGCTGGAGTATACTTTAGCCAATCTCATATAAAATATCATTAAATTATCATAATAGTAATAAAATAAATTATGTCATCATAAGTAGTTATCCACATATACCACAATAATAATAAATATTGTTTTAACTATATAATTTATTACTTTTTTATTAATAAAAATTAAATATATTATTTAATTATAATTATTATAATTATAATAACATTATAATAATTATTATTATCATATAGTGATAATAATATCATTAAATTATTAAAATAATCATTAATATAATAATAAAATAATAATTTATGTAAGCATAAGTTATTCATCAACATATTCCATAATCAAACACCAATTACATTACATGATATAAGCACTTATGTAACCATAACTTATACATCTCTTACTACATAACCAAAGGCCTCCTTATTTTTTTTGAAGATAAATTGGAGGTCTAAGCCACCCAATTTATTTTTAAATTAAATGTCTATGAAAGACCCCCCCCCCCCAAGCCGAGTTTCGAACCTGCGATCTTTCACTCAAGAAGTCAAGGTGCATTGCTCTTTACCACTAGACCAAGAGCTGGTTCTCAAAAACCTCCTTATTTTTGAAGATAAATTGGAGGTCTAAGCTACCCAACTTATTTTTAAATTAATTAAATGTCTATAAAAGACCTCCCAGTCGAGTTTCGAACCTGCGATCTTTTACTAAAAGAGACAAGGTGCATTGCTCTTTGCCACTAGACCAAAAACTGTTCTCAAAAACCTCCTTATTATTACATATAACTTGACATAAATTAATGCTCGTACATTATCTTACTCCATAACCAAACGCTCCCAAAACTCACGTAACAGTTCTGAAATCAACCACAATCAAATCAGGAAAATTTATGGATACAAATATAGGGGATTAAAATTTTAGTTTTTTTTTTTTGAAATTCACGCGCACAAGCACTCTTAAGATTATAGGTGTTCCCAGATCTTTAGTGCCCAAGGTCTAACGAACTCGAGGTGCGTTTTACCGGGTCTGGGTGTAGGGACTGGTTCTGGTCATGGATTCGGATTTTAGGTATCAAATTTCTAAATACAAATCGTTTGTTATGCCCTTGTACTAGTTACAATTTTTTTTTTGGGGAAAGAACTCTGTGGAAAATTAAATTGTTATTCTACTTTACAATTTTTACTGTTGTAAATTGAATTTGTCCTTTTGTTTTAAAACTTCATGATAAATTTAAGCGAAAACATTGAGTTTGATTTTCATTATCTGTTGCATATATTAAAAATTAAGAAGTTTGATTTTCATCTGTCTCTCGAAAATTAGTTCCTATTAACGCACATATAAAAAAAGTCCTTCATACAATTCATAACTTATTTGGTTAGAATAAGACGCCAAGGTCCATAGTTTGAAATTCAGATCCGCTGCCGCACGACACATGGTGTAGCGCGGCATCCTGGTTGTCTGATCAAAATTCAATGGACAAGGGAGCCCCGTGCATGTAACCTAAATTGATAGGCCTATAAAAAATGAACCGTCTGATCAAGATAAGACGGCTCGTACGTGCGCTACACCGTGTCCCGCGCTACAGCGAATCCGGATTGCATAGTTTGTGAATTACATGATAAAGTTTAGAAACAATTATATATCCTAAAAAGAATAGTTGAGAAGTAGTTCGTTATTTAATTGTGCATATAATGTATGAAAATGCTCATATTTCAACAATAATAATTAAAAATACTTCACAATTTTTGTCCATGTAGATGTAGGATATATATATATATAGAGAAAATCTACGGTGCATACTAATGTACGGAAGCTTCGGTGCATACTAATCTGAACTCTTTGATCTGCTTCAAAATGACCGATCCAAACCGTCCAATATAATCTTCCTATTATAATCTCCTTACCGACCAAATTTTATATTTTTTTTCAAAATTTTTAAGTATTTTTTTCAAATTTTAGAAAATTGCTAATCTAATTTTTTCTGAACCGTTCAACAATAGCAGTTTTTAAAAATACGAAAAAAATACTTATAAATATCAAAAAAATGTAAATTTAAGTCGGCAAGGAGATTTCAATAGGGAGATCATATTGGGCGGTTTGGATCGGTCATTTTAAAACAGATCCAAGAGTTCGGATCAGTATGCACTATGTACCGAAGCTTACGTACATTAGTATGCACCATAGGTTTTCTCTCTATATATATAGTGTGTTATGTACATTCGGATAATCTTCAATAAATTCAATAATATGCTAAAACAATTATAAGTATTATATGAGAACAATAGTATTCATTGTCACACACCAGGGACACCGAGATCTCTTCTTCATGATTTTATTACAGTTTACCGTTTTACTTAATTGCTATCCTATTAGCTAGACTATTAGTACACATCAGCAACAAGTAAGAAATTCAACATATATCAAAAGTTACTAATTAGGAAAGCTCTACAGATTCTGTCCATTTGATATAGGATTCTTTAGGCAAAAAAGTTACTAATTAGCAAATGTTGAATCAATAATCCCGAGGTTGAAAGCACAATCAAGACTCTACTTACCAATTTACAATTTCCAAAGCGTTTTTTAGTTATCGCCGGAACAACAACCAACCGAGAGTATACATGTATCAAATATATCTATACAAGGTAGGAATAAATTGAAAACACGAAGAGCATCATCAAAAATACCAAAAAAAGCCTGCTTCAAATCTAACACATAACTATGCGCAAGGTCCTTGACCCTAGTGTGGGACCCCGGACCCTACGATTCAGTTGAGCTCGCATCTAACTTACCTGGCGGGCACGTGTCAATGTCTGATTGGCTGTCTGTGCTGCAGCTCAAAGATTGACACGTCGCACTCAAACTCCGTGGCAGGCATCACCACGTCAAAGCCAGGTCAATGTCACCACACTGCGCCTCACGTACGGAAAGAGACGTCTCTACAGTACACAGTGATTATGCCTCGCTTGCAACAAAAGCGATACTGTTTATTTCTCTTTGTTGACCATTAATTTACCCCCTTGGATAACTTTTATTTATCTTTTGGTTCTGAAGAGTTATTTGTTCTCCTCGCTAACATTTTAAATATATGTAGAGGTAAGACATAATGTTCTAAAATGTTTATTATGAAAGATACTTTATTAGAATAAAAGTTTTAAAAATAACCAAATCAAATTAATTTTTTGTTACAATTTCAAATCAGAAACAAAGGGTATCATGCAACAATTATTTTGACAAGACATGAGGCATGCACTGATTTTTCTGATAAGAACTTATTGCGCCATGATGTACTATCATCAGTTAGTTGATCCATAAGCTACTAGCTAGCAATACATAGATAACTAAATTGTTATAGAACTAAATAACCATCAAAACAAAGAGGTAGACTAAAATCAGTCGCGACTGACAAATGAGACGGTCAGCTATGATGAAATCTCAATTTTCGACATTCTAATTGTCGATCCGAACCATTTAATGTGTTTTCCATATTGAAATTTCGTTGAAGGCCAAATTTTACATTTTTCTGAAATTTTTTAGAATTTTTTTGACATTTTACAAAATTCTTAATCTAAACAATTCTAGATCCTTCAATAATAATAATTTTTAAATATCCCAAAAAATAGTAAACAAATTCAGAAAAATATAAATTTAGTCTTCAATGAGATTTCAATATAGAGAACATATTGAACGGTTCAGATTAGTCATTAGAACCTCAAAAATTGAGATATAATTGCGGCTGATGGATCCATCCGTCAGTCGGAACTGATTTTAGTCTACCTCAAAAAAAAAAAACATTCAGAGACAAAAGTTTACTATATTGTTAAAATAAGGTTGCACAAATACAGAGCTTGTTGACTATTTTAACTTTTAATGAATCAATAATTCATTATCGCCCACATATATACATCTCCAAGACATAATTTTATTTTGAAGACCAGTTCTCGCATCTCAAAATGAAATTTATTTTGAAGACTATTTGTAATATCCAAAATGGTAATAATTAAAAGTAGAAATTATCCTTGGTCTAAAATGATTTGGACCATAAGCAATGGTAATCATCCACTTTCTATTGTTAGAGTTATGTCCTAGAAGTCAATAATTTAATGACTCAATTATTAGTTTATGTTTTGGATGATATTTTATCATCTGTTCCTAGGTTTATTATTGACAGATCATTCAGGTTGAGGATCTGAATTGTGGATCTCTGTGGATCATTCTTTAGAATGCCAATAATATTAGAATGCAAGTTAAGTGATGATTAAGTTCTACAAATCATAGGTAAAGAGTTACCAACTTAATTGCATATGTATATGTTATGGTATATAGTACATGACTTGACCCATCGAAATAAACATATGGATTGTGTTATGTGTCATTGTTTATTTCGTTATGATTTTGGTTCTAAGTTTGAGATGTTTATCTTTTCCACATGAGGATAGGTTCAATAAATATTGTCTACCGCTGATTCCCGATAAGGGCTGCTATACGGACTTTATTTATGTTTTCTTGAATTGTGCGGGGAAAAGCTAATCATCAAGAAAAACGTATGTCCCTCATTAATTCACTTAGTGAGTGACGATATTAGTTTGGGCCCCTTGAAGGAGTTGGATCGTATGCGCGCAACTAAGCGATCAACTCTAGATAAAAAAACGTATAATCTGCAAGAATGACACATTTCTATCTTGGATTATACGATGATATCGTGAGACATAAGAATCAAAATAGAGAAACATATTTATTCTCTTATGCAGTATTGAAATATTGTAGCAGTACACTATTTATGCGAATTGGGAATCATAACGTGTTGCTAGATACCGCTTATGATTATTGGAATTAAATAACGATTTAATTCCATGGCCAACATAGCATAAATCCTCAAAGGATCACACAAATAAGACATTAATCACACAGTGCATTATTTATTTATTCACTGCACTAAGTTCTGTGGAAATATGATAAGATTGATTAATTAATTATATACCGTTGCGAACTGTTATAATTAATTAAGTCAATGGATCATATAGAAATAAATTAATGCATTAACTAATCCTAAAACAATTATTAATGAGTTAATAATTAATTTAGTTCAACACTTATTAATATAAATGGTTATATTGATTAATTGGGCCGTTATTTAAATAGCAAATATATATCCCAATTAAAGAGCAAAGTTGAGGGACCTTAATTATATGAATTAATGGTCCAAATGAAGTAAATGGCCCATAAAGGCCCATTTCGTGGCAGCCACTTATGGTGGTAGGTGGGATGTCATAGTTGTAATTATGCAAGAGGTTAATTTGGTTTTGTGCTCTATATAAGGACCACTTATGAGAGCCTCCACCTAACTTTTCTCTCTCCTCTCATTCCTCCCATGGAGGCCGCCACTTTCACCCTCTCCTTCTCTCTTTTGCTCATGTGTTGAGCTATTTTCTCTCCACTAAATCAAGGTTGTTGATTGATGCAAGAGAAAGAACCATAGGGATTAGGCTTGTTCTTTGGGTATGCTAGCACGTACCTTGTAGAACGTGATTAATCCTCCTTGGTGGACTCGAGGGCGGCTACTAGACGTGGTGGAGACGGTGGAGAAGGCACGCCATCAATTCCCATGCCTTGGTCGAGTCCCGCGAATACGATTTCGCGGGAGGTACAAATTTTCCACCTATCTCTTTGTGTTGAATTGACTTATGTACTAGATCCTCTCTTGCTCTTTGTTTAATTGAATTAATTGAAGTTAATTAGTCACAAAATTAAAATTGAGCAGTTTCCTAACACCTATTCCCTATTGCTTGGTTTATTCTCGAATATAACCCATCAATATGATAAAACTTCAAACCTTTCAATGCTGGATTTTAAAGTTTGGATCCTCGCTTGACCCTCATTTTTATCAACAACAAAAAAAAAAAAAGTTTGAATTCTTAATCATCAGAAAATTTCTATCAATTTGTTCAATATTGATACTGCAAATATTACTTCGCAAATAATATACATGTATACGATAAGTAAGAAATCCAACAAATAAAAAAAGAAATAATATGACATGTCGAGGGACTTACAAATTTAACACTTCTCATGAAGTATTAAATATAGTTACCGTAAATTTGCATCTTAAGAACAATCAACAAGTAGTGCTTTTTTAAAGTTGACGAGTGTTCCCACTATCCACTTGCGAAATTGCTTAAGATGATTTCTTATTCAGTGTCATTTAATTTTGTTCATTTTTGAAATATTTGCAAAACATCATGCCATCATTTTGGTTTTGGTCTTTAATTAATCCGCATCCAGTGCGCACTCTCCACTTCTACTCTTGGTATAAATACTCCCCCCTCCTCATCCCATCTCATGGGGATTCCAACCTCGCACAAAATCAGGAGAATTACAATATATACAAGTACAATTATGTTCAATATTAAAATAAAATTCTCAAACAAACAATATAAAAATCAAAATAATTAGCATACACACAAGGAAATTAGTATAAACTTTTAAGGCAATCGGTATAAAAAATCAACACAATTAGCAAGCATAGAAATGGAAAAAAATTAAATTTTTTATGTGTACAATTACCAGTTAGGATATTTTACTTGGGCAATCATCATAAGAAATAGGATAATCAGTATATAAAACTAGAACAATTAAAAAAAAAATACTATCGTCCTAGAAAAAAATAATACTATCCTTGTCAAGCCCGAATCAACATTTACTACTCTCCGTAAGGAAAATTCTGACTTATGATAAAGTATCACTTTAATTAGCATGTTTAATATTCGTTTGAAAAAAAATACAAAATTATTTCTTTACAAATTTAAATTCTTCAAGTATTTTTCACAAATATAACTAAAATGTGTAATTAAAGAACCAAATTGTAATAAAAATAAGTCACAGTTAGTATGATAATTCTTTCGAGATTTTTCAAAATTATAGTGTTATTATTCAAATTTGTCTTGTACATCTTAGAATACAATCAACATGAAGTAGTACATCTAGGAAATTAATTTATGAGTGTTTTCATATTTCAAATTGAACAACCAATAATTAGCCCTTAGGTACAGTTGTATCGTTTTCGCAAATAGTGACAATGTTCAGTAAAAGTACCAATGGCATCAAAACATAAAATTTCAATTTTCAAGTTCTCATCAACAAATCTTGCAATTAGCTATATGTGAATTTTACATTTTGGAGGGTCCCACGGGCAAAACCAACTTCAACCACAGAAAGAGGACGGTGTTGATGGAGGATGGCCCACACAGACAGAAAAAAGAGAGAAAACCTAGAAAAACCCGATAGGATGTGAGTGTGTGACGTGATAGGCTCGGTCGCCCACATAAATAGCCCTTTCGCACAGTGTTAGAAGCCTTTCGGAGGCCTCACGTGGGCCCCACATTCACCTCTCTCAATTTAGTGCAATGCAGCTATTGGCTGTTGTTACTTAGCCCCTACACCACCCCTCCACCTCAATCTACGAAGCTCTGTTGCCTATTTAGAAACTTAGAATCTCTTTCCTTGACTTTATAAGGCTTTTGCTAGAGAAAAAAGAAAAAGAGAAGGAAGAGAGCTATATCGGATGCTAACCAAATATACATAAATGTGGCCATAATTCCATCAATGTCATACATGGTAAAAGAGAGCAATAAGGAAAGAAAAAGATCTGGTAAAACCCCCGTAGAGACTTTGCTTGACTTGGGTGGGTTTGCCTTCACTTGAAATCTCACAAAAAAGAGTTAAATAGGTGTACTATATCTGCACCAGCACTTGACTAGCCGAACACATGCCCCTCATGTCTTTTTAGCAAAGCGAAAGAGTTGAGTTGAGAAGAGAAAAACATAAATAAAAGTTAACAAAAAAGTAGTAAGTTCTTGGGGACTTTCATGTCACTCCCCGTTTCCCTCTCATCATATTTTTCCTTCTCTTGGGCTGTTCAGATAGCATTTATGACTTCTTTGCGTTACAAACTTCCCCTCTTCTTTCTCAAAATGGAGAAGAGGTGGATCTTTGGAGAGTGTTCCTTATAGTTTGCTGGCCTACAATGGAATGCCTCAACTACAGTTTCATAAAAGAGTAATACACTGAAGTCAATTAGCACACACGCCCAAGTCAACATAATATTCTAACAGAAGTACATATTAACGGAACTAGAAAAACTTCCAAAAAAAGACTCAACATATTTGACATGAAAATTTCCATTCAATGCTTCATAAACTAATCAAATTCTTTAGTTCATTTGTAACGCAAAATAGGCCAAATATATATTTCAATCAGATGGTCAAAGGGGACCCTTGCCTTTTTCTTTGTCACAGTAAGCCTTGATCTTCTACATCAAGGGGTAATAAATACAAAAAAAGAGGGAAGCCAAATTATGCAGGTTAAGTACCTGATCATACTGCTTCCGAAGCTTTTCATTCTCTTGCGTCAAAGTTTGCACTGTCCGCTCCATCTCATTAGTCTGAGCCTAATTCGTACAGAAACCAATTAATTCAACAAAAAAAATGGAGAGGAGATACAGAACATGGTACATGGACTACCCAATCCAAAAAAAGACTGTACATACTACATAGGCTTGTAAATACCAGTTTTCGAGCACGGGAGCGGGCTGCCGATTCACGGTTCTTTATCATGCGCTTCTGTCGCCGGTCACCTCCAACCATAGAACCCTCTGGAACTCTTTTCTTTGAGCAGAAGGAAAGTATGTTACCTGGTGAGGAGGGACCCATGATCATGTCATTTAAAGCAGGAGAGATAAACGAAGATGTCTCCGTGGCTCGACCAGTGACTCTCGAATCGCCTGAGCTGGAATTTGAGCTCGGGCTGTTGCCTAAGTAGCCGAAGTCGAGGCCCGAGTTTAGGCTCAGTGATGTCGGGGGAAGGTTTGGGGTAGGAATTGGTGGTAGTTTATGAGGGTCTTCTATGGGAGGGGAAATCGAAAGGGGCCGGTTGAGGGGACCGGCAAGGAAGTCTTGCAAGATCATGCCTTTGAAGGAGTTTGATTTGTTGGAGAGATGGAATTGGTTTTGGTGGTGGTTGTGGTGGTGATTTGGGTGGTAATGGTTGCTGCTGCCGTGGTAGTGGTTTTGAAGAGGAGTCATGAGAGAGATATCCTTCCACACATCTTCCATGGAGCGCCGAGGGGTCTGTGGGAAAATTATGGAGGCATTTGAGGAGGGAGATGATCTTGACGAGGAGGAAGAAGAACCAAAGGTACGGTTTCTAGGGTTAGGGTTTGTGGTGTTGCTGTCTTGCTCTGAAGACCACATTTTTTTTTTCACTTATAAGGCGGAGAGAAAGAAAAAGGACTGAAAGGAGAGAGGTAGAAGTAGAACTCAGAAGAGGGAAAGTGTGATCTCTGCATCCATTGGAGAGAACTCAGAGAACTCTGCTTTAATTTGGTTATTTAAATAAATTAAATGGGTTTCAAACTTTCAATTCATAGTACTAAGAGTACAAGGGTCACACGTGCTTAGGAGGTCACGCTAACCAATGCACATAATAGGCGATTCATCGACAGAGAGCAATTTTTTCTTTGCTTTAATTATACAGGGGCTGTTTGGATTTTTCGGAAAATTTGAAATTTTTTTTAATTTTAGACATAAATTTATTAAAAATTATGTAATTTTATAAAGAATTTAAATTATTTATAATAAATTTATGCAATCCAAACGGTCCCATTGGGTGTTCCTCGTGCAAATGAAAATTTTCATTTTCTGATCCTCAAAAACAGAAAATTTTTATTTTCCTAGTTTGCGTATACATTTCCTTATATGTAGATATGATTGAAACACTTCAGCCCAAAGGATCTAAGACTTAATAAGTAGTCAAGTGTTGTCATTCTATATTTGAAAATTCAAATCATTACTATTAATCGAGTTGATGTATTGCAATGAAGCTGAAATGTTGGGTCAAAGTCATGGGCACTGTCGGAATAAAGAGAAAAAACTTTTTTAAAGTTGGGCGATAAGATTATGTTTGTTAAGGTTTCTTGTCGAAAATCTTGACCTGCAGCATTTCCAATTGCCTTGATCAGAACAGGTTTACCATTAAGCTTGTCTCAATTAGTCAGACCTAGCTCGATCATTGGTCCTCACAAAATGCTTCAAATCATGCTATAAATGTGCCGGGCAAGCGACCTCATGGAAATTTTAGCATCATGTTATCACGTTAATGCCAATTATTAGAGGATACTGTATTAGAAACATATGCTAAGCACTTTGTTGTCAATATTGTTATATTTGGACATGCACAATTTCATGATTATACAAATTAACATAGAAAAGAAACGATTGGTAATTAAAATTCGTAATTTCGGTTGCTTGATTAAAATTTAGGACTTTCGTATACATATAATTGAACCATTTTGATATTTTGTTGTATAGTTTTCATACAATTATGACAACAGAACCTTTTCTTTTAAAAGGGACTATTCTCGATGCACTTTCACCATTTATTTTTCCATTTCAGAAAAATGGAAAAAAAAAAATCCTCTCTACTGCTTTGCTACATATATCCATAAAATTGGAATTCTGTGGCAGGTGTGGCGCGCCACACTAGCTGTCTGATCAAGATTCAATGGATAAGAGGAGCCCCGTGCATGTAACAGATTGATAGACCCGTAAAAAATGAACCGTCCGATCAAGATCAGACGGTCGTAGGTGCGCGACACATGGTGTAGCACGTCAGCAGATCCGGATTGTATATCCATAGACAAATTTTCTCGTAAACGCTACTAGTATTCTTCATAATTTTCATAATGAATTAATTTTGGAGACGTCAGCAGATCCGGATTGTATATCCATAGACAAATTTTCTCATAAACGCTGCTAGTATTCTTCATAATTTTCATAATGAATTAATTTAGGATTCTTCTCTTAGGATGCAAAATTATATACAACTTTTGCGAAAAGTAACTAACGGTTAAATCCAATTTTCGAAAGCACCGCTTAATTATATTCATCAGCAGTTAAAAGTAACTAACGGAATGTTCAAAACAATCTCAATATTCTCAATTTTTCTCTTTCGGTCCAAATTTCTATTCTAACAAAATCATGAAATTAGAATAATGAATATGAATAGGCACACATTTTTAAATTCTTATTTTTATTCCATATTCAATGCCTCATCCAAACTCACATGTTGGATGCACGAGATTAAGGAATCAGATAAAAATTAAGTTCTAAATTTTTTATTCTTGTGAAACCCAAACAACACAAGAAATACGTGCCTATACATATTCATTATTCAAATTTCATGATTTTGAGCTTATTCAGGTTCTTATTAATATTCTAACAAAATCATCGAATATATAGAATAAAAAATATAGACAGGCACGTATTTCTAAATTTTTATTCTTATTACTTAATCTTTGCAACATCCAAACATATTGTTTTTTCAGCTGGTCTTGTCTAATTTAAAAACTATCGTGGTATAAAATTTCCTCTTATTCTCTACAATCATTTTAAAAAATTGGGTCTTATTGTCTGACTATAGCCCTCGCCATTCGGTATACCGAACCGGAATATTTTGCATATTTCTGATGTTCGGTACATTCTGTATATCTGGTGTGTTTAGTATGAGGTTTGAATAAGTCTTATTTCGAATAAGACTTATTCGGGATGAAACCAAACGTGTTTTGAATAAGTCTTATTTCGAATAAGAGCTTATTCAACTCCTTATTCTAATACAGTCTATCCCGAATAAGTCTTATTCGGAATAAAATTTTTTCAACATTTTGCCAAACACACCATTGTTCAGAAGAATGCTATATTGCTGCGATCATAAGTATTGCGAAGGTATAAAGTTGGACTTCTATTGTCCTGAAGAAGAGAAAGTGAGAAAAACGTCTATGCAAAAATGGAAAATAAAGGTGGATTGAACAAATGTATTTACTCTTCTTCATTTTTGGTTTTATTCTTTTTTTTTTCATCATGTGTACTCCTTTCCCTCCGTTCTTTCTTTCAAGCAGAGCGCTTCTCGGCCAGATTAAGTTGTAATCAGGACCATCCACCATCAAAGAAATTGCATTGTATCTATGACAATGATAATTTTGCTGCCATCGTAAGTCAAACTTTCGTCTATACGAGAGGCTGAGGTAGTGCAAACTACCATGTTCTAAAATTGGCATTGACAGTATGTTCCTAATTTTAAAATTTTTTATTTTTAAAAATTTCAATATATACACATTATTATTTTCTAGTAAATTCTTCTCAGTGTTGCATACCAAATTTGGCCATTTAATTTTATGTTATTCATTACTTTGGAAGGCTAATCAAATACGTTCGGATTATCATTGAGTCTTTGAAGAAGGGATGGATATTCTGAACACTGTTTGGGTCCTTGGGATTTGTGTGTTTGTAATCGACAATATGCGCAAAACTTCATTCAAAAAATATTATGTTTCTTTTGGTAATCAATTTTTCGTAACATTTATTGTTCAACATTTACAGAGGAATACATTTTAATGTCCATTTTTAACATTGTCATTATAAAAAGACGATGTAAACAGTCACAATTTTATTAGTATTGTATAACGCCATTACTATGTGACAGAACAATTTTTTTTCAATTTATTTCATAATTCCATTATAGTTAAGGTAATGACAGACATATAATTTTGACAATCCAAAGCAATACATTATGGAAAAAAATTAACTTGGCAGGAGAGAATGTAGTTTTGACAATCCAAAACAATACATTATGGAAAAAATTTGACTTAATTTGACTTGGCAGTACCTCTCCCAGCTGATTTCATAGAAGCATATTTATCTAAATAAATGAACTTCTTTTTTTTTTACCACAATTGGGAAAAGTTCAATCTCCAGCTCTCCTATAATATACAGAAATGTCATCCAACAAATTATCATCCAACGCCATCCGATTCTCTTATTTCCTTCCCTCGAGTTCTTTCTCCGCTATTTTTCTATCTTTCCTCTTTTTTCTCTACTTCTCTCCTCCTTTCTCTCACCTCCGCTGCTCTCGCCCTTCACCTCAGCTCTCCCCTCCTCTCTTCTCCTCTCCTCCATTGCTTTTTGTATCTATCCTCCCTCTAGCCTCATCTTATCTCCTACGTCGTCTTCCGCATCTCCTCCCTTATTTCGCCCACCATTGATTCCACCTCTCTCCCCATACCTCTATATCATTCTCATTCGCCTCCACCATGTGAACTCTATATTGTTTTCTTAGAATGAACATATACGATAATAAAATAAACATGTACAAAGATTTAGAGGGGGAAAAAAATCAAAGTATATTGATACAAGAATAAAGTGATCATATATAACAAACAAATTAAACAAATATAACAAACAAAGTAAACTCATACAAAAGATAAAGCGAACATATTAATATCACCATTATTTGTTAGTATTTGGACCGTACTTAGCACTCACATAACACTCAAACCATTAAATTATTTGATAAATTGTAATGATTTTCTACGTATTGGCTCTACCGTCGTCTTTTCTCTTATTTTCAGGTTTCTTGATGATTTTTGGTGGATTCTCAATCTTTAGATGGATTTGGCACTTGGCATAAACTAGACGACTCATTCCTAGAACTTGAAGGCGATGTTCAAGCCACCATTCGGATCGAATGACTCATGCTCGGACCGAATGGAGCTTTGCTTGGACCAAATGACTCATACTCGGGCCTAATTGAAGATTTAGGAGAAGAAAATGACCAAATGGAATCAATAGCATTGAAGAGCTCATCCTAAACTTTCCAACGGTTTTTGAATCGCCTCAATCGGAGTCTGGATGAAAAAATTATGCTCAAAATACAAACAGAGGCCAAAATCTGAATTTCACGCTTCTGCTCGGTCCGAGTGAACAGTACTCGGTCCGAGTGAACAGTAACTCGGTCCGAGTGAACCACTGTTGGATTTCCTATCTTCTGCTCGGTCCGAGCAGAGCACCGACAGAGCTCAAATGGCAAGTATTTATGCGGGGAAATTAGTTTTTTTGGCAAGTTTTCTTTCCTTGGTGCTCCAATTACCTTTCTATGTACGTGGAGATTAATATAAATGCACCCCTAGCCCAGCAAGAAGGGATGAAAGCCTCTACACCTCCAATTAAACCTTCCATATCACAAATCCACTTTTCATAGCCTCCATCCACCTTCCCAAGGTGATTTTCCACCATTATTCATTGAAGACAACCTATTCTTGAGGCGACGGCAGCAATGAGAAGTTGTGACACGCCCCTACATCGCTCCACCGCCTTTGAAGATTGAAGATTGAGCATAGAAAGACAACTCGGTTTATTCTTCCTATGTTTTTATCTATAATTTCCATGGGCTTGTATCTTGTTATTTTTATGCTATTTGTTGTGTGTTTTGATTCGATGTTAGGCTAAATTTATGTTGTCTTAGGAGTAAGATAGTAACTTAGGTTTGGATGTTGTGATTTGACTCGTTATGATATGATATATTTTGTTGATTTGTTTTGTTGAGAATTATGTTAATTGCTTATTTTAATTACTTGGTTAAGTCTAATTAACTTCTAGATGTACGGCCGCTGATGAAGGAATTAGAACCTAGGAATCAAATAAATTTATAAATCTAGAGCTAACCTCACTAGTCGTTTTAGTTAAGATTTAGGGTCGAACCCAAGGGACGGATTAATGAGTACCGGACTTTACTTCCTCACGAAAGCTAGACAAGATAATTTTTATGGATTTTGGTTGATTAAATCTAAAGGTGCAAGTAAATAAAATATTTTTGGGTATTTTAATTATCTAATAATCTAAATGCTTAAAGAGAAATTTTTGGTGTTTTAATATGCAAATGAATGTCCTAGGGGTCAGGTTTCACTTAGGTTTAGCTTCTGGATCGCCGGATCGCTCGCTTTCGCGTTAAATACCGGATTACCAGAATTCCTACCTTCAGTTCGGTCCGAACCAGACTAGTTCGGTCTGAACAGAGAGTATGAAACTGAGTTATGACGAGTTAAACTTGGCTTTGATGTCGTGAAGGGCTTAGACTGGCTGTGGCTAAGGTTCCTATTCCTCAACTGTCGTCTTTTGGACTAGAAATTAGCACAGGACACTACTTTACCCATATAGATCAATTAAACCTAAACTTTCGTGTCGGTATTTTAATTAACCTATGTCTAAATTATTGGTTTTCTTAGGGATATCTAAGTTGCTTTTCAGCCAACTTAGAAGCTACACCTTTCAGTGCAAGCTAGCCTCCTCTTTCGAATCTTCAACTTATCACATGCACTTTATTTAATTCCAATTGATTAATCCTAATTTTGTAACTTAACTAAATGTGGCCATTCACTTAGAAGTAAACTAGTCCAAACAATATAATCTAACAAGCATGAAAATAATACTCAATAGATAGATCACAAGTCAAAGTATCAAGCCAATCACATCATAACATCAAACTAATCCTAACCTACATCCTTACCCTAAGACATAATAAATCTAAACTATCATGCTAACAAGACAACAACAAATGCAAATAAAGAAGATACAAACTCTAATCGATCAAATATCAAGAGAAAGGAAGAAATAAACCAAATATCGCCTCTAACTCGAGATACCGAACATCTAGAGCCGTGGTTGGGTTGAAACTACTGCCGTCGCATCTAGAATCGCTCCAAAGTCGCTGCCATGGTTGTGCTATGCTGCGGGAGGTGGAATCTCACGCCTTTCGGCGTGAGAACGGTGGTGAAAAGGTGCCAAAACGTGGTGGGAAGAAGAATTTCGTGGTTTGTGGCCCCCCTTCATCCAAGGTAGTATGAGACACTTTATAGAAGGTCCTAGGTTGCTTGGAAGAGAGGCTAGGGCATCCAGGTCGCTAAACCTTGCCAAAATATCACTTTCCTTCATTGAAAACTTGCCAAAACGACTAATTCAGCTCTCAGTTCGGGTCAAATTGATCTTGTTCGGGTCAAATAGGTTCAGTTCGGACCAAAATAGCTCAGTTCGGACCGAACTGGATCACTTCGGGTCGAACTGGAGCACTTCAGGTCGAACTGAATCCGTTCGGGTCGAACCGAGACTCCAGCATTGAGCAGCGATAGTGTTTCAATTATAATTTCTTCATCCGGACTCCAATTGAGGTGATTCAAAAACCGTTGGAAAGTTTAGGATGAGCTCTACAATTCTATTGCTTCTATTTAGTCTTTTTCTTCTCCTAAATCCATCATTTCATTGAATAATTGTGTGTGATCCACCGAATTCCTGCAATTCAATATAAAAACCACAACAGTATCCAATTCTAGACAAATATAGCACAAAGCACAATGCATGTAGGGGTTTGAGCTACCATTTAAGTGTAAAGTCCGGCCAAAATGCACATATAAATATGAGATATCAGCCGCATTTAGTTAAGTTCTAAAGTTAGGTTAATCAAGATAATTTAGATAAGTATTTGGGATAAATCGTAGATCCGAAAGGGGAGATTAGTTGACACCAAAAGTGTAACTTTTAGACAAGTCCAAAAGACCTCTAGATATCCTTATGAACTCCAACAAACAAGTTTAAGTTGATTGAATTCTATACCAAAAGTTGTGAACCAATCGAGTTAATTAGGTTAGGTTGTGATTGAACCAGTGTCTAGTCCAACAAGCGAAAGCTGAGGTTTAGAGTATCTAGGTTTGACCAACAAACCCTAGCACAAAGCATAAAGTTTTATAAAGAGTCAAAACCACACACTTATACCATCTGTTCGGACCGAACAGAGCGGTATATGCTTGAAAAACACCGTTTGATGCACGAAAGTGATAAGTTCTGTGTTCTAGAGTCCAAACCGATGTGAAACCTGAACCTAAGACGACTTTTATATTGTTAAAACACCAAAAACATCTCTTTTAAGCATTTATATTTTTTTTAGAAAATTAAAATACCCAAAAATATTTATTTACTTGCACCTTTAGATTTAATCAACCAAAATCCATAAAAATTATCTTGTCTAGCTTTCGTGAGGAAGTAAAGTCCGGTACTTATTAATCCGTCCTTTGGGTTCGACCATAAAGCTTAACTAAAACGACTAGTGAGGTTAGTTCTAGGTTTATAAATTTATTTGATTTCTAAGTTTTAAGCCTTCATCGCATATATACATATATAGTGAACGTATACAATCAACAAAGTGAATGAGTACATCTATTAGATATTCCTTTAGTTTTATAGACTTAGTAGAAATTAGATACTTCCTTGTTGTAATTAAGTGAATTGTTACTTCTATTAGGTATTCTCTTAGTAATACTAACCGAGTAAATATTATATACTAGTTTGTTATAACAAACTAAACACCTATGTGCATTAAATAATTTCTTAGTATTACTAACTATCAAGAAATATAAAATTATTTAAGAGAAGGAAAAGTGAAAAAAAATAAAAGAAAACGAAGAAAGAAACAAGGAGAAAAAGATAGATGAGAGAGGAATCATACAGAAAGGGAGAGAGAGGTGAGGAAGAGAGGGGAGACATGAGAGGGAGGGAACAGAGGGAGAAAGCAAACATTACGCGAAATTTCGACTTCTGTAACGGTTAATAAAAGACATTTGTAAAGGTACACGTAACGTTACAGTAGCCCCCGTTACAGAAGGTTTAATAACCGTTACAGATCTATAACGGTTATTATCTAATAACCATTATGGTATTATGGATGGAAATGTGGTTACGGTTTTTTGGAGAACATCTGTAACGATTATTAGATAATAACCTTACAGAAGACTGGCTTCTGTAACGGGTATTATATAATAACCGTTATCGTATTTGTTGTCCCTAAACGAGGCGGTTTAACCAAGGTTTAGCGGAAGCAATTGAGGTTTTGGACCGGTTTGGTATGAACTATCCTAACACAATTTAATTGTTACCCCATACAAGTAAACACACAAGCAATTCAAGTATAGCAAGATAATAAAGAGAAAAAAGATAGAGAAAAATTGAACACTCGGCATGATTGCGGAGTTCCGACCCGCTAGAAAAAGGCTATACTTAGTCGTACGTCTCCGGGAGTTTCGTTACCACGAAAAGGCGCGCTCCGTTCAATTCCAACAAGAACGGGACTACAACTTCGAACCGAATCACCTTCTTACAAGACTCTCAAGGTGGATCGGCCTAACTCGAATGGCACAACGGCCTCAAATGAGAAGAGCTCTCAACCTATTCCAACCTACACCTAGCGACAATGTCGGGACGGTGGTGTTTGAGGCCACTAAATCTCTCAAGATGGTCTAGCTATGAAAAGTTCAAGTGAGAGAGTATCCAGCAAAAACTGGATATATATAGGGCTCGGAAAGAGCAGTTTACCAGCAAAAACTGGACACAGCGTTGTACAACACTGAATAGCGTTATACGACGCTGGAATATGACCGTTGTAAATTCTAACAGCTAGTTAATATAGCCGTTGGTCTGTCAGAGTGTTGTGCAACGCTATTTGTCGTTGCGCAACGTGGGAGTGTACAGTCAAAGGAAAGCTTCGACAATTCCATTGGAAATTGCCAGAGCGTTGCTTGCCACTGATTAGCGTTACACAACGTTAAAGGGAGAAAAATGGAACAACTCTGACAGATTCAACAGAGCGTTGTACAACCATTGTTCCAAGTTTTTAACTATAGCGTTGTACAACACTACTGAACGTTGTACAGTGTTGTGACTCAGCGTTACCTAACTCCATATAGCGTTGTGCAACGTTGATTTACAAAAGTCAGAATTTAGCTTTACTAGTTTAGAAACCTCAGCGTTGTGTGCCACTATTCAGCGTTGTACAACGCTGGGTCATAGAAAATAAGATTTTGCTGGTATAATGAGCTTTTCGCTATCTAGACCATTTCAAGTATAAACAAGGACTAAAGTATACTTTCTATCCTAGTCTAAACTAGTCTACAAACTCTCGAAAGACTTGATTTTGATCTTTCTTAAAGTTTTTATCCAAGTCTTCATAAATTGCATCTTCTTCCTATAAAACTCAAAGAAGATTGTTAAATGCCAAATGATATTGTTTTGTAATCGACAAACTTAGAGACGTTTAGTACAACAATCTCCTCCTTTTGACGATTTGCAAAACAATATCATTAGTAAAGCGATTAAATTTTGGCATTTCACAAGCTTTACTATAATTCTCCCCCCTTTTGTAAAACGACAAAAGGTGAAAATCATAGCAAGCTCCCCCTAAATTTACGGCTCCCCATTAATTTTGGAGAAACGGAATTGGAGAACCAATTTTAGGGCACTACACAAAGTAGTGTGACCAAATTTAACCTCTCAAATAATAAGAAGATAAAAATAAGGAGGCTCCCCCTAAATATTTGGCTTATAGGACCGTGGGTAAACTTGGTATTTAGGCCACATTGGTTACCATACAATGAGTTGTACCACTAGAGGTACAAGCTTTGGAACTCATTTATCTTTGGACTCACCATTTGGTTTCCTAATTTTGCATTCCAATGAGATATGTCCATTTTGACAACAATAGTTGCAAAATGCATTGGTTGGCTTGGGTAAGGTATTCGGCTTAAGGTATTCGGCCTTCTTCTTAGGATCATTGGATGAGGCATTAAAATCCTTTTTGCGATCCTTTTGGAAATGTTGGAAAACATTCTTTTGATGCTCATTGGATTGAACCTCGTGATTTTGTAAAAGATGTTGCTCTTTAAATTCATAAAACCATCTATCGGTTCCTTTAAAATAAATTTTATTTGACGCATTTGGAACAAAAACCTTCTTTTCTTGATTTTGCAAATTCATTGTGTTTTCCACTCTAGAGTTTTTAGGTTTCCTTTGGTACATATGTGCATGACCACGAGAATTCCTAGATTTTTGAAATTGTGTGTTTTGTGCAACTTTTTTTTCATTATTGCGCGACAAGTTTTTTTTCTTGGTTTGATAAAACTTTTGGTAACCAAGACCGGACTTGTCATGAGGCTTTTGACCTTTGAAAAGTTACTTCAAATTCATTTTAGCGGGTTGAGCTAAAACTAATTTTTCAAGTTATTTTTCAAGCTCCTTAATTTTAGCCTCATACTCACCCAACTTAGAAGTAAGCTCATCTACCTTAGTTCTTAAGGTTTCTATGGTATCGGCTTTCCTAACCAAGGCTTCATGGGTGGAATCAAGAAAAGAGTTCAACCTATCACAATCAACACATTTGGTTGAATTAGTTGGTTCATCACCACTCTCACTATCATCATCGCTAAAAGAATCATTGAGAGGGAGATATACCTTAGGAGAGCTCAATTTTGGTGAAGTCGGTGGAGATAGAGGTAGTGGTGTTTTACGCGCTTGGATTAGTGGATGAACAAATCTTGTCCCTTGATTGAACTCATTGAGGATGTCCTTCACGAAGTCATCTTTCACATCATCCGTTGAGAATACCACATCTTTAACATTTGCCACCATAGCATACACCTCATGAGAATCCGAATCGGATGAGCTTGTTTCGGATTCAACATCCCACAAGGCATGCATGGCTTTAGCTTTCTTCTTTTCCTTCTTGTGCTTAGACTTTGGCTTTTCGGTTTGCACTTAAGAGAAAAGCTTGTGACACTTGTGCATTGAGTGCCCCTCTTTATTGCACACCAAGACACAACTCTCGTTCATCATTGGCTAATCTCTCATTGTTGAACTTCTTCTCATGCTTGAGCAACCCACGAAACATCTTCTCAATCACCACCTCTTGCTTTGCCTCATCAAGCTCGTAGAGGTTCGATGGTGTTTGATGTGGGTATCGGTAATGGGAGGATTGAGAGCAGGATGTTGAGGCGGGATTGTTTGTGGATGTCATGGCTAGAGTTCTTGGATGATGCCTTAGTTTGGCGAGTTGCTTGAGCTTCTCCTCCACATATCGAAACTCGGTGTACATTTGATCCGGGGTGTACTCATGGTCCATCTGGATAATTGTCTCAAGTGACGTGATATGAGCATCCCATTCGCGCCTTCCACTCATAGCTCGCATCATCTTCCCTACAATCTTGCCAATTGTTAGGGGCTCACCTCCTTCGGTGAATTCATTTTGGAGTTGTACAAGACGAGTGTACATATCTTCAATGGATTCACCATATTTTATGTGGAAATTCTCAAATTGGGAATACAACTCATACAATCTATAGTGTCTAATTTTAGAATTTCCCTCATAATGGGTGAGGAGAGCCATCCACATATCATGTGCTAAATCAAACCGACTAAGAGTTATACCAATTGATTCATGGACCGAGGTTAATATGGCATTAACCGCACAATCATTGTCCCTTTGGTTATCACGGGATTCCCTAGTCAAATTGGTAGAGTTTGGCATAAATTCGGGAGTATACCGCTTTTCTACCATGTGCCAATATCCTAAGACATTGAGGTAGTTCACCATGTATCTCTTCCAAAAAGAAAATTTTTTTACAATTTTGGCCTAATTTATCCGGTCTCTCTATAAACCGAGCCGCCATGACCGGAAATCGAGATTAAGAATAGCTTAATCGAGGTTCCCGCTATGATACCACTTTGTTATCCCTAAAGGAGGCGGCTTAACCAAGGTTTGGCGGAAGCAATTGAGGTTTTGGACCGGTTTGGTATGAACCAAGATTTTAAATTTCGATTTTTTCGGTATGACGGTCCATGTCCCCATGTTATTTCGGTGTTATTTTGATGTTATAACGCCGATATAACGGTGTAGTATTTTTTTCAAAGTTTGACACACATCAATTCTATAACTATCAATTTATATGTTTATACATCTCCAATACTCCATACAAATAGCATACAGCCGTACCAAATTCAATATACTGCAGTGTACCAATATTGAGTAGCAGTATATAGCAGCTTGTACCAATTTAACAATAGTTCAATATTGAATACACAATTTAACAATAGTAGCAATAACAGCTTGTTATTTCGTCGAAATAACTGAAATAACGCGTTACGTCATTTTCTCAATTAAGATTGTAACGTTCATGCGGTTTGACACAAAATACTGTTATTTTTGTTATTTCACCGTTATTTAGAAGCTTGATCTCAAGCTAAGCTTAGCTTTGTGCCATTTGTAATGAATAATAAGCAATGTATCAATGTATTACACTTAATATATTAGTCTTGCATAATAGCTAAATCTAATTTAGAGTAGAAATATCGAGTCACGAGTTGATTTCGAGTAAATTGAGTGAACTCGAAAGTGTCTCATGATCGAGACAGGAGTTAACTCGAAATGTAGCGACTTTGATTTCGAGTTGATACTATATCGGTCATAACTCGACTCGAAATCACCCCTAACTCTCAAGTAAGTATGGCTGAAATGTCAGCTAAGTCTTCTCCACCGGTCTGGACAGTCCATCCCATACTAAAATCGTCCGTCATAATGCATGTGGAACTCCGCTGATGGTTGTTTCGTCATGCCACTTCATGTTGATCCTGCAAAATAAAAGCCGGACTACATTTGCACCTTTCTTCTAACTTAAAATTAACAAATTCAAGTAAAAATACATGCATTCAAAGATAATTTAAGACCTAAACTCAGGTGGAATATATGCATATAAATCCTACATCACATAAAATATCAAATTCAATGACATCTAATAAATATGTACTAAAAAAGATAAGTTATTCGTTCAATCAAGTTCTTATATGTCTTACTGCGCCACAAAGATGGACCAAATAAGATGAGGAGAATATTGATTTACATTTGTACAAGGTTTAAAATATTTTGTATCAATCATTTCTCTTCGTAATTTCTATGTCTTTTTTTTTTCTTTTCTGGCTTTTCCCAAAGTCCAAAGACATTCATCATTAACTAATGAAATAACAATTACATAACATAATTATTTAACTAGATAACAACATTATGTATGATATTAATTGTTGTCAGTAGTTACGTAGAATACTACAATAAGTTAAGATTGTTTCCAAACAGATATAAAACAACAAAAATTTAAGACCAAGCTTCTATAGATGACGTATATATTTTTATTGAGGCTGGTTTCGGTGCTTCACTTTTGAATTACCACAAATGTCACATTTTTTTTTTCAAAATTTAGAATTTAAACTAATGATCCGAGCCATTGATCTTGTTCATTTTCACGACAGATGTGTTTCCATAAAATTTTTCAGAATTTATTTGATACTCGATCTTGTTCATTTTTCATGACGGATGTGTTTCTGTAAATTTTTTTTAGAATTTATTTTATACTTGATCAAGAGGTCAAAAAATTAACATATTAAAATCAATTCATCATATTTAACTCCATTAGTTTTATTTTTGACCTTTGAATCGACTTATCGAAGGGACTCCACAAACTATAAAAATTCATGACAATTCATTCATCGTTAAAATAAACGAGATAATCATTTCGGATATGCGTTTAAAATATGAACTATCCTAACACAATTCAATTGTTATCCAATACAAGTAAACACACAAGCAATTCAAGTATAACAAGATAATAAAGAGAAAAAGAGAGAGAGAAATTGAACACTTGGTATGATTACGGAGTTCCGACCCACTAGGAAAGACTAGCCTTAGTCGTACGTCTCCGGGAGTTTCGCTACCACGAAAGGCGCGCTCCGTTCAATTTCAACAAGAACGGGACTACAACTTCGAACCGAATCACGTTGTTATAAGACTCTCAAGGTGGATCGGCCTAACTCGAATGGCACACAGCCTCAAATGAGAAGATCTCTCAACCTATTCCAACCTACACCTAGCGACAATGTCGGGGCGGTGGTGTTTGAGGTCACTAAATCTCTCAAGATGGTCTAGCTATGAAAAGCTCAAGTGGGAGAGTATTCCTGTGCTCAAAGGCTCAATTATGTTCCAATTTTGCAAAGCAGACCTCTCTACGGAGAGAGAACAAGGGATGGATATATATAGGGCTCGGAAAGAGCAGTTTACCAGCAAAAACTGGACACAGTGTTGTACAACACTGAATAGCGTTATACAACGCTGGAATATGACCGTTGTAAATTCTAACGACTAGTTAATATAGCCGTTGGTCTGTCAGAGCGTTGTGCAACGCTATTTGCCGTTGCACAACAAGGGAGTGTACAGCAAAAGGAAAATTTCGACAATTCCGTTGGAAATTGTCAGAGCGTTGCTTGCCACTTATTAGCGTTACACAACGTTAAAGGAAGACAAAGGGAACAACTCTGACAGATTCAATAGAGCATTGTACACGCTATATACTGTCACACAACGTTAACGTTACCCAACGCTGAAATATGTTGGCTAACGTTGCCCGCAATTTTGCATGAAAAAAAACTTTTTACATGTGTTTTACATGGGACGGCGCTATCTGAACATCGATGCAGCGCTGTCTGAACAGTACAGATAACTTGGGATTTTTGTGGCGTTGTGCAACGCTATATGGCAACGCTATATGGCGTTGCACAATGGTACTAGGAAAAGTTTCAAGTTTTTAACTGTAGCGTTTTACAACACTACTGAGCGTTGTACAACGTTGTGACTCAGCGTTGCCTAACTCTATATAGCGTTGTGCAACGTTGATTCACAAAAGTCAGAATTTAGCTGTTCTAGTTTAGAAACCTCAAAGTTGTGTGCCACTATTCAGCGTTGTACGACGCTGGGTTATAGAAAACTGGATTTTGCTGGTATATTGAGCTTTTCGCTATTTAGACCATTTCAAGGATAAATAAGGACTAAAGTATACTTTCTACCATAGTCTAAACTAGCTTACAAACTCTCCAAAGACTTGATCTTGATCTTTCTTAAAATTTTTATCCAAGTCTTCATAAATTGTATCTTCTTCCTATAAAACTCAAAGAAGATTGTTAAATGCCAAATGATATTGTTTTGTAATCGACAAACTTAGAGACGTTTAGTATATATAACAGTATTGTTGACGAAAATTGTTACTGTTTTTGGAGAACATCTGTAACGGTTATTAGATAATAACCGTTACAGAAGCCAGTCTTCTGTAACGATTATTATCTAATAATCGTTACAGATATTGTTGATATAAAAAAATGAAATTATGAATTCTGTAACGGTTATTCCTTAATAACCGTTACAAATGACCTTCTTTTTTTTTGGATTTCGCCTGTTTTATTGGCTAATCCAATTTTGCTAGCCGAATTGATACCAAATTGGTACCCAATTTACATCATACAAAGAAACATGCAGCACATATACATCAAACAAACATATATCATGCATATATCACATCTCACATATATATACCAAACAGAAACATATATCAATATATAGCAAAAATTAACAAAGTGACTATACATAGAGTTAACACCAAGTTAAATGAAAATTTTTCTAAAATAATACCCCATACATGAAGTCCATAACCTCCGAAACGACTGCATCAATGTCTAATATTTTCACTTAATACCGGTTTTCACTTAATACCGCTTGTATATCATGCATGCAATATCATTTAAAACAACAAAATCTAATATTTTTAATTTGAAAATCTCATCATGCTTTGACTTAATTCAGAAATGAAAACTTTCGAAAATATGAATGGCTTAATATATAACTTTGGATTCTTGCGTTCCAAAGAATCAACAAAGTGAACGGTGCGCTTCTCCATATTAGTAACAAGGACAACCCAATGAAACCTGTAATTAATAGAGATTTATTATTTTGGTGGAATTAAAGAAAACTAAAAATTTCTTTAATTAGTAGCCATATTGGTTATAATATTTCTTACTGTTGATTATACGGCAAAACAAGATAGGAGGATGGATGATTCATGAATGCTCTCGTTAGGTAATTCACCGCACCGAGTTCTTCGTGTTTGAATTTTCACTCAGCCAATAACTCTGGATCCAGTATGGTGATGCTCTTGGAGTTCCCTTCACCTGTTGAAAGTTCTTCCATCCAAAACCTGCAAACATGGAAATCAAAGTTCAACAATTTCAATTTTGAATGAATTGAATGAACAAAAAATAAACATTAAAGTTGAAAAATTCAAACTAGCAGTAAAATTTCACGATCAATTGAGATAGCTCCTCCCTTTTAAAACATTCGACAATATCGCCGACATTAACGTTGAACTTAACCTCGCCATCGTGCGTACTCCAAGGATTGCAATTAGGCAGCTCAAAGTTCTTCTCTTCTTCTGGTTGGAGCATCAACAGTCTGTATACTGCTAGTTCGGATGGGCTCAGCATGTCAATAATATTCTTTGGGAGGAGTGGATCGCGAGTAACAAATGACCCCGCATTTGGGACCTTTGGACTCTCCTCCATATTCTTCGCTGCTTCCTTCGCCTTTGGCTTCTTTTTGGCCGGCTTCTTTTGGTAAAATTCTGCATTCAATGCCATCATATTAATAAGTCATTAGGAGAAATGTATGAAACATATTGTCGTAATTAAATAAAACGATACCATGTGGCCTATCTCCACCAAAAATGACGTCCATGGGAATCGGCCCCCTATATTATTTCCTAATAACTTTTCTGACCTACCAGGGACTTGCCATTCACGAAATTCATCGCCTACTCGGAAAAAATGGATACACAATTGTTGATCAGTTAGAGGCACACCGTGTACGATCTGACTAACAACACTCGGAATAATATTTCCTTCGGCCACCTTAATCCTCTGGTTGTCGTGATCAAGAGAAAAGAGATCGCACGACATTTCTTCCTGAAATTCAGTTCAATCAAAAACCCTAATGCTAAGCCAAACATAAATCTAAAGAGAAAAGAGAAAAATGATCAATATGAACCTGAACAACGCTTCTCGGATCCGGAAGCATATATCTTGAGGCAACCGTTCGGAATAACTCTTCGTTTGGCATTCCTAAGTCTACCTCAGGTTCAACGAATGGCTGGTATGGCGTCAGAAATTGCTGCGGTGTTTGCAACTGCACTCCGCTACTGACCAACCATTGTTTCACCTCCTGAAATTTATCAAAAAACTGGATGATGAAGAATAGTTTTAGGATTTACATTTATGAACCTTAATAGATTTCAGGCATTACTTGAAAAGCTTGTTGTCTCGCCGCATTCATTATCTCCTCAGAGTGAATCAAGTTCCTCTTCGTTTTTTCAGCGGCTTCAACTACAACCTTGCTCATCAAATCTACTATCTGGTCCGGTGCCATCCATCCTTCATTCCCATCCTTTCTAGACTTTCATTTATAAATATCTTCCTTCTTAGTACATAAAGGATATCCCCTAATTCTTCCTGGATGCTCCGGCTTGTCAACCGTCCGATTTAAGACTTCTTATTCAGGTATTTACCCGGAATTAATTTCACCAGACATGGTACTCAACCGACTGAATGCCTCAATAGTCGACGAATCAGAGTTATGGAACGTGTAAGTATCTAACAAACAACAAACAAAGATTATTAATGATCACAAAACAGAAATTGAAGTTACCATATATAATAAGTCTTTAAATGTGTAAGTACCTTTATCCTTCTTAGCCATGAAATACCTTTGACTCCTCGGTTCCAAATCGCCGATGGTAAAGCTCGTGAAACCGGACCCTTCAAAATCACAGGGTATGACAATCTTGTCTGTAGGTTTCCATGAACCTTTTTTTCCTCTATGGCCAGTGGAACCCATCCTATGAGACTCTTTCCATTTCTTTCTTAACTCCTTCGTCTTGTTGCTCTTTTGTACAAAATCTGCAACCGTCCTTTTCTTGTAAAATTCTTCCCATTATTTTTGTGAGATTGGGTGTTTATCGCATGGATTTTGGAGATTGTTTGGATCGGCATTTGTGATGTACTCGTCAGCAGTCCTACTTCTATAAGCCATGTGACTTATGCTCATCGCTTTGAGAGTATTGTTCATGGTTTTATCATCTTCGATGTTGAACATTTTCTAAAACATAACGAAACGTTAGTTAATTGGTAGCATAGAAATTTTAATTAGATGATTTAAGTGAAAATTTATTCACCTTGATGTCAGATCACAACTCAAGTTTGATTTCCTTTGAAACGTCCTTCTGTCAATCATTAATTGTGATTGGCACTCTTGCTCTAGCCAGATACCCGCAAGATGATGCAAATTTGTTCACCGCCTCTTCAGTACCAATTGGCACTCCTTCTTTGTCAAATTTAATCTCATACTTTTACCCAACAGCTTTTTTTCTCCTAAACTCTTCAATTGACATCGATTACTTGAGTATATCCACGTCCGATCCATCTGAACAATAAAATTTATGCAAATTATTAGGGTTTCGGGCCAATTTGTAATATTAGATTTTCGGGTCGGTCACCATCCTAGCCCGCTCTTTGGATATTCTGTCTCATTAGCGAGGGTACGTTAGATGAAATGTGTTGTCTAAGAAAAATTCGGTAGCATTTTTTCTTATGTTCCCTGAATACGCCAACACACGATTGCTCGTGCGTACATATCCGTGGGAACACAAAGAGAAATGCCGCCGAATTTTTCTCAAACAACACATTGCATCTAACGTACAACTCACTGTCCTAACTGAGATAGATCGTATCCAAAGAGCAGTATTCCCAGCCGGAAGTACTATCCGAGATTAATACCTTATGGATTAATCTCGGATGGATAATGACCTAAATTCAGTTGATTTTCGGTATTTGGGTCCTATATGACAATACGAAATTCATGGCTATATATATATATACAAATTATTAACGAAATACGAATAATTTAAAAAAGAGGAGTTTATGAAAATATACTTTCAATCTTGTGACTTTCGATCCGTTGAATCGTGCGACTTATCCGTAAGATCTTCTCCTATTCAATGAGATCTTAAAATATATAAAAAAAAATATAAAATAACATAAATTAATGAAAAAACCGAAATAAATATGGAAAAAACGTAAAAATAAAAAATACGGTTCAAATTTAATTTTTTACCTTAAATCTGGTTTCCTTCTTATTCTCTTTCTAATTATTATTTTTTCAGAATTTTTTAAAATTTTTTGCTATTTTTTTTGGAGTGAAGTGAACACCACAATCGCAATAAATGAAAAGATCAGAAAAAAGTTAAGTGCGGCGCTAGCTGTGAGTTTGTTGGGATAATGGGGATGAAGACCTAAATACAGAACCTTTCTGTCATGGTTATTAGAAAATAACCGTTACAGAATCATAAAAAAATAAAAAAAGCCGTTACAGAATCATAAAAAAATAAATAAAATTCGTTAACCTTCTGTAACGGTTATTAAGAAATAATCGTTACTTAATCATTAAAAAAAAGCGTTAACCTTCTGTAACAGTTATTTACTAATAACCGTTACAGAAGATTGTTAATATTAATATATTTCTTTTTTTCTTTTCTGTAACGGTTGTTGGATAATAACCGTTACAGAATATAAGAAATCTATAACGGTTATTATCCAACAACTGTTACAGAAGGTTGATGCATTTTTTCCCTCACCATGGCGGAAATGTTATTACGGTTGTTTAATAATAACCGTTACAGATTTGTGGCGCCAATTTTCCCGCCTTATGCCTCGCTATTCTGTAACGGTTATTTGAATAACCGTTACAAAAGTGCCGTTACAGAAGGTCCTTTTTTCCGTAGTGAAAAAAAACATGGAAGGGAAGAGAGGGGAGGGGAGAAGCAAATAAAAAGGAAGGAGTGAGCGCTTCATTACATTCTGATGATTTATTTGTATATTATTATTCTATAATTATTTAATTAAAGTTTTAATTTAGTTTATGAATTAATATATAACTTTTGCTATTGATTTTATTTGTTTGCTTGAAGTTTTATTAAACTTTGCTATTTTGAGAGTAAATTAAGTTTAGTAATTTACGGAATTTTACAAGGAAGATAAAACCTACTGTTAGACAAATATTGGAGTAGATAAATGTGAGAAATACATTATTAATCTCAACATTGGCAGGATAAAGTTGACCACCGGTATTCCTCATAGCTTCAACAACTTCGTCATCAGATTCTCTCAGAATCAACAGCATGTGCTGATATATCTAGCGGAATCTATGTCTTTGACTAACGTGAAGAACATCTTCCAAACCAGTGACTTCTACAAAGTGAGAAAACGCAACCAATGCCTGAACAATAACTCAACGAAGCTACCACCATATTCGTGGTGCATGATCTCCAGTGTTGATGGACAAAAGCACTTCATTAACTGCGTCGTTTAACTGCACAAAGGCAATATAACGATCAACAATTTACAACTTTGTACAAAGGACTTAGTGCTACTTGAAGAATGAAGTTTTAAAACGAAAGATTTCAAAATACGAAAGGAAAATGAAGAAATTTGTTTATGATTACCTCATCTTGCAATAAAGGACATTCATGTTGAATAAATGTCTCCATCTGGTCGAGCACACCGTATATCTGGTCATATGTACGAATTAGGAGAAGAGCATTCTCAAGATGAGATCCATGACGAATCAACAAACTTGAATTATACATTTATATTAAAATATGCAATCTGAAAACTAAATAAAGAATAACGTAGCAAAATATTTAAGAAATGAAGCAAATTCTTTGTACAGTGTGGACACTTTTCTAACTTAGAAGGCCTAAATCAAATTATCTTATTTACAGGTTTAAGGGCCAATCTTTCGTTTTGGTTTTCTCCCTTATATTATTTTGTTCTGAAATTTAAATGCATAATAAGTCCATTGATATAAAAAAAAGTGCTTCTTTTTTATGTCATTATGTTTTTTATATAATTGTGTAATCACACAAATACCATGGGAAAAATATTTATTGCATGATAAATGAGATATGCATGATTTATGTCCCTTATTACAAATAAGCTATGGTAATTGTTGTTATCATCACAGTGATAAATGACTGGATAGTCAAAAGGTAAATAATAACATATCAAAATATCTTTTGTAAGGTCTAATTTACAATCATTGTCCAACTATATGTTATCAGTACTCAAAATAACAATGCATATCTTATAAATCTATTAGGCATAGTTATAAAATATTGTGCTAGATATACTACCTCGAGCTTTAGTTTGCTTTGACTCTATTGGCTACGTTAAACAAGTGAAACGAATAATTCTTTTAGATATGATTATTTATATTAAAAAAGATCGTAGTTATTTTTCATGTGTAATTTTATACAACCTCAAATATATCTTGTCCAAAAATTATATAACTTCAGTATTCTTGAAGATTCCAATTAAATAGTAAAAATATATCTTTTTTTATTCATAACTTTACATATAGGGAAAACAAATTACGTACTTTATAGTTTTCTTGAATTTAAAATTCTGAAGTATTGAAAAAAAAAATTATTATTTTAAATTTAAGAATGAGTAAGTGTTCTTGCTTTTATTAGAAAAAGAAAAATGATAATTCACTTAGTACGTTAGTAGTGAAACTCTGTAGAAGAAAAATAACGCAATTACAAAAGGGTTTGGCTAAAAGCTTTAAACGATTATTGGACAGATCATACCACTACTGGACAGGAGCCCAGTTTGACACTAATATAGCTAATGTAAAAGACTTTTCTCGAATAATTAGATGATTTTGTTATAGTAATTGTAGATAATAATTAGGAAAATTTTAGATTGACCGATGCAGTTTTGTTATATCTATTTGGCAGATATTGAGGTTGGACAGAGTATTTGTGAGGGAAATTTTTTATGGAAGAAAAGAAAGGAGATGAGAAATAGAAACATGAGAAGAGAGTGAGAGTGACAGTTACAAAACCTATTGTAGATAATAGTGAAATTGACACAAGCTGCTGATTGAATCAGATATAGAAGAAATAAAGACAGCGTTTAATAAAGACAGCGTTTAATAAAGCTCAACAAGCATACCTTTGCAGGAGAATATAATTTGCAGATTAAGCATTTTGCCAAAAGCAACAGACTCCAAGGAGTCGTGCACTCGATTTTTTATTTGAAACTAATAAAAATTACATACATGAACAAATCAAAAAGAGATCAAGAGGGAGGATGAACAAATTTATTAGGTCAATATGTTTGCAGATTGATGACAGTTAGGTAGTTAGTTTTAAGCTATATAACTTGTAAGATTGTTTCTGAATAAGAAACGGTCATCTGGACTTTTTTCTAAAAAAGCAAATTTAATAAATGACAAAAGTAAAAGAAGGACAAAGGCAACTACATAATAATTCAGAAAGTAATATATGACAAACTTTGGAGACTTGATCCCCAATTTATCTTTAAAAAAATGCATGACAAACCTTATGCAGCTGTGGACCATCATCATCAAAATTCAAAACCACCCATGAGTACAGGCCAATTGGTTAGACTAGCACAATTCTTGTTGCGTTAACAAGAACTACATAATATACTCAGACTATTCCTATTACCAGGAATGATTACATGTCAACAAAATAATTAATATTTATTGGGATTCATGGTAGTCCTTCATCATCAAACTATAGATCTTTGCTAAAAGTGCAACAATTGGTGTAGACTGCAACAACACAAGAACAATTCAAGTAAAGCACAGGTCATTTTGAGTAAAATAAAAATAACTTTTCACAAACAGAAAAGAAAAATTAGTTAAAGCATGACAAATGTTGTGTGTTGTCCATTTGGAACAACTATAAATTGAACATCCAGATAACATAATAGAAGTACTAACCCTCACAGTGCGTTGAACCAAACGTGGCAAAAAATTTCTTACCTGTGGAAAAAAAGCCGAATATAAAAAGAACATTGATGAAGAACATTAACTGGTAACAAATGAAAAGGGATGAACAACAAAACAAAATGACTCAAAACTAAAAAGGAAGTGTATAGATCTCATTATATTTTCAAGGGAATTCACGTAAAACATCACTATGGTAATTTTCACATACAAAGAAATCAATATACAAAGGTTAGTTTTCAGTATCACTGTTATTTATAACATAAAGAAAATAGTAAAATCATGCCAACGTCATCTAGCGATTACTAACCAATCAAAAAACAGAACAAAAATAGAGAAAAGAATTATACAATTTTTGGAAATGTATGTGGCACTATAAGTAAAAAATGAAAATGGAACAAGGTTGATTTCATTTTGCTATTTTCAAAAAATTGTATATCAAGCAGGGATTCCTGTAGCTGTCCATTCATACAATCAAGTTTACAGAAAGTAACATTACAGTTTTCCAACTTCTAGTATAACATAAAAAAAGAGTTATTTCTATGTTTGGGATATAGTAACAACTAGGCAATTTTAACTATCCAAACCTTAAATCTTTTTTTTTTTGGAAAGAAAAACCTTGAATCGAGCATCTGGACTTAGTTCGTTAAGTTGACTAGAAACAAATGTACTTTTTATGCCTAGGGTTGTCTGGCTGGGTAAAATGGGCACAAACATGGCACTCAGGAACCGTTGACATTGTTCGATTACACTCCAATTCGAAGCAGAATAAAAATGGCAAACAAAAGTTAGAAGCATCATAATTTGAAACAGGGAGCAGACAAAAAAGTTAAATGCTAGATGCATAATACAAAGCTATAGATAACGGAGAGAAATAGATCTTATAACTGAATGGTGGTGATAGAATCGGACGAGCCATTCAACATATCTTCTTGTTTCTCCACACTCACTTTCGAGGAGGACGCCATGATTAGCAAATGTGAATCTTCAGAGCCGAGGTGGAGTAAGATCGGATGACTTCTAAATTTTGAGAAAAGATCGGAACTAATGGCATTCCTGGATGTCAATTTTGCCATATTATTTATTTATAACTAATTATGCTATGGATCATAAATAGTATAGACTGGAATTACATGAAAGATCGATGTTACTTGCTATAGCATCTTCGGACCTTGCGTTGTTCTTTAGTTTTACTTCTAATAGATGTAGGATTTAGTCTTCTGATATTGTTGGCTGTTCATTTTCATTATTGAGAAAAAAGTTACTCAAAAATGTGGTACAAATTATTGAAATTTTAAATTATCTAGCTAGTCCGCAAATCTTCAAAAATAAAAATTAGTGTAGTGCTTACCATGGATTAAATACTAGATCTTGGTTTTATTTTCATGGTCTTTGAAGTATTGTTTGGATTGGTTTTCTTGAGTTAACTTGTTGAGTTGAATAGATTACTCACGAGTAAATCATAAATTAATGGTATGAGGTTTTTCCATGGATTTCTTTTCGTATCGTGTTTGTTGTATCATATTGAATGACTAATGAGTTATGATCGCTGTGAAGTGCACCAAGTACTTATTAGTGGGTAATAAATCACTCATTCCTTCTTATCAAGTTCGGCATAAGTCATGTTCAGTGCTGTCAAACGTGTTGGATGGAACGGAAATCCATCATTCCGTTTCCGTTCCGTTTCAAAATAAGAAACAGAAAAACCATTTCGTTAAACGGAACGGAAATTCCGTCATATTTCACTTCCACGTTCATTTTACATTGAAATTTCTCATTTCAGCGTTCCGCGGACGAAAAAATAGATTTCCATTTCCGTTTCGTTTCTGAAAATGAAATCACTTTACCTTCCACTTCTGTTCCGTTTCGGACGGAACTAAACGAAAACGTGCGAAACGGCGGTATATTGACAGCCCTAGTCATGTTGGGCTTCTTGTTTGTGGCCCACAAAACTTTAGGTGTTCGGACAGTTTAGGCATTGTTTGGATGTTATTCTTTACATTATATCATTTTTTTTCAAGAACGATAACTGCCATTTGCAGTTTTGCCATCCCTACCATCGCTAAATATAAAGTGAACATATATAGTAAACAAAATGAACATATAGAAGATCTAAGTGAACCCTTACAAACAAATAATTGTTGTTATCATTTGTTCAGAATTTTACATGCTATTCAACTTATTTTCATTGAACTTATTTGTTTATAAGTGTTCATTTAGATCATCTATATATTCACCTTGTTTGTTATATATGTTCACCAAGTCCATTTTAATTGGTGAAGGTGATGAAAACATCAGATGTCATTTTAGAAGTGCTTGATGCTCAGCTCCCACTTGGCACTCGGTGTATAGACATGAAAAGGATGGTTCTCAAGGCTGATCCAAGCAAGCGAATTGTTTTACTCCTTAACAAGATTGTTATGCGCTATTTAAAATGGACTTAATCAAATCAAGGAAGAATAGTAGAACTGTCTACTATTGTTTTGACCCCATGCCACCTAATTAAGAACAACCCAGTGGTTATTTTGGTTAGATACCTGTCAGGTGTGGTATCTCTGTGAAGTTGGAACTGCTCACATTGATCTAAACATGTTCAGTACTTGATTTTTATTTACCAATAGAACCGTATATCCTGAACTCCAACTTACTTGATATATCAGGTGTATGGATTTATTTTATATGTCTTTCAGTGTTATTGACTTGTATGATAATTTATAATTACAGGACAAAAAAATAATAAGTGATTGAGGATAGTGATTATAAATTGGACTTAACAATACCTCTTGAGAAGGCAAAGAAAAAAGTTACTTAGCTTCAATCTGAACTCTAACTTACTTGATATATCAGTTGTATGCATTTATTTTAGTGTTATTGACTTTTATGATAATTTATAATTACAGGACAAAGAAATAAGGAGTAGTTGAAGGACAGTGATGGCTTAACAATACCACTTGAGAAGGCAAAGGAAAGAGTTACTTAACTCCAATCTGAAATTACATCGCTAGAAAGGTATCTCTTTTATTGATACAAATTATAGATGTGATGTTACAGTTGTAATTTACTATAGCTATGATTCATTGATATGCATGAGTAGTTAGTGACAAACTGGACTAGTTCACATATAAGCTCAATTATTCTCTCTTATTATTTTATCTAGTACTTGTCTAGTCACATATATCTCATATGAATGATAGTCAACATTCAAATAACCATGTAGTGGATACTTGTATGGCTTTTAAAATAAATATTAACCTTTTTGTCTAATCAGGTTATCCATGAAGAGTGAAAAAGACTATCCAGTAGATCACAAGTTTTCTATGCCGTAGATAGTGATATTTGAAGATTTCGAATTTGAAAATTTAGTTTCTATTGGCAAGACAATTGCATATTAACTACAGTGAGCAGCAAGAGAGGTATGCATGTGGTATTGCTGTGCATAGAGGATAACTCTACCCAACTGGCTCATCATTCAGATTGTAATTGTTTTTCTCAGCTCGATGAATATTATAATCATGGGAAGAACTAGGTTTGAAATGGATGTGGACTTTTATATGGATTCTGGTACTGCATTAGATCTTTATTTTGTGTGGTGTATTGTTGTTGGATATTATTTTGGTACTTTTAGATGTGGTGCTACATATTGTAGAGGATGGTATTTGAAATTAATTAATATTATAAATTATAATATGTTATTTTATGTATATTATTTTCATATAGTTTTAACGCATCAGCATGGTTGATGTCGATAGAAACAATGGTATTTGTTCACTTGATGCAAACAATATAAATTGCCATTCGTTTAGTTTGATGCTAATAGGAACAATGGCATTCGTTCATTTGATGCAAACAATATAAATTGCCATTCGTTTACTTGATGCTAATAGAGACAATGACATTCGTTCACTTGATGCAAACAATATAAATTTCCATTCATTTAGTTGATGCTAATAGAGGCAATGGCATTCGTTCACTTGATACAAACAATATACATTATCATTCGTTTAATTGATGCTAACAAAACCAAGTACATCTGCTTAGTGGATGCAATTAATAGACCTTAACATCAACTTTAGCTGATGGTAACAGAAATAGTAGCATCCGCTCATTTGACACAAACAAGATATACTTCCATCCACTTAATTGATGCTAGCAAAACCAATAGCATGCACTCTTCGGATGCAAAACAACAAGTAGTTGCATCCGCCATGCAGATGCACTAATGATTTTAGTTGCATCAGTTTAATGTTGATGCAACTGAAATTTCGATGCCATTGAATCATCAGCATCGAAGCCAACTACATCGAAAATTGGCTGATGCAACTGGCCTGTAGCATCCGCTTGTCAATGCAACAAGCCCTCTTTAGCATGGAGCTGCTTGATGCAACCGAAACATTCTCCTCTAGTGTTACAAATATACAGCAGGAACTAAAATTAGTAATGCTAGGTCAAGCTCAAATCTAGTAAAAGATACATTTGTTCTTGAGTCTTGCAAGAGAGAGACGCAGGTAAAGGTTTAACTTAATTTGAAAAGCTTCTTAAGGTTAGGCTTAAATTTAAGCCGGAAATTGATTACTGCCATCGCGCTCTGTGTCATTCGAACCATCGCTCTGCACAGCGCCTCAACTAGCGCTTTGACCCCTCTACTCACCCAGCGCGTATTTTTTGTTCAGTTATTTATTATAAGTGTTCACTTTAATATGTACAAATGTTTACTTTGTAGTAGAATTTTTCACTATTTTATAAGTGTTCGCTAGATCAAATATGTTCATTTTGATTTTTTTTGTCAAAAGTTCAGTTTGGTCAATACAAATGTTCAATTAATTGAGTATAACTGTTCAGTTAGTTGCAACAGAAAATATAAATGTTATGAGCAAACATGTTTATTTTATTAAGTATAAATTTTTAGTTTAGTAAGTACGAACGTTCAGTTTAATAAGTACGAATGTTCAGTTTAATAAGTATAAATGTTCAGTTAGTTGCAACAAAAATACAACTGTTATAAAAAAAACCAAGCGAAAGAGTCACGAACCGGACAAAAAATACATGTAAAAATTAGAATTGGAAATGAACCGATCCGGTTCAAATTAAATTTTTTCCGATTCTACCCCTGCCTCCTAGCGCACCACTTGACCACGCACGACTCTGACTCTAGCACGATTTCGGCGCATTAAACTGAACACTTCTTATTATTAAACTGAACACTTCTTATTATTAAATTGAACATTTGTAACACATAGCATCGATGGTTGGTAGGGGTGCATAACGTGGAAAACGACCACGAAAGTGGTCATTTTCGTTAACCGTTTTATTGATGCACGAAATTTTTATACTTATTGCGTTGATTGTTGCAACCGTTTAACACATGTTGCGTTGATTGTTCCGTTGATGGGAACGATAAAAACGGTTATAACCGTCTTTGACTACCTAACTATTTTGCATTTTAATAAGATGTAAGAAAATAAACTATTCTGCATTTTGTATGAAACAGAGATAGAGAAATGACAGGTTAGGTCACGCGGGAAAGGGGGAGGAGGCACTATAATCACCTCTTGCTCTCGACGGCGATTGTACTCGGTGGTGCATAGGCGAGAGAGATAGATGTGACTGTGTTCGGCGGAGAAATGACGGAGCGACGCTGCAGAAATCTAATTTTATTCATTTCTCCCTCGATCTCTCTGCTGAGGTTCTCTGCAATCTAATAATAAAACCATAAAAAAATTTTAGACGAAATGCGCAAAATAAACGACCACGAAACGTATCAGTTTCGCTAATCGTTCCGTTCTGAAACGAAACAATATTTCTATTTTCGTTGGTTGTTCTGTTCCTTAAACGAAACTGAAATCCTTATCCATTACCGTTCAGTTCCGGACGAAACGAAACGAAAGAACGATTGAAACGGCTACCGTTTTCAGCCCTAATTGGTTGGGATGGTATATTTGCCGATGACACTTATAATTCTTGATTTAAGCCTGAAATTAGAGAGAGAATTCCATGAGAAAATTACTTTCCGAACAATATGAGTACATAGTGGCCCGGTTATATAACAGCTAGTACGTTACATGGGCTGAGAGTCGTACAGAGTTTTAGCCCATGGAAATTATATAGGAATGGTAAATTTAAATCTTTAGTACTGGATATCCGTGCAGCGGTCCAATTAGCTTTAGAAGCTTAGACGATGTCACGATGGAAGTTGCACGAATATAAAAACAACGGACGCCGTCCGATTATCCAGTGCATTGCCGTAGAAAGGCAAAGTTATATGTTCACTCCAATCCTCTTGGGCGGATTTAGTTGGAAGGATTGGGGACAATATCTCTATTTTTTTCTTAATTAATATATAATACCTATTTGTATAATAGTTTTTTGTACTGCATAGATGTAAACCAACTAAAAATGTCATTTTTAGAAAATCAAATCATGATTTAGTGACAGAAGACAACGCTAGGTTGAGTGAAACTTGTGAGATTGAAATTCAATTAAGGGATTTTTGTAGATGACTGATTTCGAAAGAAGTTTGTTTTTTGGGCTAGATTGCGCGCTGCTTCGTGGGGCATGACTGCCCTGGCTTAATTGCGATCAATTCCACTTAATAATAATTGTCTAGATTTGCTATCAATTCTATTGCTATTGATCTTAAGTCTTAAGATTAATATAATCATGACCCTCAAAAAAGATTAATATGATCATGGTTTTTATATTTGAACCGTTATTTTTTCAGTAAAAAAGGACCAGATGGCATCAAATTGAGACTCTCTGAGTATTCAGATTAGGACTCGTTCATTTTATATCATACTAACTATTCGGATATGGACAGCATTGTTCTATTTTTCTGTAATGAATAACAGCCGATACAAATCTGCTAGATTTGAAAAAACAAACATATAACATAAACATAGTGTGCTGTTATCTTCTGATGTTGATTTTAATTTTATGACAGAATTTTTTGTGTGATTATTTTTACTTATTAAACATGTCATAGTATTTATGGTATGCACCACCTGAGTTTTGGTTTGTTGTATTCTTCGGATTGTTCAATTGGTTCCTAGTCTAAGAGCTTTAACTAAACAAACCTGATTTAATAAAAGAAACAAATTTATATGTCCAGACATTTTATGTAACAGGAAATATATGCGATTCTGTTGACCTGTTGTATTTGAAGTATATGATATTCACATAACCAAAAAAGAAAGATTAGTCCGAGACATAATTTTTTATGGTTGATTGACCATTAGCTGTTATTCAAAACGCCAATTAGTTTGATACTGCATGGCAGCATGGAAAATCATTGGAAGTTTAAGAGCTGTACGCCTTATATCCAATATTATCCTGTCATCCAAGTCTAATCACAATTATTACATCGCTATCCGATTCGTCCTAATCACATTTATTTGCGCAATATAATCGGTTCAGTAGGTACTTTCATTCTTAATGACAATTAAAGAATGGAAATAATTAAGTTCAGGCGATTACAATAAATTATATGGCAACACAAAGCATTGCAATTTGATCCTATTTACTTATAAGAATTGATTAACTAATCATTAAACTATGTTCAGTTGAATAAAACTATGTTTTTATGTGCATGTTTCAAACCCGAGCAAAGAGGAAAAGGAAAAATTGAACCTTTATGTTAGCTAAAATATAAATTAATTAATGAAATTGCCTCAGCCAACAAAAAATAACTCTTTATTTTTGTTATTTTGTCTAGAATAACGGTCTCTCTCCTGTCCAGAAGGAATCATATTGCACATGAATTGATTGATCTGTTTTGTGTGGAGATTTTATTCTCAGCTCGAAGGCATCCAACTGAGTGCCTCCGATATCCTTCCTGGCCTTCAATGATTGCGCAAATCCACTATTTTTTTTGGATTTCATGTTCAACATTTTTTCATTTTTTTGCTAATTCTCTCTTTACCAAGAAAGCTTTTGAAAAAACACATCCTTTTCCTCTTTTATATATGATTTATTTTATGCGTTATATTGTTAGTTGATCATTTGTTTTCCTGTCACATTCTTATCTCTAACACGCTAATTTTCTATCAAGCAAATCGTAAGATCATACCATTAATCATGTCGCAGTCGCACTCTTAATCAGTCATCAAACGTTCTTTGATGTATTTCAAGTTGCTAACAGAGGCCTAAACTGCAATATTTTTCAAGAAACATTCTTCATACCCCTAAATCAGGAACAATATTTTTTTTTTAAAAAAAAAGTTCAATTTAACTTCAAATTTTGCTCAGCTGGAATTTATTAGAAGAAAAATTTGTGATTTCATTTCGTGAGGGAAAAAAAAGTACTTCATCATGTCCAGTTATGAAAGGGAAAAAAAAAAGAAACAGCAGCAACAAGAGAGAGAGAGAGACAAAATGATTGAAAAACAAAACAAAGAAACCGGCAGGGTTTTTGTACATAAACCCCGTTTGTTTGTGACTTAAAGGATGCATAACTTAAGTTATGCACTCTTTAGTCACCAAACAGCTCTTACATAAGATGCCTTAAGGGTACATAACTTATGCAACCAAAATAGGTTGCATAAGTTATGCATGGTCCCCTTTAATTTTTTTTCCCAACAATACCCCTTAGAAATAATTAATAATATTATTTAATAACTAACAAATAATTAATAAATAATAATATTTAACAAGTAAAAATAACTATTAAAAATCATAATTAATAATAAATATTAATTATTATAATTAATAATTAATAATATTTTTACGAGTAATATTAATTAATAATAATAATGATTTAATAATAATAACTAATTAATTAAAAATTATTAATAAATAATTTTTTTATTAAGTAATTAATAATACTTCATAATAATAAAATGATTTCTTATTATCATTAATAATTAATTTTTATAATAATTAATAATTAACAAATAATTAATATTAATAAATAAATAAATAATAATATTTAATAAGCAACAATAATTGTTAAAAAATCATAATTAATAATAAAGTTAATTATTATAAATAATAATATTTAACAAGTAATATTAATTATTAATAATAATGATTTAAGAATAATAATTAATTAAAGACATGAATATAAGGGCATTTTAGTCTTTTGACATGAATATATGCATGTATTAACTTAGTCATCCTTACTACACAACCAAACATCTATTACATAACACTACATAAATATTTAAGCATCCTTAACTTATGCAACCCCTTACTACACAAACAAACGCCCCAAAGGAAGTAAGTTTTGTAAGATGCAAATTAATTAATTTAAGATGCAAATTAATTTAGACACAAAAGCCTTTAATGGGTTACAGGTGGTATATTCCCCCACTTAAGGGAATTTTGCTGGTTTTGATGCAAAACAATTATTGGATTAGGCAAAGCAACAAACCTTGGCCACAATAATTAACAAAATAGAACAAGATGAGTTTAATTTAATTAGCTCGTTGCCAACTAGCCAGTTCCAGGTCTTCCTACAAAAATTAAAAGTTTAATTTAATCTATCATTAGTTGGTTAGTGCATTCATTGATTAGCAGGTAAGCAGCCAATTATCTAAATACTTATTAATGTGCTCATACAATATGTTACTCCTGCTTAATTTGTGTTGCATTCCTTATGTTTGACATGGCACACGTACATCAGATCTGTAGCCATTTGTACGTACTACGTAGAAAGAAATATAAACAATTTTGTTTTGAAGAAAAATACCGGTAAGAAATAAACAATCGAATGAATTCGGAGATAACAAGAAGTGGTCATACTTGACTGGTAAAATTGTAATATGTTTTGGCACCTCAAATATCCATTTATTGACACATAAATTGCATCAATTTAGATTATTAGTCCAATCGATAAGCATGATTGCTTTCAAGAGTCGCTATTAGAAAACATATTTTCAAACATTATGACGTTGACATGGATTTCATTTCGAGAACAATCCTGAAGATAATATTAATATTTATAATTTATTGTGAAGCATATGTAAATCCGGTATTCATGAAAGGATAGAAAAAGAAGTTAAACTTATTACATACTTTATTGCGGCCAACATATTGACTGATTCATTCTCAAAAAAAAAAAAAAGAGTGATTTAAAGCACTGTTCGAATTTTTGAAAGAAATAATGAAATTTGAAGTAATTAAATTATTACATATAGTAATATTGATTGATTTGATGCTCTGTATTGCTTCTGATCTCTCACCATAAATTATAATGCTGGCTCTATTGAGAGATATTTGAAATATCAAGGGTCTTACCTGATGCAAATCTTTTTTTTTTTTAATATTTTCTTCGTGGAAACAAATATCAAGTAGTCTGCAATACAAATGTACAATTTGACAGTTCAGTATAATTAGAAGTATAGTAACTTACTAAGTGATCTATTTATTGTTTTGTAAGAAAGCTGTCTGCTTAATGTATTTTATAACAACCACAAATGAAATAATGCTTATGCATTCATTTAAAAAAAGACCAAAATACTAATCTTCCAGTGTAGGCTACTATTTGATTGAACGAATAATAAAAAAAAACTATTTGATTGAACAATGCAAAATTAATTTTTTAAAGAATCTCATGTCCTTTACCCAAAATGTCTGGTAGCGTGACTTTGTTTATTTTAAATTGCTACCGTTGTCTGTGTCATATAAGGACACAAAGACAGTCATTTTTAATTACTTAGGAATAGGAAGAATTTCATATTACTAGACATAAAGTATTGGGAAGTGTATAATTTTATGAAGAGTTAGATTGTTTATAATAAATTTTTGTCTAAAAATAAAAAATTCTTTCTTAGGAATTTGGAAAATTTAGAGAATTTCTTATTTCTAGACATAAATTTATTAAAAATGTATAATTTTGTGAAGAGTTTGAATTGTTTATAATAAATTTATGTCTAAAAATATGAAATTCTCCGAATTTCGATGGAATTCAAACATTCCCAAAACAATTCCCAAAACAATTCCACCAAGAAGTGTTCTGCAATGGAATCAAAGGACCATTACACAAAATGTGAATTTGGGAAATGATGCTGACCATCAATCAAGAGTAAAGTATATTTTATTTTTATCCCAAATTTTGTTTTGGAAAATGGTGTCTAAAAGCCTAACGGTCAAAAGATTGTCAAGCATACGTATATATATACAGAAGTCGGAGTGATGCCTGATAACAAAAAGAGTCGTTGGTCCAATCTGCCCGTACCACGTGGCTTCATCCTGTAGCTTCGATCCTAGACGACTCTAGAAGTACGGTCAAAACCTCCATCAGCGAGACCGAGGAGTTTGATGTTTAAAACGAGCAGCAAACACCGTTTAAGAACCACTAATTTTCTCTTGTTCGCGTGCTGTCCTTTCATCATGACAGCTAGATGGTAACTGAATCCGGGACCACGCCGTTGAATTCACCACTGAACACTCGACACGTGGACTCTGTTCTTGTAGACAATTTCAGGCTTTAGTCGGATAAGGCTTGTTTTCCGGCGGATAGGTATATCACCACCGTTGATTATGATTTTAACGGTTGATTGAGATGGTGTGAAAAATTCAAGTGGCATCTGGATCCTGACACGTAGCACATGTTGGCATGGGGACAGTCAGGCCTACCTGTTGTATCATTACCCACCAAGTTTGGTCCGGGCAGCTAATTTTGTATGGCATTAGAGAGATTTAATAATTTATTGAAAAGTTGTATTGCTTTTGGGTTTCATATTAATTATATTTTATTTGCATTTTCTTTTTGTCTGGCGGTTATGGAAAATATGAAATTATTGCTTGAATTTATTTTCAATATCTGCATGATCATTTAAGTCTTTGAAATGGGGACCGTTACATATATTCAAATTGTACCAATCAACAAATTAAATTTGCAATTAAAATCTTTTGGCCAGATTAGTCTGAACGGATAAGGTGGAATCTCTGGTTGCTTATTTCACATTATATATTGAATTATTTTCATTATCTTGCATTCAATTTCGTATTAGTGTTGGTCAATTTTGTTTTTAAATTTTCCATGGGAGTTAGGAGTGTATAAATAAATAAATAAACATTGCTTTGTGAGTTACCAAGCATGATACCTGTACATGCAACTGCTGAAAATTAGAAAGAACTGTTTTACTGTGGGCCACGGACAAATGAGCCTGGAAAAAGGGAAAGGGACCAGACTGTCATAATTGTGGTCCATGAAACCCCCACAAACAAGAATTTTCGCTGACAGACGTTAGTAACAGAACGGTCCTGTTGTCATTTCCTAATTTTTCTAAAGAAAGATTGGCGGCTTTCTGGTACAAAAAGGGGAGCGCGCGAGCAGTTCTAGCCGTTTAGGTGACGCTGGGGTTGTAAAGGAAAGCAGCCAAGAAGCCATTGAATGCCAGCCTGACGGCTATTTGCGTCTCCCAACTTGTGTACCCCATCAGACACCTCACGATTAACACAAAGTTTGGTCCCACTCCCACGCATAGCATAGCAGCATGCACCATTCTATAGTTAACCGCTAAATTACAAGGCTGTGATGATGAGGAGTGTGCTTACTGCTTACTTGGCATCACATGGCCTCGCTGTACCTGGTCCCACTCAACAAACCATACAGCCCCAATTTTTAAGTTTTTAAATTTTAACCCCAACATTTCTTTTTTATTTTATTTTTTTAGTAGCGCCCAACGGCTAACATTTCTATTTTTTATTTTTTTGTCATGAAACTATTTGAGAAGGCATCAAGTCGTTTGAGTTATTACGTGTTTAATGCATTAGGGGATATTGCTTGCTTAATATATCTTTCTCTTTCTACATTTTAAATCCAAACACAAATTATATGCTGTTAGATCACTCCAAAAATTTCTTTCTTTCTTTCCCGCCTTCGTTGCCAAAAAAAAAAAGAATCTTTCCAAGTAAATAATTTGACGGTAAAGTTAATTTGATTATTTTACGATGCAGATCATGGGTTTAAATGTCTTATATTAAATAAATCGACGAGAAATCCACATTATCCAAATCCCAGCTATTCCAAATATATGTTGATCTCAATCTAACGTCCTCAAGTTTTCCGACCCGGTGAAACCGATTGACTGACTCGATCCGAACCTTTGCTATCCTTACTACTGGCTTTGTGTTTGCAGGTATTCCCACAAAATATAATATTTCTAACTTGTAAATTTTTCAATGCAATTCTAACTAAAAATCGAGAAAAAGAATGACGATGGAGCCCCAATGTTTCTATTGTTTACGTTAGCGTACTCCTACTATTCGTCGGTACGAGATAAAATTGAAATTTATACGCATAATAAATTAATAACAATTGATTGTATGCAATTCAATCGAATAATATTACTAACTGGCTCATCTCAACAATACGTCCAAGGAAATGCAGGTTATGCGATTAGCAAATCACTAAAGATTTACCTATAAGTAACTGCACTCATCACTTTCTAAGCCAAGTACGTTATAATAACAGTGTACCAAGTAGGTCAAATATTTTGAACACCTATCTGCTCACTGCTCAGGACTCGGTTGTCATGACTCGTGACTAAAATTTTGTGGTCAAGAAGTTTTTTCCAGTTAGTTGTCAGTAAAACCACACTGTAAATTGGGTCCATACACTCTCAGAAGATATGGATTATTTCGATCACAATCACTCTTTGTCTCTCCACAGAACCTTGACTGTAACGCCGTCATTACCTCTAATCACATCACAGAAAATTAATGACCAAAACAAGAAGACTCTACAATGAACCTAAATAAAGAAACTAGACCACAGTTTTATTATCATTAAATTTTTTTCCATGGTATGGATTTGTTACCTTTCTATAATGACATCCAAGTACCCCACATGTTAGTTGTCATTCATATCCTTTCTTTCCTCTTCTTAATTTCTTTCTTTCTTTTATAATTTTCACAACATTTCCATATATTAAAAAATTTAAAAAAGATTTTAGCATTTTCTATTAAAGACAGCTCCACCTGGACCCACATCTCTGCCTCTCAATAAATTCCCTACCTCCTCTCTTCTCTCACTCCAAAGAGAGAGAGAAAAAAACTAGAAAGAAAGAACAAAAAAGTGAAAAACACTTCACTCTTTCTACTCAAGTTAAACCAACAATGTCTAAGGAGGTGAGCGAGGAGCCTGAGCACCACCATGCACCGGCGAAGGACTACACCGACCCACCACCGGCGCCGCTCTTCGACGCGGCGGAGCTGAAGCTGTGGTCTTTCTACAGAGCTCTGATCGCTGAGTTTGTTGCAACGCTTCTCTTTTTGTATGTTACAATTGCGACTGTGATTGGGTACAAGGTGCAATCTCAGGCAGATCAGTGTAGTGGCGTTGGTATTCTTGGTATTGCATGGGCTTTTGGTGGCATGATTTTCATCCTTGTTTACTGCACCGCTGGCATCTCTGGTAATTTTTTTTGTTGATTATATGTATATACATGGTGCTGTTTTGTCGTAGGTGTAAGTTGTGGTGGTAGTTTTTCTTGGACTAGTTTTTGGTTGGTATAAAGGAAGGTGGTTCAAGTGTGCTGTGTGCAGAACCAAGTTTGAGAAAGGTTGTCAAAGTCCGGTGTATAGTAAAACAGTATGAAGTAAAACGCAAGACCTTGGACCCAAGTGCGAGAGTGTTCTTTTTCTTTTTTGGATTGTAAAAAAGAAGGCTCTTGCTTTCGGGCATGTAATAGTTTCATAAAACGGTTGGTAGTCAAAACAAATGCTTGAAAAGACCAAAAAAAATTTACAGAATTGGAGCTGGTAATCGATAGAAAATTAACATGTATTAAAGGTTTGAAAACAAACATGCCGTGAGAAGAGTGCACAGTAATAATAGATTGAGAAACGAAAACCTCTCAAGTAAAATTGGAAAAGACATGAAAAAAAAATTAAGAGATTAAATGTTACTGGTGTTTTGTGATTGTAATCATTTGAGCAATTTTCTTCTGTTTTATGGCAGGTGGCCACATCAACCCCGCTGTGACGTTCGGTCTCTTCCTCGCTCGCAAGGTCTCTTTGGTTCGTGCAGTCCTCTACATTGTTGCACAATGCCTTGGTGGCATTGTTGGTGTCGGCATTGTCAAGGGGATCATGAAGCACCCTTACAACTCTCTTGGCGGTGGTGCAAATGAGGTTCAACCAGGCTACTCAAAGGGTACCGCTCTTGGTGCTGAGATAATCGGTACCTTTGTTCTTGTTTACACTGTTTTCTCTGCCACAGACCCTAAACGCAGCGCCCGCGACTCCCATGTCCCGGTTTGTACCACTTTTCTTTCTTCCTTTTTTTTTTTGTTATTGTAGAAAGCATTTTTAATAGTTCTTTGCTCTGTTTCTACTTTTAGGTAAAATTTTTTGGAATTCATAATGTTTTATCCTGTCTGTATTATGGTCATGGAAACTTAGGTTATTGCACTCTAGTCACTAGGTTTTAATGTTTATCCAAATTAAACCACGTCCTTCATTCTAGATTCAAACTATACACAAAAATATAAACTAATTGTTCGAGGAACTATCTTCTAAATTTCTTGTTTGCTTGTATTATAGTTGAACAAGTTGATTGATTTATTAGTTAAAGTGAAAACTGAAAACTATTATAAAATATAGTGGTTACAATTAGTTAGATAAATTAAAGCTGAGTGATCTAGAAATAATAAATTTCGGATTCCCCTGTAAAATATTTCCAAAAGTCAGGATTAATAGAACAAAAAAGAACCCTCTAGGATATTCTTAAAATGAAGGTGATCCCTGCAACATGACCTACTTTTGGATAAAGGAAAGGGAGCTTTCAAGAGGATAATGTTAGAAAAATGCTCTTATCCAAGTAGGTAGAACTTTAATATTCATTTCTAATTAGGATTTTGCTGTTGAAGAAAAGTTTTGGATCCTTGCTTTTGAAAGAGAAACAAACAGTTCATTGACACTTAACAGTCAACACAGATAAACTTAGGAATTACTACCTTTAACCTATGTAAAGCACCTTTAACCTAGCTTTGTTTTTGGGTTCTTTGATTTCTAGGTGCTTGCTCCTCTTCCAATTGGATTTGCTGTTTTCATGGTGCACTTGGCTACCATCCCCATTACTGGCACCAGCATTAACCCTGCTCGTAGCTTGGGTGCTGCTGTTATCTACAACCAAAGCAAAGCTTGGGACGATCATGTTAGTAATTTAAACACATTTGTTTAACCTTTTGAGATAATGTTTGGATAAAATTTTCACACATTCATGTTCTGTCCATACAGTGGATCTTCTGGGTTGGTCCCTTGGTCGGAGCTCTAGCTGCTGCCGCTTACCACCAATACATTCTTCGTGCGGCCGCTATAAAGGCACTCGGTTCGTTCAGAAGCAATCCAAACAACTAAGTGCTAATTGTCCATTGAAGATAAAGGAAAGGGGCCTGTTTCTCTCTTTTGTATGGTTGTGTGTAATTGACAGAAGTTTGAGAGAGGAAGAGGAGCTTTCATGGTCGGTTTGGCTTCAATTTCTACAATCTCTTTCCATCACTTTCTTCTCTTTTTCTTGTGTAGTTGTGTACCTCTACTGCTAGCTTCCCATTGTCTTGTGTACTGTAAGAAGGTTTTGTGTCTCCATTTGTTTGATTTTTAATTAAATTATTATGGGAATATTGTGCACTGTGAACAGATATTCGGTAGCTTTGTCTTTCTTCTTCTGAGTTTTTCATTACTCTTAGTGCTTTCATTTTTAATTAATTAATTTAATTAATTAAATTAAGTAGTACGGTCCTGCTGACAAAGCGAGTCAATTATTGGATCCATTAAAATAGTGTTTCAATTATTAGGCATGTCAGAATGCTTATCCAGAAGACCAGAACATTCCTTGATTCCATCTTTTTCTGGCTTCCAACATATTTTAACCAAATATTAATTCTACCTAACCTAATCTTCTTATCTTAACTAAAGCAGCCACTTTGGGTAAATTTCTATTATAAGATTATTTAACATCCCAGTCTACAGATGGGTTTATGGTTATTGGAAAACTATTTTCTAAAACAAAGCTGAGCTGCTTTGATTGGAATTTTCTGGACTATGCGCAAGTAACACAAACCAAATCATGTGTCGTGCGGCACCGTGCAGCGCATAAATTCAGACCGTCCAGATTAAATTCAATAGATGAGGGAGGGATTCTAACAGAAACCAAGTAACAGGGAAGACACTGTGAGGTGGTTAATTGCTGAATTATTGTTGGTGCAAGGACAAAAGGACAGACATGTGAGAAGAGGTTTTCCTACGGAGCTGATATGGGACATCCGAGATATTTGACGTCCCGGACATCTCACGCGTCTCCTGGCCCAAAAGATAGTAGAGCTGGCCCAAACGATCGCGCCCTGCGATTTCGGCGTGTTATGCACAGACCACGCGACCTGGTCCAAAATATAAATGATTTTGGGATGCTGACGTCACTTAAAAATCAGGAGTATCTAAATTGGTGTAAAGAATTATATAAATGTGAACGTACATACTTTTTCATACGGAAGTATATAATTTTTTATAAAAACGTTCAAATAAGCATTCAATATATAAATTTTAAAATAAGAATAATCCTATAAAATTGAAATATTAAGAGAGTAAATAATTCTACGCATGGGAGTATATACATCTACATATGGAATACAGAATTAACATTTAAAAGCAGACAAAAAATGTACAAATAAGAATTGAAAATATTAAGTATATACTTCTTCTGAGAGGAGTACATATTTTTCCATACGGGATTATATAATTTTTGGTCAAAACGTTCAAATAAGCATTCAATATTTCAATTTGAAATAAGAATAATCAAATAAAAATTGAAATATTAAGGAAGTAAATACTTCTTCGTAAGAGAGTATATACTTCTACATATTGAATACCAAATTAGCATTTAATAAGCAGACAAATTGTGCAAATAAGAATTCAATACAATAACAGAGTATACAATTTTTAAAAAGGGAGTATAAACTTTTCATCCAACCATGTTCAAATAAGAGTTATTCCCCAAACGAAATTCACTCAACAAAAAACAAACAGCACCAACTAAGTTATACTCAACGACCAAGTTTTGTAATCTTCTCAGTCAACCACCAAGTTCAGCTTTCTTCGTCAAGATCAAAGAGAACACACTCACTTGCAGATCTACTAAATTTCGTCTTCACCTCATTGATAGGATCTAGTAGTAGCCGGTAAGCAACAACACGTTTATCATCACTGACATTAATCTGCAAAATATAGAATTGTCCAATGTTAGAACAAACACAACTGCCAGGCTCTTGATATGTACTCCGTTGTTAGATATTATTTACTCCCTTATCATATGATTTGTACTCCTTTAAGCCTATGCTAAAATACCAAACACACCTGCTAGGTTCTTGATATGTACTCCCTGTTAGATATTATTTACTCCCTTATCCTATATTTTGTACTCCTTTAAGATTATGCTAAAATACCAAATACACCTGTCAAGTTCTTGATATGTACTCCCTTGTTAGATATTATTTACTCCATTATCCTATATTTTGTACTCTTTTAAGCCTATATTAAAACAACAAACAAACAACAAAGCTTCTTGATATGTACTCCCTTATTAGATATTATTTACTCCCTTATCCTATGTTCTGTACTCCTTTAAACCTATGCTAAAATATCAAACACACCTGCTAGGTTCTTGATATGTACTCCCTTGTTAGATATTATTTACTCTCTTATGCTATATTTTGTACTCCTTTAAGATTATGCTAAAATATCAAACACACCTGTCAGGTTCTTGATTATATACTCCCTTGTTAGATATTATTTACTCCCTTATCTTATATTTTGTACTCCTTTAAGATTATGCTAAAATATCAAACACACCTGTCAGGTTCTTGATTATGTACTCCCTTGTTAAATATTATTTACTCCCTTATCTTATATTTTGTACTCCTTTAAGATTATGCTAAAATACCAAACACACCTGCCAGGTTCTTAATATGTACTCCCTTGTTAGATATTATTTACTCATTTATCATATATTTTGTACTCCTTTAAGCCTATATTAGAACAACAAACAAACAACAAAGCTTCTTGATATGTACTCTCTTGTTAGATATTATTTACTCCCTTGTTAAATATTATTTACTCCCTTATTCTATGTTTTGTACTCCTTTAAGCATATGCTAAAATACCAAATTCACCTGTCAAGTTCTTGATATGTACTCCCTTGTTAGATATTATTTACTCCCTTATCTTATATTTTGTACTCCTTTAAGCCTATACTAAAACAACAAACAAAACACTTAAAGGAGTAGAAAAATTCAAAATTAATCTGATAATCAGAATAGACATTTAAATACTCTCTTATATGTAAATAAATTCTCCCTTATATATAAATAAAGGATCAAAATTGACCTGATAATCCCATATCAACTAAAAAATGCAAAACACCTGCAAGATAAATAAAGAAAGTAATTTTTATTAGTGCTCCCTCCAACTTATTTATTTACTCCCTCAGGATTATTTATTTACTTCTCAGTAAATGACATCAAAGCATTCGGTATTATTTATATAGACAATTATCTTAGATAGATACACCCATAGATATAATTAATTACTCCCTGACACAATATATTTACTCGTTGTACAATATATTTACTCTCTTGCACAATATATCCATAAAAGAAACAATATATTTACTCCTCTGACACAATATTTTTACTCCCTTCAACCACTAGGGTATAGCTCAATACAAATCACTAATTTAATAGTTCTTATATGTTCAATCACTGATTCAAGCTCAACTCAAACTCAATTCAATACAATGTGATATGATGAATTGTGCAATTTAGGTTTGCATTAATGTAATAAGTATAATTGAATTCAAACGATTGTAAAATCTAGTTCTGAATTTGAATAATGTTAAATTGCGCATCTCAATAGTTAAAATAAAATTTAGAACATATAACAATAATTAAACAAAATTGACATCAATTAAGACAAATACCTTGAATATGAAGAAGATCGATAGCAATGGTATTTGAATTAGCGATCTCGCTAACGTCACCACTCCGATGAAGACCGATCAAACAACAAAGTTAAGAAAAACGATCAAATAGCACATACGACCATGGCGAGAAACTCGATTGCTTCAGATTTGAGAAGGAGAGAGAGTACCTTAGCAATATCTTCTCAAATCTTAACTGAGCAAACCTATCTTCGTTGCGAGGAAGGAGGCGGCGCCTACTTCGTCGTCGGCGACTCTGACAAAAATTTATCTTCCTCACGATGGAGGTCCATCGCTGCCATGGCAAAGCCAAGAGAATAAAGAGGTCAGATCTAGAAGGAGAGAGAGGTTTGGTCTGATAACGTGTGAGATCCAGCAGAGAGAGAAAGAGCGCACTGGCTCTGTAGAGAGAGAAAGAACGCACTAGCTCGTTGAAAGAGAAAGATCTGATGGGAGTAGATGAATTTACGGAAAAATTTGAGAGATATTTAATTGTCTCACGTGAGATGCACGTGACTATGAAAAATTAATGGGCTTCAGCCCGTAAGGATGGCAGGATGGCACATCCTTAGGATGTTACATAGTATATCCGGTTTTCCTAGAGTTTAAAGTACAAAAAAAACAAGCCTTTTTGTTCACTGTTTCTTATTGTGTGCGGGTGTGATTTTTTTTGTGTGGCACAAGTTTTTCCGGTGTTCGGCTCATTGATAGTGCACCGATTTCAATCTCATGTAGTTCTTACTTCTCGTGCTATCTCGTGATTTGTGCTGTCTCGTAAATTGTGTGATGTTGGAACCCCTTGGAATGCGGAAAAAAATTGTCCTTCAAAATCTAACTTTATCGGTCAACTAATTTTGACACGGCTATAAATCACAAATTATGTTTAAAGACAAACTTTTTGTTAGATTAACAATAAAAAAAAATGTTTCTTGGAAACTAAATCACCAGTCTCGTCTCATAATACAGTCATTTTATCAATTGACGATTCCTTGAAAGGAGATTGCTAGCCAACAATTGATTCCTTAAATTTCAACCATATACAATGTATTTCAAAATTTGAATATAGACTGGAATCACTGTTTCTAAAACAACGGTCTCATTGGTTTTCACTTTTCAATTTAGGGTTGTATTTTCAAACTTTTGTACTTTTGTAATAACATCACCAACATAAATTTTCGTCTTTCAATAAAAAAGAAAAAGAACAAAATTTTGTTTCCGCGAAGAATCTGTATTGTCAAACATATAAAATTTGTCTGAATACGGAAACTTTTCCTTGAATTACTCGAGTAAACAAAGGCAGAGAGAGAGAGAGAGAGAGAGAGAGAGAGAGAGGAAACAGTGAGGACTGAGCAGTGAGAGTGAATAGTGTGGGTTGGGTTAGGTACGGGGCCTAGATGCTTCGTCTGGTCCTTTCACCATCACATGCGATTTTATAGTGTGACCACTGACAGACTAAGCCATGCCCATTTTTCGCTGGATTCAAAAGCTGCTTGCTTACTCTTTTTCTTTCCCCAATTCTAACCCAACCCCACTTCATGATGCTGAAAGATACTTTAACCACCTTTGTAAAAAGGAGAAAGAAACCATGGTTAAAGTGCGCTTGCTTATCTTCAAATTTGTTAACCAGGTAAGTCTAATCTCTTCAGGTCAGTTAGGTACATTTTTTCATTAGTTGATCTATAATTAGTATATACTAATTTGGACTTCCGAAATAGTCGCTAATATAATTTTTAACTAAAATGGTAACATAATTGCTAAACGAAATTATTATTTATTTGTCAATATCTTTACTACTTATAAAAGCACCAGTTCAAAGGTCTATCCAAGATTTGAACCGAAAGGAGCAAACAATTGTTTACCCAATGCAATATGGACCGTCTATTTTTATGATTTGATCAGATCAATGATGTAGATTTATCTATGAAATTAAAGGTTTAAACCTTTAGTTTAGACCTGTTAACTTTCGCTGTCGGACGGAATTGCGCTGGGATTTTACGATAGAAATCGGTCTTCGATTCTCGCCTCCAGCAATTTTTTTCGTTTCATTAAAGGGTGTTCCATTCCTCCGTCGTGGCCAGAAATGGAAAGATGAGCCGCTAGGGTTTTAATTCTCCTTGCCCTCTCCTCTCTCTCTCTTCCTCCCTGCCTCTCCTTACGGCGCCGTTGACAAGTACAAATCAAACGTGGTGCAGTACCAAGACGCGGTGCTCAGCGTTAGAAGGAAGTGAGCATAGGGACGCATCTCTCTCTCCTCCTATGCCCGAAGAAAACCTAGGTTCGCTGACGCACCTCACCTCTGCCTGTGGTAGAGCCTGAAAAATTGTACGATAAACCAAAAAACTTCTCTTTGGAACAAAAGTTGTACCCTGTAATTTGGCCTGGTGGTAGGGTAGAAAGACCGCGTGGATGGGTTTTTCCAAATAATGGTGAGCTGAGGGTTGGTGTACCAGATCGGGTTAGTTTTCAGCAGTTTGTCTCATATGATGAAGATACCAATACATTCAAGGGATTTTGTGTGGATGTGTTTCTCAAGGCTGTTGAATTGCTTCCATACCCAGTACCATACCGATTTGTGCCATTTGGAGATCATAAGAAGAATCCTAATTATACAGATCTTTGCAACAAAGTTGGAACAAGTGTAAGCTCAATATATTTCCTTTTTCTGAGTGGGTTTCTTTTTCATCATATTTACCTTCAGTCTCATGTTCAGGTAGAATTTTGGAACTCAAATTTCTTGACTTGGGGCCAACAATTTTTAGGGCATTTCCAAATAATACATCACTGCTGGTTTAGTATGCCAGAAAAGATATATTTCCTACATAATCTTTTAAAGCTGTGAAAAGTTATATTTTACAAACTATTGCCAATATTGCACTGAATCTTTCTTGCCCATTTTGATTATACAAGCTTAAACTCGAGTAAATAAATTGATTGCATGATATGCAGCAATTGACTGAATTATGTTACAGTTCTTTGATGCAGCAGTAAGTGATATAGTAATTACCATGAACCGGACCAAGGTTGTGGATTTCACACAACCATATATAGATTCAGGTTTGGTAGTTGTGGCTCCAGTAAAAAGGCAGAAGTCCAACGCCTGGGCTTTCTTGCAACCATTCACTCTAGAGATGTGGTGTGTCATCGGCGGATTTTTTGTAGTTGTTGGTATTGTTGTATGGATTTTGGAGCATAGGTTTAATGAAGACTTTCGTGGGCCTCCTAAGAAGCAAGTTGCCACCATTTGCTGGTATTTTTATTATTCTTTGTTTATTAATCAAGCAGAAAGGACTAAGAAAAATCATGAAATAAGCAATACAAATTTTACTTCATAATCTATTATGTATTCTTTACTTTCAACTTAAGACTAGACTAATATTTTCATTTTCGTTTTTCTTTTGGATGAACTACAGGTTCAGCTTCTCAACATTGTTTTTTGCACACAGTGAGTCACTACAATCAAACTGTATTATACTCTCATGTTAATTGAATATTTTAAGTTCAAACTTTTCGAATCAAACAACCACAATCAATTGGTCAACACCAAGAAATGGCGAATGCACCAGTGTCAGACTAACAGGGTGCCAATGCTATTACTTTATATAACAAATTCCACCCATTTTCTCTCAATTGAAATTCAATACAATCTCAATGCAACTCTGGCATCTGGTTGTTCCTCTTCCAAGCTCCATTATTTTCAAGCTTCTTTGTAGGAACAATCCATTGAACAACATGGAACGCATTACAATTTCTCCAATCAATTGGTCAGGTTGGTCCTATTGTTTCTCTTAAAATAAGGAATATTTATCTTATATTTCTCCTAAAATAGTTTTAGTATCCAATTTCTAATAAAAGTTGCAATTTGATGTTAACGATATTCATTTACTGGATCTATTTTTTTCCCTTTTGGCTTTTTATTTTTGCCCCATGTGTGCAGATGCAAGTGATTAAGTTTTCCATTCAATAAAAATTAATTATTGTCTTAGATAAGTTCTATTTGCTTGAGATCTGCAATTATTCCTCAACCAGGACTCAAAATTGACTTACTTTTAACCAATTCCTTACAAATTGTCTTGCTTCCTTTGATAAATAAAATTAATATATGGTTTGGATTGCAGCATTCAAAATTGATGGATAGGCCTCTAGAACTGGTTTGTAAGCGTGGTTTATTACCTAGAAAAACTCCTCAGTAAGTTTAGTTTGTTATGTAGCCATGACTTTTTTACTATCATTTACTTATTGACAATTTTTTTGATAGCTCTAATATTACAAACTGAAGGAATGACAATAATAGTGGAGGTAGATTGGCTTCTATTTTGTGAAGAATGGAGTGTACCAGAGTCGAAGGGAACATCATGACATGGGTAGTTCTTTGACTACACATTAATTAGACATTCATTATCTGCTTTGTTGGTGCTTGAATCAAATTTTAGACATGGGTAATTCCCACAAGGGCAGTCATGGCAATAATAATATTAGCCTCACTGTTTCTGGCACCACCTCTATCTACCAGCTCAAGATCAGGCAAAAACAAAAAGTCTTTAGAGCAAGTGATTAAGTTTTCCATTCAATATAATATCTACACAATAAAAATCATGGTTGTATGATACTAATAGTTTGATACTTCCATGTACTGCACATTCAGTTAATGAATAACTAACATATTACTTTCTATTCTAGAGGCTCCAACCATGCTAGCATGGAAACAACATCCTCCTGGACTATTTCTTAAGAAAAACCTCCCTGGAAATCAAGAAGGAATGAGAAGGAAATAGGTACTGTTCACAATATCTGGTTCTGTTCCTCAAATTTCAATTAAGTGCTCTATATTTTGATAATTTTCTCAGTACATAATCGAAGTACTAAATCTGATGGTAATTTTGTATGGCTTGCTGATAAAATTTCTCAAATATTTGGTCTTCACCCCTTATGCTTCTACAAATGACATGATATGAAAGTATAAATAACATTCTTATATTTTGTTTTCTGGGATCAAAGTGCATTGTTTTTATACTCTGAACATTACTTTATTCAATTTTGATCACTATTTACTGGTAATTCAGGGTCAATGTATGAGCTTTGATGAGCAAATAGATTACTTTGCAACAATGTATGCTCTATTAGTAGGATGCTTGCCAGTATCGACCTACTGTGCCAACAAAAGTGATCACATTTTATGGGATCATTACCATCCGACCGAAGCAATGTCCTGATTGGTTACAACTGACAACAACTGCCTTCGAAGGATCTGCACCTTTACTTTACCCCCATCAATATAAACCAGCTTGTGTTTGGATGATTTTATTATTTCGAATGAGCAATGAAGTAGTAGGAGCCATGAACTGATAAATATTGCTAATCAACTAAATAGAGGAGTTGAAAATAATAAAACTTGTTCTTATTCAATGCAATTTTTATAAAAATTTGCCCACACATTGGGTGGGCGTATATGCTAGTATTTACAAATGAATTTGATTGAATTCATTCTCTTTTACAAAGAAATAGTAAAAATATGTAAAAAATAATAAAAAGTTTTTAAAAAAAATGTAAAAAGTTTGCAAAGAGATTTCAATACGAAGGCCATATTGAATGGTTTTAATCTGTTATTTAAAATTTTAAAATTAAAATTTGATGGAATATAGTTAGAAATCTGGAATATAATTAGAATCCATTCTCTATTAGTCAATAGTCTTACTTCATGCATCGAGTCAACTCTGATGCACACTCTTAACCTTAAAGTATATTGTATTAGGCAATTATCGCCACTCCAAAGCACAAATATTTTTATTTGCTGGAAGTATCATTATGACAGGATTATAATTTCTTGCAAGTCATAGGCGTACAGGGAATATGATATCTTTCCGGGAAGGTTCAATGATAAGTTTCATTGTACATGGTTCCCATGGACCAGCTTGTAGAGGGCAAACTTTTAATTTGAATCGTCCGATTTAATCTTGACGAACAAATTTTTACAGGCAGCAAGAATTTCAATTGGATAACCTTTGATCCTTATTAGCAACCTCACAAATCACAAGTCTATATATAAAGGTGCATAATGTGGACAACGGTCATGAAATTGAGTTCTTTTATTAACCATTTCGTTTATAGCACGAAACAAATTTTCATTTGAGTCAACCGCTTCGTTTCAAAATACGATCAAAACAATCATTTAACTGTCAATTAATTTTTATACATATTTTCTTATTTCGAAACGATCAAAATGTGTAATTGCATTCGATTTGCTGCTTTTACAATTAATTTATATATATATTTTTCTATTTCATGTACATAGCTGATAGATTTGATATTGCAATATTCCCGCTTCATAAAAAAATACTTATAAATACTTAAAAAAATCCATAAAAATGACATAAAACTGTTAATGTAAATAAACTAAACAAAAGACTGAAAAGAGGTCAGTTTCGTCTACCAAACGAAAATAGAAAAATAGCTTCGTTATCTGTTTCGAAGGAGACAAAAACGAAACGATTAACGGTTAAATGGAGTTACATTTGCAGCCCTATGTATGCAGGCTTATTGGACCATATGTCTCTCTCAGGCCCATATCATTTCCTTTTTTTGTTCTCTCTCTTTTTCTAGATTTGATTTTGGGCTTTGGGTGATTTTGTTGGCATGTTGGCCCAACAAGCAGAGTACTGATGATCACGGAAATTGTTTATAAGAACTCCCGGGGACCTCTCTTTTTTTTATTAGTTGAACTTGCAAGATTATTACAAGGCAAGGGAAATCATATTAAACTGGAAATTGATTACTGCCATCTTTATTTTTATCATCCCTACCATCGCTTGAAGCGTTCCCCTCTCCTCATCCATCGAAGCGAAGCGCTCCCCTCTCCCTAGCGAAGCGCTCCCCTCTCCCTAGCGAAGCGCTCCCTCTCCTCATCCAGTGAAGCGCTCCCCTCTCCTCATCCGAGTACGCTCCCTCTCCTTTCTACGCACTCTTCCATCTCTATCCCTTCTTTCTGTGCATCTCTCTCTTACCCCTCTCTTCCTTCTGTGCGTCATATTTGATTCACTTTGTTTATTGTATCTGTTCAATTTGTTATTTTTAAGTGTTCATTTTGTTTTGCTGTGCATTAGATTTTTGTGTTGATTTTATACGTCTCACTTTGTTGGTGTAGATGTTCACTTTGTTCCATCATATGTTCAATTTGTTACTTTTAAGTGTTCAATTTGTTTTATTGTGCGTCAATGTTTATTTTTTATGTCTCACTTTGTTGGTTTATATGTTCACTTTGTTACTTTTATGTGTTCAATTTATTTTAGTGTGTGTCAGTGTTTATTTTTTATGGCTCACTTTGTTGGTGCATATGTTCACTTTGTTCATTCATATGTTCACTTTGTTACTCTTAATGTTCAATTTGTTTTACTGTGCGTCAGTGTTTATTTTTTATGTTTCATTTTGTTGGTGTATATGTTTACTTTGTTCATTTATATATTTAATTTGTTACTTTTGTGTGTTCAATTTGTTTTGCTGTTCGTCAGACTTCTGTGTTTATTTTATATGTCTCACTTTGTTGGTGTATATGTTCACTTTGTTCATTCATGCGTTCAATTTGTTACTTTTATGTGTTCAATTTGTTTTGCTGTGAGGCGAGGTCCAAGGAAGACGAAAAAGGAAGGCGAGGTCTAACGGAGGCAGAAAAGGTCGGGAGTAGGAGAGGATCAGAGGAGAGGTGAGCGCGTCACTTTGTTGGTGAAGAGGAGGGGAGCGCGCACCAGAGAGAAGGGGAGGAGAGCGCATCTGAAGAGGGGGGAAGCGCACGGGAGGAAAATTGAGATTAACGATGGCAGAGATTGCATAAATCGCGATGGCACTTATAATTCCTGTATTAAACTAAATAACCAATAAATAATTAAAGGAAAATTTACGAAACGAAAGATGCAAGTTTCGTTAATAGTTGTGTTTAACAAACAAAAATAAAAATAGAAACGAAACGATCAATGGTTAAAAGAAGTTGCGTTTGCAGCCTTATATATATAGGGTGTGTTTGGAATGTGTCACGAACAGCTAGTTCGTGAACTAGCGCTGTTCGCACAAATCAAACAACCCACGAACAACCGTAGTTCGTGAACTTCTCCCTAGTTCTTAGTTTCCCGATTTTCACGAACTAATTTTGTTCGTGGGCCTATTCGTGGACTTTTGTTCTTCCCCTTGTTCATCCCTTGTTCGTGAAGCATCCAAACACACCCATAGGCTTATTGGCTCATATGTCTCTCTCAGGCCCATATAAATCCTTTTTTTTTTTTTGTTCTCTCTCCTTCTCTCTCTTTCTAGATTTGATTTTGGACTTTGGTGTTTTGTTGGCATGTTGGCCCAACACGCAGAATACTGATGAATATAAGGAAATTGAATATAAGAACTCGGGCCGACCATTCTTTTTTGAGATTAGTTTTATGCCACTGAGAATTTTGTTAATTAGAAAAATATCATTTTTAAATTATTAATTAAATTTATACCATTATAAAATTGCTAAAATTAGTTTTATGCCACTATTTGTCCAAAAACATACTAAATCCTAAAAATACCATTACCAAATTTATCGTTCATATTTTTTAATAACCAAATTACCCCTCATAACAAACCCTAAAAATAAAAAAGGACGGCGCCAGAAAAAAAATGATTCTTTAACATTACCTACATCAAATAATGATTATTTCAGATTTTACATACGTAAATGATTATCTTATAGTCAAATTATTTTTTACAAGTTTAGTACCACAAACCTAACTGGTATATACAACATTCAATGAAAGCTAATGAATATATCCAATTATTACTTCAAAAGTAGAAAAAATAAGAATATATCAATCTTAAATTTATTATTCACCAATGGCATATAATAATTTTGTTATTTTGCAGTGTCATAAAACAAATTGTCAATAATTTATAATAGCATAAAATCAATTATATTTTTTGTGATGGCAAATTACTAATTTTTAAGTTTCATAGTGGCATATTTAAAAGGGTAAAATTGTCATATAATTGTCTAATGGTAAAAAAATAATTTTTATTATTTTACAGTAGCAAAAAAATAATTTGTTATTTAGTGATGACATATCACTAATTTCAAACATTTGCAGTGGCATAAATCTAAATCACCTTTCTTTTTTTATTAGTTGAGCTTGCAAAATTATTACAAGGCAAGGGAAATCACATTAAACTAAATAACCAATAAATCACATTCAACTTAGAGCCTGGATTTGGATGCAATGTCAATCACAAAACGGTAACGAACATCATTTCGTGCTAGCCGGGACAATGCATCGTTAATGTAGTCCGGCGTAACAATTTCAATATCACATTTTATGTTGTGCTTTGCACAGACGTCAAGCATCTCTTGTGTCTCTTTAATCCCTCCTGTCATGCTTCCACTCACCGTCCTCTTGCCTACATTATGCAAAACAATAGATTAATGTGGCCGTTTTTGTTTTTGTATTTTCTATTTTTGTTTACTATTGTCTATACATGTACATGATTATCTTGGAAGAATCCTCAACTGCATATTAAAGAATGAACTTTGAAAACGTGAAATAAATTCATTTCCTTACCAAAAATTAGAGGGAATGAGGGAAGATCCACAGGTTTATCTGGAGCTCCAACAAGCACCATCTTCCCGTTCACTTTTAACAGCTCGAGTATTGGCCCGAGCGAGTGTTTTGCTGAGACTGTGTCAATAATATAATCTAGGCTCCTTGAAGAGGCCTGTTTCAATGTAAAATAAAAATTTGTTAACAGATAAAGTGATATTTCCCCCCCGCTAAATACAATTACCCATTATGATACATTGATAGTGGTAAATTAAATAGGATTACCTGCATTTGCTTCGGATCAGTGCTAACGATAAATCCATCAACATTTAGAAGCTCCTTTGCTTCTTTCTCCTTATTTGGAGAGGTACTGATGACAGTAACATGTAAGCCAAAGGCTTTGCCAAATTTAACGGCTACATGACCGAGGCCACCTAAACCAACCACGCCGAGTTTTTTACCAGCTTGGAACATGTTGTGGTGCTTCATTGGACTGTATACAGTAATTCCAGCACATAGCAATGGTGCGGCCGCATCAAGGGGAAGGCTCTCAGGGATACGCACGACGTATCTGAAACAAAACAGGGCCTCATTTGGCATCCTTAACCTTTTACTAGGTTGTACTACCAGAATTGGTGATATTGTTCCGATTTCATATAGTTTATTAACAGTAAGACATATAAATATGAAAATGACGAACAAATTGATGTTGTTGAGCAAAAATTTTTTATCTGGTATTATTAAATTTAATGTAAGATGCGAACCATTCCTTAGGCATTATATTGTGCAAATAAAAAATCTGATCAAAGTAGTTCATAACAACCGCGTACGGTTTTTTAAAATTATAGAGATACGGTTGATTGGTTTTGAATTTTGTAATTGCAATAATGATGGATAATTTAACTCAGACCAACAATGGTTGATTTCAGCAGGAATCAATGAACAATTCAAGCTTGGTACCAGCACACACCTATTGTTAGCGACTAGCATCTCGGAGTATCCACCATAGGTGATGCTTCCATCCCAGAAAATGCCATTGTATGTGAACTGGACTTGATCACAGTAGTTCTCCTCAGATGCTTCACAAAACTCACAATTCAGGCATGATGCATATATGCAACCAACGCCAACTCGGTCGCCGACTTTGAAGTTTGTTACATTCAAACCAACTTTTGTTATTATGCCCGTGATCTCATGCCTGTCATGCATCAGATAAATTGATTTGGGTTAATTAGATTCAACGGAATTCTTATATTTTTATATAATTTCCCTCATAGGGTAAATGGCTTCTTTTTGCACCTGACTAATGTTCTCCTTTATCAGGTTATAATAATGTTAGGCAGAAACACTGCTCTGGAGTACCAGTTGACAACTACCACAAATTAATATGTTCAGGAACCATTAAAGTCATTGTTGCCTGTGAGAAGGTGTTATATTTAATGGCATTTTGTTAAATAATCAAGTTGGCACACAAGTAGCGCATCCAGTATCAGCTGAAAAATGGAAGGATGAAGAATTAAAGGAAGGCCATATCTATTCCACATAGGTCTCCAGGAGAGGAAAGAAATAATGTGAATATTGGATTAGCTACCTGTGATGTAAACAAAAAATTCTGTAAAAAAAAAAAAAAATTCTTTTGATGAAATAAAATTTGGGTGGGAAGGGAGTTCACAGGAGTAAGCGTTTCTCTGTGATTTGCGTATTTGTTTCTATTATGTATTTGTACTCATTTTCAGCAAGAAGAAATGCTCATTATACACAACAACCAATGTCTGATCACTTTTTACTAATGTTTTGAATATCTTACCGGCTTCCCTACATGCGATTGAGTGAAATCTGATATTTTCCAATATTTTCCGGTATTTTGTCTCTTTTTACTGGATACCGCCATTCTGGCTGTTGCTCTGATTCCAGTTTTACCAGTATTCAGCCAGAACGGTATGGTATTGGAAATAATGCTTTTTACCTCCACCATTCTATCTGGTATGCGTCGTTCCCAAAAAAAGAGTTTTGTTTCTAAGACATAAAAAATGCCAGGCACTTGACATACTCAGAGTCCGACAGCAATACTCGAAGTGAAAAACAAAATAACAACTACAAGAGAGAAAAATGCTGACAACGGAATATACTGTTAGAAGAGTAAGGTCTCACCCTGGAACAACAGGGTACATGGTGATGCCCCAGTCATTCTTCAGGTAGTGCAGATCGGTGTGGCACATGCCGCAGAACTGCACCTTTATCGTCACATCCTCTGGTCCATTTTCCCTGAAAAAGTACAAAACATCAATTTAACAGCTAAACCCAATTGGTTAAATAATACACATACGATTCTCATGTAGGTTCTCTTAATTGTAAAATGAATGAATCAATCACCTTCTTTTGAACACGTGTGGCGTAACCTTCCCCGATGAATCCTTCCCGGCCCATCCAGTGACTATTTGGGTGTGATTTGCAGTTGCCTCCATCTATGTTTTGTTGATTTCTTTGTTCCCTCTCCCTCTCTGTGTAGTAGAACTGCAAGTGAGGAGCAAGCACTTAAATGGATTTGAGATCTAGAGGTGCTCTTCGCATGGGCACCCTGCCTTGCATTTATAGCACAAGAAACAAATCAAATGAGCTCTCAGTTGCTGTATTGGAAAACATGTGGCAGGTTACAAGTGGTTGGAGACTTTGGTGTGGGTCTATGTGGTCTTTTTTAATTTGTTTACACCGAACACACTCTGATTTCGACCGTTACCGCGTAATACAAGTCCTTCCCAATTCTACGGGGCCTTTATATATATATTTTACTTTTACGGGTTTTTTTTTTTTTTTGGAGTGGAAGAACTATCTTAGAACTGAATGATGGAACTTAATTTAAAGGAAGTTTAGAGGAAATTGATCGCCAGGTGCTTTGTAGTTCCACATTTGACATAGTATTTAGTTGATTTCTCCAGTCAATGAAAAATTTGATATTTAGTTGTCCAAGTGACAAGCGGCTGATTTACCTCTTGGTGAATTCTGGGAAAAACAATGCACTTTAACAGTTAATTTCCATTTTCAGAAATAAAGAAGTCATAGTGAGCAACTCATATAAATTTAATTAGAAGTCTATTTTAACCCATTATAAAATTTGTATAAAAACATACAGCATATCATATGAATAATTCAATTTTGAAGAAAATGAAGTCAAGTGATTGCTGTACCATAATATTTATAATCCGGCCATACTGAAAAATTATATAGGTGAACATACAAGTATCTCATATAAATATATATTAACGAAATTTTAAAAAATCAAATCACCCAATCACTGGAAAGTTCCGAGTCATCTTATGCACTTTTAAAAAATGTATTCAAATCCAACTGAAAGATTCGATCTATATTCCGATTGTAGAAATTTTACAATAGAAGCCTGAAAGCTGCAGATAACAACTACTATTATTAAACTAATGGAAACTATTCTAGTGAAATATTTGGTGAAGTTGCAACAGGTTAGTCTTTCAGAAACGAAGATTCATAATCACTGAATTTATAATTGACCATGACTCCACTAGCAAGTCAAATGTGAGACCATAGTGATAGTGGTCTTCTTTGAAAGTTCCCTCTGAACCTTTTTTTTTTTTCTTGAGGGCCCTTTTGGACTGTTTTTCAGGATTCGGTTTCGTCTTTTGTGTCCCTTTCAGCAGCGCAATACTCATGGTTAGATCTGTCAGTATTAAAGTTTCGTTTCGTTCCGTCAAAACGAAACGTTAAATGAAAGATGAAATGAATTTCGTTTTCAGAAACGAAACGAAAACGGAATTGAAATTTGTTAACGTAAATGAAACGGAACACGGAAATAGAACTGAAATCAATAGAAAATAGAGACGGAATGTTAAACGGAACAAATTTCTATTTCGTTTGACGAAACGAAACGGAAACGAAAATAAAAATTTCGTTCCGTTACCGAAACGGAACAGAAACGAAAATCTTTGTTTCCGTTCCGGTATAAACGTTTGACAGGTCTACTCATGGTACACTTTACAATTTGCATAGACGCTCAAAACATTGAGTGGTAGTTCCTATCATTTGAATTAATGGCACCATGTCATTTTGGGGTAAATATACATACCGAATTACCGATGTGATACAAAACGTTTCACGTGAGAGAATATGCAATTAAAGCAACATGTTATTGAAAGTAACTTTAAACCAACCTATCATACGGTAGCTAGAGTGCTAGACACGTACAGTGAATAAATGTTATTGTGACTTCAAAATTTGATTAATTATTTTTAACATGTTTAGCTTTAAGAGACTTCTTCTGATGAGAACAAACTTTTAGATTTTAAAATAGCTAACTCTTAATTCGAGTAACGATTTTTTAAAAAGAAGAAAATGGAATAAGGCCGAGAAAGCAAAACAATTTTTCTTATTTTATTGGCTTACAAGCTGTAAATACACTTTTATTAATACAAATATATATGTGGGGCGTGACCCCCATTTTTATTCAAAATTTTTGTCTTATTTTATTATTTTTTGGGGTCGATGGATACTTTACAGGCTCATAACTCTTTTATTTTTTTTTCTCCTCAAAAGGCCTCTCAACAGTGTGGCGGTGGAATTTAATTCCGACTTTCTTCGTAACGAGAAATTAAGTTCTGATCCTGTCAGTAACGGAGCATCAATTCATCTTTAATGCATGTATTATTAATATTTTCTTAATTGTCTTCAAAAAATGCATATAAGGCTGAATTTTATTTTTTCCCTTTTTTTTATTAAAAATGATTATATCTCGTCCTTCTAATATTTTGAAATCCAGTTATTAATGTCCTAGATCTAATTTTATATTTTAATATAATTAATTAAATGCTTTCCGAGTTGTTGCCTTTATTATTTTCGTATTTCAAATCCTCGTGCAATTTTGGTCCAACCTTTCAAGAAAGAAATTAAATTAAAACGAATAAATAGGTGTTCATTTATATTCAAGTGAAATAGTGAATGTATATTGTAGCTAAAATACATGTCCATACCCTTTATAAGTGTGCTTTTCAGACGTTAAATCGGACGTTGACTTTTGTGAAAATTCATGAAGGCTAACTGCTCTACTCTCAATAGATTTATTATTAAAATTGAAATATGATAAATTCTTCCATGGGTTAATTTCTCTGTAATTAATCAAGGTTAATTGAACTTGTCCAAGGACCAAGGTGGAGGCGTTTCAATAAGGGTACATTTTAATTTGCTGTCCGACTTGACAGCCTCAAAAAAAGTGAATAGACGTCTTAAAAGTTAAATCAATACAAAGTTAAGTTACGCAATAAATGCAAATGAACATGCATATGAGAGAGAGAGAGATACCTAGACAAATTTGTGTTTGTGGTCGGGTCGCAAATTAATGCTCCTAGTCTCCTATGGGCCGTTTGGATGTTGTAGGAATTTAGAAAATTTACAATTATAGACATAAATTTATTGAGAAGTGTATAATTTTATGAAGAGTTTGAATTATTTATAATAAATTTGACATATAAAATTTCGAGAATTTACAATTCCCTCTTATTCCAACCCCATCCAAATGCCCTCCTAGATCTTTGAGAGGTTCCACACATCTTAATTATAATGGAGTATGTCACTACTCACGATTCACGAACAATACAATCTTACAAGTTCCAACTCGAATCAATTAAACAATTAATAATGTTTGGTATATCTGGCTAACATAACATCTCAAAAAAAAAAAAAAAAAGGCTAACATACTGTCATATATTTGTGATTTGTCTACTTCAAGAATTCAATATAGTGTCATTTGTGATATGTCTACTTCAGGAATTCAATATAGGGTGTTGCAGTGGGCCAGTGGTCTAACTGTGGTTCGTGGTTTCCATTTATTTGGGTAATTGAGTCTTTCGAACGAGGAAAATTTCGCATGTACCCTTGTACGAAATCTTGATCCATTTGCAAATCTACTTGTACAGAATTCTTATACGGACAACTGGATAGGTATGTGGTATGTTCGTCGTATGGTAATTTTTTTATTAAGATAAATTTGGCGTCAAATCTCTAAACATATTTTTAAATTAAATGTCTATAAAAGATCACTCGGTCGGATTTCGAACTTGCGACCTCTCACTTGAGATGTATTGTCTTTTGATACTAGACCAAGAGCTGATTCTCGTATGGTAAATTATTGCTAATGCAAGTATAATTAAGCCTTGTTTGTAGTTAATACCGATGGAGGCAAAGATATATATACCGAGTACAACAATATTACTTGTGACTATCAATACTACAATTCTTCGTTGCTTCTCAATTTATTTATTGTTCTCAAATGTTGGATATATAATCTGTTATGGTACGTACTTCAATTTCTTCTTCTTTTTTTTTTTTGCTCAAAACAATTTCTTCTTTTTTTTTTGTTTATTCTTATTTCAATCTGTAATTCTGTATCGTAGTTGTTACTTCTTCAATAAAATTGCGCATTTGAAGGACACACGAGACTACTAATTACTATTCTGGTCCATACCAAAAACCATATTCCAGTATCAAGATAACGATTAACGACACTGTATACTGATATAATATTATACGTCCGTTGCCAGTTGCATTTGAACACAAAAAGTTTCATGTTAATTATTATCATAGAGTTCACATAGAGTCACAAATTAACACAAGTAGCATCCCAACTAATTAAAGAAACAACAGCCAAATCCAATCCATAAATCATCAACTTAGCTGAATTGCTGCGAGCTTGAGTAAGTCTGTCCGAAAGACCAGTCTGCCGGAACCACGTTTTCAAATTTCAAATTCTGTCCATCAGTGAGCGTCACGTCGAAAGAGATAGATTGGCCTTTAAAGCATACGTTTGTATGCCAATTGGCGCCGTTGTTTCTAGACATGGCAACCCATGAAGTACTGTTGGAGCCTTTGATCGAGACAGACTTGATCGAACCATCACCGGCAACATTACTGATAAGAACCAATATGTAGTAGGCTTGACCGTTTATAGTGAATTGTACGCCTCCTTGCTTCTTGCATGGAACCCTGCAGTAGCAACAAAAGGTGTTGTATTTCTTAGTAAATAATTCTTCTATTTTTCTGTTTTGACATTTAATTTCAGTACTGTAAATTAACAGTGATGCAAATTTGGTGCTGGATTTTTTTCTTTATTATTTACTTAATTATTTTTAAGGTCCTACAGGCCTATAGCGACTTATCCTGATAGATGGACAGGTTTCCAATTATATGAAGCTATGGTAGTGGTAGAGGATAGACCCCTAATTAATGTTTTCCATATGAGTTGTGATAAATGTTATTGTCTTGAAAAAATTAATTTGGTTTATCTAATTACTTTATTCTTTTTTGTCGAAGTCAGATTCTCACAAATTAAGTGTATACTAATTAAAGATTGAAGGAAAAAAATGGATATAACCCCTCAAATCTTTTCAATTTGGATATAATCCCTGAATTCTTCAATTTGGATATAAACCCTCTAATTATGTTTTTTAAGGATATAAACCTTTTCATTAATTTTAATTATTTTTTAATTTCTTTTCTTCTTTCTTTCTGAATTAACTAATAAGAAACCTTTCATCTTCCTCGTAATCTTCTCTAACTACACGTAGAGTTTTCTGATTTATGATCGGTGAATTACTCATTTATTTCTAAAACCATTTTGGACAGTACCTGCACTAGCGAAGTCAAAAAAATAATTAAATGAAAAGGATTTATATTCTTAGATACATAATTAGAGAGGTTCATATCCAAATTTAAGATTTCAGGGGTTATTTCCAGTTGGGAAAAATTTGAGGGATCCAATTTCCCCGATTTTGAAACATCTTACGAGGACGATATGGATGGTTCCCATTTATTCCACAGTTATTGATCAATAAGGCGAACATTAAATAGACTATGCACTTTCTAATTTCCGGTTGGTTATTCAGGATACATGTCCACGTGATGGATTTGCTTCTGCTGCTTTTTATTTCAAACAATGGCTCTGTTTAGATCGCTGAGGAATAAGAGGAATAAGAAAAATAATATATTGGAAAGTATGTAACTTTGTGAAAAATTTAGATGGTTAGAAATAAAGAAGATGCTATTTCCTTATTTCTAAACGTATGTAAACGGAGTCAATAAGAGTAATGGACTGGTAAGCGTGTGTGCGTGCAAAACATCTTCTTGCTTCTGCAGAAAAACACTCCAATTGTAAGCCAAATGTTGGCTTTTGGCAAGAGGCTTAATTTTAAAATATCTCTATCTTCCCAGTGCCGTCCTAGCTCACTCACTGTTTCGATCACAAATCAAGTTTGCTGGTTGGTTACTACTTTGTCACTCTAATAACCATATTTGTCTTTTGCCTTGTTTGTTTATTTTTTTTTTCCCCGTTTTGTTCACTTGAAGATCAGTTTTGGTACCAATGGTTTATTACTTTATTGTGATAGAATATATTTTTCAATAATAGTGGGGAGAAATCATTGATTCCATAGTTATTTGATTTTTACAATCTAAATAATTTTGTCAAAAATATTTGTTTGACAACAAATTTCCTGGTCCATAGTAAGTTTTTTAATACGTATTCGGGCTAGAGATTTATATATTTCATACCAGCATAAAAGGAAAAGGATTTGCTAATGTTGGAATTCGAGATATATCGTGGTTATTTCTGGAGAAACTTATATCATTCTTAAGTGATTTGAGCGAATTCTCGAGAGATTTGTCAATACTAAAAATATTGGATCTAATAAAAAGAGATTTTAAGTTCTGTGCAGACGATTCTTCATGAGATTTTTAAATTGTGCGAAAGATTGTTTTAGACATTGCTGATTTGTTACTTTTAGTTTTTGTTTTTTGTTTTTTTTTTCTTTATTTTTCTCCTAGGTAGCTACTGCCTAGTTATTTTAGGCTCTTTGGATAAGGTGTGGGAAGAAGGGAAGAAGGAAAGAAGTGGGAAGAAGTATTGGGAAATGTGTAACTTTGTGAAGAGTTTGGATTGTTTATAATAAATTTATTTCATTATTTTCTTATTCTCTTCTTCTCAAATGAAATCCAAACGGAGCCCTAAAAAAGAAAACAAAGTTTATCAATATTCGAGATATAATTATTTTCCTACTAAGCTCCAGCCTCCATGTCATATTTTGTATAAATTTCTTCACGTAAAATGACATAAAATGTACTATAGCTGTATTAAATACTCATTCGTTATGACACAATCTTGGGAGATAGCACACGTGACATTGGCGAGTCTCATTAATATGTTCATGAAATCACGAATTTCTTGTTTGGTCTAAATCACAGCATGGAATTGGGGGATCAAATTCCATTCTTGGACGATCACTCCACATGGAGATGATCAGAAGAAATTAAATAGGTAAGGTTGTCCATAATGGGACTAAGTAATTAGAAGTATTTGTTAGTAAAAGAAAATAATTATAAAAAGTCCAATTGGACTTTTATTAATTCAAAATGGAGGCTAGACCCCTTATTTTATTTTTATTTTATTTTTTTTTAAAAAAAGCCTTATTGGACTACAACTTCATTAGTTTGAACAATAGTTATATAATAATATGATGAAGAGTAATTAGTATTTAATCGTTCGTTATAAACTTCGGATCATAGTTTGTTGATATTCATACGCATCCCTGTTATACGGTAAGGATACTGGTTTGTACAAATTTCTCGGAGTGTAATTGTACTCTCTCTTCAGTCGAGTTTTTAATGGAGTAGTGAAGTACAACTTTTATAAGAACATGACAGGGGCATCCAACGTGATATTCATTTGGGAAGAAAAGTAAAGAAAGAACACTAACAATTTATAATTGATATATATGTCATTTTTCAAAATGCATATGCGATGAAACTAAATATTTTTCCCTAGAAAATATTATGCTTGGACGTACAAAGTTCAATATATAGTTATAACTTATAAACAGCTTACAGTTTCAGGGTTTAAAACGAAATGTGCCAAGAAATATTCTACTTATAGGCTTACTGTAGGCCTCGTACTACCACATACCTTGGCCCATGACGCCCATTCGAGCTGATCATTTCATTTCTTTTCTTTTTTTCAATTATTTTCCTCTTAAAAGGAGGCCCTAGATTGGAGAAGTCACTGTCTTTTTATGGGCCCAACCCAATAGCAGCAAAGAAGTAAACATGAAGCAATCAATTGGCATTTGGCAGAAAAAGTGCACAAAAAACAATAAATAAAGAGAACAGTGCTTACCTTTGGTACAACACTGGTACAACTTTACTGTCTTCAGAGCTGATCTCTTCCCAAGCAGACTGAGTGAGATGGAAATGCTCGTTCATTAGTTGAGAATCACTGCCATAACTTGGTAATGCCCTTTCTGGTGGAAAGAAGGATGTCGCTACAACCGTCACTGTTGATCCCTCGCTGCACTTGGAGCCCGATTGGCTGTCACACTTGATGTTGTAGCATTGTCCGCAAGATTGGCCTTCCTTGAACAGCAATGCACTGACGGCGGCGGCATACTTCGCTTCGGCATCTATGATGTTGTAACCGCATGCCCCACCTGACATTCACGATCCACTGAGATCCATCGCCTCATCGAAAGTGAAAAAATGAAAGGAAAAAGATTGAAAAAAAATGTATATTTTTTTCAATTAGGTATTAGTTACCTGTTGGATTAGCAGTGCTATCAGATGATGTTGCGGTAGCGGCAGTCCAACCCGATGCATCTAAACCTTCTACTCTTATCCCATTAATTAAAAGCATTGATACCATAGCTAGAATTGGAAAGAGATTAGCCATTTTTACACAGATTGAGGAGAGGTAGGTGAAGAGCTGACCTACTCAACCTGGTAATGTTGCACTTAAATGCAAAACCTTTTGAATCAGATAGGAACTTTGCATAAGTTTGTATATTTATGTGGCAGTTTTTCTACAGAGGAGTATGTTGTAACTTTTAAGCGCACATTGACCCCACAAATGAAACACATTTTAAGAAGATTGGGGCCCAATTTGATTAGTAATAGAGAAGTCTGTAGGAGTGGAGTAATCGGCATAAGGAAATGAGAATATGGGCATCAATAATTACAAGTCCGCTATGCATGTGTCATTAGATGAAACCTAGCATTGATCCAAAATTTGCGGTTTGATAAAGTTGATTATAATAATTAAAAAATATAGCTTTGGTCAGCTCCTATGAGATTCTGTGCTGGCGAGTTCTTCAACATATGCGGTCAAGAAGCATATATAACACCTTCTCGGTTTAAGTATACCAATATAACAAAAAAATTGATGTCACTGACATTACATTTCTCTTATTAACATAGTATCTGATAATAGTAACAATTTTAATTAGATTTGATTTGAAAGTGTATTTGCACCTATGGGTCTGTACTTGGAAAATAATAATAATAATTGGTCATTTCATTTTAAATTGGGACGTTATATATATATAGCTATTATTAATTTTTCAATCTTTTTTTTCGAAATGGGATGTTTTACTTTTTTTTATATATATATAATCAAACTGGGCAAATATCAAGTAGTCGAGAAAAAAAAATAGTGAAATTCTTTCTTCTACTCTCTCAAAAAATAAGAAACAAATATTGAATAAGTTTCACATCATGAATTAAATTAACAAAATTAGCACTCTAGTTTGGGTTTTCGAAACAGTCGGAAACCCCAACTTTTAGTTAAAAAAAATTATATCAGAATTAACGAGCATACCAAACAAAGGCCGAATAATATTTCAAAATAGTTGCTAACATGAATCAGTACTATTTCCTGTGAATCTAAACATTGTTGTTGTTATGTTATTTTGTGATGAAAATTATCAATGCATTTACAACGTCCTTAGTTTTCAAAACATTAAAATATTTCATATAATTAAGAATAGTAAATTGGGTAAATTTATAGTTCGTAAATTATTTAGCATAATAAATTATAATACGTATGTATTATTAAAAAATATCATGACTAACTCATAGTCAAGTGTTGAGTGAGCAAAATCATACTTGACATGTATATAGTTTAGCGTCTCCCTTAAAATGAAGCCTGCTTTCATTTTTTACCTCAAGGTTTTGGTCGCTCCATTTTGAATTTTTAAATATGAGAGAACATAAGTTTTCTTCTGTCCCTTTTAATATGGTTTCAATAAATTTTTACTACACAATAGTTCTGACAGATCGGCTCAGCTGTCATAACTTAATTAGGCACACATAATTACCCTTGCTAATTGGAAGATTTGTGTCTGCCAATTGGGCCTTATATGGGGCTTGGAATAGGCCGTGAACGAGGTCACTTTATTCACACAAATCTTCTTGTTCTTCTTGGAGAATCAGTCATCATCAGTCTCACAGTTACAAATTGGAGTACAGTCCAACAGACCAACACATATTTAATATTTATGATAGCGTTTGAAGATCACAACCACTCGGTTGATGATAGCACCATATGTTCCTCACCTACATCGAGTTACCGTACTTCTTTTTGCAATAAACCATCTTTTCATTTTTAATGTTTTGGAAAAAAGAAAAATAAGATCAAGCAAGCTGAGCTCTAATTTACTTACTAACTATTCGTCCTTGGTTTTTGACTTTTTAGTAGACTCACCATGGTTTGCTCACTATAGCATGAAAGTCATGGAGTTTTTTAAGCAATATCATCATTTTCTAAGCTTGATCAAAATTAATTGAGATTTTTATTCAAATTCTATAACAATTTTCACATTGAAGACTTTAGCGCATTGCATGTAAGAGAAATTGTTAACTATCGCTTGCTTGAATTGATAAAGATTCCGTCACAAGCTCATTTTTCAAAAACTGAGTACTGAATACTTACTACTTATACATGTTACAGTTGAAAAACTAAAGTTTAATCAATTCTCCTTTAAGACAATCTTTCAACATTGATAGGCAACAAATAGCAGAAAATTAAAACAGACCCTAACCGATTCTAGATCAAGCATTCAAAGCAGCGGCGGGCAACATTGGAAGGTTTGAGCGCACCTCGGCCGCCAAAAACCCTGAACTATCATTGCCCCCCATACTAGTTGAATTGTAATGAACTAGTGAATGTTTGTCCGAAGTACCAATTCCATGGAGCTATTTCTTGAAAAATTAGGGTTTGACTATCGGTAGTTGTGACGCTAAATGATATTGACTGGCCATTTAGGTAAGCATTGGATTGCCAGTTGACACCCCAATTCCTTGTCATAGACATCCAGCCAGTGTTTGATCCTTTTATTGACATTGACTGGATCGAACCGCCTCCGCCTACATTTGTCACAAGCACTAGCTCAAAGTAGTCTCGGCCATTTATTGTGAACCGCACCCCTCCTCGCTTTGAGCATGGAACTCTGCATTGTGAACACAACAAACACATACAGCCACAATAATAAATATATTGCCAGGCCTAGAACTCATTTTATTATATGATTTATGAATGTTTACGTGCATGACAATGTGCTAGTAAAAGAAAACTGAGAAATAGAGAGACCTTTTGTACATCACTGGCACGATGCCTCCTTGATCCATACCAATATTTTCCCATGCTGGCTGTGCCATATCAAAGTGGGTGCGAGGTGGGTTGCACCATCCGCCGTTGTCATTAGCAAGAGCATAGTTTGGAGGGCAAAAATTGGTTGCAGTAACAACTACAGATGCGCCTGACTTGCAGTACTGCTGATCTGTGCTCGAGTCACATTTGATCTTATAACATTGTCCACAAGCCGCACCATCATTAAATAGAGCCGTGCTCAATGCAGTAGTGTAGGTTCCATATCCATTCAAGTACATATCTCCGTATCCGCAAGCCCCACCTAAATAAGTATCGATTCACCGAGTGTTAGCCACTTTTCATTTTTTTTATATATTAATAATATAACAAACCAAACATTATCGAACATCGATTAATTTTTTTTCAGTGTTACGACATTCACATTCAATTATTTTTCCTAATTATTTCAAAGAGAGCTTGGTAATAAAGTGTTAAATTATTTAAGAAAACAAAACTATACAAAAATCAGAAAATATTGCTCTTACCCATTGTTCCGGAAGCATCGGCTCCTCCGTAAAAAGTTGCAGATCCTTGGTTCCAAGAAGAATCATCAGATGCATGTACTTGACTTGATAGGAAGAACGACACTAGTAAGAATATCTTTGTAATGACAGTAGTCTTCTCCATCTCACCCCTCTCAGTCTCAGTATGTCAAAAAGACTAGGGAAGGAGTGAGATAGAGTAGACAAGTAATGAAGTAATGACAATGTAGAGAGAGTGGCTTCGGTGGAGGCTCAAAAACTAGTTAAAAGTGTGCTTAAATAAGAACTGATTTAGTACTGGAATGGCCCATTGATTAGATGATAATCAAAGGTGTGTATGCACATGTCAAATGTTGCAAGTTGATGTGCCACAAGCACTTGCATGACTTGCGGGCACTAATTTATCAAATTTTTACTGGAAATTTCATTTTTCGATTTTTGACTTCCTTGGTATGGCTGCGGCCGACTTCTCTCTGCTTATAGTCAACCCCTTTCGCACGTTCTCTAGTTCCTTTATCATCTCTAAATAGTTGCTTTCATATTTTGTTCAAATTATTTTTGTATGAGCAAAACGTCCATTCAAATTTGAATCCATTTTTTAAAATTAGTCATCCAGTGCTATTGATCAAAGACGTTGCTAATTGCATTTAAACTGAAATGCGTTTGAGCTCTAAAATGTGTAATGAAGAAATTGTTAAGGAAACCGTTGCACATATTTTGTGCACAGTATCTATCTTGTCATTCAGCCAATTTATAATTGGATTAATCAATAAATATTATGTATACATAATTAAGTTAATATATAGATACATTTAAAACATGCCATGCAAGCATCACGCCGTCATATTTTTCCCCATTCAAATCCCACACTTAATCCTGATCCTCAGGACTAGATTTTCATAAATTACCAATGAAATTTATTCAATTTGATAATTTTTAAGCAGGTGATAGTTGCTATCACACGAGAGACTTGGTTTCTGAAGTTTGCATCTGTGCAGCTTCTGAGAAGTTTCTGAGCCTGATCACCTAAAATTAATATTCAGATCTGCCAGCCCAGTATAAATATATATATTAAGAGAAGGGATAAGAGTTTTGGGTGTTACATGATTTAATTATAATATAACCAGTATCTATTGGTTTAGGGCCTAAAATCTAGATTCTCTGAAATTAATGCTTATGCCACGTATAGGCATGCAGATCTCTAACCTATCACATGACCTGATCATTATATACTTTATACAAGAGATCAATATTCTTATTTGAATAGGCTTGCTCCGAATAATGTTGCTAAGATTCAGGCAGGAGATACCCACGTGTCACAACTTTGACGGTTTACAATATTAGTCCATGATTGACACAGGGTAATCTTTTTTTCCCTCCTTTGAAAGAAAATCCCAACACCGAAATATCTATTTTCAGTACTATAATAGTGAAAACATTTTACATATATCCAACTCTTGTGTGCCAACAAATTGACAAATCTTGTTACTCTTCCTGCTATATTTGTTTGGTTAGTTTGTTCAAACTTCAAAGCATGAATTAGTATTATTTCCATATCAGTAGTCATATCTATTCTGATTGCTTATTATACACTCCAAAGAGTGAAAGAATGAGGCGAACAGAGTTGCAATGAGATGAAAAAGTGTGAAGAAGAAACAGAGCACATTAAATACTAAAAACTAATTCGTGTTGCATATCTTCGTAGGGTATAAGCGAAATAAGACTTTATTCGGATAAAACGAAAACTAATAATTGGCTACTAGGTCAATTCCTGAGTGACCAATCCATGCACATGAGCCAATTATAAGGTCAATTGTGACAAATCTACGACTTATATCTATAAAAAAAATGTTATTTCTGAATGCAGAGTACAAGTTTGGCGAGGTTGCGAACTATACTATCTAGTTCGGCGTTACTAAAACATGGTCCGAACTAGAACAAGGCCTAGTTCGTTCTTTATTCTAATTCTACCAAAATCATAGAATTAGAACTAGAACTAGAACAAACCTTGTTCTAGTTCTTGACCTAATTCACACCATTTGCCAAACATACTAGTCAACTATATATATCACAAGCTACCCAACTTGGTGAGGGAGTAACTAGCATTTCACAAACGATAAAGTGGTTACAACCTTTGGGTAAGAAAACGGATGAAGAAACTACAAATTGGATATTGTCTTTGTCATCTAAGTGCTTTTAAATTTATATTCTAATATTAGCACTTAAATTTATATTCTAATATATATAATATTTATCGTAAGCGTCTGATTATTATCTAAGTATTTCAGAATCGAACCACAAAAACGATATTTGATCCCTAAGTTTCTATTCTATTTAATTAATAAAATAATAAAATTGGATACAATTAGACAAGAATTTTTAGTTGGTAATTAATTTAAAAAATCACAGTTGTAAGCAAATTAAATCATAAATTAACCATTCGAATTAAGAGAGGTTTTAACTAATGATTGCGGCTTAGGGGTTCATGTCAATTAATTCTTTAGTTTACTCTAGTTCTAGCGGTCAGCTGACTTTCATAGCAGCCTGCTGGAAACTTAGGTTGCTAACTCTAATAAAGGATCGCTAACTGTTAGCTGATGCAAACAACCCTCTGGATAGTTAAGTGGCCTTCTAGGGTTAGGAATGATACAACAATTTATCGTTTTACTAGATTATTTGTTTTACTAGATTATTTGTGTGGATTAACCGTTTAACTAAGTTCCTTAATCCTAACTTTCGTTACAAGTTTCTAGTAGTTAACACAATTACTCTCTTATAGTTCCTAGATTTCAACTTTTGATTTCTTGATCTAGTTCCTACAAATTTATGTCTTTCAAACCTTTGATATCCTAGACTTTCGCCATCGGAAAAAAATTCACTATTTCTAGTTCTTCATTTTGGTTTTACCTTTCGAGCTCTACCATCAAGTAATACATGAAAATACTAATTAATTTAAGCTTTGGTTGAGTTTAACTATCTAGCAATTAAGCGTGGCCTTTTCCTAATAGGTAAATACTGAATCTACTTAGAAGAAAAGCCTAATGCAAGAGAAAGGACTAAGCAAGCGAAAATTCCGAACTACTTGATATGAATCCTCTAGAAAACCATACTTACTTAACAAGATCAATTAAAGCAATCAAATCAAGGCATAAAACACAAGTACATCAAATAAAACTAATGAACATGCATAATATCAAATAAACTATAGGTTTACTGACATAACCCCTAATGAAGTATATACTCAAGCATATACATCAAAATCATATATTTAAGAAATAGAGAATCATAAGGTTCATATCAAGATTACAACAATAGCTCTCCAAATCTCTCTCTTTCTGCTCTCTGTGATTCTTTCAATGGTCAGCTATGACTCCTTGTGACCTGCTTAGGGGTGAAAATGGAGCGGATAATCCCCGCTCCGACCGTATCCATATCCGCTATTTTGCGAATTCGGATAATTCTATTCGTATCTGAACGGATACGGGTACGAAATCAAATTTTTTAAAACGGATATGGATACGGATATGGTAAGTAATATTAGTGCGGATACGGATATTTATGCCTATCCGTATTTCTATGCAAAATGGATATCTGTTTTGTATATGGTAATGACACTTTTTTTGGTAATAGCATCATAATCGACATATAAGTATAAACTATTTCAATTATATAGCACTAGAATTGACAATTATTTATTTTTACTGTAATATGATGCCAATTTTTGTATAAGCTTGATTAAAATTTGCTTTTTGTGATGTCCCAATATGTGTAAATAAGTATTGATTTTTTTGTCGTTGCCTTTATTTTTTTGAATTAATTCTATACTAGTCGAAAAAAGTAAACATTACACTCTTCTAATCGAATATTGTCTTTTGTTTAGTAAAATAAATTGAGCAAAATATTATCCATATCCGATAAAATATATCCGTATTCGTATCCATATCCAACAATATTTGAACCGTATTCGTATCTGTTTAACATCTGCGTCGTATCCGTATCCGAAAAAATATGGATACAGATATGGTACGACCATTATCCGCCCCGTTTTCATCCCTAGACTTGCTGGACACCTTTGGTTGTGCTCTCCAATATTTGAAAATTTTCCTCAAATTGTGAATCCTTTTGTCTGGAAGTCAGGGGTTTATATAATCTCTCAAGTCAATTTTCTTAAGATGGAGGTTGTGCAATTAAGGTCCTATTTTTTTTGTCTAAAAGTGTGTAGAGATGAATGCAGAACTGGATGATCTATTTTTGGAAAGGAGTTTCTTCCTTTCTAGCGGCCCATTGTTATTGCTAGCGGCCTGCTAAGGACTTCTATGTCGCCAGTCTCATTTACTACCCGCTAGACTCTTCTGTGGGTCGCCAAAGTGGTTAGTGAGTTGCCAATTATGGTCTGATTGCGCAGATCGCTTAGATTCTATGACAAAATAGAGATGCCATAGCAGTACATAACTTCTACCCTAAATTATCAAAACTAACTTGTACCCTAGATATGGAAAGAAGCTTTTTGGAAAGAAGCAGGAGACAGCAAAGAAGAGCAATAGCTCAGACAACACTTCTTCTACTTAATTGCTTCTTCTATCTCCTTTGTTCTGGCTGTCAGGAAGTTTATTTTGATGTTTGTTGTATAGTCTGAAAACATGGTAGATCAATGCTCCTCTTAAAAGACATTGATGTTGGATGTTGTAAGTAACTAACTGTGTTAGATCTGAAGGTATCTCTTAAAGATCCTTCAGTTTGTTGTTGCCGGATGTTGTTTGAAAACTCTTATTTGATAATGAAATTTGGTTTCCCTGCTTGGGGAGCTTTCGGATAAAAAAAAAAACTTGTACCCTAGATTATCAAAATTAACTAAGAAACACATATATTTAAATGTAATTAAGTCCTAAACCGAATTAGAATATATATCATAAATTTGGAGCTGTCTCCTTAAATTTTGTTGATATTTAGGTTATTATATTTATAATACCTTCTTATTTTATTAATATTATGTCGGCTAATAATCTCCAAGCGACCTTACAAAAAAATGTTACTACAACCAAATATCAGCATCACATATTTTGGACTTGCTAAAAAATTGACGATGTTATTTAATTATTAAAAAAAAAACAAACAGAAAAGAGTTTACCCGTTTGATCCCGCATTAGGGTTCTTCACACAGAGGTGAGCGGTTTTGACTTGCAACCCCTGTTTATGAAAACCTCGCCTCGTTACTGCATTTATAAAGGAACTCCCGATTATCATTTATATAATTTAAAAAAGGAACTTCAGATTTTGTGACATATAATGTACACGGTGTGCAAATGTTAAAATATGAGGCAAGAAAATCAAGCATTTAATCATAAATTTACACAGTGAATAAAAGTTCTTTATTTGTAAAGCCACTTTTAAGCAATAGTAGTACATTATTTATGCGAATTAAAAATCATAACGTATTACTAGATATTGCTTATGATTATTGAAAATAAATAGTAATTTAATTCCATGACCAACATAGCATAAATGCTCAAATGATCACACAAATAGGACATTAATCACACAGTGTATTATTTATTTATTCACAGCAGTAAATTCTGTGAAAACATGATAAAATTGATTAATTAATTATATACCGTTACGAACTGTTATAATTAATTAAGTCAATGGATCACAATATCAAGACAACATGAAAAGATGGTACGTAGGTGTGATGATGATACCGATGAACATGTGAGAATCCTCATATTCAGTACATAACTGACATAGCGAGATTAATTATATCAAACAATCTAAGAGACACTCCTAAATTGGTCAACCATCAATAGTACTTATTATCTTCTTTTTAGCACTACAAGACCAATCTAGAAGCCTTAGAAGCTCTCATTAATGGGTGCACAACCAACTTTACTTGGAATTATAGCAAACTTGTAACAAGTTTTTATCAGAACAGACTACCAACTTTTCAATCCAAACAATTAATTAAGTTTGTATTGTTCTCTCAAAATAATTACTTATATAATACTCGGACGAGTATAATTCATCATTATAGATGACTCCCAAAATTTTTATTATACTTTTGACAGCATAAATAGAAACAGAAAAACATATTTAATTTTCCAAAAAATAGGGCCTACTAACTAAGCAGTATATGTAACCTTACACTACCTCTGATTATTAGGCACATTTGTTCTGTTTGCGCTAAAAGTCCCAAATTTAGGCATGGGCGAATTAGAATCATGTGAACCAGTATTTTCACATGATTCAGTAGACTTTGTGCTCGAATTGAAAATTCCAAATTTTGGACTGGGTGGATCGGGATTGTCAGTAGCATTGCCTTTGGACATGCTAAAAGCTCCAAAACCCTTCTGAGGTGAATTAGGATAATAATTAGGGTTATTAGTGAGAGGAGGTTGTCCCTCTTTATTAAACTGCATTGAATTTGGGGATCTAAAAGTTTGGTTACTGGGCTGAAACTGCATTTCCCTGTTATGAAACTGGCCTCCACCTTGGTTAAAGGCATCTCTGCTATTGTTACCCAAAGAAATATTCCCGGCATCGCGCTCTTGGTTAAAGCCATCTCTGTTATTGAGATATCTGGGATTATTGGGTTGAAACTGCATTTCCCTGTTATCAAACTGGCGTCGACCTTGTCTAAAGCCATCTTTGCTATTGTTACTCATAGAATTATTCAGCACATCACGCTGTTGGTTATAGGCATCTCTGTTATTGAAATATCTGGGATTACTGGATGCAATACGCCTCTGGTCGAAGGAATCTCTATTGTTGAACTCTGTGGAATTACTTGGTGTAAACCGTCCTTGATTACACGACTTTTCTCTGCTATTGTGATCTACATAACTTTTTGATGGAATTGGCAGATTGGGTCTACTGTTCCTCTGGGGTTCAGTCCGTACTGCATACCTGTTTGTCTCAGCTTTAGGTGGTTCTTCCTTAACTGAGGGTTCATTCCGTACTGCATACCTATTTGTCTCAGCTTTAGGTGGTTCTTCCTTAACTGAACCAAGTGGAGATCTATGATCAAATTTGTCGAGCCTATCAAAATTTGTCAGTGGTCTCTTTGGAATTTCTTCAGTTTCCAAGTTATCGGTTGTTATATCATCAGATTCAGAGACACACTCCCATTCTTCATTAGATGCATCAACAGGTTTAGGAGTCGATGATGCTATTAGATTGTCTGCAACTTTCTTTTTGCCAGATTTTTTGGTCTCAAATTTGATATGTCTGACAATAGCATATGCTTGTTTCGAATCAACATGGGGCCCACTTTCCACAAGGCAGACATCTTTCATCTGCACAGACAAAGCAAATTAAAAAATGACAATCATGAAACTGATATTATAAATAGGATTATATCTGAAAGGTTACTAGTGCAGTATGACATATAACTCGTACCAAATCTAAAAGGCGTGAAAGATGCTCTCCTAGATCTTCCTCTTGAACACCAGATGGTAAAGCTGTGCACTGACAACAAAATAAATGCTCAAATTTAGGCAATGTTCAACGCACACGCAAAAGAAAAAGAGGTATAATTAATGGGAGTGAAAGGCACCTTAACCCTATATCCACGCTCCATCAATCTCGCGATGCCATCAGCTTTCACTTTTAGGTCATTAATTTCCTACAACAGAGAACCATTTTCTTATGAAGTATCAACTCTTATAAAACTATTACTGTTTTTTTCTTTCTCATTTTTCACTACTTACCGTTTTTGCTTTAAATCGAACCTCCTTTGATCCACCGCTCTTAAGAGAAAATGCTGACTGCAAATTACAACTATCGGTTTAAAAATATTCTAAGCAAAATAAACAAAATAAAATTATGAGAATGAATGCTAAAATAAAACGTGATCATAAAGTTAGCCGTCCTTAGCATATGCTATCACTTCAAAATTGCTAATTTTGAAATTTGAAATGGTGGTATAAGTCCTTCAGTTGGTCCAAGCACAAGAATTAATTTACAAAGAGACACAGCCTCAAAATTTATCAAAAGTTTCCGTGTCATTTTTCTGTAATTGTTTTTAAGTTTAGCATGACACTTGAGGGTTTACTTATAAAAATTTTACACATCTGAATTAGGGATCTAAAATTTAAAGACTGGTTATTAATAGTTCATGAGCTTATAGGTAACTACATGAGATGCAGTCAAGGGTAAAAACTAACCTTGGATTTTGCACGTTCCTTTAGCATGATTCCTTTCTTGTACTTCTCCTTGTGAAAATCCATTATCTTACAAACTGGTGGGTTGGCGGTTCTTTGAACCTAAAAGTTTCATTATCAAAACTAATATTTCTTAGAAATGGCATAAATATGTTGAAAAAAGACAGCACTATCCAGTGTACAAAAATATATCAAGAAAATTGTGTACAAATACTGTCTGAATAATTCTGATTTACAATATAAACTGCAAAGTCAAAGAAATTAATGAAGAAAAAATAATTGTAAATTGTACCTCAACTAAATCCATATCGAGTTGCATTGCACGGTCAAGTGCTTCTTTTAGGGAGACAATAGTATGCCCTAAAAAATTAGATTAACCAGTAGAATTCTCACATAAAAGGCCTTTTCGATTTAGTACAATTATAGTATACCCAAAAGCTCTATCTAGTGTGTCTAAAGAAAAGAAAATTGTTTTTGCCAGTGTAGCGGACATTTATTTCAACAAAAGAACATTGATAAATTAACAGGTCTACCAATTTTTCCAAGATAACAACATGGAACACTTTTCCCAGCTTGCAACAGCTTGTTATGGGTTGTAAGCATGATTTACACACACGTCTAAGGATATGCCAACAACCTATAGGACCCCCATACACAAAACTTTTAAATTAAAAGAACTGGAACTTGTTATAACATTTCTTGTTTTTTTTTTTTTTGCTTACCATATAAACTCTCCACACGGCAACTTCAAGTTTTAGTACATAAACATAATGTATATATTCAAGTGAGCCTAACATTAGGCAGTGATGGTATTGGTAACCAAACAATGGTCAAACAACATTTCCCAAATTCATGCTGAAGAGCACAAACTTGTACATAGTCTTATTTATATATACTTCAAACATAAATTACACCCTGAAGAGTGAAAGTAGGGAAAAAGGTAACTGAACAAAAACAATACCATCATCAGTGACCAGCCGAACAACTGGGGCAGTGATTGCACGATTAAGCCGACGTTCAGAAGAAGCACTTTCACTGGGCTTTGTCTTAGATTTGGCCTACAATCATTTGGAACTAATCAAATTACAAAGAGAACTAAACAAAAATCGACCTCACCATAAAAAATACTCATTACCAACAACAAACAAAATCAGAAAAACTTACTTGCACAGGGGCAGCAAAGGATCTGAGCTGAATCAAAGCAGGATTGGGAGCAGCGTAGACTGGAGGGGAATTGGAAGAATTGGCAGCTGCTGGAGAAGGAGGGGTGGAAGGGATGACATAGAGACGAGTGTAGAGAAGGCGGGTAGCGGGTTGGAGACGATTGGATCCGACCCGATACCACATGGCCATCGTTTTGGTCGGAGCTGGGTTTGTCAAGTCGGACGCTGGGAGTGGGGGAAGACGAGAGAGACAAATTTTACGAAATGGACCTCCAGTAAGAAATGTTCAAAGAAACAGTTTTTCGATATTAACCCTGTAAACTTCGGATCATGTTACTATGTTAGACCATTTGGGCCTAATTATGCCCTCCAGAAGGCCTATTAAGCCTGGAAAAAAATCGGCCCATTTAGATGCCGACCTGTGTGTGGGTCCCACGGGTCTTCTGCTTTTCACCTCATGACAAGACGCCGCCGACCAACCACTCCACTCATCAAACGAGCTACGTTTCTGTCCATTTTTGTCATGGTAAACTGAGGTCGGGTACATAACTTGTACACAGTTTGCACCAGATGACTCGCATTTATCAATATTTATTAGTTCAAAATATACAAATTCCAAAATATTAAATTTTTTTTGTAAAATGATGCTACTTTGGTAACTGTGGGAACAATTGGTTGGACAATATCATATTTAACTACTTTTTTTAAGTACCTGAGAAAAAGGAAAGCTAAAATGTTCAAATGCTAGAAAAATACATAAATAAATAAAGGGAAGTCAATTTGGTTTCCTTTTAAAGAATGATAATTCACATGCTTTCTTAATTTTATTACTCATAAATGATAATTATTAGTTAGAAAACTTCTATTTTTTTGAAAAATTATATAACTGTCACAACGATTAGTAAGGCAATTAGCAATCAAACCTAAAAAAATATATGCCTTTAATGTTATTTTTTAGCTGTCATTTGATACTTTATTTCAAATATAATAAAAGTAATATGTTGTAGCGAGTTAAACTCTTACATGTCGTTTGAACCTTCACCATGTTCTAGAAATATTTAAATAATTCACAACTATATAACAATATTTAAATAATTCATATAAAAATAATGAAATTTATATTTTCTGAAACTGCTAATAATAATGTGTAATGCATTTTTCTTTCTTTTAACATCAAAAGCCTTGAGGCAATAATGTACAATGTATGTTTCAATCCGACTCTGCTGTTGCGCGACACAGCGTGTAGCGCACTACGAGCCGTCTGATCTTGATCGGACGGTTCATTTTTTACGGGCCTATCAATCTAGGTTACATGCACGGGGCTCCCTTGTCCATTGGATCTTAATCAGACGGCCAGCGTACCGCGCGACACGCTGTGTCGCGCGGCAGCGGATCTGAATTTTGTATGTTTTGGGTTCACCAAGTTGGCGCCATAAAACTAATAACAGTACCAACTTTTCCTTTCCAAAGCTGGTAATATAAAAAGTGGAAAGTATAATTCCATCAGTCCCCACTTCCCCAGAGAAAAAAAACAAACTACACTCGCCACCACCCTGAAGCGCCACCTCCTCGCCGCTTCTCTCGCCATTGTCGCCACCACACCACCTCTTCTTCTCCTATACCTCAACCCAAACCCTAACCCATTAGCTAATGCCTTGATTATCACATCTCACCAATGGCCGTTCCCGTTCACCTCTCTCTTCTTTGTCTCCTCTCCTCCCTCCTTCTCTTTCTCTCTGCTTCGCCGTCCGTTGAAACGCTAACACTAGGCCTTGACATCCACCACCGGTTCTCTCCGCCAGTACGCCGCTGGTCGGAGTCTAATGGCAAGGAGCTTCCCGGCGGCTGGCTGGAGGCAGGCACGGCCGAGTACTACACAGCACTCGCCGGGCATGACCTCGCTGGAGGTATACTTGCTGAAAGCGACAGAGGTAGTGGAGCGCCGCCGGGTCTGGCTTTCTCAGAAGGGAATGCCACGCTCAAGGTTAATTCACTCGGATTGTAAGTTTCTCCTTTGATTGTTCTGTTCCTTGTTTCAATTGTTCTCAAATTGTGGCTCGATTCGATTTTCTCTGATGGAAAAAAATTCTTGGGTTTATTGTTTGTAGTCTGTATTATGCATTGGTCACAGTGGGTACACCAAGCATGACATTTTTAGTCGCGTTGGATACGGGAAGTGATCTTTTCTGGCTGCCTTGTGATTGCACCAGCTGTGCACCTACTGTTTCTACAGGAAATGGATTTGTAAGTTTTTTCTGTTACTCTGAAAATAATTTCTTCTAAGATGGTGCATTTGGCTGATAGGAAAATTGTTATTTACTGTTGAATACCAGCATTGCCAATTTAGCATGCTGACATCGAAGCAGACTAATATTCTTTTTTTTTTTTTAAGTGTAAATATTTTGCAGCTGACCAATGTTCCATTTGACATACATTAAAATAAAAGAAAATAATGACTGGCATGAAACCATTTTTGGGTATGACTGGAATCAACTTGATCCCAACTGGCACATGCTGTTAAGGTTTTTAATGGCGATTACATTTTGAAAACCATCTTAAATTAGGTTCCTGTAATAGTAGGGTTTTCCTGTGTGAGTAGTACTAAATTTCATTTCATGTATGCACATTCTTAAAGCAAATTCTAAGACTCCCATAAATATTTATTTACTCAGGGATCTGAGATCACCTTCTATAACCCGAATGTGTCAATGACAAGCCAGAGGCTGCCTTGTGCAAGCAACTTCTGTGAGGTACAAAGTGGGTGCTCCGAAACAAGCCAGTGCCCCTACAAGATTGTCTATGTTTCAGCTGGCACCTCATCTTCTGGTTTTCTGGTTGAGGATATTCTGTACCTGACGACTGAGGATGACCGACCAGAGATTGTTGAAGCTCAGATTGTATTTGGGTAATTGTTAAGGACCGTGCAACTCTGTACAATTGTTAGTAATGCGGTTCTCAGAACCGGGTCATTATGGAGAAGAAGTTCTAGGACTTAAAACAGGGTTCCGTTTTTGTTTTTATTGCTCTTTCCTGGATTTAAACTTAAGTTCGGGAAAGGAAACCACAATGGTACAAAGAAACCCTAGTAATCTTGTTTATGCTTATACCATATAATGAGCAATCCTGTATCTGGTACAGAAACCATAGTCTTACACAACAAGTGTCATCATAGGTATCTGATACTTGATGTTAATTTAATCGAATTCTGAATATCATTTTTTCAGATGTGGTCAAGTGCAGACAGGCTCATTTCTTGATGCAGCAGCTCCAAATGGGCTCTTAGGCCTGGGCTTGGAGAAGGTGTCGGTCCCAAGCATTTTGGCAAGCAAGGGCCTCACATCAGATTCCTTCTCCATGTGCTTCAGCCGAGATGGCTTTGGTCGGATCAGTTTTGGTGACCAAGGCACTTCCGACCAGGATGAGACCCCTCTTCATATTAACCAAGTTCAGTAAGTCAAAACTTTTTCTTTTCACATTTTTGTGGTCATTATTGTTTTGCACATATCAGGTCTACTAAGGGCTGTCTGTGATCATGATTGCTATAGTTACAAACTCATGCACAGGTACCAGTTGTATCAAACACTTAAGTTGTGAGGTCAGAATAAGTCCTCATTTTTTTAGTTCCTGTGCACCAAGAATAATATCCAATAGTAGTCGATCAGAAAGATTGTATATTTGTGGAAAAAATAGACTATTACAGTAATTGCCCAAGTGGACTCTATTAATGTATTGCTTTGTTCTGATATGGTTCATAAGTTTTCCAATTCACATTTCGATCCTTTAACACAACTTGTACCAATTCAATTCAATTCTTAAATTGCTCAGTGAAATCATGGGCCAAAAATCTTAATTAGTTTTTATCATGTAACAACATGTGCATTTGTTAAAAGATAATTTCTCAAATGATTTATTATATGTTTGTTTTAGCTTAAGATTTTGATACATAACTGATTGAGAAGTGATGGCCCGAAACCAAAAGTGATGCATCTTAAGAAGTTTAGGGATTGTTTGGGAATTGGGTATTGCAATAGAAATTATTAAAGACATTGTTATTGCTACTAATTATACTTATAGCATAACTATAATTATTATTCGTCTTCTCCTGTATTTGGGTGTTCTGGTTTGTGGGTTTGTATTGAGGAAATGTTAATCTCTTGAAGCTAACATAGTTTTATACTTCTTTTTGCAGTCCAACATATAATATTAGTATTACTGGGGTGGTTGTTGGAAACACTTCAGAGAACCTGGAGTTCAGTTCTCTCTTTGACACTGGCACGTCGTTCACATACTTAGCTAACCCCACGTACAGCTTCTTTACAAATAATGTAAGTTAGTTGATATCTACTATTGAGTTTGAATTTAGAAAATTAACATACACTGTGCTCTGACCTGATTGTTTCTATTCAGTTCAATGCTCAAATTGATGCAATTCGGCATGAACCAGATACAAGAGTTCCCTTTGAGTACTGTTACAATATGAGGTACAATCATTTGTTATAACTTTCTTGGTGAAATTTCTTTCTCCTACAGTACTTAGCATATTATATATCAATAGGGATGTTACTATCTTATGATATTTGTAGCTCAAATGATACATCTATGGTTCGAGTCCCAAATGTTAGTTTCAGAACAGAAGGTGGAGGCATGCTTTCCATTAGTGAGCCAGGTCTTGTTGTCAACCTCCAGGTATAACCTCCTTTCATGTCCTGCACATTTGATTTGACTTATGGCAGTTTTTAATGTATCCTTTATTTATCTCCCGATTGTGCAGGAAAATGAATTCGTGTATTGTTTGGCCGTTGTCAAGAGTAATAAGCTGAATATAATTGGACGTAAGTCTTGGATGCTTTTTTTTTTAGGGTCCTTGTATGCTATATAATCCGTGCAGTGTATAGCAGCCTATCAGAGCATTGCTATCCTAATCAAAGACATCCAATTCAAATTGAATAGACCAACTATGAATCTTCAATTAAATACAGGAACCTTTAATCACAGCTGTTCAATGATAATCGGTCAGGACAGTCAAATAGATCAGATGGTCTAAGCAACTGTGCTATCCAAGGGCAGGGCCAAAATTTTCATGCTATTAATGGCAAAAGGCAGTAACCTAAGCACACCTTTGGTCAGCCTGACCCATTTGCTTAGCAATTAAGGAAGCACCAGAAATTTTAATCTGGCAAGACTTGATGATGAGTTACTACCTCATGTTTTGACTTCGGACTCCCATAGTCCAAGCCAGACTCCCATAGCAGCCTGACCCATTAACTGCTGGACATATCCAGCTTTTTAATCATTCTGCAATATTAATATAGAACCAATATTCGTATCTTTTTCCCCACTCTCAACACAGAAAATTTCATGACGGGTCTTCGTATCGTCTTTGATCGAGAGAAGAAAGTACTCGGCTGGAAGAAGTTCAACTGTAAGTTTGTTGTATTGCTTTTGTTATTGTTTCATTTTGTTTTTGGTTTTGGTGGAGGGGGCAGGTTCTTAGGAGCTATACATTATGTGCAATAACCAGTCTTTTGATGTACCGAGATTTTTATGTGCACAGGTTATGATGTAGAGGATTCAAATCCCCTTCCAGTCAATCCAAGGAACCCTTCTTCTAATCCTTCAGTACGAGACAACTATAAGCCAGAAGATACAAAGGAAAATAATAATGACACCACAAAGGTCACGTCACTGACACCTCTTAGCAATTCGCCTCGTCGTATATCTGTCATTAGGTTGGTATGGCCTTTGCTTTTAGTATTGCATGCCAACATCGTTTAATCAGCATTTTCCAATGGAATTTTGTATAGCACCTCTTACAAGGACTATTTTACTATAGAGAAGCATAGGTCTTCTAATCCCTTTGTAAATTTTTTAATTACTTTATCCTGTTAATAGAGAAACCGAAAACGGCTGTTTTTGAAAGCTCATTAGGGTGTATTAGTTTGGGGTTAACTGATCAATTTTCTAGATGTTTATTTTCATAGTTTATCTGTTCTTGCTGAATGGTTTTCAATCTTTGCACTGTGTTTCTGCTGAGCAATTTTGTTGTTTGCTCGTTTAGTTTGTTATCAGAAAATAAAAAAGGTAAAAAATGTTATTGGTTCATGATGGTCTTGATAGATTACATTACCAGATAATAGGTATCTATATTTTTTTGGTTCCGCCTCTATTAAACGAAACTGATGCACTGATATTTGATTGTGTTAGAACATGGATTTGAATTATTGGATTGTGATTAAAAATAGACCTAAATAAATGTAATATCGAAAGTAAGTTTTCAAAAATAGAATTCATTAATTAAGAGTAGTAAATTTGGAATCTGTCATTGGTGCGAGTGAATTCTAATCCAAGGTATATTTATTGGGTTATGTTTTTTTCTTTCTTATGGATAATTTCATGAGGAAAGTTAACGACAGATTGGTCCAACTCGTGATTCCACACGAAGTCCCTTGAGGTATTCTAAGCGTTCATTTGCACTTTCGGCTCTCTAATAAGACTTCAAGCTTAGGTTTCAGCAAACTGTTTAAAAGTGAACAACAACATAAAGAGTACCGATGTTAAGGTCAGATGAGGAAAAAGAAAGAGAGACAGAGAGAAAAGATTCAGAAATTGAGAAAAGATGAGAAAAGAGATTTTTGGAAATATTTTTTATTATTTTCTAACATCCTCCAGTATACTTATATAGATATAAAATAGAAGAGAAAATAAGAAAGATACATGAGATATGGAAATCTCTAATTTAAGTAACTAATTAAAAGTAATATAATTCTAATATTCTAATTGTCTTTGTTAGCTTAGATATCAATCTAGCCACTTAAGGTAATATTATTCGTTGCACTATGTGGCCCTTTGTGTGGTCTGCACGTAGGTGCAACATTCCTCCCCTCTTGTGGAGACGACTTGTCCTCAAGTCAAGACAAAACCAGTGAATCTTCATCTTCCCAATTTGTATCCTCCAAGCACATATAAGATGATCCAACACCTTTACTGGTTATGTGTTTATGGACTGAAAGGTGAGGTTGTGGATGAGCAACAAGAGGTGCTTCTGGGCCTAAAAGCTTAGTAGATTGTGCCATTTGATCATTGAGCAATTCAGCAATTTGTGCCTCATGTAGGCGTGCTAAAGCAAAGGCATCATGGAGGTCACGAGGCCTCTGACATTGAACAGCTCGACGAATACGAGGTTGTAATCCTGCAATGAAGATACTCTGCAATTGTTCTGGAGAGAAAGAACGAGCATGACTAGCAAGTTCTTCAAAAGATGATTGATAATCAAGTACAGAACCCGTCTGTGTAAGACGTGAAAGCTGTCCGATTGGATCCTCATATTCGGATGGGCCAAAACGGTGTTGCAATGCTGTGGTGAACTCTTGCCATGAAGAGAGATGTGTGTCCTCTACTAATCCTTGATACCAACGGGCAGCAGGGGCATCGAGATGCATAGATGCAATGAGAAGCCAATCCGATGGTGGTGTTGCATAATAGGTGAAATATTGTTGCACAGAAAAAATCCAATCTGTGGGGTCACCTGATGCAAAACGAGAAAAGTGGAGTTGAAGTTTATGGTCAGCATGAAGGGTTGGTTGTGGGTGGGGCCCGAGGACACTGCTGGTCGGACGGGTTGATAGGGCCATATTAAGTTGTTGTTGCATGTCCGTACGCAACTCCTCCCGTAGTGTGGTCAAGAAGGTAGGTAAAGAGGCAGGTGTTAACATATCTGCTAATTTAGAATTAAGGTCTGCTATCTGCTGCTGGAGAAAAGAAATTTCAGAATTATCAGGTTTTGGATCTTTAGAATTCTGGGAGCGATTTTTAGGCATGGTGGAGGATGAGGGTAGAACGAAAGCACCAATGTTAAGGTCAGATGAGGAAAAAGAAAGAGAGACAGAGAGAAAAGATTCAGAAATTGAGAAAAGAGGAGAAAAGAGATTTTTGGAAATATTTTTTATTATTTTCTAACATCCTCCAGTATACTTATATAGATATAAAATAGAAGAGAAAATAAGAAAGATACATGAGATATGGAAATCTCTAATTTAAGTAACTAATTAAAAGTAATATAATTCTAATATTCTAATTGTCTTTGTTAGCTTAGATATCAATCTAGCTGATGAAGGCTTAAAACCTAGGAATCAAATAAATTTATAAACCTAGAGCTAACCTCACTAGTCTTTTGGAGTACAGCTTTAGGGTCGAACCCAAGGGACGGTACAATTGATTACTGGACTTATCCTTTTTCAAAAGCTAGACAAGAATATTTTGGTGGAGTTCTGATGAATTAAATGTAAAGGCGCAAGTAAAGTAGATATTTTTGGTTGTTTTTGTCAAATAAAATAATCTAAATAACAAAGTAAAGTTTTTAGGGTTTAAACAGTAATAAAAAGCGTCTTAGGGTTCAGATTTCACCTCGGTTTGGACTCTAGAACACAGAACTTATCACTTTCGTGCATCGAACGGTGTTTTTCAAGCGTTTACTTCTCTGTTCGGTTCGAACAAGGATCTGTTCAATCCGAACAGGACTCTGTTCAATCCGAACAGGACTCTGTTCAATCCGAACATGAGTCTGTTCGATCCGAACAGATGGTATAAGTGTGCGATTTTGAACTTTTATGATAGTTTATGCTTTGTGCTAGGGTTTGTTGGTCAAACCTAGATATTCTAAACCTCAGCTGTCGCTTGTTGGACTAGAAACTGGTTTAATCACAACCTAACCTAATTAACTCGATTGGTTCACAACTTTTGGTATAGAATTCAATCAACTTAAACTTGTTTGTTGGAGTTCGTAAGGATATCTAGAGGTCTTTTGGACTTGTCTAAAAGTTACACTTTTGGTGTCAACTAATCTCCCCTTTCGGATCTACGATTTATCCCAAATACTTTATCTAAATTATCTTGATTAACCTAACTTTAGAACTTAACTAAATGTGGCCATTCATCTAGAAGTTAATTAGACTTAACCAAGCAATTTAAACAAGCAATTAACATAATTCTCAACGAAACAAATCAACAAAACATATCATATCATATCAAGTCAAATCACAACATCCAAACCTAAGTTACTACCTTACCCCTAAGACTACATAATTTTAGCCTAACATAGTACTAAAACACACAACAAATAACATAGAAATCACAAGATACAAGCCCACTGAAAATAGAGAAGAAAACATAGAAGAATAAACCGAATACTCCTTTATGCTTTCGAACTACGATCTCTAGGCAGTGAGGTGTTGCAAGATGGTCACCAAACTCGTCTCCTTGCTGCCGTCGCTTCAAAGAACCAAGCTTTGATGATCTCCAATGGTGGAAGAGAGAAAAACGCCTATGGAAAGAGGAATTTTGTGGTATGAAAGGTTATCTCTTTCTTTCAGGTCTAGAGGTGTATATATGGATGTCCCAGGTCGCAAGTATGGAAGGCTAGGGCACCAGGGCGCAAGAAATTGCCATTTCCATCAGTTTCTATGTAAAAAAATAATGACTTATGTGATATGGCGGCACCCTGGTCAAACCGAACAGATCCTTGTTCGAACCGAACAGGAGAGAGAAAGAGCAGCTGCACAAGTCTGCTGTTGTGATGCCCAGTCGGATCGAACAGGCTCCTGGTCGGGTCGACCAGGAGAGAGAAAATGACGCCTGGCTGCCATAGGTGTTGGTCGGATCGAACAGATGATTGTTCGGGTCGACCAGAAGAGAGAAAAGAGCCTCCAATGCTAGGAATGAGTCGTCTAGCGTACGTGCTACGTCGGGAATCCATCTATATGCTCCAAAATCATCAGAAATCATCAAAATCCTGTAAAATGAGAGAAGAAACGACGGTAGAGCCAATTCCATGGAAATCATAGCAATGTATTGAATAATTCAATGGTTTGAGTGTTATTTGAGTGCCAAGTACGGTCCAAATGCCTACAAATAATAACGATATCACTAGCCACTTAAGGTAATATTATTCGTTGCACTATGTGGCCCTTTGTGTGGTCTGCACGTAGGTGCAACAACCGATGTTTCAAATTAGAAACAGTTGGACAGTAAGGACTTCCGCATTGGGTCCTGATTTATTATGCAAATGAACGCGTGAAAGGAATGCGACTAAACAAAGAGTAATCGCATTCTGAACTAGTTGGGGGTGCAAATTGCTCTGATTCAAACTTGAAAGAGCCGTGTGAAATCAGACAGGTGTTCAATTAAAATTACGATCTTAGATGTCTAGTCCATCATTTATAAATTGTAAATCCAACAATGTCATTACATGAAGGAGATGATTCAAATTTGTGTTGGCACTTAGTTCGCATATTACTTCAAAATAGAATTGAAAGATTCCGTTTCAGTAATAGCTGCTGGTGTGAAATTACAAAAACTCAAAAATATGTTGCTCAGGATTAAGCTAAATACGATCAAACATTATGCCTTTAATCCTTACCTCCTGTGTATATACTATGACTAGAGAATGTCTCTTACGGTATAGGAGCTGGTAAACTTTTCATTACACAAACGCTGAAATATTGTGGTATAGGAATACAGATACAGTTCCTTGCAATAATTCACATATGAAAGGAACAAAAGTAAATACTTTAAGGGTGGAATAAATAATTACATTAACTCTTCTGCAAATCACGTAAACAGAAATGTCAATATTCTTGAATGTCATAATAGAATACTACTACCAGTAACAAAAAAGAAAAGAATGAAAAACCGATCATATTACAAATGTGATCGGGTCTAGTAACATAAAATGTGAAGCATTTCTCTAAAACTAATTTCTTAAAGAAGACCCACTGTGTTCCCAATCAATTGGGGTTACTGGGATCTTGCCGTCTTCAATTTCTTTCCCAACTGGAGTGGAAAAATCTAGGTACAGGGCCTCAATTTCCTCAAACGAGGCAGTCAGGTCTTGGGAGGTTAGCTGGTGATACTCAACCAACTGGTGCAGACTCTGATTCTCCCTTGTCAGATTAGCATTCTCTTGAGCTAATCGGGATTTTTCAGCTAATAATGCCTCTAATTGCAGCCTCAACTGGAGAGAGAACAAAACAGAAAAACAAATCATCAACGACCGTTAATCAATTTTAATGCAAGTTATACCACTTATGAGACCGTTTTCTCTTAAATTAACATTTATATGTTTCATAGAGAAAAAGTTATCAGAAATTGTACACAAAAGTAAGAAAAACTAATAATTACCAGGTCTTCGTCGTCATGTGAGGCCCCTCTCTCATAGTCTTCTTCTCTGAGCCTCCTGTTTTCTTCTTCAAGGAGATTGCACCTCTCTTGCATGAAGTTCAGTTCTGACTTTATGCTTTTTAGTTCCTTTGAAAGGGAGGCAGCTTTAGTTGCCATTGACACAGCCAGCTGACAAATTGTGAAAAGACAAAAAAGAAACATAGTATTGAGTAAGATACTATAAATAATTAAATATTGAATCCAAACTATGCATCCTCATCTTCTTCTAGAGCCCAATTATGGCTACTCTGGTCTGTGCAGTATTTTACCCAATTATGGTGACATTTGGATTGTTTGTCCAACTTACCAGGCACCCCGCTGTTACTGGCACAAGAACAGTTTACTTCTTTTGAGAACAAAATGTACATAGAACTAAGTATAAAGTTCAGAAAACAAACCGTTCGTGCTCTCTTGAGGTTCGAGCTCTTGGCAGCCCCTTCAGAAATCAGGTTTTCCTCCTTTTCATCTGACATATTCTCAGTCGGTGGCATTGCGTCGTCATTCAAGGTGATCTTTTCTGTTAGCTTGGGAGAGGTGCAGTGCCTCTTTGCTCTTGGCTCTTCATCTTGTATGGAGTTGGCTAGAGCGTCGACTCCCTATATCAGTGAAACGAGAACAAGTAGATATGAAGCTAATTACAGTATGAGACTTCAAATCTGTTCCCTTGCAAAATATAAGACCTGGGACCACCTTTCTTAAATTTCATGTAATACCCCAGGAAACTGTAAAATATCATCTATAGCCCACAAATTTTTTTTCCTGTTTTCCACATGAAGCTACAGAAATGAGAGGACAAAAAAAAAGAAAGATGTCATTTTAGCTTCTTTTCGTAGAAACTAGAAGCGGAGTAATATGTGATTTTGCATGTTTAGGAAATTAGTTCTTTTGGGCATATGACCTACAGTATTTGAGCATGAACTAACTTGTTTAAAAGGGCACATACTTGTACTAGTAAAACACAAAAACTTAATCAAAATAGTACCTTTTGGGCAGAGTTTAGAGTATCAGACAGTTGTGAAAGCGTGGATGAGACCGAATCCAAGCCCTTCAAAAGAAGCATCGAATCCTCCCTCAACCTTTTGCCTCGCTCAGATGCAACTTCAACCTAGCATTAAATATTTAGATAAAGTGAGCCCATGTATGTCAATCCTAGGCATTAGTTTGTAAAAACAAGAAAAGGGAAGAGGTTGGGTGGTGTACATTGTACTATAATCAGTCCCTATAATGCGATTATTCATTGGTAAATGCAAAGAATTGACCTTACGCATTGGTTCACAGCAGGGAATTGGTGTTATAGGTGGTGTTAATCTCTCATGAGAATCATGTATAGAGGAATGGACAGCAAATTATAAAACTGCATACTGTTATAGGGGGGTGCATTACTATAAACTGTGTCAACTGCCGAGTTTTTTGTTTGTTTCTATTGTTTTGAATTTTGAAAAACTTTTTTAAGAGAATATAAAACACTATCATCACTGGGAATTCAGAACAAGAAATGAAGCTGTCTGTTCCCCCCAAAAAGCTTCTACAATTCTGTCCCAGAACAACTGGAAGAGAAGTCCTACCCTACAACATGTACTTGTTGTTCCAAAAGGAAATAGACGTAACTGCCCCCAATTTCATCTATCAGAATCAAGAAAGAGAAAAAAAGCGAAATTGACAAGGGTAGACAATCAATACCCAAAAAAATACTCGAAATTAAGCAGAAAGAAAGCAAAATTGACCCCACATGTTGGTAAAAAAGCTCGATTTAAGTTCGAATTTTGAAAAATTGAACACGAACTTTAATAATATTATAAAATGGGATAAATTGTCTACAAATCCACTACTAGATGAACTCGCATTTATTATAAAACCCCATTATCACTTTCAGCTAAACAATCACACCCAGCTGATACCAAATTAACGGAGAAACTTGTTTCAAAACTCCATATATTAATTAATTAAAATAGAAAGAAATTAGGAACGAAGAAAGTAGAACCGATTGGTAGGCTGAAGCATCAACTTTCGAATTAGTCTTTAGATCTGCTACGATCGATTCAACTCTATTGCGGAGCTTGCTCCATAGTTTTTCCTCAGAATCAGGGCTAATCAGACACGCCTTCTCCATTGTAGAGAAAGATTGAGAGAGAAAGAGAGAGATGTAACGGCTAGTTATTTGAAAAGAGAGAACGAGATGCACGGTTTAGTAAAGTGGGAGAGAGAGAGAGAGAGAGAGGTTAAAAAAGGGTTGAGGCTCAGTCGGAAGACTTTTATTAGACCGGGTTTTAACGTTTCTTGCTAAAAATAAAAAAAAGGTAGCTACAACGTTCAAATTAGATTTTCTGTGACGCTTCTGTAATAGCTAACCGTGCAAGAAGTATCAAACACCGAAACCGAGTCTGCTGAATTAGATCCTTTCTAATTAAAATGAAATTTTGTGCAAGTGATAGAAACAAAAGATTCATGCAGATCTTTGGTCATATTATTTCAGAAGATTCGTTGGGTTATAAGTTGTAATTGTATGAAACAGGAAATCTCGAACGAGTTACTCTTCTTGAATTAATTATAATACACAAAAAAAGGAAGGTATCTTTGCGCACCATTTGTTGGGGCAAATGGAGGCAATGTAAACGTTACGGATATTTCCTATTTAAGTTACTTGGAGTCTATTTAAATATAGCTTAATTAATTAACAGAAATGATACGGGTTGATAAGGATATCCCGATATTTGTTATTCTCACGCGTTTTCTATATTAGACAATAATTATTCACGCGTTTTCTAAAAACGGAAATCCAATACTCATTCTTTGTTTTGCTCTCCTCTTCCGCCCTAACATATTAACTTCAACACTAACATATTAAGTTCAACAGTTAATATATATAACTAGAATAGTTACGATATTAACTTCAACAGTTATAAATATTAACTTCAACAATTACGTTATTAACTTCAAACTGTTATATATATTAATAGTTAATATATTAGCTTCAACAGTTATGATATTAACTTCAACAATTATATATATTAACTTCAACAGTAACGATATTAACCTCAACAGTTATGTATATTAACATTTAATATATATAAATAGACCAATTATATATATTAACTTCAATAATTATATATATCCACTTCAACAGTTATAAATATTAACTTCAACAGAGGGGCTGGATAATTAATGATACTTAATGTAACGGTTGAAGTTGATATGTAATTGTTGAAATTAATATGAGCGAAGCACAAAGGGTGGGGAACGGGAGCAAAACATAAGGCGCGTCCTTGCCAAAAATAGAAAACGCGTTATCATCCCTGGATTCCTCATTAATTAACTAACTTTCTCATTAATAAAAGTCTAGGGATGATGGTGATGATAGAATATTGGAGATGGTCTTAAGTAATTCCGAAAATGATATATACCATCCAACAAAAAATCATCCAACCATTCAACAAGTCAGGGAGTTAGAAATGGGCTTAAAAATCCAGATTTCTGCACACTGACTTCAGCAAATTTTTTTTGACTAATTTTCGAAAATTTTTTTATGCTGACGTCATTAAATATACTGATTTAAGGGTTTAGTTAAATGTTTTAAGGGTTGCATTAAAGTGTGTAAGTGCTAAGTTAGATGCACTAATAATTTGGTTTTTTTTATTTTTTGAGTTTAGTTAAACACCTTAAGGATTATTTAAAAGTATGTATGTGTTCAGTTTGATACACCAATAATTTGAAATTTTAGTTTTTTGTGTTCAGTTAAATACGTTAAGTGATAAACTTAAAGTACGCATGTGTTCAGTTAGTTGTAGCAGAAATTTGATTTCATAATTTTTGTGTTAAATTAAACTATTTAAGGGATCAATTAAAATTGTTTATGTGTTCAGTTAGATGCGCTTGTTATATGATGTTTAATAACTATGCAATAAAGTAAACAATTATCATTTATTAAGAATAATATCTATTATTTCAACAAACCGAACCATTCTTATTATAATAACATCTATTAATAATAACACAAATCCTATATAATTTTAACCACTACAAGCTAACACACACTTCATCAACTCCTCCTTCGATTCCTTCCGCACAACTCTTCTCATTATGTCCTGTAATTCTTACACAAACAAAACAAAATACAATTAAATTCAAGGTAAAAAGTTCAATTACTAATTAGGTACTCTTATAATATTTAATCCTTTCAGGTCATGTTAGTTTTTTAAAAAATATATATATATAACGAAACAAGATGGTCTCTTAGAAATATTAATTTAACACATCTTGAAACAAGATGATCCCTTAGAGAAATGAACAAAATGAAATAAAATTATTTCTTAGAGATACTAACTTAACACATAATAAAACAAGATGCTCCCTTAAAAAAAATTAATTTAGGAATTAATTTACTTATCAATCAAACTAATCCGTAAAAAGGATAAGATTTCGAACCTCAAATTGCTAGGCTTTAACAATTGAGATAGTTCGGTCGGGATCGGAGGCAACCTGATTGTTAGAGGAAAAAAAAAAAACAAATTAAAAAGAAAAACAACGGAGGTAGGATCCATAGTCCAAATTACAATATATGAAAATATAAAAGCTCATGGAGAAAATATTATTAAACCTGGAATTGCATCTATTTGAAAAGGGATATGGCTTGATTTCTATTTCATCAGGAGGAAACGAAGACACATAAGATGTGACAGAGATAAAGAAGAGGTGATGGCTTGGTCTTGCAACATAGAGGCAAAAAAGCCAAAGATGGCTTCAGATACGAGGTCGATAGGCAAATCGTGCAGGAGAGGCGCAAGATGAATTCGCGGACAAGTGGCGGTCGGAGCAGCGATGTCAACGATGGCGGAGCGAAAGGAGAAGGACATGACGCAACTGTTGGATCACCATGGTTAGAGAGAGAACGAGAGATTGCAAATCTAGATCTAATCTAGAGAAAGAGGGGACACAACTACTGGAGAAAAAATGAGTTTTATATCTAACACTGAGTTGGATGATAAATACCAATTATCACAGGAGTTAATAATAATTAGCGTTGGGATTGGGCCGAACCAGTTCGTGGGCTCGCGGATCCCAAAACGATGTACAACATCTTTAATATTACCATCCAAACCATCCACCCTAACCAATGGGTTGAAAATGGACTTTCTGGGCGCCCAATTTTAATTTTGTCGATCGCTGACGTCATTTCGCGCGTTGAGCTATCATTTTGTTGCGTGTTGATGTCACTATTTTGTATGAGTTAAATGTTAAACAAATTTTTGACTAAATACAACAAGGGATGAGTTAACTTGCATTAAGTGGTTCAGTTAGATATATTTCTAAAATTACATAGCAATAACTTTACCTCTTTTTTCCGTGCATTGAGCCGACAAATTTATGGACACATCATCAATTTAAAGTTTATTTTGGTAGCTCAAGAGATTAACTATAATATGCGTCATATGTTCGGTTTGATAGCTTCATTATATAACAAAGTAACAACTATATAAATGTTGAAACAAAAAAACAACAACTAGTACTAAAATAGAACAATAATATGATGTCTAAAACAAAGATAAATAAATTGTCTTCAACTGATGATTAGTTTCACCAGTTTGCATTTTTTTCCCACCTTCATGATACAGCTGCAGGCGCTCGACATCCTTACTCAAACCTAAACAGAAAAAAGGTCTTAATGAATATAATTGTTCTTAGCATGAACACTTATATTGATTTAATTGAACTTTTGTACTGAATAGAACAAAATGAAGATTTTTATTTTTGTGCAAAAGAGTAGTACCTAGCGCGATTGCCAGATCGCATATTATGAACGACACATTATAACAAGCAAATTTGAAGATCCTTTGGCCCAGATCAAAGGAATCAAATATCTCCTTAAACAAATTATTCGAAACAAAAATTCGCGACATTTCAGACAAATGGGTAAAAGGGGTTAGATTCAATTTTTTCTTGTGTAACTCGATCATTAAAGAAGCCAAGGAAGCCTTGTAGAATTTGACTATACGTAATGATCAACAACGCAATATGACAGCCTTACAAGCTGTATACAAAAGATAAAAAAATACTAATTAAATCAAGACAGTACAAGCAAAACCCAACCTAATTTGCTCTATGGTGACAACAATAATATCCCTTGACCCTTTTACTTGAATCAAAGGATTTGACCATTTGACTCTTTTCTATTAAAGAGTCTGACCTTTTATTCGAAATCAACATCTAGACTACACATCAGATCATATCACGTAAATCAATAGTTTATAATTGATATAACATTAACTTATTTTGGCAATTGAGCCAACACGTTATCTTTTTCCGGGTTTAGAAAAGATGAAAATTGGAGTGATGATAGTAATTTTAAATGGATTATAACAAAAGATGAAAACTACTAAATTACCTTATTACAATAATATTAAAATATTATTATTCATCGGTAAATATTCTCATATTTGTGACCGATACACTATGTCCAAAAAAAGATCTATTTTGCATGGCCCGGTGAAATCATTTTATAGTTGCAATGTTGTTAATTACCCACCGACTCATATTGAAAAACCAATTTTGATATTACTAGTGATATTTGTGTCAGTCTGATAATTTGATTATCCATCAATATCTTAATTTTGTTTTTTTTTTTGCCTTCACAACCAATTTTTTTACATAAAAAGTAATTTTAAATATAGCAATTTTTTTCGGACCAACTCTTATACAACATCCAATTCAATTTGTATGATTTGGTTTATAGTACTTTGACTTAGTTTTTGCATGAACTCATGAAAAAAGTTTCAGTTTGCAGCTTGAGATGCATGTTATTTAGCAACAAGAGGGGCTAAATATTAAATTTAGTTTTTTCTAATCAAGTTTCACTAGATATTTGAGTTAAAATAAATATTAAATTTGTTGATTTTGTAAAGATTAACATATGTAAATTATTCTAGTAATGATGGGAATAATTATATATGGTGCTTATATTTTAAATTTGTGGGTATGAATTTAAATTGATTTATTATTAAAATTAAATTTTACTACGTGATGTATCTTTTTTATATACATATCTATGTCAACATCTTCTTACATGATGAATAAGATTAAGTAATTTCATACTAGAGAGAAATTAAGAGAGTAAAAAAGATTCGAAATTGAAAAATTTAATGACAACTAAAATGATAAAAATATTATAACGTACATTGGTGATAGCATAAGAATTAAAAGTTAAATTTCTATAGTTAATATTTATCATCATATATGTGTGCAACGGGCCTTCCTCGTCGTCAACATGGTATCAATCATATGATTATAGATTCATCAACATAGTATTAACGGGCTTTCCTCATCTTCAACAATAGATTCATAAAAATCAAATGTATCGTCGTAATGTATAAATGGAGGAAGTGGATACCCAAGAAATAATTGTAGAATAACAAATATATATAAAAGTTTTAACTAATTGTAGAATAACAAATATATATAAAAGTTTTTGCATTAACTAAAACTTTAGTGAATTAATAAAATTGCTGGTTTTATAGTTCTTTAAGCTCATAGTTATTATATTTGATTGATAATTATATTAAATTAGTAAAACAATATAAGGACCAATTGATAAAAATAATATAATTGATTTTAGTTAAAATTATATGGTATGTTAAATTTTCATGCATATTTTAATTAATTGTGAAAATAACCAACAAAATAAATAAATTTAACTTGAATTAGATCAATTATGAAAATTAGTGGAACTTCTAATTGAATTATAACATCAATGGATATAATGGAAATCATAAAAAATTTAAAGCCATAATAACAAAATGAAATTACAAAACTGTCATTGATGATAAATGAATTTAAAAGTAATAATTTATACTAAGTAATTTATAAAAATACTATGCTGAAATAATAAAAAACAACTTCAGTTTGTATGTTAAAACATTATATCAACATACATACAAAATAAAAATATTTTGGTGCGAAAAATATAGTATTATGATTTTAATTTCAATTTAAAAGTAATATGGCATAATGACAATATTAAAATTAGAATTTTAAATATTAAATGTCGAAATATAAACTTGAAATTGAGTAAATAACTAAATATGAAAATTTTATTTTGGAATGGAAATCAGGACTTAATCAATTCCTGTACGCATGACCACCCCTCACCTCATTTCTCAATACCACCCCTCATCTCATTTATCAATTCTCATCCGATCCCCTCTCAATACCACCCACTGCCACGGTGCCACCTCACCCCAGTGGAGTGTGGCTCCGCTCCACCCTTCCCCGACCCACTGCCACCTCACCACTTGGCAAAAAGAAATAATGCTGTCATCAATGATTTTTCGATTTTTTTTTGCTGATTATCAATACCACGATAACAATATTTTTTTGTGCTGGCTTTATACATCTATACATCCTACAATTATATTTTATAAAATTATTGATTCTGATTTGCAAAATCTAAATTCAATTTGTTTTAATAAAATCAGAATAATACGATAAAAAGAATTGTCAAATTAAAGTCGAGCTGTGTGTTCATTTATGCAAATTTTATATAATATACAGAAAATATGATGCTTGTCAGTTTATGTTATAATGAATCTTTCCTATTCTGATTTTGTTTTTATATTGAATGAATTGTGCCAAAATATGATTTCAATTTGCAGAGGTCAAGAGACAGTACTTGTAATTTCATTTGAAGAAAAAGAGTGCAACACTCGAAAGGTAACAAAAAATTAATACAAGCCACTGAGGTGAAACAAATAATCAAAATAAAATAAACAATAATTAAAAAAAAATTGATGGGAGGCTTGGCTTTCCCAGTTGTCAAGATCAATTCTAAATTCTGGACTGTGCAAAACTTTTCTTTTTTCTCTGATGTATTATCCGAACTTATTCTCTGTTTCCGAAAAATTGTAAACCATTATATATATTCTTCTAAATAAAAATTACTAGAAATGTAACCAAACAAATATAAAATTCTTGATCATGGAATTTGAGATATGCAAAATTATTTTAAAATCGGTTAGCTTAATTTGGTAGAAACACTTTTGAAAGGTTGCCATAATGTTAAATTGAGAAAATTTAATAATATGTGAATTAACACTCCTTATTACACTACAAAAGGACTGTGTTGCCTAATTGCCTTCAGAGGGGGAGAGGGGAGGAGGAACGATTTTTTTTTTTTTAATGAAAACAGGGGGCCATGTCCCCTATCTTTTGCATTAAGTTAAATAAAGTTCAATTACCTGATCTAGCCAGCGATGACTAAGATAAAAGGAAAAAAAAAAAAAGAAAAAAGAAAGATGAAGATTATATGAGAAATTAAAGAAGCTAAGACAGTATAGCTCTTGCATTTTCTAACTAGACAACCAACCTAAGAAGGAAGAAACTGCGATCGGTTATCCGTTAATTTTCCGTCTTTTTTATCTCACCTAATGGTTTGACTAAAGTATTCTTATTTATTTCATATTAAAATTCAGTTAAAAAATAAGGGGGAAAAATTCACTCTTCTTTTTTCCCAAGAACGCAGCTTACCATTTACCATTGGACATATTTGCCCTCGTCTCGAAATCAATTTAGCACTGGTTTAGTGGTTATGAAATTTGATAGTAGCAGCGATTCTATTTACAGTGTTTTTAGTATGGGGTTTGAATAAGACTTGTTCTGAATAAGATTTATTCGGGATGAAACCAAACGCGTTTTGAATAAGACTTATTTTGAATAAGGACTTATTCTAATTCCACCATATAGATGGTATTAGAATAAGAAGTTGAATAAGCCTTATTACACATTTTGTCAAACACACCTTTAAACTCGTTTCTTCATGACAGACAGAGGAAGGTCTATATATTACAATCTTGACGTGCTTGAACTGCCCTTGTGGAGTAGACTTGACTTATCTGATTTCTATCCCTTGTTGAAATTTATCTGTAATTCATGTGTTATTTCTCGGAAGCATCCTGGATTTATATTTATGCAATCTTTCACTTGTCTGTTGATGGAGATCGTTATCGTCGTCGTTAAACAAGGGAGTGTATTCGAAGCAGTGTTTTCAATACCCTACCGTTTACTGAAAATTTCCGGTAATATCGGATACCGGAACGGTAGCCGAAATGGCGGTATCCGATATTTAGAGAGGAAATACCGGAAATTTTCAGAAAATACTGGATTTCGGTCACTGACCGGTATGGATGCCGGTAGTGTATTGAAAACCATGATTCGAAGACTTGAAAAGTCTACGGTCATAATAAAAGACTTAAGATTCAGGGAGTGTACTAGTAAAAATACTTCTAAATCATTGAATGGCTTCTCATTTATTGGTGCCAACTGATATCCTCGATATCATTGGTATTTTGACCGTACTTGGCACTGAAATTATACCCAAACCATTAAATTGTTTGACAATTACTTGCTATTTTCCCAGGATTTGGCTCTGCTGCTGCTTCTGCTTGTTTTTACAGGGTTTTGATGATTTTCATGGTAGCATGCACGCCAGACGACTCATTCCTGGCATGGGGACACGTTCTAGACCGACATGCGGGCCACGTACCACCTAGATGACTCATTCCTAGGCTCTGTTCGACCTCACCATTGCTCTGTTCGACCCCAACACCTCTATTTGATCTATCTGTCTCTCCAGTTCGGATCGAACTGAATCTGCTCGGACCGAAGTGCCCTCCTTGCACTTCTTTACTCCTCTCCAGGTCGAGCCCATCTCATTCGGATCGAACCTCATCTCTCCAGGTCGAACAGATAGAATATGGCATGTTTCTCCTGTATGGAAGTTAGTATTTTGGCAACTTTTGATGCTCTGAATACCCTAACCTCGCCCCCAAGCAACATAGGAGCTATAAGAAGGCCTCTCCTGCCTCTAGAAAGGGACTTTTGATTTCGAAAGAAAGAGGAGCCACCTAGTTTGAAATTCCATCGTCACCCTAGTGTTCTACGACTTGTTTGAAGCGACGGCAGCAGCGAGGAGCAGATCTCACCATTTCGCCTCTCATCCATTGCCCAGGAGAAGTTGTCTTGGCATTAAAGGAGTAGACTTTATTTTCCTTTATGCTTTTATTTCCTGCTTCTATGGGCTTGTATCTTTATTATGCTTATACTATGTTTATTTGCTGTCTTGAGAACATGTTAGAGTAATTTATTTCATGTCTTAGGGTATGGATGTAGTTTAGGTTTAGGTTGGTATTAAGATTTGATATAACTTGACTGTTTGGCTTTATGATCTTATTATTGAGAATTATTATTATTGCTTGTTTGATTTACCTGTCTGGACCTGATTTACTTCTAAATAAAGGCCTGTTTAGTTAAGTTACAAAGTTAGGTTAGACAATCGGAATCAAATTAAGTACTTGGGATAAATTGACGATTCGAAAGAGGAAATTAGTTTATACCGAAAGGTGTAGCTTCTAAGTTGGCTGAAAGGCAACTCAGATATCCCTAAGAAGACCAATAATTTAGACATAGGTTACTTAAAATACCGACACGAAAGTTTAGGTTTATTTGACCTATGTGGGCAAAGTAGAGTCCTGTGCTAACTTCTAGACCAAAAGACGACAGTTGAGGATTAGGAGACATAGCTACAGCCGATCTAAACCTTTCATAAAGTTAAAACTCAAGTTATATAGTCATAACCCAACATATCGACCTCTGTTCGGACCGAACTCGTCTGGTTCGGACCGAACCGAGAGTGTATGCTTCGATTTATTGGAATTTATTGCATCAGCGAGAAATCCAACAATTCGAAGGCTAAACCTAAGTGAATCCTGACCCCTAAGACGCCTTTTTATACCTGAAAACCTCAAAAATCTACCTGCCTTATTTTACCTTCCCTGAATTGTTATTCAGAACAAAAGAAAACAACCAAAAATATCAACTTTGATTGCTTTGTTACTTAGTCTCTTTAATTTGCAACATTCTCTGTCTTATTTTATTGTCTAGCTTCAGAAAAACAACAAGTCTAGTATTCGTTAATCCGTCCTGTGGGTTCGACCCTAAGCTTAACTTTGACGACTAGTGAGGTTAGGTCTAGGTTTATAAATTTATTTGATTCCTAGGTTCTAAAGCCTTCATCAAATTGGCGCCGTTGCCGGGGACGGTGTCGATATTAGATACTTGTTTCAGTATTTGGAGACTAGACTTTTATTTTGTTTACTCACACTTCCGTCTCTCTCTGTGTTGCAGGACTGGCAGGTAACCACCAAAGGAAGAGGTCTCCACCAAGGAAGGTCAAAGACTTCCTCCGAAGGATTACCGAAGAGGCCGCATCACCTCCATCAATATCTGTTCGGACCGAACGGGATCCAGATCGGACCGAGCAAGACTCCATACAGAGAGACGAAAGTCAATCAATGGCCGAGCAACTCACCCCTGAAGCCATCGCTCAGCGCACACAAGAACTGGAGAATCTCCGTCTCCAACTCGAGCAGCGAGAGGCTCGACTTACGGCGGAAAGGAACACTCTGGCTGGTCAACGAAGGGATTTCGAAGACGAGCGCCGCCGGTGGACTCAAGAAGACGAGGCAAGCGTCCACAACTCCGACGATGAAGAAGATCGGGGCCGTGAAAGGACGCTTGGCGAGTACGGAGCCCCGAATGCTAGAGACGTGGGCGGACCGGTGCTGATCCCAGGCATCGAGGCCAATAACATGCTAATTGCTCCCAACCACGTCACTCTAGTTCAACAAAATCCATTCTATGGAGATGACAAAGAGGACCCTCATTCTCATTTACAAACTTTTACTGATTGTACTCGTTTGATCAAAATCAATGGGGTTTCTCAACAAGCAATTAGGCTATTACTGTTTCATTTTACCCTTAAAGATAATGCACGTAAATGGTACAAAACTTTGAAAAAGGGTTCAATCCGATCTTGGGATCAAATGGCACAAATCTTTTTAGAACGGTATTTCTCAGCTGATAGGTCGGACACAATTAGGAGGGAATTGAATAATTTTTCTCAAAAGGACGACGAAACCATGAGGGATGCATGGGAACGGTTTAGGGATCTTGAAAATTCTTGCCCCCACCATGGCATTCAGGATTGGCTTTTGTTGAAAAACTTTTATAGTGGCCTTTACGATAATATCAAGATTAACATTGACTCTCTTTCAGGTGGAGCTTTCAAACGCCTAGATGCTGCTCGTGGGCGAGATTTGCTTGACCATTGTGCTCGCAACTACACGTGGTATCCAATTCCCAATCCTCGACGTCCCAACAACTCGAAACACCAGGTCCACGAGATCACAGCTAGGGACGACAGGATCGCAGAATTGGAAGCTGAGCTTGCTGCATATCAGTCGGCCCAAGGAACTCACCTTCGCTCCAATCTATGTGGAGCTTGCGGGGAAGAGGGGCACAGGTCGCAGGATTGCCCATTGGCTAAAAGCAACAGCGGGGGCGCTCAAGTCCATTCCATAAACAATGGACCCTCCTACTATCCAAGGCATATCTTTAGCCGCAGCTACTCATTGGACGAAGGAGAGCAAAAGGATTGGGAACACATGAATGACCCAGACCTTAAGAAAACCATGCAAATGGCCACACTTGATCGCCCCTACCAGCCAAGACACGCCTACAAAGGGCAAAACCCACAATTTCCTAGGCGTGATCAACAATTCCACAACTCCAATGGGCCTTTCACTAAGAAGTCAGTATATAACACGGATGGAGTCCCAGTGGTTGTTCAACACTTCATGCATGAGCAAGGAAAGTACAACATGATGCTCTCAGAAGGAATTGAGGAGCTCAAAACCACCACGAATGAATTGAAAGGGAGTGCGGCTTCGCTCCAGCGCCTGGAGCGAATGATGGAGGCTCATTTTTCCCGACCTCCAGGGCAACTCCCGGGGCAGCCACAAGTCAATCCAAATGCAGAAATTAAAGCTCTGCACGTCTTGCGAAGCGGAAGGCAGTACGAGGATCCACCAATGCCACCTGATTTGCCTGACCAGCCCCCAGTTCGGGTCGAATCCACAATCAATCGGACCGAACCAACAAACCCAGGAGGGTTTGAACCCGTCCTTGAACAGAAACAGCAGGACAAGGTTGATAGAGACACCGACGCACCTGTTCGACCTGAACAAAGCTCCGTTCGACCCCAACAGGTTCTTATTCGGTCCGAAGAAACTGAGGTACGAGTGGAAGGTGCCCCCACTAGTGCTGTTCGGTCCGAACAGCCACCTGCTCGGTCCGAAGGGGTAAAGGAGAAGGCCCATGACTGCGCACAACCCAAGGGTAAGGACACTTCGGGGACACCCAGCTATCATCCTCCAGTCCCTTTTCCACGGAGACTGCTCAGAAGCAGGGAAGATGCCCAGTTTAGATCCTTTTGGGAAATCTTGAAGCAAATGAGGATCACTATTCCTTTCACAGACGCCATCGCCCATGTGCCAATCTACGCTAGGTTCTTGAAAGAATTGTGCACGGGCAAGAGATCTCTAGAGGAACTTAAGACGGTGGCATTAACTTACCGCAGTACCGAGGCCATCACCAACACCATGCCACCCAAAAGGGAGGACCCTGGTAGGTTTGTTTTGCCTTGTGTGATCGGTAATGCCATAATTAAACAGGCCCTCTGTGATATGGGGGCAAGTGTCAGCTTGATGCCTAAGTCCGTCTATGAGAAGGTTGGATTTGGTGAGCTTATGCCTGCCCGAATGACTCTCAAACTCGCTGACTCTTCTGTAAGGCTGCCACTGGGGATCATTAGAGATATTCCAGTTCAAGTTGGCAAATTCTTGGTTCCTGGTGATTTTGTTGTCATGGACATGGAAGAGGATAAGGAGGTCCCAATCATCTTGGGACGACCGTTCCTCTGCACAGCCGGCGTGTTGATGGACGCCAGGGAGGGCACAATTCTGGTCAGAGTAGGAGGGGAGACGCTGAAGTACTCAATCAACAAAGCGATGAGATGTCCCACCTCCACCGATACCTGTTTCATGATTGAGGAAATTGAGCCGACGATTGAGGAAGAGCTGGAAGACCAGTACAATTCAGCCCTCATGGGCTATCAACAGTTTCTTTTTGATGTACAGGAAGCAATAGGGGTGGAGGAATCAATCAAGGAAGTTCGCGAGCCCGCTTGTGGCGAAGACAACCGTCAGTTCGACCCCGACGATGTTCATTCGGACCGAACAGACGCCCTATTGGAGGAAGTAGCTGCAACAGAGGGTCAGTTCGACCCAAATAAAGATCATTCGGACCGAACAGATGGGCAATCTGGAGGAGTTGACACGGCTGATGTTCCGTCCGACCCCGACAATTCTTTGCTCGGACCGAACGACATCAATCCAACAGAGGCTCCTAAGGTCGAACTTAAACCACTTCCACCTTCGCTCAGGTATGAATTCCTTGGCCCGAATCAAACATACCCTGTTATCGTTAACTCCGAATTAGATGCAGGACAGATAGAGAAATTGTTGGAAGTGTTGAGAACTCACAAAGGTGCCATTGGGTACTCCATCGATGACTTGAAGGGCATCGACTCGTCCTTTTGCACACACCGTATCTTGCTAGAAGACGACCAGAAACCATCAAGGGAAACTCAAAGAAGGCTCAACCCAAATCTCAAGGAAGTGGTGAAGAAGGAGATCCTCAAACTACTTGACGCGGGAATCATCTATCCAATTTCAGATAGCAAATGGGTGAGCCCTGTACATGTGGTGCCCAAAAAGGGAGGCACAACGGTTGTGCAGAATGACAAGGGTGAGATGATCCAAACCCGCGTGGTAGCCGGGTGGAGAATGTGCATAGATTATCGAAAACTTAATGCGGCAACCCGCAAGGACCATTTTCCACTCCCTTTTGTTGACCAATTGCTTGAAAGGCTTGCTAACCATTCCTATTTTTGTTATTTAGATGGTTATTCTGGTTTCTTCCAAATTCCCATCCACCCAAATGACCAAGAAAAGACTACCTTTACTTGTCCTTACGGTACCTTTGCATATAGACGTATGCCATTTGGTCTTTGTAACGCACCAGCCACATTCCAACGTGCCATGATGGCCATCTTTTCAGATTTAATTGAAAATGAAATGGAAGTTTTCATGGACGATTTCTCAGTCTACGGCACTTGTTTTGATAAATGTTTGGCTAACCTTTCTAAAGTGATGCAGAGATGTCAAGAAGTTAACTTGGTTCTAAATTGGGAAAAGTGCCATTTCATGGTGCAACGCGGTGTAGTGCTAGGCCATGTGATCACTTCAAAAGGAATCGAGGTCGACAAGGCGAAAATTGAAGTAATCGAGAAGCTTGACATACCCAAGAATGTCAAAGACGTGCGAAGCTTCCTTGGGCATGCCGGATTTTACCGTCGCTTCATAAAAGACTTTTCAAAAATCGCAAAACCTTTAAGCAATCTTCTAGTTAAGGATAATGAATTTATTATAACCGAAGATTGTATTCATGCTTTTCACAGGTTAAAAGCAGCCCTCACATCGGCTCCTATCTTACAACCGCCGGATTGGTCTCAACCCTTCGAACTCATGTGTGATGCAAGCGATTTTGCCGTTGGGGCAGTGTTGGGCCAGCGAAAGGACAAGAAGCCTGTAGCTATCTATTATGCAAGCAAGGTGTTAGATCCAGCCCAAGCCAACTATACGACCACGGAGAAGGAACTGCTGGCTATTGTGTTTGCACTGGATAAATTCAGATCTTATTTAATTGGGTCCAAGGTGATTGTGTATACAGACCATGCAGCATTGCGATACCTTTTGAGCAAGAAAGATGCGAAACCTAGACTTATCAGATGGGTTCTTCTACTACAAGAATTTGATCTCGAAATTCGAGATAAGAAGGGTACTGAGAACCTGGTTGCTGACCACCTTTCCCGTCTGCACTGGGAAGAGAAAGAAGGAGATGAAATTCCGATCGACGACTCATTTCCGATCGAGAAATTGATGCAAATCAGCCTCGGTTCGACCCCATTGGAGTCCTGCTCGACCCAAATTGCGACGTGCTCGACCCCATCTGAGACGAGCTCGGACCGAACGGAATCAGTCGAGGTCGACTGGGCCCACCTGGCGTTGAAATTTCTCTCCATAGGGAGCCGCTCGGACCGAACGACTGCCTGCTCGGTCCAAACAGAGGCTCATCAAAGCGAGATTTCCCAACCTTGGTATGCTGATTTAGCAAATTATCTCGCCAGCGGCGTTCTGCCCCCAGAGATGACATGGCAAGACAGAAAGAAGCTGAAATCTGACGCCAAGTACTATTTTTGGGAAGAGCCCTATCTCTTCAAGCTTGGGATTGACGATGTGTATAGGAGATGTGTGTCCTATGAGGAGACCCGACCAATCTTGGCTAGCTGTCATTCTTCAGCCTATGGAGGCCATGCATCATTCTCCAAGACGGCAGCAAAAGTGCTCCAATCGGGGTTCTTTTGGCCTACCCTTTTTAAAGATGCACACTCTTTTGTTCTCTCTTGTGATCAATGCCAAAGGACGGGCAATATCTCCAAGAGGAGTGAGATGCCCCTTAATCCTATCCTAGAAGTAGAAATCTTTGATGTTTGGGGGGTAGATTTCATGGGCCCTTTCCCTAACTCTCATGGATTTGAGTATATTTTGGTGGCGGTGGATTATGTTTCTAAGTGGGTTGAAGCGGTGCCATGCAAATCCGCGGATGCAAACTCTGTGATTAAACTATTCTCCAAGATCATCTTCCCTCGTTTTGGCGTTCCACGTGCTGTGATAAGTGATGGAGGGAAGCACTTCATCAATCGACAATTCGACGGTCTCTTGAAAAAGCATGGAGTGACTCACAAGGTTGCTACTGCTTACCATCCTCAAACAAGCGGGCAAGTCGAGGTTTCCAATAGAGAAATTAAGAGTATCTTGGAGAAGACGGTGGCACGAACTCGCAAAGATTGGGCTGCCAAACTAGATGATGCACTTTGGGCATACCGCACCGCCTTCAAGACTCCCATAGGCATGAGTCCATTCAAGCTTGTCTATGGGAAGCCCTGCCATTTGCCGGTTGAAATCGAACACAAGGCTTATTGGGCAACAAGGGTGATCAATATGGATCTGCTAAAAGCCGGTGAGAAAAGGGTTCTTGAACTTCATGAGTTGGATGAGGTACGCCTGAACTCTTATGAAAATGCTAAAATCTATAAAGAAAAAACGAAAATTCTGCATGATAGGCATATTTCAAGAAGAGAATTCAAAGAAGGGGACTTGGTGCTCTTGTTCAACTCACGATTGAAGCTTTTCCCGGGCAAGTTGAGATCTAGGTGGTCGGGGCCGTTCAGAGTGGTGAAAGTCTACCCGTTTGGAGCCATCGAAATCTGTGATAAGGATTCGGAGCCCTTCAAGGTCAATGGGCAAAGATTAAAGCACTATATCGCCAACGAGTCAATCGGAGAAACCCACGTTCTATCCCTCTCCGAGCCAGATCTAGAAGAAAACTAAAACAGGAGGTCAAGCTAGAGACCTTAAACAAGCGCTCCTTGGGAGGCAACCCAAGAAATCATTATTTAAAAAAAAAAAAATAAATAAATAAAAAAAAAAAAAAAAAAAGCACTGATTCGGTCTGCTCTAATCTCTGGGAACATTTTCTTTTCAGGAAGCTATTATAACATCACGGAGGGATCTCTGGTCACTCCAAAGGCACATAAGTGGAATATGCAAGATACTTCAGATAATATTCAAGCTACAAGACTCTCCGTTCGATCCGAAGCATGGCCGTTCGACCCGAGCGACGAGGGTCCTAGGAGACTTGACTTGGAGCTATTCTTCGAACCGAACGGAAGCACCCTCGACCCGAAGTGATCTTGCTCGACCCGAAGGCAGGAGGCGTCCAGTCCGATGGAGCATTGGGAGAAAGCCAAACGCAATGGATGGGTCCATTTGGGCTGAAATTTTAATGGGACACAGGCCCAATTCGCTTGGTTTATTTAAATTTGATTTCGTGGGCTTTTATATTTAACCAGACCCAACCCCCCATAATTGCTACTTGATCCGATAACCCATTAACCCATTAATCCGTTTCCCTTCCTTTTTCTCTCCCATTCGAACCGTTACATCTCTTCTCCCTCACTCTCGTGCCCTTTCAAAACTCAAACCGAAGAGCAACCACCCAAACCCTAGATTGTCCATTTCTCCACCATTTTTAGAGATCTAAGGTGCCTTTTGCTCTCCTCTTCGCTCTCTTCTCATATCTCTTTTCTGATCTGACAGTGGGCTTTCGTTTTAGTTGTATTTTTCAGGACACGCTTCTCAAGGACGACGGGACGACTCAACGTCTTGCCTTTTTCTTCTCTGGGAATTCTCCAAGGACTTCTCCCCAACCTCACAGAAGTCTTTTTGGGGGTCTCAAACAGTGCCACTCGTTGAGGGAATTGATTTTCTACCACACCGCAATTTTCTCGCAAGGAAGGGCTCCATTCCCTCTTCTTTCTGCCCTCAAGTGCTTTTCTGCCATTCTCTCGCCTCCCCCATCTCGCGGCCCTCTCTTTTAAGACATTCTCTCGCCTATCGAGTCTCCACCCCACGGTTTAAGGTCCCAATTCTTCTTTCTCTTTCTCTAGTTGCTCCTTGTGCTTTCAATTGAGGTTAAAAGTGTTCACAAGGCCCTGTACCAGTAAAGATACCCCTGTGCCAATTTCTGACAAACACCAGCGCTACTTACCAGAAATACCAGGCCCATTTACCAGAATCCACCCTCAGTTCGGTCCGAACCCTCTCTGTTCGACCCGAACGCCACCCAACTCTGCCATAAACATCACTTCGGTCCGAACCCTCTCTGCTCGACCCAAACCGAGGCTCACCTTTCCTCAATCCTCACAATCTTGCATCCATGGCTGAGCCTAGTCGTCGACAGACTCGCGCTAGTGCTCGCAGTGCTGCTGCATCCTCTTCGAGACCACCCTCACCTCCTCACAATCCTAATGATCCACCTCATCCGATGTCAAACCACCCTGATTTCAAAAGACATCCTGAGGCAGCCCAATATGAGAGTACCTTTGGGTTTGAGATACCATGGAACTTTCAATTCCTTAACTTGGCCAAGCTCCAGAACCGTGCTTTTGAGCACACACGGTGGATTGATATAGAAACCTTAGAGAACTTTGGGGTGGCGGAGGAATTTATTGAACTCACTAGCAAGATAGGCATCACCCCTACATTTTGGACTCACCGTGCTCTAGCCTACCATAAAATGACCCTTGAATTTTTGAGTTCTCTAGCTCTCATGAAGGAAAATGGGGAAGACATCATTGTCTTCCGCTTAGCCAACCGTAGCCATAAGGCAAGGCTTCAAGACTTGGGGGTAGTCTATGGCCTCGAAAGGGATTGCCCGGTTGAGATATCTCCATGGACTCGTGACCTCAAACCCAGCATGGTATGGATTTATCTAGCAGGCCACAATTGCAACAGGAGGTCCCGTCTCGTGCAACATCCAACGCTCCGCATTCTCATGCGGGCCTATGCTTCACAAATATTTTGCCGCGGCGAGACGGCAAATATTACCAATGATAAGGAGCTTGGCTTAATGTGGCAAACTCTCCAGGCCGAACCAGAAAAGGTGAATGTTATAAAGCTCATGGTTGAATTCTGGCTCTATCAAAGGGACCAAGTGCCCAAGGGGAGTATCACTATGGGGGGCTTTGTTACACTGCTTGCCGTAAGGATTCGTCTTCCTCTTCCCCCAACTTCTTCTTGTGGTGGGTTCTCTCTCTACACTACATTCCGCTTCAAAGGGGCTCACTTCATTGAGATCAAACAAACCGAGGAGGGTGAACGATATCTTTGGGTCCGCGAGCAAGGGAGCGATTTTCTTCTTCCTTACCCCCACAAGGTAAATCTTCACAATCCTGAGTCATGGATCATTCCTACAGATTTTGCTCATCCAATTGTTCGGAGGGCCAGCACTAACGCGGCACCAGGAGCTCCCGCGGGCCCAGCGATAGTTGATCCAGCTCTTGCTCTACCTCCGACAGCCAGGGACCACGGGGAATCCTCTCAAATGCCAAGGTGGGCGAAAAAGCTCACTAAAATGGTCAAGAAACTCACCAAGCTCACTAAGAAGGCCATTGAACGACAGGATGAATACGGCATGCATCTCAGCCGTCTTTCTTACGAAACCATGGAGCAAGGAAGGAAATTAAATGAATTGGCCGACATTGTTTATGCCAATTATCAGGGAGAAGAAGGGGAGGAAGAAGGGGAGGAGGAAGAGCCCACCATTGGCCATATTGCTTCATCTTCCAGTGGAACTCGTGGCCCTCCACCACCTCCACCTCAACTTCAGCGGGCCCCACGACATGAGGCATGCTCAGAGCCGCTTGCCTACCCTGACTCCTCTTACACCCTGCAGCAGCCAGCTCCCAGCGATCCCAGCTTCTACCCACACCTTGGAAATCAAGTCCTGGAGCAATCTCAGCAAGAAGGCTTTGAGGATCCTTTTGGCATCTTCCCTACGTATCCCCATGGTGACCCATCCATGGGTTCTCATCATTCCCATTAATCTGGTACTTTCCTTCTCATCTTTTACATTTTCTGTGACTGCACGCTTGAGGACAAGCTTTGACTTAAGTTTGGGGGGGGGGGATTTCATTATTTTCACAATTTTGATTTGATTTCTTCTGGAAAATGGACAAAGTAAACAAGAGAGGGCGAATTTTTTCAAATTTTCACAGCCTCAGTTCGAACCGAATCATAGTTGTTCGGACCGAGCTGCACTCTTTTATCACAAATAAAGTCTCACAGTCTCAATTCGGACCGAACTCAATCCTGTTCGGACCGAATTGAGAGTCATTTCTTAACGTGCCTTCCTAGTATTAGTTCGGTCCGAGCGCTGGTTGCTCGATCCGAGTAGAACGAACTTTCTTCTGTTTTTGCACTTTACTCCTCCTCGGTTCGAACTCCTCCTTGTTGGGGTCGAACAATGACCTCATAAGCTTAGAACTGTTAAGACTTTAATTGCACAAGCTTATCTTCTTTCATCTTGGATTTTCATTGATCAAATCACACAATTTTAAGAATTCTTTTCAAGCTAATTAATCAGTTTCTCTCAAATGATTTGGGTATCTAAACTTCTCACTTAACCTATGCACTAATGGAACAATGTGAAAGTGTTTGACTAGGATAGAACTTGAATGAGGATGCTTAGAATTTGTCAAATGATCTCAGTCAATTCTCACAACTTTTCATTGAGTGAACTGATTTATGCTTTGCGAGTTTTTGTTTAACAAGAATTTTTATCAAACTTGGAATTTGTATAATGAATCTTGATGTTTGAATTTATTCTCAAAACGCTTGAATCTACAATTATTATAAAAAAAAAAAAAAAAAAAAAAAAAACTTAATGGGATTTTAAAATTTAAAATAGTTGTGAAAATGAGGACGCACTGAGGCCTACTCCACCAACTTAGCCACAAATTGGAGGGTATTGGATTAATTGCAAACCATCGGGAATTATAACTCAAAGATCTCGAGGTATAATTGGGTGGTTTGTGATTAGTTTCTACCGGACCCGGTGTGAAAACATTGGTAAAGGAGTTGTTGAGTATTATGGCCCAAGTGTACCGTGGCTATAGTCGAGCAACACCCGTCCAACCTCCCTAGCGCGACATTTGCTAGTAGCAAATTCAAGGCCGATGATACCGCATTATCTTCTAGGGTGCAAAGCCCCACGACTCGACTTGCACAAATTAAAATTGGTGAAATAAAGATAAAATTCGGGAGCAAGATTCGTTTTATTTTTATTCCCTCTTTGATAAATTGACTTCACAAATTTTTGCAAAACATAAAAAGGAACGAATGAATAAATTTGAGTTTGCAATTGTTTTGACACGATATGAGCTAGAGTTCTTGAGTAGTTAAAAACGATTACTAAGATCAAGAGAGGCATACTTTCATTTGAGGATTTATGATTACACAACTTTTGAGGAGGAAACTGATAACTTGACTTGTTTGAATTTTTGTGATTAAGTTTATGAGCTTGAGCAATTAATTTCTTGTCTTCTCTTCTTTTGGTTGGTTGATTCTTTTAAGTCTAAGTATAGTCATTGATTTTAAGTTTAGGCTCTTGCTTGAGGACAAGCAAAGTTCAAGTTTGGGGGAATTTGATATCCTCGATATCATTGGTATTTTGACCGTACTTGGCACTGAAATTATACCCAAACCATTAAATTGTTTGACAATTACTTGCTATTTTCCCAGGATTTGGCTCTGCTGCTGCTTCTGCTTGTTTTTACAGGGTTTTGATGATTTTCATGGTAGCATGCACGCCAGACGACTCATTCCTGGCATGGGGACACGTTCTAGACCGACATGCGGGCCACGTACCACCTAGATGACTCATTCCTAGGCTCTGTTCGACCTCACCATTGCTCTGTTCGACCCCAACACCTCTATTTGATCTATCTGTCTCTCCAGTTCGGATCGAACTGAATCTGCTCGGACCGAAGTGCCCTCCTTGCACTTCTTTACTCCTCTCCAGGTCGAGCCCATCTCATTCGGATCGAACCTCATCTCTCCAGGTCGAACAGATAGAATATGGCATGTTTCTCCTGTATGGAAGTTAGTATTTTGGCAACTTTTGATGCTCTGAATACCCTAACCTCGCCCCCAAGCAACATAGGAGCTATAAGAAGGCCTCTCCTGCCTCTAGAAAGGGACTTTTGATTTCGAAAGAAAGAGGAGCCACCTAGTTTGAAATTCCATCGTCACCCTAGTGTTCTACGACTTGTTTGAAGCGACGGCAGCAGCGAGGAGCAGATCTCACCATTTCGCCTCTCATCCATTGCCCAGGAGAAGTTGTCTTGGCATTAAAGGAGTAGACTTTATTTTCCTTTATGCTTTTATTTCCTGCTTCTATGGGCTTGTATCTTTATTATGCTTATACTATGTTTATTTGCTGTCTTGAGAACATGTTAGAGTAATTTATTTCATGTCTTAGGGTATGGATGTAGTTTAGGTTTAGGTTGGTATTAAGATTTGATATAACTTGACTGTTTGGCTTTATGATCTTATTATTGAGAATTATTATTATTGCTTGTTTGATTTACCTGTCTGGACCTGATTTACTTCTAAATAAAGGCCTGTTTAGTTAAGTTACAAAGTTAGGTTAGACAATCGGAATCAAATTAAGTACTTGGGATAAATTGACGATTCGAAAGAGGAAATTAGTTTATACCGAAAGGTGTAGCTTCTAAGTTGGCTGAAAGGCAACTCAGATATCCCTAAGAAGACCAATAATTTAGACATAGGTTACTTAAAATACCGACACGAAAGTTTAGGTTTATTTGACCTATGTGGGCAAAGTAGAGTCCTGTGCTAACTTCTAGACCAAAAGACGACAGTTGAGGATTAGGAGACATAGCTACAGCCGATCTAAACCTTTCATAAAGTTAAAACTCAAGTTATATAGTCATAACCCAACATATCGACCTCTGTTCGGACCGAACTCGTCTGGTTCGGACCGAACCGAGAGTGTATGCTTCGATTTATTGGAATTTATTGCATCAGCGAGAAATCCAACAATTCGAAGGCTAAACCTAAGTGAATCCTGACCCCTAAGACGCCTTTTTATACCTGAAAACCTCAAAAATCTACCTGCCTTATTTTACCTTCCCTGAATTGTTATTCAGAACAAAAGAAAACAACCAAAAATATCAACTTTGATTGCTTTGTTACTTAGTCTCTTTAATTTGCAACATTCTCTGTCTTATTTTATTGTCTAGCTTCAGAAAAACAACAAGTCTAGTATTCGTTAATCCGTCCTGTGGGTTCGACCCTAAGCTTAACTTTGACGACTAGTGAGGTTAGGTCTAGGTTTATAAATTTATTTGATTCCTAGGTTCTAAAGCCTTCATCACCAACTTCTAATGAATATTCAGTAGTACAAAGCACACCCAAGAAATTAACAAAAAGAAAAAAGAAAGAACAGCAATTTTAATGGAAGAACAAGATGCTTATTTCTTATGCTTTGCTGGCTATGTTGTAAACTTCACAAAAAACCTTGCTCCTTTTTTTTATATATATATCTCGGAGATGTCAGATGTGGCAACTTTAGATCTTGCATATCTAATTTTTGTTCTTGCTCAACAAAGGATCAACAATGCTTTTCCACGTGTTGTAATCTACTGTTGAGTTAGAAAGAGGCATGCCATTGACAAAGAAAGAAGGGGTCCCAGCTACACCTCTTGAGCAACCGTACTGCACAAAACATATCGACCAATATTTTTATTTAACCAACAATATAATGTTCAATTATTCATATAGAGTCACATAAGTAAATATAACATTCTTGGATGATGCACAAATAAAATAAATTTTTTTAAAATAACTAAATGGTTCTCACCTTGAAAGAAATCCTAGCTGCTTGATCAGTACTTGAATCATTGAAACCTGAGTGAAATGCTGTACTGAAGCTCTCACCTACAACTGTTAGTGCTAATTTCGTCATGTCGGCTACTATTGAGGCCCTTGGAATCCAATAAGTTGGGCGATTGTAATATTTCTCCTGTTTGATCATCAGATAACATCAACAATTTGAAAAATTGGCAAATAGTTGAGACAATTATGATTTTTCTGAGCTTAACCTGAGTCTTGAAAAATAGCTCAAGTAGGGGATAAACAGAGGATGAGTTTAGCTTGTTTGCTATGTGAAGTGAACGGCATGCAGTGAAGGAATTGCTGTGATATCTGTAAATATGTACAATAAATAAGATTCAAATGTGAAGTTTTGTGTGCTTACAAATGATTCATTTAGAAAAGAATAAACTTTAAAAAATAATAAAAATAGAAATCGTTAAAACTGTACTTGTTGATTGTAAGTAAATCCTTGGTGGGATTGATTTGTACGTTCGCTCTCAAGGAAACATCTGATTAAATTTTCCATGCTTTTGTAACTAAGAAAGTTTATTTTATTAAATGAAACATGTGATTGCTGATGTGTCCTGTACCGGAATACTTGGGTCCCATAGATGTAGACAAAATACTACAACAGAGTTATTGGGCTACAAAATAAAATACAGCTCACCCAGCAATCAAGACCTATAAGACCAAGGCAGATATTCTTTTATGAAATTAGAAATGGAGTCAAAGTAATAATATTTTGCTTTTACACTTTTCAAACAGAGCTAAAAGTGCATTTTCTCATTGGAACCAATTCCTAATGTAATTTCGCTAACCATGACATTGATTGTCTAACAGCATCATTGAAAGTCACAAACTCACAATAAAACTAAATTAATTGAACTTACGGCAACGGGAAAGGATGGACAACCAGCGACAATCGACCAGAGTAATGATCCAATGCCTGCTTTAGAGGCAGCCATGAGTCGCGGCTGTCGGGACAGTGTGGATCGAGAAAGGCCTCAACAGCGACCGATTCACCCCAAACAGTAGGCTTTTTGTACACAAACCCATCGATCTTAGCCGGAATTGGGAGCTGAGATTTGCACAGTGAGAAGCAGAGGAAGAGCATCACTAGGCACAATAAAGGATTTGTCATGATTTTTTCCTTTTGCCTTTTTAAGTTCCAGTTTGGGTTTTCTTACTGCGTGGAAAGAGCAGTAGAAAGGAAGGGAATATATTTGTTTTGTGCCTTTGTGGAAATGGATGCAAGGTAGTTATATACTCTTCAAAAAAGAATATCTGCACCTATGCGCGGACTAGGATATGTAAACTTGGAAAAAACCAAATATATACTCTTCCAATTAGAATATCCCACAAAATATATATTCTTCCAACAAAATATATGCACTAACCGAACATATATTGGTAAGTTTGTGCAGATATTCCGAAATATATTTGGTTTGTGCACCTGTTACCAAACATATATATTCCGGAATATATTTGATTTGTGCCTTGGGGCTAGGACTGTATATGAGCCGAGTTCGAACGAGTTGAGCATAATTTGAACTCGTTACAATTCGAGTCAACTCGTGACACGTTCGGGAGGCAGTTCCGAGCTATCCAAGCTAACTCGAACTCGTCATTTTGTAACTCGAGTCAACTCGTGACTCGATATAGAACTCGTGAATATAGTTATCTAAAAATAATAATTCTGCACATACACAAACAAATATCTTAGAACCCATAACAAATACATTATGTTTGGTAACAGGCGCACAAACCAAATATATGTTTGGGGACAACCGTTTTTGGCTATACAGTATACACTGATATAAAATTTTTATTTTTAGCATGTATACGTTGCTGACTCGATTTGGGCCAAGTTGAGTTGAGCCTAACTCGAACTCAGTAAATAAAACTCACGAGTTAGCACAACTCGAGTTTCTAGAACTCGAGTCGTGTTAACTCGAGTTACCAACGAGTTTTTTTCGAGTGAGTTATTTGCTCACCCCTACTTGGGGCTACGCGGAATTTGGTTTGTATCAGATGACACTAACCAAACTTGTCTTAAAATTGAATTGATAAGTTTACTTAACTGCTGACTAGGATATGAAGTTACGAAAAAAATATGCCAACATAGCATCTTAAACTAAGACGTTATAAGTGGCGTCTTAAATTAAGAATCCCCGACTCGTAGGTGTAATTTTACATCGTATTTTTGCGTCGCTCGTCCGAAAAAAATGTTTCTAATTTTACCCATCGCTGCTCATCTCTTCCTAATAGAGAAATCGCTGCTCTAATATCGATGCTCCTCTCTTCAAAATAGAAAAATCGCTGCTCCTATCTTCCAAATAGAAAAATCGTTGCTCCTCTCTTCCAAATAGAAAATGTTCCTCCTTCCGAAGCTCATAAATTTAACCATTGTAATAGCGGATGAAAATAGAAAATAGCTATAAAAATCTGACCCACCCCCTCTTCTATCTATCAATTGTTCACAAAGACTATTCTTGGCTTCGCTCAACAAGGTATCTGCATTCCCCTTATTTTAGGTCTAATTTCTTTTTCAAGTGATTTATTTTTTCTAAATCATTTTTGGCTGTCCAAATTGAGATGTGTAACGGTGAATGGGACAAAACGGTTGCGAATGATATACTATCATACCAATATAATTGACTCACAAAATGACAAGAGCAGAGTTATAAAGTCATATATGTCTAATTAATTTATATACCAATTTCCTCCGTATGAGACATTCATTAAAAAAATATTGTTGTTATATCTCATCAATTCATCATCGCACATAGCATTGTTGATTATAAGATAGCAGCCAGTAAGTCGTTGAAACCCACTGGTACCAGGTTGAAAAATATTTCGTCAGTGTCATCTGCTTACGCTGGAGCTTCAGTTGTCCGTATATAATTGAAGCATTGCAGCTCAAAATAGCTCTAAAATAAATTGCATTTTTCTTCACTTTTTGGCATGCATATCCATAACCATGGATGAATGCATGTACTATTGTACTACCTGTCTTTGTACTTTTTTTTTTCTAAATAAAACAAGCACAGAGGTTGGCTTCGTCAAGCATGGATCAATCAGGAAATAAGAAGAATGGTAATGCAGAATTATCTTCTAGAAACAGGGAATCAAATTGGAGTAATGAGCAAACGACACTCTTGTTGAATTTGGCATGAGAAGAGCAACTCGCTTTTCGAGTCTCCGAGCCAGGGACATTCACCATACAAATATGGGAAAATTTAGCTATTGTTATCAATTCACAATCAATACCCGAACGTGAAAGTCATGAATTACAAACACGCTGAAAAATAATAATGTGTGATTTTTTTTATTACAAGAAATGTATCGAAAAGAGAGGATGGGGTTGGGATTATGTTAACCACGTGGCATATGGTCCCGAAAACGAATGGGAGGAACTAAAGGAGGTAATGCACTTTTGTTGATTATTATATACAATTAGATTTGCATTACTTTTGTTGATTAATTTATTGATATGTTGTTTTTCAACTTACATTACAGAAAAATTCAAAGTTATACAGGTGCAAGTCGAAACTCTTTGAGTATTTTAATATAGTGGATGAGATTGCTGAATTTAATATGGCAAGCAGACATGCAAACTAGTTTATGGAACCAAAGACGACATGCAAACTAGTTCTCGTTTTTATACTTTGAAGATTTCTTTGGAATTAAATTGCAGTGTTTTATTTCAAAAATATATATTTCAGACTTGGTACATCTTTTTAGATTTCATGTTATGTTTGTTAGATTAAAATTTTCAGACAATATTAGTTAATTTTCTACCTTGTTGGGACTACTTGTATCAGTACAGAAATATTGTTTGTCATTTACTTGTCTTGTTTCATTGACTCAAATGTCACAGATCATAGGCAAATATTCATTAAACAACAAAAACAATACAATACACTGTTTCGTACTCCATGTCAAAGAAATGGTTTGTAGACAGAGGATGAGTTTAGCTTGTTTGCTATGTGAAGTGAACGGCATCCAGTGAAGGAATTGCTGTGATATCTGTAAACATGTACTATAGGGGGCGTTTGGATGAGAGAAGAAGAATGGGGAAGAAGGAAGAAAGAAGAAAAAAAATTATAAACAATCCAAACTCTTCACAAAGTTACACACTTCCCAATATTTTTTCCCACTTCTTCCCTTCTTCCCTTCTTCCCACACCTATCCAAACACACCCATAAATAAGATTCAAATGTGAAGTTTTGTGTGCTTACAAATGACTCGTTTAGAAAAGAATTAATTTTGAAAGATAATAAAAATAAAAATCTCTAAAACTGTACTTGTTGATTGTAAGTAAATCCTTGGTGGGTTTGATTTGTACGTTCGCTCTCAAGGAAACATCTGATTAATTGTTCCATGCTTTTGTAACTATGCAAGTTTATTTTATTAAATGAAGCATGTGACTGTTGATGTGTCCTGTACCGGAATACTTGGGTCCCATAGATGTAGACAAAATACTACAACAGAGCACTGTGACTTATTGGGCTACAAAATAAATTACAGCTCACAGACCAATCAAGACCTATATAAGACCATGGCAGATATTCTTTTTGAAATTAGAAATGGAGTCTTAAGTAATAGGGGCAATTAGGATTAGGGGAAAAATGAAAAATCAGCAAGGAGAAGAGGTGAGGTAACGATAAACAAAATAAGAAGAAATATTACTCAGAAAAATTACTCAAGAGTTTAAGGGAAAAATCAGAAAGGAGAAAAATTAGGATTAGAGGTAGGTATTGTTAGGCCTTCGTAAGAGATAGAAATGACTCAAAAGTCAGAGTCGTGCAGCATCTCCGAGTACCTCATCTCTGCTCTCTTGGCGGTGAAGTCCATGATGCCGCGTCAAGCGACACCGCGCCGCTCAATACGCGAAGAAATTTAAGCTCCCACCAAAGCAAATGGGAAGAAACGGACATAACACAATATTTTTGGTTTTCTAATCAATCCAAATGCATAAATTTAATAAGGGCATTCTAGGAATTATAGAAAAATCTGACATAAAAATATGTTTTTCAACATGTTTTAATTGAAAATAATGGCATAAAATCAATTTTTGTGGTTTTATGATGGCATATATCAAATTAGTCGTTCTGTGATGACATATTTGGAATTGGATTATTTTGGAGTGGCATAAAACCAATTTTCTCTAAGTAATAATATTTTTTGCTTTTACACTTTTCAAACAGAGCTAAAGGTGCATTTGCTCATTGGAACAAATTCCTAATGTAATTTCGCTAACCATGACATTGATTGTCCAACAGCATCATTGAAAGTCACAAACTCACAATAAAACTAAATTAATTGAACTTACGGCAACGGGAAAGGATGAACAACCAGCGACAATCGACCAGAGTAATAATCCAATGCTTGCTTTAGAGGCAGCCATGAGTCTCGGCTGTCGGGACATACTGGATCGAGAAAGGCTTCAACCACGACTGATTCACCCCAAACAGTAGGCTTTTTGTACACGAATCCATCGATCATAGCCGGAATCGGGAGCTGAGATTTGCATAGAGAGAAGCAGAGAAAGAGCACCACTAGGCAAAATGAAGGATTCGTCATGATTTTTTTTCTTTTGCCTTTTTAAGTTCGAGTTTTTTCTCTTAATATGTGGAAAGAGCAGTAGAAAGAAAGGGAATATATTTGATTTGTGCCTTTTAGGAAATGGATGCAAGGTGGTTATATACTCTTCGGGTGCATTTGGATCGTTGGAAGAAAGAAGAAAAAGAAGGAAGAAGAAGAAAAAAAAATTATAAACAATCCAAACTCTTCACAAAGTTACACACTTTCCAATATTTTGTTCCCACTTCTTTCCTTCTTCCTTTCTTTCCACACCTATCCAAACGCACCCTTCAAAAGATGGTGCATTAGTTAGCTGGGGTCATGGAGAACCTCCAATAATTCAAATTAATGCTTTTAAGGGACCACTTAAAATTTTTTTTTGGTCACCACATAAAGAGTATTTTAAGGGATGATGAGTTGCTAACTGGTTGTACGTCTCAATCTAACAAAATCAATAGTATGCTGTTTATGCACTCTTTTCTTTTGGGAGCCGCTACTGTTGTCAAAAAATGAGCCTTTTAATTTCTTCTGTTCTACGTTCTAACTTTTTGGGATGTTTGTAAGTGCATGGAATAAGAACAAGACTTGTTCTTGTTTTTGTTCGAGTTTCAAGATTTTGTTAGAACAAAAAATGAGCTACTTTAGACCAAGAACAAGCTATTTTATGCACTTTCAAACAAGAAATAACTTATTCTTGTTATTATTCCATGCATTTTCAAACATCCCTACTTGGTTCATTTTTTATAATTGATTTATTTGAAGTTTAGGTTCTGATTCAAAATCTCTGACCTGCACTGATTTGTCTTCGCCTACTACCAAATCAAAATTCTGTTTTTATCTTATCCGATCAGTCTTGTGCGTCCAGGTTAGCTGCCAAATAGCTGGGCCCGACCCGAAATGCTGATGGAATATGTTAATTAATTAACATCATTATATATAAAATAGAGAGAGAGTTTAATATGCACTATAGTGTGCGGATTTTTTAAGGGGTATTTTTATAAATTTATAAATCTAATTTAACCAATCTAATCTACATATTGAAATCTCATAGCAAACTAAATTTTACAATTTTTAAGATTTTATTACTATTTTTTTTTAATTTTTTAAAACATGTCATTTTTGGAATATTGTAAATAGTATAACATTCCAATAATAACATGTTTTAAAAAATTCGGAAAAAAATAGTAATAAAATCTAAAAAATTGTAAAATTTGATTTGCTATGAGATTTCAATATGTAGATTAGACTGGTTAAATTAAATTTGTCAATTTACAAAAATATCCCAAAAAAATTCATGGTGCATAGAAACCTCTATGCACTATGGTGTATATTAAACTTTCTCTCTCTCTCTCTCTATATATATAGTCAAATTGTATCACGATCACATGCAAATGAAATATTCAGTTCGGTCCAATAAGAGAGACAATGTTTGCGGTTCATGAACTCGAATCTATAATTATTCGTAATTAGTTTGTTTGAATTGATTTCAAACTAATAAACTATTAACAAACTAAACTATAAAGTTGAAAACACTCACAAATCAAATTTAAAACTAGATCCTACTCATTCGAAAGTAGTTCAGAATTAGCTTGATATGTACGTAAATAATATTAATTTTTTAGAACTAGTTCTTGGTTGAGTGTTACACAAAAAAAAAAAAGTACTTTCGAGTGGAGGTCATGGATTTGAAACTGAAAGGTGTTTTGTGACATTTAATTTTGAAATAAGCAATCTTTTTAATATTTATCGATTACCAGATATTTTCGGAATAGTGATCGAAATGACAGTATCTAGTATTAAGAGATTAAGTATCGAAAACAATTCAAAAAAATTTCAGATTCCAACAACTGACTGATAAGGATGTTGGTATGGTATTGAAAATATTGGAAATATGTTGGAAGACTTGAAATTAGATACACAAGTCTGTGTATAACGTGTGAGATCATATAAAAATGAGTCTGCAACGTCTATTTTATAAGAGACATTTAGATTAATCAGATAAGACACTCTTTTTTTGAAAAAGATGCCAATATGACAGTTTCATTAATTAGCGGTCCGGTGGTCCGCTAGTAAATATAGCAGTCTACTCAGAACAATGTCTCTACCATATAATACTAACAAGCTTAATCAGTTTGTGTTTCAAGCAATTAAGTTTTATTTTTCAAAACTCGGTAGCTACTTTTGTAGCGGGCTGTTGGTTAGTATGTTGAGATCTAAGCTCATGACAAAGTCCATAGATTTCAATTTGCAGAGGTCAAGAGACAAAGTACTTGTAATTTCTTTTGAAGGAAAAAAGAGTGCAACTCTGGAAAAGTAATAGAAAATTAATACAAGCCACTGAGGTGAAACAAATAATCAAAAGAAAATAAACAATAATTAAATAAAGTTGATGAGAGGCTTTGGCTTTCCCAGTAGTCAAGATCAATTCTAAATTCTGGATTGCGCAAAACTTTTTTCTCAGATGTATTATCACAACTTATTCTCTGCTTCCGGAGAATTGTAAATTATTATATATTCTTTTAAATAAAATCTTGACATATCTGCTTTCTTTCCCTGTTTAAATTCGTCTATAATTCATGTTTTTATTTCTCTGAAACATCCTGGATTTATATTTTTGTATTCTTTCACTTGTCTGACGTTGTTGGAGATCGTTATCATCGTCGTTAAACAAGGACACATAAGGAGTGTTTTAGAAGACTTAAAACTCTACGGTCCAAGTCTGTAATAGAAGGCTCAAGATTCAGGGAGTGTACTAGTAAAAACAATTCTAAATCACTGAATGGCTTCTCATTTATTGATGCCAACTTCTTATGAATATTCAGTAGTACAAAGCACACCCAATTGAAATCAACCCGAAAAAAAAAAGTCCAGCAGTTTAATGGAAGAACAAGATATTTATTTCTTAAGCTTTGCTGGCTATGTTGTTAACTTCACAAATATATATATATATCTACTTATATTTTTATTTTTATATATCTCGGAGATGTCAGATGTCGCAATTGGCATCGATCTTTAAATCTTGCATGTCTAAATTTTGTTCTTGCTCAACAATGGATCAACAATACTTCTCCACGTGTTGTAATCTAATGTTGAGTTAGAAAGAGGCATGCCATTGACAAAGAAATAAGGGGTCCCAGTTAAACCTCTTGAGCACCCATACTGCACAAAATATATCGACCAGTATTACATTTCACCAACAATTTATTGTTCAGATAGAGTCGCATAACTAAATGATATATTCTTGGATGATGCAAAAGTAAAATTAGTTGCAAAAAAGAACTAAATGATTCTCACCTTGAAGGAAATCCTAGCTGCTCGATCAGTACTTGAATCATTGAAACCTGACTGGAATGCTGTACTGAAGCTCTCACCTACAACTGTTAGTGCTAATTTCGTCATGTCGGCTACTATTATGGCCCTTGACAGTCCATAAGTTGGTGCACTGTAATATTTCTCCTGTTTAATCATCAAATAACATCAATATTGGCTTAATTTGAAATTTTGGCAAACATTCGAGGTGATTATGATTTTTCTGAGCTTAACCTGAGTTTTGAAAAATAGCTCAAGCAGGGGATAAAAAGAGGATGAGTTTAGCTTGTTTGCTATGTGAAGCGAACGGCATGCGGTAAACGAATTGCTGTGATATCTGTAAACATATACAATGAAAAAGTTTCGAATTTAAAGTTTTGTGTGCCTAGAAATGTTTTATTTACAAAAGAATTACCTTTGAAAGATAATAAAAATTAGAAATCGATCGATAAAACTGTATTTGTGGATTGCAAGTAAAGCCTTGGTGGGATTGATTTGTACGTTCACTTTCAAACAAATATCCAATTGATTGTTCCATGTTTTGTAACTAAGTAGTTTATTTTATTAAATGAAACATGTGACTGCTGATGTGTTCTGTATTAGAATACTTGGGCCCATGGATGTAGACAAAAAAAACTAAAACAGAGCAACTGCGACTTATTCAGCTGCAAAATAAAATACAGCTCAGTGACCAATCAAGACCTATAAAATCAAGACAGATATTCTTTTTTGAAATTAGAAATGTAGTTACACTGTTACAGTAATAATATGTTGAAGTCAGCACCGAAACCCAGCCCAATTTCTTGATGTCCAACGAATTAATGAGGAATCTAGGAAGAAAATTAATTATTGTCATCTGCAGTTTTGTCATTCTTTGTAATTGTTAAACAGAAAGTGAACACATAAAATAGACAAGGTAAACATATATAGTGATTAAAGAGAACACATACAAACAAATAAGTTGATTGTGCATATAAAAATCTGAATAAGAGATGATAATACTTTTTTTTTTGTAAATGTTCACTTTGATCATTTATATATTTATTTTGTCTGTTTTATGTGTTCACTTTGTATTTAGCGATGATAAGGGATGACAAGACTACAGATGACAGTTATCATTCTTGAAAAAAATATGAAAATTATTCTTGTCGACTTAGTTTAGTAGATATAGAAAATATATGAAAAATCTAGAATGCTCTTCTAACCGACATAGGCTTGTATAAATAGGACATGAGCTCAATGTTGTACTCGTGCACACCAAAAGAGTTACGGCTCCGTTTGGATGGTGTGGGAAGAAGAGGAATAAGGAAAGAAGTGAGAAGAAGTATTTGGTGTGTTTGGATAGGTGTGGGAAGAAGGGAAAAAGGGAAGAAGTGAGAAGAAGTATTGGAAAGTGTGTAACTTTGTGAATAGTTTGAATTGTTTATAATTTTTTTTCTTCTTCTTTCTTCTTCTTCTTCTTTCTTCTAACGATCCAAACGCACCCATTGAGAAGTGTGTAACTTTGTAAAAAGTTTGAATTGTTTAATAATAAATTTATTTTCATCTTTCCATCTTCTCTTATTCTGAGTCCCATCCAAACACTCCCGTAGTATATTGATAGGATAGTAATAAACTAATAACGTGTATGTTATATGAGTATACGTTGAGATTTGAGAGTAGTGATAAAGTTAGTGTTTGGTAGTATCGTTAGTCAACATAATATTTGCTTTTACATTTTCAAGTAGAGGTGAAGGTGCATATGCTCATTGGACCAAATTCCTAATGTAATTTTGCTAACCATGACATTGATTGTCTAACAGCATCATTAAACACAAAAACTAAACTAATTGAACTTACGGCATTGGGACAGGATGGACAACTAACGACAATTGACCAGAATAATAATCAAATGCTTGCTTTAGAGGGAGCCATGAGTCTCGGCTGTCGGAGCAAACGGGATCAAGAAAGGCCTCAACCACGACCGATTCACCCCAAACAATAGGCTTTTTGTACACGAACCCATCTATCTTAGCAGGAATTGGGTGGAGCTGAGATTTGCATGGAGAGAAGCAGAGAAAGAGTATCATTAGGCACAATAAAGGATTCATCATGATTTTTTCCTTGTTAACTGTTGGGTTCTCTAGTATTTCCGTATTTGGAAAGAGCATACTAGCAGTAGATACGAATGGAATATATTTGGTTTGTGGAAGTGGATGCACGGTCATGGTTATATACTTTCCAAAAATGGTGCATACACTAGTTAGCTGGGGTCATGGAGAACTTCCATTAATTCTAATAATGCTTTTAAGGGACCACTTAAAGTAATTTTTTTGGTCTCCACTTAATTAAAGAGTAACTTTTAAGGGATGATGATTAGACTCGGATAAGATAAAACAGAATTTTAAGTTTTTAACTGGTTGTATGTCTCAATTCTAACAAAATCAGTAGTATGTTGCTTAGGTAGTCTTTTCTTTTGGGAGCCGCTATACTGCAGTTTTTAAAAAAAATGAGCCATTTAATTTCTTTTGTTCTCGCTAACTTTTTTTAATACCTGGTTCATTTTTTTTATAATTGATTTATTTGAAGCTTAAGCTTCTGATTTAAATCTCTGACCTGCCTGACTGATTTGGCTTCACCTACCACCATCAAATTAAATCTGTTTTATCTTATCCGAGACTAGTGCATCCAGGCTAGCTGCTAATTAAATATCTGTGCCCCACCCGAAATGCTGGTGGAATATGTTAATTAATTAACATCATAATATATTATATAGAGAAAATTGGTTTTATGCCACTCCAAAACTATCTAATTTAAATATGCCATCACAAAATAAATAATTGAATATATGCCATCATAAAACAACACTAATTGGTTTTATATTATTATTTTCATTTAAAACATACTAAAAATAAATTTTTATAAAAAATAAATAATTTTATAATGTCAAGTTTTTTAATAGTTCCTAATGTACCCCTTGCTAGAATAATTGCATCTATATAGGGGTGAGCTAACACATGAGTTTACTTGAACTCGACTTGTAAAAAGCTCGATTATAACTCGAGCTAAAAAACACGAGTTGAACCAACTTGATTAATTGACGAGTTGAGTTTGAGTTAGACTCAACTCAATTTGTTGACTCGTGAGCTGACTCGTGACATAATACATTTTAATTTTGTGGAGATTATCAACATGATCTATGAGTATTAAAAATCCAACTTGAGTTACAGCCGAGTCAAATTTGAGTTGTCAACTTGTCATAACTCGTTCAAACTCGACTCGTATACATTCCTTTTTATATTGATAAAAAATGAAAAAAGTATTTAGCTCCTTTCTTCTGTTTGGTTTGTGGAGGTGCTAAAGGCTTATGGGATCCGTATCCTCCGAAAATCGTACAAAAAATTTAAGAGTGGACATCTCAGCAAGGACCGTCTGATCTAATCTCGATGGTTATTTTTTTTTTAGGCCTATCAATCTGGTATTAATCAAGGGGCATCCATAATTGATCTGACAGTTGTGATGCTGATGTGTGGAGCGAGTAGAGCTGTCAAACGCGTCAAAAAAGCACGAAACAGACTGTTTCGTTTACCGTTCTGTGAAGGGACGCGGTATAGAATTTCATTTCGTTAACTGTTTTGTTTCTGAAATGGCACTGAATTTCGTTTTGTTAACCGTTCCACTTCAGAAATAACACATGAAATGGTTTGAAATGAGGCTGAAACAGTCGAAACGGTATAATTCCATGTTCCGTTTACCGTTTCGTTATTGGAACGGAATGAAAACCAATTTTGTTAACTGTTTCGTTTCACTTAAACGAAACAGCACCACGTGCCATTTTTTCACGCTGACACCCCTAAGAGTGAGTGACAAGCAGAGAATATCATTCCGAGGTTTATGCTTACTCACATAGAGCGACGGTGACGCGTTGGGATAGACTTCGCTGCTAAGAAGGACAGATGCGGATCTCTGAACCTCGGTGACGCTACAAAACTCTAAGGCACCTTCAACTCTGACGAACATTCAATAATGCACCTAAACTCTAACCCTAACCTTTCTATGGATCCACTGAGGTGAAATTTATTTTCATTTTGGGTGCGTTTGGATATAGGAAGAAAGAAGAAGAAGAAGAAAGAAGGAAGAAAAAAAATTATAAATAATCCAAACTCTTCACAAAGTTACACACTTCTCAATACTTTTTCCCACTTCTTCCCTTCTTCCCACACCTATCCAAACGGAGCCTTTGTTTTGTCGTTTCCTCTCCTTACCTCATCTGTATTAATTTTTTTTTCTTTTTCCTTTTAATTTTTTATTTCCTTCATTTTTTCTTTTTCTTTATATTTTAGTTTCCGTCATTTTTTTTCATTTGACCCAATCTTTTCAATCATTAATACGTGAATCTTTCCTTTGCTTGAATTCGGTTCCTTCTTCTGGTATCTAATGTTTCATGAACGCTTGTAATTATTGAAAGCTTATTTCTTTAGTTCAGTGGATGGATTTGTTCCTGAAAATAAACAAAAAAAGAAAACGTCGGCTTGTAATTATTGAAAGCTTATCGATTTTAGTTTAGTGTATAAGTATTGGTGATCCAATCTGATCAAATTTAATTTTGCTTTTGCTTACACTTTAATTATTTCCTATATATGTACAGTTAAAAGAGTTAAACACTTTTTTTAGGTTGAGGAAGATCACATTCTTTCCACAGATTGAGACAGAATTATTTAGAAGAACTTCAGCTAGGCGCCTAGACGTGAATTAGTAAAAGAGTTAGTTGTATGTCATTTTTTTATGAATATTTTGTGACAAAACTTAATTACGATATTTGAAAAGTATATTGTCATTTTTTTGTAAGTTCGAAAATATCCTCTTTTTTTTTTTACAGTTATATGAAGTCGAAATGATGGAAATGCATCTGATATATTGAGGAACTAGAAATATATATATATATATATATATATATATATATATATTTGAAGATAAATTGGAGGTCTAAACCATCCAACTTATTTTTAAATTAAATTAAATGTCTATGAAAGACCCCCAGCCGGGTTTCGAACCTTCACTCAATGAGTCAAGGTGCATTGTTTTTTGCCACTAGACCAAGAGCTGGTTCTCGAGGAACTAGCAATATTGGAAATTCATCTTTTTTTCCTTTTTTTTCTATTTTATGTTTTCCAGCAATATATGTTGGAGTTATGTCCTAGAAGTCAATAATTTAATGACTTAAATATTAGTTTATGTTCTGGATGATATATTATCATCTGTTCCTAGGTTTATTATTGACATATTATTCAGGTTGAGGATCTGAATTGTAGATCTCTGTGGATCATTCTTTAGAATGACAATAATAAATCTAAACGGTCCATAATCTTGATAATTAACAAAGGAACATTAATTATCATATAAGATTAGTATGCAAGTTAAGTGATGATTAAGTTCTACAAATCATAGGTAAAGAGTTACCAACTTAATTGCATATGTATATGTTATGGAACATAGTACAGGACTTGACCCAACGAAATAAACATATGGATTGTGTTATGTGTCATTGTTTATTTCGTTATGATTTTGGTTCTAAGTTTGAGATATTTATCTTTTCCACATGAGGATAGGTTCAATAAATACTGTCTACCGCTGATTCCCGATAAGGGCTGCTATACGGACTTTATTTATGTTCTCTTGAATTGTGCGGGGAAAAACTAATCATCAAGAAAACCGTATGTCCCTCATTAATTCACTTAGTGAGCGACGATATCTGTTTGGGCCCCTTGATGGAGTTGGATCGTATGCGCGCAACTAAGCGATCAACTCTAGATCAAGAAACGTATAATCTGCAAGAATGACACATTCCTATCTTGGATTATACGATGATATCGTGAGACATAAGAATCAAAATAGAGAAATATTTTTATTCTCTTATGCAGGATTGAAATATTGTAGCAGTACACTATTTATGCGAATTGGGAATCATAACGTGTTGCTAGATACCGCTTATGATTATTGGAATTAAATAACGATTTAATTCCATGTCCAACGTAGCATAAATCCTCAAAGGGTCACACATAATAAGGTGTTTAACCATACGTGCATTATTTATTTATTTGCAACAGTGAGTATTGCAAAATATGATAAGTTGATTAATTAATTAAATAACGTTATGGACCGTTATAATTAATTAAATCAAATGGATCATATAGAAATAAATTAATGCATTGTCTAATCTCTAAATAATTATTATTAAGTTAATAATTATTTATAAACAACACACTTAATTTAATTAAGTTAATTGGGCTTTAATTTATTGGTAAATTAAATGTCCAATTTAAATAGCAATTGAATGGGCCTTTAATTATTTGAATTGAGGCACAAAAGAGAAGAGTTAGTGGCCCATCTAGGCCCACTAATGAGGTCGGCCCTATTATGGTGGTAGGTGGGGTGGCACACTTGTAATTAGTGTGAACTTTGGGCTAGGGTTTGGAGGCTATATAAGGACCCATATGGAGGCTCCTTGGATGGCTCTCTTCTTCCCTTCCTTAGCCGCCACCCCTCTCCCTCTCTTGGCCATGCGCCTCCCTCTCTCTTCCCCACACAATTGCTTATGCGTTGAGCTCTCTCTTCCACAAATTAATTGGTGAATTAATTGAAGAAAGGGAAAGTTTTGGGATCAGACTTGTTATTCTCATCGCTAGCACGATTCGAGAATAACTTGGTTAATACCTTAGTGAACTCGAGGCCAAACATGGAGGAGGCGAAGGAGAGCACCTCGTCGATATCAATGCCTAGGTCGAGCCATCCAATTACGATATTGGATGAGGTATTGATTTTTCCACCTATCTCTTGCGTCGAATGGCTTTGTACTAGATCCTTAATTGCTCTTTGTTTAATTGGATTAATTAAGCGTAATTAGTCACAAAATTAAAATTGAGCGATTTACTAACAATATATGCATGTTCAGGCCTTTGATTTTCAATGTTGGTTTGTGCAGGATCAATTGTCTCAGTTGGTGCAGATAATTGAGACTAGCAAGGGTAACATAGTATTTGCTAGTAAATGAGTTGGAAAGTGTTCTGATTGCATTGATTATGGGATGTAACAAAGCGTGCCATTTTGTTCAAAGTTTAAAAAAGAAGAAATTTTTGTTAGTTCTATTTCAGAAAGTATAAAATGCAAAATAAACTTTATTAGCTCAAGGTTGCAAAATTATTGTCACACCCCAAATCAAAACCGTTCTAGGGAGGACAACCCCCGTCATGTATGCACGCTTAATGGTGCACACGAAAGGCTAAATACAGTTATATCATCACATGCAGTCACAAGAATAAATGTCACATAACCAAAAAGGATAAGTCGGTTTGTTCATACAAGACATAGCTGAAAGAATATTTACACAAATTTACAGATCAAAATTGTTCAGCCAGAGATGTAAACAAAATACATAAAGAGGTGAGTGACTAGTCCAGCTGGGTTTGATCTTTAGATAAAACACCGTCTTCACAATCTATCAAACATGAACCTGCTCCACAAATAACATGTGGGCTGAGTACGCAAATACTCAGTGCAATAACAGGGTAACCAAAGATTCTGGTTAAACTAAAAATAGAACTAAACCATACTTATACACTTTTAAAATCCTATAATTAATACAGAAGCTAAGTGTGATATAAGTGTAATGATAATAATAATCTACCAACTATGACATGCCAAATAAAATTAGAAAAGTATCTGGAGAAACGAATTTTAATATACAAGCTAACTGTAATAATAGTACGAGAATCAAGCACCCTCACTCAGTAGTCAAACATCAGTGTAAAAGAATCCAAAATCACAATCACATCTCACATAAACCATAAAGTCATGGGTTCTGCCTAGATCAACCAGAGTCCTGCAGGAAGTCTCGATGAGCCCCGAAGGCCATCTCCAACCCTGCACCCCCGTCGAGGTGTAGGCAGCGAGTCGCGGTACCGTGCTCCTGAAGAGCGAGATCGAGAGGAAGTCTAATACTGGCAAGCAACCCCAAAGAATCCGATAGAGACAAGTGGGAATACGTACAAATCCTAACAATAATAAATAACTACTAAGTGACCGCAGAACCGCCTAGAAGTCGGTCTGCAGAGTGATCATCAGAAACGCGTTGCTCGAGATCGCTATCATAAGAAGACCACCGGCAATGGCTGAGGTGCAATCTCCCGATAATGGAAATCGCGTGCAAAACGCCCTTATCTCACTCGGTCTCACTATCATGATCCATACCAGATGCAAGTGTTGATTTAGAGCACTTTTGAGTTGATTAATCACTTTATTAATATATATGCTTATCCTATAAATGCAACTAATCTTTTGATTACTAGAATGCTCTTAACTGTTTACTTAATGTTACTTCCATGCTATGCACACATAAATTAAAGATCTAATTCTTAAACTAAAGTTTAAAGAGAATCTAAAGTTTCCACACACCTGGAAAGTCGGGTGTAAAGCTGCTACTCAACTGGAGGGTCAGTGAAGTCCTGCTCAGCCACTCCACCCTCAAAGTCAGCAAATCCGTCCTCTACAGACTCTGAGTAGCCCTGCTGGTCACCTGACCAAACACAGAAGACTAGACTTTAGAAAACAAGGTCTAAGAAACGCTCACTAACGTTCTCTAAATAACCCTCAACTAGTCTAAATAAGTGAGTTGTATTTAAAGTTTTCTGAAAGGTATTCTGTTTTAAAATATATTATTTTAGTTAGAGAAGTATTTTATAAAATTTTGACAGAGTTTCCTTTAAAACAGTTTGTGAAGGAAGTCGTTTTTAGACGAGTTCCTACAGTCCATTCTACACGTTTAAGTGGTGTAATAATTAAATTAAGTATTTTAGTTTGGTAATATTTTTAATAGTGTTTTGCTCAAGTATTAAATTCTTTTATTAATTTTTATAACTAATTTCGCTTAAGTAGATTTTAGTAATTAAAATGTATTGATATTTTTTTTATCTTTTTAATAACACAATTTCAAGTGTGATTATAATTAAGATTAGGTTGGAAATAATATAGTGGTAAGTGAATAAAGTTATTCTTAACTAAAGTTAATATAATTCTTAAATAGTTTGTCATAATGATAATATAAATAATAAGTTTGTTATTTTAACGTGTTGGTGTTTTAATGTGTTTGGGATCATACGCATTCGTAAGACTATACTGATGGTAATCCTCTCCCATTTTTAAGTTTGTGTATTAGTCCGATTAATTTAGATATCACTTAATTTATAATTAGTCCCATTTTTAAGTTAACCGTATTAATCAATTTACTTATATATAAATGTCAATCCTAAAATTATTAATGGACCTGGCCCAGTCCAACAATTAAAGTCCAGAAATTCTAATTTCAATTTAATAATTCAATTCGGCCCATAAATAGAGCCCAACACAAAAATTCAGAGACAGCCCAGCACAAGGCCGAGCAGGCCAGAGAAAAGCCACGGCCTAGGTGGGAATAAGGGGCCCAGCCTGCGAGCCTAGTGGATCGGGTTCCAGCGAGTGAGTGGGTTTCGGGGATCAAATCCGAACCCACGTATAAAAATCCAGATCCGATATTTCTCTTCAGATCCGACCCGCTAGTTCAACCATTTTACAAACAAGTCCTCAGATCTATTTTATTTACTTTAGAATTTCATTTAAGTCCTTAATAACAGTTTTATTTATAAACTAGTCCAAATCCAGTTCAAAGATTTTTATAGAATAGTCCCTGACACCAGAAACTATCACAAACGAGTCCCTGGACTCATACCAGAATGCAAACAGAGAGGCATATGGCTGGTACCAAGCCTGTACCAGCTTGATAACCAAGCCGAGAGCAACATTCAACACAAACCAACCATCACAGATTCAAATAGAGGCAAGTAACGCCTCAAAACTCAATGCATGGCCTCAGCCAGCACATAAACAGATCATAAGAGATTTAATCACAGTCCATCTAGTCCTAAACAGTTCATAGCTCAACAAGCCATCCAAACAAGCATCACAACAGATCAAGTGAGGCTAAACCGAGTCACAGAAACAAGCACAAATCAACACAAAAGCAATGCACACACTGCATGCATTCGATTCCACAAGCATGCAACAGATCAGTTCAATTCACAGCATGCCTCAACACACAATCAAGCAAAACAGACCAACTCAGAGGCTATGCACACTTTCACATCAATATAATCAAGCAAGTTCACAGTTCAATCGACTCAATTCAAGTGCATGCCTTAGCAATCAAACACAACACAACAGAAAGAGAGAGGGGAAGTAGTCAAACCGAGATGGCAAGATAAAAGGAAGGAAAGAGGGAGAGTGGTGCTCAGCCTGCTGTCGCCTAAGTCACCTCATCTCCGATCAGCCACCACTGCTGGCTTCGTCGCCACCGCCAGCCGCAGTTGTCACCAGAACAAGAGGAGAGAGGTGCCTAGGGTTTAGTCACGGCAGTAAGGGGGAGAGGCAGTGGGAGAGAGGAGTATGCATCAAGGGGGAAATAGAGAGGCTGGAAGAGGCAAGAGAGTGAAGCAGATGCCTTAATAGGCGAGAGAGAGAGAGAGAGAGAGAGAGAGAGAGAGAGAGAGGGTCCAGGATGGTTTCAAGCTGATTGGGTGAGAGAGAGGGGGTGTCAGTGGGGTCTTGCTGCCATTGGCGAGAGAGAGAGAGAGAAAGATGAGGAGAGAGGGGGGTCCCTGTTGATTTATCGAGAGATGAGAGGAGGGCGGAAAAGAGAAGAGAGGTGTGGGGCCGTGCCTTCGTTGGCCAGGTGAAAGAGAGGGAAAGAGTGGGCTGGTGGGTTCCGCCATTGGCGACAGGGGGGAGAGAGAGAGGCGACGAGCGGATTCGTCGAAGGAGGAGGGGTCGAGTGGGGACGAAAAATTATGTCGGAGAGAGAGAGAGAAAGGAGAGGAGAAGGAGGGGAGAGGAGATAAGGAGATAGAAGAGGAGATGATCCAACGGTTCAGAAAATTTCAGAGAAAATCAATTTGATTGGACGGTCCAGAGCAGAGGAAATCAATTGAAATTTGTAATCTGATTTATTTGATCAGTGAAACTCAGTTTTTAATCTAGTTTTAACCCACATAAATTCTATGAATCTAATGTTTGAATTTTTTTTCCTTTTGAAACTAGATTAATTCATGATTTCTAAGAATTTCTCTGTTATACTCAGATCAGTCATTAATTTCAATAAATTTTAATTTTCAGAAATTAACTATCAATTTTAAAGTTAACTTTTATTTTATAATTTTACGTTTTTTCACAGTTATAATTTGTTCCTTTTTATTAGCGGATCAAATTACGTAACTTTTTATGACTGTAATGAGTTATTTTGAATTATGTGGTTAAATATGAACGTAATTATATTGTCAATGGCATAAATGATAAAACTAATTATTGTAAATAACTATTAACAAACTAAACTATAAAGTTGGAAATAATACTCACAATCAAATTTAAACTATATCCTACTCGTTCGAGAATAGTACGCAAGAATTAGGTTGATATGCATATAAATAACATGAAATTTTTTAAAACTAGTTCTCGGTGTGGTGGCACAAAAGAAGACTTTTTTATTCTAGATAAAAGTAGTTCGTGTCAACACAACACGATACGAGACTCTAATACGATCGTGTTTGACATGACATGACACGACACGCAAGATTGGAGAACAATATTTACAGATATTATAATAATAATAATAATAACGACAAAAAATTAAATTTGTAAAATTATAACAATAGATGACAAAAACAAAAAGCAAAACGACAAAAACTATATAAAAAACAAAACAAAACTTTGAATTCTTGGATCGTTGTTCCAAACGACGATCCAGTGTTGGATCGTCATTTGGAATGACGATCCAAGGGTTCATACCATTCGTCGTTCCAAACGACGATCCAGCAACGTTAGTATTAAAATTTCGAAAATTTTTTTGTTATTATCAAAATTTAGATAAACAGTAACGTTACTATTAATTTTTTCGGGGCCTGGAGGGTACCTAACTTGAGTTTTGTTGCCTATAGACTTCAACCCTTCTCGTCTCAAAACTCAAATTGTCAATTTACAAATTAATGGGCCTTTGGGCCTAAACCACAAACCCGAACTTACATTGCTCGCTAAACCCCAGATCGGAGTCGCCGTTGACGAACACGCACTATCACTAACAACTCAAAGAGGAGAGGAGGCAAAGCGATCTTTAAGAGAGAAAATCAAGGCAAGGAACATGAGTGGGAGTGCGTTTAACGCGTTCAAGGCAAGGGTTCCGGTGGAGTGGAGCCCCAATCTGTACATCACCCTCGTCAGAGGACTGCCCGGGACGCGGCGGCTCCATCGGCGGACGCTGGAGGCGATGCGCCTCCGCGTGTGCAACCGTACCGTTGTCCATCGCACCACCCCTTCGCTCCTCGGCATGCTCAACCAGGTCCCACCTACTCTTGCTCTTGTTTATCTTCATTTCATTTCTGTCGTTTTATTTTACTGTTTGGTTTTTGTTGTGTGCTGTCTGAGTTCATTGGACTTCTGTAGATTTGAGGAATTGGAGGAGTTAAGTACCTTAGATGTAGAATAAATAGAGTACACATTGGTGGAATTGACCAGGAATATGGAGGTGTAATTAGAGAATGAGATGATATTGGAGATGGTTATCAGCCCTTAAATAGGGACTCTTATGCTTGAACCGTTGAGTGCGAGCCTGGAGATGAAATCCCACAAATTTTTTTTTTTTTGTTTGGACTCTACTGAGAATAATTTATAAGGGATGATGAGTTGATGACTAATTAAATGTTTCAATTCCAACAATATCAATAATTTGTTGCTTAGGTATCTGTTATTTGGGAACCCGCTACTGTAAAAATGTAAGCCTTTTAATTTCTTCTGTTATACTGAAGTACAATTCAGGTAGAGAGAGAAATTTGAAGATACAAGAGATTCTCAGTTGGTGATTTCCTGAGATGGATAGCATAAGAGGGTTCTGATTGAGTTACACTATCTAATTATTTAGGAGGCTATGTCATTCTTTTTCTTTTTCTTTTTCCTTTTTCTTGGTTTTGGGTTTGATGCTGGTTATCATTGAGTTTGGGTCATTTCCGAGTTTGCCAGTTAACACCTCTCACTTGTTCAGGTACAGACTGGATAAGATATTTCTCCAATTTTGGGCATGTCAGGCCTGATTCTTTGGTTTTATAGTTATCCTGATAATGTTGGCTTTATTGGACCATCTGATGATTTGGTACCATTCAAAAGGTTTCAAACCCAATTTAGGTCTTCAGAGTTTATTGATTCTCCTATTTTGTGTTCCTGTATAAGTGTAGTTTCAGTTCTCATCAATACTTATCAAGGCCCATCCAGTTGATATTGGAATAGCAATTATGACAAGTTGCATCAAGTTCTGATACTTTATATAAAATGCAAACATTTCTTTTGCCTCTTCTCCTCTCCTAGGAGAATAAAGAGGATGTTTTCTAATTTTCTAGAGATACGTCTTGTGGATTACAGGTGAAGAGATTGGTGGTTGTGGAGACAGAGGAGATGTACAATGCAAGAAAACAACAGGAGGAGCAACACAAGGCACTACGCCCTCCTATTGTAGTTTCACATCATCCCGTTAACGTTCAGGCTGCTAATTCTGATTCTGGCAAACCTTGACGGTAATATGGTATGTTTTCATTTCCTTCTTGTCAGTTACCACTAATATTTTGTTAGGCTTCAGCAAGACGATTAGAAACTGGATACGGGTGATAGTGAGGTTTGTTGCTTCTAGTAAGTGTTTGTTAACATTACTGGAAGAAAGAGGAATTTATTGCCATCTTTTGTCTCTTAAATTCTTATTATGTTTGGTTAAACTTGTGCTGACCACAACACGAGTACATTTCATAAACATGATCCCTTAGATATATGAACATGATACCATTGTACTGTGACTATCTTCTATAAACATAATATTTATGCTAAATAAAGTATACTATACTTGTATCTAACCCTTTTCTCTTGTGTACTCTGAATTTTGAAAACTAATAAAACAAATTAATATTTGCACTTTTTTTGGTTGTATGTGTAACCTACAGTTTTCAGTTAGCTTATCCAATTCCCTGCAAGAAGAGCTTGGCTCATGTAAAAGAACTATTAGCCACATTCTGTTTCTAATAACTATAGATAACAAAAGTTGCTAGTAACTGGGTGCCTGTTTCATGTTATTAAAAACTATTTATACAAATCTAGGAGAATGCAATCATATGTTAGTTGCAGTTTAAGCATGGTTGCTTATCAAATATAAGTTTAAAAACAGTTGGGCCAGAAATTTTATTTTTGTAATAATGAAGAAGAGTGGAGATTGGCGACAAAATGAGAGTTAAGATAAGGTGACAGAAGGAGAGAGAGTTACAGTAATTTGAGTGGGAGAAAACCAGTGGCAAAGAAGTCAGGTGAGTAACACTAAAAAGAATTGTGAATTACGGGGACTATATTACATAGTTTGGACCTTATATACATTCATTAATTAAACCTGATATTTAAAAAAAAAAAAAATCAAATATGATTATATCCTGAATTTTGGTTTATGGTTTGTGCATTTTGCCACTTCTTTGATCACATTATCACTTCTAAATTGCACATTATCGCATTATCGGCCGTTTTCCAAAATGACATACATCTGGCAGTTTTTAACTGACTTGCATCTTGTGTTGTGCGAAGGCTCAGGAAAGCTACTAAGCCTGTTTTGTCACCATTATTTAAAACCTCAGTTATGAAACTTCTGTTGTCATTTAATTTTGAGAGAACTTGATTAATTTCTTAACTTTATCATGGTAATGTATTTCAGGGAATGGGATCATTTTTTGTAGCTGCTAGACCTAATAATATCTCTTGTATCATCAGCGTGGAAGTCTATAAATATGTTGAAGAATCAGACTTTCAGAATTTATGCACAATTGATGGTTTCTCTGAGCTGCTTCATGATACAGCTTTGCACAAATCAGGCTTCACATAATTTCGTAATATGTGTTTCTTTGGTGATGTTTAGACATTTTTAAATTTTTTATCTCATTTGCCAAAAGTGGACTTTTATTCAACATAGTATAATGGATCTAAGCAAGCAAATTATATATGAAGTTTAACATGGTTGCGTGCTTGGGTATAAAACACAGGTTTACTGAGTTGAGCATGCTAATTTATAACGAACATGTTTTCCACAAATCAACAAAAATTTAGCATAATATTTGCCAAATGTCAATTACAAAAAATGAAGAGAAATTACCACTGTAAAGTGCTCATGATATGCATCAGAGACACGAGTAAATTGTGCTCAAGCGGGTTTGGATATCTTGGCTTGAAGGCTCAGATTGTAAGTTGTAAGTTGACTTATGTTGTAGTTGGAACTGATACAAAACTCTTCTAGCATTGTTGTAACTCAATTTTCAAACTGATTTCATGGTGCTATTCTAGCGTGAAATTTTAGCCATCATATCTTCTAAGTTCCGATTATAAATCGCATAAATTTTTTCTGTTGAGTTTTCTTAAACATCTTACTGAACTCTTAATAAACAAAGAAACTCAAACATACACAAATGCCAATCACCACGCAAGATCAAGGATTCGACAATTTGAATATCACATAATCACACAGAAACTCAAGCTCATGGGCCGCTTTTATTTTATCATCTTCAACTAATCGAATTCATAACAGCCTCAAACAAATAGGCTGTGAATATAAAGCAACGCTAAATTTTTTTCTTCTAACAAAGCAACGCTATGTTTTTGTCTACATTGGTCGAATTTCACATACTACTGTTTTTCCCTTGTGAATTTGACCGCAGGTGGGTATAAATCTGAGACTACCTCAAAATGCTTACTGTCGGATAAATTATCACCCGTCCCGTGGTAGCGTTGCTTTGCCACCAGGGGAAGATCCAGAAAATTTTTTAACCCAGACACAATTATAATATAATAAAATTTAATAAATAAAGTCATTCTAAACATATATAATTGAAATATTATAAAATACATCATCTTTTTCATAAATCTAGTCATTTTTTCATGATCTTTACTTCTCTATCAATCACCTAAAACACAAAAAAAAAAACACATTATTTTTAGACATGTTCAATATTTTCTAAATCTTAGTCCAGGCACTAGGATTTTTTAACCTCGAGCACTTATCAAATTCTACTATCTAGATCCTTAATTTTCCAAAAAAAAAAAAAAGAATCCAGACAAGTGCCTGGGTTATCTTGTATTTAGATCCGCCACTGTTTGCCACTAGACCAAGAGATGGTTCAGATTCCGAACTGGTTAAAGGGTTATACTATTCAAATCCTAACCATTTTAATAGAGAATCAAAGTTGAGTTTTTGCCTCCTTTGAAGAGCCGCTATTCTAAATTTACGTAGAAAATATGTTTGAGGTTGCAACCTAACCATTTTAATAGAGAATCTAAGTTGAGTTTTGCCTCCTTTGAAGAGCCGCTATTCAAAATTTACGTAGAAAAAATGTTTGAGGTTGCAACCCTTATCTCAGAACATGATAGTCCAATATAGCTAGTTACTGACTTCGTCATTTATTTAAGGCTGTTATCCACAACCCAATTTTGGAAATTAACCTGGATGAAGAAAAATATGCACCTGCTCCAGAAATTTTATGGAGAGGGAGGTTAGATGAGCCTAGGTAAGTTTTACACCTCCAACTAACTAATTTCATGACTCACGCTGATTTTGGGGTGAACTTGGATTAATAGATCAATTGACAAAAATGCCCCTTATAAATTAATGATTATGAAGAATACAAGAGCAAAATAGTCCAATTCATGTCGCTCTTTTTTCTTATACTGATTGTGGACTTGGAGGAGTAAATCTTTAATGTTATCTAACTTAATCTAGCCTTCTCTTGTCTCCCTTCTCCTCATCCTCTTCATTGCATTCTAGAGCACAGCCTAAAAAGTAGCGGTTGATTTTTTGCTGGTCACGAAAAATAGATAAAATCTCTATTGATTGTGATATGCCTCTCTAAATGAATTCCTTAATTCATTAAAAAATCAAACCTTACCTAAAAGAAAAAGAAAAGGCAAACTTAATTGCCCTCAATATTTTAATAAAATGGTCAAAAGTTACCTATATTGACCTCACTCGTATATGTTCTTCCTCTGTAACTATTAATTTATAATTAATTAATTATTAAATATTGCAAATTGTTGCAAAACGTTTATCCCGGTATTATCTATTTAAACATGTCTAAGTTTGTATTTGACTAGTCAAACTCAACAAAAGGTTACAAGTCAAACCTTCGTCTTAGAGCAAAAGGAAATATGAAGCTGAAATGTCAAATAAGCATTTTAAAGGGTCAGTGAATGTACGGTCAGCCCATTTTTCTACGAAAACTTGATGTGATGTGGCCGATTTGATGTCAGCTTCTCACCAAATTAAAATAGGGTGTGTTTGGATGAGCCGGGAATAGAAAATAGAAATAAAAAATTTCAGTTTGTGTGCTTATTCTTATTCCTTATTCTTATACTATGGTTTTGTTAGTATAGGAATAAGGGCCCTTATTCCTTATTTTTGTGTTGTTTGGGTTGCACAAGAATAAGAATAAATACGTAAACCGAAATTTCTTATTCTTATTCCCTATTCCCGACCTTTCCAAACACACCCTATAAAGAATTTGCTGCACTGCAACAAACCAATGCTGCTAAAGAACATAATTAGAGCAAGCTCTTGGGAATTCTGCAAATCCTCAAGTAATTACGACCCTTTTTTTTTAACAAAAAAAATAACTATCCTTCATACTTCTCTGCATGGCTTTAAAAGTTTGGATGGAACAAAAGGAATATTACTATACTACTACTAATAATAATAAATTAATTCGTTATACGCATGTAGCTTTTGCCACTAAAATGAAATTTAAAAAAAAAAAAAGATAAACGAACTAGCAAGAGGATGAAAAATTAACCTTTATGATTTTAATCCAAAAAATTGTTTAACTTCCACTTTGTATCTTTGCATATATTCATGATGTTATTAGCTCGTTAATGTTGTAACTTGCGACTTATTGCTGGATAATTTTCCGCACTAAATAGTGCTCTTGACGATACAAGGAGAGGCGATAATATTTAATTTTTGCTCGTTTACAAACAAATCTTTGATCTCAGGAATTAAAAGTTACGGTATATATATAATTGACAACATTTTGTTAAATAATTATGTGATATTGTGAATTTCGAGGGGTATATATGCAAGGAATTTCTTTTCGATCTGTTGTGTAAAAAACCATATTTTAATCTGGATACATACGTAGCAAATCCACCGACCTTTTGAAATTTCAATCCATCGGTAATAAATTAATTTCACATATATGGCTATTGCTTTTGCAAAAAGCTAGGTGAGACCCACAACAACGATAATCTGACTTGCGCGCGAAATTATTCTTACCATCAACAAACATTTCATATATTTTTTGTGGTGTCCTTTTAACTAAATTAACATAATTAATTAATTAAAAGGCAATAAACACATGAACCTTATACGTATGGTTAAACAGGAGAGACTGGCTGGTGACTCGGTTATTCAATTGGGAAGAAAGCAAATACATGCACCATTTTATAAGCATTGGATTAATAATGCATATATAATTTATACCGTCAATGATAAATTTAAGCTAATTTATGTCATGTAAGAGTATTGAAATGGAAATCAAATTAAAATCTATAAATAAATTTGCATGTCGTATGTTCAAAATTAATTAAGTGCTAAGGAATAACAGAAAAAACAAATTCATTGGAAACTTTTGATTTTTTTTTTAGGCACCTCTCGTAATATTGTAGAACGCAGGTGCATCTCAAATAATAAAGTACCAAGATAAATTATATATACATTCTAAGATCAGCTACATTTTTTTATTTTACCGAGTTTAATCAATTATATATAAAAGAAAATATTAAAGATAAAAAACTTAAGGGTAATGATATATATAAGTATGCATAGGGTGCATATATTATGCATGAAGCAATTATGGAATTTTACGCATGTTTTACTAGTATAAATCATTAAGTTATCATTAACAGAAGTTCAACAGATATATAGTTACCAGATTAATATGACTTTTAAGTAATATTTACAAACTTGACATAAATTCAAGTTATGGATTTTAATACTTACATATCTTACGCTATTCCAACTTATATATCATGCATATTCTGCATGTAAGTATATATATATATTGAGTTTAGCTATGGTGAGATGCATCACAAAAAAACTTCCGTGAGATGCGATCAACATTCATGAATCTAGTTCAAAATGATCGATCCAAACCATCTAAATTTTACATTTTTTCAAAATTTTTAAAATTTTTTTTGAACTTTTAGAAAATCATTAATCTAATTAGTTCTGTACCGTTCAAAATTGTCATTTTTAAAAATAAAAAAATACTTACAAATTCTGAAAAAAATGTAAAATTTGGTCAGCAAGAAGATTTCAATAGCGAGACCATATTGTACGGTTTGGATCGATCATTTTGAACTAGATTCATGAGTTTTGATCGCATCTCACGGAAGGTTTTTTGTGATGCATCTCACCATAGCTAAACTCTATATATAGTTGCTCATAATCGATAATAAAATATCACTTCAAATTACCTTCATTTTGTATGGTAAATATTTCCTATACTTATGTAACAACCACCAGCTTTTAGTACAATTAATTTGTAAATATATCAGGTGTGCAAAATTATTTGAATGCAAATATGCAATTGATAAACCACTGTTTGCTAAAATAGGGTAAAAGAAAATAACAAAGTATTACTATTGCTCGAAATTAGGTAGAACTGAAAAATCCTTTTAATCAATCTAAAGAAAAAAAAATAACCTGAAGTGGTCAACCCAGCCAATTAAACACATTATCTCATGTGAACAAAAACTTAGAAGCTGGAAAATAAATGATCAAAAACATCTTGCAAGCTAAAATCGGTACTAGTGCATTATGTGCAATCTGTTTTGTGGAGTGGAGACTATTACTGCTCTATTATATTCACAACTTTTTGGCATAGCATGGATTTTTTAAAATAAGAAATACTATTAATTTCTTTTTTTTGGTATACAAGTTTAAAAACACGCGCATTACATCTTAAATTTCGATTTAAATCCTGCTAAGATTTTAAAGCCAGAGCGAAACGCTTTAGATTCCCCAGGAAACGTTGCCAATTGGCTGTTCTAAACACTGTGGCACCTTAGTACCAGAGCTGGCTTCTCAAATGTAAGGAGTGAGGAAAAAAATAAATTGGATATCTAACCATATATTACTAAACCCAATGCGAATCTATATCTTAGTTGCAGTCTTGCAGAAATATTTTGTTAACTAATGAATCCATATAGTTCATAGACTAATCGTTTGATGGAATATTCCCCAGACAAGACACGCTTCTTCCGGCACAGCTAAGACTTTTAGATCAGCCAATCCCGTCTTTCCATCCTCGCTCTTGTTCTGTGATTACCTCTTATTTTATATGCTAATCAATCATAAGCACAGCCTAGATGCATGATTTTTCAATAGTAATAACTTATAAGAAATTATTAATAATACATGCATTGACGTTTTAAATTTTTAATACGGTAGCACATGAGCGCGGTCGCTGATTTGAACAGGAGTACTGTAGACATATTCAAGTTAATTATTTTAGGGTGCGTTTGGATAGGTGTGAGAAGAAGGGAAGAAGGGAAGAAATGGGAAGAAGTATTGGGAAGTGTGTAACTTTGTGAAGAGTTTGGATTGTTTATAATTTTTTGTCTTCCCATCTTCCTTCTTCCTCTTCTTCTTCTCTCATCCAAACGCACCCTTAGACAATCTTCAACCTAAATTTTCTTCAATTCAAATATGAACAGCCACATATCAGGAAAGCAGACAAACCATGTTCTAAATTTGAAAGGGTTAAAAGATGGCTAATATGCACCAGCTATATAATGATTTGCACAAATAATTTTCCCAGAAATAGGAAAGTGCTCCTTTTTTTGCACTAAATAATAAAGCATCTTAATTTTGAAAAATATTTATAAACAATGTTTCCATGCAGACATCTTAAGAAAACTCTACAATAAATTTACCACCCGAAAAAAAGGAGACATGTCTCCAGTTATTTTGGAAACTGTAGGTATCCTTTAGCCATCTAATGCCATGGCTTTGGCCAAGGGATATATACAGTTCCCATTTTGAAGAGAGAGAGAGAGAGAGAGCGCGCAGGTGCGAACAAAATGACATGAATTTTTTTTTTTTTTTTTGGTTTTTGAATGCATTCTGTGAGGCTAAACCAGCGACTTAAAAGGAGAGGAGCAGCTGGACCGCCAGAGCGGTACACTGATGCAGCACTATCAAATAACGAAGTAGAGCCTTCATTGTATAACCAAAAGAAACCCTAAAACAAATATATATATGTGCTCTTCCTTCTATCTCGCATGTACTGTCAACCTCACTTGAAGAATCAAATCTGATCTTGCTTTTCTTTTCTATTTAGTACTGTCAGAACTGGTACATCAGCTTCCCTTGTGGTTTCAATCCATCAACTGGATCATCCTGTATAATGCAACTACTGGTGGGAGTTGCACTGTTACTAGGGGTGTTACACAGTGTGTAATTGCAATTTACCAATTGTTTGATCTCTTCATAATTGTGTTCCAAGGGTGCTTGATGATCACCCCATGACATACCATAGCCTCCTCCTTCCTTAACAATATTCAAATTTTGGGTCCCTCCAGTTCCATAATTATACAAGTAGCTCTCTAAAGAGGCCATATTATCAGATGAGGTGCAACTCTTCTCACTACCAAACATGATCATGTTGCCATCTTCAAGACTTGGTTTAGCCTCATAGTGCAAGTATGAAGGACACTGTAGGGTAGAAGTGGCTAAAGAGTTGAACTGATCAAATGCTCTACTTAGTTGTGGCAGCTGGAGAGGAGGAAAGTGGAGTTGCTGCTGGTGCAGTTGCTGGTATTGGAGCTGTTGTTGGCTATGGTTTCTCTTGTTAAGGTTTGGAGTGCTGCCTAGGAGTTTCTTCTTCAGCTTTGTGTTCCAGTAGTTCTTTATGTCGTTATCTGTTCTGCCTTGCAGCTGGGAGGCTATAATAGACCACCTGTAGTCAAAGAAGCAAAGAGTTTATTTAGAGAGATGTTTTGGTGACCAAACAGATCAACAAAACGAAACAGAACAAAATAGTCCTTTTAAATTTTAATCTTTCATTTATAGTGATATATATTTTTTGTGGTAGGATTTTCTGATTAGATGGATGATGAGATAGCTAAACATAAGAAAAGTCATGACTAGTTTCATTATTGTTGATAATTTTTTGTTTCTATTGGTATTAGCTTGGTAACTTGATCAGTATATATATACACAGACAAAGTTATGGACATAAACCATAGAATGTTTCATTCCAAAAGGAAGCTTTCAAGTGGTGATAATAGACGTATATGTTGTTGACGCGGATGGCTCATGTAAAAATATTTCCTCATTTTTTTCTTGGTTAAGCTAGCACTATCGATCTCTTTAATCAAAACATATATAGAAAGAGAGATTACTAAAAATGCACTTTTATTTACACAAGTGAGAAAGAAACAAAGTTGGGCTTTAGATTAGATGCATTTAGATTAGACTTCTAGATCAATTCATAGTTATACCTTATGATCATTTCGCATTAATTTCTTTTATTCCATAAAAGGACTATAAAACCGCACAAAGCCTAGTTATGATCCTATATAGGAATAGGATCTTATATATTCCCAAAAACAAAAAGGCGCAGTAGCTAGAAATTCTTATTACCTGCTTCCAATTGTAGCATACAAGCTGCATATGATCCTATCCTCCTCTTCTGTAAATTCTCCATGCTTTATGTTAGGCCTCAAATAGTTCAACCATCTCAGCCTACAGCTCTTCCCACATCTCTTCAGTCCTATATATCCATAATCAAAGAATAGGCAAAGGTATGAATATCAGCCCACCTAATTTAGTTATCTCCATTTGTTTCATTGTTTATTTTTTTATGAAACTGTGAAAGATTTCTAAAATTGTTGTAAGGTAGAGGACCATCGATCAGAGTAGACATGAAAAGTTGAGTAAGAAAATTAGATGTCCAAAAAAAGGTTAATAACAAGTCATAATATACTAGAGTTTCATCAAATAATAAATTTACAAGCCTATGGTATTCATTTTGAAAAGAAAAACATTTTCTTAGATAAAATGAAAGAAACCATGCATCTTTTTACCTGCTTTTTGAGGGAGAGCAATCCAATTTCCACCAGTACCATATTTCTCAATGAAATCTTTGAGCTTAGCATCCTCTTCAGGAGACCAAGGCCCCTTTTTGACATTAGCCTTGTCACAACAAGGAGCTCTCCCCATCTCTTCAAAGAAAAAGTAACAAACCAACCCCTTACCAAATCCTAGTTCTATCTCTTGTCCTTTGTGTGGAGGTCGTGACAAAGATAAATTTGATGGTGGTCGACTGTTCTTTCTCTCTCTGTCTCTCTTTTCTTTACTAATGGACACAAACTTTTAGGAGATATAGCACAGAATGCAAGAGAGAGAAAGGCAGAGAAAAGATGTGACTATTAATATTTATATATATAGCTATAGCCTATAGGGGGAAGGCTAGGGTGGCAAGAAGTCAAAGGAGGGGCTGTCTGGTTTCCATCACTTCCTCCAATCTTACTGGCTCAACCTCTCAAATCTCTGCGCCAGGAAGGAAAGAGTGAAAAGTTAAAACTTAGCGAAGTTGTTGTTATTATCTCATCTCGATCAGTTCTGATAAAACAAAAACGTGTTAGGGTGAGGTGGCAATGACTAATGTGTTGTTGGTGTGATCATTGATCAATGTAATAAATGAGATCAAGGCAGTGAGTGGTAAGTGATACTGATATGAATCCTGAACGCTCATCACAGAGCTTTTTGAACTCAAGCAAAAATAGGGAAAATTCTTGGTCCTACTTAACATTATTCATTCAATCAGAATTTTTTTTTTTTTTGAATAATAGGAAAACTCATTTTTGTTTATAATAAATTTATTCTCTTATTTCCTTCTTCCCAAATGGAATTCAAACGGAGCCATAATGAATTCGGGTCTGGAGAACAGGAATTGGAATATCAGTCGCACCGTGTGGCTTCTTCATAATGGCATGCATAACATGTTAAATTTAAAAAATTAAAATGGTTCGTCCCAATCGACCAATCCCCGGCCATTCGATGGTTGGATGCTCAATGCACCATGTGACAGTCCATATGGGGTACAGAGGATCCGACTTCCTGTGTTGGGACCCATTAATATTTTTCTCTCTCTATATATATATTGTAAATTCGTTATTGGGTTGGATCATGGTCGAACTGATCCGATCTACATGATTAAAAATAGAAAAAGTCATATATAAATAAATAGTAGGCATTATATATATTTAACTTTCATATAATATTTCATCAAGGAATTAAATATGAACCATTGTAAATTTCAATTCTCGTGATGAACTGTTAAATTTGGTTCAGATTTGATTATATATCAGTTTCTATACGAATGATTTATATACAATAGATTTCAAATACTGAATTTTAAAATTAAGAATTATTTTTAATAATTAACACCTTGATAATAGTAATTTAAATTTTAATTATGATGTTAAAACATAATTTATACTTTATATTAACATGCACATAAATAAATGATGAGGTTTGATACAAATTTTATTGTACATGGAAAGATTTAAATTTTGCAACGGGCAATAGATAATGACCTCTGTGGGAATATTAAGTAAGATTCAACTTGTATGAACTTTGATACATAACTAAATAATATATTCATAATTAATTTAAAATTCTGAAATCAATTTCTATAAATTAAAATTAAATTAAGTTCGATAATTAATAGACTTTGATGTTAGCTTACTATTTTAATTGTGGTGATCTTTATGGTGCTAGCTAGCTCTGGTTGTTACTGTTATTATTTGTTTTTTCCTTATTATAAGAACAACAATGTCTTAGTCGATTGTACAATTATCGTTGCTACTTGCATGCTAGTTATTATTATTTTCAGCAATACATACCAAAATTTTAAAATTACAAATTAAAATTACGGTTCGGGTTTATTAACGGGTCCTCAATATATATCTTCACTACTTCATGTCTACTTTCTTTTTTTTTGTGGAAAGAGTCTCCCTCTTGATTTATCAAGCCCAGGAATGATTTGCCAAGAAGACGATGGAGTGAAGACTGAGTTAAGGCCATGGGAGTGTAGCCTACACAAAATAGGTGACGTACACTAGGCTAACCCTATGTCTAAGGTACGAAACAAAAGGTGGTGACTGAGACTATGCACCTCGTGTATAAATACTCTGCTATACTGCTTCATATATACGTACAAGCAGACCTGATGTACTATGTTGACACTTTCCTTAATTAATTTCTCACTTTTTTCTTTGAGAAAGAAGATGTGTACAGTTGCAAGTACGAAAAGTTGTTACATATGTATAAAACAAAATCCTGTTTAATTGCTAGCGATCACTGCACAAAGAGGCAAGCTACAGATATTTCCGATCCAAACACGTGCAGGTAAACAGTACTACCTTTTGCTGTTATAATTTCTTTATGTACCACCCTCAGGGCTCAGAGAATCCCATCAGATAAAATATCTAATTAGGAACTGTAATATTACGCATTTTTCAAAGATTTTACTGAGGGCTCTTAAAGGGTCTGTGTGAAGGGTGAATAGTTACAATTTTTATTGAGAAAGTTTAATATCCACCACAGTGTACAGGGAGTTCTATGTACCGTGAATTTTTTGAGATATTTTTGTAAATTAACAAATCTAATCGACATATTGAAATCTCATAGCAAACCAAAATTTATAATTTTGAGATTTTATTACTATTTTTTCGATTTTTTAAAAATCTGTCATTTTTGGAATGTTGTAAATATTAGTTTGTTTTAAAAAATGAATGGTTTTAAAAAAAATTCGAAAAAAATAGTAATAAAATCTAAAAAATTGTAAAATTTGGTTTGCTATGAGATTTCAATATGTAGATTAGATTGGTTATATCAGATTTTTCAATTTACAAAAATACCTCTGGAAAAAATCCGCAGTGCATAGAAAGTTCTATGCACTATATGGTGCATATTAAACTTTCTCATTTTTATTTGGACAATAAAATTTAAAATTTATTTTCAAAGATTTATTTTATACTTAGTACTGCTGCACTTGAACATGTTGCAAAATTACAAATTATTAATGGTGAGACATTATAAAATTAATTTATAACATAGTAATTTACGAAGGTGTGCTTTCAAGATGTTATTTTTACTTTTCATAATATTATATATTTTATGCCGTATATAGGTGAATAAAAAAAATCGACGATTAAAATACAAATCATGACTTAGCATGTCCTTAGACATAGATCGTGTTGTTGTAACTAAAAAATTTTTCGATTGCAATTTTGAAAAATTAGAAATTATATTCAAATTAGCACTAAAATTGGGTTGTGATGTAAATAATCAAGGGGCCGTTTGGATGGGGGTAGGAATTTGAAAAAATTGCAATTCCTAAAAATAAATTTATTGGAAAGCTAGTGTGTAACTTTGTGAAGAGTTTGGATTGTTTATAATATATTTGACATATAAAATGTCCGGAATTACAAATTCCGGCCCATCCAAACGGGCCCAGAAGAAGAAATTTTTTTGCATTGAAATAAGAGAATAAACATTTTTCATGTATATTGTTCGGATCCTCTCTGCTGTGTAATGATCGTCTGACCTGTTTTGACTGTTTCTTTCATAGTCATAAGATATATGATACTATAATCCACGGAGGCTGTAAGTTCAGCTGCAATTGGAAGTATTGTATCTAGATACCACGAAATTACGTTCCATTAACCTCTGATTCAACGTTTTATTTTTATTTAGATCCCTTCAATTTAGAATTGTCGATTATATTTTCAAACTAGATTGGCTTTGTTATTATTAAATAAATTTACCTTTCTACCATGTCTAGATTCATTGTTGTAGCTATGCCGATAGCTACACTTTTAGCTGTATATATATATTTATATGTTTTCTGCCGTTATTTAGTGCCTAATTATCCATGACAATCCTTGTTGTAAGATTAATGATGGAGAACAGGAGAAGCGGTGATGGTGACAAGTACAATATGATATGACATTCTTAAGCATTGTTGACTCGAATCTTAGCATTTGCTCAATTGTGTAATTAACTAATTGAGTGCCAGCTAGCTTTTGAATTAAAAATACGTAATCGACCAAGAAGTGTCAATTTTGTTTAATAATTAATTTCCCCAAAAATAAACAATTTTTTCAATTACCCAATGCATGTGAACTAAACCAAGTTGCCAATTGTTTTGGGGCCTTGCTCTTTTCGTTGTCAAATTAGTATATTCCTAGTTATATAAAACTCAATCCAAGATCAAATATGCGAGGCATTGAATTAAATGAACTGTTAATTATTTTTAGTTATCACCCTACAAGCTAGCTTAGAGATTTAAAGAGGTTAAGTCTCAAGTCTCAACGGAAACTGTTGCTATCTTCAGATTTTGTGGTAGCAATTAATCTAGTTCTTGGTAGGGTTTGATTTCACTCATGATGAAATTGCTTGAGCCTATATGTCACTTATGATGCGCGCGGTTGCTTGCGGAACTTTAGGGAGAAGACTTTGTTCTTGTTTCAATATTATTTTTTTGTTTTGTAGTGTAAATTTTTTTTAAACTGTATTGTACTTTTTAACTGTGCTTGTTTCTTCGATTTTTTCTTTTAGAAAATAATAAAAAGACAATATTTAGCCCTTAATTAAAATATTTAAAACAGTGAAACAATCATTTAATGAACGATCTTTTTTTTACCGTATTTTCTAACAAATCAATGGTAAGCCAAGGAAAAGGGTGATTTAGGTTTATGCCACAAAAAAAACTAAAATTAGAGATATATATGCCATCACTAAACGATAAATTATTTCTATGCTATCACTAAATGATAAAATTAAATTTATGCCATTGATAAATTGATATGACCATTCTAACCTTTGAATATGCCACTATTAAATATTAAAATTAGAAATATACTACTATAAAATTAGAAATTAGAAATCTGTAATTGTAAAAGAAAAAAATAGTTTTATACTAAAAAAACTCTATTATTGAGGAGAGGCCGAATAAATAAAAAATTCATAACATCACTTAATTAAAGAAGAACGGACCTTCACGATTAATCTCTTTGTTTAAAGAAAATTCGACCCAAATTAGTTCAATTGGAGAGAAACTAGCTAAGGAATCGCGCTCCGCGCGATGAAAGCCAGGCTCCATTTGATTTCCTAGGATAGTAATAGAGGCGTTTTGTGCATGTTTATATCTTGCAGTGTGTCCTGAGCATTGAAGGCCATGTTTTGGAACTTGAAGTTGTTTCAAGATATACAGGTCTAGAATTAATGGAGATGGTGGAAATTATCTCCTTAGGTTTTTCAAAGCTGAACAGTTCGATTGGAGATACAGTTCTATAATAATATCATAGTGTCGGATTGATATCAGTTTACAAATACAAAATATGGACACAATAGGCCATCATAGATGTCCAACTGTATATGGCTTATTTTGATCTTTTTTTTTAGAGCAGTGGCATGTGCTGCAGTTGAACAACTATGATTCAGCACAAAAGTTATGTGTTTATACTCAGCAAGACAGACATGAAATTTTTATTTTTCCTTAGGTCTACCACAAAAAACACCTGTGCTTCCATATATAAAGAGAACATGTAAGCCAAAATGTTGCATTCTCTGTTGGATGACTACTCCATCAATGCTCAGGACTGCAAAGAATCGAAGGAATCATATATCAGTCATTTATACTTTTGTGCAGGTTTGTATAGCTGAAAGATAATACTTAGATGATAACCGAGAAATATTTGTTGAAGCTTGATTGTTAGTTTAGGATTGGCAGCGTGTTTTTATTTTTTGTTTTAAGCATAAACAAACAACTGGAAATTTTCAAATTGTAGCGAAAATACCTTTCTGGTGTGGCAGGATCGTCTTGTCCTTACACATGGAACGATACGTCTTTGGAGGGTCTGTCTTGATGATTTTGTCCTCACGCTGCAAATGTGTGTCAGAGTGTGGTTGTGAAGAAGAAAACTACACGATAGAAAATAGTAATGTGCGATCAAATACTACAAGACGATGAATAGCCGTCTGCTCGTGCAATTATTATTTTTTTCTTCACTAATGTATTTTTGGAGTTATAATTTTTTTCTTGGTATATTTGTGCCATAGTTTTCTATTGGAAGTGCACCCGCCATCTTTTTACATCTCTAGAGCAGAAAAAAAATTTAGCAGAGCATGAACCATGAACTGAGCAGATTTTTTGTTGTGTGAACAGAGACAAAATTTGAATAAATAACTTTAGTGGAGCTAATCTCTTTTTTTCGTTTCAGTAAGGAAGGAAAGATTTAAGCTTGCTGCTTGGTGTTTTGCGTCGGTACCTCTAATGGAGTGTTGTGTGGCTGTGCTTATAGCTGGTGGCATTCGCAGTTGTCATGGCGGTGTTGTGTTGCTTTTGTGAGCATGCTGTTTGCGAAGAGGCGATGGTGTATCTTCATTACTGAAAGACAAAAGAAGAAATAGGAAGAGAGTGAAAAAATTATTTGTTAAGAACAGGTGTAATAATCATAAGTACAGGTAAATATATCATTTCAGTTGTAAGACACATGAGTGACAACTAAAAACAGACTTAAACAAAAGTTTAAAGAGCATAAATTTGTTATATTACACGGTAAAAGTCTGTGGAACTGCAAGGAGAATAATCCAAACGGAGCTTGAAGACATGTAGACAGACAATAGAGGAGAGGGAAAGAGAGGCATAAAAAAAAAGGAAAAAACATATAATAAGTAAAAGAAAAAACACCTTCAGATATCAAAATAGAAGAAAATAAGAGGAAAAAGTCAAAATGTTACAATAATTTGACTCAGGAAAATAGTTGAAACTTTTTGCTATATAATATTTAATTTTTTATTTATTCTACATAGCACAAAATTCTATGATCATGCGTTTTTTCCTTTTACTTTATGATTGTTGTTGTTGCAGATGACAAATAGGCCTAGTAAAACAATCTAATTTTTTTTTTATACCATGCTTAGTGCATGCTACAATAATAGTAGCGATCATCAATTCATCCACTTTTATCATTTCTATATAGCTTTCTTTGTTTTGAATAAGTTTATCTTCTTAGATAACAGATTAGAAAAGCATCACTGAGCCCTCTCGTCGCAATCTAACAAATTAAAAAAAGCTGGAGATAACAGATAAATTATTACTGTTGCTTTTCATCGGTGAATAATATATCACACAGTTAACATATGCAGAGGGAATCATGAATTACAATAATAATTGACCTGAAATAAAAAAAAGGATCCGCTAGTAGAAAATCTGATAACCATCACGAAAATCACATAAACAACCAATCTAGCATAGAAGAACCAACATACATGCTTTTTATTGGATATTTTCCACATACATCGGACAAAGTCGAAAGTAAGAAACACTCTTACAAAATCAAAGAAAGGAAAGGGAAAAAAAGACAATAACACTCGTACTCACGTCAGTTCTCCCTAGCAAGGCTGGCGCTGCTGGCTAGTCGAGTCGACCATCTATAAGTGAAATGAATGAGCAACTTCTGTAGAAACGGTACTCATCGGAGAGAATACCAGCCAATGTACAGCCATCCACTAAAATTGATGCAACGATTTGACTATATTTTAAAATTAGAAACTTTAGAATAAAGAGTTCAGACCATGCTAGTTTCTTGAATGTAGGTCTCCAACATTACCATCCAGAGTTAAACAATTAGTATTAATCATAGGAAAACAAAACCTGAGCTTCCGCATAGCCTGATTCTTCTTTGTCCTTTTATTTATTTTTTTGAGACAATTCAGAATATTTATGCATTTAGTACTAAGAAGATAAAGTACGGTAACTATGAAAGAAGAATAATTAAGATCAATGCTCACTTTCTGAGTCTGTTGGATTGTGCGCTTTGTACATTAGTACTTCCTCTTTATCTTTGTAGATCATTTCTCGAGCTCACCGTTGCTCTTTGTTTGGCCAGCTAATTCCTGTCATTTTTTGTTTCAGACAAAAAAGAGAAACATTTCTATCATATACGACTGACACAATAGATCAGTATAGAAATTTATAACAATGGAGAACAACACAAAAGATCACTTATTTACTTAACGGTGACATATTTGTAATTTTAATGTTTTACGATGACATTTTTATTTTATAATGGCATATTGAAAAGGGTATAATGGCCAAATTAATTATCCGGTGGCATAAATCTAATTTTATCCTTTAGTGTTGGCATAAAAATAATTTGTCATTTAATGATGGTATTTCTCTAATTTTCGATTTTTTACGGTGGCATAAACCTAATTAATCTCTTTTTTTTTGCCTTGCACAAGATTTTCATTTTTTTTCTTGACTTCTTTTTTTTTTTGCCTTGCTCAAGATTTTCATTTTTTTCTTGACTTCTTTTTTTTTAATTCACAAGAGCAATTTGGGTATTTCGAAATTGTATGACAAGTTTTAGAGTGTCATATCTCTAATTAACTATATTTTAGGATAAATTAATAGTATAAAACTAATTTTGTACAACAAGTTTTAGAGTGTCATATCTCTAATTAACTATATTTTAAGATAAATTAATAGTATAAAACTAATTTCAACCATTTTATATGGCAAAAAATTAATTATAAAAAAATTGGCAATTTTCATGATGGCATATATCTAATTAGTTCTAAGGAGGATGGTAAAAATGTTATGTATAGTACCATATATATATATATATATATATAGAGTTTAGCTACGGTGAGTCGCGACTCACGGACCCTCCGGTGAGTCGCGACCAAAACTCCTAGATCTAGATCAAAATGACCGATCCAAACCGTCCGATATGATCTCCCTATTGAAATCTTCATGCAAACCAAATTTTTTATTTTTTCGAATTTTTTAAGTATTTTTTCGGATTTTTAAAAACTGATGTTTTTTAATGGTTCAGAACCAATTAGATTAACGATTTTTTAAAATTTCAAAAAAATACTTAAAAATTTCGGAAAAAAAAAATTCGGTCTACATGGAGATTTCAATAGGAAGATAATATTGGACGGTTTGGATCGGTCATTTTGATCTAGATCTAGGAGTTTTGGTCGCGACTCACCGGAGGGTCCGTGAGTCGCGACTCACCGTAGCTAAACTATATATATATATATATATATAGAGTTTAGCTACGGTGAGTCGCGACCAATACTCCTAGATCTAGATCAAAATGACTGATCCAAACCGTCTAATATGATCTCCTTATTGAAATCTCCGTGCGAACCAAATTTTTTATTTTTTCGAAATTTTTAAGTATTTTTTTCGGATTTTTAAAAACTGATGTTTTTGAATGGTTCAGAACCAATTAGATTAACGATTTTCTAAAATTTCAAAAAAATACTTCAAAATTTCGAAAAAATGAAAAATTTGGTCTACATGGAGATTTCAATAGGGAGATCATATTGGACGGTTTGGATCGGTCATTTTGATCTAGATCTAGGAGTATTGGTCGCGACTCACCGGAGGGTTCGTGAGTTGCGACTCACCGTAGCTAAACTCTATATATATATATATATATATATATATATATATATATATATATATATATATATATATATATATAATAGCGGAATTGCTTACTACTATCTTCTCTCTTCCATCATTCCCATCATCTTCATCTAGTGCCTACTCAGCGTTACCCACCCTATCTACCATCCAGCGCTTGTCATCCATCCCTTGTCATCTAGTAGATACCCTTCACATCCCTTCCTAGCACGTGCACTTCCCTGCCTCCCCCTTCCACCTCATGCAATTTTATAAAATAATATTAATTATCGTATATTATGATATTAATTGTCCTACAAAATAATACTAATTATCCTAGTTTATGATATTAACTGTCTTTGTATATATTTTAATTGTTTCAGCAAATAATACTAGTTGTCCCACATTTTGATAATAACTGTCCCAGCAAATAACTCAATGTAGGATAGCTCCAAGATGTTCTTTGGTCGAGTTGCATCTTCTTCTATTTTGTTAATATCGTTTGTATTTAATAAAAGATTGAAGTCTGCTTCAACTAAAGAAACCATTGGCATATGGTTGTTAAATAATGAAAACAAAATTATAAGAGATCAAACTAATATCTAGCCAATCATAATAGTATGTCATGGACATATAAAATTTTCATGCATATTTATATCGTGCGCTCAGAAAGAACAAAAAAAGAAAACACACACACATGATAAAAACTCCTTAATTGCATCTAATCAGAAATATGATTGATTGACATGGTCAAAAATTACAACTTCAAGTAAGACCTTTCAGAGACTGTTCATTCTATATATTAGTCATTCTATGTTAGTCAATGATGAGCTGATCATGTAAGTTTTTTTTTTTTTTCCCTACGACTTGCTATTTCATAAGTCCGTTTGATCACTTATATATATTTGAATGCTGTATTTGATTGGACTGATGGCTATTTTAAATAGGATGATAGTTGCGTGTATTTGTAGATACATATAAAACCAAATAGAATCTGCAACTCGGTTTTTAAAATATCATTACTCAGTCCTTTTAAAGTTTTAAAATATAACTAAATTTGTCTATAATATTTTATACAAGATAAATTCATTTTTGAATTTGTAATTGAATCAGATAGATTCTTAATATTATCAAAAATGAAAACTTAAGTAAGTAGTAAGGAAGTTCTTAATTCTCTATTTAAACCAAAAAAAAAGTAGTCACCTAAGATTCAATATACACTTCATACTTAATTTGTGAAGAAACTTTTATTTGGATTTTTATGCATTTAAATCACATTTGATGGCAAGCAAAAGTTACAAACAAAGTGGATGTATTGAAAATAACAAAATCGCGCAAAGAGTATAGAACTTGGATTTTATCTCTTTTCGTATCACAACAGAAAGACTCGACTGAGTAGTAGTCGGTGACATGCTTCTCATCTTCTTCTTCATGCACCTCAGGTCCACACAAAAATTAACCAATTTCTAATTGAATTGTGCTAGTAATTCAATAGAAAATGCCTAATTTTTTGCTTCTCTTCTTCAATTAAATCGCTATTTAATTTTTGAAGCTAATTTCAACTCATGAGACTTACTTAGGAAATGCAATTTGAGCTCTTAAATAGCAACACAAAATTTCCATTTTCTCTTGCAAATTTCGGACTTGGAGGAACGGAGAGAAAGGAGGCACAAAATAGTTATCCTAATTTCTAATTAAGTGGTCTTTGTATAGACCTCCCAACCAAATTCTTTGGGGACCACTTCCCACATGGTGTGGCTGGCCTTAATATGGGCTTCCAAACCCATATTAGTTGATCTTTTAGTTCCTTTTTAATTCTCATTTAATTGCATTTAAAATTTCGCCTAATTCGGTTTATTAAAAAATAGCCCGATTAATTAATATATCTTACATAATTATATTAATTGAATAAAGATATAAATAAATATTATCAAGGGATTAGATTTTACATTGATTAGTTTCATATGATCCCTTGAAATAATTGATCATAATAGTTCAAAACGGTGTATAATTAATTATTTAACTTATCATATTTTGTATTCTTCAATACAAATAAACTAAATATAATGTACCATTGGTTAAGAGCTTTGTACTTGTGTGAACCTTGGAGAATTTATATCATGTTGTCCATGAAAATTAAATCACCATTTATTTTCAATACAAGCGGTATCTAGCAACACGTTATGATTTCCAATTAACATAAATAAATACTATACTTTTATAGTATTTCAATCTTACGTAAGAAATAGTTAATTTTCTTATTTTGATTCTCATGTCTTATCATTATCACTGTATAATCCAAGATATGAATGTGTTATTCTTGCAGATTATACATTTATTGATCTAGAATTGATTGTTCAAATTGCCAACAAATAATCCAACTCCATCAAGAGGCCCAATAGATATTATCACTCATTAGGTCTACTAATGAGGGACATACGGTTGTCTTGATGAACAACTTTTTCTCGCACAATCCAAGAGAACTTAAATAGAGTCTGTTTTGCAGTCCTTTTCGGAAATTAGCGCTAAACAATATTTATCTAACCAATCATCATGTGGAAAGACTGAACCATCTCAAACTTAGAATCAAACTCATATGAAACAAATAATGACATATAACACAATCCATTTATTTATTTCATTGGGTCAAGTCATGTGCTATGTTCTAGTAACGTACACATATGCAATTAAGTTAGTAACTCCTTACCTATGATTTGCGGACTTAATCATCACTTAACTTGCATACTAATCTTTTATGATAATTAACGTTCTTTGTTAATTATAAAGATTATAGAGCCTTTAGAGATATCATTGTCATTCTAATGAATGATCAACAAAGATCTACAATTCAGATCCTCAACCCAAATGATCTGTCAATAATAAACTGAAGGAACAAATAATCTAATATCATCAATAACATAAACTAAATTAAACATCAAACTATTAACTTCTAGGACATAACTCTAACAATTTTCTCAAGTTTGTCTAATTAAGATCAGTCCATTGTCATATAAATAAATATTTTAAATAAAATTAATCGTGTTTGGGCTATAATTTTGATCGGAAATAAACTTTTTATTTGGTTAATATTAATTAGAATGATTTAATTTGTTTATTTCGAGATAAATGCAAGGAGTAATTGTTTTTTTTTTAGTTTAATGACCTACCAGATATTTGTTTTCTTGGAAAATTTTGAGTAATGATTTGGTGCAAAATAAAAGTTCAGATAAATTTTATTACTTATTTAAAGTTAGCTGACCAATTTATCTTTGTGGTTTTTAGGAAAAATAAATAAATAAATGCAAATGAAATATTAAGGATCGTCCTTTCTAGGGAAATTTTTTTTTTTTTGCCACCACAGAAAATTTTATCAGAAGAGGTCTCGAATACCACCATTTTGAAGTATCAACTATTCCTCCATGTTATAATGCTAAAAAGAAGCATCAAATAAATACTTAGTTATGACATATCAATATTGATTTTTTGTGCGTATATAAATATTAATTAAAATATTTTGATTTTGTATATTTTAGCATCAAGCTTTTGTAATTTTGTAAAAATATTTATTTTTAACAAGATTGCAATACGATAATTACTTTGGAAAAACATTTTAGGGAAGAGTGTTATGAATATCAAATATATTTATAAAGCATTACTTGTATCACCTTAAGTTGCAATAAAAATTGGTGATTCTCAGCGAACAAATGGAAAATTAAGCATGAAGGTAAGAATCTAGCGTTGATGAGTCTTTAGTATAAGTAAACTAATTAGTGGATTATTTATAATTGGGAATTGCTTTCCATCATCTCATAGATTCTATCATTCTCATCATCCTCAAATCTTCATTAATTATCTAACATATCTTCATTAATAAGAAAGTCCAAGGGATGATGAAATCATCCCATTCATCCTCATTGCAAATCCAGCGTCATCCCATCATACCATTTCTACTCCCAGCATATAATTCATTAAAATTCCGAACCGTAACATGTAATAACAAAATATACAAATTCAATATATGTAACTGTTGAAGTTATATATATATTGTTGAAGTTATATATGTAACTGTTGAAGTTATATATGTAACTGTTAGAGTTAATATATATAACTTTTGAAGTTATATATGTACTGTTGAAGTTATATTTGTAACTGTTGAAGTTAAAATATGCAGCTGTTGAAGTTAAAATATGTAGCTGTTGAAGTTATGTATGTAGCTGAAGTAGTTAATATAAATAATTGTTGTAATTTGGATACTAACTGCTGTAGTTAATATGAGTAATTGTTATAGTTCTTGTGGGGATCAAAAATAGAAAGAATGGAAGGGAGAATAACAGTGGGGACCAAAATAGAAAAGAATGGGAGAGAGAGAAATAATGGGGACCAAAAATATTCTAAAAATAGAAAAAATTAAAATGAGTTCACACTGGAGATGATGGGGATGATGGATCTTGGGGATGATCCTTATCACCCCCGTTTATAATTAGTTGATTATTCTTCTCAAACTTTATGTTAAGGATAATCAAGCAAACACTCAAATAGAACCACAGAACATCTCCAGTCCAGCGCTACCAGTACAAGCAACGGCTACTTCTCAAGACTGATAAAGATTAGGAATAGATACAATGTATGTAGTCATATAATTGGATTCTTCTGTACACAAGTAGTCTATATATACATAGGTACATGTACAGCAAAATCACATTGAAAAGAAATTACTCTTTCTCTCTTTAATCTTCTTCTTCCTAGAATCTCTTCTCTCTTACCAGTAACCTGGTTCTGTAATCTGTTACATGGTATCAGAGCCACCTATGGAGAATTCCTCCTCTCCGATCCCACCTGTCACTTCTTCTCCCTCTATTCCTATACCGATTCCGATTGGGCGGGATGCCCGGATGATCGCCGCTCAACCTCTAGGTTTTGGTATCTATATTGGGTCTAATCTTATATCATGGAGTGCAAAGAAACAACCGACGGTATCTCGTTCAAGCACCGTAGCCGAGTATAGAAGTTTAGCTCTTGCTAGCGCCGAGCTGATTTGGCTACAATATTTACTCACCGAACTTCACATTCAATGCTCAAACACTCCAATCTTATGGTGTGATAACATAGGCGCAATGTTTCTTGCGGCTAATCCTATGTTCCATGCAAGGACTAAACATGTAGAATTGGATTTTCACTTTGTGAGAGAAAGAATTGCTTCAAAACAACTTGTTGTTAGATGTTTGTTCTAAGGATCAGCTGGCCGACTTGCTAACTAAGAGTTTACCTTCACCGCGGTTTGAATACTTAAGACACAAGCTCAATGTGGTCATCCCTCCATTGGCTTGTGGGGGGGGTGTTAAGGATAATCAAGCAAACACTCAAATAGAACCACAGAACATCTCCAGTCCAGCGCTACCAGTACAAACAACGGCTGCTTCTCAAGACTGATAAAGATTAGGAATAGATACAATGTATGTAGTCATATAATTGGATTCTTCTGTACACAAGTAGTCTATATATACATAGGTACATGTACAGCAAAATCACATTGAAAAGAAATTACTCTTTCTCTCTTTAATCTTCTTCTTCCTAGAATCTCTTCTCTCTTACCAGTAACCTGGTTCTGTAATCTGTTACACTTTTGAGAATAATTTTTTACTCTAGTAGTAAAAATGAATGTTTCTCAAACGTTAATGGAAACTCCAAATTCAGCTATTTTAAAAGTTAAAGACGATGCAATCTTTAAAAAAAAAAAATAAGAGGAGGGTACTGGTGTCTACAATTTGAATGCCTTTAAATGTTTCAAAATTTACTTTTTGAGTACTTTTAAAAAATATAAAATTCAAACTTTGAATCCAAACCGTTGATCTCAGTCGATATAACTAGATGCATTTGGATCGTTGGAAGAAAGAAGAAGAAGAAGAAGGAAGAATAAGAAAAAAAATTATAAACAATCCAAACTCTTCACAAAGTTACACACTTTCCAATACTTCTTCCCACTTCTTCCCTTCTTCCCTTCTTCCCACACCTATCCAAACGGAGCCATAAGTTTTATAATTTTTTAAGTTTATTTGATACTTGATCAAGGAATTGAATATTGAACGAATCTAGTTAAATATGATAGATTAATTCTAATCTGTTCATATTTTATTCTCTTGGTCAAATATTAAATAAAATTCAAAATTTATAAAACTTACATGAAAATGCATCACTCGTTATATCAAATAAGATCAACGTTTTGGATTTGAATTTTGAATTTTATATTTCGAAAAAATAACCAAAAAGTTAATTTTGAGAGCATATTTAGGACATTTAAATTGTGGGTACGGAACCTCCTAAAAATAAAATTAGAGTTACTATTTTACAGATACATTTTATTTAATGTCACAAAACCATGTTGTTTCGTGTACGTATGGACGCACAGAATCACTTTCTGATTTTCAAAAAATGGAGCATACATTGCTGGAATTACATCAATTGTCAGTCGTCACATAAAACACAAGGACCAGTGAAGACTTTAATCTCGATATTTTCTATAAATAATCAAGCAAACAAGTCACCTGCTGAGTAAATTAATCACACATAAGTTCATAATAGCCTATCTGGCTATAATGCCTACATTTTCTCTCTTTTAGAACCCAGCTTCAAAGCTTCGAAACGTCTTTTCTCGTCACCCACCTTACCTAGTTTTCTTTCTTTGGTCATATTTTCCACCTCCCAAGTATGGACATTGAAAATTGCAAGAGGCGTGCGGTACAAGTACATCTTTTGAAATGGGAAAAAGCATTAACAAAAGAATAACCCCATTTTTTTTTTTTAATACTGTATGTGCAAAGTTTTTTTAATACTGTCTTGTGTCACCATGTTGATCATTAATGTTATTGATCCTTTGTCGGAAATCCATATGCCATTTTATGCAATGTGAGACGATACGCAAAGTTATATTGTAGCAAAAATTCTTTCTGAAATGTGAAAATAAATTTTCATTTGATTCCGGAAATCTAGAATGAAAGAGGAAAGAGAAAAGATTCAACACAATTTGGGAGACTCAAATTCTACAAGAGACATTTTGGGTAAATAATCGGTGTTTGACAAGAAAATAAACTCAAGTTGAATTTTAGTTTTCTTACTTTATCACTAAGAGATATTAATTGTAAGAAGTGCTAATAACACAACAACATAATTGTTACAAACCTGACGAGTATCTTTAAATCCTTTTTTTTTAATTAGTAGTTCGTGTTTTTCGATTTTTTTTTCTCATTTTTAATTTTAACTTTTGTTTTTTCTCCACATGCAACACCAAGAATTGGGATTAGGATCACATGCGTGTTGAATTTAGCAGTGTTTTCAATACCCTACCGCTTACCGGAAAATTCCGGTAATACCGAATACCGGAACGGTGGCCGATATGGCGGTATCCGATATTTAGAGATGAAATACCGGGAAATTTCGGAAAAATACCGGATTTCGGTCACTGATCGGTATGGATGCCGGTAGGGGATTGAAAACCATGTGGAATTTAGTGATCCCATCAAGTATCCTACATAATTAACTAGATCATCATCCAATTAATCGTTCTGATAATTGAAGTTTTAACTTCAAATCAAATCTATCGAACTCAGATTTATTCAAATTCTGTGAACTCCTTTGAACTTCAGTTCCAATCATGCGTCTAACTACAAATAGCAATTGCATGACTCTACCTTAACATATATTAATAGTTGTGTGTATTTACACCTTTTTTATACTTTACAACAATTTAAGATAGATATAACTATTATAAGTGCAGGTCTAAAACTTTGCAAAGGTACAACAGTAGAAGCCCATATAGTTTGTACTAACAGAAGATCTGGGAATACAAACTGTGCATCTTAAGGACATAATTGACCAATGTCTTACGGTTGCATAATAAAATCACTAAAGAAACCAAGCGTCAGAACACTTAATTTAAAAAGTTGGCACATTTATATATACTAGCCAAGTGGACCGACATTTGTCTCCTTGCTTCAATCTATTTAACTTATAATAATGTTTTTGCACACATGTCCTCCAAAAACTTACTTTTTGTATCCCTTTCCAAAAAATATCACTTTTTGAAGTTCTATCCCTCGGTGGTCTGGTACATTACCCCCACCCCTGTATCCAAAAAAAAAAATACATACAGAATTTTGTAGCAACGTTGATATTAACTACCTTGTTTGATGCCGGATCCAGAATTTTGTAGCCACTATAGGGCGGTAACTCCAAAATTTCTGTGCACGCTTTGCACATGCAAAATTATATACCAGAGGATCATAGATCGATAGTAGAATTTATCTGAACATATAGGTAAAATGCAGCATTATGTATTTTGATTCACATGCATACATAGACTGCATCTTTTAAATTTGCTCTCCAATGATTGGGTTTGTTTTCAAAGCCAAGAGATGAAGTCCTGAATTAGAGAAAAAGGGGAGACTCCTTAGCTGCTCGAAAGTCAATTGTCTGAATTTATACACCAAGTCTTCACATTTATTTATGTGAGTACTAGCTTCTCATTATAGATATGCATTTGGAAAGCTACATTACCGTCCTAAGTAACAGATTGTTGACTTTAGATCATCACTTGGAAAGTTAAGCAAATAATTCCTTTCGTTAGCGGTATAGTTTGAAGATCCTATAATGGTGATATTCCAACCAACCTATATCTTGGGATAGCATAATGATTATAATATGTTACCCTTGACTTAAGGCATTCATAAATATTTCAATAAAAACATAGTCAATTTGTACAACGCTATTGGGCCATTTCTGTTCTAATTAAGCCTAAGAAAATTGATCTCAGAAATTTTATCAGAATAAGACCACAATAACATACAGTATTAAGAGCAAAATTGAGAAACAGTAACACAATCAAACAGGATCAAAGCAACTTTGAAGGTCACATAATTCAACATTTATCCAATAGATCTCTATAACCAAACACTAGTCAACAGAAAAAAAAAAAAAAAGTTTATAAAAATTCTCAACATAGCTAAGAAAAGAGGATATTTAGAAACACATGAAATTTATGTCCAAAAACAGTAATGTATTCCCTCAAGATGCAGCTGTAGTCACACCTCCAATTTTGTTGAGGTCAAAAATCTCAATCCAGTAGCCATCAGGATCCTTGATGAATGCAATGCCTTTCATTTTTCCTACAGATTAAATTCCCAATAATATTTTAAAGAATATTGATGAAAACACATAATATGAGGCATACTTCACATAACATACATCTTGAGTAAGGATTACTTGAATTACACTACTGTACTAACATTTGTATACATTGTAAAGAAGAATCGTAGTCAACCACCCTATTCCATACCAGTATAAGATGTTCCAGAGTTCTAGAATCTAAGAGTAATTATATTAAATGAAAGATATGAAGAAAGAAATACCATCATCAGGTTTCTTTGCAAATTCAACACCAAGACTTTCAAAGCGAGCACATGCCTTATACACATCATCCACTGTTATGCCAATATGACCTGAAACACCAACAGTTTTGATATTTTGTACAGGGACATAACTTAAAAAGATAATTCTAAACGTAAGGAAAATATGAATTTTTCATAGAGTATTACCAAAACCACGAGGATCAGAATTCCCGTTGTGGTAACCCTTGAACTCAGGATCACTTTCTGTGCCCCAATTGCTACATGATCCAAAGAAATAAAATGTACAAGGATACAAGGATCATATCAAATATGATATGGATATGGAAATACACAACTTTTAAAAAAAAATCCACGAAACAATATGCTCCAACTAATTATTTTTATAATGAACATTGTAAAAAAGTAAATTCTCTTCTCAGCAAATAAGAATGTAAGTTAAAAGAAATATACACCAAATCTAAATCTTCATTTGTACAAAAAAGTATGTACACAGAAAATCAAAGTTCAAGGGATCTAAGCAGGTATAAGCAAGGACGTGCATATTATTGATGGTACTTAAGAATTTTGTTAGAACAATGTAATATGCCTCCATATGTATTATATGAGTATCACACAGCTATAGGTACAGGCATCGGATATGGGTGTGATACGGACATAATTGCCTATATGAAGTATTTAGAGTAAAATAGCTGACGACCATACCTACCTTGATATTCAAACATCATAAACACATTTATTCAACATCATAAACACATTTCCATATATTTAGAAGAACATGGTTACAGTGCTATGCTTGCACTGATGAGTCTGTACTACCGATTAAAATTTTGAACTTGATATTCAAACAGTTATCTGAGTACTAAATTTTGATCTACATATCATATTCTTGTACAACAACAACTAAGCCTTTTGTCCAAACAAGTTGGGCTAGGCTATAAAAGAAACCCAGCAGAAAAATCATAAAAAAATAAAATAATATATAAAAGTACTAATAATATTCTTGTACAAAAGACCCCAAATTTACATTTTTAATCAATATATTTTACTATATTTTTGGACCAAGATGAAGACAATTAGTCTATAAATTCTAAACCAACAGATTACTTTATTATGTTGAAAAGAAAAAGTAAAATAAAATCATAAATCTGTAAATTTGGGCTTCCTATACGATAATAAAAAAGGCTGACACCAGCAAATCTCAAAAATTGAGATTTGAAGTTGTAGTACTGGCCAATCCATGATATGCATAGCACCATAGCTTACTTCCAAAAAATTTTAGTCCAGTTAATGTTTGCCCAGTATGCAATAGTTAGTTAGAGCCTAGTTTAAAAAGCCTAACTAATTTTGCTCATTGGATCACAAATGCTGGGCCTAGACCTAAAATTAGCCCAATTTAGCCTCATCTCTACACCTCAATTTTGCTCATTGGATCACAAATGCTGGGCCTAAACCTAAAATTATCCCAATTTAACCTCATCTCTACACCTGCTACTGAAAAAAAAAAGGCTAAATCATGGTGTGTTGTGTGTTGTTTGTTTGTACTATTTCGGTGTCTTATGGGTCATAAACCAGAATATATGACGTACAGGTATATCTAAATCTCTGTATTACAAAAAATGTTAACTGCCTCAAAAGAAATAAAAGAAAAACAAAACTTAAATGTTTGTTCATACTGTGTTAGCTCTAAGGTGGCCTTCTGACCAAAGGTCCACACAGTCCGCTGTACTGGGTCAACTGGAGCTGATGCAACATTCTAATAAGAAGCAAAGATATAATTAACCATCTGCGAGCAACATTTTTGTAAGGAAACATCATCAAATAAGAAGATTCACCTCATAACCAAGAAAGTACAGGCTGAACTTCATTTCAGGGAAATCCAACCTCTTAAGCAACCTGAGTACATTTGTTCTCAACAAAATTAGGAACTGTATCCACATAGGAAGAATTTGCATTTTATAATTTCATGGCTGAAAGCAATATAAACTTACGACATTCCCAATACACGGGAGTAGAAGTCAAGACTGACTTTTGGATCCTTTACTCGGAGCATCTACAGATAACATGACAATAACCTAAATTAAGGAAACCCAAACACCAGCAATACAAGTAAATTCAAAACATGGACACCAGGAAAAAAGACATTGCTTTCTTCAATATACAAATCACAATAAAGACATGGTTTTCAGCTAAGCAAGGACACATACCATGGTACAGTACTAATGAAATAGATATGAGTTAATTTTAAGGCCATGATTTATAACAACTATGCTTTAAATTTGTTGAGATTGGTTCACTCCACTCCAAAAACTATCACACAACAATTAAGTATCCACTAGCCAAGAATCATTTCATGACACACATTAAGCCAGGAATTTCGCTCGTCATGCACAGAATTTCCCATCTTTCTTATAAATATATGTTATTTATTTGTGAAAACTTCTCACCAAAAGCAGTAATTATGTAAAACATAATTTTCTTGGAAGATCGCTATTAAAACAATGCTTGGCTTAGTACAGGCAAATAAATAAAACGAGTTGACAAACTAACTTATAAATTCTTACAAATTAAACTCAAAATTGAAGTAATGAAATGAAATTCACTGCCTGTGGAAAAACAACAACAAAAGTCCTATAATAACGGCATAACCTTGTCGCCACTCCTATTGAAGAAAAATAAGTACACATCAATAGTGTTTACAGCATCAAACTACATGTCTGTATAAAACCATCCCATAAACCCCCTCCACTCCTATGCAACATCCCAGATAGCCCAAACCCAAATTCAACAATATATCCAACCAAAAGAATGAATCAAAATTGTCTGACCAAATACAACCATGGGGAACAGTGAATAACTTTAATTTGATCCCAAAAAAGAAAAACCACATCCTTTGTACATGTTGCGCCAAATATTGTAGATCAATAATACAATAATAATAGCTTTCTTTAGTAATTTTCTGTGCAGTATTTATATTCATTTAAGAAATATTAGAAAGACACTAGTAAAAAGGATGATAGTATTAATGCAAATTCACATTTTCACAGGGATACAAGTTCAAAACAGATAGGATTGATTCAACAATGAAAAATAAATGTTCTGAATATCAATACCCCCAAAAAAAGAGACAAAAATTACGAAACATAGTCAATCTAATACGTCCTTTTTTTTTTTTTGTCGAACTTTCTGCAACTTGAGAATCATTTGGAATTCAATCACAGGACGTTAGACACAGAAATTATTAGCTTGGAAAACATGCATATCATCAATAAAAAGAAGTTTATTGTTCCCCCAGTGCTGTCATTGTTGTGATGGGATGATTGTGCCATTCATGGGTAGATCTAGTAATGAAGAATGGCAGACAATGTCGCCTAATCTTTTATTCGATCATACATGTATATAGAATTTTTGGTTTTGTACATGTATTCTTCTTCTGATAGTTACATTTAACCCCCGTAGTACAAATCATGAATTTGGATGTGATTTTGGTGTTGATATCAGCATGTTTCTGGCTGACCCCTAACATCATTTCAACTCCAATTATCCAGTTCATTTTGATTTAGTCTGAGACAACTCAATCCTTACGTTTGATTACAATCAGTTCATGATCATAAATCAATAGATTTTATAGTTTACGCTTGAGATTCTTTATGATGAAAATTGTGGAGCTATTCAAACATCATAAATGGATCCTGACCCAATCAAAGATCAAGTAAATAAAGTAGAAATAAATATACAAAAACAAGTGATACCGTTTGTTGCAAGAAGTAACTCTTGGTCGCCTCATCAACCTCCGAATGAAGACCAGGGTTGTTGGAAGGCGATTCCTTCGACGAAGCCATCGTAGAGAAGAAACGCAATCGAGCGAATCTCTACAATTCAACGCGCGAAAAGAAATCAGCAGCTGATTTTGCAAGAAAAAGAATCTGATTGTTATCGAATTAGTGTACCTGAGTTGGGACAGAAGGAGGAATGGATCGGGTGAAGAATGAAGGGAGTCGAGAAGATTGGCGAAGGAGATAACAAGGGAATGACGAAATTGCTGCCATGTGTGGAGTACTGAAGTAGTTGTATTCTACTATTGCTGATATCACTGCGATTTGTTTTCTCCAGTGGTCGAGAAATGGAGGTCGGATATTGGATCGGATCGCGTACGCCATATTGGGCTTCTAGTTTTGTAGGCCCCTTCGAAAGGTATCTGTGGGCCTTGATTTTGTGGGAGACTGGGAGTTGTCAACTTGTCATTAATGCATGTTCATTGGGAAATGGAAATTGATTAGTCTCACTCTCATCCTCGCGAGCTTCTTTTTTATTTTTTTTTTGAATTGCTCATCCTCGCAAGCTCACCCAGCGCTCTCCTTCCTCCATCTCTCTCCCTCTTCTACAAGAGGCCGTTTGGATCGCTTAAGAATTTGAGTAATTTAGAAAAGTTGCAATTCTTAGGAATAAATTTATTGGGAAGTGTGTAATTTTGTGAAGAGTTTGGATTGTTTATAATAAATTTATGGTAGGAAGATGAAATTCCCCAAAATTCCATGGAGATCCAAACGGCCCCTAAGTTATTTTTTTATGTTCTAACTTCTAACTTTACTTTATATCTCACTTTGTTTTTCAGTCTACTTATTATTGTATGTGTTCATTTATGTTGTTATAAATGCTCATTTTATTGATGTACCAATTCACTATATTTTGTTGTGTATATTCACTTTGTTTGTTATGTATGTTTTTTTATCGTTATAAATGCTCACTTTATTTGTTGTACCAATTCACTATATTTTGTTGTGTATGTACACTTTGTTTGTTACGTATATTTTTTTTGTCATAATAAGTGTTTACTTTCTTTGTTCAATATGTGCATTTTATTCCTATATTTCTTATTCCAACTTATTTGTTAATTTTATTATTATAAATGTTTACTTTGTTTAATATGTCAATTCAATTATTTCAATCCCATGTTAATGTTCACTTTATTTATTTAATCTATTCATTCTATATGTGTTTCACTTATTGTATATGATGTCTCTATTGTTATAAGTGGTCACTTTTATTATTATAAATGTTCATGTTATTTGTAAATATGTTTAATATTTTTACATTATGTGTTCAGTTTATTTGTGCAATATGTTCACTTTATTTTATTATGCGTTCAATTTGTTTGTTCTATTTGTTTTGGTTCATAGCAAAGAAATAGGAGAGAGGAAAGGTGCAAGGGAAGCGCAAGAAAAAGGATAGGAGAGGAGAAAAGTGAGGAGAGTGGAAAGAGGTGGAAGGAAGTGTGCCAGGAGAAGGAAGGGCATAAGAGGGAGGAGAACGTGTCAGGGAAAGAGGTTCTTGGGAAGGGAAGGGGTAGAGATGGCGCACGATGGCACTTGTAATTTCTATTTGGAAATTACTATATACCATCTCTCTACACGCCATCTCATGCCATCGCATTTGTATTTATTCATTTATTTGTTTATATGTCCAGTTTGTTTATCTATGTGTTCACTTTATTTAATTATGAGTTAGATTTTATTTTTTGTATTGTTGTTTAGATTTTTATATGCATATTCAACTTATTTTTATTTAACTTATTTATTTGTATGTGTTCACTTTGATTATTTAAATATTTATTTTGTCTAGTTTATATGTTCATTTTGTTCAAGCAATGAAAAAACTGCAGATTGCAGTTATCATTTATGTGTTATTTATCACATTGATAGCACTAACCATTCCATTCTAAAAATGAAAAATTTTACTAATTTCTCTCTAATAAAAATAAAAACGCTATCTTTTTGTTTCCTCCCCTTTGCCTCTCTATCCCTCGTGTTCTTTTTCCTTCCTTCTCGCTACTATTTTCTAGGTGTCATCTCCTCCCTCATATTTCTCTTCCCCAATGCGGTTCTTTCTCCTGACTCTCGTCCTTCTCCTCCTCTTCACTCCCCTCGACTCTACTCCCACTCCTCTCTTTCACCTCTACTCTCTCGACTCCACCTCTCCTTCTCTCCCATCCATTGCTCCATTTAGAGAATCTTATTTTTTTCTCTATCTTACACTTAATAATAAAAATAATTATATTAAAAGAAATGAACATATATAATATAATAGATACACTTATATAAAGATGATTCCTTATTACACTATCATTCCTTATTATATCTAATAAATGCACTTATAAAATGTTTCTTTATTACAACTAATTGAATATTTATACTTATAAGATGATCTCTTATTATATCTAATAACTTAATATTTACGTTTATTAGTTACTTTCTTATTGTAACAACATTAACAATAAACAGAGGATCTAGATACACATTTAGAAGAAAAAGTTAAGAAAGAGAAGGATGAAAGAAAAATAAAAGAAATATATGAGCATTAATGAGGACATACGAACAGAAAAATAGACATGATTGAAGGGAGAAAGAAGAAAAAGAAGATAAAGAAAGAGGAGAGTATAGGATAACAAGGGGAGGAGGGCACATACAACGGAGGAGGAATCAAAAAGAGAAAGGAGAAACAAAGCGAGAGTGATTAGAGAGAGAATTGCAAAAAAGAGAGAATGAAGAGTGCTGCAAAAAGAGGGAAGAGAGGCGATGCAAAAAGGAGATAGGAGACGCTAGATCTAATGAGAGAGGGAGGACGGCTGGAGGGGATTGTGGAATTCAGATCTGGTGCCGCGCGGCACACCGTGTAGCGCGGCATCAGAGCCGTCTGATCAAGATCCAATGGACAAGGGAGTCCCGTGCATGTAACCTAGATTGATAGGCCCATAAAAAATAAAGGAAAAATTTTTTCTATACCCCTCAGAATCGAGGAAATAAAGGATTTGCCCCTCAAAAATAAAATCTTCTGATTTTGCCCCTCTAAAACAGCAGCTCCTTCTGTTATTGCCATTTTCTCCCTTTAAACAGCATTTTTAACAGAAAAAATACGAAACTAAAATTTGTGACGATTTTACCCTCGTTAAACCTACTCGATCTCCTCTTCCTTTTTCCATCGACAGAACTACAATCTCGACCTCACCATCTCTTTCCCCTCCTTCACTCGAGCACCGTCTCGACCCCCACAAAACCCCTCCGTCGCCCCCTTCTTCCTTTTCCGCTCGACACACAGAAACCCCCTCTTCTCTCTTTGCCGCCTCTTCTCTCTCCCTACTCTCTCACTGCCTCTCGCTCATGCAAAGACAGTAAAGTTGAAGAACTGACAGTGGAGGAGCGCAATTTTACTTTCAATGACCTGCATAGCTTAGTCTATATATATCCTGTAACCTCAACTGATCGAGTCAATCACAGCACAGCAAAGCATAATTCTCTAATTACAAACAACTAATCCATGATTAACTAGATGGACCAGGTTTACCAGTGCCGGTAAACTGGTAAATCGAGTGCTGACTATTACTCTTATATTTGAGTCAACTTGTGTAATGATTCTTTTGGTTCTGTATAGTTCGATGCATGAAATTGAGACAAGCAGTGAACAACTCACAAAATCAAATATGGCATTGAAATTGAACGGGTGATTTTCATATACAACCTGTGCTAGCCATAGTTATAAAATGTGGTTCTTTATATTGAATTTCAACGGGTGATTTTCACAATCAAAGCTTGATCATCTAATTAAGCCATTTCAATTGAGATCTGGTCCTTATCTCCTAATAGAAGCTTTTCAATTGAGATCTTTTAAGTGAACACAACAACTAAAACTATCAACTAATTAAGCCATGAAAGCCACAAAATTCCGCTGAGAAGTGAGAGGACCAAGGTGGGGGCTTCCAGTGGCGGATCGTTTGCTTGGACTAGAGAAGGAATAGAGAGATGTAGTTGGTGCATCTCGTTCTAGGCCTTGGCCTTGAACACGGCCATTGGAGGGTGGCTTCAGGTACTTCCGAGGAGAGGGTTTCTATGTGTCGAGCGGGAAAGGAAGAAGGGGGTGATGGAGTGGTTTTGTGGGGCTCGAGATGGTGCTCGAGTGAATGAGGGGGGAGAGAGATGGTGAGATCGAGATTGCAGTTCCGTCGATGGGAAAAGGAAGAGGAGATCGACTGGGTTTAGCGAGGATAAAATCATCACAAATTTTAGGTTCGTATTTTTTTCTGATAAAAATGTTGTTTAAAAAGAGAGAATGGCAATAACGAAAGAAGCTGCTGTTTTAGGGGGGTAAAATCAGAAGATTTTATTTTTGAGGGGTAAATCCTCTATTTCCTCGATTCTGAGGGGTACAAAAAAAATTTTCCCAAAAATAAACCGTCCGATCAAGATCAGACGGCTCGTACGCGTGCTACACGGTGTCCCGCGCTACACCGGATTCGGGTCCGGGATTGTGCATACACAAAGAAAGAAAGTAAAGAACACTATATGACGCTGGATGACATCACGATGGATGATTAGAAGTAATTCCTATTTATCAATGTTCCTTTCTTTTTAGTCTCTATAAATGGCCGATCAGCAACCAAAAGAACAAAAACAAAAAGTTAAAAAACTTAAAACCCAATAAGCTTAACAAGCATTGACTGTACAACCTTTTGCATTTGTCGCCCAAAAAAATGTATGATATGGCAAGAACACCTTGATCCACGAGCTTTGTTCGAGCTGTCCATGAATATTTTGACCGGTAGTTAAAAGGAGACCTAAATGCATAAGCACTGTACCATGTTTAATACAATTTCAAAATCATTAGGCTGATAATTGAAGTTCATAAACTAAACTACTAAATTTTTAGAAAGTTTACTATATGACTTGCAATTTTCAATGCCCCAAATTGTTTATATTCCCAAATAGTTCTGTTGTAAACTTGTAAATCTGTCACAAACTTTATGAATTTAACTAATAAATAAATGGAAATCCTTTACAAAGAATGCAAATGCTCTACGAAACAAGATATGAATTACCACAAAACGCAACAAGAAATGCCTCTCCATTCACAAATTGTATTTATTCTTTTTTCAAGAGATCCATTCACAAACGATTTTTAATTGATTCTATAAGAACAACAAACTGCAGTAAGCTTAGTATCACGATTTACAAGCTCAGCAGTTCTCCTTCTGCTCTACGCATTTATCTTGAGCTTTGTATTATTATGTGCATCAGTGACCTTTTTGTTAGGAACAAATTTATTGACGACTTCTCTTTTGAGGTTTCATCAAAGAAAAAGAAAAAGGAAAAGCAGAAAAAACTTTTCTATATGGAGGTCTACTCTTCAAAACTTCACTTCAAACTCACTTCCCTTCAAAAACAATAAGAAAGGTACAAGTGGTTAGAAAAGCAACAATGGATAAGAAAGGTTCCCGATAATATTTTATGTGGATTAGTAAACCTAAGAAAATAATTTCAGCCCCAGAATTTTATCTTGAATCATGAATTGCAGCCAATGAACTTTGTTTCTAGGACTATAACATTTTCTTCCCCTACGTCTAATTGATATGAACGTATTTTTTAGACAGGATACACCTTGAGCATAACACAGAAAGTAATTTGGTAATTTATTTTTGCAGACAATAGCAGCCTTTCCTTGGAATAAAATGTAAAACGTGAACTTTTTAGATATTTGAAAGCCGAATATAATTAAAAGGATAACATACCATTGTGCTTCCCATCCCTGAACTGTGCATTCTTAGATGACTTAAAGGTCTCCAGGAACTCAAGCGCCTTTTGCAATTCCAGCTTCTGCCTCGAGTTGTCCCACTTGTGCTCTGTAGCTAGGATCTGGATTATCCTTGGCAGTGCTCTTCTGGCCGCATCCGTGTCAAGGAATGCAAGCCGGGACCTCCTGGCAATGAAGTCAGTTGCAGATTCACAGTACTCATTTCGCGCACAGTAAGCGACTTCTGCCTCAAGGTATGGGTGTCCATGAGCTAGCCTCTTCCCTAGATTCTCATTCTACAATTGAAGAACAAATATACCAGTCACTCACAGGTAAGAATAGTTAGATGTGACTTTTAACCAAAATAAGCAGAAAATAAGGCATGTGAATATCTTAAGTCAATCAGAAGTTCCAAAAGTGAAAAACCACATCCATTTGGAGCAATTGGTACCAGTATTGTCACTGATTGACATGGTACCAGATCTGGAAAGGAATCAATTTATACGTGCAAACACAGAACAGTAGATACTAAATTCTTAATACTACATATACCCATCCCTCAAACAGCTTGTTTGGTTTGACCATGCCAAATATAGATACCTGAGCAATTGCTGCAACATGTTCAGCCAGAGACCCATAAGCATGAGACAAGTGCTTGGAAACAGCAGTATCCATTGGACCTGGAATAACTTTCCCCTTAGTTTGCTTCATGCGAATATAGTTCTGAGCAAGGGCAGTGAATGACGCCAATTCCCACCCATAAGCACCTACAATACGGAGCTCGTCGGTCACACACCCATTTGTCGGTTTTAGCTTGCCTGCTTTTATAGCCGCATCAACTGCATCTTCAGCCATGCTGATACATACAAAAGTGGAATTAAAAATAGAAAGAGTTGATAAAAATGCCAAAATATATAAACCAGCAAAAATACCAGAAGCAACTTATGAAGAAAAAAAATGTTAGTAGTAAATAGTTAGTTTTTCTAACCTTCTATAAGTGGTCCATTTTCCACCAGTAATTGTTATTAATCCCGGGTAATCCTCGCTGACAACATGGTCTCTAGAAATACTCTCAGTATTCTTTGCTTTAGGGTCTGTGGCCAATGGCCGTATGCCACTCCATGCAGAGAGAACATCAGACCGCCTTACCTGATAAAATCAAATAATAAGAATGTTGAATTCAGATACTCCAAGTCGTAAACTTCAACTACAATCAAACCTTCAAAGAACAAACCTGGACATTGAGGTAATCACAAATAGCATCCAAAATGAACTGAATCTCATCCTCATGGGGCTCAGGAAGCATAGTGATTTCAGTACTCGAATCAGTGGTCCCTGCTATGGTCCGACCCAGCCAAGGAAGCATGAACACAACCCGACCATCTTTTGTTTTTGGCACAATAAGACCCATCCCTTCCGGGGAGTAGTAGTCAGGCAGCACAATGTGGACCCCGCTACTTGCGGCTATCATGGGCTGTGCATCTTTGTTTGCCATTTTCCTGACTGAGTCACAGAATGGGCCTGCTGCATTGACCACAACCTTTGCATATGTCTCGAACACGTTCCCTGATAGGTATGATTTGTTATACATACACTAGATAAAGCAACAAACCCTAGATTTTGAACAAACATGTTCCAATCTATTGAGGGAAATACTTAAGGATTAAGATTTAGTTTCAATAAAAGAAAGTACTACTCAATTTCTTTTTCAAATAAACATAATAAAAGTGTACTGCAAGTTTGGAAGCAATATGCATATCTAAAGGAAGTATCTTACTTGGCATTCACCGCTCAAATGGCTTTCTATGCTGGTACCTACCAATTTACACCGACTTTCCAAATGTTTTCTCAATTAAGCCTCAATTCCTGTTGACAACCTCAAGCAACCACAAAAGCCCATGGATAATAATTAAAAACAGCATATTTCCAATCAGATTGCTACCTATCTATACCTAGTCAGCAGGGTACTAAGCTCCATCATGATAACACTTAGAAGGTGGAAAAAGGAGACAATAGATGCAAAGGATTGACTTCCTCTAACCTGAAATTGTGTCTCTTATTCTCGCACCAACCACTTTCTCATCAACCTCATCCTTTATAAGCTCAATAACCTCCGCATGATTTAGCACTGCAGCACCTACCAGAGCAGCAGTACAAGCAAGCCCCACATTCAACCTTGAATCATTCATTTGACCATCATAATAAACCACAGTACCTTTCAAACTCCTATCCTTTCCTTTTGTGGCCAGTGTAGGGAACAACTGAGCTGACTGCTCCACTGAATAGTATCGTGACAGATGGAGCATTCTTGGGCCTGCCACCAGATCATAAAGCTTTAGGCCACACCAATAGTACACCACTTCAAACCAGCTGAAGCACGGGTTCATGCACGGCAATGCATTGCAGAGATGGGGTGCATTTTGGATCACTTGCTTTCTTTCTTTTAGTGCGTGAAATACAAGTTTCAACTGTCCATAGTCTAAATTGAATACAGCTTTTTCCAAGTAACGAACTCCTGCATTTGAAACATGCAAAATGTAATAATGTTATATACATGGGGCATTTGATTCTACCAGTTTAATATATCTACGTTCTCAATGTAGTATATAGCATAAACATAATTCTTGGAATGAGAATTGCAGACATACAAGGCCTTCAAAATATTTTATGCACAAGTCAACAAGTGTTGTTGTTCCACAGCAAATAAATCTCAGTTATTGAAAATTTTTGTTTGAATTTTAATTTTTTGCTTGAAGATATGTAAGCTTTTAATATGCATTAGCATATTAAAATACACAATAAAGAAACACACAAATAAGGAATGGACCACAACCTAAGATACCGATTATTAAATGGTTAGGTCTTCCTTCACCAACTAGAAGATCAGGAATTCTAAATTTCCTTCTAAACCAGAGCAAGTCATACATTACAATTTTGTACACGAATCTCAACTAGTTTCTTCCAAGGGGAAAAAAAGAAAAGAAAAATCGATAAGCACAAACCGCCATGGATGAGTTTGGTAGACCTAGAGCTGGTGCCAGAAGAGAAATCCTCTCTCTCGACGAGACCAACCCGCAATCCTCTAGTGGCAGCATCAAGCGCCACGCCACATCCCGTGGCGCCACCGCCGATGACGAGCACATCAAGCGGGTTGACCCGGCTAGTACCCGCAAGCGCTGCCTCTTGCACGCTCCGACGTGGCACGACGGCGTCGAGATCAGCGACTCTCCGTCGCGCTGCCTCAAGCGCCGACCCTTCTCCGTACGACTGTGCCGAGGCGGCTGTCGCCGTGGCCGCCAGCGTGGCACCGGAGATGGTTATGATGGCGCCGATTCGCCTCAAACGAAACATTGTAGAAGCCATTGGAGGGCTTCGTTTTTGCTCTTTTTGTTTTTTTTCTTGGTTTTGTTTATTGATGCAAAACAAAAAATGGTTAGATCAAAAGAAAAGAATGGGAGATGAAAAGACAAATGAAATGTTGCTTGCTTGCTTTGCTCTTTTTTGCTCAGTTGCAAGGAATGGTTTTTTGCTTTCTTTTGATTCGAGGGAATGGGCTTTATTATTAGTTTTCATTATTTTTTATTTTTAATTGTTCCGTGTTTTCTTATTGTAGCAAATAAGCAAATCAAAAGATAGTTTGGTATATTCTGTACATTGTATTTTTGTGATGCTTAGCTTACGATTGACTGGCAAGCATTGGAAAAAGAAAAGATACACTGACTCAGTAGATAGTTAGATTCCATGGTTCTACTCCAAATATTCCGCCTAGAAAATAATTGTTCAATCAAATTGGCCTGTCAATATTGAATTATTGACAAATGACAAATGTTGTGGTTTACGTGGAGCTTGAGTTTGGGAGAGGGAGTAATTTTGATACGTCCATTGCATCAGAATATGTGTAAAGAAAATGTGGGCCGTCCGATCAGTTTTATTTTTGGATAGAAGTGCAATGCATTGTTTTGCTCATCCAATCTGCCAGTCTGCCAGATATTGGCGCAATGGATTTGTTCGCTTATGTTCATGATTTTTATCAAAATGCATTGTTAGAATTTGGAAATAATATAAATTGTCATTTAAAAAAAACAATAATAAATTGTCATTTTCAAAATGACAAATCAGTATTTCACATTGAAAAATGAGTAACGCTTGAATCAAACGTCATACGAGACTGAATTATTGAAATTTCAAATGGCTGATTTTAAACTGCTTAATGTGATCTTCGTTAATTTTCTTCAAGATCAAATTTTATAAGTTTTCAAAATTTGTAATAATTTTGCATATTTTTAAAAAATTGAGAGTTTCAAAACTAGTTAAATTAGATTGAGAATTTTTTAAAATTCAGAAAAAGGCAAAAAAATCAGAAAAATTTTTTTTAGTAGATTTCATTTAGTAGAACAAAATTGAGCAATTTGGATTGTGTATTAATTGTTGTATCAAAAATTGAAATCCGATCGCTTTTTGACAAGCTCAAGCGTACTCTTGCATTACTTTCAAAAAACCGTGAAAAAGGAAGCTTGGTGGAAGTGTGATTTTTTTCCACGCACTCCACGGGAAAAATTTTATATAGAACAAAATTGGACTGAACAATTTTAAATAGAACAAAGTGTACTAATTTTTTTTAATAAGAGCACAATTATAGCGGCAATACGATTGCCGCTATAACTCAAGGCTATAGCGGCTATCTCATTACCGTTATATGCGCTACACGACATTCCTCATCTTATAAAAAGCCAAATAAGTTAAGAATGGACATTAAATATTAATAAATATCCTTTCATACCAATTAAAAAATGGGCAAACAGACAAAAGGTGGACCCCACATTAAATATTCATTTCATGCACAGAAACAAACTGGTTACGGATTGCTACTATTATTATAATTATAATTACTAATATAATTATTTTTATTATCGTATAATTATAATTAATAATAGTATTAGTTATTTTAAATATTTTATTAATTAATATTAATAATTTAATGATAATATTAATAATAATTATAATTATAATAATTACTATATTAATCATTATTATTTTATATCATTATTAAACATCCTTTCATGCCATCAATAAAAAGATCACACGATCATATAATTAAGATCAATCATCTAGAAAAGCAAGTTAAAGTTGGATAATTAGGAACACCAGTAAGAAATTAAAACTGTTAATAAGTTGGAATACTAGTGAGAAATTGATGGATAAGATTTAGATTATGAATTTAAACTGTTAATTATCAAATTTCATGAAATATTCATTTCCATGATTTTATTTTTTTTAGTTCATTTAATACAAGTTGAAAAGATTGAAATTAGATTATTATAGATAGTACGTGCTTCAATAATTATATGGCTTCTTAATTGAATTTGAGAAAAAAATTTTCAAATTTGTTATACATGTTTGACTTGTGAAAAAAGTTAAGATAAATGATTCGATTTTGCTATTTAATGTTGGGCAGACAAATTGTTAATGTGAATCTCATGAATTGTTTATTCTGAGCTAAGTGTATTAAACTAGTGTTCTCTAATCGTGTGTGTCATGTCGTGATCGTGTTAGAGTCTCGTGTCATGTCATGTTGACACAAACTATTTTTTAATTGTATTGTATCGTGTCGTGCTGAGTGATGAGAAGAGACAACACAACATGCATTCTGACACATGTCTTGTTGACATGTCGTGTTAGTTGTGTCAAATCTTGTCAGAAACTTTTCTCTATTTTTTATTATAATTTATTAAAAATCGCTAAATATTAAAATAAGAAAAAAATATTGTTATAATTTATTTGAGTATTATACAAATTCAATATATATATATATATCAATACAAAAATTTTAGAATATTTTTTTAAAAGATTAATTGATGATTTTAATTTTTTGCTAACTCATTTCTTTATTCTTTGAACATATCCCAAAAAGAAAAATATTTTAAAAAAAGTAAATAGACGTTAAAAAGAAAAGTACGATTATAATTTGAATTTTAATATAAAATTAATTTAAATAATTTTTTAGGAAAAATAATTTAAAAGAAGAAGTATGTTTATGATGCTATTTTCGGTGATGTTAAAAATTAAATTTGTGTTGTTGTGTCATGTCCGTGTCGTGTTAGTTCGTGTTCGTGTTGTGTGTTAGTCGTGTCGTGTCAAATCATGTTAATTTTTCAAAATTGCCAATACGACACGATTATGACACGACATGACAATACGATCGTGTCGTGCTAATTCTGTACTCGTATCGTATCGTGTCATTTTGACAAACCCTGCATTAAACTTTTGATCTTCTTCTTGATTCACGTTTTATATGCTCAAATAATCACATGCTTTATGGTTCCCAAAGAAGATGCAGCTAATATCAAATCACTCCCAAATCTGATGGCATGAAAGGATGTTTAATAGTAATATAAAATAATAATTATAATATAATAATGATTAATGTAGTAATCGTTATAATTATTATTACTATTATCATTATATTATTAATATTAATTAATAAAATATAAAAGAAATATACTATCATTAATTATAATTAATACGATAATAAAAATAATTATATTAGTAATTATAATTATAATAATAGTAACAATCTGTAACTTGTTTGTTATGTGCATGAAATGAATATTTAATGTGGGACCCACCTCTTGTCCGTTTCTCCATTTTTTAATTGGTATGAAAGGATGTTTATCAATATTAATGTCCATTCTCCACTTATCTGATTTTTATGAGAAGAAGAATGATGTGTATCCAATATAGAGGTAATAAGATAGCCGCTATACGCCTGAGTTATAGCGGCAGTCATATTGCCGTTACAATTATGCTATTATTAAAAAAAATTAGTACGCTTTGCTGTATTTAAAATTGTTCTGTCTAATTTTGTTCTATATGAAATTTTTCCCACTCCACGCATGTAGAAATTTTTTCCCCCCGGCTAATGATTCAAATATGTACAAAAGTTACGGGTTTGACCCTAATTTTCTTCAAAAAAAAAAATTCAAATATGAGAAACGAAATCGGATAATAATCAATGCAGTTTATTTGCCAGCGTTGAAATATAAAAGCTCATACGATGCTCAATGTGTGATAATAATCTTATCATACGTCATTATGTGATATTCCTTATAAGCTGAAAAAAGGAAATATACTAACCGGGAACAAAAAGCAACTTTCATGATATAATGTGATATCCCTTATAATATGAAAAAGAAATAAACCAACCAGGGCCAAAAAGCAACTTTTTATGATAAGTTGTGTTTAAGAAACACTAAAATAATATGGTTTAGTTTCTCAAATTTTAAAACGCAGTATTTTAGAATTCGCAAAGACAATATCAGCATTATGTTTATTATTTCGGCCAAGAAGGGGATTGATAGCATAATTAATAGGATGTTGACGGATACTGCTAGCGTATAAACTTTATTAGTAACAAAAATTATCAAACTTACTTTTCGATGAAAAATCAGGACTGACTTATTTTGTTTTCCATTTTATATTATTTTCCTTACAAGATATTATAAATATCAATAAAATAAATTTCATTCGTTTTGAAAATTTTAATGACGCTCATTCTTAATATCATAAACATTAGTCTTATCATAATTCATATTTTGGTGCTTGACCGAGGCATTTAAAGAAATTATTTTTCAAAGGAAATCATTCAAAGACAACCACCGCCCAAAACAATTGCAATTAATACAAAATATATTTTGGTGCATTTATAGATGTACTTCACCGTTGGAATTTGAACTCCTACATCTACTCTGTTTTGACCGAATCAACAGTGAACCATTTACCTTAAAAAAAAAAAAAACAAACAAACAGTGAACCAATTAATTGGGGCAGTTAATTTCATGCACCACAACCGAAGATGGTCAATGCAACTTTAGTTGATATTTTGTTTATGAAAATGTAACCGATGGTGCGAAAATAAGACGGAATATAACCCAAAATATTCAATAGATCCCAACTGTACTCGTTTTGTTCGGTGGTGTATATAAACTTTTTGACTGATACATATAAGAGATCAAATTGTCTATCGGATAAACACATTTTACTATTAGTTTTTCTTTTAAAGCTGAATTTTTATTCTTCAAAAAATTGCTTTAAATATTAGTTTATTAATTTTTTATCACAACGTAATTTTTTTTTTGATGGACAATGTAAATAATTTTTGTATTTATTCTATGAACAACGTAAATTTCAAACTAATGCTTTCATGAAGCATTCATTTCAAGAACCGAGGGGTTAGTTTCAAATTATTGGATGGCTGACCTCCTTTTTTGTTCCTAGTAAAAAAAGGGGTGGGTGGGGGGAGGGGGGGGGGGGGGTAGAGCGACTAAGGACGCGTGACGATTGACCGACCAATTTTGGGCCCTCCAAAATTCTTTGTTTGACAATAATAATGCAAGGAGAAGATGAAACGAAAAACATATTTTTATTTCTCCTTTTTATTTATGGGTGCGTTTGGATGGATGCGGGAAGAAGGAAAGAAGTATTGAGAAGTGTGTAATTTTGTGAAGAGTTTGGATTGTTTATAATTTTTTTTCTTCACATCTTCCTTCTTCCTCTTCTCTCATCCAAACGCACCCTATCATAACTTTAACATAATTATGAAAAATTAAACTAAGTACATTAAGAGCATCTTACAACATAAGGGCCGTTTGGATCGCATAGAAATAGAGGAATAGATTCTTTTTAGGCAAAAATTTATTTCTAACCATCTAAATTCTTCACAAAGTTATACATTTTTCAATATTTTTTCGCCTAGAAATAGACTAATCATTTTATTCCTAAGCGATCCCTAAACAGATTTCATAATTCAAATGTAATCAGTAGGTAATATATTTAATTGGAAATATATTCGGAAATTTCATTTGCGATCATTATACTTGACCTAAAGGGAAAAAAAAAAAGAGAACTATTTGTCTTATTCTAGACGGAAAGACGATAATTGATGCTTCCTAGGGTAAAACTCTGGACCGCAGTTTTGGACCTGCACTTGTCTGCTCGTATGCTCCCAATCCCATTCGTTCGGATAATATTGTATATACAAGATAAAGCCATGCCCATACTGGCCATGTAATTAATTAATAGAATAATTATATATACGTCACTATAAAAAATAATAATAAGAGATATGTCACTCTTAAATTATAAATTAGTTTTATGCTGTCGTAAAATGGTTTAAATTAGTTTTATGCTATTATTTTCCCGAAATTATTTTATATAGGAATTCTAACATAAAAAATTTTAATAGAAAGAATTAATATATTTTTTTTTTAATAAGAAGAAATTTCTAACGCGTTTATAAACCGCGCCTCTCGCTCTTCTCTCGAACGTGTTTATAAAACGGGTAAAAAGACTTCTTACCCGTTTATAAAACGCGTAAAATGGCTGCACTTTTGTGCGCTACTATAACACAATTAACGTGTTTATAAATATAGATTATAGTGATGATATGACTTGAAATGAATGCACAATTGTTTGAAATTCTCAAATTTTGTCCAGAACGCTCATTACTTGCACTTTGCGTGTGTAATTATCTTGTATAATCCAATCCTTGTGAATTTTTATGATTATAAACTTACTCTCCACTGTATAAAGAGCTTAAATATTGATTGTAGTGATCAAATGACTTGAAATGATTGCACAATTGCTTGAAATTCTCCAATTATGTCCAGAACACTCATTATTTGCACTTTATGTATGTAATTGTCATGTATAATCCAATCCTTTTAAATTTTTTAGATTATAAACTTATTATCTACTGTACAAAGAGCTTATATATAGAATATTGTTATCAAATGACTTGAAATAATGCACAATTGCTTGAAATTCTCCAATTCTGTCCAGAACGCTCAATATTTGCACTTTATGGGCGTAATCGTTATGTATAATACAATCCTTTTAAATTTTTAAGATTATAAACATATTCTCCGCTGAATAAAGAGCTTAAATATAGATTATTGTGATCAAATGACAAGAAATGAATGCACAATCATTTGAAATTCTCCAATTCTGTCATGAACAATCATTATTTGCACTTTATGTGCGTAATTGTCCTCTTACCTAAAGAGCCCCACGCCTGTACACTGCCTGCGTTTCGTCCAATCAGTGTTATTGCTTATGTCCCAAAACTCATCTCCAAAGTCCTGGCTAACCGCCTGGCTGCTTACATGCCGTTGTTGATTCCGAAAACTCAAACAGGTTTCATAAGGGGTAGGTTAATCGCGGAGAACTTCATAGTGGCAAGAGAAATGTCCTTTGCAATTCACAAGCAATCAGAGCCAGCACTTATTCTAAAACTGGATTTTAAAAAAGTTTTTGATTCGGTGGACTGGTCTTTTCTTCTAACAGTGCTAAGATAGAGGGGTTTCCCTGAAAGATTCTTGAAGTGGTTACATCTTTTGCTTTCAACCGCCTCTTCTTCTATTCTTTTGAATGGTCGTCGTGGACCCTCTTTCTTACATAAGCGGGGCCTTCGCCAGGGAGACCCCATCTCTCCCTTTCTCTTCAATCTGGCAGTTGATGTTTTAAATAAAATGTTCCAAGCTGCTTCCCTTACAGTGCCACACAACATTTGCTCCAAATTTCAACTCCCTTTATTCTTGTTGCAATATGCCGATGACACGATGCTCTTCTCAACGGCAAAGGGACAGGCAGTACAAGTTCTAAAAACAGTGATTCACTCTTTTTCCTTGGTCTCTGGCATTGAACTAAATCTTACTAAATCGGCACTTGTAACCTTCAACCTAAGTGACCCTCGTGTGCAGGCAGTGCAGGCGACGCTGCAAGTACATTCCTCCCCCTTACCGCTTATTTACATGGGACTTCCCCTGACCTTGCGCCGACCAGATCGGCTGGTCTTCCAAGGACAAATTGACAAAGTTCAAGGAAAACTTGCGGGTTGGAAAAGCTCTTTACTGTCCAGGGCAGGCCGATTGGTACTGGCTCGTTCTGTTCTCTCTACAATACCGGTTTACTTCATGTCGGTTTTTAAGTTTCCTGCTTGGGTCATCAAAGCTTTGGATCGTATAAAGCGCAACTTCATTTGGGGCTCTTCGAATAGCACAGGCAGAGCAATACACTTATTATCCTGGGACAAAGTTGTAAGGAAACTGCCCAATTTTAATTTTGTGACTAATTACCAACTAATTAATCCAATTAAAACACAAAGAGCAAGAGGATCTAGTACATAGCTATTTCGACACAAGAGAAAAGAGGTGGAATTTGTACCTCCCGCGAAATCGTATTCGCGGGGCTCGACCATGGCATAGATGTCGGTGGCGTGCCTCCATGCGCCTCTTTCTAATTGGCCTCGAGTCCACCAAGAAATTTGGCCATGTCCCAATTCTTGTGCTAGCAAGAGAAAGGAGATAGCTAATCCTTTTCGCCATTCTTCAAGTAATTCTAGCAATTAACCTTTTGGAATAGCTATTCTCAACACATGAGACCTATGGAAATGCAAGAGAGAGATAGACCTTCATGGGAGAATCAAAATTCTGCCCAAGAAGGTGGTGGCGGCTAGGAGAGGAAGAAGGGAGGCAAGGAGAGAATGTTAGGTTTTGCTTCTCTAAGTGGTACTTATATAGAGACCAAGTCCAACTTTCCTACCTCATAAATTACCCTTTTGCCACTCTCTTGGCCGTCCAAATAAAAGGCCTAAATTGGGCCATTTACACTTAATTGTGTAATCTCTATTAGTCCATATTGAATCCATTATTCAATAGGCCTTTCAAGTTGCATTCTATTTAGGCTCAAATAAACTATTCAATTAAAAGTCTATACTTTAATTTAATTCACTCAATTAAATTAAAGTGTGTTGAATAAAATTAATTATCAATATATTGATAATTGTTTTAGGATTAGCATGTACCTTAATTTATTTCTATATGATCCATTTGACTTAATTAATTATAACGGTCCACAACGTTATTTAATTAATTAATCAACTTATCATATTTTGCAATACTCACTATTGCAAATAAATAAATAATGCACGTATGGTCAAAGTCCTATTTGTGTGACCCTTTGAGGATTTATGCTACGTTGGACATGGAATTAAATCGTTATTTAATTCCAATAATCATAAGCGGTATCTAGCAACACGTTATGATTCCCAATTCGCATAAATAGTGTACTGCTACAATATTTAAATCCTGCATAAGAGAATAAATGTATTTCCCTATTTTGATTCTTATGTCTCACGATATCATCGTATAATCCAAGATAGGAATGTGTCATTCTTGCAGATTATACATTTCTTGATCTAGAGATAATTGTATAAAGTTGCATGCAAATAATCTATCTCCATCAAGGGGCCCAATCAGATATCGTCACTCACTAAGTGAATTAATGAGGGACATACGGTTTTCTTGATGATTAACTTTTCCCCGCACAATTCAAGAGAACATAAATAAAGTCCGTATAGCAGCCCTTATCGGGAATCAGCAGTAGACGATATTTATTGAACCTATCCTCATGTGGAAAAGATAAACATCTCAAACTTAGAACCAAAATCATAACGAAATAAACAATGACACATAACACAATCCATATGTTTATTTCGATGGGTCAAGTCCTGTGCTATGTTCCATAACATACACATATGCAATTAAGTTGGTAACTCTTTACCTATGATTAGTAGAACTTAATCATCACTTAACTTGCATACTAATCTTATAAGATAATTAATGTTCCTTGTTAATTATCAAGATTATGGACCGTTTAGATTTATTATTGTCATTCTAAAGAATGATCCACAGAGATCTACTATTCAGATCCTCAACCTGAATAATCTGTCAATAATAAACCTAGGAACAGATGATAAAATATCATCCAAAACATAAACTAATAATTAAGTTATTAAATTATTGACTTCTAGGACATAATTCTAACAATCTCCCACTTGGCCTAGAGTCAATCAATAGTGACTTCTAGCCAACGAAGAATTGAGAACAATGTCATATATCTACATATATACATGTCTCGAACCTCAAAATAAATAATACGCTTAAAGCTAGTTACTCATACGTCCACCACGTATGGATGCATAAATGCATCTCGTATACTGCTCAAGGTAGAGGTCATGCTAGAGTGTTCGCTGTGTTCGCGAACCTATCCAAAAATTGTTCGACCCTATATATATATACTCCTATATATATTCTTGATCACCATCATATGATATCAAGTGATATCGTTATAGATCATATTTGAATCTCCAATGTAATGTTGGGTTCTTTAGGAGTAATTTATAGTTCGAGATGCTTAGAACCATAATAACTCGACTAAGAACTCGATCCTAAATAAGCTTCTTTTATTGCTTCACAAATTGCTATGTATTTCGTTTTGGTGACGGAAACGGTTGTAATATTCCATTTAGAACACTTTCTAAATTTACAACTCCACCTTAAAACAAAATATGTAGCTCAATCGTGATTATATCAATCTTTCGAAAAACTAGCATTAGTGTAATTAATTTACACGAGCTCTCTTTCATCTTAAGAGATGAAACATTATATCACTCTTTCTCATAAGGTACTCGAGGATATTCTTGACTATCGTCCAAATGTGTCTCTCTTGTATCCATTTGACAACTGTTTGTCATATCCTTTGGATACCACACATTGGGGCATATGCATAAATATGGCGTACACAATGAAACTCATAATGAAAGAATGCTTGAACTATTTCATACACTTTCTTGAATTGAGTTGCATTAGACCGAGTCAAACACTCAAGTCATGCCACGTGACGTACAGTTAGACATCCTTTCATGGAGTGTAACTTTCGTGTTTCTAGAACACTTCGTCAATATATGTATACTTACTCAAACCTAACATCCATCATAATCTATCTTTATAGATTTTGTTTCCTAGGATTAGGTGATTTTGCCCAAGTTCTCATTTGAGAAAACATTCTCCAAAGAGATCTTGACAATATTCATTTTCTTAATGTTATTCCCAATTAATGAATTATTATCTTGAACAACACAAGTAATACAATTATGCTCCCACTGAATATCTTGTTTATACAAGATACTTTTGACGAAGTTCAACTCCTTGACTTCCTTGTCAAAACTTTTATTCCAATCTCCACAACACTTGCTTTAATCCATTAATGGATCCTTGAAGCATGCGTATGTTATTAGCAATACATAAACCTCGATTTGTGTCAAATGCACAACATCTTCCTTCATTCTTACGAAGAAGGCGGTTTTATGTGTTTTTCCATATATCAATATATATGAAATACAACTATTGCTAGAATGATCTTTATTGACTTTTACATAGCCACAAGCAAGAGGTTGTGCTTTGTACGTAGTCAACTAGTCATCGACTTAGACATAGCTACAAGCGAGAAGCCGCGCTTTGTACATAGTCGATTTGTTATCCATGTCGATCTTTCCTTTCGAAGATCTAAACGTTCTTGATGGATCGCTCCTTCATGAACATCAACCAAGGTCTATACCTTGTTGTTATACATGGATTTTATTTAAAGATCATATGAATTCAAATCATATATGTGGAATCGGATCGTTCCATCATTTTTCTTGTTTATCAACGGATTCTCATATGCTAAGTTTGAGAATGTCGTGAAGCCAATGCACCAAACGGCTTAGGCAATCAGCTCTCGTTGATCTTTTATAGGATTGGTACTTGAGGTTCATGAACTTCTTCTACAACGATTTGTTGAACGAGTTCTTGAATCCTCATATATTCCATGAGTTTCTCGAACATCATCAACTCGTGAGATGGTTGAGTCCTCATTGGAAGGAGCGTACTATTAAACTTCTTTCAAAACAACTTGTGAATGAAGTTCCGCTCAACTCCCACTAAGTACCATGTATGGAGTGACAAGTTTCCTATAAAAGTACTTCTTGTAGTGACGCATAAACTCCTTTAATGCTCACTTTACTCCCACTACTTCTTCTTGAGAATATCATTCTACAAGATTACGTTATGATTAGCAACAACTACTTTGTTCTTATCATATTCGTGGAAGTAGTGCCTTAATATAAAGCATCCTACAAATTCACAGTGTCTTATTTGGTTTAAGCTTACAAGTCATCAATACTTAAAATAAGCTTCTCAACACCAAATCTCGAGAAGTATTATACTTAGAGATCAAAATCTCGTAAGATATCTTCTTCAATAGACTTCGATGGAACATCATTCAGTGTAAACAATATTGTCCTCAAACATAATTCCCTAATACGAGTCGAATAAGTCAATTTGATTTATTATCGATCGAACTATACAAAATATTGTTCGATACCTCCATTCTTGGACATTTATTCCTCATGGAGCGAATTATGAAACTAATTTCATACTCTTTAGATAATATTTCAAATTATACGACTTAACTCCTTATTTACCACGATTAATTGTAAGACTTCCATTTTTCTTGAACGGTTTTTTTTAAACTTCACTCTTGAACTCCTTTGAACTAGTCAAAAGGTTCATACTTATACCTTATCAAATAGATATGTTAATATCTACAATGATCGTTGGTTAAGTAGTAAAGTATCAACAACCTTTCATTGCACAAGTACTTATTGGTTTTTATACATCGGTATGTATAAGTCCTAATCAAGTCACTTGTCCTTAAACCTTTGTAGGTTAAAGGCGCTTTTGTCATTTAACAAACATGATTCGCATATCAATCGATTTGAAATCGAATTGAATTACGAGCTCTACGTTACGTAGACTCTCATAATGCGATTCTCGTTTATGTATGTAACTAAGCGGTTATATATAACATGAAAGTCAAATACTTTATGTCAAGTCTTACGCATCCTATTTGTCATTCAAAACTTGTTTATCTATTTCAAGCAAATTCAATCAAGATGCATGAAATCATATAAACAAAATCATAATTATCCATCATTGAATATGAAATGGAGACGCTATGAGAGGTTTTAGAATTAAGGTATGCAACCTTCAATTCCTAAACAAACTCTTAATAAAGATAACTCTACGTATTTAATGGTAATGACTTAAACGAATAAGTCATCTCCTATACGGAGTTTACTTTATATCTCTCGAACATTCTCTTATTCTTCATTGCCAACACATTTCGTTAAATGCGAGCATATGAACTAGTATCAAGTTACTAGTGTAAATTAGAGATAGTGAGATAATTTGAACGACAAATACACTTTAGGATTATAATATTTCTAATCTCCACAATCATGGTATTTCGGACAACCTTTCAAATGCCTCCCATAAACGGCAAATGAAACATCTCATGTGACACATGGTCATCAAATGAGAGTCTCGAAATTTCAACTCATACATTGGTGAAATATTTCTTGAATACTTAACCAATCACCTTTTTGCATTAACAAGCGTGCGAAAAAGGTAACATTATACCCTTCATGATTCCAAAGAGACCGTATGACAATATCAACAATCCTTGATATCGGAGATTAATATCTCTAGTCATCAATTAGCTACTTCAATCTTTCGATTTGTAAGCTAATGAAACATTCATATAACTTCTTTTAAAAGAATAATCTCTTGGTCAACTCATATTCTTTATACTCAATCATAAATGACGGAGTTAATATCTACTTTCTCCAAGAACACTTTCTTGAGTAAGCGGATGAGAACATACGAGTTAATTTTAGTCCATATGAATTCGCTAATTCAAAGGTCTAGAAATTTCAAATGAGGATATTAAGCATACGCTTTATTGAATAACTTTTCGCCAAAAGTCAATCAATCATCGCGTTGCTACGTTCGGGTAGTTTGAGGAAAGTTTTGGGAATTGACATACTCAAATTTCTCTTCACTAAGATCGTGTCTTAGGAATCGACATTACTCTTTCAAGTAACTACCTTTTAGAAACGAGTTTGTTCATTTTTCAAAGATTGATCGCAACAAAATTAACAATTTAAACATCTATAACAAAATCAATTTACGGTCATTTAGTTTATGAAATTGTTTTATTTATAACAAATAAAACTCCCACTACAATTATTTAATGTCCCTAATGTAGTAGGTTTTCCAAGATCCCTATTTTCGTTGAGATGGTGCTAGCGTCGGCGTGACACCAAAACAACTAGATAAGGTAGGTTCTCCAACCAATCATTCCATATGATTCTTGGTTTGTGAAATATCACATGTACATCCACAAACTTTGCCCCGATGTCCAATCCGATTAGAAAACATCGTTAAGTAACCTTTCTCTATTTGCTCCTAGTAAATCCGATTTACACCCCGACACGGATGATGGAACACGATGTCCCGCGTCGGCGAGAATGCATCAATGAACGATCATACACGTTAGAAGGGGATAGAGAGAAGGAGGGCGATTTAACTTAATCGTGTTTTGTTTGGGACAATCAATTAAGTGACACTTGTTTGGTGGTCATGTAAGCATACACCCATACCTAGCCTATGACAATTCATAGCAATCACAAGCAATCACATATAAGCATCTCATAGTTGTGGGTTTGTATGGCTCCCGCTTGCATTAGTTTCGCCACATCGTCAATGGAGCAAAACTAATCTAATCCTTGTACCTCCCACTAAATTCTATAAGGATCTAAATCCTATATAAAATAAAGGTACAAAATACATGTGAAAAATATCCTACTCCCATCCTAGCCTTAGGGGCATGCAAGCCTCACAAGTTACATTAAAAATTAATCAACAAATTAATTAATTAATGGCACCAAAGGCCGCATTACAAACATTCACACATGCATTCAAATACAACCACAAGGCATTGAGTCTTGAGCCATACTAAACCCACTATCCACCTACAAAACAAAGTTAGCACATACAAGCACTTTGTTTCCAATTAACGATTTTCAAGCATCTTTGCGTATCGTTTGCTATAAGTAAATTCCGTGTACAAATTCTCAATTTTAAACAACCAAACTTGTTTAAATTCATTTCGAAAGTTCTTTCAACATCCCATAACTGAAAGGAGATCAAAAAAGGAGTTTTCTAATTAATTTCAACTAGTTTGAATACTTAGAAAAACAGTAATTTATTAAAAAACGTAACTAATGGAATCCAACAAAAACAACAGTTTTCGGTCTCCAAAAATTCTCAAATAAATTAATTAAGCTCCTTATCATAGTTGTGATTACCAGTAAAAATTTCGAGAAGAGATCTTAAACCATCTGGGAGAATCAAAATTGACAAATCTCTTACAAGTGCACGAAACACCGTTATGAGATTTTCAGCTTATCCTCTCAACCATTTGGTCTGTAAGACCACCTTCTATCCAGTTTTTATATATACAATATACATAGAAAAACTTGTTTAGACTACAGGCTAGCTATCCATGAAAAGAAAACCACCAAGTTTAGTTCAAAAAGTTCGAGTTACAAATTAAACAATCAACAAATTCTGTACTGAAACAGACTGTCGATCGAAATGTTCTAACCTAGTTGAAGGTCCAAACTTCCACGAAAAATTATGAAATTAATTTTCCTGGAATCCTAACTCAAAATAGAACAACTCCATTTAAACATAATTTTTAAAGAAGTTCTCAGTTGGTACAGTTTATTAGAACAATCGATTTGCTCAACAAACTGGATCTGACAAGATCTTCCTTTTCATACTTGAAAACCCACAAATTAATCCGAGTCATGCAACAATTTATACATGATCAGAAAGAGCTTCAAGTCCTCTTTATTTCTAGCCATATAACACAGGTACTTATATTCAAAATATAAATCTTTCAAGCCATTCAAACAGGACAGTACGAGCAGAAACTGGTTCTGCGCACTGTCGCCATTTTATTCACAATAAATCTATAATAATTCAGAAAAATGTGAATCCAACGCCAAAAGAATCACAATCCAAAGATCTACAACTTTCATGTAGATGGAAAGATCTTCCAGAGAACATATCACATCGAAAAACGCGAAACAACACAGAAAATACCATTTCCAGACAGCAAACAAACGCATCATCTCTACTAATCCGTTAATTAGCCAATTTCTCTTAATTAAGTGTCAAAATAGCTTAAGTTCGACCAAGGCTCTGATACCACTGTTAGGAAATCGCCCAATTTTAATTTTGTGACTAATTACCAACTAATTAATCCAATTAAAACACAAAGAGCAAGAGGATCTAGTACATAGCTATTTCGACACAAGAGAAAAGAGGTGGAATTTGTACCTCCCGCGAAATCGTATTCGCGGGGCTCGACCATGGCATAGATGTCGGTGGCGTGCCTCCATGCGCCTCCTTCTAATTGGCCTCGAGTCCACCAAGGAATTTGGCCATGTCCCAATTCTTTGCTAGCAAGAGAAAGGAGATAGCTAATCCTTTTCGCCATTCTTCAAGTAATTCTAGCAATTAACCTTTTGGAATAGCTATTCTCAACACATGAGACCTATGGAAATGCAAGAGAGAGATAGACCTTCATGGGAGAATCAAAATTCTGCCCAAGAAGGTGGTGGCGGCTAGGAGAGGAAGAAGGGAGGCAAGGAGAGAAGGTTAGGTTTTGCTTCTCTAAGTGGTACTTATATAGAGACCAAGTCCAACTTTCCTACCTCATAAATTACCCTTTTGCCACTCTCTTGGCCGTCCAAATAAAAGGCCTAAATTGGGCCATTTACACTTAATTGTGTAATCTCTATTAGTCCATATTGAATCCATTATTCAATAGGCCTTTCAAGTTGCATTCTATTTAGGCTCAAATAAACTATTCAATTAAAAGTCTATACTTTAATTTAATTCACTCAATTAAATTAAAGTGTGTTGAATAAAATTAATTATCAATATATTGATAATTATTTTAGGATTAGCATGTACCTTAATTTATTTCTATATGATCCATTTGACTTAATTAATTATAACGGTCCACAACGTTATTTAATTAATTAATCAACTTATCATATTTTGCAATACTCACTATTGCAAATAAATAAATAATGCACGTATGGTCAAAGTCCTATTTGTGTGACCCTTTGAGGATTTATGCTACGTTGGACATGGAATTAAATCGTTATTTAATTCCAATAATCATAAGCGGTATCTAGCAACACGTTATGATTCCCAATTCGCATAAATAGTGTACTGCTACAATATTTAAATCCTGCATAAGAGAATAAATGTATTTCCCTATTTTGATTCTTATGTCTCACGATATCATCGTATAATCCAAGATAGGAATGTGTCATTCTTGCAGATTATACGTTTCTTGATCTAGAGATAATTGTATAAAGTTGCATGCAAACAATCTATCTCCATCAAGGGGCCCAATCAGATATCGTCACTCACTAAGTGAATTAATGAGGGACATACGGTTTTCTTGATGATTAACTTTTCCCCGCACAATTCAAGAGAACATAAATAAAGTCCGTATAGCAGCCCTTATCGGGAATCAGCGGTAGACGATATTTATTGAACCTATCCTCATGTGGAAAAGATAAACATCTCAAACTTAGAACCAAAATCATAACGAAATAAACAATGACACATAACACAATCCATATGTTTATTTCGATGGGTCAAGTCCTGTGCTATGTTCCATAACATACACATATGCAATTAAGTTGGTAACTCTTTACCTATGATTAGTAGAACTTAATCATCACTTAACTTGCATACTAATCTTATAAGATAATTAATGTTCCTTGTTAATTATCAAGATTATGGACCGTTTAGATTTATTATTGTCATTCTAAAGAATGATCCACAGAGATCTACTATTCAGATCCTCAACCTGAATAATCTGTCAATAATAAACCTAGGAACAGATGATAAAATATCATCGAAAACATAAACTAATAATTAAGTCATTAAATTATTGACTTCTAGGACATAACTCTAACAAAAGTGTGCCTTCCCAAAGTACTTGGAGGCTTTGAAATTCAGGACTTGCGCTTGCAAAATATTTCGCTACTGCTTAGATGGTGGTGACGCATGTATCATCATGAAACTTCTCTTTGGTGCAAGCTAGCTACCATTTTGTTTACAAAGTTAGATGCTACAATACCACCTCTGGCCTGGAACAAAGCTGGTTCTTTTTTTTGGAGGGACTTAATGTCTATTCGACTTTTCTTCCAAATATCTACTGTCTCTGTCATTGGATCGGGAATGAATTCACTGTTTTGGTTCAGTAATTGGGGAGCCTCTTTTCTTTTCTTCTTTAACTCCTCAATTAGGTCGCCTCTACGACGCTTCATTTCCCTCCACACAGCCTGCCACGAGCATTTCAGATTCTTAATTGCACCCCTACCTTTTCAGCAACACACTTCTCTGCAGGAAGCCCAACGGCTCTCCTTTACCTCACATAAAGATCAATTACTACGGAAGTGGACCGCACATGGCAACTACACAGCGCCCTCAGCTTACAAGAATCTCATCTCTGCTAGCAAGACTAGTACTCTTTTTTATTTGGAAGATTAAGGTGCTGCCGTCCTTAAAATTGTTCTTGCTTTTCCTTACGCAAGATCAGTTGTTAAAGAGGAACATTTTTTATTCCCAAGGGTGTGTGCTTTGCACTAGCAATGACTGTGAGACGGCAAATCATTTGTTCTTCAACTGTGCTTACTCAGGGACCCTTTGGCAGTCTCTTGGAATCCAACTCTCTGGAGTTCGTTCTGAAGCGAGTTTGCAGGAAAACTTCCTTGCAGTTTTCAACCCGGCGCTTGGTCAACAAAGGAAGTTGGTACTTATCTCCACCACTCTTCAAGCCATCTGGCTTGAGCGGAATAACAGAACTTTTCGTCAACAAGGCAGGCCACTGGGGCCAGTTCAGCAGTGGATAATCAACGAATCAACCATCTTCATGAAGTGCTGCTAGCTTGTTGGTGTTGGTTTTTGATGTTTGTCAGTTGCTTGTGTGTGTTGCGTTTATGCTTCTTTGTTTTCTTTTTCTCTTTTTCCTTTATTCTTGCCCCTATGTAGTCGCTACCTAGCCTGTCAAAAAAAAAATAATATTCTATAAATAAGCTCTTTGTACAGTAGATAATAAGTTTATAATCTAAAAAATTCAAAAGGATTGGATTATACATGACAATTTCGTGCATAAAGTGCAAATAATGAGCGTTCTGGACAGAATTGGAGAATTTCAAGTAATTGTGCAATCATTTCAAGTCATTTGATCACTACAATCAATATTTAAGCTCTTTATACAGTGGAGAGTAAGTTTATAATCTTAAAATTCACAAGAATTGGATTATAATAGACAATTACGCACGTAAAGTGCAAGTAATAAGCATTCTGGACAGAATTTGAGAATTTCAAGCAATTGTGCATTCATTTCAAGTCATTTCATCACTATAATCTATATTTAACTTCTTTATTCAGTGGAGAGTAAGTTTATAATCTTAAAAATTCAAAAGAAATGGATTATATATGGCAATTACGCACCTATATTGCAAATAATATGCTTTCTGGACAGAATTGGAGAATTTCATGTGATTGTGCATTAAATTCATGTCATTTAATCACTATAATCTATATTTAAGATCTTTAAAAAGTGGAGAATAAGTTTATAATCTTAAAATTTCACAAGGATTGGATTATACATGGCAATTCCACACATAAATTGCAAAAAATGAGCGTTCTGTAATGAATTGGAAAATTTCACGCGATGGTGCATTCATCTCAAGTAATTTGATCACTATAATTTATATTTAATCTCCTTAAACAGAGGATAATAAGTTTATAACCTTAAAATTTCTAAAGGATTGGATTATAGATGGAAATTACGCACAAAAATTCCAAATAATGAGCGTTCTGAACAGAATTGGACAATTTCATGTGATTGTGCATTAATTTCATGTCATTTAATCACTATAATCTATATTTAAGATCTTTAAAAAGTGGAGAATAAGTTTATAATCTTAAAAATTCAAAAGAATTGGATTATACAAGTCAATTACTCACATAAATTGCAAATTGTGATCGTTCGGGACATAATTGGAGCATTTCAAGTGATAGTGCATTCATTTCAAGTTATTCAATCACAATAATATATATTTAAGCTGTTTATACAGTGGAGAATAAGTTTATGATCCCAAAAATTCAAAATGTAGGACTATACATGACAATTACGCACATAAATTTCAAATAATGAGCGTTCTTGAAAGAATTGGAGAATTTCAAGCAATTGTGCATTATTTCAAGTCATTTGATCACTATAATCTATATTTAAGCTCTTTGTACAGTCGATAATAAGTTTACAATCTTAAAAATTTAAAAGGATTGGATTATACGTGACAATTATGCACATAAAGTGCAAATAATGATTGTTCAGGACATAATTGGAGAATTTCAAACTATTGTAAATTCATTTCTTGTCATTTGATCACAATATTCTATATTTAAGCTCTTTGTACAGTAGATAATAAGTTTATAATCTTAAAAATTCAAAAGGATTGGATTGTACATGACAATTACGTACATAAAGTGCAAATAATGAGCATTCTGGACAGAATTGGAGAATTTCAAGCAATTGTGCAATCATTTCAAGTCATTTGATCACTACAATCTTTATTTGAGCTCTTTATACAGTAGAGAGTAAGTTTATAATCTTAAAAATTCACAAGGATTGGATTATACAAGACAATTACGCACATAAAGTGCAAGTAATGAGCGTTCTGGACAGAATTTGAGAATTTCAAGGAATTGTGCATCCATTTCAAGTCATTTGATCACTATAATCTATATTTAAGCTCTATATAAAGTGGAGAGTATGTTTATAATATTAAGAATTCAAAAGTAATGGATTAAACATGACAATTACGCACATATATTATAAATAATGTGCGTTCTGGACAGAATTTGAGAATTTGAAGCGATTGTGCATTCTTTTTAAGTAATTTGATCACGATAATCTATATTTAAGCTCTTTGTACTGTAGATAATAAGTTTATAATCTAAAAAATTCAAAAGGATTGGAACCTACATGACAATTACGCACATAAATTGCAAATAACGTTCAGGACAGAATTGGAGAATTTCAAACGATTGTGAATTCATTTCTTGTCTTTTGATCACTATAAACTATATTTAAGCTCTTTATACATTGGAGAATAAGTTTATAATCTTAAAATTCAAAAGGATTGGATCATACATGACAATTACACACATAAGTTACAAATATTGAGCGTTCTGGACATAATTGAAAAATTTCAAACGATTGTGTATTCATTTCTTGTCATTTGATCACTATAATCTATATTTAAGCTCTTTATACAGTGGAGAATAAGTTTATAATCTTAAAAATTCAAAAGGATTGGATCATACATGACAATTACGCACATAAATTGCAAATATTGAGCGTTCTGGACAGAATTGGGGTATTTCACGCGATTGTGTATTATTTCAAGTCATTTGATCACTGTAATCTATATGTGAGCTCTTTTTATACAGTAGATAAGAAGTTTATAATCTTAAAAATACAAAAGGATTGGATTATATATAGCAATTACGCATATATAGTGCAAATATTGTGCGTTCAGCACAGAATTGAAGAATTACAAACGATTGTGCATTCATTTCATTTCATTTGATCGCTATAATCTATATATTAGCTCTTTGTACAGTGGATGATAGGTTTATAATCTTAAAAATTCAAAAGTATTGGATTATCCCTGGCAATTATGAGCATAAATTTCAAATAATGAGCGTTCTGGACAGAATTGGAGCATTTCACGCGTCATGTCATTTGATCACTATAATTTATATTTAAGCTCATTAAAAAGTGGAGAGTAAGTTTATAACCTTAAAATTTCAAAAGAAATGGATTATAGATGTCAATTACGCACATAAATTTCAAATAATGAGCGTTCTGAACAGAATTGAAGAATTTCAAGCAATTGTGCATTCATTTGAAATGATTTGATTAATATAATCTATTTTTAATATACAGTGGAGATTTTGTTTATAATATTGAAAATTCAAAAGGATTGGATTATACAAGTTAATTACTCACATAAATTGCAAATTGTGATCGTTCGGTACATAATTGGAGAATTTCACACGATTGCGCATTCATTTTAAGTCATTTGATCACTATAATTTATATTTAAGCTCATTAAACATTGGAGAATAAGTTTATAACCTTAAAATTTCAAAAGGGTTGGATTATAGATGGCAATTACGCACATAAATTCCAAATAATGAGCGTTCTGAACAGAATTGGAGAATTTCACGCGATTGTGCTTTCATTTCAAATCATTTGATCACTATAATCTATATTTAAACTCGTTATACAGTAGAGAATAAGTTTATAATCTTGGAAATTTAAAAGAATTGGATTATACAAGTCAATTACTCACATAAATTGCAAATTGTGATCGTTCTGGACATAATTGGAGCATTTCACGTGATTGTGCATTCATTTCAAGTCATTCAATCACAATAATATATATTTAAGCTATTTATACAGTGGTGAATAAATTTATGATCCCAAAATTTCAAAATGATAGGATTATACATGACAATTACGCACACAAATTGCAAATAATGAGCGTTCTTGACAGAATTGGAGAATTTCAAGTAATTGTGTATTATTTCAAGTCATTTGATCCCTATAATCTATATTTAAGCTCTTTGTATAAAATAAGTTTATAATCTTAAAAATTTAAAAGGATTGGATTATACATGACAATTACGCACATAAAGTGCAAATAATGATTGTTCAGGACAGAATTGGAGAATTTCAAACGATTGTGCATTTATTTCTTGTCATTTGATCACAATAATCTATATATAAGCTCTTTATTCAGCAGAAAATATGTTTATAATCTTAAAAATTTAAAAGGATTGGATTGTACATAACAATTACGTACATAAAGTGCAAATAATGAGCGTTCTGGACAGAATTGGAGAATTTCAAGCAATTGTGCAATCATTTCAAGTCATTTGATGACTACAATCTTTATTTAAGCTCTTTATACAGTGGAGAGTAAGTTTATGATCTTAAAAATTCACAAGGATTGGATTATACAAGACAATTACGCACATAAAGTGCAAGTAATGAGTGTTCTTGACAGAATTTGAGAATTTCAAGCAATTGTGCATTCATTTCAAGTCATTTGATCATTATAATCTATATTTAAGCTCTATATAAAGTGGAGAGTATGTTTATAATATTAAAAATTAAAAAATAATGGATTATAGATGGCAATTATGCACATAAATTCCAAATTATGAGCGTTCTGAACAGAATTGAAGAATTTCACGCAATTGTGATTTCATTTCAAAACATTTGATTACTATAATCTATATTTATTCTGTTTAAACAGTGGAGAATAAATTTATGATCCCAAAAATTCAAAATGATAGGATTATACATGACAATTACATACATAAATTGTAAATAATGAGCGTTCTTGACAGAATTGGAGAATTTCAAGCAATTGTGCATTATTTCAAGTCATTTAATCACTATAATCTATATTTAAACTCTTTGTAGAGTAGATAATAAGTTTATTATCTTAAAACTTCAAAAGGATTGGATTATACATGACAATTACGTACATAAAGTGCAAATAATGAGCGTTCTGGACAAAATTGGAGAATTTCAAGCAATTGTGCAATCATTTCAAGCCATTTGATCACTACAATCTATATTTACTAGGGTTGGACATCGAGCTTCGCTCGATAATGGAATTCATTATAAATTTACATTTTAATATATTTTTATAACATATATATATTTGTGGTAAAGATGTTTATTAAGATATATTAATTAGTTATTTTATATTTTGATTTTAGTTTAATTTACGGGCTTATTTTAATGTATAATATTTTAAATCTAAATTTTAATATCCCTTTATATTACTTATTTTTACATTTTGCAATTCGCTTGACATGAAAGTTTTTACTTACCATGTATTACCAATTACTCGCAATAAATCGATCTTTGTCTAGCAGATCATAGATAAATTGTAAAAAAAAAAAAAAAAGCATCGTTTACAACACTTTTTCATTTCTTACTTCTTTGGCTTCCCTCTACATTTAAAAAGGAATATATTATTACAAACTAATTGAATATACCGAAGAAGCACAAATAAGCATTACACAAACATTATTTTGAACCATCTCAAAAATCAAAACTATGCTTTTTCATTTGATTTTAAAGATATAAAAATTGAAACTGGACTATAAATCAAGATAACACGTATTAGATGCTCTTTGTCTTCCACATCCACAGTCACGGAGAAGTAAATTCTAATGAATTAAGAATAAATTTTCCTTTTTTTATTCTGATAGGATACTGATGCCCCCGTGCTTCAAAATTTTCCTCTCTTCCTTTACCTGCACGGATATACAAAATGATTTGAAAGATTGGAGTAAAAAAAATAAAAAACAGAGAAAGAGACGGTACCTTGGGTAATATAATGGAAAAATAATAAGGTAAAAAACTGGTGTGTTTTTTTCCCATGTATCCCTTCTTCTTTTCCTAGTCGTGCTTTTCCTCCATAGTGTCCCTTCTTCTTTTCCTGGTCGCTTGAGCAATCAGTTAGGGGGTGAAAGAGACGGACATCTACAAAGAAAAATTGAAGATAGAAGAGCATAGAGTCGCTTAATATCTTGGAATCAATAGGTGGCTCATCCTCAGAGGAACAGAATAGGGTCTGCTTAATGTAGTTTTGTGGTCCGTTAATACAGTAACTCTATATATAATTGAAATTCCAAAAATTGCATGAATTGACATACTAAATTGCACTAATCAAATTGCCTAACCCTAATTGGGAACTGATCTACAACATTCAAAGTTGCCGCCACCTAAGTTTAAACATGCGCAACTATTTCTAATTACAATCTATATCCAAACAACACAGAAAAAAAAAGAAAAGAAAATAATACAAAACATTATTATTACCTGACCAGAAGATGGCAGTGATCTAATTGAGCACTCCATTAAATTGCTTTCTACCCAGTGTTTTGAAAACCGTACCGGATACCAGAAATTTCCTAATACCGGGAACCGGAATGGTGACTGAAACGGCGGTATCCGGTATTGTGAGAGGAAATACCAAGAAATACCGGATTTCTATCATCTGGCCGGTAGGGGTGCCAGTACGATTTTAAAAACACTGCTTCTACCTCATTGGCATTGCTATAATCCAACTTGATATGTATTTTCTACATTTGCTAAAAAGGAAAGTGGAAAATAGATAAATGGCATAAGTTAGAAAATAGCAGTACATTTGGAAAGAAAAATCACTAATCACACTTCAGAAAATTTAGCACCGAAAATAAGAAACTGTTTATTATAGTTTTGCTCTGAAAAGTTGGTTGTTCGTCTCAATGCATACCAGTTTCAATGCTCTTAACACAAATAGTTCAGAGCCATCTTACAACATAAGACAGATCGAGTTTTTTCTTTTTTCTTTTTATCTTTTATATACAGCACAAAATGACCTACAGTTGTATTTGACCTCATTGATGTAATAACCTACAGTTGTTTTTTACCAGTTAGACCACATAAGACGTAGATTGATGCAATAAGCAAGATAGATACCTTTCTTATAAATAAGCTTGTACTACTAATCAACTCATCCAATTTGACAATTAATAGAATTTCCTCCAAAGTTGTCTCAATTTTACTTCCTGATCAATAGGAAAGGGAAGGAAAAAAAAAAAAGGTTAGATCCAATAATCGTTCAATATTCTGAGGAACAATATGAGAGAGACCAGTTTTCATTGTAATTTAATCTTGTGACATCCGGTTATCGTATACCTTCGTTAGTATGATGAGATGCAATTATATCGATCATCACATCTAGTGATTGCATTCTCATCTCTACAAAATCCACACCAAAATCCAAAATTTTCTGCAATTTTAAAGAAAGAAAAAAAGAGAAAAGATTTAGATAATTAATACCATATATGTGCTCTATATCTCCAATTTTAATCTAACCAAGGTCACGTCCTAAATTTTTCAAAATCAATTAAAATTAAAAAAATTCAGAACCTGCATTGCCACTTTGGATTCATACTTCTTCCGGTCTTTGCCGCCACAGCTCAATCCTTGATTTCCTCTTTCTTCATACTTGTTTTGGTTTTCTAGTAATTAATTGAATCTTTTTTCTGGACCCAGGTTTGGCCGAATTTTAAGACAAAAGTAACAAAACTGTTAGCATTTTGTATCAAGTGTATTTAATGCAATGAGACAATAAATAACCTGTAATGTCTCTTAAACTTCCAAAAAAACATTTAAAGGCACATTTTTTTTATGATTACATTTAAAGGCACATTGAAATAGAAGAATCCTGTGATTCCTATGGATAACGCCCAAAAAATTTACAGCCCTGTCCATTCTTCTTTTAAAAAAAAGGCCAAAAATTTAAACCACGATTAATAACAAAATTAATATTATAATTTAATAAAAATTGACCATCTGAACATAGGTTGTCATATAGAAATACATTGCAGCATCAATTGAAACATATAATCCTAAAAATATTTGTAAATAATTTGACATTGCAGCACCAATTAAAACATATAATCCTAAATTATACGTAAATAATTTGACATATATCCCAAAAATATAATACTGATTGTAATAAGACAAAGGGGAAAAGAAAGAAATCCATAATAAAATTGAGTTCACTGAAAGTAGCTAAGTGTACCAATGGCCTCAACCACAACCAGGACCACCTGTGTCCTTGCCTCACCAGCTTTGGCTGATAGTATGACAACAGTGAGTGCTTAGGCGACACATTCGGTCGGGCTTCCAGCTCTACCACCCTCTCTTAATGTTGCTTCTTCATCTGGTCAACTTCAAAATGCAGCTTATTTTATGATTACATTACACATTACTGGCTATATCTGGAATAAGAATATGTATTGAAGTATTGAACTCATCTATTTTGTACCAAAAGTAAACATGTAATAGTTAAGCCTTTTTTTTTTTATTTTCAGATATCGTGTTGCACTGGTTACAAATAGCCATGTTATTTGATCTGGTGTATCAAACTCCATTAAAAAGTCAAGGAATTGAGGCTACCTATTCCCACTACATATTGTAACTCAGAGACAGTCGTTGATCTTAGCTTTACAAAGACCATCATCATCTATTTTCCTTTTTTTTAATAGAAAACTCGACTGCATATTGCTTCCCTTCTACCGCAACTTCACTTTGATCCTAAACCGCTGGTACGAAAGCCAAAACAAATGCATTATTACAATAATTATTAGTTTTATATGTAATGGAGGTATTTCTTTTATATTACATAATAAATGAGTTTTTATTAGGCAATGATTTTTTAAGTTGTGTTAAGAGCAAAACATATTAAATGGTAACTAACTTGTAGTTGCCTCGAACATTTAATTATAAGTACTTTCAAAATACAATGAGGGCCTAAAATTTAAAATTGAGATTTCTTATAAATTAAAATTAAAAAAACCTAAATATAAAAATTTGTAAGGCCTCGTAGTCCCAGGACCAAGCCTTTGATAAAACCAACTGATTAAAAATCATAAAGTAAAATTGGTAGAAAGGAAAAACACAGATAATAAATACATGATAAAAGATGCTACTATGAAACAGAAGCAATGCACGATCCAACCAAGTAGAAATCTAGAATCAAAATCAAGAAAGAATATGTCTCAAAAACAATGTGAAATAGGATGAACAGTAGAAAACACATGTGCTGGCGCCAGTGAAATTTTTTCATCTGACGAATCACCTAAAAATTTGTATATTAGGAAAAAAAAATGTCAAATAGCTTCCTTCAAAACTTGTAGTAGTCTTTGAGCATATTGAGAGACATCAATGTTCTTAATTGGCTGCCTCATATTGGCACAATGCCTAATTCCAAATTTCTGAAAAAGATATTCAACAAATAGAATTAGATAAATAAGTGTTCTTCTTAAATTAGTTGTCATATTTGTTAGAAATTAGAACTATTGTTATAATAAGAAGAACATAGAACTGATGGAAAGAGGGACCGAAAAGAGAAAGTTAGCTAAGTCAAAATCTCAACCATAATTTCAAATCTGATGTCATCAAGATCGTCAATATCAAATGAATCACTCGACCATGGTTTGTGCATCTCGCAAATCGCCTTGATTTTAGCTAGGTCAGTGGCATTATACAACACTGAAGTCATTTCTTAAAACACTTAATCGAAATAAACATTGAAACTGAATTGCAAGCCTCAACCAATTTGATTGTAAATAATAAACAAACAGTTGCATTGACCTTGGATGCATGAGGAGAGTGGATTTGATGAAAGTCAGAAATTGTGTATACTGCTATCAATTTGGAATTTCTAATTTTTGAAATTCAGAAATTATGTAGACTGCTCTTAACAAAAAGCAAACGCTAAAAATGAGGCGCAAAATAGAAGAGGAGAAACCTTGTGCGAGGAGGTTGCTGCACTGGAGAAGAAGAATATATCGGCAACATGACCAACAGCAGCAGGGCATGGAGGTTTTTCGTTGATACATGCATGCTCTTTGCTAACGCCGTTGCTCGCCATCTACTATTCTACCTCCCTATGGCCGCCAGATCACGCCTTCTTTTTTCTTTCCTTTTTCTTTTCCGTCCAAGAGGAAGGAAGAGGGTGTTGAGAGGAGGTGGGGAGGCGGCGAGAGAGAGGCAGGAGGTGATCGTCTTGATTTTACACATGAGGCCACAGAGAGGGAGGAGGAGGGGCAGTGGCTTGGAGGAGGTACGGACTGAAAAAAAAAAGAGGAGAAGAGGGTTGCCACATAGAGAGGGACGGCGGAGGATGGATCAATTAGGAAGAGGAACTCAAGAGAACTAAAAATTTGGGCAGGGCGAAGGAAAAAAGAACGATGGACGGAGATCGGTGAAACTTAACAACGGACGATAACAATCAACGAATAGGATATATTTTCGGAGATTTGAGAGTGAATGTTGCTTTAAATTCCACTCAAAAAAATCACGCAGATTATATTATACTATATAGAAGCCTTTATACAGTGGAGAGTAAATTTATAATCTTAGAAATTTACAAGGATTGGATTATACAAGACAATTGTGCACATAAAGTGCAAGCGATGAGCGTTCTTGACAGAATTTGAGAATTTCAAGCAATTGTGAATTCATTTCAAGTCATTTGATCATTATAATCTATATTTAAGCTCTATATAAAGTGGAGAGTATGTTTATAATCTTAAAAATTCAAAAGGAATGGATTAAACATGACAATTACGCACATATAATACAAATAATGTGCGTTCTGGACAAAATTTGAGAATTACAAGCATTTGTGCATTCATTTTAAGTAATTTGATCACCATAATGTATATTTAAGTTCTTAAAATTGTGGATAATAAGTTTACAATCTTAAAATTTCAAAAGAATTGGACATGACAATTACGCACATAAAGTGCAAATAGTTAGCGTTCTCGATAGAATTGGATCATTTAACGCGATTGTGCATTCATTTCAAGTCATTTGATCACTATAATCTATAATTAAGCACTTTATATAGTTGAGAATGAGTTTATGAGCTTAAAATTTCAAAATGGTCGGATTATACATGGCAATGACGCACATAAAGTTCTAATAAATATCGTTCTGGACAGAATTGGAATATTTCACGCGATTGTATTTCAATTCATTTGTTAACAATACTCTATATTAAAACTATATATACAGTGTATAGTAAGTTTATAATATTAAAAATTCAATATGATTGGATCATACTTGGCAATTACGCACATCTAGTGAAAATAATGTGTGTTCTAGAAAGAGTTGGAGCATTTTAAACGGTTGTGCATTCATTTCATGTCATTTGTTCACTATAATCTAAATTTAAGTTCTTTATACACTATAGAATTAGATTATAATCTAAAAAATTCAAAAAGATTTGATTATAGACAGCAATTATGCACGTATAGTGCAACTATTGTGCGTTCTGGACAGAATTGAAGAATTTTAAACGATTGTGCGTTCATTTCATGTCATTGCATCACTATAATGAATATTTAAGCTATTTATAAAGTGGAGAATAAGTTTATAAACTTAAGAATTTAAATGGATTGGATTAAACATGACAATTACGCACATAAAGTGCAAATAATGAGCGTTCTTGTCGGAATTGGAGAATTTCATGCAATTGTGTATTATTTCAAGTCATTTGATCAATGTAATCTATATTTAAGCTCTTTGTACTGTAGATAATAAGTTTATGATCTTAAAAATTCAAACGGATTGGATCATACATGACAATTACGCACATAAAGTGCAAATAATGAACATTCTGGACAGAATTGGAGAATTTCAAACGATTGTGCATTCATCTCTTGTCATTTGATCACTATAATCTATATTTAAGCTCTTTCTACAGTCGAGAATAAGTTTATAATCTTAAAAATTCAAAAGGATTGGATCATACATGACAATTATGCACATAAATTGCAAATATTGAGCGTTCTGGAAAGAATTGGGGTATTTCACGCGATTGTGCATTATTTCAAGTCATTTGATCACTATAATCTATATTTTAGCTCTTTGTACAGTGGATAATATGTTTATAATCTTAAAAATTCAAAAGGATTGTATTATCCATGGCAATTAGGAGCATAAATTCCAAATAATGAGCGTACTGGACAGAATTGGAGAATTTCACGTGATTGTGCATTCATTTTAAGTCATTTAATCACTATAATCTATATTTAAGATCTTCAAAAAGTGAAGAATAAGTTTATAATCATAAAATTTCAAAAGGATTGGATTATAGATGGCAATTACGCACATAAATTGCAAAAAATGAGCGTTCTGAAATGAATTGGAGAATTTTACGCGATTGTGCATTCATCTCAAGTCATTTGATCACTATAATCTATATCTAACTTCTTCATTCAATGGAGAGTAAGTTTATACTCTTAAAAATTCAGAAAAAATGGATTATATATGGCAATTACGCACCTATATTGCAAATAATATGCGTTTTGGACAGAATTAGAGAATTTCAAGCGATTGTGCATTTATTTTATGTAGTTTGATCACCATAATCTATAATTAAGCTCTTTAAACAGTGGACAATAAGTTTATAATCTTAAAAATTTAAAAGGATTGGATTATACATTGCAATTACGCACATAAATTGCAAATAATGAGCGTTCTGAACTGAATTGGAGATTTTCACGCGATTGTGCAATCATTCCATTTCATTTGATCGCTATAATCTATCTTTAAGCTCTTTATACAGTAGATAATTAGTTTATAATCTTAAAAATTCAAAAGAATTGAATTATACAAGGAAATTACGCACATATAGTGCAAATATTGTGCGTTCTGGACAGAATTGGAGACTTTCAAACGATTGTGCATTCATTTCATGTCATTTGGTTATAATAATCTATATTTAAGATCTTTGTAAAGTGGATAATAAGTTTATAATTTTAAAAATTCAAAAGGATTGGATTCTCCATGGTAATTATGAGCAGAAAGTGCAAATAATGAGCGTTCTGGACAGAATTGGAGCATTTCACGCGATTGTGCATTCATTTCAAGTCATTTGATCACTATAATTTATATTTAATCTCATTAAACAGTGGAGAGTAAGTTTATAACCTTAAAATTTCAAAATAAATGGATTATAAATGGCAATTACGCACATAAATTTCAAATAATGAGCGTTCTGAAAAGAATTGGAGAATTTCAAGCGATTGTGCATTCATTTGAAATGATTTGATTAATATAATCTATTTTTAAACTCATTATACAGTGGAGATTAAGTTTATAATCTTGAAAATTCAAAAGGATTGGATTATACAAGTTAATTACACACAAAAATTTCAAATTGTGATCGTTCTGGACATAATTAGAGCATTTCACACGATTGCGCATTCATTTTATGTCATTTGATCACTATAATTTATATTTAAGCTCATTAAACATTGGAGAATAAGTTTATAACCTTAAAATTTCAAAAGGATTGGATTATAGATGGCAATTACGCACATAAATTCTAAATAATGAGCGTTCTGAACAGAATTGGAGAATTTTACATGATTGTGCTTTCATTTCATTTCAAATATTGTGTGTTCTGGACAGAATTGGAGAATTTTAAACGATTGTGTGTTCATTTCATGTCATTTGATCACTATAATCTATATTTAAGCTCTTTGTAAAGTTGATAATAGGTTTATAAACTTAAGAATTTAAAAGGATTGGATTAAACATGACAATTACACACATAAAGTGCAAATAATGAGCGTTCTTGACAAAATTTGAAAATTTTAAGCAATTATGTATTATTTCATGTCATTTGATCACTATAATCTATATTTAAGCTCTTTGTACTGTGGATAATAAGTTTATAATCTCAAAAATTCAAAAGGATTGTATCATACATGACAATTACGCACATAAAGTGGAAATAATGAGCTTTCAGGGCAGAATTGGAGAATTTCAAACGATTGTGCATTCATTTTAAATCATTTGATCACTATAATCTATATGTGAGCTCTTTTTATACAGTTTTTTTTTAGATACACTAGGTAGCGGCTACCCAGTTGAAAAGAAAAAACAAACTAAAAACAACAATAAAAAAAGTAAAAAAAAAAAAAAAGAAAAGAAGAAGGGACCCCAGAAGTGAGTCAGCAAAATCTCGCGAATAAAGCAGCCTCTTGCACTATCCAACCGTGTGTAGCATTGACATTCCTCCTTGCCCCCCTGAAAATCCTATTATTTCTCTCCATCCATAACCCCCATGCGGCAGTTGCAATCCTGATCGAGAGGGTCTGATGTGAGGTTACATTTGAGCAAATGGCATTTAGAATGTCCTCAACACAATGCATATTGAGATAGCTAAGGTTTAACATTGACCAGATGCTAATTGCATAGGAGCAATCGCAGAACAAGTGCTTTGCACTTTCTAACACAGGAGTCTGACACAAATGACAAAAAGGTTCAACAACAATATTCCTTCTGATCAGCTGCTCCTGTGTCAGAGTTCTACCAAGAGCCAGGAAAAAAATGAAAAGCTTGAGCGACGGTGTAGCTTTTAACTTCCAGAGCTTAAAAAATCTGAATCTTACTTTTCCGGCAGTAGCAAGGTGCCTGTACAAAGATGCAGAGTACTCCCCATGCGGTTCCCATTTCCATTTGATTGAATCCTCACCATGTGTCAGTGTGGTGTGTGAAGTTGAAACTAGCAGCCTAGACTGAGCTCTTTTTATACAGTAGATAATAAGTTTATAATCTTAAAAATTCAAAAGAATTGGATTATATACGGCAATTACGCACATATTGTTCAAATATCGTGCGTTCTGCACAGAATGGAAGAATTACAAACGATTGTGCGTTCATTTCATGTCATTTGATCACTATAATCTATATTTTAGCTCTTTGTAATTACGCACCTATATTGCAAATAATATGCTTTCTGGACAAAATTGGAGAATTTCACGCGATTGTGCATTAATTTCAAGTCATTTAATCACTATAATCTATATTTAAGATCTTTAAAATATGGAAAACAAGTTTATAATCTTAAAATTTCAAAAGTATTGGGTTATACATGGCAATTACGCACATAAATTGCAAAAAATGGGCGTTCTGAAATGAATTGGAAAATTTCACGCGATTGTGCATTCATATCAAGTCATTTAACCACTATAATTTATATTTAAGCTCATTAAACAGTGGAGAATAAGTTTATAACCTTAAAATTTCAAAAGGATTGGATTATAGATGGCAATTACACACATAAATTCCAAATAATGAGCGTTTTGAACAGAATTGGAGAATTTCACGCGATTGTGATTTCATTTCAAATCATTTGATCACTATAATCTATATTAAAACTCGTTATACAGTGGAGAATAAGTTTATGATCTCAAAAATTCAAAATGATAGGACTACACATGACAATTACGCACATAAATTGCAAATAATGGGCGTTCTTGACAGAATTGGAGAATTTCAAACAAATTGTGCATTATTTCAAGTCATTTGATCAGTATAATCTATATTTAAGCTCTTTGTACAGTCGATAATAAGTTTATAATCTTAAAAATTTTAAAAGATTGGATTATACATGACAATTACGCACATAAGTGCAAATATTGAGCGTTCTGGACAGAATTGGAGAATTTTAAGAAGTTCTGCATTATTTCAAGTCATTTGATCACAATAATCTATATTTAAGCTCTTTGTACAGTAGATAATAAGTTTATAATCTTATGAATTCAAAAGGATTGCATTATACATGACAATTGCGTACATAAAGTGCAAATAATGAGTGTTCTGGACTGAATTGGAGAATTTCAAGCAATTGTGCAATCATTTCAAGTCATTTGACCACTACAATCTGTATTTAAGGTCTTTACACAGTGGGGAGTAAGTTTATAATCTTAAAAATTCACAAGGATTAGATTATACAAGACAATTACGCACATTAATTTCAAGTAATGAGTGTTCTGAACAGAATTTGAGAATTTCAAGCAATTGTGCATTCATTTCAAGTCATTTGATCACTATAATCTATATTTAAGCTCTATATAAAGTGAGGAGTGTGTTTATAATCTTAAAAATTCAAAAGTAATGGATTAAACATGACAATTACGCACATATATTACAAATAATGTGCGTTCTGGACAGAATTTGAGAATTTCAAGAGATTCTGCATTTATTTTAAGTAATTTGATCACTATAATCTATATTTAAGCTTTTTATACTGTAGATAATAAGTTTATAATCTTAAAAATTTAAAAAGATAGGATCATACATTACAATTACACATAAATTGCAAATAATGAACGTTCAGGACAGAATTAGAGAATTTCAAACGATTGTGAATTCATTTCTTCTCATTTGATCACAATAATCTATATTTAAGCACTTTATGCAGTGGAGAATAAGTTTATAATCTTAAAAATTCAAAATGATTCGATCGTACATGACAATTGCGCACATAAATTGAAAATATTGAGCGTTCTGGACAGAATTGGGGTATTTCAAGCGATTGTGCATTATTACAAATCATTTGATCACTATAATTATAGTAAGCTCTTTTTATACAGTAGATAATAAGTTTATAATCTTAAAAATTTAAAAGGATTGGATTATATACGGCAATTACGCAGATCTAATGCAAATATTGTGCGTTCTGCACAGAATTGAAGAATTAAAAACGATTGTGCGTTCATTTAATGTCATTTAATCACTATAATCTATATTTTAACACTTTGTACAGTAGATAATAAGTTTATTATCTTAAAAATTCAGAAGGATTGGATCATACATGACAATTACGCACATAAAGTGCAAATAATGAAAGTTCAGGACAGAATTGGAGAATTTCAAACGATTGTGCATTCATTTCTTGTCATTTGATCACTATAATCTATATTTAAGCTCTTTATACAGTGGAGAATATGTTTATAATCTTAAAAATTCAAAAGGATTGGATCATACATGTCAATTACGCACATAAATTGCAAATATTGAGCATTCAGGACAGAATTGGAGAATTTCAAACTATTGTGCATTCATTTATTATCATTTGATCACTATAATCTATATTTAAGCTCTTTATACAGTGGAGAATAAATTTATAATATTAAAAATTCAAAAGGATTGGATCATACATGACAATTACTCACATAAATTGCAAATATTGAGCGTTCTGGACAGAATTAGGGTATTTTACACGATTGTGCATTATTTCAAGTCATTTGATCACTATAATAATGTGAGCTCTTTTTATATAGTAGATAAGAAGTTTATAATCTTAAAAATTTAAAAGGATTGGATTATATACGGCAATTACGCACATACAGTGCAAATATTGTGCGTTCTGCACAGAATTGAAGAATTACAAACGATTGATCACTATAATCTATATTTTAGCTCTTTTTACAGTGGATGATATGTTTATATTATTAAATATTCAAAAGGATTGGATTATCCATGGCAATTATGTGCATAAATTGCAAATAATGAGCGTACTGGACAGAATTGGAGAATTTCAAGCAATTGTGCATTATTTCAAGTCATTTGATCACTATAATCTATATTTAAACTCTTTGTAGAGTGGAGAATAAGTTTATAAACTTAAGAATTTTAAAAGATTGGATTATAGATGGCAATTACGCACATAAATTGCAAAAAAAGAGCGTTCTGAAATGAATTGGAGAATTTCACGCGATTGTGCATTCATCTCAAGTCATTTGATCACTATAATCTATATTTAACTTCTTTATTCAGTGGAGAGTAAGTTTATAATCTTAAAAATTCAAAAGGATTGGATCATCCATGACAATTATGCACATAAATTGCAAATATTGAGCGTTCTTGACAATATTGGAGAATTTCAAGCGATTGTGCGTTCATTTTATGTAATTTGATCACTATAATCTATAATTAAGCTCTTTAAACAGTGAATAATAAGTTTATAATCTTAAAAATTTAAAAGGATTGGATTATACATTGCAATTACGCACATAAATTGCAAATAATGAGCGTTCTGAACCGAATTAGAGTATTTCACACGATTCTGCATTCATTCCATGTTATTTGATTACTATAATCTATATTTAAGCTCTTTATACAGTAGAGAATTAGTTTATAATCTTAAAAATTCAAAAGTATTGAATTATACAAGGTAATTACGCACATATAGTGCAAATATAGTGTGTTCTGGACAGAATTGGAGAATTTCAAACGATTGTGCATTCATTTCATGTCATTCGATCATAATAATCTATATTTAAGCTCTTTGTAAAGTGGATAATATGTTTATAATTTTAAAAATTCAAAATAATTGGATTATCCATGGCAATTATGAGCATAAAGTGCAAATAATGAGTGTTCTGGACAGAATTGGAGCATTTCACGCGATTGTGCATTCATTTCAAGTCATTTGATCACTATAATTTATATTTAAGCTCATTAAACAGTGGAGAGTAAGTTTTATAACCTTAAAATTTCAAAAGAAATGGATTATAGATGGCAGTTACGCACATAAATTGCAAATAATGAGCGTTCTGAACAGAATTGGAGAATTTCTAGCGATTGTGCATTCATTTGAAATGATTTGATCACTATAATCTATATTTAAACTCGTTATACAGTAGAGAATAAGTTTATAATCTTGAAAATTCAAAAGGATTGGATTATACAAGTCAATTACTCACATAAATTGCAAATTGTGATCGTTCTGGACATAATTGGAGCATTTCACGTGATTTTGCTTTCATTTCAAGTCATAAATCACGATAATATATATTTTTAAGCTGTTTGTACAGTGGAAAATAAGTTTATGATCCCAAAAATTTAAAATGATAGGATTATACATGACAATTACGCACATAAATTGCAAATAATGAGCGTTCTCGACAGAATTGAAGAATTTCAACCAATTGTGCATTATTTCAAGTCATTTGATCACTATATCCTATATTTAAGCTCTTTGTACAGTAGATAATAAGTTTATAATCTTAAAAATTTAAAAGGATTGGATTATACATGACATTTACGCACATAAAGTGCAAATAATGATTGTTCAGGACAGAATTGGAGAATTTCTAACGATTGTGCATTCATTTCTTGTAATTTGATCACAATAATCTATATTTAAGATCTTTATAAAGCGGAGAATAAATTTATAATCTTAAAAATTTAAAAAGATTGGATTATACATGACAATTACGCACATAAGTGCAAATATTGAGCGTTCTGGACAGAATTGGAGAATTTCAAGCAATTCTGCATTATTTCAAGTCATTTGATCACAATAATCTATATTTAAGCTCTTTGTACAGTAGATAATAAGTTTATAATCTTATGAATTCAAAAGGATTGGATTATACATGACAATTGCGTACATAAAGTGCAAATAATGAGCGTTCTGGACGGAATTGGAGAATTTCAAGCAATTGTGCAATCATTTCAAGTCATTTGACCACTACAATCTATATTTAAGCTCTTTACACAGTGGAGAGTAAGTTTATAATCTTAAAAGTTAACAAGGATTGGATTATACAAGACAATTGCGCACATAAAGTGGAAGTAATGAGCGTTCTGGACAGAATTTGTGAATTTCATGCAATTGTGCATTCATTTCAAGTAATTTTGATCACTATAATCTATATTTATGTTCTTTAAATAGTGGATAATAAGTTTACAATCTTAAAATTTTAAAAGAATTGGACATGGCAATTACGCACATAAAGTGCAAATAATTAGCGTTCTCGACAGAATTGGAGCATTTAACTCGATTGTGTTGGAGTTATGTCCTAGAAGTCAATAATTTAATGACTTAAATATTAGTTTATGTTTTGGATGATATTTTATCATCTGTTCCTAGGTTTATTATTGACAGATCATTCAGGTTGAGGATCTGAATTGTAGATCTCTGTGGATCATTCTTTAGAATGACAATAATAAATCTAAACGGTCCATAATCTTGATAATTAACAAGGAACATTAATTATCATATAAGATTAGTATGCAAGTTAAGTGATGATTAAGTTCTACAAATCATAGATAAAGAGTTACCAACTTAATTGCATATGTATATGTTATGGAACATAGTACAGGACTTGACCCAACGAAATAAACATATGGATTGTGTTATGTGTCATTGTTTATTTCGTTATGATTTTGGTTCTAAGTTTGAGATGATTATCTTTTCCACATGAGGATAGGTTCTATAAATCTCGTCTACCGCTGATTTCCGTTAAGGGCTGCTATACGGACTTGATTTACGTTCTCTTGAATTGTGCGGGGAAAAGCTAATCATCAAGAAAACCGTATGTCCCTCATTAATTCACTTAGTGAGTGACGATATCTGTTTGGGCCCCTTGATGGAGTTGGATCGTATGCGCGCAACTAAGCGATCAACTCTAGATCAAGAAACGTATAATCTGCAAGAATGACACATTCCTATCTTGGATTATACGATGATATCGTGAGACATAAGAATCAAAATAGAGAAACATAATTATTCTCTTATGCAGGATTGAAATATTGTAGCAGTACACTATTTGTGCGAATTGGGAATCATAACGTGTTGCTAGATACCGCTTATGATTATTGGAATTAAATAGCGATTTAATTCCATGTCCAACTTAGCACAAATCCTCAAAGGGTCACACAAAATAGAGTTTTGACCAAGACAGTGCATTATTTATTTATTCGCAATAGTTCGTATTGCGGAAATATGATAAGATGATTAATTAATTATATACCGTTATAATTAATTAAGTCAAATGGATCATATTGAAATAAATTAATGTATTAGCTAATCCTAGAATAATTATTAATTAGTTAATAATTATTTTAGCTCGACACAATTTAATATAAATGGTTATATTAATTTATTGGGCCAATATTTATGTATTAAATGTATAGCCCAATTGAAGAGCATTTGGAGTAGGTTCTAATTATATGAATTAGAGGCCTAAACAATTGAGATGAGAGGCCCAAAAGCCCATTATAGGACCAGCCATATAGGGTGGTAGGTAGGTGGCATTCTTGTAAATAGATGGTAGGAGGTAGGTAGGGTTTGTGCACTATATAAGGAGGTGTATAGTAGCAAAATCCAACCTTCTCTCTTTCCCTCTCCTAGCCGCCACCTCCTTCTTCCCCATGAGGCCGGCGCCACTCTCTCCTCCTCTCCTCCATATGCTCATGTGTTGAGCTACAACTCTCCACCAAAATCAAATAGGTTGATTCTTGAAGAGAGTTGATCCTTAGGATTAGCTTTGTTCTAATCGAATCGCTAGCACGAATCGATTTAGACCTTGGTTAATCTCTAGGTGGACTCGAGGCGATTTGGAGACGAAGGAGAAGCACGCCATCGATTTCTATGCCGTAGGATCGAGCCCCACGAATACGATTTCGCGGGAGGTATAATTTTCACCTATCTCTTGTGTCGAATAGCTTTGTACTAGATCCCTTTGTCGCTTGTGTTTTAATTGGATTAATTAATGGTAATTAGTCACAAAATTAAAATTGAGCGATTTCCTAACAGTGGTATCAGAGCCAGGTTGTACTTAAGCTATTTTGACACTTAATTAAGAGAAATTGGCTAATTAACGGATTAGTAGAGATGATGCGTTTGTTTGCTGTCTGGAAATGGTATTTTCTGTGTTGTTTCGCGTTTTTCGTTTTGATAAGTTCTCTGGAAGTTTTTTCCATCTACATGAAAGTTGTAGATCTGTTGATTGTGATTCTTTTGGCGTTAGATTCACATTTTTCTGAATTAGTATGGATTTATTGTGAATAAAATGGCGACAGTGCGCAGAACCAGTTTCTGCTCGTACTGTCCTGTTTGAATGGCTTGAAAGATTTGTATTTTGAATATAAGTACCAGTGTTCTATGGCTAGATTTAAAGAGTACTTGAAGCTCTTTCTGAGCATGTGTAAATTGTTGCATGACTCAGATTAATTTGTGGGTTTTCAAGCATGAAAAGGAAGATCTCGTCAGATCCAGTTTGTTGAGTAAATCGATTGTTCTAATAAACTGTACCAACTGAGAACTCCTTTAAAAATTATGTTTAAATGGAGTTGTTCTATTTTGAGTTAGGATTCCAGGAAAATTAATTTCATAATTTTTCGTGGAAGTTTGGACCTTCAACTAGGTTAGAACATTTCGATCGACAGTCTGTTTCAGTACAGAATTTGTTGATTGTTTAATTTGTAACTCGAACTTTTTGAACTAAACTTGGTGGTTTTCTTTTCATGGATAGCTAGCCTATAGTCTAAACTAGTTTTTCTGTGTATATTGTATATATAAAAACTGGATAGAAGGTGGTCTAACAGACCAAATGGTTGAGAGGATAAGCTGAAAATCTCATAACGGGTTTTCGTGCACTTGTAAGAGATTTGTCATTTTGGATTCTCCCAGATGGTTTAAGATCTCTTCTTGAAATTTTTACTGATAATCACAACTATGATAAGGAGCTTAAGTAAATTATTTGAGAATTTTTGGAGACCGAAAACTGTTGATTTTGTTGGATCCCATTAGTTACGTTTTTTTTAAATTACTGTTTTTCTAAGTATTCAAACTAGTTTAAAATAATTAGAAAACTCCTTGTTTGATCTCCTTTCAGTTATGGGATGTTGAAAGAACTTTCTAAATGAATTTAAACAAGTTTGGTTGTTTAAAATTGAGAATTTGTACACGGAATTTACTTATAGCAAACGATACGCAAAGATGCTTGAAAATCGTTAATTGGAAACAAAGTGCTTGTATGTGCTAACTTTGTTTTGTAGGTGGATAGTGGGTTTAGTATGGCTCAAGACTCAATGCCTTGTGGTTGTAAATTTGAATGCATGTGTGAATGTTTGTAATGCGGCCTTTGGTGCCATTAATTAATTAATTTGTTGATTAATTTTTAATGTAACTTGTGAGGCTTGCATGCCCCTAAGGCTAGGATGGGAATAGGATGTTTTCACATGTATTTTGTACCTTTATTTTATATAGGATTTAGATCCTTATAGAATTTAGTGGGAGGGACAAGGATTAGATTAGTTTTGCTTCATGGAGGATGTGGCGAAACTAATGCAAGCGGGAGCCATACAAACCCACAATAATGAGATGCTTATATGTGATTGCTTGTGATTGCTATGAATTGTCATAGGCTAGGTATGGGTGTATGCTTACACGACCACCAAACAAGTGTCATATGATTGATAGTCCCAACTAAAACTCAATTAAGTGAAATCGCCCTCCTTCTCTCTATCCCCTTCACGCCGATTGTCACTCATGGCGCGGTCCGCCCAAGCGGACGTCATGATTGCCAATTCGGTAGTCGGGGTGCAAATAGCTAAGATTTGCAAGGAGCAAATAGTGAGAGGTTACTTTTCGATGGACCCAACTAGAGTTTGGACATCGGGGCGAAGTTTGTAAATATCTTAGATATTCACAAACCAAGAATCATATGGAACGATATGATTGGTTGAAGAACCTACCTTGTCTAATTAAGTAGGGTGACGTGCCATAGCAGGCTCTACTTTATGAAAACCGGGATCTTGGAAAACCAACTACATTTGGGACATTAAATAAATGTAGTGGGAGTTTTATTTGTTATAAATAAAACAATTGCATAAACTAAATGACCTTAAATTGATTTTGTTATAGATGTTAAAATTGTTAATTTTGTTGCGATCAATCTTTGAAAATGAACAAACTCGTTTCTAAAAGTATTTACTTAAAGAAGTAATACCGATTCCTAAGACACGATCTTAGTGAAAAGAAATTTGAGTATGTCAATTCCCAAAAATTTTCCTCAAACTACCCGAACGTAGCAACGCGATGATTGATTGACTTTTGGCGAAAAGTTATTCAATAAAGCGTATGGCTAATATCCTCATTTGAAATTTCTAGACCTTTGAATTAGAGAATTCATATGGACTAGATTTAACTCGTACGCTCTTATCCACTTACTCAAGAAAGTGTTCTTGGAGAAAATAGATATTAACTCCAATATTGGGAGTTAGTGCAACAAGGCTATTGGGAGTTCAATGAAAGAAGATACTCTGTCATACCCTGGTCTCCTGAGATCGATCCGAGAGCTCCGACGATCAAGATCTGGATCCGCATTGCTCAAGCGCCTTTTGGCTGGAGAGACAAAGAGGGATTACAAGCACTCACCCCGTTTGGTCATATTGCTGATATTGATGACAATACCATTCGTCGCCGTGACCTTAGATGGGCTAGGGTTCAAGTTGAAGTTGGTGAAAGAGCACTAATCCCTCCGTACCTCTTCTTTGAGATTGTCAAAGACTCAGGAGCAAGAGAACTGGTTAAAGTTTTGTACTTTGTTGAAGAAGAAGATAAAATCTCAACCTTTGAACCTTCTCTGTGTTGGCTACCTGGTGTTGATTGGCCAATTAGCAGCTCCCATGATGTCAACGAAAAACTCCTTTTTGAAAAAGGTAGAAAACTAAGTGGTAACAAAGGTCCTGTTTCTGGTACTGGCAAGAGAAAGCGCAAGAGAAGCAACAACAAGAAAAAAGCTAGTACTCAGAAAGGAGGAACTGCTGGTAATGCTGGAGCCAGAACTAATGGCCCTTCTAAAACTGGTTTGCTAAAAAGTGTTAACCTGAGCAAGTCTAAAGCAACTAAACCAGCTGGGAAAAATTCAATCTCTGCTCCTGGGGTGATCATAAGGGAAAGACAGCCTACAATCTCTCCAGCTCCTCCTTCAGGCAAAGGAAAAGGAAAAGAGATTTCGGTAGATGCTGAGAAGTTGGAGCTCAAAGCTAGAAACAAAGCGTTGGCGGCTCAACTCAAAAAGTTAAAAGATTTACATGCCAAAGGTTTGGAAGTAGGACAAGGAAGTGGTTCTTCTCCTGCTACTGCACCTAGTCCTCCTAAGTACATCACCAACCCCAGACACCCCTACCCCTTTCTTGATTCTCCAAGTCTGAATACAAGGTCTAAAGCAAGAGCTAAAGTGTTGGAACCTCCCTCTGACACCAAGGAAGTCAGCCCTGAAGAGGAGGTAGTAACTGAGATAAAACCTGCCATCAACTCTCGGACTCCTCCAGGTAATGCTTTGATTTTATTCAATCATTTCTCTTGTTTAAGTGTTGACGATGAGATTGATGAAACTGATGAATGTGCTGAATTAATCAATGTTAACCTCCTCTCTGACTCGGATAGCCTTGATAGTAACTTAATGATTAGCTTTGACAATAATTTTAATATAAAAGCGAAGGACTTTATTAGCTCTAACACTAATGAGTTTATTACTGAGACTAACTTGGCTTCTTCTAATGAGGCTGGTTCTTACTTTTCAGAGAATCCCTCTGTGGTTGATACTCTGGAGGTAAGCAGCCCCTCTGATGAGAATTTAGACTCCTTTTGTCTTATCTCTGATTTGAATAACACTTCACCAACTGGAGTTGGTTCTTGCCTTACAGAGAATCCCTTGATGGTTGATACTCTGGAGGTAAACAAAACCTCATTAGGCCTTCAGGTTTCCAATTGTATTAACTATGAGTTGAACACCACTTCACCAACTCTTAATTCTGAAGATATTCTTAATTCCTCCACCAACTGTATTCCTTACAGCCAATTAACTGATTCTCAAGTTGTTGATCTCTTTGAAGAAATTAACATTTCCTTGGGGATTAGAGATGAAGATAGAATTCATTTCATTAATAATCTGAGAAACTCAGATCTTAATAGAATCATTCAGCTGTTGGATAGTGTTTCCACAGCTTTAAAGGATTCTGTTAATACAGGAGGATCAAATCAGTTATTTTTAGGATAATCAATTGGAACGCTAGAGGCCTTAACTCTGCTGAAAAGAGAAGGTTTCTTAATGAACTCATTAAAAAAGAAAAAGCTGACATAGTGCTACTCCAAGAAACTAAGTGCTCCAAGTACTCTGATTGTTTCTTAAACTCAATTGACTCTTCTAAGTCTTGGAACTTTATTCCTTCCTTGGGTAGAGCTGGAGGTATTCTTTTAGGAGTTGATAAGTTAAAGTTTAACATCATCTCTTGGGAAATTAAAACCTTCTCTCTATCAGTTATTATTAAGTTAATAGCAGATGATTCCTCTTATCTGTTAACTTCTGTTTATGGTCCAGTTTCTCTTTCCCTCAAACAAGATTTTTGGAATGAGCTTGACTCTTTAGGCAATCTTGCTCATACTAATTGGATTGTAGGAGGGGACTTCAATATAATCAGAACTTACACTGAAAAATGTGGTATTTCTTTCAACTACCCTCACATGAAAAAGTTCAATGCTTGGATCAATAATCACCTCCTAATGGACTTTAAATGTTCTAATAAAAAGTTTACTTGGGCCAGAGGAGGCTCTTCTAAACAGAAAGCCTGTCTTGACAGATTTTTTGTTTCTGACTCTATGGCCCAAAGTTTTTCCAATATTCGTACCTATGCTCTCCCTCGAATCTTCTCTGATCACTGTCCTTTAATTCTTGACTCGGGCTTCATCTTTCCAAAAAAGTTGCCCCTGTTCAGGTTTGAAAATGCTTGGAGAAATCATGAGGAAGTTAACAACCTTCTACCTAATTGGTGGAATGAAATTGCAGAGAGTTTTGACTCCGGACTGCTATGGTCCCAAAAAATCTCCCTAATTAGAAAAAAGTTTAAAGGCTGGAGCTCCAATCTTAAAGCTCACCTTAGAGAAAAGAAAGATTCTCTAATTTCCAACATCTCTGACTTTGAAATTTTGTTGGAAGAAAGAGAGTTAGAGGAGTGGGAGTTAGTTGAACTCTACCTCTCCAAAAAGCAACTTTTCGACATTTACAAGGAAGAAGAAACTAAATGGAGACAAAGAGCTAAGGTCAAGTGGCTAAAGCTCGGGGACTCAAACACCTCTTTCTTCCATAAGGTTGCCTCAATTAAAAGAAATAAAAAGATTATCTCCAACCTCACCATCAATGGGACTGAGGTTAGAGATCCAACCCTAATAGAAGAACATATAGTAGTTTACTATAAAAATTTATTTGGTCAGAAAGGGACTACCTTAGGGAACCTAGGTACTAATTTTTGGAGTAATGAAGAGATGATATCGGATACTGATAACATCCTTCTTACTGCCCCTTTCACCTAAAGTGAAATTAAAGAAGCAATTTTTCAAATGAAGGCTGATAAGGCCCCGGGCCCTGATGGCTTTTCTATGGGGTTTTATCATCATTTCTGGGAAACCCTAAAAGGAGATATCATCAAACTCTTCAATGATTTCCATAATAACAAACTAAAAATTCATCTTCTGAATAGAGCTTTGGTTTGTCTAATTCCAAAGTCAGATGAAGCTACTCAAGTCTCTCATTTTAGGCCTATTAGCCTCTTGAACTGTAGTTATAAAATAATTACTAAAGTTCTAGCTAATAGGCTAGTGCCGATTCTCAATAAAATAATTAGCCCCAGTCAAAATGCTTTTCTTAAAGGAAGAAATATCCTTGACAGTATTGTCACAGCCCATGAAATTTTACACTCAGTCAACTCTAAAAAAGAGGCAGGCTTTATTCTTAAAATTGACTTTGAGAAAGCCTTTGACTTAGTCAACTGGGATTTTCTCCTTAATTGTTTAAAGCTTAGGGGCTTTAATGAAGTTTGGATAAATTGGATCTTCAAGCTTCTTGATGGAGGCAGATCCTCCATTTTAGTAAATGGATTTAGTGGTAACTACTTTAGATGTAAAAGAGGAGTCAGACAAGGGGACCCGCTGTCACCTTATCTTTTCCTAATTGCTGCTGACGGTTTATCCAAACTTCTAAGCATTAGTCAAGAAAAAGGACACATTACAGGACTTGGTCCCAGTTTTTTTAATTCTCAAAAAGTTACCCACTTACAGTATGCTGACGATACAATTCTTTTCCTTCCAGCCAATACCCTAATAATTGATAAAGTCCATTGGATTCTTAAAGTGTTTGAAACTGTCTCTGGACTCAAAATCAATTATGCTAAAACTGAGCTCATCCCCCTTAATGCTAATGAAAATCTAACTCATTTTTGTGCAAGGATCCTAAACTGTAAGCTAGGCACTCTTCCTCTAACTTATTTAGGTATGTCCCTTCATTGGAAGGCTCCCTCTAAAGACACTTGGAGGAAGATAATTCTCAAAATTCAGAAGAAACTTACTTCCTGGAAAGGAAAACTCCTTTCATTAGGGGGCAGACTAACCCTTATAAATGCGGTTTTGTCAGCCATTCCCCTTTACTATTTATCAGTTTTTAAGGCCCCCTGCTGGGTTATCAATGAAATTGATAAGTGTAGAAGGAAGTTCCTCTGGTCTGGTTCTGACTCTAATGGTACAACTAAGTATTGTTTAGCAAATTGGGAAACTATCTGTTTGAAGAAAGATTTTGGAGGTTGGGGTGTGCTCAACTTAAGAGATATGAATACAGCTTTGCTGGGGAAGTGGGCTTGGAACTTTTAATATAACTCCAATACTTCATTGTGGAAATCAATTATTAACTTTAAATATGGTATTAGAAATGTGCTTGATATGTCTCCCTTTTGGAAACATGTTAAGGAGACCTTACCTTTAATTAGAATTGGTAATAAAAGAATAATTGGCAAGGGAAACTCAATTAATTTTTGGTTAGACAACTGGTTGAACAACCAACCTCTGTGCTACCAATTTCCTAATCTATTTGAAAAAGTTAAAAGAAGTGACAGCTCTTTAGCCCAGTGTTGGCAAAATAATAGTCTTAAAGTTAAGCTTCATAGAGGTGCCTCTGTCGCTTTAAGAAGAGAGAAAACTTGCTTGATAGATAGACTCAATTCAGTTCTTCTCTCCTCCAGTGAGGATTCTAGCCACTGGCAATGGGGCCCCACTAACACTTATACAGTTAAATCACTCTATGAATTCCTTAATTTTAGAGGTGTGAAAGAACAAAGATTTAGGCATCTCTGGAAACTCCCAATTCCTTTAAAAGTTAAACTTTTTGTGTGGCTTTGTCTTAAGAATAAAATTTTAACAAAAAATAATCTAACTCGCAGAGGGTGGACGGGTTCCCCTGATTGTTCCTTTTGTGATCAGTTGGAGACATTAGACCACCTTTTTATACATTGTCCTTTCTCAATGGAATTTTGGCAAATGTTAAACTGCTACAACTTTTACAACTGGAATGTTAACCTCACAGATATTAATACTATATGGGACTATAGTTGCAACCTGCAAAGGAACAGCAGATCCCATTTCCAGTGCATTTTTGCTGCATTTTTGTGGCAAACTTGGCTCACCAGAAATAATTGTTGTTTCGGTAGGATCACTAACCCACATAGATTCACTAACTATATAAAAACTCTTAGTCTGGCTTTTTTCTGGACAGGTAAACAAGCGGGTTGGGAAAGCTTTTTCAGAGCACCCAATGCTCAATCCGTCAATAACACAGCCACCTTGACTGATGACAGTAGTGTTGAGCTACTGCCGGATGAAAGGCGCCAGATAGTGCATGAGGTGGAAAGCGATGATGAAGACTCAGACACAGATCTCCTTGACTCTGATTGAGACACTCTGCTTTACTGTCCCCTCTCTTACTTTTGATTAGCTTGCTAGGATAGAGGCTTGTTCTATCCAAGAACTCTTTATCTTTTTACTTCTGTTTTGATGTTTGTAACTAACTCTGGCTTTAATGAAAGCAGGCAATCATAGCTTTTGATTGCTTTTTTCCAAAAAAAAAAACTCCAACATTTATGATCGAGTATAAAGAGTATGAGTTGACAAAGAGATTCTTCTTTTATAAAAGGATACATGAACGTTTCATTGGCTTACAAATCGAAAGATTTAAGTAGCTAATTGATAACTAGAGATATTGATCTCCGATATCAAGGATTATTGATATTGTCATACGATCTCTTTGAAATTATAAAGGATATAATGTTACCTTCTTCGCACACTTGTTGATGCAAAAAGGTAATTGGTTAAGTATTCAAGAAATACTTCGCCAAGGTATGAGTTGAAATTTCGAGACTCTTGATTGTGATTATGTATCACATGAGATGTTTCATTTGCCGTTTATTGGAGGCTTTTTGAAAGGTTGTCCGAAATACCATGATTGTAATGTTTTAATCCTAAAGTGTATTTGTCGTTCAAATTATCTCACTATCTCTAATTTACACTAGTAACTTGATACTAGTTCATATGCTCGCATTTGACGAAATGTGTTAGCAATGAAGAATAAGAGAATGTTCGAGAGATGTAAAGTAAACTCCGTCTAGGCAATGACTTGTTCGTCTAAGTCATTACCATTGAATACGTAGAGTTATCTTTATTAAGAGTTTGTTTAGGAATTGAAGGTTGCATACCTTAATCCTAACTTCTCAAAACATCTCCACTTTATATTCGATGAAATGGATGATTATGTTTAATAAAAGACAAGTTCTTTTATTCTGGATTTGTTTATATGATTTCATGCATCTTGATTGAATTTGCTTGAAATAGATAAGCAAGTTTTGAATGACAAATAGGATGCGTAAGACTTGACATAAAGTATTTAACCGCTTAGTCACATACATAAACGAGAATCGCATTACGAGAGTCTCCGTAACGTAGAGCTCGTAAATTCAATTCGATTTCAAATCGATTGATATGCGAATCATGTTTGTTAAAATGACAAAAGCGCCTTTAACCTATGAAGGTTTAAGGACAAGTGAACTAATTAGGACTTATACATATCGATGTATAAAGACCTATAAGTACTTGTGTAATGAAAGGTTGTTGATACTTTACTACTTAACCAACGATCATTGTAGATATTAACATATCTATTTGATAAGGTATAAGTATGAACCTTTTGACTAGTTCAAAGGAGTTCAAGAGTGAAGGTTGAAAGACCGTTCAAGAAAAATGGAAGTCTTACAATTAATCGTGGCAAATAAATAGTTAAGTCACATGATTTGAAATATTATCTAAAGAGTATGAAAGTGGTTTCACAACTCGCTCCATAAGGGATAATATGCCCAAGAATGGAGGTATCGAACAATATTTCGTATAGTTCGATCGGTAATAAATCAAATTGACTTATTCGACTCGTATTAGGGAATTATGTTTGAGGACTATATTGTTCACACTGAATAATGTTCCATCGAAGTCTATTGAAGAAGATATCTTAGGAGATTTTGATCTCTAAGTATAATACTTCTCGAGATTTGGTGTTGAGAAGCTTTTTTTCAAGTATTGTGGACTTGTAAGCTTAAACCAAATAAGACACTATATATTTGTAGGATGCTTTATATTAAAAGGCACTACTTCCATGAATATGATAAGAACAAAGTAGTTGTTGCTAATCATAATGTAGTCTTGATGAATTGAAATTCTCAAGAAGAAGTAGTGGGAGTAAAGTGAGCATTAAAATAGTTTATGCGTCACTACAAGAAGTACTCTTATGGGAAACTTGTCACTCCAAACATGGTACTTAGTGGGAGTTGAGCGAAACTTCATTCACAAGTTGTTTTGAAAGAAGTTTAATAGTATGCTCCTTCTAATGAGGACTCAACCATCTCACGAGTTGATGATGTTTGAGAAACTCATGAAATAAATGAGGAGTCAAGAACTCATTCAACAAATCGTTGTGGAAGAAGTTCATGAACCTCAAGTACCAATCCTACAAAAGATCAACGAGAGTTGATTTCCTTAGCCGTTTTGGTGCATAGGTTGTCACAACATTCTCGTACTTAGCATATGAGAGTCCGTTGATAAACAAAGAAACGATGGAATGATCTGATTCCACATATATGTTTTGAATTCATATGATCTTTAAAGAGCAATCCATATATAACAACAAGGTATAGACCTTGGTTGATGTTCATGAAGGAGCAATCCATCAAGAACGTTTAGATCTTCAAAAGGAAAGATCGACATGGATAACAAATCGACTATGTACAAAGCGCGGCTTCTCGCTTGTAGCTATGTCTAAGTCGATGGCTAGTTGACTACGTACAAAGCACAATCTCTTTCTTGTGGCTATGTATAAGTCAATAAAGATCATTCTAGCAATAGTTGTATTTCATATATGTTGATATATGGAAAAACACATAAAACCGCCTTCTTCGTATGAATGAAGGAAGATGTTGTGCATTTGACACAAATCGAGGTTTTATTTAATGTATTGCTAAAAACATACGCATGCTTCAATGATCCATTAATGGATTAAAGCAAGTGTTGTGGAGATTGGAATAAAAGTTTTGACAAGGAAGTCAAGGAGTTGAACTTCGTCAAAAAAGTATCTTGTATAAACAAGATATTCAGTGGGAGCATAATTGTATTATTTGTATTGTTCAAGATAACAATTCATTAATTGGGAATAACATTAAGAAAAATGAATATTGTCAAGATCTCTTTGGAGAATGCTTTCTCAAATGAGAACTTGGGCGAAATCACCTGATCCTAGGAAACAAATCTATGAAGATAGATTATGATGGATGTTAGGTTTGAGCAAATATGCATATATTGACGAAGTGTTCTAGAAACACGAAAGTTACACTCCAAGAAAGGATGTCTAACTGTACGTCACATGGCATGACTTGAGTGTTTAACTCGGTCTATTGCAACTCAATTCAAGAAAGTGCATGAAATAGTTCAAGCATTCTTTCATTATGAGTTTCATTTCGTACGCCATAATTATGCATATGCCCCAATGTGTAGTATCCAAAGAATATGACAAAGGGTTGTCAAATGGATACAAGAGAGACACATTTGGACGATAATCAAGAATATCCTCGAGTACCTTATGAGAAAGAGTGATATAATGTTTCATCTCTTAAGTTGAAAGAAATCTCGTGTAAGTTGTTACACTGATAAAATTTTTTCAAAGGATTGATATAATCACGATTGAGCTACATATTTTGCTTAAGAGGTGGTGTTGTAAGTTTAGAAAGTGTTCTAAATGGAAAATTACAACCGTTTCCGTCACCAAAGTAAAATACATAGCAACTTGTGAAGCAATAAAAGAAGTTTATTTTGGATCGAGTTCTTAGTCGAGTTATTATGGTTCTATGCATCTCGAACCATAACTTACTCCTAAAGAACCCAATGTTACATTGGAGATTCAAATATGATCTATAACGATATCGCTTGATATCATATGATGATGATCAAGAATATATATATAGTAGTATATATATATAGGGTCGAATAAATTTGGATAGGTTCGCGAACACAGCGAACACTCCAGCATGACCTCTACCTTGAGCAGTATACAAGATGCAGTTATGCATCCATACGTGATGGACGTATGAGTAACTAGCTTTAAGCGTATTATTTTCTTTTGAGGTCCGAGACATGTATATATGTAGATATATGACATTGTTCTCAATTCTTCGTTGGCTAGAAGTCACTACTGATTGACTCTAGGCCAAGTGGGAGATTGTTGGAGTTATGTCCTAGAAGTCAATAATTTAATGACTTAAATATTAGTTTATGTTTTGGATGATATTTTATCATCTGTTCCTAGGTTTATTATTGACAGATCATTCAGGTTGAGGATCTGAATTGTAGATCTCTGTGGATCATTCTTTAGAATGACAATAATAAATCTAAACGGTCCATAATCTTGATAATTAACAAGGAACATTAATTATCATATAAGATTAGTATGCAAGTTAAGTGATGATTAAGTTCTACAAATCATAGATAAAGAGTTACCAACTTAATTGCATATGTATATGTTATGGAACATAGTACAGGACTTGACCTAACGAAATAAACATATGGATTGTGTTATGTGTCATTGTTTATTTCGTTATGATTTTGGTTCTAAGTTTGAGATGATTATCTTTTCCACATGAGGATAGGTTCTATAAATCTCGTCTACCGCTGATTTCCGTTAAGGGCTGCTATACGGACTTGATTTACGTTCTCTTGAATTGTGCGGGGAAAAGCTAATCATCAAGAAAACCGTATGTCCCTCATTAATTCACTTAGTGAGTGACGATATCTGTTTGGGCCCCTTGATGGAGTTGGATCGTATGCGCGCAACTAAGCGATCAACTCTAGATCAAGAAACGTATAATCTGCAAGAATGACACATTCCTATCTTGGATTATACGATGATATCGTGAGACATAAGAATCAAAATAGAGAAACATAATTATTCTCTTATGCAGGATTGAAATATTGTAGCAGTACACTATTTGTGCGAATTGGGAATCATAACGTGTTGCTAGATACCGCTTATGATTATTGGAATTAAATAGCGATTTAATTCCATGTCCAACTTAGCACAAATCCTCAAAGGGTCACACAAAATAGAGTTTTGACCAAGACAGTGCATTATTTATTTATTCGCAATAGTTCGTATTGCGGAAATATGATAAGATGATTAATTAATTATATACCGTTATAATTAATTAAGTCAAATGGATCATATTGAAATAAATTAATGTATTAGCTAATCCTAGAATAATTATTAATTAGTTAATAATTATTTTAGCTCGACACAATTTAATATAAATGGTTATATTAATTTATTGGGCCAATATTTATGTATTAAATGTATAGCCCAATTGAAGAGCATTTGGAGTAGGTTCTAATTATATGAATTAGAGGCCTAAACAATTGAGATGAGAGGCCCAAAAGCCCATTATAGGACCAGCCATATAGGGTGGTAGGTAGGTGGCATTCTTGTAAATAGATGGTAGGAGGTAGGTAGGGTTTGTGCACTATATAAGGAGGTGTATAGTAGCAAAATCCAACCTTCTCTCTTTCCCTCTCCTAGCCGCCACCTCCTTCTTCCCCATGAGGCCGGCGCCACTCTCTCCTCCTCTCCTCCATATGCTCATGTGTTGAGCTACAACTCTCCACCAAAATCAAATAGGTTGATTCTTGAAGAGAGTTGATCCTTAGGATTAGCTTTGTTCTAATCGAATCGCTAGCACGAATCGATTTAGACCTTGGTTAATCTCTAGGTGGACTCGAGGCGATTTGGAGACGAAGGAGAAGCACGCCATCGATTTCTATGCCGTAGGATCGAGCCCCACGAATACGATTTCGCGGGAGGTATAATTTCCACCTATCTCTTGTGTCGAATAGCTTTGTACTAGATCCCTTTGTTGCTTGTGTTTTAATTGGATTAATTAATGGTAATTAGTCACTAAATTAAAATTGAGCGATTTCCTAACAGATTGTACATTCATTTCAAGTCATTTGATCACTATAATCTATAATTAAGCACTTTATACAGTTAAAGAATGAGTTTATCATCTTAAAAATTCACAATGGTCGGATTATTCATGGCAATGACGCACATAAAGTGTTAATAAATATCGTTCTGGACTAAATTGGAACATTTCACGCGATTGTATTTCAATTCATTTGTTAACAATAATCTATATTAAAACTCTATATACAGTGAAGAGTAAGTTTATAATATTAAAAATTCAAAATGATTGGATTATATTTGGCAATTACGCACATCTAGTGCAAATAATGTGCTTCTAGAAAGAGTTAGAGCAGTTCAAATGATTGTGAATTCATTTCATGTCATTTGTGCTCTATAATCTATATTTAAGTTCTTTATACACTATAGAATTAGTTTATAATCTTAAAAATTCAAAAGGATTTGATTATACACGGCCATTACGCACGTATAGTGCAAATATTGTGCGTTCTAGACAGAATTGGAGAATTTTAAACGATTGTGCGTTCATTTCATGTCATTTGATCACTATAATCTATATTTAATCTCTTTATAAAGTGGAGAATAAGTTTATAAACTTAAGAATTTTAAAAGATTGGATTAAACATGACATGATACAAATACGAAGGTGGTACGACATAGACATGACACGGCACAAGAACTTAAGTGTATCATGTCTAACTTTGAGGGCATGGACACGATACTAAAACAACATGTGAATGTCCATATAAGGCACACCATAACAGAAATACAGCCCACACGAGAGACATAATAAGTTTATAATGAGGATGAAATATGATAAATTTTATGAAATAACAAAAAAAACCAAGTACATTTCTGATCTTTTGACTAAAACCATAATGTTGAATACCAAGCCATGTACCACATCCATAGCCACACAAATCATCTTATGTTGATAGGGCCCTTCAGTATGCTACTTTGACAAAAACAGACATCTTCTTTGTTGTTAACAAGATCTCACAGTTCATGCATTCATCTACTCACACAATGGGCAGATGTCGAAAGAAATTGTCAGATATCTTGTTGGTACCCTGAACTATAGCTTGTTCATTCACTCCAACTCTTCACTAAACATTCATGTCTATAGTGATGCAGACTAAGCATGTTCTCTAGATGATAGAAGATGGACTTCTATTTTTTTTTTGTCTATACATTGGCAAAAATCTAATATCTTTACAGTGCAAAAAAAAAAAGCTACTGAGTCATGAAGTAGTACTGAAGCTGCATATCGCGGTCTAGCACTAGCATTAACATGTGCTAAAATATTATGGTTGTAATTTCTACGCGCATATAAAGTACAAATAATGTAATTCTGAGTACTATTTGAGCATTTCATCATAATAACCTACATTTAAATTTTTTTTATTGTCTAGAATATGATTCATATCTTATTTATGAAAAAAGATTGGATTATACATAGTAATTACATATATAAAGTGCAAATAATGCAATTTTGAGTAATATTTGAGAATTTCAATGGTTTATGCATTTATTCTAAGTTATTTCATCACAATAATCTACATTTTAACTCTCTTTGCTGTCTAGAATATGATTCATATCTTATTTATTCAAAAAGATTGAATTATACATAGTAATTACGCATATAAATCGCACATAATGCAATTCTGAGTATCATTTGAACATTTTAATCCTTTCTGTATTCATTATAAGTCATTTCATCACAATAATCTACATTTAAAATTTTACTGTCTAGAATATGATTCATATCTTTTTGGATAAATAAGATATGAATCAGATTCAAGTTTGTTCTTGACTTCTTAAAACCACCATTACAACTATTTATTTTAGAAATAATTAATTTGCTGGCATCACTTTTGTGATATATTAAACTAACGTTTTATATATTTGATTGATCCACAAACAAAGTGATTCAGAAAAGTAATTAGGTTTATTATCGCCTTTAAATAAATTTGTAATCATGCTTTATTATTATATCAATAATAAAGTGTTAATAGAGGGAGGGAGGGAGGAAGAAAAAAATTATTCTTCAAGAAAATTTTCTTAAATCAATGAGTTATATTGTACCATCTGCACCAAATTTCAAATTATGATATAACCAAAAATCATGAAGTTTTTATTTTCTGTAAGGGCCGGTAGGTCCCGGAAGATGCCTATACTGCAATAATTGGAATTTAATTAGTTCAACAATACTCAAGGACGACTCAGCATTTATTTATTACATTATTACATATATATTGGAACGAATTTAATTTTTTTTTCTTTTTGGATCTTGTCGAATAGATACATTCCTATTTCCCAGTCATTCGCAATAGCACTTGGGCGACTTGTGGGGCTCTACAATAATTAATATAAACAGCAGAGATGTACAAACATTGCACCAAGAAAGTACATAGACTTTCTAATAGCTTTACCTTCAGGGATAGTATAGAGAGAAAGTGTTTTAATTTGTAGCTTATCATGGCTTACAACAAGGTCTCCTGCTTCATTCTCGTCATGCTTCTGCTTGCGTCGGCTACTGAGTGTTACGTTCAGTCTGCCTCTGCAGAGACGAATGCTCGATCCAATGAGCAAGTTACTAAAAATTTTGAAAAGGTAATATCTAGGGGCATGGCACATTCAAGTGTAGTGTGTTTGACTAAATAGTCTGACAATTTTTATTCAGAAAATTTTGATTAAAAATACACTTTAATCAGTCTAATTTAGTATGGTTTGAGTTTTTTAAACAAATCTTTAATGCTCTTTTATTTTTCCTCTAAGAAAAACAATTTTCACTTTGCATAGAGGGCCTCTATATATTTGTCTATTACATAGTGGCAGAGTTGGGTACCACTGATTCAGTTTTAAGGAATTATCAAAATCACGAGTTAGATTGGATAAGTCAAGTCGGGTTCAGATCATACTCAGTTCACGAGTCGGGTTTGTTGCGGTTATTAAAATTTATAACAAAACTAAAAAAAGACTGAGGTTACGAGTCGGGTTGGGTTGAATAAATTCTTTGGGGGTGGGAAACTGGGAATTGAATGTATTGGATTGGGTTTTGGGGTATAAACCTCGTGATTCGGATCAGATGTATGGGATCAGGTTGAGTATGATCAGTTTGCCTTTGGAAAGTTTCCAGATCATGGATTTAGTTTGATCAACTTAGATCGATTTTCTAGATGTCAATCTTGGGATGGTGCACAGATTATAAGCCGAGTTCAGCTTAATTCGACGCTATAAAAAGTTCTAATGATATCGGGTTGAATTTAGATTGGCTCTGGTCTGATGGCTTTTTCAGGTCGGGTCGTTTTTTTCTGTTTCTATGGGGCTATTTGGATCCCACCTGAAATTGAGGAATTTCATATTTTTAGACATAAATTTATTATAAACAATCTAAATTTTTCACAAAGTTACACACTTTTCAATAAATTTATGCTTAGGAATAAGAAATTTTCCAAATTTCTAAACGATCCAAATTAGTCTTAATTTGTTTCACTGCTGCTAGGAGGAAGAAGCGTTGCCATCGAAATTGAAGTTCCTGAGACATCTGCTCACACTCTGTAACTGTAAGAGCCCGTGATTGATGTTTTGAGTTGTCCGTAAAGATGGCTGCTATCAAGAACTTTTGTATGTCTAAAGTATCTTCAATAATTATATATTTATATGTTTATTCTTCTCTTCGTCGTTCTAAGTCGTTGTTTTTCTACTCGTGGGTCGTCGTTGCTTTTAATTTCTGAACTAAATTATGTGCAGAACGATGTGATTTCCTTTCAATCATGTTTGTGGAATTTGTTTGCAGTTCGATGTAATTTCCTTCCAAACATATTTGTGGAACTCGTACAATTGGATATAGTTTCAATAAATTGCTCTTTGTGTGAACTTTTTTGGAATAAAAACAATTAAATCATCGTTAAGTTGCTTTGTTGCATAAGAATTAGGAATAAAATGGTGAAAGAGAAGAGTGAGCATGAAGAATAGTAATTATTCCTTATCCTCTCACGTTGTTTGGATGTGTCACTTGAGAATAAAAATAAAGTGAATTCATTAAAATAATGAATTATTATTTAAAATAATATGACGACTTTCTTCAGAATAAAAAAAAAAAATAGAAATCATGTTCAGTTTTAGACACCTCCCACTGTCTTCTACATTCATGTACCACTTCTCTCAATATAGGCCGTAAAAACATGCTTATAGCCTTTCCTTCTTCTCTCTCCTTCACAATTTGAAATTCAGTTGTCTCAATGACCAACCTCAAATTGATATACTCAGTGCCTGACATTTTCCATCCATGGAAAACTTTCTTAACCATTACCTACCAATGTTGTTGGTATTTGAGTGACATGTATCTACCCCCAATTTCCCTTTATAAAGTGCAAATAATTAGCGTTTTGGACAGAATTGGAGCATTTAACGCGATTGTGCATTCATTTCAAGTCATTTGATTACTATAATATATAATTAAGGAGGATTGCTAAAATGCTATGCATAGCACGAATTGTCTTCGTGCTACGGATTTGTTCTTGAATTTCATACTTCAAACAACCGATCCAAACTGTTCATTATCTTCTTCATATTAAAATCTCATTAGAAACCAAATTTTACATTTTTTTTTATTTTTTTTACTATTTTTCTCAGATTTTTTAAAATACTTAATCTAATAAATTCTGGACCCTTCAATAACAGTGATTTTCAAAAATCTGAGAAAAATAGTAAACAAATTAAAAAAAATGTAAAATTTGGTTTCTAATAAGATTTCAACATGTAGAAGATAATGAACGGTTTGAATCGGTTGTTTGAAGTATGAAATTCAAAAACGAATCCGTAGCACGAAGACCATCCGTGCTATGCATAGCATTTTAGCAATCCTCTATAATTAAGCACTTTATACAGTTGAGAATGAGTATATGATCTTAAAAATTCAAAATGGTCGGATTATACATGGCAATGACGCACATAAAGTGCTAATAAATATCGTTCTGGACAGAATTGGAACATTTCACGCGATTGTGCATTTATTTCAATTAATTTGTTAACAAAAATCTATATTAAAACTCTGTATACAGTGAAGAGTAAGTTTATAATATTAAAATTAAAAATGATTGGATTATACTTGGCAATTACGCACATCTAGTGCAAATAATGTGCGTTCTAGAAAGAGTTGGAGCATTTCAAACGATTGTGCATTCATTTCATGTCATTTGTGCACTGTAATCTATATTTAAGTTCTTTATACACTATAGAATTAGTTTATAATCTTAAAAATTCAAAAGGATTTGATTATACAAGGTAATTACGCACGTATAGTGCAAATATTGTGCGTTCTGGACAGAATTGGAGAATTTTAAACGATTGTATGTTCATTTCATGTCATTTGATCACTATAATCTATATTTAAGCTCTTTATAAAGTGGAGAACAAGTTTATAAACTTAAGAATTTAAAAGGATTGGATTAAATTAGGGTTGTATATGAGCTGAGTTCGAGCGAGTCGGGGACAACTCAAACTCAACTCAGCTTTAACTCGAGTTGAGTTGAGCTGAGTTAGAAATACTTTCGAGTTTTGTAAGCTAGCTCAAACTCGACTCATCCCAAACTCGAGCTAGCTCATGGGCTCACGAGCTAGCTTGAAATAAACATATATCCTTTAAATTTTTATTTATTTAATTCATATGTTATTTTAGTATTAAATTTTTTTGACATATACAATATTGTAAACAATAAAATTGTTGTCTTTTATATTCTTTTTATTGATTTGAAACAAAATATGTCTTGAAACTCAATCTATCATATGTAATATTATCTAAAATATAAATATAGAAGAAGAAAATTATTTTTATTAATTTATAAATTTTTAGTACTCATAAATTATGTTAATAATATATATTTGAAATATAAATTTATTATGTCACGAGTCAGCTCACGAGTTGCGAGCTGAGTTGACTTCAACTCAAACTCGACACGTTAACCAACCGAGTTAGTTCAGCTCGAGTTCTTCCAACTCGAGCTCCGTTGGCTCGAGTTGCAATCGAGTTTTTCTGAGTCGAGTTCGAATTAGCTCACGACTTACGAGTTTTTTGCTCACCCCTAGATTAAATATGACAATTACGCACATAAAGTGTAAATAATGAGAGTTCTTGTCAGAATTGGAGAATTTCAAGCAACTGTGTTTTATTTCAAGTCATTTGATCACTATAATCTATATTTAAGCTCTTTGTACTGTAGATAATAAGTTCATAATCTTAAAAATTAAAAAGGATGGGATCATACATAACAATTACGCACATAAAGTGCAAATAATGAGCGTTATGGACAGAATTGGAGAATTTCAAACAATTGTGCATTCATTTCTTGTCATTTGATCACTATAATCTATATTTAAGCTCTTTCTACAGTCGAGAATAAGTTTATAATCTTAAAAATTCAAAAGAATTGGATCATACATGACAATTACGCACATAAATTGCAAATATTGAGCGTTCTGGACAGAATTGGGGTATTTCACGTGATTGTGCATTATTTCAAGTCATTTGATCACTATAATCTATATGTAAGCTCTTTTTATACAGTAGATAATAAGTTTATAATCTTAAAAATTCAAAAAGATTGGATTATATACGGCAATTACGCACATATAGTGCAAATATTGTGCGTTCTGCACAGAATTGAAGAATTACAAACGATTGTGCGTTCATTTCCTGTCATTTGATCACTATAATCTATATTTTAGCTCTTTGTACAGTCTATAATATGTTTATAATCTTAAAAATTCAAAAGGATTGGATTATCCATGGCAATTATGAGCATAAATCGCAAATAAAAAGCGTATTGGACAGAATTGGAGAATTTCACGCGATTGTGCATTCATTTCAAGTCATTTAATCTCTATAATCTATATTTAAGATCTTTAAAAAGTGGAGAATAAGTTTACAATCTTAAAATTTCAAAAGGATTAGATTATACATGGAAATTACGCACATAAATTGTAAAAAATGAGCGTTCTGAAATGAATTGAAGAATTTCACGCGATTGTGCATTCATCTCAAGTCATTAGATCACTATAATCTATATTTAACTTCTTTATTCAGTGGAGAGTAAGTTTATACTCTTAAAAGTTCAGAAGAAATGGATTATATATGGCAATTACGCACCTATATTTCAAATAATATGCGTTCTAGCTAGAATTAGAGAATTTCAAACGATCGTGCATTTATTTTATGTAATTTGATCACTAAAATCTATAATTAAGCCCTTTAAACAGTGGAGAATAAGTTTATAATCTTAAAAATTTAAGAGGATTGGATTATACATTGCAATTACGCACATAAATTGCAAATAATGAGCGTTCTGAACCGAATTGGAGTATTTCACGCGATTGTGTATTCATTCCATGTCATTTGATCACTATAATCTATATTTAAGCTCTTTATACAGTAGAGAATTAGTTTATAATCTTAAAAATTCGAAAGTATTGAATTATACAAGGCAATTACGCACATATAGTGCAAATATAGTGCGTTCTAGATAGAATTGGAGAATTTCAAACGATTGTGCATTCATTTCATGTCATTTGATCATAACAATCTATAAAGCTCTTTGTAAAGTGGATAATAAGTTTATAATTTTAAAAATTCAAAAGGATTGGATTATCCATGGCAATTATGAGCATAAATTGCAAATATTGAGCGTTCTGGACAGAATTGGAGCATTTCACGCGTCAAGTTATTTGATCACTATAATTTATATTTAAGCTCATTAAACAGTGGAGAGTAAGTTTATGACCTTAAAATTTCAAAAGAAATGGATTATAGATGGCAATTACGCACATAAATTGCAAATAATGAGCGTTCTGAACAGAATTGGAGAATTTCAAGCGATTGTGCATCCATTTGAAATGATTTGATTAATATAATCTATTTTTAAACTCATTATACAGTGGAGAATAAGTTTATAATCTTGAAAATTCAAAAGGATTGGATTATACAAGTTAATTACTCACATAAATTGCAAATTGTGATCGTTCTGGACATAATTGGAGCATTTCACACGATTGTGCATCCATCTCAAGTAATTTGATCACTATAATTTATATTTAAGCTAATTAAACAGTGGGGAATAAGTTTATAACCTTAAAATTTCAAAAGGATTGGATTATAGATGTCAATTACGCACATAAATTCCAAATAATGAGCGGGAACAGAATTGGAGAAATTCATGAAATTGTGCGTTCATTTCAAATTATTTGATCACTATAATCTATATTTATACTCGTTATACAGTAGAGAATAAGTTTATAATCTTGAAAATTCAAAAGAATTGGATTATACAAGTCAATTACTCACATAAATTGCAAATTGTGATCGTTCTGGACATAATTGGAGCATTTCACGTGATTGTGCATTCATTGCAAGTCATTCAATCACAATAATATATATTTAAGCAGTTTATACAGTGGAGAATAAATTTATGATAAAAAAATTCAAAATGATAGGACTATAAATGACAATTACGCACATAAATTGCAAATAATGAGAGTTCTTGACAGAATTGGAGAATTTCAAACAATTGTGCATTATTTCAAGTCATTTGAACACTATAATCTATATTTGAGCTCTTTGTACAGTACATAATAAGTTTATAATCTTAAAAATTTAAAAGGATTGGATTATACTTGACAATTACTCACATAAAGTGCAAATAATGATTGTTCAGGACCGGATTGGAGAATTTCAAATGATTGTTCATTCATTTCTTGTCATTTGATCACAATAATCTATATTTAAGCTCTTTATACTGCGGATAATATGTTTATAATCTTAAAAATTTAAAAGGATTGTATTATACATGACAATTACGCACATAAAGTGCAAATATTGAGCGTTCTGGACAGAATTGGAGAATTTCAAGCAATTGTGCATTATTTCAATTCATTTGATAACAATATTCTGTATATAAGCTCTTTGTACAGTAGATAATAAGTTTATAATCTAAAAAATTCAAAAGGATTGGATTATACATGACAATTACGTACATAAAGTGCAAATAATGAGCGTTCTGGACAGAATTGGAGAATTTCAACCAATTGTGCAATCATTTCAAGTCATTTCATCACTACTATCAATATTTAAGCTCTTTATACAATGGAGAGTAAGTTTATAATCTTAAAAATTCACAAGGATTGGATTATACAAGACAATTACACACGTAAGTGCAAGTAATGAGAGTTCTGGACAGAATTTGAGAATTTCAAGCAATTGTGCATTCATTTCATGTCATTTCATCACTATAATCTATATTTAACTTGTTTATTCAGTGGATAGTAAGTTAATAATATTAAAAATTCAAAATTAATGGATTATATATGGCAATTACACACCAATATTGCAAATAATATGCTTTCTGGACAGAATTGGAGAATTTCACGCGATTGGCATTCATTTCAAGTCATTTAATCACTATAATCGATATTTAAGATCTTTAAAAAGTGGAGAATAAGTTTATAATCTTAAAATTTCAAAAGGATTGGATTATACATGGCAATTACGCACATAAATTGCAAAAAATGAGCGTTATGTAAAGAATTGGAAAATTTCACGCGATTGTGCATTCATCTCAAGTAATTTGATCACTATAATTTATATTTAAACTCATTAACAGTGGAGAATAAGTTTATAACCTTAAAATTTCAAAAGGATTGGATTATAGAAGGAAATTACGCACATAAATTCTAAATAATGAGCGTTCTGAACATAATTGGAGAATTTCACGCGATTGTGCTTTCATTTCAAATCATTTGATCACTATAATCTATATTTAAACTCGTTAAACAGTAGAGAATAAGTTTATAGTCTTAAAAATTCAAAGGAATTGGATTATACAAGTCAATTACTCACATAAATTGCAAATTATGATCGTTCAGGACATAATTGGAGTATTTCAAGTGATTGTGACATCATTTCAAGTCATTCTATCACAAATATATATTTAAGCTGTTAATACAGTGGAGAATAAGTTTATGATCCCAAAAATTCAAAATGATAGGACTATTCATGACAATTACGAACATAAATTTCAAATAATGAGCGTTCTTAAATGAATTGGAGAATTTCAAGCAATTGTTCATTAGTTCAAGTCATTTGATCACTATAATCTATATTTAAGCTCTTTGTACAGTCGATAATAAGTTTATAATCTTAAAAATTTAAAAGGATTGGATTATACATGACAATTACGCACATAAAGTGCAAATAATGATTGCTCAGGACATAATTGGAGAATCTGAAATGATTTTGAATTCATTTCTTGTCATTTGATCACAATAAACTATATTTAAGCTCTTTATACAGTGGAGAATAAGTTTATAATCTTAAAAATTCAAAAGGATTGGAATATAAAACAAAGAATTATTGTTTAATTAATTCTTGAGAAAAAAAAATTTGTGAAAACTGAAATTTAGAAATATAAAACATTAACTTCTCCATTCGCATTACACTTATGAAAAGCTACTGAATTAGTTCAGTCCAATCTGAAGGGAATTAATTCCTTAGTATTTATGGCCGTTTGATTAAACAAGGAATAAACTCATTCGTTCTTATCTGCTCGTGACCCGTTGAATGACCCGCTTCTCTTTTTCCTTCTTCTCTGTTTACTTCGGTGGAACCTTTTCTGATCCCTTCACGTATCTCTTCCATTGTTCCCATCCTTTCTTCACCGCCTTACCATGTAACCTGCCACGTGGATTATTCTTGTCTCCTGCCTCTTATCCTAGCCTATCAGCGTGCTTTATAGCCTCCTTCATCGCCAAAATAAAAGTTTACCCCCCCCCCTCCTTCCTGGGTACACGTCACAACATACCATCTCTTCTTAAGTTATGGGCACTTTTCTGGTGTTGGTAAAAGGAGAGTAGCATGGGCGACTGGAGGTGGAGCTGCTACTGATTATGTTTTTGATATCTCTCGTTCCTTTTTGCTTGTTATATGAGGTATAACCAATTTTCTAGAAACTTCCCTGAATTTCATCAAAACCTGACTAAGTAAAAGAATTAGTTATTAGATGTTGTTTGTGATCCTTGAACAGTGGTCGTGTATACCATTCTACTCGATTCCACTATGTATGAATTTGACAATCTGTTCACTAGCACTAAAACTAATTGTTCCCGGGACTAATCCATAAATATTTGCTGGTATTTGGGTTCCCATGTAAATCCCTCTGATAGATTCAGATCTGAACGGTTAAACCCATTAACCCGCTACCCATTTCCATTCCTACTAAACTCTGTTTCTTATTGAACAAAAATCTGAAACTTACAATCATATTTTAGTAATTTCTTGATTACTTAGCCGAGTTGATAAGATGAGTTAAATGATACTCTAACTAATTAAGAGGATAAGCACATACAAAGGAATGTAGGGAAATGATTGAAACAGTTTATAAAACTTAATACTATCAAATTGTTCAAGACAAGACTTACACTTAATATGCATAAATATTTAATTATTTATTTATCTTGCGTACTACAACTGAGCATACTATCAAGTAATTCTTATAAATCAAATATATTCTGTCATGATTTAAACATCATAGATTGAATTAAGGGAGTAAACTAAACTATTTGAGTTATATTAGAAATCCGCTAAATTAAGCATACTAAATAAACAAAGTTATATTAATCAACTTTATCATTAGTGGATAACCTTTTTCATTACTTTTCATATGTAAATTAGTTAAGGTATGGTCGCACTAGATTAATTTAAAGAATAATAAATCAGGTTTAGTTAAAAGAAGCATGGGGCAATACTCATATGTATATTAAGAGACTTAGTATCGTACTAAGATCAAGAAGGCAATAAAAGAACTATAATAATTCTTGACACTAATTTTGGCAGTCTCATTTTAAACACGACATAAGTTTCCAATAAGATCTTAACATAATATGTTACAGATTAATCTAACTATATTTCATTAAAACAATGACTCAGTATTTTATAAATAATATCAAAATAATTAATTAAGATATATACACATAGTATTTTAGAATGAAATAACCAACTTCATGTCTCATTTCAAAATACTTTCTGCAAATAAAAATTATAATAAATTATTATTACAAAATCCAATTAAAAAATAATAAAAAAATAAATAAATACAATATATATATTTAAAACACAATCCCTCTCAAAATTAACTATTAGGTATGGTTCAACCCATCAATAATCCAAAGCCAAAACCAGACTATCGTAGATAGATGTTAAAATGGAACTTAACATCTTAATCCAATCGTCAGGTCATCAGCTATAGCCACTCGAAACTATTCTGAGAACAAGACAATGGTTGGAGATCATGGCTTCTTAAGACTTATCAATTCCAGGTGTGGATGCCTTTTGAGATTTTATTATTCTTTTGATAGGAACTAGCAAATTTGATTATGAAATATAAAAGAGACTTGGAATAACTGAAAATGGATGATGAAAGTGAAACATAATAAGACCGAGTAGTTAAGTTGTTTTACCAGTGATTTTCATTATTGGGAGATTGCACCCTAGCTTAATGCCGGTGGTCTTCTTATGGTAGCGATCACGGGCAACGCATACTGATCTACTCTGCTATTCAGCCTCTAGGCGGATTAGCGGTCATTTGGTATATATATTTCTTTTGTTTGGACTGGCTGGAACCATTAGGTGTGTGGAAGCGGACTACCCCACGGAACTCCGCGGTAGTAATCCCTGGTGTATACTAGCCCCCACTTAGTGCACGGTGGAGGGCAGGAGCAATTAGGGTCGAGTGTCTATACACTAGGTATACACTCGTGGGTAGGATCGAATAAGCACAGGTACAGTCAGAAAAGCACAATCTATTAAGGTGGACTTGGCGTGTGATTATTTCCCCATGTCTAAGTAAGGACTGAGACATGCAAGGTGGATTTGGCACGGGAATTATTCTCGCAGGGTTGGAGTTTTGTAAGGTGGATACTCTCGTATTATATTATATGTTATTCCTTAAGAAAACGCACCGAATCACATTCATCTCTTTTCTTGAATAAAACAATGAAAAGTCTTCCAGACAGGATTGACATTAATTTATAAATTAAGTTCTAATCTTTTGAATAATTAAATCCCAAAATGGCTTGATTATATTACCACACTGAGTATTCACGTACTCATCCCACAAATTAATTTGTGGAGACAGGTTCATGCTTGGCTGATGATAAAAACCTGACTTTAGAGACCGCAAGCCGTTGCTGGTTGATGTCACGCTTCCGTGTTAAAGATAAACATGGTATTATTTTCGTAGTTTTATTTTTGTGATTTATTTGCTCCTGAGACACTGTTATATAGCCTTTCGTGTATACAACATCGTGTATGCACGTGGCGGGGTTGTCCTTCCCGAATTACGGCTTGGTTCGGGGTGTGACAATTACACACATAAATTGTAAATAATGAGCGTTCTTGACAGAATTGAAGAATTTCAAGCAATTGTGCATTATTTCAAGTCATTTGATCACTATAATCTATATTTAAGCTCTTTGTACAGTAGATAATAAGTTTATAATCTTAAAAATTTAAAAGTATTGGATTATACATGACATTTACGCGCATCATGTGCAAATAATTATTGTTCAGGACAGAATTGGAGAATTTCTAACGATTGTGCATTCATTTCTTGTCATTTGATCACAATAATCTATATTTAAGCTCTTTATAGAGTGGAGAATAAGTTTATAATCTTAATAATTAAAAAAAATGGATTATACATGACAATTACGCACATAAAGTGCAAATATCGAGCGTTCTGGACAAAATTGGAGAATTTCAAGCAATTGTGACAATAATCTATATTAAAGCTCTTTGTAGAGTACATAATAAGTTTATAATCTTAAAATTTCAGAAGGATTGGATTATACATGACAATTACGTACATAAAGTGCAAATAATGAACATTCTGGACAAAATTGGAGAATTTCAAGCAATTGTGCAATCATTTCAAGCCATTTGATCACTACAATCTATATTTAAGCTCTTTCCATCGAAATTGAAGTTCCTACGACATCTGCTCTGTCCATGCCCCCCACTCTGTAACTGTAAGAGCCCGTGATTGATGTTTTGAGTTGTCCGTAAAGATGGCTGCTATCAAGAACTTGTGTATGTCTAAAGTATCTTCAATAATTATATATTTATATGTTTATTCTTCTCTTCGTCGTTCTAAGTCTGTTGTTTTTCTACTCGTGGGTCGTCGTTGTTTTTAATTTCTGAACTAAATTATGTGCAGAACGATGTGATTTCCTTTCAATCATGTTTGTGGAATATGTTTGCAGTTCGATGTAATTTCCTTCCAAACATATTTGTGGAACTCGTACAATTGGATATAGTTTCAATAAATTGCTCTTTGTGTGAACTTGTTTGTAATAAAAACAATTAAATCATTGTTATATTGCTCACTGAAAGGCTTTGTGACACAAAACACTCACTTCATTGATTGGAATACCAAAACATGAATGTCTAAGAATGGATTTATGATACGGTTGCGTTTGATTGCACAAGAATTAGGAATAAAATGTTGAAAGGGAAAGTGAGCATGAAGAATAGTAATTATTTCTTATCCTCTTATGTTGTTTGGAAATCAAATGCAAAATACGGGTACCAACTACTACCGCCAAAAAAATTGCACCAGCAATGATGCTGGTTTATTGTAGAGATGGGCACACATGTAACAAAAGAATTAATGATCATTTAAATTTCCTGTTTTCAGATTATACTTTTAAAATTGTTAAAATCTGGACAAAGTAATCTAAATAAAAATTTAGATGTATATCTTGCGGAAGCATATAGCTAGGATGTCGACCTATGTTGATGGACTCAGTCATCTTCATTATGTTTTGGGTCTCTTGATGGACTTGGTGTGAGATACGGCTGTTTGACGGTATTCCTGTCATGTAAACACCATACAAACATGCCATAGAGCGTGGCGAAAATTCAGGAGTTAGAATATACTGTATTGTATCTTGCTCCAAATTACATCCTGTTTATTAGGGGGTGGTGATGTTTGAGACCTAGGCTGACCAGAGACCCATGTAATTGTACCCCCGTCCCTGTCCAGACATGAGTTGCAGCCATGTAAAGCGTGGTTGAAAGCGATACTTGTCCCGCTATGATAACCGTTGCCTTACAATCAGACCATGTGTGTATAATGCATCATGTATGCCAAACTGAAATAAATTATTGCGTAGTAAAATGAAATAGTGTGATGATCCAAACTGTAACCAAAATAATGGCCAAATTATGCTGTAATGCATGACGGTTACGGCCGGTCTGCGTGTGCGGTGGTTAACGTAGTTGCCCAGTCATGGTTCATGTACTTAGGCATGTTGGATGCATGTACTGGAGATGTCCCTTGTATGAAAGGACTGTAATTGTCCAGTGGTGACCTTTGGAGCTGTCCAAGAGGCAGTCCAACCTGGTTTTGACCAGCCCCAACCATTGCGTGACACCTAACTGCTTAGTCATTTGGGCAGGGAGAGAGAGCTTGCTGCCACCTGGTCCCCACCTCTTAACCTCTCTCTCTGCACTAATGGCATGGACAATTATGTCCTTCTCTTGCCAAATTCGTGTTACCACTGTTTCTTACCAAAACAAACCCCTTAAGCTTGATTGTGAGGTGCTAGACAGTGAAAAACAGTGCTTGGATCATAGCTGAACAGTTGGGAAGGTAGGAAACAAGATTTTATGCATGGTTCTAGCCCTATATTACTCAAACCAGGCTGAAAACTGAGCATAGCAGTGCTTAGTTCATGGACGGTGTATGGTTTCATGACTCAAACATACCTTAGGGATGATGAATTGGTGCATTACAAAGTCTTGTTTGTGCACCCTAACTGACCACGTGCTAATAAGCACCATAGGTCTAGTGTTGGTCGGTAATCAAACCATGAAGCGGTGTTGCAAACACCCGCAAAACAGTCACGCAACGGTGTTTGGCTTGGTGTCTTTACCACGTAACTGCATGTTTAGGCTGGTTACAGGGACGGAGCCAGAAAATTTTTCAAGGGGGTTCACTACACTACGTCATTTTTTGTTATTAATACCGGTTATATATAGATTTTTACTATCGGTTGTCAAGCGGTATTAATAATAAGGGTGTTAAAGATAATTAAAAATCTGTACAAAAAAACCGGTATTAAAAATCCACTAGAATCGCGGCAACCGGTAAAATTAATGATGTTGCAACCGGTAAAAATTAATGCTAACTTCAACAACAAATAAACTAGTGAATGCACTCTATACTTGTCGGTCTCAATCATTACACTAGCTAAATGACCGAGTCCATTCAAGTTAGAGAACTCATTCATTGTACGCACATCAGCAATGTAATTTTCTAGTTGATTTGGAAGAGCTAAAAGACTTGGATGAGAGAACTCACAAGGATAAATTAAGCCAATTTGACTAACTTTTCTGTATTGAATGATCAAAATGAGTCTCTTGGATTTAAGCAAGACGCAAAGAAGCAATTCTGAATTTATTTCATCAAACCTATTGTTAAGCTCTTGCAATTGTGCGTCTATAATTGCAAAAAAAAAAACCTCTACACGATAAATTGATCACTCCTGATAAATTGATGATGATGAATTGATCACTCCTGATTTAAATCCGAACTTGAATATGTTTCAGACTTATTTTAAATCTGAATTTGACTTTCTTATCTGACTTTAGGAATTCCATAAACCAAAAATAAAATTGATTTGATAAATAAAATGGCCAATTTTAAGCAGTGGTACCTTTATCTCTGATTGTTCTTACAAAACAGCTTCTAAAGATGGTTTTTTCCTGATCGTTCTCGCAGGTCACCAAGAGGACAAAACCGATTGTGATTATCTAGTTTTGAATCTAGTTTGTAAAGTGAAATTGGGGGAAAGGCAAAAGCCAAACAGGGAAAAGAGGTGGAAAGGTACGCACTTACGCAGGATGTAAACTTTCTTTTTTTCTTCTTTTGGGAATTTCCCTAATTTGTTTTCTTTTCCAATTCCATGTCGTTGCTTCGCTTGGCTGGGCTATGGGCCATTCATTTTGAACTATTTTGGACCTAATTAATAAATTGAAGGGCCCACAAATGACAAACCAAAACTGAAATTTGAAAAGAGCAATCTATTCTCGGTTATTCAAATGAATTGTTTTATTGTTTATGGTAATAATGCTTTACAAACATAAATTGTCATCTACCAAATAAGACCTCACAAAAGAAAATTGTATAAAATAAGTATGGGTTTCACCAATGAAAACTCACCTAAAATTTTATGGGGTTCAAATATATGGTGCATATAACAAATTTATATTTTATAATTACAAATATTCATATGTAACAATATTTTTTTAAAAAATAGGGGTGACATTGACACCCCTACCTTCCACTTAAATCCGTCACTGGTTGATTATGATTATGACATATGTTATGCTCACTTGAACCAGACCTTGAGCAAAGTGAAGCAGTGGACTTGAGCGGGCAAGAGGGCACACCGCAGCAGTAAACGGCGGGTAATACGGTGTAAGGTTTGAGGTGCGGATTTCACCTGGACCCTAACTCTTGTTGCTGTGCTAATTTTTAAAGTTATATTATGCATGTTGCTTGATGTTTTTGCATGACTTAGCATGTAGCCTGCATGTATGAATTGCTATATTATATATATGCTACATGACTGTGCATAGGATGGATTGTTATATAATGACATGCATATTGAACGGTTTATATTGTTGTGGCTGAATTATGGTATGTGATATGGCTGTGCTAATTGTGTGATGAATAACATTTACATCTTTGGAAAGTGGAGCCGCGACCGTCTTTCCAAGGGCCGTGAGATAAGGCGCTTATGTTTCGGGATTCATGTCAGTTCTTGAATGGACTGTGAGGGGGTAAATGTTCTTAGCAATTGAGTACTATTTGATTGTATTGATGGAAAAACAATAACTTGGCTGATTGGTAACCAGCCTAGTACTATGCATGAATAGGTGTCCAACAAGTGCTGGCTTTTGGTATTACTTAAATTGACAGACTTCGGATAATTGTTATTAGCCGGCCTTGCATTGCATAGCATGGATTGCTAACTATTTTATGATTAAGCTTTGTTTACCATGCAAACTATGTTCTATATATATAAACAATGTGTATTTAGTTTCGCCAACATGAGACTTCGGGTTCATGCTTGGCTGGAACTAAATACCGCACTGAGAAATGATTTCCTTTCTCACCATACCATGTTTTCATGGGTTCCAGGTTGAAGGCGGGGATTGAAGAAAAGGAGAAGTAAGCCATTTATATTGAGCATATGCTATGTTTTGTTGTACTGTTTGTTGTGAGCTACTTGTGTTAATTGTGTTTGTACATGTGTAAACTTCAGTTTATAAGTTCACTTGATTGTTACTTGTGGGGTTTGGGCTAGGAGAACTTTATAAAACTGTTTGAATGATTGCCTTTATGGCTGGATGCCAATATTTACAGGAGAAACTCTGCCCAATTTTTATTTTGCACATGTTGCAAGCATAATCTCAATTCTGTTTTAGGAACTGTTGCTTGACAAATTGCATGGCACTAAGTAGGATAAAACATGGCATATTGACTTGTGGCCAAGCAGTAAGCCTTGCAGCGCGTGCGAAGCACGTGCCTGTGGCGGGAATCTGTCACGCCGCCGCTGCGGGGTGTGACACTTGGATTGTATGTATGCAAATTAGACGATCAATACTAGATCAAGAAATGTATAATCTGCAAAAATAACACATATCTATCTTGGATTGTACAATTATATCATGTGACATAAGAATCAAAATAAGAAATACTTTATTTCTTATGCGGGATTGAGATACTGTAGTTGTATAGTATTTATTTATGCGACTTGAGAATCATAGTGTGTTGCTAGATATTGCCGATAAAGTGGAGTTCAGCAAGTGGGATGGCAGAACTCAGGGCAACAATGGAGATCGCGTCTGAGTGATGGTTTCGCTCAGCGTATTTTGTTTTCCTGAGCACCGTGTGTGTTTTTTTAGAGTTTATTTTTAATGGGGGTAATTTGGTCATTAAAAAAGCTTAATGAAAAATTTGGGAATGATATTTTTAAAATTTAGTATGATTTTAGAAAAACGGTGGCATAAGACTAATTTTAACAATTTTATAATGACATAAATTTAATTAGCAATTTAAGGATGAGTATTTTCCTAATTATCAAAATTCACGGTACCATAAAGCTAATTATCTCTAAAAATTAATTTTATCATTTGAATTTTATAATCCCACCCAGAGAGGGGCTCATCGAGACATACAAGTGGTATGTTGAGAATTTGGTTAAGCAGTTGCTGGCAAAAGGCTAGGGCATTGTCAGCAATTTAAAAATATTTGTTTATATCAGAAACGGCTTAACAGAACTAATTGAAAATTTTACTGTAGTTAAATCGCACATAGAAATATCTCCTGTAAATTTTACATAATTTCCTGGATGTACAAATTAATTACAATTAATTTTCATATCCTAACAGAAATTGAACTACATAATATATGCCAACAATATTTTATTCGTTTTGCAATACTTCAATCGCTTATTGATGGTTGCTTCTAGGTTGCGAAAGACAAAAGGGTCCGACCAGATTTCAAAGAACCGGACTTAACGAATTTCGTATAAGGATAAGATCGGGTTCGAGAAAGGGCCTAAAAAGGACCGGATTAAAAAGTTTTTTTTTTTTACTAAATCGGTAGTCCGGCCCATCAATGTCCCTGGTCTTTCAAAAGGCTGGACTTAAGGATCCAATGAACTTAAAAGGATTTTATACGACAATTGCTTTAAAATATTTAAGCATAATTATTTCTAAAAATTATTATTGTAATTAATTTATACTTTCTATTTTCCTCTCCTCCTTAAATTCCGGTTTGAGACTGACTATGTTATAATGGCATAGATGGAGTTAAAAAATTATTTTTTTATTAATATATAATATATTAATTATAAAATAAAAAATTAAGAACGTTAAATGTGCCTCCCATAAGTTATGCATGGCTTGTATATTCCGAGCTATGCATGACTTTTGTGTTTGGATGTGGTCCGAATGAGGAATAAGCATACTCTTTCTTATTCCTCTCCTAGGTGCCAACAAAACACATCAAGTGAGCTCTAAAATTTATAAAATTTAGAAAGAAAATCATCCCTAGTTAAACTGTATAAGATCAATTGTTTGACATTTAAACTTTAAAATTGAAATACTTAATAAAATGTAAAATATTTGCATTTGAGGGCACCCAAAACGTGGATATTTAATATACATCATAGTGCATAGAGCTTTCTATGTACCGTAAACTTTTTCGGAGATATTTTTGTAAATTGACAAATCTAATTTAACCAAGCTAATCTACATATTTAAATCTCATAGCAAACCAAATTTTACAATTTTTGAAATTTTATTACTATTTTTCGAATTTTTTAAAACATGTCATTTTTAGAATATTGTACTCAATATATAAAAATACCTCCAAAAAAATCGGCGGTGCATAAAAAATCCTAAGCACTACAGTGCATATTAAACTTTCTCTATTATTAATCCAAAAGAAAATATAATAATTTAGCACTAACTTGAACTATTATAGACTAACTTCAAACCTCGCAAAATGACACCATGCATTAAAGTATGAGATTCCACAGTGAACTAATTCAGGAAAAAAAAAATATTGGATGCAAGTAAATGATACTATAGAAAAATATTGTCAACTCTCTCGATACAATACTTTACAGAATTACACCATGAATTAAAGTATGAGATTCAACAGTGAACTAATTCAGAAAAAAAATTATTGGATGCAAGTACATGATAACTATAGAAAAAATATTTTTTTTTAAGTGCAAAGTTTTAACTCTAATGCATTATGTCGATATGACCTGGCCGGATCCGCCCATGGACTGATAATGTTTTCCCCAGATCAAGAGATGCCTTTCACATGATCTGCCCTCAACGGGAATCTGGAGCGAACTTATCGCTTGTAGAAAACGGGCCACCTCTGGGCTCTGGGGCTCTATATAAACGGGGCAGATGAAGAAACATTGCACCGAGCAAGTGTCTGTATATCAGTATATAGAATTGTTTTTAATAGCTTCAACTTGAGAGATAGCATAGAGTGACCAATTTGTAGCTTAATTATGGCTTATAACAAGGTCTCCTGCTTTGTTCTCGTCATGCTTCTGCTTGCGTCGGCTTCTGAGTGTTATGTTCAGTCTGCCTCTGTAGAGACGAATGCTCGATCCAGTCAGCAAGTTACTGGAAAACTTGGAAAGGTATTATCTAGGGGTACATTTAAGACTTTAAGTGTACTGAGTTTGGCTAAACAGTTTGAGAATTTTTATTCAGAAAATTTTAGATTAAAAATGCACATTAATCAGTCTAAAAAAGGTGATAATGATGTATAGGATAGAAACCTCGTGCTTCGGATCAGATGTATGGACTATGGGATCAGGTCTATGATCAGTTTGCCTTTGGAAAGTTTCCAGATCATGGATTTAGTTTGATCAACTTAGGTCGATTTTCTAGTTGTCAAGCTTTGGATCGTGCACAGATTATAGGTCGATCGAGTTCAGTTTAATTCGACATGATAAAAATTTGTAATGATACCGGGTTGAATTTTGGATTGGGTCTGATGGCTTTTTCTTTCTAACTTAGGTTATTTCGTATTAATTTAACCAACTTAATCTGATTTTGATTCACTGCTATTAGAAGGAAGAAGCATTTGCATTGAAATTGAAGTTCGGGCGACATCTGCTCTGTCCATGCGCCCCAGCCTGTTACTGTAAGAACCGGCGGTGATTGATGTTTTGCGTACTTGTCCGTAAAGATGGGCTGCTATTAAGAACTCGTGTCTCTGATGTATCTTCAATAATTATATATTTACATGTTTCTCCTTGTCTTCGTCGTTCTGAGTCAACGTTTTTGTTTTTCTACTCGTGGGTCCTCGTTTTTTAATTTCTAAATTATATTTGTGGAATTTGTATGCAGTAAGATGTAATTTGCTTTCAATCACGTTTGTGGAATATGTTTGCAGTTCGATGTAATTTCCTTTCAAACATATTTGTGGAACTCGTATGCAATTCGATGTAGTTTCAATAAATTGCTCTTTGTTTGAGCTTGTTTGTAATAAAAACAATTAAATCATCGTTAAGTTGATTATTTTATTATTTAAATGCTTAATTTTCCACTATAATTATTGTTGACGTGTTTGCATTTGATGAACAAACAGTCGAGGCTAATTTTATTATGCCAAACAATTTTTGACGGATCTATTCTTAAAAAATCTCATGTTAATAACAACGAATTACCAACAATTAAATGCAGCTCATACAATTTTATCGCAAGTCAATAAATAAGTTGGACTTAAATTAGCTCTTAAAAAAAAGGTTTGACAAAAGGAAAAGGAACGAGATTTTTCTGGTCGTTTTTCTATTTGAGCCGTCCGATTTAATCTCAACGGATAAGGATGTCCTGTGCATAATACCGGATTGATATGTCCTAAAAAAATGAACTGTTGAGATTAAATCGGACGGCTCAGATTGAAAAACGACCATTGGTCGTTTTATGCCATCACTAAATGATAAAATTAGATTTATACCAACACATAATTAATTTGACTATTATACCATTCTGAATATGTCATTACAAAATAATGAAATTAGAAATGTGCCACTATAAAACGTTAAAATTAGAAATATGTTAACTATTAAGGCTATGCTCCAAAATGAGAGAATCAAGGCTAAGGAAAGGAAGAGAAAGCAAAGGAAGATGAAGGAAGTGCATGAAAATAAAGTTAACTTGCTCCATATTTCAAAATGAATGGATAGGATTGATAGTTGTAACTTTCTATTTAATTTACCGAAGGACAATGTTGCCCTTTTATTTGAATTGGGACTGAATTTTGTCACCTAAAAGACGAGGGCTTTTTTTGGTAGAAAAATTTTAATAGCCGTTTTACTTGGTTACACTCCAATTTTGGGGGTAACCATCATTCTTCCTAGCTAAGGTTTTAAGGAAACCTTATTTCCTTCCACTTCCTTTGATTCACCCAAAAATAACATTGGGAGCAAGATATTAGACTTCATCTTCCTTACCTTAGCCTAGGTTCTCCTCTTCTGGAGCAGGGCCTATGTAAATAAGTGATTTTATGTCATTAACAAAAGAAATAATATTTCAAATTTTAAATTCAAATTTCAAAATTTTAAAATTCATAAATTTAAAGTTCTAAATTTTGAATTTCAAAATTTCAAATCCAAAGAACTTTCGAAAATTTTAAATTTTTAAATTCCAAAATTCGAAAATTGAAAATTTGTAAATTTGAAATTTTTTAATTTAATTCATGTCAATAATTTTTTTTCATTCATTAATGAAGGGTATTTTGGATATTTTTTAAAAGTTAGTGTGACATTTCTCTAGAAGTTGGTGCGTCAATAAAATAAATTAGTTCGACTTAATTAGCTCTTAAGAAAAAAAGGTTTGACAAAACAAAAGGAAAAAACGTCACTAAATCTCTCCCTTCCCTTTCACTCACTCCATGTCCATGCAAACGAAACTCACGCCGCAGCCAAGCTCTCTTCCTTCTCACATCCTTTCCCTTATAGACCGTTGCTCCAGTATCTCCCACCTAAAGCAAATCCATTCCCACCTCATTACCCATGGCCATGGAGGCAACCAGCCTTTTCTCTTCAAGCTCATTCGCCTCTCCTACCTCTCATTCTCCTCCTTTTCATACTCCCGGCTTATTTTCTCTAGCCTCAAATTTCCCAATGTCTTCATATATACTGCAATGCTCACTGCCTACTCGCAAAGATCTGATTCTTTCTCTGTACTCCAACTGTTTGTTGAAATGCTTCGTCGTGGCGATGCTAAGCCTAATGAGTTTGTATACCCTCTTGTTTTACGGGCTTGCTCAGAGGAATCGGATCTGAATTTGTTTAAATCGGTTCATGGTCATGCTATTAAGAGTTTGTTTGGCGAATTTGGTATATTGCAAAGTTCACTGCTTGATGGGTATGTGAGGTTAGGTGATGTAAAGACTGCACGCGAGTTGTTTGATGGAATGCCCGAGAGAAATATAGTTTGTTGGACCGCTTTGGTTTCTGGTTATGCTAGGGTTGGTAAGGTGGGCAATGCAATTGCACTGTTCGATCAAATGCCCGAGAGAGATGTGCCTTCTTGGAATGCGATTATTTCTGGCTGTGCACACAATGGTTTTAACTCTGAGGCGGTAACGTTTTTTCAAAAGATGGTGGAATCTGGTGCAAGACCTAATAAAACTACCATATTTTGCACTTTATCAGCTTGTGGTCATATGGGGATGCTTCGTCTTGGGAAACAAATGCATGGTTATGCTTATAGAACCAATACTTGCTTTGATTCATTTGTTGTCAATGGACTGATGGACATGTACGGAAAATGTGGGTGCTTGACAGAGGCGCAATGGATTTTTGATAACTTGTCAGATAAGAATTTAACTACTTGGAACTCACTGATCAACTGCTTTGCACTGCAGGGGTACAGTAAAATTGCAGTCTCGACATTTGATAGGATGCAAGAATCAGGTGTGGTACCTGATGAAATTACTTTTGTGGGTCTCCTAAATGCATGCACACATGGTGGTTTTGTAAACCAAGGTCTCAGTTATTTCTATAACATGACACTTGAGTATGGTATCGAGCCATCAATTGAACACTATGGCTGTGTAATAGACCTCCTTAGCCGAGCTGGGAGGTTTATAGAAGCCATAGATATTATTAATAATATGAAAATTAAGCCAGATGAGGTGATATGGGGTTCAATTCTTAACGGGTGTAGGATCTATAGGGAGAAGGATTTGGCTGAAATTGCAACTAAGAAGCTGCTTGAGCTAGACCCAAATAATGCTGATTATACTGTCATACTGGCCAATATGTATAGTGAAACTGGCCTCTGGGATGAGATGAGAACGGTTCGAAAGGTGATGAGGGATACAGAGAGTAAGAAGTTGCCAGGGTGCAGTTGGGTTGAGGTAAATAAAAGGACTTGGCAATTTTACTCTGGTGACAGGGCCCATCCTGAATCTGATGAGATTTACAGGATATTGGATAATTTGAGCGAGAACTTAGAATCTGTATCGTCGATATAGCCTAACAGTACCTTGTAAATATAGATAGTTGATTCAGTTATTGAGGCTGGTAACTACTAATTAGATTCTCAACAATTTATTTAAAATTCAATTTGGCTTTTAGTTGTGGTTTGCATACCCTGGAAACGATTTTGCCTTATAATTCTTTCTGGATAAAAGCCGTGGCACTTGACAAGTTCTTATTATTTTCACCACTGTTATTAATGCACACTTATGGCTGATTTTTTGCATTGATTTATAAAGACAGTGCAAAAAAAAAAATGTAATGCATATATTTATTGTGAGATCTGTAAATAAAAAACGAAGTTTTTTATTTTTGCCTTGTGCTTATAAACACTTGCCTTTAGTGTCATCTGGAAATCACCATTTGTTATAGCAATCTTATATGAACTGCCAAGTGTCCTTCACTAATTTGTAATAAGACGGTTGTTTGAAGAGCATTAAAAGCTAGGTTAATAGAAAAAATTAAAATAAAAGTTCTGAACTGCCAAGTGTCCTTCACTCATTTGAATTGCCACTGTACTGCGAGCCTGTTCTGGTCAAATCATTTGTTTGACGCATGTGTTAAGAAGTGCAAGATAATTTTGCTGGTAAATATGCCGATTAGCTTCTTTGTATCCCAAAAGGATTTGAACCCACACGACATTAGGGTGTATGTGGCGGCTGCGTTTAAGGTTATCATTACTTTTTTTTTCCCCTTTCTTTTGCCAAAATTTGAATCCAAACAGATATTGGGTTGGGCCTTTTGTTTTGTGTAGGCTTTCTCCCCTTTTTGTTTCAACCACCTAAACCTAGAATCGACCTACCCATCCCATAAATAATATACAGAAAGGTTTTGCAGGTAAGACAAGTTTTTTTGATTGAACTCTTTAGGAACCTTTTATAATTTTATTATTCTAATTTCAAATTTCACATATATGAATAATATTACAGCAGACATATGATTAGTACTAAAACAATAACATTAAATTTATTAAGGAAGAACAAAACTGAAGTTACTGAACCAAAGAAATATTCTTCATAAATATTTATTTTATAAATAGGCCTTTTGCTGCGTACAAGTTTATTGGTACAATGCAAGGAGACTTTATCAACGATTTTTGGGCCAACCAAAAGCAACAAATACACTTCGCAATTAGGGGTGAAAACGGTCACCGTTTCGACCGTCCTTTCGTTTCGTTTCGTTTCGTCCGAAACGAAACGAAACGGTTAAGATTTTTTGTTGCGTTTTATAAACGAAACGGTTAACGAAAGCTTAGAACAGTATCGTCCATGTGTATTTTCGTGGTATTTTCGTGATTTCGACCGTTTTGTCCAAAACGAAACGATTAACGCAAATGGGTGATCAATTTCGTTTTAAAACGAAACGGTTAACGAAATCGACCATTTTCGTGGTCGTTTTAGACGTTATGCAGCCATACTTCGCATAGGCAAACACACGTAAATTCCGGATATCCTTTGTAGCATTCTAATATTGTGCCATCCCGTGCCATCCTACAGGCCCTCACGCATCCAGCCCAATAACCTCTATGTATTCTCGTGTGATGCACGTGACAGAAACCTTACGAAATTTGAAATCTCTCTCCTCTCTCGCTCAGATTCAGATTTTGAAATCTCTCTCTCTATATCTCTCTCTCAATCATCAGTCAAACGACCAGATCAGATCTAAGGTGAGGTTTTCGAATCTTTCGATCGAGATCTCAGTCTCCAATCCGTACTTAGGATCAACAAAGCGTGCAATCTGAGCTCTATCTTTATCCTACTGCCCAGGTTTCGATTCTCTCCCTTTTAACTTTAATTTTAGGATTAGTTAGTCTTTTCCGATAGTTCTTTATTGATTTTGAAGGAATAATTTGTTTAATTTAGAAACGAAATGTTGAATTCTAGTCAGGGGCATCGATGTTGAGATCTCAATCACAACAATTCTTCTATCAAGAGATGTCACAAACTCAGCTCTCTAAATTTGACGAAAGTTTGATTAGCGATCAAATATTGCAATCGATGAGATCGCCTTATCTTTCTTGATTTTTGTTTCGTTTATAATTCAATTTTTTTTGTGAGCTGGTGTCGTTTTGTGTGTTTATCTTGACTTTAAAAAGGTGATATTTCTAATCGTTCGCCTCAAACATTAACTTATTTAGTTTCTATTAGCTTCTATACTATTCTACAATTATTTAACAAGGGAGTAATTATTCATTAAGTAGGGATTACCTACACAATATAACTGGGTAAAGGAGAATAATATCAAGCCCAACTGACTGATTGTTTTGATGTCATTTTTTAGATGTAAATATATTGTATAAGAGAGTAAATAAATTTTTCAAGGGAGTATATATCTAAAAGTGTATTGAATAAGGAACATGTGTTAGCTAATTTTATTAAGGGAGTATATTCATCAATTAGTAGTGTAAGTATTTCACAACAATGGAGTACATTATATTTTGGAAAGGAATATATAATATAAAATAGTGGCTATCTTATATTATTTATCAAGAATAATATTATTTATGTTGATGTATTTATGTATCTTGATATTATTTATTAGCAATAATATAGTATATTGTTCAGTTTATTAGAGTGATTTATTGTATGTTTATATAATTTAATGAAAGGGAGTATCTATTTTTGTGCTAGATTTGATCTTTCACTGTTAGTTTATCCCTGTATTGTTCAAATCACATCATAAGCTTTATTAATTGGAACCATTATATCCAATTAATTGTGTTCGATTTGCTATCGAATTAGAATCGAAAGTAGTACAAAATATAGCATAAGAGAGTAAATAATATCTAACAAGGAAGTACATATCAAGAACCTAACAGGTGTGTATGGTATTTTAGCATAATCTTAAAAGAGTACAAAATATAGCATAAGAGAGTAAATAATATCTAACAAGGGAGTATATCAACAACTTGGCAGGTGTGTTTGGTATTTTAGCATAAACTTAAAGGAGTACAAAATATATGATAAGGGAGTAAATAATATCTAACAACGGAGTACATATCAAGAACCTGGTAGTTGTGTTTGTTCTAACATTGGACAATTCTTTGTTTTACAGATTAATGTCAGTGATGATAAGCGTGTTGTTGCTTACTGGCTACTACTAGATCCTATCAATGAGGTGAAGCTGAAATTTAGATCTGCAAGTGAGTGTGTTCTCTTTGATCTTGAGGAAGAAAACTGAACTTGGTGGTTGACTGAGAAGATTACAAAACTTGGTTGTTGAGTATAACTTAGTTGGTGTTGTTTGTTTTTTGTTGAGTGAATTTCGTTTGGGGAATAACTCTTATTTGAACATGGTTGGATGAAAAGTTTATACTCTATTTTTAAGAATTATATGCTCTGTTATTGTATTGAATTTTTATTTGCACAATTTGTCTGCTTATTAAATGCTAATTTAGTATTCAATATGAAGAAATATATACTTCCTTATGAAGAAGTATTTACTTCCTTAATATTTTAATTTTTTATTTGATTATTCTTATTTTCAAATTGAAATATTAAATGCTTATTTGAACGTTTTGACTAAAAAATATATAATCCCGTATGGAAAAATATGTACTCCTCTCAGAAGAAGTATATACTTAATATTTTCAATTCTTATTTGCACATTTTTTGTCTGGATTTAAATTCTAATTCTGTATTCCATACGTAGATGTATATACTCCCATACGTAGAATTATTTACTCTCTTAATATTTCGATTTTTATAGGATTATTCTTATTTTCAAATTCAAATTTGATTTTGCACATTTTTTGTCTGCTTTTTAAATGCTAATTTTGTATTCCATATGTAGATGTATATACTCCCTTACGTAAAATTATTTACTCCCTTAATAGTTCAATTTTTATATGATTATTCTTATTTTCAAATTCATATATTGAATGCTTATTTGAACGTTTTTACCAAATATTATATACTCCCTTATGGAAAAGTATGTGCTCTTTTCAGAAGATATATATACTTCCTTAATATTTTTAAATTTGGTTTTGCACATTTTTTGTCTTCTTTTTAAATGCTAATTTACATTCTATATGTGGAAGTATATACTCCCTTATGGAGAATTATTTACTTCCTTCTATTTCCAACTGTTAGTTCCAGATGGCAGAATTTGATATATTAATAATATATTATTTTTTTTAATTTTATTAGAAAATATTTTTATATACTCCTTTTTCTTAAGTACTCCCATTTTTTTAGTGATGTCAGCGTCGCTGAATCACGCTGAAAATTTACCGCTCCTCTATTTTAGGCCAGCGTGTCTGTATTTGGGCTAGGTTGGTGTGGGATGTCTTGGAATGTCATTTTCCTGGGATGTTCCATATCAGCTCCGCGTAAATTCGGCCATTCTTGGGTTGTACTGAACAGGGATAAAGTTTTTGATTCAAAATTTTAACCCAACTCAATTATATCATATTGAAATTTTTTTTTTAACTCACCTTTCCTTACATTGATGAAAAAAAAATGACTCAGCACACAACATTTTTGCCAAATAACATTCATAAAACAAAAGCAGCAAACACTAGGTACGTAACAACCTACAAAGGACATCGATCTAAACTAATTATTAAAAGGGAAAATTAGTTACGTGCCACTCCAAAGTTTTGAAATTAGAAAAATGCCACTTTAAAATTTTAGTTTTGAAAAATACCACTCTAAATCTAATTAATTCAGAAATTTGCCACTCTTCTTACTTAATTTTTCATAAAGACACAATTACCCTTCTTCTCCCTCTTCCTTTCCCATTCCTGACTTCCTCTTCCCATAAATTTCATCTGTCTCAAGCTCTCAACCTCCATCTCCGACTCCGTCTCGTCTGCCTACGCCTCTCCTTCGCCCTTACCTCGGCTCCGGCGTCGCCCCCGCTGCCTCTGCCTCCCCTCCGTCCGTACTTCCACTCTAGCGGCACCGTCCCCTCAGCCCCTCGCCTCCTTCACCATCCTCACCGTGCTACCTCCACGTCCCCCTCTACCTCCGCCCCTCACTCCTTTTTCACATCCGTCCCATCTCTCTTGCCTCGTGTGCCCTCCACCCTCCCCCCCTCTTCTCCCCTTTTCTCCCCTATTACCTTATCTCTGCTTACTTACGTGAGCTCTAGCGCAGCAATATAGTAAGACACTGCAAACTGGAAGAAGCATTGGGACTGAAACTGGCACTAAAACTTTGGGGTATTTTATTAGACTTGGCGGCAGGGAAGCCCCACTCGATTAAATGGAAATCGTGCAAGTGCAGGCCTCAACGTTCTGTTTAGTTAAAATGAAATATTTTAGGCCAGGTGCGTAAGGGAAGTCAGAACTCAGAAGATGCAGTGGTGCCTCCTGTGAAGAGTCCTGTGGTTGTAGCTCAGAGCTCGACTTATTCATTTTGGGCTTAATGCTTTCAGCTTCGCGCCTCAATCAATCTGCCCTACCTCTATGCCACCATTGCACAAGCGCCTTGTCTCGTCTGTCTCATTCTACATCCTATTCTGCATTCAACACGCAACACTCCGGCTCCGGCTCCGCCCCCTCTCAGCTGCCTTTGCGGTAGAAAAAAGTTTCATTAAATAAGGATATTTTGGTCAATACAAAAAATTAGATATGAAAATAGATGTAAGAGTGGCAAAATTCTGAATTGATTTGATTTAAAGTGGCATTTTTCAAAACAAGAATTTTAGAGTGACATTTTTCTAATTTTAAAACTTTGTGGTGGCATAAATCCAATTGCCAGTTATTAAAATTCAAACTACACATTCAACTCATTTTTACATACGGATCAAAACTTTAAATGTTCGATCTATTACCTAGCTGACAACATTTGTATGTTTTGAAAATCACACAGCCCAGTAGCCCACTCCTTTTAATGTTCTCTTTGCATAGCGTTAGAGAACTCCAACGAACTACAGCAGTAGGGCTGCATAACGTGGAAAACGACCACGAAAATGGATTTTTTCGTTGATCGTTCGTCCATCGAACGCAAAAAAATTATGTTTTTCGTTTTTCGTTTCGTCCATTGAACGCAATTATATTTTGTTGCATTAATCGTTCCGTTATAATTAGACGATCGAAACGGTTCGCCCGTTTATACTTTTTTAACCGTGCTTACATGTGTTTTCCTATCGTTTTTTTTCTCTGGACTGCAAATAGCATCTTATGTTGACAAAGCAAAAAAAAAAAGATATTGAACGTACTTGCAAATAACATCATATTTACTGTACCATGGAACCTTTTGAACACGGAATGATAAAATCGCCTTCTATCAGACCAAACCAGTACACTGTTATACTGAACATATCAGTAAAACTGTTACAACTTATATTGAACATACCAGTACACTGTTATATTACAAATACTTAAAAGAAAAATCAAATCCCCTTCTATCTGAACCAAACCACGTCCAGTGAATGGGCAACCCCACTAATTACAAAAACCAAAGATAAATCATAAGAAACTAGAATAAAAAAACATCAAAGCAATAAACCCCTGCTACATACTACTACCTACCAGAAACATTACCAGCGGCACTGGCTTTAAAAAAGTTGAAAACAAACAAAGCTGCAAAGCCACAAGTAATAAACAAGCAAAGCTGGAAAATAAAAAAAAAAATTATGGTTGTACAAAAAAATAACAAAAGGTGAAAGGAAATTACTCAAAACAAAAAATGTATATATATAGTTCTACAAAAAAATAACAAAAGGTGAAAGGAAATTACTCAAAACAAAATATATATATATATATATAAGAAAAAAAAAACTATAAATTTATAAGCTCAAATTATTGAATCAGCTGGCTTTAATCAATAATATCTTTGATGATTTTTGGATCTATATATCATACGAAAACCAACTCATCACTTGTCAGAAGCTGTGAAACCTTGTGACCATTTAGATCGTTCATCAACAGTGAAGCCAACACTAGCCACACTCTCCTTACTACAAACTCCGGAATTGCTTATGGCATCAACGTATTGTTGACCCATCTCGTCAGGTGCGACATCAGCAAGATCGGGTTCCGCTTGAGGAAATAAGACAACTCGCAATTTGGCTGACCCATCAGAGAAGGATGAGGCACAATCCGACCTCCGAAACTACACAGCAGCTTGACCTTCAACAGAGGAGAGCTAATTTGAGAAACGAGGTTGTCGTTGGGATTTGGGGCCTACGGATTGGAAGGGAGAAACGAAGAATTGGTAGAGGCGTGCGACTGTACGAGAGAGAGAGAGAGAAGATGTCATATCTGATCGGTGGAGGTGGTACAGGCGTGCGACTGTGCGAGAGAGAGAGAAAGAGGAGATGTGATATTTGATCGGCGGAGAATGACATCTGGCAAACCTAATTTTTGTCTCATCCCATCGTTATCTCCGTCATCTCTACTCTATAATCATTTAATAGCAATATCGTACAATTATAAACGAAATAGACGAAATAAACGATAACGAAACAACTCCATTTCGCTAACCGTTCCATTTTGAGACGAAATTGAGTTTATATTTGCGTTAACTGTTCCGTTCCATAAACGAAACTGAAATCTTTGACCGTTACCGTTCCGTTTAGGACGAAACGAAACGAAATGACGGTCGAAACGACTATCGTTTTCACCCCTGTACAACAGTGCTTTGGAGAAGTACATGTAGGGCTGTCAAACATGCAGAACATGTACGGAAACTCATTGTTTTGCTTTCGTTTCGTTCCAACCAATGAAATAGAAAAGCCTTTCATTTACGTTCCGTCCTTCATTTACTATTGATTTCAACTCATTTTCGTGTTCCGTTTCGTTCCGCTTCAGTAACGTTTATATATTTTAATTTCGTTTCCGTTTCGTTTTTTGAACGTAAACGTTCGAAACAGGTGGTTTTTGACCGCCCTAACTACATGCTCAATATTCGCTTGCGTCTATTTTATTACTTAACTTATTATTAAAATTTTCTTACCTTATATTTATATAAAATCCGACTTATTATGGACCTTTTTCATTCTTAATATTATACTTTAACATGGCTTAGTGTTAAGCTAAAACAGAACTTATCTCAGTCTTAGTTAAAATGTTTATTATCGTCCTTTGGCATTTTCATTGCTCACTATTCTACGTATTGTTTGGATCGTATATATATATGTTCTTTCTTTTTTCTATTTTGTAATGTTTTGTTACTTACATTCCAAATAAGACAATTATGATTCCTTCTTTCTTTCAACATCAATATCGTAACTATACAACTATATGCACTATTCAAATCAATTTATACATAAAATGAAGAGTAGGAACTCTTGTGCTAAAAGTTTAGGGTGCCGCCAAATGCCACATCTTTATTTTTTCGTTAAAATTTAAAATTTTTAAAATATAAATTTCAAATCTAAACCGTTGATCTTATTCATTTTAAAGAGCGATGCATTTCCATATAAGATTTATAAAATTTTGAGTTGATTTTATACTTGATCCATAGGTCAAACCATGAACGTATTATAATTAATCTGTTATAGTTAACCAGATTCGTTCATTTTTTAACCTCTCGATCAAGTATCAAATCAACTTCAAATTTTATAAAACTCATATGAAAATACATCACTCATTAAAACAAATAAGATCAACGGTTTAGATTGGACATTTACATTTTAAAATTCAAAAAATAATAAAAAATTAAAATTATGGCATTTTGTGGCACCCTAAACTTGTGACACCGGAACCTCCCCTAAAATGAAATACTCGGTTAACACTATCCAAATCAATTATAGTATATTATATTATACCTATATATAAAGTTAGACGATCTGTAAAAATCGTACTATGAACAGTGCACTTTGTCAATTTCGGAAGGATTTTCTGGCCGAATTATCCGATGCGCTCGATTGGATCGGATTGTACGGTTGGATCTGCGTTTATTTCTCTTCCCTCTCACCGCTTGCCGCTACAGCCCAAACGCCATTCGCCAACACCTCACCCCAATCGCCTCTCACCTCAGCTCATTCGCTCTCAAGCTCTCTGCTCTCAATCGCCATCGTCTCAGGCTCTCAGCTCAATCACTGCCGCCTCATCCTAATCGCCTTTCAGACGTCCATCTGTTACCTCTCCACCGCCACACTCTGTGTCGGATCTTCTTCTGCTGCTCCTCCCTGACTGCCGTTCCCATCCAGTCTGTTCCTCTCATCTCCACCTTCGCCGTTGCTCACCCCAATCGCCTTTCACCTTAGCTACATCACTTCTCACTTCAGCCCAATCGTCGTCGCCTCAGTTCAATCACCACCGCGTCATCCTAATCGCCTCTCAAGTGTCCATCTGTTGCCTCTCCATAGCCACACTCTGTGTCAGATCTTCTTCTGCTGCTCCTCCCTGACTGCCGTCCCCATCCAGTCTGTTTCTCGCACATAGATCTCAAGTCATTTTCTCATTCAACTTCAAGGCCCTCATCCAAATCCGATTTCTGAATCATAAAATACTGCTATGTAATTTTGTATTCGTGCTGTTTAAATCAGTAATAAAGATCGTATTTGTTCCTTACTTTGAAGTATTAGTCGATTATTTAGGCGTCTGATAGAACATTCATTATTTACACCTTCAATTTTCTTTTTACTAGTATCCAACTATCCATTGATTCATGCATTGTGATTTAGTGCAATAGTGTTGTTATTTGCTTCACTGGATATGGATTCGTTTGATATGAAAATAATTCCTACATATTTTGGTTCAATTTGGTTTACTGTGGATATGCTTGTCACAATGAGATCAGTAGATTTTTTTTCTAACAAATTGACAGCTGTTGTCAGTGTTAGCAAAGCCTTAAATCAAACAAACTTAATAAAGCCTTAACTAGCTACTTCCTTCCTGAACCACTCAGAGTGCCAACATATGTGGGTTCATGTTACAGTTTTTGAAGATTCTGCTGTTGCATTCCGACCATATGCCCCAGAGCATTGTAACCAGGTAAACTAAGTAGGAACCATTGTTTTGAAATTGTTGCAATGTTAGAAGTCTGGCACGAGTAGGAGCGGCATATATACAATATTTCTTTGCCAGGATATACTCAGACTCATAATTTCTATGAGATAAATCCTAATTGGTATTTTCTTTGTCTTTTTTTATCCTAAATCAGATTGCCATATCGCCTAATCAAAGGAGAAATTTAAGATGAAAGAAGACTATAGAGGCTGATAACTGATTTGAAATGAACTTCAAAGAGTATTGTGACGCTCTTGCATCATCCTAACTTCAGGATCAATCCTGTGCATGCCGAGCTTATTCTAAAAAGAAGATAAAGGAGAAGGCGATGATCAATTGCTCAAACACCATTGATAGCCAAGCTTATAGCCGCAAGGTATAATTCGTCTTCTCTCCTAATTCACTTTTTCTTCTTAAATCTTGCTTAGTTTTCATGGAAGTTTTGTTGTCAAAGGAAGGAAGATTTTAATAGTCAATATTAGTTTGTTATTTTCCTTCTCATGTTTCTAAACATATGGTTATTGTGAATAAAAAAAGTGTATTAAAAATATATATATTATTTTTGTCAGGGTTTTTGTGAATACCCCTGACAAAATAACAATATATTTATAATGCACCTGTTGTGTATAGATGACTCCTTCACAATTTGACAAGGTATATGTGAACTGTTAGTAATTAATCAACCAATTAGAATCATATCTTTGCTGAAAATCAATGACAAGTTATAAACTTCAGAGGGAATTAGAATCTTATTCCAAACAATGCTGGAGGGAATTGCAACAGAGGCATATCAAGTGTTCAATGAGCTTCAGAGCTGTTCCAAAACATGATGGAAATCTTGCACAATTTACTTAAAAGCAATGACAAGTTATGAACATCTATTTGCCAATTTAAATTTTTAGTCAAACATATTACATATGTTGAGTTTCTTATGCATATCTACTATTTCCAACAAGTGCAGCATTAATGATATGGAAGGGGATAATGTGCATAACAGGATGTGAATCACCAATAGTGGTTGTTCTCACCGGTAGTATGGAGCCAGGATTTAAGCGAGTCAGTGAGTCCCTTCTGACATTCTATCTACAAGTAATTGTTCTCACCAACAAGTGCAGCATTAATAATATGGAAGGGGCTTATGTGCATAATGGTATGTGAATGACCAGCAGTGGTTGTTCTCACTGGTAGTAGGGAGCCAGGATTTAATAGGGTCAGTGAGTCCCTTCAAACATTATATCTACAAGATTTCTAATTTTTTACATAGAGGAAAAAAAAAATTAAAGAGAGTATACTATATGACATTTGTGCTTGAACTTGAGTTACCTTTTAAAATCATAAAGTACTGTTAAATTAATGGACTTTTAGACCTTTCACTTCTTAATTTATGCATTTATAGTTCTATATAGTTACTGTTAATTAAGCAAGTCCATGAACTTGAGTTGGGCTTTTAAAGTTTCTTTATTTATTTCAGGAAATTATAAAATTATTGCACATGAATAAGGAGCCAATTCCTGCGGAGAGATTGTTGTATATAATGTTGATGTAAGTTCTTCTGTTCCTATTCAATGTGAAATTTCTTTTTATCGCTAAAAATACTATAGTAAATTATCAAAAATTAAGTTAGATTGGCACTTAATCAAATTATCGAACTACCAATTGCTGGGACAAATTGTAAATTTGAATAATTTGCTTATATTTTATCTTTATTTTTCAATCTAGGGACGTGAGGGTCCTATGTTTCATCAGATCATAAAGGTATTTTTTCTGTCATTAAGTAGTTGGATTTAGAGCATTCGTTCAAGGAATATGTTCAATTTTAAAAGGAAAGAATAATTCTAGCATGCCTTTGCATTTCCAACAACAGATAATGGCTCATAGATGAGCAATTCTGCTGTAATTGTATAAAAACCAAAAGTGAAAGCTAAGTTTCCAATATCAACCGTAAATGAATAAAATCGCACCACTGGTCTAACAACAAAATTACATAGTGAGGTTTATTCAAACAAAAAAAATTAAAGAAATTATATAATAAGATATTATTAGTCATGGAAATAAATGATCAAGTTGACAATAAATGAATGATAAGATGTTGTACTGTTTCAGATACTTGAGAAGAGTTACCTGAAGGTTCTACTGGTCTAAGCTTCAAGAAGAGAACTGCTCTTTTGTTTTCTTCGCATTTTTCTATCTTCGTTTCTCACGACTGACTGCTATCTTTGTTTCTCACGACTTGGTTAGTCAGGAGAAAACCAGGCACTGAAGGTTCTCTTTTTAGTAAAATATCTTAATTTTCCTATTTGCCTATATTGTTTGCAATATTATTTTGCTGTTATTTTCTGATAAAGGAAGGGCTTTTGAGAAAACTACTTCTGTTATTTTTAGATGTGAGGACCTAAAACTCCTTTGGTGGCCTTTGTTGGCAGGCCCCAGAGAGATTAAGAGCTACACTGGCGATCATCGTGATTTGTAAGGTAATTTATTCTCAATTAAAATAAGCGGTCATAAAAGAAGTAATAGTTGTCTGTTGTTCTGATTACATCTCAGCGGCTATTTACATCTATTTGACTCATACAAATTTTGTAGCGCAATTGTACTTTGAGCTTCATTGGCATCTTGAAGTTGACTTCAAATTTCACTTTGTCAATCCAGCTAATCTGTTAGTTATAAGATCAACACAAAATTGGTACATTTACTATGTCAAGGTATTAGGGGACAAGTTCTAAAAGGAGCCTTTTTTCTATTTATACAACTCAGTTCATCAATGTAGCGTTGAAATTGCTAAGTTTTCAGGTTGTTGCTGAAAGTTCTAATATTGTTCTTTAGTAGGTGATGTAACTTTTCATAATATGAGTGTGCTTTAAACATCACACTTTGAACATTTATGGAAAAGTTCTGAGGTGTTGTTCCTATTTCCTAAATGGCTTTTATTTAAACTTTTCTTGTCTTAATTATGGCGTTTACAACATTGATTAATCCAGTTTTTTCACCAATTATTGAATTTAGGAAAATCTGTGAAGTGAAAGGCAGCAGAAAGAACTTAGCCATCCAACAAAGACAGATGTGGAGCATTCTTTGGACCCCAACATGCTGGACAATTTGGAAACATCGATGCTCATTGGTTTTTAGTGACCATCAGCCTTCACTACGGAAGGTGCTATTGGATATAAAATCCAACGCAAGACTCTCGCTTCTCAATTAAACTTAGGGACTGTTTAATTTTTCTCATACTGTTAGCTTACTGGTATGTAAGGGGGGAGAGGGGGGTTCTCTCTTTTTTCTCTGGTTCCTTTTGTACAGTTGTAAACTTTCTTTTTTTAATTAATTAAAATCTGCCATTGGCACTTTGCCAGCCGGCCTTCAAAAAAAAGAAAGGCAGCAGAAAGGTCAGCAGAGTGCTAATCTTAAAAATTCCAACAGAAAGGACAAAGATGTTGTCTTGGGCTGAGATTTAAAAAAAAATGAATAAAAGAGCATTGGTGGAAGGCAAGATATGCAAGGAAGATTGACGAAGGACCAATTGCAGAGCATGAGGTTTTGGATTTGAGATTGAATGGCATTTGGGGCGACATTAGGGAATTGTTATTGGAATTGAGGAATATAGAGTATGTTGGTTTGAAATGGAGTTCTTTCACTGTGGCGATTTCATTAGACTTGATCTCTCTTCTTTGGGAAAATAAAGTACAGTACTTGAATTTGAGTTATAATTGGATTCAGTGTAATTTTTTTCTCATGAGAATCAGTGGTGATGTTTAGGAATTTGGAGCAACTGGATCTAGATTACCATGCATTGACTGGAGAGCTGTTGTATTTTGAACGTGTTGAAATACGGCTCTTAATCAATTGCTGCCCCAGTCAAATTATTGATAATTTTAGAGCTTATTTTTGTACCATTTCTATTTTTACAGATAATTTAGGTGATTATTTTTCAGTGGGTTGTTAAACATTGAAGTTCCACTATCTGATGGGTATGGGATTTGTCGACACGTTGTATTTTCTGGGCTAACTGTGAAAAAATAAATATGAGATGTTCAGTTAAAAGAAAAGATAAACTTTGGGTTATTGCAAAAGGTGGATCGAATCTAAATCCATTAAAACTTATATAAGAAATGCATTGTCTATATAAAGTTACAATATATTGGTAGTTGTACACTTTTTTCTATAACGAGTTTTTCAACAATACATCCGTGCCTAATCAATTGAAACCCTATGAAAAAAAGAAAACAACTTACAAATAGCCCATATAGTAATAGATCCATCTTTATAGTTATTACTGTCTTTACTATCCTCATTAAAGTTATTACCGTCTTTACTATCCACCAAATGCCCCCTTGAGGTACTTCAACATAAAATACGGAAAACGGAAAATATTTGCCAAATATCTACACAAACTTCGCCGCGACCACCAAAGCAATCTAGTTATTTTAAGTTTTTAACATAACTGGTGTAGTACTATTTTCAAGATTCCACTGTATCCTTCAATGCTAGAACATTAATTGTCTGGAGCTCAAGGGTTTCACCTTTCAAGAATGGATCAGTCTTAGACTCTTGGCCTCATTTGGATTGTTTAGGAATAAGGAAGAATAGTTTTTTTTTTTTAGGAATAGTTTCTTTCTAGACATCCAAACAAGTTAGGAATAGGAAAAAGAATAGTTTTTTTTTTAAATAACTCCTTCCAACAATTATATATACATAATTTCAATAAAATTAACTAAATACTAATAGCTAATCAAAATTCTATGTAACTTTATTTAATATTAAAATAATAATTTTTAATAATTTACTTAAATTAATATTAATTTATTTATTTCTAATTCACCATCCAAACAACATTTCTTCTTTTCAGAATAACATTCTTCTCACTATTTTCAAAATTACACTCTTCTCAATGTTTTCCTTCTAAAATCTTTATTCCTTCTCTATTTTCATTCCATCCAAACGAGTCAAAGGAATAGATGCCCTTAATTGAGAACGATTTTGTACGAAACAGTCAAAATCCCAGAGATTTCAAACTCTATGGTCGGATTGTTCAAATCTAAATTGCTATCATCTCTTTATCAGATCGTTGATTTTTAAAGGGTAGCAGCCAACACGTCACACGTGTGGGGGTGAAGCCATGACTGATCTTTCGTATTTTTCGCAGCAACCGTTCAAGACTAGCGCGGTGGTATTATTTTATTTATTTTCTATTTATTATTATTATTTTTTTGGTGGGGGGCGGAGTCGGATCCTCTGGTCGTTTTTTACAAACGACCACCTGGTCGTTTTCGATCTGGACCGTCTGATTTAACGGTTAACATTTTTTCGGGCCTATCAATCGTGGTACTAGCACGGGACATCCATAGCCATTAAGATTAAATCAGACGGCCCAGATCTAAAACGACCAGATGGTCTGCCGACCAGAGGATCTGGTTCCTAGGTGGGGCACACTGCCACATGAACTGAGTTTAACCTGCATATATGCACGTGCATAAATATATAAATATCAGCGGTTAAAGATTAATTTAACATTCTTTTAGAATTTTATCAGCGAGAAAAGGTCGATAAAACAATTATATTATGTCATTTTATTTATAATAATATGTTATAAATTTATTAATTTTAAAATATTTAACATATAGTCAAAAATTAATCATAAATTCATATCAAACTGAAATTAGATTAAAATTTCATATTAATAATGTTTTCTATAAAGATTTATTTGATAAAAATACATTTGACAAAAAAATTACACACCACCTTAATAAATTTTTATGAACATACATTTCAGTCAAAAATAGTTCTATTAATAGAGAAAGTTTAATATGCACCATAGTGCATAGGGTTTTCTATGCATCAGACTTTTTCAGATGTATTTTTATTTACAAATCTAATTTAACCAATCTAATCTACATATTGAAATCTCATAGCGAACCAAATTTTATAAACGTCTCCAAGAGGGAGATGTTGGAAAAAGTGTGTTGAGCCGTTCTCTGCGGGTAGCAGGCTGGGCCTGCGGGCCGCAGATACTGAACGACCCAGTGGGTCGCAGGCAAGGCCTGCGGGCCGCTGGTACTGGGATCTGAACAGACGTGATCTGTTCAGATCAACTCCTATATATACCCCTCTAAACAGAAACGTCTCTCTGGTTCTTGGAACTGTTGTTCTACATATTCCACACAGAAAGAGAGGAGAGTTTCTGAGAGGGAGGAAGCCATCCAATTGCTTGGAGCAATTGGATCACACACACGAGTCGAGACCGGCAAGTGGAAGCGTGGAAGGTGACGCCAAACCCTAACGTGAGGTTGTGGTGTACTGGACGCATACGGAGAGAGACAAGGCTGCAGAACCGAACTCCGACAAGCGGGTCTAGGCGTTCGATCATTTCCGCTGCGGTATATCTAATTCTCTAAGTTATTCTTATAGGTTAGATATGCATATAGGTTTATACCTAGTTAAACCTTCAGTATTTTATTTTATTTTTCCCATTTGTTGATTTGTTGCAAGGTTTAGATTTTTTAATCGTAATTATTTCTGAAATTTAATCTTTTAGTGAATATTAATTTGATTTTACAGTATCGTATGCATGATTTTTTTTAGAAAGTTTAATATGCACTATAGTGTATAGGGCTTTCTATTACTGCGGATATTTTCGGAGGTATTTTTATAAATTGACAAATCTACTTTAACCAATTTAATCTACGTATTGAAATCTCATAGCAAACCAAATTTTTCAATTTTTAAGATTTTATTACTATTTTATTGAATTTTTTAAAACATGCTATTATTGGAAACAAACTACTATTTACAATATTCCAAAAATGACAAGTTTAAAAATTTTTAAAAAAAAATAGTAATAAAATTTCAAAGATAATAAAATTTGGTTTACTATGAAATTTCAATATATAGATTAGATTGGTTAAATTATATTTGTCAATTTATAAAAATACTTCCGAAAAAGTTCGCAGTGCATAGAAAACCTATGCACTATATTACATATTAAACTTTTTTTATTGTAAATACAAGACGCAAGTGTATGCATGTACCGTATTTATTAAACTCTGCCTTAATAATATGTTCATGCATAGCCAGAGAAATTAAATTTTTGTGCAGGTACATATATTAGCAGGGTAAAGTGTACCAGTCCGAAACTTTTTGTACTTACTTATCCGATTGTTATATATATATATATATATATATATATATATATATATATAGAGATAGGCTATTGTCCTTTGGATAGGACAGAGGGGTTGTCCTATTCAGTTTTCAACCATCGGATAAGACTAAGATTCGTGCATAGATGAGATCCGACGGATAGAATTTTTGCGCTGAGAATAAGAATAGACATGCGTTTAAATTTTTTGTCTTGCCTCTCCGTTTTCTTCCGTCTCTCCATCTCTCTCCTACTCGTTTCTTCCCGTCCGTCTTATCTCCGTATTCGCTCTCGCCTTCGAACAAAAAAAAAATCCCAAAAACTTGTACTCTCGCCTCCCTCTTCGCTCTCACCTTCTTTGTCCCTCTTACCTCTTCTCTACATAGAATCACCGAACTACGAGGCTTCATCTATGAGGGTAATCACAACTAACCACCTATGAGAGAAGCATGTGTTCAATTAAGAGAGGCTCCATCTCTCTCTCCCTTCTTTCTCTTTATTTTTCGTTAATCCGTACGTGGGTCCCAAGAGCAGGAGGCAATCGCTTCATACTAAAATCTAAGTAGCACTAGTTTTCCCTTGTAATTTTAAGGATTAATTTTGCTAATTTCGTTTAATTTAAGTTCAATTTGTTGGCTATTTGGGATTAAATTTTTTGCTATTGTTCTCTAATTTTGCTTTTTATTTACCCTAAAAGTTCGTTCCAGAGTGAACATTTTGGAATTTTTTTCCCTAAATTTATTGTTTTTATGCTCTGTTTCTCCCGTCTCCGTCTCCAATAATCGTACCTACCTCTTGGAGGCTTTCTATGTATCGCCTAATCTGCAATTTGAACAAGCCATCTGTGCATCTCGCCTTCTCTCTCTCTGAAAAATTGTCGTACACGTGCATCTCTCCATCTTGCAAACTCTCTCTCTCTCAAAATCTGTACGGGAAGAAAGGAATCATATCGCCTGAATTTTTGGACTGAAATCCTAGACTAGCCTGGCTCATCGCCTGAAATCCTCTCTTACGCCAAACCACTGGAAGCTTTACTTTGTTGGTTTTTTAGCCAATTTAGCCAATTTATAGCGTGCTTTTACAATTTAATCCTAATTCATGCCTAACCACTGGCCTGGAAGCTTTTCTTTCTGTTTGTTACTTTTAATCAAGGTTCCTAAAAATTTTCGGTCAGTCAAGATTCCTAACATGTGTCGTTTTTTTTTCTCTGTTTGTTACAAACATGTATCTTTTAATCAAGGTTCCTAACATGTCTCCATTTGTTAGCCGCTATCAAGTTTCCTCTAAAAAAAACATATCTCCGTTTGTTACAAACATGTCTCTCAATAGCAATAAGTAAATTCTTCTTACTGGATATACAAAAATAATTCTCAGAGATTACATAAACACATACACGAAAGAAGACATGAGAAATAAATAATTTATGATCAAACTGTTGGCAAACTTGCAACATCGGTACATAAATGCATTCAAATAGATAATGAATAGAACATTTGTGATCAAATAATTGTGATAAACAATAGACAAACAATATCAAAAGAAAGGAAAAAAATGAATATTGCAGGAAAGTTTGTGGTAGGAGCAAAAGGATGAGAAGTGCCAACATCAAGATCCATCGGAGGACCATTGCTACATGGATAGTATTCATTCCGAACATGACGTAAACAGTACAATTTCTTGTGCTTAATGCTTGGAAAGAACTTCCGAAAGAGGAAGCTCATCAGAATTTGAAGATGGAGTCCACAAAGTACCAAGAGAAGACATCATGCGAAGATAAACCTGAGTCGAAGCAGTACTTAGTGGCCACATTACTTCAAAAGGCAAAGTTCAAAACGAATTTCATAAATATAAAGGAGAAAGAGACAGCAATTCGTGCGTATAAAGGAGATGACTAACGGAGAAGTGCATAGACGGAAAAAAATAACGCAGAAATCCTCTTCAGCGCTTCCATCTTCAACCGGACATCTATCTATTTGCACGAATCTTGACACTATCTAAGCGCTAAAAACTGAATAGGAAAATGGTTGAGTCCTATCCAAAGGACAATAGCCTATCTCTATATATATATATATATATAGTAAATCTATTGTGAACCATGATGCATAGAGCGCTCCGTGCACCACGACCGTTTGATCGGTGATTTTGCAAATTAACAAATCTAAATTAACCAATCCAATCTATATATTGAAATCTCATAAAAAACAAAATTTTACAATTTTTAGAATTTTTTTACTATTTTTTTCGAATTTTTTAAAACTTGCCATTTTTGGCTTATAAATTAGTATATTTATAGCCAAAAATGGCAAGTGTTAAAAAATTCGAAAAAATAGTAAAAAAATTTTAAAAATTGTAAAATTTTGTTTGCTATGAGATTTCAATATATAGATTGGGTTGGTTAAATTATATTTGACAATTTGTGAAACCACCGACCAAAACGGTCATGGTGCACGGAAGCTTATATGAACCATGGTTCACAATAGATTTACTCTATATATATATATATATATATATAGAGATTGGCTAAAGTATACTCCAGCATACGGATCAAACCCGTATGCTAGAGTCATTTCTGAAAATCTAAAATTCAAACAGTCGATCCAAACCGTTCAAGTTGTTCTCCATGTAAAAATATCCTTCAAGACCAAATTTTATATTTTTTTCGAATTTTTTTGCTATATATTATGCTATTTTCAAATTGAAGGGCCAGAAATACTCCTTTACAACTCCTTTACAATGTTTTTTTAAAATAGCATAATATATAGTAAAAATATTCGAAAAAATATAAATTTTAGTTTCCTAGGAGATTTCAATATGGAGAACAATTTGAAAGCTTCGGATCGACTGTATGCACTTTAGATTGTGAGAAACGACTCCAGCATACGGACTATCTATATGCTGGAGTATACTTTAGCCAATCTCTCTATATATATATATATATATAACAATCGGATAAGTAAGTACAAAAAGTTTCGAACTGGTACACTTTACCCTGCTAATATATGTACCTGCACAAAAATTTAATTTCTCTGGCTATGCATGAACATATTATTAAGGCAGAGTTTAATAAATACGGTACATGCATACACTTGCGTCTTGTATTTACAATAAAAAAAGTTTAATATGTAATATAGTGCATAGGTTTTCTATGCACTGCGAACTTTTTCGGAAGTATTTTTATAAATTGACAAATCTAATTTAACCAATCTAATCTATATATTGAAATTTCATAGTAAACCAAATTTTATTATCTTTGAAATTTTATTACTATTTTTTTAAAAAATTTTTAAACTTGTCATTTTTGGAATATTGTAAATAGTAGTTTGTTTCCAATAATAGCATGTTTTAAAAAATTCAATAAAATAGTAATAAAATCTTAAAAATTGAAAAATTTGGTTTGCTATGAGATTTCAATATGTAGATTAATTTGGTTAAAGTAGATTTGTCAATTTATAAAAATACCTCCGAAAATATCCGCAGTAATAGAAAGCCCTATACACTATAGTGCATATTAAACTTTCTAAAAAAAATCATGCATACGATACTGTAAAATCAAATTAATATTCACTAAAAGATTAAATTTCAGAAATAATTACGATTAAAAAATCTAAACCTTGCAACAAATCAACAAATGGGAAAAATAAAATAAAATACTGAAGGTTTAACTAGGTATAAACCTATATGCATATCTAACATATAAGAATAACTTAGAGAATTAGATATACCGCAGCGGAAATGATCGAACGCCTAGACCCGCTTGTCGGAGTTCGGTTCTGCAGCCTTGTCTCTCTCCGTATGCGTCCAGTACACCACAACCTCACGTTAGGGTTTGGCGTCACCTTCCACGCTTCCACTTGCCGGTCTCGACTCGTGTGTGTGATCCAATTGCTCCAAGCAATTGGATGGCTTCCTCCCTCTCAGAAACTCTCCTCTCTTTCTGTGTGGAATATGTAGAACAACAGTTCCAAGAACCAGAGAGACGTTTCTGTTTAGAGGGGTATATATAGGAGTTGATCTGAACAGATCACGTCTGTTCAGATCCCAGTACCAGCGGCCCGCAGGCCTTGCCTGCGACCCACTGGGTCGTTCAGTATCTGCGGCCCGTAGGCCCAGCCTGCTACCCGTAGAGAACGGCTCCACACACTTTTTCCAACATCTCCGTCTTGGAGACGTTTATACCAAACACTGAGCCAGACCTCATACGGCAAATGGAACGTGCGACCAGCGCATACACCTGTCATGTGGGAGCTCAAAAGTCTCACCTTGAATAAATTCAAAGCCAACCAGAGAGCATCTACCCTTTTATGTAAAATACAGTTTAATGTGTATACTAGTACCTTAGAAGCACTCAAATCCGCACTAGATCAGACATTATCGACCATTCATTGATACATGTCTTTTCCTTCTCAATCTTAGTTTGTTGTATGTTCCCAACCTCAGTCCATGTACGAGTTTGGTGGATCCTGAGCACCAACAAATCTATCGTTTGTGGATGATGAATCGAATCTTCCTTTTAACTCATGAGACTCAAAACAAAATCAGTCGCTTGCCCAGCAATGTCCCGATAAGTGGAATATACATCACCATAGGGTACACACCAAAGTAGCAGCCCTGATCCCATTTCTCATGACATAGTCAAAAGTCAAAGGGTACCTCTCTATGGAACTCACACATGGGGAGTCATACGGTCTTGGTCCTGGAACCACTCAACCCACTTCCAAAAGTCGCCTAGCACATGTGGTATGAGCACATGTTACAATGAAATATCCGCTAAGCAGACGTGTGTTCTCATTCATTGTACGAGTTAAGATCCAGTTTGCAAACCAAGTGTCTATGGTCTAGACCACTCCTTATTGCAACTGATCCTGAGATTCTACACTTAGACACTCCCTGAGTTCTAAGGAGATTCTCACCTCGGCTTAATTGAATTAAGTGATTGTTTGGGGTACAATCACATCGGATCGCCTAAAAGAAGACAAGCCTCATTTCAGTCCCAGACTGAAGCGACAATGAGCTTCGTCCATCCCAGATGGCTCCTTAATCCCTGACTAAGCGCACATAGCTCAATCTAGTTTCATCTCTACATGCCCCAGGCATTAGAGGCGATTGCTCGTGTGAGCGAGACAATCTAAAATTCAATGACACACTACCAACATGCTAACATTTAATTGAACAATAACAAGCAATTCATAAACAATAATGAATAAACATGTCTCAACAATATTTTATAATAAAATATAATTGTTCAAATACATACATACATAACAGATAAATGTTACAGAATTCTCAGTGTCAGCGGCCCGCTGGCCCTGCCAGCGACCCACTCAAGCGATTCTGAAACAATGTCATAAAATCTGTCCATCTGTCTGCAACTCAGTCTGCGACCCGCTGATCAAGTCAGCGACCCGCTGGCAGACTTTAGACCCATAACCCTAATCAGCTTTAGGAACTGTATCCTTGCGATGGGTTTCGTGAATGGATCTGCCACCATCTCATCAGTGGAAATGTGCTTCAACACTATCTTTTGATGTGTTTGTCTGTCTCTAACAAAATGATATCTCGTATCAATATGTTTTGCTTTTCCATGGTACTTGGGGTCTCGTGAGAATGCTATAGCAGCCGTACTATCGCAATAAATTGTCACAGATCCGTTGGGCACCTTGACAACCCCTAGTCCCTTTAGGAAACGCCTCAGCCATATTGCCTCTTGGGTCGCCGTAGAACATGCAATGTACTCGGCCTCCATGGTAGATAAAGCAACACACGTTTGCTTTTTACTAGTCCAAGAGATCACACTGTTACCAAGCATAAAGATGAAACCTGAGGTGGACTTGCGCTCATCCAAGTCACCAGCCCAATCAGCATCCGAATAGCCAATTAGGTCCAGGCTTCTGCCTTGATAACATAACACATAATCCGATGTGTTCTTGAGATATCTCAGAATCCTCTTGACTGCTTGCCAATGAGCAAATCCAGGATTCGACTGAAATCGGCTGACAAGACTCACCACATAGCAAATATCGGGTCTTGTACACAACATGGCGTACATCAAGCTTCCAACTGCGCTAGAGTACTGCACATTTTCCATTTTCTTTCTCTCTTGATCTGTCTTGGGACCCATGTCACTACTCAAACTTGTGTTCTTATCGATAGGAGTGTCAACCGATCGACATCCATCCATGTCATATCGTTCAAGAACCTTTTTCACATAAGTTTCTTGAGATAAACTGAGAAACCTCTTGGTTCGATCTCGAGTTATCTTGACACCTAGCACATAGCTAGCTTCACCCATATCTTTCATGTCAAACATAGAGGACAACCAAGCCTGCGTTGAACTGATCAGCGACTTGTTGTTACCCGCAAGCAATATGTCATCAACATACAATGTCATGATCAAGAAACAATCATTGGACCCTTTCACATACATGCAATGATCCTCTTCCATCACCCTAAAGCCGTTTGACAAGACAGCTTGGTGGAATCGGAGGTTCCATTGCCGTGATGCTTGTTTGAGACCATATATGGAACGGCAAAGTCTGCACACCATGTGCTCCTTCCCTTCAACCACGAATGCATCGGGTTGAACCATATATATCTCCTCTTGCAATTCTCCATTGAGAAATGCAGTTTTCACGTCCATTTGATATAATTCTAGATCCATTGCAGCGACAATTGCTAGGATCAAGCGGATAGAGGCAAACCTAACCACAGGTGAGAAGGTTTCCTCATAGTCCACTCCCTCTACTTAGGTGAATCCTTTCGCAACCAAGCGAGCTTTGTAACGCTCAATTGACCCGTCACTTTTACGCTTGGTTTTGAGAACCCATTTGCTCCCAACAGCCTTGCGACCTCGTGGTAAGTCAACTAAGTCCCAAACCTGATTCTTCTCCATTGAATCAATCTCCTCTTGCATGGCCAGCAACCATTCCTTAGACTTAGAACTAGAAAGTGCCTCGCGCACATTCTTTGGTTCATCCGGATCGATAGCCTTAATCACCTTCTTGCGTTTGGGCTTATCATCTTCATTCGGCATGACCAATCCATCAAGAGCAGTCATGAACACTTCCCCCCCTTCGATCTCAAATCGTCGGCGTGGTACTTTCTCACGTTCAGACCTTCGAGGTTCAAGTACTTCTACAGTCTGCATATCAGTCACAGTTTCAGCGGCCCGCTGGTCATCCCAGCGACCCGCTGTATCTGGATGCAGATTGATAGGACCTCTGTCCTGGAAGTCTCGCCAGTCTTGGCGACCCGCTGGCCCAGCCTGCGGCCCGCTGAAACTGGACGCCAGAGAGGTTCTGACCTGCTGAGCTACCTCTTCCGCAATAGTTCTGACCTCAGGAGGTTGAGGAGGACTTTTATTTCCCCCTCTCGCCTCGACATCCTGATCAGTACCATCATGTTCGGAAGGAATTGACTCATATAGCCATTCCTCTTGAGAAACCTCGCTCCTCTTTGGAAATTCACTTTCAAGGAACGTCGCATCCCTCGATTCTATTTCCGTGACTGTCCCACTTAGATCCTCTCCAACAAACACGTGGCCCTTGGAAGTGTCAGAGTACCTAATGAAGATACACTTTCTCCCTCTCGGACCAAGCTTCCCATGTTTGTGAGAAGGATCATGGACATAAGCCATACAACCCCATGGGTGGAGATTACCCAAATTCGGTTTTCGTCCAGTCCATAACTCATAAGGGGTGGCTGCCACGGACTTCGAGGGAACTCGGTTTAGAACATATGTGGCGGTCAACAGCGCATCTCCCCAATACGAAATTGGTAGACTTGCTTGTGCCATCATAGATCTAACCATCTCCAACAATGTCCTATTACGCCTTTCAGCAACACCATTTTGTTGAGGCGTGTAGGGAGTTGTCAATTGATTAACGATTCCCTTTTCAGCACACAAGCTCTTGAATTGATCCGAGAGGTACTCACGACCTCGATCTGTCCTAAAAGCTTTGACAAGTCCATTTCGTTGATTCTCAACCATCGCCAAGTACTTTTGGAAGCAACCCAGTGCATCCGACTTGTGGGAGATTAAATAGACATGACCAAAACGTGTATAGCCATCAATGAATGTGATGAAATAATAGGCACCATGTCGAGCCCTAACACTCAAAGGACCACAAATGTTCGAGTGTATCAATTGCAAAGGAGTTGTGGCACGAATAGCCTTACCAAAAGGCTTTCGGGTAGCTTTACCTGCTTGACAACCCTCACAACGAGATAAGGAGACCTTGGTTAAGGGACCCAAAAGTCCAACCTTAGCCAATCTAGTCATCCTATCTTGCCCCACATGGCAAAGTCTAGCATGCCAAATTAACATGTTATCATTCACATAAGAACTAACATTAGAAGAAGAAACATCATAAGAGAAAGAAGAACAGCCATCAATTGTGTCTAAAATCATGAAATTGTTGTCAAGAAATCCATTACCAAGTAAAACAGAATTCTTATACAATTCAACACAATTATTAAGAAAAACAACACGCAATCCAGTTTTGACAAGAACTAAAACAGATACAAGACTTCGCCTCACATCAGGCGCATACAACACATCATGGAGAACTAATTTATGTCCATTGCGAAACATTAGCTCACAAGTGCTAATGCCATGCACGAGAACACTACTGTTATTTCCCATGTAAATGCGTTTGCTTCCTGCCGGTATGCGACGATAGTCCACAAATTCTGCTCGATCCCTAGCTATGTGGTCAGTTGCTGCAGAATCAACAGTCCAAATAGGATTGTTATTAGTAAGCATAAAGCAACCGGACACATATAAAGCTGAATCACAAGCAGAGGGGAGACCAGCGGCCCGCTGATCATACCAGCGGCCCGCTGATACTGAGGCAGAAACACTGCTCAGTACAGAAAGTACCATTTTCGGCTTCGTGCAGTCACGAGCGAAATGTCCAATCTGATCACAGTTGAAGCAAGCCCCCTTGGGCTTCTCCTTCCCCTTTCTGCGCTTCTTGTTGCGCTTCTTGTCAATCTTTGCATTGGCCACGCCAGTGCCACCCGCACTTTTCTTGGAACCGGAATTTTTCTTCGGTTTTCTTTGCGAGTTCTTTGAGGCGGCAATCATTGCCTCTCCAGCAGCCTTTTCAGCTTTCTCGGCCGATAAGCGGTCCTCCTCCAACTCCACATGACGCGCCACTTGGTCAAAAGTGCGTATGTTGTCATTGTGAGTGAGGTTAACTCTCAAATGCTCCCATGAGCGAGGTAGAGAGCGGATCACAACCTGAACTTGCTGCTCATCCGATAGGACATGGCCTGCTTGAGTCAGCTCACTTATCATATTAGACATGGCTAAGATATGCTCCCGCATGGAATGCTCGGGACGCTTCTTATAGCCATCAAGTCTAAGAGTGAGTTGGCGCAGCCTAGTGGTTGAAGTACCACCATACTGGAGTTTCACCGCATCCCACAACTCTTTCGTGGTGCGATACCTCTCGAACCTTAAGAGTACATCATTGGACATGCTACTCAGCAACGTTATGCGAGCGGCACGATCCTTTTTCTTGAACTCTTCAATGGCTCGATTTCTATTTGGATTGGCCCTCTGGGCTTCCGTGAGTTTCCTTGTCAATGGCTCCAACAAATCCTGCATCTCAAGCAGAAATTGAGTTTTACGATGCCACACATCGTAATTGTTACTCGTCAATTTCTCACCGGCATTGAGATCAGCGATTATGTTCTTACTTGCCGACACCTTTCTACAAAATATAGAGACAAAGCACAAGTATGCATGTTAGCATCATTAATTATGATATAACTAGAAAGTTATAACATATGGTACACTTCACCGCACAATCCTTGAATCGATCCAAGAGATGACACATCTTAGCAATGATAACCGAAAGATGACAACCAGGGCCACCAATCCTGTCTCATATACTAAGAGTATCCCCTCCCAATCAACTCGATTGGCGCAAAGTTCATACATTGGACAAGAAACCCAGTTCTTTTAGGTCCAAAGTCACCCTACTGTGCTGTCTAAGCATGCGAGTCAATGACCCCGGGTCATTACTCAAACATGCCCACAATTGTGAGAGGTATAAGTACCTTCCATCACTCTCTATGCAAGTATGCATCTAAAGAAAGGTATTAAACCATATTACTATCTTCAGAATAGTTAATACACCATGTTGGACAAAGAGGAAGGTCACAAGTTGGTCAAAACAGATTCAGGTTGCTATATTTTCATCTGTCAGTCTCAGGTCTGGCGGCCCGCTGAACTGAACAGTGGCCCGCTGAATTGAACAGCGGCCCGCTGAAAATACCAGCGGCCCACCGGAAAATGACAGATTTAACTGGTCACATTTTTTCTGATCAGACGACCCGCAGACCCAGTAAGCGATCTGTCTGACAGTTATACAGAACAACCGTACGTTGTCTGTCTTCACTACAGAATCCTGCGACCCGCTGGCCCAGCCTGCGGCCCGCTGATTCTGACGGACTGAAACCCTAAATCTGGTATTCCTGCAACCAGGACTCATCAGATGGTTTCTGTGCACCAGCAATGTTACTCAACCCTGGTTAGACCATTTACAGTGTTTTGCTACGAACTCCTACTGAGATCTAGCGTTAAAACACGTAAAATTTGGATGTAGGGTGTGTTTTGAGTAAAACCGTCACAACCAAATCTAGTTCTACCAAAAACATGACGTCCTAGGGCTTAAACAGATCCATAACTTCGACAAGAAGCCTTATGGCTCTGATACCAATGAAGGTTTAACTAGGTATAAACCTATATGCATATCTAACCTATAAGAATAACTTAGAGAATTAGATATACCGCAGCGGAAATTATCGAACGCCTAGACCCGCTTGTCGGAGTTCGATTCTGCAGCCTTGTCTCTCTCCGTATGCGTCCGGTACACCACAACCTCACGTTAGGGTTTGGCGTCACCTTCCATGCTTTCACTTGCCGGTCTCGACTCGTGTGTGTGATCCAATTGCTCCAAGCAATTGGATGGCTTCCTCCCTCTCAGAAACTCTCCTCTCTTTCTGTGTGGAATATGTAGAACAACAGTTCCAAGAACCAGAGAGACGTTTCTGTTTAGAGGGGTATATATAGGAGTTGATCTGAACAGATCACGTCTGTTCAGATCCCAGTACCAGCGGTCCGCAGGCCTTGCCTGCGACCCACTGGGTCGTTCAGTATCTGCGGCCCGCAGGCCCAGCCTGCTACCCGCAGAGAACGGTTCCACACACTTTTTCCAACAAATACAGTTTTAGATGGTTATGGTTCAATTTTATAATATAATATTGTCAAATTATAATCTGAACCATGCATGAATGCTTAAGGGTCGTTCGTCAACTATACCAATATGTGTCCTGTAAACCCACAAATGTTGCAATATATTATAAAAGACACTAGAAACTATCAAATTCGGTGAAGTGTTCACCAAAAAAGAATATTGGGAGTCAAAATTAACCTTGCAACATAGAGAAAAATAATTAATGTTTTTAAATGATCAATCATCAATGGTTCAATTCAATTAATGTTGTGAAATTGGATGGAATCACTCAACAATGGTTAAATTACTCTATATAACAAACAAATTATCAGTCCAAATTCCAATATCATGCATCCTAATACCATGTATTATATCATGTCACCATCTGGTGCATGTAGGATCTGTGATTAGAGATGTTTTACACCGAAATTATTTTATACAGAAATTCAGACGCAAAAAATTTTAATAGAAAGAATTATTTATTTTTTTTTAATAAGAAGAAAGTTCGAACGCGTTTTATAAAAGCGTACAGTCTCTCTCCTTCGTACGCGTTTATAAAACGCGCTCAAAGGCTTCGAGCGCGTTTTATAAACGGGTAGGAATGAGAGAGCTTCAGTTACGCCTGAAAAGGCTGGTCAGACTTTCGTACGCGTTTATAAAACGCGTTCGGAGCCTTCGAGCGCGTTTTATAAACGGGTAGGAAGGCGTAAATTTTTCGAAATTGAGTTATTACCATTTTTTTTCAAAATTAATAGAAAAATTAATGTGAAAATTTAAATTAAATTTATTTTTAAGATTAAGATTAAATTTACAATTTTTAAAATATCACATTTAATTTCATATTAATCTTATTTAAAAATGACATTAGAATATTAATTTTGAATTAATATCATTTTGTTTGAATAACTATCAAGAAAGTCACTTAATTTACTGCATTTCTCTTTTTAATGATTAATTTATGATTTTAAAAACTTTTTTAGTAGTTTAGAGTGGTTTTTAGATTTGCAAACTTTCAAAGTGAATTTTGGAGGTCTAGAGAGCGTTTTTTGGCTCCGAAAATGGTCGTTACGGGGTGTCACCCCGGTAACATGTGTAGATCTCGTCGCGAGCTTTCCGGATTGTCCTCGATCACCCCAAACGGACATTCCTATCAAAAGTTAAGCCTGTTTAAAGTTTTAATGTTCAAAATTATTTTAAAAATTTATATTTTAATTATTTCCATATTATATATTATTTGATTATATATATGGCTAACATAAAATAAAAAAAGAGAAGAGACTACAATTAAAAGATAAGTATGTAAAATTACAGGGTCGTCGGTGAATAATTATTCAAACAAAATGATATTATACACATGTTCAAACAAAAAAAATGTGCAATTAAATGCATCTTTAATTGGAAATAAAATTTTGATACATCTATTTAATACATCTTTAATTGGAAATAAAATTTTGAGAATTTTGTAAATATGAAACATGCAGGGACCTTATTGCAAAATATTATTTTTAATAAGTTAAATGTTTTGGTTTGAAAGAAAAATATGAAAAACTAATAACACGTTTATAAAACGCGCTCGAAGGCTCCGAACGCGTTTTATAAACGCGTACGAAGGTCTGACCAGCTTTTTCAGGCGTAACTGAAGCTCTCTTCTTACCTGTTTATAAAACGCGTTCAAAGCCTTCGAGCGCGTTTTATAAACGCGTACGAAGGAGAGAGACTGTACGCTTTTATAAAACGCGTTCGAACTTTCTTCTTATTAAAAAAATAAATAAATAATTCTTTCTATTAAAATTTTTTGCGTCTGAATTTCTGTATAAAATAATTTCGGTGTTTTACACGATGATAGAGATCAATGACGTCGGAAGTGAAAAGATTTCATTTATTAAGCATTTTCTAATACAAGTCTAGTTACATGCGAATTTTGATATAATGTTTTGTCAGGCTCGTACCGATACCTCATCGAGCCTAGGGCTACCTTTTAATCATTTACCTTATTCATATCCATAACGTATTCGATAAGACGGGCGTGAGTAAAGTTTTATGTTCGTTAATTTATCGGGTATGGGTATAAATAAAAAATATTTTCACTAATTTATTGAATAAGAATAAGAATAACGCTATTTCATAACCGTTATTTACCCATACCGTTATATATAATAATATATAGTTTATAATTTTTAATGAAAAAAATTATGATTATAATATCCAATTAATATATTAATAATTAATAAGGCAATTGGATTGGTAGATTTAACTGAGACAATATACTAGCTGCATTAATAATTTCTAATTCAAAATGATGAGTAAGTATTGATTCTTCAATTTAAAACTTTGAATTATTAATTAGTTATATATATTTTTTGATAATTTACATGAAAAATATTATATGATTTTATTATATTTAAAGTATTATTCAATATAATTCAAAATGATGAGTAAGTATTGATTCTTCAATTTAAAACTTTGAATTATTAATTAGTTATATATATTTTTTGATAATTTACATGAAAAAATATTATATGATTTTATTATATTTAAAGTATTATTCAATATAATTCAAAATGATGAGTAAGTATTGATTCTTCAATTTAAAACTTTGAATTATTAATTAGTTATATATATTTTTTTGATAATTTACATGAAAAAATATTATATGATTTTATTATATTTAAAGTATTATTCAATATTACATTTTATTAATATATTTATTTAATATTATTTATTTATTAAATTATTATTATCATTATTATTTATTTTCTATCGTTATTCTACTCTTATCGTCGTTAATTCATAACGAGTAAGAATAAGGATAAGGATAGGATATAGATAAATCAATTTTTAACGGGAAATTATCTCCGCCATACCCCCTACCCATTACAGTCCAATATTCGAGCCCCCGAGTCCCTTGGGACTGGCTACAGGCTGGGTTGGCTTCTCCGACTTCGTGCTCTGAGGTCGAGCCGTCCCTCAGGCTTGGGACCATGATTCCTAGAGCCAGGTATCCCGGGCTCTTGATAATCTCATGCGCAGCCTAACTGTAAGGTGCAGGTTATTTGAAGTTTAAATTACTCACAATTCACATCACAGACATTCAAATTACTTGCAAATTTATTCACAAAACTTCGTTGAGTCGACAAATCCGTATTGCTTCTCCATGCTTCTTCTTCTGGTCGCTTGTTGCTGGCTTGCATAAAGAAAAAAAGAAAATCCAAAAAATAAACGAAATACATATAACTTTTGAATGACCCAAAAAGAAAAAAAAAATCAAATAAGATTCTTGATATAAACGTCTTAGAAATTAGACATGATTGCAAATCCACTAATTAAAGTATTGTGAATTTTGAATTATCATGAATCATAAACTATGAATTATATTTTGGATAGTTCTTTTTGTGGAATTAATCACATAAAATCATACTTATTTAATTGTAAATCGCTCAACTGAACTATCTTAGAACTAATTAATTAAAGCCCCAAAATAAGGTAATTAAGTACTCTAGCCTACCAACGGATGACATAAAGCTAATTAAACATCCAGCTGATATACATATCTACCGTGATGCACACAGCTGCATTTGCACTGCACCTAAAGGATGTAAAGCAATACAAAATTAATTTCCTCAGCTGCATGCATGCATGCCTAGCTCTTCCATCTTTAGGTGCAGGTGCAAATGCAACTATGTGAAAACAACACGGCTCAAAGCACTAAAGATTGAATAGTGGGTTGGAGAGGAATAACAGAGGAGGGTGTAAGTGGCTCTATTGGCGTACTAGGTATAGAGGATATACGCTTATTTATAGACTTAATAGTAGTGGAGAGGGGAAGACCAAATTTTGTTGTTGAGCGGTCTTGTGTCTCTCTTTTCCTTGCTTTTATTGATTCGTTGGCACGACGGCACGTCTTCCGTTTCCAACTTTCCATCTCAAATCCTCTTGGACCGGTGGGGACACGAAGCGCTTGCCCGTCACGTGATGCAGAGGGACTTCACGTGCCAAAGACCGTGTCAGCACTCGGCAACCGCACCGAGAGCCAAGTAAGCATAGCCTATTTTGATTTTTGAGCGAGATTTATTGTGTTGCTTCAGTTTATGGGTAATTTGCTCTTTCGTGAGAAAGAGAAGATGGCATCTGAGATATTGTTATATTTTTTTAATGATTGTTACCTTATCACAACTAGGGTGTCAATTGTCTTTCGTTTCAACAGTTTTCGTTCCGTTCCATCCGAATCGGAACAGAAGCGGAATGGTAAATGAGTTACGTTTTCAAAAACGGAACGGGCTATTTTGTACGTTAGTGTTCCGTTTTACCAAAAAATGACTGAAATCAATGAAAAATGTGGAACGGAACAACTAATGAAACGAAAAATTATTTCGTTTTACAGAACAGAACGGAAACGGAATGATATTGTGTTATATTACTAGAAACGGAACGAAAACAAAACACCCATGTTCCGCTTCCGTTTCGCACGTTTGACACCACTAATCACAACTTATGAGATCCGTCCACCTAAATTCGAATATTTTTTATTTATATCAAGCTACAAACTTTAGAAAGACATTTTTAAATATTTGATGTGAACCGAATCGTATGAGTTTCTAAACAATGCCCAATTTTGTCATATAGCGCGCGTTATGACTACAAACATAGGATCAAGTATCGAGGAAAATAATAAGTAGTAGTTTTTAATAAATTACAAATTAAATAGAGAAAAAAATGTGTATTGCTTAGCACTTATGATTTTATAGTTTATACGTTAGTCGCAAAATGTTACTTACAACAATATTGTCATATAAACTCATAATATCATACTAACATCGCTGACGTACGTTATAAATCTCGTCCTTATACCGAGTGATTAATCAAAATATATGGAAGAAATTTAACATCCTAAACTCGAATCAGCATAAACCATCTTAACACAGTTCGACTGATAAGTAAAATTTCACAACCCAACCATGAACGTTGTTTTGTTCCAAATCAATTAGCACTGCAACTTTGAATTAAACATCACCTCACAGGCTCACACACCAAATAAAGAAGGTAAACCGACCTAACTCAGACAAAATAAAACTCAATTGTCCTTGTGGAATGTGCTCTCAACCTCGAAACTCTTACTAGACAAGAAAAGCTACGCTCATAATCTACTCATACAAATGCTAGCTACAAATGAGTAAGCACAAACACAAAATTTTATCTTCTCAGAATTGCAGAGGTGAAAATTGCGACTATTAACTCATAAGAGGTATGAATTTGTCAAAACTCAACAGCTAGAGGGATTTTAAATTCAATGGATAATATGTCAAAATTCTTCAAAAACAGCTGAAAAAGATCAACCCAAACAACTCTCTAATAGTCAAAAAGCTAGTCATTTAGTCATAATATATATAATATATATTCACATACCAGGAGAATTTGTCTGCTGATTTTGCCAAGACCAATGTTTTTAAAATCGGACTGGATCGACCGGTTCGACCGCGAATCGGATCCGCTACGACCGGCCGGTACGATCTAATTTTTAGTGGAACTGTTGAACAGGACCATCCGGTTCACGAATTTTTCTTAACTATTTTGTTCGGTTCAGCAGTTGAGATAAGTTTTAAATAAAAATATTGCTAAAGTATTGAACCCAGGATCTTTGAGATGGCATACAAATGAGTTAATTAAATTAGGTCTAATATGATGACGTCATCTGGTTCCATCAATCCGTTGAACTAGTTGAACCATCAAACCATTGATTTTACTTGTTCGATGCTCGGTCCGATTTTCAAAACATTGGCCAAGACATATTCGTTACTATTTAGAGTCTACTCCAAAATCCAGTGGAAAAAAAAAAACAGAGAATGGATGGGAAGAGAAAAAGAGTACACTTCAAATTTGAGGGTAATAATATTTACTTTTTCTTCATGTTTTTATAACAGAGTTCACATCTATTCTTCTAAGGGTGCGTTTGGATAGGTGTGGGAAGAAGGGAAGAAGTATTGGGAAGTGTGTAATTTTGTGAAGAGTTTCGATTATTTATAATTTTTTTTTCTTCTTCCTTCTTCTTCTTCTTTCTTCCAACGATCCAAACGCACCCTAAGAGAATAAATTTATTATAAACAATCTAAACTCTTCACAAAATTACACACTTCCCGATACTTCTTCACTTCTTCCATTTTTCCCACATCTTATCCAAACACAGAAGTAATTTCCATTTATCATTGTTTCCTTCTTTTTAGTCTCTATAAATGGCAGATCAGCAACATCGACTGTCCAACCTTTGACCTCCATTGTGGAACAATGTGAAAAACGTCGTAAATTGAAAATAATCATAGTTACTGCAATATAAATGAATGCGAACATTTTTGGGCTCCCTCAATTTTGTAATGAAATCTAGCGTTTAGCTTATATCCGGAAAACTTGTTCCATATGGCTCAGAAGTCTAAATCTGTGTTTTGAAAATGAGTCCTCGACTCCTCGCATATATTTTTCTGACTTTACCCACGACACAAAAGACCACACAAGATCAATGGATCTGCTATTCCCGCCGCAATCTCAACAGTGCAATCGAAAAAAGAAAAATGAAACCGAGAATATCTGAACACTGTTGTGTCGGCAAATGCGTAAACGTCATGTCGTGTTCTTTCTGTGGCGCCTTTTGTCAAGTCATATCTGTACCGGATACTTGTGTCAACCCAGTGCCTCCTAGAATACTTACTGGTTCTTAAAAAAAAAAAATGGTATTGTCTTGCGTTTCATAAGAAAACAAATTATAACATATGGCTCAAGGAGCACACAATTTTACACTGAAGAGGTGTAATAAAAGGATCTTAATTAAGGAAGCTTTCATTACTCACGGAAAAAAAAAGCTTTCAAATCTTGGGCTGTGCTATCGGCACAATAATGAGTGGCCTCATGTTATAGGACACAAAGGTTCGACTAGGACTGCTCGATGTTAAGTGTTGCAATTCTATGATCGAAGTACATCACTAGAATAAATGGTACACTAGAGCCCGCGTATATGTCTTGCCAAACATTACAATGTGAATCGGATCTAGTATTATTAATGAAAACAATAAAAACAAATGAAAAGATGTTTGAGAAGCCAAGCAGCAAAATCCTTTTTCCTTTTTCTAGCTTGGACTGCAAATTTAATTTCTGTCTCGTGATCATTGGCAAAGCTACATTATTTTGGTGGGTCGACATTTACTTGAGATAGCAATAACCTGTAAACGAAAAAAAATACAAAAAAAGTAGGAATCCATCTCAGAAATTTGAAGGGAAATAAAAACTTTGTAGTGAATTATTATATATTTTTATTGTCTTGAATTATTATTTTGGATATTTGATATATTTATTTAGATCTTGTTTTGTTATTATAAATATATTTGATGCCTCATAATTTTTTTATGCTATACTATTTTAGAATTTTTTATGCTATACTATTTTAGAATTTATGCATAGGAATAGAAAATTTTCCAAATTCCCACTTGATCCAAATTCCCCGTTTAGATCAAGTGGGAATTTGGAAAATTTTCTATTCCTGTGCATAAATTTATTATAAACAATCCAAACTCTTTACAAAATTACACACTTCCTAATACTTTATGCCTAGGAATAAGAAATTCCTCCTATTCCTAAGCGATCCAAACGGCCCCTATTAGATGTTTTGTCGTACATATGTTTTCAGTTTTATGAACACTACTAATATGAATTCCTAGCTATGTTCTGCTCATGATCTTTTGTATTTAGTTTTGAATTGATTGTGATCTAGGCAGAGACAAGCTGTAAAATAAATCTAGTTTTGAATCGAAAAAATGTAAAATTTGGTTTCATATAAGTTTCCAATATGAAAATTTTCAATCTCACAGTTTGGATCGGTGGTTTGAAATCCGATATGCGAATATGATCATGTTGGACGGATCACATCCGTCCTACGCGTAGCACTCTAGCATTCCTCAATAAAGAAACAAAATAATGTTAGGCAATAAAAGATATATTGCTCATCTACCAACGATAAAAGTAGATACGCTGGTCAATTTATTTCTTTACTAGACGAAAAACCAATATATCCTTGTTGCTTCGTTTGGCGATTGACATCCAACCACATATCAAATCGATCGAACAATAAAAATACGTGTTTACATGTTAGATCTAATGTGTAACACTTCTCGGATTCGTGTGTTTATAAGGAGTAGAGATTATCGAAATTATGATTGTTTTCAACATCAGATATTCATCGCAAAATTACAAAAGTAGGGCATGATTATAATCGCTCCAACATTTTATGATATATAGTATCGCAATGTTAATTTTTAACCAAACTTGAAATGTGAAAATTATGGCTTATGTATTTATAGAAGTGAGATGAGAAGTCCGGAGTTTTGTTATAAAACGAGAGAGGGTCTGATCCAGACCACCGAGATGAATAACAGAATAGTCCAGACTAGTCGGCTAGTCGCGACAAGTTAATAAGGCCCTGAGCCCATAAATCCGTTATATTGCTCTTTGAGCCCAGTTAGAATTTCACCCTAACCCGAAATACCGGAAAAAAATTAAAACTAACGTTACTGTTCACTCGAATTTCGATAATAACAGTTAAAAAATTAAAATTTTAAAAATAACGTCGCTGGATCGTCATCCGAATTGACGAAATCGCAAAATCCTTGGATCGTCATCCGAAATGACGATCCAAGCTTGGATCGTCATTTGGGATGACGATCCAAGGTTGGATCGTCATTCCAATTGACGATCTAAAGGAAACGTTTATTTGTATGTTTTAATAATCAAAACATATGTATCAATCATTTATTAAAGGAAACGTTTCAGAGCATGGCTATTAGTGCATGGCTTTCTCAATCAAGGCGTATATAATAATCAGCTAGATTCTCTAATCATACTATGCATGTACATTATTCTAGAGTACTACTGACTCGACAATATTATAACAAATGAGTTGTATGTCAGATCTTATCTATCAATTGCAAGCTAATCTTCTAAACAATTGTTAGAAAAAATAAATGTAAGAATGTCCTTAAAGATACCGTAAGGATCTAATGGAATTAACCATAGTTTTTTTTTACTGGAAACGGAGAGATCCATTTCTATTAATTCAAACTACATGATTATAAATTATTTATTAAATTTTTTAACACGATTATAAATTTTTACGAAAATGAATTTATGAAGACCTCCAAGCAATCAAAAATAAAAAATAATATTTTTTCTGAAAATTATAAAGCATACAAATATTGTGAATTTTTTTTAAAAAAGAATCCAAAACAAAGTAATTCCATATCATAAGGTTTATTGTAAATTTTTATTATATAAACAATACTTTTATGCACAAATAAAGTGCATTGAGTTTAATACATGTATAGATGGTAGTTGATTTGATTATTATATGACCAATAGAGGGATACTATTTATAAGAAGTAGAAGCATAAAAAATAAAAATAATGACATTATATGACCTGATACTAGGGTTTAAGATAATAATTATTAATGTTGATTATTTAACATAATAATTTATTATTTGATAAGTTTAAATTTTTTATTAATATTTTTATAAAAAATAAAATTAGATTAGAACACTATTATGATTTAAATGATGGTAAATAATATGATATAGTATTATAAATTGAAATTAAATTATTATTTTGATTAAATAATCAACATTAATAATTAAATTTGTGTTGAGATGTCGCGTTAATTCGTGTTCGTGTCTTGTTGCGTGTTGAATCGTGTCGTGTTAAATCGTGTCAAACTTTCTAATGTCCCAACACGACACGATAACACGACAAGATTATGATACGATTTGGCACGACTAACACGACTTGTCAACACGACACGACACGATCGTGTTAGTCGTGTCGTTTTAGAATGCGTGTCGTGTTACCTCTTCTCACCACTAAGCACGACACGACATGACACGATTAAAAAAGTAGTTCGTGTCAACACGACACGACACAAAACTCTAACACGATCGTGTTTGACACGACACGACACGCATGATTGGAAAACACTATGTACATAATAAACGTACATAGTTATTTCCTTGGATACATATAACATCTCATGATTTCGAATTTATTTTTGTTATTATCAAAATTTAGATTAACAGTAATGTTACTATTAATTTTTTCGGCGATATGTTATATTGTTATATGTACTAGCAGCAGTGCCCGCTCAATGTGCGGGCATTTTTTTGATATATTTTAAAAAATTAAGACTTGTGGTTTGTATTTTTTTTTATGTGAACTTTTAACATGTTGTTAATTGTGTTAACATATGGTATATTTAACATGCGAAATTATATTATTTGATATGAATATGTTGTTAATTTTCAATATTTAAGGTCAATATTATCTTGATTGGCGCCGAAGATAGAAAATAAATACATTTCTCAATAATAAAAAATAATTTGAAGAAATTAGACATGACAAATTAACAATTATTCTCATCCATTAATTTTATCTCAGCAGAATTAACAATTGTTTATGAATCTGCATTTATTATGACAGGTGAATATTTCCAATTTCCATTACTTTCTTCAATCAATTGTTTAGCATATAAATTATCCAATGTGTGGACAAAAATAAATTAAACGATAATTTTCACATATAATATATCTTAGATAAATGAACAGATTTTTTTTAAATAATTTAATTTGTTGTAGACATTTTTTTGAGAGACCAAACAATTGGGACCAAAAACAGTCGCGATGAAAATTGTCTAACACAATGGTATATGTGTAAATCAAAAGAGGAATCTGTTTCCATATCTTCAATATTATGTGTTCTTTAATAGAAATCGAAATAGTCAAATATGAATATGGAAATCAATGTTTTCTTTTATATTTAATTAAAAATCAGAACATGCCATGAGTGTGAAAAATAATATTTCTTGGTTGTTATTATTTGTTAGTAACAATTGATTAACTTTACAAATTTAGGGGATTTAAATAATATTAGAAGAAAACAATGAAAAAATATACTAATTTTTAGATACTTTTTCCTATGTGCAATTTACTGTTGTTATTAGGGATAGGTTGCGTATCAAATTTTTTTTTTGGAAATCAGGTATTCACAAAAGGAAAATTACAGCACAAAACATGGTACTTATTATTATTACATTAATTAAAGAACCTTGTTCAAAGCCTCAAGTTAGGAGAGAGCAACTAACGGCCTTATATTAAATCGAGTACATTACAGTTTTGTAATGAAAAAGCAACCAACAGACACATCTTGAGCTAATATGCACATATTAAAAGACAAACGAAATTGGAAAATTAAAGAATTAAAAACTGAAACAAAAATAATTTTAAAAGGAATAGCATTACACCACGTGTTTTGGAGGTGCAACAATCAAATTTATTTCAACAATACAACCAAGCATGTAAAAAGTAAAATAAACTACTATTGCTAAAGAAAAAAAAACAAAATAAACTATACCTCATGTCACTAAACAACCCCTCTCGTCATTGCTCTTACTCTTTTTTTTTCTATTCATACATTTGTTTCTTGAGCACCTTGGCCTATGAACTTAGAAAATTCTTGTGCTCTCTGTTGGGTTACATGGAGATGTACTAACAGGAATTGAAAATGTTTTTAGGAAAAGCTTGATGAAAGTGCTAATTTGTTCTCCAAATAGCATGCCAGTTTTGGCTTATGTTGAAGAAAATGAACAATAAGCTTTGATTATGTATTAGGCCAAAAGAAAGAGAAAAGGTAAAATGTTTACCATGTAACGACCTTTGGTCTTAGACAATGGATTAGCATCTAGTAGGTCCCTTTCAATTTAATAGACATGTAAAAAAGACTCGTACCTGAAACAGTGAAAAAGCATTTTATAATGAAAATTAGCAAGCTTAAGATTCTTAGGTGTAAAAAAAAAAAATGATAGACAAGAACAATAATAAGAAATTATATCATGCTGCATACAAATAAAGGAATTAAACCAAAAGAATCAACTTAAGTGTATGAAATTTCCATTCCTGACATTTACTAATTGGTCCTTACTCTCTACATTAATTACAACCAAGAAAATCACAAAATTTAGATCTTAGCTAAATGTAAAAATACAGCCGTATGCAGGCGGCTTTCAATTTAAATCTAAACTAAAAGAAAAAACAAAATTTCAGGGGAATCTTAGAAGTGTTGTTTTGCCCAAGTTTGGTAACAGACTGGTAATTATGGCCTTAGTTAAGGTACATGCAACATAAACTACAAAATTCCTTCAGAACAGACAATCATGGAATATATCTATATATATTATGCAAAAATACAGCAAAGGTTTGATAGCTTGAATTTGTTTTAATTAGAAGAATGCACTCTGCAGACAAGTCCCAATCGAGCTTCCTTTTCTGTTATTTGAACCGAGTAGAAAACAGCAGTTTGCTTCTCCACCTATTGATGGTCAATGATTTTAGTTGTGATATATACTTCTATAAGCATGGCAAATGTAAAAGAATATAAATTGACAAATCAATACGTTAAAGAAAGAATAACCACCAAATGACCACCTATTCTGACAACTTAAGCCTTGAGAGAGAGTCACAGGTTGAAGATACTTTACTAACCTTTCGAACAACAGACTGCCCCAGCTTAAACTCATTAACAGTAACAGCTCCATTTAGTGCCACCTCCAAAACAGTTGCTGAGACTATTATTTTTATCGGGGTACCAAGTTTCCTAGCATCACAAAAGAAGCATAAAACAACATTGTTAATGTGAAGGAAAGTAAAGAAGTTTAAAAAGTTTGAAAAAGTTTGTCCCAGGTTGAAAAAGTTTGTCAGCACCTAATGAACCACCTATAGTTTTATAACACAAACATCAGCGGGCCCCTCAAGGCCATCAAACCACAGGGTACAACACTTACAACTTTTGTTGTCTTCTATTGTATTTGCATTGATTCAGAGCCCAATACCATGTAATGATTTTTCTCAAAGAGGAGAAAAGCAAAGAATGCAAGAAAGAAGAGTAATCTTTATTATCTCTCAATCTAAATTTCACAAGAATGTACCTCTCTATATTTATAGACACATAGATTACTAAACACATACATTGAATGTAACTAATTAATCCACGGTTGAGGCAGTTAGCCTAAAGTTTTTAACCAGCACCAGGGCTATACCAGAAATGCTACTTTGCTGAACTTCAATAGGCAACTCAAGAAAGTGTACCAGAATCGCTGGTTTGCTCTTGACTGTATGAATCCTGTGGCTGTAGGTTCATGTGTCGAGTCACTGCATTATCCTGAATGTCAACAAAAAATAATTTAGAAAGGTCTTTTATTCAACGAACGATAGATATTTGTTGTGAGACACAGTCAAGAAAGGTCTCATCCCATCAAAAGTCAATCTTTTTAATAATTGGTCATGGACTTCCAGATTAGAGAAGCTTTACAATAGATCTAAGCAAGAAAAATATATAGATTTCCTGCTGAGAAATCGAATCAGATCTAGACGCAAATAAATGAATTACCGATAAATATAAACAAAATTAGATCCGAAACAAGCAAGAAATCAAACAAAACCAGAAAAGGACCAGGTCAGATTAACAAACCACAAATCTCTTCAAATTGACAATTAATATCATCAAAGGTACCAATTAATTAAGAAGTTAAACCTATGAATCAGTTCTAGCAAAACCATTTATCAAAATATTTGATGAGAAAATTGAGAAAATGACGATAAAGGACAAAAATTTCATATTCAGGTCCATAGAGAGATAAAATTAAACAATACTGTTACTCACCTGAACTTATCAACATTGCGAGAAAGCTTTCAATAGTGTGCATGGATTAAATAGGAACCAAAGCACCTCCAAATTTAGAAGAAGACGAGAATGAAAACCATAACTGGAATGTTAGAAAATTTGGACAAATGACATAACTATTGGCTTGTTGCTTCTAATAGATCCTAGTATCCTTAACATTTGGGAAATAGTTGGCAATTTGGCATTTAATTCTTGATACACAATGTGAAGCCTCTGTGCATTTAGTTAACAACTAAGCCATGTGAGGGAACGCTAAATTAATGGCAACTGTCATTTATTTTATTGGGCAGCTCATGTTTACTGGTACATCTAAGATGGTATATTTTTCCCTTCTTTTTTTTTTAATAGGTTTCTTAGATTTAATCCTATCAAGTACATCACATTAATTAGGCTTTTCTGGCGACTTCACTTCACTCGATATCGAATGAAGCACAGTCAATCCCATTTAGTCAAAACATGCACGTGTTAAGTTCAGTATTGACATGTACCAACTGATTTGACTACCAATAAATTAGAAAAAAATACCAGCAGAAGAGAAACAGTATAAGCGCGCAAGCACGGGACCCGCCAGGTTTCATCGCGGGGCCACAACAGAAGCAGCAGCTGCCGACCATGAGTATAATCTGACCGAACAACAGGAGAAAGAAAGCACCGAAACCATACCCAGTCAAAATGTCAGAGTCATACACACAGAATGTGTAATTCTTCTCTGAATCTGAGCTCAATGTTGTCTGGTTTATAAAAAATTAAAAACAAAACACAAGAGAGCAAATTAAACATTGTTATAGATTGTAAGATGCCTTAATTCCATACATAGATCATGGCCACCACAAATAAGAAATGTAATTCCAGGAGATGTTTTAGGCATTTTAAGTCCTGATTTCAATTAAATATCACAAAATTCACCCCAATTTGACAAGATTTAGTCTCTACAGCCCCACTCCTTAAAAATTAAACCCAACCAACGGGGTAAATTGCTTGAAATTGCTCTAATTTAAAATGGGTTCTTAAAAAGTAACTTGACTAAAATGGTAGAGAGAGAGAGAGAGAGAGAGAGAGAGAGGTAGTACCGTGCTACGTCGTTGCTCATGGTGAGAAAATTTTCCCAAAATCGCTTGGAATTGTACGATCTCTGTCCTTTGGAACCAAAGAGAGAAACAACAGAGATGGAGGTGGGAACTGGAAAGTGGGAACATGACAACCTTCTATGGGGTTGAGTCGACTCGTCTTCGCCTTACTGTACACCGACATCACACGCGTCGTTGCCGTCAGACCCTTCGCGTCGCCGTTCACCACAGCCACAGTCGTCGCCATTCCTTCAATCAACGAAGAGAAGAGAAGAGAAAGAGAGAGATTTAGATTAAATTGCGTTCTGGTTACGGTAATCGCCATTATTCTTTTCCTACGACGCTGAGTTTTTGGGATGAAAGCGCTGACTACTTAGAAGGGATAGCTTGCGCAAGGGGATAGGGAGTGGCGGCGAGAGAGAGAGAGTTACGAGAAAAACCTAGCAACGATTTTATGGAGCGGCGCTGGTTCGTCTTTCCATTTATTCCAGCGAAGGTTGGATAAAAAAAATAAGAAAAAAAATTGTACAGCGAACGGGGGGAATCGAACTCGCGTTCTTCAACGAACGAACCAACAGGTGTTACCAACGCACCGCCCAGACAGTTCATGATAAAATGTCGACCTTTTAGTCTGATATTTAAATCGGAACCGTAGATCATAGTAGATTAACAAAATCAATGATCCATATTTGATATTAGAGAGGTGTAACTCCCTTTTATCTCGAAGTTTATGCCTGTTCTACTGATGCTTTATAAGTAGTGGAGATTATTAATTTTTTCGGCAATATATTATATTGTTATATGTGTTAACTGGGCCAGGAAAAATCATGAGATGAGGAAATAACTATGTACGTTTATTATGTACATAGTGTTCTCTACTCGTGCGTGTCGTGTCGTGTCAAACACGATCGTATTAGAGTTTTGTGTTGTGTCGTGTTGACAGGAGTTACTTTTTAATCGTGTCATGTCGTGTCGTTCTTAGTGGTGAGAAGAGGTAACACGACACGCATTCTAAAATGACACGACTAACACGATCGTGTCGTGTCGTGTTGACACGTCATGTTAGTCGTGCCAAATCGTATCATAATTTTGTCGTGTTATCGTGTTGTGTTGGGACATTAGAAAATTTGACACGATTTAACACGACACGATTCAACACGCAACAAGAAACGAACACGAATTAACGCGACATCTCAACACAAATTTAATTAATAATGTTGATTATTTAATCAAAATAATAATTTAATTTCAATTTATAATACTATATCATATTATTTACCATCATTTAAATCATAATAGTGTTCTAATCTAATTTTATTTTTTATAAAAAATATTAATAAAAAATTTAAACTTATCAAATAATAAATTATTATGTTAAATAATCAACATTAATAATTATTATCTTAAACCCTAGTATCCCTCCATTGGTCATATAATGTCATTATTTTTATTTTTTATGCTTCTACTTCTTATAAATAGTATCCCTCTATTGGTCATATAATAATCAAATCAACTACCATCTATACATGTATTAAACTCAATGCACTTTATTTGTGCATAAAAGTATTGTTTATATAATAAAAATTTACAATAAACCTTATGATATGGAATTACTTTGTTTTGGATTCTTTTTTTTTAAAAAATTTCACAATATTTGTATGCTTTATAATTTTCAGAAAAAATATTATTTTTTATTTTTGATTGCTTGGAGGTCTTCATAAATTCATTTTCGTAAAACTTTATAATCGTGTTAAAAAATTTAATAAATAATTTATAATCATGTAGTTTGAATTAATAGAAATGGATCTCTCCGTTTCCAGTAAAAAAGACTATGGTTAATTCCATTAGATCCTTACGGTATTTTTAAGGACATTCTTACATTTATTTTTTCTAACAATTGTTTAGAAGATTAGCTTGCAATTGATAGATAAGATCTGACATACAACTCATTTATTATAATATTGTTGAGTCAGTAGTACTCTAGAATAATGTACATGCATAGTATGATTAGATAATCTAGCTGATTATTATATACGCCTTGATTGAGAAAGTCATGCACTAATAGCCATGCTCTGAAACGTTTCCTTTAATAAATGATTGATACATATGTTATGATTATTAAAACATACAAATAAACGTTTCCTTTAGATCGTCAATTGGATTTTGCGATTTCGTCAATTCGGATGACGATCCAGCGACGTTATTTTTAAAATTTTGAATTTTTAACCGTTATTATCGAAATTCGAGTAAACAGTAACGTTAGTTTTAATTTTTTCGGCCCGAAATACGTTGCGACCCTCATTCTGCCCTAGTGAACGCCTTCCAGGGCCGGGCCGGGCTCCCGGGAGGCCGGGTCTAAAAGGGCCTATTCAAGGGCCGGGCCGGGCCGAACATAGAGAGGCTTTTGGAAGGGCCGGACTTAGAAGGGCTTAAATATGAAGATCGAGCCTGGCCCTTCTCAAGCCTGGTCCTTTTAGGCCCTTCGGGTTTCGAGAGGCCGGGCTTGAAGGGCCTGAAGGGCCAACGGAAAGACAATATATTTCTTTAAATATTTATTAAAACTATATTTAAAATAAATAATTTTTATTTGTAAAAGATAATAAAAAAGCTATAAATTATTTAAACATAATTTTACACATTTATTTTTCATTATATATAATATTTTTTTCATCTTTAATTTGGATTTAAGACCGATTATATTATAATAACATAAAAATGTAAAAAAAAAAAATTTGTTGATGTATTTATGAATTAAAATAAACTAAAATTACAAATGTATGAAATAATGTAACGTAAAAGATGAAAAATATGTATATATTTTTAACTTGTCTTAACATCGTGTTCAAAATTTATAATATTATTTGATATGATATGTTCAATTTACATTGTATCAGATATGATCTTACCTTTCACTTGAGATTGTGTCTGATTATTCATAACTTCGATCTCTCTAGACCTTAGGCCCTTCCTAAACCTGGCCTCTCTAGGCCCTGGCCCTTCCAAAGCCTGGCCTCTCTAGGCCCTGGCCCTTTCAAAGCCTGGCCTCTCTAGGCCTCTCTTCAGTTGAGATTGTGGCCTGGCCCTTTCAAAGCCTGGCCTCTCTAGGCCCTGGCCCTTCTTAAGGGCTTAGAGAGGCCGGGCCGGCCCTTCATGTCAGAAGGGCTTGGCCAGGGCCGGGTCCAGGACCAGAGGCTTTTGGATGTTCACTATTCTGCCCCCATCGGACAAGTAGTAGATGCCGCCATTTGGTGAAAACTGGCGAGGAACTGACCCGTCAAACCCGAATCAGAGAACAAGAACTACCGACCAGCGGGAAGAGAACTCGAGCTTAGAAAGAGAGAGAGAGATTGTATTGCGGATTCTAAAACCCTAGGCGAGCGATCTGATGGCTCAGATCCCCAATCTCGACACCGCTCCACTCAATCTCAACGCAATCAGGTACAAGCTCTTGCCCTTGATTTCCTCTTCAAATTCTACTGTTTTGTTGATCGGGAATGTGATTGATCAGCGTAATTGGCTTCGTTGAAAATGAGGATTGCACTGGAATGTGTGTAAATTGAATGAATGATAATGGTAATTAGTGATTTGGGTCTAATTACTTGATATACCAGACACTAATTATATGTGAAGTCAATAAATGAATGATAATTAGTGTCTGATATATGCTTCAAAGCAAAAATGCACTAATCTGATGCAAATGTGGATACTGAGATGCCTATGACAATCTGTTTATATATGTTTGTTTGTTTATTTGTTTGTTTGGTTTTTTGGCAGGGATAAGGCCCAAAAGGATCTTCTCGATATACTACTAACTGTGAGTTTCTCTCAAATTCCCAGACTAATTATTTTTCAATACAAACAAAAATAATCATTTTTCTAAACATCTCTATTTTACTTGTGACAGATTCGAGGCAAAAAATGCCTCGTGATTGATCCTAAGCTTGGCGGCACTCTTTCTTTGTTGATTCAATTTTCCCGTCTCAAGGTACTTTATTTGTTATAAAGTTATAATCTAATTCCATCTCTTAGGAAAACTATTTTTAATCTGTCATTGTCTACTTATTTAGAAAATAGCGTAAGGTCTTAGCATCAGTTTTTTTTAATCTGACTCTAATCTAGGACCTCACCTGAATGCAAAAAAATAAAGATGAAATGTCTGTGGTGGTAATGATTTGTAAAGATCTAATATTTGAGGGTTTAATGAAACAGGATGGTGATGTAGAATTGCGACATCTGTCAGCAGACCCAGTTCAAACAGACTCTTCAAATGTCATATACCTAATTCGGCCCCAGCTGACTGTGATGAAAACAATTGCATCCCATATCCAAAATGGTATTTCGAAAGGAATTGAAAAGAAATATTTCATATATTTCGTGCCTAGAAGGACAGTTGCCTGTGAAAAGGTACTTAAAAACTAATTTTACTCCTAAATTATATTTTGTTCTCTTGTGTGCTTTTCTGCACCTGACATGATTTTAAAACTGCTCATTACTTTGTGTGTATGCTTTTTTATTGGAACTGTGATCATGTGTGGCCATGCAAAATGTTAGAGCGTCATTTGTATCATCTGGGAAGGAGAAACAGCTCATGTTTCTGTAAAACACTGAAGAAACATCAAATATTCCCCTCTTCTTCTTCTTCTTCTTCTTCTTCTTCTTTTTTTTTTGTTTTGAAAAAAAAAACTGAATTAATCACCTTCTCTTCTGTTAATAAAGATAAACATGGGGTGGTGTATAAATTTTTGAACTGGTGACTTGAGGGTATTGTAGATAATTTTAATGTTTCATGTGTGTGTATGTTGTATTCCAATATTTTGTAGTTTCAAGATTAGAGATGGAATTACCTCACAGTGTTTTTATCTTATTAATTATTATTATTATTTTTAATATCATATCCAGATCCTTGAGGAAGAAAAGGTACATAACATGGTGACTTTGGGTGAATACCCATTGTATATGGTTCCCTTAGATGATGATGTTCTCTCCTTTGAACTTGAGCTCGCGCTGAAGGTAGGTGCTATGAAATTCATTTGTTATTTTAGGTTATTTTGTCAGAGGTCATTGAACTTTGAGTTATCTTTTTTGAAACAAAGTTTGATACTCATCCAAATTTGTTCATTCATTCAACTTTTCCATCCAAAATGTTTTGAAGTTGACTAATTTTGGATAAAAAATTTGGAGTGAACATGGTTAAATATGAATGCTTATTGAGTAAAAATGAATGATTTTGAGTGACCAAAAATGGATTTCATACCAAGTTCAATGACCTCCTAGAATTTTAACCCATATTTTTTTTATGATTAAACTTCTGAATTGATAATGCACTTCTTTGTAGGAAAATCTCTTTGATGGCGATACAAGTTCGATATGGCACGTGGCTAAAGCTATACATAAATTGGAGGTATCATACTGAACTACCCTATGAAGGTTCTTAAGGGTCTGCAGAATGATCTGAGTTTGATGTAACCCTGAATATTTTGAACATTATGTGTACCCTTGGATACAATCTAAAACCACCTGAACCTACCAACATCATTGTAAGGTCATAGATAATTTCTCTGCAGCGTGCTTACATATTTTTACTATAATTTCAGTCTTCTTTTGGGGTTATACCTAATGTCAGGGCCAAAGGCAAAGCTTCCACTAAAGTTGCTGAGCTTTTAAACAAATTGCAAACTGAAGATCCAGTCAATGTTGATGATGTAAGACCTTGTCATTGTTTTTGTTTCTGTTTTTTTTTTTCTATTCCAAATCACAATGACTAGCTACAAACTGTTCCTTTTAATTTGTCAGGGGGCGCCAGAGATAAACACTCTCATTTTATTAGACAGAGAGGTAATTCTGTAGTACCTTTTCACTTCTCTCAAATTCTCTCATACATGAGAAAATCAGACCGTAAAAATATAATTGTTCAGTTATCAAAATTTTTCTTTTCTGTTCAGGTGGACTTGGTGACACCTATGTGTTTTCAGTTAACATATGAAGGATTACTTGATGAGGTGAGACTTGAAGTTTTTCTTCTTTCTTTTTATCTTTCTGGAAATTGTGCCACACAGGCACCACCATAACATTATATTACAAACAGGGATTGAACCAAGTATAAGTCAAAGTGTGCTCGACAAACTCCAATTTCTAAAAAGAGCCTTACAAGTTACAAGTTTAAAATTTATATACTAATTCTTCTAAAATTTTTAAAATTCTTATTTGGCACCTCCTAAAAACTCAAAAAAGTCTATACGTTAATTTTTCTCCCCTCCTATTTGAAAATCCTAGTTTCGTCCCTGATTACAAACTTGCATCAGACCCAGCTGTAACCCTATATATTCCGTGGCTATATTCATAATAAAATGAAAAACTAGGTGCCGTTAACACTTGAAGAGAACATCTTTTGGTGGAGTGTCATTTTTAATGTGTCATTTGTAATCCTGATACTAGTTGTATATTTTTGCTGCTTGAGTGTTTTCTCTGAGGCTTTCTAATTTTTATTTTAATATCTGAGACTCTGAGTTTATTTTTCTTTGTACTGATATGAACTGACTGATACAGTTTTTGTTCAGCTTTTGCAAATTAACAATGGTGCTGTGGAGGTTGATGCAAGTGTCATGGGAGCTCAGCAAGATGCGAAAAAGATGAAGGTTCCACTAAATTCAAGGTCGACTTTCCTATTTCTATATGAAATTTTATTTTCATTTAATTTATTGTTAATAAATGTGAGGTACTCTGTATTTCTTAGCTCATAAACACTATGTCTATGGATTTGGTACAGTGATAAGTTGTACAGGGAAATAAGAGACCTCAATTTTGAAGTTGTTGTTCAGGTTGGTCTCTCTTTCTCTGTTCTCCTGCCCAAACCCCACACCTCATTCTCTCCCTACCTTTTTTTTCCTTCCCTTTTTGAAAAATTGGCAGAGTATCTCTCTGTCTTTCTTCTACTTTGTCATCTAATAAAGTAATTTTAGACACCATAAGAATAATATTGTATTAATGTATATCATGTTCCATTATATAAACTTTCGGCTGTTTCAACTGCAGGTTTTGCGTCAAAAAACCACGTCAATAAAGGAAGAGTATGCTGGAGTAAAAACCACGGTATCAAATAATTGTTCTATGAAAAATATTCAAATTGATTCGGCTCCTAAGATTAACAGGTTAACTATGGTGTTTTGGTTACTAAAATTTTGTAGACTGAGATATCTGAGCTGAAGGACTTTGTGAAGAAGTTGAATTCACTACCTGAAATATCGGTATTTCTATATTTGATGTTTATTTCTTAATTTTATTATGTTGTGTTTGTTATATAATTAATGGGTTGCATTGACAGAGGCATGTTAATTTGGCCCAACATTTGCAATCATTTACAAGCAAACCATCATTCCACGCTCGACTTGATATAGAACAAACTATACTAGAACTCCAAGACTTTGATTCGTGAGCCTTTTCCTGCAGCTTTTTCTTTCTCCTTCCTCACTCTTTATCTATACAGTTATGTTGAGTCTGTTACTCTATTATATCTAAGAAGAATAAAATTCTCAGATGTTTTGAGTATATTGAGGAGATGATTCACAAGCAAGAATCAATTGTTAGCGTACTTCGCCTACTAGTTTTGTTCTCCCTGACTAATGCTGGCTTACCGAAGAAGCATTTTGATTACTTGAGGTAAATATCATTTACATTCTTACTAATGAAATAGCCCATTTATGCATATTGGTTCTTCTGAGAAATTTTTTTTTGTGAATTGTATATTTATGCCTCAGGCGTGAGATTCTCCATAGCTATGGTTTTGAGCATATGCAATTGTTATATAATCTTGAAAAGGCTAGTCTCTTCAAAAGGCAGGTAAGGTTTCCTGTACGAAAAATGTGGTTTCTTCTGACATGTTAAAATGGTTAATTGTGTCGCTTGTTGCACAATTGTTTGATATGCAAAAAGATGAATCTGACCAGGCAATTGATCTTTCTTAGATAGAGTGATAATTCTTTCACCTTACCTTATTGTTGCTTTTTTAGGAGACGAGAACTAACTGGCTTTCTCTAACGAAAGGTCTTCAATTAATAAATGAAGAAACTGATACTGCAAAGTATGAATTATTTTAATTAACTTTTTGTTCTCACTTTACTCTTCTTTAACCTAACTAAAGTATTTTTTGATAACTAACTAGCAGAACTGGGTTCTATTTTAGTTTGAACTAGTTTCCAGTTCTTTGTTTGGTCTAATACTTTAATGCATATTGTGAAATTTTGCAGTCTATATTTCATTCTCACACTATATCCAGATCTGAATAAGAAAGCTGATATTTTTCTTCTCTTTTTGGTTCTTGAATGTTGCAGTCCAAATGATATTTCTTACATATTTTCTGGATATGCGCCTCTCAGCATTCGGCTTGTTCAGCATGCAATTAGATCTGGATGGTATATTATTATGGTTAAGAAGAAAAATATATGTTGTACTCTGTGAAAGACAATCCACGTCAACTTTTATTTGTTATATATATCATCTATGTCCAGTCCCTCTGTGACATTAATTTGCTGCTACTTTAATTATTGAACTTATGAGTGTTCACATTTTGAGATGTTTTTATTTTAAGCTTCATTTCTCGATGCTTCTTCAAAGCTTTTTGTTTTGTTGATTTCATTTCGATTTCAATTAATGAATTTTAAATTTCAACCATACTTGTAGGAGATCAATTGAGGAATTGCTCAAGCTCCTGCCTGGTCCGCATCTCGATTTGAAAAGGGTAAAGTATTTGTGCTCAATGATTATTGTATGCTTCTAGATGCAGGGTTCTATTTATACATTTTTTACTTTTAATTATGTTGTGCTTTTCTGATTTATCTGAGTTGCTGTGTCTGTTTAACAGGGTACTCCTAATCATATTGACAGTTTTGGAGGAGCTCACTTTGATAGGTACAGTGTTCTCTTGTACCAAACATGTCGTATTTTTATTTTCATTTGGTTATTTTATTATATTTTGTTTGTTTTATTACTTGTATATCGGAGGAAGCTTTATACTGATTGTTTGGTGTTTACTGGCATTAATGTAGGGTACCTGATGGTCGCCGGTCACTGGTTTTTGTAGTGTTTGTTGGTGGCGTCACTTTTGCTGAGATAGCTGCCTTACGGTTTCTAAGTTCACAGGTATGCGAGTTGGCAACTATATGGTACCACTCTGTCTAGTAAAGATGCAGTAGGGCAATGGAACTAGATAGGTCTTATCTTTAAAATGAAAAAAAATAGTACATAGCACATTGTCTTAAACCAAAGTACCTATTGGTACAGTCCTGCAATTCTTGGTCTTATTCCTCTTTTTCTCTTTCATGTTGTATGTGGTGGTGCAGGAAGGGATGGGGTACGATTTTATTATTGGAACAACAAGAGTTGTGAACGGGAACTCTATATTGGAAGCAATTGTTCAAAGCAGTGGTTGATACTGTATCAAATTAAGCTGTTTTTTTTTCCCCCTGAAATTTTGATGATAATGGGGTCTGTAAAGTTGTGTTGTATTTTATTTATCATATTTGAGCTCTTTGTACAAAGACCTGAAAGGTGTAAACTTTATGCACGTCTTTCTTTGTCCTTTCCTTTTCTCTTTTATTTGGAATTTTCATTCATTGTTAAACCTTGTATTTATTTATGTTCTAGTTTGGTCTAAAAAATGGATGTGAAAAACCTGAACTAGCTTCGTAATTTATTCTACACTAGTTGCAATGAAATTTAAGCTAAAACGTTTGTATTAATTAAGAGGTCAGTTAAAAGTTCTTGTCTAAGTGTAGGAAAATTTTAGACAAATACAAAACCGGAACACAAGAGTGGATTAACCTCATCAGATGCTGTCATACAAATTAAGGTAAGAGTATCAATAGTCTACTAAAAGATATGTGGCATCAGGAATCTTGAACTGACAGGAAGTAAGGTTCTAACAGTAATTCTGCATTAATGTGGGGTCACTGACTATGCAAAGGCAAGTTACTGGCCAGCTTCTGTGAAAAGAGCATAGATACGGCCTCATTTCAGATTAGTGCTTTGGATGCTCTAAGATGTTTATCCAGGGATGGCTTATGGGCGTGAGCTGGTTTCATTTGTTGGATTCTTTAGTACCAAGTTATCTTCCTAAGGGCCTCTAGGCTCATAAAGCATTGCAAGGATCAGCGCTTGACAAGGACAACTTTTTTCTTTCCTTTTTTTTTTTACAAAAAATAGTTTGCTTATATTATACAGAAAACAACCAGAAAGGTCATCAAGTTTATTACTGTATAAAAAACGATTTTGTTGGGACTAAAGTAGTTCAGAGCAGTTATTGGGCCCCACTGGCTCTCGCAAACAATGAGATATAGCCTTGACAGCAGCCTCAATGGATGCGTCCTCCCCCTGTTGAGAGATGTAATTCATTGTCAAAGATAACTTATATCGCATCTCCATACATATTTTACTATGATACTTTTAACACGTGTGTTTTGCAAAAGGCATAAACTAGAACAAGCCTGGTTCTAGTTCTTGTTCTCGTTCTAGTTCTATAGTTTTATTGGAACAAGAACTAGGGACCGAATTGCTTGTTCTTCTTGTTCATGAGTTGTTTGGTTACATGAACTAGCTGTTCTAGTTCATGCCTTTGCCAAACCCATAAATGACAAAAAGGAGGAGAGTTGTGGTTTATATTTCAGTTCAAAAAGCATCTAAATATAAGTACCAGTCTAGCCCATGAGGCATCTATTATATCATAATGGTCATCTGAAATGCTTAAAATCCTCTAATCACTAAACTTTTGTGGTGTATCCTAATTTTACAGGTGTCTGGTAAATCTTATTTTCAGAATCTAATAAAAGTGGTTTTGGGTTGTTGTGACAACATGTTACTGTAACTCTGGTTTATAGCCTGGACATCCTCAAGGGTTGATAATAATGGAAAAATTGAGGGCTACTTTTGTGAGTATACAAAGACGAGGAATGAACACTGTATAATGAAATAAAAAAATGCCAAATTATAGAGTTTGACATATATAAATTACCTGTTCTTTCCAATAAAACATGTTCCCGTATTTTCCAGCCAGACGATTCCAGAAACTTCTTGGTACATCTAAATCAACAAGTGATCCCACATTAAAGTTTATTATATTTCCTGTATGATTAGAAACATTATATTAGAAATAATATAAATACAATGACCATTATCTTAATATGAACATAAGTTCTACCCTCCAGATATACATTAAAGGCAAAATCAGCCGTATGCCCTTCAAATCTTCTCTATTTAGTCATATACCCTTCTATTCTTTAATATTAGCCATATATCCCTCAAATCATCATTAATGTTGCTATTTACCCTTTTGACTAGTTTAAATGATATAATAATTCTGAAAATTCAATTTACAACATTTAAGACTAAAATACCCCTGACCTTTGCTCTCCCTCCTTTTCCTTATCTCGCCAAAGAGATTCATTGGTTCTTGAAAAAAAAATAAACAAATAGGAGGCTAATAAGGATATATTTCTTAAATAAGCAAATAAAAAATACTTAGCATTCGTATTGTTTGTATCTTATTATGTACGTTGAGCACCATAGAAATTTTACTAATTTAGTTGACCATAGAAATTTTACGGAATACCAACATCATGATCCTATATATTAACAACTAAGTACCGTTTCTTGACTTCTTAAATTTTAGTACAACCAACAAATATCAGAGGAACAAATAAGCATTTCGAACATATGCAAACAGTAAAATATTGAAGTTTTACTTATAAGAGATGATTAAGAAGTAACTCTTACTAGAGATATTGCGATTCTGAAAAAGCACGTCTTTTTTATTTGTTTGCCGTTCAACTTTGTTTGAAAAAAGGGTCGTAGATGCAATTATCAGGAGAAAGAGTACTATCATTTCTAACTATTGACTTGGATTTTATTTCTTTCCATATCGTATTTTGTAATTTACCATATATGATACGATTTCAGGAATGTGAATCGATCAAAAAGAAAAGGAGGGATAGCAAAGGTCAAGGGTATTTTAGTCTTAAATGTTGTAAATTGAATTTTCAGAATTATTATATCATTTAAACTAGTCAAAAGGGTAAATAGCAACATTAATGATGATTTGAGGGATATATGGCTAATATTAAAGAATAGAAGGGTATATGGCTAATTAGAGAAGATTTAGAGGGCATACGGCTGATTTTGCCTACATTAAAAAATCAGGCTTGTATGAAGTTCAAAGAAGAAGCTGGACAGGGCAAGCCACCCAGTACTGTACCTGCTGCCCTGGCGCGTGGTGGTACCAGAACTCACTGAGACGTACCATATTACAGGATCCTTCTAGTTTTATTTGCACTATATGACCATTGAATGCCAAAGAATAATATAATTAATTAAGACAAGACAGACAACTAGACCTTCAATGAAAGCCATGAAAGATGCCAAAAAAGAAAAAGATATGTACGAATAAATTATACAGGAGTTACTGGAGATATTTGACCAGCATAAATGGCATTGGTCTGATTCTAACGGTACATTCTGATAAGCTCTAAATGCTCCTGAAGTCCTGATGCTATAAAATATAATAAAATGTAAAGAGTATGCTAGCTTAGTATTCTTTTTCATTAAATTCCTTACCAAAAGTTGGATCAGCCACGAAGACTATAGTTCTGTCGTCAACTTGCCAGAAGTCTTTAATTGCTAACCCTGAGTAGCGCAGAGAGTAAAAAATCAGATAAGATGAGGTGATTAAGGATAATTGAGTCTAGAAAAGTTATAACATTATGAAAATAAACCTGGAGTATCAGGATAGTTTTGTGCGAGAATTCTCAATTTAAAGCCAGTGTCCTTCTCTAGATCTTCTATCTCTTGAATGAGGCGCTTTTCCTTCAAAAAATAATAATCTCCTTGGGAGGTTGGAATGCAAAATTATTTGCTAATTTACAAGAAAAAAGTGGTTAAGATAATATAACCACCTTATAATTTTAATTGTGCGCTGCACGAAATGAAAATCATATGTACCCCTTCATGATGAGAAATACCATACACCCTGTATAAAAAATGAGCAATGTTTTCCCCGAATCACATCCTCTCCAACCTTAAAAGGTCGGTAGAGTGCCAACCTCTGATCTGAACCGTTAGATCTAATCTCAACAGTTAAGGGAGCCCTGTGCATGTAACCAGATTGATAGGCCCGAAAAATTTTAACCATCGAGATTAGATCGAACGGCTCGGATCGAAAGTTGACACTCTACCAACCTCAAAAGGTTGGCAAAGGATACGGACCCATGTTTTCCCTCCCTTCACTTTCCCCTACCAAAATTGCCAAAGTTCCCTTCTAGGTGTGAAATCCTTCTTGTTTTGCATGGGTAGTCAGTCACATAATATATTTCCCAAGGGAACATATGAAACTACTGCTAAATGCACAATTGTTTTTTCAATTTAAAAGGTACACTCTTTTGCTGCTGGTTTATCAAAGGAAACAGTTTGTACAACCTAACAGACAAGCTAACTTCCCTCACAGAAAAAAAAAAAATTGAGCCTCTAGTCTCAGCTGTTGGAATAATGGCAAGTTGGCAACAGTGAGACCAAAACACTTCATCCATCATTGGCATCCTCCTGATCATGCTTACCCCCCCCCCCCCCCCCCCCCAACAAACCCAATAACCTAACATGTACAATGCCAGTACCATCAACAAAGCAACAATAAGCTGTATCAAAGTATCAGCACCTAATTGGACAGGTGGACAGTTCACTGTTAGCATAAGAAAATGTTCCTTTACCTGACCAGTAGAGAGAAAACCAGCAACATCAATCACAGTAGTGAATTCCTTGGGGAGTAATTCGGGTTTGTTTACTCCTACCTTGGCCTCCACCAACTGAGCACCTAAAATTACAACCAATTTCAATTCCACATGGATCATGAGTTCATGACTCAATTTTCCAAACTGTACCAGACAAGAAATGAGGTACTTGCCAGAAAGAGAGATTCCAAGAGCGAGGGCGCCAGAAAGTGCGAACTGAAGCGCCTTGGAAGTGATAGTTTGAAAGCGTTTCTGGAATTGAGGAGAGATCTTTTTTGTTGAGGAGGCAATGATTGAAGGAAAACAACAGCGCTGAGTTTGACGCTTCCATTCTGTTGTTTTCTCTTATTTCTAATCGAGATTAAATATTGAAATAGATTATAATGTGATTGAAGTAATTGTGCGATTAATCCTTGGTTTAAAGAATGTATTATTTGCCATTTTCTTTGAGAGTTTTGAGTATGCAAATGTGTATGGACATTTAAAATAGCCACAATTGCAAAAGAAAAGCTTGTCTGATTAATATATTGATAAAAAAAAACCTAATTTCACAAGGTTGCGTATCCCCAAACTTTCTGTGGTTGCTTTTTACCTTAAAAATATTCATTCTTGTAGCATTCTGGAAGCAGAGTTTGTACGTAATGCTGTTCCTGATGCCAAAGCTGTAGAAGAGATGGTTTTATTGCACGCCAAAAGGAAGGACTTCAGTCTTCTGAATGGGATAGATAATGAAGTATGTTTCTAATATTAACTTGTTTTGAAGTTTTCTCTTCCCTCTTCAAAAGATAAAAAAATGTAATGCACCATGCCTATAGTTATGAGCCTATAACTTTTTTCCTATTATTTACAGGCAAATCTAGGAGCAGAAAATTTTGACCTGGAAGCGCGCCTTCTTCCACTCATATATTGTTCATCCAGAACAGTTGAGTATTGTACTATTTAGCTTTTGAGTATCTGTACTTACAATAATAGGACATACGGTTTAAAGTACGGGGACTATTGAGACTAGTACTGCTGTTCCATGCATTTTACCTGTCCTGAACAACAAACCCATTACCGAGTTTTCATATATCAATGCTGTGCACTTAGTCTGTCCTGAACAACCCTGTACCCAATTTGCATATATTAATGCTACTTGTGTTGCTCAGTTGTCCTTTTCCAAATTTGATGATGCCAGCTAACTTTGATGCTATAAAAGCTCCGTAATATACCAATTGAAAAGGGGAAAAAGGAAAATAGAGAAATGGAATGTACTCAACTGTTTTGAGCTATTATAAATCAGTATCATAGCATGGTGCTGTGAAACCTGACCATCATACATATAGTATGGCATATGTTAATGTATTGCTTAGCAAGTATTACCTTTTATGTTTCCATATCTGGATTAATTTTTAGAGAAATTTCTTAACTTTCAGGCTAAACTTCCGGCTATGTTAAGAAAATATCGCGAAACACTTATTACACTAATGACTGCTGCTATTAAAACAACAGTGGCCGAGTTGCTTCCCATTTTGGTGGCACGTTCTGAATCTGATCTAGAAGGTGGAGAGAGAACAATTGATTCTGAAGGTACTTCCTTTCTTTGCTATTCATTAGCCTATAATCCAATCAATAATTGATATGTTAGACAAATTGTCCTTTACTAATTGCCAATTCCATCTTGGATTTTAATGAGGCAATATTTCCATTTTGTTCCCTAATGGCATGTTCCATTTCTCAACAGCTCCTTCATGAATGAAATGATTCAATTGTTGGTGACATTTTCTGGCCAAAAGGTTATATATTATATATTTCTGCATTAGAGCTGGCTAAGAGATTTAGTGAAGTTTTAGCGTTAAGAACAATGGCATGACAAATTAAAGTATGAACTGACCAAATAGGGATGTTGAAATTTTTGGGACCTAAAACAAGAAATGTGATACTCTAGAACTATTCTGTGACTTGCTTTATGATTAATATCTCTGAAAGTTCTATTAACATCCAGTTTTCATGACTGACAGCTGGCAGCCAATCCCTGGCGAGCAAATTGAAAAATCTCTCCTCCGAAAGCTTTGTTAGACTTCTAACTGCTATATTTAAGATTGTACAGGTCTGTTCATGGTATACATAATAAACCTATTATAAGGGTTTTTTTTAAAAAAAAAATTGTAGTTAGTATTCTCAATAAAAACACACACCACAGTAGAATCTACCTTTTGTGCACCAGTTTATAATTTTCTTTAGTGACTATAGGTATATTTGACACAAGCTGCTGAGGTTAAAAGGGTGGTCGAGTGTGGTATGTTGAACATTAATATTGGGCCCACAACCCCAGAGACAAATGAGGATGGTTCAAAAAATATCCTTTCGCAAAACTCTTACTCTCTTGCAAAGAACTCTACAAAGCTAATAATACAAGGAAAGGTTGACGACAACACTAGTCCTTCAGCTAAGAACTTCAGGTAATACTTCTTGAATTTGTTAACAATTTCTCTTCCTACTTCTCTTGTCGAGTCAATTATTTTCAAGCTTGATTACTGGAGGAAAAAATGTATTCCATATAGCAGTTTGTATAAACCTAATGAGCCAAAGTTGCTTGATTATTGTGCAATCAAGATTAACATGGTTCTCCGCTAAACTTAAAGTGTTATATCAGTCTTCTAAAGTCTGCTTTATTGTCAAAATGTGCTAAAGAGCACAGTGTTTTGGTCTAGACATTTGAAACATGCTAAAACTGCTTTAGCACTGCTACAGCTGAAACAGCTTAACTAAAGGAATGAAGAAAAACAATGAAGATAAAAGATTACTTGAACTCTACCTGAACAATGTAGTGGGTATCAATCTGAGTGCCACTCTATGATTTTCATTGAATATCCTGACAATGGTTAAATATGTACAGAGCTGACGTGTTGAGTGAAAACACAGAGGCAGTTTCCGCAGCCTGTGAAGCTGCTCATGGGCGGTGGGCCAAGCTCCTTGGAGTTCGTGCTTTACTTCACCCCAAGCTCAGGCTTCAAGAATTCCTCAGTATTTACAACATCACTCAGGATTTCATTTCTGTAACTGAAAAGGTAACCCTTGAATCTAATAAATAAGATCGTTGCATAGTATTTACAACATCAGTTTTCTGTAACTGATAGCTTTCAGCCTTTCACTCTCACTTTTTTTTTTCTTTTCATTGTTTTTCAATTTTGGTTGTCAGATTGGAGGGAGGTTAGGTTATAGCATCCGTGGAGTCCTGCAATCTCAATCAAAATCCTTTGTTGATGTCCAGCATGAATCCAAGGTTAGCCAACTGCTGCTTGTACTGTAGACTTTTGTACTGTTTTATATTCCTTATTGCATTCTTTTTTTTTTTTAAAGATGACTAAAATTAAGGCGGTGCTGGATCAAGAAACCTGGGTGGCAGTGGATGTGCCAGAAGAGTTTCAAGCAATTGTTAACTCTCTTTCTTCAACAAGTTCAGTAGAAAATAGCATAGAGATTGTTGAATCTGACAATAGTGTTTCTAAATCAGCGGAATCTGATGTTTCTCCCAGCAAAGAGAATGGTAAGGATGAGCAGGGGTCAAGGGAGGACAAGAAAAGTGAAACAACTGGTCCTGTTCGGTCTGAGGAGAATAATGCTAGGTCTACTCCACAGTACATTGTGCATGGAGGTGTTAGATACAATATGTTAAATTGGTCAGTCATCTTTACATTGTGATTTTCTTTTCTTCTTCTGGTCACTTATGTAGAAGCTGTTAGACATGGCTGTACAAAACATACTTGTTTGTTTGTGCCTATGTAAGCTCACCATCACAATGCTCTAACATAGGCAGAAAACAAGTTCGTGCAGTTTCCATTTAAAATTTGAGATGTTTCAACTGACCTCATTGTTAGTGTGTATTAATGGCTGTGATATCTGAACCTTTTTGCTGATCTTTTTACCCCATTAAGCATCAATTATGGGTGTGTTTGGATGTAACGGAATAAGCCGGGAATAGAGAATAAGAATAAGAAATTTCGGTTTGCGTGCTTATCCTTATTCCTTATTCTTATACCATGGTTTTGTTAGTATAGGAATAAGGGCTCTTATTCCTTATTCTTGTGTTGTTTGGGTTGCACAAAAATAAGAATAAGCACGCAAACCGAAATTTCTTATTCTTATTCCCTATTCCCTAACCATCCAAACACACCCTATATGTTTTCAAGTGTACAAGCTAAAACAGTGCAATGATGCTTTGGTTCAATTAACTAAGCTGTACAATGCATTCTATGTGTAATTCTTTCATTTTCATTGTTTTGAATTACAGCGGATTAATACTGCTAAAGATGTTGTCTGAGTATGTTGACATCAGTAAATGTTTGCCAACACTGTCATCAGAGGTAGTCCATCGTGTGGTAGAATTACTGAAACTTTTCAACAGCCGCACATGTCAACTTGTGCTCGGCGCAGGTGCCATGCAGGTAATACTTGACTTGTATTTTTTGGTTGCTGCCCAGGTGTTATCCTGTTTGTCAAATCATAGTTGCTTAACTGAGGTTTAGGAAAGAATAAGTGTTTATTAAGGCTTGGCCAGTTATGTATCCAAAAAAGAAACAAGTAATCTTATGGGCTATCAACTTCAATGAGTGTTTCAAATTTCATTTATATTCTACACAATGAATTATGAACTTCTATTTTTCAGGTTTCAGGTCTGAAATCCATCACATCTAAGCACTTGGCTCTTGCAAGTCAGATTATTAGTTTTATATTCGCCATAATTCCAGGTTTGGTGCTTGGTGTTGACTCAAATATAGCTTTATCTGTGTTTCCTAATTTGATATCTAAATCAACACTGCATGTTATATAGATATCAGAAGAGTTCTTTTCCTGAAAACTCCAGAAGCACGCAAGCTGCTTTTGACCCAAGAATTTGATAGAGTTTCTCAGGTATGAGTTCACCTGAAAGGTCAAATGCTGTTCATGTTAGCATCAGAGAATATCTTTATGATACGATGCCTAATTTTGGGCTCTGTCTAACTTCTTGAAAAAATGAAATGTTACAACTTTACCATGTTTCAGTTTTGTAGATATTGGGAATAGAATTAGTTTACATTTAAGGGCTCTTATACTTGTGTTCCTATTTTTAGTCCCTTTTCCTTTGGTCATGGAGTAAGTAAAAAAAAATATTATGGCGATATTCTGCAGGATTACAAAGTGCACAGGGATGAAATTAACAATAAGCTTGTTCAAATAATGAGAGAGAGATTGCTTGCAAATCTACGTAAGCTGCCTCAAATTGTGGAGGATTGGAATAAAGAGGATGCTGATTTACAACCCAGTTCATTCGCCAAATCAGTGAGCAAGGTAATAGTCCCATCTATGTTCTCCTTTTCCCTGTGGTATAACATATTCTCCTCCATAAATTCGTACATCTTTTCCATCAGATTAAGGCTTAGCATGCAATGTTTTTGACTTGCAGGAAGTTACTTTTCTTCATCGCATTCTATCTCAAAATCTGCTTGAGGCTGATGTTCAAGCAATTTTCAGGTGAATTTCATCCGAACCTATTTGTGAAGTCTCATCTAACAGTTGTGAAAAATCTGAATTGGCAGTATTTGTAATTTTCTTTTTTCTGGTTTTTCTATTTTCCAGGCAAGTGGTTCAAATTTTCCATACAAATATCACTGATGTATTTTCGAAGCTGGAGTTGAAGACCCCTCAAGCCAACAATAGGTATGTCCTCAAACTTAAATTGACTTTAGTAAAAGGAAGCCTTATTTTAGAGGAAAGTAACAGTGGGCGAACTCTCATGGAATGACAACTTCAAGTAAATTAGCCACAGCTAATCATATGGCAATTCGACTCTTAAATAATTTAACTTCTCTTATACTATTTTTGTTGCTATTGTTTGTATTGCATTCAGGCTCTGTCGGGATGCTCAACATATTCTTGCTTGTATCCGAAAGCTTCCAGCTGAGAATTTCAGTGGTGACGGAGTGCCAAATTATGGGCTTCTAGATGAATTCTTGGCCGAGAAATTTGGTGCCAAGGTCGGGCAATAAGATGTCATGGCTGTTTAATCAAATGTTTTGATGAAGAATTTTTTTATTCTTGGACAAAATGTTATTCATGAAAATCAAGGGTCCGTGCTTCCAAATACCATTTTGTGCAGGTAATTATTTTCTCCATTACCTTTCTTTCCTTTGCATAAAATATGCTGTGGTTTTGTCATTGTTATCAATTCAGTTAAGAACTTTTTCTTTTTATTTGGAATTGTGCAGCTATCAAACACCGTAACAGGTATTGCACATGATGTATACTTTTTTTCTTTTTGTTTTTCTTTCCCCCCCCCTGAAAACATAAACTTCAGTCCATTTTTCCTTCTCTGTTAGCTTCTGTGTAGGTCCCATTTTTAGAACTATCATCTTGGTGCTCAACGTTCGGTATATGTTAAAGATGAATATGCTTTTGTAAAGTATGTAATTTTTTGAGCAATTTACAAGCAATTGAAAGTTGTGTAATGTCTTAGCGATAGGGAAAAAGAAAAAAAAAAAAAAGAACAGTGAGGCTATTTGTATATTTTGCGAGATCCTTGCTGAATGGAGCAATATTCTTTTTTGCTTATGCATCATTGTCGCAATTATGCAATGGTAAGAGCCAGGGGCGAAGCTATGTGTAAGTTGGACCCACCTCAGAAAAAAAAAATTACAAGATATGCACTTGTTTGTAATTAAAAAAAAAACCACAAGTTAGGGACCCATCTCAAAAATTTGAAAAATCCAGTTGAACATGTCGTATTTGATTTGAATTGCATAACGATTTTAAAAAAATTGCATAAGGATCCAAGTAGCATTTGCTTCTGACTAATCGTCTTCTTCCTTCCTCCCCAATATAGAATAGAATGAAATATTTGGTTGAATAATTATTTGTAGCATATATATCCTAGTGCGAGTCTTGCGCATTGCGTGATTCGTCTATATAATATTTTGTGAACTTTAGGACATTATAAACAAAAGTTACCATACAAGATAAAAAAATACAATTCGGATATTATATAAAAAATACCACTATAAAATACTAAATGTTGTTCATGTCTGATATCTTATATTTATATGTGCATTTTGACCGAACTTTACACTTAAATGGTAGCTCAAACCCCTACATTCATTGTGCTTTGTGCTATATTTGTCTAGAATTGGATACTGTTGTGGTTTTTATATTGAATTGCAGGAATTCGGTGGATCACGCACAATTATTCAATGAAATGGTGGATTTAGGAGAAGAAAAAGGCTAAATAGAAGCAATAGAATTGTAGAGCTCATCCTAAGCTTTCCAACGGTTTTTGAATCACCTCAATCGGAGTCCGGATGAAGAAATTATGATTGAAACACTATCGCTGCTCAATGCTTGAGTCTCGGTTCGACCCGAACAGATTCAGTTCGACCCGAAGTGCTCCAGTTCGACCCGAAGTGATCCAGTTCGGTCCGAACTGAGCCATTTTGGTCCGAACTGAACCTATTTGACCCGAACAAGATCAGTTTGACCCGAACTGAGAGCTGAATTAGTCGTTTTGGCAAGTTTTCAATGAAGGAAAGTGATATTTTGGCAAGATTTGGCGACCTGGATGCCCTAACCTCTCTTCCAAGCAACCTAGGACCTTCTAAAAAGTGTCTCATACTGCCTTGGATGAAGGGGAAGCCACCAACCACGAAACTCTTCTTTCCACCACGTTTTGGCACCTTTTCACCACCGTTCTCACGCCGAAAGGCGTGGGATTCCACCTCCCGCGGCATAGCACGACCATGGCAGCGACTTTGGAGCGATTCTAGATGCGACGGCAGTAGTTTCAATCCAACCACGGCTCTGGACGTTCGGTATTTCGAGTTTTAGGCGATACTTGGTTTATTTCTTCCTTTCTCTTGATATTTGATCGAATGGAGTTTGTATCTTCTTTATTTGCATTTGTTGTTTGTCTTGTTAGCATGATAGCTTAGATTTACTATGTCTTAGGGTATGGATGTAGTTTAGGTTTAGTTTGATGTTATGATATGTTTTGACTTGATACTTTGGCTTGTTGATCTATTTATTGAGTAGTATTGTTATGCTTGTTTGATTTAATTGCTTGATCTGATTTACTTCTAAATGAATGGCCACATTTAGTTAAGTTACAAAGTTAGGTTGATCAACTAGAGTTAAATAAAGTGCATGGGATAAGTTGAAGATTCGAAAGAGGAGGCTAGCTTGCACTGAAAGGTGTAGCTTCTAAGTTGGCTGAAAGGCAACTTAGATATCCCTAAGAAAACCAATAATTTAGACATAGGTTAATTAAAATACCGACACGAAAGTTTAGGTTTAATTGGTCTATGTGGGCAAAGTAGAGACCTGTACTAATTTCTAGTCCAAAAGACGACAGTTGAGGATTAGGTAATGTAGCTATAGCCGATCTGAGCCCTTCATAAAGTTAAAACTCAAGTTGTATGGTCATAACTCAACATACCAGCCCCTATTCGGACCAAACAAGTCGTGTTCGGACCGAACTGACGGCCTATGCTTAGATTTGTTGGTATTTAACGCGACAGCGAGCGATCCAGCAAATCGAGGGCTAAACCTAAGTGAAACCTGACCCCTAGGACATTCATTTGCATATTAAAACACCAAAAACTTCTCTTTAAGCATTTAGATTATTAGATAATTAAAATACCCAAAAATATTTTATTTACTTGCACCTTTAGATTTAATCAACTAAAATCCATAAAAATTATCTTGTCTAGCTTTCGTGAGGAAGTAAAGTCCGGTACTCATTAATCCGTCCCATGGGTTCGACCCTAAAGCTTAACTAAAACGACTAGTGAGGTTAGCTCTAGGTTTATAAATTTATTTGATTCCTAGGTTCTAATTCCTTCATCAAATTGGCGCCGTTGCCGGGGACGGTGTTGATATTAGAATTTACTTTAGTAACGAGAGACTAGATATTGTATCTTTTATTTATTATTGTTAAAAAAAAGAAAAAAAAAAGTTTCATTTGTATCACCATGTTTTATTCTTTTTGAGGACCGTGAACATGAAAAAGAGGACAATTGGAGGCGACGCTTGTATCACCAACTCGATGTTGTCAACAACACCATAAGAAAAGCATGCGGAGGAGGATGGAGCGAGCACCAAGACCCATATGCCTACTACATGGACCATGCACCGCGCACCATGGAGAAATCAATCTCTTCTATGGATCGTATCAAGCATCAACTTAATGTGGTGAACAACACCATAAGGAAAGCATGTGGGGAAGGACATTTTGATGCAAAACCCGTACATGATGCATACAACTATGTCCTATCATTGATGAAACTGAGAAGAAGGAAGATGGTGGTAGACCTCTCCAAGTTGAGGCATCCGACATGACAAATGAAAAGATCACCAAAGTCGACTTGAGCTCTCAACTTGAAAAATGCTTGAAGAATCATGATGTGATGGAAGGCAACAAATCAAAAATCAAGTATCGCATGGCAATCGAGCGGAGGAAGATTACATCCAAACAAGAAAGCACCAAGCATGTTTCAAGAATCTTTCTCAAGTACTTTTGGGTGAATTATGATGCGTTAAATGGGCGTAAAGTGAAGATAAGATGAACATGAGAGGTGGTCAAGCTCGTGACCTAAAACAAGCGCTTCTTGGGAGGCAACCCAAGTTCAAAGTTTTTTTTTTTATATTTATCTATTTACATTTTCATTCAAAAAAAAAAATCTCATGGTTGGTTTGGATTTTATTGTTGGTCATACAGGTTTTGTTTGATTGTGTATGTCCTACTTGGAACTCGCGCTAGAGCACCACGGGTCGAGCAACAAAGAAGCACACGACCCACGTACGACCTCATGCGAGTTGCATGACATAAGACAACCTGCCCCTCTACTGCCACGTTGCTACCACGCTGCATTACTCAATTGGTTTGTTTCTCATTTCCCTCCTATTTACTTTTCTATGAGATGTTAAGCATTGGGACAATGCTTGGATAAGCTTGGGGGAGGAATAGGAGTGATAAAATAGAAATTTAGATGAAATAGGGAAGCAAAAGGCAAAATTTTTAATTTTTCACAGTCTCAGTTCGGTCCGAACTGAGGGTCAAATGGAACAAAAATGTTGGATTTTGTTGGAAAATTACTTGCATGTGCCTACCGTTTTTCGTTTTGGATTTCTATTGACAAATTTCTTGAAAAATCACACTGTTTTGTGACGTTTTAAAGTTGTTCAACTATTTTCTCAAGAACTCTTGTTTGTTTAGATATCTCTTGTTGATTTTTGCACCAATGGGACGAAGTGGAAATATTTTGAAAGAATAGAACTCGAAATTGGTTGCTTAAAAATTGTCAAAACATTTTAAGTCAATTCTCATAAGTTTTTACCGAGTGAACGGATTTGTATCTTGCAAAATTTTGTTTAAAAAGAATTTTTATCAACTTTAGAAATTATAAGATGAATCTTTTCTTGTTGAAATTGTTTTTGAACGCTTGAATCACCAACGAGCAAACTTAATGGGACAATTAATTCAAATAGTTGTGAAAACGAGGATGCACCGAGACCTTTTTCCACCAACTCAACCATAAATTGGAGGGTATTGGGTTAATCATGGATTGTTAGGAATTACACCTCAAAGAAATCGAGAAATAATTGGACAATTCATGGTTGATTCTACCGGACCCGGTGTGAAAGCATTGGTAAAGGAGTTGTTGAGTATTATGGCCCAAGTGTACCGTGGCCATAGTCGAGCAACACCCGTCCAACCTCCCTAGCATGTCATGTGCTAGTAGCAAATTCAAGGTCAATGACACCGCATTATATCCTCTAGGGTGCAAAGCCCCACGACTCGACTTGCACAAAATAAATTGGTGAAAATGAAAAGAAAAATTGTTTTGAGATTGATTCATTATAAAATTTCCTACGTTGATAAATTTTCTTTACAAATTTTTGTGAGATGCGGAAAAGAACGGGTGAATGAAATTGAGATTGCATTTGAATTGATAAAGTGAAGCTAGAGTTCTTGAATTAAAAAAAAATTTTCATTAGGACCAAGAGAGGCATTCATTGATTTGTAGAATACTAAACCCATGTTTTTGAAATTTATGTTGAACTAGCTTGTTTGCTATCGTGTGATTGATTGAGTAGGAATAAGCAATTGGTTTCATGAAATATCTTGAATGGTTTGGCTACTCTTTTCTTAATTGTAAGTAAAGTCCATCTTTCTAAGTATAGAGTGTTGCTTGAGGACAAGCAAGGTTTAAGCTTGGGGGGATTTGATATCTTATATTTATATGTGCATTTTGGCCGAACTTTACACTTAAATGGTAGCTCAAACCCCTACATTCATTGTGCTTTGTGCTATATTTGTCTAGAATTGGATACTGTTGTGGTTTTTATATTGAATTGCAGGAATTCGGTGGATCACGCACAATTATTCAATGAAATGGTGGATTTAGGAGAAGAAAAAGGCTAAATAGAAGCAATAGAATTGTAGAGCTCATCCTAAGCTTTCCAACGGTTTTTGAATCACCTCAATCGGAGTCCGGATGAAGAAATTATGATTGAAACACTATCGCTGCTCAATGCTTGAGTCTCGGTTCGACCCGAACAGATTCAGTTCGACCCGAAGTGCTCCAGTTCGACCCGAAGTGATCCAGTTCGGTCCGAACTGAGCCATTTTGGTCCGAACTGAACCTATTTGACCCGAACAAGATCAGTTTGACCCGAACTGAGAGCTGAATTAGTCGTTTTGGCAAGTTTTCAATGAAGGAAAGTGATATTTTGGCAAGATTTGGCGACCTGGATGCCCTAACCTCTCTTCCAAGCAACCTAGGACCTTCTAAAAAGTGTCTCATACTGCCTTGGATGAAGGGGAAGCCACCAACCACGAAACTCTTCTTTCCACCACGTTTTGGCACCTTTTCACCACCGTTCTCACGCCGAAAGGCGTGGGATTCCACCTCCCGCGGCATAGCACGACCATGGCAGCGACTTTGGAGCGATTCTAGATGCGACGGCAGTAGTTTCAATCCAACCACGGCTCTGGACGTTCGGTATTTCGAGTTTTAGGCGATACTTGGTTTATTTCTTCCTTTCTCTTGATATTTGATCGAATGGAGTTTGTATCTTCTTTATTTGCATTTGTTGTTTGTCTTGTTAGCATGATAGCTTAGATTTACTATGTCTTAGGGTATGGATGTAGTTTAGGTTTAGTTTGATGTTATGATATGTTTTGACTTGATACTTTGGCTTGTTGATCTATTTATTGAGTAGTATTGTTATGCTTGTTTGATTTAATTGCTTGATCTGATTTACTTCTAAATGAATGGCCACATTTAGTTAAGTTACAAAGTTAGGTTGATCAACTAGAGTTAAATAAAGTGCATGGGATAAGTTGAAGATTCGAAAGAGGAGGCTAGCTTGCACTGAAAGGTGTAGCTTCTAAGTTGGCTGAAAGGCAACTTAGATATCCCTAAGAAAACCAATAATTTAGACATAGGTTAATTAAAATACCGACACGAAAGTTTAGGTTTAATTGGTCTATGTGGGCAAAGTAGAGACCTGTACTAATTTCTAGTCCAAAAGACGACAGTTGAGGATTAGGTAATGTAGCTATAGCCGATCTGAGCCCTTCATAAAGTTAAAACTCAAGTTGTATGGTCATAACTCAACATACCAGCCCCTATTCGGACCAAACAAGTCGTGTTCGGACCGAACTGACGGCCTATGCTTAGATTTGTTGGTATTTAACGCGACAGCGAGCGATCCAGCAAATCGAGGGCTAAACCTAAGTGAAACCTGACCCCTAGGACATTCATTTGCATATTAAAACACCAAAAACTTCTCTTTAAGCATTTAGATTATTAGATAATTAAAATACCCAAAAATATTTTATTTACTTGCATCTTTAGATTTAATCAACTAAAATCCATAAAAATTATCTTGTCTAGCTTTCGTGAGGAAGTAAAGTCCGGTACTCATTAATCCGTCCCATGGGTTCGACCCTAAAGCTTAACTAAAACGACTAGTGAGGTTAGCTCTAGGTTTATAAATTTATTTGATTCCTAGGTTCTAATTCCTTCATCAATGTCAAAAAAATTTCAAGTGCCACAAAAGATAAAAAAAATATTATGGTTTAAATAGTGGTTGAACTCCTCTCTATATCTCACATTTTTATCTCTATAATATAGAAAAATAAGTGTTCAATTAGATTTCTAATGAACCTATTTTGCAAAATTACGAGAAAAATAAAAATTTGTAGAAAATTGTTATATATTTTTTATTGTCATGACTTTTGAATAATTATTTTGTATATTAAATATATTATTTTAGATTTTCTATTGTTATTATAATATATATTTGATTTCTCGTGAATTTTTTCTGTAACATTATTTTAGAATTGTTTATTTAAAAATTATTATTATTATTATTATTATTATATTTATATTAGATGTTACATTATATATATATAAAAGTTTGGCCGACATGAGAGGCACATGGGGCACTATGGTTAGCACAGGCTTCGGTTTTTTTGTGTTGTGTGATTCTTTGTGGCAAAAATAATATTTAGGATTTTTTTGACAGCTTCCATATAATATTTAAATAGTATTCTCAATTTTTTATGGTATTTTCTTATATAAATGTTTTGAATTTTGTAGAAAAATTATATGAATAAATCGCGCAACGTGTGAGATTTGCCTTAGATAATGAGTACCGGACTTTACTTCCTCACGAAAGCTAGACAAGATAATTTTTATGGATTTTAGTTGATTAAATCTAAAGATGCAAGTAAATAAAATATTTTTGGGTATTTTAATTATCTAATAATCTAAATGCTTAAAGAGAAGTTTTTGGTGTTTTAATATGCAAATGAATGTCCTAGGGGTCAGGTTTCACTTAGGTTTAGCCCTCGATTTGCTGGATCGCTCGCTGTCGCGTTAAATACCAACAAATCTAAGCATAGGCCGTCAGTTCGGTCCGAACACGACTTGTTTGGTCCGAATAGGGGCTGGTATGTTGAGTTATGACCATACAACTTGAGTTTTAACTTTATGAAGGGCTCAGATCGGCTATAGCTACATTACCTAATCCTCAACTGTCGTCTTTTGGACTAGAAATTAGTACAGGTCTCTACTTTGCCCACATAGACCAATTAAACCTAAACTTTCGTGTCGGTATTTTAATTAACCTATGTCTAAATTATTGGTTTTCTTAGGGATATCTAAGTTGCCTTTCAGCCAACTTAGAAGCTACACCTTTCAGTGCAAGCTAGCCTCCTCTTTCGAATCTTCAACTTATCCCATGCACTTTATTTAACTCTAGTTGATCAACCTAACTTTGTAACTTAACTAAATGTGGCCATTCATTTAGAAGTAAATCAGATCAAGCAATTAAATCAAACAAGCATAACAATACTACTCAATAAATAGATCAACAAGCCAAAGTATCAAGTCAAAACATATCATAACATCAAACTAAACCTAAACTACATCCATACCCTAAGACATAGTAAATCTAAGCTATCATGCTAACAAGACAAACAACAAATGCAAATAAAGAAGATACAAACTCCATTCGATCAAATATCAAGAGAAAGGAAGAAATAAACCAAGTATCGCCTAAAACTCGAAATACCGAACGTCCAGAGCCGTGGTTGGATTGAAACTACTGCCGTCGCATCTAGAATCGCTCCAAAGTCGCTGCCATGGTCGTGCTATGCCGCGGGAGGTGGAATCCCACGCCTTTCGGCGTGAGAACGGTGGTGAAAAGGTGCCAAAACGTGGTGGAAAGAAGAGTTTCGTGGTTGGTGGCTTCCCCTTCATCCAAGGCAGTATGAGACACTTTTTAGAAGGTCCTAGGTTGCTTGGAAGAGAGGTTAGGGCATCCAGGTCGCCAAATCTTGCCAAAATATCACTTTCCTTCATTGAAAACTTGCCAAAACGACTAATTCAGCTCTCAGTTCGGGTCAAACTGATCTTGTTCGGGTCAAATAGGTTCAGTTCGGACCAAAATGGCTCAGTTCGGACCGAACTGGATCACTTCGGGTCGAACTGGAGCACTTCGGGTCGAACTGAATCTGTTCGGGTCGAACCGAGACTCAAGCATTGAGCAGCGATAGTGTTTCAATCATAATTTCTTCATCCGGACTCCGATTGAGGTGATTCAAAAACCGTTGGAAAGCTTAGGATGAGCTCTACAATTCTATTGCTTCTATTTAGCCTTTTTCTTCTCCTAAATCCACCATTTCATTGAATAATTGTGCGTGATCCACCGAATTCCTGCAATTCAATATAAAAACCACAACAGTATCCAATTCTAGACAAATATAGCACAAAGCACAATGAATGTAGGGGTTTGAGCTACCATTTAAGTGTAAAGTTCGGCCAAAATGCACATATAAATATAAGATATCAAATCCCCCCAAGCTTAAACCTTGCTTGTCCTCAAGCAACACTCTATACTTAGAAAGATGGACTTTACTTACAATTAAGAAAAGAGTAGCCAAACCATTCAAGATATTTCATGAAACCAATTGCTTATTCCTACTCAATCAATCACACGATAGCAAACAAGCTAGTTCAACATAAATTTCAAAAACATGGGTTTAGTATTCTACAAATCAATGAATGCCTCTCTTGGTCCTAATGAAAATTTTTTTTTAATTCAAGAACTCTAGCTTCACTTTATCAATTCAAATGCAATCTCAATTTCATTCACCCGTTCTTTTCCGCATCTCACAAAAATTTGTAAAGAAAATTTATCAACGTAGGAAATTTTATAATGAATCAATCTCAAAACAATTTTTCTTTTCATTTTCACCAATTTATTTTGTGCAAGTCGAGTCGTGGGGCTTTGCACCCTAGAGGATATAATGCGGTGTCATTGACCTTGAATTTGCTACTAGCACATGACATGCTAGGGAGGTTGGACGGGTGTTGCTCGACTATGGCCACGGTACACTTGGGCCATAATACTCAACAACTCCTTTACCAATGCTTTCACACCGGGTCCGGTAGAATCAACCATGAATTGTCCAATTATTTCTCGATTTCTTTGAGGTGTAATTCCTAACAATCCATGATTAACCCAATACCCTCCAATTTATGGTTGAGTTGGTGGAAAAAGGTCTCGGTGCATCCTCGTTTTCACAACTATTTGAATTAATTGTCCCATTAAGTTTGCTCGTTGGTGATTCAAGCGTTCAAAAACAATTTCAACAAGAAAAGATTCATCTTATAATTTCTAAAGTTGATAAAAATTCTTTTTAAACAAAATTTTGCAAGATACAAATCCGTTCACTCGGTAAAAACTTATGAGAATTGACTTAAAATGTTTTGACAATTTTTAAGCAACCAATTTCGAGTTCTATTCTTTCAAAATATTTCCACTTCGTCCCATTGGTGCAAAAATCAACAAGAGATATCTAAACAAACAAGAGTTCTTGAGAAAATAGTTGAACAACTTTAAAACGTCACAAAACAGTGTGATTTTTCAAGAAATTTGTCAATAGAAATCCAAAACGAAAAACGGTAGGCACATGCAAGTAATTTTCCAACAAAATCCAACATTTTTGTTCCATTTGACCCTCAGTTCGGACCGAACTGAGACTGTGAAAAATTAAAAATTTTGCCTTTTGCTTCCCTATTTCATCTAAATTTCTATTTTATCACTCCTATTCCTCCCCCAAGCTTATCCAAGCATTGTCCCAATGCTTAACATCTCATAGAAAAGTAAATAGGAGGGAAATGAGAAACAAACCAATTGAGTAATGCAGCGTGGTAGCAACGTGGCAGTAGAGGGGCAGGTTGTCTTATGTCATGCAACTCGCATGAGGTCGTACGTGGGTCGTGTGCTTCTTTGTTGCTCGACCCGTGGTGCTCTAGCGCGAGTTCCAAGTAGGACATACACAATCAAACAAAACCTGTATGACCAACAATAAAATCCAAACCAACCATGAGATTTTTTTTTTTGAATGAAAATGTAAATAGATAAATATAAAAAAAAAAACTTTGAACTTGGGTTGCCTCCCAAGAAGCGCTTGTTTTAGGTCACGAGCTTGACCACCTCTCATGTTCATCTTATCTTCACTTTACGCCCATTTAACGCATCATAATTCACCCAAAAGTACTTGAGAAAGATTCTTGAAACATGCTTGGTGCTTTCTTGTTTGGATGTAATCTTCCTCCGCTCGATTGCCATGCGATACTTGATTTTTGATTTGTTGCCTTCCATCACATCATGATTCTTCAAGCATTTTTCAAGTTGAGAGCTCAAGTCGACTTTGGTGATCTTTTCATTTGTCATGTCGGATGCCTCGACTTGGAGAGGTCTACCACCATCTTCCTTCTTCTCAGTTTCATCAATGATAGGACATAGTTGTATGCATCATGTACGGGTTTTGCATCAAAATGTCCTTCCCCACATGCTTTCCTTATGGTGTTGTTCACCACATTAAGTTGATGCTTGATACGATCCATAGAAGAGATTGATTTCTCCATGGTGCGCGGTGCATGGTCCATGTAGTAGGCATATGGGTCTTGGTGCTCGCTCCATCCTCCTCCGCATGCTTTTCTTATGGTGTTGTTGACAACATCGAGTTGGTGATACAAGCGTCGCCTCCAATTGTCCTCTTTTTCATGTTCACGGTCCTCAAAAAGAATAAAACATGGTGATACAAATGAAACTTTTTTTTTTCTTTTTTTTAACAATAATAAATAAAAGATACAATATCTAGTCTCTCGTTACTAAAGTAAATTCTAATATCAACACCGTCCCCGGCAACGGCGCCAATTTGATGAAGGAATTAGAACCTAGGAATCAAATAAATTTATAAACCTAGAGCTAACCTCACTAGTCGTTTTAGTTAAGCTTTAGGGTCGAACCCATGGGACGGATTAATGAGTACCGGACTTTACTTCCTCACGAAAGCTAGACAAGATAATTTTTATGGATTTTAGTTGATTAAATCTAAAGGTGCAAGTAAATAAAATATTTTTGGGTATTTTAATTATCTAATAATCTAAATGCTTAAAGAGAAGTTTTTGGTGTTTTAATATGCAAATGAATGTCCTAGGGGTCAGGTTTCACTTAGGTTTAGCCCTCGATTTGCTGGATCGCTCGCTGTCGCGTTAAATACCAACAAATCTAAGCATAGGCCGTCAGTTCGGTCCGAACACGACTTGTTTGGTCCGAATAGGGGCTGGTATGTTGAGTTATGACCATACAACTTGAGTTTTAACTTTATGAAGGGCTCAGATCGGCTATAGCTACATTACCTAATCCTCAACTGTCGTCTTTTGGACTAGAAATTAGTACAGGTCTCTACTTTGCCCACATAGACCAATTAAACCTAAACTTTCGTGTCGGTATTTTAATTAACCTATGTCTAAATTATTGGTTTTCTTAGGGATATCTAAGTTGCCTTTCAGCCAACTTAGAAGCTACACCTTTCAGTGCAAGCTAGCCTCCTCTTTCGAATCTTCAACTTATCCCATGCACTTTATTTAACTCTAGTTGATCAACCTAACTTTGTAACTTAACTAAATGTGGCCATTCATTTAGAAGTAAATCAGATCAAGCAATTAAATCAAACAAGCATAACAATACTACTCAATAAATAGATCAACAAGCCAAAGTATCAAGTCAAAACATATCATAACATCAAACTAAACCTAAACTACATCCATACCCTAAGACATAGTAAATCTAAGCTATCATGCTAACAAGACAAACAACAAATGCAAATAAAGAAGATACAAACTCCATTCGATCAAATATCAAGAGAAAGGAAGAAATAAACCAAGTATCGCCTAAAACTCGAAATACCGAACGTCCAGAGCCGTGGTTGGATTGAAACTACTGCCGTCGCATCTAGAATCGCTCCAAAGTCGCTGCCATGGTCGTGCTATGCCGCGGGAGGTGGAATCCCACGCCTTTCGGCGTGAGAACGGTGGTGAAAAGGTGCCAAAACGTGGTGGAAAGAAGAGTTTCGTGGTTGGTGGCTTCCCCTTCATCCAAGGCAGTATGAGACACTTTTTAGAAGGTCCTAGGTTGCTTGGAAGAGAGGTTAGGGCATCCAGGTCGCCAAATCTTGCCAAAATATCACTTTCCTTCATTGAAAACTTGCCAAAACGACTAATTCAGCTCTCAGTTCGGGTCAAACTGATCTTGTTCGGGTCAAATAGGTTCAGTTCGGACCAAAATGGCTCAGTTCGGACCGAACTGGATCACTTCGGGTCGAACTGGAGCACTTCGGGTCGAACTGAATCTGTTCGGGTCGAACCGAGACTCAAGCATTGAGCAGCGATAGTGTTTCAATCATAATTTCTTCATCCGGACTCCGATTGAGGTGATTCAAAAACCGTTGGAAAGCTTAGGATGAGCTCTACAATTCTATTGCTTCTATTTAGCCTTTTTCTTCTCCTAAATCCACCATTTCATTGAATAATTGTGCGTGATCCACCGAATTCCTGCAATTCAATATAAAAACCACAACAGTATCCAATTCTAGACAAATATAGCACAAAGCACAATGAATGTAGGGGTTTGAGCTACCATTTAAGTGTAAAGTTCGGCCAAAATGCACATATAAATATAAGATATCAGACATGAACAACATTTAGTATTTTATAGTGGTATTTTTTATATAATATCCGAATTGTATTTTTTTATCTTGTATGGTAACTTTTGTTTATAATGTCCTAAAGTTCACAAAATATTATATAGACGAATCACGCAATGCGCAAGACTCGCACTAGGATATATATGCTACAAATAATTATTCAACCAAATATTTCATTCTATTCTATATTGGGGAGGAATGAAGAAGACGATTAGTCAGAAGCAAATGCTACTTGGATCCTTATGCAATTTTTTTAAAATCGTTATGCAATTCAAATCAAATACGACATGTTCAACTGGATTTTTCAAATTTTTGAGATGGTCCCTAACTTGTGGTTTTTTTTTTAATTACAAACAAGTGCATATCTTGTAATTTTTTTTTTCTGAGGTGGGTCCAACTTACACATAGCTTCGCCCCTGGCTCTTACCATTGCATAATTGCGACAATGATGCATAAGCAAAAAAGAATATTGCTCCATTCAGCAAGGATCTCGCAAAATATACAAATAGCCTCACTGTTCTTTTTTTTTTTTCTTTTTCCCTATCGCTAAGACATTACACAACTTTCAATTGCTTGTAAATTGCTCAAAAAATTACATACTTTACAAAAGCATATTCATCTTTAACATATACCGAACGTTGAGCACCAAGATGATAGTTCTAAAAATGGGACCTACACAGAAGCTAACAGAGAAGGAAAAATGGACTGAAGTTTATGTTTTCAGGGGGGGGGGGAAAGAAAAACAAAAAGAAAAAAAGTATACATCATGTGCAATACCTGTTACGGTGTTTGATAGCTGCACAATTCCAAATAAAAAGAAAAAGTTCTTAACTGAATTGATAACAATGACAAAACCACAGCATATTTTATGCAAAGGAAAGAAAGGTAATGGAGAAAATAATTACCTGCACAAAATGGTATTTGGAAGCACGGACCCTTGATTTTCATGAATAACATTTTGTCCAAGAATAAAAAAATTCTTCATCAAAACATTTGATTAAACAGCCATGACATCTTATTGCCCGACCTTGGCACCAAATTTCTCGGCCAAGAATTCATCTAGAAGCCCATAATTTGGCACTCCGTCACCACTGAAATTCTCAGCTGGAAGCTTTCGGATACAAGCAAGAATATGTTGAGCATCCCGACAGAGCCTGAATGCAATACAAACAATAGCAACAAAAATAGTATAAGAGAAGTTAAATTATTTAAGAGTCGAATTGCCATATGATTAGCTGTGGCTAATTTACTTGAAGTTGTCATTCCATGAGAGTTCGCCCACTGTTACTTTCCTCTAAAATAAGGCTTCCTTTTACTAAAGTCAATTTAAGTTTGAGGACATACCTATTGTTGGCTTGAGGGGTCTTCAACTCCAGCTTCGAAAATACATCAGTGATATTTGTATGGAAAATTTGAACCACTTGCCTGGAAAATAGAAAAACCAGAAAAAAGAAAATTACAAATACTGCCAATTCAGATTTTTCACAACTGTTAGATGAGACTTCACAAATAGGTTCGGATGAAATTCACCTGAAAATTGCTTGAACATCAGCCTCAAGCAGATTTTGAGATAGAATGCGATGAAGAAAAGTAACTTCCTGCAAGTCAAAAACATTGCATGCTAAGCCTTAATCTGATGGAAAAGATGTACGAATTTATGGAGGAGAATATGTTATACCACAGGGAAAAGGAGAACATAGATGGGACTATTACCTTGCTCACTGATTTGGCGAATGAACTGGGTTGTAAATCAGCATCCTCTTTATTCCAATCCTCCACAATTTGAGGCAGCTTACGTAGATTTGCAAGCAATCTCTCTCTCATTATTTGAACAAGCTTATTGTTAATTTCATCCCTGTGCACTTTGTAATCCTGCAGAATATCGCCATAATATTTTTTTTTACTTACTCCATGACCAAAGGAAAAGGGACTAAAAATAGGAACACAAGTATAAGAGCCCTTAAATGTAAACTAATTCTATTCCCAATATCTACAAAACTGAAACATGGTAAAGTTGTAACATTTCATTTTTTCAAGAAGTTAGACAGAGCCCAAAATTAGGCATCGTATCATAAAGATATTCTCTGATGCTAACATGAACAGCATTTGACCTTTCAGGTGAACTCATACCTGAGAAACTCTATCAAATTCTTGGGTCAAAAGCAGCTTGCGTGCTTCTGGAGTTTTCAGGAAAAGAACTCTTCTGATATCTATATAACATGCAGTGTTGATTTAGATATCAAATTAGGAAACACAGATAAAGCTATATTTGAGTCAACACCAAGCACCAAACCTGGAATTATGGCGAATATAAAACTAATAATCTGACTTGCAAGAGCCAAGTGCTTAGATGTGATGGATTTCAGACCTGAAACCTGAAAAATAGAAGTTCATAATTCATTGTGTAGAATATAAATGAAATTTGAAACACTCATTGAAGTTGATAGCCCATAAGATTACTTGTTTCTTTTTTGGATACATAACTGGCCAAGCCTTAATAAACACTTATTCTTTCCTAAACCTCAGTTAAGCAACTATGATTTGACAAACAGGATAACACCTGGGCAGCAACCAAAAAATACAAGTCAAGTATTACCTGCATGGCACCTGCGCCGAGCACAAGTTGACATGTGCGGCTGTTGAAAAGTTTCAGTAATTCTACCACACGATGGACTACCTCTGATGACAGTGTTGGCAAACATTTACTGATGTCAACATACTCAGACAACATCTTTAGCAGTATTAATCCGCTGTAATTCAAAACAATGAAAATGAAAGAATTACACATAGAATGCATTGTACAGCTTAGTTAATTGAACCAAAGCATCATTGCACTGTTTTAGCTTGTACACTTGAAAACATATAGGGTGTGTTTGGATGGTTAGGGAATAGGGAATAAGAATAAGAAATTTCGGTTTGCGTGCTTATTCTTATTTTTGTGCAACCCAAACAACACAAGAATAAGGAATAAGAGCCCTTATTCCTATACTAACAAAACCATGGTATAAGAATAAGGAATAAGGATAAGCACGCAAACCGAAATTTCTTATTCTTATTCTCTATTCCCGGCTTATTCCGTTACATCCAAACACACCCATAATTGATGCTTAATGGGGTAAAAAGATCAGCAAAAAGGTTCAGATATCACAGCCATTAATACACACTAACAATGAGGTCAGTTGAAACATCTCAAATTTTAAATGGAAACTGCACGAACTTGTTTTCTGCCTATGTTAGAGCATTGTGATGGTGAGCTTACATAGGCACAAACAAACAAGTATGTTTTGTACAGCCATGTCTAACAGCTTCTACATAAGTGACCAGAAGAAGAAAAGAAAATCACAATGTAAAGATGACTGACCAATTTAACATATTGTATCTAACACCTCCATGCACAATGTACTGTGGAGTAGACCTAGCATTATTCTCCTCAGACCGAACAGGACCAGTTGTTTCACTTTTCTTGTCCTCCCTTGACCCCTGCTCATCCTTACCATTCTCTTTGCTGGGAGAAACATCAGATTCCGCTGATTTAGAAACACTATTGTCAGATTCAACAATCTCTATGCTATTTTCTACTGAACTTGTTGAAGAAAGAGAGTTAACAATTGCTTGAAACTCTTCTGGCACATCCACTGCCACCCAGGTTTCTTGATCCAGCACCGCCTTAATTTTAGTCATCTTTAAAAAAAAAAAAGAATGCAATAAGGAATATAAAACAGTACAAAAGTCTACAGTACAAGCAGCAGTTGGCTAACCTTGGATTCATGCTGGACATCAACAAAGGATTTTGATTGAGATTGCAGGACTCCACGGATGCTATAACCTAACCTCCCTCCAATCTGACAACCAAAATTGAAAAACAATGAAAAGAAAAAAAAAAGTGAGAGTGAAAGGCTGAAAGCTATCAGTTACAGAAAACTGATGTTGTAAATACTATGCAACGATCTTATTTATTAGATTCAAGGGTTACCTTTTCAGTTACAGAAATGAAATCCTGAGTGATGTTGTAAATACTGAGGAATTCTTGAAGCCTGAGCTTGGGGTGAAGTAAAGCACGAACTCCAAGGAGCTTGGCCCACCGCCCATGAGCAGCTTCACAGGCTGCGGAAACTGCCTCTGTGTTTTCACTCAACACGTCAGCTCTGTACATATTTAACCATTGTCAGGATATTCAATGAAAATCATAGAGTGGCACTCAGATTGATACCCACTACATTGTTCAGGTAGAGTTCAAGTAATCTTTTATCTTCATTGTTTTTCTTCATTCCTTTAGTTAAGCTGTTTCAGCTGTAGCAGTGCTAAAGCAGTTTTAGCATGTTTCAAATGTCTAGACCAAAACACTGTGCTCTTTAGCACATTTTGACAATAAAGCAGACTTTAGAAGACTGATATAACACTTTAAGTTTAGCGGAGAACCATGTTAATCTTGATTGCACAATAATCAAGCAACTTTGGCTCATTAGGTTTATACAAACTGCTATATGGAATACATTTTTTCCTCCAGTAATCAAGCTTGAAAATAATTGACTCGACAAGAGAAGTAGGAAGAGAAATTGTTAACAAATTCAAGAAGTATTACCTGAAGTTCTTAGCTGAAGGACTAGTGTTGTCGTCAACCTTTCCTTGTATTATTAGCTTTGTAGAGTTCTTTGCAAGAGAGTAAGAGTTTTGCGAAAGGATATTTTTTGAACCATCCTCATTTGTCTCTGGGGTTGTGGGCCCAATATTAATGTTCAACATACCACACTCGACCACCCTTTTAACCTCAGCAGCTTGTGTCAAATATACCTATAGTCACTAAAGAAAATTATAAACTGGTGCACAAAAGGTAGATTCTACTGTGGTGTGTGTTTTTATTGAGAATACTAACTACAATTTTTTTTTTAAAAAAAACCCTTATAATAGGTTTATTATGTATACCATGAACAGACCTGTACAATCTTAAATATAGCAGTTAGAAGTCTAACAAAGCTTTCGGAGGAGAGATTTTTCAATTTGCTCGCCAGGGATTGGCTGCCAGCTGTCAGTCATGAAAACTGGATGTTAATAGAACTTTCAGAGATATTAATCATAAAGCAAGTCACAGAATAGTTCTAGAGTATCACATTTCTTGTTTTAGGTCCCAAAAATTTCAACATCCCTATTTGGTCAGTTCATACTTTAATTTGTCATGCCATTGTTCTTAACGCTAAAACTTCACTAAATCTCTTAGCCAGCTCTAATGCAGAAATATATAATATATAACCTTTTGGCCAGAAAATGTCACCAACAATTGAATCATTTCATTCATGAAGGAGCTGTTGAGAAATGGAACATGCCATTAGGGAACAAAATGGAAATATTGCCTCATTAAAATCCAAGATGGAATTGGCAATTAGTAAAGGACAATTTGTCTAACATATCAATTATTGATTGGATTATAGGCTAATGAATAGCAAAGAAAGGAAGTACCTTCAGAATCAATTGTTCTCTCTCCACCTTCTAGATCAGATTCAGAACGTGCCACCAAAATGGGAAGCAACTCGGCCACTGTTGTTTTAATAGCAGCAGTCATTAGTGTAATAAGTGTTTCGCGATATTTTCTTAACATAGCCGGAAGTTTAGCCTGAAAGTTAAGAAATTTCTCTAAAAATTAATCCAGATATGGAAACATAAAAGGTAATACTTGCTAAGCAATACATTAACATATGCCATACTATATGTATGATGGTCAGGTTTCACAGCACCATGCTATGATACTGATTTATAATAGCTCAAAACAGTTGAGTACATTCCATTTCTCTATTTTCCTTTTTCCCCTTTTCAATTGGTATATTACGGAGCTTTTATAGCATCAAAGTTAGCTGGCATCATCAAATTTGGAAAAGGACAACTGAGCAACACAAGTAGCATTAATATATGCAAATTGGGTACAGGGTTGTTCAGGACAGACTAAGTGCACAGCATTGATATATGAAAACTCGGTAATGGGTTTGTTGTTCAGGACAGGTAAAATGCATGGAACAGCAGTACTAGTCTCAATAGTCCCCGTACTTTAAACCGTATGTCCTATTATTGTAAGTACAGATACTCAAAAGCTAAATAGTACAATACTCAACTGTTCTGGATGAACAATATATGAGTGGAAGAAGGCGCGCTTCCAGGTCAAAATTTTCTGCTCCTAGATTTGCCTGTAAATAATAGGAAAAAAGTTATAGGCTCATAACTATAGGCATGGTGCATTACATTTTTTTATCTTTTGAAGAGGGAAGAGAAAACTTCAAAACAAGTTAATATTAGAAACATACTTCATTATCTATCCCATTCAGAAGACTGAAGTCCTTCCTTTTGGCGTGCAATAAAACCATCTCTTCTACAGCTTTGGCATCAGGAACAGCATTACGTACAAACTCTGCTTCCAGAATGCTACAAGAATGAATATTTTTAAGGTAAAAAGCAACCACAGAAAGTTTGGGGATACGCAACCTTGTGAAATTAGGTTTTTTTTTATCAATATATTAATCAGACAAGCTTTTCTTTTGCAATTGTGGCTATTTTAAATGTCCATACACATTTGCATACTCAAAACTCTCAAAGAAAATGGCAAATAATACATTCTTTAAACCAAGGATTAATCGCACAATTACTTCAATCACATTATAATCTATTTCAATATTTAATCTCGATTAGAAATAAGAGAAAACAACAGGCAAGATAGATTTACCTATCAACTGATGCCAGTGATGTAGCTAATTGATCCCTAATGTGCCGGAAACAGTGAAGACCTGCTAACTCATCCGTATCCTGCACAAAGTGCACAACATATTTGGATGGAGAGAGAGAGAGAGAAAAGAGAGTGCACTCATGGCTTTATTAAAGCCACCATATGTAACATTTTGTATGCATAGTATTCTGAAGCTCCAAAAAGTATACTATGAACCCGATTTTGTACAAAGCTACTCAGGGGAACTAATTTTAAATTCTGGTACCAGCATTAATCACTACCACTTTCCTTACTGAGTTGCTAAAAAAATGTGGAACAAGAACTTACCAGCAAATGCTGCAGATCATCAATGACATCAAGAGCTGCAACACAATCCGCTTGGGCTACAAGCTGCAAATGCAACACAATTATTAGATAATGATGATGACAGATTTGTGTCTCATCAAATTTCCAATGATGTACATCGCTTACCCAATGGGGAAGCCAGAAACGTTATTATGTATGATTTCAAGTAGACAAATTAATCAAACAAAAACTTATCCATATTATTTCCTTCTGCTATAGTTACTGAATATTGAGTATTATATAAAGTAAATATAAATAAGGTTACCAATTTAAGGTCAGAGAGCTCCTTGCTGACGCAGAGAATAACAGTAAGCTTTTGCTGAAGTGCAACCAAATTGCCTCTTGTATCATTCAATTCCTGAACCTGACGAGCAGACCCCACCAGATCTCCTGTCAGAGCTCGGATCGTCTCCTTGAGAGCCCTGATACTTCCACACGCCTCCACAATTTCCCCATCCAAGCCTTGCAACCTCCCTTGCGCCTCATAGAAGCTCTCGGATCTCAATGCAATCTCTCTAACCAATCCCACTTCGACTACGTCAAGGTACTGCGTCAGCCTCTCTTGAAGCGAAAGGTTCTCGTCGGGATCAGGCGAGAAAGGACACGCGGCGTGGAAAGTAGCTCCGTCTTCCAATTGGAAATCCTCTTTGAAAAAAAGCGAAGGGACTTCACGAAGACAAGCTAGCAAGGCTTCGCCAGGTCGAAGAGAGGGGTCGGAGTGGGACGATTGTGAGCTACTGGAGTGGTTGATGATGTGCTCGAAGCGGGAGAAGGTGTCGGAGACGGAGGCGAGGTACGAGGAGAAATCGGAGAGGGAGACATTGGGGAGGGGGGTAGAAGGAGAGGAGGATGGGTCGGGGAGGGAAGGGGAGGAGGAGGAAGAGGGGTTGAAGAAGAAGAGGGAGGGCCAGGTGGAGGAGGCGGAGTAGGAGTGGGGGTTGTTGAGGATGGAGGAGATGGAGGAGCTAGTGGTGAGAGAGGAAGAGGAGAAGGATGGAGAAGGGGAGTCGACGGAGGACGCGGTGGAGATGGTGCGAACGAGAGGCTTCAGCGGCGGCGCTTCCATTGGAGTTGTTAGTGTTGAAACGCCATCATGATGAGAGATCGATCTGGGAAAGAGGAAAGAGAAGCTTTGTTTGAGTGAAGGTTTGTTTAGTCCAGATCAGATCTGACAAGAGAGAGAGAAGAGAGTTGAGAGGAGGAAGCTGGAAAGGAGGGAGAAAGAAAGAGTGTCTTTTTTTTTTTTTTTGGTTTATTACGTTATTATTATGCTCTTTACTTAATTGGTAGTGTTTTATTTAATTATTATTTTAAGATGCATATTATTTAGGACCATGGTCCGTTTTGATGATGCGGTTGCGGATGGGGTTGGTAAGTTTTTTTTTTATTTTCTCTTCCTTCTCCACATATTAATTTGACAAATTAATTAAATTATTATAATAATAATAATAAATAATATTTACTACTTTTAAAACCCAGATCCGATATAGAGACTAAACAAAGAAGATTTGAACTATTTAAGTATAACAATAAATTTATGTAACCTCTCCATCAATAACTGACTACTATAATTGCAAGTAGCATGATGAACGGTGAATCAAGTTTCTAAAAAATTGAATATTGTTTAATGCATCAATCACTGTATATTTCAGACTACTAAAATTTCAACAGAAAAAAAGTGGAGTATATATATCAAATTTCATCAGTTTTAAAATTACACATCTCTTGATTATTTTGACGGGTAATATGCAATTTTGCCACTACATCCATTGAATAATTATATTTAGATTTAATTACCCAGCTACACCTTATATATCCTTAAGATTTTGTTCTAATCAGATCCTTATATACATCAACTGAAATGTGAGGTCTGCTTGGATTGAATCAACCTGTTAGGGATAATCTTGCCAAACAAATGTTTTTAATGGACTAAATTCAGAGATAAAAGGATCAAAAGTTCAAAACCCAACCCAGCAATTGGTCAAAGTTCATAACTCAGTCTCAACCTCTCAACCTAGATGAAGTCAGATTTGAGCAAAATACAATGGCGCATGCCAATACCAGTCTTAAGTGCCAAACATGCAACTAGGATAAAAATACAACTCCAGTCAAATAATCTCAATTAACTATAGCACCATGAAATAATAAAAGAAAACGTGAATCCGAAAAAACCATAAAATAAGATTAACTCCAAACTTAAAAATAAATACAATTATCTTCTGTTAAACAAATTACATTAGCTCTCGACTCAAACATCCTTGAGAATGTTGGTTTGTTAATCTCTTGTATTCCAAAAAGCACTAACTGTTACAATCTCGTCATCTATCTACAGTTATGTTCATTTGACTAATCTAACATTATGCTCCTCAAAATGTCATCTTTACAACTCAAAATGTCACAGAAGCGCAGGTAACTTTTAGTCGAGGTACAAGATAAAGAGTCAACTAAGCTGTTGAGCTTTTGTTGAACCAACACAAATCACATTTTAGGATGCATCGTTTTACATTGAAGCAAAGCAGCAAAAGCAAGATAATTCGATAACCAATTGCCATTACCAATAAAATCAAAAGATGAAACCACTTGTAGTTTTCAGAAGCAGAGATATCATAAGAGCCGCGTACCGCCATTACACCTGGTATGGACCTTATTTCACCGACTGCAAAAGATGTACCCACATACTCATTCTCTAGAAGGCCCTGTCAATTTCATAAAAAAAATAAATCCAAAGATTGCATATTCATCAATACTAAGCATGTAAACTACCTACAGAGCTAACATTCTTGGAAAATATAAAGATATATCGTCACTGAGGAGGGTTCTAGTGCCCACATTTTGCATGCCCCCAAACTCACTTTATTTTTTATTTTTTTAAAAATTAAAGTCCAAACGTCGAATCCAAACCGTTGATCTTGTTCAATTTAACAAGCGATGTGTTTTTATATATATTTATAAATTTTCGAGTTCATTTGATGCTTAATCAAGAAGCAAAAATATGAACGTATTAAAATTAATCTATCATACAACAAGATTCGTTCATTATTCAATCACTTGATCAAGTATCAAATAAACTCGAAAATTTATAAAATTTATATGAAAACGCATCGCTTGTTAAATTGAACAAAATCAACGGTTTGGATTCAACATTTGAACTTTTAATTTTTTTAAAAATAACAATAAAGTGAGTTTGGAGGCATATAAAAGGTGGGCACTTGAACCTTCCTCATCTTCAATTAATGGACTACCATGTTTCAGTATTTGAAATAAAAAAAAAAATCAACATTTCTCATGATTGCAGCCAACACCCAGCATCTTTTTGTTTATTTTCAAAGAACACCCTGTCATATTGCTGCAATGAAACCACTATTTTCTTCCTATCGACTAGAGTAAACCAAGTTGAAGTTTTCTCAACCAATTCGCAGATCTTTACTGCTAGGTTCCAAGGTTTAATGAATGGGTTGTGATGTAGTTTTTCCAAGGTTTAATGAATGGGTTTTAGTCACTAGCTTGACTAAAATTATGCTCATGGTGCTAATTGAAAACTCATTAAAAGATATTTTATTGTTGGCTTTGCAATTGGAAGAAAGGCTGGGGATATCTACAAACAATTCTAAAGAGCTCAACTGATCTGTAGGATTCAAAAAACCTAAATAAGTAAGAGCAGAACCAAATGGGATTGCTAGTGTGATTCGACAAACCTTAAATAAGAAAGAGCAGAACCAAAAGACATACTACTGTGAGATATGAATGACAACAGAGGTTTCTACAAATACACCTACCTGAATACAGTAAGTGTGGAATGCAAGATAAGATAATGGATACTTCCAAAGTTGTGGCAAAGCATCATGTATTCTGAAATATCCTGCCACCAGCATCATAATTACCTACAAAGAACAAAACGATGACACTAACCTACAAAAATACCTACATAATATTGAAACAGGAATTGAATCTTCAACACTTACATTTAAGAAGATTAGTGTCATTGTGCACTTGAATGTGTCAAGCCATACGTAAGCCACGACCATCATGAGCGACTCATTTGCCAAAAGGCACATGAATATGTTAAGAACAAAGTACATTAACAGGCTAAATTCATCTTTCAGCCCGACTAGGAAGTAAAATATCAATGTAGAAGAAATGGAGATCAGGAATAGGAAAGGGATGCTAGAAAAGAGGTTTGCTAGTAGGTATACAAGTGCACCCGTATGTTGGTTTGCTTCTTCATGCATGTGTAACTGCTAGTAAGAACATCGAATGAACAAAAACAGCACGTAAGAAAAAGAGAACAGAAATAGAAAAGGGATCATAGATGACTAGATGACAATAAAAGAAGTGCAATTCAAGCAAGAATTATTGGAGAGAATATCAATGATTCTTAGATTTCTGTATAAGTTTAGGTCTCGTTAATCTTTGAACTTGGGCCTTGTTAAATTCAGCCAGGCTACAGATGTTGTGTATGCTGTTATGTACTTTTAAAGTAAACTGTCTATGTTATGTTTGCCTGATTAATAAAAGCAAGTAAGAAAGATAAAGCACCTTGAGTTCATCTATATGAGCAGGTAATCCAGAAACACTTAATAGCATCATAAATGACACAAAGGAGAATATAGCTGATACTCTGACCTGGATAGAGAAATATATGTAATTATTTGAATCAGCTTCTTACTTTATTCAAGTCATATGCGACAAAGTGTACGAGCACTTACGGTTACAGATGAAAGAGAATGGCCGAGGTTGGTAAAAATGGTACCAATGGACAGAGTGAGGACTAAATATAACATCAGCCTCATCCAAAAGTAATTCCATTTTCGAGACATAACAAGAATTGACCGCCATGTCAGCACAGCAATTCTGGTGGAAAAACCAGCTCGGCCTTTACTCTTGAGCCGAGGTCCCTCCTGCCATATGCAATATGGCAAGTTAGATTAAGTTTTTGTAATTAAATCAGATATTTCCATGTGTGCAAGAAACATTTTCAAATTACACTAGTCACCTAGCAATTTCCTTGGCTATACGCAAATAACACCAAAACAATATTAAATGCATGATTAAGTTTTTCATGAAAAACTTACTCAAGTATATCACTTATATAAGAAACTAATACTCATTGCTTGACATGTTTGTTTATTTAGATTTAGTTCTACAGGCTTACAGAGTAACCAAGGGTTCCTGGAGGTAGAGGGGAAATCACAATTTAGTCAAATAAAGACTTTCTGACACACCAAAAATTGTAACAAAAAAGATAATATAAGGACCTTTTCAATTAGTCTCCCAATCATGGATTCAACAGCAGCCGAATCGGCTGATGACTTATATGTGGCTTCAAGGGTTCTAATCGCCACTGCTGTATCCATATTTACTGATGAGAAGTCTCCGTGATCATCCTGTTAAATGATACTGGTCAAACCTTAAGACAATACGTGAGGAAAAAATATGCAAAGAAAGAAAAAAAAAATTCGAGCAGGCAGAAAAAAATTGGACTCTTATGAAGCATCCAAGCTATATATTTCTTAAGTAATGAACCTTTAGTTGAATTATAACTACACCTGCATTGTCCAAAGTTTGTTTTCAAATTTAAAAATATATTCAAAACCAACAGGTTAAGACTTCAATAACACAGTACCAAACCAGTACATTTGTTAACCCATCAAGACTGAATATTTTGGTGCTGAGTTCCAGGACAATTAAATATTTCACAACAAGCTTTACAATGTTTCTTATACCTGCAAGGTCTTGCACATTGCTATAATTCTATCAAAATCGGTATTGATTGCACGTAGAAAGTGGTCAGAAGGGCTCTGCATGATTGGGCAGGGAAAGCCTGAATTTGAAAAATGCTACAAAACAAAACAAAAGATGGTTTAACTATCATCATGGATAGTGCACATTTGTAAAGTAAAGATGTTTGATATCAATTTACATACCTGTAAACAAGCCAAGGTCTCTCCAAAGAATAGTGTGTTGCCATTTGAGAGCAAGCATATTCTATCAAAAAGACCAAACACCTCTGTGCTACTCTGATACATTGTGAAAACAATCGTGCATCCTGTACTTGCAATTTTCTTCAATGTGACCATTAAAAGTAGGGCTGAGACACTGAAATTAAAGACGTTTGTCACCTCAATATTCAACTATTTATTTATTTATTTATTTATTTATTTATTTCCTTATCAATGTACTAATAGTGGAACTTGGATAATGCACAATTGGCATCATGCCAGATCCCCTTATCTTGCAATTTTTTTTTTGTTTTTTTTTTAGTCATTGCGATCTGGGTTAAAGATTGATCCTTTACTAACAACTTTCCTTCTGTTTGACAAAAATGGAAGAAGCCAAACCTATCTAGAAGGTAGAGTGGCTCATCAATGAACAATGCATGAGGCCGCATCACCAATTCCCTTGCAATGCTGACTCGCCTCCTCTCGCCATATGGCAGGCCAGTCATGTAGCAGTGCCCACCTATCAATTTGTCAGCATAGTCACCCAAAGACATGGCTTGGATTGCTTCTTCCACTGCAGACTTCTTCTCTGCAAAGAAACCTGGGAGCTGGAGCAATGCAGCATAATACAGCATTTCTCGAACTGTCAGGCAGTCCACAAGCACATCCTCACGGTCAACATAACCCTGCATTGGTAATTGATTAAAAGAGTTTTTTGCAACTTACATATTCTAATCCAGAGTCGGTACTGTGGTTCCCAACATTATGTACTCGTGTTGAAAGCACAATCCACAGTTTCAAAGAATAAAAACCAAATACTTTTGTGTTACACCCAATCAGTTGGTTAATGTGTCGGAAAAAAAAAAAACAAATGTGCATGTCAATATTGACAATTGTGTGCAGAATACAAGGAGCTCATTTGATTCTGAAACACACAAGTGAACTAAATAAAATAAATTATTTCTACTAAAATATAAAGAACCCTATTAATACAATTATTAATTTTTTTTAAAATATTGGTCAGAAAAACACTCTTGCGCTTATGACTAGTACTAGACATTTTTTATTTGCAGATTAAAGTCTGATCTTAACTTATTGTTAAGGAATACTGATCAAGTAAATATGGACAAAAGCTTGCCCGGAATATATGGGGCTCTTTTGTCTCTGAAGCACACAAATTAACTAAGCAAATTATGTCTTCATACTTAAATAAAAGAAATGTAAAAACAAATTATTAGATTCATTGAAAAAAAAAAGACAGAAAACATGCTTGTGCTTGCAATTTACTTTGATTTGCAGAAAATATCTGATCTTAACTTAAAAGTGATGGAAAGAGGATTTTATAAAGCACATTATAATTTAAGCAAAAAAAAAACAAAATGCCAGCCTCTTACTTCAGCCCCAATAAGCACATTATTTTCCTTCAGACCCAATTGAGCAAAAAAATAAAATGCCGGCCTCTTACATATTATTTTACATAAGCTGTTCTCAAGTGAATTGCATGGAAACATATGATGCAATACAGTAGACAATTTTCAATAATTAATATAATTAACAGACACAGGCATTGAAAATGAAGTATATAAACCTAATTTTGCCACTCATAATAAGGTGTGAATATTAACACAACGAAAATAAAAAAGAATGAAATCCAGCTGTTGCCTTGAGAGATCCAACACCCTAGCCCATTAAGGGTTAAAGTTGATACTTTGAGATTACCCAGGCCAACGGAGACATTATGTTAATTGATGCTTTGAGAATTACCAGACCAAGGGAGACATTATATTAGTTGATGCTTTGAGAATTACCCAGATCGCTCCCCCTCTTTACCCCTTATCACCTATCTTTGGTTAAAGGTCTCGAAAACTGATTATTATTGCTTGCAAATATCATTGGATGCCAGTTCAAGCATGAGAAATATTGGGTGCTTATGCATAATAACACCATTAATGTAGCTTGAAATGAAATCTTTTATGTATACAATCTGAGTATATGAGTAAGAGTACAAAACGTGAAAACGTACATAAGAACCATAAGGCATTTGAGACTTTGTGCCATTTATGAAGACCTCTCCATATAATCTCGCAGAGTGAGGCAATCTCCCTGCCAAATATAGGAGACGGGAATTAAGAAAAACATGAAAATTAAACATAAGAGCATACTTATAGTGGACAAAGGATTACTCCAGACATTGGATGTACTATTCTATGTAGTCAAAGTCAATATTACAGAAAAGTGAATCCATATGGTCCATACAGAACCTTTTACCAGTTATAAATGCTATAGCAATCATTAAGGCACCACTGTAACTGGGACAGATATCTTATTTATTATTTACCTGCAAGAGCCCTGAGAAGCATAGACTTTCCAGATCGAGCCGGTCCCATAATAACAGTAAGTGTCCCAGGCAAAGCATACCCAGTGGAGTTCTTTACTACTCTTTCAGAATACCTCCTCTTCTCCCTAATAGTCACAGACAAATCCCTCCACACAATAGAGGCCCCCGCAATCCTTCTAGAAGCTTCAGAAAGCCCTGGTGTGGGAGAGGCACCAGAGGCTGACACACTATTGACCTTAGACAAAGAAGGGGAGATGGTGGTGGTCCCCACATGAATTGACTCGGCTGCCAGCTCGTCAGCATTCACATCTATTTCTGTGTCATCACCCCACTCAGGAGAATCCTCAAAGGAGATAGGTCGACGAAGCATCGCGGGACCCGGCTTGCGGAGGTAGTAGAAGTTACTACCGCGAGGTGGCCGGGCAGCTGTCGGGCTGCTAGCGGAGGAGGAAGAGGAGCGGTAGTGGTCCGACTGGGATGGCGTGTCTTCCATTTTTGTTTACTATGTTTCCCTCCCTAAAATACTGAAAGCAGTGAACTTTTTAATAAATTATAGTAAATGCAGCACCAGTATACATTATACAGTGTACAGTGTGAAATGAGGTAAAGAGGTTTTGAATTTAACTAAGGAAATAGAACGGATATTACATCTTTAATGCTTTAAAAAAAAATGGCAACTAAAAATAGGTCAGAGAAAGAGAAAAATGGAAACCCACAACCACAAAAGCGACTATAAGGTGGCATTTCCTTAACATTGAGCTTGTGCTCTCAAAATTGAAAACCGCGAAAAACCAAGTACTTAGGAACAAACCAAGAGAAGAAATGAACAGAGGAAAACCTGCTTGGACTTGCTCAGATCTTCAAAGTACGATTTCTCTAGAAGCCAGTGTGGGAAATTTACACTTTACAGATAGGTTTAGATTAAGGAAGGGAATGTGAAGGGATGCGCCGTATTGTGAAAAGAGAATGAGTAATGGAGAAGAGAAAGAGGAGGAATGGGGGTCCTACTGAGAGAAGAGAATCGGCGCTTTGCCTCGCGAGAAGTGCAAACGGGGCTTGACTGATGTCAGTGAGCTCAGTGTCTCAGTGCGTGTGAAAGCAATTGTGTTATGATTTGTGGGGTTTTTGCATATTCTACCCAGATTTTGTGAGAATTTACATATGCAAATACAGGAGACGAGAGTGTTTGAAATAATAAAGTTGCAAGTAAATATATTAAAATGTGATAGTAAATAAGTGGAGGAAGTTATATTGAATAAATGGATAAATTGTTTTTTCCTGGTAATATATTTATAAATGAAATAGTAAAGGTGAAATTAAAAGTGTCATAAGTTAAGATGATAGTCTAGAATTATCGGATTAGGTGAGGCCCCTTCAGCATTAATAGAATTTGAAGTTCTTGTGAAAGTCATCCGAAGGAAATGTACATCTTTCAAGCAATTTATAGTGAAAGTGATTCGAACCCTTCGATATCTTTTTTATATCTTGTCCATATTAAAATACGATTAGAAACCAAACGCTATATTATTTTTATATTTTAAAAACTTTTGATCTAAATAGCTCCAACTATGTTTAATAATAAAAATATTGACAAATAAATAAAATTTGATTTCTAACAAGATTGTTATATATAGATCTCATTATTTTTAATATTGATAAATAAATAAAATTTGGCTTATTGAGTAAGCACTGCGCTTTAACACTAATCATCGACGTGAAATTAATTAATTATTGTAAGGGTAGATCTTACGAGACCCATATTTATTTAATACATATAAATCTAAATTTATTTCTAATAAATAAATTTCAATTTTTTTAAATTTTCGATGAAAAATAATTATTCTTTCACGCCGTCGAAAAAACAAAAAAGGGAACCGCCCAAAACATATGGGTCCTAGCTTGGGACAAAAAGCATTTTTGATGTTTTCCATCTGGGACCGTGGAAATTAAAAACGGCTTTGGTTTTTCCTTTTATTTTTTTTTTAAGAAACGAATTCCATTTTCCTGCTTTCTAAAAATGCCCACTCTAGTATCTTGTAATTTTGGTTCTAATGTAAATCATGTAATGGCGAGGAACATAAGGACAAGAACTGTAGCCTGTAGGCGTGGCGGGCACTTCGTGGATTGGTTTTACTGTTTTAGTCTTTTACCATGATTTTCGATAATTAAGCACTCTCTCTACTCCTTGAAACATCAAGGTGCGTTGATTTCTAAATTAGGCCGCGATATTTAAAAATTTTGTGATTATTAATACTGAATTATTGTTTTATTTAGTTTATATTTTATTAACGAGTAGGGTTCTAATGCCTCACGTTGCCATACCTTGTTTTCAAAATTTATATTTCAAAATAAAGTTTAAGCGCCGATTCGAGGTATTAATTTTGTTTAATTTCATGAGAAATGTATATTCATACAATTTTATAATTTATGGAGCTTATTCATAATTGACCAAAATGTCAAAAAAAAAAAAAACAACAACAAAGAATTAGTCAAAATGTCAAGGGTCAAGTGAGCTTCATAATAAAAATTTAATAAAAAATACATCTATCTATCAATAAATTAAACAAGATTAAAGGTTCTGATCGGGTATTTATATTGTAATATTTAAATATTTCAAATATAAGGAAAAAAATAATAATATTGTTGCAACTTATGGTACTAAAAATTTGTGATATTAGAACTTTTTTATTATTAATATTTGAACTTCTAAAGTTGAACCTTTCTTGTCTCCTTATCATTTACTATCAATAAAATTTGAAAATTTTAATTTGGCAGCAAATATTTTCTGCGTATTTCGGCTTAGTTTTTTTTTTAGACATAACTGGGTACACCGGCTGCCAAAGTACTAATTCCGCTGTGTTTGTTCTTTTGGCGGGCCTCTTTTTTCTTAGGCATTCTTTGGTTTTCTACTTTTCTTAAACTGATCAGCATCTGGGAGTTGTTATGTTGGTACCGAGTACTCATGATCATGAGTATGAATGTATGATTAATTAGCTTCTTTCGAAGCAAATACTTGACCAGCAAATCGTACTTTTGAGTTATCAATAAACTATAAGTAAGAGCTATTATGTTATTTTTTTTCTAAAAAAAAAGAATTTTAACCAATAGCCACCCTCCCCCTCCAAAAAAAAAAAAAATGTTAATCGGGAAACCTTCATGCTTTGAAAATGTATAAACGCCTGTGAAAAATTTGTACACTACCTCCATTTCCAATCCAATATCGAAGCGATTGGTACCCAAAAACAACGCATACAGTACTGCACGATAAAAGAAAAAACTTACAAAGGATGAGGACTTGCGTCAACATCCAACCTTTATTATTTTTGAACAAACAAATCGAAACAATATTAATACAGTAAAAGAATTAACAAAATATAGCAGACCAAACCCATCACCTATTTCCATAATTAAATTTATATCAAGTAGAACTTCCTCTAAGGACGTGATGATCTTTCTGTATCACACCTAACTGATCCGAGCGTATGGTAATTGACGTACCGGCTTGGTGCAGAAGCTGGTATACGGAACCCCCTTGGCATGCATCCCTTGATCTCCTTGCTTCTATGAAAGAGTCGATTTTTTGCATGAGAGTTTGTTCTCAGAGAAACGAAGGTGCGATACTGCATCGAGCTTCTCGGTCTCGTCTTACTTACAACTTGCAATTGAGATTCTGTGGAGGAAGCATGATTTGGCATTGCTGATAACAATAAGATGACGATGCATATTGTAAACAGATTCATAGTGTAAAGGATTTAGGTAATTTGGTATGGAGAGAGATTGACGACTTGGAAACTTTGAAGAGATGAGAGGATATTAAATAGACTCGTGAGGAGAAACAGCTCAGTGCTAGCAAGACAACAAGAGTCTCTCTTTCTGTCCCTCTCTCCCTCCATGGCCTGGCAGTAGAGGATGCTCGTGCAACATTTAATATGAGCTTCTTTTCAGGGGTCAAATCTCTATCTTATGTAAATTATATCAGAAATACCATTTTTTTATTGTTAATTTGGTTGTATAGCTTAAACTATTTTCCTTTCTTAATTTCGTAATTCTCGTCCAAACATCTTACATGAAATTAAGATCATACTGTCATAGTGACGGAGTAAATGTGAAATGGGAAAAAAAATAACTAGACCAAAATTAATTGGTAATTAATTAATGAAAAATATATAACAAAAATGTATAACTATACGAAAATACATTGGTAATTAACTATTCGAGATTTCCGAGAATAATAAATATTAAACAAAGAATTGAAACTAGATAAAAGATATTACTACAAACAATAAACAATACTCATACTAACTGATTATTTAGGCCTGTCAAACATGAAAACGAAATACGGAAATAGGCTGTTCCGCTTCCGTTTCATTCCAGTCGACGTAACAGAAATATGTTCCGTTTCCGTTCCGTTTCGTGAAAGTTCCATTTTCAGAAATGAAATTAATTTTTTATTTAGTTTAACGTTTCCCTTCGGACGGAACGAAATGGAACACCATGGCGGACGGAATTTTGACAGGCCTATGATTAATTGGATACAACAATCAAGTTGAGGCTAAATATTATGGTACACGACTACACGAGTCGAATGTAGACAGTCAAAGTGAGATATAATTTGTCGTGAGGCGACAGTGCACCGAGGAAAGGGTTCAGCTTTACACTCTTGCTCACGAGATTAGTTGTTTCAATTTCAATTTCTTGTCCTCTGCTATGCTATTAGGCTATTAGCTGGAAAGGGAAATGGCTCTTCTGGGACAATTTAATTTTTTCCCCATTTAATTAATAATATTAATCTCCAATCTGACGTACTAAGATAAAGATGTCAATATGTCATGTGCTTAATTTCCCATTTTGGAACTCCTCCAATATTGCACCGACCCAACTAAAACATCAGACTAGTAAGTAGTAATATAGGAAAAGTAATTTGATTGAACTAGGTTGATTTTCCGGTGGAAAATTATAACCAAATTATTCATTATTCACCAGTCAAAAGACGTTGTAATTTCCAAGCATTTTTCTTTCAAGGTTACTGGTGGCAAATGAATTATATGCTCTATACTTGCTTTTAGTATTGATCATAGTGGTTCCACAATCGGATCTGGGTTGAACACAAGTCTTCAAATACTTAGAAGTTACAAACAATAATGAATCCGAACAATCTGAAACACAATGGTGTGTTTGGAATGTGTCACGAACAGCTAGTTCGTGAACTAGCGCTGTTCGCACGAACCAAACAACCCACGAACAACCGTAGTTCGTGAACTTCTCCCTAGTTCTTAGTTTCCCGATTTTCACGAACTAGTTTTGTTCGTGGGCCTATTCGTGGGCCTTTGTTCTTCCCCTTGTTCATCCCTTGTTCGTGAAGCATCCAAACACATGATCTGCAGCCTGACAAACTGAAATCGACTCGACCCAAATAAAGCATTACTTATGTTTGAAACGTATTCCTTCGGGTAGGAAATAAGGGCTGTTTGTATGTTGTAGGAATTTGGAGAATTTGCAATTTTTAGACATAAATTTATTGGGAAGTGTGTAACTTTGTGAACAAGGGCGGAGCTAGAAAATTATGATAGGAGGGGCAAAATTTTAAAGATTGAACAATAAAAAAAATTTATTTATGAAGAAGAATATTTCTTTACTAAATCAGTAATTCATGATTAATTAGGGGGCAAATTATATAAATTTTCTAAAAAATAAAGAAAATATACATAAAAATTTTATTTTTTTTGGAGCACAAAGGGGGCAACTGCCCCAAGCAGCCCCCTAGTGGCTCCGCCCCTGTTTGTGAAGAGTTTGAATTGTTTATAATAAATTTAGCATATAAAATGTTCAGAATTTGCAATTCCGGCCCCATCCAAACGGGGCCTAAATAACTTATTTTTTCTCTACCTCGACAGATGATAAGTTCTTCAATTGCATTCACATTCAATCTTATTTCAACGGATGCATGCAAATAGAGCACCACTCCAAATTATGTGGATAAGGAAACCAACCTATTATTAATTGCTTTTGTCAAGCTGATCTCTTTTAGGTAACGATTCATTTTTAAGACATACATAATAAAATGGATGGCTAGCAGCATTACATTATATGCATATATATATAGCTAGATTTGTCCTAGAAACAGTACCGTGAGGCCGTGACTTTGCAATTTCATAGGTTGTTTCGTTTGAACATGACACATACCGAATCAACAACATTGCATGACCTAGGTTGGTCTCACACCGTTCAATTAAATGCCATAGATATATGAATGACTTCATATAGTTACATATCAAATCTTATCTAATCTTAATAAGGGAAATATTTGAAAGTCTAATCAAAGATCATTATATGTAAGTAATTGCAATTTTAAAATTATTAATAAACAGTAAAACTTACATTAATTTTTTTACTTTCATGACATTAACATAGTATCCATAAATCATTCAAAACATCAAATTCTATAATTAAATCATTTGTTAATGAATTTCTTCCGAATAATAAAACATCAGACTACTAAAAGGACGTGCCACCAGGCACCAGGTCATCAGAATCACCACAGGCTTGTAAGGATTTGAATCCTCATAAAGCAATATATGTTTAACAGGATTTACACACTTTGCCACCAGCTGATACAGCAGTTAGAATTAGGATTATTGATTGCAATAAATGTCCAACATATTACCAATCCAATTCAAATCTTTTGAAGTATACAACAAGGCCAACAGAAAACCCTAGCCAGATTCACATCACATTTACCAGAGAAAAGGCACACAGACGTGCAAATCAACATCAGCTGATTCACTGGTCTAAAGTGAAGCACTCCCTTTGTTCTACCAATTGGCCCCACCAAACTGTTCAAATGTCAAATTTATCCTCTCACCTTGTATGTACTGGTTTGTAAAGCACAACTGTTACATACTTCGACCTGAAACGGTGAGTAATCCCCAGTGCCACCACTGACCTCGAGCTTTCTTTCTCTATGTAAAAATGGTTAAGTACCACATTTTGGGGCAGAGGGAGAGCACTGGATTCGTCTTGGCTAGGAGGGAAGCTCAACAAGGTATGTTGAAGATGCGGTGGTACCACTGGTGGCTCACGGGCCTCATCTTCATGACTGGGTATCGGGTTTGTGTAGCTCGCATCAGGAGATCTTGGTACCTCGAACCCAACAACACTTACCCCATCCTGCATTACCAGCGTCCAGTTAAATTAAGGCAAATGAAGAAATAAGATAAGATTATGATTATTGTTGCAATAAATAGGAAGATGATTTATCACTTACAAGCTCGTCTCCAGTTTGACGCTGCTCCATGATTGCAGCTCAAAAGGACTAAAATTAAATGAAAATAAAATAGTAAAAAAATGAGCTCAACTAAGCAATGGAAATGTTTCTGAAAAATCGTAATGTATGCACGCAACCACGTTTGCATTATAAACAATCAGATTGCAGATTGCCCGTAAATAGAGACAATTTTCTATATAGTGCTATATATATATATATACATCGGGAGGAAATTAGTGGGCAGCGCTCACCACTCTTCCTAAAAAAAATAGAACCTCCAACGAAACAATAATCACAAAATCACAGTTATTACAATGCATTGATGATGCACATTTGGTAAAAACTAATATGGAACTCGTACCAGTGTATAATCAAAAAGGATCTTCCATATCACCAAATGCAACATGCATTGCAGTAGAAATTACGACCCATATACTTTCAAGAGTATCGAAAACTAAAATTGCGACACAAAAAACGATCCCAAGGAATCACAAATTTGGTAGGTCCATACCAGTATTAGGCAATACTAAATGTTAATAACAAATGCATAATAAATAATGTTAATAACCAACGAACCTAAAATTGGTCAGTACTGATACTGTGATACAGCACTACCCGGATGGTCAATACTAAATGTTAATAACAAATGCATAATTAAAACCAAGGAACCTAAAATTAACACGAACAAACGCATAATTGCACAAGACTAATTAATCGGACTAATATAAGCCTCAGAATCTCTTCAATCAAACCAAAAGAAATGCCATAAACTGCCATAAACCGAGCTTAACTAAAGTAAAATATCAACACACCCAGAAATGGGGTGAGAAGCGTACCTCTCCGTCGATCGCGTACGAACAGGTCAGCTCGACGAAGTCGTCGATTTAGAGATAGAAACCAGGTCCGATCGAGAGAGAGAAGCGATCGGAGGTTGGAGTGGCGACGTCGCCGAGGCGAGGAGAGAGGAGAAAGAAACAAACCCTAGCAATGGATCGGAATTCGCGTGATCTTCTTCTCTTTCCTTGAGAAGTGATGTTTGGGCTTGAGGATAAGCGGGCTTTTGTGGGCCTAACTGGGCTAAGTAAATGGGCTTCTTAGATTAGATTAGATTAGGTCATGGAGATTAGTGTTGATGGGGCCTATTGGTGCCACAAGAGGACCAATTAGATTTGTACACGTCAGAAAAAGCTCGTGATGACCAGTGCTAAAGTCGTAAGAGTGCGTGCAACGATTTTTAGTTCAATTTCTCCATCTTGCGCTGGGTTTCTTTCTGCCGTGGCGAACTTTGTTTACCTTTTTTGTTTGTTCTCCTGTCGGAGTGACTTCAAATTACATCATCGTGCTACCAGAATTGTTTCATGTCCCAAAAGGGAAATTCAAATTTCTTTGCTCTTTTTTTTTATTCGATTTTTTCCTTTTTGAGTGTTGACGAGAGTAACATAGGAGAGTGTCATTATATATAAGTAGTTACATTGATGGTTTATTTGAGTCGATGTAATAATGATCTTAGGTTGTCCCTCAAAAAAAATAATGATCTTAGGTTTTAGGCTATATATTGGGAAAGTTGTAGTAGCAAATTCTTAATAAAATTTATAATCAATTACTATTCGATTATTCCATAACTCTAATAAAATATTTATTTTACTTTTAATTATACTATCAGTTACTTTATTTTCATCTACTTCTTTTTTATGTTTAGTTAATGTTTGACGATACAATAATTATACGATAATTTTAATGTACTTCTGTTTATATCACAATGCAAATCGCAATTAATTGTCACTGTTATCAGATCTATTTGGGGAACTCATAAAAAGTTGAAGAGATTTCCGACACAACACAATGGTTGTTACAACTTCAAAATTTATGTATATACTCCCCCTGTATAAATTTGCACTATTCTCTGTCAAAATTGTAGTGGTAGCTATTACGGTTATTCTAATCTACTTCCTAATTTCTGTGAAATTGAATATATCAGATAATAATTAATGAAAAAGAGAAGTCATTGCATTAAAACATTAAGTTCGAAAAGATGTACTTTTTAAAATCCTGTACAAGTATCGCAGAATATGTTGTTAGGACGAACTTGCTCGATTTTAATTTATGTGTTCATATGTTCATATTAGAATAATTTTATCCGTAGAATAATTTAATATATAATTAACATTTGAGAAGATAATCATATTGTATAGTCATATTAGATATAACTAACATTTGAGAAGATAATCATATACGGGTGCGTTTGGATCGTTGGAAGAAAGAAGAAGAAGAAGGAAGAAGAAGAAAAAAAATTATAAACAATCCAAACTCTTCACAAAATTACACACTTTCCAATACTTCTTCCCACTTTTTTCCTTCTTCCCTTCTTCCCACACCTATCCAAACGCACCTATAGTCATACAATCCTACTAGAACAATAATATATAGGGCCGTTTGGATCGCTTAGGAATAGGAGGAATTTTCTATTCCTAGGCATATAGTATTGAAAAGTGTGTAATTTTGTGAAGAGTTTGGATTGTTTATAATAAATTTGTGCCTAGGAATAAGAAATTCCTCATATTCCCATGTGATCCAAACAGCCCCTAATAGAGAATTGCTAGAATGTTACACATAATATGATGAAGCACATACATACTACGCGTTCTTTCTCAATTTTATATTTCAAATGACTGATCCAAATTGTTTAATCTCATCTTCATATTGAAATTTTATAGAAACCATTTTTTCAAATTTTTTTTACTATTCTTTTAAAATTTTAAAAACTCATTAATTGATCTAATTAGTTAATTTTGAGCCCATCAATAATGACATTTTTAAAAATCTAAAAAATATATATAAATTTGGTCTCCAATGAAATTTCGATATGAAAAATATAATGAACTTTTCGTATCAATCATTTGAAGCATACAATTTGAGATTTGAAACAATTTAACAATCTTTATATAAGCCATATAATGTATAACAAATTGATAATAACGCAGCTACAATTATAAATTATCAGTTAACAAATTTAGCACTCCAGTTAATTGTGATATTATTATTTTTTAAGTTTGAACAATCATCGAACTAAAAAATTATTAAATCGTCGGAATAAAAAATTATTAAATCCTACTAGCACGGTAATGTTTGAGTTTGACAATAAGTACTCAGCATGGGCCGGTGTTCAGTAAGAATGCTTTCTTTAGATTTTTTTTTCCTTCCCTATTCCTTCTTAGTTTTCCCATCATCCTTAAATAAATGCTCCACGTAGTTTATCTCCATCCGATTTGTCCTTTCCAATACTCTCCTGATCTCTCTAGATTTAGTAAAAACTTCACATTCACACTCTTCCTCTCTACACTGAGCTCAAATGCTCAATACTCTTTTCCTCCTAAGTTGATATATATGGATGATATCATCAGTTGGTATTTGCTGGAGCGGTATCATCAAGTTTCACATGCGATCAATTAACTAAGCAGAGATTTTTCTGCATTATGTTCATGTGAATCTTGATGATGCTGCTTCTGCAATAAGCAACTAATAGAGAATAGTTTGGTCGCTCAGTTTTGTCATTCGTCCGAGGTTCACTGTAAGTCACCAACACCATATTATATTTGTTGATAATATGATATATATATTCTCACTCCCTTTTCATTAGCAATTTAGCATGCGATCCATAACAAGTTAATCACCATAGAAAGCACCCACGTTTTCGTTTCATGGTGGTTGTACGTTACGAACTTAACATTTTCCCCTTATTATGTTTATTTTTATTTTTACTTTTTTTTAATTGAAATTAAACCAACCTAGCTATACTTGGGCCTAGAGTACCGCCTAGAGTCTACTAACGGTATATCCAGATGGTACGTTCATGCAGAACCGAACAAAATAGTCACCTCAAATCTGTCCAAATAGGGTTTTTTTTTTCCTCCCTCTCTCTCTCTCTCTCTCTCTCTCTCTCTCTCTCTCTCTCTCTGTTATGGCTTATATTTTTTGGTGAATATTTTCTGACTTTTAACGTTCAGTTATCATCACAATAAAACTTGATGCAGTAGTTTGTTATTAAAGATTAAAATAAATGTAATTTTACTGTAAAGTTTCCGTTTCTTTTCAAAATTATATATATAAAAGCAACTTGATAGTTCAAGAAATGTTCTACAAATTTATCCCCAAATAGGAAAATAAAATTGCATGTGTCGTTCGCCGGTTGGATATGGTGTACATCGAGTTTAGTTTCATTTGAAAAATCTTTTGACATTCATAAAAATTGTTAAATATATGCCCAAGCTAAATGTAAATTAGGTCAATTTGACATATGACCTAAAGCTTTTAAATTATTAATAAAATAATGTCGGAGTTAAATTTTTAGGTTAAATATCTAAATTTCAAAATATAGAAAGGACATAATATTAAATCCTGTCATATATCCATCTCTAGGATGATTGAAAATTTTAAAAAGGAGTAGATGCATTAAGAATGTATTTGTAAATAGCAGTGGGTCACAATTTTACCAATGATTTAGTAAATACTTTCATATAACATTTTTCGAAGATCTTAAAACAAATGTACGAAAAATGTACAAGCACGGGACCACTGGTGTAAAAAAAAAAGGAAAAGGTTATTTTGATCCGCAACTTATTTGATAGCAATAATAACTACATTAAACATGCCAAAAAACGAAAAAAACTAAAATTACGTAGCTCTCACTTAAATGCCCGTCTGTTTTGCAGATGCTAATAAATTTCTCTGCAGGCGAAGTTGTGGAGTAATTTAAAACCTCAAAGTCCAGAAGGTAGTTTGACATGGGACATTTTTTAAAAAAAAAACAAAAAAGCAAATACCCACAGGAGTATGAGATGGGACATGAACATTTTTAATAGCCGCCAAAAGCAATAAAAAACAAATGTCAGAAAATTAACACAGTATCTTTTGATAAAAAAAATAAAGTTATTACTACAGTTGAAAAAAACAAATAGGAACAGAAAGCAGAGATGATGCCAAAATGTAGAGATGCTTCCTTTTGAATCTAAGAATATAACAATTATAACTGTTTTGAATAAATTTTAATATATAATTTAATTAATTAAATTCCTAAGTGGCTTTGTCTATAGATACTCAAGTTTGCATGGGCAAATTATAAAGTCTTTTTTTTTTGAATAGTTTGACAGCGGCTGTTAAACAGGGGCAAATTATAAAGTCAGGAGTTTTGTTTGTGATTTCTTTTGAAGATAGTTATTTTTCTTTTGGAGTATCTTTTTACTCTGCAATTAAATTTAAATTATTTAACTGCCAAAAAAAATAAAATTATTTAACTTTCTAATTGGGGATATTAGTAGATATTCGAGTCTTGTATGAATCGTTTAATATACCACTTTTCTTAGATAGATGCAATTTAATGTAAGAAAAATACCAATATATGTAAAAATATTAATATAATAATATTACAGTAAAAGCTTGGAATTTCATAAGCACCGCTTAAGGCTTTAAGCCATCCTAACATTTATTTTTATTAACAAGACAACAACCCTTAATAATCTTATAAAAACCCAGAAAAGGCCTGATTGGCAATTCGGGCCAAAATTATGGGCTTGCTTATATCCCAACTGCATTCTACCAAAATTAAACAAAAACAACCCTTTGACATTGCCAAATGCCAAGTATATCTTAGGAAAAAAAAAGAAAAAACAGAACATTATTCATGAGGCCTTTTGTTACCCGAACATACAAACGGAGTGATAAAAATTACCAAAATAATTATCAACTAAGATAAATTTCTGTCTGATGGCACTAGTGCTCTTATTAATTACGACAGCAATAGCTTATTTTTTATCAGAGCAGGATGATGCCGCACTCCGTGCACACCAAACTTCTGTTTCAAGATGCAATATTTCTTTCTGAATCTTCATGATATGATATCTCTGCTGTATAACTTCTTTATAAATCTGTAGAAAGGATGAGGAATCAAGGATATTGGTGCAGTCTTTGAATGTTGTTTAGCATATTAGTATGCTCAAGCATCAAATCTAGCTTTCAGTTAGTAAATGAACTAGAAAGACATGGGCTTTGTAATAATTTTAGATAACTAATACTATATATGGATCCATATCCATCAAACCCCCTGTTTGTATCCGCAACCACATCTGTACTTGTGAAGATATGAATTTAATTAGATGCACTTTATATCTGTACCTGTATCTATGGGTGTGTTTGGATTGTTAGAAGAAAGAAGAAGAAGAAGGAAGAAGAAGAAAAAAATTATAAACAATTCAAACTCTTCACAAAATTACACACTTCCCAATACTTCTTCCCACTTCTTCCCTTCTTCCCTTCTTCCCACACCCATCCAAACGCACCCTATAATTGTTCAATTATTTGCAGGTAAAAATATGTTTTTAGTATTGTTTTTTTTTTTTTTTTGCTCTAATCAGTTCTATTTCAACCTTTTGAGCTTTTAGTGTAAATAAAAAGAATAGGTGATCAAACATTTTATGAGAATGGTGTTAATGGCAGAGTGTACCTTCAAAACGTCTGCATTAAGCTCTGTTAGTTTTTCAAGAAGTTCATCGATTCTTGCATCCAGATAGCTGTTGGTTTGATTAATTCCTTCAAACACCTCTTTGTCGTATTCTGCTTATAAGACAATTGTTCATTTATCACCTTTATGATGTTGCATAATTTTGACGTCCTTTTAAATTATTATAATTCATATATAACCCACGAAAAAAGAAACAATCAATCACGTGCCCAATCTTTTAAACAGCTTGGAGTAATTATCCAAACTAGCCATCCTTTCACCAAATTTATGCAGTTGGAATTACGAGATGGTAAACGGAAGGCACATCAAAGGGAAATTTTCATGTTTTGCAGAGTATGTGATATTTCACCATATGTTTATTATGGTAAGTTCTTATGTCCAAATTAGTGCACGATTAAGGTCTTGGACATTTTTCAATCTTTCAAAAACACAGATGACACATAGATTTGCTGCATTCTTTCCCAAATATAGCAACCTATTGTTCAATTTTCATCTTATCAAACAATAGTTTCATTTCAAATGTTGGGATCAGAATGAGAGAGGTGGAGGGTTCACTAACTGGGTGGTAACTGTGTCAAGAGGATTATTAAGTATTGGCATTCATGGTTTTTACTGTTTAAAATAGAAGGGGTATAATTGTATAAAGCAGTCTTATATTAAGGCTCTATGGACCAAACATCCGACTCTGTACTACAAAAGTGCCATATCAATTCAAATCAAGAATGAATGAATGATGCAGCATCTGTGCATTAATTGATTCTATTTACCCCATTTTGTTTCTTCACCTAACTGACGGAAAAGGTCTTCATCATCCGCTCATATTGAAAAATAGGCTGAAAGTAACAAATGACACGTTTTGGATTTTCCTGAGATGATCCAGGTTATAGCTCTGTTAACCTTCTTATAACCAAATCAGAAAATTTGCAAAAAACCTTCCCAATTCACTCACTGAGATAGCTGCTGTTATAATATAAATTTAAATACTCATGGATTATGGGTATTATATTCCTTATTATGGGAAAGAAAATAAGAGTACCTCTAAGCAACAAGAGTTTTCTGTTAGGAGTCTGTAATTGATTAGTTGGTATTGATGATCCCAAGCAATTGAGCTCAAAATAGCTTCTCTTGTGCAATATTCGACTTCTCAATGAAGGAGACAAGGTAGACACTGGGGGAACAAGTTGAGAAGACCAGAAAATAAGCTTCGGTTGATCTTCTGCTGAAGAAAAGTAATTGCCCATACTTTTAGCTGATTTACACTTCAATCAGACAAACAAAAGTTTAAGTTAATTACTATCACGAAACCGGTTTTTCTTCCTTTTTTCATTTCAAATCATGGACTCAATTGAATCAATTTTAAGCGTAGTTTGTCAAATGGTATTAATCTCAAGATAGTAGAGTGCCACTCTTAAAAAATAAAATAAAAGATAGCCATATAAAGTTCTAATTATTTCATCAGGACTATCAATAGAAGCTTTGATTTCTGCTTTCTGCTCTGAATTTCATAAACCAAACAAAAGCAAAAGGTAACAAATCCGGTATCATTCATCACAAACTGGTCCAATCATGTATTGTAGTGTACCAACCTATTATTGGTTTGCTTAAATGCAAAATTTCACTTCTTCGGTTTATCCTCGTTATAGATTTGTCTTGACTGTGCCATACTGATAGATGTTGGTCCTGTAGATATGAGTTTCTGATACAATGTAAAGCAGCTTCTGGCTTGTTTAAATAGGTTATTAAAATGTATCCAGAGATGATACAATGATAGAAAAGTTAAGACGCATAGAAAATGATAGAAGGAATTGCTTCGGTTCCCATTTCTCCCCTCTTCCATTGGGAGTTTATGCAGTATATTGCTGGAATTTTACTCATTTTCCCTTTTCTCTCCATCGTTTTAGCTTGAAAAGGGCATGGTCATAAAGCGAAGGGTAATATGATCATTCTCTGCAGTTACTAATTAAGAACTTAGGGTGATTTAAATTATTCATATTAACGAAGAAAAGGGTATTATGCAGAGCTCTTTCTTTAAAGGAATGAAGGGATTAAGCAATATAGATTTTTTCTAATGGAAAATTAAAAATTGAAAGCTTTGATGAGTAGCGGAACAATCGTATTAAAAATTAAATATTTGGACAAGATACCCATTATATTTTACGTATTAGAAAGTAGTAAAATATGTATTAATTTATTTAATACTTTATCAGTTATCAGTATGAACTTTTGGACAATGCTAGAATTATTTATCTACCAGATGCCAAATGGTGCAATCAAGATTTCTTATCCACTACTAAAAACTTAAAATCTTGTCTAGCTAGTTGTCCCTTTCCTAAGTTTCAAAAGACTCCTCTTCAAATACTAAAATGATTTCAAATTTGACAGACAAAAAAGTTGGTGATCATTTTTCTTGCTTAATTTTGTTTCGTTTAGGCATGCTTAATTATTCCATACCTGTTTACTCGTAAATATAGATTGTTACATAAGCATGTGTTAGAAATCAATTTGGTTCTTAATTTTTTATAGTATCTATCGCAAGTCTAATCAAATTGAAATAATCGATGCAATTAGAAGTTATTTTCCTTTTATGATAAGTAAAAAAAAAAAAAAGATCTTGCAAATACCAGAAACATAAGACTTACAGAATTAACTACTTTTGTTGGGATCTTCCCGAGCGGAGAGAACTAATCAAGCTGCTAACCCAGCAGGAAGACCAACTGGTTAGTGGTATTGTAATTGTTACGGCGAGTAGCGGGGAGATTTCTCTAGCGACGACAAGGAGACGGTTATCGTTTCAGGGTAACATGAGAATGCTTATTCTTTTCTTATTTATTTATTTTTCTCTTTTAAGAAAAAGACGCTTATTCCTTTGTTATTTCCTTTTTTTCCTTTTTTTTTTTTAAGAAAAGAACGCTTATTCTATTTTCAGACACCGCAATTAAAATCAAACTGTTTCATCAAAAATAAAAAAGGGAAAGTTGCTTATTTATTTTTATTTTGGTTACGCACGCAATTATTTTTAGTTTTTTTTTTCAGAAGAAAATTATATTTAGGCGCTGATCAAAATTAACTTTTTAGGTAGGAATTGGATTTGGAATTCTTGTGATATTGAAATCTCCTCATCAGAATTTAATAAAAGTTGGATTTCATTTCATTTGATCAATTCTGTTGGAAAATTTAACCCAATTGAAATCATGAAAATTGAATTGAAATTTGGTCGGATTTCACAAGAGGAAATAGGATTTAATTGGAAAAGATCTTAATAACCCTCATCTCCTTCAAATAGATAAGGATAAAACAGTCTTTTTTTAGAATTCAAATTAATTCTTCTTATATTTATTTTGATATGGAATATTTTAAATGAAAATCATCTCCAATCAATTCGAATCCAATAAAATAAAATGAAATTCCATGTCGACACCATTTTGATCAAGGCCTTAGTTTCTTATTGGTTGAATATCTTGTTGTTTCGTTTCATGCTTTCGTAATTCATATCGCAGCATCAGTCTTCAGTGATTCAGTCTAGGTGACTACTATAATCCTCACACACACTAATACTAACAGCAAATTATACATTTACGTAACATTTTTACCTCTCAGTAATTATTCACTTTATTTAAGAGTGTTCTTATTTTTATTAATTACCAAGATATTTTAGATTACATTGCTGAATTTTTTTTAGACGCACCAATCGCCTTGTGGATTGATATTAGGATTGTTACTGATAATATGACATAAAAATAGGAATAATCTTCTAAATATGGTATTTTATTACTCCACATTCCACAAAACGGAGTATAATGAAGTAAGAAAATTCAAACAAGAGAATGAGAAGAAAATGATAATGTCTTAATTTTTACCTTTTAATTTCATCGCTTTTCCAATCTAACAATGTGTTAAAAAAATTTGTAACTTTTTTATTGGTAGATGTGTTCCTTTCTCTCACCTTGCTGACATCACCCTTCAAGTATCTGTACCTTCTTCATACCAACACCAGCTACCATTACACTAGATCATTGATTGATTTGAATTATACAATACTGTGATAAAACTAAGGTCAATAGAACTTAATTTTTTCTCAAAAAAAAAAAAATGCCACTTGTATGATTATTACAGTAGTAAACAAAGTTATTTGCATTCTCCTTTCTAACTTCTGCTGAACTAAGCAGATTATTAAAAATAATGTGTTGTACTAACAATGGGAAGTAGGATTAACAAGAATTCATTACAATAATGATTCGGTTGATTCCTTCAAAATGATCTTAATGAAACAAACTATATATTTCCCATCATAACCTAACCAAAGGTCGACAAAATTACATTTACATCATTTTCTAAGGCCTTGACAAGGCCTAACTGGCGAATCAACTCGCTCCTGCCCTGGCCCATGGGCTATGCACAATGACAAAAATAAAAATAAAAAATTGCAAATAACTTTTCACAGCAGCACATGTGATAGTCACATACTCACATGCCCCCGTAAAGAATGAAATTTGCACCTCTTATACATAATAATAAATTAAACCTCTACTAGTTGACAAAAAATAATAATGATAATAAATTAAACTTCTACGTCACAAATTGCAAATATACTGTATGAAATATTGGTACATAATAATGTTAGTGGTCCCAACTGCCAAGCTTTTATTCAGCTAGCATTTGAAGGATCCACACTATTCGTCCCAGTTCCAGCAAGACATAGGGAAATGTGAATAACAACATAACAAGTATTATATTGTTATCCGGACTAATAATTCGGATGTATATCCAATGAATGATTTTCAGAACTCACCCTTAATAAAAGTAAAAATCTAAATTTAAATTTTTGTAAAAATAATGAATAAATTTTAAAATTTGAAAAAACGCAATATAAGTAATTTCCGAACACATAACATTGTCAATTAAAAAACATTAAAAACTAAATTTATAAGCGTGGTCCAAAAATTCTCATTTCTAAAAGTTGGTTCTCTGAGTCATGAAGGGCAGTGAATTTGAAATCCTGTCTTTGATGGATTGCAATTTGTATTTTGGAAGTCCTATGCATTAAAATTTGAGTTATAAAAATTCAATCATCTTGAAGACTGATAACTAAACAACGATTTTAGCAGTAAAAATTGTTTTTCTTGTCTTTAAAGAAAGTAACTAGATTTAGGACTACAATAAAACATCCCCACTTTCTAACGTTTTGAAATTTATTCTTATTTAGAGATTAATTCAAATTATATATTATTAAATAAAGAAAAATTCTGTCATGAGAATAAATCTTGAATTAGACTTTAATCGCAACCATTCATGAGTGCTAATAAATTTATCTTTCTTAAAAATGTACGGTTGAGATTAAAGTCCGATTCATAAATTAATTCTCATATCATCATTTCCATTAAATAAATCAAAAGAATCAGAAATGAATTTCATATTGGATTCTCATGATTCATGAATCTTGTGTCTTCTTCTCGCACATGAACCTGCCTCTCCCGCATAGGGCTGTCAATTTTATGTCGTTTCGCACAAAACCATTTACGTTGGTAAGGACGGAACGTAAACGAAATGGGCCGATTCCGTTCCATCATTTCACGTTATTCCGTTCAATTGCACCGTTTTAGAATCATTGAATAGAAGACCAGACCTAGAACCCTAGCCGCACACGCACGGTTCTCCTCTCTCTCGCTCTCACCGATCTGTCTCCAGTCGCCTCTACTCACTCAGGCACAGGCTGCCGCCTCTGCTCGCTCACCTCCTTTTCCTCTCCGATGAACTCCCTCACCACAACCCCACCTGTTAAGGTCTGAACCAACCCAATCAGCTCTAGTGGCGTGCATCCAGCATCCCTAGCTCCTGGGGCGAAGAAATAGAGAAGCCCTAGCGCCGGTCTCATCTCTCTCTCGCCTTCCTCCTCCCTGGCTCCCTCTTACGCGTTGCTACTCGAAGGCTCGAAGCAACCTGAACCCAAAGTAAGCTGATAAGCTGAGCTAGGTTTCTTCTAGCCCTAGTGCCGCTCTCGCCTGCCTCCTCCTTCACTCGGATCCAGGTTAGGGTTTCGAAGACTGATATGCTGAGTTTGCTCAGTTTTGATTTGATTTGGGATTTAAATCAAAGTAATTTGTTCCCTTTCAAAGGCTCAAAGTGATTTGATTTGATTTGATTTGTTGGGTAGAAAATAATTTATGAGTTTTGTTGAGATTTTGACTTCTATTCGCCACTTTAATTTTCAGGAAAAATGCTCATTTTGTTTGACTAGATTTTGGATCCTTTGTTCAGACATAAAAGGTAGTCAATCAGGGGTTGTGATGCTGTCTGAACAGATGATGGATTTGTTGTCAGAGGAGAAGTAGCTGTGATTTGATTGTTCTTTGTTGTTATTTTTAGATTTTTTGGGGGTTTTATTGAATAAATAAGGTGAGAGATTTAGAAAGTTTTTTCTGTTGATTGTTACTGATATTAGTTTGTGTGAGAGATTTAGAGAGTTGTTTTTTTTCTGTTGAATGCTATTGATGTAAAAATGCTAATGTAAAAAATAATCTTTGATTTTCTGGGTTTTGCTGGCCAATCTTTGATTTTGTGGGTTTTTCTGAGATGATAAGAACAAGTTTTTATTTTACTGGTAAATTGAGTTTCTTATTTCAACGATAACAAAAATTAACGTTACTTACGTTAATTTCCGTTGTAATTACGGAACAGAAAACGGAAGAGATTTTATTTCCGTTGTAATTACGGAACATTAAGCGAAAATCGATGTTGTTTCGTGCAATACAACGGAACGTAAACGAAAGTGTCCATTTCCGTGGCCGTTGTGCACGTTTGACAGCCCTACTCCCGCACAGTAATAATACGCCAAACTCTCATTTATAAATAATAATGTCTCTTTATTCACATCCCTCCAAGTCTCCAACTCCAAGTTTCCCAACTTTTCTCTCCTCTCTCTCTCTCTGAAACAAAAAAAGACAAACCAGTTCCCAGCCTCAAAGCAGCTCATATCTCCACCTCCGATCTTTACACCGAATTGAGGTTTGTATTCTTCTAATTCTTCAATTCTCCATTTTCCCTCCATCGTTTCCAAATTTTCAGACCTATGACCTTGATACTGACATAGGAGCATTAGTTTTTGTCAATTGTGAACAAAATTAAGATAAAATAAAACTATTCTACGGACTACGGTTGTCCATTAGACATTTTTTTTTTCATTAATTTCAAACCTCTACAATTGGCACCTCTTGCTCTCTGATTTCCGAACATCACTCCATCTAATAAGGAATTTTCGTACCTGGCTTCTTCTGACGACCCAACTTTCTTTCTGAAATTGCTCTGAGCATTCAATTCTTTCCATTTTTTTTTTCTCTCAAAGAAACAGAAACACTATTGCGCATTTAAATTGAATTTTGCTTGCTATAAACAAACAGTGAGAAACAAAGAGAGAAAGAGAAGAGAAGAGAAGAGAAGAGGAATGAAGAACTCGGTGTCGGATAAGAATCTTTTCATCGAGAGCGAAGATGAGGAAGACGAAGTGGATGAGTGCGACGTGGAAGGAGGAGCCAAGGACGGGCCCGCATCGGACGGCTCTGATTCTTCGTCGGACGAATCGGACGACGCACCGCGTGGCAGCAGACCCAGCTCCTATACCAACCAATGGCCCCAGAGTTACAGGTAAGCTTTTCTTTTTCCATTTAACTGCTCCTGGTTCAAAGAAGTTTGTTTCACTGCGAGTGGGTCCCCATTGAGTATGATTGCTGTATTGTTTGAGATCCTGGTCTAGGTAAAAGTTTAGCTTCTTCTGCCGCGAATTAATGAGTGATGTGCTCTCCGTTTCCGCAAAATGGAGGACGGAGTAGGCTACGATCACAATTAATTAATGAATAAATCAATTTTGCTGTTCAATCTACCAACCCATATAATAGTGAATGAAGTGTAGCATTTTGTTTTGTCATGATTGTCCCAAATTTTAAAGGAAGCGTTGACTGCATAGAATAATTTTATTGGATTATAATTGCAAGGTATTAATTACTCTTTGCCACCCAATTTCCACTTGAAAAGTTTAACAAATGAGAGAAATAAATTGGTGAGTCAATATAATTTGGAGGGAATTGAATCCTAACGTACATCAGGATTTTCTTTTCACAGAAATTGTCATATGTTTGTTGTTAACATATAGCATATTTAAATGGTTTAGGATTTAATTAGGAAGATAATAATTTATTTATTATATAAATTAATGTTTTTATATATGCAATTTTGAAAGTCATGTTCGATAATAAGACATTTAGTAATAGACTAATTTCATAATGTGATATTTAACGTTAAAATATGTAGGAATTTAATGATTAGCTTATAGGGTTTTGTTTTGACATTTAGACAAAGCAGGATCAAAATTTGGGTAATTTGAAAATCCCTTTGTTGTTGATTAGCCTAGCTGTATTTTACTTCCAATTCTGTGGAATATAGATACACCAATATACTTTCAAGTTGGATTATTATTTGCATAATCACTTGCATTGAATATAATAATATACCGCATCCTTCTTGTAGATTATATACTATTTATTTTCGATTTAGTTACGTCAGGAGCATAACAACATCGAATCAGAGGAAGGCATTTGTTATGCTCCTAATCTAAACTAAATTGAAAAATATACTCAAACATTATTTAAAAAAAATTAAGTAAAAAAATAGAGTTGTGATTGAAATAATATGAAGACTCTCAAATTAATTATTTTCAATAATGAAGTTTAATTCAATTGTTATTAATCTCAAATGAACCCCTTAAATATTCTATCTGTTTTATGTCGCCAACATATATTTGTTAGATACCATGAAAAACAAAAGCCGTTGAATTCAATCCGTCCGATAACAAAGACAGCGAGTATTTATTGCTTTTTCTTAGGATTATTAAATCTGAAAAAATATTGAAATTTTCATACAAATAATTTTGATACTTGTGGAATCGCTCAAACATGCTTTCTGAAATTTGTACACTGTTGGGTTCCCCGGAATGGTCCCTAGTTTCCTGTAATTTATGCCTTCTGGATTCAAAATCATCTACATCACAGGATTGTTTTCTGCACAAACTCCATCCATCGTTAGACGATAAGAATTTTTCCATCGTTGATCAAACAGTACATGTAGAATATTACATTATTTTGGATCTGGATCAAGGCAGCATTTGCATATATGCCATGCGGCGCCTCGAATCCGTGATCTCTCACCTGATATAATTATTATACGATCTGTACTGCTGTACATCATGTTGATCATGCTCCTTTGTCGGGTCTGATGGACTTGATTTTATGCTTAGTCAAGCCAACAATTTTGCCGCATTTATTGCTAACTTGATGTAGTTTGAGACCATACCGATACCGTGGCTTCGCTGTCCAGATTGGAATTGGATATTTTTGCATCTCGAGCTGACGTGGAATCACTATCCAAAGGAGTCCTCACTCTTATCTTTTTCTAATAAAATTAGATAATAATTTGAAACCAAATTATTGCTAGATTATTTTTCGTTTTTATATCAATGACGGCAACTTAATACACATGGCAGAACATAGATAAATTCCTTGTTTAATATCGGAAGGTAATTACAGAAAAGGACTTTATTGTTATTATGTGCATATATGCTTGAAAGACTGTATTATTATATTAGACTTGGGACCATTCATGACGCAGTGGAACTTCCAGATTCAGAAAATAGATTCTATTATTGTTGCCAAAATAGTGTGTCGTAACCTTGAGTCCTTGACAGTTGACAGTCCTGGCAAGCATATCTTAAAAAAAAAAAAAATGTCATTATCGTCTCCCCAATAATTGCAACACCTCAATACTTGAGTCAATCATGTGGTATATGCTATATTGGATCTGCGGTTTATCTAACATTTTTAGATCCGGATCTATTTTATGGAAACTAGAGAATAATAATGACGACGACGATATAATAATAATAATAATAATTATTATTATTATTATTATCATCATCATCATCATTTTAGAACTGATTGCTGAATTAAATAAAATAATACCAAAAACAACATCGAACCGTTTGACAAGTCAAAAGGAGAGGAACCTTTGAGAAGTCATCGGGAAACGCACTTGTGACTAGGCCAGCCAACGGAAACAAAAAAAACGTTATGCCGTTCCGTTTGCTGAAACGGAACAGTAAACAATACAGATATTTGTTTTGTATTCTTAATGAAACGGTAAACGGAACATGAAATGAAACAGTTTAACGTGTTTTTGTACATGCCGTTTAGTGAAATCATTTCGTTTAGTAAGTGGAACGGTAAACGGTAGCGAAATCCATTTCGTTTCGTTAACGGCACGGTAAACGGAACACCCCATTCCGTGTCCGTTTACCACGTTAATCAGGTCCACTTGTGACATTCGTGCATAAACTACAGTATAAAGTACGTAATCGTTGGAAAAATTCGTGTATTGCGTTACAAAAATATATAATGATATCAATAAAATAATGTTGTTCAATGAAGTATGATCGACCTCATAACTTTAGTAACAGTGCAAATGTATAACTGCACATATAGCAAATTAATTTTTTGAGGGTCCATATAGCAGATTAATTATCTCATATATAGCTTCTGACAAAGATTACATAATTTAGTTATAATGTAGTAGATCTACCTTTAAACAAAAATTTCTTCTTTTTCTGTTGTTAAAAACTGTACTATCGACACAAAATTTTACACCCAATTGATTATTTTCTAGTTTGTAAAGTCGGTTGTAGGAAATAAAAATGCCTATGGGAAATTGTTGATGTCCTTTCGTATAGAATATATTTCGTCAAAGGTTAGACCCGTAGCGTTCATCAGTAAGTCGTCACATTGTTGTTTCAACAGCAATAAACACTGATGAACAATATTAACCCCAAGTAATCGGCCTGATGAAAATTAACATGAGATTGCATGAACCAAAATACAGTTAGTTGACTGTTGAAATAATTTTTCTTTTAGTGCTAGTCATTTTTGTTACATTAAACATAGCTTCACTGAATTTGAAATGTATACAAGGAACCAGATAATTTAAATAAAGAATTAACAAAATTTAAATATTTTTTCTGTTAACACAAATATCTTTTTAATCTCTTTTAGACAGTCAATCGACATGTACTCCGGCGTGACACCGCCGACAATAAGCTTTCTCGGAACTCCGAGTTTGAGCAGACTTTCGAGCTCATTCCTCACCTCCTCATTCGGAGGCAAACACACTCCTGACATAATCAACTCGCTCTTCAAGCCCCTGTTACCCACAACATCAGATAATCAGCAGCAGCAACCTACACCGGAGGAGATCAAGAGCTCGCAATCTATTCTCATTCCGACGCCGTCTAGAAAGTCGTCTCTTGGTGTGATACCTGAAGATAAGAGAGTTGATGATCATGGTTTGCCGCTGTCACGACAATGCACCTTCTCTCAGGCTGTGCTCAATGGTACGTATAGTTACTCTGCTTATTTTTCTATTTTGGCTAAGTATCAGTTAGTAGAGGTTTTCTAACTTATAAAACATGGTTTTATATCTCGAAACTATACGAACGTGGACACGTCCCTTTTTATTTTTCAAGATAAGAAACGAGTGAAATTCGACACATTAATTCAATATTCATTAAAAAATTTAGTCAGATTTTAAACATGCTAACATTACACGAGAAATATTATCTTTGATTATTGGGCAAAGATTAATTCATTTGTACCGACAAATGAAATTACTTATTATTTAAATAAATTAATGCATTGTACCGAAAATAAACGGAACAAAAATATTTCCATTTTGACATGTATATAGATATAAAAAAGGAAAACGGTAAACAAAAAAGATAGTAAAAAAAATTAAATTTGGCCTTCTTGAAACTCCACTCGAATATAATTGCATCATTTATTTTCCCTTTCCCATGTGAAGCAATGAATCTAGACATGAAATTGGCGATGTCCAATTAGACCAACAGTACAATATCAATCTCATCACATGATTATTGTACTACCAGTTATATGTCTAGATTCATGATTAACGACGCTATCGCGCCTCAGGAATTTAATGGCAAATTATTGGGGAGAGTTTCAGTTTTCATACAAAAAAAAATGTCTATGTTATGAGTTGTCAAACTAATTTATAACTTGATTTGACATGCTTGAGAGATTTAACTGATAAATATATATAAGTCATTGGATTTAGAATTTCTAACTTTAATCGTGTCATGATTCATTTACTTGTAAGTGATTGTACTTGCGATATCTATATTGTGTGATATTAAATTGTCAAAATTAAAAAGGTACAATTAAAGAAAAATAAATGAAGAAGAATTGAGTCAAAATATATACCCTTCAAATTGCATGCCATCATTTTATTTCCCCCAGGATGTGCCGCTCTTTTGTTTGAACAAAGAAGGAAAAAAAAAAAGTTAAATTAATACTAACATTTTTTACTATAGACGATTCTACTAAATTACTTCTGTAATACAATGCCCAAATGAGCTTTTTTGTTTAACGGTTGGTTTGGTTATGCCCAAATGAGCTGTCGACTTATATTCTATGCCTAGTTTCTATTTTAATTTGTTGGTTTGGTTTTGCATCCATTTCACTTCTTCCAATTTTCTCGCAATTATACATTCAAATTTCACATTTCAATTTAGTACTAGATACACAGAGTATGATTAATGAATCGATTCTATTTTAACTTTGAAAAGTCATATAAAGAAATAATATCCTAGTTGAGCCAGCGTGATGGAACAGGCAAAACATGGGACCGAGGCATGCCATCTTGTCACTCTAGGAAAAACAAAACAGTCTTTTTGTTGCTTCAATAATTTGCCCTTGTCATGTTCAAATAATTCCTTGGCATATTCCTCCGATTCATTTAATATTATTTTTTGGTCCCACCTCAGAAATTTTAATAGTAATAACGTGATTACAGTAGCATTTTCCATGGTCTTGGTTGCAATTCTTTTGATATTTGAAAATATAATTAAATGATCAAAATATTGGAACTTGTGTTTAATTTGGTCAGGAATGTCAAAGAGTTCTCATCATCATCCCTTTAACTTGACAAGATTCTCTCTGTTTTTTTATTACTATTTTTCCGTATATTAATTAGGGAAACAATAAGGGAATACATAAATTTTGGTGTCACTTCTGTTAGGAAATATAGTCAATAAAAATAATTAACTGATTTAGTTAGCACATGGCAAGTGATACAGCATTAAATTCGCTCTATCATGGACATGTGAATAGCTGCGCTCTATCATGGACATGTGAATAGCTGGGGTAGGTGGCGTTTCTCCGCTTCTCATAAAGAAAGTGATCGATAATAATTGAGAAATTGAGGCGACACCTCAATAATTTCATTTTCAATTAATTCCCAAATCCTAATTTGTGATGCTTTCAGTTTTCAACGTCCAATTGTGTTGTATTCGACTCAGTTTTATTCTGTAGTTCCCATCTTCATTTATAGTACTGGCCAGTGGCCGAAAATCATGTTACGTCTTCGATTGCAAGTCCCGAATTTTTATCGACCAATCGACCAATTTCTCTGTATAAATTTTGTATACTTGTAGCTAATCAATTACAGGTATTATGTTCTCTGTGAAAAAAAGCCAGTTTGGAATTTAACTTCACCAAAGATTTTACAACAAAAAAAAAACATTTTCTTTTTACTTAGAAAAAATGACATGCATTCTTGACTTCTGGTTGGAAAATAGTACGTACATCATAAAGGAAGCTTAGATTTTATTTATTTGTTTTTTTTTTTTTGACAATCCAAATAGCCCGTAGGCTAATTGAAGCTTAAAAAATTACAAAAAAAAAAAAAAACAAAGGAGATGTTTATTTGAAATTCAAATTCAGGCATACAGCCGAGGTTTATAAACAATAAAGACTTTTTCATATAAAATAAATAACAATTTCTCCTGTATGAAGTTTTCATTGGTTCATCTGCTCAAAAAAAAAATAATTAATTTTTAACCGCACGTTCCTTAAGATAAGAATTACTGTAGATAGATCATTTTTATTACCTCAAGGAATGCAATGCAATCCACGAAAGATTACCATAGTGGTAAAATATCTAACGGACCGTTTGGATCGCTTAGGAATAAGAAGAATAGTCTATTTCTAGATGAGAAATATTGGAAAGTGTGTAATTTTGTGAAGAGTTTGAATGATTAGGAATAAATTTCCGTCTAAAAGGAAACTATTCCTCTTATTCCTAACGATCCAAACGACCCTAAATTATTGGAATTGTACCTAGCACAAATGTAAACCCAGGAATCATTCCTATGCAGAAAAGATATTCCGAGAATGTGGTAGCCATTCATTCAAAAAAAAAAAGAATGTGGTAGCCACCCTGTGTCAGTAATGATATGCAGTTAATGTTCCCATGTGAATGTGATAGTGTTATTATTAGAACAATTGGTCATAACGTGGATAACCACATCTAATAATCACATATTCGCATGCAGTCATAATGCGGGTTACCACATTCTATTATGTTTTTAAAGTATCCCTGTATATTTTTTGTGGCCTGATAGACCAAAAAAAAAAAAAACGTTATAAATATTTTTGTCTAGATAGCAGCATACATTTTTTTTCCAATGTTGTAAATATTTTTTACCTAGGCATACCGCATACTACGTACATTAGTTGTTCTTCTATAAAGGTAAGAATATATAGGCTCAATTTTGTCCTTATTTGTCATCCGAATCTGATCTCGATTGGTATAAGCACCTAGACAGATGCGTTTAAGTCCACTCCTTTGAAATTGCTTGAATTTCCTTTTTTTTTAATTTATTTCAGTTCATGAAAGCTATCCCAATTATGTTTCAATTGGGTCGTTCTTAAGTGGGCCAAAACCAATATGTAAGGCCCAGTTAAATTGAAATCTGAAATTTTTTGGACAATGTGGGCTACATGGTTTGTATTCTTCCTGATTGAACTGGAAATTATCTGATCCAACCCGAACCCGAAGGAATCTCAAACCGCTGCCATGAATCAAATCAATATTCTATTTGATTTTTATTACATCTCTTTATTATATAATTGTGCGGATTGGACGTGGCTTATTTTATTAAACTATAATTGTTGTTCATTTTTATTGTTATTATTTGTTCCCTTTTTGTTGGTGGTTGAGGGGTGTGTGTTTTTGTGATTGGGGCAGATGTTTTAGCAAGTACATTTACAAAGTTCACTTCAAGTTTAAACAGTACAAGAAAAATAGATCAGAATAAAATTATCTAGAAGGTGCATTGGAGTCATTTCAATTACATACTTTATAATGATTAATTATATGGGCATGCAGGAGTAAATGTGCTATGCGGTGTTGGGCTCCTTTCAGCACCATATGCAATCAAGGAAGGTGGCTGGCTTGGGCTTATTATTCTCTTCGTATTTGGTATATTGGCATTCTACACTGGTCTTCTTTTGCGCAAGTGCCTTGATAGTGAGCCAGGGCTGGAAACCTACCCCGACATTGGTCAGGCAGCTTTTGGCACTGTCGGTCGTATTGCCATTTCAGTTAGGCACCTTCCATTGGTTTTTATATTTTTGTGTTATCCAGAATTTGAAAGTACAGTAGTTTGGTACTATATTTTTATTCATAAGAATGAGAAAATAAGTTAAATAGCAGTGGTTTAATTCAAAATTTGTTATATATATATGCATGTCTCCACATTTTACATAAAAATTGGTACTGCAACATTTCAGTGTAGCAATCATTAGATCAATTCAAAGTGAAAAGCCATATTATCTGGAGATGCAAGCATTCCAGCATCTGACAGAAAAGTTGAAAGATTTGCTTTCTTTTAAATTTGAAAGAAACACATAGCATTGATTATATACATGTACTGATGTGCAAGCTAACTCAATTGATACCATACCAGTAAACCTTAGTTTCTCAGATCTGCATGCTGACATAAAAAATTGTTTCTGAAACATAGTCTCATTTTATATACATCATTGATTTGATGAAACTAATATGCTTTTCTTTGGTATATTTGCAGATTGCCCTCTATATGGAATTATATGTAAGTGCATACTATTGCTCGCTAAATGAATATCTAATTCATTCTACATAAATTGGAAAGAAAATATATTATACCAAATGATATAACCAATCGATCTGTTTAGAAAGAACAAGCCTTGATTCAAGCAAGGACAAAATCATTCTTTCTAGTTTTTCCATTGAATTTATCTGCCAGTATAATAGATTTTTTACCATTGGTTCTGTACTGTGTTTCCTTAGGCTTGCTGTGTGGAGTACATAATTCTAGAGAGTGACAATTTGTCCTCATTATTTCCAAATGCACACTTAAGTATTGGTGGCTTGTATCTTAATTCACATGTCTTCTTCGCCATTTTGACAACTTTCATTGTGCTACCCACCACCTGGTTCCGAGACCTGAGTGTTCTCAGCTACATTTCAGGTCAAATTTCACCCAAGTATTTTATTTTATTTAATTTTTTATTTGTTATGTATGTTTTCCTAGTTGCTAAATTGAAGGTCTGCATAAGTGAGACAGAAAATGTTTATTTAGTTTTTCTTTTTTCCTTTTAAAGCTGGAGGAGTGATAGCATCCATATTGGTCGTCGTTTGTTTATATTGGGCGGGATTAATAGACCATGTTGGGTTTGAAAGCAAGAACGACTCAATTCTCAGTTTATCTGGTATGCCAATAGCAATAGGATTATATGGGTATGCCTATTCAGGCCATGCAGTATTCCCCAACATTTATTCCTCCCTCAAGAACAAGGAACAGTTTCCCTCGGTTCTCCTTACCAGGTAATTGATTAATTTTGTTTATTTGATGCATACAACATTCTGAACCTCATCGTATAGCTGCTAATTACAATTTAAACTTTTATGTAGTTTTATAATATCCACCACCTTGTTTGCGGGAGCCGGGGCGTTAGGGTACATGATGTTTGGGGAAACTTCTGAATCTCAATTCACTCTCAATTTGCCTACTAAATTGGTTGTCTCCAAAGTTGCTGTTTGGACTACAGTAATTCTCTTTATCACGTTTCTGTATATGTTTTGTTTTATGATTTTGCTATCAACTTACAAATCATATAAGTATCTTCAAGCACACCCAATGAAAACATTCTAACTTAGTTAACGTTTTATTCTACTTTGTTGCAGGTGGTGAACCCAATTACCAAATATCCTTCTCAATATGTTTCGTGTTTATATATTTTATTATATAATCTTCTAGGTTCTTGAAACATTAGTTACTTTTCATTTACCATACTAAGAATGAATGAGCTACTATTCTTTTTAGATCTACCTGATGCATTCATGTTTCATGAAATTAGTAGATGCAGACCTTAACTAGTAATCACATATGCCTTGACACTCATGCCCATGGCATTGAGTTTTGAGGAGTTGATACCTTCAAATCAACAAAAGTCACACCTATATGCAATTGCAATTCGGAGTGCACTCACAATATCTACTCTGTTAGTAGCCCTCTCGGTGCCCTTCTTCGGTTAGTTGCCCTTCGTACATTCAACTTTTTATACATGTTTTCAATACCATGTACATGTCTATAACTGGATGTATAATTTTGTATAACTACAATATATTCTCTTGACAGGACTGGTAATGTCATTGGTCGGATCTCTTCTTACGATGCTTGTGGTAAATATCATGTTAATTTTGATTCTTTCATCTATTTTAGTATGCACAGACGTGATGGCATTTGTTAAATTTTGCAGGCATTCATCATTCCTTGTGCTTGTTTCTTGAGCATTGTTAGGGGAAAAATTACTTGGCTCCAGGTAAATTACAGTTCCCTTAGCTCATTCTTGGTTTTTGGTTATTCCATGGTAGTAGTCTGATGATTCCGTTTTAATTTATTTTTGTGGATTTTTTATTCTTTAATACTGCATGTCAAGACCTGCTGCCCGCTAAATTGCCTGTTATGAGATAGCATGGACCTCTCACCTCTGTATGATGCATCTTAGCATTGAAAATTGCTATTTTCTTACAAGAATTTATATATATTTTTTCCAGGGGTCGCTATGCGCTTTAATCATTGCTGTAGGCGTTGCAACTGTTGGCGTAGGCACATCTTCATCTCTTGCTCAAATTATACAGAACTTAAGTTAAACAGAGTACGTTAAATATTCAAATGGAATAGAAAATTTTGTCCTGTCAATATATTTATGTTATATGTATATCTAGTTATAAACATCTGCTTGTTATTTTCCATTTGGATATATTGGATAGTACATTGTTGGCATTTTTGTTGTTATTGTTTGAACGATCAATTAAGAGTTGTGAGATAATTTGGTGATGTATTATGACCTTTTGGAAAGACAGTATTTATGCTGCTTTTTCTTTGGCAATGCTCCCTTCAATTACTAGTGCTGTTCTCTTTCTTCCGATCCGTTTTGACGTCTTCCAATACAAAAGTTTTCAAAAATTGATCAAGTATTAATATAATGGCTCAATCCCTTTCAATAACTCACAAAAAAAAAGGAAAGAAAGTGGCTCTAGCAAGGAATTAGAAGCACCAGTGGTTATCAAGATTTATTTGAACTATCAAGTAGCAAGAAAATGGTTTGCAGATTTCACCCAAAAAAAAATCAAGAGCAAAAATTTACCTATATCTAGAAAAGATCAAGCATTGCCATTACCAGGCTAGATATTTTAACTACCCTTGCGGAATTCTTTTATTCAATTAAATAAATTTAAAATGGCTAGAAATTGATATGACATTATGTCAGAATGTTTAGTTCATAGGTCTTTACAAAATAATAGTTCTTCAAAAGCTACAGGTCTTTCTAACATGAGCATGTTAGAATGCATTTTTGCGACTGCTATTTTCAATTAATGAAGATTAGAGAGTATACATCTAATTTTCCCTAAAAAAATAGAAAGAACGAGACAAAAGGAGGGGGACGCAACAGAAAGCCGTTGAGGCTGTTGTAATCGACGGGCTTGGATCTATTTCTATTCTAATTCAGTAATTCGAATTATGGAGACGAAACCAATCGCCTATAAATAAGGGAGGTGAAGGAGAGTTGATGACCCTTTTTGGAGAGAGAGAGAGAGCACATAGTAGAGAGTTAGGTTTAGAGCGAGAAAAAAAGAAGTTGATAAAAGAGAAAGAAATGTAGAGGAAAGGCAGCTAAATAAGTTGTATAAAGAAATATAAGTATCTTTAAGTGGAGGAGAGATGATTTGAAATGATCAACGACCTCGAAATTGTAAATCTTACATCTGGTTTTGATAAAAGAATAAAGCATTGGATTATTAATGATTGTGATATTTTGCATTGATTTGTTAAGTGTTAGTGCGTCGTTTCTCTTTTTTAGATCGGAGAAGGTCAACCAGAAACACTGCTGTCATGTGGATTTCAATTCCGAGATGAGGTTTGTTTCCATTTATTCTTTAAAACAAATTAAATATTTGGTTTGAGCTTCTCAAATCAAAGGAAAAGATCAATCAAGATTCAAGGAGCACGACTCCCATGGTGGATCTTGGATCTTGAAATGAAAAGTTTAAATTGTACAATTAATCAATTATTAAGTTCGCAATTTCTTTCATGTTGTATTGATCTCTATCCTTTTGAATCTGATCTCTTACTGTCTGAGAGCAAGGCTCTCATGGCGGAATTGCTATCCAACAAGGAGCTCGGCTCTTTCGCTAGACTCTCTCTTTGAACTGCTTAGAGGTTCAGACTCTATAATTGATTAACCGCAGAAAAATTAGATATAACCTCTCTTTATTTGGATATAACCCCCTACAATCTTTAATATTGGGTATAACCCCCTTCAATCATGATAGTCTAGGATATAAATCCCTTTTAATCATTCTAACAATATTTTAAAGTAAATAATGAACTACATTAATTTTTGACGAAAATATCCTCCTTGAACGTTTCATCTTCCTCCTTCATCCAAAACAGAAAAGTAAAGTCCCAATTGCAATTCGCAAATCTACCTAAATTACAATCTCTCTCTAGGTGTGCGTTAAATAACAATGAAGAGTTGGAGACAAAAGAATTAAACAAGAAGTAAGAGGAATTTATTTGTAAACTTATATATATCCTTATATGCATGCAGCGTGCTGTACTAAAATGAAACCCTCAAAATCCCTGCAACCGTGCACATCTATATGCTTCTTTATTTAATTTATTATTACTTCAAAAAGGACTAGGAAAGTAGCTTTTTATCATTCAACAAAACAAATTATGGGTCAGTACTATAACGCAACTAGATCAAATTATAATTTGTTGATAGTAAATTTTGCAATATCATTGTTTCAATATGTGGAGGGGAAAAAATCAATGCCCTCCATTATTGTTTATTGAAACAACCTACTGCAACGTAGTGATAATATAGCATTGTTATATTTTGCCTTTAATTTCAATAAAAATTTATATATTTACAATTAGATACTAGTTTGAAATGGAACAATCCAGGCGCCCAAGTTGTTGCCTTTTTTATAATACACGACAAGATGGAAAGGTGAGAGAGAGAGCATGGGTATTTAAGTCATAAAATTAAATAATAGATAAAAAATTGTTAAAATAAATAAAAGGGGTTTATATCTTAGACTATCATGATTAGAAGGATTATATCTAATATCAAAGATTGGAGGGGATTATATCTAAATGAAAAAGATTTGAGAGGATTATATCCAATTTTTTCATTAACCTAATTGCGATTATTTTAGCTCAATCTTCATTAAACTTAAAAAATAAGAGAGAGTTTTGGAAAGATGTTGCCAAATTTTATCCAAAATTTTTTAGATATTGATTTTTGCCTTCTTCAATCCACTCTCTGTAATTGAATTGTTCTTTTTATTTCAGATTTCTCCAACATTTTAGTTTAGCATATGATAGCTACGGCATAGTTTAGTAAATTCATTGAAAACTGCAAAAATCTCGTTGAAGACTCTATTGCATTTAAATGTCAAATATCATATTACTTGAAATAAAGTAAATAAGACCTTTTACATGAATGCATGAAGCAAAAACATGGCATGGTGCCATTGCTCATACATTCGACATGCTTGCAGGTGGCCCACTAGTAGGGATGAAAACGGATCAGATATTATCCGATCCGATCCGCGTCCGTATTCGAAAAGTTGCGGATTCGGATATTAACATCTGGATCCAAACGGATGCGGATGCTGATACGGATATTTTTAAACGGATACGGATGCGAATATGAGAACGTAAAATGGTGCGGATACGGATGCGAATACGGTTAAATATCTGCATCCGAAACACTTGTGAAAACGGATATCCGTTAATAGATGGGCCATCATTTTTTATACTGTATTTTATATGAATTGTGTTCAACTCAAATTCCCAAATCACAAAATTGAAAAATTACATCTTCGATCTCTCTCGTCTCAACATTGAACCCTAATTTAGCCCTGCGCTGGATGCGCAGCGGCATAGGCCGGTAGGCGCCTGACGATCTCCGCTCACAACCACTCTCAAGATCTTCGCTCGCAACCGTTCTCACGATCTCTGCTCGCAACCGCTTTACTGTGACCTGGTAAGATCCATAGTGTCTTTCTTTACACATTCAATTTGTGATGTTTTCTTAGTTCTCGATTTTTAAACGGTACTAAAAAATATCTGGAAGTTGAGCAGGTGAGGCGTATGTTAAGGATTTATTTTTCAAATGTTTTATCCTTTTGAAACAGAAATCGTAAGTGTGAATGTTGAATACAATTGGTTGTCTTTATCTTTATTTACTCCTTGCGAGGTAACTTGTCTCATTTTCAAACAACAACTTGCTTTTTTTTTATATTATCCAATTTGTATTAATAAAAATATTGGGGCCCACTAAGAAAAGGGGTTTGCAGTTGAGATCATTGTGTTTAGTTAGCACTTAGCAGTAGATAAAAAAGAATTCTTACTGTTAGGTTCCAATACTGAAAGATCAAATTAGGCTATGCAATGAATGTACAATGAAATTTCATTTGTTAACAGCTCATGATTGTGATTATTATTCTGATGCTTTTATCTAGTTCAGTATAATTTTGTAAAATGAATAATTGCAATTTAATTAATTAATTGGGATTTAAAATTTCAGGTTAATTTCTTTAAACAATGGCATCATCAAGTCAACCTACTCAACTTGAGGTCCCACCTCCATCAGCTTCTGTACCTATTATTAATACGGATACAATTGTTCCTGAGATTGACACTAGGTCTTTGAAGAAACAAAAGAAACTGACTTCTGAAGCTTGGAAATGGTTTGACAGAGAAGATGTGGAAAGGGTTGTAGATGGAAAGAAAGTAAAGGTGGTTGCAATGTGTAAAATTTGCAAAAGACTGTTTGATGGATCTAGCAAAGGAGGAACTACTCACTTGCTGAATCATATTAGATCTAAGCATGAGACACATAAAGGGCAGAAAGAGTTGAATGCAACAAGGGTTGGGGAGGAACAGAAGCTAGAGGCATTCATTTATGATGAAGGTGTGAGTAAGAAAAAGTTGGCGTTGGCCATAACAATGCATGAGTATCCATTTAGTATTGTGCAACATGAGTTCTTCGTGGACTTTGTTAAATCTCTCCGCCCCTCTTTTTCCATGAATTCTCGAGTTACATATAGAAGTGAGATATTAGAAATTTTTAAAGAGAAAAAGGATCAACTTTATTTTTTATTTGGGTCCCTTTCCTGTCGATTGAGTGCCACCATGGATCTCTGGACTTCAAGACATAATAAGAGTTATATGTGTATAACCGTGCATTTCATTGATGTTAGTTGGAATGTTCAAAAAAGAATCCTAAGGTTCAAGCTTTCAGACGGGAGGCATACGGGGCAAAATTTGGCTGAGGCGGTAATGATGAGCTTGTTTGATTGGAATGTTGATGGAAAAATGTTCTCTCTCACATTAGACAATGATAGTGCTAATGGCTTGTGTGTGATTGAGATGATCAGACGGTTAAATGACAATCAAGCACTTTGTTGTGGCGGAAGGTTCTTTCATGTGAGATGTGCAGCTCACATCATTAATTTAGTCGTGCAAGCTGGGATAAATGCAATAAAGCAAAGCATTGAGAATGTAAGAGGAGCTGTTAACAAAATTAAAAACTCTCCGTTACTTGAGGAGGAGTTTAGAAGAAGGGCGACTGAGGTTGGTCTAGACTCTTCTAAAGTGCTATCTTCTGATGTTAGTACGTGGTGGAATTCGACCTATTTTATGCTAAGGGATGCTCTGTATTTCAGGAATGCATTTAAGAGGATGCATTCTGTTGATCCCACAAGGTTTGCTGATTTGCAATCAAATGAACCGTGGGATGAAGTAAGCGCATTGTGCAAATGTTTGCGCATCTTTCACTTAATTATTGAATTGTTTTCAGGTACATCATATCCTACCTCAAACTTGTTTTTCATAAAGTTCAGTGAAATTAAGTTGAAAATTGAAGGTTGGTGTAAGAGTAAAAATACAACAATTGCCAATATGGCTCTTGTTATGAAGATTAAGTTTGCCAAATACTGGGAGAAGACAAACATGATATTGGCAATAGCTTGTTTTCTAGACCCTCGATATAAAATGGGTATGATTGAATATTATTATCCAAGATTCTATGGGGCTGGAGGGACCAAAGAAATTGAGGAGTTTAAGAAAGTTTTAATGGAGTTGCATAAAGAGTATGCATTGAAGGTTGAAAATAGTGACACTGGGAGACAAGTTAGTGGAGGCAGAGGTACTATTGTTGGTGATAATTCAGGTATGGGTGATGAAGATGATGAGGATGAGGAATCAGGATTTCACCAATATATGTTGCAAAGGAGTCAGCCTACATCTCTGAAATCTGATTTGGATCATTATATGGAGAGACATACCATATCTCACCTTCAAGGTCAAGAATTTGATATACTTTCATGGTGGAAAACTGAAGGTCGAGATTACCCTATTTTAAGGAGAATTGCTTGTGATGTGTTGGCCATACCCATTACTACTGTTGCATCAGAGTCTGCTTTTAGCACAGGTGGTCGGGTAATTCGGCCACACCGAAGTAAATTGGATCCAGAGATTGTTGAAGCATTAATTTGCACACAAGATTGGGTTAGATCAGAGAGAAAATTAGGTGATGTTTTATTCATCAATTTTCTTTTATATATTTGGTTTCTTAAGAACTTACATTTGATTTTTTTTTATTTTAGGTGACGTGCCAACATTATTAGATGTTCTGGAAGAATATGAGGGAACTTCTGTTTAGTCAATGGCACAAGATGGGTCAACTTTAATACTAATAGAAGACTTCTGATTTGATGACTTAGACTTTATTAGATGTGATGATAATTATTTTGTTAGTAATATGATGCACTTTTTGGAAATAGCATCATGATTGATACATAGATCTATTTCAATTATATAGCATCAGAATTGATAATTATTTTGTTTATGATGATATGATATGATTTGACTTGACTATATTGTTGGAATTCAGAATGTTTAAATGAATCTCGTTTGCTTTCAGTTTTAGTCCTTTTTTTTCCCTTTTGTTTGTAATCATTGTATTTCTATGTTGTTTTGAGCATGTTTTTTTGCTACAACTTAAACACCTAATATGTCATTCGGACCTGTTATAATTGACCATAGAATTCTCTTTCAAAATCATCATAATTTGACGAAGTGCGCTGCTGCCTGCTGGTCATGCACTCTTGACGAAGTAGTAGCATACGGCGAGTATATTGAATATCGTTATATTTAGCTATTGTAAATAAATTTAAAAAACTTAAAATGCAATTCGTATTCGGCAAAATGTATTCGTATTTGACTCCGTATCCGATAATATCCGAACCGTATTCGTATTCGTTTAATATCCGAACCGTATCCGTATTCGAATGCATCCGTATTCGTATCCGTATTCGAAAAAAATATAGATGCGAATATGGAAAGACCAACATCCGATCCGTATCCGATCCGTTTTCATCCCTACCCACTAGAGTCGAAAAGTAGGGGAAATTGCTTTGCTCGCGCCACCATTTAGAGATTCACATCCATTTTTGACTAAAATATCCTTGGCAATTATATAAAAAATCCAGGTCCATTCAGGAATACAGAGGGTATTTCGACCGGAGGAAAAAAAAATACGAGTGAATATAAAGACATGAGCAAAACAATTCCCAAAAGTACAGGAAATTGATTCATCAACGAGTTGTAATTTATTTTTTTGCCAAGCTCAGATCACCTTATTGAATTTGATAATTTTTAAATATTTGAACTTTTCAAATTTTTTTTTAATTTTCAGCTTGTTGTAACTTTTCAAAATTTGACAATTTCGAATTTTTAGTTTTCAAGAATTTAAAATTTCGACAAGTTAAAAATCCGATTTTTTAAAAATTTGAAGAGAAATTTCGAATTTTTAGTTTTTTTTATTTTCAAAATTTGAAATTTGGATATCTGAATTTTTCAAAATTTGAAAATCCCTCCTCTTCTTAAACTATAAATTATAAATGCTGTATTAATTTTGGACGCAAGCAACATTAAACATCAAGAAAAATTAATAAAATTTATTTATATATATTATTATTTTTTGTTTTAAGAAAAAAAATGTCCTTAGATTTTTTTTATCGAACATGTCAACAACTGTACACAAACTTGCTGAATATTTCAGCAGACCCTTTAATGTAAGAATTAAACCAAATATATTTTTATATTTCTGAATGTCAATAATTTTCATATCTTTCTCGCGTGCCAAAAATCTGATCAACAGAGAGAAGCTATTAGCTACGTCAAAGTGAAAAGCCCACAAAACTCAGTTATATACTTGCACGTGATACTTCATACTTGAACTTGACGACGATTCGGTGCCATTTGTTCTACAAAACCGAGTAAAACGAAACAAAACAAACCACTAGCGCAAAAACTGGGGGTCAAAACAACCCGCTCCACGAAAGCATACACCAATACAAACCACACCTAACTCCAACCTCAGAACAAAACCCTAATATCTTCCCATAAAGCGTCGCATTCGCATCGACCTCTCGTCTCCTCTCTACCCCACCAAAACCTTCGACCCCACCACAAGTCCAAGACAAAACAAAAACAAAAGTACAAAACCCTTATAAAAGGGTCCGTATCCTCTGCTCACCTTTTAAGGTGAGCAGAGTGCCTACCTCTGATCCGAGCCGTTCGATCTAATTTCGACGGTTCAAATTTTTCGGGCCTTACAATCTGGTTACATGCACGGGGCTCCCTTAACCGTTAAGATTAGATCTAACGGTTCAGATCAGAAGTGAGCAGAGTGCTCACCTTAAAATGTAGGCAGAGGATGTGATTCCCTTATAAAATCTCAAATCCAACCATGTCTTCTTCAGATTTTGTTTTGTACGCTCCGATCGCTCTTGCTCCTTCTTCTTCTCAAATCCTACCTCCACCTGGCGCCGACGCAACCACCTCCCGCTCCGTCACGCGCCGCCGCCGCTCCACCACCTCCTCCTCCACCTCCGCCTCGAAGGATCGCCACACTAAAGTATGCGGCCGTGGTCGCCGTGTCCGCCTCCCTGCTATGGTCGCGGCGCGTCTCTTCCAACTGACGCGCGAACTCAACCATCGTACGGACGGAGAGACCATTGAGTGGCTTCTCCGACAAGCCGAGCCCTCCATTGTGGCTGCCACTGGGTCCGGGATCAATCTGATGCAGGAGATGCCGCATGAGGTGCCGCCACAGCCGCATGCCTTCCTTCCGTACTTCACTTCCATGCTGATGCAACCAGGTCCAGCTATCACTGTGGCTGAGGAAGGGAATGATCGGGAGGTGGCGAATTGAAGCGGGGTGTAACATTAAAGGTTATCTTATTTTGGTTTTAGTTTCAGTATCACGTCTTAATTTTAGTGTTTTAAGAGAAGAGAGAGTAGTATGTTATAGATGACTAGACCAGTGGCGGATCTAGAAAAAATATTTAGGTGGGTCTGACAACCTCTGTTTAAGTTTTCAGCCCCACTTTTGAGTGCTCCAATGGCAGAAAAAATTAGCTGGGGCTAAAGGGGGGCTCCAAAGGCTCGACGGCGTGAGAGCCCCACCCGCCCCGGTGGTAGATCCGCCCCTGGACTAGACTGACTACAAATTGGAATGAGATTAATGTTTCTAGGTTTTTGTTACTGGATACTACTTGTGTTAGAATATATACTAATTGTTCTAGGTTTCGAGATGTTGTTTGTGTTGCCCTTTTGATTCCTCTTTTGCTTTGCAGTTGCTAGATCAACAGTTATCTATTAGGATTAGTTAATAGGGTGAGTTTGGATCATGTAAGAATAAAATTAGGATTAGTTATTCGGAGTAAAAAATATTATTCTTAAACAATCAAGAATAAGCTTTTTGGGATCTAGAGTGTTATTTTTAAGTGTCCAATATCTGGATTAAATTTTTATTCTTAGAGTGTTTGGGTTTTAATCCGGATTAAAAAATGGTCCCAATCACTTCTTAATCCACATTAAGAAGATGATCCAAACACCCTAAGAATAAAAATTTAATCTAGATGTTGGACCACTTAAAAATAACACTATAGATCCCAAAAAGCTTATTGTTGATCGTTTAAGAATAATATTTTTTACTCCAAATAACTAATCCTAATTTTTTTCTTAGATGATCCAAAAGCACACTATAAATAGGTGTGTTTGTTATGGGTTGAATAAGCTTTATTCCGAATAAGACTTGTTCAACTCCTTATTATAATTCTACCATATTGTTGGAACAAAAGTGAATGAGAGGAGATAGGAGAGAGGAGAGAGAAAACCTTATTCAATCCCTTATTCAAACTTATTCAAACTGGTGCCAAACACATTGTGGGATGAGCAAATAAACCTATTCTGATTATAATATGCAAACTCAAAGTTTGTCATTGCACACCATCCATTAAGAAAAAAATGATAATGGAAATTTCTAATTTATTTATTTGACCCTGCATTATTATGTACATGGTTACTTGTAACTGAAATCCATACTGTTACATTGATTGTCCATATTAGATTCCTGGTTTTGCCTCTATATTGTGTAGTTTTGTTGTTGGATTCTAGGTTGCATTCCTGTTTTATGAGGGGCTACTGAATGCATTTTGTCTGTTTATCTGGACTATTTAAGTTACATTTCTTTGTGATAGGCTCAACAAAAATAATTATTGTACTGATGGTTTGGGAATATGACTCAGCTTCTGTAATACATTTTCTTAATATTGATGCAACGGCTTCTGTCAAACCTTTTTGTTTGGTCAGGTTAACTGATCAGTATTTTTTTGTTAATAGTAATTGTTGTATATTTTTAGGGCTAATTAAGTGTGATTCTCAGTTATTTTCCTTCCTTTATATGGAGAATTTTATTGATTGGCCCTTCTTTCAGAGTCCTTAGCACCAACGCTCCCCCCCTACACCCCCCTCCCCCACCCCAACACAACCCTCAAATCCAAATTGCTGTTAGAGACCCAGCATATCTTAACTTACTGTTTTCTCTTGCCCTCTTATTTCAGTTAACTTTTTCCATGAGAATGCTATGTTATTATAATTATGTTATATATACGGATGTCCTGAATGTGGCAGCTTTCTCTCTCCAACTTACAACTTCCTGCCAAGGCATTCTTCTTTCCCTTATCTAGCAAATCCTCTTGTAATCACATGCAAGTTAAGTTACTATTCTCCTATAATGAACAACATATTTATGTCTAGTATCATGGGGATCTTGTTCTCATGAGTGAATTTGCACAAATGGAATTAATTTCTGATTCATCTAATTATGGGGTGATGATTTTGTTGAAACTCTCACGAGTTTTCCCCTGATGAAATCAACACTGATGAGCTGATTTAGACAATCTTTATCTTTACTAGGCATTGTTCATTAATTCAGCACACTGAGAGTTTATGGCGAGACCATGGAATATGTTTATTTTTTATTGCGAATGTATGTTAAGTTTCTCTTTACGGGGAGAGCACGGCAATAAATAGGAAGAGGGGAAGTTAAAAGGTAACCAAGTCTGGATAAAAAGAAGTGTTGGTATTGATTTAAATTTAAATTATCTTCATGTTTCATCATGATTTCACTAGAAAAGCATATACAATTATTCCAACTTATTTACTTCGATGTTTGTATGTGCTTCATGTTATTGCCCTTTTCTCCGCTAGTTTCTAAGAGTACAAGTTATCTTTAGCATCTAGATGATGACAAGTAATTTGATTTGGTCCTTCCATTCATGAGGATAATGGATGATTCACTTCAATAAGTTATAAGAGAATGACATATTTTGATCTGTAGCTTTTGAAGAACTACTATTTTGCAAAGCGTTATGAACTCCCATATTCTGACTTGATTAAATTATGAAATATGCATACTGGCTACTACCCTTTAGCATATTATTTTAGTTAAGCTCGATTGAAATTTTCCTGAAATTACTAGCAAATTAAGGTTCAAAAAGGTTGGTGGTGTGGAATATCTAATATGTAACCATTGGAGTATTTGGGGACTATATGAAGGGGTGAGAGATTCAGGTATCCTACAATGGTATTTTGTTAAAATGGTAGCAGTGATAAGGGTATTTGTTTCTGATAATTGAGTGGCAATCTGTGAAATTTCCCTTTTAGATATTCAGTCTATCATGGTTGTTGTTCCTTTGTCTTTATTTATTTTTAATAGTTAATTTATAGTTTGTTGATATACTACCATGTAGCTGCTATCCTTGAACTTTTGTAAGCTTATCATACTTTTCCTGTAATAATGTACTGGTATATGCTGGTGAATACAAACTGGTGAATATTAAAAAAAAAAAAAAAAGAATACAAACTTGAATGGCTGTATCCAGCAATTCCTGTACCATTGTGCATTGGCGGTACAATTGCCGTCAGACCTGCCATTTGCACATACTAATGGGATTCTACTTGTTCTTGGCTCTCTATTGTTATTATTATCACTGTTACCACTTGGCATTTATTTATTTGGTCTGGCCAGGTTAACAATCTGCTGGAAGAGATTGCTTGTTATGTCTCATCACAAACAAAAAAAACGATGGGAAAAAAAGGTGAGTTAAAAAAAAAATAAAATGACATCTATTTCTGTGGTTCAATAAATATTTTCTCCTTTTAAATACTCGAGTGATGGCAAATTGCATGCGTTAGAATGACCTAAATTTGCAATTAGAGCTAGAACTGGAGCATATACGACATTTGAATCCACGTCCTTTCTATTTATAAAGAGTGGGATCACCTGATAGGCTGATAACAGTATATGCGTGATGTGTATAGTGTAAATATCAAGTATTCAAAAGATGATGAAATGTTGATGCATGTTTTACCATTTGTCAAGTAATTTGAATTTTTCATTGATTTGAAATTAACAGCTCTGATGACCTTAAACAATGATAAAATTATGGGGCAATTTTGTTTGTGCCACCTGAAATCTTCAAAATTGTGTTTTTGTCACTCTAGAGGGAATATTCCCTGGTATTTATACTAGAGTCACTCCAATTGTGCACCCGGGTTAATAATTAATCTTTGAATTTAATTTTTAGAATGACAATTTCTATTGATCTTAGGTTTTTCTCACATCACAGTGTTTATCCGCGATCTTCCTTTCTAATAAGTACTGTACGGCAGTGTGATTTTTTTGATTCTTCCAAAATTTTTAGAATTTTCAAACTTTAAATTAACGTTCTCAGACTTAATCAATTAAATATATGTTTCAAGTTTTGAACTTTCTAAGGATTTGGAATAATCTCCCCCTTAAGTGCCTACCTAGAACACACAGAAATTTAGAAAGCCATAAATAGTATTAAGAAACAAATCTTGCTCTGATACCAAAGTGGAAACGAACTGATCGACTTTGAAACTTCGGATTATAAGTAATGCTGGCTTCAAAGATTTTTATGGAATTGCAAGAGAAAGTTTTTACTGATAGAATAAGATTACAAGAGAAGAAGTAAGACTTCAGAGTTTTTCTGTGTGTCTTGCAACTTCTGAATGACACTCTTTTATAGAGACTCGAGTCTGGTATCTCAATAATGCATCGGGTGCTCATTGGGCTCCATCGTCATGCAATTAATTGGATTACCACATACTTTTGTCTCCCACTCAAATAAAAAGATGCGCACTGACACACCTAGTGCGATCTGAAAATGGAATAAAGGAAAGCACTACCTCAGTGCTGTCCAAAAGCAAAATAAAGAAAAGCGCACTACTTCAATAATGCGCCTAAAGATGCACCAAGTGGCGCACTAAAACACACCAGTACAATTATTACATACTGGCACTATTATAAAGATGCATTTTAGAAAAGAAAAGATGCCCACTAACAGACCAAACAGGTTGGCACCGAAAGTAAGCATATTGTGCACACTACCTAATAATTGATGCTCTGCTGGATTATTCGAAGCTTACTGTGAGCTTCAATCAACTTTTCGATATTATCGTTAATATGTTCGAGGGCATCCCTTGCCCAATTATCCTTGCTAGCATGTTGTTCAAGTCTGACCTTTTGCAAATTGCTCATGACTAGCAATTTTTCAAGCTCCATAAGAGACTTTTGAATTTGGACTTGGTGTAATTCCATGAGCCTTGTTCTCATTCCTCCCTCCATATTTAAAGTCGGCCTTGAAAACAATAAATCACAAGTGATTGTCTCATAGTCTTCTATTTCTTCTGTTTGGCCACATGACGCTCCCCAGCGAACAGCGTTGTTAAGCGCTATCCTGGAATCTGGCCTAAGACTATAACGTGGAGATCCTTCATAGCTTCTAAAAATATGGGTTAAATATTCCAGCACCATTTCTGCAAAAATATAAACAAACTGAAACTATTAAACAAAAGACAGTTTTTCGTAGATTACTGCCAAAGATCAATGGTTTTCCGTAGATTACCATCAGACCTGAAAAAAAGAAACAAAATAATTAAACATTTGTTTGGATTTTAAAGGGGAATCAGAGTAAGGAGCTAATTTTTAAAATTAGCTCATTCATCTGCTTGTTTAGGCTGTCACTAAATCTGTCTGCTTCTTCGAATGCTCCTTCGAGATGTGCTAAGAATAGCTCTTGTTGTTCTTGTATTTCACTGGTAACAGCCAATTTTGTTGTTAATCGGGAGAGTGCATCAGCTAAGCTGTTTAGCTTACCATCTATGTGCTCAAAGTTAATCTGCACTCATGTCCCTGTTACATAATCAACAAAATTTATCCATCTAACCCTTGATGGTTTATTTTGGGCTGACTTATTGAAAAAGGATATTATCGCTTGACAGTCAGTCCTTAGCGTTATCTCCTGTTGATCAAGATAGTGGATTTTTAGTGTCTTCAATGTTTCCATGCAAGCGTGTATTTCTGCATCAATAGTTGACTTGATCACCGAAAATTTGCCGCTAGCATAGGCACAAATCTTTTCTATGGATCTGGGGTCATGCTTCTTTGGTTTCCATTTACATATGCCACCCCATCCTTCCATACATCCGTCTGTTTCAAGGATGATATAGCTCCCTGTTGGTGGAAGCCCCAAATCTGGCAGGTTTTGCACTTTTTTCTTGATTTTTCTGATTAGTTCATAATCAGACGGTTTAAGGCGCTTATCTCCATGAGGGCTGGTTTTTGTGTACAAGGGACCTAGAAGAGTCCCAAGTTTTGGAATGTAACTCCTGGCGTAATTGAGTATGCCTAACCATGCTCGGAGTTCGGCCTTTTCTTTCAGTTTCTCCTCATCAAAGGAGAAGATCTTCTTTATGACATGGGGTTGGAGTTTCACCTTACTCCTTCCAATGATTGCTCCAAGGAATTCAATTTCTCTAACTGCTATCTTCATCTTTGTTGGAGAGAGTACGAGGCCCCATTTTTCACAGATTTCTAGCATTTTTCTAAGATGCTCGGCATTTTGTTGTTCATTCTCAGAAAATACTAGAATATCATCAATATACACCGCTATAAAATCTTCGGTACCAGCAAAACACTGATCAATCTTTCTTTGGAAAATAGCCGGTGCGTTCTTTAGTCCAAATGGCATAACAAGCCATTCATATAGTCCACCAGGCACCACAAAAGCAGTCCATTCAATTGACTCAGGTGCCATTGCCACCTGATGAAATCCACTCTTGAGGTCGAATTTCGAGTAGATCTTGCTGTGACCGACCTTTTTAAGGATAATATTGATGCCAGGGAGGCTATACTGGTCCTTATGAGTATTATCATTGAGGGACCTATAGTTGAATACCATGCGCTCTTTGTCTTTAATTTCTTTGCCAGTGACTGGGTCAATGGTTGTTCTAGAATTGACCATTATAGCCATGGTTCTGTGCCTGCTCTTACTAGGCCTGATTACTCCCAGTTGTAATGACGCCTTTGTATGTTTTTCAAATTGTTCCTTCATTTGAGGCGTTACATGCTTCAGAGGTTTATCCTGAATTTGGAGGTCAGGATTTATGATGTCGAGAGAGCATGTCACCTGATTTTTAGACCAGTGTTTCAAAGGGTTTTCTCCAATGAACCCTTGTTCTTTTAGTCTGTTGAGTAGTGGTCTGAACTTTTCTTTAAACTGTTGTGACTCTTGCTCTTGGTGGTATGCTACGGCCTCTCTTACTTCAATGTATTCTAAACCCGTCAGGTCGAGCTCAGGAATTGCGGCTTGTACCACCTCAGCATCTGTTGTGGTTGCAATCGTCGTGATGTTTTTGTAGAAAGTTACATTCTGGCCTTCGATTCGTAAACCACCTTGCATGGATCAGATAAAATTGCACCCGATCAGCATCTGAACTCTCTCCTTCTTCCCCATCGAAAAAGAATAGGTGAAGGGAATTCCGAACCTATTCGACTCAATCAGCATACTACCATTTTTGAGTTTCAGATTGGCTATCTGAGTTGAGTTTACCCCATTGATTTGTATGGGATAGGCACTTGGCTCCAATGCCTCTTGTGGGACAATTTCTTGGTTGACACAGCAGACAGTTGCTCCTGTGTCAAGAATTGCTTGAACCTTGAATGGGTTGACTCCTGGTATTTCAAAGGTTATCTCCATGTTGTAGAGTCTGTTTAGGACCCTTTTGCCCCTTACAGGGTCTTGGAACACTGTATTGAATCGCTCAATTTTCTCAGTAGAGATAGTATTGGCAGAAGCTATTCGAAGAGCTCCTGTTGGATTTTTAGGTTCCATCTCTATTTCTTCATCCACCTCTTCGTCTTCGAACCGTAGTTTGGTTTTTCCTTTGTCTTTCTTCATTAATTCATCAAACTCGGCTTCGAGATCCTCTGTTCTGGCCTCAAACAGTTGCTGTTTGAGTTTTCCATTTTCTGCCAAGAGGTATTGAACATAAGACACCAGGTCATTGATTAGCTGATCCTTACTATCATAAGGTGCTATTGGCTGCACCTTAGCTCGTATTCGTCTGCCCAGCCTGAATCTTGAACACATAGGACATACTGTTAGGCGGCAGTTTTTACAGTATGCCCTTATTGATTCAGTCGTCATTTCTTTACACATGGAACATTTTTCATGTCCTGTTGGAACTGAATCATTGTCCTGCCAGTCATGGGGACAATCTTTTTGATCTTCAGGCAGTTGTATGTAGCTCCTCCAGCTCAATTGCTCTGCCTGTATCATGAGTAATTGCTCGCCAAATGGTAAATCATTGATTACGGCTGAAGCAACATTTCCAACTTCTCCTTCAGATAATGAGCAAATTGCGTCACTATCAGGTTCATTTAGATCAACTGAGAGGACATCCCAGCTAACTGACAGTTCCATATTTTCAATAATAGCTGCCCTGGCAATGTTTCCTGTTTTGCGGTTACAATCTCGCGCGAAATGTCCTTCCTCTCCGCAAATAAAACACTTGCATTTGCGGACTTTGTCAGCATTTTTCTCTTGAACACACGCACATGAGATTCGTGGGGTTTGCCTTTGTAAGTTTTGGACTTGCGAAGTCCATACTTCTTTCTTTCTCCATAGTAGCCAGGTAATGGGATTTTGCTGCAAAAGGAGAGATCTTTTAAGCTCCTTTGGAGTGCAGCTTGTTTGCATCTTTCAGCCAGGTACTGGTATGAGAAATTTATTCTTGGCATAACGCCTATCGCTGCTCCAGGGTATTTATCTAAAAATGCCTTTTCTAGTTCTTGCCCAATTAGAGGTGGCATTTTTCTGAAGAATTTTTCCGAGAGTTCTGAGGAAATGTACATCCTCCCGGATTTTGCTGCAAGGATCTTGTAATCATTCATGTAGTTAAACAGATCCTTAACGTGGTTGCATGACAAGCGTTTAAGGTCTTGGTAAGCGCGTGTCTGTTCTTCAGTGGACCCTTGGTATGGGTCCTCTAGCAATATCATCATTCGAATGCAGGAGATTATGTTTTGGGGATCATCTGCAACTGCTATTAATTCTTCATATTCGTGGGGATACGCCATTCTCCATTGGATGAACATCTTTTTCTCTACATCCCCTAGGAGATTTTCAATGAAAATCACCTTACTCTTGTTATCTGTCCAGTTGCGGTCATTAACCACATTGAGAGTAATTGATTCCCATCGAGAAATTACATCACTGTATTGCCCGATATCTTCTGGTAATACCAGAATTGCACCTTTGTCACTTTGAGCATCTGGAAGGTTGAATCTCCCACTATGCTGTTGTGCATAACCCCCTTTGAGTCTGCCAACATGATCTCTGATTTCATGTATTGTTGGCATCGGTGTTTGCCTTGATGTACTTGCCGGTGGGTAGTTAACAAGACCCATTACTGGTTCTGTTGGCCTTCTTTGGGTGAGTGAACTATCAGCCGTTGAAAAAGCTGATTCCATCATTTTTGCGAAAGCCTTCATCTTGGGATATTCTAGTTCTGTTTCTTCTGCCGCATATGCAAAGTGCGACAGTTTGTCTTCACTTCCTTCGGAGGCGAAAGGATTGAGTCATTTTTCCTCTGATTCATCATCTTTATCCCAGATTGGACAATAATCTCGCATCGGTCCTTCTCTAGGCAAGGATGCCAATAGTTGGATTGATCTCAATTCTTCTTCAAATGAGGTTTCTGGTTCCTCAATTGTAACCATCAGGGCCATTTCCTCATCTAGTTCTTCTTCATCATTGGGCCCGACAACTACTGGTTCTGCTGGTGCAGTTGCTGTATACCCACCAAATCTAATGGCTAGGGAGCCATCAGTTCTTGATCTGACTCGAATTGTCTGTGGGTGTTGCACTTCTGGGATTGCTGGTTGCCTGATTATCCATCGTTGGCCTCTCAATTCTTCGGTTGATCTCGGTTGTCCCGGTATAGCCCTTATGCCTCTGCTTGCTAGGTGCTCTGTTACACCTTGGACATTATACCGGAAGTTTGTGTGGCTGGTGTTTGATAACCTCCCTATTAAAGATCGAGAGATTAAGAGGTTGCTTTCTCCACCTCGCCATGATTCATACCCATGAGTTTGTACAACCAATTGGATGTGATTGTAAAAATCATGAATACTAACCATCATGTCAGGAACTGCGTATGCCAGCTGTGTGTTGTCTGTTAAGTCCATTTCTATGGAACTTATCAGTGAGGTATCATTCCCCCATCTTGTGTCTCTCAAAACAACTAGAGCATTTACCCCTGCATTTCTTCTGTGCAGAGCGTATAACCTGACCATTACAACACCTATGTGTAAGTGCTGTAATCCTTCTTCAACGAGCCTGTTGTAACTTTCTTGAGAGATAAAGGAAATTTCCCTTTGATCTCCAACCACCAGAATTATTTCATCAGAATAATGTTGGTATACCCGATGATTTCTTTCGCTCCATCCGGCTTGGTATAGTGTTTCTGCCGGGACTTGCTGTGCTCTGCGGAACTGTGAGACGCTTAGCTCCGCATCAGGACTTAGTTGAGATTCTAATGTCCTTCGATATCGCCTACGCCTTGGTAATCTTCTTTGTGCCTCATACCGTAACCGACTTCCGAGTCTGTAATCCCGAATTTGATCTTCAACAGTTGGTATTTAGTTTTCGTGGCCTGATACAGATGATCTACCCACTGTTTCTATTTGAGTACGACTCATTGTATCTTTTTCTTTTCTTCTTCGTATATTTTCTTTGGGTCACGATATACGAAAAATTTGCCCGTTATGGTTGGCCGTTTTGAGGTTGTTGGCGGACCGAGACTCAAGTTTTTGAGTTGATTTTGGATTTGTTCTAGGGCCTCGGATGTGTCAGACCCTTCAGGTGCTTTTATCCTTCTGAGGTCTCTTATTTGGTCCTTGCAATTTTCGAGTTCTTCCTTGATTTTAACAAGCAGTTGAATGATTGTGTTGTTCTGCTTGATAATTGTTGAGGTGCCCTTTTGTGTTGCTTCGGATGGTTTAACAAAACCAAGGGCTGGCTCTTCTAATGATTCTGTTGCTCGTAGGGCTTCTCTGTATACTGAACTTTCAGTAGTGAGACGCCAATCGCTCATAAATAAAAATAATTTTTATAAGTATTTTAATTTATTCAAGATTTATTCTTAATTTCTAAATGACCTTTAATTTCAAAATATTCTAGGCTGGCATTTCGGGTTTAATTATTCCATTTTATTTAATGTTCAATTCAAAATCCTGAATTTTCTTTATTAAAACATCTGGTTTTCCTTGGGGACAGTTTTTGGGGTTCCTAAAGCATTTAAAGGTGGGTAGAGTGGCAAAATCCCAATTTCCTTATTTTTGGGTGGCAAATAACTAATTTTCCCTAAAATTATTTGTATTTGTATCTGAGTGTATATGGATATTAATAACTGTTGGATATAACATAAACATATGGTTGCATGTTTAGACAATTTAGAATTTTCAAAAAGGAATGCAGATATTACTCAGTTGATTTGCATACAAATTAATTCTTTATTTTCTTTCTTTTGTGTTGATATAATCCTAAATCCATGGTTCGGCTATTTTAGTTTTATAATTGTTGTGTTTCATTTCTGTCTCGGTAAGTTTTAAAACTTCATTATTAAATATACAACCATCCAAGAGAACTATTATGTAAAACTACGTACAAAACCAAAGGACATGTAGCGGAAATAGTACAACAATAATACGACGATGGCCCAATATTTGTACAAGCAGATTGCCAATGCCAAGCGTAAGACGGTTTCACATTTGATGCAACAGTCATTATCAGCACTGCGTCTTATTAGATAAATTTCAAAACCCCATCGTCTAAAAGTTTATAGTGTGGGGCCACGTGTGCTTGCAAAGTTAATAACATTCAATGTTAGAAGTTAGAACTACTTCGGAACCACATATATATCCCATCAGAGTTCACATCTTTTTCAGGCATCCTACAGTTTGAAATAGTCAGATTAGGGAATCTCAATTGTCTAATTAATATTAGGTTAGATATTTGGAGTTCGACCAGTCTTAAGGTCCATAATGAATGATCTGATGGTGACGTGATGTTCATCCTCTTGAATTTTAATTAGATTAGATGTGAAATTAGAATACAAGAGCTATAAGAAGATTCTCTTGCAGTGTACTTTTATCAATTTGTTTTGTGAGCTCATCTTGTCATCCTCGGCTAGATGACATGCTCAAACGGTGAGAATTTAAAAAATCTTGGCATTAATTTCAACTGCAGTGCACTCTTAATAAAATCTAAGATGCCAAAATCTTTAAGGGTGCAGGGAAGGATTTTGCACCCTTAAAGATTTGAATTTAGCTAACATTATTAAACTAATAATTTTGATGAAACTATGTATAAATAGTTCAATTGTCCCTGAAATAAGAAAATTTACAATTTTTTTCCGCCATTGAATAATCAATCAATAATGTACCATGCAACCGTTGATTTCAATTCAATCTGCGGGTGTATTAATTGGGAAATGGCGACTGGTGAGAAACTGTGCACCATAGGAACAGGTCGGAGACTAAGGGAACGGTTCATTAATTGAGCTGCTACAGCAATGATATTTGAAATAGCCGTATAGGATTTTTCATTGAGGCTTCTTCAACAAAACAAAGTCAAAGATGATGTGACAAGGACCCGCGCGAGCCGGGTCGTTTTCATATTATATATTTAACCACAAGATGTGTCGTAGATAGGGGTGAGCAAAAAGCTCGTAACTCGTGAGTTACTCGAACTCGACTCGTGAAAAACTCGATTATAACTCGAGCAAAAAGAACTCGAGTTGGAATAACTCGAGTTGAACCAACTCGGTTAATAAACGAGTTGAGTTTGAGTTAGGCTCAACTCGGCTCGTTGACTCGTGAGCTGACTCGTAACGTAATAAATTTTAATTTTTTGGAGATCATCACCATGATCTATGAGTATTAATATTGAGTTTCAAGACATTTTGCTTCAAATCAATGAAAAAGAATAAAATTGATAATAAAATTTATTTTTTTATATTATTGTAATACTCATAAATAATTATTGCATCAATTCACTATATTCACGAGTTGAATACCGAGTCACGAGTTGACTCGAGTTACAAAATCACGAGTTCGAGTTAGCTCGGTTAGCTCGGAACTGCCTCCCGAACGAGTCACGAGTTGACTCGAGTTGTAACGAGTTCGAGTTATGCTCAACTCGCTCGAACTCGGCTCGATACAGTCCTAGTCGTAGAGGGACAGTTTTTATCTTTCTTTCGTTTGTTATCTATCTATATAATAATGTACCTTCAGTCCGATAATCACTCCACGAAATAACGCTAAATGCTCTAAAAAAGGTCCAGACAGCTACACCATAAAACAAATATTTATCTGGTTCAGTCAATTATTTTAATTTATATTTATTTATTTTTATTAATATATATTAGTGATACACATTAGTTTATCTAGTTCAGTGAAAGAACAACTGTTGTGTTGACTTAATTTATAATATGATTTTACCGAAAGCAAATACCAAATATGTTGACATTTTGAACTTATTTTTCTAATTCAATATACGCTTATCAAAAGAACTCCTATATGGCTATATGTAATATGTATGTTTGTTTACTGTAATATATATTATGCCAATACCATTTGCCTTTGCTTTTTTTATACTTGTACTAGTGTACCCATCTTTATTCCTTTTTTTATTAAAAAAAAAAAAACAAAACGTAGCCTGAAACAACGGAAAATTAATTAGAGAGCGACAATTAATTAAATAACAAATAAATATTCTTATCTTGATATTATATATATAGACACACAGGTTAAATAGCCGTTTTTTTGTTTTTGTCGAATAGCCTGTGGGCTGTTGCATTCTTTCTAGCATAGCTCAAAAGAAAAAGGACAACTTTGTGCTGGATAATGGATATATTGAGCTCGGTGATCTCAAGAACCCACTGGTCAACAACCACATGGTCCAGACTCCAGATTGAAGATTGTTAGGGCTCCATGAACGAATCCCCATCCGCTCCCGCGCGGGACCGTCCAGCGCAGCCTACGAACCGTCCGATCTGATCTAGACGGTTCGGGCCTATCAATCTAGTTACATGCACGGAACTCCCTTTGCCATTGAGATTAAATCAGACGGCTGTGATTCCTGCGCTGCACGGTCCCGCACGGGTCCCAACCCAACGACTAACGGTATAAAATTTTATTGGGCCATTTGGATGAATTTAGAGAATTTAGAAAATTTCTTATTTCTAGGTATAAATTTATTGGAAAGTGTGTAAATTTGTGAAGAGTTTGGATTGTTTATGGCTCCGTTTGGATAGATTAGGGAAGAAGGGAAGAAGTGAGAAGAAGTATTGGAAAGTTTGTAACTTTGTGAAGAGTTTGGATTATTTATAATAAATTTAGGTCTTCTTCATTCTTCCTTCTTCCTATATCCAAACGGTGCCTATAGTAAATTTATGCTAGGAAGATGAAATTTTTCAAATTCCTCAATGAATCCAAACAACCCCATTATGTTTCAAAAACTAAATTATAAACAGAACACATTTCATCATTCGTTTGGATGAAATACAGTATAAATATACATGTTCCATGACGTTCCGTTTAAATAAAACGATTAACAAAATACCCGGTATATTTCGTTACCTAAACGGAATGACAAACGAAACGGACCATTCGATTTCCGTTTGAGATATTAGGCCTCCGTTTGAGATGTTAAACAGGCCTAAGCACCAGATCTTATATTGGAAATAAACAAACAAATAAAATATTGTTTAAATACAAATTGTACACACGCCATTCTAAAACGACACGTTCTTTTATAACATGTAAAGGTAAGAACAAGTCCCCAAAAAGGGAAAAGAAAAGATATCGGTTAGTCATAGTTGACCTATCGAGGGAGGTTCCTTCCGGCCAGCATTCTACTTTCCCTCAGCCATGACATGCGTTTCTTTTCATTTTTTTTTTAATTATAGAAGAGATCAAAGTTCTCAATTAATTTTTAAATTTAAATTTTTTATAAAAAAATACTGAAGCGATTTTTCAGTCTCCACTAAATGTATATTGTTTTTTTTAAGATAAATTGGAGGTCTAAGCTATCCATTTTATTTTTAAATTAAATGTATATTGTTTGTTTTCACTAATTCAAAAAACATGTTATTTATTTTTTTCATCCTTATGTTTTAATTTTTTTTTCACAAACTCTTTCTGTAAATATGTTTAATCCGATACAAATTTTGATGTTCACTTTAAAAATCTGTTAATAGAAAAGCTAATAATTGTTAAAGTGCACTATCACTTGAGCAATTTATTAGAAAAAAATTAATTTAATTTGTTAAGATATTTTCTGGTTTGGGAGATTAGGATTTTACATTTCTTATTTATATTTCTAACAAATATGCTACGATTTTTTAATGATAAAGAAAATAACCGCTGATCTGTTCAAAGTTTGTCACTTACTCCCGTTCTACGTCACTCATCTTTTTGTGACTAGTTTATTAATAAAATATGAATTTTTTAAAAAAAAGAATGTTAGCTTGTTAGAATTTATCGTTACTCAGAATCAAGTAAATAACGCTGATGGAAAATTCAACTATATATTCCATTTACCAGTTCTCCAACCTATTATTAAAATTTAAGATTCATGGCAAACCCAAACTTTCTTTAAAATAATTTTCTCTGCTATAATGTTTCCACTTTCTAATCCATGTAACCAGGCCAAGTCAAGAAATAAAAACACGTACCATGGGGCCCACGACTCTCCGTCTTAAACTCTTAATCATATTTAAACCACAATTTGCATGATTGTATTTCTATCTGCCTCTTCCTCTCCGAAACATCTCCCTTACTATTACAAAATAATAATATCTTTCCTTCTTCCCCTGCATACAACATAAACCTTGCCTCTCTTCCCAATCTTTTCAATTACATTTTCCAATTTTTTAATCTCTAGCCGGTATGCAGTTGAGATGGTCCAAACATATCATTCTTACACTTCTCTTTCTATTTCTATCAAGCAAGCTCCCGGCATGTCTCTCGCAAACACCACCGGCCCCACCGATCGGCATACCGCCATCTGCCAGTCCTGATATTCAGAAACTTCAAGACCAGCTTGCGAGCCTGACCGATTCAATCACGCAGAGAATCGCAGAGCAGTTCAGTTTCTGCGTTAGTAAACCGTAAGCATTTTTTTTTTAATCTTTTCAGGATGGAACATTGAATAGTTAATGTATATATTTGGATGTAGTTTCTATTCATTTATGTATTTAATTTTTAGAGAGAAGGATTGGAATGATACATTTGGTTATTCGTCGGATGCGACATTCCTGAGTAATTGTCTCGCTGAGACTCAAGGTATGTGAATTTGTGATCTCTTTAAACTATTTCGTTTTTAAAGAACTATTAATTCTCTATTAGAAGTCATAACAATATAAAAGTCTGACAATTTAAAAGAGGTCCCCACTTGTTTGATGTAGTCTTTAATGCTTACTAAAGAATGATTAGGTATTAGGTAAATTTGTCATTAAATTTCCAAATGGACTAATGGTAAGATGCATTACATGTTGATTATTTCTTAATTAGTACCCACACTTGGAAGAATAGTGCGAATACGGTCATATTTTATTACTGTTATCTTAGACCATGATAAATTGATGAGTAATAATTTAGCTGAAACCACATGACCTATATTCAGTGACATTTATAATTATATCTTTCGTGTAACATTTTAGCAAGTAATGGATAAATTGGAAACGAAATGTCAAATATTTTGAAAAGGTCAACATTCATTATGTTTACCATGGATTAGAAATAAGAAAAAAATATAAATAAATAAACCCCTCATAGAGTTATTGAGATGTTTCCAAAACAATTAATATACTGAATTTCACAAATATAAAAAATTTTAGTCTGGAGACTAAATTATGGAAAACTTAGCCCTTGATTGGCATTGTGAATATGACTAGTTCAACAAAATGGGTTTAACAGGGGATCTAAGTACACGGATATGCTCGGAAGCTGAAATCCGGTTCTACTTCAGTCTGTTCAGTGGTGGCCAGCTGTCGAAATTTCTAAAACCAAATGAGAACTGCAACTTGACCTCATGGGTTTCAGGCTGTGAGCCCGGATGGGCATGCAGTGCTATCCAGATTCAAAATCAGACGCTGACAAATGATCCAGACTACGACAAGGTCATCCCTGCTCGAACCACCAATTGCCAGCCCTGTTGTGAGGGCTTTTTCTGCCCTCGTGGGATAACGTGCATGATTCGTAAGTAACCCGATTCTAGCATCGAACACATTTATGAGTTTCAGTACTGTATGTTGGTACGTAATTTGATGCATGTCACTGGCTTAATTGACTGGCTTGTACAAGTGTGCATGGTACCAGTCATACCAGACTATTTCATCTCAATGCTATGAGTTGGATAAGATTTGAGAACAAAAATTTTATGTGCTAATCATAATTAATGTGCTTATAGTAATGTTGAATAATTGAACTGATGATTAATTTTACATTATTTGTGGCTTTCAGCTTGTCCATTGGGTGCATATTGTCCTGTGGCGGAATTTAACGGCACAACTGGCATCTGTGACCCGTAAGACAACTTAAACTTTTCCTAACTTAATAACCCTTGTTCTTGCAGCAGTAATTACAATTAATTAATTAATTTGTAATAAACAACCTGCAGATATGATTACCAGGTTCCAATGGGAAATGGCAGCAGTAAATGCGGGACTGCTAATATGTGGGCTGATGTTGGCAGTACAGAATCAATGTTTCGTCCGTCTGGTTTCTATTGCCCAAGTACCGTTGAAAAATTGAACTGCACTGATGGGTATTTCCTTTTCCTATGTCTAGAGTTCCCCATTTTTACGAATTTCATGAGTTAGAGCTTGTATCAGCGCTCTTGACATTTTTTGTCCTTTCTTTCATTATTTGCAGGCACTTTTGCAGGTTGGGTTCAACATCCCAATCCAGTATGTTGTTCTATTTCAACAATTGAAAATTATATTAACAGATAAAAAATTTATTTCCAAAGAATTAAGAGAATCTGTTTTAATGCAATTTAAAACTTACAGAATGCCTATTCAAAAGCTCATGTGATCCAAACTCGGAGAAAGAGAACCTTGTCCTAGTCGGTGCTTTTTTTATGGTATGTCATCATTCAATTCTTTTTTCTGGAAGATAATGTTATTTTTTTGATGTTTCCACACTTGCAATCCAAAAAAAGTAAGAAATCATGTACCTCATAAATATGTTCGATAAGTAAGAACACCAAGTAGAGCAATTTGTCCTACTCAATCACGTACTACACATATATAGATGAGTTCTCCCTGAATCCCTATCATAACGATTTGCCTACACTTTTTCTTTACAGTTTGCAATGTGTGTTCTGCTCCTAATTTTCTATAATTTTTCTGGAATTTATCTCCGCATCCGTGAAAGGAGAGAAACCAAGTCGAGAGAAACTGCTGCTGAAAGAGCAAGGGAAACTGTTCAGGCTAGTCAGCAAGCTCGTCAAAGGTGGACGTCTGCAAAAGATATCGCAAAAAATATGGCTCGACTCACTACTGAGATTTCCCGCAGCTTCTCTCGCAGGAGAATCTCCATATCACATGAGGAACCTAAAGAAGAGCCAGCAACACTTCTCAGCAAACATACTGAATTGTCAGATGCATCTGCCTCGACTACTAAAAAGAAGAAAAAGATCACTAATATATATGATAATATTGAACTTATTCAAGAGGATGTGGAAAATAATATCAACAATAAGGAGAAGAAAGGAAAAGAGGAAGCATCAAAAGGGAAGAAACATGTGCGGACTCGGACCGCAATTTTCCAAAATGCATACATTGAAATAGAAAAAGAAAAGGCATTCCAGAAAGAACACAAGGACTTGACATTTTCAGAAGTATTTTCACAGGCATCTAGAGAAAATGTGATGAACCGACCCTTGCTTGAGGTTGCGTTCAAGGACTTGACTCTAACTTTAGGGAAGAAAAAACTTCTAAGGTCCATAACGGGTAAGCTTTTACCGGGTAAAGTCACAGCTGTCATGGGCCCATCCGGTGCGGGTAAGACTACATTTCTGAATGCTGTGGCAGGAAAGATTGTTGCTGGTTGCAAGGTTTCCGGTTCAGTATTGGTCAATGGCAAAGTTGGAAATATTCGTTCATACAAGAAGATCATTGGTTTTGTGCCTCAAGATGATATTGTTCATGGCGACTTAACAGTTGAAGAGAATCTTTGGTTCAGTGCCAGATGCAGGTATGAACTCAAATGTAATAATAATAATGGAGCGAAGAATGGAAAAATGATTAAAATAATAATGATGGTAATGAATAAATAATCAAAAGTGGAATTTGTTGAAAAATCAGGTGTGTGTGAATTGTATATAAGTTAACAATTTTATTGCATTTATAGGCTGTCCAAAAGAATGCCGGTGGCAAACAAAATCCTTGTGGTTGAAAGAGTCATAGAATCCTTAGGCCTTCAAGGCATCAGAAATTCCCTGGTGGGAACTGTTGAAAAACGTGGGATCTCTGGCGGTCAGAGGAAGCGAGTTAATGTCGGGCTGGAGATGGTGATGGAGCCATCTCTTTTAATACTGGATGAGCCAACCTCTGGTTTGGACAGTGCTTCGTCCCAGTTGCTCTTGCGTGCTCTTAGACGTGAGGCTCTTGAAGGGGTGAACATTGCTGCAGTGATCCATCAGCCCAGGTTCATATTCATGTTCTTTTGATAAACCTTTTTATATCTATTAAAAATGTTAACATTAGACTGATTGATATGTAAGCATAAATATTAAAAGGATTAGAACTAAGTTCATCCGTGATCTTCATGTAATCCCTCAATTTGATTCTACAAAAATGATAATAATAACGAGTGACAAAAAGAAGAAGAAAAAAGTAGTGTGAACTGATAATTTAGTTGTCCAGTCTCATCATTTCTACATAGCCAAACCAGTATGACAGGGAACATGATAGTTGGAATAAAAAACAATATTGAAAGTATGAACCTTGATCAATTTTTTGTTCAATCCACGTGATTTTGAAGCATCCTGCTTTTTTCCCTTCGCCCCTGCAGCTATACCTTGTACAGGATGTTTGATGATCTCATTCTTCTGGCAAAAGGAGGTTTCACAGTATATCATGGATCAATTGAAAAAGTAGAAGGGTATTTCTCCCTGCTAGGATTGAATGTACCTGATCGAGTAAACCCACCTGATTATTTCATCGATGTATTGGAAGGAATTGAAAAACCAAATTCAAAAATTGATATCAAACACCTTCCCCTCCAATGGATGTTATACAACGGATATGATGTACCTAAAGACATGCGAGGGGATCTGGAGGAGTTGGATTCGTCCAATCGGGGTGGCGAACTGAGCTCTGTGAGATCAGAATCTGGAGGTTCTTTTTCTGACGGGTCATGGGAGAATGTCAAATACTCCAATGATCGAGATACAAATCAAAGAAAGGGGCTTTTTAGGAAATCAAATGATTTAACTAATAGAAACACACCTGGTGTCCTGAAGCAGTATAGATATTATTTGGGAAGGTAACATTTTTATTCTGTTTAATGATCGCAGTAATTATATTTGTCTAGTTTATTCCATAGAATTTCTTTACTGGTTTGTAATGAAATAAATTAAATTTTTACATTTGTATGGCAGAGTTGTGAAGCAACGCCTACGTGACGCTCAAGGGCAAGCAATCGATTATTTAATACTTGGTCTTGCTGGTACATGCTTAGGCATAATTGCTAGGTTGAGAGACACAAATTTTGGAATACCTGGATATATCTACACGATAATTGCTATCTGTAAGTTACAACTGTTTATTCTGCTTAAATGTTTCATTTTTTAGAACTTGAATCAGGAACCATGTAAAAATTATATTCTTCAAGGTAAAAACAGCAAACAAGATAGGTGCATTTATTGGATGACCGAATATGCAAATAAAAAGATCTAATTTATTATAATTACATTCCTCTAAAAACTTGCACTCTTTTACTTTTGGCAGCTCTTCTGTGTAAGATTGCAGCGCTGAGGCCATTTTCACAGGACCAGTTGCAGTTTTGGAGAGAAAGGGCATCTGGCATGAGTTCTCTTGCCTATTTCTTATCAAAGGACACAATTGACCATTTCAACACTATTGTAAAGCCAGTGGCCTATCTCTCCATGTTTTATTTTTTCAACAACCCAAGATCATCCTTTCTTGATAACTTCACAGTCATGGTTGCACTAGTGTACTGTGTGACTGGTGTCGGTTACTCCTTTGCTATATGTTTCAAACCAGGATCTGCACAATTGGTAAGATGACAATTTTTATAAGAATTCTGCCTTTTTCTAATCTTAATTTCTCAAATCCTGTGCGAACTTTTGTTATCTCACCTTTTTGTTTTAATAATTGCTTCTGATTTCTTTTTCAGTGGGCTGCTCTGCTTCCAATTGTGTTAACCTTACTATCCACGCAAAGCGGCACTCCACGCTTCTTGGCTAATTTATGTTACCCAAAGTGGGCTCTTGAAGCATTCGTCATTGCAAATGCAAGATGGTCTTCATATTATTTATTTCCCCTTTTAAACTAATCATACAAGTTTTGTTTTCTGTGGGAAAAAGTACTCTACATTAGTATTAATGTATTATTATACAATGTTCATCTTTTTATCTTTTTTTTGGCAACAGGTACTCAGGCGTTTGGCTGATAACTAGATGTGCAGTACTATATAGAAGTCAATACGATATTAAAAATTGGGGCCTTTGTATTGCCATACTCTTTCTTTATGGCCTTCTATTCCGAATCATTGCCTTTGTTTGTTTGGTTTTACTACAGAAGAGATGATGTGATTATTACTTGGCAGTTAGCTCCTTATAGTTCTACATCCCTAATTCATTTTGTTTAGGTAAAGATAGATCAAGTTTGTCATCTTTAAATATCAATATCTAGCCGGGCCTTGAATCAGCGACAAAAGCTGGTTTTGATTGATCGTGGTCCATTCTTTTGTATTCTGTTTCTGGTTAGTTAGATAACATGTGAATATTTGTTTTTGTGAGTCCAATTAGATTTGATATAGTGGTGTATATTTATTCTACTTTTGTGAATTATAGAGAGGCTATTAGAGGCAATAGAATTTTCCTTGTATGATAGTTTTGCACTGGAAACGATGAGCACTCAATCCTTGTCCATTTCTTAAAAAAAAAAGGGGGAAAAAAAGAATGAAGCAATGGGAATACTCTCTGTTCCGCACATTTTCCCGACCAAACTTGTTTCCTTTCTGTTCTTTGAGTGATGAGCATATAAAATTTTCTTATTATATTGTGAATACCTGTTTTTATGTGGAATACAGGCAGTTGAAAGCATTGTATCTATTTTGTCGCCGCGTTATTTGATTATCTTTATAAAAAGCCAAGCATTTTCCAAGTCAATTCTCGATTGGATACTGATTTGGTTGACCTGTAGTCTGACAACAGTACTTGCTCAATGTGTTATCCAAGTGGTACCAAATCATGATAAATGACTCGCAACGGAATTTGATTTTTTTTTTTTTTTTTGTAAATTCACTCCATATATATGTGATAGGGAATGAAAAGTGGAAAACGTGAAGAGGAGAAGAATAAATGCTTTATTATTTTTACTCATGACTTCTAATTTTGTAAGAATGAAGAAGTTTAATTAGAAACTGATCTAAATCGTCTTATACATTTGTTATCAAGTTTCTTTCACCATCGCTCTAGAATATAAACGATTTCCTCTGCTTCTAGCACTTGACAGAACAAATTTATGTTGAAAAAAGTTTGTAGCATTTCAAAGAACAAATTTATGTTTGAAAACAACCTCCGTACAAAATAATATCAGATGTGAGTATAGTAGCAAAATATTAAAAACAAATAAAAAAAATCATGTCAACATTTTAAGAACAAGTCCCTGATCCGGTGACCCCATTACAGAGTTCTTGCTTATCTGCCCTTGTGTTGAATTGCCAAGCTTAATTGTATGCACTAATTTTGCACTGAGCTTTGTATGTGTTGCCAACGAATTTGAGATAATTGCTGATTCATAAGTGGATATCAATCAACGTATTTTCAAGTATATTGCAATTTTGCATCAGATTGCAAAGCAACAGTGAACCATGATAAACTAGAACCTAGCTACAAATAGGTAAGAATTTTCCGTCTTCTCATTATCTCGGTTCATGTCGAAACAAAAATCAAGCACGCATGAATTCTTTTAATTAATGCCCTACATCTTAGCTAGTGCAACTTGTCAAATGCATTATAAATAGGATGCACGGTTATCATTTTGGGAATCAGTAAATCAGAACTATAAAAACCAGTCGAATCCTTCAGAAATTCTTAAGAGGTAAAAAGCAATTTTGAAAAATATAAAATAATATGTAGTCCTTTTCCTAAACATTTTCTGCATATATAGTATAATGTTGTAATTGTATGACAAATCAATTTTTTCTTGCAGTTAACATAATCTTGGAATAAGGGATATCAATGAAGGCTGTCATAGTTTCGATAATGGTGGTTCTTCTGATTAGCTCCTGCACAGGATCTCCAAGGAAAATAATTAAAGATGAACCTTACCATTTCTTGACAGGAAAAACAGTACCAGAAAAATCATTTCAGATTGATGGAGATAGGCAAACTCCTAATCCTAACGACCACCACACGATGTCACGATGCAGTTTTTGCTGCCTCAAAACTAATTGCAAAGAATGTGATTGTTCCAAGTGAGGACTGGAGAATACTGGTTATGTAAAGTGTGGCTTGAATAAATCTGATGTGGCTGCTGTATGATGTACAAAGAAGCATATATTATCCTATGTATAATTGAAAGCAATATAGTAATACTGTAATAGTAAAAATAATGTGTAATACTGCAATACCTATGGAAACGATTGATCAATCATTCGAATTGTAAACTTGTAATACGCCAATTGCAGTTTCTAGGAAATATGGTAAGATGCAATTTTACTGCCTATTGTTTTTTTTTTGGACAGACTAGATAGAGGCCAATTTTAGTGCCTATTGTTAACAGATGATTTGCTTTAAGTTTTTAACTAGGGTAATTTAAACGTTCATGCGTGTTTCCATCTGTGTAGCGATTAAATTTAAGTATAAATTCGACTTTAATGACACACGCACACGTTGGACGCATGCCACAGAAAACTAATAATCCGAGTTATCGACTTATCGTAAGGATATTATGTGTCCTAAACTTTATAGTATATCATGTAGCGAGTGTTATTCTTTGAAAAATCGAACCCATTTGACCGGCTACACCTTTGTCGGAAGTCCCAAAATACTGTAGTTCAACCATACGTCTATACCCAATCTTATGAGTTATATAATATAACACAAGAGCTCCTATGGGACAGGAGCCTTGTTCATAGTTCAAACTGTCAATTCTAGGCCTAATAAGCCCAATTAGAAACGAAACTAATATTAGGTGAGAAAGCCAGAAACGGCGTTGGCCTATGGCGTCATTGAAGGGTCGCGCTCTCGAGCGGCCCGGTGCTTTAAAATCGAAAAAACTAAATAATTATAGAGTAATATAATATTTTGTATTTAAATGTGAAATAACATTGATAACAACATTGTTATTTGGATAGTTAGGATGACGTGCCTAAAATTGCAAATTCTTACCTATATGAATATTGGAAGAACAAAAAGATTATTTCTTAGATCCAACTGAACTCATATGAAGTATATATCTAAACCATGTTTACTACATTTTTTATCCTGAAATCTTGAATTATCAGACTTAATTTTAGGGGCGGAACCAGAGGGAAGACCTTGAGGCCAGCATCCTCTATAAAGAGTACACAACAACAGGCCATATATGGGCCGTACGATCGATGATGGGTGTCCCGTGATTAACATCAGGTTCATTGAGATTCGTGCGGCCTGTGAAAATCTGTCCGTCGAGATTAAATTGGACGGATGGAATTTGGTTTGCTACACATGAGTGGACCAAATTTCGCTACACATGAGCGGACTTGGTCTGCTAGAGAGGATTTTTGATCCAGACCTTGAGGTAGCTAGAGTGAGTTTAACAAGAAAAGAAAAAAAAAACAGATAAAAATTATTAAAATGGTCAGTCCTCTTCATTGATTTTGTCAGTTACTCGGTTTGCAATCGAGTTTCTCCAGTTCGCTAACATTCAGATTTTTGCAGAACAAAATGACCGACCAATTTTAGATTTTACCACTCGAACCGGCCAATCTGACAAAGGCTGAGTTGATCTATTTCAGCCCTAAATGTAGTTTCACTTCTGTCATAACCAGCATAATATTTTGAAAACAAAAATCTCAATTTCAAAAAACTGCCCCCGTCTAATAATTAAGCTCATAATCTATTATATATCAATTTAACAATAAATAACATTAACTAGTTAAATCAGTCATGACATAAAAAAGGGACGAGAAAACTACAATTTAAGGGATTGATCAATTATTTATATTGTTTCTTTTTTTTTACTTTCTCAGAGCACCAATAAGTTGAGAGATTAGTCAGCAGGAGAGTAGGGAATATAAGAGATGCTAATTAAATGCATTTTTCTTTGGTAATTACTACTTATCATCCTCTTAATTATCATTTAAGCCATCCAATTAATCGCCGCCCTTCAATTTAGGCGATCGCCTTCTGATCCGAGCGCAACTCTCACCCAATTCCTTCACCTTCGCGTTACCTTCCTTCCCTCCGCTCCCAAGCGTTGCTCCCTCTCTCTTCGCACTCCCACGTGTGGTTCCCTCCCTCTCCCTTCGCACTCCCACGCGTGGCTCTCCCTTCACACTCCCAGACTTGACTCCGTTCGCTCCCTTCTTCTTTCTTCCTTCTCATTTCCTTTCTGCTATCTTTATTCCCTCTCTATTGATATTTTTGGTTCCTCACTGGTCTTTTCTTCCTTTTTTTCTCTTCATTTTATCTCACGTTATATCTGTTAAATTTATTTGATATAACTGTTCAATTTAATTGTCATTTCTGTTCAGTTTATTTGCTCACTTTTACTTTTTGTATGAGTCCACATTGTTTGCTACATCTGTTCCGTTTATTTGATATAACTGTTCAATTTAATTGTTATTTTTATTCAGTTTATTTGCTAACTTTTACTTTTTGTATGAGTCCACATTGTTTGTTACATCTGTTCAGTTTATTTGTTATAACTGTTCAATTTAATTGTCATTTCTGTTCAGTTTATTTGCTCATTTTTACTTTTTGTATGAGTCCACATTGTTTGTTACATCTGTTCAGTTTATTTGTTGTATCCGTTCAATTTAATTGTCATTTCTATTCAGTTTATTTGCTCATTTTTATTTTTTGTATGAGTTCACATTTTCTGTTACATCTGTTAGTTTATTTGTTATAATTGTTCAATTTATTTGTTATAACTATTCAATTTATTTGTCATTTATTTGCTCACTTTTACTTTTTTGTTTGAATCCACATTGTGTTGTTCCATATGTTCAGTTTATTTGCTGTTTATGTTCAGTTAGTTGTTATATCTGTTCAGTTTATTTATTATGTATGTTCATTTTTGTTCTTGTATATATATACTTTGATTATATGTTCATATTATATTTGTTTATGTTCAATTTATTGTTGTATATTTTCATTTAAAAGGTGGAGTTCATGGGGAAAAAAAAACTGACAGAGAAAGGAGGAGAGGAGATGAGGCAGAGAACAAGAAGTATGATAGAATGAAGGAGATGAGAGAGAAGGAGATGAGGCGAGGCAGAGAAAAGGACGAGGGAAGGCAGTTTTTTTCGATTCTCTAGAGGAGGCGATTCGCTGGAGAAGCGCTAGCGATGCGCGGAAAAGAAAAACGTGAGAGGAAGGGGACGGAAGGGGTTGGATGACGTGGATGTTTTTTCGCTGAATGATGGTTATCAGTCCTGTTTTTCTTTTGTATACCATGAGAGGAGAGAGAGAGAGAGAGAGCGCGCGAGCGGCAGACTGATTGATAAATAGAGACTGCTGGCGGGAAAAACAAAATACTGAAAGGTGAGCAACGCTGTGATTTATGGTTATTAAATAGAAATTAACAAAAATAATTTTTGAATTTTTAAATATTAGAAAACAGAGAAAAAATGAATTCATGAATAAAAGGTTGAAATTCTCACCTAATCAGATTATTTTTTACTTGTGAATTTTGTATTACATTTAATTTCTTTGGGAAATTATTGACCGAAGACTCCAATTTTTTTTTTAACCGAAGGCCTTATTAATAGTGTTATTCAGAGCAATTACAATTTTGGGTATATATGCTACATAAAATAATGACTCTTTTGTAATGGAAAAAATAGAAGTATAAATAATATAGTAGTCTCATAAGGAAATTCCAGTTGATAAAAAAAAAAAAAATTCGCTCAAACATATGTACATTTTTTTAAAGAAAAAAAAAGCTCTATATCAAGTTACAAATTTTCTAACTTCATAATTTTTGTTAGAAAAAATTAAACATATATGAAAAATCTAAGCTTGATATAATAATATCAACTTACATACAGACTATTACAATAGTTTTGTTCTCGGCTATGTCAATATATATATATATATATATATATATATATATATATATATATATAGAGTTTAGCTACGGTGAGTCGCGACTCACGGACCCTCCGGTGAGTCGCGACCAAAATTCCTAGATCTAGATCAAAATGACCGATCCAAACCGTTCAATATGATCTCCCTATTGAAATCTCCGTGCAAACCAAATTTTTTATTTTTTCGAAATTTTTAAGTTTTTTTTTCGGATTTTTAAAAACTGATGTTTTTGAATGGTTCAGAACCAATTAGATTAACGATTTTCTAAAAATTAAAAAAAATACTTAAAAATTTCGAAAAAATGAAAAATTTGGTCTACATGAAGATTTCAATAGGGAGATCATATTGGACGGTTTGGATCGGTCATTTTGATCTAGATCTAGGAGTATTGGTCGCAACTCACCGGAGGGTCCGTGAGTCGCGACTCACCGTAGCTAAACTCTATATATATATATATATATATATATATATATATATATATATATATAGGCTAAAGTATACTCCAGCATACATATAGTCCGTATGCTGGAGTCGTTTCTCAAAATATAAAATGCATACAGTCGATCCGAACCTTTCAAATTGTTCTCCATATTGAAATCTCCTAGGAAACTAAAATTTATATTTTTCGATTTTTTTACTATATATTATGTTATTTTAAAAAAACACTATAAAAGAGTTGTAAAGGAGTATTTCTGACCATTCAATTTGAAAATAGCATAATATATAGCAAAAAAATTTGAAAAAATATAAAATTTGGTCTTGAAGGATATTTTTACATGGAGAACAACTTGAACGGTTTCGATCGACTGTTTGAATTTTAGATTTTGAGAAACGACTCTAGCATACGGGTTTTGAGGTGGGCTGCAATGCCACAGATGTCCTTTTTGAATCATTTTTTTGAGAACTGAAATTCAATCGATCAATCCAAACGTTCAAATTGATCACCATATTGAAATACCATCGGAGACCAAATTTTACATTTTTTAGATTTTTTTTACTATTTATTTTGATGTGTTCAAATTGGAGGGTCTAAAATACTCTAATTACAACGTTTTTTAAATTATCATAATAAATAGCAAAAAAATTCGAAAAAATGTAAATTTTGGTTTCCAATGATATTTTAATATGATGAATAACTTGAATGGTTTGGATTTAGTATTTGAATTTTGGATCTCGAAAAACGACTCTGTAGTACGGGACCCTTTGTGCCATCTATGACACATTAGTCATTCTCTCTCTATATATATATATGTTTTTTTTGGGGGGGGGGCACTTTTGAAGTTGCAGAAATAATTAGAAATTTTTTTACTACGAAAATTTAATTATTCTTATTATGGAAAGTGATTTAGGAATCTCGTTTTAAATAAATGGATAGCACAAGCAAAAAAAAAAAGAAAAAGAAAAAGAAAATGACAAAGGAAGCAGACTGATGAAGAAAAGAAGAAAGTTCGTAGGTTAATTATAATATGACAAAAGTGCAAGAAAAGATGATGGAAAATATCAGGAACCTTCAAACAAAATTGTGGAAGAGAAGTAATTAAAGGATAATCTTTAATTTCAAAGTACCTTTAATACGCAATAACCACAGTAAAATGTAAAACCTCATTTTGGAGATCGTTTTACGCGCACTACATGATTCTATTTTCACATATGCATGCGCTGTGTGAAATAATTACCCTCAGCCACTTGTTTATCTTTAATCATTCTCCATTAGGAAATAGTCTTATTTTGTTTCTTCTTAAATAAATCTTACACATCTACAACAAATCAAATTTCTCGCAAAAGGTCTTATAAACAATACACGATGCACCATAAGAAATATGAAATTCCAATCATATCAATTGCAGGAATCGGCCTTTCTAGAGTATCGGTTTAATTGGACCATTCAAAAATAGGTTCAAACTTTCAAATTTCTACCTTATTGAAAATTTAATTTTCTTTTCCTCATTTTTGTCATAAAAAATGTGGTTAATTAGAACCAACATATCATATACGTACTTCCTAAAGTTTAAAATTTATTTATTAGCTTTTTGAGTTTTTTTTATTTCTAATTTTATATTATTCAATAAAAATTGCCTTCCTTCCTTGATGCTGCATGAATTAAATTCAGTGCTTACATTTAGTAAACATGTAATATTTTTGTAATATTGGTTGTTTATATTATTAATATATAAGGGGTTATAAAAAAAATGATTTTTACTTATTCTTAAGTCTCTCACGATGAATAAAGTTTTAAATTATTTTTACTAAAAAGAAAGTCCAATAAATGTATTCATTGGGATGATATACTCAAGTGTTCTTTTAAAAAACAATGATACTCAGTTGTGTATTATAAGTCAAATAATACTTAAGTAAGTATTTAGATGGTCCTCTCACCTTCTATAAAATTGTAAATTATTTTGTCAATTTTTTTAAATCGTATATACATTTAGAGGTTGAAAAAAATGGGTTTGGTAGGATTAAATTACTGTTTGAAATTGCACATTTAATATGTTAGATATTATGTATTAACTACGAGTGCATATTTTATATGTATGAAAAATTAATAAAAGATATTTAGGAAAAGAGTAATTACAAAAGCGTAAAAGCTATTTCTTTAAAAAGTGGAAAAGCACTATCTAAAGTTACTTTATATATTCTGCAATAACCACAGTAAAAAGTAAAAATCTCATTTTGGAGGTCGTTTTACACTAGAAGATTCTAATTCACAACTTTATTGTGTTGTGGGATAATTACTCTCTCCCACTTAATTGTCTTTAATAATGCTCCATTAGGAACAAAATAATATTATTCCTTCTCCTTATAAAAGGCTAACCAATCCACGACAAAATAAAACAAGAACCGTACTATTGTGTCAAGTTTAAACTCTAATTAAACTTCTCTTCTAGGTAAGATCTCTCTAATTAATTTTTTCATCTCAATTCTTTATAAGTCAATCTCGTCCATCGATAGATGATAAATTTGACTTGAAACTCATTTGCGGAAAATAGTACTAACCCTTTCTTGTTTCTGGCTCTATTTTCTAATATTGCTGGGAAATTCGCATATTTTAGGATTAGAATGAAACCTTCAAGGAAGCTTCTGGCGCTAATTCTTATACTAGCCATGATGATATGCAGCTTTGCAATGCGAGGGATGGCCATGGATCAAGTTGAAGAGGCCATGAAAGCTAAAAACAAAGTAGCTTCTTTTGGTGGGACAACGATTGACAACCATCATGCCATCCCAAGAGATCAATACAACAACCACGGTGGAGGCTCCGGTGAAGACGATGGTAGCGGAAGCGGGAGTGGCGGCACAAATTAGTAAACAAATAATAATTGGATCTCGCCGTTTTCTTTTATTGTACTTGCAGTATGGTTTGTAATTTGTTTTGATTTTGTATAGCTGAAGAGATGGTTTTATGATGTTTTAGAGTGATCTCCAGGCAGTGTAAAAGAGTTGTACAAGAGTGTGTTTTTTATCAAATATAACGTACTTAAATATATGATATTCGCTGTTATTAATTTCACGATTAAGAATAGTGTTTAAATGTTCGTACGTACGTCAGCAAGTCAGCAAAAGCTAGATGGTTTCAAAAATGTACTAAAGATTTTCCCTTGATTTGAGGAGTACTCCTTTTAATTAGCAATTGAGTGCAATTCTCATTTATTGAAGGGAAATGTTAAGACTATTTTAAAATTCTGTGTCACATAAATTTTTTAAATTTTCAAGAAAACAATTTCCTTTATTCAAATTGGTGTATCTCATCCATGAAAGTACGTTGGATGTGTGTAGTCGGTTTCCAGTGAAAAGTATACGTGCATGGTAGTCCATATTCTTTTTTTTTTCTTGACAATAATTCAATATTCAAGTTACCTGTTCTAATTCGTTAATTAATATGTAAGCTATATATATATATATATATATATATATATATATATATCTGATGTGTTAGTTATTATAATTTAATTTTAAGTTCAACTAATTTGGAGTTTGGAAGCAACTAAAGTGCTCTTAATAAGAAGAAATTTAATCAAATAATTAAGAAAATTGTGCTAATTACGTCAATTAATATGTGCTGCATTTGCGTCCTTGTATATCTCAAGCGTAATTTTAAGAGTTGTTTAGTCATCAAAATATTTTGAAAATCAACGACTTGATTATATTGATGATTGACCAAACAAACTTTTATTTGTCATATTTGATGTTTTATTGTCATACTTTTTTTTAAAAAAAGAAAGAGAACACTACTTCCAATATTTAATTTATAAGATATTAATTAACATATATAGATGCCGATGAATGAATAATAAAAATATACAATTATAGATGATACACAATGTTATTATTTAATTAAAAACATAAGATATTATATATATAATTTTTTTAAAAAAAAGGAGGATTTGCCATATTTAGTAGGCTAGCATTGAAGGCAGTGGCAAAGTGGTGCACTACTTAATATACATAAGAATAACTTAATACTCCGGATCTACCGCACGGCATATAGTAGAACCCTGTCATCCATTTTCTTAATCTGAAATTACATGATCTCTAATAAAAATTAAAATGCACTAAATTTTAAGTTCATTTAATTTGTGTCACAACTTCGATGTGTGATTATATTATCTAATTTTGTAGTATATATTACTTAATTTGACATATAATATATTAATTTTTTTTTAATACAAAACTAAGTTTATTTAAAATTATATTATGAATCAACAAAATATTAGTAAGTACTGAGTACTAAAATAATATAGAATAATGATTATTACTTAATGAGCAAAGTTACGGTGCCACATTTGATACTTGTTTGTTATAACAATGGATACAATATCATAAAATTCCATAATTTTTAAAGTTCATTTGATGCTTGATCAATGACGCCGATCAGATAGAGGTTTCAACTAGTAAAGAAGTGCAAGGATAAAATTCACTCAAGGAGGAGTAACACTCAGCTCTCAAAAGAAAGAAAATAGAGATAAAACTCAGAAATTCGTATTCATTTCATAATTTGTCTATTGCATCATCATCTTTAGCTTATAAAGCAATCTATTAATTTAAAACTCACTACCCATTAATACATAACCTCAACTACTTTTTCTAATATCAATACACATTAAATAAAGTCCTAGAAGACCACAAAAGAAAGCACAAAACACAACAACAAAATATTAACTCTTTTTGACTAATTAAAACAAAAGATAACTCTTAACTAACTAATTAATTTTATTGACTGCTTCTTTGACTGAATGATATGGCTAGGATGATTAGTCAGCATCTGACGTGGCTCGAACAGTGTCAATCAAGATGTTGAAAATGAATGAATCGAAGTAACTATGATAGATTAATTCTAATATGTTATTTTTTCGACATTTTGATTATTAATTAAGTAAAATGAACTTCAAAATTTATAAAATTTTATGTCAATACATCTATTATTAAAATGAACAAAATCAACGGTTAAAATTAGATGGTTAAACTTTAAATTTTTTAAAATAAAATTATAAAGATAAAATGTAGCATTTCTAGCACCATAAAAGTGTTGCACCAGAACTTTGCTCTTAATTGATTTGTGTTTTAATTTTTAAATTTAAAATAATATAAAATTTATACTATTTACTCTTTTTTGAATTAGCTGAGTTTAATAGCTCGATTGAAATTTAACTCAAATTTGACATGATTTTTTAAATAAAATCAAATTAGGACTTATATATGATCATCTTTATTCGAGCTTAATATTTGTGGATACTAGCTCCATCTGAAACTCTAATACTCTAAATTCGATCTTTGTTACAGAAAATCTTTTTTTAAGATAAGTGAGAATAATTTAAAGCAAGATATTGCTTGCTAGGCGGCGTAGCCATAAATCTTCTTTATGAATTAAGAAATAATAAAAAATACTGACAATTGCGACAGATAACGTCCCACCTTCTACTGATTTGACGTGATGTCGCAATAATGGGGTTATGTTTTTCAAAGTTGTTCCAATATCAATAATGTGCAGAAAAAAAAAATAAAATTTTAATTAGGAAAAAGGTAAAGGGAAAAGCTAAATAGCTTTCTATTGAAAGTAATAGAGACCTAATTTGAATGGTCTATTTGACACACTATTTTAGAAATTACTATATAAATATTTTTGTAATGCCTCATGTTTTCTCCATAGCTTGCACGCTCTAGTTTTTCTTCATTCTTTTTTTTTTTCTTTTCTTTTATGAGTCGATTGTACTTAAAATATGATAAAATCTAAAAATCCAGGTGAATTAATCCGCTTATCTAGATATATATATATAGGAGTTGAACTTAATGAAAACTTTTTTTGAAGGCTAAATGACTAGAGCCACGTACGCCAATAATTCATTAGTAATAAAATTAATGTTACACGATACAATACAACAAAGCAAAGAAAAGAAGACGAGAAAAAAACAATGTTGAAGGCATTACAAAATTTTGCCGGAGCACTACCCGCGGAGTTCATCAGAGCTCCATGACTCCATCTTAATTAAGGCTCCGTTTAGATAAGGTGTGAGAAGAAGAGAAGAAAGAAAGAAGTGGGAATAAGTTAGGGGCGGATTTACATGTGGGGCGGCTGGGGCTAGAGCCCCACCTACCATGGTTTATATATAATATATGGGCCATGAACAAATTCAAAATGCAATTTTTTTTTTATGTATTTTGAGTGGTTCTTCAATTTTTTTTTTATAATATGGCTTTAAACTATATTTTTGGTATTGTATAAGATGGATATATGATGAACTTATGTTGGTCCAATGCTCTTATAAACTCAGTCCCATCTAAATATTTTTCCTAGATCTGCCATTGAAAGAAGTATAGGGAAGTGTGTAACTTTGTGAAGAGTTTGGATTGTTTATAATAAATTTATTTTCTTATTCTCTTCTTCCCTTCTTTCCAAATGGAATCCAAATGGAGCCTAAATTTGTTAGAGCTCCATTGAAAGGTAGATTGTTTAAAGTACATATTGACTGATTAAAAAAAAAATGCGTGCTGGTCGAAAACTGTTAGAAGCAACTAGCGGTCGGAACTCATCGGAAGTAAACCGTACGTATCGCTATATATTTAAGTTTCCAAATTCAACAATCTCCAACTTAATTTCCATGTTTTTAATAATTCTTTGACTAGATCTTCAAACTTTTTTAACATGAAATGACCATACTTCCCTGAATTAGTATTAAGTACGGAATTTGTTACTTTTTAACATATTTTTATATATAAAAACTTAATTTTTTAATTTGGACCAAACGTCAACATCGTAAGTCACAATTTCTCGAGTTGGACGCTTTGTGGCCTAATTCGTTGACAGACCGAACTTCCCTGATGGGCCTTTTTGACATGTCAAATAAACCAGGCCGTTGATATCAAACCTTAAAAGCCTATCAAAGCGCACACACTGATTTTGGAAATGTATATCAAAATAGTGGAAGGTTCTAGTGCCATAATTTTAGAGAAAAATTGATTATTGTCATTTGTATTTTTGTTATTGTTTACCATCGGTAAACAGAAAATGAACATATACAATAGACAAGGTGAATATATATAATAATTAAAGTGAACACATACAACTAAATAAGTTCAAACAATAATAAGTTGAATATGCATATAAAAATCTGAACAAGAGATTACAACACTTATTTGCTTTGTAAGTGTTCACTTTGATCTTCTATATGTTTACCTTGTCTATTATATATGTTCATTTTGTGTTTAGCAATGGCAATTGATGACAAAACAACAGATGACAGTTATCGTTTCTGATTTTAGAGTGCCTTCAAATGCCACAACTTTACTTTTCATCAATAATTAAAATTTTTAAAATTCAAATATTGAATCTAAACCGTTAATCCTGTACAACTTAACGAGCGATGTGTTTTCATATAAGTTCTATAAAATTTAGAGTTGATTTGATATTTGATTAAGAGGTCAAATCATGAACGTATTAAAATTAATCTGTTATAATTAATAAGATTCGTTCATTTTGTAATCTTTTGATCAAATATCAAATCAAATCCAAATTTAATAAAACTTATATGAAAACACATCGCTTATTAAATTGTACAAGATCAACGGTTTGGATTCAACATTTTAATTGTAAAAATTTTAATTATTAATGAAAAATAAAATTGTAATATTTGATGGAACTCTAAAATTATGGCACCGCGGCACCGGAACCTTTCATCAAAATAATACAAAATAATAGTTCATATGTTAGAGCACTTCATCACGGCTTATATATACGTGTGTGTATTTATTGTGAGAAGTGTTTCTCTCTCTTAATCACCTAGTTAATGCACAATATATTGACATGGTCAAACACAGTGGCGGATATAGAAAAAATATTTAGGTGGGGCTGAGATTTATAAAAATATTGGACCAACATAAGTTCATTGTGTATCTATTTCATACAATACTAAAAATATAGTTTAAAGCTATATTATAAAAAAAATTGATGAACCACTCAAAATATATCAAAAGAAAAATTGCAATTTGATTTATTCATAGCCCATATGTGTATATATAAACCATGGTAGGTGGGGCTCTAGACCCTAAACCCCACCTGTGGATCCGCCACTGGTCAAACATATCGGAACCCCGACCTGAAAGAGAATTCATCCATTAAACTGGGTCATCACTCATCAAGAACTAGCTAATATTTATGTCCTGCTACTGAAAGCTTGTGATTCTTGTATATCTTGTATACTGGTATTATACCAGAGAGAGACAGTAAATGAATAGAAATTGTATTATGTTGTGTAAAACAGTTTACCGAGCTTACAGATGTATTTATCATAAAGCATCAGATATCGCTAATCCTACTCAACTACAGAAAACAACAGTTCTACTTATCTCCCTAATTACCCATACTAAGTATCCCCATACAGTGTACCCACATTGTTATCCATTACTCTAATATCCCCCCCCCCCACAAGCCAAAGGGGATCTGTCAACTTTGAGCTTGGATTTTAAATGAAGAAACCGAGGAAGGGGCAAAGCTTTTGTGAAAACATCTGCAAGCTGATCCTTTGAAGAAATGAACCGAACTTGAAGTTCATTGTTGCATATTCTCTCTCTAACGAAATGATAATCAATTTCGATATGTTTTGTTCTTGCATGAAAACTCGGATTGGAGGCTAGAAAGGTTGCTCCTATATTATCACACCATAATGTAGGAGGTTCTGGTAGAGAAAACTGTAGCTCTTGAAGTAGATATTGGAGCCAAAGTAGTTCGGCACATGTGAGAGATAAGCTTCTATATTCGGCCTCCGTACTGGACCTTGAAACCGTAGGTTGTTTCTTGGAACTCCAAGAAACTAGATTACCATTTAGATAAATACAAAATCCAGTTGTGGAGCGACGGTCATCGGGGCAGCCGGCCCAATCGGCATCGCTGTATGCATGAAGAGAAGAAGTTTGAGCTGAGTAGAAGGTCAATCCGTGTGAAGTGGAACCACATAAGTAACGGATAATCCTTTTTACAGCACTCCAATGATTTTCAGTTGGATTTCGCATGTATTGAGACACTTTGTTGACCGCAAAAGAAATGTCGGATCTTGTAAGCGTGTCATATTGAAGGGCACCAACAATGCTTCTATAAAGCTGTGGATTATCATGTAAGGGGCTGTCATCTTTGGCAAGAGTAGTAGCCGATGTCATGGGGGAGTCACAATGCTTGGCATGTGTCATGTTTGCTCGGGAAATGATATCCAAGATATACTTGTTCTGTGAGAGATGAACTCCATTTGGAAGATATGTAACTTCAATACCAAGAAAGTAGTGAAGTTTACCAAGGTCTTTGAGGGCAAAATTGGTATGAAGATGGTCAAGGAATGTAGAAATAAGAGAAGGACTACTACCCGTGATGAGGATGTCATCAACATAAACAAGAATGAGGGTTATATGATTGTTTTGATAAGAGATGAAAAGGGAAGGGTCATATTGAGATTCACAGAATCCAAGAGAAAAAAGAGTAGAGCTAAGTTTATAAAACCAAGCACGGGGTGATTGTTTGAGACCGTAAAGAGATTTAGACAAGAGACAAACATAACTTGGGAATGATGGATCAACAAAACCGGGTGGTTGTTGCATGTAGACCCGCTCTTGAAGATCACCATGAAGGAAAGCATTTTGCACATCAAGTTGTCGAATCGGCCAATTTCGAGAAACCGCAATGGATAGAATGACACGGATCGTTGTGGGACGAACCACGGGACTAAAAGTGTCAAAGTAATCAACCCCTTCTTGTTGATGAAAGCCTTTTGCCACTAAACGAGCTTTGTATCTATCAATCGAGCCATCGGATCGCCGTTTAATTTTGTAGACCCATTTGCATCCTATGACTTTATGATCGGTTGGAGGAGGAACAAGGGATCATGTTTTGTTAATGGCAAGAGCATTAATCTCATTATTCATAGCTGTGCGCCATTCTTGATGTACATTGGCTTTAGCAAATGATGTAGGTTCAGTAGTAATGGCAGAGAGAAAGGCTACATATTCCGGAAAATGGCGAGGTTTCCTGGTATGATCACGATTTCTTGTTGTCATAGGGTGTGATGAGGTATTTGCAGATTGTTCTTGTATGGGATTAGGTGAAGTGTGAGGTGCAGCTCCATAGGAGTTTGTTTCAGGGTTAGTATTTACTGGTTGTTTGAAGCGGCGTGAATAAGTTTTTAAGGTTGGAGCAGCATTTGGGAAAGGGGCAGAGGTTGTAACAGGAGCAGTATGTGAGTGTGAAGTAGTAATTGCGGCATGTATAGTATGTGGAGAGGGAGCAGCAGCAACTGTAGGTACTGTATATGTTGAGGGAGCAGCAGTAGCTGCGCCATGTGGTGTATGTATGGAGGAGAATTCACATCCTCTGCCGCGCGCTGCTGGCCGCACTTTTTATCTCAACCGTCTGATCTAATCTGAATGGCCCCTAAAAAATACCGGATTGATAGGCTCGAAAAAACTGAACCGTCCAGATCAGATCTCACGGCTCGTATGAAAAATGCGGCTGTGCCGCGCGGCAGAGGATACGGATCCGTATGGAGGAAGTAGCAGCATTTGCGCCAGGAGCAGTAGCAGGTGCGGCAGCAGCAACAGCAGATGCGCCAGGAGCAGCAAGTGCAGACTCACTGTCAGAGGAGTTAGAGGACGAAACTTCATGAGGAGATGAGCTATTTAATCCAACTGCTGTAGCTGAGCCTTGATTATTATGAACTGTGTCTGACTCCATAGGAATAGCTGCATGTGTGAAATCCTGTATTTTTGACAAAGAGAGCAGAGGTATATTGGGATGGGACTCAGGGTTGGACTGAGAGGTGGAGGGTAGGTTATTTTGTACAAAAGGAAAGGAAGATTCAACGAAACGAACATGTCTGGTTATATAAATTTTATTGGAGGGTAAATGTAAGCACTTATAACCTTTTTGATTCTTGGCATAACCAATAAAAATACATGGCAAAGCACGTGGTTCTAGCTTGTTAGAATTATATGGTCTAGTATAGGGGTAGCAAAGACAACCAAGAACGCGTAGAAAATTGTAATCCAGGGTTTTAGAAAAAAGTACAGAAAAGGGAATGGATTTAGTTTTGGACGGTAGACGGTTAATAAGATAAACAATACTTGAAAAAGTCTCATCCCAATATTGATTAGGTATAGAAGCATGTAACATAGTGGCTAAAGCAAGTTCAATAATATGACGGTGTTTCCTTTCGGATATGCCATTTTGTTGGGGCGTATACGGGCAAGAAGTTTGATGAACAATTGAAGGGAACAAATTCGCAAGAGGTTTATATTCGGTACCTCCATCGGTTCTTAACATTTTAATGGTACAATTAAAGAGATTTTCTACTTGAGCCTTGAAAGAAGTAAAAATAGCAACAACATCACTTTTCTTTGTCATAAAATAAATCCAATTATATCGGGAATAATCATCAACAAATATCACATAGTAACGATAGCCATTAGAAGAGATAAAAGGGGATGGACCCCACACATCTGAATGGATAAGTTCAAGAGGGGAAGAAGAAGAAGAAAAGGAAGAATCAAAAGGCAACTTGTGAGCCTTTGCCATACAACAATCTCCACAATTATCTAAACTGAACGAATTACAAGCTAAGTCATTATTCTGCAAAACAAACAAAGTGGTAGAATTGGATGGATAACCAAGGCGCTGGTGCCAAATATTGGCAGTGGTTTTGATGCCAAGTAAAGCTTGTGGAGGAAGCAAATGGTAAGGAGAAGCATGAAAGGAGTATAGTCCATTTCGACTTGGCACCTCAAGAAGAATAGTCTTGGTGTGGGAGTCCTTGAAAAAACAAGCAATTTTATCAAATGTGATATCTATTGAAGGGTTATCCAATAACAGTTTCGATAAACTAATAAGATTCCTAGAAAAATTAGGAACATGAAGAGTGTCCTTCAAATGAATCAAAGCATTAGAAATAAGGAGAGAGGTGTTACCAGTATTCTGTATGGGAATGCCGGTGCCATCACCTATCTGAAGATTATCGGAGCCGTTATACTGGAAGAATGTGGAAAGATTGTTGATGTCGTTAGTTACATGGTGTGTCGCACCCGAGTCCAATACCCAATCACTGGAATTGATGGCACTTGATGGCTGAGCAACGTAGGCTTGAGGTTGATGATGTTGCTGATAGGAGGGATCAGATTGGTACCTCCATCTACAGTACTTGGCAATGTATCCATACTTTTTACATATCTGACACTACTTAGGAGGTTGACTAGAGGTGGCTGTGTTTTGTTGAGAGTTTGTAGCAGGTGCAGGGTTTCGATTTGGTTGTGATGGAGGGTTAACAAAGGGTCCCTGAGTATTGCGATTGGGTTGAAAATGAGGAAATACTGGTTTGCCCTGTGATCGATTATTGTTACCACCATTGTTGTTGTTATTGCGCTTAGGTTGAGAAGAGAAAGAACGATTACCATCATTACTGGACCTAGCTAAAAAGGCAGCAGGAGCAGAAAGGGATTGTTGCAATTGACTTTTCAAAAGTGCTTCATAAGATAAAAGCATTCCATGTACAACTGAGAAAGAGAGGGGTTCATTTCGGCTGGTGGCAGTAAGAGCTGCAACGAAAGCATTATACTCCATTCCCAAACCATTGAGCAGTGCAAGAACTAAGTCATCGTCAGAAGGAGGGACACCAATGAAAGAGAGTTCATCAGCAATACCCCTTATCTGTTGAAGGAATTCAATGCAAGAAGATGAACCTCGATGAGCAGATTGGAGTTGGCGCTTCAAGTCAATTAGCCTTGCCCTTGAATTAGAGGAGAAGTGCTGTTGTAGAGTCGACCAGAGCGCAGCTGAAGATGGACAAGAAACCACCTGAGCAGCAACAGATTCAGATAAAGAAGCGCGCATCCAACCAAGAAGAAGCTGGTCTTGGCGGTTCCAGGTCAGGTAATCAGAATTAAATTCAACCTGGCCATTAGAATTTGTTCTTGTTGGATTTGGGGGTGGAGATGTGAGAAATCGCGCCAGATTATGGCCATGAATAAGAGGCAAGATTTGAGCTTGCCATGGTAGAAAATTGGTATGAGTCAGCTTGAGAGGAATTGGGATGTTAATCGCAATTGGTTGATCAATTGAGAAGGAAGAAGAAACAGTTGGGTTTGGTGGTCGAATCGGGTGAGATTGCAGAGGAGGAGGAGGTGGGAATGACGGAGAAACCATCGGAGGTGGTAAAGAAGTAGTAGCAGGAGGTGGTGGCGGAGGGGGAAAAGTTGTGGCAGTTGGCGGAGGTGGTGGCGGAGGTGGTAGCGGAGGTTGAGTGGAAGCCATCGGAGGTAGAAATTGAGCGGAAGAGAAGGGATCAGGAGGTGTCGCCATTGATTGGCTGTGATACCATGAAAGCTTGTGATTCTTATATATCTTGTATACTGGTATTATACCAGAGAGAGAGAAAAAAGAGAGACAGTAAATGAATAGAAATTGTATTATGTTGTGTAAAACAGTTTATCGAGTTTACAGATGTATTTATCATAAAGCATCAGATATTGCTAATCCTACTCAACTACAGAAAACAACAGTTCTACTTATCTCTCTAATTACCCATACTAAGTATCCCCATATAGTGTACCCACATTGTTATCCATTACTCTAATAGCTACTTTTGAACGTATAGTCAGATCGTTACACGTAAAAATACACAGAGTGAAAGAAGTAAAAAACGATTAGAACAAAAGATATATTGGCTACTTTCGACAGACATCCCCTGTACACATACCACGTACCCAAGAGCTAGGATACATTACATAGGAATTGATGACCTAAATTATGGCAGAATTGGAAATCATCTTTTATACTTTTCTTTTGAGGTTGTTTACCATTCTTAATGCACAATACACGCGAGTGTTCGTGTTGGTGTAGCTGGCAGTCCTAATTAGTTAACAATTAATTATCATTGTGCACTATGTATATTTGTTATCATGTTCTATTTTTCATGTTGATTCCCCCTAAAAGAAAATAATAAATAATAATAATAAGAATAATAAGAATAAAGAGAAAAAGGAAAGGAAAAATATGTACTGTGTTACACTACAAATTATTCTTCTAAAAATTGGATTCCACAATCTGTACACCAAAGTCAATAACTAGACACACTGTTCACAAATGACTCCTGACTCCGCAATAAAGCATCTGATTATGGCTATATATATGCACCCTCCGTGTAAATTGTTTTGCGCAGTAAACAATAAGAAGATTAGCCTAGGTAAGCTTAATTTCTATAGTCTGCAGAAATTAACTCCATTATAAAAGCATCATTATGCAAGCTGCACTGCAACCTCCGTACCAATCCAACCCCAATTAGGTAGCAGTACAGTGATACTGGTACATATTGTTCAAAAACCTGAATAATTAATTCATATGTTTTGGTACCCTTTAGAGCCTGATAAGAACTGAATTTTAAAATTTTCTAATCCATTTTTGTTTGAACTTTGCATATAGCTAGATTTTTACATACTTTAATCATGCAGGCACTAGCAATCATGAAGATTCTACTCAACCTCGTTGTTGCACTTTTGGCCGTGATCATGGCCTTATCAACACCTTTAGTGAAAGGAGAAAACCTAGATGGTCACAGCTCATTAGTTTTCACTCTTCGCGGAATCAAAGCCAAATCAAGCTCCACAGCCCAAGGTATCACAACCTCTAGGGTTGGCGAGAACACGGAAAAAGAACTCAACAATCCTGCCCTGAAAACCTTCACCAGCAAAGCATCTGATGTCGCCCCTCTCTATGGTGGCACTGGTACTGACCAAGGACCTGGATCTTTTACTGATAGTTCTCATCGTCACTATAACCTATGTAATGCGAACAACTTCAATCATGGCTGTCCATGAATATGATGTATTAATTGTGCGGTCTAGTTGCTACTTAAGTAGGATTTCTGATAGATCTTGGACTAAGGGTGCATAATCAGCCCCTGATCATGTATAATATTTGAAACGAGCTAAGAAATAATGTCCGAGACTGGTACGGTCTGTTATCTATACATAGAAAATACACGGAGTATTGTCTGTGGTATCTTTATATATATATCTTTTTCCCCAATGTATATAATTAATTAGTAGCTAGATATATGTATTTTATTTATATATCAAACTATACAATATGTTCTTCTTGATATTTATAAGAATACGAGGAGGTTTCAAATGCCTTCCATCTTTTAATTATGCCTCCACAATGATTTTCCTTAAAACTTTACTAGCTCAAATTAAAAAATACAATTAATATCAAAATAAAAACTGCTAGATATAATATTTCATTTTGTTGTTCACACAAAAAAGTTACAATGTTTGAACATAATTTCCTAATGCAAGGATACGTGTATAATTTATAGATGTTGATTAATTTTCATATATGTTCCAAACTCATATCGAAGAAAACTTGGATAGTCACAAATTTTTATGCGCATGTAGAAAGTGGAGGTTGAAGAATTATGAAAAATTAAGGCACATTTAATTATACTCACCTTTCAAAACATTTGTCTTTGGCGTCACGACAGTACTTATATATATATATATATATATATATGAGGATATCCATGCAAGAAGAGCATGATCACATGCAGCAATATATATAGTTAGAATATAAAAAAAAAAGAGTTTAGCTTGGTCCCAAATTTTTGCTGTTACAAGTTTTAAAGTTTTTTCATCTTATTAATTAGAAGGATATCCAATAAAAATAAATAAATAAATAATTTAGTAAGGGTATATTTCGAACAAAACACAATGATGAGAATCTCGGGCATTTCTGCGGTACGTAAGATCTAACATTGGTTAGTTGTATAACTATAAATAATTAAAATGTAAACATATTGTAACTTGTAAACAGCTCTCTGAAATGGCAACAATTAAAATGTTTAGCATATTGTTCATCTCTCCTAATAACTAGCAAGATTAAGGAAACGTAGAACATCTCTCTATATTTTCCCATGTTTAACATGCTTCCAATCTGTTACTGTTGGAAATATAGTTTGGAAAAACTCAAAATTCATTAAATCATATTCTGCGAAAATTCCTTTTGATAAATTTCATCTGTCATTTGTCGGTTCCTATAAAATTCATTTAATCAAAGAATTTACTGCTTTTCCCGTTGTACCATTCAATTGACTAGTAAAGATGTTATTTAATTTTGTTTTCCGTTGGAGTCCATTGATGTAATACATAAAATTCTTAATAAATGTTTTACCGTTTATTTGGCAAATCAAAGCATATATTCTTCATCAATTTTGTACCGTTGCTTGCTAAGGAATTTAATTGTATTAATAACAATAAATGTTGAATGGATTAAAGCTGTATTAGCCGTTAACTAATTTGCTATATAAACAGTCCATCTCGTTGATAATAGAGACATACAAAAAGTCATACAGCTTGTCCAATCTCTCATATTCCTCTTGATAATATTTGATATTCCAAGTCTCGATTTTGTTGTTCTGCTGGATATTTTTGGAGGCTTTCATCAGTCACTTTCATGGTCGTGTCCTAAAAGGTGACAACCCCGTCTTATCTTGGTTGCGGTTCCTGTCGCACGTTGAGACGGAATACGCTTAAGGACAGCACCTAACGCGATTCGGGTAACTTTGTTCCTTTCATTTCTTTCATTTGTTTTTCTATTATCCGATTTTATTTGAATTTGCACCAACAGTTACTGCTCCATATATAAAACGAAAGCACATATATAACTATTGCCAGCATCATTTTTTACTATGTTTTTTCTACCAGCATTAGAGAAAGATAAATAAATTCTCATGATATGTATATGTGAAAAGAAAATGTTTTGCAAAAAGCTGTTATATGGATAAGCCCATGAGGCATCATACAGGGGAGAGCTAGCTTGATAAGAAGAAACAAGCGAAGCCTGAAATTATTTTTGTTTCGAAATTACTGAATTGACCTGACACTGCGCCATATTATTTTTTTAGTACCGGTTTATTATGAATCTTTAGTACCGGTTTTGCAGTGGTACTAATAATAGGGGGTGCTAAAGATATTTAAAAACCGGTACTAAATAGGCGGTACTGAAGACAGGGCCCAATTTGCGGGGGAAACCAGCAGCTAACATTAGTACCGGTTTTTTAATAAAAACCGGTACTAAAAATAATACTTTTAGCAAACTGTTTTAATAAAAACCGGTACTAATGTTAGCAAACTGTTTTATTTTAAAAATTTAAAAAATTTTGGTATCATTAGTACCGGTTTTTAGTCTAAAAACCGGTACTAAATATCTCTTCAGTACCGGTTTATTATTAAAAACCGGTACTAATAATAATCAATATAAAAAAAAAATATTTTTGTTTCTGGGGCTAGCGCCATTTTTGCTAGCCATCAAATAAGAATACCGATATGTACCAGCAATTTACATATCACATGCATCATACACACAATAATAATTATCAAATCACATGCAAATTAACATTTATCATAACATCTAATATATTAATATCACAAATTTTGTAGTCATCAATTATTAGCACCTAAATATCCAAGTAAAAAGCCGAACCACTCATTTACAGTAAAATTAATCTCGTCCTCGCTATAACGCTTCCCCATAGGTTGCAAAAACTGCATTTTATTGGCATTTCATATAGTTAGTAACCTATGAACTCTAAACTCCACAATATAATATACATTAAACTCTAAATTATAAACCTTAAAACATTTTCATATATATACATTAAGGTTAATTAAACTTAATCCATACCGATGGTAGGTCCGGATGTAGCGTGCAGTGATCAAGGATCTTGCGTAGCGAAGTCATCGCATAAAAGCCGCAATCTGTATTGTTTGGTTGTCGTGGACTCTACAAGAACATAAAATAATACTATTAAGTTTAAATTAAATAAATTACGAAATTGTTGAAACTACATATATTAGTATTGAACTATGTACGGGAATCATTTGAACTTCAAACTTGGGAACTTGGACCAATCTTGACAGAGCTCTGCAAAATTAAATATAAAATTATGAAAATTCATTTCTAAATATTAGTATATAACTAAACAATGCATACACGCATTATATATATATATATGTTAAGTCTAAACTTACTGATCGTATTTTCGTAGAATTGGAGATTGGTAGCCTTCGTTCGATTGGAGTGAATCTACTATCCACATCTTTCGTGTCGAGAGTTTTGCGATAATAATCACAAAATGCGACCTGTAATTACATACATATTATCTCTTTGTTGGTGAAATTAACATTAAACTGTAGATTCATAATAAAAGATAAAGTCAGAATTAGAGATTTTATAACTAACCGATTATGATGCACTAAAACATGGTAGGGATCCCTTTTAGCATACTTCTTCAGAAGATTCGCTATGTATCGTACAGTTCCGAGCTCATCTTGCATTACATCCCGACCCGAGCATCTTTCCGGATCCCAAAATATCCACTTCTTCATCAAAGTATCAGCACAATATTGCCTGCAGCGCCTAAATGTTGTATGTACAATGTTTAGGGTTTAGGGTTTTAATTTATTAGACATATCATATAACCAATGATCAATTGTTGTAAAGTTAAGAAAGTACTTACAAGATCCAAAGTTTAATCACTTGAACGAAGAGTTCATTCCTACTGAAGACATGGCAGATGTCTTTAAATTCGAGGATGAAGGTCTTCACATCTTGAAATTCAAAATCAGCAGGAATATCGGCGAATTCAGTCACTGATTTGTCGAACATCCTCATATAGTCGTGCATTCTCTTTGCGTGAGGCCCAATCTGTGCCAACTTCTCATCAGGGACGAACGGATCGTGCAATTGAATGTCCTCCTCCGCAAAAAACTGATCCACACTCTCCTCTTCATCTTCATCACCCTCTTGCACCTTCTCCTTTCCCTTATCTTGCGGAGGAATATGTGGAGTTTGTTTCGTCATTTTCCTCACTTGCTCCTATAAAATCCACATTAGTCATCAAAACGATATATTTCTCATTTTTTAATATAGCAGTATATATAATAATTAGAACTTTGGAAAATTTATAATTGAAATCAAGATTTACCAGTTTTGTCAAGTCATAATCTACCATATGACCCGGCCATCTTAGAAATGAACCTTGGAGAACACCAAGCTGATCATCTGCGTTAGGAGGTGGAAAAGGTACTATCACGTGTCTGGCACTATCGAAAACTTCTAAGATTTGTACCTTCACCTCCCCTATGCCAACTGGTTGTCCATGGACTATCTCAGAAACCTGTGCAAACACCATAGCTCTAGCTACATACACAGGCGTCCCAGATATCCCTGGTAGGAGCAGCAAGGCTTCGACAGGCCCCTGTATTAACGAATTAGAAATCCTAAATACTATATGAGGGCAAAAGCAATTAATATCTATCATAAGCTAGATGTAATTAAGAACCTGATAAGTAGATTGAGGAATCGGATGCGGTTGATTGTTGCTACCCTGTGATAGCATAATCATGGCTTGTTGAAAAATTGGATCGTAGGTCTGCGGTGTTTGGACTTGCGAGAACTGTTGCATTCGCCTGTTCCATTCCTCATCCATTCGGGCCTTGAATTCCTCATCCATTCGTCTTTTCACTTCCTCTTGCACCATCCGATCAACCTCCTCTTTGCTAAACCCCTTGTTTGATTTTCTTGTACCACTACCGTACACCTGCTTCACGCCTGAGAACACCGGATATCCTCTCAACCGTCCAGAATGCTCTGGTGTACCGATCGCAGAAGTCAAGATATCATTTTGACGAACCGGTTGAACTTCCCCTGACTTAACTAGAGCAACCTATCACAAAAAAATTTAAAGTTAAACAAAATTGAACTCATTGAATTCACAAAATAAAGTTATTTGAGTTGTTACACTTACTGCTTTGTCGACCACCTCGGCAGCCCTAGGATTTTTTACAACAAGTTCACCGGTAGCTTCATCCGTTACTGCACGTGCTCTATGGTCTGAACGAAGAACGAGGGGGGAAAGTGCATTTCCAACTCACATATGGTCTGAACCGCATCAGTTTCCAACTGAGTAAGTTTTTCAGGATCGATCATTTTAGAGCAGATTTTATTGAAGAAGAAACACAACTTAGTGATAGAATTTCGAACTTCTTCTTTAAAACATGCTCGGATTGCAACCGGAAGCAACTGGGTTAACAACACGTGATAATCGTGTGACTTCATTCCAATCAATTTCATATCCTTTGTAGATACCTTTCGTGAAATATTGGAGGAATAACCAGTTGGAACCCTAATAGACCTCAAACACTCCAACAAACTGAGTTTCTCTTTCTTAGTTAAAGTATAAACAGCATTAGGTAACCAATCCCGTTTCTTACTATTGTCTTCCTTTGCAGCTAGTTCCAGTCGAATTCCCATTTCTATCATGTCTTTTCTCACATTAACATTATCCACTTTTCCTTGAGGATTTAAAATCAAAGTAACCAGATTTTCACAAATGTTCTTGATTATATGCATCGCATCCAAACAATGTCTGACATCCAGATAAGTCCAGTATTCAAGGTCCCAGAATATAGACTTCTTCTTCCAAGAACTCTTTTCTGGAATTCTATTCACAAATGGTTTCCCCAACTGAATTTTAAGATCCTTAACACTTTCATAAGTCTGTCTTCCAGATTTTGGTATAGGTGCCCGGCGGGTTTCGGTGTTGCCATCAAATTTGTTCCTATAAGGTGCCCGACGGTATGGGTGATGACGGCTTAGAAATCTACGGTGTCCCAAATAGACTGTTTTTCTACAATTCGATAGCCATATCGAATGTGTTTCCTCCATGCAAACAGGACATGCCTTTTCTCCTTTGTTCCTATAACCCGACAAGTTCCCGTACGCGGGAAAGTCATTAATTGTGCAAAATATCATCGCACGTAAGGTGAAATGATTTCTGGAATGCGCATCAAAGACCTTCACTCCGTCCTTCCACAACCTATCAAGGTCCTCTATTAACGGAGCCAAGTAGACATCTATATCGTTTCCGGGTTGTTTTGGACCAGAAATGAGCAACGGCATCATAAGATATTTTCTTTTCATGCATAACCAGGGAGGAAGGTTGTAAATAACCAACAAAACTGGCCAGACACTTCGGTTGGTACTCATGAGACCGTAAGGATTCATTCCGTCCGTGCACAATCCCAATCTCAAATTTCTAGACTCGCTGCCAAACTCAATAAAATGACTGTCTATGTTGTTCCACTGGGGTGAGTCTGCTGGATGTCTAAGCTTTCCATCTTTCTTTCTGCCTTCTGCATGCCACCTCAACAGTTTAGCATCTTTTGAATTACTAAAAAGACGCTCAAACCTTTGTATTATAGGTAGATACCACAATGTTTTCGCAGCTGGTTTCTTCTTCCATGGACTATCTTCTTCGTCATCCAAATCACCGTCCCTTTGTCTATACCGGGATGCATTACACTTTGGACATTTCTGGAGGTTCTCATACTCATTTCGAAATAATATACAATCATTCGGACATGCTGCAATTTTCACTATATCTAATTTCAAAGGACATAATAATTTTTTGGCCTTATAAGTTGTATCTGGCAATGTATTGTCTGCTGGAAGCATTTCTCGCAAAAGACCGAGCAAAGATGTGAAACTCTTATCGCTCCAATTGTTTTTAGCTTTCAAGTTATATAACTTAAAAACAGTTTTTATTTTTGAGAATTTATCTTCATTGCAACCAGGATATAAGGGTATATGAGAGTTTTCATCCAACTTTTGAAACACATCAGGAACATCATCAATAAAATCATTGGGTAATTCATTCATCATTTCATCCAAATCATTTTCTCTAATGTCATCATTATATTGTGGTTCACTTAAATTTTCTATATGATCATCACCCACTATTACATTATCCTCTATATCATGCCCCCAATCATTTTGTACAATATTTTCAAAATCATCAAATACATTAATATTGCTCCTTCCAGCATCTAAATTTTCTTCCAATTTTTCTCCATGTGAAACCCAACGGAGGTATTTTGGTGTTGTCATCCATCCACGCTGAATCAGATGTGATCTAATCACTTTACTATCTTGTCTCTCAAAGTTCAGACAGTGTTTACAAGGACATAAAATTCTGGGCTTTCCAGTCAACTTTCGATGTTCTTCTGCACATTTTATGAACTCATCAACAAGTCCAACAAATTCATCTGATATTCTTGAATAGTCAAACATGTACTTCTCCCTCAGATCCATCTGTATATATCCAAAAGCCAAGGTTTAGGGTTTATAGATTTAATGCAATATATTAGATTTTTGGGCCGGTTACCATCCTAGCCCGCTCTTTGGATACTCTTGTCTCATTAGCGAGCGTACGTTAGATGCAACGTATTGTCTGAGAAAAATTCGGCAGCATTTCCCCTTATGTTCCCTGAATACGCAAACACACGATTAATCGTGCGTACGTACCCGTGGGAACATAAGAGGAAATGCCGTCGAATTTTTCTCACACAACACGTTGCATCTAACGTACAGCTCGCTGTCCTAAATGAGACAAGATAGTATCCAAAGAGCAGTACTCCCGACCGGGAGTACTATCTGAGATTAATCCCTAATGGATTAATCTCGGACGGGCAAGACCTAAAATAGTTCAAATTCCGGCATTTTGGTTCTACATGACAATACTTAACTAATAGATGCAAATGCCAATTAACCAATATGTATATGCATAGTAAATCGAAAAAAAATCCAAAAAAAATATTGAGGGTTAAAATAAAAATTACCGAAATTGTCTTCTCTCAATCCGCCCTCTTCCTCTTCAATAGAAAAACTTTCTCTTCCTCTTTGATCTCCTTTGCTTTCTCTACTTATTTTGCAAATTTTCGGAATTTTTAACAATTTTTAGCTATTTTTTATGAGGTTTTACAAAGAGAAAAAAACTTTCGGTTGTAGATGGAAAATAATGGCCATGAAGTAGTGAAGATGAGTAATATACAAAGGGAAGGAGGAGGAGATATACCCCTTGAACTGAAAATATCTGCGTATTATTAGTACCGGTTTTTTATAAAAAATCGGTACTAATAGTTGGCAGATAATTAAAAAAAAATGGGTTAGCATTAGTACCGGTTTTTCTAAAAAACCGGTACTAAAGATGCAATTTTTAGTACCGGTTTTTTGGAAAAACCGGTACTAATGCTAACCCATTTTTTTAAGGTTTTTTCCAGAAACATTTAGTACCGGTTTTTAAAAAAACCGGTACTAAAGGTATTGACTGACAATTACGGAATTGCCATCTTCTAATATTTATACCGGTTTTCTTAAAAAACGGTACTAAAGACCTGGTACTAATGCTTTTTTTTGGCGTAGTGTGAAGCAATAGGTTCGATAGACCTGTCAAACGGGGTGGAAAAACCACGGCACAGCCTCTGCCGTTTGCCGTACTGTTAAGAAAACGGGTATAGGTTCAGCATTTCATTAACCGTTTCATTATGCCATTTAGTTAAATTATATATACAAAATATGCGATTTCATTCAGTGAATGGAATGTATGAAACTGTTTCATTTTTTGTGCCGTTTGCTGTTTCGTGAAGGAAACGAAACATATGTTGTTGTCATTATTCGTTCTATTTCGACAAAAGAAAACAACATAACGATTCATATGTCGTTGGTTGACAGCTATACATATAGAACGTCAAACAAGATCCAAATGTCGACCGTTCAAATTTCAATCAGCCAATCCAAGCCTCTCAATATAATCTCTATATTAAAATATCCTTAAAAATCAAATTTTTATTATTTAAAATTTTTCTAACTATTATTTAAAATTTTCAAAATTAGAGGGTTCATAACTTTATTTAGATTGAGTATATTAAAAAATTTCAAAAAAATAGTAAAGCATTAAAAAATATATATAAAATTTTGTCTCCATAGAGATTTAATTATGGAAAACAATTGAGTAGTTCGAATCAGCCATTCTAATCTAAAAAATTAAAATTTTATCATTTTAGATTAGTGTATGTATTCTATATATATGTTGGACACTAGCCACACCCATTTAATTTAGGTACTTCTCTTTACAAGTTATTAAACGAGGTAATTTATTTATGGAGGCATAGTCCGCTCTTTAAAATAGAGTTTATCCTTCTTCAATGTCCATTGGAAATTGAAAAAGGACGGATACAGGGAGGGGCAGGCATAGACCTGGCCTATACCGCAGAAAAAAAAAATTAGTGTTAAATATTAAAAATATAGTGTTAATTCAGTTATCTAATGTGTCTTGCCTACTTTAATACTGAAATTTCAAGGTACTAATGTCTAATTGAAATCGACCTCGATAACTTGGCCTACCTTAATTATCCTCCAATTCCAGTTCCGCCCCTAAAAACAAATCCGTTATATTTTTAAAATAACGGCGGAGCCACTGAGCATATATTTACTCCGGGGGTAATTCTTAAAAAAACTGGAAGTCATTTTTTATTAGTGATCCGAATAAAGACTAAATAGGTTAGTGTTCCCACGTAATGCTCCGGATTTATCGTGAGCTAGAATATTCAGTTTTGTATAAACAAGTTTGGCGTGCAGTTTGATCATATCAAATTGGAAAAATCCTGTCCTGACAGAAACACATGCTTAACTTATTAGCTAAGCTATACTATCCAACTATGTAATTGATTACCACTTACCAGTAAAAGACAATACACATTTTTCATTTCAAAAGAGAGTCAATAATACGTTGTATACCCTCTAAATTAAACACCACCTAGCTAGCCCATGGAGAGACTGGATGACACTGACCTCTGATATAATGCTCCACATCGACACAATAACCATTTTAATTCCTAGTTGTGATGAGTTATATCGATCGGATCTATCCATCTTGGAAGTTCCTTTGTCGCTGACATCTGATTATGGTAAGTGTAACCTCATCAAGCTAGCATATATATAGATGCGTTTAAGGTGCCAAGGCTTTCCTAATTTCTAGTTGCTATGATAACTTGATTTCATCAACACAATTAATTCCACCAATATATATGAATTTATAATTTTTTAAAATTTTTCTTAATCATATATAGATGTGCCAATATTTAGTCAATGTAAGAGGAAAACAAAGTTTTAATAACTTAAATTCTTACTTGTTTGAGATTAATTATCTTTAATTCCCTGGTATGTTTCATTGATTTGAATGATTGAAAAATATTAGATCATCGTGCATGTAATTTACAAACTAGCTAGCGTAAAGATATTCAAACAAGATGCATGTAATTCATATATGCATTTTAATGTAGGTTTACTCGCATGATCAGATGATATATATATTTCTTCTATTGTGTTGTAAGTACTTATGATGACAAATGTTGATCACATTTCTTCTTGAAATCAGAAACATATTAAGGTTGTGAGAATTCATAAACAAAAGTTAACTCGATAATTTGGATAATATTTTAAAAATATTTTAAATGTTGGCATTTTTTCTTGAAATCAGAAACATATTAAGGTTGTGAGAATTCAGAAACATATTGTTTGGGCCTTATATATAGAATAATTGTGTATCATTTTTTCCCGTAATTTAAATATTATATATTCGATGCTCTATAAAAAGACCAATAAATCTGGACCATTGCAAAATTCAATTTTTCTTTTTTTTTTTTTGTTATGGATGGTAGAGCTTGGATTAATTTATTTTAGAACATCTTTAATCTAATTTGTTTTGAACCCTTCAAAACTTGTAGTTTTTAAAACTTCGAAAAAATACAATTTTATTTGAAAAATTTGCTCGGCAAGAATATTTCAATAGAGAGATCATATTAGATAATTTGGATCAGTCATTTAAACTTTCAAAATTGAGATTTGACGACATGAGAGAGCTCGTCAAATCGATTTGATTGAATCCATTCTCAGATGATTGTGAAGACAGTAGATTGACAAAGTATATCCCATAAAAGAAGGGTATATATGATATATCTAAACGTCCTGCATTTGGATGCGTAATTCTGTGTTAAGATCGGATGCACTTCTATCGCACTTGTTTTCATGGGAACATATTGAGTCAATGGAATACAATTACATATAATAAATTTAATAAATTAATGACAATTCTGCAAATGGCCTTCGTAAACCTTAAGTCCAATATATATCATATATTATCCTAGTAATTATATAATTAACTGTAAAATCAGAAATGCAGAATAAACTATCAAAGAAAAAGCGAAGAACATGGAGAACCACACTGACATAGCAGCTTCCATTTGTCGTCTGCCTGATTAATTTACCTGATGTATTTATACATAATATTAAACATTGTGCGGAGTGGAAAATCTATATATATAGACATCAAAATAAGATGCTTGCTTTGGAAGCACCAAGTTCCCTTCAGAGAAAACATCAAAATATCTATATATGATGTTTGTAGAGGAAATTTAGGCTGAATTTAAAAAATAAACATAATTATATATAATCATAATATTCTAATATTAATATTGGGGCACACACAAAATAAGATACTCTTGGAATCTACAGCTTATTTACCCTTTTCTAATATTTTTAATACAAAAGATACGGCGAGATTGTTGATAAGATCAGAAATAATCATGACCTTGGTGAGGACAAACATGGATGCAAAATTGTTGATGATTGTAACGTTAAATGTCTTGTGAGATACAAACTCAAGATTGCTTTAACCAATCTCCAATGGTTAAGTTCAAATCTTAGGAAGAAATTTATTTATATTTAATGTTATCTTGCATGAATCTTAAACTAAAAATACCAGTTTGTCTATAGGACAGTACATGACATATTTACTGTTAAACTATTGTAAGCATCTGATCAAGACTCAAAAATAAATAATAAATGTTCTGAGTGCCAAAAGAAAATGGAAAATGACTCAAACAAAAGGTTCTTTCAAAATACAAGATGATAAGGTCTAGTATAGGTGCTTATGCTCACTGCTGCTTGCGTTGGCATTCATACAAACATAGATGATAAGCACTGATTGTACTTCAGATGGGCACTACAAGTCTGCAACCATCAGTCCATTACCCTTTACTATGTTGGTGACTTGGTTTTCTATCAATCTGTCAGTAACTAACAGTGCATTGCTCATACACCTGATCATGCCATTATTTCTCTTTACTTCGCATGTCCTCAACATTAATTCCCTCAGTCGATTATTTGGATCAGAAATTTTAATTTTCCTATATTAGTATGCTTAATTTGGAACTTCCAAGTTCTCGTTCATTGTGATTTCTGATGAAACTTCTACTCTGCAAAATTAGTCAAATTACTCAATCAATTTAATGTAAGATATTTTTCAGTTTCTTGGCTTAAGGAGAGAAAACCTGATTACGAATTAAGCGTGGAGCAAACCTTTTATTTATTTTATTCTTCTTTTATGATGAAGTAAACCTATGTGGATTTTTTTTTATTCGGGCTAAACCTGTGAATAAGAAACATTCTAGTATTTTTATATATACCATATATTTGAAAATAATCATTAATTATATATGGTACATGAACTGCTAACAAGTATTATTATCATTTGAGGCCCTTACATCATCAAAACATGCATGTGGCATTGAAACAAATGAAAAAGAATCACAACTGGATTGCCAAGGCCCAAGTGGAACATTTTGCCAGTTGGAACATTTTAAATATCATGCCAGGTGGAACCTTTGTTCGTCTATATATAGGCCAGTTAGAACTTAGAACATTTTGCCAGGTGGAAGCTTTGTCACAAAATTTAAATATCATGCACATGTACTAATATATATAGGGTGTTTTCATATGACCTGAAAAGATAAAAAAAATGTCCTAATTGCATCTACAGATTGGTCATGACAATATCCCTCAAGGTCCTCAAAGTCTACCCACATAAGTAAGAAATGGTTCTGAACGAAGGATTCATAACAGGGTCACATTTAAGGTAGACAAGAACTTCCTTTTCCAACTGAAACAATTAAGTGTACTATGAAGTACATCTAGAAGGGATAACTAACAAATCCAAACTAATATTAGGGTTTTAAGACATTTTCTATAATTCTAACTTATCTGTCTAAACCTGCTATATATATTAACTAATTTTACTGCAAAAATGAAATGTCAAGAGAATTTTATCTTCAAGAATGATGTAGATGAAATGATTAACATCAACTTGTTATTCACACTGACTATTCTTAATGACGTGCAAGTTTTATTTTTTTCAAAGATAGATAAGATCAACCAAAATTCACTTTCTCTATCAAAGATGATGATATTCCTTTTGGCTTTCGCATATCACTTGGGGGACAATATTATTATCACACTTAATTAATAATCATTTTCTTAAGCACGCGAAGTATCAACCGAATGTGCCGTCACTCGCGGTAAGATTCACCCACCATTCTTAGTGATATTTATCTAAATTACCACCTATGAATTAAGCCATTATATATATGTTGGTCCTATAAATATACTCATTAATATCAAGATAATTAAACACTAGCTCGCCGAAGGAACAATCAAAAGGTGAGGTCCAGTATATTTTTTTGTCCTTCTTTCCTTGGTAGCTAAGTCATCATTTCTTGATATTAGTTGCAGCCCCCACTAACAACATTCACCTTTAAATCATGGCCAGGAAAACCATGAAGCTCAACACACCTAGACTCCTGATTGTTGTACTTGCTCTAACACTCATCCTCTTTTGGGGACATCTTGTGGAAGGAAGAGACCTGACGAACAAGGTGGATAAGGATGATCTCACAAAGCAAACACTTAAAATTAGTGGTTTCAATTTAAATCCATCACTTTCACGCTTATCTGGCGTTACAACTACTAGCGCAGCTTCAAATGGTGATACCAACAACAGTGGAAGTGCCGATCAGTTTGCTGGTTCTGTTGGAGCATCCACTGACTCTCACCATCAAATCACCATTGATCAGTACCATAGGATGTCAGGAAATCTGACCCCTCATCCCTAAATAAACCCAACAAGAGGCCACATATATGTGTTCTTGATGCAGCTTTTGGGTTTAAGTGATGTAGAATGATTGCTGAAAAAAAAAAATATAAGGATATGCATGTACTGTGTTCTCGGTTCCAGTGTGTGAGAAAATTGTACCTCTATCTGCTATTTTGGTGTGGTTTGTTTAGTGTGCAAAAATTATATCTTGGACAAATGGTTTGATAGTTATCATGTATTATGTAGTATTTAAATAAAAGTCCAGGAGTAGCTTGTTTATCTAGTTAAATCTATATATATCATGTGCTGTTCACTTGCTTGATTGCTTCATAAATATTACTGGTAGTGAACTAGTGATGATTAACCGTACACTATCTAGCTGTCATCTTCTTAATCAATTACCTAATAAAGATTCTCGATTCAGGGAGAAGAAAAAACAACCTTAAACCTAACCCTAGATTTCTTTTATCAGTGCAAGTGTTTGTATTACCTTTTGTGTTTATTAAAGATCTATTACGGGCCTTCTTCTCCTCATTTCCCCTATATTAGGTATATAGTACATCAATACATGCCTAGTATAAGACAATCATTTAAAAGGTGTACAAAGGGGTTGGGTTCATTAAGTCTACAATAATAGTGTTCATGACTGTACTGGAATTAGCCACTGAAAGTGGTCGGTTGATATGTTTCCAAAGGTTAACAATGCTTTTTGTAGGTCGACTAGCCTCTATATACATTAATAGTATAATCAAACAAGCTGTCTTGCCTTAATAGCTAAATGCCACTGCATAAACGAAATTTTTTTGTCAGTTTCTGCTTTGTTAAAGGAACTTAATTAGCTAATCCAAAAACTTTCCAAGACGACATATATTAAATTTAGAAAAGTTTGCAATTGTAAGGTGACTGCACCACGGAATTGGTTTTTCCAGTAGCAAGGGCCATATATGTATACGTAGAGGCTATAACCCTAGTAAAATATAAACAAAATACTTTTTACTTTGATTTTTTACAATAAAATTGAATTTATTTGGAAATTTCCTGAGCAATCTAATTTCGAGTCATCCGAACTTTGACTCGAAATGGAGTGTTGTCCCTACACGAGCTTATATTCTTTTCTTTAAAATAATTATTTTCTTTAATATAAATAAAAAAGTGCAATAACTAATATGTAATCGTTTTTATGAACCTTTCTAATTACTATTAGTAAGATCGCTCGTCTACAGATTAATTTGTACATTAAGAGCGATAAAAATGCATATCATATTAATTTCAGTAGCACAAAATAATCTCTACAAAAATTAATCAAGATTGGATTCTAAATAATATAGCGAGTCAATTAGCTAAACTAGCTACTTTTTGTAAGTTCAAGCTTTGAATTCGAACATGATCTTATCTAGCAAGTTTGGAACCAAATTCGGTTAGATACGAACAAATGATTAACTACTAACTACAAAGATAGCCACCAGGGCCGAAGCCAGGATTTGGTAATAAGGGTAGAGGAGATGAAATTTCGAGTTGGTTGGTTGACCGGTCAAGCTTAAATATGATTGTATGCGTCAAAACAAAAAAAAAAGTGTCATTGTTTTTTTTATGTCATACGAGATGTAACAATGAAAAACATAAGAAAAATATGAACTTATGAGTAGTGAAATATAGCCATGACCTCGTGAGGCCATTAACCTTTTCTTATTTTCGATTGAGAATGGGTTGTGACAGAGAATAGAAATAGATTTTTTTTTTATTTCAACATCTAATTTCTTATTTCACAGAGGAGGAAAAAGAAAATGCTGTTGGGCATTATTTTTTGTTGGGGGGCCAAATCATAAAATTTCATATACTGAGCACCTTAATGTAATACTCATAAAAAAAAATTCAAAATGGAGCATGGGCCAGGCCCTCCACAGCCCCTGTACTAGCTTCGCCCCTGATAGCCACATAATTGGGATGTTTTTTTTTCTTTCTTTATTTAAATTTAGCAACAGAGACACACTCAAGTTGGTTAACAGATGAGATCCCGAGCGTTCAAAAATAAAATAAATGAGATCACCAGGCGATTCGAATTAAAACATTAATTATCTTCTAGCTTAACCAGCTTGGGGTTCTTTTTATGAGGTGGTTTTCGTGAACTGAGTTTTACTTTGTTAACATGCATGTAGGTTGGATAAAGGTGTACTTTAATTTGGGTCTCACCAGCCAGCTACATGACTACATCAACAGAATTGTGGTATCCACCACAGAATTAATTAAAATTCATCCTTTTAATTACATTCTATTTCTAGACAAAATTAGAATAGTCTAGATGTTCTTTAATTAGTTCTTTTTGTTGGACTTTGTAAAGCAGATTCCCACCCTGGAAAGCAAAAAGAAATAAGTTAATTTAGTTAAGCATTAATTCTTTTTCTATCAACTTGTAATGAATGGAAGTCCTGAAATGAAGGTATATAGAGAGCTTTATATTTTGTTTTATTCCCGTCAAATTGTTAGGGTATATCGCTTACAGGTGGTTTAGGGTTTAAGTAGGCATTGAGTGTACTTTTATACCCCACCACCACCTAAAAGAAAAGAGAACAAAATACTATATTCAACATCATTTTTTAAAAACTTTCATCCGGCGTGAACGGTCCCGTCTCCTTTCAAACTCAGTTTAAAGTTTCAAACCTGAAACAAATTTTGATCATTAAAACAAATAACGAATTCATTCCTCCCAAGTCCCACCACACACCTTTTTTCCAGCCGTAGCATTGCAAATAATATCTGATATTTTCTTATTCGCTTTTAATTACTTCTTCACACACTTGAAAGTTTCTATTAAATTTGTTTTTTGGCTCCTGACTAGTTAGTAACTTACTAACTTATGAGGTGTCGTCTGAATGAACATGGCAAAGAAACATACATCAATTTTTAAAAATAAAAATAATGATTATTTAACTAAATATCTATAAAAAATTATAAGCAGAAATGAGAAATCCAGTGACATCGCGAAAAAAGAGAGAGAAGAAAATTAGGGTAAATTTGCTAAATTATTTTGGGTTCAGGCAATTTGGCAAGAAACCTAAAAAGGCTAAAATATCCAAATTCTTTCAACCGGATAATACATTTTACACGAGATCAGGCCTGGAAAAGGAACTACGTACGGTCTTATATTTCAATGATGGGTTGGGCTAGCTTTTTTCAGTGCAATGGTCTTAGAATGTAGTGTACTCCAATCAGCCCAAAACAATTTCTAACGCACGACTTAAGATTGGGTCTGCATGAGTGCATGACATTCATAAATATCCGAAATTTTAAAAAATAATATTAAAATAATATAATTCAATAAAATTAATATCAATTTAATCAATTTAATATAAATAGTATCGTAAGATCGGAATCCTGGATTCCGAACGTTAGATCGGATTCTCTCAGCTCCGGACCTCCTTTCCGCGCGCGAGCACAGTACGTTTAATTTTATTTTTTTTTATTTTATTATTTATTTATTTAGTTTATTAGTTTTTAATTTAGTTAATTAAATAAAAAAATAAATAAAATAAATAAAATATTCCAAAAATATTTAAAAAATCGGAAAAAATGAGGAAAAATAAAATTTAAAATTATATGTAATTTATTAATTATATTAGATTTTTTTTTGTTGTCTTTTTATTTGTTTATAAACTACTTAATTAATTAGAAAAATAGATAATAAATTGTAAAATTATTTTAAAAATACGGAAAAATAAGAAAAATTCATATGAAAATTTATGTGTAATTAATTTATTTTTTTTTTTGGCTTTTAATAATTAAGATTTTGATAATTAAATATGAGAAAAATTAGAACTGAAAAAACAGCTCCGGATTCGAAAAGTTTGGTGCTAATAAAAAAAGGAAATACGCTCTGAAAAATTGTATCAAAAATACTGAGCTGTTAATTGGCGGACCAATTTTTCTAAACTTAAATTTTAAAATTTTTAGGCGTACCATTTGTTCAAAACAAAAATGACAAAGGATGAAGATAGTCACACTTTCAATTGATAAAACAGCTCTGGATTCGAAAAGTTTGGCGCTAGAAAAATATGAAATACGCTCTGAAAAATTGTATCAAAAATACTGAGCTGTTAATTAGCGGACCTATTTTCCTAAACTTAAATTTCAAAATTTTTAGGCGTACCATTTGTTCAAAACAAAAATGACAAAGGATGAAGATAGTCACACTTTCAATTGATAAAACAGCTCTGGATTCGAAAAGTTTGGCGCTAGAAAAATATGAAATACGCTCTGAAAAATTGTATCAAAAATACTGAGCTGTTAATTGGCGGACCTATTTTCCTAAACTTAAATTTCAAAATTTTTAGGCGTACCATTTGTTCAAAACAAAAATGACAAAGGATGAAGATAGTCACACTTTCAATTGATAAAACAGCTCTGGATTCGAAAAGTTTGGCGCTAGAAAAATATGAAATACGCTCTGAAAAATTGTATCAAAAATACTGAGCTGTTAATTGGCGGACCTATTTTTCTAAACTTAAATTTCAAAATTTTTAGGCGTACCATTTGTTCAAAACAAAAATGACAAAGGATGAAGATAGTCACACTTTCAATACTGTTAGGGTCCCAAGGATCCCAATCTAATGTAATGGTTTCATTCTCTTCATCTTGATTGGTTGCATTTGGTTGTTGGTGTTCTTCTTCCTCATAATTTTGTTGTTCATTATAATTATAATTATAATAACCACCTAATTATAATAAAAAAAATGTGTTATAATCACATACAAAAATTGTACAATTTGGATAGTTGTTATAATCATTGTACAAAAATTGTACAATTTGGATAGTTGTACAAAAATGTGTTATAATTGTTTTTATTAAAAGCCATTTCTAGAAATTGTTCTTATTTATGTTTTTATGCATAGTTAATATTATTAAATCGCATTTTCATAGTTATTATTATTCTATAGTTAATATGATTTTAATATGATTTTAATATGATTTTAATTATTATTCTATAATTATTATTTTCATAGTTAATATTAATATAAATATATATATCTAAGCAAATAATTCTATTATTCCAAAAATAAATGTCACATAATTAAATTCAAAATTAAATTTACCTTGTGCCGGAAGTAAATCGACATGCATTTCTAGACCATCAAGTCGCCGTGCCTCAAAGCACTCGTGTTGAACGTATCGCCATTCATTTTGAGAGTTCACCGGCAAAATAATTTGTTGAAACCTTCCGTCCATAATTACGTTGAAACGCGAAACAATTCTCAAATTGAACTCACCTTGATAAATTCCCAATGAGGACAAAATTATTTGTTTAATAGATTCATAATCAGTTTGTGGAAAAACATCAAAACGAAAATTATTTGCTGGATTAAAGGGAGATTGATTGACAAAAACACTAATTGAATACATTTCTATATGACTAAGAATTAATTGGAAAAGATAGATGATATTAAGATTGTGATAACGACCAACTATTTATAGTGATAAGATCGGAATTTGAGATTCCGATATTAGCAAACAGATTTAAAAGTTCACGTCAATTCCCGATCAAATCAAATAATTTGCCGCAGTGTGTTCAACTTATTGCGTAGATCGGAATCTTGGATTCCGATCTAAGATTAGATCGGATTCTCAGATTCCGATCTAAGCTTAGGTCGGAATCCAGGAATCCTATCTAAGCTTAGATCGGAATCCAGGATTCCGATCTAAGCATGTCAGGAATCCACCGCCCAATCAAATCAGTTTTTGGTCTTTTTCCCTTTTTACTGTTATTTATTTTGTTAATTTAATAATATTTATTATAAATATTTTAATTATATTAATTAATAAATTAAAATTTAAATATATATATTATATTTTTTGTAATTAAAATTGATTTATTAATAAATTATCATATTCATTAATTAAAAAATAGTAAATTAATAATTATATTTTAATTAAAATTGTAAAATGAAATTAATAATTTATATTGTTTTGTAAATTAAATTAAAGTAGTTAAAAAAATAATAGCTCAATCAAATTAAATTTATTACTTCAAACAACTAAATAAGATTTTATTACATTAAATTAAGTCAAATTATTAAATAATATTATTTAATTAATTTTTAATATATTAATTTTATAATATATTAATTTTATAATATATTAATTTTATAATATATTAATTTAATATTAAAATTTTATATTTCATTAATGTTTATAAATAGAAGTAAAATAAAATATATTAATTTATTATTTTATCTTCAAAATATATTACTAAAATTTTATAATATATTATTTTAATATTAAAATTTTACATATTTAATTAATTTTTATGATAGAAGTACAATAAAACCATGAAAAACGACAAAATTGAGCATTTACAGCACTGTTCGGAATCCAGGATTCCGATCTAACGTTAGATCGGAATCTGAGAATCCGATCTAACGTTCGGAATCCAGGATTCCGATCTTACGATACTATTTATATTAAATTGATTAAATTGATATTAATTTTATTGGATTATATTATTTTAATATTATTTTTTAAAATTTTGGCATAAATATACAGAGCGAGAAATGATATGGTGTATTGGTGTACAATATCGTGATGTATTGAGAATTTTATACATCATGATCATATCCGTCAATAATTTTATAAATAAAAAATATAATTCAATCAATTCAATATATAAATATATATAATGAAATCTCGTAGAAAACTAAAATTTACAATACTTTTTTACCTTTTTTATTATTTGTTTCAATTTTTTTAGAACTTGTTTTTTTTCGAATTTTCATATTATTAGTTTGTATCTTCGAATTTTTTAAAATTTTGAAAAAAATATAAAATTTGATAGATTTTTTATGAGATTTTAATATGAATATATAGATTGGATTGGTTAAATTTGATATTTTTTTTTATTTGCAAATTAACTATCGATGAATATGATCGCAATGCACCATATCATTTCTCTATATAAATCTTTATTTGCTCACAGATTTCTCTTCAATATATATATATATAGAGAGAGAGAGAGAGAGGAGTGCTAAAATACTATGCATAGCACAGATGGCCTTCGTGCTACAGATTCGTTCTTAAATATAATGCTTCAAACAATCGATCCAAACCGTTCATTATATTCTTCATATTGAAACCTCATTAGAAACCAAAATTTACATTTTTTTTTTATTTTTTAATATTTTTTCAGATTTTTTAAAATCGCTATTATTGAAGGGTTTAGAATTTTTTAGATTAAGGATTTTAAAAAATCTGAGAAAAATAGTAAAAAAATTAAAAAAAATTAAAATTTGGTTTCTAATGAGATTTCAATATGAAGAAGATAATGAACGGTTTGGATCGATAGTTTGAAACATAAAATTTAAGAACAAATCCGTAGCACGAAGGGCATCCGTACTATGCATAGTATTTTAGCAATCCTCTATATATATATGTATATATATAGAGGTGGGCTAAAGTGTCATAGATGGCAATGCCATAGATGTATTTTTTTAGACATTTTTTTATGATCCGAAATTCAATCGGTCGATCCAAACCGTTCAAATTGATCACCATATTGAAATACCATTGGAGACCAAATTTTATATTTTTTTGAAATTTTTTGGTATTTATTTTGATATGTTCAAATTGGTGGGTCTGAAATACTCCAATTATAACGTTTTTTAAAAATATCATAATAAATAGCAAAAAAATTCGAAAAAATGTAAAATTTAGTCTCCAAGAATATTTTATTGTGGTGAATAACTTGAATGGTTCGAATTGAGCATTTGGATTTTGAATCTCGAAAAACGACTCTATGGCACGGGACCCTCTGTGCCATCTATGGCACAATAGCCATCCTATATATATATATATATATATATATATATATATATATATATATATATATATATATATATGTATATATATATGTATATATATGTATAATATATATATATTGGTTAAAGTATACTCCAGCATATAGATCGCCCGTATGCTGAAGTCGTTTCTCAAAATCCAAAATTCATACAGTCGATCCGAACCGTTCAAATTGTTCTCCATATTGAAATCTCCTAGAAAACCAAATTTTACATTTTTTCGAAATTTTTTGTTATATATTATGCTATTTTTAAAAAATACTGTAAAGGAGTATTTCTGACCCTTCAATTTGAAAATAGCATAATACATAGCAAAAAAATTTGAAAAAATATAAAATTTGATCTTGAAGGATATTTTTATATGGAGAACAACTTGAACGGTTTGGATCGACTATTTGAATTTTTTAACTTGAGAAACGACTCCAGCATACGGGTTTGATCCGTATGCTGGATTATACTTTAGCCAATCTCTCTCTCTATATATATAAATATATGGAGGGGGCGCCGGGGTGGTAATTTTTGTCCTCGTTTCGCGCGATATTTGATCATATTGCAATTGCTGATTCAGAATAAATAGTAAAATTCACGGCAAGTCGTAAACTATATACAATCTTTAGTCTGGAAATAAAACTATTAATTTTCTGTAGTTGTTTTCGATTCTTTTTCTTTCTTTTTCCCATACAAATGTTATTTTACTTTAAATAGCATTGCTATCTTTCGTTCTTATACAGTTGCATTTACTGTAAATGCCCTGACGTGTGTTTGGAAAGAATATATGAATCAACACAGATTATTAATTGTTCTTGTACAAACTACATAAAGCAATATTGAACGAATTTTGGAACCATTACTACCTGAAAAGTTTTAAGTAAGTGTGCACTTGGTATGAAAGTTCAATAAATTGATCATTTCTAAGGATTCCTCAAAACTATCCGATGCCCTTATACAGCGGTATATCTCTAAAAATAATTATGAAACTTAATTGTACATGACTTGATCAATTAATTTTATAGTTCTGTTATCTCTGGCGAAAAAATTGCACTAAACTTAAATGCAATAATGAAGTAATTAATTAATTGCAATGCAGATAAGCAATATTTGATTTTTGACTAAACCCCATTTATTTGGAAGATGATGATTATATACAAGTATATATATATATACATGCCGGTATAACAGCCTATTACCAGTTTACCACAAAGCAGCAACTAGTGTCCGGTTTTCAATAAAAAAAAAAGGCGAAACTAGTTTCCGATATATATAATGGCAATCACGAGACGAAATACATATATAAGCTCAATATAATGTTTGAAGTACTACTATATATTTAGCTACTTGACATCTTGCCACTTAATTATAATACAGCCATCAATAACCAAAAACGCACATACACAATATATGAGTGCACACATGCATATATATATATGTTCACACAATTATAAGTCGAAAACTTGTTGTAACACTTTTAGTTGTTCATCTTATGGCTTCGACGCTTTTCCGCCATCACCACTCCCTCCCGGCATGTTACCAGGACTGCTCCAATTATCATACTGATCTCTCGGTATAGCATGATGGTTATCGATAGAAGTACCAGATGTCTTTGCTTCCATTTTTTGTGCTTCCTCTCTGAACATAAATTTATTGGGCACAGAAGCACCACAACTCGTCATAAGCATTATAACAAGTATAACTGCTATCATCTTCATTGCTTGCTCTGCAACAACTGCTTGCAAAAGAAAGTATAAAGAAATTGTTATAATAAGAAGTAAACTAATTATATATGTGATATAATTATAGTCTGGTATAATATCACTTACCTGAAATGGAAACCCTAGCTCGAAGGGGTCCAAGGAGATCTTGTTGGAGTTTGTAGTAATTAAGAAGTGCTGGTGTTATATATTATTTATAGATGGAAGGAAGAATGCTTTTCTTTTAATTTTTTTTTTGGGTGAAAAGAAAGTGCCATTTGTAAATTAGGAAATGAAAATGATGTGTATTGGTGGTTGTGATTCTCAGAGCATTTAGTTAAAAGAGGGGGCACTTGGGCACTCAACCAAATTGGAGACAAAATAAAGTGGGACGGGTAAATTATCTTGATTAAAAAAATGTTCATTATTAACAAAGGTAAAATTAGCCTATTTTACTAGGGTTGCTTTTATTTTTTGCTTTGCAATTTGTCATCTTGAAAAGACACGACTCCACCAAAGCAACTTGGAGACGGTTCCAGAGTGCAATTAGAAGTTGATTTTACATAAATTATTTTTTTAACGATTTTATTATTAAAAAATTTGAAAATAAATGCTCTTTCTATAATAAGAATCAAAGATATCACTTGATTGATGGAATAAAGTCCAACTACTGGCCGAAACAATCCAGCTTAGTATTTTACTATTTTTGCACTTTCGGGCTGCATTTTGTATGGACTTATTTGCAACGTGGTTAAATTATTCGAAACATCAAATCTAGTTGTATAACGTTTTTTTTTTTTCAAAATAATGCATCAGTCCTTATATTTTGTTCTTTCATTTCATCCATCATGTGTTTATCCATACTATAATAAATGATAAAATGAGGCAACAAAACAGGGGGCTCTGTAGAAGTGTCGATCGATCAATTTTAAAAATATTAAATAGAGGCGACTTTGCTAAGCATCTGATTGGGTATTACACGTACTATTTAGAAAACCTTTTTGAAACTACATGGATTATAGTTATATATAGAATTAATGGTCGCTAGCTACTTACTCTAATCTGCTCGGTCTTGATCAATAATATATGTGGACCTCCATCTCATTTGTTAGGTTTGCCATTAACCAATAGGGCCTGGTCGCATAATAGTGGAACATATTTTATTTCTCATTTCGGCTTTACATTGAAAACGATATGCAAGCCCAAGCGCAAAAGACGAAATCAAAGAGAAGGTTAAACTAGTGGGTAACAACTTTGTTTTGCTATCTTAACAATTTTGGTGTCCCAAATGCTATTAATTAAAACAGTTGTTGCAATTTTGTACGTCTCAAATTATCACCGCATATAATCATATATATGCTGCAAGGACTAAGTTTATGGTCTATATATAGTTGGGTGAGGGGTGGTCTATGGTTGTAAAATATTTAATCTAATTTGTTTTCGTTGGACATGCTGAATTGCTGATCTAACAACAAATTTTGAGTAAAATTGGGCCTAAAATATTTTGTGAAGAACAGCTTTTAAGATTATTTTGGGCCCAAAAAAGTAAATTGTTCACATACTGAAGAGAGAACGGGGAAAGTTTTCTGCTACATATTTGGGTATAGTGCACAGAATTCTCGAGGGAATCTGTGTTAAAGAGAAAGAATGACACTTTGCTCCGTGTAACACGTTATTTAGTAGTAGTCAAAAAACCTTTGTAAATCGATATACTTGTCTTTTTCGGTTAGTTCAAACTTCAAACCAATATCCAAAGCAACGTTTTGTCTTTTATTGCTTAGAAGAACCTAGCTTTGTGCTGACGTGGTGTTCGTGACCATATACTGAATAATCTAACTATAAATTTGTATATAGCAGAGACGTAGGTCCAGCTCATAAACAACTTTTGTTGTATTTTGCACAAAAAAAGAAAAAGAAACTTTCGTCATGTATCAATCAGCATCCAAATGAGATGAACTAAGGACAGAACTAATTTTCTAATTAGAATATTCTAATTAAATTAAACAGGCTCAGCATGGTTATAACTGGATTCAGCATCTGCCACCTCCTCTTCATTCTCGCCAGAAGCCTCCTCAAGAAATTTTCCCTTGGCCTCAGGCACGAAAAATGTGAAAATAAGCCCAATTAGATTGCAACCAACAAGCACACAGAATGTATTGCGTACACCAACGCCGGTCGGATATCCAGGGTCAGTTTGAGCAGGATCAGTGCTTTGTGCCGCATATAAAAACCCTAACGAACGAACAATGATCCGGCCTTACCAGCAGCTGAAGAGATACCATGGCAAGTTGATCTTAGTCTGGCAGGAAAGATCTCAGAAGGAACTATAAATGTTGTGGTCTTTGGTCCAAAATTGGCAAAGAAGAATGTGAATGCATACATCACCACAAACCCAATGTGGTTCTCCTTGGTGGTCCAGTGATGGTATGGTATGGCTAGGCCGAGCGCGCATAAATGCAGTCATCATGAAAAATCCCATTAGCTGAATGAAAAACCGGCCAATTATATCAATAAAAGCAACAGTGAACCAGTAGCCAGGTATGGTGCCACACAGTGCCACGAGTGATTGCGCACGTGCAATTTTAAAGAGCTCTTCAAGTGCACTCATGGTTTTGGCCTTCGGCAGCCATCCAACGGCACTGAAGATGTCCTTTTGAAAAAAATTTTGGCTGTAGAAGGCGATGTCGAGGAAAAACCAACACACGGTTGTGCCCATTATGTGTAACCCGTGATGACGTAAGAATTCTTTGGAAAATAATCCAAATTGGTCCCTGAAATTGAAGAACTTCTCGTCTTTGGCAGCATCCTCTTCTAGATCACTCTGTTTTTCACCGCGCACACAAACAGAGAGACAAAAGCACATAAAGTTTGACACGATTTCAACTAAAATGTGATATGCATTGTAATCAGAACTGATTATACTAAGACCTACCTAAGGGAGTGATATTTTGTTAATGGGCTACTAAAAGATAATTGTGTTGGGCTAGTTTCTTTCTTTGCCATCTTCAATCTTGTATTTGAAAACAATCTGAGCCCATTCATTTGGACCTCCAATTAGGTTAGGAAATGGAAAGACTAAGGCCCAGATCAAAATGCTTTTCATGCCGGATTTCATTTCAATTTAATTGATTCCATACGATTTGGTTGCATCTAATTATATGAAAATTCTAACCAAATAACACTAAATCCATTAATTTTGATCAAGAATTTTCCGATGAAATGGAATCCCATGTTAAAAAAAAATGATATTTCAATCGGGGCCTAAGTGAAAAAATTTTTGGAGAAAATAAACTCTATTAAAATTTTGTGATACAGTTCTAGCAACGACTGTGTCACAGAAGACTGTAGGAATAGCATACCTCTTGTCTTGTCCAAAACAATTTTTGGTAATTACATTGGAAAGTCAAACAAAAAAATAAACAATACTGTTATTCTGGAATTATATGCTTTAGAAATAATCATGAAAATCTATTCCAGCAACTTGTCAGCAGAAAAAACTTGCGGTGATGCAACATTTCTCATGTTCTTTCCTTGAAAGTGGACTGAACATTTCTTACGGATGGTAAACTATCTCAATTTAATTTTTGTCTAACAAATTTGGCTTGGTATTATTTCTCTTTGAAACTGTGTGATTACAGCACAAGTTCATTCTTCATAAATTAAGACCTTAAAATTACAGAATACACGTCGAGATGTTAGCAGAAAAGTACATAACATAATCTTGAACAATGGAAGAATTAATTACAGCAATGAACAGAACATGATCCAAAATACCTTCTCTCCAAATTTAATTACCTGTTACAAAATTAATGTAAAAAGGATTTCAGTCAAGTGAACTGAGGTGGTGGGAGTATGTGGCTAGATATAAATAGAGAAAAGAGAACAAGAGAGATGTCCAAGGAATCCAAAATTTCTATAGCAACTGGGACCCACAACTGATGATGTGGATCTGTAAATTGTAATGGTCAAGGGATTTCTCTTTCTAATATATTTTGATTGTTACATTTAGTATTCTACTGTAATGCCTTGCCTTGATGAAACAGAGTATTTCTATTATTATCTGAAGTCGATCCAAAAGGGAATATATTCCCTCTTTATTCCCTTTTGAGCATCTGATTAGAAGAAGATTCAAGAAGGACATGCTGGAATATTGGGTTACATCAGGCGTAATTGAGAGATCTTACGTGCCGAAGTTTTAGGATTTTACTATCTGATTAAGAACTATTTGATCTAAAATAAACACTTTGAATCGAAATTGACCAACGAGAAATGAAAAAATAAAAACAAAAATATCATGTTGTCATATAAAATTGAGCTAATTAATACGATGCTTTATTCAAGGGAAGTAAAAATACTTTTTTATTCAAATGGTTCTTAGTCGAATTGAGCTAATTAATAAGGTGCTGTATGGTTCTTTTCCAAATGACCTTCAAACAAAAAAATAATAATAAGGTGCTGTATGGTTCTTTTCCATATGACCTTCAAACAAAAAAATAACAATAAGGTGCTGTATAATGTTGATCTGAATTCTAATATGAATCGACTTATAATTGCACTCAATTTGGATTCAAACCATGCCACAGATTTTCGGACAGATCATTCAAAGCAAGCCATTTTTTTTGCATTTTAATGTAAGAAAGTAATTACAATAGTACTAGCATCCTAATATTAACAAATTCACTACATCATTGTTTGCCAGAAAAAGAATAATAAAATACTGTATCATTGAATTCAAACTTGCTAGCTTTCCTCCAAAATGAATGGCCTCAATTTTTTAGCTAATACTTATTTAAACATCAGTTCAATTGAAAGTTACAACACAACTTTGTTGATTAATTACAAAGCCGAACCAGAATTTGCCTTTTTATAGTTGACTTATCGTGCCAGGAATCGTGTGTACTTGAAGGGAACATGGGAATCGTCACTAATTTCCAAAATATATTAATTAGGGTCAAAAGTATTGGTTTGGTTTTTTGTTAAGGTGTAATAACAGGTGTTATTAGTGTCGTCATAATTCCGTATGGAGACGAATGAACAGCGATTGTCTTCTTTTGAACGATTTTATTCTAACAGATTGTGCATATGCATCAGTGATTTAGGATTAAAAAAAATTCTGTTATTCATTTTGGGCCTGACACGACAGAATGATAGACATTGTATCAGAAGTCGATACACGTACACGAGCTATAGAGATAAGTTCGTGATTTAATTACGGGCTTCTCTTAAAATTTTATTTATATATTTATTTAGTTATTTATTTTACTTATTTTGATCTTAATAGATATTGTTTGGTACAGACAGTCAGACAGAAATAAATATATTAAGGGCTTATAATAAAACCTAATTTAATTAGGCCTTTCGGTCTTGGCCCATTGTAGTGAATTGTAGTGATGCCTTTATAACACAAATTAATTACTGTCATGTGCAGTTTTGTCATTCTTTACCATCGCTAAATATAAACTGAATACAAAAAATAAATAAGGTGAATATATATAGTGATCAAGGTGAACACGTACAAACAAATAAGTTCAATAAAAATAAGTTGAATATACATATAAAAATCTAAACAAGAGATGACAATATTTATTTGTCGGTAAGTGTTCACTTTAATGGTCTATATTTTATTTTGTCTATTTTATATGTTTACTTTGTGTTTAGCGATAATAAGGAATGATAAAACTACATATTACAGTTATCACAGTAATCAATTTCTGCTTTATAACTATTCGGTAACTTAGTGTCAACTTAAACCGCAAAAAACAGAACTTTATTTGTGTGGAAATCCGGAGTCAAACGTAAATAATATGTCTACAATTTTGTTGATTGTTGCTAAACAAAAAGTGTCGTCTTTGTAGTGGTACTAGTTAGTATATCGCAATATTGCTAACGAAATGTATTATTTAGTACTTTTGTCTGATGGTGGCCATAATAATAAAAATACGGCAATATTTGTATTATAATAGTATTTTAGTTAAATATGGCAGTGCAATTTGTAATTTCGTGAAATGGAATTAGTATTTCAAATATTTCTTTTTATATGGGCTCCGGTTGATTTAATTGAAAATTAAGTACAGTGATATTTGTTAATTAAAATAATGGATTTTGAAGTTGTATGTATTGAATTAAACTATAAAAATATGATGTTATATGATATTTAATTTTGTATAAAGTATGTATTTGATATAATAATTAAGTGTTTTTATCTGATATCTATCATGGCATTAATTTGTCTGCTGTGAACTGCGATTCGCTTGTATTGCCGGTGCGAAGGGAGCAGTACACTGATTTTATTCCTTTTTTTTTTTGTGTGGTACTGATATATTTAATGAAGAAAATATTTAAAAAGATCACTCCTTTGTTCATTAATAGTGCTTGTTCCGCAATAAAGCTACCATATATAAATAAGTATTCTTCAATTAAAGGAAAAACCATCACAAAATATATCCGTTAAAATGAAATGAGAAATCATTTAAATGCAGGGCAGTTAAGACGTTTTATACTGGCACTGTCCGGGTATGCCTGGGTTCCGTCTCTGCCACCTCCTCTTCATTCTCACCAGAGGCCTCCTCCAATGATTTCCCCTTGGCCTCAGGCACAAAGAAAGTGAAAACAAGACCAATAAGATTGCACCCAGCAAGCACGAACAACGAGTTGCGAATCCCAATGCCAGTTGGGTACCCGGGGTCGGTTTTAGTAGGGTCGGTGCTTTGTGCCGCATATAAGAACCCAAAGGCCCCGATGATTGCTCCGGCCTTGCCAGATGCCGCCGATATACCGTGGCAAGTTGACCTGAGCCTGGCTGGGAATATCTCGGCTGGAACAATAAATGTCGTGCTGTTTGGTCCGAAGTTAGCAAAGAAGAAGGTGAAAGCATACATCACCACAAATCCTATGTGGTTTCCCTTTGTGGTCCAGTGGTGGTACGGTATGGCTAAACCAAGCATAAACACGGTCATCATGAAAAAGCCCATCATCTGGATCACAAAACGGCCGATGATATCAATGAATGCAACGGTGAACCAGTAGCCGGGTATGGTTCCACAGAGTGCCACGAGCGATTGTGCCCGTGCAATTTTGAAAACCTCTTCAAGAGCGCTCATGGTTTTAGCCTTTGGCAGCCACCCGACAGCACTGAAGATGTCCTTCTGGAATAGGTTCTGGCTGTAAAAGGCAATGTCTAGGACAAACCAACACACGGCAGTGCCCATGAGGTGCAATCCATGGCGACGGAGAAATTCCTTGGAGAACAGCCCAAATTGGACCCTGGAATTGGAGAGTTCTGCCACTTTGGTTGGGTCCTCTTCTATGTCCACCTGTTTATAACATGGCATGGTATGTCAATTTTTTCAAACCACTCATTAAGATTTATCGTATTGAATACAAACTAATTAAGCTCATATATACCTGAAGGACAGTGGTCATATCAGCAGCTGCCTGCTTGGCATTCTTGGCAACAAGAGCGGTGTAACGAGCAGTTTCGGGCATCTTCATGCGCCAGTAATAAGTCATCAGAGCTGGGATGGCGCCAAACATGAGAACAATCCGCCAGACATAATCACACTCTGGCGGTGTGGAGGCTACTGGATCAACTTCATAGGCTGGAGCTTTGTACTTAGCTTTGAATGAAGCGGAGACAATCAGGGCAACAATTCCACCGGTGATGTTACCAAATCCTTGCATGGCAAACACAGCGGCTATGAATGCGCCACGTGTCTTCTTATTAGCATACTCTGACATGATGGTGGCTGAGAGTGGGTAATCCCCACCTATGCCAAACCCGAGCCAGAACCGAAAGAAGCAGAGAGTGGACATGACACCTTTGGCAGTATGACCAAAGGAAAGTCCAGATGCGACACAACAAATCACCATCATCATTAGAGTCATACCATACACACGCTTGCGACCCATTTTGTCACCTAACCAACCAAAGAACAACTGGCCAGATAGGGTTCCACAAAAGGCGACACCATTTACCGCAGCTGACACATTAGGTGGCAAGGTACCTGGGGTGGACGATCCAGGTTCGTAGTAGTATATACGGCCGAGGAGTTTTGTGACAAGAGATATGGAGAAGAGATCATATGCATCAGTGAAGAAGCCCATGCCGGCTATGACGATAGCCGTGAAATGGTACCATTGTGTCTTTGCCAAATCAAGGGCACTCAGCACTTCAAGCTGGTCTCTTGCCATAGTCGTTGGGTTGCTTTTTCTTGGGTTTTTCACGATTCTATTGTTTGTTTGCAATCGATTTGTTGACCTGACATTTGAAAAAAAAAAAAAAAAAAAAGGAAAAGCATGTGTGAGTGTGACTTTAAGTTCCGGAGCTTGAAGATCAGAGAAAAGGACTGGTAGTAGTATAGCAAAGACCGGCATCTACTGCCCAGTACGTAGCAGACCTTAACTGGGCCAACCAGTCAGATCTTAGCTTTGTTTTTCTCTGTTTTATTTCTTTGTTTGTCTTTTAATTGTTGACCTTTTGGATGTAGTCAAGTGTTCTATGTTGCCAAAATTGACTTTAATGATATAAAATTTCATTATTAAATATGTTTGGTAGCTTTATAGTAATCAGAATTATTTAATTAATAAGCCTCAGTTTGCATATAGAATCACAAAATCTGGGAAATAAAGACGAAAGATGTACATAATGCTGAGGCAATGTGTGGTTTTTGTCAACTTGCTACTGTTTTGTTTTTTTTTTTTAATACCAAATTAAGATGCCAAGTCATTTGCGTGAAGTAAAATTAAGAGATAAAATTAAATCAGTCTTCATGCACATGTTCAAATCAAGTTGGAAATCAAAATATTTTTTTTACTATTTTGTTTATATATATTTTTTAAAAAAAATGACTGTAATTCGAGGGTCATAATTCTCAAATCAACTAATTTTATTAAAATCTGAAGTAATAGCAAATTTCTTAGAAAAATATAAATTTTATTTTCAATAAGATTTGAGTACAATAACCGTTTGAGCGGTTTGAATTGGTCATTAGTGTTTTAAAGTAGATATATAATCACAACTGATGGATGAGTTCTTGGTGATTAATTTTATCATATCTCATTAATTAACATGTACGCTAATAAATATCTAATAACCCTTTTTGAGACCCATGACCTCTGCTTGCTTTGTCTAATAATCACTTGTAGTTGAAAAAACTTCAAATTTTTTATGAAGAAGATTTTATTAAGTTAACACTTATTAATAGAAATTAGAAATAGCATGCGCAGAAGAAACTTCAGATTGAAATTAGTAAACCTATTTGAGTCGGCAGTACTAAAGAATGAAAAAGAATATTAGTTAACCAAGACAAAGAACAAATTAAAATGATTTGTACCTTCGCTCTAGCTCAGAATGTAGCAAAAACCCTGTGTTTGCAGGTCCGTGTGTTACAGAGAAAGATAAGAAAAGAGGAAGAGATAGAGAGAGAGAGAGGGAAGGAAGGAGGGAGTAGAAAAGAGTACTACAAGTTCACTTTGGGTCTGGAGGAAATAAACTCTAATTGTACTTGTATATATAGCGAGAGAATCGCTCTATCATCAATTATCAAACAGGTTCCATAATTTCTATGAAGCAGTGGCCCACAATTGATTTTTTGTAAAATGCAAAGTCAACGAGGTTCCTTTCCCATTGTTGATATCTTACTCCTATTTTCAGGGAAAGACTTGCCTTGATAAAACAGAGTATTTCCGTTCTCTTCAGAAAATACAAAAGGGAATATATTCCTTTTTCCTTATTCTATGACACTATTTACCTATGAGAAAATTCCAAGTTTTCTTCTTCGAATGATCGGCAGATCCAACTAGTTCATTATCCAAGACAAACAAAAAAACACTAATAAATAATCAATGAGTTGAAAACCGTTAAAATTAACCAAACAGTTTAAGTGACTTGCTCCGTATGAAGTTACTCTTCAGTGAACGAGTTCAACTGTTCAAGTAGAAATAAATACAGAGCATGTCATAACGGTACAGCAGAGACGTAATTAGCAAAGATGAGACGCGCGCTTTTCTGTTGTCCGTTATGTCGTACATGCTTAACAAACAAAAACAAAAACAATGAGGCTCTTGCGTCTCAAAAGTCTAGCTAGCACGCAAAATCCGTGTCATTGCGTTTATATTTATTCATTTATATATCTAATTTATTTATTTATATGTTCATTTTATTCAATTATGAGTTAGCTTTTATTTTTTTTTATTATTGTTCAGATTTTGTATATGCATATTCAACTTATTTTTATTTAAATTATTTATTTGTATGTGTCTACTTTGATTATTTAAGTGTTCACTTTGTTCAAACAAGATAGCAAACGATTACAAAACTGCAAATTGTAATTATCATTTCTGGTCTCAAACGGTAGCATTGCAAAGTTTTCTACAAATGTGCCGGAAATTTCAGAATAACAAATGAAAAAAGTTTGCTCAAGATGGAACGCTGCTTGAGCAAAGACCGTTGTTACCAATAACTAAAGTAAGTTGAGCTTCGCTCTACATTATTTATTTTTTCAAAGATAAATTGGAGTCAAGTCTCTCAACTTATTTTTAATGGCGGAGCCCGGAATATTTATTTGGGGGGGGAGGGGTAATTTGCAATTTTTAGATTGGGGGCAAAATGCTTAATATATACACATTTGTATCAAAATAAGTATGGAGATTACGCTAAAATCTCAAATCACACGGGTGCAACAGCCCTCTTTGGCACCCCTTGACTCCTCCACTGTTTATTTTTAAATTAAATGTCTATGAAAAATCCTCCAGGTGGATTTCGAACTTACGACCTTTTCATTGTCTACTATTATTGATTACATTATAGGTGAGAAAGTTGTACTATTAGTTTATGTATAATTGATCGAGATATGTTTTTTCTATAAAAACAATATTAGTAAATATTATTAAAAAATAAATAAGTAACTATATTTTTCTACTAACACAAATATTATAAATAATTATAACAATTTATAAACATAACATAAATGAATAAAATTTTTAGAATGTGCCTTGATATTCTTCCAGCATGACATAGTTGCATGTCAGAATGATTGATATCATTGGAATTTGCTTGAATTCTTTAGTGTTTACGTCATCAATAAATTTTTTTCACAAAAGATTATTAAAGGAAAAGATATTCTAATGTAAGATATTCTCCCCATTAAATTTCTCCCATTACATCTGTATTTTTTTTGAAAGATATTCTAATGTAAGAATTAATAATCATATATTAGATCGACTAAAATTTTTGAATATATAAAGGAAAAGATTATTAAATTTTATTTTTTCATAAGATAACTCGATATAAGAGGAATAAATAGGTTTATCTATAGACAGTGTGGAGATCCGATGGCAATGGAGTAACATAAGTATCCCTCAAAAAATCAATAGCATAGTTGTAAACTGTACAGAGCGCCTCCTCTACAGGAGTATCATTAAGCGCTATAAAATAAAAAAATTTTATCAAAGACAAAAATACATTTTAGTATTTTAAAAAGAACAAAAGAAGATCAGAATTTTTAAAATGAGCACAGTTATAGCGGCAATGCTATTGTCGCTATAACCCAACTGGATTTTAATATGTTTTCATTTCACTTTGTCTATAGCGGCAATACTAATGCCGCTATAGGACTTTTTTTTCCTGTTGCCGTTTTACTGGTTTTTACTTTTTAATGTCGGCCAACTTTTTTTTCCCGTTTTATTTTATTTTTTATTTTACTTTGCTTATAATATAAATCAATTTTAATGTAATTTTACATGATATTTATATATATATATATATATATATATAGAATTAATATTTTTCAAAATTGTTCAATTTTATTTGTATGTAGGGTTCTCTAAAATGATACGATACGATCGTTTTAGCACGACACGACATGCGTATTGGCACGACATAACACAACACGAGTATAAAATTGGCACGACACGATCATGTTATCGTGTCATGTTATAATCGTGTCGTGTTGACAATATTGAAAAATTAACACGATTTAACACGACACGATTTAATCCTAAATATTTTTTACTCCCAAAAATCTTATTTTTGATCATTAATCCTAAATATTTTTTACTCTTAATAACTAATTCTAATTTTATTCTTATATGATCCAAACGTCCTATGTTATTTAAATACTTCAAGGGTCCAGATGCTTAAATACTACAAATGATATTAATGCCTTACTGATTAAATTACTAAAAAAAAAAAGGCATTACGATTTTATTTTGTTATGTTTATACTTTTTGGCAAAATTCTTATCATTGTCTAATGACGTCGGTGCTGAGATAACCAATCTATTTCAAATCACATATGTCATGCTGCAAAACATTGTTTCGCCTTGTTTGTTACTATAATAAATCGTGTAGTATATTATACTTATAGAATGAGATATCTTCTGAGTTTTTCTAATTGACTAGCCGTACCCAATAAATCGCGGCTACATGAAGGCGACTCAACATCTCACATATGATAAATATTAATTCATGTAATATTCATAATTTCACACCGCAGTTTAAGTTAGATAAGTTACAAGTATCATGTTTTGTACAAGTCAAATATGACTACGTACAGAGAGGTAAGACCGGATTGGCAGTTTCATCTTAGTTTCTTGCCATATAACAATTAAATACCTCATAATCAGTTTCACCAAGACCACTATCAATGAATGAGCAAGCAGCTCCATTGCCATTGCGTGTGCTTATAATTAGTTTTACCACACGCTAATTAAGTTTGACCTACCTCGGAAGTTCTGATTTATTTCGGTTTCCGATTATTACCAAATAATTTTAAACAACAGTAATTAGTAGCGACAAATTGTTGTTTTCAGGAATAAAATCAAAAACAAAACTTTGAACTTTAAAATCAAACGCATAAACTTATTTCTTTCAAAAAAGAATTATGTAAATATAAATTCAATATAATCTAAAGAAAAATTTGACCTAGGCAGAGGAAAGGGGAAAAGAAAGAGGAAAAGACAAAGAAACAGAGATGTCGATATTGTTTAAGAGGGCGTTTGGCATGAATGAGGTTTGTCTTCCTTCTATGTTAGTAAACTAATTATTTATTAATCTTTATTAATTTATGGTGTTCTCAAATAATTTTTTCGATCTCACTGATCTATGGTGTTGTCAAAGGATACTTTTTAGGAGCAAATTAAGAAAAGAGACTGAGTGAAAAGGAGCACCCTGATGCTGGATCGGAAAAAAGGAGAGAATTCAAAAAAAGAGGAAACTTTTGAAAACGAAATGTTAAAAACGTGGTTGGTGTGTTACTTAGATAGTTAGAACTAGATGTAAGGCCAGATAGTTGTGGCTGATGATATAATGGGGCGCAAAATCGCTCTCTTAATTTTTACTTGATAACTATATTTATAAACTTATTTCGAACGTTTTGTATAAATTTCCATGCATGAGTACTGCACACAGCGCACTTGTATGTTATCTCGATAAACACTGGTCTTCTATAGATCGATTTATTATATATATAGAGATACAATATACTTACTATTTTAAATAAATTATAATTATTGATAGCCGCTACATGATTTTTGTCCTAGACAAAATTCAGTTTAATAGCTCATGCTAACTTATTTTTCGATTCCTTCAAAATACACATTTTCTTATTGGAAATCAATAAAAAAATTTCGTTATTTGGAATAACAAATTCGCAATACATTTTGATCTTAGAACTCATTGTCTAAATCATCCAAAATGCACGTTGAAATGTTACACAATGTACAATTGAATATTCGGTCTATGTATCTTCAAATATTTCAATCAACAGAGACAAAAATATATTTTTAATTAAATTTGTTAAAACTGTTAAAAAAAAGTGTTAATTTGCAAAAGATGGATTTCAGGTGTCAAGTATAATATTTCTAACTACTTGATTGTTTCAGAAAATCACTTAGTACAGTTCATTACGATTTTCCAGTTAAATATATGAATTAAGCATGTAACTGCATCAAATAGTATGTCGTTGTGCGCAAGAGATCCGAACTCAAATTAAATCAGGTCAGAGACTCAAAGAAACGTCAGGACTCAAGACACCATAAGTAGGCCTGCCGACGGTATGCCGTCCTCCGTGTTCCGTGCACGTTCTGTTTGGACGAAACGAGTGGCGGAATAGATTTCGATATTCGTTTCTTAAACGGAACGGATTTCGGCATACGTTTGTATGAAATACAGTGTAAATTGAGTCGTTCCGCTACGTTCCGTCCATTCCGTTACAAACGGAACGAATAACGAATCGTTTCAGTGCATACCGTTTTTGGAACGAAACGGCAAACGGAATGGCCCATTCCGTTGCCGTTTCGAACGTTAACGAGGTCTAACCATAAGAGCAACACTTGATAGTCCGAGAATGCAAAAGGAATATTCGGTTGGATCGTTTGAACAATGGAACTTGATTGCTTGAGCACAATTGACCAGTCGTTGCTTCTTGGGTTCGTCTAATCGTCTTTGTATTTTTGTACCTACGTGCCAAATACATGTGGTTCCGAATTTCCGATGAAGATCTGATGACCATAATTCCAGTGTGCCTCGCGTACAGTTGCGCAAGCAGTGTGGCACAAAAAAAATTAGAAAATTTGATATAGATAGATTTATAAATCAGTAATGATCAACAGAGAGATAATTTGGAGAGAGACAGATGCAATATAATTTTTGGGGACTAAGATAATATGCCTATTAATTTGATTCCTGAAGTGCTGATAGAGTCGAAGACTTTGAGATGATTTATATGCTCTCTGATGCACTTTTACATTATATATATAGAGAAAGTTTAATATAGGGGCCGTTTGGATCGCTTAGAAATTTGGAGAATTTTTAATTCTTAAACATAAATTTATTAGGAAGTGTGTAACTTTGTGAAGAGTTTGGATTGTTTATAATAAATTTATGCCTAGAAATTGAAAATTCCCCAAAATCCCATACTATCCAAACAAGCCCATAGTGTATAGAACAATATATGCACCGCGGACTTTTTCGAGAATATTTTTGTAAATTGACAAATCTAATTTAACCAATTTAATCTAAATATTGAAATCTCATAGCAAACCCAAAATTTATTATTTTTTAGATTTTATTACTATTATTTTCGAATTTTTTAAAATATGTCATTTTTTGAATGTTAAAAATACTACAACATTCCAGAAAGACATGTTTTAAAAAATTATAAAAAAAAAGTAATAAAATCTAAAAAATTGTAAAATTTGGTTTGCTATGAGATTTCAATATATAGATTAGATTGGTTAAATTAGATTTGTCAATTTACAAAAATACCCCCGAAAAAGTCCGCGGTGCACTGAATGCCCTATGCACTATGGTGCATATTAAACTTTTTATATATATATATATATAGAGTTTAGCTACGGTGAGTCGCGACTCACAGACCCTCCGGTGAGTCGCGACCAAAACTCCTAGATCTAGATCAAAATGACCGATCCAAACCGTCCAATATGATCTCCCTATTGAAATCTCCGTGCAAACCAAATTTTTTATTTTTTCGAAATTTTTAAGTATTTTTTTCGGATTTTTAAAAACTGATGTTTTTGAATGGTTCAGAACCAATTAGATTAACGATTTTCTAAAATTTCAAAAAAATACTTAAAAATTTCGAAAAAATAAAAAATTCGGTCTACATGGAGATTTCAATAGGGAGATTATATTGGACGGTTTGGATCGGTCATTTTGATCTAAATCTAGGAGTTTTGGTCGCGACTCACCGTAGCTAAACTCTATATATATATATATATATATATATATATATATATATATATATATATATATATATATATATATATATATATATATATATAAGCTTCTGGCTAAAATTGTAATTATTGGACTTTTTTATTTATAAAAAGGATGGGGCTAGACCCTCATTTTTTTCATCAAAAAAAAATAAATCAGTAATGATCAGGGATTAAGTACTGTTACGTTGCATTTTCCCAAGGGAAATGTCACCCAGAGCAGACTTAACAAAATGTCATAATTTATTTATCTCGTATCATCGTATATAGTGATCAGATAGATCTGTAAATTAGTCGAGATTCGATTTATAATGTCCCTATAAATTATATCCGGACAGGATATATATATATATATAGAGGTATGCCATGGTGCATCGTAATGTATTGAGGCTTTTGTACATTGCGATCATTATCCGTCAACCGTTTAATAAATTGACAAATCTAATTAAACTAATCCAATCTACGTATTGAAATCTCATTTCAAACCAAATTTTAAATTTTTTTTACTATTTTTTTCGAATATTCTAAAACTTTTCTTTTTTGAAAACCAATTAATAATAAAGAAATTCTAAAAATGGCAGGTTTTAAAAAAATCGAAAAAATAGTAAACAAATTCCAAAAAATATAAAATTTGGCTTGTAATGAGATTTCAATATATAGATTGAATTTGTTTAGTTAAATTTTCAATTTGTAAAACTATCGACAAATATGGTCGCGATGTACAAAAACCTTAATACATCGCGATGCACCATAGCATTTCTCTATATATATGTTCCCCATTTCCCCATATTAGGACCCGCAAATGCATCAGATCTGACATGATCCGAGATGCCAATGATCTGCAAATTGTTGGAATTACCTGTGAAGGGTTGACCAGTTCGTAATGAATGGGAAAAAAAAAATTATGGCATCAACATATTAGCTCCAATGTTGTTACTAGAAGCAGTATATATATTGAGTCCCTACCTTAATTGGTTGCATAGTTTAATTAAATATTAACTAAAACCAGTATGATCATTTGCCCTTCATTTAATCAATCACATCATCTTAGGACAAACCTGAAGGGTGACATGGAAAGGTATTGAAGCATACATAAGTTATGAGGGGTACTAATCACAAATTCACAAAATGGGGCCGTTTGGATCAAGTGGAAATTTGAGAAATTTCTTATTTCTAGATACAAATTTATTATAAACAATTTAAACTCTTCACAAAATTACATACTTTCTAATACTCTATGTTTAGAAATAGAAAATTTCTCCTATTCCTAAGCGATTCAAACGGCCCCATTAATCTCCGGTGACTTGAAAGAGTTGAACAGCCTAGAGATGAAAACGGATCGGATACGGAGCGGATGTTGGTCTGTTAGAGATATGTCCTAGAAGCCAATTCATTAGGCTACTTCTATAGTTTATGTTATTGGTGATTTCAGATCATTTGTTCTTTGATTTAATCGTTGACAGTTCATTCAGGTTGAGGATCTGAATTATAGATCACTGTTATTCATTTAGTAGTAAATGACAACGATAAATCTAAAAGTCCATAATCTTGATAATTAACAAAGGACATTAATTATCAATAAGATTAGTATGCAAGTTAAGTGATGATTAAGTTCTATAAATCATAGGTTAAGAGTAACCAACTTAATTGCATATGTATATGTTATAGAACATAGTACAGGACTGGACCCCACGAAATAAATATATGGATTGTGTCACGTGTCATTATTTATTTCGATATGATTTTTGTTCTAAGTTTGAGATGATTATCTTTTCCACATGAGGATAGATGCTATAAATCATGTCTACCGCTGATTCCTGATAAAGGCTGCTATACGGACTTGATTTAAGTATTCTTGAATTGTGCGAGGAAAAGCTAATTATCAAGAAAACAGTATGTCCCTCATTAATTCACTTAGTGAGTGACAATATCTGTTTGGGCCCCTTGATGGAGATAGATTGTTTGCTAGCAACTGATACAATTATCTCTAGATCAAGAAACGTATAATCTGCAAGAATGACACGTTCCTATCTTGGATTATACGATGATATCGTGTGACATAAGAATCAAAATAGAGAAACATAATTGTTCTCTTATGCAGGATTGAAATTTTGTAGCTGTACACTATTTATGCGAATTGGGAATCATAACGTGTTGCTAGATACCGCTTATGATTATTGGAATTAAATAGCGATTTAATTCCATGTCCAACATAGCATAAATCCTCAAAGGGTCACACATAATAAGGTGTTTAACCACACGTGCATTAATTGTTTATTTGCAACAATTGGTTTTGCAAAATATGATGAGTTGATTAATTAATCGTATACCGTTATGGACCGTTATGATTAATTAAGTCAAATAGATCATATAGAAATAATTTAGTGCATTGACTAATTCCATATTAATTATTAAATAGTTAATAATTAATTATAATCAACACATTTAATTATTTGAGCTAATTGGGTTTTAAATTAATTAGTTAATTTAATGTCTAATGGAAGGTGCAAATTAAATGGAAGAGTATTGGGCTCAACTTGACTTGAGGCCCAACCCAATAAATGGGTAGGTAGGTGCGGCTACCATAGGGGTATTTTGGTCCACCAAAATTTGGATGAGAGCTAGGGTATGAGGTCTATATAAAGGGGTGTTTTTTGGGAGCAAACCCTAGCCTCCACACACCTCTCTCTCTCCTTCTCTCTTTGGCCGCACCTCACAAGAGGGGAAGAAAATTTCAGAATTTTCTATTCCCCTTTCTCTCTTCCACACACCACCTAGCTCATGTGTTGAGCAAGCTTTTCCACTAAATTAATTGGAGAATTAACTTGAAGAGGGAAAGCTTTGGAATTAGACACACTTCTCTCAATTACTAGCATAATTGATTTGAGAAGGTGGTTAATTCCTTAGTGGACTCGAGGCGCACGGCGTGGAGTTTTTTGGAGAGCACGCCACCGACACCAAACCGTTGGAACGAGCCTCTTGGTTGCGATACCAAGAGAGGTATACTTCCAACCCTTTTCTCGTGTGTTTGAATAGCTTATGTACTAGATCTCCTTGTGTGTGATGTTCTTGGCTTAATTAACTTGTAATTAGCAAAATAAATGAAAATTACACACTTTCTAACAGTGGTATCAGAGCACATGGTCGTACTTAAGCTATTTTGACACTTAATTAAGAGAAATTGGCTAATTAATGGATTAGTAGAGATGATGCGTTTGTTTGCTGTCTGGAAATGGTATTTTCTGTGTTGTTTCGCATTTTTCTCTGTGATATGTTCTCTGAAAGATCTTTCTATCTACATGAAAGTTGTAGATCTGTGGATTGTGATTCCTTTGGCGTTCGATTCATATTTTTCTGAATAAGTATAGATTTACTGTGAATAAAATGGCGACAGTGCGCAGAACTAGTTTCTGCTCGCACTGTCCTGTTTGAATGGCTTGAAAGATTTATATTTTGAATATAAGTACCAGTGTTCTATGGCTAGAAATAAAGAGGACTTGAAGCTCTTTCTGAGCATGTATAGATTGTTGCATGACTCAGATTAATTTGTGGGTTTTCAAGTATGAAAATGAAGATCTTGTCAGATCCAGTTTGTTGAGCAAATCGATTGTTCTAATAAACTGTACCAACTGAGAACTCCTTTAAATATTCTGTTTAAATGGAGTTGTTCTATTTTGAGTTAGGATTCCAGGAAAATTAATTTCATAATTTTTCATGGAAGTTTGAACCTTCAACTAGGTTAAAATATTTCGATTGACAGTCTGTTCCAGTACAGAATTTGTTGATTGTTTAGGCTGTAACTTAATATTATTGAACTGAACTTGGTTGTTTTCTTTTCATGAATGGATAGCCTGTAGTCTAAACAAGTTTTTCTATGTATATTGTATATATAAAAACTGGATAGAAGGTGGTCTAACAGACCAAATGGTTGAGAGGATAAGCTGAAAATCTCATAACGGTGTTTCGTGCACTTGTAAGAGATTTGTCTTTTTTTATTCTCCCAGATGGTTTATGATCTCTTCTTGAAATTTTTACTGGTAATCACAACTATGATAAGGAGGTTAAGTAATTTATTTGAGAATTTTTGGAGACCGAAAACTGTTGGTTTTGTTGGATTCCATTAGTTACGTTTTTTGGTAAATTACTGTTTTTCTAAGTATTCAAACTAGTTGAAATTAATTAGAAAACTCCTTGTTTGATCTCCTTTCAGTTATGAGATGTTGAAAGAACTTTCTAAATGAATTTAAACAAGTTTGGTTGTTTAAAATTGAGGATTTGTACACGGAATTTACTTATAGGAAACGATACGCAAAGATGCTTGAAAATCGTTAATTGGAAACAAAGTGCTTGTATGTGCTAACTTTGTTTTGTAGGTGGATAGTGGGTTTAGTATGGCTCAAGACTCAATGCCTTGTGGTTGTAAATGAATGCATGTGTGAATGTTTGTAATGCGGCCTTTGGTGCCATTAATTAATTAATTTGTTGATTAATTTTTTATGTAACTTGTGAGGCTTGCATGCCCCTAAGGATAGGAAGGGAATAGGATGTTTTCACATGTATTTTGCACCTTTATTTTATATAGGATCTAGATCCTTATAGAATTTAGTGGGAGGGCAAGGATTAGATTAGTTTTGCTCCATGGATGATGTGGCGAAACTAATGCAAGCGGGAGCCATACAAACCCACAACTATGAGATGCTTGTATGATTGCTTGTGATAGGTTAGGTATGGGTGTATGTTTACACGATCACCAAACAAGCGTCATGATTGTTATTCGTCCCAAATAAAAAGAATTAAGTCAAATCAAAATTCACTCTCCTTCTTTCTATCCCCTTCTTACGTAGTATGATCGGTCATTGATGTATTCTCGCCGACGCGGGACATCGTGATCCATCATCCGTGTCGGGGTGTAAATCGGATTTACTAGGAGCAAATAGAAAGAAGTGACTTAACAATGATTCAAATCGGATTGGTCATTGGAGTGAAGTTCGTTAATCGAACCAAGAGTCATAGGAACGTATGATTGGTTGGAGAACCTATTTCACATTTGTTGGTGCAATGTTCTGCTGACGCCGTCATTGCATTAACAAGTTGTGGGAGTCTTGGAAATTCACTACATTTAGGGACATGATATAATGTAGTGGAAGTTTTACTTAGTTAAAACAAATATTAAAGCATAAACTAATTGACCTTAAAACTTATGTATTGTTGTAGATGTCTTCCTCATCTTTTACGCTACGTTCTCTTCTTGAGAGAGAGAAACTCGCTTTTAACGGTGCCAATTTCTTGGATTGGCATCGCAACCTAAGGCTTGCCTTTAGGTATGAGAAAAGAGAGTATCTCCTCACCACTCCCATGCCATCGGCTCCAAAGGCAACCGCTACCCAAGAGGAAAAGGATGCCTTTGCGAAGCATGAAAACGAGGACATGGAGATGTCCGTTGTGATGGTGGCAATCATGGAATCGGAACTCCAAAAAGAGTTCATGGATAGTGGCTATGGAGTGTTCGCTATGATCACTCGCCTATCCAACATGTTCCAAACTAAGGCCCGCACCGAAAGGGCCCGTCTCATCAAGGCCGTCGCCAACACTCGCTTGGCCGAAGGTAATGAAGTCGGGCCACACGTCATGAAGATGGCGGGGTTGTTTCGGCAGCTTGAGAAGCTTGATACGCCTTTCCCCTCGGGGGCGATACAAGACTTCATTCTCAATTCTCTCCCTCCAAGCTTCACCGGTTTCGTTGTGAACTACCGGATGAACGGCATGGACAAGAGCATGGATGACATCCAAAACATGCTCATTGAGACGGAGGAGAGTCTAAAGAAAGTGTGGAAAGGGCCCAAAGGATGTTCTTGCGGTGAGTGGAAAGAGCAAGAAAATAAGAAAGCGTGGCCGCAAAGGCAAAGGCAAAGGCCCGGTGACGCCCCAAGGTCCGGCCAAGGGTGCTCCCGTGGGTTCTAAGAAGAAGAAAAACCCGGCCACTTCCGAGACCGTTTGCTACTACTGTAGCAACAAGGGCCATTGGAAGAGAAACTGCCCAAGGTACCTAGCTGACAAGAAGGCGGGAACTGTCCAATCTTCTACCTCAGGTATATTTGTCATCGAAACCCTTCTCGCTACTTCTCACACAGATTGGGTATTCGATACTGGTTCGTGTGCTCACATTTGTCGAAATGTGCAGGTCCTAAAGAATAGAAGGCGGCTCGAGAAAGGCGAAGTTCAACTCCGCGTCGGTAACGGCACGTGCGTCTCCGCTATGGCCGTTGGGAGCGTGGAACTAACTTTGCCTACTGGTTTTGTGTTGGAACTCAAGAATGTTTTTGTAGTTCCATGTATCACTCGAAACATTGTGTCCGTTTCTTGTTTGGACTTGGATGGATTTGATGTTGTAATAAAGAACAAGTGTTTGACTTTGTTTCGTAATGAAGTTCGTTTTTGTGATGCACATTTATTGAATGGTCTTTATGTGCTCGATTCGAATGGATTTGTTTTGAGTGTTGAAAATGACAAAAGGAAACGTAAGGTTTCACATGAGAATGCGACTTTAATGTGGCATTGCCGCTTAGGTCATATCAACGAGAAACACATCAAGAGACTACAATCCGTTGGTCTCTTGGATCAATTCGCTTTCGAGCCAATTGACACTTGTGAATCTTGTTTGATGGGAAAAATGACCAAAGCGCCTTTCCCCAACAAAGGGATAAGGGCAAATGGATTGTTAGATCTCATACATACCGATGTATGTGGACCTATGAGCATTTGTGCACGTGGAGGTTTCTCATACTTCGTCACGTTCACTGACGATTATAGTAGATACGGGTATATCTACTTGATGCGTCATAAATCTGAAACCTTTGACAAGTTCAAAGAGTTTAAGAGTGAAGTTGAGAACCAACTTGATCGAAATATCAAGGCCTTACGATCCGATAGAGGTGGTGAGTACTTGAGCCATGAATTTGGCGATTATCTAAAGGAGTGTGGAATCATTCCACAACTCACTCCACCAGGAACACCACAATGGAATGGTGTGTCCGAAAGGAGGAATCGAACTTTGCTAGACATGGTTCGATCGATGATGAGCCTAACTGATTTGCCTATGTCCTTTTGGGGTTATGGAATTGAAACCGCAGCTTTTACTTTGAACCGTGTTCCATCAAAGTCCGTTGAGAAAACACCCTATGAGCTATGGTTTGGTTCGAAACCTAGCATGATGTTTCTCAAGATTTGGGGTTGTGAAACTTATGTGAAAAGGTTAGTGAGCGATAAGTTTGGACCCAAATCGGACAAATGTCATTTCGTAGGATACCCTAAGGAAACGAAGGGTTACTACTTCTATAACCGTGTCGAGAACAAAATAGTTGTTGCACGACATGCGGAATTCTTGGAAAAGGAGTTTATCTCAAGAAAAAGTAGTGGGAGCAACGTGGTTATTGAAGAAATTCAAGAACCACAACAACAAAACATACCTCAAGTAGGTAATGTGGTTGTTCCAAATATAGTGCCAAATGAGGTTGCGCCAAATGAGGTTGCACCGAACGAGATTGTAGCAGAACCCATTCCTCAAGTTGTTGTGGAAGAAGAGGTTCAAGAACAAGCTCCCTCAAATGAATACTCAAACATATCGCGGGTCGATAGTGTTGAGGACGCACCTATACTTGAAGTTCAAGAACAAAGCCCACAAACCGTTGTGGAGCAAGTTCAAGAACCTCAAGCATCTACCCTATGAAGATCGGCAAGGCCAAGTCGTCCACCTATAAGATATTTTGGTTTGCACGACATTCTCGTCATGGAGAACGATGAGCCTTTGACCATTGATGACATGAAAAGAAAACCCGACTCCAAGGAATGGCTTAAAGCCATGGAATCCGAAATACAATCCATGTATGACAACAAGGTATGGACCTTGGTTGATCTTCCCAACGGAGTAAAACCCGTTGAGAACAAATGGATCTTTAAAAGAAAGGTCGACATGGATGGCAACTTGACCATTTACAAAGCACGACTCGTAGCGAAAGGTTACAAACAAGTTCATGGTATTGACTATGAAGAAACCTTCTCGCCCGTCGTTATGTTCAAGTCAATTCGGATCATGTTAGCAATTGCCGCATTTTATGATTATGAAATATGGCAAATGGATGTCAAAACCGCCTTCCTAAATGGAAATTTGGAAGAGGATGTGTATATGACACAACCCGAGTGTTTTGTAGATCCAAAGAATGCTAACAAGGTATGCAAACTTCAAAGGTCCATTTATGGATTGAAGCAAGCATCGAGGAGTTGGAACAAACGCTTTGATGAAGAAGTCAAGAAATTGAACTTCGTTCAAAGCGAAAAGGAACCTTGTGTTTACAAGAGGATCAGTGGGAGCGTGGTTGTGTTTCTTGTTCTATATGTTGATGATATCCTCTTGATCGAGAATGATATCCCCGAGTTGAATGCAGTTAAGGATTCATTGAAGAAGGTGTTCTCAATGAAAGATTTGGGCGAAGCCGCCTATATCCTAGGAATCAAGATCTATAGAGATAGATCGAGAAGGATGTTAGGTTTGAGCCAAGATGCATATATTGACAAAGTGTTGAATAAACACAACATGGCAAATTCCAAAAAGGGATTCTTGCCTATGTCACATGGCATTTTCTTGAGCAAGTCTCAAAGTCCGACCAATGATACAGATCGTGAATACATGAAGAAATTCCAGTATCCATCTGTGGTCGGATCGATTATGTATGCCATGCTATGCACTCGTCCTGATGTGGCACATCCGATTAGCGTGACTAGTCGATTCCAAGCCAATCCTGGCATGGCACATTGGACTGCAGTCAATAATATCCTTAAATATCTCAAGAGAACAAAGGATAGCATTCTCGTATATGGTGGAGACCAAGAGCTCGTTGTAAGTGGTTACACTGATGCTAGTTTCCAAACCGATCGAGATGACTCAAAATCACAGTCCGGCTTCGTATTTCTGCTCAATGGTGGTGCCGTGAGTTGGAAGAGTTCCAAGCAAGATACTACGGCCGATTCCGTCACCGAAGCAGAATACTTAGCGGCTGGTGAAGCAGCGAAAGAAGGTGTATGGATCAAGGAGTTCTTGACCGAGCTAGAGGTGGTTCCAAGCATCTCAGGTCCAGTGGATATCTACTGCGACAACACGGGAGTCATAGCTCAGTCTAAGGAGCCTAGGTCTCACCAAAAGACTAGGCACATTCTACGACGATTCCATCTCATTCGTCAGTTGATCAATGATGGATGGGTCAAGGTCAAGAAGGTGGACGATGCCGCGAACACAGCGGACCCTCTGACAAAGCCTTTATCTCGAGCCGCACATGAGTTGCACGTTGCATCCATGGGGATTAGGCGTATGCCTGAGTGGCTTTGAGTTGTATCTTTTATTACTAGGCTTTAGTATGAGACATGTATATTTTGGATATTACATTGAGTACTATGCACTTGCTAGAAGTCACCATTGATTGACTCTAGGCCAAGTGGGAGATTGTTAGAGATATGTCCTAGAAGCCAATTCATTAGGCTACTTCTATAGTTTATGTTATTGGTGATTTCAGATCATTTGTTCTTTGATTTAATCGTTGACAGTTCATTCAGGTTGAGGATCTGAATTATAGATCACTGTTATTCATTTAGTAGTAAATGACAACGATAAATCTAAAAGTCCATAATCTTGATAATTAACAAAGGACATTAATTATCAATAAGATTAGTATGCAAGTTAAGTGATGATTAAGTTCTATAAATCATAGGTTAAGAGTAACCAACTTAATTGCATATGTATATGTTATAGAACATAGTACAGGACTGGACCCCACGAAATAAATATATGGATTGTGTTACGTGTCATTATTTATTTCGTTATGATTTTGGTTCTAAGTTTGAGATGATTATCTTTTCCACATGAGGATAGATGCTATAAATCATGTCTACCGCTGATTCCTGATAAAGGCTGCTATACGGACTTGATTTAAGTATTCTTGAATTGTGCGGGGAAAAGCTAATTATCAAGAAAACCGTATGTCCCTCATTAATTCACTTAGTGAGTGACGATATCTGTTTGGGCCCCTTGATGGAGATAGATTGTTTGCTAGCAACTGATACAATTATCTCTAGATCAAGAAACGTATAATCTGCAAGAATGACACGTTCCTATCTTGGATTATACGATGATATCGTGTGACATAAGAATCAAAATAGAGAAACATAATTATTCTCTTATGCAGGATTGAAATTTTGTAGCTGTACACTATTTATGCGATTTGGGAATCATAACGTGTTGCTAGATACCGCTTATGATTATTGGAATTAAATAGCGATTTAATTCCATGTCCAACATAGCATAAATCCTCAAAGGGTCACACATAATAAGGTGTTTAACCACACGTGCATTAATTGTTTATTTGCAACAATTGGTTTTGCAAAATATGATGAGTTGATTAATTAATCGTATACCGTTATGGACCGTTATGATTAATTAAGTCAAATAGATCATATAGAAATAATTTAGTGCATTGACTAATTCCATATTAATTATTAAATAGTTAATAATTAATTATAATCAACACATTTAATTATTTGAGCTAATTGGGTTTTAAATTAATTAGTTAATTTAATGTCTAATGGAAGGTGCAAATTAAATGGAAGAGTATTGGGCTCAACTTGACTTGAGGCCCAACCCAATAAATGGGTAGGTAGGTGCGGCTACCATAGGGGTATTTTGGTCCACCAAAATTTGGATGAGAGCTAGGGTATGAGGTCTATATAAAGGGGTGTTCTTTGGGAGCAAACCCTAGCCTCCACACACCTCTCTCTCTCCTTCTCTCTTTGGCCGCACCTCACAAGAGGGGAAGAAAATTTCAGAATTTTCTATTCTCCTTTCTCTCTTCCCCACACCACCTAGCTCATGTGTTGAGCAAGCTTTTCCACTAAATTAATTGGAGAATTAACTTGAAGAGGGAAAGCTTTGGAATTAGACACACTTCTCTCAATTACTAGCATAATTGATTTGAGAAGGTGGTTAATTCCTTAGTGGACTCGAGGCGCACGGCGTGGAGTTTTTTGGAGAGCACGCCACCGACACCAAACCGTTGGAACGAGCCTCTTGGTTGCGATACCAAGAGAGGTATACTTCCAACCCTTTTCTCGTGTGTTTGAATAGCTTATGTACTAGATCTCCTTGTGTGTGATGTTCTTGGCTTAATTAACTTGTAATTAGCAAAATAAATGAAAATTACACACTTTCTAACATGGTCTTCCCATATCCGCATCCATATTTTTTTCCGGATACGGATACGAATACGAATGCGTTCGGATACGAATACGGTTCGGATATTAAACGGATACGGATACGGTTCGGATGTTTTCGGATACGGAGTCGAATACGAATATATTTTGTCAGATACAGATAACATTTTAATCTTTTTTATTTATTTACAATAGCAGTTTCTCTAAATATAATGTTATTCAATATACTCAGTGTTTATATTAGTATTTCGGCAATATCAGTTGTAGTGAATATCTACTATTTTTTCATAGTTTGAGCCAAATGAGTATTTCTTTAAAATATGAAAGTTAATTTTAATAACATTGCCTTCAATTACAATGTACAGCTTTAGAAGTGAACTTCTTTAAAATCAAAGTAAGCAAATTTATTTGTTGGGTTCCAACTTTTAACACATAAATAAAAGACTAAAAGTGAAAGCAAATAAGAGACCTTCTAAAATTGCAAGCACCACATAAGAACAAATCTAATAGAATTGATCAATAAATTCAGTCTTTCCACAATTTGATATCCAACAGTATATTTAACTATTCAATGTCAAATCATATCATGTTACCTTAAATGTCATCATACATTAAAATAGTATATTAATCATATGTAATCAACATAATTAGAGAAAAAAATTAATTTTAGTATTGTTATCATATATAATCGTCTCAATAATAAAAAATAAAAATAATTTTATGTTATTAGTCCAAATAAAAATATTATTATAAGAGAACTTATCTAATAAAAATTAAGTATTATATAATTAAAAGTATTCTCTAATGTAGATAAGTAATTATATTAATTATCTTATGCCGTTAAAAATACGGATAAACGGATTAATATCTACCGGATACGGATAATATCCATGTCGGATACGAATACGGATCGGATATTGTAAAAAAACTCAAAACCATATCCGCATCCATATTTTTTTGGCGGATACGAATACGAATACAGATATGTTCGGATACGGATACGGATCGAATGTTACGCGCATTTTTCGGATTCGGATACGGATCGAAAATCCGCTCCGTTTTCATCCCTAGAACAGCCGTTAAAGCTCACCAAAAGCCACTTTACAATCTCTATTTTACAAAATGTAAACTCTTGTTTATATAGGAAGAAAAATGACGCAGAGTTAGCCTGCTGAAATAGTTGACAAAAACCTTATGAGAGTGAATATTTTAATTCTTGTCAAATGAAGTTAATTAATAAATCTTGGCCCAGAGTGAGGCGCCGCAATGGTTGTAAAACGGCACATGTTTAAGACCTTTTTTGTCAAGAGAACACCACCGATTTGGAACAGCAGTTTGAAAAAATTATCTACCATTTGAAAAATAAAAAGGTTTATGTCATTCAACTTAATTTGTTTTAGTTGAGAGTGTTCTAGTATTACAAGTAAATTGTAAAATAAAATAGTTATTCGCTTGTACATAGTACATCCTAATGTACAGTATATGACTGGTGTAGACGTGTAGTGTAACTCAAATCATTCCCCTCTTTGGATTGCTAATTACATGGCATGTTCAGGAAGAAATAAATATGAAATTGTCCTATCAGAAGTTCAAAACAAGCCTATATTAATGAAGTTCGATGAAGAAAATCGTACATTTGGTTAGTTTTATGTGATTAAGTATTGAATAAGTTAACATGAAATTAGCCAATCAGAAGTTCAGAACAAGCACTACGTGGTACTGTGTGGTACTAATGAAATTCAATGAAGAAAATCATATTGGTTAGTTTTGTGTGATTGTGTATTGAATAAAGTTTCCGTGTTAAATATTGCACCTCTAAACTAATCATTCTTTAACATATTTACTGAAAATTATAAGACAACTGAAGAATTTGCAACACACGTTATTTAGCATCTCTGCCAACCTTTTTGAAGGGGAAAAAAAGGTATTTTAGTATAATACTGATTTTCGTTCCAACTCCTTAATTATAAATGAGCAATTTAAGATTGTATCTAATTTCTTATCAAGGGTCTATCTAACTTTTGATTGGCTCTATATATGATCAAGATCATTGATTTCAAATTTGATTTAATCTGTGTTTTAATTGGTAATCTCTAAATAAAAAGTTATTTAGTCATTAACTTTCTATCTAAATGGAAAAGGTGTTGCACTATGGCATGACATCTACATTGATATATTTTTTTTAATTGTTGTTACCACATTAATTTCGAACAATATCAACTAAATTCCTTGCCCAAATTAATAGGGCAAAAATAAAATTGCAAATTATCATCATATTGTTTTTTTATATTCCATAGGTTCATTTTTTATTTTCATAAATGCATAACAATAATTTTCTTAATAAAAATTTACTCATATATTAAATGGGCACGTCCTAGTAACAATTAATATAAGAAGCCTATTTAATGATTCTCATCAAGTTTTCCATTCCATCAATCTAAAGTTCTAACCTTCAAAAACATAAAGTGAAAAGGGTCAGGGCCGAAAATTCAAATCTTCTTTCCACTACGTACAAAAGTGGTTTGAGGCTAATATTTGTTGCTAGAGATCAAACATGCAAAAGGCATGATTCCAAGCGTTGAATTTCTCAGCATGCCCGCATTCAAGCCCAAAAATGTCCTGAAAGGGTCCTTTGATGGCTCCTTGCAAAGTTACACAGCCCTACTATAGTTCCAAAAGACCTAACTTCCATGTAAAATGACAAACTCATAATCCCATTTATTTCTTGCTATGATAATGAGTGTCACTACTATCGCAGCCATGCATGCATTCAACTCTTTATGCTATGCTATATATGGATATGAATGATTTGTATAGCTTCTGAAGGGATAAAACTCAGATGTCAATCCAAGAAAAGTATTTGATTTTTATTATAGGAACGGGCATAAATATATTTATTAATAATACACCAGTTGACCAGTACACCACCAATATGCGGCATTATTTTGGGCTTCGGCCTAAATTAACTTTGCTCTGCTTTGAAGGTCCTTTTTTCAACTAAGGGAAGGTCTGAATAGTAGATCAAATGGGCTAAAATTTCACATTCTATCGGTTGCCCAACCGAAATTTTAAAAAATAATATTAAAATAATATAATCCAATAAAATTAATATCAATTTAATCAGTTTAATATAAATAGTATCGTAAGATCGGAATCTTGGATTCCGAACGTTAGATCGGATTCCTGGATTCCGATCTAACGTTAGATCGGATTCTGGGATTCCGATCTAACGTTAGATCGGATTCTGGGATTCCGAACAGTGCTGTAACTGCTCAATTTTGTCGTTTTTCATGGTTTTATTGTATTTCTATTATAAAAATTAATTAAATATATGAAATTTTAATATTAAATTAATATATTATGAAATTTTAGTAATATATTTTGAAGATAAGATATTAAATTAATATATTTTATTTTACTTCTATTATAAACATTAATTAAATATGTAAAATTTTAATATTAAATTAATATATTATAAAATTTTTGTCTTTTGTTTAGAACCGGATTTTTGATATTTTGAAGAATGTTAATATAATATAATTCTATATTATGAATAATATTTTAATATTTAAAGTTTTGATATTAATTTGATATGGATGGTTTTATTTTTAATATTAAAAATTTTCAATTATGTTAAATGTTGTACATAATAAGTACATAATACTTTATGTAATAATTTATTTATGGCAATAATTATAATATAAACTTATAATTAAATATTAGATTTATTTCATTTAATTCATAATATAAAAATACAGGAATTATAAGTGTCATCATCGGCAAATATACCATCCCAGCCTTCGGTAAATACAAAGTGAACATATACCGTAAATAAGCTGAACATATAGTCGATCTAAGTTAACACTTACTAACTTATTTTTATAGAACTTATTTGTTTGTATGTGTTCACTTAGATCATTTATATGTTCACTTTGTTTTATGTATATGTTCGCCATTAGAAGAAGAATTGAATTTTGTAACCATAATATAGATTAGCACACTAAAATAAAAGAAAGGGAAAAATACATGAAAATCATAATATAATTTAGCACACTAAAATAATAAAAAAGAAAAAATGTACATAAAAAACCATAATATAAATGAACACACCAGGGTACTTAAAAACAAAGTAATAAATAAACTTAGAGATCTTGATCATCTACATGTTGCAGAATTTTCTCCCACCAGGGTTGATCTTCTTCCGCATTCATTTCTTGTTGATTACTGGCACCATGGTTGTCAGAATACGTTTGTCCTTTTTGCAGTGCTTAGGTAGGCATCAGTATACTTTTGAGCTTTTATCAGAGCACGCCTGTCCTTTTGCAGTTCTTTTCCAGACTTTATCAGTTAATATTATTAATTTAATAAAATAAATAACAGTAAAAGGGAAAAAGACCAAAAACTGATTTGATTGGGCGGTGGATTCCTAGATTCCTGGATTCCGATCTAAGCTTAGATCGGAATCTTGGTCCTTTGTCATTTTCGTTTTGAACAAATGGTACGCCTAAGAATTTTGAAATTTAAGTTTAGGAAAATTCGTCCGCCAATTAACAGCTCAGTATTTTTGTTAGAATTTTTCAGAGCGTATTTCATATTTTTCTAGCGCCAAACTTTTCGAATGTAGAGCTGTTTTTTCAGTTCAAAGTGTGACTATCTTGGTCCTTTGTCATTTTTGTTTTGAACAAATGGTACGCCTACAAATTTTGAAATTTAAGTTTAGGAAATTTGGTCCGCCAATTAACAGCTCAGTATTTTTGTTAGAATTTTTCAGAGCGTATTTCCTATTTTTCTAGCGCCAAACTTTATCGAATCCAGAGCTGTTTTTTCAGTTGAAAGTGTGACTATTTTGGTCCTTTGTTATTTTTGTTTTGAACAAATGGTACGCCTACAAATTTTGAAATTTATGTTTAGGAAAATTGGTCCGCCAATTAACAGCTCAGTATTTTTGTTAGAATTTTTCAGAGTGTATTTCCTATTTTTCTAGCGCCAAACTTTTGGAATCCAACGGTTTATAGTTAGGTGTTTCGTACTTAGGTGTGATTGCGCCAAACTTCATATTTTTCAAAGCGTTTATCGTACTTAGGTGTTTCGTACTCGTTGTGATTGGTCCTAATAAGTTTTTAGTGATTATAAAATACAAATAAATATAGAAGTCATAAATATAGAACTCATAAATATATAAGTCATACATAAGTAAATAAAATATAAAATACAAATAAATCCTAAATATGTCCAGTACGAGGGATCCACCTCCCCTCACTAGGGGACCAAATATACGGAGGACCTGGCGGCTGACGGGGGTCTCGTCCGCGAGCAAGTCCGACAGGTGGTGGACGAGGAGCCATCTGAGGAGTGGAATGACGAGGCGGTGCACTAGAAGAAGAGGCTCCGCCATATGTCTGACCAAATGAACCATAGCTCTGACCGAAATGAGATGGATGAACTGGAGGTGTGTACGGTTCGTCCAAATGTACTCCAATGGATGACAAAAAAGCGTCACCCGGGCTCAAGATAGGCTCGCCCTGAGAATATGGTGGTGGTCCAGGTGGATACTGTGTCGGATACTGTGTCTGGTACTCATAATGGGTAGGTGGGTCTGGATATGGACCAGGAGGTGGGCCTGGTGGTGTCGGTAACTCGCCAGTGGATATGGGTGGCTGTGTAGATGGGTGGATGGGCGCCTGTATTAATTAATTTAATATCTTATCTTCAAAATATATTACTAAAATTTCATAATATATTAATTTAATATTAAAATTTCATATATTTAATTAATTTTTATAATAGAAATACAATAAAATCATGAAAAACGACAAAATTGAGCAGTTACAGCACTGTTCGGAATCCCAGAATCCGATCTAACGTTAGATCGGAATCCCAGAATCCGATCTAACGTTAGATCGGAATCCATGAATCCGATCTAACGTTCAGAATCCAGGATTCCGATCTTACGATACTATTTATATTAAACTGATTAAATTGATATTAATTTTATTAGATTATATTATTTTAATATTATTTTTTAAAATTTCGGGTTGCCCAAGCCAATTGGAAATCGGCCTAGGCCTAGCCTTTTGAACTATCATATCGAGCCACATTTTCTTCGGAATAATCATTAATAGAAATATATTACTATCATATGTAGTTTTACTATCACTTAAATAAAATAAACGCATAAAATAGACAAAATGAATATATAAATTATCAAAATAAGTGCATACAAACAAATAAGTTCAATATAAACAAGTTAAATATGCATATAAAAATCTAAACAAGAGATAGCAAAACTTTTTTTTATATGTTCGCTTTGATCATCTATATGTTCATATTGTCTATTTTATATGTTCACTTTGTTGAAGCGATGAGAAACCTGCAAATGTCAGTTATCATTTCTCATTTTTAATTATTTAAGTTTAACCCATTAATTGTATGGTTGAATGTCATCTTCAAAAAAAATTGTAAGGCTGAATGTTTCGTAATAATTAAATTGTATAAATATAAGAGAGTTAATTATTTTGCTTCTATTATATTGATCTATAGGAAAAACAAAGGATCTTTGCCTTATGCTGTCATCTTATGTATGCCAACTTTTCATGTAATTAGCCAAACTAACATATCGTTGCTTATCCTATAAATCACTACAATTAATATAACGAATCAAAATTTTAGTTGCAGTTTGAGGTCTCAATTGGAGTAAAGTACAAATTCATAAAACCTGATTTATTTTATTTTTATTATTATAATTTTTTTTCATTTTTTTTTTGTGGCCTAAGCTTTCATGAATGTGATAATGCATGTGACTTCTTTCTTGGGAAGCACTCTTATCTGTTGAGAGTAGAATGCTTTTTTGCTTTTTGGTAGTTAAGATGAAAGAACTAAAACAACGAAAAGCTCAAAATAAGATGTCCATTTCGATTTGACGGGTTTACAGTCAATTTACAGTAGTTGATTGGTTTTCTCTCTTTTATTATTTTTCATATATCATGTACAAAAAAATAAATCTAGCCCATTTATTATTTTTGTCCGAAAATTTGGGTTTTTTAATTACTTGCGCGGAGGCTTAATAAACATGACGCTTGAGATATTTAAGTAGGTTTTAAACTTTCTTAGGATTAAAAGTTTGTGAGACATTTTCCTCTTCGTTTTCTAGATGAAAGATAATTTCCCACTTGATGGAACAAACCACAAGGGCACACAACAAAAATAAAAAAATAAATACTAATTTAAAAACATGCATCTATAAAGAAATGCTACTAAAACAATTAGACAAATCAGCATTGAATAGTGTATGCATAAAATATATGCGACTAATATAATAATAACTAAAGCTGTTTCTCGATCAAGTGAATTGTGTCCATCATCAATCCTTACTGACGCAATCTCTCCAACAAGTAAGGCCTTTTCGTCCTGTACATCGCATTTATTATCGTATAACCATCATACAATAATATATATAAAATATTATTTCATGCGCACTACTAAAATAGATAGATTTTATGTACAGTTCAAGCAATGCGGATTTTCCACGAGAATATATATATATATTTTTTTTTGTAATCCTAAGAAGACAAAGTCCGTACATAACTAGTCTCAATAGTGTTCTTTTCTCAAAAGTTACAAATTAACGAAAATTTCCGAAATAAAAAATTATTACGTTTTCTAAATCCTCACACATAATATTGAAGATGTCATACTATTATTTTAATTTTAGACGTTACCAGATCATTTGATTTCCGCTGATATATATTAAACAGCGAAACAGGTTATTTTTAACACTTTGGTCCTCAAAATTTCCACTTTTATGATATTCTTATTTGAGATGGGCTAATATCAGCCACGACTGACGGATGCAACCGTCAGCAACGATCAAATCTCAATTTTTGAGATTTTAACAGTCGATCCGAACCGTTCAATGTGTTCTCTATATTGAAATCTCGTTGGAGACAAAATTTTATATTTTTCTGAAATTTTTTAGTATTTGTTTGATATTTTACAAAATTCTTAATCTAAACAATTCTGGACTCTTCAATAACTATGATTTTAAAAATCTCAAAAAAAAATAGTAAATAAAATCATAAAAATGTAAAATTTGGTCTCCAATGAGATTTCAATATGGAGAACATATTGAACGGTTCGGATCGACTGTTAGAATATCGAAAATTGAAATTTGATCGTAGCTGACGGTTGCATCCATCAGTCGTGGCTGATTTTAGCCCATCTCTTCTTATTTATCAAACCAATAGATGAAAATTGATTGACATTCATTATATATCGATGCACTTAAATATATTTTCATCCAAAATATATTGTATTACTTATTAGAGAGTTATGTGCTTACCATACCAATATTATGTCAGCAGTACTTTTAATTATACAAATGTCTGGTGTGAATGGTAATATTATCATCATACACAACGCAATATCTAAATATATTGATTTTTGGTCTATATCTATATCAACAAAATTAAAGCCATTGGGCACATGAAGTCTTTTAAGATAGGATGACTTTTCATGCTTAAGAGCAAATTTGAAAATCATATATTTTCTGGACCATTTGGCGTAATTTATTACTTCATTTTTTTTCTTTCTGAGAAAAGGACTGATAGAGGCATTAGAGCAAGTTATATATAGTTCACCTAAAATAAATTTCTTATCAGATGCGCTCCCAACTGCCAAAAAATAAAGTATCATATAGATCACAGTTCCTTGCATGGAAACTGTCTATGTTCTAATTATTTTTTATCTTGGACACGCCAAGTTGGACTAGGCACTCTCTCCAATTAACAATTTTATGAGCATGTCAATCTCTTGTGTTTGTTGAGCTATCTTGGACGGAATAGAAAATTATCTTTAATAAAATATGCATATCTTTTCTTTCTTCTCTTTACTTCATTGAATCTTTCGTCATAAGGTCTACAAGCAAGAAGCATACATATACAAACCACATTTCTCATTTCATCGCTTATCTACTTTTTCCAGTTATTCAGATCAGAAAACCAACATTACATTTTCAGTTCATCATGCCAAATTACATGCCAATTGAAGATGATTATTCTTCACCCACTGTAGTGCATCTAAGAATACCAATTTTGTTGTGGTACATCTACTTGGAGTTGGCTGTGGACCTCTCTGCCATGGATGTCACACCTCTGCTTGAGACATTTTGTCTAGATCTCTGTGCTGTTCCAAGTTAGATGTCAATGCTAGTTTTCGTTTTGTTTTATTTTTTTCCTTTCTTCCGTTATATTTTGTGTTTTTCGTTTTAGGTTGTGCATATCTTAGTAAAGATAAAGGAAGAAAAGTAATTGTGCAGCCGGACAATCTCCAGAGCTGCTTGGTCGTGTTTTGTAAATAATAAATAAAAAAAAATCACAATTTTTAGCTGATAAACAAATGAAGTTTTTGCTATTGATTACAATTGCCACATATTTTCGCTCTTGATGGGACGAAAAGTTGCTATTGTTTTGTTTTTTCGGCAAAAAATTGAAATTAATCGTTCGCTGAGCAATAACAACCGAATAGTATTTTAACGTTACGAGGTTTTACCAGCATGGCAGAATCAATTGTGATCTGTGGAAAGTTGGGGTTGGTGCAATCTCTTTCTTGTTAACCATAAGGTAGAATATCAATTTTCCCATGCTTTTGTTTTTTATCCTTTGGACATGAATACTTGAAGTCCTTAGTTTGACAAATACGCATGCACAGCACAGGGAAAACCCACCAACTTGGTCAAATCCATTCCATAGTAGCAGATTTTAAACTGATGTACACATATCATTTCCGTATATTGAATATAATACCGATATAATTATTTATTAATTTAATAATTTAAAAGTTACATTTTTTTTCTATTTCTAACTTACGTGGAAGCTTCTTCTACATAGAGAAAGCAATGTCTAGAAATTGCACTGGACGTTATTTTCCAGGAAGTATAAGTGTCATCGGCAAATATACCACCCCAGCCATTGCTAAATACAAAGTGAACATATACAGTAAATAAGATGAACATATAGACGATCTAAGTGAACACTTACAAACAAATAAGTGTTGTCACTTGTTCAGAAGTTTACATGCATATTCAACTTATTTTTATTGAACTTATTTGTTTGTATGTGTTCACTTAGATCGTCTATATGTTCACATTGTTTGCTGTATATGTTCACTTTATATTTAGCGATGGCAGGGATTGCAAAACTGCAGATGGCAGTAATCAATTTTCATTATTTTTTATTATACCGTACTATGAATTTATTGAACAGAAAGGCGATTTGACCGTTATTCCGATAATAGTATTATTCTAGGAATTTTATCAATTTTATGAAAAAAATATGTAATTTATACTCGTTTTGTAAGAAAATTATTTATTTACAGCTTTTTGTATTTTTTAAATATATATATTACTCTTTTTATATATTATATATGTATTGTAAAAGCAATGAATTATTTGTCAAATTTCAAATTTATTACTGTGGTCTTTTCACCATTCCAGTTTTTTCAATTATAGGCATATCGCATATGAACGGAAGTTGATCAGATGGATGATCTAAACAATTCCGACATGTTGAATTCTGTCCAATTTGTGCAAATATTTAACCGACTAGCTTTGACTGATATTGTGAGTTCCAATGATAAAAAAAGAAATGATACACAAATTTTAATTAAAAGAAGATGAGGGTTCTTATTTCTGATGTCCCAATATCCAAAATTCACTATCGATTTTTTAAAAAAAAAATAAAATCCAAACATTAAACCTGCATCATTGATCTTATTTAATTTAATGAGGATGTGATTCATATAATTATTATAGTTCAAAGTTCATTCAATACTTGATCAAAAGATTGAATAATAAACGAATCTTGACTATAAGAAAATAATTTTAATATATTAATGTTTTAAATACTTGTTGGAGTATCAAATTATTTTTAAGTTATATAAAAATTATATGAAAACATATTGCTCTTTAAATTCAACAAGATTAATAATTTCTATTTGAAAAAAAATAATAAAAAAAAAGTTCGAGACATTTGTGGATATCCCAAATATGATGCACCAAAAGTCCAAAACCTTCCTCTATTTTTAATTTCCTTTCAACTTTGAATTTCAAGGACCAATATCACTCTAGTAATTAGTAAATGTTCATTATATGTAATTTGAAGAAATTATTATTACAAATTTTTATATAACACGACAGAATGGTAATAAAAAGGTTTTAGTGGTTTTTAGTGATAAAACGCACGACAAATTTCAAACTACTCAACATCACAGTTTTTGACGATAAAATGATTTTACTGCTCAATAAAACAAAAATGTTTAAGCTAAAAAAATGTTTTAAATTAATCAATCCAATCCAACTCGGACATAACTTTCACATAAAAACTCCGATTGACATGATTTAAAGGTATGTAAAAAGGTTAGAAAATTAGCTACCAGAAAATTCTTGTAATATTTTAAAAACTCCGATTGACATGATTTAAAGTTATGTAAAAAGGTTAGAAATAAGCTACCAGAAAATTCTTGTAATATTTGAAATCAGAACAGTGACCGAAATGGCAGTATTCAACATGGTGAGAGGAAATGCCAAATAATTTCGGAAAATATCGAAAAATACCAGATTTCGGCCATTTGACCGGTAGGGGTCCCGATACGATTTTAAAAACACCGGTGAAAACTGTTTTTTGAAACCTTGATTATTATTCAACAATTATGCATTCTAAATTAGACCAATAATAAATCAAATAACGCTAAAGCGGAATCTGGTGAAGAATCGAAGATGCGAAGTTTCAACTCCATTATAAACCAAAGAGGAAAAATGAGGGGCTTTTATGCAATGTTTTCAAAACCGTACCGGAGACCGGAAATTTCCGGTAATACCGAAAACCGGAATGGTGACCGAAACGGCGGTATCCGGTATTGTGAGAGGAAAACCGAAAAATTTCGGAAAATACCAGGAAATACCGGATTTCCATGATCTGGCCGGTACGGTTTTGAAAACATTGCTTTTATGTAAATGTGGGAGGAAATTAGAATTCAGGAAGAGGGTTTTTTTTTTTGGCAAGTGGCCTTGGCAATGCATTAGAAATCATCAAAGGAATACAAGAAAAACATCTTGAGCGACGAAATAAAGTACAATAAAACATAAAACAGACCACCAACACAGAACGGAACAAAGGATATATCATATATGTACCCTATAAAGCTAAAAATCCCAATCCTAAGTAAGTTGGATACTTTCTTAATTTAGTAAATTTTAGGAAGAGCAAAAATGAGGTACTTTCCAGTAAATATGAGAAGAAAGTAGGTTTTAGTGAGAGGCAAGTTGGTTAATTATATAATTAGAATTAGAAAGCTGTTTATTTTTGTTGACCAGTATGCACTACTTTATTAAATACTAAAAATATTAATGATTGATCATTTTTATGGAATTTTTTTGTAAAAGTAGTTATCAAGACTATCCGCTTCATGAATTTATAGAGTTTCAAAAGTTTATTAATTAATTGATTGTAACATTATATTTATTATATAAATAAGTACATCTCTAAAAGCTTTTTACATATTGATTGCCATATAGTGTAAATTTAACCTTCTAATTATTATCTCAGTAACAATAATCCCTTCAATGAATTGAATGCTACAGACATATAGCTTGTCAAGACATTTCTTGATTGACAGAGTACGCAATGTTCCACTAGAAATATATAATTTTAAGTGTAGATTAAGAGCGCTATTTTATATTTTTTATAAAAACTAAAAAAAGTATCACATAGCCAATCTTTTGGGTCCCATAAAGGTCAAAATATTTTTCCACTCATCCCTTTCTGGATATTTCAATTTAGAAATTAGAACGGAACCAATTGCATTAAAGTACTACATGATCTGGAAGCACGACAAAAGCAAGCAAACAAAACCTAGGTCTCTCCATATTTATATCTCTTCCCTTCTACTTGCAACCATAAACTGTTCTCTCTTGATCAGAGTAAAAATGCATCCAATCATGAATGAGGCACCTCATGAAACCTCCACAAACTGGGTTCGTGTTAGACTACCTCTGCTTTTATGGGATGTTTATCTGGAGCTTGATCTCTCCTTCAATCTAATTCCAAGTTTCGAGACTTTCTGCATCGATCTCAACTCAGTTTCACATTCGAATGTTAGCTAGAGACATCTTCTCTTCATATCTTACTTGAATTGGAAACAGAGCGGCATAAGAATCGGTGGTGCTCCTCTGCTTTGTAAACTTGTAGTTTTTGTCAATTAGATAAGTTTCTGGTTATTTCTTTTTCTTTTTTCTCAATTGATAAGTGCTGAGATGAGCCAAATCACCTAAAGGCAAAGGTTGGAAAGATGTAAGCTTGTTGATTTACTGAATTACTGTAGATCATGATATTACGATAAACATTACAATTAGAAGATAATGTGTTTTTACTTAAATTCTATTATTTTTCTTAGTTTGAAAAATCAGGCATGAACTTTCCTCTGAATGCAAATCCAGCCATCTGTTGAAATTTTATTTTATCTAACGACACGTTATTAATGAAATAATATAAACTCTTCCGGCCGGGTCTTGTGACTCTTGTCCAACTACCCAAAAATAAAATAGGCTTATCTACTTATTAATGCAACTGATTTGATACAGAATTTATTCCTTTAATGCAAATTGCATAAGCTCCAAATCCAACAAACCCCCAAATATATGAACTAATGATCCAACAAATCCTTGTTGTACCAGACAATCAGTGAAAATTGTAAATCAAGCAAAATTCTCTGCGTATCACAACGCATATATCCTCCAACGCCTCTATTCTTTGAAGCTCATTTACATGGCTTTTGAAAATCAGTTTAATGAAAGATATTGGAGTATGAAGAAAACGTCTAAAAAATGAAGTCAAGAAAAAGTGCATCTTCATTCATGTTATCAAGTGGAAGGAGTGCTTCTGCCTTTGTTAAGACAATTAAGTCCTCTTTATTTCTCTAAAATCTCCATGGTAATCATGACCTGAATTTTTTTTTTTTTTCGGCCCATTCCGTCTGTTTATATTTGTTTTTGTATCACTTGCATCGAAAGTTTTGTTCTTAACATCATATACTAAATCTGACTTTTCTTTATTGAAATTTAACTTTTATAATTAAATTAATGTTTCACAGATTGATAGTTCAAAACAAATAAAAAATATTTGTATTATTTTACTTTGTAAATGTATTATTTTGAAAATAAAAATTTTAACACAACAATCTTAAGTTTAATATATTAAATTACAGTATTTAAAATTTTGAGAAATATTAACTCTTACACTCAATTTTTTAAATTACTTGAAGTACAAAAGTTAGAATTTTGAATTTTGCAATATAAGATTATATAGCTTTGATAATATAATTAATATAAGTTTAGGCAAGATGTTTATAGAAATATAAATAAGCGACCAAAAGTTTGGACTAACACAGTAGTAAAATTTTATTATTTAAAATTTTATTTTTTTCAATTTAAATTAATTTTGTTAATAAATTTTGGCATATCAAATTGCAGATATTAAAACAAACATATAATTTCATCAATTAAAAAATAGAAAATAAGATTATGATTCATTGTATTTTATTCACTTTTTGGTAAGAAAGGCAATTTGCGACATTTTCCGTTGTTGAATGGTGTCATCAAGGGAGTACTTATCAGGTCAACTTTATGTGAGTTGGTAGAAATAAACTCCACAAGAAAAGCTCTTCCTTTCGCCATCAATTCATTAAACAATAATTTTGACTCCATGGCTAACCGCCTAACCCCACGAGTAACCTACACGTTTTGACTCTGCTGTTCACGCACATGTACGTGCGAGGTAAACCGTCAAAACCGGTTTGGTTCGGTAAAAGGGAAACAGTAGTAAACAATAAAATAGAACAGGTATATTGATAAATTATGCTTGCCTTTCATGTCTTCAATGAGGTTCTGTTCAAGTATATATATGCTTTGTATCTAATTTGTTTCTTTGTTTTTACAAAAATCACAAATGCTTAATGATTAGCATGGAAGAATTCATCTTTCTCTTGTTTAAATGATTATAAGAAAAAGTTAAGTTAAATACATTATCAAATGAGATTGGCTAAGGTATACTCCAGCATACGGATTTGATCCTTATGCTAGAGTTGTTTTTCAAAATCTAAAATTCAAACAGTCAATTCAAACCGTTCAAATTGTTCTTATAAATATTTATGCTAGAGTATACTTCAACCAATCTCTTATCTCTTAAATATATATAATTTCAAAATTCGTGCGCCTAGTAAAAGATGAAAGGAGCGTTGAGAAACTCTTCTCAAGTATAAATATTTATATAGTATAAAAAATAAAGTACAATGTTCTGAAGCAAAAATAAGTGCAGATAAAGAATGTAATTATAGGTTTTCATTTTTTGCAAGTGAAACTATATTGTTGCCTTTCATTAGTAAATGTCCTTTTTCTATGGAGGTTCTATGTTAAGAGTAATAGATTTCTTTCCTGTTGGTATATCAAATAGTAAAAACATGCTCTTAGTTATTCATTAAAAAAAAAATCGGACTGATAAGGATCATTTCCATCATCTTCCCAGCAATTAGATTAATTACATTCCGAAAAAGGAAAAGAGAGGATGGGAATGAGAGGATGATAACGCATTTTTTTTTTGGATGAGAGGATGACGGAGGGTGGGATGAGCGAAACAGAGGTGAGAGTTCAGCGTCTCACAGAGGAGAAGAAGGCAACGGCACAAAGGAGAGGGAACGAACACAGAAAAAATGGATATACAATTGTAACAGTTCTAGTTAATATATTTAACAGTTCTAGTAATATATTTAAAAGTTTTAATAATCTTACATATAATAAAGATGCGTGGATGGTCCCAAACAGTGCGAATGAAAAAAGATGCCTATAAAAAAAATGGCTTAAAAGGTGTGATTTAAAGGTACCTCGCCAAAAGATGCAATTGAGTGTATGTATCCTCCACCAAAGTGTGTTAATATTTTATCTATAAATAGTACTTCATTTTTCAAGTTTTCATTAACCTTACATATAATAATGATGTGTGGATGGCATCAAAGGGTGCGAATGAAAATGTGTCTATCAGGAGAATGCCTTAAAGGGTGCGAATTAAAAGGCGTCTCGCCAAAGGATGCAATTAAGTGGATGTCTCCTCCATCAAAGGGTGTTAATATTTTATCTATAAATAGTACTCTATTTTTTAAATTTTTATTAACCTTACAAATAATAAAGATGCCTCAAAAGGTGCGAATGAAAAGGTGTTTATCAAGTAAATGTCTTAAAGGGTGCGATTTAAAAGATACTCGCCAAAGGATGCAATTGAGTGGATATCTTCCCCACCAAAAGGTGCTAATATTTTATCTATAAATAATACTCTATTTTTCAAGGTGTCATCAAAAGGATGTCTCGCCAAAGGGTGCAATCAAATATATGCCTCCACCAAAAGTATCGACATTTTATCTATAAATAGTGCTCTCTTTCTTTTATAAAAAAAAAATAGTTTGTAATTTTTTAAGATTTTCTCAAAATTTTGATCAATCTTATTTATAAACTACAGATGTTTAAGCTTTTCCAATGCAACTGTTCATGGCACCATTTCTTGGCATCTGCATGTGGCATTCGCTCATGACACCCTTTCATGGCATCTTCACATGGCATCTTCCTATGACATCTTTTCATCATATCCGCACATGACACTTTTTCATCGCATCCTCTCAATGCAGCTCTTCACAATCACACATTTATCAAGCTAATTTCAATAATTCTCTACTTATTTATAGACTATATGTAACATAGTAGAAATACCAGATCCAGTTTAATTATAAAAATTAGGTTAATTTTAAAAATAATATTAAGATAAACAAAATTTTAGAACTAATAATCTTAAACGATTAATTAAATCGTAACAGTAAAATTCACTCAAAATCGAAATCTTTTAAATTGTGTAGTATCTAAAAATGACTTAAATGATTCTAGCAAAATCAAAGCTCAAATTACTAGATTAATTGAGCTCAAATCAGAATTTAATCTAATAAGAAAAATCAATTAACTTGTTTATATGAGTTGCAGCATCTTTAGCCACAAAGTCTCTGCCACAAAGGATCAAATGGGTAAATTTTTAATAAAAATCGGATTTCCTGTGGCACCATCTCCTTTCTCTTTCCTTTTCCCTTCTCTTTGTTCGCTCCGTCCGATTCTTTCTCTTCTCTCGTCTTCTCTGACGAGAAATTCCTCTCGAGAAATTGGGACGGATGGACTGTGGCTAACCAATCCCACCATGCCACAGCCTAGCACCTCTGATTGGCTGCCCCTCTTGCTCTTATCCGCGAGAGAGATGGATAAGTATCGAAGTATTGACTCAAACTGTAGGATTCGAGCTTGAGATCCTCACCGTTGGCCCCTCTCTTCTCTTCTCCTTACCATGGCTGCCTATAAATACCTCGAGGTTGGTCTAATTTCTGTTTCTCTATCGGCTAAGAAAAATTCCAGAAAAATAAATAAATAAGGAGGAAAATAAAAGAGGAGAGGGAGCTAATCGTTGAAGATCCAAGGTATATTTGAACCCTTCTGTGCTATAAACAAGTTGGAATAGTGGGTTGATAACTTGCTTGATTGATTTCTCGATTAGGGTTTGAGCCTAAAATTGAGTTGGTACTGTGTGTTAATTTGATGATACTGTCTTGACCATGACTAGTGAAATTGATAGTATGATAACCCTAATTTGTGGACTTTGAGTGCTTGAAACCCTAATTGTTGCGGTTTATAGGTCTGTTAATGATGCTTAAGCCAAACTGTTTGAGTTTGATACTGTTTTCGTGGTTGGGCACTGATGGAGACCTTTGTAAGGCTTTGCGATAGGATTTTAGGCTGGGTATCAGTCTCTGGTACACCCCCTGTACCACTGGTACCATACTGGTACGCTGTGACGTTGAGTCAGGGACTAAAATGTGAGAAAAAAGGACCTATTTGTAATTTCTGGGGGCCTCTTTATGAAGAAAAGGACTTGTTTGTGAGGAAAAAGGATCTAAATGTAAAATAAATGGATTCGGGGTCCTTTTGGAGAAAAGTACATAGGATTGTGGGTCGGATCCATTTATTGGTTAGCGGATCCTGTCGGTTATGTTGCGGACCCGTTAAGTCTGACTCAGGTCAACTGGGTCAGGTTGACCTGACTTAGCCGTATATGATTATGGGCCTTGAGTGGGCTGACTTTTTGGGCTTCGGCTGAAATAAAAGAAAATTTGTTTGGTCCAATACAGAAATTAATTTTTGGGCTATTAATCTCGGCCCAGTGCTGAAATTGGACTTAAATTTAATCTTAAACTTAATCCAAGATTAAGTTAATTAACTAGTATGCTTAGTAATAAATTATAGGAAAGGTCATTAGCAAAAACTGGGTATTCCTTTAATTAAGTGGGATTCGATTTTATTTTTCGGGAGATGATGAGAATAGTTCGAGTGAGTCAAGAACAGATACAATGACAATCAAATCATCGACTTTCTGATCCTAAACAAACCAATCAAATAATTTAGATTTTAATTTTCTATTTCCAATTGTTTTCTTGATCTAAGATTATAATTTTCTGATTTAAATTTTCGATATAACAAACAGTTAAATAATTTAATAAATATTAAGCAATGCAAACTAATTAATTAAGTATTAATGAAATAAATCAAATATAGCACAACTAAATGAATATTGAGAAAAACAATATATAATAAATAAGTGAATATTTTCAATCTAAAATATAATTCATAACTTATATAATAAAAATAAATATAAACTCTTAATGACTGGAAAGTCAAAACCAATTATTAATAATAAGATAAAATACTTAATGATATATTTTAAAACAGAATCCCCTAAATTAATAATCTGAATCTAACTATCCAAATCTCAACCAGTCTGGTTAACTTAGGCCGTCAGTATGGTAACCCAAGAACCGCCAATAATTAGGTTATTTAGGTTACTTTAAGTATGTAACGGTTAGTAAGAAAGTCACTTGTTTTATTAGGGAACCGAACTAGAATCACTTGACACGTGACTATCAAGCCTAGCAAACTGTTAAGGGAAAGAACCCAAGTATAATGGTCGTCAAGCATCCGAATCATCACGAGATATCGAGAAACTACGTTTAAGCTTTCTACTATCCAGGTGCGGAATTACGTTGGATTTTTGTTAAAGTTTAAGTAATTAATAAAATATGTTTTATTCATATGCATATTGGAAACTCGTTTGTCTGCATGACCGTATTCAAGCATTTTAAATGATAGTGCCCAATTATTGATAAAACTGCATTTTGAAAGGCATGTTCTCCGTTTTGAGAAATTTGATAAGTAACAGTCAGATATTTGGAAATGCCGTTGCTATTGATAAATCTGTCTTATGAATGATCTGACTGAAAGAAATAAAATGATGTGAATGAATAACTGAGATATGATGTGATATGATGGATATGTGTGATTGAATACGTTTGCATCACTCTCCGGAGTCGGTTGGCCCCCGGCTTCGGCCAGTTCGGTAGCGCTATGCGGATTTGGAACTCCCTTTTGCCTGCCCAGGGTTAGAGATGAGTCTCTTTTGCCTGCCCTCGGGTTAGGGAGAGGTCTCCTTTTGCCTGCCCAACCGGTTGGGTTAGGAGTCCTGAGTGAAAATGATTATGATTATGAAATTATGTTAATGACATGTGGATTTGGAATCCCCTTTTGCCTGCCCTCGGGTTAGGGGAAGATTTGTGATTTGTTCAGATTTATGATATGCTCAATTCTGCCATGTTCGGACCCCTGACACGCTCAGTTTCCTATCATATCCAGACATGTGTTGTCTGCGATGGGATTCGTGCCACGTGTTCAGTTCCGACATGTATATGACTTTTGTCATAGTCAGATTTTGTGATTTTGTCCGATTTCAATTTCGGTCATATGCTGGATATCATAATTTAAATGAAGAATTGTAATTGATATCATTTAAGTTGACACATGCATGCCTTGTTTATATTAAATGCAAATAATGTTTTTACGGTCATGTTTAATCAATAAATTATGTATTCATGGGTATTATTTCTAGAACTTGGATTTTAGCTTAAATCCACGTACTGGAACTAAAACCCGCACTGAGAATTTATTTCTCATTCCGTGCTTTTGCATGATTCCACAATGGATGTGGGTTCCAGGTTGCAGAGACGGGCTCAATCAAGTCAAGCGAAGTTAGGCCAAAATTTGTCTTGCCATGATGACTCAATGAGTCGTAGGAGACAACGTGGTAGATCATGGTAAGTTGGAACTTAACCCTGGTAATTAGTAAGGAAACGCCTTGCGGGTGCACAGAGATTGTGTATTCGCGGCGGGGATTGTCAAGCCCTATGTGTCGGGGTGTGACACTATATAAGTTTCCATCAAGTCCTTTCAATGCATATGCTCATGGAATTCTTTCATAGCATCAGGTCATGACATTTGCACATGACATTCACCCATAGAACATTTTCATCGCATCCGCTCATAGGACCTATTGATCACATATTCTCAATGCACATCTTCACACATTTATCAAGTTATTTCCAATAATCCTCAGTTAGATTGATAAATAATTATAAATCATATTTTATGCATAGTACCAGTGTAGCCAAGACTTTATGGAGAAAACCAATCTATAGAATTGCCAGACAGCGGTGGAGAAAATTGTCTTATGGAACCAATACAACCACACCATATTGAGATTAAAGAAGAAAATCAATCTATACAAATGTCAGACAGTGAAAGTGAAGAAGAAAACTACATAATAGAGTCAATGCCGCTTAATCATGAAGATATATTAGATGGAGAATCTGAAGTTAAACCGATTATAAAGTAACAAACTTTGCTCTCCATTTTTATTACTTGGTAAACATATAATAGTTAATGTACATCTATATATGATTTTAATACGGCTCTTATATTATTTCATAATAAACAATATCATGTGTAAAATATGTAATGGAACTACTGTTCAATGTATTATTGTTTCTATTTTTTTATTCACCTTTTACTTCAATTCAATTAGAATTTACAATTTAATAATTATTGTTATTTTTCTTTACTGGTCAAATATAAGTCTATCAAATTGTCTTATATAGTAAATATACTTTTATAATAATATTCTTTCTAATAAAATCTTTTATTAAAAAACTTCTCACTTCAAAATCATCTATCGATTTGAAAAATTAATGCACAATTTTTTCGCATATTATTTATAATAAGATCTAATATCGTCGAGCGAAGCTCAACGTACAGATCTAGTATATATAAATGTTCTACTTAATACAGTAACAGTTCTAATAATATATATAAATGTTCTACTTAATACATAACAGTTCTACTTAATATATATAAAAATTTTACTTATATACATAACAGTTCTACTTAATATATATAAAGGTTCTACTTATATACATAACGGTTCTACTTAATATATATAAAGGTTCTATTTATATACATAATTGTTCTACTTAATATATATAAAGCTTCTACTTATATATATAAAGGTTCTAGAAAATCTTTTCACTAAAAAAAAAAGAAGTTATGTGACGGAAGAAAAAAAACAGAACGAAAGAGAAGGATGAAAGAGGAAGGAGGAAGGAGACCAGAGATAAGGAATAGAAGAGGGGATGAGATAGGGTGAAAGAGAATGCGATGGGATGAGGATGACATTCAGTTATTAACGCGTTCAGTTATTAACACATTTGGATGAGAATGACAGAGAATGATAGAAAAGAGAATGACGGAAAACAATTCCGAAAAAAACTCACACGGACCTTGTAATAAAATGCACAAGTTATTTAAATTTATTCTTGGTTACTAAGACTTGCAAGAGAACCAAATCAACCCCACGATATAGAAAGGCAAAGGGCTTCTCCCACGCTACAAAGACCTACTGATGGTGCAAGTTTCTTAAAAACTTTGGTAAATGATTTTCTATTTTTCTAGGGTTGATTTTTTTTTTTCGTTATACTTACAAAATAATCGGCGTCATAAAATTTTTTGTTTTGCCTTTCCAGTCCTCTTAAAATGATAGCCAGGATCCCAGATCTTTTTTCGAAGGCTTGTTGGCAAGTTGCCAACAGCCAAAAAAATTGATACACAAAATTAATGTTCCAAACGACAAAAAAATTGGCAAATAAATTGACATTGTCTCGAATAAAGACAGACTAGCTAGACATTACGACATCATAATTAAAGATCATTAAATCATTTTTGCCATGAAACTCTAAACTGTTTATCTTAGGTATACTGACAAAAACAATTGTCTTATAGGCTCCGTTTAGATAGGTGTAGAAAGAAGGGAAGAAGTGGGAAGAAGTATTGGGAAGTGTGTAACTTTGTGAAGAGTTTGAATTGTTTATAATTTTTTTTCTTCTTCTTCCTTCTTCTTCTTCTTTCTTCCAACGATCCAAACGCACCCTAGCCAATTGTTCTGCACGCACTCCACAAATTGAATTAACCTCATCATCTATACATTACATTTCGCGCAAAGTCGATATATATAATCTAATTAGTTCCAAACCCTTCAATAATCACAATTTTAAAAAATCTAAGAAAAGAGTTTAAAATTTTAAAAAATATATAAACTTTGGTTTTCAATAATATTTCAATACAAAAAACTTTGAGTGTTCGAAACAATATAAATTAAATTAAATTTTGAGCTTCCAACTACGAATTCATTTGTGCTACGTGTAATATTTTAGCAATCCTCAATATAAATACAATATAAATTAAATTAATAAATCGTAAAACACCATACTCTTACTTGAACTGAAACTCCTACTTGGAAGCGCAGCTGCTTATCAAAATGAGAGATCTCATACGTCAAGGAGCCGCACAGCCTATGTTGTTGGCTATCGTGTGATCCTTGCACCTTGAGGTCCTTGACCCTTGACAAATTTAATTCCATTTTATTTATTATTTTAAAAGTATTTATTTTGATATAGTTGAATTAATGCAATCATTATCATAAAAATTAGCTTTATTTGGAAATAATTTCCAACAACAAGGTTAAAAGCGTGACCGTTAGTCCGTTGCCATCCTAGTTTAACTAGACAAAGACAATGAATAAAAAATTGAACGGCGGGGCAGGGGCTCTATGGACACAGCACTGGGCTCAACAACATGGACAAACTGTGGCGTCAACCCTTCACACAGCATTTTATTTTAGGCCCATTATTTGAGTCATATTGTATTGAATTGTTATTAACAGGCCAGGGGTTTCATTGGAAAAAAAAAAAAGACACAGGCCAGGGTTAGAAATCTAAGAAAAAATGGAAAATAAATAAATAATGTTTATCTCAAAGTATTGTTGTCTGCGTCAGGTACTCGTGAATCAGGTGTCAGCTGTTCCCTTTTTTCTGAGTCCCTTTTGCTACTGATGGCACAGAGCACAAAATTCAAATCCGCTGTCACGCGACACGCTGTGTAGCACGGTATGCTGACTGTCTGATCAAGATCAATGGACAAGGGAGCTCCGTGCATGTAATCTAGATTAACAGGCCCGTAAAAAATTAACCGTCCGATCAAGATCAGACGGCTTGTACGTACGCTACACCATTTGTCGCGCAACAGTAAATCCGGATTGCAGAGCACAGACCCACAGTACTTTTACCTTTACCTGAGTGGCTTGGTTTGTTTGGATGATATGAAATTAACGGGTCCGTTTGGATCGTGTGAGAATAGAAGGAATAGTTTCTTTCTGGACGTAAATTTATTATAAACAATCCAAACTCTTCATAAAGTTACCCACTTCCCAATGCTTTCCGCATAGAAATATGTTATTCCTCTTATTCCTAAGCAATCCAAACGGAGCAAGAATAATATTAATTATTCGAGATTAAAATTTTTAATTCTAAATAATCAAGGATAAGATTTTTGTGATTTATAGTATTATTTTTAAGTGATCCAATATCTGGATTAAATTTTTATTTCTTGGATGTTTGGATCATCTTTTTAATCCGGATTAAAAAGTGGTTCCAACTAATTTTTAATCCGGATTAAAAGTGGTTCCAACTATTTTTTAATCCACATTAAGAAGATGATCTAAACACCCTAAGAATGAAAATTTAATCTAGATGTTAGATCACTTAAAAATAACATTCTAGATCACAAAAAGCTTATTCTTGATCGTTTAGAATTAAAAATTTTAATCCCGGATAACTAATCCTAATTTTAATTTTAATTTTAGATGATCCAAACATGGATAGAGTAATTGTTAAATTAAATCCAAATGTTGATTTTCTTCTATAATAATATCATTAACGCAAATATTTCCTCTCTTAATAAATTATAAAACGGATCATTAATGTTTATCTTTTGTTCTTTTCTTAACACATTGCAATCCACTAAAAATTTCAAAATTTAAACATAATGCGATAGTCAAAAAAAAAATGTCAAGCTGTTCTTTTTTGATGGGGTAAACTCTCTTTCCATCTCACTAAATGTGAATTGGAGTTGAGAAAGACTTCTATGCAAGTTTTCAAAGTAAAAATTGTGAAAATATTTTAAAAAGAATAATGGTAAATTTTCGTGGTACATTCAAGTTAAATTTAAATAAATAGCTTTCAAGTTTCAAATCCTAATTCAGCTTTACTGACTATTAAAAAAAATAGGAAAAAACTGTTCCCTTTGACACTTGATTACCGTTACCACTTTTCTTTTATTTCCTTGAGTACCTGCGCCTTGGTCCCAGCGCTGCCAAACCTGGACGTCCGTAACACCGCACTCAGGTTAATTTTGCCTTACACGAGTCACGAGTCAAAATTAAAATCTCTCTCCTACCAATGCGACCGTGCTATAACTCCCTTTTTCATTTCTCATACTTTCTGTTACAGAATCCCTATTACTTATCCTGTAGCGCTACAATAATCATAGAGTTACACTTGGCAGTGAATTGTAACAGGACTACAATGACGGAATCGGCCACATAAAATCAATAAGACCTTTTACTCCGACCAAATTGTTCAAACTTCAAATAATTTTGAATCCCTCTCTCTCTCCTCTCTCTCTCCACTCCTCACTGTTCGGGATTCCAATATAACCCGCCAATGGCTTTGACCTCTGTTGAATCGTCTCCTTTGTCTCTTCCTTCTCTCTCCTAATTCCAATCATGGGCTGCGTCTCTTCCACCTTCCTCGACGAAGAAGATCAACCTCGCATTGTCAGACCTGGTGCTGCTCTAAGCCACCACATCGTCTCTCTCACCTCTTCTACCTATGGCATCTTGACCTCTCTTGATCAAACCCAATCTTCTCCGTCAAGTGCGCCACCTCCACCACCTCCGCCTCCGCCTCCACCACCTCCTCCACTGCCTCCGAGGTCCCACTCTATAGTCCCAAAGCCCTCCGCGGAGGTGATCAACTCATGGGAACTCATGGCGGGTCTCGACCCGAATACACCTAACAAAACCCTGACCAACAGCCTGATCGTTACCAGTCCGGGTGCAAAGGAGAGCAAGGCGCAAAGATTGATCCTTTTCAACTCGCCGGCTGACTCTCGTAAAAGGCCCAATGTGTTGCGGCCAATCAATGGAGAGAAAAGGGGCACGCCTACAAGGTGTTTGATGGAATGCTTCGAGAGAAGGTGCCCTCCAGGTGGTGCTCAAGCAGCAATACTCTACACGACGACTCTCCGTGGGATCAGAAAGACTTTTGAGGAGTGTAATGCAGTGCATGCGGCTCTTGATGGGCTAGGATTTTGGATTCGAGAGCGTGACGTGTCTATGGATCTTGAGTTAGTTTCTGATTTCTTGATTTCCTTATGGTCTTATGAATGTCATAAATAAGGTACCGCGAACTGTGTGGTTTATCAAAATTTCATACAAGGCTTGTTTTCCTTATGGTTTTGATTTCTTGATTCATGCTGACAATAAAAATCCATGGTGCCCAACATTCTTGGGTTCAATTGTAAATAGCATGCTCATATCACACCCTTCATGAACTGGTCATCATAACCATGCCTCAAAGTAGCTCAACAAATTTGCTTAAATTATAGGTAGGTGTCTAATGGAAGCACTCTTAGTACAACAATCAAGCAGAATAAATTTTGATCCATTATTCTAAAATTCAGGGTTTATATCTATATTGAAAATTAGAGTACTGTATTGCAAAATAGAATACAGTAATTTTGTGCATTTTATAAAGGAAAACCATGAGAATGTTAACTAAGTTTGCACAAACTGTGCTAACAGATTCAAGGAAGAGCTCAGGGAGCTGATGAAAGGCATCACTGAGGGCCCCACAGTTCCAAGGCTCTTCATCAAGGGACGCCACATAGGTGGGGCTAAAATTGTGCTTCAATTACATGAAGAAGGCAAGCTTGCTGGGCTATTAGAGGGGTTGCCTAAAGCTCAATTCAACGGTTGCATGTGTGATGGTTGTGGTGGGATGCGGTTTTTACCGTGCTTCCAGTGTAATGGGAGTAGAAAAATTGTGGTGCCATTGTCTGGAGAGTATAAAAAGGGAGCCGTTAAAGGGAAGATACTGAGATGTATGGATTGTAATGAGAATGGACTGGTACTATGCCCGATTTGTTCATGAAATGGATAAATTGGTGAAACATGGTTTGAAATCATGCTAGTTATGCATATTTGATGTAGGTAAATTTTGGAAAAGTTTTTTGATGGGCTTTAGTTTTGTAATATTCTGCTGTGAAATTTTGCTCTCTGCACTGGTGCTTTTGTCTTTTGTAAGCGAGGGACAAGTGAAGCTTGCTGAGGTCTAATGAAAATCCAATAGCAAATTGGAAATGAAGTTTAGTTTTGGACTACTGTTGAGATAAATAGTGTTAGTACTTACAGTTTAGATAAGCTGACTACTGTTTGTTGCTTTTTCTCAAGGTCTCCAATTGAATAAACAAAATCATCAGAAGCTGAAAAATGTAGGTTTGGATATTACATCAAAAAATACTCCATTTCCAGGGGCCTTTTCTACAGTACATTTGCTGATATCACGGTGACGTCATCAATCAAGGGAAACGATCTGAATTGTCGGATCAAAATTGTCGATATGTCCGTCGTCTGCTTCGATCTTTCCGTCGCTACTATCTCTTCATTAGACATTTAGACGACCGCTTTTCTTCTTTTTATTCCGCCTCTTTGAGCTCTCTGTATTTCTCCCATTTTCCACGGCAAACACAGGGAAAATAAAAGGGATAGCCTCAACTGAGCTAAACAAACAGAAAAAGGGAGAGCGGAAAGAACTAGGCGATTGGAAGAGAGAGAAGCGATCAGCCAAACCTCCGTTGAAATCTCCACTAGCCATCGGCAGCCTCAGCGCACCACAATAAGGAGACCCGATCGAGACGGCTTCTTGCTTCCTCTCTTTCGGTGGGCTATACTCTTCAAAGCGCGGCTATACGGCGTCACCACACTGAATCAATTTTTTCTCCTTTTTGTTCATTTGTGTTTTTTCTGTCACACTTATTTGGCCTGATTTTGTCTCTTCTTGCTTCTTCTGTAGCTTGCACGGTTGCGAATTTTGGATCTAGGGGTTTTATCTGGGCTTGCCGCTGTTCAGGTATGTTGTGCTTCTTTTTTTGTTACCTTTATGTTTCTCTATTGCTCTTTATGCTGTTCACTGGTAAAAAATGCTGGCAAGTGAGGAAAAAAAAACATACGACCAAATTATGTGTATCGGTGTATATGATATAATATAGGTTCCATTGTTTGTCATTGGAGAGATTGTTGGGTTTAGTGGCTTTATTTTGGCTGTGGGAGGGAGGGGGTTTCATTTTCATTTCTGTTTCAATGTTTTTGTGATGCATATCGCCTTTTTAATCTCTTTTGTGGTTTGTGCCTTTTCTTCTTCTTTTTGCGCCTCATTTTGTATCCGGTTTATTAATCTGTGATTCTTCTGGTTGTGTCTGGAATGTTCATTATTTTGCCTATATTGTGTTTGGTATAGCAACGAATTGGTGTATCGCTATATGATTTGGGTTCAATTTGGCAATGCCTCTCAGATTTTTTTAGGTGCATTGTGTCTAAAATGATGGTGCAGTGGGTGAAGTGTTGCATAATTCTGGCCAAATTGAGGATGGCTCTCAAATTATTAGTTAATGCAGCACCTGTTCTTTATTTTTTAGAGTCTTTGCTGGCAGCATATTTTAGGGTCTTTGCATGTGTTGCTTCAGCTTATTTTCAGGATTTCAGGTCAATTTGACATACAGGCTAGAATGTTGTCAATTGATTTTGTACGAAGTAACTTGCAAGTTGTTCAATTTTTAGATGTGTTGTAAAGCCTCTAAGAAATTTTGTTTGTTATTTCAATTTAGTCGAGTAGTTAAGCATTATGATATAAGTTTTTCTATTATCGGTGTTTTAAACACACTGTTACTTTATTGGAGACCTTAGGTGTTTTTGACAGTTGGTCGTTGTTTGTGTAAGCTGTCGTGCTATGGTGCCTCAATAACCACATCTACTCCTAAAAGAGTCAAATATTTCTCTCCTAATTTTTGTGATATCCATTCATATCCGTTAGCATTTTCATGTCAAAATGCTGCAATTCACCTTGGTTTTGAAGGCTGAAAGTAATGCTTTTATTTCCTTACTGATTTACTTTGCTTAAATATATCTATCTTAATTTCAGTTGCGTCATTAAGGATATTGGTCTTCCTTTTTCTCAGAACATACTGACAAAATAAATTTGTGTTAACAGTTGTTTGGTTTATCTATTGCAAAAATAACTAGGCTATTGGAAGCAGGTACATAGCCGCAAAACTATAAGAGAAGGGCTACAGTGATGTTCACAAGATGTTCATTCTGATAAAGGAGGTAATATCGCCACAAAAAATTCAAGGCCTCAAGTGCATTTTTTCTCTTTCTTAATTTATTTGTTATAGATAATCTGTTGTGCTATCGCTATTAAAACATATCGTGCACGAGCTTTGGTTGGTTTGAAAAAAGATGTGGTTTCAACAAAGAGGATATTAATATGTCAGTACCAGCCCTATACTAAGCTTCTTGTATCAAAGAGGTAGACATTTATAATTTATAAATTTAACTCCACATGAGAAATAAAATTTTCTATTGTGTGTTGTTGTCTATCAATAGAACCTCCAAAAAAATTTGAAGAAGAACAAATTCGTGCAATGCGAAAAAATCAATGTGGAAATACTGGCAGTCACTGTTGTTGTGTTCGTATCATAATTTTTCAGCTTTTCAAGGTAACTTTACTTGCTTAACCACTGCTTTATCATGCTATATTAATAAGGTGTAACCTGAAAACATGAATAGGAATAAATAATTTAATGTATTACAAATGATGACCTATGAAGTTATCATTTGTAGTTCAGTCACTTAGTGTACCTGGTCATTTTTTCGGTTCACGCTGCTATGAATTGTTGCATTTCAATGTCTATACTAGGAATTTATGCTGTATATCAGTCATCTCTCATCATCTCAGATCTCACATTTGTATTCCTTTTTGGGTTGATTTCTTTTTTTCTTCTTCTTTCTCCTTCACAGCCTGCACACTTCAAACTTTGGAGGATTTTGAGGCTGCTACGAGTGCATTCTAGAAACATTTTGCTTCTATTCTGCATTTCTGTTGGATATTTTGGCGTCTCTCACCAGGTCATTTGTCTTTCTGTTATCTATTTCTGTTGCAGAGTCAATTGTGAGATTAAAGAACAATAAGCCTTCATTTTGCTCAATTACTTCTTGGAGGTTCCAACTTTAACGTTTGACCATGCAATAAATTTTCTCATCATTTTTCTATTTTTCTATATGACATTTGATTTTCTCCATATTGAGGGATCTGGATATCAAGTGACTAGCAAATGAACATCATTGCAAAATGTTAAGGGAAGTCAAACAGATTTAATTGAGCTTTGATTATTGGATTCAATTTAATTGAGGATTAATGGAAGTGGTGCAGATTTTAAAAAAGTGCCCAGGATTGTCAATTGCTATTATCCATTCCTAATAATTACTAATATGAAACTTTGATTATTGGATTCAATTTAATTGAGGATTAATGGAAGTGCAGATTTTAAAAAAGTGCCCAGGATTGTCAATTGCTATTATCCATACCTAATAATTACTAATATGAAATTTTGCTCATTCATTTTATGTTACATATACTTTGTAAGACTATGCTACTATTATTATGCGACTATATCAACGATGGTTATACAAATTAGATTTGCTTACAATTAGGTTTGTTGCAATATAAGTTTACATGACTATAACAGTGTAGCAATTATTTGAATTTCAGGTCTTTTATTTCCATGTTGTTTGGATTCTGACAATGATAAAAGAATGGAGTATTCTCATAAGTGCCTGGAACTTTCTGCACCTAATTCAATATTGTAATGCTGCTGATTTCTTCTAAGCCCCAAAGTAGTCAGAAATGTAACAAGGTTATGTTCGAAAAAGAAATAGATATGGCACAGTTTAGGCAGTTCGGCGTGTAATTAGTGCCGATCTTAATGTTGATGGGATGAACAAATTTAATCCAGTCTTTTTTATTTAATTGTATTTTTTTCATTTTCTTTGCGTTTGTTTAAGTGAGTTGAGCAAAACATTTTTTTGGTTGTGGGTATAAAGATGTTAACTGGCATTGTAATATCCAATAACAAGAATGATTTTATGAACGTTCTTAAAAAAAATAGTGATATATTTTCTTTATTTTCTATTTTCTATTTTTTTTTCAAAAATATTATTAAAAAAATTAATCGCGCGAAGCGCGATAGTGTAGCTAGTTATCATTAATTCTTGGTAACTCTTCTTAGAAACCAGGTATCTTTATGGGTGCATTGTGTAAATGTGATCTGCTTGGTACAATTAATTAGATATTCCAAATCTATGGAATTTGGCTATTGTGTCAGTACCAGCACAATAATAATAGTGTTTTCTGTGAATTCATGTCATAGTTTTGTTGCTATTTACATTATTGCACGTAATTGTCGACCATCCATTATGTATTCTACACAAATCTCAAAAAAAAAAAAAACCTTCTTAAAAATTGTATCATTTGTTCCGATTCAAGTAGAATCAAACGGTTCATATTGGATGTCATAGAAATCTAACATAGTATCTATGGTAGCAGATACTGACAAGATACAGACTCTTGTTCTGTTGCTGTCGTATGTGGTAACAGGAACCTTCTGCTGTTTGACTCAGAGCTCAGACTCATAAAATGACCAAAAAGTAAAAACAGTTCAATAGTTATATGTGAGCTGCTTTTACTCTCTTGAAGCAAAATGACCAATAACCTTCTGTCGTTTGACTCTGAGCCAGACTCACCAAACTCAGTTAAATAGTAAAAATGGGAGATACATTTACACAGAGAAATTATCTCAAAATGGCTCGTGTCATTGTTAGGTTTCTGGTTTCTGGTAGAAATATGGGATGAAGTAGGACAATTTTGGGCTTATCATATGGAAGGAAGGAAGATGGTATTGACTATTGAGAGCTGAAATTTCAAACATCGAGCGTCTTAATCTTAACTCTTCATATCTACGTAAATGAATGAAGAAAATTGATTAACTGCAGAATTTTTTAATTTGGATATACGGATAAGTCGTCCAAATTATTTTACAGTGAATCTGCATACGACTAAATCAAAGGAAATTAAAAATGCTGCTTATATTTATCTGCTATATGAGTTGATGCTTTTCTGTAGTTGGGACACCGGCCAATATCTCAAGTAGGACTGAAAACGGTAGCCGTTTTAACCGTTCTTTCGTTTCGTTTCGTCCGGAACTGAACGATAACGAATAAAGATTTCAGTTTCGTTTAAGGAACGGAACAATCAACGCAAATAGAAATATTGTTTAGTCTCAGAACGGAACGATTAGTGATACTGGTACATTTCGTGGTCGTTTATTTTGCGCATTTCGTCTAAAATTTTTTTTATGGTTTTATTATTAGATTGCAGAGGACCTTAGCAGGGAGATCGAGGGAGAAATGAGTAAAATTAGATTTCTGCAGCGTCGCTCCGTCATTTCTCCGTTGAACACAGTCACATCTATCTCTCTCGCCTCTGCACTACCGAGTACAATGGTCGTCGAGAGCAAGAGGTGATTATAGTGCCTTCTCCCCCTTTTCCGCGTGACCTAACTTGTCATTTCTCTATCTCTGTTTCATACAAAATGCAGAATAATTTATTTTCTTAAATCTTAATCAAATGCAAAACAGTTAGTTAGTCAAAGACGATTATAACCGTTTTGATCGTTCCCATTAACGGAACAATCAACGCAACATGTATTAAACGGATGCAACAATCAACGCAATAAGTATAAAAATTTCGTGCATCAATGCAACGGTTAACGAAAATGACCACTTTCGTGGTCGTTTTCCACGTTATGCACCCCTAATCTCAAGTTGCCGTTATCTGGATCAACAGACCTGTATTAGCAGTTAGTAAGAAAATGAGCACCCTTAAAACAGCTTTATTCTCTTCGTTTTGTTGTTATGAACCATATTCCTTGTCTTAACTCTTATAATTTTCTATAACTACTTCGAACTGAATCATAATTGCTTAAATTGGACTAGGCACCTTAGTTTTAGTTTCAATTCTTAATCAACCCCTCCACTTCCTCAACTCAAGGATTTAATATGTGAGGCCTCCTTAATAGACTTCATGCTTATATATTGTAAATTCTTAGTAACAAATTTTAGACATATAAAATAAATAAAGTCGTTAATTTATACTAGAAATCACGCCCATCCAATGTGTGGCACATCATTATCGATATTTTCTAATTTAATTTATTATTTTTTCTGAGAAATATCAAATATCTAAAAAAATATTTAACAAAAATAGAGATTTGTATTTGAATATGGTACAATTGTAATGATTTTTTTTATTTCTTTTTTTCCCTCATTTGATAAATATTTTTGCATAATTTATTTCCTTATTTTTAAAAAATGATTGCACATTTAAAATTTTCCATTTGAAATTAAAGACTTAGACTCTCATTTGGAGTTAAATCTAAACCACAGATTTAATCAAGATAAAAAAAAATCAATAATGCAGATTGCATATAAGCAGTTGGATACACGTTTCAGTTGGAATTTTAACATCCTTGGATTGATGCTTTTATAAGCAGGGATTATTTTTCCACATACACATAACTCTTATGATACTTTTAACTTTTTTTTTAAATAAAATATAATAATATAAAAATTAATATCCAGAAACTATCCACTTGAAGTCGGTGTATTTTTGTGAGCCCTTGACTCTCATTGAAACAAGATCAAAACATCCTAATTGTAGAAAAAATGATGATCGACATCTAATTCTAATTAATCAAAAACATGACATATCCTCGTACAAAACCATTAAAAATATATATGTTCGTTTCAACTTTTCAACTCATCTCTGTTGACAGCCTCTGTCAATTTACTATAAAAAAAAAACAAACTTTTTAAGTTATCAGACATCATTTTTTTTCATTTTTGAGTCGTACCAGTCGATATGTGGCCTCATTAACATATTTATTATTTATTTATTTTATTTCGAAGACTGCCTCATTAGCTCGGTCTGTTTTTTATCTTAAGTCAGTTAACAAAAGAAAATATTAGAAAATAAAATGTGTATTTGTTTCTCTGAGCCACGTTAGCAACTCCATGGAAAACAAGTATAAAATCCAACCTCAATTACTTTTATGCAGATTCACATGTTAATTAATGTTATTTGTCAGCTTGCAATCTATCATTTTGTTGACTTTTCTAAGATATACTCTCTAGCGAACAGCGAATTCTGCGCAGTGCTAAAAACAAAACAAATAAAATACATGTTACAAATAAAAAAAAAAGGAAATGGGACAAAAGCCCGTACTCTAAAATTTCTTATCAATATTTCTGCAGTACAAAACGAATGGATTATTCCCACTTATTTCTTTTTCCTATATTAGCAAAAGATACCTAATACGTGGACAAATAAAGAACAATAATACTATTAGAGCACTTGCATTAGTTTCTGATGTACTCTTAAAGTGCTCTTCAACATAGGCTAAAAAATTTTTAGTAGTAAAAAATTCACTTGCAGCATTCTTTTCAGAAATACCTCCTGAATCACCAAAGAAATGGTGCTCTCATAATCATGAGAGATATACGATTAGAACGCTCTCATTTTGCATAAGCAGTTTTAACATCATCTACAGCATCATCTTTTGGTTTTTCAGCTTTATCCATACGTAATGCTTGGTCCATTTCAAGAACACCAAGACATATCTCAATTTGCTCTTTCCAAGTTGAAAAATTAGTACCATTCAATAATGTTATTCTAGACATTTATAATTTATTAAATATCAAGCATAATCGTAATATAATAGACATAATGTAAACTATAGTTCATTTTAATAAAATGATAGTCACAATTAAAGTTTTGCACCCTTTTAATAAAATATAGTTCCTTTTATTTGTTAATTATTAATTATTATTATTAATCATAAAAAAGTAAAGGGATCGGTGTATAACTTATGCAACTTCTTTAGGTGTAATAAATTATGCACCCTTAAGGCTTCTTCTGTAAGAGGCGTTTCGTGACTTAAAGATACATAACTAACTTAAATTATGCATCCTATAAATCACAAACAAACTGCTTCTATAGTTGTTAAATTGTGATAACCAAGACCAGTGCATAACGCGTAAAGAAAATTGGAAAGAAAATATTAGTGATGAGACCTGATGCAATTTTGAATTATAGTCTTTCATCCTTACTGACTATATGCCGCATATTGAAATTTCTGAAAATAAAGGCAAAGATAGAATTTGTATTAAGAAAATATATTTCATAGTTGTATCCAATCCAGATTTACAGATTAAAGTTCTTCCCTAATTTCGTACGCACATGAAAGAAAAAGAAAGTAACAATTTCCATCTTCATCGTGCACACAGAATTAATTAAGTATAGAAAATTACATAAACAAAAATACAAAAATAATTCTTAGATTTCAGGAAAAATATAGTAAAATATAAATATTTTATTTTATACTAAATTACGTACAGCTCTGATATCAAATGATGATAGTAAAAATATTAATGATTATAATATTTACTAATTAATAATCCAAGAATATGTATTTCATATAAAATAGTAAATCAGAATTTGGAACTTACAATTCTGGAGAGAAGACATGACGTTATGCGGAAAAATTCAGATCTTCTTCAATTTCTCATTAGCCAAAATGTTGGTAATTAATGGTGTTTTTCACTCTTTTCTGTCTATTTTTCTGAATTACGAATTTTAAGCCATACTAAATGACCGAAAAAAAAATTTAAATAGGCTAAGGTAATTAAAGTGATAAAAAATTCAATGAAAGGGTTGAATGTGCATGTAATCTTCCGCACCAATCATTGTCGTTTTAAATGGCTTTGAATCGAGTAGATCTCTACGAGTAATTAAAATTTTATTTCTTCAAACGGTAGGATAACAAAGAGTATAAATAGGCATTGGATTTTGATGAAAAATCCAATAACCCTTTAAGTAATATTCATAATGAACTTGGTTTATATTTAATAATTTAGACCACATTAATTATAACAAGACATACTCATGACAAGTTAGCTCGTGACTCGTGAGCCAACTCGACTCGAGTTATAGCCAAGTCGAGTTTGAATTGGCCACAACTCGGCTCGTATACACAGTAACACAGCCCTACTCATTAGAGTCTATAATTAGACACCCCTTCTCCATGGGTGCGTTTGGATGAGAGAAGAAGAAGAGGAAAAAGGAAGATGGGAAGAAAAAAAATTATAAACAATCCAAACTCTTCACAAAGTTACACACTTTCCAATACTTCTTCCCACTTCTTCCCTTCTTCCCTTCTTTTTTATAACTAGGCTAGAACTAGACTGATATTTTTCTTTGAACCTAGTAAATTTTAAGTGGAATCAATAAATTTTTTACATATCTTTCTCGGTTGTGATTAAATAGAGTGCATAAGACCCAGTATAACAATGGCATTTCATTTTATCCGGTTCTATGATTTTCAAACACGCCCTATGTACATGAAATAATACACGGTATAATAATTTGTAGGTGCAAGAGAGATTGCTTGAAACTTGAAAGATACATTGGATTATGGCAAGAACAGCTGGAAAGTGGGGCCATCATTAAATGGCATGCCAAATCCCCACAAGTCTCCCCTTTTGTCTTCCCTTCATTATTGATTATCAGTTTAGCTTTTCAAGAATAACTCTTCTATATTACAGAAACTTTGGCATTTTCGTATCATGTTTCGTTACAAAGTCATGAGCTAATGTAGCACGGGACAATGCCCTATTTTTTTAATCTAAGAATACAAGTATATCACATGTATTATAATATATGTTTTATTATTGATCTTTCATGATTATTATGAATTCTAAAAGGTTCAGCATATGCTATTTTTTTTCCTTCTAATTGTTGTTCGGAGCCGATCACATTGTCACTTATTACAAAATACTATACCTGTGAACAACGAAGGCTAACAAAATTTGTTTACAAATAGTGTAGAAAAATCTTTGCCGTTCAACTAGTAACTCGCCATGAAATTCGAACAAGGAAGATTTTTTTTTTTCAGCAAAAGAAACAAGGCAGATTTTGGGACTGAAGAACTGGGTGAACTAAGGCTCATGTAGGATTTCCTGTGACTTACCATATAAAATATTAATGTGGCGGATCGATAAAGCAATGCTTGGCATTATGAATCTGATGGATTTTATATGTCGATTCGTAAACAATCAATATGTGTCGGGTAGAACCTATAGTTGTTGATTTGTTGAGGTTTAATACATCGATAATTTATATAAAAATATTTGTAAATAAATATAAATGTATATTTGACTGAAAAAAAAGTGTGAAGTGCGAGAGACTTTCTAGTTATAAAAAATTTGAATAGCCCAAAACTCACTTTTTGAATGTTTTTTCAAAATAAAAAATTCAAATTTCGAATCTTAACCGTTGATCTTATTCGATATAACGGACGATGCATTTTCATATAAGTTTTATAAATTTTGAAATTTATTTTATACTTGATCAAGAGATTAAATATCGAACAAATCTAGTTAAATATGATAGTTTAATTCTCATTTGTTCATATTTTAGTCTCTTGATCAAGAATCAAATAAATTTTAAAATTTATAAAATTTATATGAAAATGCATCGCTCAGTATATTGAATAAAATCAACAGTTTGGATTCGAAGTTGAATTTTATATTTTGAAAAAAAAAAACCAAAAAGTGAGTTTTGAGATATTTTGGGGCATTCAAATTGTGGGCACTAAAACCCTCCTCATTAATTATTATTCTGTCGTGGATAAGTTTTCAAGACTCATTTGAGATCTACATAGTGATAATCATAGTCATATATTATTTTAAATTAATCCATGGCAGAAATTTTCTACCAATAGTGAATAACATTATTAGATGAGCCTGATTTGTAACATGGGCTTGGTAAGTGGTTAACTTACTGTTTTACCAATAATTTTGTAACTTTTGTTACTGATCGGCCCTTGTCACGCCAAGCAAGTCCATCAGGAAGAACTGCCTCAACAGTCAACAGACAACAATCATAGACTCATATGTGGGGGAGACTGAGACATGGGGGTTGGGGACTTGGGGGCTGGCTGGCAGGCTGGGGAAGAGGATGGGATGGTGGTATTGGTCAGAGGCGCAAAAAGTATGGGGAAATGGCGCCAGCTGTACGGATGGATCCACTACCAAAAGTGAGCGAAAGACAGGTGTGTACAATTATTGATTACGGGTGAAGACTGCAGAGTGACTGTGAGTGTATGAGTGTGAACCTGTAAAGTGATCAAGTTTATTAGGTTGGGCTGGGTAATTGGGTCGGAAGGTGGCACATGGGGAGCTGCTTTGGGCAACAGACGTTTTTCTTAGACCAACATATTTTCATTTGAAATGACTGATTTGCCCTTCAGTATTTCTCTTAACAACTTTGATCTCACCACTAATTTTCAACCCCTCAACGATCTTTCATCTCGCGACTCCAATTCCTCTCCTCCTTGTCTTAATCAGATCTTTTTCTTTCTTGTCTTTAATTTCTATTGCAATATACGGTCAACGATTTTGTTATTCGTACTTAAAACCAAATAGTTTCGGGGGTAAATTTTCTATTTTTCTTTACTTCCGTTCTATTTTACAAAACTTCATGTTTTTATAATGAAACATGTGATCTCGAAAGATCACTATTTTCAAAAATAAATAATTGCCATATATAGTGAAATTGTAGATTGATATTTTGCAATTCATTCCTATTTTTTTTTTTTTGCAATTCAATCCTACTTCTTTCTTTTTTAGTTTATGGCTTCAAGCATATCAATAGTTAACAACGAATAAAAAATATTTTTCATTTGCACAGGGATAGTTTGATCATTTGAAAGAAAATAATGTTGCTCCAAGTTAAATTCCCATGGCCCAAATCACTTCCCTGGCACATGCAGTCTTTTGCGGAATGGCAGTAGCTAGTCTGGTCCACTTCCTTTTTCTGCACACAGCACACTCCTTTTTTGCATGGTTTTGAATGCATCCTTGCATTGTTGCCTTGTTGGCATATGCTTTTCTCTTATTGAAAGGAAATATATTCTTTTCTTAGGATAATAAAGCTTTTTTTTTCCCCCTTTTAAACAGGCTGTTCATATGTGACATCGGCTTCTTTCAATAAACATATAGGGGGCGTTTGTTTGTGTAGTAAGGAGTTGCATAATTTAAGGATGCCTAAGTGTTTATGTAGTGTTATGTAAAATGTTTGGTTGTGTAGTAAGGATGACTAACTTAATGCATGCATATATTCATTTCAAAAGACTAAAATGCCCTTAAATTTGAATTAGTATTATGTATTATATTTTGTGACCTAATTATTGTTAATTATTAATTATTATAAAAATTAATTATTAATGATGATAATAAATCATTTTTACTATTTTGAAATATTAATAATTACTTTTAATTAAATATTATAAATATTATTATTTATTTTATAATAAAAATTATTATTGATTAATTATCTTTAATTAATTATTATTAATAATTAATATTACTTGTTAAATATTATTAATTATAATAATTAATCTTTGTTATTAATTATGATTTTTTAATAATTATTGTTACTTATTAAGTATTATTATTTATTTATTAATACTAATTAATTTTTAATTATTATAAAAATTAATTATTAATGATAAGAAGAAATCATTTTATTATTATGAAATATTATTAATTATTTTTAATTAAATATTATAAATGTTATTAATTATTTAATAATAAATCAATATTGTTTATTAATTATTATTATTACTTGTTATATATTATTATTTATTAATTATAATAATTAATATTTATTACTAATTATGATTTTTTAATAGTTATTGTTACTTATTAAATATTATTATTTATTAATTATTATTAATTATTATTGATTATTAAATATAATTATTAATTATTTTTAAGGGGTATTGTTGGAAAAAAAATTAAAGGGGACTAGTGCATAGCTTATGCAACCTATTTAGATTGCATAACTTATGTATCCTTAAGGCATCTTATGTAAGAGGTGTTTGGTGACTTAAGGATACATAACTTAAGTTATGCATCCTTTAAGTCACAAACAAACGCCCCCATAGAAAATTGATGTCTTGGCATGGGCGCATGGCAATTCATGTCTCTTTTATTAATACAGGGTGTTGACATTTCCTTTTCTTTTATCGAATGAAGTAGATTCCATTTTAGGTTATATAAATATTTGTAAATTAAATTTCGTAATTGATAATTTCTATTTCAAAGGTAGAAGGGGTCCGTTCTTCGTATAACAGTTTCGTCATCTAAATCCAATTTGATTGTAGTTCCAAATATTTATAAAATTCTTAACTATAAGTAAGTTTGTCTGCATTAATTTCATTATGTATAAGTTCATTAACAAATAACAATAACTAGATTCTAAAGTTGCGTTCTCGCCGCGACATACATTGTTGAACATTTATTTTTAGATTTTGTCTATTGTTTATGAAAACTATTTATTAGATTTTGTATTGTGACTAATTTTATATTTGATAAATTGTTGAACATTTGTTTCTAGATTTTGTCTATTGTTTATTTTTCTTTATTACTAGCATATACATCCACTCAATGTGTGTGGGCAAAACAATATTTAAATAAATATAATGGTTACAAAAAGTTGGCACCATGCTGGAAAGTTTGGGAGCAGTATTACGAATTCCAAAATTGAATTCTTGAAAATATTGTTATAATAGTATTTATGTTTACTAGAATGATGAACTTGTAGAAGAAGACCTCAGTTAGTTAATCTATAATATCTGAAAGAGTGAGACATCTTGGGCCGTTTGGATCGTTTAGGAATTTGGAGAATTTGGAGAATTTCTTATTTCTAGGCATAAATTTATTGGGAAGTGTGTAAATTTGTGAAGAGTTTGAATTATTTATAATAAATTTATGATAGGAAGATGAAATTTTCCAAATTCCCTAATGAATCCAAACAGCCCCTTGTTTTTTGTAAGCAAACCCTCGATACATTGAAATTGATAAATTGATGCTAACTAGTGTATTAAATTGTATGACAAGTTTACTTCAAATTGCTTAGGAAGAACTCGAGCAAAACGAAGATTACAATATACAAGAAGAGAGAATTATTTATTATTTTTAAAAAAATAAGATCATGTATTTATTGATGAATAAATCGATGAAATAGAATTTATTCTTCTTTCGGATTCAATAGGAATTGAACCCGTTAACCTCTATGATAAAGAGAGAATTATTGAAAACTTTGAATTTATTCATTATTAGCTTTATTATTCTTTTAGGGGTGTTTGGCAGCACCACAGATTAATTAGTGAGATCAAGCGTTAAAATTAGTGCTTTTAGACAACTATAGGTTAACAAATTAATTTATTAATCTAGATGTTAGACTGATCTCATGCATATCAAACGCATAGAGAATAATTGATTAGAGGAGGAAAAATCTTCTAGGTGGGAATCAAGCAGCTGACGCAAGCCTAAAATATTAGTATGTTTTCTTCAAACTGATATATTTTGATGTCCTCTTTCAGAGTATTCTTCGTTTTCTCACAATTGGCATACCTAAGTCGATAAAAAAAAAAAATCCTTGCTCAAGTTATTAAAAAACATTAATAAAGCATTTTTATTTGAATTTTTGGCTGCTAGTTACTATATTCATTGCTAATTAAGGGAAAAAAATGTGATATATAGGTTATAAAATACTTGTCGAAATTTGCTTCATGTTTTAATAAGGCATATATAGTCCTCATAAATTGAATAAACTGGTATAAAAAAAAATGTGAATTCATACTCTGTTTACGATCCATATTAGGAAAATAGAATTGAACTGGTATAAAATGATTTATAATTTGTACAATAATATAAATTGTACAATACTTGTCGAATTTTACTTCAAATAGTTTAAAAATCATAATAGACCTACAAATTGGGTATAATAAAGTATAAAATCTTACGTCTTTTATCCCAAACAGGTTGGGGTAGGCTAGAAATGACACCCGACCCTGGTCTTACCACCTGAAGAGAAAAGAGAAATTACTAAACAAGTTGGGGTAGGACCTCTTAAAAAAGAGCTAAGTGCTCTTACCACCTGAGCTACTAGACCACAGGATTGGCATCCTCTACAGCCGGTCTCTACAGCCATCCTCTACAGCCAGCAAATTTTTTTTAATTTTTTAAAATTTTAAAATTCAAATGTTGAATCCAAACCGTTGATCTTGTTCAATTTTACGAGCGATGCGTTTTGATATAAGTTTTATAAAATTTGGAGTTGATTTGATACTAGATCAAGTGGTCAACAAATGAACGAATATGGTTAACTATCACTGATTAATTCTAATACGTTCATAATTTGGTCACTTAATCTAGTATCAAATCAACTCCAAATTTTATAAAACTTATATGAAAACGCATCGCTCGTAAAATTGAACAAGATCAACGGTTTGGATTCAACATTTGAATTTTAAAATTTTTAAAAATTAAAAAAAAATGGCTGGCTGTAGAGGATGGCTGTAGAGACTGGCTGTAGAGGATGCCAGTCCCTAGACCACATGCAGTCCTACAAATTGAGTAAAGTGATTAAAAGATTTGGTAAATGTCTCATCTTGTCCATTATTGTTTTCTATTTTGGTATAAGTTTTTTTTTTTAAGACAAATTGGGGTCAAGCATTTTTGTATAAGTTTTACTAACAGCTTTCTTCAAAACAAAAATTATATTAATGACTTGTTTAGTAGGTGTCGAAATAATCATATTATGGCTCTCTTTCATGGTAAAACAACCACCCCTTGAGCAAGTAAGGCAACTACTTAGTTAAAGAAATGATGTATATTGTTAAAATTTGTAGGGTCGTATATATAAATTTCCATTTTTCTTAGTTTTGTTTGTTATTATACCAGTAGCCCAGTAGGGCTAGGAGTGATTGGATTTTGTCCGACATGTGGTGGCTGTCGGAGGCATAGGAAGCAACATGGCCTATTGCCACCTAACCAACCGCAAAGTTTCCCTTCTGGGAGCAATTCCTTCTCCTCTTATATCATAGAACTCCTCTATCAGATCTAATCAGTTGTAGTAAATTAGCACTTTAAAGTTATGCATTCTAGAGAAATCCAGAAACTAATAAGAAGGGGCTACTAAGGAGACAAGAGAATAGTACACCTCTGCTTGGTGTTTAGTTTTGGTATGGAGAAGAAAAGAGCAAGGGATACCAGTTTGTGTTATGGTGGATCTGTGTATGCTTCAAATTGGAAAAAAGGGGTGTATTCTTTTCCATCAGGTCTTTTCTCAGTTTCCCTCTTTTATTATAAGAAAGAAGCTGTTTTATTACCAAATTTTTCTCAAAACAAAAAACCATAACAAAAAAAAAAAGAGATCATTTATTAGTCTTAACTCTTTAAGTTTTTTCCATGGCAAAGGAGACAAATTAAAGTATGGGGAAACAAACAAGTTTGTTATTTATTTATTATTATTTTTTTGCAGGGAAATAAAATCAAAACGAGAAAATTAAGAAAAAACAAAAAGATAGGGTTATATAAGATTTGAGAACCTGTCCTCATATTACATGTTGTTATAAATAACTTGCTAATAAAAATGCTGTCATTAGGAGTTGAACTTTATTTTAGAAAGAGCAACCTATTCAAAGAGCAGCTTTCTCTTTCCAGCAATTATTGCAAATTTAGCTATCAATTTATTCTTTTCTTTAACGCAATTATAATTAATTTTACTCCACAATAATTAATTAAAATAAACAAACAAGCTTATTGTTCCAGAAGTGTTGCTAGCATTCCTATCTGCAACCAAATTTGTGATAACTTTTTCTAATTTTAAATTTTCGGTTCTGTAGGAGCAAATCGATCAATAGGAACTCAATTTACACATTCACAGTGGTTGGAGTTACAGAAGCAGGCTTTGATCTATAAACATATCAATGCCTCTGTACCAGTACCTCCATACCTACTGTACCCATTTCATTACTCAAATGCCACATATAATGGTATGCTGCCCATGCCTTCCTGCTTATTTTATATCTATTACCCAATTTTATTGGACCTTCCTATTTCTTGTAAGACCAAGTTATGCACATTTGATCTCTAAAGGGTAGCTCTTACATTAACCTAGTAATAAACCAGTGTGGTGATTAGTTTTGGTAGCCAAAAATTGGTGGTCTTTCATGCTGGCTTCTTTTATATGAATATATACCTGAGCAAGTTAGAAATGGTCCACTAAATGAAACTATTTTGAGCCAGTGATAAAATCACCAGTGTCACTGGTTGAAATTCAAAATTAACATAAGACCTGCTTTTATGTGTGCTACTAATCCAAAAAGGTGAAAACAAAGGTTTTGTACACTAGAAAGACAATTAAAAAAAAATTGTTCTCTTCTTGTGCATCTAAAATGAGTACTATTAGCCATATGTGCATGCCAACTAAATATGTCAATTTAATTCAACAATCAACAGCGATAGCTGGAGCTAGAGCATTGGACAATCTCGGATTGTTAGTCAACAGCACTGACCCAGAACCAAGGCGGTGCCGCCGCACTGATGGGAAGAAATGGAGGTGCTCCAAGGATGCGGCACCTGACCAAAAATACTGTGAGCACCACATGAACCGGGGCAAACCACGTTCAAGAAAGCCTGTGGAAGCTCCCGAGATTAACACATTGAAATCAAGCACTGCTGCTCCTGCTACCAATGATGTCTCCATAGCTCCTACAATTGGGAGAAGAAGTGTGGAGAATTCATCTGGGAATTTTACAAGATTCTTTGATTCATATGGATTATTTGGTAATCAGGAGGATAAGCCTTCAAACCAGCTGAAAAATAAAGGAAATCAACCCAGGTATATATTCATTTTGGCAACAATAAAAAATGAGTAAGGTAAAACATGCTAATAAAAAACTCGTTCTTGGGATGGTATTGTTTTATAGTTGGTTGCTCAATTGCTTTTAAGTTTGTTTAGCACCATATGTGAAATTATAGCACTCAAAGCTGGGTTGTTTGGCCCAGTGGTTTCACTCTATTCCGTCAACCAAGTGGTTTTTGGTTCGATTCACGAAGAGAGCATTTATTAAAAAAAAAATTCTTATAACAAAATCATTGGTTTCAAACCAACCTTCAAAAAAAAAAGAAACTATAGCACTCATACTAAAAAAAAATTTGAATATTAAAAATAAACTTTGACGGATAGAAGATCATGAGGCAATGATTGGATGTGGTAGGACGAATGCTTTTTGTCAATAATTATAAATTAATCATGTTTAATGCTTGCCTCGTGGCTGTTAGTTAAAAAAAAGTACCAGTTCTTTTATTGTACCATACTACCATGTACCAATCTGCAGACTATCTTTCCATGACTCAATTAATTGCCCTATTTAACCATGAAATATATGGATTTTGACAGAAGTACTGAAGCTATACCTGATGATGACTCTTGTAGGGAGCAGTACCACAAGTCACTTAATTTAAACTATTCCAATATAAAGGACTACAGCTTTCGCCTTCTTGACTCTGATCCTGGATCAATGAATGAAGAACAAGTGTCCATGCCTGATCAAACCGTTGAAACAAGAGGTTTTATTGATGCATGGTCAGCTGAGAAGGCTGTAACATTGACTTCTAGGAGCAGCCTAGCCTCTCTTGACCTTCCACATTCTGGCCTCAGTCTCTCTATGCCAAATGATCAAATCAACCTTGAAACTGCTGATCCTTTCTTGCCAATGCAGTCACCGGTAATGCAAAAAAATCAACTGCTTATCGATAGTATGCATCACTGTACTAGGAAGACAATAGAAGTTCCAAATCTTAGGATCAAAATAATGTAAAATGTAGAATATACCTGCACAAGGTTCATGCTCCCACTCAAAAGAATCGAAGACTCCCTTCACAATCATGACAGCACTAAAACTTGCCATACGCAGGTCAGCTATCATGCTGGGCCTGAATCAATACAATATCTCATCTTTGTTAGAGGAAGTCAAAATATTTTACTGTAGACAAACACATCAGTTTTTCACTGAATAAAAGGAAGAATAATAAGTAGTGATACAGAATTTGATTCACCCATATGTTATATGTTAGTAGTCAGATGGAAATTTATCCTGATACAATTTGTACCTAATAAATAGTTGTCAGGTCAACCAACTGTAGTCTTTACCCATCCATGTAAAAATCCAAATTCCCAGTTTTTCGGATCAAGTCAGTTAGGTCTGCGAAATTGGTCGGGATGATTGGTTGCTCTTACACCCCTATGTTATGGGACTAAGACTGGAGAGCTCCTTTGGTTACAGGTGACCTGGACTAAGCATGGCTCCTCCCTAGGTGGGCCCCTTGGGGAATTCTTCCAACCTCACCAACAACAAGACATTGACATCATAGAAAAGCCACACTGTTCCCAGATGCTTGCCGATCTGTTTAGCAAGGAATATAATGACAGCAATGGAGAAAGCCCCACAAGGCCGGTTGTCCTGTCTCCAACTGGGGTATTGCAAAAGACATTAATTTCCTATTCTGACAACAGCAACGTCAGTTCGCCTAGTTTTGTTGGGATGGATCCTGCTATTTATCAGCATCAGCATATATTCTCCGACTTCAAATGAATTCATTTCTGTTTGCTTATGAGATTTTTTTAGAATGGTTACGATGTATTTACTAATTAGTTGGATAATGAGATGTAATAGTGGTTTTCTTTGGGAGGTTATCTTACTATATTATGCTTTCTAGTCCTGCAGAAAATTTCATTTTATGGAACAACAGTATTTTATGTATTTTGTATAGTAAGATTTTTGTAATGAAAAGGCATCTTCGAGTTTTATTGTAGCAATTATCTTAATTCTTAACCAGCTCTTGTCACACAAATTTTTAACCCGCATGCTTGCGATAGGCTTGGCGTGCCATCGTAAAAACTCAGCCATAATACAAGAAATGACAAGAGTCTGAATGTCATTTCTAGCCTACCCCAACTTGTTTGGGATAAAAGGCTCCGACTTTTTCTGAGGAGAGGCTAGATCCAACAGAAGGGAGGTAATGAAAAAGTAACAGTAATTTGGTTCAAAAAGGTAAAATTTAACAGAAATTGACTGACACACAAGACACTTCCTTTTGCTGTAACATTCATAATAGTAGAGTACACATTCCTTTGTATAACAATCAAAATGTCAAATAATATAGCTCATCGAATGGCCTGACATTAAGCCATACACACAAACAGATTTAATTGCATGGACTGAAATTGCAGGCAAGTCTGTCTGAGCCAAGCACCCCAGAATTTGCCCGTCGGAATCTTAGAGCTGTCCTCAGGGCCTGGTGGGTTGATCCCAGCAAGGCAGCATTCATATCGCCTATCACTCTTAGTGATGAATAGAAAAACCTGTGCAATATTCAAGTGTAGTAGATGTCAACACAAAAGGATTTTGTTTTCGTACTTAATGATTAAATGACAGCAACAAGAAGAAATTCTGGAAAATGGAATTTTGATGGTATACATGTCTGTCAGCACAAGTCCTACTTTTTTTTTTTTTTTGAAATAAGTGGATTTTAATCCACCATTTCCATTACAGGAGCAAGAATTACAAAATTCAGTTACATTCACAATCAAAGCTACGCACAAGTCCTACTGTTTAACTAGTGGATAAATCTATTCCAGTCTGGTAGAAAAAAGACATCTTAATATTAATTTCTAAAATGTTGTGCTGTCGGTTGTGGATTTGTGGGGCTTGGTGAGAAGTGAGAACTTTAGTGGTGCTTGTACAATATCCATTATACTACCAGAAGACCAGATTGTACTAATGCAGGACTGTGAACAAAACGAAAGTTCTCACTACTGTGTTTTGTACATCTTGGTCTGAAATACCCTATTGTACGATGTATCCACCATTTAATCTACATCATAACCATTCTTAAAAAAATCTCCTAAGCAAACAGACTGGTTTGATTGTTTGAGCATCAGCATAAGTTCATAACCAGTTTGGAAGATGACACATTAGTACTCCACTATTCAGACTGGTTTCAGAACCAGGCAAGTTAATCTTTTCAGTGTAGCTAAAGTGCGGAAAAGGTACTTGACCTGAGACTATTGTATGAGTTCAGAAGGGAAGTAGTAGCTTCTCTTAAAAGAGTGTGGTATGCATCTCCCCGCCCTTGTAGACCATCCCACAAGGTCATGTCGGGTCCATATCTTGCCGCTGCTATTGGCCCGAATGCAAGAGCCACACTTGTGTTTGGTGTCACCACCTTCCAGTAGCACTGGAACTGAGGCATAAGCCATTTCCTTTTGGAAAAAGAAAATAAAAATTATTAAGGAAATCAATAAGTTTGGTATGATTTCTCTTTTGCCTAATACATAGTAGAATATGTGGGCCTAAACCTGTAAGCTCGGCCCATAATGCATTGTCTTTTTTTTTTTTTTTTGAGAGAACTGTATAAGTATAACCAGATTGCCACCAACTGATTAATTGCTTATTCTTTTTCACACTTTTTGAAGTTATATATATCCACAAATGTTGCTCCAAAAAGGATTCAAATGATAGAACGTTGATTCACGGATTGAGGGAGGCAAGTATAAAAAGCGCCGCTTCTGTATTGAGGTGACTCATGATAAGCTCTTAAATGTCACTGTGAGAATGCCAGATCTTTAACTAATATACTGAGTACCGTGTGGACCAATAGGCTCACCTTTTTTGCTGAGGAAAGAGAGAATGTGTACAGTTGTTTCATGGCATGTGGAGTTGGCCGGAAAATTAGCAGGTACATTTGCCATTTTTAAGTTAAACTACAGTTGCTTTATTGTTTCCATCTTAAATTTCGTTCTTTCAGTTACTTTTGATATCCATCCTTAGAGAATGTCATTGTTTTTTTGTCTTTTTAGAATGAACCTTGACTACTAAAAACAAGTACCTAAAATTCAGGTGGTCAGGTTACTCTTCTAACTTCAAAGAAAATATACTTCTCTGTTATTTGTCTGCCTTAGTACAATTACATATCGAAAAGGTAAAGAATATATGGAATTAAAACTATCTACGAAAAATGAAAAATGATTGACTTACTCATGAGGGCAGGCAGCAGCTTGCATTGTAGGAAAAAGTGGGGGCAGCCTAGTGATAGGAGGATATGGAGGTGGTAAAACCGGCGGTAGTCTGACTGGAGCTGGTAAAACCTGTGGAGGTGGAGACATGAGAGGTGGTGGCAAAAGCCTAGGTGGAGATGGAGGTGATAAAACCGGCTGAGGTGGGGATGGGTTTTCGTCTTTGGGACAATAGCTCATTGGTACTCCTGGCTGTGCCAATAATGGCGCAGCTGTGTACATAGCCGAGCCAAAAAATCGGAAGATCAGGGTCAGTTCTTGTGCAGGTCCAAACCCAGACCCGCATTGGCCCGGTGCTTCTACCACGCGTGCAGTGCATCCGGTTAGGTCCACACTACCATCAAACCGCACAGCATAATTCCCAAACCAGTTTGTCGTATCCTCTTCTGGTCCATTGCCGCCGCCACATTCGATCACCACCTTAGCTCCTGTTAATATATGCATCCTTTTATATTCATGCTAGATTAATATGCCAGAGAAAAGGTGAAGGAAATAAAATATAATGTACCATAGAGAGGATAGTCAAAGAAGCTCCTCTGGCCGTCTTTGCATTGGTCACAGAACACCATACCAGTGACCATAGTATCAGCATTAACTCTCAAAACTTCACCCATGAGAAATAAAATAATAGAGACTGGTAGTAGTACAAACATTACTATTGGTCTAGCCATAGCTATTTTGATTTTGGAGAGAGATTGTGTTCTTGCAGTTGAGAATGGATGGTGACTGGTGAGAGGTGAGAATGTTGTGGGTTTTGGGGTTTTGATATAGCTAGAGTAGTAATAAATGAGGCGAAAGTAGTTGGAGAAGAGTAAATTTACCCCTTGGATCTGCACCTAATGTTTGCTAAATTTCTATGAAACGTTTTAATTTATGAGTACTTTCGGAGATGTCTAGAGACTAGAGTAGGTATTTACAATTATATGTACATAACATATAGTAGTTGCCATATTATTTAGAAGCAAAAATCGCTGTTTAGATAATATAACCCCGGTTTTTTATTAAGTTCCCTCCTCTTTTAAATAAGGTTCTTACCCGAATGCATAATATCTTGGTCTTTACTTCAAGCAGACTTTTCATACCAGAAAAGGGAAAAAAAAAGAAAAAAGAAAAAAGAAAAAGAGATATCTATCTTATTCTGACACTGACACAATGCAAATATTACTATTTCATATAAACTGAATTGTGAATTGCAAATAAGTTGTAATATTGGGAGTCGGTTGCAAAGTTCCCCTGATTAATAACCTCTGTTTCTCACCCAACTGCACAAATTTAAGATGTCCATACACTTGTACTTCTTTCGTAACGTTGGAGGTTTCTCCGTGGGAAAGCTATAAAATTCGAGGCCCCAGTTTTGAAAACTCTTCAGAAATTAATTGTTTCTTTTATTATAGATTTATTTTGTATTGAAATTTGACAACACAGTGGGAAATTGGGAATGAACGACAGTCTAAAGCAACTTTGCTCATTCACTTGTGTATTTCTCCACGAGCACAATGGATTAATCTAACAATAGCACTGAAATACATTCTCAGATAAATTGGTATTTTTCTGATTTCACCAACAAAAGGCAGAAAACAACCCAAAACAATAATACTAGAGTCTACATGAAATTAAGGCACGATGCAAAAGGGTACGAAATGTAGAGACATTGTTTCCCCAAAAGAATATATGCAGTAAAATTGCATACCTTCCTGTCTAACATCCCAAATAGTTAAAATTGTTTTATTTTTTATTTTTTTTAATACTGAAATTAACACAATTAATTTCAACAGGAGACGTACTCAGAGTGCCTCAGTGCAAAAGCTGCGAAAGTACCATATACTGGCTCCAAAGAAACCGATCAACAGTTTGTTACTTTGTCTTAAGTAATTTTAGAATTAGAATCTCCAGTAAACAATATAAGAATATTCGTGCTCGTATATTTCCAAGCATGAAAGTATGATTGCTGTTGACCAACGCAACTTCTCAATATAGCCAAATTAAAGAAAGCCTGTCTCTAATTAAATAAAAGGTTTAAATTCATCCCTAAATAATCACTGACATCATATGGGGCCAACAAAAAGAGAAGAACAAAGAAGCAACATAGCACCGACCCTTCTCCATATGATACTTCATAAAAATTAAGTACATCATCACATAGCGTATTAACACTCGCCACCAATCATCAATAATAAAACAGACCTAAGCAACTAATCAGTTAAAGAAATACCAAAAAGAAATTCCCACTCTCCGTACAAAACTCTCTGACAAACAGTTGTCAGAACAAAACCCAGCAAATAAATATTTAACACATATTACCTAACAAAACTTCGAACTCAGGTGACAAAAATAACTAGAAACAATTAACTTAAACATAATAATTTGAATGCCCGACAACCAAGAAATAAGTTCAAATTTGGTTAATTTTCAGCTGCAGCATCCTCCACATTTTCTTCGGAGCTGAAAGAATAGAAACACATAACAATTTAAATTAAATTTTAATTATAAACGAATGACAATTGTAAAGGTTCTTCAACAGTACCCAAAAAAAAAAAAGGGACAATATTTGGAACTGAAAATACCAGAACCAGGTACAGATAAATAGATCAGATGTCTACTCATCATTCCAGTATTAAGTATCAAATATAAACCATGCCAATGAAATAAGATAAAATAATCAAAATGATTTCTTGCAGATAACTAAAGTACTTGTCATGCTGGGATCATATAAAGGCACTGTTAACTAACAGGCATAAAAAATAAGAAATTAACAAACCTCGGTGATTCAGTTGGTTCAACAGGCTTGGCATCCACTGAGTTGACAGGCTTCCTCCAGGCCCCCTCTGTACGGTCATGTGACGCCCCTGTGGTACCATTCCCTGCAGCAGAAGTCTTCTTGCCAAAGCCCGACTTCTCTTCCCGAACTTTCACCGATTCGAGCTTCTCCTCCAATTCTCTCCAATTTTGTCCTTTCTCTGCCAATACTTCTTCACGAGGCCGGGCTGCGCCGAATGGATTCGAACCTGAGCCCTTGCTCTTCACCACAGGCACAGAACCATTCTGGTAAAACAATTCAACCAGAGTTATCATTCATTTTCTTAATTAGATTGAGCTTCTATACACACTTTGATAAGTCATGAATTCAGCTGAAATTTAGTTATACATCCTATTTACACTGATTTTCAATTGTCTTCGATATATAATAACGAATACGGCGAGCAATAAGGGTTCACTTCAATCAAGTGATTATGGGGGAAAAAAAAACCACAAAACAATTTAAACTTTTAAAGGCATTGCCAGTTCAAATTTTGTCTTACATTTGGTGGGAAAGGAGCATGTTATTCTTATTAGACTAAAATTAAATTGATTTCCATAGGATCGAGGACGACCACAAATTAGGTTTTTCTAGATAGAAACTAAATCATCCAGCAAATAAGTACCTATCAAACAGATCAGCAATTAATAAAGATATGGTTGATTAGTGTATCCATTCATAAATTCATCTCAGAATGTATTTTTTTTTCATCCAATTTGACTTATTTCCATCAAAGGACATATTCAGCAAAGCTAAACTCACGTCTATGAAGAAATATATAATACAGAACTTCCAAAACCAAATGCACAGAACAGAACCTTTGATACCTCGCTTTGTGGGGTGATATCACCATTAGATCCATTAGCAACAGGAGGAGATGCAAGAGGCAAGGTACGCGGTTGCAGCACAAGCTTTGGCCTTGCACCAGAACTGGCAACAGTTCCAACCTCCTCTCTCTTCTTACCCCAAGTATCACTCGATGAATCTCTCTCTTTATTAAAACCCCAGTTGCTACTCCCAGATCTGCGCATGTCAGACTGTACCGGGGCAGATTCCCTCTTATTGGATACCCAACTATCTGAATCATCAGCTCTTGTCGGGTTCGAATCGAAGAATCCACCGCCACCGCTACGCCTCTCGGGCGCAACTGATTTCTTAGTCTTTCCCCAATCATCCACCTCATCGGCCCGTGAAGGCCCATTATCTCTCGGACCCGATCCGGTCCGTCGGGGACCGGATTCGTCCCGGTTTCTGTTGGATCCACCCGAGTTATACGACGAATACCCAAAACCGCGTGGTCTCTCCAGTTCCTCAGCCGACCGCTCCCGCGGCCCGGTTGGAAGCGCAAGCATTTCGTCATGAGTAAGGCGGGTCGCAGTAGCGGGTTTTGGGTTACTTGCCCCGGTAGTGAATTCAGCTAAAGAGAGCGTTTGAGGCTTCTTCTTCTTGGGTGCCTTAGTCGCAGCAGCGGTGGCTAGGGTTGGAAAATCCATAACGGATGCGGGTTCGGATTCCTGCGACTCCGCTTCCAGGGCCCATGAACCGGGCTTGGACCAGGCGGAGGCAGAGGCTGATGCTAAAGCCATGGTTGAATCTCGCAAAGTACTTCTCTTTCGCTCTTCTCTCTCTCTCTCTCTCTCGCTCTTGGTTGTCGAAGGAAGGTTTTGAGTCGGGAATGGCAAATTGGTGAATAGGTTATAGGCGGCGCGAGGTATAGAAAGCGTTTTGTAGGCGTCTTGAACCTTATTTCGGATTCTCTATATTTGTTATGTGATTATAAATATGTAACAAGTATTTTTTGGTTGAGGAATGACCCACTTGACGAAAATAGAAAAGTATATATATCTGGCGGAGCCTAGATGCGGTGGGGTTAGAACGAATCCGAAGGAAGCGTCTTAGCTGCGCCTGGTGTATAAAAAATTAATTTTATAGAAACCAGAGCCCTGGTCCAAGGTGGAAAAACGCGCAAGGCGCAGCCTCATGTTTGGGAATAATTAATGAACATGGACCCACTTGTCAGTGGAGCATCTCATACACCGATCGTGATCTGGGTTTAATTGACTAGTGGGCGAATATCGGCGTGGTGTCGTTTTTGGTTTAGACGGTCGTCCAGCTTGCGCTATGACTATGAGGTAGATAATTAATTAGTGGCGTGGAGATAACATCCGTTGGAGGATTGATTCCCAGGTCACCTGAGTCGTTGGATTCGATTTCGGTGATCAATCTAGATTGCTTCCTTATTTCGTTGTAATTAATTAATTTGCTGTGGTGGCCCAGCTTTCTCGTTTTCATTTTCTTAATAGATTCTTCTTTTTAAGTGTTTTCTTATTCATTTGCGTAGTCTCTCGTTGAGCAAAACTAAGTCTGTGTTGTATTGACGCGGTACAAGCATAAATTGGAGATCTTTTGATGTATTTGATGTGGTGCCCACAACTACAAGTCTATAACTGTGTTCTAAAGATGTTCAAATTATGCATAAGCTTTTTTGGCTAATAGTTCCTTTCTTTCTTCTCCCCTGCCTTCCTCTTACCTTTAATTTGGTATATATTACCATTCGTAATTTGGCATGGAACTATGGATAGACAATTTGAATCATAATTATTAAAACGACCTGTGCTAAATGAAATAATGACTGATACAATTACTTTTAAAAAAAAAGGCATGGATTAATTAGCAATGATGAATTTGATAAATGTGGCATGCTTTTTTTTTTATTAATAATGAAAAGAATTGTATAGATCAATTATGTATCAAAGTTTATTCAAATTAGATGTTATTTGGATTGTATTAAAGTTCATTAAATATGGACAGCCCTTTCATAGGCAGTAAAAGTTGCATTAATTTTATCCCTTTTTTTGTACACGATGATGTATATATATATAGTTAACTTATGTTTGAAAGTAGGATACTAGGATTTCGAAATATAGTTATTTCTAGAATTGTCAAAATTATCAAATTAATTCATCGTAAAGAAAAAAAAACCTACCCTTTAAATAATGAATATTTTATTGTAGCGATTGGCATGAATGAATTTCTATAATATGCAATAGGCATGGAGATTGGCTAAAATATACTCCAGCATACGGATCAAACCGGTATGCTAGAGTCGTTTTTCAAAGTTTAAAATTCAAATAGTCGATCCAAACCATTCAAATTGTTCTCTATATAAAAATATCCTTCAAGACAAAATTGTACATTTTTTCGATTTTTTTTGCTATATATTATGCTATTTTCAAATTGAAACGTTAGAAATACTCTTTTATAGTGTTTTTTTGAAAATAACATAATATATAGCAAAAAAAAATCAAAAAAATATAAATTTTAGTTTCCTAGGAGATTTCAATATGGAGAACAATTTGAACGGTTTAGATCGACCGTATGAATTTTAGATTTTGAAAAACGACTCCAACATACGAACGATCCATATGCTAAAATATACTTTAGCCAATCTCATAGACATGTATGCTCACTAGACCTATATATTCAGAAATAAATCTGCCGTCCAAATTTGGTTAGTTCGAATTGGACATAGGGCTGTCAATGAGTACGGTACGGTACGGTAGAAGGTATTTTCATATCCGTACCCGTTAAAATTTTCTTTACCCATACTCGTACCCGTACCCGTTAAAAAAAGCTTTACCCGTACCGTTAAGAATTAACGGTAAGGGTAGGGTAACGGTACATAACGGGTAATAATAATATTATTAATTTAATAAAAATATATAATGTGATAAATAAATAATCAAATAAATATATAGAAAAAGTAAAATATTTAAATAATATTTTAGATATAACAAAAATTATGAAATTTGTTCTCATATCAATTGAATTCAGAAAATCTATATAACTAATTATAAATAATATAATATAGAATGAAAAATCATCATCATAATAAGTTTGGATGAAGATCGAAATTAATAACATATCTTTCGAAATATGCTAAAAACTTGATTGTATATACATATATGTTTGTAAAATATTACCCGTTATATAATAGGTACGAAATAACCCTTACCCGCACCCGTATCCGATAAGTTAACAAAAAATTTTCTTTACCCATACCCATACCCGTTAGTCTAACGAAAATAAAACCTTACCCGTACCCGCCTTATCGAATACGGTACGGGTAGGGTAAACGGGTAAACGGGTTTCATTGACAGCCCTAATTGGACAACAGATTTATTTCTGAGAGCAATATAAATTTTTTTGAACTGACCAAATTGGCCCTCTAAATTTTAGCAAGTTTTATTGGTATTTCTCTGATTAAGCAATTTCTTTTCCATTTTGGAAAACTTTAGCGCCTTAGAGCAAACAAAGGAGAGAACCGAAATTTCTTTTTGCTAAGGAAAGCAGTATATATTATCATTTGATTTCTTCAATGATTACACACAAGTCAATAGAAATTTTCATGCATGATCATACGTGAATTCGTTAGAAATATTGATTTTCTATTAGCAGGGAACCTAAAATAGAAATAAAGCACGGTTAAAGAAATAAATTGGGATAAATTTTGATTGATGCAGTTTAGACATTTCGAAAAAAATATATGTTGCTCAAATAAAAAATCGGTTACCCAAAACACTTCTCAAACACATATTGTTGTATCATCTAACGATTGATATCCAATCACATATTAAATCAATCAAACGACACATGAATATAACGTGTAATCCTTCTTGAATTCGTGCTTTTATAAGGAAATTAAGATAGTGTAAATTTTAAGGATGGTGGATACTTCTGATTTCCTTGTAATTCTGAAATCTATAGAATCTTTTTTGAATACTGGCCGGATGTTAAAAAAAATGTATATATAATATGAGTTAGGTTATATTGACGATAAACTTATTTGACCACTTCAATAACTCATCGAATAATTATTGAAAATTAAAAAGTAAAATTATAAATACATTCTATAGTTTAGATTGACTGCGTATCAACATTCGGTGCCATTCGGTCGTTGGTGGACTCGGACTATCTTTCGAGCTATTTTTAAAATTGATGATTTTATTTATTTGCACGATCCACAAACCAAATAAAATTCAAATCACACCAAATTTAATAAATTTCTACAATTTTTGTCAGGCAAAAATTATTTTCATATGTTGTTCCCCTTTGATCCGAAGTTGTTGTTTTTTTCCAATAAAATTTGAATAATTTTTTAGTCAAACTCGTTTAACACTTAAGTCCATGAGATGCGATCAAATCTGTAAAAATAAATACACAACTAATTTATGATACTTATTATTTTAAAAAAATTGTTTTTCTTATTTAATAAATTACTATTAAAATTGTTAATATTATCGAAAAAAGAAAACCCCTCCTTTTGAAGACCTTAAGCGGGGAAGCGCCGCCATTAGCCTCCCCCATAGGGCTGTCAACGGTACCCTTTTAACCGTTTACACTATCTGTATAGTTTTTTATAAGAAGGGTACGGGTAAGATTTTATTTTCGTTAAGTTATCAGGTATGGGCATGGGTAAAAAAATTCGTTAATTTATCGGGTAAGGGTAAGGGTAAGGGTAATGCTATTTCGTAACCGTTATTTATAATACCGTTATATATATAATATATAATTTAATGAATTATAATCTTTAATGAAAAAATATATGATTATAATATCCAATTAATATGTTAATAGCTAATAAGATAATTGAATTGGTAGATTTAACTGAGACAATATACTACATTAATAATTTCTAATTCATGATGATGAGTAAGTATCAAGCTTTTAAATTTCGCCAAAATAACGGCGTTATTTTCGAAATTTCGGTTTTCCGGACAAAAACGCACCAACGTTACAGTTTCAAATCAGAAAAATACGTAACGCGTCATTTCCGAAATAACACCGTTATTTCAGCGAAAAAACTTCATTTTTGCGGAGAAAAAACGGAGACAGGAGAGATTTTTTATACAATATAATTATATATATATATATATATATATATATATATATATATATATTTATGAGAATTTCTAAACCATGATGCACCTGGGCTCATATGCACCAGAATCTGCACCTTCGGATGTGCATCAAGATTCGTGCTATCAAGGTCGCTAGATGAAGAAATTGTGCTGTGCCTTCGCGTCTAATCTGTTCCGCCTAATCTTATCCCCCTACCCCTTTCCTCTCTCTCTATCGTCTCCCCCAGACTCTCTATCAAAAGAGAGAATGAAGTTCCGACGGATCCCGTTGAAATCCTAGTCTGTCCTCATCTCTCTCCTCTACATCTCCTCTAGCGTCACTCATTCCGTCGAAATCGCTGCACTCTGAAGAAATCGCTGACCTTTGACAAACCCTAGGTCAAGCCTCCCTCAATGCCCTGGATCGAGCCTCCCTTCGACAAACCCTAGGTCGAGCCCCTCGATGATGTCTCTCCATCAGTGACGTTCAACAAACCCTAGATTGGGTTCGATCGTGCCTCTACATTGCTCAGCTTCAACAAACGCTGATTACTAGTACATCTTGGTTCATTTATTTACTGATTACGGGTTAGTTTACTGTTACTGGTTCATTTATTTAGAGTCTCACATTTTCGAACCTCCTGAACATGTAGAGAACTGAAAATTAAGAGTCTCACATGGGCGATGCACATGAAGAAGGGGTTTCCTGAACCTGCTGAACATGTAGTGAACCATGTATTTTAACATGAACACACATGTGTATCACATGTGTTGCCTGGTACCAATTGGTGCATGGTTTGACCAGAGAATATTGAACACGCATGAAACTATTGACATATGAAACTAAGCAAGTTGAAACACACATATATAATCAATAGAGGTACATTCATGAAGTAAAGAATTTAGATATCAATTTAATTCACAAACTAGAGAAAAGAGCAAATAATCAAGAAATTCAGAACACGTAAGGAAATAAAGGTAGTCATAACCTATTACTGGTTAATTTGTCAAGCTAGTCAGAACAATTCACCATCTCTTTACAAAATAAAGCATCAGCATAACATATCAAAATATACCCAAATATATACATTTGAATATACAGTTTTTATTTAAATTCTTACATGTGTCTGTCAAGTAATAGAGTCCAGTAATAGAAATGGATTCTCATCTTAAAATAAATTAGTAGTATCAACTGTTATACAAACCATTTTTCAATACAGCTTGCTGCATATTTCTCAACCAATCGAGTAATTTATGTATTTATAACACTAACAATTTTAATTATTTCTCCATAAAATTGTTAACACTAACATTAATTGATTAACTAAGTTTTATCCAAATTTGCAGCCTTAGTTAGAGATGAATGAAAATGAGGATGTTGTAGACTCGAGTGCATCTGTTACAGATTGCAGTTCTTTTTTAATTGAACAATTTGTTAACTTTTTTCTGCCTTTGTGACAGGTCAATGATCCTTACATTGATTTTGGATAAAGTGATTGAAGATGAGAGCAAGAAAGTAGAGGAAAGCATTGATATATATGTTGGGAAAGAGTTCAGATCAGAATGGAAAGATAGAAGAAGATATTGAAGAAGACGAGGTTGATCGAGAAGACAATATTGAAGAAGAGGATGAATGAGAGCTGTTGGTGATTAGCATACATTTTGGGATGATTTTGATATGTTCTAACTAGCTTCACATATTAACCAGTAATATGTTCTGGCTAGCTTTATTTCCTTGCGTGTGCAAAATAAATGTGTGTTTGAACTTCTTAATTTTTTCTTTTCTCTTGTTAACTTGCTTATTTTCATGTCAAGTATTATCTCTGGACAAACTATGTACCAATTGGTACCAGGCAACACAATTATGTGATTTTGCTTCTCCAAACACAGTTCTCTACCATGTCTTATTTGTATTTTACCAAGCACAAGATACACCAAAATTTTGCTATACAGCTCTGTGATATAATACTAGCAGCTAATTGGAAAATGTGATATAATACAGCTCTCTAATATAATACTAGCAGCACAAGATACTCCAAACACAGTTCTCTGTCAACCTATGTACCAATTGGAGAATGTGATGCTGTTTTGCAAAGAATTTTACTTCAATTTTATCTCATGCCGAATTACAAGCAGCTAACAGATTTTATCTCATGTAAAATAAACATAACACTAGCAGCTAATACAAATTCTAGTACAAGAATAGAAGTCTACTACAAGCAGCTAACAGATTTTATCTCATGTAATACAAACATAACAGAATAGACGTCTACTACAAGCAGCTAACAGATGCAAAACATAACAGATTTTGTCCACTTGTTTTTTAATTATTTTCAATTGTCTTTTAAGGCTATAGAACCAAAGTTGATCTCGTCACGCCATCCAACAAAGTCATTACAGAAATTACACGAGTAAAAGACTCATCCCTTATTTTTCAACGTGTCCGCAACGTTGACGGGTACACGTTAGTTTCCACATTCTAGGCATTGAGAAGATTCTCCACCCAATTTCCATCCATTATTTTGGCTACTTTGACTGCTAATTTGTAAATTGTAATCCTAAAAAAAAAATAACAGCCTTGAATAGTGAATTCTCATAACCTTCTTGAATTCCAAATAATGCAAATTCAATACAAAAATTACATGTAAACAAAATGAAGGAAGATAACTATCATCTAATAATGTAGACTAGAACAAAAAAAAAAATTAACTAGTACCAAATTGGTAACGTGTGTTCAATAGGTTTAGGAAGCCCCTCGATTTACTTTCTTTCTTTCTAAGTTTGTTTTCTCTTACTGTTCGGGTCCTAGTTCTTTCTTCTGGTCTGTAATGGCACAAATGTGAAACTCTTTTAGTTTTAATGTTAAGCCTATGGACATCACGCATTATCATTACAAAAAAATTGTTAAAATGTAAATACAAACAAAGGAGAACCACAAATAATTGGGAGAATAGATCAACGATGCACCAATAATTGTAACCAGTGAACCAGCAAATTAAACTTATACTCTAGCATATCAGTGCCATTAACTGTAAGCTAAGAACCAGTAATTAGGGGAGAGAAGATGTACCAGTAATTTGCAGCGATCTCGAGAGAGAAAAGTTCAATAGCCACGATTTAGAGTTTGCCGAAGGTTGGAAAGAGGATGCAGAGAGACTGGATCTAGGGTTTGTCGAGTGAGGCTGTGAATAGAGCTTCAGTGTGGTCGTGTAGAGAAGAAGCGTAAGAGAGAGACGAGAGAGAAGGGGTAAGGGATAAGAGAGGGAACAGATTATACGCGAAGACACAACATAAATTTTTCATCCAGCGACTTTGATAGCACGAATCTTGACGCGCATCTAAGGGTCCGGATTATGGTTCATTTTGGCTCCAATACATCATGGTTCACAATAGAAATTCTCTATATTTATATTATAGTATTTATGTATTATACATAGTAATTTTTTTCTTTAGGTTTTGTGCTTATTATTTGTTATCCTCTTTTTCTTTGTTATTCTCTTTGCTTAATTTCTTTGCTTAAGATTACATATTAAAAAAAATAAATTATTAGCATATTAAAAAAATTAGATATTAGATTATTAGCATATTATAAAACACATAGAATTCTGACTTGTACTGTAGTACTACACATAAGAATACATATGAGTTTGACACAGATGTTCGCATATACACGCCGTTTTTTCGCCGTTATTTCACCGAAAAAACACCGCACTGTTAAATCAACTCCGGACCGTCATACCGAAAAAAACGAAATTTAAAAGCTTGGTAAGTATTGATTCTTTAATTTAAAAATTTCAATTATTAATTAGTTATATATATTATTGTGATAATTTACATGAGAAGATATTATATGATTTTATTATATTTTATTATATTAAAGTATGATTTTAATAATATATCTATTTGATATTATTTATTTATCCATATTGTATATTTTTTTATTGAATTATTATTATCATTATTATTTGTTTTCTACTGTTATCTTAGCCCTATTGTTAATTCACAACGGATAAAGATAGGATATGAATAAGTCAATTTTTAACGGGTACGGATAGGATGTGGGTAAAAAAAATTAACGGATACGAATAACGAAAATGTCTCTACCATACCCTACCCTGTCCATTGAAAGCCCTACTCCCCCACCACCCCTTTTATTTCTCTTTGTCTCCGCATGTTTTTGCCTCTTCTAATTTTTTTTTTTTTTTATGATTTGGCCATAGTGCAGTTTGTGACACCGGCTTCTTGACTCCGCCAACGATACAACACTCAAGATCTAAGTTATCCGCATTCAGATCTAGGTTTGGACACTTAGTCATCGGCAGGCTGAGAGGCAGTCGTAGTGTCGGCGGAGGCGGCAATTTGATGATCGCCATACCCGTGGTAGAGGCTTGTCGCATTCCCATCTCCTAAATGAGCTATGGTTGTAACATTTCTACAATGGTGACTGCGGATGGCAGTAGATCTGGTCTTTGATGGTCGCAGTGCGTTATTCGTTTGCGTGAAAATACCGAGTGCGATTCGATTTTGTCATAGCAAGATGATCTATTCGGTTAGCAATCATTTCGATTCTGGTCGAGTCGAGTTATCGATATTGCTGCAGCGTAGGACTATTTGTTGGTGTGTTTTTGCTACAGGTGATAAGTTTAGAATTTAGTTGTGGGAACTGGGAAGGTAGGACTTTTTTACCTTACGGTTGGTACTGGTACTAGTTAAGTTATCGGTTGAGATACTAAAACTATTAGAGTACTGGTTTTTTTGTCCCTTTTTAAATTGGGATGTAATATTTTTGCTACCAATATCAGTTCGGGGACGGATATGTAATGTAATCTTTTTTATTTTATTTTAATGAAAATTGCTAGTTAACACTAGCCCTAGAAAAATTGTTAATATTATAAGTAATAATAGTTCCACTATATATATATATAGAGAGAGAGAGAGAAAGAATTCAATCAAAGCGCTTTGACCGGAGTTCCGGTTAAACCCCGTCAGATCTCAATTTTGAAAGTTCAAATGACCGATCCGAACCGTCAAATATGATCTCCGTATTGAAATCTCCTTGCCGACCAAAATTTTCATTTTTTTAAAATTTTTAAGTATTTTTTTCGGATTTTCAAAAACAACAATTTTTTAGGATTCAGAACAAATTAGATTAACAATTTAAAAAAAAAATTTAAAAATTTAAAAAAATGAAAATTTTGGTCTGTAAGGATATTTCAATATGGAGATCATATTTGACGGTTTGGATCGGTCATTTGAATTTTCAAAATTGAGATCTGACGGGATTTAACCGAGACTCCGGTCAAAGCGCTTTGATTGAAGGCTTTCTCATATATATATAAATATATATATATATATAGAGAGAGAGAGAGTAAATCAATTGTGAATCATGATGCATAGAAGCTTCCGTGGACCATGACCGTTTTGGTCAGTGATTTCCACAAATTTTCAATCTAATTTAACAAACTCAATCTATATATTGAAATATTATAGAAAACAAAATTTTACAATTTTTAAAATTTTTTTACTATTTTTTTCGAATTTTTTAATACTTGCCATTTAGATGGTGTGGGAATAAGAGGAATAAGGGAAGAAGTAGGAAAAATTTTATAAAAGACAAAAGTACCCTAACAATTTTAAAAAGTATAAAGTACTCTATGAAATTTTAAAAAGAGCACAATTATAGCGGCAATATCATTGTCGCTATAATCCAGTCTTATAGCGGCAATACTATTGCCGCTATAACTCTTTCTTTTTTGCCAGACGTCTCACACTCTTTGTCTTTTATGCGCAGCTTTTTTATTATTTTGGTTTTTCTTTTTTTTTTTTTTTGCTTTTGTCGCACCTTTTTCATTTTTTGTTTTACATTTTTTTTCTTTTTGTTTTGTTTTACATTAAGTAAATAATACTTGATATTTTTATATTGTAATTTTAAATTAATTTTGTAAATTAATGTTCATAGCTTAGTATATCTATGTAGAGTTTTCTAAAATGACACGACACGATCGTATTGGCACGACACGACACGAGTACGGAATTAGCACGACACAATCGTATTATTCTGTTGTGTCATAATCGTGTCGTATTGGCAATTTAAAAATTAATACGATTTGACACGACACGACCAACACGCAACACGACACGATCACGAACTAACACAACACGAATATGACAACATTACAAAAAATAGTATCATAAACACACTTTTTCTTTTAAATTATTTTCCTAAAAAATTATTTAATTTAATTTTATATTAAAATTTAAATTATAAATGTACTTTTAAAGAAAGTCTATTTATTTTTTTTAAATATTTTATTTTTTAATCCGTTTAAACAATAAAGAAATTAGTTAGCAAAAAAATATATAATTATCAATTAATTTTTTAACAAAAATATTTTGATAATTTTGTACTGATATTTATACACGATTAAAAAAGTAGTTTGTGTCAACACGACACGACACGAGACTCTAACAAGATCTAATTGTGCGTGTCGTGTTGTGTCATGTAAAAAATGATCGTGTTAGAGTCTCGTGTCGTGTCGTGTTGACACGAATTACTTTTTTAATCGTGCCGTGCTGAGTGGTGAGAAGAGGCAATACGGCACGTATTCTGTTACGATCATGTCGTGTCGTGCTGACACGTTATGTTAGCTGTGTGAAATCGTGTCATAAACTTTTCTTTATTTTTTATAATATTTTATTAAAAACTGTTATAATTTAAAAACTAGCTCACTTTTTATTGTTTGAACGGATTAAAAAAATATTTTAAAAAGGTAAATAGACTTAAAAAAGTACGGTTATAATTTAAATTTTAATATAAAATTACATTAACTAATTTTGTAGGAAAACAATTTAAAAAAAGAAGTGTGTTTATGATGCTATTTTTGGTAATTTTAAAAATTAAATTCGTGTTATCGTGTTGTGTTACGTGTTAGTCGTGCCGTGTCAAATCGTGTCAATTTTTCGAGATTACCAACACGACACGATACGATAACACGATTGTGTTGTGCTAATTCCGTACTCATGTCGTGCCAACACGATCGTGTCGTGTCATTTTAGAGAACCCTACATAAATATAACTAAGCCATAAATATTAATTTACAAAATTAATTTAAAATTACAATATAAAAATATCAAGCATTATTTACCTTAATGTAAATCAAAATAAAAAGAAAAAAAATGTAAAAGGTGCCGACCAAAGAAAAAAAAAAAGACCAAAAAAAAAAAAAAAGCTGCGCAAACCGTGTCAGACTGAATAGTATTGCTGCGCAAAAAAGAAAGGGCTATAGCGGCAATAATATTGCCGTTATAAGGCTGAATTATAGCGGCAATGCTATTGACGTTATAGTTGTACTCTTTTTAAAATTTCAGAGAATATTTTGTCTTTTTTAAAATTGTTAGGGGTATTTTTGTCTTTTATAAAAATTTTCCGAAGAAGTATTGAGAAGTGTGTAACTTTGTAAAAAGTTTGAATTATTTATAATAAATTTATTTCTTTATTCCTAAGGCTCATCCAACGGAGCCTATATTAACAAAGAGAAATGTTAGAGTCTAACATATGAGACAAACGTTCTGTTCAATATATTGTTCTCACATTTCAAATTTAAAATAAACTGATATGAACTGTTGAATATGTATTTTATATTGAAAACTTATAAAAACCAGTCAGTAATATTTTTTTTTCGAAAATTATTATTATTTTTTGGTATTTTAAAAATTTTATAATATAAAAATTATGATCGCGCAATAACATAACAAATATTTTCTAAAACCGTGGTTTCTTATTTAAAATTACTGAAACCCTGGTTTGCAGTTGCAGATACATCCCACTAGCAACTGAAATCTCTACATCATATCCTGAATAATCCCCTATAAAACAAGTCAAAATTAACACATTATAAACCTGCTACATGAACAGCTTCATTTAATTACCACTGAAGATCGAGTCTCTTATCTGAGTGCGTGGAAAAGAGTACCGTGCAAAGCACAAGCCCGGCCTTCCGTCCCCTTCTCTTTTTCCATTTGACGCAAGCAAAGCATATCCTCTCACGAACTCAAAGCTTAAGCTTTGCTTTTGCATAGACAAACTACCTCTCTCTCTCTCTCTTCTGAATGGATCAGTGGAGTAGTCAAGGGGCACCGACGACCAAACTTGGTCGACCTCCCGATGGCAATCAATTGGATCCAAGGTTTCAACGATTGATTTACTCGTGAAATTTTAAACCAAGTTTTCTCTTTTTCGACTGCTAGAATTAGTTTTCCTGTGGGTATATTCTGTGAGCTTGAATTGTGGAAACTGGTCTATTTCAACCATCGTTGAAGTAAAACTGCAGTATGAATTCTAATCGCTCTTTAATTTTCGCCGCCGGTCTATAATTTTATAGAGTTATCATCTTCAGTGTTCTTTCTAGTACTTATTGCTCACTTTTCATAGCTTTGGGTTCCCAGAGAATTTAAATAAAATTGTTTCTATTTCTGTCGTCTTATTGCAGTTTTTCTGCTCGAAAGGTTCAGAAAGCTGATCGCGAAAAAATGAGACGTGATCGGCTAAATGAGCAATTTCAAGAATTGGGAAATGCTTTAGGTTTGAACTGTCTCTAATATATTTCTTAATAATTTATTATTGTTATTATTATTGTTTTTTTTATCTGAACTTGGTCGATCATTCAAGTAGAAACATCATGTTTCTGCCAGTTTGGTTTCATCATGTTTCATCATGGTTTCAGTACTGGTTAGAAATTTTTTGTGGATTTTGGTTTCTTGTGTGTTTAATTGACTTTTAATGGAGGGAGCAAGGTTTAACTGAGGCTGTCAATTTAAGTTTAAACACTACCTTTAGAATACTACAAGAAGAGATTTCTTTTGGATTGCCCTTCATATGTTGTTTTGTTGCAATCCTGTACCAATAAATATTGTAGAAGTAGGTTTCAGCCTATGGATCAGAATTGCAATTTCTATCTTTAGATTCAGTGCATTACTTTTCTCCATCTAATTTTTTAATGTAATATACAAAGGCTAAATATAATTCAATATGCAGATCCAGAACGACCCAAAAATGATAAAGTGACCATCCTTTCTGATGCTATCCAAGTGCTGAAAGATTTAAATGCTGAAGTAAATAGGCTGAAAGCTGAATATGCCTCCCTCTCTGAAGAGTCACGCGAGGTAAAATTGTAATTTGTCCTAGACAGTTGCAATGTCAGCCACTTTGGCTATTATTTGATTGGCGTGCTATAATTTTGGCAAGTTTTCAGTTTAGCCTCATTCACACTAATTGAGATTGACGAAATTCCTTCAATGAAGCACAAGTGGTTCAATTTTGCCCAATTTAACTTAACTTATCTTTTTATTGTGTAATTTGTCCTTGATTATACATAATCCATCGACATATGTTCCCTGTTTAATTATTGTATTCTCTATTTAACAGCTAACACAGGAGAAAAATGAGCTAAGAGATGAAATGGCCACATTGAAATCTGACATTGACAGCTTGAATGCTCAATACCAGCAAAGGCTCAGAATGTCATACCCCTGGGCTGGACTGGACCATCCAGTTGTCATGGGGCCATACCCATTTCCTGTGCCAGTTCCAATCCCGTCCACTGCTGTCCCAGTCCAACCCTACCCATTCTACAGACCTTACTTTCCATTTCCTCAATCCTGTAATAATGCACAACCTGGTGTGGATACCAGTGTTCCTCCACAAACAGGCGATAACAGGTGCGATGCTGTTGTTAGTGAAGAAGCTTCTAGAAGCAAGAGGAGTGATGAATGTAGTGATGTAGCAACAGAATTGGAACTAAAGATGCCCGGTTATGTGGGTCCATCCCATTCAAAGGCCGCAAGTAATAAGGTATGGTCATTGAAATCTTTGTTTATGTTTCTTGTGCATCAGTGTGGGTGAGAAAAAGATTGAACGATTGGTGTTATCGGGCACATGATGGCACAATACCATTAGCTGGTACTGAGTATACCATCAGAAAAGTACATTAATATGTATACTTATCAATCCTCCCCCCTTTTCTCAGGACTCATCGACTGATGTGAGAAAGAAGCAACAATGGTCAAGAGAAAGTAGTTCAAGTAGGTCCAGTTCTAGTTCAGTGCAGGACAGCTCTTGTAATAGCATCACTTTAGACGGGTCGGCTTCAAATAACAATTAATCGACTCTTTATTTGAAGAGCACCCCAAACTTGGTAAATACACTATCTAACCTTATTCTTCTTGGAAGGTTAGATAGTTTCCTCTGATTAGAAAGTGAAATTGATGTGTTGAATATGTACATGGAGAGTAAATGCAGTATTATTTGTTAGTCAAAACTAAAGTAATGATAACATGCTTCATGTAACCTTCACATAATATGTTCACTAAATTGGAGAAATAAATGAGGTGTGAACATCTCCCATAGATATTAACAATTGAAATTTTGTACTTAGTGAAACTATCGTGTAAATTTATATTTTTGCATTGAGCAGTCTAACTGGCAAATCTGATATACATAAATTGCCTGTTTGTCCGTGTCATGTTTAGGATACAGCATGCATGGCATGGCATTTAAAGAATTCATGGCTTCACTATTTTCAGTTTTTTATACGACTTTGCTTTGATGTCTTCAGTTTCTTCTACAACTCCTTTTCTTTCTTATTTTTCTTTGATTTTTTGCCTACCCAAACCTCTCTTTCTCTTCATGTGCCTATTGGAGAGGCGGAGGTTTCATAAGAGGAGATAAAGATCTGCATGTTCTTCACCTTCCACTCTCTACTTAGTGTGGATTCCAACCTCAGGAGAGAGATGGAGAGGGGACATAGAGCTTGGAAGAAAGGAATAGCCAGAGAGGCTGTGCGGATTGGCTCTCTCTACTCGACATGGCCAATTTTTTTCAGTCTTTTCTTCAAGCTGACCCAAAATCACCATCTCCAATCTCCTCCATTCGCTATTGATTCAGGCCAGAAAATGGGATCCAGATCCCTTTGGTATCACAGGACACACCGATGAATTGACTGGAAAATAAGCCTGTTGATGGTTTACCTGTCTATATTGAAGGCATTGTTGGAGGAGGGCTGATGCAAGCCGGTGCCGAATATGTGGAAAATACTGGTAAGCTTAATTTATACCTCTTGTTTAATGTTAGTATTGTCAACATAATATCCTCTTTACTTTTATCTTTTGGCTTTTTGTTTATGTTTATGTGTATACTTTACCACTTTCTAAAGTTGCAGAATGCTCCAGAGATTGGAAATGAAATTCACAATAAATTAAGAGATGCGCCATATCAGGTAAGAAATGGAAATACAAGATATTATGAGATGATTTTATGTGAATACTTGTTTAGAACAAAAGACTTGTTGTTTGTTTGTTATGAGATGATTTTATTTGTGTACTGCACTTTTTTGAAGGCCATATCCAACAACTAAAATAACAAACAAAATGCTGCTCTTGAAATTTCAGAGTTTATGAGGATTGAGAATTGAGTCATTTGACAATCTATGCCTTTCAAGCAGGGGAGTAGAATTTGGTTTGGTTTACATCTTTTCTTTTGTTATGCCCGTCATGTTCTAGGGAGAGAACGAATTAATTCCAGTGTTTCAGTGGATCTTCGTCTCCCCTTGACTATACAGGGGAACTAAAAATGGTCCTTTAGCAATTATATTCTGCTCATATGTTAGCTAAATTAATTGGTTTGACAAAATAGTTACCAAAGCATATTATTGATTTTAGTACTGGAAGTGAGTTTGATCATTTATCTGCATGCTATGTGACATGCTGCAACCATAAATGTTTAAAAAGTTCGGCTTAGGTCTGCCAGTTATTTAAATAGAAATGTAAGATTAGCATTTTTTTAAAAGTAAAATATTAAGTAGGTATAAAACAATTTAAATAGGAATGTAATTTATATAATTTTCTTAATCTGCAGGTTATCTTAGGGGATATTGAAACAGATGCTAGGCAAGGCCTCATCCTACTGTCCGACATCGACATCAACATCAATATCGCAGCTAGTAACTGTTGGCTTAACTGAATTGAAGCTCAAAATGGCAAGAAAGGAGTTCCTTTGGGTTTTCCTATATATGGCGGTTTGAAAAGTTGGATGCCATAATTGTTTGAGATTGGTTATGCATTTGAACAAAGTAATGACCCCGTTCCCGTGTAGTCACATTCCATCGGTACCCCAATAGGCCATGAACCCTATTCAAGCGTTCGATTCTAAGCAATACCAATCTACACTTTACCCATTATAATTTTTAACTTTTAAGAGTCATCATCATCACCATATTGTGTCCTCGTCGTTGTCGTCATTATATTGCAACTACAGATTATTCGTGAAAATAACTCCAAGTAATTATGTTCACCTAAGAGAACCAACTTTTGTTACAGTGTGCAAGTACAATGCTAACTTGAGTAGGGGATACAACTTTGAAACCCGCAAAAAAAAATTTAATAAATAATTGTAGATTTTAAAGTTAAATACTTTGATCTATCTCAAAGAAAATAAAATAAGAAAAACATTTATCCACAATTGTGTGGAACCTTTTATATATGGAGAGACATGTAAAACATAATCAGCCCGAGTGATGCAGAAACAAAAAAATTCAGGATATGCATAAACTGATAAACGTCGTCCCGATCATGCTAATTGAGAAATTCTAAACATCGCTTTGGCAAGTACTTGTCTTAGAATACTAGGTTTTGTACAATGACATCTTCTCTAATAATTTTAAAAAATTACAATATTTTTTGTTTGATATCAGTTTTAGATTCTCAAAGAAAAGGAACCAAAAAGGAAAATAATAATAATAATTTAGTGGGAAGTTTTTGTCTGTATGAAAAATCCGAATCTAATCACGTAATATTTTAACAGTGCATATTAATCAGCGTAAAAGAAAATAGGATTTTTCTAATGTATAATCCATTAATACTACAAAAATGAGAGCCCTGTATACAAGTCATATTGCATTTTGTACCTCCTGAATAGCATCAGATTATTTATATGAACAATTAATAATGCAAAAGGCTTTGCAAACGCTTGCCTTGGCCGTCAGATATAGTATAGTCGGGCCAGATCACTCATGAAATAAACAGTCGATATCATCATCTCATATATAAAATAAAGTTGGGGCCGTTTGGATCCCCATGAGATTTTGGAGAATTTCATCTTCCTACCATAAATTTATTATAAACAATCCAAACTCTTCACAAAATTACACACTTTCCAATAAATTTATTTATAGAAATTGCAACTTACTCAAATTCTCCAACTTCCTAAGTGATCCAAACGGCCCCGTTAGTACTAGTGGAATTGTCAACCGATAGGCGGAGCCCACCACATGCGGAGGCACTGAATTTTCATTATCCGTTGCAATGACAATTAATGTTGGTTGGCTGTGCTCTTCTTCGATCCATTAACTATTTAGCCAGGCCGGAACGACCCGCCACGCAAAGATTTGCATATAGGTAACCGCAATTTTTTTTGAGGGGAAAGCTGAGCTAATCTGCACCGTCGTTTTTAGATCAGGTGAGAAACACAAAACTAAAACTAAGTTACTGAGCTCGAATATTTTACAAGTCAATTCAAATTATATGCAATTTGTTCAAAAGATAGTTCGCAGTCTAAACTTGTACATAAATGTTTGGTAAATTTTAAGGTTCTTAGGTAGGTACAATTATATCTTTTCTATATATACATTTAATTCTTTTGTACTTGAGTCAACAGACGATAAGCTCAATCATTCTGGCCTTTTCAAATTTATGAATATGAATGATTCAAATTGATAAACTCAATTTAATAAAAATTAAAAGCCCAACTCATACTTCAAACCAAGAATAGTTCATGCATGCGAGTGCGACTTATTTACACCCGTCAAAGTAGAACCTAGACCTGCCTTCAGACTCTTTTTTACACGTCGGACTGGAGGTACACGTACACCTGCTTCGGACGCTATTGCAAAATAATATCAACAGAACCTGCGTCGCAAGATTCTTGTTAGGGAAGATAAATAAATGCTGGCAAAGGGGGATCAATATCAGAAAGTAACCTTAGTAGCCGCTATCAAGAATTTCTAAAAAAATAACAAAAAGTAACAAGACTATCAATATCAGCGTTTATTTCTGAGTTCGAATTTTTAAACCCACCATCACGCCAAAGAACAAAAAAATACAAAAAAGAGAATAAGTTTGAAAATAAACTTATTAAACATAACAAGTATGCACTAGTCACTCATCATATTATTACGCGAAAATATTAGTAGACCTCTAATTCTACCATCCACATGCTACAACAAAATGAAACAAAAAAGATGAAACAACAAAGGCAACAAGCTGTATTAATCAGATCCAAAGAACCTCCTTCTAAAGCATAGAAAGGCTTTTTTTTTAAAAAAAAAAAAAGGAAAAACCTCATTCAAAACCTGATCCCAGCAACACTCTCTTAATGTGGCCGAATAAAGGTATAAGTGCAACTAGTGCAATCTGGAGCTGCTCCGAGCTATTAAACCTAATCCCAACCTGTCCAGAACCCTTATTACTCACATTACCGTGCAAAACCAAGTTTGAACCTCTACCAACAGGCAACTGAGACTGACAATTCAGCCCCAGAGCCAGCTCACCATGCCAATCCACAATAGAAAGAGCAAGTGTGGACAGCATTCGACCAATTGGGTAGTCCTTGTCCTTCAAGGTCACCTCGACACGGCCCCCAGAGGCAATCTCACCACGACCAGTCATCACACCTCCACTTACAAGCATCTTGAGTTGCTTATTAACAACTAGCTTGTCTTCTATTTTCACACCAGCTGACACCGAGTCACCTAAGAAATTGACTGAAACACCTGCAGATGTGTCATTGCGCTTGAAATTGCGAAACCTTGTCTCCCCTCGTACTGTGTATGACATGTCCTTGCCAACAGACTGGAGATCAAGGCCTAGAGAGCTGGACTTGCCTTCACCATGCTTGAGAGAACTGGACACATCCAGCTGCAAGGAGCATTCCTTCTTGTCTTTTGTAAGCTGACCAGATAGTGACACTGGTAGCTTATCCTTCATGACAAAGAGACGTTCTAGGTTTAAACCCTCATAACCAATATCATGGTCCCACCCATGGAGGTCCAAGACAGGACGTACCAGCCATTGGTTTGACGAGTCCAGATAGCGGTACCTGTGAACTGGTGCATCAGAATCAAAAGATGCAGGAAGGGCCATGTCAGGCATGGGCACGGGAACTGAAGCAGGCCCACCTGCTTCATCCTCTTCCAGCTTTTCGCCAGCATCATAGTTTGATTCCCGTTGCGCCTCAGCCATTTTCTTGGCCATTTTTCTCCTCTTTCTCTCCTCTTTCAACTGCTTCTTCAGAAAGAGCTTCTCCCTGTAGTCAATCTCATCTAAATATGCCTTTCTTTGTAGCTTGCTCAATTTGGCAAGTTGCGACTTTGTTAACCTCCGAAATGGAGGTAGGTCATCATAATCTGAGCCATCATCAGAATCTGATCCGTCATCCAATTCATCTAGCAACTCATCCTCTTCACCAAACTGATCCTCTTCTGGAAGCTTCACCGGAGGCCTGGACTGGAGAAGAGTGGACAGAAAATATGGCAATGGCGGAGCCCGCCGACTTAATGTCCGATTATATGGTGCACTATCTTCCAGCTTAAGCAATGCATTTGCCTCACCAAGAATTTTTGAGGCGAAAGAAAGCAACAACAGTTGTGGTTCCCAAACTGTACCATTTGGTAAGACCCGTTTACCCGCTCGGTTCATGCGGCAGGCTGAGTGGTTCTCAACCAAAGATACTGGGTTCATTAACCGCACATCACCAGCTGCCTGACGAATATTTTGTTGCACAATGTGAGTCCGTTGTGTCACGAACATGTCATAGGTTAGTGGTATGCCATTGGGCCCATCAGGTGGAGCTGATGCAGCATGTGTCAGAACAATAATCGCATTGAACCAGATTGACGATCCAAACACATTTGTAATTGTTCGTAAGAGCCCGACATCACCATAGTCCCGGCTTTGCACATCTAACCGGTCAAAATAGAGAACAATATCAGGTGGGTTGTTTTTTACGAACTTCTTAACTGACTGGAGAATCTTCTCATTTTTTTGTGTGTCAGAAGAGGAGGTGGATAGACCAGGTGTATCAATAATTTTCACATTGATGCCCTGAATCACGCCAGATATCTCTTGAACCGACCTGGTACCAGGTCCAAACGTGTGGACTTGGACAAGCGACTCGTTGAAGAGTGAATTGATGGTGGAGCTCTTTCCAACACCAGCCTTCCCAAGAAGCATTATGGTGCATGAGAAATCAAGTGGCTCATTTCCAGAAAGTTCTTGTTGCTCCGCCAAGACGCTTGCCCTGTCAAAGCTGACAACTACAGGTCGAGTTGAGTTTCTCCTCAGCTGCTCTGCTAACCCAAGACGGTACAACACCTGTGCAATCAACCAAAGAAGTATTACTCTTAGCAATGCATAGGTCAGTCAAAGGGATCCATATCCATTGAGCAATATCTCATACCGGTCAAGTTGTACATACTGGCATGTGCGACTGGATTCTAGCACATTAGCAAAATATCATATAAGAGTCCCAGTAAGCACTAATTATATCACAATCTTCATCATTTGCCAGACAAATGCACACAACTACCTGTACAAAGGCATACCTCCTCTTAAAAGATAAAAATGAATAAGAATCTCACTGGTGCTGAACTTATAAGAGTGGACGGAACACAATTATGTATTGCTTTACAGGTACAGACTACTACAGAGCATGATGGTAATTATTAATTAGTAATTACATCAAAAACTTAATCATGAAATAAATAAAAAAAAAACCTGTGCAACAACAGTGTTGTGAGGTGTCTGGCCAAGCCGATGCACCAGTCTCAAAAACTTAACCCTAATATTCTGAAGTTTCTCTCTTATCTCATCATGCTCCCCCACTTCATCAGTAATTGTCTCATCTGATTGCTGAGGCTGCCTCTGTGGTGCCGCAGCACGTCCATTTGGCACATGTTGCACTGAACGGGTTGAGGAAGGGTCCGGTAAGGATGCAGAACCGAGACCAGCTGGCCTGGCAGGTGCAGGTGATGTTTCCGGTTCCCGTGCTGGTGCAGGTACAGGTGCCGGTTCTGCTGCCTGTGGCAGAGTATCAGTCGAATTTTCATCATTATCAGAGGTGGAGTCAGATGCATCCTCAACCAAAGGAGACTCATCAAATTGGTCCCTGACGATACTTTCACTTGCATTATCAGCCTCCATTTCTCGAATTTCATCTTCTACTCTGTTTTTAACAAGACCATGCATAGCCTCATTACTATGCACCATATCTCCAGCTGTAGGATTTACACTTGAACCATTTGCATGGCCCAAGTTAGACCCATTGACATCAGTTGTCTCACTGTTAACAGGCTCAATGTCATAGGTCTGCAAGTATCTATCAGCAATTGATGTTAAAACAGGCTCAATAACAGCATTAGAGTCAAATAAGGCAGACTCCTGAGTTATGTCCTCATTGACCTGGACATCTCCACTTGGTATCCCATTGGAGATAGGTTTGATGTCCCGTGAATCCTGAATGTTTCCGCTTTCTGTCTCATCTGATGTGAGGATGATTGGTCTGAGGTCCCCGGATTCCTGAACAACCTCCTTCTGAAGACCTTCTTCACATGACTGCAGCTGTACATTTTGTGTCTCATCAGATGTCACAGTGGTTGGATTAATGTCCTTTGTTTCCTGGACCATCTCCTTTTGAGAGACCTCTTCATAGGGCTCTTCACTTCGTCTCCCATTGGACAACCCTGAGAGAGAGCTTCTGTCCCTGGTTTCTGCGACTATCTCCTCTTGAGGAATATCATCATATGACTGGTGTTCTCCATTCTGCGGCTTGTCTGATTTCACTATGATTGGATCAGTCACTGTACCATTCCCTCTATTTGCACCTAACCCTTCACTAGCAACAATCTCTCTTTCTCCATCAAAGGCATCAATTTCCTTTTCAGTTACTAAACCAGGCGAGACATCTTGAGCCTCTTCAATTATCTTCTCATGAGGGACCTCTTTCTTCAACATCACCTCACCATTTTCCATCCCTTCTAATTCCCCTAATATGAAGTCTGTTTCCCTACCATTAACCTCTCCACTTGTACCAGCCTCCTCTTCTCCATTAGAATTTTCTTGCTCAGTTTCATGGTTCAACCCATCATTATACACGGCATAGACTGGTTCAAATTTCTCCTGTGGATTAATAACCTCAGTTTCCACTATATCAGGAATTATATCACTACTATGATTATCAGCATTATCCTCCTGGATTTCCCTAATAACCACCTCATCATCTCTATTACGTAGTTCTAATTCATTATTCACGTCATCAAAGGAATGAAAATTGTCTGAATTGCGCTCATACTTCTCTTTTTTGTTTCCATCAGACACCTCTGGAGCAATTGCTTCAATAACCTTTTCATTATTATCAACATTTTTCTCTTTCTCTTCAACCAGCGGTTCAATCGCATCCTGAAAAACATCTCCATCTAAGCCGTCTACTGTATCTGCTGACATAATTGGTTCAGAAGATTCATTCTCCTCATCATGTGAATGAAGCGTAGTTTCATCTTTGGCGGACTCCATCAGGACTTGTCAGATCTGAGCACAAACATGAAGGTAATTGGTCAAGGAACCGGCCAAAAGATGTCAAATAATCAGACATTAAAGGATGTTAGAAGCAGCAGACAATGAAAGCATGGACAACAATACAGACATAATTGTAATGATATCTCCCCTATTTTCTATACACAGGTAGTTGACCAAAGTAGGAGAAATTCGGTTTCAAATAAAACTTACCGTGCCTTTTGAATCTTATTTAAAAAAAACAAATAAGTAATAAAATTAAGGTGATAAAAAGAGGAATTGAAAGAGAAAAAAAAAAACAACAAAGAGAAACTAGGATTAAGGCTCATTACAGATAGAAGTGACTAACATTTCAACAAGCAATAATCCCTCGCAACTATCTAATTGCAATTAGGTTCCATTAAATTAGTTCCATATCGGCCAACCTCAGATACAAAAACAATATAGTGTCCATATTCATTTCTTCCTATTTGATAATTCTTAAATCTAATTTGGGAAAAACCCTAATCCAAAAAATAAAATAAATAAATTAGCTCCCTCCATATCTCTCCTCCAAAAAACCATTTATCTAATTCAAGTAAAACCCAACACCACAATTTCCTCACAAACCATTTCAACAAACAAATCAACAATTCAGCTAAATGCGAAAGAAATTTATACACCAAACAAAAACGAAATGAAATAAGACCGATCTAACCTTTCTGAAATCCGACGCCAGAAGGAGACGACTGGAGAGTAGAGCTCACCAGTAAAGGAAGAGAGAGTGTAAGGCAAGAGAGGAAGAGAGCGCTAGGGTTTCTGAACAAGAAATGGGGACTGGACTTTGGATTGCGGTTTGGAGAAGCAATTAGCCTGATAGTCTTTTTTTCTTATAAACTTTGGAATATTTGCTAAGCAGCCCCTGTATAATGTATTTACTTTACTTTTACTTTTAATTTAAAAAGTGCATATGGGTCTGTTTTCTCGAAAGGATAATTAGATTGATGTGACTATCAAAATTAGATAATTAGAGATATGCCATTGTTAGTTTGCTAATTAAATTTATACCACTATCAAATTATTTAAATTAGATATATGTTATTATCTTATTTCAATCTATCATCCTTAATGAATCATAAAACAAAAAGCGCTGAACAACCAAAGTGACATTTAGTATGGTAATTTAGAGAAAGCTTCACATAAAATTTGGCCCATATATATGTTATCTTTCGCATATTTTAATTCAGGAAAAATACGAACAGAGGCATTAATTTGGGAAAAATATGAACATATTTCGGTCCATATGTTACCTTCGCATTTGAACATATTTTGGTCCATGTGTCACCTTCACTCACCATACTAATTGTTACCATTATATTTCATTACCAATGATAATGATTTGGGTTTATTGTTTTCCTAGCGATGGTATTTTTCTAATTTCAAATTTTTATAATGGCATTAAACTAATTTGTCATTTAGTATGATATTTTTTATTTTAAATTTTTACAGTGGCATATTTAAAAGAATAAAATTGGCAAATCAATTTGTCGATGATAAAAATCTAATTTTTACTATATTATAATGACATAAAATTAATTTGACATTTAGTGATAATATTTTATTAATTTTAAATTTTTAAGTGATATAAATCTAATTAATTCTTTCTCGGAACAATGGTAACCGGTATGAAAAAAAAGCTGCACGTGAATAACACAAAATGCGATGAGCCCATGAGAAGTGAGATCCATAAAATAATCGAGTTTGCAAATATTAGATACAAACCTTCTTAATAACGTGTTCTATGGAAATCAAATATCGAACTTGGCAAATTCTTTAGTACCAATTTTTAGATAATTTGAAAAATAAATTGTTACTTTAATTAAAAATATTAACGACTGTGATTAATCAGGACCGAAATCAGACTAAAAAAGTTTATCCACTGCACAGTGACGCAAAATCAAGTAAAGATATCGCGAGTTTCACAAAAGAATTGTTTTTGAACGATTTTGTATAGAATACTATGTCATTTTATATCATATATGTTTGTTTGAATATTTAGTATTGAAATATTTTATGTCAGCTATAGATGATTACCGTAAATCTAATTTATTTCATAGTAAATTAACTAAATGAAGCATCATAATTTGATAAAAAAAATTTATTAGATTATAGTCATTGTATGTGATCTCTTTGATTGCTTTAATAGTAAAAAATACTCAATTATACTACATTGGATGTAAATTTTGCCCTTTTTTCATTCATTTAAAGAGAATAAATAAACGAAGAGAATTCTAAAAACGTCTTTACCATCTCATAGAAGATAACTACATCTTTATCTAATTATAATGATGTATGCTCTTCAGAACTGTGAATTCTAAATTTGTAGTTTTGGTATATTATATAAATTGCAGAACCTTAAACTACAAATTAATTATAAAATATATTATATTATGAATACGATATTTCATCTATCAATTTTATGTCGCATTTGAACTTTGAATTGTATTATGTCGAGTTGTGCCGTACATAACAGCCATGCTGTATTAATTTAAAACATGCACGGACACGTGTATATATCACTTGCATACCGAAATTATTTTATATAGAATTTTTGACACAAAAAATTTTAATAGAAAGAATTATTATTATTTTTTTTTAATAAGAAGAAAGTTCGAACGCGTTTTATAAAAGCGTACAGTCTCTCTCCTTCGTACCCGTTTATAAAACGCGCTCGAAGGCTTCGAGCGCGTTTTATAAACGCGTAAGAGGAGAGAGCTTCAGTTACGCCTGAAGAGGCTGGTCAGACCTTCGTACGCGTTTATAAAACGCGTTCGGAGCCTTCGAGCGCGTTTTATAAACGTGTTATTAGTTTTTAATATTTTCCATCAAACCGCAACATTTAACTTATTAAAAATAATATTTTGCAATAAGGTCCCTGCATGTTTCATATTTACAAAATTCTCAAAATTTTATTTCCAATTAAAGATGTATTAAATAGATGTATCAAAATTTTATTTCCAAATAAAGATGCATTTAATTGCACATATTTTTTTTTGAACATGTGTATAATATCATTTTGTTTGAATAATTATTCACCGACGACCCTGTAATTTTACATACTTATCTTTTGAATTGTAGTCTCTTCTCTTTTTTTTTTATTTTATGTTAGCCATATATATAATCAAATAATATATAATATGGAAATAATTAAAATATAAATTTTTAAAATAATTTTGAACATTAAAACTTTAAACAGGCTTAACTTTTGATAGGAATGTCCGTTTGGGGTGATCGAGGACAATCCGGAAAGCTCGCGACGAGATCTACACATGTTACCGGGGTGAAACCCCGTAACGACCATTTTCGGAGCCAAAAAACGCTCTCTAGACCTCCAAAATTCACTTTGAAAGTTTGCAAACCTAAAAACCACTCTAAACTACTAAAAAAGTTTTTAAAATCATAAATTAATCATTAAAAAGAGAAATGCAGTAAATTAAGTGACTTTCTTGATAGTTATTCAAACAAAATGATATTAATGTCAAAATTAATATTCTAATGTCATTTTTAAATAAGATTAAATTTAAAAATAAATTTAACTAAATTTTCACATTAATTTTTCTATTAATTTTGAAAAAAAATGGTAATAACTCAATTTCGAAAAATTTACGCCTTCCTACCCGTTTATAAAACGCGCTCGAAGGCTCCGAACGCGTTTTATAAACGCGTACGAAAGTCTGACCAGCCTTTCAGGCGTATCTGAAGCTCTCTCCTCTTACGCGTTTATAAAACGCGCTCGAAGCCTTCGAGCGCGTTTTATAAACGGGTACGAAGGAGAGAGACTGTACGCTTTTATAAAACGCGTTCGAACTTTCTTCTTATTAAAAAAAAAATAAATAATTCTTTCTATTAAAATTTTTTGTGTCAAAAATTCTATATAAAATAATTTCGGACTTGCATAAGACGTGTCATGATTAAAAGTACAACACATTTCAGGTGTTCATGTACCTGCGATGGTTGTAATTTGTAAGGATGCATTTGATTCGTTCTTTTAATTTGGACAATTACAGGAATACGACGGCCAGTATCCTCAGCCAACTTTTTAAAGTTTACAGAGTGTCAATTTTTAATTTGAACTGTTCAATTTAATCTCGACGTTTAAATTTTTTTCGGACTTATCAATTTAGTATTATGTACGGAGCATCTATTAACCGTTGAAATTAGATCTAACAGTTGAGATCAAAAGTTGGCCAATGTACTATTACTAGTTGCTAGTATTGGGACCAGGATTATCTACGTTTTTTTAAACCAGCACCGCAAGTCTTCCAATCTAATTTCATAGATTTTTACGGACTACGTGAATCTCGATGATATGATATTAATCACGAAATATTCATTATTAATTTGATGGTCACGAATTAAAGAATTAAATATGTGTACTGCGGATTTTTAAACAACCCACAAAAAATCTCATTGCGCTGGTGTTGGGTTCGCTATGAATATCATAAATGAACACGTCAGTCAAGCTCCAAATTTCCCGAGTCCTGACATTACTCATTTCATTTTTCTGTCTGCTCCGCTCAGTCAAAAACCAGTCTCGTGAAATTAACCTAAACAGAACAAAATGCTTCACAAATTGTGCATCTCATTAATATTTACCATTCAGCCAAAGGAGACCAACAGAAAGAGGAAAAAAACAAAAGAGGTCAAAGAGGGGAGCTAGTGAGGTGCCCGAAAGCTGGATTTCTAATTACAATATTATCTTCATAATTTATGGTTTGAAGGGGTTCCATACTTGCAATCTTGCATTGTTATTTTGTTTTTGACTTGTTGACTTTCGACTTTTCCTGACTATTAGGTTCATAGGTTGAGAATCTGCGATTAGCATCTTCAATAAAGAATCCCATCTCCTGGCAATTATTTAACCAATATATAGATTTTTTTTTTTTTACTTTTTTTACTTCCATTCCTTGGAACTAAAAGCAAAAACCAACTATGGTGTAAAGTGTAAACTCATTTCCAATAACGGGTTAGACGAATGAGACTTTCTGGAATCGAGTGATTTCCGGAAATTTAGCATAAAACGAACCAAACACTCTTTAACAAGAAGTTTGTTTCGCTAGGTAGTTTGTCGCAAAAAAAAAAAAAAAAAAGGTTTGTTTCAAGTCGATAAACCAAACACTATGGTTGATTCTTATTTCATGCTTTCATTTGATCAATTTGATTTATGGCTGGATGTCAATCGATAGACGAAAGATATTATCATTTTGTTTTACATCTAGAATGGAAAGAGCAATGATTAAGTACCAATAATTTGTCAAAATATTTTTGTTATAAAGAAATTTATATTTTTATTAAATTATGTTTCTCATGTTGATATTTTTATTTTAATTTTTATCAGAGTATAAATATTTTTGAAATTTTTATTTACCCACACATTAAATGGGTACGCTTTCTAAGTTGATTTAAATATGTATTTTTAAGTTTATATTTTCATAAAATCATAAATTAGACCAGCCACCATAAACGATTATCAAGTATGTATTTTCTAAATTAAATATGTTGTTGAATATTTTTTTCTTAGGAAATGGAATTCTATTTTCATTGATTCTTCTGAAATGGAATTCTATTTCCATTGATTCTTCTTATCGGAATGGATACGGTGCCGAGAATTGATTTCAATCCTAATGATTTGGCGAGAAAATAATTGCCCTGCGAATTCTCGTAAGAAACATAGAAATTTGGCGTGATTTCGCGTTGCTAGCAACGCTCTCCGATACTCTCGTGTCCATTTGACCAAATTGCCCTTATAGTTCTTCCCGATAATCAACTCTCTCCTGCGATTTTTTTTTTTAGAAACATTGGCAGAGGCTGCCAAAGGAAACAAACATAAAGGAAAGCAAAATAAACCAAAAATACAAGAACACCCTCAAAACTAAATAGCCATTAGCAGAAACGTAGGTACGCCTTGGCCTCCTCCATAATCCAGCTGCTGATTGAAAGCACATCTCTACTCCTTCCTCTGAAAATTCTATTGTTCCTTTCCCCCAAACTGCCCAGAAGGCCATTGAAAGCAACACATGAAAGTTCATATCAGTCCAGTTCTGTTGAATGGTTAGAAGCATGTGTAAGGCCGTGTAGGCAGTTTGTAAGGCCGGCAAGGCATGTGCGAATATGATTCTTCCCCAAATTGCCAAGGTGAAAGGACATGAGAAAAAGAGATGTAGAGAATCCTCTAGGATCTGTTGCTGGCATAAGATGCAGTGAGGTTGCAATGTTAGCAAATTCCTCCTCCTGCGATTTGGTCCTCTAGGATCTCTAGGATCTGTTGCTGGAAATTACTCTGTACCTTCAATAGCCTTCACGACCTCATTCAAGCATTGGACTGTGCGAAATTAGATTATTGGTGAATTTGGCTCAAAATTGGAGCATAGTTTTCTATTTTAAAGATGGGATCGGAATTTTCATTTTAAGCATTGGAGTGATGCCAGAATCTGGTTTCAGCTATAGTCGTTCTTGGTTTTGTAAAGTTGATTATTAGCTATTACCTATTAAAAACTTGATTTAGATTATACTAATGTCTCGGTGTTTTCAAATTCTACAGGGAAAGTCTTCTTCATTGCTTTAATATAGGCAACATCTTTGTTTATATCGTATATATGTATCGAAGAGATATGTACGAGGACAAATTGGTCAAATTTTAAAAGATATAATTATTTCTTTCCCATTTTTATATGGTTTCAATCACCAAATTTTTCAATTCATCTCACATCATTCCGGTCATCAAATTTGATTTGAAATTCATTTTTTTTGAACTCTATTCTATTGAAATGAATTGAAATCTTATTAATGTTCATTCCGATCAGAGCCTTAAAAGGCCGTAGGCAAAGTTGGACATCTACATTGGACAAATTTGTTATGTTAATTCAAATTATTCTACTCAGTGACCACTGACCAAGTCTTACTGTAATTTTACTGCTTCTATTATTCTTTCAACAACAACAACAACAACAACTAAGCATTTTTTTCCCAAACAAGTTGGGGTCAGTTGTTATCTAAGCCTTCTATTATTCTGTCAATAAAAAAAAATAATTTCAGTTGTTATCTAAATCATTTCTGTCTTGTTTCTTAGACTGGATCGTTCATTTCAAATATTAACAATTGGTCAGATAATAACAGTAACTCAAAATTTGGTTATAAAAAAAAGTAAAACTTTTATCAAGATTATAGATGAAAGTTATAATAAAGTAATAGTTAATAACAGATTGCTTAATTAGAGAAGTTAATTAGCTCTTTTCAGTTTTCTCAACCAGGGCTCTCCTAAATTGGGGAAAAACTTGTAGAAGCAAAACAAATGAAAAAAACATATATATAATTCATAACAGACGAGAAAGCTCTAAGCGATATCATATTGTAACTATTTTTCTAACTAAATTTTAAAAGTTCAAACAGATACCAAATTGGAGAGAGGAAAAATAAAGATAAATGTTAATCCATAGAATCAGCATACGAGAAACCTTTACCTCATCGATCATAATAAACAAATAAATATTTCTGCATCCATATTTATTTGGGTGATAGCAGTGAAATGAAGACAAACAAGATATTCGGTCTAATACTAATTATTGCAATAAAGAAAGATTCATTTTAACTTGCAGTTCTTCAACCCTAACATCTAAATCTAAATTAAATTTAAAGAAAAATATATTTAAACATTCACCTCATGTTGCCTTCCCTCAAAACATCAATCATGTCGTATATTTTCTTCTCAGCCTTTGATTGAACCTGAATAAAAGTAACACACAGCTGTAATTTGTAATTTCTGAAGCAAGAGGGAGAAAAAACATAAAATAAGTTTTTGTTTTATTATTATTTTTTTCATTCAATGAAAAAGTGTCAAACGGGGAAATCACAAAATAGAAAACTTATATGCACTAAACCAGCAAGTGGAATTCAATTACAAGTTTCAAGAAATTGAAAAGAGAATAACGATTGACCTTCTTATGAAGAAAAATGGCAGCATCAATGCTTCCCTCGGCATATATTGAGCGGCCACCAACATTATGTTGGAACTCGAAAGACACCCTGATGAAAGAAAAATTAACTTAATAAAAAATAAAAATAAGCTACAATTGTTAGTTAAAATTAAAATTTATTACGTTTCATCTGGTGATGTGAGATTATAAACATGGTATGCGTGGCCTGACAAGTACTCCTCTGGCACACCTACCATGTTAATTTGTTCCTCAGGGTCACGTATCATTTCTATCTGTTTCACAAGACAAAAAAAGGAAATTGTTATCAATGAACTCAATACTGGTGAATAGAGATTAAAAAGGAAAGAATTCAACAATCAACACAAGGTCTAGTTGCATTGCATTACATGTAATCCCCCTTTCATTCACCTCTTAGTAACCAAACAGTGACAAATGCAGTGAAACACTTCTTAAAAATATGTGCGCTAAGAGATATATTAATATTACTTCTGTTATTCTACTCCTGTCCTGAATAAAATCCACACACACAAAATTACGTAGTAATCTTTCAGTTCCTTTCCCTTTCCCTCTGTTAAAACAACCTACAACACAAATTTAAGAGGACCATACAAGCCCACGAGTATAATCATATTCATCAAATTTGGATAATTTATGCATCGATTACAAAACCTAAGTAAGCTTAAAAAAAAAAAATTTGTATTTTATAGTAGTACCTCATTCATATCAAAAATGGCACCCAATTTCTGAAAGCAAGCAATTACTGCCTTAGCAGTACCAGATGTGTCTAATTTCGTAGCCTGATGTGACTCCATAACCTACATAAAATTATGAGATAAACAAGATAAGATAAATCCTTGTTCTAATAAGCACCTCAAATTCGAAAGTATATATCAACCTGTAGTGCTTACATTCGACTAGATAAAATAGATTGACCAAGTACATTTCAGGACAGCGTGTTTCAAGAAATATAAATGGAATGCTATGAGACGGGTGGTTTCACAAATTGAAGAAAAATCAAAGTGCTTTGTGCAATGCTCATATTAGTGTCTTCAAAAGAAAATCCCAGATATATCAAGAGAGATTCGAACAAACAGAAATAATACAATATTTGCACCAAAACATAGCAGATATCTAGTTATACCTCCAATTTATATCCTGAAAATGCCCCTGGAAATTCCTCAGCCATGATTTCCATTGCTGCAAGAAAGGCCACGACCTAAAAGAAAAAGAGCAAACATAATGTTGTAAACAAGAAATTTTTATTTAAATCTGAGAATATGCAAAAGCTCCTCAGATTATGGCAACATAGTAAAAATGCATGACAAGCTTCATATAATGAATTTTATAAAGATTTCATAAGAATATAAGATGTAATAATCAGTCTGATATCATATCCTTAAGTAATGGTAGGCCGTCACTCAGAAAAAGCACTATAAAGGGAATTAAATAAACTTTCATGTTCCCTGTGAAACAAGCCAAAGACACTATGCTGAAGAAAAAGTGATTAAAACAGAAAAAACCAGTAGGGAGGATGAAGCATAGGAGATCACCTGTTTGCCCATCTGGGGCGATATGACAGCATAGACATTTGAATCCTGAACAGTTTTGTAGAGCAAGGGGCGATCCCCACCAGTTGTACCCATTACAAATGGCACCCCAAACTTACAATACCACTCAGCATTAGCTGTCAGACAAGACAGAATTAGCCTTCTCTTTGATAATTAACAAAAGCGCATAATCAATGTTACAAGGTTAATGCAACAGAATGTCAATTACAGTACCAGTAAGTAAAAACCAGAATATGTATAACACTGATTACAGCTGAAAGTTGAGTACATAGGCACAATGCTGTAAACTAAAGTGCAAATGTCATTTATGTCAGTGTCAAGGATACGCAAAATTGCCCCTAAAATTATTGCATAACTCCAAAAAGATCAGTCCTTACTATTGTTTGGCTTTCTGTACCATTCATATTATTTGCTAATAATGATACAAGGCAAAACAAGGAAACGAGCTATGAATGTATTTATTGAAGGGCAAGGCTCTTTCCCGAGTCATGTATAGAGACTACTACTCATAGTAAAGGATAAGAAAAAGAAACCAAAATAATTGGACAATTAATATACTTCATAATGGCAAATGCATAATGGGAATGCAGGTTATGTGGATTTAATGCCACTATCTAACAAAACAAAATAAATATTCTACTTATTTCTGTAGTTTTAGCAATATTTTGATAAAACATATGAATGTACTTTTAACGTATTAAAACTAAGTCTTCTGCCAATGAACTTCACAAAAGTGACCTTGACAGCTTCTGTCAAGTCTTCGAAAAAAAAACTTCACAAAAGTACCAGATTATTATACAAATATTCTACTCATTTTCTGCATTATGTCATAATTAACTGATACTACGGACCATTAACTGCAAAATTTATCTTAGTACAAATTTACCAGTCTGTACCATTGACAGCATTAGGCACGGTGTAATCCACAACAACAACATCAGGATACTTTTCTGTGACTGAGGAAAGAATTTCCTCTCTTTCTGATGGACCATGAACGCTGATTTCAATGTTACTAATTTCTAGGGTCCTGGCGGGTTTATCCAAGCTGCTAAAAGAAACTGGTACCAGTTGAAGCCCAGCAGAGACGGCAGCCTCAGCCACTGCCTTTCCCATCTTTCCAGTAACACCATTTACCTAAAATGAACAAATTCAACAACTAAAACAGTATATTCCTATATCATTGATAGAGTACTAAGGTTAAGGTTTTGTAAATTCTATGTCATAAACACTGAACCCTAAAGCCAGGGTGAGTCAATTTTTTGTAAAATAGAATTCAAATCACTCCCAAATTGGAGCCGTTTCTTTATCGTTACCAGTATGGGGAAGGAGAGATTGCGAGAATCAGCCATGGCATCCCGAGAAATTGTGACCGTTTCTTTTGTAAGAGCGCTCGTCACTAAGGTCGTTCGCTTAGTTCGAGCAAAGAATAGAGCGCACCGCCTGTTGTTGGGTCGAGGAAGGAGAGAACAATTGCCACTAAGAGTAAGAGAGAGCATTTCCACCTGGATTATTGTTCTTTCGGCAGCACACAGATTTTGGTGTTGTCGATGATGCTGATATTGATAGGGACAACTTACGAGTTACAACAGTGTTTCTAAGAACTGGAAACTGGAATGTGGCAAAATTAAATAGAACGACCCAAACCAATAGTATGCATTTTAAGTGACTTTTGAATCTTAAAAAAAAAACAAATAAGTAATAAAATAAAGGTGATAAAAGAGCAATTGAAGAAAAACACAAGAAACGTAAACTAGGATTAAGGCTCATTACAAATAAAGTGACTAACATTTGAACAAGCAATAACCCCTCACAACTATCTAAATGCAATTAGGTTGCAATAACCTCAGATGCAAAAACAAGACAGCGTCCACATTCATCTCTCTCTGTTTGATTCCTTACATCTAATTTGGGAAAAACCCTAATCCAAAAATAAATAAATAAATAAATAAATTAGCTCCCTCCGTATCTCTCCTCCAATATACATTTTATCTAATTCAAGTAAAACCCAACACCACAATTTCCTCACAAACCATTTCAGGAAACAAATCAACAATTCAGTTAAATGCGAAAGAAACTTATATACCAAACGAAAACGAAATGAAATAAGGCCGAGGTAACCTTTCTGGAGATCCAGCGCCAGAAGGAGACGACTGGAGAGTGAAGCTCACCAGTAGAGGAAGAGAGAGTATAAGGCGAGAGAGGAAGAGAGCGCTAGTGTTTCTGAACAAGAAATGGGGACTGGACTTTGGATTGCGGTTTGGAGAAGCAAGTCTTTTTAGACTCTGATCGGAACAGTGCTGTGGTGAGATATGATTTTTCAATTCAATGGAAAAGAGTTGATCGGAAATGATTTCAATTATCTGTGATCGGAATCAACATATACAGAGAATTGACGAGAATTGAACTCCCATAATCGGAAACTACACTAAAATAGAAAGGAAATGATTTCACGTTTTGAAATTGACTATTATACCCTCGTCTCTATCTCTTTAGAACTTGAGATCCTTTCCAGAACAGTTGAGCTCTAATATTTGAATAGATGCACTAGCTGGTACGTTTTGCAGGGATGGGTACCGATGAAGTTTAGAGGGCACATGTTGTACCAGAAAGGAGTCGGTTAGCATCTCAAATGAACGGGAAGGGGGTTTGTGGTGTTAATTGGTTATAGAAAGGCTTCATTATTTGGTGGGGAAGCAAATGATTGGTATGGTGATGAAATAATTGGTACCAAAGATGAACATGTGAGTTAACTGGTTGCTATTATGTTCCGAACTGGGAATAACTAGAATTTGAGACTATTTTTATATTTTTTAATAAAACAAAATTAAAAAAAATAAAGAAGAAAACATGATAAATGATAGAAGAAAATTATTGTTGTATTTCTGATATGATAATCGAGTACAATGTTTCCATATAAATAGTCTAACAAATATAATAAAAGGAAAATATTAATGAAAAGAATGATTATGCATAAATGTAAATAAAGATACAAAATAATCTTTGTTAAATCAATATAATTTGCATAGCAACCTTCGTCTTCTTGCCTTAACTGGGTTATTCAATAATTAGAATAATTTATTTCTATTTTGCCTAATTTGGATTTGGTCATGACAATACCTTCTCCTCACGAGATCCTTGACCTCGAGGATCAAAATCAAGAAACTCGAATCCATATAGCAGACATTACCTCCTCCTATTTCTACGAGATTAAGAATCTTATCTCGACAATGATGACATAAAAACCATATGGCTATGCAATAATGTCACTTTTTTGTGATTTTATCTTCGTTCTTGACTATCTTCTTGTTTATGAGTTGTCAAATTGAAAAACCCTAAATTATCGCCCGTAGTCATTAATTTTACCAAGTTTGACCACAACCCTTTGGCTGGCTTCACGATATTTTCATCACGTATCACAATAGTGTGTAGAGGTATTTTCATTTCTTTGGGCACTTCAAGTTCAATTTGTGCAATTTCTTCTCCCTCATCATTAATCTCATCTGGCCATGCCTCTTCAACTTCCATAACTTTTACTAATTTTGCAAAATTACTCATAATTTGGTCGAATTGTGCTTGAAGTTGATTTTGTTGTAGTCGAAACATTTCTCGCATCTCATCTTGCTGCCTTTCGAAATCAACTCGAAACAGGAGTTGGGAATAACTAGAATTTGAGATTATTTTTATATTTTTGTAATAGAAACGAAATTAAAAAGAAAATAAAGAAGAAAACATAATGATAAATGATAGAAGAAAATTATTGTTGTATTTATGATATGATAATCATATTCAATGTTTCCATATAAATAGTCTAACAAATATAATAAAAGGAAAATATTAATGAAATGAATGATTATGCATAAATGTAAAGATACAAAATAATCTTTGCTAAATCAATATAACTTGCATATCAACCTTCGTCTTCTTGCCTTAACTGGATTATTCAATAATTAGAATAATTTATTTCTATTTTGCCTAATTTGGATTTGGTCATGACAGTTGCATACCTTTATACAAACTAGGTGGGGAAATCGAGCTTCGCTCGATATATGCGGCACAAATAACCAATGAAGAGGATGAAGAAATTCTTTATTTGTTAATATACGTAATAATATAATTACTTAGCAGCATGACTTATTACAGAAAATAAAATAAATATTGAAAAAATTTGAATTTTTATTAAATAAATTTTCATTTTATTTTAAAAAAAAATATTTGTAATTCATTTTTTATATATTTTTAGTTGTGCAATTCAATTTTATTTATTTACAAAGTGCTCAAAAGAATTTATCTAAATTTATGGAAATCATTTTGTAACTTTTTACATATAGTAATAATATATATATGTTGCCTAAAAGCTCTAAGTTGTTCTAAATACTAATTTGAATTCACAAAAGGCAAAAAAGTATTATAACCGACGCATTAAATTTTATAATTTCGATAAGATAAGATAAAATTATTTTCTATGATTTATATAATTTTGTCCATTTGAATGTCAAAAATTATTTACACTTTGTTTCAAACGTCCCAAAAATATAGCAATATGAGTAATCTTTAAATATTAATAATTTAAGTTATCGATTCTTATATATTAAAAAAAAGAAAGGCTAGAGTTCTTTTTGCGTTTGCAGAATAATTGATATAACACATCTTATAATTTTTTTTTGTTATTCAATTTTAGAACATTGAGAATTTATAGATTGAAGGCATGATGGTGGAAAAATAAATAATTTTGAATACATCTCATAAAATAATTTAAGGACATTTAGTACATTAACAATTTTGAATTCCTCTGCTACAACTTTTATTTGTATTTTGTAATTAGCCTCTGGCTGATTTTGGACTTGCTTCTCTCAGGAAAACATTGCCGAAATTGGAGTCGATATGTTCTTAATTTAATATAAAATAATCTTTAAGATAATCATTCTGTTTATAATGTAATATAGATAGTGTTGGTGCAAAATTCAAATAAAATCGGCTAATATGAAAACAAAAAGAATAAAAAGAATAAAGTTACCCGAATCACATTAGGCGTTGTCCTTAAGCGTATCACATCTCAACGTGCTACATGAACTGTCACCTTTTAGAGCACAACCATGAAGGTGACTGATGAAAGGCTCCAAAAATATCCAGCAGAAATTACTTTGAATATTGGAGATTAGAAATAATAGAATTGGATTTTTGAGATAGATATATTGATAATTTATTTCACCGATTTTTTTTTTTTTTTGAGATACTCATTTCAAGTGAATGACTTGTATATATAGCCAATTAACCAACAACCATGAAATACAAATAATTAATTCATAAGTTACGGAATGGTAAAATTTGTGAAGAAATTAATATTCTTAATTGGTTCATTAAACAAAGGGTAAACAAATAACGGGCAAATAATTAATGTGAAATAATAAAAAAAACTGATATGAGCTATTAGCAAATAATTCATTGTGTTTTAGAAATGGTTAGCAGAAAATAAAAGACATTGATGTTTAATCAAAGTGATGGAAATTAATTCGATTTAATTTAAAGAGATAAGAAAGAATCAAAAGCAATTTTGAGTTTTTTTGTGATATATTCAACATGTATGTTTTTATGTTTGACACACAAAAGAATAAGTAGGATGAAATTTTGTTAAGTACTAAAGTTTTGTTGCATACTTGCCGTATAGTCGTATTAATTTGAAAATTGAATAGCGTCTCGACAATAATTCAGAAGCAAGATTGAAAATTGAAAAAGAAAATAAGGACAAGATGATTGGTACAAAATTGAAAAGCTAGAAGAATCAACCATAATTTCTAGCTCAGATTTTACCATTAATATGTTCTAGGATTTTATCAAGCTCTCTTGATCCAAATGTGTTTGTGCATGAAACTGATTAGTTAATAAGAAAATTGTAAGGAAAATTTAACCAATAAGGAAACTGATTTAATTGCTTACAGATTAAATAAGAAAAAAAAATTAAAAATATGAAATTCAAAGAAATATTATAATGAAAGGTTAAATATTTCTATACACAATCAAATCTCAACGAATCAATGCAAAAATATAAGCTGCCTATGCAAAAATATTTGTAGAAAATTTGTACTCGTCAATGGTTTTTGTGCAAAATTACTCGCCATTCTATATTCATGCATAACTGTGTCTGACATTCCATATCGCCGAAGACGGAGGGTTATGAAGTTTATCAAGTTCAATAGGAGGAGGAGAAGATAGATATCAAGTTCAACAGCGAAATAGAGATTTCTGACATTGGCCAAAGAGGAGTAGGCTATCAATGAAATTAGATTAATTGGGAGCACATGTTTTAAATGGGAAATCTTGGTTGCAAATTAACAATAACTCATGAGACGGGTCGAAAACGTGACTTTAAGAGTTAAATACAAAATTAGCTACAAAGTTAACGTCACAAAAAATCAGGAAAAAATTTTACGCAGAAAGAAACCAACGAAAAAAATTGAATGCCGTGTCGGGCTAAGTTTGAACAAAATAATAGGATACCCATGCTTCTTTATTTATAATACTGATATGTAAGAAAATACTTTTGTGTCTCTCTTCCAGTGGAGGATGAGAAAATGAAAAGAGAAACGATCTACGCAAGAGGAGAGAGGGAAAAGAGGAGATCTGAAGGACAATTTGGACCTTGTGTGAAGGGTCACTTTCATCCCAAATTTTTACCTTTTTGTGAGAATTGTCGAGTGGAAAATTTTCTTGCCGAATCTCATGAAAGAAATCATTTCTCGCCTTTATTTTGTTTTGTTTCCGATCATGGATTTGTCAAAAGACGAATATTTGCTAATCAGCCCCTGTATAATGTATTTACTTTACTTTTACTTTACTTTTAATTTTAAAAAGTGCATATGGGTCTGTTTTCTCGAAAGATTAATTATATTTATGGCACTATCAAAATTAGATAATTATAGATATGCCGTTGTTAGTTTGCTAATTAGATTTATGCCACTATCAAATTATTTAAATTAGATATATGTCGTTATTTATTCCAAACTATCCTCGTTAATGAATCATAAAACCAAAAGCGCTGAACAACTAAGTGACATTTAGCATGGTAATTTAGAGAAAGCTTCACATAAAATTTGGCCCATAAATATGTTATCTTCGCATATGTTAATTCAGGAAAAATACGAACAGAGGCATTAATTTGGGGGAAATACGAACATATTTTGGTCCATCTGTTACCTTCGCATTTGAACATATTAGAATTAGAAATTAGAAATATATTCATTTGGTGTTTCATGAGTTGCACGTGAGAGGCCTCAAACACAGTGGTTAGAACAGTTTCGTAATCCTAGCCATTCATTTTCGTTCCTTCATCTGAACCGTTCGTTTGAGCAAGTACTTTCTCTATGCAGCGAAGATGAGAATCTCTTTCTTTCCGTCTCCATCTTCACTTTTTCCACGCACACGGCACACCATGTCTCTTCGATTTTCATCACCTGCCCACCTCACGTCACTGTTCTAGGGTTTTCCCCTTTCTTCTCTATCACTGTCCCTCGCCTCATCTTTACTCTTCTCCTTTGCTTGAACCTGACACAAAGCCCACTCTGTTTGCGATCGACAGCAACGACAAGGAGGGTAAGGGGAGCGATTAATGATGGTCGACTGCCCATCCTATTCTCGATCTCTCTTCCTTTATTTCTCTTGTATCGCAGCTTCGATCTTTCTAATTTTTTATACTTGACCCAGATCTGTCTCTCTCCAGTTCCACCTCGAACTCTTTCTCTTCCCCGTGTCAACAAATCAGTTTTAGCATCTGATTTGGGTGCTACATTTATGAAAAATCAGCTTTGGTATTTGGTTTTGGGTGCTAAATATATATATGTTTTTATTATTGAATTTCAATTTTAACTGTGAAGCTGTATTTTGCTTCTCAACTGTGTTAGGAATAAGTTTAAAATCTATGAAGTTGTATGTATTTACACTAAAGTTCTGAAGTTTCACCACTTGTGAAGTATTTGTTAGACCTTTTAAGAAGAACCAAAATTTGCGTAGTATGGAAAACACAAAAAAATTTTGATCATGGTGCTTTAAAGATCAAACCAGCAAATTTTGAACTGATTGAGAATGCGGTATGTGTAATTGATTTGATTTCTGAAAATTTGAATGAGAGATGTTGGAAACTGTGGTTGAAATTTTGTAATCTTAATCTAAAAGGAGCAACATTGTTGCAATATTAGTTGAAAATTGATACAAATAGACTAGCGATGTTCAATGAAAATTTTAGGTTGAAAATGAATTCCAGAAGATGGTAATGTATTTTGTGAGTCTTGTGATTGCATCTTATTGACTATTGAGGAAGTCATGACAGCAAGTTTGTGTTGCTCAATTTCGAGCTCAATTTAGAGAATTCAAAATTTCTGAAATTGTGAAGTTGGCAATAATTTTATTGTGGTACTTAGCACCATTTGAGAATCTCAAATCCGACTACTCAAGAGAGTTTATTACTCATTGTGAAGATTGTTCTTGCTCTGTTGGTGCATTCAAAGTGGTTGTCACAGATGGACTGGTGTTCTCAAGTTCACAATGCAAATGAAATTATAATATGTTTCAGACTAGCTCCTGACACAAAACAAGCATGTGTATTGGAAATCTTATTGTTTGGGAGGTTCTACATCAATTTCTTGCAGTTTGGGAAGCGATTAAACTCAATCTATTTTCTATTTCATCTCGACATATCCAACAGAAATGCTAAGCACTTGAATCTAAAAGATGTTGCAAAATTTTTGTGGCAAATGCACAAGCAATCAGATCTCATGCCAACTCAAACCATCAACGAAAATCACATGGAGGAATCCCAAGTCAAAAACCCTCGTGCCCAACTGAAAACTAACCTGACAATTCTTTTAGATTTTATATTTTTTTCAGATTTTTGGCAGCAACACATTGGTGTATACAACGAAATTTGATAGATTGGTTCAATAGAACTTTGAGGTGTTCATACTACATAACTTGATGCCAATTTGCTGCAATATTACACTCTCAATCTTGATGTTTGAAGCATGCATTGGATTGAACAAGATCGACAAATTCAGTCCCTCAATAATTGACATTCTTTTGTCTGAATTCAAGGTGCTTCCACAACAACAAAAGCTATCACAACCTCGACTGGTTTGATCAGCTAAAGCTTGCGAGTTAGAACTTTATTACTAATCATTTTGGAGTGTCACAACAATTACAAGCTGATAATTTGGCCAAGAAAGTCCAACCAAGTTTTGAACTCAACATCGACAATGCTCAAGCTTTGAATTCTCACTTTGCTCATCAAGAATTTCTGTTGGTGATAACATATTTGAGAAGGTTTTGTCTGAAACTTTGGGAGAGAATTCCTTGTAAATTCAATCGAAAAAGATGACATTTTCTTAAGCCCATTTCTAGCCATCAAAGGTGGATACTTTTGGTGAACGTGGTTCTCCTTAACTTGCTATATTTCATCACTAACGTGTATGTGAGTGGAAAATGTTCTTGTTCCATGGAGAAGAATTTTGAAAAATCACAGCGGGAATGTGGTGAGCCTAGTTTGAGTTTTAATTGTTATGGTTTGAACCTATGGTTTAATTTTGAGGGCATAAATCCTTCAATATGTCAACAGAAACCTCTTCGTGTGCCATTCTATAGACCCTGTCAAATTTGAAGATGTTTACAAAGATCACAAGAAGAAGAAGAAGAAGAAGAACTAAAGTCGAGGAAGAGTTTCAGCTTAGCAGAAACGTATGACACCGATCAAGATGCCATGTCAGATGCAAAATCAGCAAAAGAGTCGAGCCATCAATTCAAATAACAGTCAACAATGATTAATTAGTTAGTTGAGAGTTATCTTTAGTCTTAATGAGTCAAAATGAGTTAATAATCTGTTGTTGTATTTTGTGTTGTCTTTTGTGGTCTTCTAAGAGGTAATTAAGTGTGTTTTGGAATTAGAAAAAGTGATTGAGATAAATATATTAACGAGTAGTAGCTTTTAATTGTGTTAGATTGTTATTTAAGCTGAAAATCAAAATTTAATATGAAGACCAAGCTTTTAAAAAATTCCGTTTTTTCCGTTTTTTCGCTGTTTTATCTATATTTTTGTTTTCACCGCACAACCGTTTTATCCGATATTTCACCGTTTTATCCATTTTATCGCCGTTTTATCACCGATAAACGCTAAATCACCACCCAACCGCTAAACCGCACAAATCGCATTTTAAAACCTTGATGAAGATTATTGAATTATTACGAATTTTACTCTTGAGTTGAGTTTATCTCCTCTTTTATCTACTGTTGGATCGAGTTTTTACTCTTTTTCGAGTGATGTATCGTTACACCTGTTAGTTACTCTAAAAGTCTCTAGACTTGAACAACGTCAAGCCTCGTGAAATTAATCTCAACAGGAACAAAATACTTCAAAATTTTTGCATCTTATTAATATTTAGCATTCAGCCAAAGGAGGCCAACAAAAAGAAGCAAAACAAATGAGGTCGAAGCGGGAGCCAGTGGGGTTGCATTCTGCATTGTTATTTTGTTTTTGACTTTCGACTCTTCCAAGTTGAATTTGCGAGTAGCACCTTCATTATGAAAGAATCCCATGTCTGAAATTATTTAATGTAAAAATTTAGACACCAAAAAATTTAATAGAAAGAATTATTTATTTTTTTTTAATAAGAAGAAAGTTCCAACGCGTTTATAAACCGCGCCTCTCTCTCTCTCCTCTCGAACGCGTTTTATAAACGCGTTACAAGCCTTAAAACGCGTTTATAAAACGCGCTAAAGGCTGCAGTGATTGCGCCGAAAGTTTCTGACTTTGCGCATTATTTTCTGATTTTACGCGTTTATAAAACGCGTAAGAAGCCTTCTTACCCTTTTATAAAACGTGTTCAAGAGATCTAATTTCCCTATAAATACCCAACCTTCTGTCGTCCAAAATAAAAAAAAAATGATCTGAAAAAAAGATCTGAAAAAATAAAAAAGAAAAAAATGAGAGGAAAAGAAGAGTTAGATGGTGGAATGCAAAATAATATTAGTTGGTGCGAAACTAATAGCCATAAGGGTTGTATGCGGCACACTTATTCACTGATACAGAGCCGCACACAATCCTTATGGCTATTAATATTCCACCAACTTTAAAATAAAAACTTTCCCGTGGAATATGTTATTACGTGTAGAGGACGGTTTGTTGGGCTGGGTCTACGAGCCATAACACCGCAGCCGACATCCTTGGATGAGAATCTGCATACATGCAGTCATCTTCATCCAAGTCTCAGAAAAAGAGGGGGTCAATATGACAATCAGTCGCCCGACTCTTCTCTATTAGTTGCGGTGATGTTATCTCGACCCACCCTTAGCAATGGATCTTCTACAATTTTTTTTTATGTGGTTCAAAATTTTAATATCATGTATTTTGTAATTTTTTTGTTGTGTATTGTGTGGTTCAAAATTTTAATAAATTGTAATTTTTAATTTGTATTGTGTTTTTTATTATAATGTTCATTGAGTTGTAATGTCTAATATAATTTAAATAAATATTAAGTCTCTTAATATTAATATTTCGAATTTCATAAAAAAACGAAAATGGATAAAATAAAAACTAAAATAAATTAGATAATAAAACTTACAACACATATACTACACGAATTAATGCATATACTAAAACATAAAAGAAAACAGATAATAATAGAACACACAATAATAAAAACATCTAATTATAGAAAACCTAATAATCAGTTCAAATGATATATGTCATTTTCATTTAACGGATGATTTTCAAATCCAGGAGGACATGCCTGTTGCAAACGCAACCAAACGATTCCATCTCCACGTCGGACATGGTATCCTCCATCCCTCTTAACTACATCAGTCCAATATTTCGGCCCTCTCACTTCAAAAACGTCGCGTTGAAAAACCTTCACGTAAAATTTGTCGGAAGGATGGTGCAAGTAGACGTGCCGAAGAATATCTCGTTTACTTATTCGTCTATCTCCTTGTAGAAGCACACCGGTACAAACATGACGTGGTTTAGTTGACATTATGTTTTCTCGGTTTCTTTTCTCTGCGTAACTTCTCTAAAGTTTTGGTTTTTGATTTCTGAATTTTCGACGTGAATTTGCGGAGAAGGAGGACTATTTATAGACTCAACCCTTATTACCCGTTTATAAAACGCGTAATAAGGTTTGAGCGCGTTTTATAAACGCGTAAGAAGGGCAAAGTTAATGGAATTCAATACTTTCGCAGGCTGTCAGTCTGTTTTACTGTTTTACCTGGACTCCACCTTCGTACGCGTTTATAAAACGCGTTCGAAGGCTTCCAACGCGTTTTATAAACGCGTACGAAGGTGGTGTCCACTTTTTGAGCAGCGTGATACTGTGTTTGAGCAGTGTTTTATAGCGCGTTTTTTGAGCAGACCCCTATTCTAGCGCGTTTTATAAACGGCTAAATAATTGCCTATATATATCTCAATTCGTTCTCCTATTTCGTATCACAAAATCACAAACAAAAGACGCGTAAAATCAGAAATTTGAGAAATGGAGAAGGATCAAAACAATAATAAGATGGGGGAGGAAACATCCAAGGTGGGGGAGGGAACACCTAATGTGGTAGCAAAAAGGATCCCATTATACGGCCCTCCGAAGAGAAGGGCCGTCTCGGCTGTACGTCGTTTCCCTCCAGGCTGTGGCAGGAGTCCTGATTTTAGTATGGGGGTTAAAATAGATGAGAGTTCTAGTGAGAATAAGGAGGAGGAGAAGAATAAAGAGGTTAAGGAAGTGGAGAAAAATTAGAGTTTAATTGTGCTAGAATAATGGAATTTATCTATTTTATTTTCTATGAACTTTAATTTGTAATTTGAACTTCATATCTAGAATTTATGTTATTGTATGAATTTATATTTTATCTATGTTTTAATTATTTATGTAAATTATTGTGTATGAATTTATGTTTTATCTATGTTTTAATATTCATAACTAATTAATATAAAAATTAATAAAAATTTCCATTACAATATTCACAACCCATTAATATAAAAATTAATAATCATTTCCATTACAATAACTCTTATTAATATGAAAATAACGATTTAAATTAATAACAATTTTTATTACAATAATTCTCATTAATATGAAAACAAGGATTTGCGGAGACTCATGGACAGTTGCCCAATTCTGCGAGAACCTTCGACAGTCGTCGAGTTCTTCCCTAATTGGGTCGGCAGAACTCTACCGCCCATTACCCATGATCGTAGGCAGCAGAGTGTTGGTCTACCTCAGATGATGATGTTGTTAGCGAGCTGTCCATCTGGGCCGACCTTCGTACATAATAACAGATTCCACCGGAAAATCTCTTATTATAATTTCGCACTTATTAACATTGAGAGGTGAGAATGAGAGAGGTGAGAATGAGAGATGAGAATGACATTCAGAGGTGAGAATGAGAGATGTGAGATGAGATTTGCGGTTTGGGTTCGGTTTATAAATTGATATGATGAAAGAAAAAGACAAGAAAGTAGGGCTTCAACCCGTTCTTAAAACGGGTACAAAGCCTTTTAACGCGTTTTATAAAAGGGTAAAGCCTTTTAACGCGTTTTATAAAAGGGTAAAGTCTTTTAGCGCGTTTTATAAAAGGGTAGAAAGCCTTTTAACGCGTTTTATAAAAGGGTAAAGCCTTTTAGCGCGTTTTATAAAAGGGTACAACGCCTTTTAGCGCGTTTAAACCTGTGGAGACATGGGCTTGCTCAAGAGGAAGTGCTTCAGGAGGAACTTTAAGCCGAGGAGTGTATCATGTGCCACTTGAATGCTGAGGGTCCCATTATACGAGTTAATTAACTGCTTCTCAACGCTAAACAATTCAAGTGCCTCAGTCTTTGAATGAAGGTCGGATGAACTAATGAGTACAAAGCCTTTTAGGATTAGGACTTTTTGTAGATAACAAGAATGCCTGTCTGTCAATGCTCTTCTTGACGGATCGAAGGGTTTCCTTCGGCACAATAATTGTAGACATTTTTGGATTTGATTGATAGGTTTTTAAATTGGAAGAGATAATCTGTTGTGGACGATTTCAATTCTGCGAGAATGTATAGTCTTATATAACTTCAAATAACGCGGTTATAAATTCACAAACTTATAGACAGAAATGACTAAAGTTCAACCGAAATGACTAAAGTTTGATCGAAGTGACAGAAGTTGGAATATTGCCCTCCCAACGCGTTTTATAAACGCGTTTTAAGGCTTCTTACCCGTTTTATAAACGCGTTAATTGCGTTTTAACTATTCCAATATTCCAGCATTCTAGCGCGTTTTATAAACGCGTTTTAAGGCTTGTAACGCGTTTATAAAACGCGTTCGAGAGGAGAGAGAGAGGCGCGGTTTATAAACGCGTTGGAACTTTCTTCTTATTAAAAAAAAATAATTCTTTCTATTAAATTTTTTTGTGTCTGAATTTTTATATTAAATAATTTCGGATCCCATGTCCTGGGAATTATTTAACCAATATAGATTTTTTTTCCTTTTTTTTTCCCACATTCCTTTGAACTAAAAGCAAAAACATATGGTGTAAACGCATTTAACGTCCGGAAATTTAGTATAAAATGGACCAAACGCTCTCTAAGAAGTTGTCTGTTTCACTAAGATAAGTAGACAGCCTCTGCCTAGTTTGTCAAAAAAAAGAAAAATAAATGTTTGTTTCATCCTCTGCCTAGTTTGTCAAAAAAAAAAAAATGTTTGTTTCAAGTCGATGAACCAAACACTATGGTTGATTCTTATTTCTTGCTTTATTTGGACACGCAACTTTTATCCGGGAGCATTCCGCTGAATTTTTTTGGAGAAATATGTCCCCGTATAAATAAAGCGAGAATCAACAGGCTTTGTCCTTTCCTTTCCGTAATTATTTTTTCCTTAATTGAAATATCATTTAGACCATAATAAAAGAATTTCTTACCTGCCATTTGAAGAGTCAAATCTTACAGAGAATTATTTCATATGATCCTTACTCCTTGTAAACATACATATTCAAAAGTGTATAACATCAACATCTAGCGTGTATCCACTTTCTGTACCATTTGATCAATTTGATTTGTGGCTGGATGTCAATCGGTAGGCGAAAGATATTATCATTTTGTTTTACATCTAGAATGGAAATAGTTTCAATATGCCGACCATCACAAACTAACTAATTGGAAATATACCACCATAAAACTGCATAAATATGCCATTATTTGTAGTACAACATATTTAAAAATAATTTCTGCAAGTAAACAGGAAAAAATTTATGTCAGATTTTTTAAAAAATGACAAAAATGCCCTTAGCTGTTTACTTTGATTCATTATAAATGAAATATGGTTAACTTCATCTCTCTCCATCGGGAGGAGAATTCTTGGGCATCTAATCACAGTGATGTATAAGCTTAGTGGCACCTGGCGTACACCAGGTCTTGGGTTAAGATTAGATGTAGTATTAAGTTAGAGATTAATCTTGATGTATTCTAGGTCTAATCAGTATTGTAATTAATCTTGATTTACTCTTTATATAGTCTAGAATATGATTCATATCTTATTTATTCAAAAAAATTAGATTATATATAACATGGGAATTACGCATATAAAATGCAAATAATTCAATTATGAGTATTTCTTGAGCATTTCAATCATTTCTGGATTCATTCTAACTCATTTCATCATAATAACCATAATTTAAACTCTTTATACTGTCTAGAATATGATTCATATCTTATTTATTAAAAAAGATTGGATTATACATCGTAATTACGCATATAAAATGCAAATAATGCAATTCTATGTATCATTTGAGCATTTCAATCGTTTCTGGATTCATTCTATGTCATTTCATCATAATATTCTACTTTTAAACTTTTTATACTATATAAAACATGATTCATATTTTATTTATTCAAAAAGATTGAATTATACACGGTAATTACGAATATAGAGTGCAAATAATGCTATTCTAAGTGTCATTCGAGCATTTCAATCATTTATGGATTCATTCTACGACATTTCATCACAATAATGTACATTTAAACTCTTTATACTGTCTAGAATTTGGTTGATATCTTATTTATTTAGAATGATTGGATTACATAAGGTAAATATGCATATCAAGTCCAAATAATGCAATTCTGAGTATCTTTTGAGCATTTCAATCGTTTCTGGATTCATTCTAAGTCTATTCATCTCAATAATCTACATTTAAACTCTTTATACTCTTTATAATATGATTCAAAACTTATTTATTCAAATATTTTGGACCATACATGGTAATTACGCATATAGAATGCAAATAATGCAATTCTGAGTATCTTTTTAGCATTTCAATCGTTTCTGATTCATTCTAAGTCATTTCGTCACAATAATCTGCATTTAAATTCTTTAAACTATCTGGAATATTATGATTCATATTTTTTTTAAATATTGGATTATACAAGTTAAATATGCCTATAAAGTGTAAATAATACAATTCTGAGTATCTTATGAGCATTTCAATCATTTCTGGATTCATTCTAAGTCATTTCATCTAAATAATCTATATTTAAACTATTTATACAGTCTAGAATATGATTCATGTGTAATTTATTTAAAAATATTGGATTATACATCGTATTTACTAATATAAATTGCAAATAATGCAATTCTGAGTATAATTTGAACAATTCATTCGTTTATATGTTCATTCCAAGTCATTTCATCACAATAATATACATTTAAACTCTTAATACTGTCTAGAATATTATTCATATCTTATTTGTTAAAAAAGATTGGATTATATATCGTAATTACGCATATAAAATGCAAATTATGCAATTTTAAGTATCATTTAAGCATTTCAATCGTTTATGGATTCATTCTATGTCATTTCATCACAATAATCTACATTTAAACTCTTTATACAATTTATAAAAATATTCATATCTTATTTATTCAAAAAGATTGGATTATACATGGTAATTACGCATATATAGTGCAAATAATGCAATTCTAAGTGTCATTTGAGCATTTCAATAGTTTCTGGATTCATTGTAAGTCATTTAATTAAAATAATCTACATTTAAACTCATTATATTGTTTATAATATGATCATATCTTATTTATTCAAAAATATTGGACTATAGATGTTAATTACGCATTTAAATTGCAAATAATGCAATTTTGAGCATCTTTTGAGCATTTCAATCATTTCTAGATTCATTCTACGTCATTTCATCACAATAATCTGCATTTAAATTCTTTATACTATCTAAAATATGATTCATATCTTATTTATTCTAAAAGATTAGACTATACATGGTAATTAGTTAATTACGCATATAAAGTGCAAATAATGCAATTCTGAGTATCCTTTGAGCATTTCAATCGTTTCTGGATTAATTCTAAGTCATTTAATTATAATTATCTACATTTAAAATCTTTATACTGTCTAGAATATGATTCATATCTTACTGATTTATAAAGATTTTATTATACATGGTAAATACGCATATATAATGCAAATAAGGCAATTCTAAGTGTCATTTAAGCATTTCAATTGTTTCAGAATTCATTCTAAGTCATTTAATAAAAATAATCTACATTTAAACTCTTTATACTGTTTATAATATGATTCATATCTTATTTAGGCAAAAAATGGACCATACATGGTAATTACACATATAAAATACAAATAATACAATTCTGAGTATCTTTTAAGTATATCGAACGTTTCTGGATTCATTCTTAATCATTTCATCACAATAATCTACATTCACACTCTTTGTACTATCTAGAATATGATTCATATCTTCTTTATTCAAAAATATTAGATTATTCATGGTAATTACGCATATAAAGTGCAAATAATGCAATTCTGAGTATTTCTTGAGCATTTCAATCGTTTCTGGATTCATTCTAACTCATTTCATCCCAATAACCATAATTTAAACTCTTTATACTGTCTAGGATATGATTCATATCTTATTTATTCAAAAATATTGAACTATACAAGTTAATTATGCATATAAAGTTCATATAATACAATTACGCATATAATTATTCATATCTTTTAAGCATTTCAATCGTTTCTGGGTTCATTCTAAGTAATTTCATCACAATAATCTACATTTAAACTCTTTATACTGTCAAGAACATGATTCATTTCTTAGTTATTAAAAACGATTGGACAATACCTGGTAATTACGAATATAAAATGCAAATAAAGCAATTCTAAATATCATTTGAGCATTTCAATTATTTCTGGATTCATTCTATGTTATTTCATCACAATAATCTATATTTAAACACTTTATACTATATAGAAAATGATTCATATCTTCTTTATTCAAAAAGATTGGATTATACATGGTAACTACGTATATATAGTGCAAATAATGTAATTCTAAGTGTCATTTGAGCATTTCAATCGTTTCTGGATTCATTATTCTTCGTAATTACTCATCTAAAGTGCACATAATGCAATTCTGAGTTTTTTTTTTAGAATTTAATTCATTTCTAGATTCATTCTAAGTCATTTCATGACAATAATTTCTAATTAAACTATTTATACTGTCTAGAATATGATTCATATCTTATTTATTAAAAAATATTGATACATTGTAATTACGCATATAAAGTGTAAATAAAGTAATTGTAAGTATCATTTGAGCATTTCAATCGTTTTTGGATTCATTCTATGTCATTTCATCACAATAATCTACATTTAAACACTTTATACTATATAGAAAATGATTCATATCTTCTTTATTCAAAAAGATTGAATTATAAAAGGTAACTACGTATATATAGTGCAAATAATGCAATTCTAAGTGTCATTTCAGCTTTTCAATCATTTCTGGATTCATTCTACGTCATTTCATCACAATAATATACATTTAAATACTTTATACTATCTAGAATATGATTCATATCTTATTTATTCAAAAAGATTAGATTATACATGGTAATTACGCATATATAGTGCAAATAATGCAATTCTATGTGCCATTTAAGCATTTCAATCGTTTCTGGATTCAATGTAAGTCATTTAATCAAAATAATTTACATTTAAACTCTTTATAATGTTAATAATATGATTCATATCTTATTTATTCAAAAAATAGGATTATACATGGTAATTACGCATATAAAGTGCAAATGTTGCAATTCTGAGTATCTTTTTAGCATTTCAATCGTTTTTTATTCATTCTAAGTCATTTTGTCACAATAATATACATTTTAATTTTTTATACTTTCTAGAATATTATGATTCATATCTTATTTATTTAAAAAGATTTGATAATAGGAGATAAATACGCATATATAGTGCAAATAATGCAATTCTAAGTGTCATTTGAACATTTCAATCTTTTCTGTATTCATTATACGTCATTTCATCACAATAATCGACATTTAAACTCTTTATACTGTTTATAATATGATTCATATCTTATTTATTCAAAAATATTGGACTATACGTGGTAATTACGCATATAAAGAGCAAATAATGCAATTCTGAGTATCTTTTGAGTATTTCAATAGTTTCTGTAATAATTTTAAGTCATTTCATTACAATAATCTACATTTAAACTCTTTATACTGTCCAGAATATGATTCATATCTTATTTATTTAAAAATATTTGATTATACGAGCTAAATACGCATGTATAGTGCAAATAATGCAATTCTAGTGTGTCATTTGAGCATTTCAATCGTTTCTGAATTTATTCTACGTTATTTTATCCCAATAATCTATATTTAAACTCTATATACCGTCTATAATATGATTTATATCTTATTTATACAAAAAGATTGGATTATACGTGGCAATTACGCATATAAACTGCAAATAATACAATTCTGAGTATATTTTGAGCATTTCAATCGTTTCTGGATTCATTCTTAAGTCATTTCCTCATAATAATCTGCATTTAAACTCTTTATACTGTCAACAATATGGTTCACATTTTTTTTATTAAAAATGATTGGACTATATATCATAATTACGCATATAAAATGCAAATAATGCAATTGTTAGTTTCATTTGAGCATTTCAACCATTTCTGGATTCATTCTATGTCATTTCATCACAATAATCAACTTTTAAACTCTTTATACCATATAGAATATGATTCATATCTTATTTATTCAAAAAGATTGGATTATACATGGTAATGACGCATATATATAGTGCAAATAATGCAATTCTAAGTATGATTTGAGCATTTTAACCGTTTCTAGATTCATTCTACAATATTTCGTCACAATAATCTACATTTAAACTCTTTATACTACCTAGAAAATGATTGATATCTTATTTATTTAAAAAGATTGAATTATACATGGTAATTACCCTTATAAATTGCAAATAAAACAATTATAAGTATCATTTGAGCATTTCAATCGTTTCTGGCTTCATTGTAAGTCATTTAATCAAAATTTTCTACATTTAAACTCTTTATACTGTTTATAATAGGATTCATATCTTATTTATTCAAAAAGATGAGATTATACATGGTAATTACACATATATAGGGCAAATAATGCAATTTTAAGTGTCACTGGAGCATTTCAATCATTTCTGATTCATTCTACTTCATTTCATTACAATAATCTACATTTAAACTCTTTATATAATATGATTCATATCTTATTTATTCAAAAATATTGGACTATACATGGTAATTACGCATATAAAGTGCAAGAAATACAATTCTGAGTATTCTTTAAGCATTTCAATCATTTCTGGATTCATTCTTAGTCATTTCATCACAATAATCTAAATTCAAACTCTTTATACTATCTAGAATATGATTCATATCTTATTTATTCAAAAAGATTGGACTATACATGGTAATTACGCATAGAAAATGCAAATAATACAATTCTGAGTATCATTTTTGAGCATTTCAATAGTTTCTGGATTCATTCTATGTCATTTCATTACAATAATCTAGATTTAAACTATTCATACTGAATAGAATATGATTCAAATCTTATTTATTTAAAAAAATTGGACTATACACTGTAATTATGCATATAAAGTTCAAATAATGCAATTCTGAGTATCTATTAAGCATTTCAATCGTTTCTGGATTCATTTTAAGTCATTTCATTACAGTAATCTACATTTAAATTCTTTATTCTTTCTAAAATATTATGATCCATATCTTATTTATTTTAAAATATTGGATTATACATGGTAAATACGCATGTAAAGTGCAAATAATACAATTATGATTATCTTTTAAGCATTTCAATCGTTTCTGGATGTATTTAAGTCATTTCATCACAATAATCTACATTTAAACACTTTATACTATCTAGAATACGATTCTTATCTTATTTTGTTAAAAAGATTGGACTGTACATGGTAATTGCGCATATAAAGTGCAAATAATGCAATTTTGAGTATCATTTGAGCATTTCGATTGTTTCTATTTCATTCTAAGTCATTTAATCACAATAATTTGCATTTAAATTATTTATACTGTTTATAATATGATTCATGTCTTATTTATTTTAAAATATTAGATTATACATGGTAATAACGCATATAAAGTGCAAATAATGCAATTTTGAGAATCTTTCGAGCATTTGAATTATTTCTGGGTTCATTCTAATTCATTTCATCACAATAATCTACATTTAAACTCTTTATACTGTCAAGAATATTATTCATATATTATTTATTAAAAAATGTTACACTATACATGGTAATTACAGTTATAAAATGCAAATAATGCATTTCTAATTATCATTTGAGAATTTCAATCGTTTCTGTATTCAGTCTATGTCATTTCATCACAACAATCGATATTTAAAAGCTTTATACTATCTAGAATAAGATTCGTATCTTATTTATTCAAAAGATTGGACTATTCATGGTAGATACGCATATAAATTGCAAATAATGCAAATCTGAGTATCATTTGAGCATTTCAATAGTTTTTGGATTCATTCTAAGTCATTCCATTACAATAATCTACATTTAAACTATTTATACAGTATAGAATATGATTCAAATCTTATTTATTTATAAAGATTGGACTATACTTGGTAATTATGCATATAAAGTTCAAATAACGCAATTCTGAGTATCTATTGAGCATTTCAATCGTTTCTGGATTCATTTAAATCATTTCATTACAGTAATCTACATTTAAACTCTTTATTCTGTCTAGAATATTATGATTCATATCTTATTTATTTTAAAATATTGGATTATCCATGGTAAATACGCATATAAAGTGCAAATAATGCAATTATGAGTATCTTTTGAGCAATCGTTTCAGGATGCATTCTAAGTCATTTCATCACAATAATCTACATTTAAACTCTTTATACTATCTAAAATACGATTCTTATCTTATTTTGTTAAAAAGAATGGATTATACATGGTAATTGCGCATATAAAGTGCAAATAATGGAATTCTGAGTATCATTTCGATTGTTTCTATTTCCTTCTAAGTCATTTAATCACAATATTTTGCATTTAAATTCTTTATACTGTTTATAATATGATTCATGTATTATTTATTTGAAAATATTTTACTATACATGGTAATTACGCATATAAAGTGCAAATAATGCAATTTTGAGTATCTATTGAGAATTTCAATCGTTTCTGGATTCATTTTAAGTTATTTCATTACAATAATGCACATTTAAACTCTTTATACTGTCCAGAATGTGATTTATATCTTATTTATTAAAAAAGATTCGATTATAGGAGGTAAATATGTGTATATACTGTGAATAATGCAATTCAAAGTGTCGTTTAAGCATTTCAATCATTTTAGGATTCATTCTACGTCATTTCATCCCAATAATCTACAGTTAAACTCTTTATACTATCTAGAATATGATTCATGTCTTATTTATTCAAAAATGATTGGATTATACATGGTAAATACGCATATCAAGTCCAAATAATGCAATTCTGTGTATCTTTTGAGCATTTTAATCATTTCTGGAATCAATCTAAGTCATTTCATCACAATAATGTACTTTTATACTCTTTATACAGTCAAGAATATGATTCATATGTTATTTATTCGAAAATATTGGACTATACGTAGTAATTACACATATAAAATGCAAAAATGCATTTCTTAGTATCATTTGTGTATTTCAATCGTTTGATGTCATTTGACATATGAATATGATTCATTTGATGTCATTTCATCATAATAATCTACATTTAAACTCTTTATACTGTTTATAATATGATTCATATCTTATTTATTCAAAAATATTGAACTATAAATGGTAATTACGGATATAAAGTGCATTCTGAGTATCTTGAAAACATTTCAATCATTTCTGGATTCATTGTAAGTCATTTAATCAAAATAATATACATTTAAACTCTTTATACTATCAGAAATATGATTCATATAATCATATCATATTTATTCACAAATATTGCACAATACTTGGTAATTACAGATATAAAATGAAAATAATGCAATTCTAAGTATCATTTGAGTATTTTAATCGTTTCCGTATTGATTCTATATCATTTCATCACAATAATCTACAATTAAACACTTTATACTGTATATAATATGATTCATATCTTATTTATTGAAAAATATTGGATTATACATGGTAATTACACATATATAGTTCAAAAAAATAATGCAATTCGAAGCGTCACTTGAGCATTTCTATCGTTTCTGGATTCATTCTACGTCATTTCATCAAAGTAATCTAAATTTAAACTCTTTATACTATCTAGAATATGATTCATATCTTATTTATTTAAAAGATTAGATTATACATGATAATTACGAATATAAAATGCAAATAATGCAATTCTGAGAATCATTTGAGCATTTCAATCATTTATGGGTTCATTCTAAGTTATTTCATCACAATAATCTACATTTAAACTCTTTATACTGTCAAGAAAATTATTCATATCTTATTTATTCAAAAAGATTGGGCTATACATAGTATACACAAATAAAATGCAAATAATGCAATTTTGAGTATCATTTGAGCATTTGAATCATTTCTGGATTGATTCTAAGTCATTTTATCACAATAATCTATATTTAAACTCTTTATACTGTATAGAATTTGATTCATATCTTATTTATTAAAAAAAAATTGGATTATGCATAGTAATTAATAGAGTGCAAAATAAAGCAATTCTGATTATCATTTGAGCATTTCAATTGTTTCTGGATTCATTCTACCTCATTTCATCACAATAATATAAATTTAAACTCTTGATACTGTCTAGAATATGATTCATATCTTATTTATTCAAAAATATTGAACTATAAATGGTAATTACGGATATATTATTGATTAAAAAAGATTGGAATATACATGGCAATTACATGTAAAAAGTGCAAATAATACAATTCTGAGTATCATTTGAGCATTTCAATCGTTTTTGGATTCTTTGTAAGTCATTTAATCAAAATAATTTACTTTTGAACATTTTATACTGTTTATAATACGATTCATATCTTATTTATTAAAAAAATAGTGGACTATACATGGTAATTACGAATATAAAGTGGAAATAATGCAATTCTGAGTATCTTTTGAGTATTTTAATCGTTTCTGGATTCTTGCTTAGTTATTTCATCACAATAATCTACATTTAAACTCCTTATACTGTTTAGATTATGATTAGTATCTTATTGATTAAAAAAAATTGGATTATACATGGTGATTACGCATATCAAGTGCAAATAATACAATTCTTAGTATCATTTGTGCATTTCAATCGTTTCTGGATTGATTCTATATCATTTTCATCACAATAATCTATATTTAAACTCTTTATACTGTATAAATTTGATTATTACCTTATTTATTCAAAAAATTGGATTATGCATGGTAATTAAGCATACATAGTGTAAATGAAGCAATTCTGATTATCATTTGAGCATTTCAATTGTTTCTGTATTCATTCTATGTCATTTCATCGAAATAATCTACATTTAAACTCTTGATACTGTCTAGAATATGATTCATATCTTATTGATTCAAAAAGATTGGATTATACATGGTAATTACGCATATCAATTGCAAATAATACAATTCTGAGTATCATTTGAGCATTTCAATCGTTTTTGGATTCTTTGTAAATCATTTAATATAAATAATTTACATTTAAACTTTTTTAAACTTTTTATAATATGATTCGTATCTTTATTAAATAATAGTGGACTATATATGGTAATTACGAATATAAAATGGAAATAATGCAATTCTGAGAATAATTTGAGCATTTCAATCATTTGTGGGTTCATTCTAAGTTATTTCATCACAATAATCTATATTTAAACTCTTTATACTGTCATGTATATTATTCATATCTTATTTATTAAAAAATATTGGACTATACATAGTAATTACACATATAAAATGCAAATAATGTAATTTTGAGTATCATTTGAGTATTTCAATCGTTTCTACATTGATTCTATGTCATTTCATCACAATAATATATTTTTAAACTTTTCATACTGTATAGAATTTGATTCTTACCTTATTTATTCCAAAAAATTAGATTATGCATGGTAATTACGCATATATAGTGCAAATAAAGCAATTCTGATTATCATTTGAGCATTTCAATTGTTTCTGGACTCATTCTACGTCATTTTATCACAATAATCTACATTTAAACACTTGATAATGTCTAGAATATGATTCATATCTTATTGATTCAAAAAGATTGGATCATACATTGTAATTACGCATATCAAGTGCAAATAATACAATTCTGAGTATCATTTGAGCATTTCAATCATTTTTGGATTCTTTGTAAGTCATTTAATCAAAATAATTTACATTTAAACTTTTTATACTGTTTATAATATGATTCATATCTTATTTATTAAAAAATAGTGGACTATAAATAGTAATTACGAATATAAAGTGGAAATAATGCAATTTTAGGTATTTTTTCAATTGTTTCTGGATTCTTGCTTAGTTATTTCATCACAATATTCTACATTTAATCTCCTTATACTGTTTTGATTAAGATTAGTATCTTATTGATTAAAAAAATTGGATTATACATGGTGATTACGCATATCAAGTGCAAATAATACATTTCTTAGTATCATTTGAGAATTTCAATCGTTTGTGGGTTGATTCTATATTGTTTCATCATGATAATCTATATTTAAACTATTTATACTGTATAGAATTTGACTCTTACCATATTTATTAAAAAAAATTGGATTATGCATGGTAATTACGCACATATAGTGCAAATAAAGCAATTCTGATTATCATTTGAGCATTTCAATTGTTTATGGATTCATTCTACGTCATTTCATCACAATAATCTACATTTAAACTCTTGATACTGTCTATAATATGATTCATATCTTATTGATTCAAAAAGATTGAATTATACATGGTAATTACGCATATCAAGTGCAAATAATACAATTCTGAGTATCATTTTAGCATTTCAATCGTTTTTGGATTCTTTGTAAATCATCTAATCTAAATAATTTACATTTAAACTTTTTTTATACGATTTATAATATGATTCGTATCTTCTTTATTCAAAAATACTGGACTATATATTGGTAATTACAAATATAAAATGGAAATAATGCAATTGTGAGAATCATTTGAGCATTTCAATCATTTGTGTGTTCATTCTAAGTCATTTCATCACAATAATCTACATTTAAACTCTTTATACTGTCAAGAATAAAATTCATATCTTATTTATTCAAAAATATTGCACTATACATGGTAATTACAGTTATAAAATGCAAATAATGCATTTCTAAGTATCATTTGAGAATTTCAATCGTTTCTGGATGCATTCTACGTCATTTCATCACAATAATCTGAATTTAAACTCTTGATAATGTCTAGAATATGATTCATATCTTATTGATTCAAAAAGATTGGATTATACATGGTAATTACACATATCAAGTGCAAATAATACAATTCTGAGCATCATTTGAGCAATTCAATCGTTTTTGGATTCTTTGTAAGTCATTTAATCAAAATAATTTACATTTAAACTTTTTATAATGTTTATAATATGATTCATATCTTATTTATTCAAATATATTGGACTATACATGGTAATTACGTATATAAAGTGAAAATAATGCAATTCTGAGTATCTTTTGAGCGTTTCAATCGTTTCTGGATTCATTCTAAGTTATTTAATGACAATAATCTGCATTTAATCTCCATATGCTGTCTAGAATATGATTAGTATCTTATTTATTCAAACAGATATGATTATACATGGTAATTACGCATATAAAGTGCAAATAATGCAATTCTGAGTATTATTGGAGCATTTCAATCGTTTCAGGATTCATTCTACTTGATTTCATTACAATAATCTACATTTAAACTCTTGATACTGTCTAGGATATGATTCATATTTTATTGATTCAAAAAGAATGGATTATACATGGTAATTAAGCATATCAAGTGCAAATAATACAATTCTGAGTTTCATTTGAGCATTTCAATCGTTTTTGGATTCTTTGTAAGTCATTTAATAAAAATAATTTACATTTAAACTTTTTATACTGTTTATAATATGATTCATATCTTATTTATTCAAAAATAGTGGACTGTACATGGTAATTACGAATATAAAGTGGAAATAATGCAATTCTGATGTATCTTTTGAGCATTTCAATCATTTCTGGATTCTTGCTATGTTATTTCATCACAATAATCTACATTTCAACTCCTTATACTGTTTAGAATATGATTAGTATCTTATTGATTAAAAAAATTAGATTATACATTGTGATTACGCATAACAAGTGCAAATAATACAATTCTGAGTATCATTTGAGCATTTCAATCGTTTGTGGATTGATTCTATATCATTTCATCACAATAATCAATATTTAAACTCTTTATACTGTATAGAATTTGATTCTTACCTTATTTATTAAAAAAATTGGATTATGCATGGTAATTACGCATATAGAGTGCAAAATAAAGCAATTCTGATTATCATTTGAGCATTTCAATTGTTTCTGGATACATTCTACCTCATTTCATCACAAATAATATAAATTAAACTCTTGATACTGTCTAGAATATGATTCATATCTTATTGATTAAAAAAATGAGATGGGCTAAAATCAGCCACGACTGACGGATGCAACCGTCAGCTACGATCAAATCTCAATTTTTGTGATTCTAACAGTCGATCCGAACCGTTCAATGTGTTCTCCATATTGAAATCTCGTTGGAGACAAAATTTTATATTTTTCTGAATTTTTTTAGTATTTGTTTGATATTTTTAAAAATCATAGGGGGCGTTTGGATGAGGTTGGAATAGGTGGGAATTGCAAATTCCCGGAATTTCTTATGCCAAATTTATTATAAACAATCCAAACTCTTCATAAAGTTACACACTTCCCAATAAATTTATGCCTAGAATTGGCTATTCCCCCAATTTCCAACCCATCCAAACGGCCCCATAGTTATTGAAGAGTCCAGAATTGTTTAGATTAAGAATTTTGTAAAATATCAAACAAATACTAAAAAAATTCAGAAAAATATAAAATTTTGTCTCCAACGAGATTTCAATATGGAGAACACATTGAACGGTTCGGATCGACCGTTAGAATCACGAAAATTGAGATTTCATCGTAGCTGACGGTTGCATCCGTCAGTCGTGGCTGATTTTAGCCCATCTCTAAAAAAATTGGATTATACATGGTGATTACGCAAATCAAGTGTAAATAATATATTTCTTAGTATCATTTGCGCATTTCAATCGTTTGTGGGTTGATTTTATATTGTTTCATCACGATAATCTATATTTAAACTCTTTATACTGTATAGAATTTGACTCTTACCATATTTATTAAAAAAAATTGGATTATGCATGGTAATTACGCACATATAGTGCAAATAAAGCAATTCTGATTATCATTTGAGCATTTCAATTGTTTATGGATTCATTCTAAGTCATTTCATCACAATAATCTACATTTAAACTCTTGATACTGTCTAGAATATGATTCATATCTTATTGATTCAAAAAGATTGGATTATACATGGCAATTACGCATATCAAGTGTAAATAATACAATTCTGAGTATCATTTGAGCATTTCAATCGCTTTTGGATTCTTTGTAAATCATCTAATCTAAATAATTTACATTTAAACTTTTTTATACTATTTATAATATGATTCGTATCTTCTTTATTCAAAAATAGTGGACTATATATTGGTAATTATGAATATAAAATGGAAATAATGCAATTGTGAGAATCATTTGAGCATTTCAATCATTTGTGTGTTCATTCTAAGTTATTTCATCACAATAATCTACATTTATACTCTTTATACTGTAAGAATATAATTCATATCTTATTTATTCAAAAATAGTGGACTAAACATGGTAATTACGAATATAAAGTGGAAATAATGCAATTCTGATGTATCTTTTGAGCATTTCAATCATTTCTGGATTCTTGCTAAGTTATTTTCACAATAATCTACATTTAAACTCCTTATACTGTTTAGAATATGATTAGTATCTTATTGATTAAAAAAATTAGATTATACATTGTGATTACGCATATCAAGTGCAAATAATACAATTCTGAGTATCAGTTGAGCATTTCAATCGTTTGTGGATTGATTCTATATCATTTCATCACAATAATCATTATTTAAACTCTTTATACTGAATAGAATTTGATTCTTACCTTATTTATTAAAAAAATTGGATTATGCATGGTAATTGCGCATATAAAGTGCAAAATAAAGCAATTCTGATTATCATTTGAGCATTTCAATTGTTTCCGGATACATTCTACCTCATTTCATCACAATAATATAAATTAAACTCTTGATACTGTCTAGAATATGATTCATATCTTATTGATTTAAAAAGATTGGATTATACATGGTAATTACGCGTAAAAATTACAAATAATACAATTCTGAGTATCATTTGAGCATTTCAATCGTTTTTGGATTCTTTGTAAGTCATTTAATCAAAATAATTTTCTTTTGAACATTTTATACTGCTTATAATATGATTCATATCTTATTTATTGAAAAATAGTGGACTATAAATGGTAATTACGAATATAAAGGGGAGATAATGCAATTCTGAGTATCTTTTGAGTATTTCAATCGTTTATGGATTCATTCTAAGTTATTTCATCATGATAATCTACATTTAAACTCCTTATATTATTTAGTATATGATTAGTATCTTATTTATTCCAACAGATATGATTATACATGGTAATTACGCATATAAAATGCAAATAACGCAATTCTAAGTATCATATGAGCATTTCAATCATTTCAGGATTGATTGTAAGTCATTTTATAACAATAATCTATATTTAATCTCTTTATACTGTCTAGAATATTATTCATATCTTATTTATTTAAAAAGATTGGACTATATATGGTAATTTCTCATATAAAGTGATAATGCAATTCTGTGTATCATTTGAGCATTAAAATCATTTTTGGATTCATTCTAAGTCATTTCATCACAATAATCTATATTTAAACTCTTCATACTGTTTAGAATATAATTAATATCTTATTTTATTTTAAAAGATTGGATTATACATCGTATTTACGCATTAAAGTGCAAATAATGTAAATCTTAGTATTATTTGAGAATTTCAATCGTTTTTTGGTTCATTCTAAGTCAGTTCTTCACAATAATCTACATTTAAACTTTTTATATTGTTTAGAATATGATTAATATCTTATTTATTAATAAAGATATAAGTAACTATTCTTTTTAATATATCTAATTATAATTATTCTAGTGTCATAACAGAATTGTTTTAGTTTCAGAACATAATTGTTTTGGAAATTTTTTTCACTTGGAAAAAAATTGTTATAGGAGGGAAGGGAAACACATGAGAGGGAGGAAGGAAAAAACAAGAAAGGAGGTGAGGGCAAGGGCTCTGGATAATTTCGATCATGCTCTCATCCTCTGGATTTTCTATTTTTTGAGCTCATCCTCTCATTTTCTGAACTTTCTATTAATAAGGGTGTTAGATAATTAATGAGGACCCTGAGAATGATGAGAATGATGGAATCTGTGGAGCGATGATAAACAATTTCGGTTGTATTTAGCTGGAAATTCATCTAATCTTTTACACGTAGATTTTTTTGGAAATTAAATGAGTTAATGAAACTCTCTACTGTGATTTAGTTTTATATAATGCGAAATCAAATAATTTAGTTTTTAAAAATCAATATAAATAAAATTGAGGTTGTGTTGAAAATCAATTCGTTTAGTGAATTTATATTTATATTATTGGTATTCTTTTACTTTTGATCTTATAAATGATAAGAAAATACTAATACATTTAAAATTAATTTAGTAAAACTTTAATTATTAAGCTCATGGATTCTCTCATGGTCTCATGGAGCTTAAGCTCCTTCAACCAATCTACCTAATGTGGGGCCACGTTCTGGTCACAGCCAAAGAAAATTCGATAGAATGAGTTTTTTTTTTTTTCATTTTTCGTGAAAACTCGATAATAAACGGACTTAATTTTATTTGATCGGAATTTTTATGTTATTAGACCCAACGAAATTCTTAGAAATCAATTCCAATAAAATGAAATCTCAAATGTGAATCATTTTTTCAAAGCAGCATACTAAAGACTTGACCATTTTGCTAAAAAAACACAATGAAACATAAGAGATATGATTCATATCAGCATTGAGTCCGCCTATATGGAGTATATGCTATGGCTAATAATGAATTATATCAATTTATCATTTGACCGCTTTGTCTGCATCTGATTTTATTTCTAATTTCTCATGTCAAAAGAAGAAATCCAATTTCCAAGAAAATGTCTGAGGATATTCTTACAAGAATAAATAACCGCCTGCGCCCCCGCACTCGAATCCTTTATTTTTTTAATATTTAAAAATCTTAAAATTCAAATGGAGAATCCAAACCGTTAATCTTGTTAAATTTTATTGGTGATGCATTTTCATATAAATTTTATAAAATTTAAGGTTGATTTGATACTTGATTAAGTGACTAAATTATGAACGTATTAGAATTAATTTAACCAGATTCGTTCATTTATTACCCACTTGATCTAGTATCAAATCAAATTCAAATTTTATAAAATTTATATGAAAACGCATCGCCGGTAAAATTTAACAAGATCAACGGTTTGGATTCTCCATTTGAATTTTAAAATTTTTAAATATAAAAAACAAAGGTTTAAATAGCGGATAGCGGACTCGTAGCGGACATGCTAATATCATAGCGGATAGCGGATAGCGGATATTTAGCGGCCGCTATCGGACCATAGCGGATTTGCACACACAAGTGTATTTTGAAGGTCTAGTTTAGTCTAAAATAAAAAAATTAAAATAATTTCAAGCAACTAATAAACGCTAATTAAAATTATATTTATTTTCTATGCATATTTGACCATTAAATTTTAAGAATTTGAAAATGTTCAAAACATAAAAATTATGGCCAGTTTTGTAAACTTTCTACAGAACTTTGAATCATATCAATCGGAGTTCGTATGCGAAAGTTATGTCCAAAATACTACTGCTATATCAGCAAATTATAAACTGCACCGCTATTTCCGCTATTTCACCGCTATATCACCCGCTATTTTCCGCTATTTCACCGCTATACCCCGCTATTTTCCGCTATAAGTTGCGCTATCGGACAGGCCGCTAAATCTGTAGCGTTGTAGCGGTGGACCAAATAGCACCGCTATAGCGCCGCTATTGCGGCCGCTACGGCCGCTATTTAAACCTATGATAAAAAATAATAAGAAAATGACCGCTTGGAGCAGTCTTTTTAATGTCTGCTGAGGATCCGGGTTCGCGCCCCCCCCCACACACACACTCTCTCTCTCTCTCACACACACACAAGGTTCTGGCTACGTACGTTGTCCATATTTTCTCCCAACTTGTAAGTTTCATGTCAACTAACAATCTAACATCTCCTAAAATGAACAGGGGAACTTATCACGAGTTTCTTGTATCTTCTTTTAGACTCCGTTTGGATAGGAAAGGAATAGGAAGAATAGCTTCTTCCTAGGAATAACAATTCCTACAATTATATATACATAATTTCAACAAAATTAGCTAAATACTAATAACTAAATGAAATTTTATGTGCTCTTTAATTAGTACTTTATTTAATATTAAAATAATAATTTTTAATAATTTATTTAAATTAATATCAATTTGCTTATTCCTAACACACCATCCAAACAACATTTCTTATTCCCAGAATAACATCTTTCCACTCTTCCCAAAGTTACACACTTCCCAATATTTTTTCCCTAATTCCTTCCTTATTCTTTAACCATCCAAACGGAGCCTTAGGCTGTGCTCCAGAAGCTTTTAGTAAAGGAATGGAAGAGAGGGGAAGGGTTGGGAGAGTAGAGTAAACTCTTACATTCCAATTTAGAGGATACAAATTTGTATGAAAATAAAGTAAACTCTTTCAATTACTCTTATTTCATTCATATTCTGAAGCAAGTAAAGAGTAAACTTCTTCTTATCTTCCTCTCCTTTTCCCTAAATTTTGCTTCTCTGGAGCAGACCCTTAAGGAATGATAAGGCTATAACAACTAATCATGCATCTGACACAGACACAGTGACTCCCCACTTAAACTAGATACCAGTTCAATATTCCAAATGTATTTATCCTGATACTCAGTAAGTGATGTCATTTCCCACGATTTAAATCGAAATAGTTATTCAGGACAGACAAATTAAAATGCAAATATAACATGTGGACACATATAACTAGTCCATTAAACACAAGTACATACAATCTATAGTGGTTCTCTAAGAAGCAGAAGCTGCTTGGAATGCAGCGGAACTATAACCACAGTAACCCTTGTTTGTACTTTTTTTTTCCCCCCTATTATGATAATAGGAACTGTAACCACATTAATTCCAGCTAACTTAATTTTATTTCCGATGACACTTAACTGCCTTTCAAGCGGACCTTTAAAATTCTCTTAATTTATTTCATTTATGTGCTAAATCCTTGTAATTGTATATACATCCTTCCAACAACGGAGCTACACAAGATTATACTACGATTTAAAAGTAATTCAAAATAGGCTTCCAAGACATGAAGAGATGTTTAGGCCAAGAACTTAAAATGACAATTAAGAGGGAAAAAACCTCGGTGGAAAGGCTCAGTAACTTACCGAGTAAGGCCCTGGATCAAAATACCTTTTTTTTTTTTTTTTTCTAACACGGGATTTCATTTCATTAGAAATTTTTTGATCAAAACTGTTCGTTTTGGCATTATTTAGTTGGAATTTTTATATAATTAGATCCAATGAAATCCTGAGAAAACAATTCAAATGAAATGAAATTCCACGTAAAAAATATTTTGTTCAGGGCCTAAATCTTACTGGAATTTTACAGCTTCTATTATTCTTTCATTTAAAAAAAAATTCTGTTGTTATCTAAATCATTCTATTTGTTTCTTCGACTGGATCGTTCATTTCAAATATTAGCAATTGGCCATATAATAATGGTAAATCGAAATTGGTTATAAAAAAAATAATTTTTTTTATCAAGATTATAGAAGCCAGGTTAGGAAGTAAAAGTTAATAACGGATTACTTAATTAGAGAAGTTAACTCTTTTCAGTTTTCTCATCCAGAGCTCTCCTAAATAGGGTTAAAACTTGTAGAAGTAAAACGAATGAAAAAAAAAACATATACATAATTCATAACAGCCCAGAAAGCTCTAAGCAAGATCTTACTGCAATCGTTTTTCCAACTACAGTTTAAAAGTCCAAACAGATACCATGTTGGAGAAAGAAAAAATAAAGATAAATGTTGATCCATAGAATCAGCATATAGAAACCATATTTCTGCATCCATATTTATTTGGGTGATAGGCTGATAGCAGTGAAAAGAAGACAAATGACATATTCAGTCTAATACTAATTTATTGCAATAAAGAAAGATTCATTTTAACTTGCGGTTCTTCAACCCTAACATCTAAATCTAAATTAAATTTAAAAACTACAGTATCCAAAGAAAAAAAAAAATATTCAAACATTCACCTCATGTTGCCTTCCCTCGACACATCAATCATGTCGTATATTTTCTTCTCATCCTTTGATTGAACCTGAATAAAAGTAAAATACATTGTTTTATTATAATATTTTCCATTCAATGCAAAAGTGTCAAGCAGGGAAATAACAAAACAGAAAGTGGTAGTCAATTAAAAGTTTAAGAAATTGAAAAGAGAATAATGATTGACCTTCTTATGAAGAAAAATGGCAGCATCAATGCTTCCCTCGGCATATATTGAGTGGCCACAAACATTATGTTGGAACTCAAAAGACACCCTGACGAAAGGAAAATTTAACTTGATAAAAAATAAAAATAAGCTACGATTGTTAGTTAACATTAAAATTTATTACGTTTGATCTGGTGATTGGAGATTATAAACATGGTATGCGGGGCCTGACAAGTACTCCTCTAGCACACCTACCATGTTAATTTGTTCCTCAGGGTCACACATCATTTTTATCTGCTTCACAAGAAAAAAAAGAAAATGGTTATCAATCAACTCAATACTGGTGAACAGAGATTAAAAAGAAAAGAATTCAACAATCAACGCAAGTTCCGGTCGCATTGCATTACATGTAATCCCCCTTTCATTCACCTCCTAGTAACCAATCACTGAAAAATGCAGTGAACAATTCTTAAAAATATGTGCGTTAAGAGATACATTACTTCTGTTCGTCTACTCCTGTCCCCAATAAAAGCCACACACACAAAATTACGTAGTAATCTTTCAGTTCCTTTCCCTTTCCCTCTGTTAAAACACCCTACACCACAAATTTAAGAGGACCGTACAAGCCCACGAGTATAATCATATAATTCATATCCATCAACTTTGGATAATTTATACATCGACTACAAAACCTAAGTAAGCTTAAAAAAAAAAAAAAGAAAAGAAAAGAGCAAAATGCATTGTATAGTACCTCATTCATATAAAAAATGGCACCCAATTTCTGAAAGCAAGCAATTACTACCTTAGCAAGCAGTACCAGATGTGTCTAATTTTGTAGTCTGATGTGACTCCATAACCTACATAAAATTATGAGATAAACAATGATAAGATAAATCCTTGTTCTAATAAGCACCTCAAATTCGAAAGTATATATCAACCTGTAGCGCTTACATTCGACTAGACAAAATAGATTGACCAAGTACATTTCAGGACAGCGCGTTTCAGGAAATATACATGGAACCAGGGGCGAAGCTACTTGGAGAAAGGTGGGTCCATGGACCCACCTCAAAAATTTTTTTTTCTTATTAGTATATTTGTTTGTAATTAAAAACAAAGGTCACAAGAAGTTAGGGACCCATCTCAAAAATTTGAAGAACCCAGCTAGACATGTCGTGTTTGATTTGAATTGTATAACGATGTCTAAAAAATCGCATAGGGATCCAGGTAGCATTTGTTCCTGACTAATCGTCTTCTTCCTTCATCCCCAATTAATTTTATTAAGACAAAATTTAGAATAGAATGGAATATTTAGATAAATAATTATTTATAGCATATATATACTAGCGTGAATCTCGTGCATTGCAGGATTCGTCTATATAATATTTTGTGAACTTTAGGACATAATAAACAAAAGCTACCACATAAGATAAAAAATGCAATTCGGATATTATATAAAAACTGCCAGTAAAAATCATAAATACTATTTTTTGTCAAAACAAATTTCGAGCTCCACAAAAGATAAGAAATATTGTGGTTTGAATAGTGGCCAAATTCCTCTGTATGCCTCATATCTTTATATATCTATAATATGGAAAAAAAAAGTGTTCAATAAGATTTCTAATGAACCTATTATGTAAAATTATGAGAAAAATAAAAATTCATAGAAAATTATTGTATTTTTTTATTGTCTTGATTTTTTAATTATTATTTTGTATATTAAATATATTATTTTAGATTTTCTATTGTTATTATAATATATATTTGATTTCTCATGAAATTTTTATATCACATTATTTAGAGTTCTTTATTTAAAAAATATTATTATACTATGTCTATATTAAAAGTTACATCGTATATATATTTTCAGCGAAAAAAAATTACGGACCCTACTGACACGAAATCCTGGCTTCGCCACTGCATGGAACGCTATGAGACGGGTGGTATCACAAATTAAAGATAAATCAAAGTGCTTTGTGCAATGCTCATATTAGTGTCTTCAAACGAAAAGCCCAGACATATCAAGAGAGACGATGAACAAACAAAAATAATACAATATTTGCACCAAAAATAGCAGATCCCTAGTTATACCTCCAATTTATATCCTGAAAATGCACCTGGAAATTGCTCAGCCATGATCTCCATTGCAGCAAGAAAGGCCACAACCTAAAAGAAAAGGAGTAAACATAATGTAGTAAACAATCAATTTTTATTTAAATCCGAGAATATGCAAAAGCTCCATAGATTATGGCAACATAGTAAAAATCCATGGACGAGCTTCATATAATAAATTTGATAAAGATGTCATAAGAATATAATATGTAATAATCAGTCTGATATCATATCCTTAAGTAATGGTAGGAAGGATAACTACACTCAGAAAAAGCACCACAACGGGAATTAAATAAGCTTTCATGTTCCATGTGAAACAAGCCAAAGACACTATGCTGAAGAAAAAGTGATTAAAACAGAAAAACCAGCAGGGAGGATGAAGCATAGGAGATCACCTGTTTACCCATCTGGGGTGATATGACAGCATAGACATTTGAATCCTGAACAGTTTTGCAGAAAAACCAGCAGGGAGGATGAAGCATAGGAGATCCCCACCAGTTGTACCCATTACAAATGGCACCCCAAACTTGCAATACAACTCAGCATTAGATGTCAGATAAGACAGAATTAGCCTTCTCTCAGATAATTAACAAAAGTCCTTAATCAATGTTACAAGGTTAATGCAACAGAATGTCAATTACAGTACTGGTAAGTAAAAACCAGAATATGTATCACACTGATTACAGCTGAAAGTTGAGTACATAGGCACAATGCTGTAAACTGAAGTGCAAATGTCAGTGTCAAGGATATACAAAATTGCCCCTAAAATTATTGGAGAACTCCAAAAAGATCAGTCCTTACTATTGTTTGGCTTTCTGTACCATTCATATTATTTGTTAATAACGATACAAGGCAAAACAAGAAAACGAGTTATGAATATATTTATTAAAGGGCAAGGCTCTTTCCTGAGTCATGCATAGAGACTACTAGTCTACTACTCCTAGTAAAGGATAAGAAAAATAAATCAAAATAATTGGACAATTAATATACTTCATAATGGCAAATGCATAATGGAAATGCAGGTTATGTTGATTTAATGCCACTATCTAACAAAACAAAATAGGTATTCTACTCATTTCTGTAGTTTAGCAATATTTTGATAAAACATATGAATGTACTTTTAACATATTAAAACCTAGTATTCAGAATATTCTGCAAATGAATTTCACAAAAGTAACAGCTTATTATATATTTGCTGCTTTTCTGCATTATGTCATAATTAACTGAGACTATGGACCATTAATTGCAAACTTTATCTTAATACAAATTTACCAGGCTGTACCATTGACAGCATTAGGCACGGTGTAATCAACAACAACAACATCAGGATACTTTTCTGTGACTGAGGAAAGAATTTTGTCTCTTTCTGATGTACCATGAACGCTGATTTCAGCCACTGCCTTTCCCATCTTTCCAGTAACACCATTTACCTAAAATGAACAAATTCAACAACTAAAACAGTATATTCCTATATCATTGATAGAGTACTAAGGCTTTGTAAATTCTACGTCATAAACCCTGAACCCTAAACCCAGGTTGAGTCAATTTTTGTTAAATAGAATTCAAATCACTCCCAAATTCTGGAAAAACATGGGCTTCCACGGAAATTGATAAAAATAATCGAGTTCTACAGCACACATGTAGCACCTAATTAGAAACTTCAAAACCAAGCGAATTCACAAACGAAATTGGAGCCATTTCTTTGTCGTTACCAGTATGGGGAAGGAGAGATTGCGAGAATCAGCCATGGCATCCTGAGAAATTGGGACCTTTTCTCTTGTAAGAACGCTCGTCACTAAGGTCGTTCGCTTAGTTCGAGCAAAGAATAGAGCGCACCGCCTGTTGTTGGGTTGAGGAAGGAGAGAACAATTGCCACTAAGAACTAGGAATGCTGCGAATTTGGTGTTGTTATTCTTCATTTTGGTGTTGTCGGCGAGATTGATATAGCCATATAGGTACAGTGTGCAGCAATGCTGCGAATTTGTAAGAACTAGAACTGGAAAGTGGGTTTATAAGGAATCGTATCCTCTGCCCAGAGTGCCAACCTCGTATTTGGACCCTTGGATGCTAGTCCAACGGTGTGCGTGATAAATCTCTGAAATCCCTCCATACCCGAACTGACCCCTCTTCTCTGATTCATCTTTTACAAAAGCATCCTCTGCACTTTTTATTTTTGTCCCAACTCTTCCGGCGAGATTCCGGCAACTCCGATCATTTTTTTACGAGTTTGAGTCCATTAGAATCGTTACACTGAGGAGAGCACCCTTGTGGGCTTGGTTTTTCTTGCGTCACCTTGTATTTGTGGGTGAACCAGATGGTGGTACGGTGGTACGGTGGTTCATGGAGGTGGTAGTGATGAATTTCGGGAGTAGCATTGTACCAGAAATGGTTTCTTTAGCATTGTAGGAGAGAGGAGAATATGTTCCACGGATTAGTACATGTTGCGTTTGCTCAATTTGATGGGAGAGCCAGGTAACAGGTACTGTGGTACAAATTGGTACAGAAGAGGTATGGTGAGACAATAGGCTTGTATAAAAAGGGATTGGGTTTATATTACACAAGTAGTCCAGTTCCTCAACTGTACTCTTATATGTATAAATTATTAATAGATGACCACTTGTGAAATCCTTAATTGTATTTTAGTGTGACTACTAAGCTTTGCATGATTGAATGATATGGTACTGCAACTTTCCTTCCTCTTTTCTTCTACCTTGTATCTTGTAATATTTGTAACAACTTTTCTTACTTAATGAAATCGTTGGAGTGGCAATCGTGGACCTTCAAAAAAAAAAAAAAAAAGATATGGTACTGTAACCAAGAAAAAAAATAAAGACTCTAATTACGTGCATAATTTGTGTTTACTGTATTGATGTCATACAATCTTTCAACTTGTGCAGATTTCAAATTCTAGTAGATAAATTTTGTGTGTTATGAAATTTTTTTTAAAGCAATGATACATTATCGGCTATCACAGTGGTTGAACAAGACTTTTGGGTAAGGGGTATTAGTAACTGGTTCCACCAAAGAAACAATTGATATTGCTGAACAATTCAATTTCATGGTACAACCCTCCCTTTTTAATTATATTTATATACTATTACTTCTGACCTTACTGGTTAACTTTTTCATGTTGAAGTCGACGCTAGCAACGCAAAGAGAATTGGTCAGCACAAGTACCAATACCATTTACATATTTACTAATACAATTAAATCAAGAGCGATTTTTTTCTCTCCTCAGCCGATGTCGCTTGCTTCTCATTCGAAAGATATAGAGAGATCGAAACGAAATGACACAAAACTCAGATTGCGGAGAATTTTTTTTTTTTTAAAGATGAATCGGAGAAGAGGGGTTAGTTCGGGCAGGGAAGGATTTCAGAGATTTATCACGCGCATCGTTAGATTAGCATCCAAGGGTCCAAATGTAAGGTTGGCACTTTGCTCATCTTTTAAAGATGGGCAGAGGATACGATTCCGGTTTATAAAGGCTCATATAAATTATTAATTGAGAAATTTTTTCATGAGTATAATTTTTAAGAAAAATTAATTTATTAATACTAGTAACGGTTGCGATTAAAGTTGGATTCAAAATTGATTCTCATGACAAAATTTTCCTCATCATCAATTTAATAAAATAGGACAACCCAAACTAATACAAAATTACTTAACATCGTCATAGAGATTCCATCATCTCATCATCTCCTAAGGACAAGTTTAATTTTTTTTCCATTTTCAAAAACGTGTCTAGTGTCCTCATTAATTACAAATTTCTAAATTTTTGCACATTAATCAATTATCCATCTAGTGCCTACATAACTCCTATGATGCCCCTCTTGACAATTAGTATGCATCCCCAACGTATTCATTTTTTTTTTCCAGGACAATCGTTTTTTAGGACAATTATTTTTTTTCTAGGATAATCACTATTTTTTTCAAGGACAATTACTATTTTTACGAGGACAATTAGTATAAAAAACTAGAACAATTGGCATACAAAATTAAGACAATTAAAATTTATCCGAACAATAATACTAACTGTATTGGAAAATAATACTAAATATCCAAGAAACTAGGACAATTAGTGTACAAAACCAAGACAATTTGTATACAAAATTATGACAATTAACATTTTACTCGAACAATAATACTATGTTGGAAAAGAATACTAATTGTCCTAGTTAAAGAATACTAATTGTCCTGAAACTAGGACAATTAGTATTGAAAACCAAGACACTTATTATACAGAACTAGGACAATTAGCATTTTACCCGAACAATAATACTAACTATATTGGAAAATAATATTGTCTTGAAACTAGGACAATTAACTTATAAAACTAGAACAATTAGTGTATTAAAAATAATAATTGTCATAGTTATGAGTTGATGGGAGGGAGAGAAGCATACGTTCTAGGATGATAGGGTGGATAATAAGGATGAGATTCTAGAAACGGAAAGGACACGTTGGAAAGATATTTCATAAATGGAAAGAGAAAACACGTCATTAGGAGATGATATGGATGATGAATTTTAGAGATGATCATTATTAGATCCGAATAAAAAAGTTTTTCTTTTTTATTTTAATATATTTGCTCTTTCCTACGTGAGGATAGAATTTAATTTTCAATCTAACTCTTTCATTCTGGATTGAACTTATTTTTATTATTTTTTTAAGAAAGACAAAGATCTTTGGCATCTAATTTTTTGAAATAAAAAGTGCATAGAATACTTCAATTCTTGACTTTTTTTGAAACGAGTCTAGTAATCTTAACATTGAACCACCAGGCCAAACTTTATCTTATCAGACAAAAATTTATCTTATGATAGGGCCATTCTTTACGGATTGAGAACAGAAGTAGATAATAGACTATGTTGTATCTTATATACAAAGAACAATATGTTAAAGCTCTGAATAGAAACATCAACACTTAATCTGACTCGTAAGACTAAAACAAGTCAAATTTATTATTATAAATTTATAATTCACTACTTTATGAAGGAACTTTATTGGTTAAATTTAGTGAGGAACACTTTTCAAATAAAAAAAACGAAAAAAAGGAAAGTAAAATTTTTTTCTTCTTCCTCTTTCTTTTTTTTTTTTTTTTTTTTTCTTTTCTTTTTCTTGTTTTTCTGGATGTATTCTTTCCTCTCTTTCTATATAGATGCTCTAGCTTAGTGCACAGCGTGCTGAAATTGACAGTTCGAACGATAAATTGACACATTGGATTAAATATAAAGCAATTTGATCTCATGGCTCGATCTACATTTTACATTCATAATGCATACGAAATAACAAATGAAATGAATTTGTTAGAAAATTGGAAGATAGCATGCCAAAATCAATCCTATTGTAATTACCGTATTAATGGTAAGATGAGAAGCATACTCAACAACTGTAATTAATGAATGCTTCCCTCAAATTAATTAAGCAGTATCAGCATAATAATCTTGAATGACAGTACGGATAGCAAGTGGAATCCGCACGGAGTGATTCGAGCTATCAGACCAAGTTAAACTTCCAAATGTGTAATCTCCTTGAACCTTACGATTTGCCACGAAAGTAACCTTGAATGTTTTCACCTTGTTATTGTTATCAAAAGAAAGCAAATCCGGCTCAACAAATACACTGACTCCAGCTGGAGGTTGTACAAAAGACTTGTAAGTTGAGTTGATAGGTCCGACGTTGGTAACAGTTCGCCAGACAGAAACAATATCCTTAAGATCCGGTACAGTAATTGATGGGACGTTTAGCTGATACAATTGACCAACATACGAGTCACAATCATCAGATGGGCCGAGCGTACAGTTAAAGAACTTAGTGTAATCGTTTGGATCGATATCATAGACTAGACCAGGATCAGCTGCCTTGTTCGGATCAATGTGACCTCCACCATAGTCGAACGGATCTGCAATTTTTCTAGGTGTACCCTCAGCTTCTATTTGTACACCATATGAATCAGTGTCGGATGCTACAAATATTATGAAGGAATCAGTGTTTCTACTAAGTACTAATAACAAGTTTTAAAAACAATTCTAGATTTGCTAGATCTATATGTTTTGAGTGATTCCCAATTGGTAAGATTATTCTATCTGGATTTGTATCATGGACTTAGGTGCAGAACCCTCTATGCATGGGACAAAATTGGATCAACCGGACCCACAAAGATTAATCAAAACGTACAGCGAGCTGTTATTTATTTTTTTTTCAAACATATGTAGAAAAGGAGTTGATTGGCTTTGTACATATAGAACTAATAATTTTTCATTACCTGTTGTCATAATTGCAGATTTGATAGATGCAGGGGACCAATCGGGATGCAGAGATTTGAGAAGTGCCACAATACCAGTCACATGTGGACATGCCATTGACGTACCAGACATAAACTGATAACCTCCGTTCACCGCAGCTAGTATACTTACTCCAGATGCTGCTATATCAGGCTACGTGTACACACGAAAATGGTTAGAACATAGTTAACAATATCTTACAAGTGCCAAGTGCCAACTATATATATATATTTTGATCACATACCTTGAGGATGCCAGGAAATCTTGGGTTTGGACCTCTTGACGAGAATGCTGCAACTCTTGGCGCTAATACTTGCTTTCCTTCTATATTATATGCTGGGGAGATTTTCACCAGTGGATTGCTATTTTCATATTAAAAGGAAAATTGTATGAGTATGTTGAACTAAACTCAAATCTAATGCAATATGGGAAAAAAGAAAAAAAAATTCTCTGATTTACATACCTTGTGGAATAAATGTAGGAGTTGATTTTGTTCGCAATATCAAAATCTACTAGAGCACAAGGGCCTCCTCCACGACATGGATATAGTATATTCGTAGTATATTGTGCATATATGATGCCCCTACCACCAGCATCTAATACATTTTGGGCTGCATAGCCAAAATTGTACCGAGGTAAAACTCCTGGAATTGCAGTCGGATTGTAGCACAACACAATCTTGCCGGTTATATTTTGCTCAGTTAGTGTAGTGCTGTCGCAACTTCAAAAGAAGAAAAATGCCATGAATTTACTTTTTCAACTTTTGAGATGGGTATTGTAAAACTAGCTCTTATACTAGATATATACATATTTTTTGAATAAAATGTGGAGTACCTTGAACCATCAACAAGAGTGGTGAAATCGTTGGTGTTTGAGTGTTGAATTTCATAATAGATTGATTGACCCTACAAATTCGAAAAATAAAATGGGCGAAAAATAAAATGAGCGAAATATATATGTGTATATAATTATATTTAATTGGAAAGAAGCATAAATTACATACAACTAATCTCTGACTATTTCCAAGCGTGATAATCGTCGGAAATGACCGATCTATTGTGCTAGCTGCCACCGTTATTACCCAGGGTACATTATTTTTTACACTTTGAGGCGCTGGTCCTTCATTTCCTGCTGAGAAAACCACAGGAATCCCTTTCGCAACAGCATGCAATGTTCCTGGAAATTCATCAGAACCGCCAATAGACATAGATATAATATCAACACCATCATTTATCGCATCATCAACGGCTGCAAGTAAGGCTGCCCCACTGCACCATACTCCTGAGCCCCAACATGCCTTATATATAGCTAGCCTGGCACGAGGAGCTCCTCCCCTTGTAGATCCAGCTGCCAACCCGTGGAAGCTCGTGTTTGATACTAGATTGCCTGGAGAAATGAAAATCTACTCAAACGATATTTCTTTTGACATTCTTGGGGATTGATCATGTCATGGAATCAAATAATAAGCACCAGTTGAACTAATATAATAGCCTTTGAAGTACATATAAAGATGATGAAAGATGAATGTCATAGAAAAAACTCAAAAAGATTGCCTGCAGCTGTGGAGGCGGTGTGGGTCCCATGTCCTGCGTAGTCTCTAGGTGACATGTATTCTCCTTCAAGATCACTAGAAGACAAATCACTAGCATACCAACGTGCACCAATGATTTTATTACTACAGTTATTGGCATCGAATGAATCACCAATTTGACAAACACCTTTCCATCGTGTTGGTGGGGGTCCATATCTAGTGCCATCAAAGCTTTTTGATTCAGGCCATATACCTAAAAGTTTTAAATGAAGGTGTTGTTAGAAACAAATAATTTAATTAAGAAAACAGAGCCATATACTTTCGTTTTATATGAAAATTAGTAGAGCCCTCATCAAAGAAGAGGGTGGCAGCTAGCTGGCTATGGTACAAGTTACCAGCTTTGAGGCTCCAGAGAGTGAGGCGAAAAACATTTTTCAATGCATATTTAAGAACATTTTTGGATTGAGAACTTATTTTGTAAGGAGATTAAAGTAATCAAGATGATACATACAAGCGTTTTAACTTTTAAATAATCAATTAAAATCTAACCTGAGTCAATGACTCCTATAATTGTATCTTCTCCATACTTTCCCTTCTGAAGTAATGAATTAGAGTTGGAAGAATAATCAAGCCCAAGAAAGTCCCAGCTGCGGGTTGTGTGTGCTGCAAACTTGCGATTTGGAATCACACTAATTACATCTGGCATATCTGTTAACAGTGATTAAAAAAAATATATATAAGCAAAATAAAATTGGTTACAAATAGAGATGAAAAAGAAAGAGACAAATTTAGTATCATAATGGTCTTAATTCTAAAAAAAAAGACTTGAGGCTATCATAATGGAATGGTCAACACATATAGCTAGCAAGACAGGAAAAAATGCTATATGTTCCTAGTGTTGGGGGTAGGGGTTTGGGGGGGGGGGGGGATAAACTTACACTTCTGACAATATTTACTCGGTGCGCATGATGTTTTTTTGTATCAGATTTAATTCGATAATACAAATATACACCACGTTAACTAACTGTATATCAGCGCCGGTAGCAACTTTTAACTTGTTTGAGAAGTAAAAAGATGCATTTAGCTTATAATTGATAATTACCTGAAAGGATATGGACTTGAGACTCATTCAGCATTGCTGCAAAACCAGAGAAACCATGCTTGTAGCTGTACACAATTGAACTCACTGCTTCCTCTTTACTGTTTCATATACATATTATATATGTTAGTAATTAATACGTTGGAGTGATAACTATATACGCATGTAAATGAACTTACATGAACTCCATTAAACAAGAGAAATTTATAAGGGCTTCAAGTTCACAAATTTACTGGCTTTCATATTTCATCAATATTCAAATTATTTAACTAAAATCAAGAATAAAGCTTAGAATGAAAAAAAAAGAAAACCTTCCAAAAAGAGGAGCAAGCTTTTCATGGTGTGAGGCTGTGACAACCTCCGGATCGCTGTGCTTTTTTTCTCCCAGGTACACAATGTACAGCTGAAATTCATTAAAAGGTTTTAGCAAAAAAGGGAAAAAAATAATAGATTTTGTCTCATTTCATTGATGCATTACTTACTTTGCTTGATGCATCAATTCCGTGTACCGTTAACTGGAAAATTTGAGTGCAGAATAATGCTAGAAGTACGATAGAAGAGAAATTCTTCAAATTCATTTTTGCCGTGTTTGGTGCAAACCTGTGTTGGCATTTACTCTTTATATATAATCAATACTTGGAGACTTGGTAAGACGAGTAGCCTCGTGGTTATATAAAATTTTGAAAGACTTGGTAAGATTAGTCTCGTGGTTATATAAAATTTTGTACTTGGAGACTTGGTAAGGGGCATTATTAGCCTCTTGGTTATAGAAAACTTTTGCAGATAAGTATATGTGAGTGTGACCTGGCCAAAAGTCAAAAGTCGAATAACCTATGTCACCTGACACCTATAAATCAAATATATATAAATTAACCACCGTTGTATTAGTAAAAGACTAATAGAATAATTCTCTATGGTTAGTAGGAAAGAGTTAGTAAAATAAGTAGTCGTTATGTGACAGAGTCCGCTCTTTTGGTTAGAACAGACATTGTCAATCAAGTTCTTAATCAAACAATAAATATAAAATCGGTTGCTGATGATTTTTAATTTTACAAGCAACTTAGTGACGTCCGGTCCAACTGATAATTTCTATGGATGGTCAATTTGCAAATTTCATGAATTTTACGCGGAGCCACCTGCTGAACGACCAATCGAATTATTTGGATCAAATTGGAAAATGAATTTTTAATAAAAACATATAAATATAAATACTTTATGATAAACAGATAAAGAAAAGAAGTTGGTATGTAAACGTTGGCGGTCTTCTGAAACGGTCCGTGAACCGTTGGATCTCCGTTAAAATAAAAAAGTGATATCTCTGTCAGCGAAGAACTCTCCTTCTGAGACGCGGCCTAGTTCACGAATCACTTCTCTGACCGCAAAAAAAAAAGTTGACGACTTCTCTGACCAGCACCCATTCCTCCTCTCCTCGTCCGCACGAATAAAATCTCTCTGGGGTCGTTTGGATGAGTCCCAAATTCCGGGAATAAGCAATTCCGGACATAAATTTTAATATAAACAATTCAAACTTTTCACAAAGTTACACATTTTCCAATAAATTTATGTCTAGAAATAACAAATTCCCCCAATTCCTAAGCGATCCAAACGCCCCCTCTGTTTTTGTATGGAATCAGTAACGATCCTGATTAATAAAATAACCAGAATCGCTCCTCAAGCTTAGACTGACACAGATTTGCCAGACCAAACTTGTAGAATTTTCTTAAATTCGACTCAATTGGTAGAATTGATCCAAAATTTGCATTTTTCTTAATTGTTATTAATTTTGGTATCACAAAATTTCAAATTCACTCCTATTCTAACAAAAAAAAAAATGTCATTAAGTGGTCCAGCTAGGGCTTTAAATTTATAGGGTATATTGTTTTTCTTGTACTGTGGCCTGTTGGGTTAAGCTTGGGAAACATATTTATATATTTTTAACGAAGGACACTTGTGGAAAGAATCGACTTAGCACAACAGAAAAGTTGCAATGGATCCGAGGAAAATTAAATCAGTGTCCACAATATTGAGGAATGCTTTGTCAAATTTTAGGAGTGCTCAGATCATTTGCACGGGAGAGAAAACAAACTCCCGTTCCTCCTTTCTTGTTCGTATCATGGAATCTGGTAAGTGGTTGAGTTGGGATTCTATAGCTAGATATTCAAGTTGGGTCGATTTCAAGTTGGAACATCAAAACTAGGAACCGTACTGTCTAATTAAGCTACAATGAACACTTAAAATTGGTGGAAATCTGTGCCAATTTGTGAAAAATGTCTTACTGTTTACCAACGTCAGCTCAAAATGGAAGCATATTCTGATATTCATACTTTCTGTAATTTTCATAATTCATACTGTATTGCTTATCCAGAATTTTTTACAAAGATATTATTAAATTTAGTTTTTTACCGCATGTTTTCAAGTTTCCTCAAAACGAGGTACTTTTTCTATGGCTTAAATTAAATGAATGCGTTCTTTTTTTTTTTTACCTCAACACTGTTGAAAACATGCATTCATAAATTAGATATAAGTTTGTCAAATATTTAGAGGTGACAATATTGATCTTTGTTAAACGGGCGCAAACATTGAAACATACACCCTAACCGTGTGAGATATTAATATATTATTGATAAATAAAAGTCCACAATGATAAAACATAATGAAACAACGCACTATATAATGAAAGAATGAGTTTTTTTGAGTCATGAATCCTGATGATTCACTATTTAGGCCCACTGATAGTATGTATGTAGACAATCGGAATTAGGAAATTGAGTTTTGAGTTTTATATCGGGGCTGATGACTGGCATTCCAATGTACCATCCTAAGGCTGAAAACGGTAGTCGTTTCAACCGTTCTTTTGTTTCGTTTCGTCCGGAACGAAACGGTAACGGATAAGAATTTCAGTTTCATTTAAGGAACGGAACAACTAACGCAAATAAAAATATTGTTTCGTCTCAGAACGGAACGATTAGTGAAACTGGTACGTTTCGTGGTCGTTTATTTCGCGCATTTCGTCTAAAACTTTTTTCATGGTTTTATTATTAGATTGCAGAGGACCTCAGCGGAGTGATTGAGGGAGAAAAGAGTAAAATTAGATTTCTGCACCGTCGCTCCGTCATTTCTCTGCCGAACACAGTCACATCTATCTCTCTCGCCTCTACACCACCCAGTACAATCGTCATCGAGAGCGAAACGTGATGATGGTGCCTCCTCCCCCTTTTTCGCGTGACCTAACCTGTCATTTCTCTATCTCTGTTTAATATAAAATGCAAAATAGTTTATTTTCTTGCATCTTAATAAAAATGCAAAACAGTTAGGTAGTCAAAGACGGTTATAACTGTTTTGATCGTTCTCATCAATGAAATGATCAACGCAACATATGTTAAATGGATGCAACAATCAACGCAATAAATATAAAAATTTCGTGCATCAATATAACTGTTAACGAAAATGACCATTTTCGTGGTTGTTTTCAACGTTATGCACCCCTATACCATCCGGAGTCGGATCCTCTGGTCGTTTTTTACAAACGACCACCTGGTCGTTTTCGATCTGGACCGTCTGATTTAATCTCAACGGTTAATATTTTTTCGGGCCTATCAATCGTGGTACTAGCACGGGGCATCTATAACCATTAAGATTAAATCAGACGGCTCAGATCTAAAACGACCAGGTGGTCTGCCGACCAGAGGATCTGGTTCCTATACCATCCTGCCATAGTGCCATTCCAATCCATGGATATAGGCCTGGACGTTGGACTGACAGTGAGTGGTGACGGTAGGTCCTAAGCCCAAAAGATGTTGATTCAATGAGTACTTATTTATTTCTTTTTTGAAAGCATGAAGGCCCGTAGATATTTTTAACTAATTTGGGTCCATACATCATATCTAGGCCCACTGATTAACAATTTCGAAACTCGAAAGTACACCAAATCCAATAACTCCCCTGTATATTACACAAAGGGGATTCATTCGAAACAAAATGAATTCAAGGAGTATTTAATTGTTATCATTAACATTAAAACAATCATGAGGAGTATATATTTCTTCACAATGAATTTTAAAAGACATCATAATAGAGTACTTATTCGTACATCGATTAGTCTTCAAAAAACTGACTACCAAAATGACCATAAATCATTATAACCAAGTTAAAAATAAGGGATAATTTTTTCTGTGCCACCCAAAATTTGTGAAATCTAGCAATTGCCATCCGAAAGTTAAACCTTCTATTTTTGCCACCCAAAAATGTGGTCACCCTTATGATTTTGCCACTTTGAGTAAAATTTTCTGCTATGTGCACCCAAAACTGTGTACCCAGTTTATTAATTAATCTTCCTTTACTTTGCCAATTTTAAGTTTATTTACTTTGGTAATAACCTCACATCACCGTTTTTACCCGCGATCTTCCCCCCCTTTTTTTTTTTGAGTACTGTACGGCAGGATGATTCTTTTGGTTTCTTAAAATTTCACTTTTAACTGACGTTTTCTGGTTGATTAATTTAAACAATTTTATTAGTTTGGTATAATCTCCCCCTAGGTGCCTACCCAGAATAATTAGAAAATTAGAAAGCCATAATATTAAGAATACAAACCTCGCTCTGATACCAGAATGGAATAATAACGATCGGATCGACTTTGAAACTTCTGATTACTAATGAATACTGGTTCCAAAGTTTTGAGACAAAAATGAGGAAATTTTATTGATATCTGGCAAATGATACAAGAGAAGAGGAGATGATTACTAAGTTGGGTGATGCCCTCTTAGTGAAACATCCTACTGCTTATATAGAAGGAACGCTACCGGTTGGTGAGCTCGATAATTGAATGCGGGTGCGCATATGGGCCCCATCGTCCATTTCAATTATTCGTCTACCACAGTTGGTATGTCCTTAGCAAACTAGTGGGCATCTTTAGTACAATAATTGCCCAAAAATAAATAAAAGCAAACCACTCATTTCGTGCCAACCCATGTGACAGTGAATAAAGAAAAAGAAAAGATGCGCACTACCGTAGTGGCACCGAAAGCAAACACAATAATGTGATTCCCTTATAATGGTGGGACTCACTAATAATAATGGCATTGCTGGATCGATGGCATCTTTTGGTGAATTGCTAACAGCTCATCAATGTTATGATTAACTGGTCCTAGTGCAGTACTAGCCCAGTTGTCCTTGGATGCCTTCTGCTCTAGGCGAATCTTTTGCAAATAATTCAAGACCATGAGCCTTTCGACTTCATCGATGGTCCTTTGTATTTGCTCCTTATGAATTTCCTCAAGCCTAAGTAGCATGGTTCCTTCCCACTGAAAAGACCGTGGGTACATTGTTAGTAGGTCACCAGTTATTATTTCATAATCCCGAAGAGAGTCTAACTCTTTTCCTGAGGTTGCCCATCTTTCGGCCTGCTGAAATGCTTGCCGGCTTCCTGGTCTGAACCCGGTTGTTGAACTTCCTTCATGGATTCTCATGAGGTTCCTCAGATGATCAAGCACCATTTTTCTGAAAAGAAATAAAATTCACACAAAATAAAAATTATAAGAAAACTAAAAATGCCAGTAGCTTTCCGTAGATTACTACCAGACAGTTCCTAAAATACATGGTATAGTGGGTTTTTCCAGCGGTCCACCATGCCCGCTTATCGCCTTGCTCTAGAGGTTTTGAAAGAAAAGTTTTTCATCTAGCATATTATCAATATGTCCGATAATCGTTGCCAGATGTTTGATTATCTCCTCAGGAGCTCCTTTTGTTTCTTCGAGCACCTTTTCTAAATCGGCCAATTGTTCATCAGCGAAATAGCAATTTCCAGTTTTCACCATATTTGCTGTTAATCGTGATAACGAATCAGCTAGCACATTCATTTTGCCATCAATGTGCTCGAAATTTACTTGCACTCCTGTTCCTGTAACAAAGTCAACAAAATTAATCCATCGGACTCTTGAAGGTTTGTTTTGTGCTGACTTGTTATAGAAACTAATTATGGCCTGGCAATCAGTTCTGAGAGTGATCTCCTTTTGATCCAGGTAGTGAATCTTGAGTGCCTTCATTGTTTCCATGCAAGCATAGATTTCTGCATCTATTGTGGATTTAATCACTGGGAATTTCCCGCTTGCATACGCACAAACTTTCTCCGTGTTTCGGGGGTCATGCTTTGCTTTCTTCCATTTGCATACTCCACCCCATCCTTCCATGCATCCGTCTGTTTCAAGGATGATGTAGGATCCTTCTGGAGGTAGCTCGAGATCTGGGAGCTGCTGTACCGCTTGTTTGACTTTTCTGATGATTTCGTAGTCTGAGCTTTTGTCACCGTGTTCGCTTGTTTTCGAGTATAATGGCCCAAGTAATGTTCCCAATTTCGGTATGTATGATCTGGCATAGTTGAGGATGCCAAGCCATGATCTCATACCAGCCTTCTCCTTCAATTTTTCTTCATCGAAAGAAATGATTTTCTTGATTATGTGCGGCTGAAGTTTGATTTTTCTGTGCCCAATAACTGCACCTAGAAATTCGATTTCCTGTACAGCTATTTTCATTTTAGTTGGGGAGAGTACAAGCCCCCATTTCTCACAAATTGTCAGCATAGCCTCCAAGTGTTTGGCATGCTGTTCTTCATCTTCAGAAAACACCAGTATATCATCGATGTAGACTGCTATGAAGTTTTCCGTTCCCCGGAAGCAGTCATCCATCTTTCTTTGAAAAATTGCTGGTGCATTTTTCAACCCGAATGGCATAACTAGCCATTCATACAAGCCATTTGGAACGACAAAAGCCGTCCATTCAACCGATTCAGGATCCATTGCTACCTGATGGAACCCACTTTTTAAGTCGAATTTCGAGTAAATTCGACTATTGCCGACTTTCTTAAGGATGGTATTAATTCCTGGCAGGCTGTATTGGTCTTTATGGGTATTGTCATTGAGGGTGCGGTAATTAAATACCATACGCTCCTTGCCTTTGATTTCAGCACCAGTCTTTGGATCTATTGATGTACCTGAGTTTACCATCATTGCCATGGTTCTGTGTCGGCTCTTACTGGGTCGTATCACTCCAATCTTGAGTAGCGCCTGAACATGCTTGTCAAATTGCTCTTTCATTGCTGGTGTGACATGTTTCAGGGGCTTATCTTGGATTGTGATATCCGGGTTGATAATGTCTAACTTGCACTTAACCCGATTCTTTTCCCAGTGTTGAAGAGGATTTTCTCCAATATACCCTTGTTCTCTTAATCTCTCCAAAAGGGGTCTGAACCTTTCCTTGAATTTCTGCGATTCTTCACCACAGGAGTATGCAGTGATTCTCTGAATCTCAAAATACTCTAGCTCAGACAGCTCTAGTTCTTCGATTGCTGCTGAAGCTGCCACCTCAGCGTCAACTTTTGTCGCGATTGTTGTAACATTTTTGTAAAATGTCACCATTTGGCCCTCAATCCTAAGCCCTCCTTGCATGGCTCGGATGAAATTGCAACCAATCAGCATTTGGATACCATCCCTCTGCTCCATTGGGAATGCATAGGTGAAAGGGATACGAAAACGGTTTTCCTCAATAGCCATCATTCCGCCTTTGAGTTTTTGGTTGGCTATTTGAGAAGAGTTAACCCCGTTGATTTGAATGGGGTACGCACTTGGCTCTAAAGCTTCCTTTGGAACTGCATTCTGGTCTATGCAGCAAACTGTTGCGCCAGTATCCAAGATTGCTTGGATTTTGAACTTCTCAACCCCTGGTATTTCCATTGTCAGCTCAATATTATAGAGTCTGTTTAAGACTCTTTTCCCTTTTCTTGGATCCGGAACTTGGGTACTAATGTATTCGTTTCTATCTGTCAGCATCTTGATTACTACTCCATTTTGTTTCTGGATATAGTTTTCAATTGCTTCGTCATCCGAATCTACTCCTTCAAGAATTGGCTTTTCCGGGGCTTTTCCTTTTGTTGGATCTCGCATTTCGTCCCGATCCTTTCCCATCTCCAATTCTTCAATTCTTTCCTTTAGCCTTTGATTTTCTGCTAAGAGGAAATTTGTATACCCCATCAGCTCATTGATTAGGGTATCTTTGTTGTCATACTGGGGATTTGATTTTTGTATTGTTAGCCTTCTTCCCAGGTTGAATCTTGAACACATCGGGCAGACAGTCAGATGACATATACTGCAATGTGCTCTCATCCTTGGATTAGTCTGTTCTTTGCAGAACAGACACTTCATGAATTCTTGCGCCACTGGACTGTTATCCTCCCATTGATGCGCGCAGTTTTGGATTTCTTGAGGCACTGAGATCACTACCCGCCATGAGATTTCTTCATTTGTTATCATCATTGAGGTTTCGTATGGTACCTCATTTATACCAGCCATTAAAGAATGACTGGTACTTCCTTCCCCTTCAGAAAATGAACAGATTGCATCACTATCTGGTTCATTTTGATCTACCGAGAGCACATCCCAGTCGTCATCTAGATCTAGATTTTCGACTATGGCTGCTCTTGCAATGTTGCCCTTTTGTCTTGTGCAGTTGCGGGCAAAATGTCCTTCTTCTCCACATATAAAGCACTTGCATTTTCTTACTTTATCTGCATACTTCCTTTTGAATACTCTGATGTGCGTATCATGTGATTTTCCTCGGTATGTCTTTGCCTTTCTAAGACCATACTTCTTGTTCTTTTGATAATAACCTGGCACTGGTATGCGGCTACAGAATGAGAGATCTTTGAGGCTTCTTTGGAGTGCAACTCTCTTACATTGCTCTGCCAGGTACTGGTAGGTGAAATGTATTCTTGGAATAACCCCTACAGTATTGCCTGGGTATTTCTCAGTGAATGCCTTCTCAATTTCTCCACCAATGATCGGAGGCATTTTTCTGAAAAATTTTGTTGAGAGTTCAGGAGATATGTACATTCTTCCTGATTTTGCCGCTAAGATCTTATAATCGTTTATATAGTCGAAAAGATCTTTCACATTGTGGCATGAAAGTCTCTCCAGGTCGTTGTACGCTCGATCTTGCTCTTCAGTGGACCCGGTTGTTGGGTCCTCCAACAGGAACATTCGTCTGATTTGTGATATTACATTTTGCGGATCATCAGCGATGTTCACTAGTTCTTCATATTCAGTGGGGAATGCCATTCTCCACTGAATTCAGGTCTTTTTCTCCGTTTCACCTAGGAGATTTTCAATGTAGTTGACCTTTGATTTGTTATCTGTCCAGTTTTTCTCATTTATCAGGTTGAGCGTGATTGATTCCCATCGGGAGATAACTTCTGAGTACAGCCCAATATCTTCTGGTAAAACCAAGATTGCGCCTTGACTGGCTTGGGCTATTGGCAGATTAAACCTTTCGTTCATTTGCCTTGCATAATCGCCGCGGATATTGCCCAACCGTGCTTTTATCTCTGGGATTTGGGGATTCTGGGGTTGTCTTGAACCAGGTGGGTACATGGCTGGTCCCATGATTGGTTCAGGTGGTATCCTTGTGAGTGAAGATTCTGCAGTTGAGAGTACCGTCTCCACTTTCTTTTTGAGATTTTTGAATTGTGGGTATTCCATCTCTTCTACCATATAAACCGTCTCGAATAGATCCTCGTCCCACTTTGTTTTGAAATTTGGGGAACTAGCATCTTCCCCACCACCTTTCGCTAGAAGACTTAGCAAGTCTTCACCTTGGTTTGCCGGTGCATCCAATTGAGATAGGAATTGCACCGTAGAGAGTGTCTCATCTTCATCTGACTCATCCCATTGACAAGTCATCATGAGGGCTTGTTCCTCAAACCACTCACTTTCAGCATCAACGGTTTCTAGCCAATTAAACTCTGTAAATGTCATTTGTACGAGTTCATCTTCGCTATCTAGCTGCTCAATAGCAAACCATTGATACGGGTTTATTGGTTCCAGCATTTCAACTGTTGGTTCAGTTTGTTCAGCCTTTAGTATTGCCAAGAACCATTTCCCTAATAAGGAACCATCATCTTGCTCAGTCCCATCATCTTCACCGAATTCCTCAGGATCTGAATAGATTTCTGGGAATTCTGGGTCATCTTCGTATGGCCAATCATCATCTACTGTGAGTAGATTGATGAATTCTTGTTCAAGTTCTTCCTCATCATTTTCTCCATGAATAGCTTCTTGTTCGGAGGTTGTTGTTGCATACCCCGAAAATCTGACAGACAATGAGCCGTCTGTCCTTGCTCGAATTCGTGCTGCTTGGGGATTCTGAACTTGTGAGATGACAGCTGGTCTCACAAGCCACTGCCTTCCACGGAGTTCTGTGGTTGTACGTTGCGAGCAAGGGATGGCTCGAACTCCTCGACTTGCCAGGTGGTCCGCCACGTTCTGAACATTGTATCTGAAATTTGTGTGGCTTGTATTGGACAATCGCCCAATTAGAGACCTTGAGAGTAAAAGGTTACTCTCTCCACCTTGCCATCCTTCATATCCGTGAGTTTGAATCACTAGTTGAATGTGATCTCTGAAGTCACGGATACTTAGAGTCATATCTGGGGCAGTATATGCCAACTGCGTTCCAGATGTAAGATCCATTTCCATTGAGCTAATAACAGCTCTATCATCTCGCCATCTGGTGTCCCTGATTAACACTAGTGCATTCACACATGCACTCTGCCTGTGCAGCGTGTATAACCGAACCATAATTAGTCCGATATGCAAATGTTGGAGTCCTTCTTGTAAAAGCCTGTTAAAGCTTTCTTCCGAAATGAAAGGTAACTCTACTTGCTGGCCATCTGTGACCAATGTTCTTTCATCCGAGTAATGTTGGTATACCCGGTGTCTGCTTTCTGACCATCCAGCTTGGTACAGAGTTTCTGCTGGGACTTGCTGTGCTCGTCTGTATTGGGAGATGTTGAGCTCAGCATCAGGATTCATTTGTGACTCAAGGCTTCGCTGGTACCGTCGAGATTGACCAGGGAGCCTCCTTTGAGCCTCAAATCTAAGTCTCGATCCAAGGCGATAGCCACGGATCTGATCTTCAACAGTAGGGGTTTGGTTTGTGTCTCTTTCTGACACTGATGGTCTCGCCGCCTCTGTTGTTGTTTGTGTTCTGCTCATGCTGCCTTCTTTTTCTCGGCTTCAAATATTTCTTTTGGGTTTTTTTGAACACAAAAAGTTTGCCTTTCGGTTTTGGTACTACCGGCTTACTGGGCTCTCCTAAGCTCAGCTTCTGAAGTTGTTGCTGGATCTGGTCTAGGGAGTCAGTCAGGTCGTCAGGTTGAGTGTCTTCTTTCCCTTTCACAGCCTCGAGCCTTTTGACTGCTACCTTCAGATCCTCGATTTGTTCAGTCAATTTAAGCAACAATTGTATGATTGTGTTATTTTGCTTAAATTGGACTTCTGTTGTTCTCCCGGTTATGTCCTGTGGCTTGACAAAACCGACCGCCGGTGAATGGATTGATTCGGTTGCTTTGAGTGCTTCTCTGTAAATTGTGCTGTTCGCGCTGAGGCACCAATCGCTCATAGGGAAAATAAAAATTTTTATAAGGATTTTTAGAATTTCTACTGGTTTATTCTTAAATGACTTTTATTTCAAAAATATTCTAGGTCGGTCTTTTCAGGTTTGATTATACCATCTGGTTTTTCTTGGGGACAATTCTTGGGGTTCATGTAGCACTTTTATATGGTCATAGTGGCATTTATAGAAGAATTAACTTTTGAGTGATATTTTCACAATTTCCTTCTTTTGGAGTGGCATAAAAATAATTTCCCCTAAAAATAAACCATCAAACAACAGAATCACTGAGAAAGTAGCCACCTCTACTTCAGCTTGCGGGGAGTGATAGATTCAGGTCACATAGCCGTTGGATTAAGGAAATTAGAGAAAATCTTCTTGTAATTATATATACTGGGTTCTTGATTAATGAAGGACTACTGCATCTATATAAGCAGAGCCTTCCATCTCTTGTAAATAAAATTATCATAATACAATCTCGTTTCATTGCTTACAACCTTTTCTTCCTCTTTTACACTTTCTACTGGTACAGCACAAGACTTCTTTTTTTGAAAACTTTACATACATATATATAGAAAGGCCGAAATCATCCTCCACATGTGATGCGCGCAGTATTTATTTTTAGTTATTTTGTTTGGGCTGCAGGCGGAGTAATATTATTCAATTGTAACGGTCAATTTTAGAGCTAATTAATGTATATTTGTTTAATTTGTTTAGGTTAGCTCTCTTTTGACGTATAACTATTCTAATTTTGGGCTTAGGCCAGGCTCATGCCCGTCGAAATTCTTACCTATATGGCAGCACAAAATTTACAGTGCCGTATTGTTAAAAATTGAACTTCGGAACAGCCTTAATTCTACAGTGATATTTCAGATGATCACAAGGGCGTAAGCATCTAAGTAAGCTAAATTATGTTTGTCTCAATTCTCAGTACGTAACACCTACGCGTTTTGCATTGTTGCCGGTCTTCTATTTGTAATTTTTCTTACAAAAACTGAAGTACTGTTAGTTATTGACTATGTCAAATAAGCCAAAACTATCTCTATAGATATGTTAATGATCGCTTCCCAGAAGGTTCGATCAGGTTTATGATCGATTAAAAAAGCAAACTAAAGTACAAATTAATTTGTAGTAGGTATATGATAAGTTGGGTCAGACAAGTTATTTTGCGTTGAAAATTGTATCATTTAAATGAAGACATTATCACACAACACAAGCACTATTGTTTATTTCTCTAAGTACAAGTGCACAACACAAAAAGTAAAAAAAGAAATAAAAAATGTATACTTATATATAATACTTGAACTTAATAGGAATCTCTCTTAAATATCAAAATAGCTAGCTTATTGCACCAGTTGAGCTTATTGAATTAAGAACAAATCTCTAATTAAATAGTCCAGGCATCATCCTTTTGAGAAGTAGTGGTTTCATAAGCGCGTAAGACGGTTGTCTCCATGGTGATTCCAGCACCAAACCCCAAAAGAATCCCGTACTCCCTTCCGCCACCAACAGTTGCCTTCCCTTCTCCTATAGACTGTTTTCTCATTTCATCTAACATGAAAAATATGGTTGCACTCATCATGTTGCCATACTCGGCAAGCACATCCTTCGTCAACTTAAGTTTCTCCTTGTCAAGGTCCAGGTCAGTCTCGACTTGTTTAAGAAAGCTTGGGAAACATGGGTTTACCGCCCAAAAAGCCCAATTCCAATTCCGAATAATCCCGAGTGGTTCAACAATCTCGGAGAGAGCATTGACAATATTGCTGGAGGTTAGCTCTGGTGCAGGAGGTGCCATCTGTAATGTGAGGCCGTCTTGCCTGATGTGTCCAATGTATGCATCTTCTGTGCCGGGAAGAATGGTTTGACTAGCAGCAATGATATCATAAAGAGGGCACTCAACCGTCAAGTCTGGGTCGGCACCCACGATTACAGCTGCTGCTCCGTCACCAAAAATTGCTTGAGGTAGGAGAGTATTGCCATGGGCCTCAGATGGCCCACGAAAGGCTGTCAGAGAGATCTCTGAGCAAATGACGAGGACACGACTACCGCGGGTATTCTCGGCTAAATCCTTGGCAAGACGGAGCACTGTGTTACCACCGGAGCAGCTCTGGTGGTACATCATGGAACGTTTTGTAGAAGGAGGGAGGCCAAGAAGCCTTAGCATCTGGCGGTCGGCACCCGGCATGTCAATACTGCCTGTTGTGGTGTGGAAGAGTAGGTGGGTGATCTTCGACTTTGGCTGGCCCCACTCTTTGATGGCCCTCTCTGCCGCCTCAAGGCCAAGCTTTGGGACCTCACCAAACACGATGTCTTGACGAGCATCAAGTGATTCCTGATCTTTATTTGAGGTTATCTTGGGGTACTTCTCCAACATTTCCTCTGTCAAGTGAAAATGGCGCTTACGAATGTTGGTCTCATCACCTTCAAAGAATAAAAAGCAAAACTAAGAAACATTTTCCACATGCAGAAATGCAAAATATTAAGTCATTTTAATCAGCTTAGCATTAATCTTTCAGCTGAACGAATAAGTTTCCATTATATTGACATAAATAATGAAACAAGGCTTGGATTGGTGTTCTTACAGATTCTTCGGAAGTTCTCCTTGAGGTCCTTGAGGTCCTCGCTTTTGGTGACACGGAAAAAGTAGTCGGCATATTCAGATTGGTTAATGAAATTAGGCGGGGTAACTGTGCCGATTGCGAGCACAGCAGCTGTCCCTTGTGATCTCTGTGCCTGGCGTATCTCATTGATGGCCTCCATTTGCTTCTCTTCTGCTAGCTAGATTTCCAACATAATAGAATATTTTAGTTTTTTGTTAAATCTTTAGAAACGCAAGTAGAAGCAATCTAACGGTTCCTAATACAAATTTCGTATGTTAATGCTAAATCACAACAACCTTCGTCAAAAAGCTCTAACAAATTATATGGGTCCCCAATCCCCACGCAGATAGATATTCATAGGTGTTAGTTCAATATATATCGGATACATAATTTATTACAGTACCGGACATTAAAATCGAAAAACGGAACTAAATCTGGTGCATTATTGAGGCCCTAAAAGCAAACAGAAAAGTTGGGACTTTTGTGATATTTAATTTCGAGATAAATTGACGGCTTGACCCATTTTATTTTATTTTTTTTTTAAAGAAAAAGTTGGACCGGGCTTACTACCGGACATTATATAACATCACCATTTGACTGACTAGCCATACAAGTGGACCCGAAAAAAACAGATTTTTTTTTAACGATCAAATTTTGGCAAATCGGAAAGTGTTTCTTTTTGACGGCGACCAATCCCACTATTATCACTAGATCTTCTGTAACGGATTTTCACCTCACATTATATAACAATTGAGTTTTGTTTTTCTTCGTCACAATTATATCATGCTACCTCATCTAGTTTTTAGAAGCAGTTCAACAAATTTTTGAAGAAAGAGAGGTTTTTGCCATCCAATTTTTTTTTTAAATTAAAAATGATGTGGAGTTTGAACCTTTAATCTCTTAGAGACTAGTCTAGTGCTCTTACCACTAAGCCACTAGGTCACATGCACAGCTCAACAAATTAACCCGTAACCGGTATCTTCACATATACAATAGGGCAAGATATTAAAAATACTTTAGAGTTATCGAATTAAGTTCTTAACAATAGAGGTTAGCTATAGACAAATGTCTACTTGCAACAAATGCAACTATATATATGGCTCCGTTTGGATGCAAGAAGAAGAAGAGGAAGAAGGAAGAAGGGAAGACAAAAAATTATAAACAATTCAAACTCTTCACAAAGTTACACACTTCCCAATACTTCTTCCCACTTCTTCCCTTCTTCCCACACCTATCCAAACGGAGCCTATAAGACGCCTAGAAATTAACAAGTTTGCAATTATTTGTTGCATAAGGACAATTTGAAGATGTTGACGTTAAGACATGGAAGAAAATTGTCTTAAAAAAGGTAAAATAAATAAAAGAGCGAATGAAAATTAAGAATAAATACTACTCCTAAAAGTAGATGTTGATAATAAATATATCAATCCGTGACATGCACATATCCTACAACATATAACTTAGTTTTCAATGAATGGACGATGTACTTAATAAAAAGTAGTTTAGAGCATTCATTATCACCTTAAAGATTTACCTTTAATCACCCTACAATTTCATCTGACATATACAAAATGATAAAGTTTGTTATATCGCAAGAGAGTGCTTCCCCCCCCCCCCCCCCCCCCCCCCGCAAACATGCATGTCCATGATCATTTATTACGTGAAGTCTATTTCCATGTGATATGACTAATAAAGTAAAAGCAACTTCTTAATTAAAAAGAAAATGAAAGAAAAATAATTTGGAACCCAGAATTAACCATAATTAACTATCATCAGCAATATGCCTAAAAATTTAACTTGAGTGCTAACGAGAAAGGTCGAGTACAATACCTTTTGAAGAACTAATGAATTAGTAAGGCAGATGTTTCTAAGGAAACAGAGAGGCGAGATAAAAAAAAAAAATCGAGAATTGGATTGCTAGCAGTGGCTTGGTGGAGTAGAGAGTTGGCAGAATGGGTGTTTATATAGAAGAAGCCGGTACTGCTCTAACTCTTTCTTCTTTTTCTTTTTTTTTTATTGAATACTGCTCTAACTCTACTATGCAAAAATAATGACCGAATCACATAACTACCACGTGGACAATTGAGTTTGTTCGTTTGTTTTCTATGGTAAAGATTTACGTCTGTCTAGTCAAACTTCTGTTCAACAGCCTGTAGGCTCGGCCGTTTAATGTTCAAATTCAAAATTGACAAGAAAAATATTTATATTCATTATAAAAAGGTTTTAAAACCGGTAATATTTAACGCCGCAGTAGCGGTTCATTAGCGTTGCTAGTCATCCGCTATGGTTCCAAACTTGTTTCTAAATCAAAGGAGAATTGGGGGCTTAATTTCACAAAATATATAGAGAGAGAGAAAAAAAAACATATGGTGCATATTAATATACTGAAGTTCTGGTGCATATTAATCCAAACTTTTAAATTTGTTTCAAAATGACCGATTCAAACCGTCCAATATGATCTCTCTATTATAATCTCCTTATCGATCAAATTTTACATTTTTCTGAACCGTTCAAAAATAACAATTTTTAAAAATTCAAAAAAAAAATACTTAATTCTAAAATCTTCGTACAACAGTTACGATAGATGAGACAGTATTGGCTATTACACAAACAAACCAATTTTCACCTAAATGCACCTGTGGCAAATAGTCAGATTTCATAATTTGTTTCCAAGGTCCTCGATTATTTTTTGAGAATAAGTACTAATAATCATCGGGGTCTGACTATGCTTGGACTGTGCCTAGGCCTGTCAAATAAAATATGAACTATTATTAATAAGTACTAATAATCATCGCGGTCTGACTATGCTTGGACTGTGCCTAGGCCTGTCAAATAAAATATGAACTATTATGTTGAGGATTGCTAAAATGTACGGATGTCCTTCGTGCAATAGATTCGTTTTTAAATTTCATACTTCAAACAACCGATTCAAACTGTTCATTATCTTCTTCGTATTGAATTCTCATTAGAAACAAAAATTTATATTTTTTTTGAATTTTTTTACTATTTTTCTCAGATTTTTTAAAATACTTAATCTAATAAATTCTGGACCCTTCAATAACAGTGATTTTCAAAAATCTGAGAAAAATAGTAAAAAAATTAAAAAAATGTAAAATTTGGTTTATAATAAGATTTCAATATGTAGAAGATAATGAACGGTTTGGATCGGTTATTTAAAGTATGAAATGCAAGAACGAATCCGTAGCACGAAAGTCATCCGTACTATGCATAGCATTTTAGCAATCCTCCTGTTATGTTTGTTCATAAGTATCAATATTATTAATTTGTGCTAAATATAATTTTATGAAAAAAACAGTTTATTAAAACGAGAATAAGAGAGAGTATGCTACATATTAATACCACCGAGCAAACGTACTGCGACTATTGATGGGTGAATCCAAATTCCAAAATGAGCCGTAAAGGTAAAATTCTTGAATGTAATGAGTCAAAAAGATTAATTTTGTCTCCGGCGCGCGGAATGACAGAGTGCTGATGATGAGAATAGTACTAAGATTCAAAAAAAAAATTAGGACTGCTAGAAAATACTGGCCGTTTGGATGTTGTAGGAATTTGTGGAATTTGCAATTCTAAACATAAATTTATTGGGAAGTGTGTAACTTTGTGAAGAGTTTGGATTGTTTATAATAAATTTGGCATATGAAATTCCGAGAATTTACAATTCCCTCTTATTCCAACCCCATCCAAACGCCCAAATATATGCATTAATTAGACATCACCTTATCGAAAACAAATTTGCACCAAAAAGCATCTGTTAGTTATTTTTTTCTTTGCATAACAAGGTTGGATTGAGAATCATGACCGAAATATTTCGTGAAAATGAAGAAAAGAGGAGGTAAATAAAGTCGTAGCATTTAATTAGAGTTTTGGTTAACTTTGGTGAAAGATGGTCCGAGCACGTACGTAAACAAAAGCATTCATTCAGCACTAATTATTTTTATTTTCAATGCCTTAAATACAAGCATTATTCAGCACTTGCGAATGCATGCAAAATTGGAAGTTGATTTAGACACCTCCTAACTAAGTCCGAACACTCTTAAGCAAAGGATTAAATAGCGGTTCGCGGATTCACAGCGGACATGCTTTTGGATAGTGGATAGCGGATATTAAACGACTGCTATCGGATCGGAATATAAAATATCATCAACATAACTTATGCATAGGTATTAAAACATAAAATGTCATGAGGGTAGATAATTTATTATCAGATGCATACTTTAATTAACTATAATAATTAAAATTTTGAATATTAAAATATTTGTTAATATGGGTCAAAAGCATCAATTGATGTGAGATTGCCAAAGATTGCATCCATTTCTCTGGTCAAATCACTTGGAGACAAGTTCTTAAACAAAAAAAGATTAATGAATTAGTAATCCCATCTCTTCTTTTCCCAGGCTGAATCTGATTATGACCAAAACTTTCGGTACATACAATATGTACTTTATATTACACTTGGGGCAGTTTAGATTGAACTTGGAATTTGAAAAATTTGAAGAATTTTCTATTCCAAGTCATAAATTTATTATAAACAATTCAAATTCTTTATAAAGTTATACATTTTTCAATAAATTTATACATAGGAATAGAAAATTCTTTAAATTCTTCACATTTCTAAGCGATCCAACGCCCCTGTTTCATTGGCATGAGCGGGGTTGTTAGATTGTCAAAGTCAATAGAATATGGGCTTATGGGCTTTCTTATTAGGCGTGCTGAAGCTGCATAAACATCCAAAAAAAAAAAAAATCAAAATATACCTTTGTATAGTATAACTAGATTGCCGCTAACAAACAAATTTAGTTTAACACAATAGCGGATGGCTAATGGCATCGCCAATGAAGCGCTTTTGCGTCGCTAATTAACGCTATGAGTCTTAAGACAAAATTACTACCATATGTCTAAACATAATTGCATTAGCTGACCATCCACCACCACCATTAAAGAAAAAACATAAACAACGGTCTTTCAATTATTTTGTAATCTGATAATTCTAAAGTTTTCTTTCAACGTATGAGATTTTTCTAAAATAAAAAGTTCGGTATATAAATTTTATAGAAAATTGAAGGTACAAAAGAAAACGAGAAAGTAATTATAGAGGAACCGGAGTGGGGTGTTCGGAACGAGAGAGGAAAGAAATTTGGCCTTTAATTCAGAGAGGACGAAGGAGTATTAAGATGAAAAAGGTTAATCTCGTCATGTTGAAAATATAGGGAGTGTTCGAACAAAATCGTGGGGCGTGCAAATCAATTCCCATGCAAACATATTAGAGATAATTTTGTCAAAGGTTTAAATGTGAAAATATTGATGTGATTTTTGTATATAAATCCGCATGAAAACAAATAAAAGTCTTTTATTTGCTTGTATAGGATTTTTTTTTAATTGTACGACTGATTCCGAACTTCAAGAGTTATTTCTTTACAAATTAGATAGCTAATATATATATTTAAAACAAAAAATGCTGACATTAAAGGCTCAAAACAATTTTGGGGACACACCCAAATATGCTAATCACTCGGCAGCTTTAAACTTTGAACTTGGTCTTGACTTCTTGTTTTAGGGAGACAAGACGTGGATTTCCGATTAGAAAACCTGCCCACAAATTTAGAATTCTACAGCAGAGTTTGTTGCACTGTCATCGCTCAAAGTAAAATAATGGATAAGAGTTATAACTCATAAGACGCATATAATAATAATAACCTATATAATAATTCTGTGTCCCCGAAATGTCTCACCAGATAAGTAAGGAAAAGAATATAAATTATAATTTTTCCCAAAATTAAAAGTGTCGCCTCAACAAAAAAAAAAAATTGTTTATATTATGTAGGATGTACGATTGGTAATAGGTTTGAGTCATAAATCCCGAATTCCTGATGATACTCACCGTGTAAACAGGATTCGTCCATACATGCACTACACTAGTTTTAAACTCCTAAACTAATAAATCATTGTCACTTATATATATAAGCTATGTATTTTTTTTCAAGATACTTATTTTAAGCTATCTTATAGTTTGCAGTTGGTGGCACTCCACGGTTGAATAACTGGTTAAGTATGCATGGATGCAAGACTAATTTGGATTAGACAAATAGATTTTTAGTTGAAACGGGTCATATGGTCGATGCTGCCTAATGCCTATGTGGCGCCGCCTCACTTTTATGTAGAAAGTAAATTAAACTACAAAGAAAACTAGATCTCTGAGTAGCGCCGGTTTTTTGGAAAAATTATTTTTTGTTTTTGGTTTGCTCAAACTTTTGGTTCAAACATTCGAAGACCAGATTGATCCGTGGCGGCTGTGCCGCAACAAATAGCTAGATGTAAGATGTGCACCTAAAATTTGACTTAATATTTTTTTGGCATATGGAATAACTTTGTTAGGGCATCCATCATCCAAGCTACATATATAGTACCCAATTAACATCACGTCATCACACATCCGTTGCGCCCTCCTTCCATGAAAAAAAATTAAGTTAATTTTGTGAAAAAAAAAGAAGCGAATGAAACACCTAGCGTAATTGATTTACCAAATTGAACATCTAACATATATATGGAACTAAAAAATTACAAATCAAAATTATTATAGGCTCCGTTTGGATGCGTTGAGAATAAGATAGGAAGAAGAAAGAAAGGAAGAAATTTATTAGGAAGGGGTAAATTTATTGGGAAGTGTGTAACTTTTGTGAAGAGTTTGGATGGTTAGAAATAAATTTATTGGTAAAAAGTGATTATTCCTTATTCCTTATTCCGGGAAGAAGTCATCCAAACGGAGCCAAACTGTGTTTGGATGAGGTGTGAGAATAAGAGAACAAATTTATTATAAACAATCCAAATTCTTCACAAAATTACACACTTTCCAATACTTTTTTTTCACTTCTTTTTTTATTCCTCTTATTCCCACACCATCGAAACGAAGTCTAATTTTCTCACGGTACCTTGAAATATGTTGGTTGCTTTGAGACTGGTCATTTAGAATTTATCCGGGCGAACTTTTCTTGATTCTTGCCTAACCGACAAAAGGATGTTACTTTTAATCTATTTCCAATACTGCATTGAAACTTGTATATTTGTTAAAAAAAAAAAATCATACTCCGCCTTACCTCATCTTCTCCTGGCCTAATCCTATTGTGGAATAAGAAATTTCTGCAATTGCATTTAACACTTCTTCTTTTTTTTTTGGTTAAATTAAATTATCTATGTTAGTTTATATCTTGAAGCTGTTTCTGAAACCTAACCAACACTGCATTAACATGTTTTATTCATCGGAAAAATGGGAAGTTACGTGTTTTTTTTTTAATCGTGGAATTAAATTGAAATAAATGGTTTTCTTTCCGAGTGGGAGGGAACAAAAAGTTCATTAATTAATTAATTTCATGCGCAACTAACTTCAATATCAATGATGATATTTAAACCAAGTTTCTAAAGCTCCGTTTGGATGAGGTGTGGGAAGAAATATTGGAAAGTGTACAACTTTGTGAAGAGTTTGGATTGTTTAATAATAAATTTGGGTCATTCTTTCCTTATTCTCTTCTTTCCACTCCAATCCAATCACAACCTAAGAAAATATAAATATTTCAATATTGTCATAGTTCTTCTATAACATGCTCATATTATAAATAGAAAATTATCATAAAGATAATTAATTGCGCATGAAATATTTCCTTCTAATTTGTCAGAGGGATCTGCAGTCTTTTAATGGACTGACTGTGGGGATGTGGTGAGAGATAGGAAAGGAGACGTCAGAAATGCGTTGCTTTTAAATTATTTAAATTAAAATGAAACATAATTGGATTCAAAAGAATTGAAGTGTAACTGCTGCAACGGAAAATTAGAAATGAAGACCGCGTTGAAAATTGAATTTTTGTTTTTTTCATAGAAATTTACTTAATTAATGACCTGCATTAATTGCATCTTAATGAATAATTAGAGCGTAGATATTAATATATTTGAAAATGAAATATTTTTGATAAAGATATATTTGATAGAATAACTAAATATATCAGTCAGGATTATAGGACGCAACATTTACTTATATCTTTTTTTATCAGTTCTTAAATCGAGCTTGGTTTTATTATAAAATTATGTCACCTCTATTTTTTTTTTTTTTTTTGGACCGTCTAATTGATTTAAAATCTGGACCATCTGATCGATTTGAATTAAAATGAAGAGAGTGGACATCTCCAGTCGCACCCTTCACCTTCCCACTCCAAATCTGTTCGAACTTCGAACTTCCAAGCTTGTCTCCCCTGTTCTCTCCCTTTTCTAATTAAAAATCTATCACCCAAATACAACGACCTACACCATGGATTTTGCAATTCGTGGTATCAATGGAAAGCTTGAAAAAGAGGATAATGCGACTATACCAAAATATTCTATTACAACACATACTGGAGACGACGATTCCAGCGATACCAGTACAGAATAACCAATGCTCTCTCTCTCCGTCAGATATTCAGCAATGCCTCGACCGACACTCCTTTGAATGTTAAATTGAAGCCAAGTCTGAAGAGGGGGGATGGCGGGGGGGGGGGGGGGGGCGTGCTTTGGGCACGAGGATTTTTTTCTGGGCACATTCTCCTATTTTCTATTTGACATGTGATGTATGCCCATGTTAAATAAAGCAAGAATCTACACAATTTCTTTCTCCAATTAGATAGAATAGATTTTTAGGTCAATTTTTTTATTTGCCATTTTGAAGAGTTAGATCTCAACCGATTTTTTTTTTTTTTAAAGTACATCCGTACTCTCAAAATTTTTTTGGTACTATTATAGTTGTATTCAGTTCATTCTTAATCTTTTGAAGAGACTCAATACTTTCTCTTTTATATTATATTTTTCAACTTTTTTTTTTATTTCGATGGTTTAAATTTTTACGCCTGTCGGCCTTTGTTTCTGGGTCGTTCTTCCGTTCTCTGTGTTGGGCTCTGTTTTGGGCCGAACTGAAATTCTAAGTTTAGAATTAAATTTTCTGTTGGACTTTAATTTATAATGTCGGATTGGGCCAGGTCCATATAAATTCAGGATTAATATTAATTAACTAAATTAATTAAAAGTGCTTAAATTAAAAATGAGACTAATAATAAATTAAGTTGTATATAATTAAATCGGACTAATATGTAAACTTAAAGATGGGAGATGATTATTACCGGTACAGTCATTCGAGTTCGTATGATCCCAAACACATTAAAACACCAACACGTTAAAATAACAATCATATTATTTATATTATCATTATGACAAATTATTTGAAGACTATATTAATATGAGTTAATATTAACTGTATTCAATGTTACAGTTATATTTTTCAATATGATATTAATTATAACTACACTTGAAATTACTCTATATTAAAAAGATAAATAAGAATCCACTTTATTTACTAAAATCCATTTAATTGAAATTAGTTAAAAATTAGTAAAAGGATTACATACTTGAGTAAAACACTATTAGAATTATTACTAAACTAAAGTACTTAATAATAAATATTACACGACTTTAACGAGTAGTATGGACTGTAGGAACTCGTCTAAACGTCTTCCTTCACAATCACTTTTTAAAGGAAATTCTGTCAAAATTTTATAAAAATATAATATTGTTGGTTAAACATTTTCTCTTGATTTGCCGATTTGCAAAACAACATCGAAACCCTTAAACTAACATCTCTTTTTAGTGCTTTATAGCTAGATTTTTTGAAGAATGGATTAAAGCAAGTGTGGCGCATAGTTTGGAGCTTCAAGAGATTGCTTTGGACTAGTTAGAATCCTTAGTTAAGGTTTAATTAAACTCTAAACTAATCTCAATCAATTTGCTGGTAAAATGCTCAGCTGTTCTGTCCGCGTCATACAACGCTGGAAAGCGTTGTGCAACGCCAACGTTGTGTGACGCCCTACAGCGTTACACAACGTTAGTCTGAGTCATGCACCTAAACTTCACTCAGACATCGCTCAGTTGTTCTGTCCGCGTGATACAACGCTGGAAAGCGTTGTGCAACGGCCCTCGTTGTGTAACGACTATCAGCGTCGTATGACGTTCTGACAATATTGTTTGAGTTTGTCAGTTCTGCCTTGATTCTTTTCTTGACTTCGTTGTGCAACGCTACCAAGCGTTACACAACGCTCTGACAAGTTCCAACGAAACTGTCGAGCTTCTGCTTTGGATTTTTGCTGAAGTGTTGTGCAACGGTATACAACGTTACACAACGCTCTGACAACTCACAACGTTATTGTCTGTGACCGTTTGATTTTTCAACGGCTATTTCTGCATTGTACAATGCCATATAGCGTTGTATAACGGTAGAGTCTGTTTTGACTGGTTTTTGGAGCTGTTGGCGCCCTCTATATATATGGGGCCTCTTGGAATTGTTTAGCAACTTTTGAAACCTTTGAAATTCCTCCCTTTTGAGCTCCAACCAGTTAGACATTACTCTCTCTCGTGTTTGAGCATTAATTTAGCAAAATCATTGAGATTAGAGTGTGCAAACCAATCCACTAGTGTTAATTGCTAGATTTGTTGAGTGATTTGGTTAGAGCCTCAATCCCTTGAGTGTTTGAGCTTGTTTAATTGAGTTAGGCCAATCCACCTTGAGATTGATTGTAACAAGGTGATTTGGTTCGAATTTGTAGTCCCTTTCGTTGTGGAATTGAACGGAGCGCGTCCATTTCGAGGTTGCGGAACTCCCGGAGACGTACGACTAAGGCTAGCACTTCCTAGCGGGTCGGAACTCCGTAATATATCGCGTGTCACTTCTTTTCTTCTCTCTTTACTTTCCTTGCATTGTGAATTGCTTGTGTATTGTTGTTTTTGTTAGACCAAGTTTGAATTGAACCAAATATTGAACATACCGGTTTAGAACTTTGCTTTTGTGCCTATTCACCCCCCTCTAGGCCTTTAAATTAGGGACAACAAAGTGGTATCAGAGCAGGGGTTATCTTTTGACCATCTTGTTAGGTAGATAACCTCGATTCATGGCTTCTAGGGTGATAGAAAAACCGGACAAGTTTGGTTCCACTTGCAAGAACTTTCGTTATTGGAAGAGATGTATGGTTGTATACCTCAACTTGATTGATCTTTGGGAGGTTGTTGATAAGCCATATACACCAATAGTTGATAGTGAAGGTAGAGAAACCCATGCCTCTAAGACCATTAGGACCAAGAATGATAATGCCGTGAATGTCTTGTTAAATTCGGTACATGAGTCCATAGCGGCTATTTTTGGTAGCTCTACTAGTGCACATGAAATGTGGGTTTCTCTCTTGAACCGTTATGAGGGAAATTCTCTAATCAAAAGCTCTCGACAATTTGAGTTAGAGTCTAGATTGGATAATTTCCGCATACGGGAAGGTGAATGCATCGAGGAGATGTATACTCGGTTTATACAATTGCTCGATGAATTCACCAACATAGGAGAGACCCAGTCTAATAGTCGTGTTATAGGAAGATTGCTTAGGGCTTTGATGGGAAGACCTCAATTCGACACTCTCATCTCGACTCTTGAGACACAACAAAGGTCCCACAACAATCTCACACCGGAGATCATCTATACTCATTACCGATGCGTGGAAAAGAAGCTCAAGCAACTTGGAGAGTTGAAGTATGAGCCCAAAACCGTGGCATTGGCGGCAAGTGACAACAAGGCATGCCCCTCCAAGAACCGCCACAATGACAACTGTTGTGGTGATTTGCTTTGAGATGGAATATTGAGATGAAGGGAGACAGTAGAGAGAGTCAGAGAGGGCACACAGAGAGGAAACGCAAGAGATGATCAAAATGAGTTCTCTAGAAAGTTCTCAATGCTGTTTCAGTTTTTACATATTACATAGTATAAGCAAAAGACAAGCCCATTGGGCCAACAGTAATTTGGGTCACGATTATAACAATCTCCACCTTGAACCAAATTACATCAAAATAAACTAAACATAAAGCAAAATACAAACTAACTAAACTAGTAACCAACTAGTGTCAAACTAAAAACAAACTAGAAGCAAACCAAAATTGCCCTTGAGCAAAACTTAAACTTAGCAATCGGAAGAGGCTTGGTGAGCATGTCGGCCGGATTCGATTCGGTACCTATCTTCTTCACAACAACCTTTCCTTTCGAGACTACATCCCGCACAAAGTGGTACCGGATATCAATATGCTTGGTCCTCTCATGAAACATACGGTCCTTTGTCAAATGAACGACACTTTGATTATCACAAAATACCGTGATATGACCTTCAAGAGAAGAAATCTCACCCACAAAAGCCTTGAGCCAAAGAGCCTCCTTGATAGCCTCCGTAATTGCCATGTATTCGGCTTCGGTACTAGAGAGTGCAACGGTTGATTGAAGTGTAGATTTCCAACTAATTGCACATCCACCAAGGGTAAAAGTGTACCCCGTCAAAGACCTCATCTTGTCCAAGTCACCCGCAAAATCCGTATCTACATAGCCCGTTAGTGTCATATTTTCATTTCCAAATTCTAAATGAGAATTAATGGTACCTTTCAAATAGCGGAAGATCCACTTCACCGCTTCCCAATGCCCTTTTCCGGGACAAGAGAGATACCTACTTACCACACTAACGGCTTGAGCTATGTCGGGTCGAGTGCACACCATCAAATACATGAGACTCCCAACCGCACTTGAATATGGAACCTTTTCCATATAGCTCTTCTCATGATCGGACTTTGGGCACAAAGCGGCCAAAAGCTTGAAATGCGCCGCAAGAGGAGTTGAAACAACCTTTGCTTTCTCCATGCCAAATCGGCGAATAACATTTCCGGCAAACTCCTTTTGAGAGAGAAAGAGTTTCCGATTGGCCCGATCCCTTGTAATCTCCATTCCAAGGATTCTTTTGGCGGCCCCTAAATCTTTCATCTCAAATGCCGAACCAAGTTGCTCTTTCAACCTCACAATTTCATCCATATTGGAGGCCGCAATCAACATATCATCAACATAGAGCAACAAATATATAAATTTCCCGCTACCCAACTTCTTGAAATAAATACAACTATCATAATTAGAGCGGGAGAAATTTATACTAACCATGAAAGAGTCGAATTTCTTGTACCATTGCCGAGGTGATTGCTTGAGGCCATAAAGAGACTTCTTCAACAAACACACATGGTCTTCTTTTCCCACAACCTCAAAACCCTCCGGTTGCTTCATATAAATTTGCTCCTCTAAATCACCATGCAAGAAGGCCGTTTTCACATCTAATTGCTCTAACTCCATATCCTTCATTGCCACTAAAGAGAGCAAAATTCGAATTGAGGTATGCTTCACCACGGGAGAGAAAACCTCATTGAAGTCCACACCTTGAACTTGGCTATAACCCTTAGCCACAAGCCTCGCCTTATATCGGAAATTATCCGAACTTGAGCCATCCATCTTTTTCTTAAAAATCCACTTGCAACCCACAATCTTTTTACCACTAGGTGGCTTCACAAGAGTCCAAGTATGGTTTCTTTCTAATGAACAAAGCTCTTCCTTCATGGCGGAAATCCAATCTGCCGCATGCTTGGAAGAAATAGCTTCCTTGTAGGATGACGGCTCACTATACTCCACCTCTTCGGCAATTGCAAGACAATAAGCAAAATCGGCATACCTTTCCGGTTGCCGAATTTCTCTTCTTTCTCGGTCCCGTGCCAACAAATATGGTTGCTCCTCAACTTCTTCTTGTTCTTCTAAATGAGCACCATCATGCGACATAGACTCTTCTTCATCACTTTGTTGGACCGGCACCTCAAACTCCACCTTCTTTCCAACCTTCTCATTCTCCTTAATAGTCGGCTCAAGTGCAACATCATTTGCCTTCAACATAACCGACTCATTGAAAGTAACATCTCTTGAGATGAGAAATTTAGAAGTTGCGGGACACCATACCTTGTACCCCTTCACATTCATGGGATACCCAACAAAGACGCACTTCTTTGCTCTTGGCTCCAACTTACCATCATTGACATGCACATAAGCGGGACAACCAAACACCCTCAAATTTGCATAATCGGCCGGCTTACCCGACCACACTTCTTCGGGTGTCTTGCACTCAATGGAAGTGGTAGGAGACCGATTCACCAAATAGCAAGCCGTGCTAACGGCCTCCGCCCAAAACTCCTTACCCAAACCCGCATTGGAAAGCATGCAACGAGCCCTTTCAAGTAGTGTTCTATTCATCCTTTCCGCAACTCCATTTTGTTGTGGAGTATTAACCACCGTCTTGTGCCGCACAATCCCTTCGGTCTTGCAAAACTCATCAAATTGGTGGTTACAAAATTCTAAACCATTATCGGTTCTCAATCTTTTCACTTTCTTTCCGGTTTGATTTTCAAGAAGGGTCTTCCATTCTTTAAACACCTTAAAGACCTCACTTTTCTCTTTCAAGAAATAAACCCAAACCTTTCTAGAAAAATCATCAATGAAAGTAAGCAAATAACGAGAACCGTTACCTTTTGATGGCTCACGAGATGGACCCCAAAGATCCGAATGAATGTAATCTAATGTTCCCTTGGTCGAGTGAATGGCCGTCGAGAAGCTCAACCTCTTTTGCTTGCCAAATACACAATGCTCACAAAACTCCAAGGGGCCGTTTGGATCCCATAGGGATTTTGAGGAATTTCATTTTCCTACCATAAATTTATTATAAACAATCCAAACTCTTCACAAAATTACACACTTCCCAATAAATTTATTCCTAGGAATTGCAACTTCCCCAAATTCCCCAACTTCCTAAGCGATCCAAACGGCCCCCAAGCTACTTGTGCATTGGCCACACAACAAGCCTCTCTTACTCAAGATGGTCATTCCTCGCTCACTCATGTGCCCTAACCTCATATGCCACAATTTTGTAGTATCCACATCCGAGGTAGGACCCGAACCCGCAATAGCGGCTGAGCCCGTGACCGTGGAACCTTGCAAGAAATAGAGAGTTCCAACTCTCTTTCCCTTCATGATAGTGAGAGCCCCTTTGGAAACACGAAGGACTCCACCTTCACTTTGGAACTTGCAACCTTTCTCTTCAAGAGAACCCAAAGAAACTAAATTCTTGCTCAAATCGGGTATATGCCTCACACCCGTCAATCTTCGGATCTTACCACTTGAAGGCTCATATGTCTCAAACCAATCTCTATTTGGAGTCATGTGTTGAGAAGCACCCGAGTCCATAATCCGAGAATTCTCATCATTGACACAACTATCAACAACACAAAGTGTGTCATATGTGTCATCACTACTAGCCACATTGGCATCTTCCGAAGAAACACCTTTCTCGGCCTTTAATTTATTTTTCAACTTATAACATTCGACCTTTACGTGTCCCTTCATTTTACAATAATAACAAGTGAGATTCTTGTGCTTTGACTTTGATCGGGTTCTACCTCCTTTCGAGGTCCTTTCCTTCGACCTACCTCGATCGGCAACCAAACCAACATCTTGACTCCCTTTTCCTTTCTCAACATTGGTCATCTCATTATCTAAATGCAACTTTGCTTGCAAAGTGCTCTTGACATCCTCAAGAGAAATTTTCTCTCTACTATAGACCATCATGTCCCTAAATGACTTATATGAAGCGGGCAAAGAACACAACAATAACAAAGCTTGGTCCTTATCCTCTACCTTAACACCTAATCTATCCAAATCATTCAAGATGGAGGTAAACTCCGCAATATGATTAGAGATAGATGTACCTTCGTCCATACGAAGAGTGTAGAGGCGCAACTTTAACCGCAACCGGTTAGTTAGAGACTTCTTCATGAAAATATCCTCTAACTTATCCCATAAACCTTTAGCGGTTTTCTCCGAAAAGACCTCTTGAAGTGTTGCATTACTCAAACACAATTGGATAGTGGAAAGCGCCTTGTCATCCATATCCTTCCACTTCTTATCCGTCACCGCTTCAATCAACTTGTCACGGCCATAAATGACACCCTTAATGCCAAGACTACACAATATGGCGGCCATACGCACTTGCCATAGTGCGAAACTCGTCTTCCCATCATACTTCTCAATATCAAATTTAGTTGACATCTCCATCTCCAAACAATTCTCAAATCACCAAATTCTCCGATTCACCAACTACTCAAATAACTAAGAGCACCAATAAAAATTTAATAATCAAAATTGCAATTAATGAAATTGCAAAAATGATTATGCATAAACAAATGGTGTTAGGTAATGTGCTCCAGAACGCACTAAACCAAATGGCAGAAAATGCCAAAGTCAATAATCAAATGAGTACCACCAAATTGAATCGGAAATTAAATGTTCAAATATGCCACAAGATGCTAACCGATTTTCTGATTACGCAGCTCACAGCTCCTTATACTTGCGCTCAAGACAAAAGAAATCGGCAGAGTTCAGACCGTGCACGGTGAGAAACAGGCAACCCTCAAGTAGCACGCACGCAGGGACCACGGCAGAATAAAAAACCTTAGGCTCTTGATACCAGTTTGTTGTGGTGATTTGCTTTGAGATGGAATATTGAGATGAAGGGAGACAGTAGAGAGAGTCAGAGAGGGCACACAGAGAGGAAACGCAAGAGATGATCAAAATGAGTTCTCTAGAAAGTTCTCAATGCTGTTTCAGTTTTTACATATTACATAGTATAAGCAAAAGACAAGCCCATTGGGCCAACAGTAATTTGGGTCACGATTATAACAACAACCACCAAGGGAGACATCGCCACTCAAGTGACAAGGCCAAAGGCATCATCGACCTTGATGAGGACAAGCAAGGAGCCGTTCTCTCAAAGATGTTTCGAGCTATCATGATCTTTGAGGGAAAGTTCAACAAAGAAAGACTTGAGAACGACGAAAGAGCTCTTTGCTTCGTGTGCCAAAAAGAAGGTCATACCATGTACTCTTGCTTCAAGCTCTTCCCTCACTTGAAGAAGGACAAGGAAGATGGTGGCAAGAGAAGGGGTGATGGCCGGTTCAAGTCCAAGAAGGGACACTACAAGAGCAAGAAGAAGGGTGAGAAAGCCATGCAAGCAACTTGGGACAATGATTCCGATTCGAGCTCATCCTCTCAATCTGATTCGGAATCCGAGTGCGATTTTGACAACCTTGCTCTTGTGGCTCAAGTGAATGATGTAGTGATGCCGGTGGATGACAACCTAGATGACTTGGTGAAAGAGGTCTTCAACGAGTTCAACCGAAGGAACATCTATGTGCATCCATTGAGCAAAGCTAGCCTTGATGAAGCATCATCCTCTACATCGACTTTCACACAAGCTCCAACGACTATCCAAGAGGAACCATCCACAATTGCCATTGAAATGCCTAAGGTCACAAATGTGGTATTTCTAAACTCATTCTCTAGTTGTGATAGCGATTGTGATAGTGAGAATGACTTGAGCTTGAATGATGATACAAACTTGCAATTTGATAGGTTGAATGATTATCTTGATGAGTCTCTTAAGACTATTGCTAGTCAAAAAGAGCAAATTAGTCTTTTGACGACTAAGGTGCATGATCTTGAATCTTTGGTGACAAGGTATAAGGGTATGATTGAAAGTTTTGAAAAACCAAGTATTTGTGAAAAATGTCAAACTCCTTTGAGTGAGACAAATGTTTTGAAAAATGAAAGGGCTTCAAGTTCGTCTAGTGCTTCTCATAGCACCAAGATGAATCTTGATAAAATGTTTGTGGGACAAAAATCCAATGACAAAACGGGTTTTGGCTTCAAAAAGAGGAATCAATCCTTTTTCTAGACCAAGAAACATGTCAAGCCCAACACAAAATGAGAGACTTTATCACAAGAGCACCAATGGTAGGAACACTCACGGGCAAGGGCAAAAGAATTTTGTTGATTCTCAAAATGGTGCTCAAAAGAGTTTTGGTAGGAATAGAAATGGGTCTCAAAGACCTCAAAAGAACTTCCAAAACAATCGGGGCCTAAGCAACTTGTATTTCAAGGGACCCGATGGGTGTTTTCATCCTTTTCAAAACAATGGTGGGAATAGGAATAGAACACACACTAGAACTCAAACCAATGGGGGAAATCAAAAAGTCTCTCAACAAAACAAAAAGAATTTTCGAAAACCAAATTTGAGAAACTTTCAATCATACACTTTCTCTAAGGATCCAAAGATTAGGGCCATGGAGCTTAGGCGTCATTTTGAAACCCATTTTGTTAGAGAAAATTCACAATTGAACAAGCCAACTTGTGCTTGTTGCAACTATTGTGGTAAGAATGACCATGTCACACTAGAATGCAAAGTTAGGAAAGCAAATCATACATCCAGTTCAATTAACATGATTTGGGTTCCTAAAGTCACTTCCACATTCGTTTTGATTGGTGGAAGTGGTTCGAGTGTGGCTTAGTTAGCCATCTTCATTCCCCAAGGGTATTCTTGTCAAATCTTAAGGGGGAGAGATTACAAGAATAATATATTAGTTGTTTGTTTCTAACTAATATGTATTCTTGTAGGTTTGTTTGTTATCATCATTCAAGAGAAGTGCTTGGATCATAGATAGTGGTTGTTCACATCACATGACGGGTGATGAATCTTGTTTCAAAACACTTGAACCTTTTGATGGTGGTGAGATTACTTTTGGTAATAATCTTAGGAAGAGCTCTATTATTGGTATAGGCTCGGTTGGAAATCAAAATCTAACGGTTTTTAATGTTTACCTTGTGGATGGTCTCAACTACAACCTTTTAAGTGTGAGCCAACTATGTGATGCGGGGTATTATTTGAAGTTTGATCACTCCTCTTGTTGTGTGCATCAAATTTCGGATAATTCTCTTGTTTACATTGGACAAAGAAAAAAGGATGTCTATTATTTGAACTTTGATCACTTCACAAATGGTGAACAATGCTTTAGTGCCATAGCTACCGGTTCATGGTTATGGCATAGAAGACTTGGTCATGTTTCTCTAGACTCCATTAAGAAACTTGTGAAATTGAAACTTGTCCGTGGTCTTCCATCACATAAACTTGACTTGAATGGGTTGTGTGAAGCTTGCATGAAGGGCAAGCAAACCAAGTCTAGTTTCAAAACCAAAGAGATCATCTCAACTTCTCAACCTTTACAATTGATTCATATGGACTTGTTTGGACCAATCAATGTCTTGAGTATTAGTAAGAAAAAGTATGTATTTGTGGTGGTAGATGACTATAGTCGCTTTACTTGGGTTTTCTTTCTTGCTCACAAGGAAGAAGCATTTGACCGTTTTGTTAAATTTAGCAATCGGGTTGAAAACGAAAAAGGGTTGAAAATCTCTAGAATTCGTAGTGACCATGGAAGGGAATTTGAAAATGCTAAATTTGATGAATTGTGCATAGAAAAAGGATATAAACAAGAGTTTTCCGCTCCACGCACCCCTCAACAAAACGGTGTAGTGGAGAGGAAGAACCGTACCTTACAAGAATTAGCACGCACAATGCTACATGAATTTGCCGTACCCAAATTTCTTTGGGCCGAAGCGGTAAATACGGCATGTCATGTAGTAAATCGTGCATGTATTCGTTCTCAACTCAAGAAAACTCCTTTTGAATTATGGTTCGGTCATTGTTGAACCCTAAAATATTCTCATAAATACCGGGAAATGGTAAAGCGGAATTTGATATTTTAGACATGGGTCAAATATAGGAGGCGCCCGACAGTCTGAAAATTATCCCGATTAATCGGGAGGGTTTATTTGCAGATAAGAGGACAGAGGTATTTTTATATTATGCAACATGTCTTTTCTGTGGAAAATACGAACCATGCCTCGGAATACCATACGAAAATAATTATATGATTTCATAAATATTTTGTGAAATTATATGATTGATATGGGCATCAAAATATATCAAAATTTTAGCATATAAATCCATCAAGATCAGTGCATCCGAAGGCATCAAGATTCGTGCAACAAATATTCCATGATCAAATTTTGTTTTTACTGCTCTGGCCCACTTCGTTTCGGCCCAATCCATATCAGCCTATACCCAAAAAAAAAAAACGGAAAGCCCATGAGGAAAATTATGATGCAACGGCCCAGCCCATCACAATGCTCCGTCTCTCTCCTTCGTTCCGACTGATTTCTGTTCTGACGCACGCCATGGCGCAGAGGAGCTCCTCTGACGAACGCCGTGACGCAGGAGAGGACCCCTCCCTCGCACGCCTGTTGACAAACGAAGCCAAGTAATGATGGCAGGAAAGGGAATCTCGTTCTCCCCTCCTTCTCGCGCGGTGCATAGAGGCATACTGTACACATCTGTCTCCCCTCTCGCCTATTGAAACGCAATGATTCCATTGGCACACAAAGCCTCACTGCATTCACTTCTCTGACAGGTGCTAACAGAGAAGAAAGAATCTCAATGCCAACGGATAAGATCATCTCCCTCTTCTCCAGTGGAATTGAAATAAAGAAGGCTCAATTTCGCTACCAAATTGAAGGAAATGGAATGCAATTGATTCGATTTCATGATCAAATGATAACAAGGGAATATCATTAAAGGTGTATGAGTGGTCAATTAAAAGGATTTGTGAAGCAAGGCCATGTATGTTGTGGCCAAGCCATCGATTGAAATGGCCTCTAACAGATTGTTGTTTGTCATGGCATATGATGTACATATTAAAATTAAGAGACATATGAATCATTAATTGGGAGAATTTACAAGCCATGATGGTGTAGAGCAACCACAGTTGAAGCCAAGTGCCACAATTTTAAGAGAACAATTTATAATCAGAAAAGAAAGCAAAACATGGAGATGTTCAAACTCTCAACTACACAAAAATGTTCATGCAGCAACCTTGACTAGAGCATGATATTCTTAACAAAAATCAAATGGAGATACAAAGAAAGGAAATAACTAAAGAGGCACTGGATTGATATGGCTCGAGCTAGAATGGAAAGTAAGGTCCAGAATATGAAATTGCATTGAGAAGAAGCTGCAAAGCAAATTGAAGATTGTTGGAAAGTCAAGGCCAATTAAACTGATATTGCTTGTTCTATGGAGCATGTATTAAAACCAGAAATTGAGCCATTTGGTCATCAAAATAAAAGTGACATAACATATGTCCAAACTGGAGACCGTATGACACAAAGGATTAATGATGCTGAAGATTAAAGCAATGGTGTCTCACTGGTGGAGTAATGAGGAGCACGAGAATGAAGAAAGCTATTCCCTGGGCACAGTAAAACACTGTGTAGAAGTGGTGAAATACCCAAAAAGGGCAGCAGGGGCAAAATTGTCTAAGCCTTCTAAAATCTGGATAATTGGTGCCAGCTACAGTGATTGATCCATTCTCTCTATAAAAAGGATGTTGGGTGGCCATGAAGAGACACGAGTGACACAACCAGAAAACACACAACCAGAGATACACACGAGCTCAGCCATCGAGCACAAAGAGATACTGCCCATAGCACTTTAGATACATTTGTGATTTCTGTTAGGATAGCCACTAAAAAAAAAAAACAAAAAAAAAGAGTGTGTTAGTAGAAGCATTAGCTTCATAGTTTCATTTTTAAGCCACTGTTTGTTTCACTTCTTTGTAATCTACATTTGGTGAAATAAGAAGGTTATTCCTTTTTACTTTGCAACTTTCATCTTCTTTTTTTTCCTGGCTTTGCACAGAATTGAAAGCAATGTAAGGAATAAAATAAAAAGTGCTTTATGTAAATATGTATATAGGCATGTTAATCAACACAAGCATTTAGGAATCAATGTAGGGAATAATTAAAATTTGTTCTCTTTTATATTCTGCATCTATATTTTGTATGCATGTAGACCAAGAGTTATATTTGCACTTAAATAATGAAATTAAAATAGGCCATGTTTAACTAAACCCACATGTATTTAGCATTAAGTGCATTATCATCTAGTATTAAATGTACTATCATGAGCACAAGCAAAAAAAAGAAGAAGAACTTAATGTGAACAACAACAAGGACAGGGATTATGGACAGCAGGTTTATTTCTAAAGGAAAGAGGACAGCAGGTGTTATCAAATGGACAACAGGTTAAAATAAAAAAAAAATATATAAAAATGAAGGACAGCAGGTATTGGAGATCATGAAGTGTTGCACACACCTTGCCCATGCATTGAGGGAGACAGCCACTTCAACCTGGGCCATATCAAGAAGAAGCTATGCAGTAAAGGTTCTATCGTGTTAGTTTGATGGCCTGGTATGTCTCAGATACAAGCTATCACTCTCTCACACACCTTCATCCCATTTCAAGTTGATGCAAGGAGGTCTCATCACAACCATCATAGACAGACCCAAATCAAGGAGGAGCATCATATTGCTATGGCCTCATCATACAACAAAGGAGCTACATACTTTCAGGGGCATGCCAATACACCCCTCAATCCCCAATCAACCCTCAACGCTGCCAGGATGTGATGGCAATCATAAGAAGGCCAGCCAACAGCCTATCACCATGGCCAAGTTAAAATTGAGGAGTAACTCTCGTATAGAGGCACTGGGCTGCCAAATCGACGATGCAAACACCCTCCTGCAGATACCACCAGGCTCAAAGATGTCTCACCTGACTCTCACCATGGCCAAACGACTGCACAAGTTGACTCACCGCTGTGGCAAATCCTGGCTGAGGTGAAACACCCTGCCAGAGGAGCTCGGCAACTAAAGTGAGGCTACACCAAGCTTCACGAATCCCCCACGACGCTCTCAGGCTCGCCAATTTAATTCAACACCCACCAGAGATCTCGAACTGCCGTCAAGCCTCACTAAACCCTAGCCGATTAGGGAGGAGACGATTACAGCGAAGAAGGCAGAGATAAACACGATTGGTGGACCCCACGACATCAGGAGAGCCTGACGATTCCTTATGACCTCACATCAATGTCTGACGGCCACTCAGTCGCATCAATCGCGCAGCCATGGCGGTTTCTTCATCGCCAGAACGACGAAAAAAGGGGGAAGAAAATAAGGGAGAAAGGGGATTTCAATCCCTAACCTGCGTAAACATGGTGCACCAACAACGGCCACTAGATCTCACTGACAACGGGACCCACAGGCGACGGTATTAGCGTCTCCACTAAACACCAGGCGCATGGAGGCAACCAGACAGTTTTAATAGAAACCGTCCCAAATCGCGTGATCCTCTGTGGCAGCTTGGTTGTGGTGAGTCAGATTCGTGTGGCGATCCGCTAGAAGACCACTCAGTCCAATCAGAAGGAGCCATGTGTTCCCTCCCCATAGCTGATGTCGCTGCTGAGCTCTTTTCCCTCCGCTGGCGTGGACCAATCAAACCCTGCCACGTGTCACTGCTGCTGAAGTGGCATTACTTTATTGATGAAAAGTTTAAAAATTCGTAGAAATTCAACCGCAACTCAGAAAAATCCAAACCAAATTTCTACGGAGCCAGAAAAATATGGAGAATACAGTCATGCCAAAACCACAACCAAGATCCAAATAAGAATATTTTTAAATCCATATTTCAAGCTCTGGCCAGTCACAAATTGCCACCTCAGCTTTATATTTATTTAAAAATCCAACAGCCTTTAAAAATTCATGAAAAATCACAGGAGGTTCAGAAAAATATGAGGAAAAATCCGGGAAGTTCAGAAAAATAAAAGGAATCTATTTGGCTAATCATCACTATTAAAAACCCTACTAAATATATTCCTACCATTATTCTCTCCTGGATACTATGGAGAAAAGCCGTTTCGGCAAAGGCTCAAAGGCTCATGATCAAATCACTGAAGGCATGGATAATATCACAAAATTCAGAAAGTCATAATGGGATACTAGCACGACCGAGTCTAGTGCTCCGTTTACGACTCTAGATAAAGCTCATCATAACCCCAAGTGATCAAAACCACCAGGCGGCCGTCGTCATGACGGGCATGGATCAAAATGGAGACACTAAGTACTGTTGCTAACAAACAAGAGTACTGGTGAAGTATCAAGCTCAATGATCTGGTTAAATTGAGACTCGCTAGCCTCAAGATGATGGATAGTGAGATTTACCACGTTGTCACGGGACTCTATCAAGAGACCCGAAATAACATACAAAATCAGATGAAGATCAAATCAATATTCAAACAAACTGATAAAATCCCAAAGAGAAGGCAGATTCCACCGCAAGATATTATCGGTGAAGAATATGGATCTATCACATACAAGCAGAACTCTTTGCAGTCTGAGAAAAATTCACAATGTTGTCCCAAGCCTGCTGAGACGATGGAAGCCACGATTATCAAAGGCACCCGCTCTCTCGAGAAAGGCAGGAGGTCCAATCTTGAGTGTATGCAATCTACCCGCCAGAGATAACATATGCCAACACCGCTGACACAGGCACACAGCATTATGATCCTATCAAAGACATGCAAATATTGTCACTATGGACAGATTCCACGTCATCATACCCGTACCTTGGGGAAAGATCATGCTTTTATTTCAGGAGTCTACGATTATCTGAGGCACCCGCTCTCTCGAGAAGGCAGGAGGTCCTAACTTGAGTGTTTGCAATCTAACCGCCAAGGATACATCGAGGCCAACACTGTGGCTGTAAACGACTCCCTCAGATTATATTAAAGACCTTATCCCAGATCACACCCCTACATCAGATGGATCCATAATCCTTACCCAAATAATATCCTCATTCAGAAACCTTCAACATGTTCCTTAGTCACATTACTTATGCTTCAAACAGCTCAGTAATGTTGACTCGATCTATCTTTTAAATCAACAACCAGATCTCACACAACAAAACTTACCTCTTTCGGTGCTGGAGGGAAATTACAATGTTCCGGTCGGAAGCCGGACATTACCTGAACGCTCGCAAAGATTGCCGAGCGTCTATTGACTTTCCTTGGCTAAATGCCAAGCACTATGTCGCATTGACGCTTGATCAGGAATCAAGCGAAGCTTCAACAGCTGGTCAGAGACTGAGTGTCAGAGGAACGCTCCCATGATCGAGAACCAACTGTTCATGACGTACCGGTCGGCAGCCGGACGTTACTTGAACGCTTAGCGTCATTTGAGTGACTCGTCTTGCCTAGATGTCAAGCATTACGTCACATTGAACGATTGGTCAGAGACTGAGCGTCAGAGGTACGCTCCTATGATCGAGAACCAATTGTCACCCGCACCTGAGGAAGCCGAGGGGCAGCTGACTTAGGTAGCACCCGCGCGCATAAGATTTTTGGACGCCCACAAACCCAAGGGTCTGGCGAAGGATAGTTTCAATGCTTCGGGTGAGAGCCGAACTGTTGAAACCTTGGATATTTCAGGTGACAGCTGAACTATCCGCTGAACGTTTGAATAGCAATCAGGGTTCCTTGCGAGGTTTCGAGTAACACTTGGACTATCTGCATGATATCTCGGCTGGCTACCAAGTATCATCAGAATATTCTAAGGAGGATCGAACCGTCTGTTCAATACCCGTTTGGCGAACAAATGTCACTTTAACATCTGACTGGCATCCAGATGAAATTCGGACACTTCAGGTGGCAGCTGAACTGTCCATTGAACGGCCGACTAGCAATCAGATTCCTTTTAACATTTCGAATAACAGTCAGACTATTGTTTGATATCTCGGGTGGCTACCAGGTATCACCTCAATACTCTGAGTGAGGATCGAATTGTTACTTATCTGATTGGAGAGTGGACGTCACTTCAACGCTTCGAAGAATAATCGAGTCATCTGTCCGATAAGCTGGTTGGCTACCAGATATCACTTCAGAGTCTCAATTATGATCGAATCGGAAGGGAACATCTGACTGGCACCCAGATGTCACTTCTAAACGATTCGAATAGCAATCGGACCAATTGTTTGGTACCTTGGCTGGATACCAGGTATCACCTCAATACTCCGGATGGTAATCGAATTGGCACTTAACACTTGGCTGGCAACCAAGCGTCTTCGGTTCAGGTGGCAGCTGAATCGATTCCTAGATATTTGACTTGCGACCAGATGCACTGTCGACACCTCAAGCAACAATCGGATAACCTGTGGGATATCTTGGCTGGATACCAGATGTCACCTCAGTATCTCGAATGATGGTTGAACCGTCTACTCAATGTCTGAATGGCAACCAAATGTCTCCTGAACGCTCTGAACAACAATCGGATTATCTGTTTGATATTCCGGCTGGCTACCGGATATCACCTCAGTACTTCGGATGGAGATCGGAACGTCACTTAACGTCTGATTGGCAACCAGATGTCTTGACGATTCGAGTGACAGTCGAATCGTTTCCCTGATACCTTGGATGAAAACTAGATACCGCTTCAACGCTTCAAATGGCAACTGGATCGTCTACTTGATATCATGGCTGGAAACCATGTATCAACGCAACGCTTCAAGTGACAAGAGAACCGTTTATTTGATATCTTGGCTGGAAACCGAGTGTCACCCCAAGGAAAAGAAACCGAACATTGCCAAATGTCACTTCAACGCTTCGGGAGCAAACCGAACCGTCACTTTGAACATCGCCAAATGTCACTTTTAACGGAAGCCACTCCGTCTATTGAACGTCTTGGTCAGGTACCAGATGTCACTTAACGCTCTATGCCCATTGAACGAGCGTCACCCCGCTTCCCGGGAAAGGTCAAGGGGCAACCGACTCGGGTCGCACCCGCGCGCATAAGATTTTAACGCCCATAAACCTAGGGGTCCGGCGTCTTTAACATCCACAAGCCCAGGGGCCTGATGTCAACTCCAAAAAAAAAAAGAAGAAAACAACCTCAAGCACCGCATCAACCAACTTTAACGATCTGATCAGGGATCAGATGTCACTTTCAGACAACCTCGACAAAGATCAACAGGAAGTCTAAGAAACCCGCTTCGGGAAGTCCATGCCTTATAAATATAAAATTCATACCAGAAGAGCCTAAACCTTAATAAGGAGAACTCGAAAAACGAGAAGATTACAAATGTCCAGTGACGGCAGTCAACTGAAACCTCTACAAGCTAAGAACTCCAAAGACTGCTGTCCCCTGCAATCCAAAGTCCACAAAAAAAAATATAATAATATGATATATTAATATTGCATTATAGTAGTAATATTAATAAAAAAACAAAAAAAACAGAAAAATATATAAATGCATGATAGGACCGATAATTGTATATTTACAATTCCCTAACAGCTCAAGACACACAATCCTTTGATTTTCCCGATCTAGAGGTGCTCCTGACCATGTCGGAGGTAATTAACAGTAGGGGATTGCGCCTACTGGAAAGAAAGGACCCCTTCAAATAATAAACCCTCGTGAGAACTCAAGACCGTACAGGTATCGCGCTTCGGGGTGGTATCGGTATCGGCCTCTTGAGGCTCGCGAGGGGTATCTGATCCGCATTCTTTTTTGCCCCTCAATCCGAGACCGGATTTTCCTCTGTTGATCCGAGGGCCGCGAAAAAGTGCGAGACAGTCATACTCCTAATATATCCTATTTTCGTGTATTTGGCTCCAAATGTTTTGTCCTTGATGAGTCTCCTAAAGTAACCAAGTTTGATGCCAAGTCTTTACCCGGTATTTTTGTTGGTTACTCAAACACAAGCAAAGCGTATAGAGTCTATTTGCCAAACTCAAAGGTAGTTATTGAGTCTATTAATGTCAAATTTGATGAAAAATTCTTTGAGGAATCCAAGGAAGGTAATTCTATTGTAGGTACACAAGTGGAAGAAACTACACAAGAAATCGAGTTACAACCTCAAGCACAACCACCGGTAATCATTGAGGAGCCTTTGAACCGGGTTGATGACATTTTGATAGGGGGAGAGACTCATGAGGAGGGTATCTTAGACACAACTCAAAATGAAACGCCTCATGATGATCCTCAACCTCAACCGTCTCCCCAACCGGTTCATGAACCTCCCGAAGTGCTTAGAGAAGTTTCCTCTCATCCTCTTACTAATGTCATAGGTGACCCTAGGGAAGGTGTTAGGACTAGGTCTAGTTTGCACCAAACTATTGGTCATTGTGCCTTTGTTTCTCAACTTGAACCAAAATCCTTCAAAGAGGCTAATGTTGACCCAAATTGGATTGTTGCCATGCAAGAAGAGTTGAACCAATTTGAAAGAAATCAAGTTTGGGAACTTGTACCCTTACCAAAGGGTAAGCAAGTTATTGGTACCAAATGGGTCTATAGAAACAAGCTTAGTGAGGATGATATTGTGGTTAGAAACAAAGCTCGTTTGGTTGCACAAGGTTTCAAGCAACAAGAAGGTATTGATTTTGAGGAGACCTTTGCACCGGTTGCTCGTCTTGAATCCATTAGAATGCTCTTGGCTTATGCCGCTAACAAAGGCTTTACCCTATTCCAAATGGATGTCAAGAGTGCTTTTCTAAATTGTTGGATAGATGAGAAAGTTTATGTCCAACAACCATCCGGTTTTGTTGACCATTTCAATCCGGACCATGTGTATAAGCTTCACAAAGCTTTGTATGGTTTGAAGCAAGCTCCTAGAGCTTGGTATGATAGACTTTGTACCTTTCTTCTAGACAATGGTTTTAGTAGGGGCAAAATAGATACAACTCTTTTCACTAAGAAAAGAGATGACCATTTGCTACTTGTGCAAATTTATGTGGATGATATTATCTTTGGCTCCACTAATGCAACTCTTGCCCAAGAGTTTTCTTCTTTGATGAGTAGTGAATTTGAGATGAGCATGATGGGAGAACTCACCTTCTTCTTGGGGCTTCAAATCAAACAACTCAAAGATGGTATCTTTGTGAACCAAGTCAAATATGCCAAGGAATTAGTGAAGAAATTTGGTATTGAAGATAGCAAGAGTTTAGACACACCCATGGGCAAAAGTGCGAATATCGATGCGGATGAGAAAGGCAAGCCTATGGACATAACTCTCTATCGGGGCATGATCGGTAGCCTACTCTATCTCACGGCTAGTAGGCCGGATATTATGTATGCCGTATGTCTATGTGCTAGGTACCAAGCCAATCCTAAGGAATCTCACCACAAAGCGGTAAAACGTATCTTGCGATACGTCAAGGGTACTCAAAACCTAGGTCTTTGGTATGGTAGACAAACCTAACTAGACTTGTTAGGTTATACCGATGCCGATTTTGCCGGTGACCGTATGGACCGCAAAAGTACTAGTGGAACTTGCCAATTTCTTGGTGGTTCACTTGTATCTTGGTCTAGTCGCAACCAAACTTCGGTTGCTCTCTCCACCGCGGAAGCGGAATATGTAGCGGCCGGTAGTTGTTGTACTCAACTTCTTTGGATGATGCAAACCCTTAGGGATTTTGAGTTAGATTTCCAAAAGGTACCAATCTTGTGTGACAATACTAGTGCCATCCTTATATCCAAAAATCCGGTATTGCACTCTAGAACCAAGCACATAGAGATACGACATCATTTTATCCGTGATCATGTTGAGAAAAGTGATGTGGAATTGGTCTACATCGACACGAAGGAGCAAATTGCCGATATTTTCACCAAACCTCTTCCAACACAACAACATCTTGAATTTAGGTTCAAGCTCGGTATGCTTGAACTCAAAGATTAATTTATGCATATCATGTTTGTGCTAAATGGCTTTGATTTTCTTTATGATAATTAGCTTTTTTTTAATATGCATGCATGGTCTATAATTGTTAGTCTTTGCCTTTGTTACACCTTGTTAGATCCCCCTAATCACACAAACTTAGTTGCCAAATTCTTTTCGGAAGGGGGAGGATCTTTATGGTTTTTAATCAAGGGCGTTTTGGGTATTCTTTTCCCTATTTGCAAAAAGGGGGAGAATTAGGTAATTTGTGGTATTCCGCCTTGTTGTATCAAGTCCCAAATTTACCTTAGGTGTTGTTTTGCAACTCGGCAAAAGGGGGAGATTGTTGGTTAAACATTTTCTCTTGATTTGCTGATTTGCAAAAACAACACCGAAACCCTTAAACTAACATCTCTTTTTAATGCTTTATAGCTAGATTTTTTGAAGAATGGATTAAAGCAAGTGTGGCGCATAGTTTGGAGCTTCAAGAGATTGCTTTGGACTAGTTAGAATCCTTAGTTAAGGTTTAATTAAACTCTAAACTAATCTCAATCAATTTGCTGGTAAAATGCTCAGCTGTTCTGTCCGCGTCATACAACGCTGGAAAGCGTTGTGCAACGCCAACGTTGTGCGACGCCCTACAGCGTTACACAACGTTAGTCTGAGTCATGCACCTAAACTTCGCTCAGACATCGCTCAGTTGTTCTGTCCGCGTGATACAACGCTGAAAAGCGTTGTGCAACGGCCCTCGTTGTGTAACGACTATCAGCGTCGTATGACGTTCTGACAATATTGTTTGAGTTTGTCAGTTCTGCCTTGATTCTTTTCTTGACTTCGTTGTGCAACGTTACCAAGCGTTACACAACGCTCTGACAAGTTCCAACGGAACTGTCGAGCTTCTGCTTTGGATTTTTGCTGAAGCGTTGTGCAACGGTATACAACGTTACACAACGCTCTGACAACTCACAACGTTATTGTCTGTGACCGTTTGATTTTTCAACGGCTATTTCTGCGTTGTACAATGCCATATAGCGTTGTATAACGGTAGAGTCTGTTTTGACTGGTTTTTGGAGCTGTTGGCGTCCTCTATATATATGGGGCCTCTTGGAAATGTTTAGCAACTTTTGAAACCTTTGAAATTCCTCCCTTTTGAGCTCCAACCAGTTAGACATTACTCTCTCTTGTGTTTGAGCATTAATTTAGCAAAATCATTGAGATTAGAGTGTGCAAACCAATCCACTAGTGTTAATTGCTAGATTTGTTGAGTGATTTGGTTAGAGCCTCAATCCCTTGAGTGTTTGAGCTTGTTTAATTGAGTTAGGCCAATCCACCTTGAGAGTGATTGTAACAAGGTGATTTGGTTCGAATTTGTAGTCCCGTTCGTTGTGGAATTGAACGGAGCGCGCCCATTTCGAGGTTGCGGAACTCCCGGAGATGTACGACTAAGGCTAGCACTTCCTAGCGGGTCGGAACTCCGTAATATATCGCGTGTCACTTCTTTTCTTCTCTCTTTACTTTCCTTGCATTGTGAATTGCTTGTGTCTTGTTGTTTTTGTTAGACCAAGTTTGAATTGAACCAAATATTGAACATACCGGTTTAGAACTTTGCTTTTGTGCCTATTCACCCCCCTCTAGGCCTTTAAATTAGGGACAACAAATATATTAAAACAGAATCCCTTTCAGAAAACCTTAAATTCAACTCACATGTAAATTAGACTAAATTCCAATTGAGGGCTAATTAGAGATCGTTAGTTGAGTGTTTCTTAGTCTTTGTTTTTCTAAAGTCTAGTCTTCTTTGTTTGGTCAGGTGACCAGCAGGGCTACTCAGACTTTGTAGAGGACGGTTTCACTGACTTTGAGGGTGGTGGCACCGAGCAGGTTTTCACTAACCCTCCAGCTGAGTAGCAGTTCTACATCCGACTTTTCAGGTGTGTGGAAACCTTGGACTTTGTTTAAACTTTAGATTAAGGATTAGATCATTAACTTTATGTGTGCATAAAATATCATTAACATTAAGTAAACAGTTAAGCAAATGTCATTAACTAAAGACTAGCTTGGCATTTATAGGATAAAGCATTTATATTAATAATGTGATTAATAAACTTCAAAGTGCTCTTAATCAACACTTTCATCTGGTATGGTACAAGATAGTGAGACCGAGTGGGAAAAGAGCATTTTGCACACGATTTCCATTATCGGGAGCTGGCATCCCGACTGAATGCCGATGGACTCCTTATGATAGCGATCTCGAGCAACGCATTTCCGATGATCACTCTGCAGACAGACTTTCAGGCGGTGATGTGGTCACTTAGTAGTTATTTATTATTGTTAGGATTTTGTTTGTCTTCTCGCTTGTTTCGATCGAATTCTCTTAGGGTTGCTTGCTAGTATTAGACTACCTCTCGATCTCCCACGTCAGGAGCACGGTACTGCGTCTTTCTGCCCACACCTCGACGGGGATGATGGGATTGGAGATGGCCTTCGGGGCTTAGGCAGATCTAGGCAGGACCCATGATATGTTAGTTTATGTGAGATGTGATTATGGATTTTGTTACGATTATATTTGACTACTAAGTGAGAGTACTTAATTCTCGTATTATTATTATTATTATTTGTAACTTTGTATATTAATATTTTTCTTTATTGGGCACGTCATGTTTGGTAGATTACTTTTATCATTACACCTAAATCACATTTACCTCTTGCATCAATTATAGAATTTTAAAAATGTTTAAGTATGGTTTAGTTCTAACTTCAGTTTAACCATAATCTTTGGTTATCATGTTATTGCACTGAGCATTCGCGTACTCAGCCCACATTTTGTTTGTGGAGCAAGTTCAAGTTTGATAGACTGTGGAGACGGTGTTTTATCTGAAGATCAAACCAAGCTGGACTAGTCACATTTACTTTTGATATATTTTGTTTGCAATAACAATTTTGACCTATAAATTTGTGTAAATATTCTTTCAGCCTTGTTTTGTATGAACAAACCAACTTACTATTTTTTTATGTGATGTGTATTTCTGTGATTACTTGTTATGATACGACAATACTTAGCCTTTTGTGTGCATAATAAAATATGTAAACGTGGCAGGGGTTGTCCTCCCTGACGCAGATTTGGTTCGAAATGAGACAGTTCCTGTAGTAAAATATTGCCACGAAGTCAGGAGCCACTGGAAATGAAGAAGCCAGTGAATAAATGAAGATGACGATTAGTGCTAAGAATAAGTTGATTGTACAACTGCACAACATACCATCATAGCTTAGACATACAAGACGATAGTCTGATATTCAAAACTGAACATAGCTGGAGTATACAAACATTGATTAACTGCTTACAATTTGTACCAACTTAATTTGATGCTGGACATAAAAGCACATACCAGCATTGAATAAATGCTTAAATAGAAATAAAATAACCAATTCATCTTCATTTGTTCTAATCTCACGGTTGGAAATAACCGAGACAATTGAACACCAACTCATGCATATGCTCAAACACCATAATACTAAATTTACATTTGCCAAAAAAAAAAAGGACTAATAATAATACTAAAATCACAAGCAAAACTAGGTCAGAACATACAGTGAACACATCTAACATATGATGAGCTTCTATTTTACAACTACTGGTGGCAACAATCTCAGTAGAGACCCTAATAATTTAGGGTTCTGTACCAGTGAAAGTTGATATCATAATTGCAAAAACTATATCCTTGATGAGATTTGCCGCTACATGCTCATTGTTCCTCATGCTATAAATTAGTAATTAAAACTAAAGGATTGACAATTTGACATAGAAGCATATATTCATGCTATTCAAACAAATGCCACTGAATGGTTATCTCAATTACTGAGCATTCCTTTTTGAATGGGAAGTTTGTGGGCTTTGAGTGGCAAATCGATTGTTATAACTTTTAACAATGGGCAATTATTCTTACTTTCAATTTAGTTCAGGTGCATACAATTGGGAATGTCAACAAATCAGACTCAAACAACAGATATCAATTTACCTTGCTAAAAGCAACAAAATCCAAATATGTCAACAATTCCAAAACTAGGCAAATTCGAAATTGGAAACGAAATTAAACAAATTAAATAGCTCAGCCTGTCTAAAAAGGAAGTTCGAGGTGTTGATCAGCAGAGGAAGGCGGAGGTGTTGACCGAGGAGAGGTGGAGGTGTTGATCGGGGTCGCTTTGAGTGGAGGCAGAGGCAAATGTATCTATACTGGTGATCTGAGAGAAGAGGGAGGTGCCTTGGAATGAGCAAAATTAGCAAACTTTGGGTTTTCTCTTTGCGATGGAGAGAACAGTAAAAGTATGGTTAATTGGCCTAGGTGCAGATCTAGGGTTTCGAGATGAAATGAGGCGAAGGCGGAGGAGGAGGTGCTTTGAGATGAGGTGGAGAGAGGTGCCAACCTTGGGTGCGATCAATTTCGGCGATTCAATTTTGCAAACGGAGAGGACAATACGGAGGCGCAGACCTTCTGAGGTTGGTAGAGGGCCAACTTTTGATCCGAGCCGTTCGATCTAATCTCGACGGTTAAGATTTTTCGGGCCTATCAATCTAAGTTACATGTACGAGGCTCCATTAACCGTTGAGATTAGATCTAACGGTCTAAATCAGAAGTTGTCACTCTACCAATCTTAAAAGGTGGGTAAGGGATGTGATTCAGGTGCAGAGGTGTAAATGGCGAAAGCAACGAAAAAGCGTAGAAAATGACGGAGAGTTCTGAAACTCAGTGCCTCAATCAGATCCGCTTATCTAAATCACAACACGTATTTTGAAGCCGATCCAACAGTAGAAAAATCCTGTGCATAAGGTCCATATGCACATTAGACTATGCTCTAGAATTTCAAAACTAAGGGCAAGGAAAAGAACGGGAAGGAAAGGTAAGTACAAGAAGTGTAAGGAAATGAAAGACACTCATGATGCCTTGCTCCAGGATTCAAAAAACATTTTAGAAGTTAAAAGCTTTAACCTTCTTTTTAATATGCAAAAGTACAATGTTACCCTTACCGGTATATCTCTATTTTGCATAAACATAAGGCAGAATGCAACAATGTGAGAGAGAAATATGCGCTTACTTTCTAAAAGAGTTGCAACACCGTCAAATCTATCCAGGTGCTTTGGTAGCAAAAATCCTTTTATTATTATTTTTTTAGGCTAATTTATAATCACGCTTATAACCCAAAGCAAAACCCAACATACCAGCCTTTGTAAATATTTTTCTTTATTTAATAAAATTCTGTAGGCGTAGATTTACCACCCTACCCTCAAAAAAAAAAAAAAAAAACCCAACATACCAGCCAAAAAAGGCATCTAAAAATCCAAAGTCTGGTCCTCAATTGCCTTTACCAGCAAGTACAGCAAATTGCAATCTCAAGTAAAGTAACTGCCATATCTGGAGTTGTCTGGTTTTGAAAAAAAAGAATAAATAAAATTGGAAAATAAAATAAACTACATATCAAGATGTAAAGTAAGGAACAAATACAAGCTGAATTGTCTCAAGAAAGGCAGGGAACAACGAATTCTAAAAAAATATTCAAGGTGAATTAAACCATATATCAATGCGCACAAAACGGGAAGAAAAAACTGAAATCCAATTGTCAAATTCCATATAAACAGAAAATATAACAGTAGGATTAGGAAAGCTTACAGGAAATCCTTCAATGCGCACAAATTGGAAACCACTAGTTTTGTTTCTTTTTTTTTTATGCAGCGCAAATAAATTGTTCCAGGGATATGGTCCCCAAATAAATAGATTTTCTAAGATAAAATTGCTAGTTTGGCGGGAGTTCACCAACAATTAGGAGGGAAACAATGAATTTGTAGGGTATGTTGTCAGAGAAAGAAATTTGTAAGGACATTATCGGTAGAAAAGTTTGTTTCGCTAGTGCCTTCTCGTTACACCCCAAAATCGGGGGTAATCGATATTTGCCATGAACTAGGTTTTAAGACTCTCTCGTTTTCTTCCGTTTCCGTCAGTTCACCCAGCAACCCCTCTTGGAGTAAGGTATTTCAATTACGCTATCTTTCCTTAGCTCCAGTTCACTCTTTCTGGAGCACAGCCTTAGTGTACTATAGTCTCTAATAGAGGTGGCTTAATTAAGGTTTAGCGGAAGCAATTAAGGTTCTAGACCAGTTTGATATGAATATCCTAACACAATTCAATTAGTACCACTACAACAACAATGGTCTATAGATAGACGTGATTCTCTTCCAATATGCTTAAAAAACTCTATCTAAATTTTCTTACAAGACTTACTATTGTCATGCACAACTCGGTGTTGCTATAGTCTATTGCATGACTTATTTAGTGTGTTGGTAAAGATAAAATATAGTCTTGCAAAATAAATTTCATACTACACTTATTTATTTCAACAATAGCATGATAAAAAAGTCTATCAAAAATATATTCTAACTACACTTATTTATATCAACAATAGCATGATGAAAAAAGTCTATCAAAGATAAATCAAGACTAATTCCTTGCTACACACTTGCTAAATGATTAGCATGACCGAATGATCTTGCGATTTGTTTTTTTTTTGTTTAATAATTAAATTAGAATACAATAATTAATTAAATATTGACATTTCTTGCAAGACAAAATATGACCATTTAGAAAGACATTTAACGTCTATCTAAATGATAACAAATAATTTAATAAATAATTAAATATTATTACTATTATACACGTAATACAAAGAATCATATCATTGCAACCATTATGAATTTATTAATAATCAAAATCAATTTATAATAAACATAAACGTGATGTTAAGTCATTTGCAACAAACACCATAATAATCAAACTAAAGAAACTACAATCATCTATATCTTAAAATACAAAAAAAAAAAATCTTAAAAACTATTAGTCCTTTGAAGTTGATGCATCTCTTCAACTTCAACAATTTTGCGTTCGACATCTGATCTGATCCAACTTTGATCTTCTAAAAAGGTTGCATGGTACGACTCATGTTCAACCCCTTCCAGCCATATCTTTAACTACAAAAAATGTTACTATTGCAACGCAAAAAAGCTTATGAGGTGATATTATACAATTGGGGGCAGTAAGGTTAAAAGTAAATTAGACTTGCTCTGACATGCTGCTAACCCAAAAAGATAAATTGAGCAAATAAATTAAGAGAATAATCATAGTGGTAAAATATTTAGTTTGTAGATAGGTGTATTTGTTATCCTTAATCCTCACTTATCCCATTTGTTATCCTTTGTAAGGCAGTCCTTAAGATTTCATTGAATAGATCATAACATACTTGATGCATTTTTTTATTATAGAAGGCACATTTGTAGATAGACAAACAAGAAACTGACATGAATATGGTGTAAGATGTGATCTTGCCCTTCAGTTAATGTAATCGGAAGCCTGTAGAATGACAATGTCATTGTACTTTATTTAATGCACAAAATATTTGACAATAATATAAAGTTAAGAAAAAATAATCATAAATTATCACCTGCTGTATGTAAGAAACGAAAATCTTCAGTGGTCTTGATGTCCTAAACTCTCTACAATATAATAAAAAAGCAGAAAAAAAAAGAAAATTCACACTTTGGAACCAAATTAGATACTTATGCAGTGCAACACAATATGAACATTACCAATACAATGTATCTAATTTTGAACAAAAATGACCAAGTTCACTAACATTCCAAGCAAGATTAAGGAAAATGAATTAATGATCTAGTACAAGTAAATAGAAATTAACTCTCATTTGTGAATAAGAATAGTCCGTCATGGAAAATTACCTCTCATTTGTGAATAAGAATAGTCCTGCTCCATGCCAGTATTACCAAATGATCCTAAAAACAAATAAAATACAAACGTTTAAAAATAAGCAATTACATTTATCTAATCTACCATATAATAAGTAAAATAATTAGTGGTTTTTAATTAGCTAAGCATAAACTAGTGAATAGCATTTTACATGAAATTTAAGAAAAGGCACTTTAGTAAAAATAAATTATTTCAGATCCAATTCCATCGACCAATTGAAAACAAAAGAATAATTAACAGCTTGTTGGTGTATATACCTGATCTTCTTCTAAAGTCTGGCCGACATAAAAACATGTATGTTTCATCAAGCCTTTTGTTAGGAGCTGAAATTGTTTGGCCGCTTAGTAACATCAATACCAATTCATCCTTATCAATTCATCCTTATAGATCTTTTAATCAATTAAGACATAGTATCAAGATGCAATTCATGCAAATACAAAAACGATATGTTCTATTTTTTAGTTCCATAATCCCTAACTTCAAATAACACAAAGTTATTAACACTATCAACCATCTCAAATCCAAGCATAACAGCAACTAAATTACAAAAATTAACCACGCCAAGAGATTTTAAACATACATACCAACATTTGGGACAAGAAAGATTGAAGGTCGCACCATACTTGCCTGTGGCCACCGCCACATCTGCCGCTACGCCATCTCCCCCCCCCCCCCTCTCTCTCTCTCTCTCTCAATACTATTTCTCGGCGCAGATCGAGAATAAATCGACGGAAAGTCGGAAACACCCTCGCTGCAACATAGAGAGAGGCGGTTGCTCTGATAGAGGAGCCAAAACCCTAACCGTGTTCATACGCAAGAGAAGAGGAGGCGGAAAGATAGAGACAAGGAGATCGGAACTCAAATGAGGGGGCAGAGAAATTAAAGTGGAAAAGGATAAATTTTGAGATCCGAGTTCAATCGAACGGCTCATGAAAAATAATTTAGAGAGGAAATCTTGAACCAACACCTCCGATTACCCCAAGATGATAAGTTTAAAAGAAAGCTTGAAGAATTAAGAAAATTTGAATTTTATGAGCTAAAAATTATTTTCAACGTTGTCCCTAAAATTTTATTTAGTTGTTAATATGATATTGAAATTTTTTTTTGGTTCATTAAAATTCTTTGACGCATACATTATTAGAATTCTAACGTTTTAAGTTACTCTGTGATTAAATTTTTTTGTTTTAATCATTAGCCACGTTATCAGAATTCAGAACTTATTTTTTTTTTTCAATCTTGATGTTTTTAGTTTTGCTATTATTATGATTTTCCATTTTTTTTACAAAGGCAAGTTACATTAAAATAATCAAATTTATGTTTTATTTTTATTTTGACTTTATAAATTGATGGTTTGAAATAATTATAATTTAATGAGTCATACAATTTTCTTATTAAATTTGTAGATAGTGTTATATTATTTGAGTATTCTATTAATTTGAGCAGCGGGCAAGAATTTGACGGCCAAAACAAACTCATGGTAGTATATATATTGACCTGAATCATACTCTTAAGCAATTAATCTTTGTAATATTAATTCACCATAGAATAATATTATATTTGTTTCATATGCTAAGATTGATTAAATATTAATGTTAATAAAGAAAATTGCACAACACATTATTTATTAGTTAAAATAATTAATGTTATTATATGATTTTAAATAAGGTCGAATTGTATAATTAAGTAGAGAAACACTTAAGGTTTTATATGGAGGAATGCTAGAATACTACGCGTAACACGGATTGTTCCGTGCTATGCATTCGTTCTATATGTGTAATTGAAAGGTTTAAATTTTGATGAAAATATATATATATATAGAGAGAGAGAGAGAAGTCCTTAAATAATTTGAAAGTTAAATTTTAATTTTTTAAAAAACATTTGAGGTTCTATTTGTGAAATATTTTAGGAGTAATGCTAGAATCAAACATATAGGATGTCAAACACGATCCAAACGTAGCACATTAAAATTTCAAACGGTCGATCCAAACCGCTCAATATGATCACTATATTAAAATATCTTTGATAATCAAATTTTATATTTTTTCATATTTTCTAACTATTTTTTTCGATTTTTCAAAATTGAAGGGTTCAGAACTTTTTATATTGAACATATTGAAAAATTCCAAAAAAATAGTAAAAAAAATTGAAAAAAATATAAAATTTGGTCTCCATGAAGATTTTATAGCACATAACAATTTGAACGGTTTGGATCGGCCATTCCAATTTTAAAAATTAAAATTTCATCTCGTTGGACAAGTGTACGTGTCCTATATGTTTGACACTAGCAACTCCCATATTTTAGACGTGGAAAAAAAAAGTGACATCATTAAAGTATTTATTAATTTTTTTAACATGATTATAATTTTTTTATGAAAATGAATTTATGAAGACCTCCAAGCAATCAAAAATTAAAAATAATATTTTTTTGAAAATTATAAAGCATACAAATATTGTGAAATTTTTTTTTAAAAAAAAATCCAAAACAGAGTAATTCCATATTATAAGATTTATTATAATTTTTTATTATATAAAAAATATTTTCATGCACAAATAAAGTGCATCGAGTTTAATACATGTATAGATTGTAGTTGACTTGATTATTATATGACAAATGGATAGATACTATTTATAAGAAGTAGAAGCATAAAAATAAGAAAAATGACATTTATCGGAATATTATTTATTTCGTTTCATTATTATAATCATCATCGTGGTCCTTACTGGATCATTATTTTTAACAATAACATTATATACAGTTAGAATAATAATTATTATTATTTTAAGCAAAAAAATTCTTACATGTATTGGTGTATGACTTATATCAATGATAGAATATCTGCCATTCTTTCAAGCAAATCTTTATTTCTGCAATTTTTTAATAGAGGCAAATATAAGCATAACGTTATTCAAGAAAACCATTGTAGTTGATAAAAGGATAACATGTCAGGCCATTTTTTTAAAAAATAATATGCATATATGCAGCACTCTCATGATCTCATTAATTGCCCAAATGGAAAGTCCTATACAGAATAATGATGTTTATTTAAGAATTTCTTATTTTTCTAAATACTATATTTTAATCATGGAAAGTGAGGATGGGTCAGCTATGATTGCCTAAAATATAAAGGAAATAATTTTATACGGAATCTATAACATTTAATATAGGTGGAGAAAACTGATTTTGGGACTATCAAAAAGAAGGGAACGAAATTTGATAATTGATTTTTGGCTTACCAAAAAGACGAAACAAATTACCTAATTCATATTAGATTCACTTTTATGAGGAAAAATATTTTGTAAATTCCAATAGCACCGTGTAAATTACAATCCAGAGATATACATATACAAGGGATAAGCTCATTTACTAGTGGGTACCACCTGTCAGTGAGGGAGAAAAAATAACAATATAAGTGAAAGATTCAATGGGTGGGTAAAAATTAGTTTTGGTTTTTCAAAAAGGAGCAAAATGCGTAAAACTGATTTTGGCACTGTAAAAAAATGAGGGAAAAAAATTACCAAATTTATATTGGTACCACGCTATCTTTAAGAACGTTTTGGTTGGAAACTATATTTGGTAATATTTCTTGCATGATAATCATAAAAATCTTGCAATAGAATCATTTTAATTACAATCCAGCTACACTAATAAAATATCTTGCAGGATTATCTTCCAGCAGCATAAATTGTGAAGCGAAATAAAAAATCATGCAACAAAAGTCTATCTATATCCCGGTTTTTTTGTAGTGTACCTAATACAAGTAAGCACACAAACAATTCAAATATAGCAAATAAAAAAAGAAAGAGATTGAACACGCGATATGATTACGGAGTTCCGACCTACTAGGAAAATGCTAGCCTTAGTCGTACGTCTCCGGGAGTTTCGCTACCACGAAAGGGCGAGTTTCGTTCAATTCCAATAAGAACGGGACTACAACTTCGAAGTAACCGAGGCGGATCGGCCTAACTCGAATAGCAAATGGCACCACGACCTCAAATGAGATGAGCTCTCAAAGTATTCCAACCTACACCTTGCGACAATGTCGGGGTGGTGGTGTTTAAGGCTATTTTTTCTCTCGAAATGATCTAGCTATGAAAAAGCTCAAGTGAGAGAGTATCTCTAGTGCTCAGAGGCTCAAATCTGGATTGGTTTTGGCTAAACAAAAATGTCTCAAGTGATAGAACAAGGGATGGTTTAAATAGGCCACGAAACAGCCCATTTTACCAGCAAAATTGAGTCCGAGTGTTACCTAACGCTATTAGGCGTCATATAACGCTGGAATATGACCGTTGGAATTGTCTTGTAGTAAAACTAACCGTTGGGGCGTTACTGGACGCCAAATAGCGTTACACAACGTTGCTGCCATTGGAAAGAAGACAAAAAAATCTACAACTTTTATGTTTTGAGTTTCTTCAAATTCGGAACAGAAAGTGATCAAATCAGGCTCATAAGGTCAGTACAGCAGAAAAACTACTGTTGAAAACGTTGTGTAACGCCAAGTTGTGTTGTGTAACGCTTCCTGCAATATTTTAGTTGCAAAACACATCTAATAGGTGACCAACTACTACTATTTAAGTAATGTTAAGTACCATTACTTAATTTACCACAGATTCTTGAGCTTTTCTAGCTAAAAAGGTCATTATGAGAACTAGTTCCAAGCATGAGGAAAACTTAGTCTTGATCTTGCTTGAGTTATTCTTCAATTCTTATCTTCGTTCTAATCCATTTCTTGAGTTCATATACTGATTTCATACCATATCATTTCCTATAATGAGAACTCAAGGAAGATTGTTAAATGCCGAACGATATTGTTTTGTAATCGATAAACCTAGAGACGTTTAGTACAACAATATATATATAGAATTTTGCTATTGTGAGTTGCAACTCACCAAAGAGTCTGTGAGTTGCTATCAAAACTCCTAAATCTAGTACAAAATGATCGATCCAAATCATCCAACATGATCTTCCTATTGAATCTCCAAGCAAACCAAATTGTACATTTTTTCGAAATTTGTAAGTATTTTTTTCGTATTTTCAAAAGAGAGAGTTTAATATCACCATACTACATAGGGATTTCTATGCACCGCGGATTTTTTCGAAAATATTTTTATAAATTGAAACATCTAATTTAACCAATCTAATCTACATATTGAAATCTTATTTCAAACCAAATTTTACACTTTTTAGATTTTATTATTATTTTTTTCAAATTTTTTAAAACATGTCATTTTTGGAATGTTGTAAATAGTATAACATTCCAAAAATGACATGTTTTAAAAAATTCGAAAAACATAGTAATAAAATTTCAAAAATTGTAAAATTTGGTTTGTTATGAGATTTCAATATGTAGATTAGATTGGTTAAATTAGATTTGTCAATTTACAAAAATATTCCTAAAAAAATCCGCGGTGCATAGAAAGTCCTATGCACTATAGTGCATATTAAACTTTCTCTTTTTAAAAACTGCTATTTTTGGACGGTTCAGAACTAATTAGATTAACGATTTTCCAAAATTTAAAAAAAATATTAAAAAAATTTGAAAAATGTAAAATTTTGTTTGCATGAAGCTTTCAATAGAGAGATTATATTTGACGGTTTGGATCGGTCATTTTGAACTAGATTTAGGAGTTTTGATCGCAACTCACGGACTCTTTGGTGAGTTGCAGCTCACTATAGCAAACCAAATGAGTGGTACCGGTACAGAATGGCAGAAGGAAAATGAGTTTCGTCTAAAACGGATCAGCTGACGGAAGGGAAATGTATTTCGTTTCTGAAAACAGACGGAAACGAAACTGGTACTGGTAAACATTAGTGTTCCATTTACCAAAAACGAGACTGAAATCAATAGAAAATGGATAATGAAACAGCTAATGGAACAGAATGCTGTTCTATTTTATGAAATGAAATGGAAATGAAATTGATATGATTTACGTTACCAGAAATAGAACTAGTGTGTTCCGTTTCTTTTCAGCATGTTTGACACCCCTAACTGTTATTGTACCATTGTCATTGTGAGAAAATATTAAAAAGTTATATTTATCAAAAACTCATAGATCGAGCGAAGCTTGATGTCCCCACCTAGTATTAATTAAGTTGCGATATTTTATTTCTTATTTTTTACTGCTATTTTGTATAATGAAAAATAGTTTTTAATTTTTGTATTTTTATTATTTAAAATATTTTTTTATATTTTCTATAATTAAAATATTTTTTTAAAATATATTAAAAATAGCCATACCAATCATCATTTAATTTAGAATTAATATATTTTGAAAATCTAAGATAGTTCATGCTGAATTATTGTCATCTAAAAAAACATAGCGCAACGAAGCTGCGACTGTCATGTCTAGTATATATATCTCTAAACCGTATATCAGATCAAATTGTAGAGATCAATGGTTTATCAATTGTAGAGATCAATAGTAATTTTTTTTTTACTCTTGCCATGAGAAAATTGTTTAAAAAAAAACAGCACAAACATTTTTCTTTGAATTTGACGGTGTTGTTTTGGTTTTTTTTCTTTTTTTTTTTTGGTCTTTGCATGTAGTGGTTTTTTATATTGGCAGGATCTGATATAATTTTTTACGTTATTTCATTTAAATATAAATATGTAGGATAATTTGTCTTGAAAAAAAATTAGGAGTTAGAGGGTGTGCAAATCAATTCCCGGTAATTTTACAAAATTAAACCTTAAATTAACGCCACAACTTCAAATGACTATCATGCATTAATTTAGATTGAATAACATTTACTCTCATTAAAGAATTATTTCAGAATAAACAATTAATTTGCTGCAAGTTCAAAAACAAGCGAACTTTATTAACTATGATAGATTCGTTCTAATACATTCATGTTTTAGCCTTTGACCGAGTATCAAATAAATTCCAAAATTTACAAAACTTATATGAAAACGCATCGCTCGTTAAACTAAATAAAATCAACAGTTTGGATTTAACGTTTGAATTTTAAAATTTGAAAAAAATAACTTAATAGTAAAAGGTTGGCATTTGGGACAACAAAAATGTTGGTAGCGGAACCTTGCTCATTATACAAATAGTTTCTTCTCATATATACTCAAAATTCTATAAATTTTATAACTTGGTTGATAACCGAAGACATCTACTGAACATTAATTATGAAACTAACTAGCTATTGCATCGCACTTCACGTGATGAAAGCAAGACTCTATTTGATTTCTTAGGATAGTAATAGAGGCGGCGTCAGTTTTGTGCGTGTTTGTATCCTGCAGTGTGCCCTGAGCATTGAAGGATTATGTTTTGAAAGTTAAGCTGGTTCAAGACATACAGAGTCTACAGCGAAGCTAGTGAAAATTACCTCCTTAGGTTGTCAAAAGCTAAACTATAGGTTTGTTCTTACATAGTTGTCAGATTGATATTAGTTTGCAAACAGGAAAAAAAATGAACACAGGAGGCCATCATAGATGTTCAACTGTATAGGTCTTATTTTGACTTTTTTTTTAGAGCAGTGGCATGTGATGCAGACTTGCAGGCTGCAGCTGAACAACTATAATCTAGCAGCACAAAAGTTGTGTGTTTCTACTTAGCAAGATAGGCATGAAATTTTTTTTTCCTAATGCTTACCACAAAAAAGCATCCGTGCTTATATATATACAGGGATAACATGTAAGTCAAAATATTGCATGCTCTATTGGATGGTTGCTCCATCGATGCCCAGGACTGCAAAGAATCAGAGCGAATCATTTATTAGTCATTATACTTTTGTGCGAATTTGTATAGTTGAAAGATTATACTTAGGTTTGATAACTGAGAACTATTTGTTGATGCTTGATTGTTGGTTGAAGATTAAAAGTGTATTTTACTTAGGACAATAATTTTACTTAGGAAAATAGGTGAAACTTTTTGTAGTGTATTGAGCACAAATGAAGAGAAAAGTTAGTACGTAAAATATGAAGATTGATAGAAATCACGACCGAACTTCATGCATCCTTTTAAAGCCAACGATCTTTCAAAATTATACAAAATTCTGCTAGAATATTTACAGAATCTGAATAAATAACATTTATAGTTCTCTTCTGGTCGGCATCCATTTTAAAAGAGAGAAGAGAGAAGAGAGAGAGAGAGAGAGAGAGAGAGAGATACTCAAATCAAAGAGGAAGAACCTACCACTGATCCAGACCAGCTGAACTGCGAGGCCAGATCGGAGGCCAACAAAACTGAGGGCGCAACGTTAACAATCTACAGTGAATGCGGAAATTGATATCAATCTATCATATGCTTTCTATTAGCATCAGTGCATGGTCGATCTTATCAGCTTGCTTTGTACCAGTACATAAACTAAACCTCATTATATTCATAGGAAAGTATGGATAGGTTTCTTTTCAGCAAAAGAAATTAAATTGTAATTGAAAGAATACTTTTCATCTACTTGTAAAACATCAACCTAACCAATATTGGCAATTTGGAGCAAAGATTTTCATACACACTAATAATTCCATATCATGATAAAAAAAAAGCTTTGTAAGTCAATTTATATGAAGTATTCTGTATATTCTATATATATAGTTATAAAGGCTCACAAAGCAAAGGTTGAAAGAGTGAACCTTTATAGTAGAGGGTCAAACTCTATATTTTGCATATAGAGTTATGAAGGCTCAAAAAAGCTCTTGAAATCAACTTGAATGAAGTTCATTAGTATATGAAAAAAGCCAAAATATGTTACAAATTGCAAAAAAAAAAAAAAAAAAAAATTGGCATGATAAACTGAAAAGGAAATGAAAATTGATATAAGCTTTACTTGTAGTCTGAAGATGTCAACTTCCAGCCCCTTCAAGATCAACGACATATTTCTGTTACAGTAGAAAGATAGAAATACCACAATAAACAACATCTTTCTCCTAAAATCACCCCACATTAATAAAATTTTTCCAAATAACTCATGACTCACAAACAATTCAAATTTGTTCATCGGCTTTTAACTTTAATTCTTTTTTACCATATGAATAAAGAACAAAATAACCTGATTTAAGCAAGAGACAGTAGCTATGTATACCATGAATCAAAACATGCCAATCCGAGTCAAGCTCTCCTATTCCCACCAAACCGTGTCAAGTTGTCCTCTTCAATCCAAATGCGTTTTTTATGCGATGTCCTTTTCCAGTCTCCCCTACAACACATTACTTCAATTTATCAATCAATCCAGTCTCCTCTTTGACCGTGTGTTTTTTCAAGTACCCGATGAAAGCACCTAATATGCGATTTATTATACCTGAGTCTACACTAATTAATAATTTGTTCCATGTTTTACCACATCATGTAATTCAAACTTTATCATATTTTCCTCTATAACCTTCATAGCAATCTTGCATCCATTCAAAATTTACTTGTTTTTTTTTTAAAACAAAAGAGGAAAAGAAAAGGAAAAACTATTGAGCACGACCCAAAGGATGTCACCAAAGCTGTTACTGAAAGAGGATAAATAAACTACACAAAAGTTTTACCAGCACATTCTAAAGAAAAATTTAAAGCTCACCTACCAGTTAAGTATAGAGTTCATAATAAGACCAATTCTCAAGTACTATTGCACAAAGAATAGGAGAAGGAAATGACAGAGATAAGGCAGCTAAGAAGGTTTAGATTGGTTTGCATAAAAAAAATAGTAATTAATACATACCGTATTAGTAATCACTAAGAAGATAACCTTTATCTTACTGAAAGACTTTGGTGACCCCGTTCATGCGCACCTTTTACGGAAGCTGGGGAGTCTTTTTTTTTTAAATGTCGATGCAGCTGGTATAATCGTGCACAGCTTCCTTCCACTCTCCATCTACATTTTGAATTCAATAATAAATCAAGAGTGCGTTAAACTACATTCATAAATAAGTAGTAGAGTAAAAAAAATATATACTTGGCTTTGGCTTTAAGAGCTACTCCACGTTGAAGAAGCATCACAACAGATTCGCAAGAACTGTTTGTTATTGCAAGGTGAAGAAGTATTTCTCCTATAGGTCAAAGAAACTATCATACTTACATATTTGATAATTTAAAATATAAAACGCATATGCTTGCCTATATTATATTATGGATGATCTAAGTGAATTGCCATGTTCTTTGCCTTCAGTTCCATCATTTCGGTACCCGTCCAGTCATGCAGAAACTTCACAATCTCAGCATCGCCGAAGCAATGCGAAGAGGTGTTTAACGCATCTAAACAGGAAATAGCAAGAAGAAATAACATAATTGTAATTTTCTAGTATCATAACTTAATTGATTAAATTGAAAGGAAAGAATAACTGTTCTGACCTAAGCTACTGTTTCTTTTCCTCTGCTTGATATATCAGATCCTGGCTCTCCATAGTTGGTCAATGTTCATACATGGTGCATTTTGGATCTCCTGTTCTCCCTCTCTGTGTTTTTCTTTCCCACTACTTCGTAAGTGTTCCCCTTCTCAGTGGGTTCGTTTTCTATATTCTACCATAGGAGATCAGGTCGACTCCACTGAACGATTCTAGACCCTTCATTTTCCTCTTCTCTCCTTACTACGCAATAGTGTGCAGATCTCCACTTTATGCAAAAAATGGCAAAATGAGCATGAATAAGAGAGAGGCACCAAGGCGGCCTTTTCATGAGAGAAAATTAGCATAAAGAAAGAGACACTAAGAGATATAAACCTGATAATTCAAAGATCATGTTTAAGAGAGAGGCACTAAGGCTACTTTACATCAGTATAAATTCAAAACTAAATTACTAGTATGCTGATTTTAAAGTTCTTTATATCTCTGAATTGAACAATCACCATGATCTAACACGAATGAAAATCAACAAGCTGAATTTTCGAATTAGATTCATAATCAATCACTAAAAACACCTGTAAAATTAACCTGGCCTCTTCCAAGAACCTAAGAAATCACATGACCAGTTTTTTTTCTACAACACAAAATTACTGATCATCATACTCTATCATCACTCAAAGATTGAACAATACTAAACATTATAGAAAACCTGAAGCAAACCTTGTCTAACAACAATCCAAATTCATGACCTTGAGCAGGGAAACCTCCATCATATATGTCATGATATACCAGTGCAGTATAACACTCCTCGTTGGTGAGTAAATCTATGAACCGAGAGCAGCAACACTAGCAAAAACCTGAAAAATCAAAGAACACACAGCACCACGAGAGCACTGGCTCAACCCGTGCAAACAACTAAGCTCAACAGTTTTCTAAATAAAACTTCAAAAAGACCTAAATTGATACAACAGCACCACACCAGCGCTAATTATATGGCCATTCCAAAGCAAAACTGAGGCAGTGAGAAAATCGTCCATACACAATACCAAACCCCAACACTGACGTAACAAGATGAAGGTTTTAGGCGGTCCTTGACCTATATGCACATCTATCCTATAACCATGCATAGAATTTAGATGTACCGCAGCGGAAGTTGATCGATTGCCTAGACTCTTCTCAAAGCTTTGCTGCAACCCTTGTCTTGCGCTCCAAGTCTTCCTCCGCACGCAACTGGTACACCACAACCTCAGACAAGGGCTTGGCGTTATCCTTCACGAATCCAAGTGCCGGTCGACTCGTGCGTGTACTTCCTATTGCTCTCCAAGCAATAGGATGGCTCCTCCCTCTTTCTGATCTCTCTCTGGACTCTCTAGGATGGTGGTTAACTCAAAAGTCACGAGTTCCAACCTTAGAGACGCTTCAGAAGAGAGGGGTATAAATAGCCAGCCTGGAAACAGACCTTTCAGATTCATAACTGCTGTCTGGAACGGTCCGGTCCAGAGTTGGACCGGGCCGTCCCAGCTGGTTGGACCGGGCCGTTCCAGTGTTGGACCGGGCCGTCCCAACCACAGCAAGGCAATCTGTTTGCCCAGCAAACCAGTCCGTCCCAGTAGTTGGACCGGACCGTTCCAGAATTGGACCGGGCCGTTCCAACCATAACAACATGGCTCCACACACTTTTTCTAACATCTCCCTCTTGGAGACATTGTTGCCAAACACAGAGTCAGACCTCAAACGGCAAATGGACCGTGCGACCAGCGCATACACCTGTCAAGCGGGAGCTAAAACGCCTCACCATAACAAAGTTAAGGCCAGCGAGAAAGCATCTACCCTTTTATAAAAACAGTTAGATAATTGTGTATACTAGTACCTTAGATACATTCAAATTTGCACTAGATTGGACATTATCGACCGCTCAATGATACATGTCCTTTCCTTTTCAGTCTTAGTCCACTGTATGTTCCCAACCTCAGTCCAAATGACGAGTTTGGTGGATCCTGAACACCAACAGATCTCTCATTTGTGCAAATCGAATCTGATCTTTCTTTTGTCTCATGAAAGTCAGAACAAAACCAGTCGCTTTCCCAGCAATGCCCCGACAGGCGGAATATGCATCACCATAGGGTACACACCAAAGTAGCAGGCACTGATCCTGTCCCTCATGACATAGTCAAAAGTCAAAGGGTACGTAATTGTGGAACTCACACAATGGGGAGTCATACGGTCTTGGTCCTGGAACCACTCAACCCATCTTCCAAGAGTCGCCTAGCACATGTGGTATGAGCACATGCTACAACGAATCATCTGTACCAACAGACATGTGTTCACATTCGTTGTACGAGTCTAGATTCAGTTTGCAAACCAAGTGTCTATGGTCTAGACCACTCCTTATTGCAACTAATCCTGAGATTCTCCACTTAAACACTCCCAGAGTTTTAAGGAGATTCTCACCTCGGCTTTAATTTGAACTATATGATTGTTGGGGATACAATCATATCGGATCGCCTAAAAGAAGACAAGCCTCATTTCAGTCCCAGACTGAAGCGACATTGAGTTTCGACCACCCCAGGTGGCTCCTTAGTCCTTGACTAAGCGCACATAACTCAATCTAGTCTCATCTCTACATGCCCTTGGCATTAGAGGCGATTTCTCGTGTGAGCGAGACAATCTCAAGTTCAAATACACACTACCATCCATGCTAACATTTAATTGAACAATAACATGCAATTCAATAACAAGAATCAATGCAAATGTCTTAATATATATCAATAAAACATAATTGTTCAAACACATACATACATTCAAAAGTCTGAAAAATTGGACCGGGCCGTCCCAGATTCCGGACGGGCCGTCCCAGATTCTGGACGGGCAGTCCCAGCCTAAAACAGGCCACGCCCCAGCTGTTTTTTCAGTGTTCAGACGGTCCGGCTAACATCCGGACGGGCCGCCCCAATCTGGGACGGGCCGTTCCAATCCTAGGAACCGCCTGCAGATCTCAAACCCATGATTCTAACCATCTTAAGGAACTGCATCCTAGCTATGGCCTTTGTAAATGGGTCTGCCACCATCTCGTCGGTGGAGATGTGCTCTAACACAATCTTTTTGTGTTCTTGTCTGTCTCTAACAAAGTGATATCTCATGTCAATATGTTTGCCTTTTCCATGATACTTGGGGTCTTTAGAGAATGCTATAGCAGCAGTGCTATCACAATAAATAGTCACAGGTCCGATGGGCACCTTGACCACCCCCAGTTCCTTTAGGAAACGCCTCAACCATATTGCCTCTTGGGCAGCCGCAGAACATGCAATGTACTCGGCCTCCATGGTGGATAAAGCAACACACGTTTGCTTTTTACTAGCCCAAGAGATTACACTCTTACCAAGCATAAAAATGAAACCTGAAGTGGACTTGCGCTTATCCAAGTCTCCACCCCAATCAGCATCCGAATAGCCGACTAAATTCAGGTCTCTGCCTTGGTAGCATAGCACATAATCAGATGTGCCCTTGAGATATCTCAAAATCCTCTTGACTGCTTGCCAATGAGCAAATCCAGGATTCGATTGAAATCGGCTTACAAGACTCACCGCATAACATATATCGGGTCTTGTACACATCATGGCATACATCAAGCTTCCAACTGCACTTTTTCCATCTTATCTTTTTCCTCCTTTGTCTTGGGACATATGTCACTGCTCAAACTTGTGTTCTTGTCAATAGGAGTGTCAACCGATCGACATTCAGCCATGTCAAATCGTTCAAGAATCTTCTTCACATAAGTTTCTTGAGATAAACTGAGAAACCTCTTGGTTCTATCTCGAGTTATCTTGACACCTAGCACAAAGCTAGCTTCACCCATATCTTTCATGTCAAATGTAGAGGACAACCAAGTCTGCGTTGAACCAATCAGCGACTTGTTGTTACCTGCAAGCAATATGTCATCCACATACAATGTCATGATCAAGAACCCACCCATGGACCTCTTTACATACACACAATGATCCTTTTCCATCACCTGAAAGCCGTTTGACAAGACAGCTTGGTGGAATCGGAGGTTCCATTGTCGTGATGCTTGCTTGAGACCATATATGGAACGGCGAAGTTTGCACACCTTGTGCTCCTTCCCATTAATCACAAACCCTTCAGGCTGTGCCATATATATCTCCTCTTGCAATTCTCCATTGAGAAATGCAGTCTTTACGTCCATTTGGTATAGTTCTAGATCCATTGCAGCGACAATTGCTAGGATCAAGCGGATAGAGGCAAACCTAACCACAGGAGAAAAGGTTTCCTCATAATCCACTCTCTCTACTTGGGTGAATCCTTTTGCAACCAAGCGAGCTTTGTAACGCTCAATTGACCCGTCACTTTTACGTTTGACTTTGAGAACCCATTTGCTCCCAACAGCCTTACGACCTCGTGGTAAGTCAACTAAGTCCCAGACCTGATTCTTCTTCATGGAATCAATCTCCTCTTGCATGGCCAGCAACCATTCCTTAGAGTTAGAGCCAGAAAGTGCTTCTCGCACATTCCTTGGTTCATCCAAATCGATAGCCTTAACAGTCCTATTGCGTTTAGGCTTATCATCCTCTTTCGGTACAACCAAACCATCCAAAGCGGCCATGAACATTTCCCCCCCTTCGATCTCAAATCTTCGGCGGGGTACTCTTTCCCGTTCAGACCTACGAGGTTCTGCTTCAACCTGTCTGTTTTCATCATTGGGACGGTCCGCCCCAGACCTGGGACGGTCCGTTCCAGTCAGATCAGGAGAATAATCTCGCAGCTGGGACGGTCTGCCCCAGCCTTGGGACGGTCCGTCCCAGTCTTGGGACGGTCCGTTCCAACTGTCGAGATTGACTCGTTGAGTTCCCTCTTCTGCAATTGACCTGGTCTCAGGAGGTTGAGTCTCCACCTCTTGACCAATGTCAATATTGACAGAAGGAATGTCCTCATAGAGTCCTTGCATTCGTGAAACCTCATTTTTCTTTGGAAAGTCGCTCTCAAGGAATGTTGCATCCCTCGACTCTATTTCCGTGACAGTCCCACTCAAATCCTCTCCAACAAACACGTAGCCCTTGGAAGTTTCAGAGTACCTTATAAAGATACACTTCCTCCCTCTCGGACCAAGCTTCCCATGTTTGTGAGACGGATCATGGACATAAGCCAAACAACCCCATGGATGGAGATTACCCAAATCCGGTTTTCGTCCAGTCCATAACTCATAGGGGGTGGCTGTCACGGACTTCGAAGGGACACGGTTCAGAACATATGCGGCTGTCAACAGCGCATCTCCCCAATACGAAATTGGTAGACTTGCTTGTGCCATCATAGATCTAACCATTTCCAACAAGGTCCTATTACGCCTTTCAGCAACACCATTTTGTTGTGGCGTGTAGGGAGTTGTCAACTGATGAACGATTCCCTTTTCATCACACAAGCTCTTGAATTGATCTGAGAGGTACTCTCGACCTCGATCTGTCCTAAGAGCTTTCACAAGTCCATTTTGTTGATTCTCAACCATCGCCAAGTACTTTGTGAAGCAACCCAGTGCCTCTGACTTGTGAGAGATCAAATAGACATGACCAAACCTTGTGAGGTCATCTATAAATGTGATGAAATAATAGGCACCATGTCTGGCCCTAACACTCAAAGGACCACAGATGTCCGAGTGTATCAATTGCAAAGGAGTTGTGGCACGAACAGCCTTACCAAAAGGCTTTCGGGTAGCCTTACCCGCTAGACAATTCTCACATGTAGGCAAGGAGACCTTGGTTAAGGGACCCAACAGTCCAACCTTAGCCAATCTAGTCATCCTTTCCTGACCTACATGACATAATCTAGCATGCCATATCATCATGTTATCATTCACATTAGAAGAAGAAACATTATAAGATAGAGAAGAGCCATCAATTGTGTCTAAAACCATGAATTTATCATTAAGAAATCCATTGCCAATCAACATAGAATTCTGATACAATTCAACACAATTGTTCACAAAAACAACACTCAATCCAGTTTTGACAAGAACTAAAACAGATACAAGACTTCGCCTCACATCAGGCGCATACAAAACATCATGGAGAATTAATCTATGTCCGTTGCGAAACATAAGCTCACATGTGCCTATGCCATGCACTTGGACACTACTATTATTTCCCATGAAAATCAGTTTGCTTCCTGAAGGTATGCGACGATAGTCCAGAAATGCCGCTCGATCCCTAGCTATGTGGTCAGTTGCTGCAGAATCAACAGTCCAAACAGGAGTGTTATCATTAATCATAAAGCAACTGGACACAAATAAAGCTGAATCACAAGCAGATGAGTTCTGGATGGTCCGTTCTGCATCAGAACGGTCCGTCCCAGACTCTAAGGGAATTGGGACGGTCCGCCCCACTTTGGAACGGTCCGACCCAAAAGGTTCAGAGGGTACTTTTTTCGGCTTCGTGCAATCACGAGCGAAATGTCCCACCTGATCACAGTTGAAGCAAGCCCCCTTGGGCTTCTCCTTCCCTTTACCGCGCTTCTTGCTGCGCTTCTTGTCAATCTTGGCATTGGCCACGCCATTGCCACCCGCATTTTTCTTGGAACCGAAATTCTGCCTCGGTTTCCTTTGCGAGTTCTTAGAGGCGGCAATCATTGCCTCTCCAGCAGCCTTATCGGCTCTCTCAGCCAATAAGCGGTCCTCCTCCAACTCCACATGACGCGCCACCTTATCAAAGGTGCGTATGTTGTCATTGTGAGTCAAATTGACTCTCATGTGCTCCCATGAGCGAGGTAGAGAGCGGATGACATCTTGCACTTGCTGCTCATCCGAGAGGACATGACCCGCTTGCTGCAACTCACTAATCATGTTAGACATGGCTAAGATATGCTCCCTCATAGAGTGCTCAGGGCGCTTCTTATAGCCGTCAAACCTTAGTGTAAGTTGCCGGATCCTGGTGGTTGAAGTACCACCATACTGGAGCTTGACCGCCTCCCACAAATCTTTTGTGGTGCGGTGCCTCTCAAACCTGAGGAGAAGATCATTGGACATGCTACTCAGCAACGTTATGCGAGCGGCACGGTCCTTCTTCCTGAAATCCTCATTGGCCTGAACTCGCCTTGGATTGGTCCTTTCGGCTTCAGTGAGTTCTTTTGTGAGTGGCTCATGCAAGTCCTGCATCTCAAGGAGAAATTGAACCTTACGATGCCAAACATCGTAATTGTTACTCGTCAGTTTCTCACCAGCATTGAGATCAGCGACCATGCTCTTATTTGCCGACATCTTTCTACAAAATAGAGACAAAGCACATGTATGCATGTTAGCATCAACACATATGATATAACTCGAAGTTATAACATCCAGTATGCCTCACTGCACAACCCTTGAATCGATCCAAAAGATGATGCAACCTAGCCACGATGATCAAGAGATGACAACCAGGGCCACCAATCAAATCATATGAACTAAGTGCACCACCTTCCAACCAACTCGATTGCCGCGAGGTTCAGACATTGGTTAAGATACCCAGATCTTAAAATCCAAAGTCACCCGTTGTGTGCTTTTGGTCTACATGCGAGTCAGAAACCATGAAGGCCTACTCAAGCATGTAACCATTTGTGAGAGGTCTATAGACCTACCATCACTCAACTATGCAAGAATGCATGTAATAACCACTGAGTTATCTAGAGGATAAGTCAGAAACCATGTTGGACATACAGGTATGTTCATAATTGGTCAGGTCAACCCACAGGTTTACACAATTTTGTTCTGTTGGACAATTGGAACGGTCCGGTCCAACTTTGGAACGGTCCGTCCCAGATGCAAACTACAGACTCGTTAAGGGTTTCCAGCCTGGAACGGTCCGTCCCATCTCTGGAACGGCCCGTCCCACTGCTGGGTCGGACCAGCCTGCACGCCGTCCTGTCAGCAAGGTCCTGGGACGGTCCGTCCCAGAATTGGAACGGTCCGGTCCAGACGTTGCTGAAACCCTGATTCTGGCATTTCCAGCGATGGAACTCCTCAGAAGTCAGTTTTCTTTACCAGTATGGTTGTTATACCCTAAATCGACCTTTCTCCAGTATTTGCTATAAGATCTATCATTAATAATGAGATCTAAAGCCAAAAACTGATTATATATCAAAATTAGAGTCTCCATTAACAACCAAAACTCAGACCAGAACAAAACTACCAATTTTCATGGTTTCTAGGGGTTAAACAGTACCAAAACTTCGAAAAAGAACCTTATGGCTCTGATACCAATGAAGGTTTTAGGCGGTCCTTGACCTATATGCACATCTATCCTATAACCATGCATAGAATTTAGATGTACCGCAGCGGAAGTTGATCGATTGCCTAGACTCTTCTCAAAGCTTTGCTGCAACCCTTGTCTTGCGCTCCAAGTCTTCCTCCGCACGCAACTGGTACACCACAACCTCAGACAAGGGCTTGGCGTTACCCTTCACGAATCCAAGTGCCGGTCGACTCGTGCGTGTGCTTCCTATTGCTCTCCAAGCAATAGGATGGCTCCTCCCTCTTTCTGATCTCTCTCTGGACTCTCTAGGATGGTGGTTAACTCAAAAGTCACGAGTTCCAACCTTAGAGACGCTTCAGAAGAGAGGGGTATAAATAGCCAGCCTGGAAACAGACCTTTCAGATTCATAACTGCTGTCTGGAACGGTCCGGTCCAGAGTTGGACCGGGCCGTCCCAGCTGGTTGGACCGGGCCGTTCCAGTGTTGGACCGGGCCGTCCCAACCACAGCAAGGCAATCTGTTTGCCCAGCAAACCAGTCCGTCCCAGTAGTTGGACCGGGCCGTTCCAGAATTGGACCGGGCCGTTCCAACCATAACAACATGGCTCCACACACTTTTTTCTAACACAAGAAACAACAACCAATCGCTCACTTGGACAACCCAAATCCAAAGAAAGAAAAACAAATAAAGCATGGCAGCAGGAAAAAACAAAAAGCAACGAAGAAGCACAAAGAAAGTACCAAACTACGCAAGCCAGGAACAAAAAGCAAAGAGATGAGGCGAGAAGAAAACCCTTGGAAGAGAACAATGGCATTTAGATCCTTCTGGAGGAAGCGCAACACCCAGCTCAGCTATTCGTACTCACTGGAATGACCGCAAGGCACATGTGGGCAATGCTTTGGACTGGCAAAAAGGAAGGAGCTGCATTTGCTACGGCAAGTCGGCAACGACATGGAAACGCGTAGGGAATTGACAAAGAAAATGAAGCAACACAGGCGGAAGACAAGAGTAGCACAAAGAGGCTATGAAGGAAGGGAGACGGAAAAACCAAAGTGCAGTGGCAAGGGAAGAGACAACAGAGATGGAGGGACCAGATTAAATCTATCGCAAGGTGAACAGTAATCCAAACCGTTGCAATTCGATTTTTTTCTACAGTGAAATGAGGCTTTTAAAATTGAAGTATTTATAATTAGGATAATAATCTCATCTTGAACCCTAAAAACAGAAAAAAAGCACACGAAATTGACACAACGCAACCGGAAAAATGTGTATGTCAAGACTAGAAATATCCCAACAGTATAAAATTATTATTAAAATTTAATAAAAATAATAGTCAGTGCCGTGGCCATTATAGGAAAAAGAATTACCTTATTATTTCTTGCTTTAGAAACTTTAGATTAGATTCAATTATCTTTGTCTATCTAGAATTAATTTTTAATTAATGGTTTACCCAAAGCAAACTAATGAACTGCGGAACAGAGGAATCTACCGGTTCGGAATTTGATTGCAGGTTTCGTTTTATATCTGTGTAAGTTTATGTTTTATACTTTTATTGTATGTATGAGTCTACATTGAGCTAAACCACACAATTTCTGCTAGTTTTGTTTGTCACGTTCCATGTGAATATCTCTCCCAACTTACATATTGAGCTATATATATATAGTTTAGCTACGGTGAGTCGCGACCAAAACTCCTAGATCTAGATCAAAATGACCGATCCAAACCGTCCAACATGATCTCCCTATTCAAATCTCCGTGCAAACCAAATTTTTTATTTTTTACGAAATTTTTAAGTATTTTTTTCGGATTTTTAAAAACTGATATTTTTGAATGGTTCAGAACCAATTAGATTAACGATTTTCTAAAATTTAAAAAAATACTTAAAAATTTCGAAAAAATGAAAAATTTGTTCTACAAGGAGATTTCAATAGAAAGATCATATTGGACGGTTTGGATTAGTCATTTTGATCTAGATCTAGGAGTTTTGGTAGCGACTCGCCGGAGGGTCCGTGAGTCGCGACTCTCCATAGCTAAACTCTATATATATATATATAGAGTTTTGCTATGGTGAGTTGCGACTCACCAAAGCGTCCGTGAGTCGCGCTTAAAATTCTAAAATTTAGTTAAAAATGACCTATCCAAATCGTCTAATACGATCTCCCTATTGAAATTTCCATGCAGACCAAATTTTATATTTTTTCAAAATTTTTAAGTATTTTTTTTGAACTTTTAGAAAATCATTAATCTACTTAGTTCAGAACCGTTCAAAAAACAGCAGTTTTTAAAAATCTGAAATAAATACTTAAAAATTTCAAAAAAATATAAAATTTGGTCTGCATGGAGATTTCATTAGGGAGACCATATTAGACGGTTTGGATCGATTATTTTGAATTAAATTTTAAAATTTTGAGCGCGACTCACGGACGCTTTGGTGAGTTGTAACTCACCATAGCAAAACTCTATATATATATATATATATATATTAACATCAAAATAAAATTCTTAAAAATTTCTTACTGTGCCGTTGACGTCCTTATAAGAATGACTCATTATAAGTACTAGCAACAGTGCCCGCTCAATGTGCGGGCAATTCTTTATTTGATATATTTCAAAAAGTTAAAAATTTAATATATGTGTTGGTTGCACAATGTAAAATGAATTATGTCATATGTGCTCATCACTATAGATTGAACTGACAATACACATGTCTACTTTTCTTTTTTAAATCATTTAGTTATTATTAACCAATAATACATCATCACTTTTTACCTTCTATCTGTATTGTCATTTCCTAACTTAAATGCAGCGATTATTTTGTTGCTACATTTCGTTTGTTTATCTCTTAATCAATATCATCTTATCATCATCTTAATACATGAAGATTATTTCCTTTTGCCTAATTGCAATGAATTCTTCATATATCTCTTTCAAAATATTCCCCATTAAAGGGTGCGGACATTTGGCGATCCAGCCTATGTATTGAGAAAGTAGTACAAAATCTAATAACTTATAGAAAGTATAAGAAAAAACAACACTCAGTTGCCTAAGAGATCTTCATCATCTAGAGCAATCATCCTCCATGCGCACTGGTACACTCCAAGTCCCCTCTTGAGTCACACCAGGTACCACTTGCAGCTTGACACTTGTTGGTGGTGTTCCTCCTGACATAAATTAAGCAATTTTTATGAATAAATAAGCACGCAAATAAATAATAAATAAATTTTCTATGATACAATCAAGACTTCATAGCATAAAGATCACTTTTAAATCAACCAATTTCTTTGAATGAATTTGTAAAAAATCAATTTTATATTTGTAATCAATTTATAAGTAGCCCACTTCTACAAGCCATGAAGGTTTAGCTTAGAAATTGCACAACCGGAATTAAATATGGATTCATAATTCCATACCAGTATATCTTTGCTTCTGTTATATTGGGATCTCTACTTTGAATATGGTACTGTAGATACTGAAAAAGTCACCCTCGTATAGAATGGATATAATAATCAACAAATTCATTCAAACTTAAACTTACTTTGCTTTTTCTCCATATGGCTGCCTCCGTAAACCAGTTAGCTCCCACTTGATAGTTTCATTTTGTTTCAGTACTGGTGTAACATGTTTCTTTGAGGCAGGCCAGGCACACGTGGTGCAGCTTGATTTTCAAATGGTAGGTCAGTGGCTTCTGAGGAAAAAAAAAAATACCGAGATAGGATTTCAACAGCTTTCAATTTTGCACAACAGTTCCTGAAATATGGGAAAAATAACAAAATAATATTATCAATAAACCTAATTATTTTCTTTGATGACAAAATCGTCAGTTTCTTTATTAATTATTCTTTATTAATTCATATTTTGGGTATTAGTGATAATATTAAATAAAATTGAGAAACATTTTCTCATTTTTATATTGCCAAATTAATTAATTTCTTGAAAGTTCAAAATTATTTATTATTTAAAGAATAAACAAAACAAAGAAAAGTAAGAATAATAATTCCAGGTTGGAATCTCCACAGAAAATTAAGAAAAACAAGCAGTTCTTTGGAATACAGTACAAAAGGTCAATTTTATCAGGAAGAACAAATGAAATTGGTGATTTAGGGGCAAATCCAGTAATTACCTAGTCCAGCGCCTCCCCACCTCAGAGGCAGACAATGTCTCGTATTCATAGCCCTCTTTTTGTTCCTCCGATCAAGAAGAGAGAATCTCTATTGTCATTCCAAACATATCAAATACTGAAGGCACGTTCTGATCAAAATCCTACACAACAAGATACATGGTTTCTTTCAATATATCCCAAAAAGAATTATACAATGTGTATATTTGAATATGTGAATTACCGAGCATTTTGGTTCACTTGGATATGCAATCTGTATGTGAATTACCTTCAGTTTGAGTGTTCCTCTTGTACAACGTACAGTATAGAAAATCGTCAAATCCAGATTTCTTTCAATGTCAGATACCTCTGTGTGTCATGCAACTCTAATTTGCTCATCTGTTAGCCATCTATGCTAGCCCATCAATTTGTTTAGCCATCTCTCGGGTTCTAATGTAACTCAATTCAACTAATTAATCTTTTGAAATAAAGAACATATATGAGAAAAAAAAAACTGGCACGCTTGCTGAAATTTGACAGAATATGTATATAGTGATATATATATTGTGGGTCATATTTAATGAATACACATTCCAAATCCGGCCCAGTAAGAAAGTAAGCCCAAGAAAAAATATAAATAAAAAAAGGAGAAAGTCTGGGCCCCGATTGTCAGATCCTTCTCCTCACTCTCGTCATTTCGTCGATTGGCTAGCTCCTGCTCATCCCCACTTGTCAGCACCTCGAATCCTCACAAGTGGCAGCGCACGATAGGCTCTGCCCCTGGACACCGCACCTAACCAAGTAAAAAAGAAAAAAAGAGGAAGAGTCGACAAAACAGAAAGAAGAGCAAAATGACAGGAGGGACGGAGCTCACCTCTGACAACCGCCGTTCCGGCGAACCACAGCATCGCAACCCATGTTGTTGGTACCGTTGGAAAGGTGAGGTCGTGGAGAACACGAATGTACCAATTTCAACCTCTGTCGTCCCTTACCTGAAGTTTAATTTTGAAAAGAGGTAATTAAGCTGTTGGGAAAAGAAATGCAAAATTAACATGATTGAGCCCACGAATATCACCATTCCTTGTTGCTATAGCTTTGTGGGAATGTTAGGAGTGAGCTACAATCACCAATTGAATCTAAAACGAACCAGTTGCTTGGGATCACCAATTCAGATTGAGGCTTGAGCTCAATCTGGTTAGACACTGGCCAAGAATGGTTCCTATTCCTAATGGTGATTAGAGAATGTGAAGCCCAGTGTCCAGAACCTTTGACAATAGCCAACGGGTGCTAAGGGGTGAACACCAAAGGCCAGCTAGGGGTAACCGTGATCTCCATTGAACTTGAGAAGAGGCAAGAGAGTAGTTCAAAATGCAATCATAATCAGTTACAACAACATGGTGCCAGGAACATAGGCAGCAACAGAACAAATAGAGAAGTGCAAATTTAATGCTTTTGAAGGCAAAAATTAAACCCTGCAATCAACATCAAAGAATTAAAGTCGTAATTAGGATGCCTCACCTAAGATGACATGGGTGCATGTTAATCAAAGCCCTGCAATCAAACAGTACACGTTGTCTGTATTGAGATTTGAATAACTTATTCAATTAAATACCATAAAGAGCTTAATATCAAACAGTACACGTTGTCTGGATTGAGATTTGAATAACTTACAAACCAAAAAAAGTTCAAGAAATGCATTTTTAGGTTGATTACAGCAAGGACTTGAGCATAGAGAAAAGGGGATCCTGCAAAAAGAAAGCCAGATGAACTTCAAATTGACAAAATGCCTGACGTATAAATGTCTTTGTACCACTGACCCAGGACCCTTGTACCTTCTTTAGAAGCCTTGTTGTCATTGGTGCATACACAACATCAAACATCAAGTTGTAGAATCCAAATGTTCCAATAAATTGTAATAGCCTTCGCAACGAAATTGCCTCGATATTCTAGTAAATAAGACGAAATTAACCAATAAATTGTCAGGTAAAGAGAGCAACAAAAGGGGGAACTCACATGATAGGAATGGGTGCACAATCATCTTTGGATCCAGAAGAGAACTATCTTCTACAAGGTTCTCTGCATAATCCATAAAAAGACTATTAGGATCCCTAGAGCAAATCTTTCTATGTTGATAGTTAGTATCATATTTTTAAATCCAAATGTAACGATATAAAACAACTTTACTGAAATTCTAAGGCTAATGAGATAAAACCAAGCAACTTTATTATAATGTGTATTTATTTTGTTTTTGGTAATCAAATGACTATTATTAATTAATATATAAATAGATTCTTGGTTCCTTTAGAAGTTTGGATACAGTACTGGCATGTTTCTAGGCCTACCAAACAATACAGTAGGGAGTTCCTGTAACAATAAAAATAACATAAAGGAATCAAATTAAAGAGGAATGCATTCCCAAACATTCATGTCATTTCTTATATAATCTTAATTAAACTTGAAAGACATTCTGATATGGTTAAATTTATAAATTGTGCCATGCCATAAGTATATAAGTTTAAAATATATTTTCCATTTCTAGATACATCCAAATTTCCTCAAAATTTGTTGAACGCCTTAATCAGAAAATCAATTAGTTTATCAAGATGAAATTGGCCCAATCATTAAGTGTCAATTACCTGAGAAATTTGAAGCAGATGACGAAAAGCTTCAATTGCAATAGATGATGTGCTAAGAGTAATCAATCTGTAAAAAATTTAATCAAATGTGAAATCAGACCTGAATGTGTGTCTCAAATTAATCATCAAATTTGCACCTCACCAAGACGATAATGGCTTTCTTCTGATCTGGACCTTCATTTCTCCTTTGTTGCTCCCGTGCACCTCTCCTCTTTGACACTCGACCAAATGAAAAACAAAGAGGTTGAAACTTGAACGACCCTTCCTTGCTAGAGCTGATGAGCTATAACAAAAATTGGGTAAAGCATCCTCTCTACTATTTTTCTTTTTGTTCCTTTTTGGTGCTGGACACCGATCAAGCATATGCACTATGCAATTCCCTGAAAAATCACAAAGGAAAGAATTAAATTTTCGAAACAAACTACAAATCTAAAAATCTAAAAATGAAAATTAAAACATTTTAGTCCTCCAACCATTCATCTATGTTAGGGGTGAAGATTAGAGTCGGGCAAGAGGTGGAGTGCGCTTTGACGCCATAGTAATTAAGCATATAGAAAACTTTCTCTTCTACCCTCTTTCTTTATTTCGGTATACTCGAGATCTGACAAGCACACCATAAAGAAACATAATTGCGCGAATGAAAGAAAAATTAAGAAAGAACAACAACGGAAGTTGAAAAATAACCTAGTTACGACGAAAAAAAGCTCGTAGTCAGAGAGGGAGGCGATTCTTTGAGTCGTGCAAAGGGAGAAGAATAACCTAGTTACGGCGCAGCAGGAGAACAAACCGAGCAGGTCCTCTTTTTATTTTTGGTTTTCGATTAGGGAGCGAGAGAACTGGGCAGCGCATTAAGGAGAACAACCCTAAAATTGGTTTCTAGCCGCGATGAGAGAGAGGAAGGAGAAGGAAAGAGGCGAATAAGGGAAGAACAAAAAGGAGAAAGATATCTCCAGAATGTTTCCATATCAGATCGAGAGAGAGAGCAGAGAGAGAGGAGATCTGATCGATCGTTGGAGAGCGGATGGGATCTGATCTATCATTAGGAGCAGCAAAATAAAAAATAAGTGGTTTATAGCGAAAAACGTGAATCGAACTCGCGCACTGTAGATATTTATGAAACTAAATAGTCGACGTACCACCAGCGACTTGACTTATTTGTGTATAGAGTCGACTCCTTTGTAGAAATAGCAATCCAAACCATACATTATATTGATCAATGGTTTATAATGATGCTAACAAAATTGTTTGGACCCCTTTGTGTGAAAAATGCTGACCTTGCTAAGGGTGCTTTATAAGTAGTAGAGATAGAGATAGAAATAAAACCATTTCTCATCGTTTTGTTTTCGAGAATAAATCATTTCTCATAAGAATGACTCATTATAAGTATAGAAATAAAACCATTTTTTTAGTGATCCTGTGCCGTTGACGTCCTTAAATAGGAATATGGCGTATGAAATTTAATTGATTGTTTTAAAACCGGTAATCGACAGCATAGCTGTTGTTTGGCTGGAGGCAAATTTATGCAACCCTATTCTTCAGCCAATTCAACTAAGTACCTTTGTTTGCTCTCTAATTTTTTTGCATTTCATATATAATTATATACATAGTACGTACAGTGCACGCATGACGCATGGATCCGTATTGCTTGACAAATTCGATTTTGCAATTTTAAACAGCCAGCTGTTAGGTAAGAGTAATAGGATGATCTCAAAGCAGTCAAAACTTCAAGATTGCATGGATCGTATGAAATTTAATTGATTGTTTTAAAACCGGTAATCGACAGCATAGCTGTTGTTTGGCTGGAGGCAAATTTATGCAACCCTATTCTTCAGCCAATTCAACTAAGTACCTTTGTTTGCTCTCTAATTTTTTTGCATTTCATATATAATTATATACATAGTACGTACAGTGCACGCATGACGCATGGATCCGTATTGCTTGACAAATTCGATTTTGCAATTTTAAACAGCCAGCTGTTAGGTAAGAGTAATAGGATGATCTCAAAGCAGTCAAAACTTCAAGATTGCATGGATCTTTAATTTTAAAAAAAAAAAGTTGATGGCAAAATTTTTAAAGAGAGTCGTGCTATATTAACGTAAAAGTTTGATTCGAATTTACAACTTAGATACATGTTAATTAGGAAAGAGCTTACAATCACTAATCCGAACCTTCACTTTAATTTGATAATTTATGAATGGCACAATTCTGTACTTCATGCACATACTATATACTAGTACTAATATGTAGATAAATGTACGGAGAGTATCATTTTTTAATTAGGGGTAATTAGTAAGATTGTTGATTTTGTGGTGCCGTATTTTAATTAGTACGGAGAGTATCATTTTTTAATTAGGGGTAATTAGTAAGATTGTTGATCTTGTACGTGGTGCCGTATTTCAATTAACATAATCAGCAAAAAATATTATTTTATACTAAATTATCAGCCCCCTAACAGCTATTTCCAAATAGACAAAAAGCTAGAAATATACTTGTTTAGGGTTATCACACGGAGTTTGACCGTATTGCAAGTTTGAATTATTCAATTTAGTGATCAAAATTTTGAAGTTGTTACTTGCTATATTAATTTGAAAAAACAATATATATATTATACCAAAAGAAAAAAGAATCAGATTACGTGTGCTGCTGTATATACTTAGTTTGAAATGAGCATTCCCGGGGAAAAATGAGGATTCTTGGGGAAATAAGGATCAATATACAAAGCAGGCCAAGTCGGAGAGTATATAAAACTAGCTACATATTTATCTTTGTAGAATAATTCGGTCGGATTTCAGAATCTTGTATGTGCGTGTGTGTGTATATATATATAAAGGAGCTAGCCCGTCAGTAAGACAGTAACTAAACCGTACACCTCAACAAATGTCTATTGCCACGTCCACCTGCGCATCTGAGCTAGCAATAATGCTAAGCGGCGCTGGCAATGCCACCGGGGCCACCGAATTATTTTGTGGGCGGTTAGACTCTGTCTCAAACGAGATTATTGACACAAGCAACGCTGTTAACTCCACATACCTTTTCTTTTCTGCTTATTTGGTATTCGCCATGCAGCTTGGCTTTGCCATGCTATGCGCCGGCTCCGTGCGTGCCAAAAACACGGTGAACATTCTTCTTTTAAATGTTCTTGATGCTTGCACTGGTTCTCTCTTCTACTATTTATTTGGGTTTGCATTTGCTTTCGGCACACCTTCTAATGCTTTCATCGGCAAACAATTTTTCGGTCTGAAGAAACTACCGCAGACCGGCTTCGACTACCCATTCTTTCTCTTTCAGTGGGCTTTTGCCATTGCTGCAGCTGGCATCACTTCTGGGTCGATTGCTGAGAGGACCCAATTTGTTGCTTATCTAATCTACTCAGCGTTCCTTACTGGATTTGTCTACCCAATCGTGTCCCACTGGTTCTGGTCTGCCGATGGCTGGGCTAATGCTGGCCGAAACACCAGTGAGTGGCTTTTGTTCAACTCGGGTGTCATCGATTTTGCTGGGTCTGGTGTTGTGCACATGGTCGGCGGAGTTGCCGGTCTGTGGGGTGCACTCATCGAGGGTCCACGTCGGGGCCGATTTGGAGATAACAGGGTTGACATACGTGGTCACAATGCTTCCTTGGTAGTACTTGGTACATTCCTTTCTGGTTTGGCTGGTACGGTTTCAACCCAGGGTCTTTCACAGTAATTGACAAGACCTATATGGCCCATCTGGATCGATCAATGGTCAATGGTCAGCCGTAGGTCGTACAGCAGTGACGACTACTCTAGCAGGCAGTGTTGCCGGCTTGACCACTCTTTTTGTCAAGTACATGAAGACCAGACAATGGAAAGCTATGGATGTGTGCAACGGGATCCTAGGGGGGTTTGCAGCAATAACATCAGGCTGCTCTGTGGTTGACCCATGGGCCTCTGTGATTTGTGGTCTCATCTCAGCTTTGGTCTTGATTGGAGGCAACATGCTTGCTGAAGAGTTAAAGTTCGATGATCCCTTGGAGGCCACGCAGCTGCATGCAGGATGCGGCGCATGGGGCATCCTTTTCACGGCTCTATTTGCCCGTGAGAAGTATGTGAACGAGGTCTACCCGGGCCGTATGGGACGCCCCTACGGTCTGTTTATGGGGGGTGGTGGCAGCCTCTTGGCAGCGCATGTTGTGGCGATTCTAGCGATCTTTGGATGGGTGAGTTTGACGATGGCGCCTTTGTTCTTTGTCCTCAACAAGTTCAAGTTGCTTAGGACTCCGCAACAACACGAGGACGATGGTATGGATTCAACGTACCATGGCGGCTCTGCATATCAGTTGATTGAGCCCGGTAATGCTGAGTCTCAAGTCGGGGTGGCCGTAGATGCAACTAGGACCGAGCAAAAAACTCGGCCCTCGTGAGCTAGCTCGAACTCGAATCGGATAATACTCGATAGCAACTCGAGCTGTTTCAACTCGAACTGGCATAACTCGAGCTACACCGGCTCGGAAGGTTCATGAGCTGAGTTCGAGTTGCCTTCAGCTCGCTCAGTCTAACTCGTGAGACTTAGCCCAACTCGTTTGTTTAGTTTGTAATTCAACTCAGTTTTTAATCACTATTCTATAACCCTAAGTTCTTTTTATTTTTAGGGAAAAATAGTCGTATCTTCCTCCTGATCTCTTCGTGTGTCTTCTATGTGTATTTTAAATATTGTTTAATATTTATGTTGTTTACTTTTTAGTTTAGTCCATTACGAAGTCTCAAAGTTTGATATTTAATAACGAGCTAGTTTTCAAGCCATGAGCCAACTCGAGTTTTAATGAGTTGAGTTTGAGCTGCTAAAAAAACTCGAAATTGCCTTGTGTGCTGAGCTGAGCCAGCTCGACTTGAGATGAGCTTGAGTTCAAGTTAGCCTCGGCTCGCTCAGGCTCAGCTCATCTACACCCCTAGATGCAACCGTGTAATCCGAATTATATTCTAAATGGTAATTTTAAGTCGGCTTATCACTACAACAAAAAAGATTATTAGTACCGGCTCATTAGTACCGGTTTTTAAGAAAACCGGTACTAATAATAAATCATGGCATTTTCGTAATTGTCAGATATATTATTTAGTACCGGTTTTTTTAAAAAACCGGTACTAAAAATCGTCTAAAAAAAAAAAACGTTTTTATTTTAGTACCGGTTTTTTATAAAAAACCGGTACTAATTAATTGATTTTTAGTACCGGTTTTTTATAAAAAACCGGTACTAAAGGTTTGAATTTATTAAAAAAACCGTTATATTTTTAGTACCGGTTTTTTATAAAAAACCGGTACTAAAAATCAATTAATTACTGCCGGTTTTTTATAAAAAACCGGTACTAAATATTTAAATAATAAAAAAAAAACCGTTATATTTTTAGTACCGGTTTTTTATAAAAAACCGGTACTAATTAATTGATTTTTAGTACCGGTTTTTGATAAAAAACCGGTACTAAAAATATAAAGAATAAAAAAAACCGTTATATTTTTAGTACCGGTTTTTTATAAAAAACCGGTACTAATTAATTGATTTTTAGTACCGGTTTTTTATAAAAAACCGGTACTAAAAATATAACGGTTTTTTTTTTATTTTTAAGCGATTTTCAAATAAAAGATATGAAATTTTCAATTTTGAATCCAGAATAGAGAGATGCATTTTGAAACGAATTTTCAAACACGCAGTAAACTTACCATTAATTGCAGGTGCATTTCTTTAGGAATATCCCATTCAAAACAATTCAGTTTTCTGAAAAAAAGGGAACGGTCTTCCAATTAATTGCAGTATCCCATAATTAGCGCCTTCTGCCAACAACGATATTCCCAATTTAATTGCAGGTGCATTTTCCGTACCGGGTATTTAAAACAGAGGGACCAACGACATACTCGAAGAACTTTCTGTTATCTTCTCCTCATATCTCTGTTCATATCTCTATCTAATGCTTCCATTGTAGAAGACACATGCAAGAATGTCTCATCTTCAAATCCCGACATTGTGTACGATTTTTGCGTTAGCTCCTTCAAGTCCTACAATGCTACCTCTCAAGCAGCTGATCAACGCACTCTTGCTATAATAGCCTCTCGCTTGGCAAATTCAACCGCCGCTAAGACCAGGAACGCATCCAAGTGTTGATGGAAGCAGAAAAAAACCAGCCAAGAAAAAACCGGCTCGATTTGTGCATGGAGGTACCTTTTTAGACATAATGACAATGTATGAAATAGCATTGTTTCGTATCTCTGCAGTGTAAATTACTGAGAAAATTTTTGGACATTAACAATTATACCATGCATGTTGTTGTCTGCATAATCCGCAAGCCAATTTCTCCTTAAACATCACTAGGTGGGAAAGCGCGGCTTCGCCGCGCCATAGTGAATTTTTGATAATTAACAAATGATATTTTGGTTGACTTATCTAAATTTGTTTTTAAGGATGACTTCAATTATTTTTTATATTGAGAATTTTGTAATTTTTTTCTTTCAATTTTCTTAATCTATTAACACTTTTAGAGGCATAATCTAGTTATGTTCCAAATAAGATGACAAATATAGAGAAAAGGTATAGAAACTATGATTCAGGCTATTGCTAATTCGATGAGTCGAAGAATTGATATTGAAGGTTAGTAAGCATAGAATTTTGTTGTGTTTCTAGAATTTATACAATAATAAATAATCTTTTATTGCTTTTAAAGAAATAGGTAATGACATATACAATTTTTGCGCAAATGATTTCAATCCAAATGAAGGCATAATTATTAAAAAATTATTAAAAAAATTAGCATGCACTCCATCTACATATGATCAATTTGAAATTACCATCTACTTCATCAGAAATTAAAAGGCACTATTCTAAATTTATAGTAGAAACTCTTTCAAAAGTACATTACTGATAGAATTACCTAATTATATTTTCACTTGAAAAATGATGGATCTTCTATATCATATGCTCATAAAATTTTGTTTACTGCCTTTTTGGAAGAGATGATGCTCCAGTAACTCACCTGAAAAAAATAATGCAATAAGATGATAAAGGTGAAAAAGGTGAAACTATACTCTTGTCATGATGAACTTGGGGATTTAAAGATCAATTAATTGGAGTCCTCATAAGACATGGTAAATAATGCTGAAGTGATTTAAAAATATGAAGCAAGTTTCACTTTTCATAATCAAATAAACATGGCAAATCCATACATGAGTGACAATAGCAAAAGTCAGACAATCAGCTTAATTTGTGGCCATTTAAAATTATTAGAATGAAATACAAACGATAGCTTCCAGTTAGATAGGTTGATATAGAAAGAGCTATCTCAGGCCGCTTGTTCAATCCTAATTACTGGTACAATACATCGTGCTTGGATGTTTCTAATTGTCTTTGGAACGTGAGAACTTGAGGTAATGTTAGAATATATGTGGCAGTAACAGCAAAAGAAGACAGGACCACGCTAAAAATTGGTTTTGGTATAAATAAATATTGACAATAAAATTCACCATCTTGTTACATCTCAAACATGTGAATATGTACACAGAAATTGCTATGAAAACTTTAAATAAATGAATATACATTATCTTGGTCTAAGGTCATTCGTTAGCAAAAGATCCTGTAAAACATTTCTGATTCAGGGCCAGACTCACTTCAGGTCAATTCTGGACTCACTTTGGAAACATGTATTAAATACAAGAAAATCATTTGATGATTGCATAATAGTCTCATGTTTAATTTAATGAAAAATATTCATTTTTACATGCCATGTCTCTGTGCATTGATTTAACAGTGATTAGCACATGTGATAACCAAATTAAACCATATAATTTGTCATGTTCAATCATATTCATACCTGCATGTGCCGCACCATCTCCATCATCTTTTTCCAAGCACGTTGTTGTTACTGCCACAATAAAAAAATATGCTAAATTATCTTAAAATTATTGTAAACATGGTCTACATTTAAAAAAAATTGTCAAGTGATTATCTAAACTGTTAACTGCAGTACTGAAATTTTCAATGCAGAAAACAATATACTGAGGTATTTACATGAACCTATTGTTCCTCAATAGAAGATTCCCAGCAGTTCAGTGTTCCAGATAAAAAAAAAAACCCCAAGCTTTTAATGATGGTTCAAAGCTTATATTAACATTTGGTAACTGGACAAAGTTCAATTCCAGTGTTGAGGAACAATAGAAGAATAGAAAATGTAAATAGAAGTTGCCACTGTTAAGCCGTTCACATATTTCTTCGTACAACAATTTTGTTAGTGTATAAATAGCTTATAACTGCTAAAAAAACTGTTGATGAGCAATATCAGTTAATTTACCTCATATATCAATTACCGTCATGTAATATGAAAGATAATTATTTAACATAATTTTTCTTATTGACCCTTATACCCTCACTCTCTGTACATTTTGCTTGTATCAGTATTATTTCTATGTAACAACATTCTTCTTTTCATAAATATCTGCAGACCAATCATTCAACATGGTACAATAAGAAAAGATGTCTTCTCAGTAAGTGAATAATTAAAATAATTAGTATCATAGAATATTATTTTTAAGGGAAAAACAAAAATAGGCTGAACATGATGTATAGTGGGGATATCAATATCACAGAAGGTTTTACCATTTAGTATGTAGCCAAGGAAACAACAATGAGGGCACAAAGATCACTTTTATTATAAAGTTCTTCAAATTAGTAATTTCAATATTACTATTGAAGAATATTCTAAACATGTTTATGATGCATTAAAGGACAATGAAAAGGTCTTCGAACATAATTGAAATATGCTTCTCTCTATAAAAATTACCTGGAAAGTTAAAAAAAATTGCAATAGTTGCCAGCCTGTGATGGTGCTTAGGCACTAAAATTTGACCAGACTATTTTCTCATGGAGATCAATTATAACTATATTTTAGCAATTGTATTATTAAAACAAAAAACAGTAAGAAGTGGATCTAACCTAGTGGGTTGTTAAGGAAGGCCGTCTGAATTGTCCACCTTTCTCTACCAAGCAATTCATAAGCTTACTTATCTGCTCTTCCATGCTTTTTGTCTTTAATCCAACTGCCTAAAAATTTTTCATATCAAACTATTAATGTTAATTCAAATTAGAGGTGCAAGAGGAATATTTAAAAAAACTTACAAACAAAAAACAATCTTCAATTCGAATTTTGACGATCATATTCAAAGAAATGAAAAATTAACCTTAAAATGAGTACCAGTAAACATCATCTATAAGAGATGATGATTAAATATTCATTGATGTAGTCTGCAAGTGCAATATTATTTAAATAAGATTTCGGTCAATCCAAATTTGTTATGGTAGCAAAATGCCAAAATAGAAAGAAGTAAAATAACTTGAAATCACACATGTTGCAGTAACAAATAGAGTTGAATATTTAATCGCTTGAAGGAGTGGTCCTCGTATTCATTTTTCATATGGAAGCCATGGGGAGATTAACGGGGTTGGAAAGAGGTCAAGGAAGGAGATTAGGTTAAGAAATCCTTGCTTGTTTGAGTGCCATCGAGGCGGCAGCGGCTATCGATCAGATCCTCGTCCTCCTTTGAATTCCCCTCAGGAAGCGCCACCGAGCAGACCGGCGTGGCTTCGTCGGCAGTCGCAGCTTACAATTACATCAAACTGAGATTCGTTATTGGTGAGTCGGGCCCCTTTTTCTTACGTACCATCTCTGCCGTTTGCAACCACGCAAGGTAACGGAGGGAGGAGGTGTCGATCAGAGGAGGGTAGGAGCTTGGGCACAAACAAATGGAGAGGGGGAATTGAGATGTTGAGGAGGTAGAGGCACACACCAGGTCAAAAGCAAAAGGGAGGTGGTGTCTGCGTCTGCGTGAGGTCGGAAAGAAAGAGGAAAAAAGAAAGGCAAATCAGATCTGATCGCGAAAACATGCGGACGGTTGTGATGGCGTGTCGCGCATCCAGCAAAAAAACGGTCATCGGACACCCACGGGTTTTAATTAATACTATAGATGCTTCATAAATTGACGTTGGTAACAAGTATAACATAATCATAATGACCAAGAAATGTTGCATCACTAAATCTCTTTTCTTTTTTCCCCCATTTATTTTATTTTATTATTATTTACTTATCAAAATTACTTAGTAACCAAGAGTACGCGCGACGCGGGATGAGGGGTGCGCAGTGCGGAACAGGCAATAGTAATCTGCAAGTGTTGATGAAGTATGGTGTATTAATTGACAATATACCATTTCTTTCAAAATAACAGGTGTATTCACTTGCGATAGATGATCTGCACACTGCGGAACAGGCAATAGAAGCTCAACGAGATACGGATGCACAAGTATTTCTGAGCGCAGCATTAAATGCATCAAGTGATTGCGAGGATGCATTTGGCGAGGCAAAGGATGCATGTCCTCTGGAGAAAGAACAGATTTAATTTTTTTTTTTAAAAAAAAAAATTAGTACCGGTTTTTTATAAAAAACCGGTACTAATTTTAAAATTTTCGGTTTTTTTTTATTAATTTTAATTAAATAAAATTTACAGATTTAAATTAATTAATTTAGTACCGGTTTTTTATAAAAAACCGGTATTAAATTAATTTAATTTTCGGTTTTTTTTTTTAATTTAATTAATTTATTAATTTATTAAATGATTTTTTAATTTAAATTGATTTAATTTAGTACCGGTTTTTTATAAAAAACCGGTACTAAATGAATTTAATTTTCGGTTTTTTTAATTTAATTGATTAAATAATTAATTAAATGATTTCTTAATTTAAATTAATTAACGATTTTTCGGTTTTTTTATGTAGTACCGGTTTTTTTATAAAAAACCGGTACTAAATGAATTAATTTTAGTACCGGTTTTTTATAAAAAACCGGTACTAATATGGTTTATTTCATCATTTGCTACCGGCTCATTAGTACCGGTTTTTTGTTGCTGTTAGTACCCCCTATTATTAGTACCGCTGCAAAACCGGTACTAATGATAGGAAAAAAACCGGTACTATTAATTTTATTTGGCGTAGTGTATCCTGATGTATGTATATATATACTGGAACTGGAGCCCTGATTTGATTTCCAAGACTTTGGTAATTATGTTGATTGATAACAGATCGTATGTCTAAAAGTGAAAAATATACTTCTTTTTCTTTTCTTCATTGTATGAATCATTAATTGTGGTTTTGTATCCGTTCATCAATTAACGATTTATGTGATTTTATTGATTCTCCTAATTTTAACTGGTTTTAGGAATGATTTTCCCGCCTGCTGCATTATTTTAAATTCCTATGCCGTGATTTAATTATGTTTTTTCGTTGCGCACAAGAATGTTGTAGGTGCCCTTAATTGGCTACCAAATAACACGTAAATCACATCAAATTGGTTGAGTAATGTTTTACTTTTTTGTTTTTCAATTAGCTAGTTGTCGAACCAAGTACAGGAAAGAAAAACGAAAATTTTAAACAAGGGAAATGTTGACCCAAAATGTTGATATGTATTTTGAGTAATGTAAAAGAAATTATGGCCTTTGAAGTTATTAATGTATTATACTTATACAGTTGAATATTTAAAATTGTTGTGAAACAATAATGAGATATAATTATAGAATAGTAGAGTGAGGTGGCAGGCAATAGGCGGGATATAATTATAGTTATCAAAATAATATAGTATTATTTTATTTATAAATAAATACAGTTAATATATGCGTGCCGGTGCCTTTGATATTTCGGTTCTGATTAAATGAAAGCCGCACCAAACAATAAAACAATCCATCGTATCTATTTAGTGTATGCAATTTAAAATAAATAAGGCTTAATTTTTTTTCTATGCTCCAAACTCTTCTCTATGGGTGCGTTTGGATAGGTGTGGGAAGAAAGGAAGAAGGGAAGAAGTGGGAAAAAGTATTGGAAAGTGTGTAACTTTGTGAAGAGTTTGGATTGTTTATAATTTTTTTTCTTCTTCTTCTTTCTTCTTCTTCTTCTTTCTTCCAACGATCCAAACGCACCCTATTTGTTTACTTCTCCTTATACTCTTTTGTATATCTTATTTGCCACTAATTAAACTCTTCTAAATGAGTTCTTATTTATCCTTCAACTTAACCATATAGAATTAACTATGATTATCTTTTAAGAAAATTAAAAATTAAGGAGAAATAAATTAGAATGACAAAAATACTCTAGATCATTTTTTTCCCCTAGTTTGTTACAAAATCGTTAATATCAAATTCATGGATCTCACATTTGTCACATACCCGGGTGGATACTAATAATTAATTCATTCATAAAGCCTCAATTTTAGTTTAGTTATCAGAAGAAGTATCATAACTTTTAGGAAAAAATGGGTGTATACCCCTCTAATTTTTTCTAATTAGAAATATACCCCTGATCGAGGTGTAAACCAGGGTCAAACAAATTAACCTTGTACTCGACTAGTCGTTTATAGCAAAGTAAAGGTGTCGATCCCACAGAGATGGGTATGATTACTATTCTTATTGGTTCGTTAAATCTAGACAGTAAAAGTTTAGAAAGGTTTTTGAGTCACAAATAGAATAAATGAAAGATAAATTAAGGAATGCAATTGTGAATATGAAAATAATTCAAAACAATGCGAGTAAATATTTTTGGGGTTTTCTAACAGTTTAATATATGATGCTAAAAGTGCCTTAGGGTTCGATTTCACTTAGGTTTGGTCACAGGGTTGCGAAACATACCACTTTCGTGTCTCTGTTTCACTAATCCGGTCCGGATCGTGGCCAATCCGGTCCGGATTCCACTGCGTGAATGCTGTGATTTACTCAATTGCTGATTTATTCAAGTCAAGGGTCCATCTAGCCATACCTAAACTCCCTAACCCTTTGCTGTCACTTATGGGTACGGTATTTGGTATAGAACCTAGTGTTAACCCTCATCGAATGCATTGCACCCTCAACTTTCGTTTGCCGGTGGACCTATTCGAGTTTACAATTGGTTTTCTGCGAGATATCTAACTTAGACTTTCGCCTAATTAGAAGTGTTTACTTTTGGTTACTAACTGGTCGACTTTCGCCATTGACCTACCTCGAAATACTAGTGAATGGTTCAGTTATTATAATGAGTTGATGTCTCAAACAAGTGCGGCCGTACACAAGCAGAGCAACACAAGTAATAATAAACACAAAACACAAGCAATCAATAAAACTCCCAAAGGTAATTGACTTCTTCCATCAACCAAAAGAGTAAATCAAGCAATCCAAACCCTAAGCTACATCTACCCCTAAAGCATTAAAAGTTTAGCCTAACATAACTTCAAACAACAAGCAAATAGCAAGAGATAAAGTCATACAAGCCATAGAAACAGAATTTAGAGAGAAAGTATGAGAAAAACAACAAATATCCAAGTTTTTAAGTTGTAAACCGCTGCCGTCGCGCTAGAGAACACCTTAAGACCTTGAGAACTCGTTGCCACAGCAAAGCCAAGCTCCAAAACGTGCCTAGCCTCTGCCCTAGTCGCCCAAAGAAGAGAGAAAAGCACCCTCAAACCCTAGATCTGCTGCTGGAGAGAGAGAAAGAAAGTTGTGGAATGAGGAATGATATCTTTCCAAAGATGGAGCACGCCTAAAATGCCTCCCCTGCCTGCCTGGACGTCCAGCTACCTTCCCTCAATCACACACACAAAATTACCTCCCTTTCCATAAAAGAAATCGCCTTTAATTTCTGATCAGAACCTTCTTTATATGGCAATCCGGACCGGACATGATGCAATCCGGACCGGATTAGAGCCACTGGATTGAGTTTACATAAGGATCGGGTCCGGATTAGGAGGAATCCGGGCTGGATTGTAGAGGTTGAGTGAGATAGGCTGTGGAGTGGTTGGCTTTGTGCGTAGGCGGTGCATCGGGCTGAGTCGAGACTTGACCTAAGCTAGGAATGAGTCGTCTAGCTATCCAATTCATTGCTTCTTTGCTGTTTTCTTCGAGTTCCTATAAAAATAAAACAAAACGCAACGGCAGTGCCAAATCTGGCAAACAAAAGCGAAAAACAAGATAAAATCACAGTTTTAGTTATAATTTCGATGTGAAGTCTGGTCAAAATATCGATATAAATATGAGATATCAACCCCTCTATTATTTGAAATTAAATATTTATCCCTCAAATCATGTTACTCCTAAATATTTACCCTTATCAATATATCCAACAAATAATTTCACTTCTAAAAACAAATTTATAACGGTAAGACCAAAATACCCCCATCTCCCAACCTCTATTTCTGTCTACCTCACTCTAGCCATGGTAATTTTTACTTGCATTTGGAAGTCTACAATACCTACGATCATCCGATAGATAAACCATTGATATCTCATATTTATACTGATATTTTGGCCAGACTTTACATCGAAATTGTGACTAAAACCGTGATATTATCTTGTTTTTCTGTTTGTTTGGCAAGATTGGATACTGCCGTGGAATTTAACTTGTCTTGTAGGAATTTGGTGGATCACGCATAATCATTGCATAAAATGGTAGATTTAAGAGAATCAAATGGATAAATAGAAGCAATAGCATTGTAGAACTCATTGTAAGCTTTCCGTCAATCTTTGAATCACCTCAATCGGAGCCCGGATGAATAAATTATGCTCAAAATACTATTGATGCGCAATGCTGGCACAGGAATTCGGACCGAATTGCGTCACAGAAAATTACAGAGAAGCTAATTCGGACCGAATTGTCTGGAATTCGGTTCGAATTGCTATACACGGTAATGTTTTTGGCTGCGTCCTGAAGGCGTTTTCTCTATTAGGAAGGCTATTTTTCCGCCCAAAATGAAGGAAAATCACGTCCCAGCTATCCAGGAGAGGGGAGAGGAGTAATATAAGCATATTACATCTTTGGAAGAGCCATCTTTCATTCCACTTTTAACCTTTCTCCGTGAACCAGATCTAAATCTGGTTTGGGGACAATTCCTCTTCTCTTGTGCGACTTGGACAGAGGTGCGAGGCCGGATGAGAGTTGTTCCTTGCTGCTACAACGAGTTCCGAAGATCTCAAGGTGTTCTCTAGTGCGACAGCAACAGTGGACAACCTTAGAAACTTGGCTATTTGTTGTATCAAACCAATTCTCTCTTTAATTTCTGAATTTATGGCTCGTTTAAACTTATATACTTTTATTTGCATGTTTTTTATTAATATGTTAGGCTAAAAACTTGTTGCTTTAGGGATAGATGTAGCTTAGATTTAGGTTTTGCTTATTTTGTTGATGGACGAAGCTAATTACCCTCGGGATTTTTATTGAAATTGCTTGTGTTTGGACCGTTTACTACTTGTATTGCTCGACTTTTGTACGCGCGCATTTGTTGGGAACTTCTTTACATTATATTAATCGAGTCCTGTACTAGTATTTCGAGGTAGGTCAAAGGCGAAGGTCGACCAATTAATAACCAAAAGCGAACGTTTCTAGTTAGGCGAAAATCTAAGTAGATACCTCGTAGAAAACCATTGATAAACTCGAGTAAGTCCACCGAACAACGAAAGTTGGGGGTGAAATACACTCGATGAAGGTTGTTTAACACTAGATCCCATTCCAAATACCGTACCCAATAGGTGAAAGCGGAGGGTTAGGGAGTTAGGTTTGGTTAGATGGACCTTTGGCTTGAATAAATCATCAAAAGAGTAAACCACAACATTTACACAGTGGAATTCGGTTCGGAATTCGGACCGAATTAGCAAGGCTGAATACGACAGTGCTAAGTCTTGCGACTCTATGGCCAGATCTAAGTGAAATCGAACCCTAAGGCACATTTATTATCATATTTCAAACCGTTAGAAAATCCCAAAAATATTTATCTCAATTGTTTTGCATAATCTTTATTACTTGCGATTGCATTCTTTTATTTCTCTTTGATTTGTTCTATTTGTGACACCGATACTTTTCTAAATTTTTATTGTTTAGATTTAACGAAATAATAAGAATAATACTCATATCCATCTTTGTGGGTTCGACACCTTTACTCTACTACAAGCGACTAGTTGAGTACAAGGATTATTTGTTTGACCTTGGTTCACACCCTCGATCAACCATATATAAACCTAATTAGAAAGCTTTGGTCTCCGCTGTTTTATTAATTTTTTTTCTAACGTATCTCATGATTTATACCTCAAGTACCGTGTGGTACTTCCAAAGTGAAGTTTATTTAGGAATATTAACAATGGCTGTCAAGGATGTTTCGACTGAGAAGTATTACCCACAAAACAAAAGCAAGGTGCTTAATTAACCGAATATGTAAACAAAGAAATTAAATAAAAAATGAATTATATATATGCATTATACTTGAAATATGAAATGATAATTATAATTAGCATTTAGAAAAAAAAACACCTTCTGGATGTGTCGTCCTTATCCCTACCAAAAAGACAAATGAAGGATTCCTTTGTCAAATTTTCATTTATGTCCCATAATTCAAATTGAAAACTGTTGTCCCTAAAGGGAGCGGCTTAACCAAGGTTTAGCGGAAGCAATTGAAGTTTTGGACCGGTTTGGTATGAACTATCCTAACACAATTCAATTGGTACCTAATACAAGCAAGCACACAAGCAATTCAAGTATAGCATGATAATAAAGAGAAAAAGAGCGAGAGAAATTGAACACTCGGTATGATTACGGAGTTCCGACCTGCTAGGAAAGGCTAGCCTTAGTCGTACGTCTCCGGAAGTTTCGCTACCACACAAAGTCGCGCTCCGTTCAATTCTAATAAGAACGGGTCTACAACTTCGAACCGACTCACCTCTTACACCAAGTAACCGAGGTGGATCGGCATAACTCAAATGGCACAACGCCTCAAAGGAGAAGAGCTTTCAACCTATTCCAACCTACACATAGCGACAATGTCGGGGCGGTGGTGTTTGAGGCTACTAAATCTCTCAAGATTGTCAAGCTATGAAAAACTCAAGTGGGAGAGTATCCATGTGCTCAAAGGCTCAATTCTAGTCTAATTTTGCAAAGCAAAGCTCTCTATTGAGAGAGAACAAGGGGTGGAAATATATAGGGCTCGAAAAGAGCAGTTTACCAGCAAAAACAATACTCAGCGTTGCTTGCCACTGAATAGTGTTGTACAACGCTGGAATATGACCGTTGTAAATTCTAACGTCTAGTTAATATAGCCGTTGGTGTGTCAGAGCATTGTGCAACGCTATTTGCCGTCGCACAACGAAAGAGTGTACAGCCAAAGGAAAGCTCTGACAATTCTGTTGGAAATTGTCCGAGCGTTGCTTGCCACTGAATAGCGTTACACAACGTTAAAGGGAGCAACTCTGACAGATTCAACATAGCGTTGTACAACACTAAATACCGTCACACAACGCAAACATTACACAACGCTGAAGGACGTTGTTTAACGTTGCCTGCAACTTTGCATGTAAAAACAGCTGTTTGCATGGGTTTTACATGGGACAGCGCTGTCTGAACATCGATGCAGCGCTGTCTGAGCAGTGGAGGAGACATGAGATTTTTGTGGCGTTGTGCAACGCTATATGCCGTTGCACAACGGTACTCAGGAAATTTTCTCAAGTCTTTTTCTGTAGCGTTATACGACGCTAATGAGTGTTGTACAACGAAGTTGTTCAGCGTTGTGTGCCACTATTCAGCGTTGTACGACGCTGGGTAACAGAAAACAGGATTTTACTGGTATATTGAGCTTTTCGCTATCATAAGAAAATTTATATTGCATCATGCACAACCAAAAACCTCAAAAATTATCAATAAATTCGAAATCCTCATACTTTTCAACATAAAATCTGGATTTTTACTTAAAAATCCGAAATTAATTATTTTTAACTTAAATAAAATCTAGATCATACATTTTTGTTTGCATGCAATGTCTAAAAATTGTCATGAACTATAAATATCATATAAAACTCAAACAAAAAGTTTAGATATTAGTCATTTACCACAATAACCAAAGATTTAACTAAAATCACTATTTTTCAACCATGCAAAGTTAAAAATCGAAATAAATGATGGAAAAAGAAAAACTTACATGAAAATGGCTCAAAATCGAAAATAAACAACTTGCATGTTCATCTGTTGACTTCTACTATCCATTTTCCATTTTTTCCGAATTTTCAGATTTTTCTACTAATTTTGTGCTTGGTTTTGTGTTGGCCGAAATTATAGAGAGAAGAGAGAAATTAGATGGGTTTTGTTGTTTTTTCTCTTTTCTTGGCTGCTGACGGGTGGGAGAGGAGAAGTGAAAGAGATGAAAAAATAAATTACTTGGTTTTAATTAAAGTGTGAGAGAGAGAGTGATTGTAGGTAAAAGATATGATGCATTTCTAATGAACCTAAGAGTTATTGCTGATATGACTTGTGCAGAATTTATTTTCATGACATGAATATGCTAATAAAAATTATAATTATGCAATATGCAAGAACTTATTTAATATGCATAAAATATATATTATTTGTGTTTATTTATTTTATATATAAAAAAGTTTTTAAATTAAAATTTTAGAAATGTTACACTTAATATATTAAATGATTTTGAATTCAGGCTGAAACAGGAAATAACATACCGAATAGTATCACAGATAATCTTTTTTTTTTAAACGAAGTGCCCCAAGCAGGATATCACAGAAAATCTACTACCGATATTCTTATGACACGTGGGACCGCTCCTCTATTTCTCTTTAGTTATTTATTTATTTTCATGATTTCTATTTTTTTGTTTCGTTCTTTTCCCCCGGCCTCCCAGTCCGAGTCAGATTCTACCGATTTGTTTTCCTTTTCACACATTTTCCCTTTGTTTTCCGCTTGCTTTCTCTAGCTACTTCTCTTGGCTGGAAGTTCGATCGAATCTATCCGACCTCAAATTGACCTGGTATGTATCTTTATACATCTTTAAATTTGGTAAAGTTCTCTTCTGTTGGAGTTTTTTTCTTGGATAAATTCTGGGTTTCTTCTACTCGAAATCTGTTGTAAGCTTGATAGTCGCTTCGATTGGTTCTCTACCAAAGGTTGAATTTCAATTTTGGTGCTTAATTTTTGTATAATTTTGGTTCTTTTCTGTTTAGAAAAAATGGATTTGTTCTTGCTGTATATGATACTTATTTTAGTCATAGCCTGGCATTTCCATACGAAGCTTCGTTCCCCTTTCTGAACTAAAAGGTGTGCATGACTATTTCAAATCAAAGTTCATAACTAAAAATTTGTAAAACAAATTGAAAATGAAAGGAGGCCTAAAATTCTTCCCTCAAGAAACTTAAAGAAGGCCTAAATGCGTGAAACTGTGCCTTAATTCCTGGTTCTATGGAATTTGTTGATTAGCTACCAATAAATGAAAAAAAAATACTTAATTGATCAACTCAAGTTGGCGTGGGTTATTCTTGGAAGAGAATACAGTTGGCGTTTACTGCTGTCTAGTTTAATTGATCAACTCAAGTTTAGTTGGTGTTTACACAAATCGTGCTGAATCACGCAAGGTTCCGCTCTCTCTCTTTCAATCTATCTCGAGTATGAAGTATATATCATTGATGCTCAATCTCTGTAAATCTGAGGTTGATTTATAGTTACCAATGTTTCTGTTCGTAGGTACACAAATTGAAGTTGTGAAAGGGACTTTTTCAAGTCTTTTGAGTGTTTTCTGTTAGAGAACACTTGATGAGATTTGACAAATGGCACATGAATCTACTCATTCTACTATCTATCCTTCTCTTCATCCAAGTCGGTATCTCCTCTACTCCCACGAGGTAACTGATTGTATCCTCTTTTCTTTTTCAATGCGGAGCTGCTTGTGTTTTTAAAAGCAGAAATTACTTTTGGGTATTTAGGTGCTAATTTCATAGATCATAAATTATTACTCGTACCTGCACAGATATGGTAGTTTCATAACCAAGTAACTAATTATGTTATCTGGTTATTTCAGAGGTTGTTGATGAAAACAACAGCTTTATTGTGTGAATTTTTAGACCAAGTTTAACTTATTGCACTGAGCACATTTCAAATGGAACATGCCACAGTCATATTGAATAGGTATAAATTAAAATAATGTTTGGTTTTTCAGTCTACAACCAAAGAATTTAACTGTTGATGAAGAGCTAAAAGGAGAAACTCTTCACTTGAACTTTGGCCAGAAGTTCTATAAATTGGTAGGCTTGAAAGAAAACTTTTGGTATGAAGTCAAGATTTCATATCCGGCGTCTGTACGGTTCTTTCTTTTTCTTTTTCTGTTTTCCTTTATCCTCATGACTTATGTTTTGATACTGACATATCAATTTTTTTCGGAAATTTGCAAAAATAGCCTCATGTCTCTAAGGCTTTGATTAAAATGATTTTTCAAGCTTTTAAATTTCGACGTTTTATCGTCGTTTTTTCCGAAAAAACGGTTTTCCAACGAAGACCGCACGATAAAACTGCTCAGAAATATAAAAATGCGGTCTCGTGATAATTCCAAATTTTCGGCGATATTTCGGGAAATTAAGTGCGTTTGGCGGAGATTAAACGGTGATGTGAGTTAATTGGAAGAAAAAAGTAGTCTTGGATGGAAACCGACAAAAAATTTAAACTGATAGTGGGGTCACATGAATTCTTTACTTCTTTTTCTATTGCTTTGTTCTTATATCATTTTTTATTAGATGGCAGAACTCGTGAGGGAGAAACATACAAAATTATATTTGGTGACCAAATACTAACTTATAACCAGATACACTTGTTTGCTACGACCTTTGTCCACAGAATTTAAAAATCGGAATTTTTTATAGGTGACACACTAATATTATTTTTATTATTATTGAATTATAAGATTTTTAGAAAGTTATTATATATTATAATGTGAAAATAATATAGTATAGTTTCTGCATATTATATTTTCTAAATAAAAATAATAATAATGATTAATGATTATGATAGTTATGAATTAATAATTATAATTTCTATATTATATAGTATTATATGTACGGCCGTTTTATCGCTGTTTTATCACCGAAAAAACGCCGCACCGTTAAATCAAATTTGAACCGTCATACCGAAAAAACCGCATTTTGAAACCTTGTGATTTTTATGTGGGATTTCATTTCATTCGAATTGATTTCTCGAGATTTTGTTGTGTCTAATTCCATGGAAATTCTGACCAAATGACATCACATCCATCCATTTTGATGAAAAAATTTTCTAATGATTGAAATGAAATGAATTCTCATGTTAAAAAAAATGCCCTTCTGATCAGGGCCTAAGTGCCTGAAAATCATTGTTACCTTTCCAATAATTGGAAGAGAACCCCTAAATTACTTAAGAAATTTAAAAAATATGGTCTGTGTCTTTAGTTTTGCCTAAATTTATGTCCATGCGTATGGGTCCATCACACATAAAAATCATGTTAACAAAAACTAAAAGGTGACATTTTATTTGGGCAGTAATATATGATGTTAATATGCTATTAAATAAATGTTAATTACTTTTGTAAAAAGTTCTTGTAAATAAATATCATGCATGCAGTTAATTACCTAAGATGGTTAACGACCAATAAATTTGTCCCTTTTATTTTATCTAACAAGTTTTATTATTGCACAAAAGGTCCCTTAGAACACCTTTTTGAATTGTTGAATATTTGAATTTGTTTCTGCTTTAACCATAAATCTATAGTAAAACATCTGGATAACGATATAATCATTTCAATGTTACCTTACTTATCCAGTAGACCAATACTAAACTTCACTCCTAGATTACCAGCCGTCCAGGCCACCATGATACACAGTGGTACTGGACTTTACCAGTGTTACTTTTTTCGGTTTAAAATAAAAATTTTAGTTTTATATAATTATGTTTCTTTTTTTTTTCTTTTTTTTTTTTGTAGATACCAGCCAGCTTTAGTATAGAGCTGAAAAAGGATTTGACAGATAAGCATAGAAACAGCAATAGAAGATTGCTTAACACGGAAAAGCTAATATTCAAGGCGGAGAGTACTGAGCAGGTTAATGTTTTTCTTTGATGAGTGAGATAATGATCGTTATTTTATTTCCTATCGTTATGTTATATTTATTGGTACTGTTTCAGGTACATGTTCTTGTGACTGTAAATGCTGAGGGAGTGGTTGCACAGCCAAATGTGCAAGAGAGAGAACTTGTTCTATATAATATCGGTATGAGAATCTTTCCTCTGTGTCTAAAACCTAGCACAAATACACAGTTATGCAGAATATTTTAGTACTAATTAGTTAACAGGAAGTTCTCAAAAAGGAAATAAATACCACGCAAAATATTGTCTAGCTTGCTCCAAACTATTCATCAGTTCAATATTATCTTATATTTTGGGCTTATATTTGGATTGTTTGCTCTCATCTTGGCCCAAAATTTTGATAGTTCGTGTCATTAGGCTCCTCATTGTTTTGAAGCCCATTGATTCAAACTTTTAAACTCAGCAGTCAGTACAAAATGTTCAAACAAACAGTTGAGTTGGTACAACATCAGGTGCCAGGTGTTAAACCTGAGACAGCTTCCGTTCTGATGAGCCTTTTGTCTTAAGGATTTTATATGGACATTTCGCAGCATTTTTGCCAAAAGCCAAGTGTTATGAACTGAAGGCTTTGAAATTAGTATGTGTTTTAACTGTGTTATGTGCGTGCAGTGTGCGATGAGCTGATGCTTGGGATACCTCGGTTCACTTGGTCGGTGGGTTTCATGGCTATTCTTTGCTTGTTATTTGCATTCGTCTCCCCCACATTATTTTCCTCTACATAGACTGCTTGAATATGATGCTCAGAATCAAAAGGAAATTAAAGACTGAAATCATTCCAACAATTTTTATTTATTTATTTGTTAACAAGCTTCTTACAATTTTATATATTTCTAGTTTAAAGCTCCAGAAACCTCAGTACTTGGATAGTATTATTAGTCATTTTCAAAAGTAATATTTTGTTAGGCTACTAAGAAATGGTCTACAAATTGACATGCCAGAAATTGGTCTATTTTAGTAGCGGCAGCTGCCATGCTCGACTTAGCATGGCTTTCATTGATTGTAGATCCGCAATTAATTAAAACTGGCCGCTTATTGGAATGGTTTGAAAACAACATTGTTTTCTAGGTATCAATAAATAGTCAAATTACCAAAGAAAAATTACCAACAAAAGTTAAAAGGTCCTATAACTGTCAAACCATAATGAATTACGTAATGTCAAAATGTGAATATGTGATGTATACATTTACCGGTTTACGGAGGGGGATGGCGTCTAGAGAATTTTGACAAGGACCGAGATGCTTTTAAACAGTCATATCAGAATTAAATAAAATATATATGAGGAATGCTAAAATACTATGCATAACACGGATGGTTTTCGTGCTATGGATTCGTTCTTAAATATAATGCTTCAAACAATCAATCCAAACCGTTCATTATTTTCTTCATATTGAAACTTCATTAGAAATCAAATTTTACATTTTTAAAAATTTTTTTACTATTTTTTTTAGATTTTTTAAAATCGCTATTATTAAAGGGTCCAAAATTTATTAGATTAAGGATTTAAAAAAATCTGAAAAAAATAGTAAAAAAAATATAAAATTTGGTTTCTAATGAGATTTCAATATGAAGAAGATAATGAACGGTTTGGATCGATAGTTTGAAATATGAAATTTAAGAACGAATCCGTAGCACAAAGGTCATCCGTACTATGCATAGCATTTTAGCAATCCTCAAATTGTTGTGATATATTTATATTATCTCGAGTGAAAAACCGCTGCCATGTTGCATACTATATGCCCTCTTTAGTTGTGGATATTGTAATTTTAAATGGATCTTTTGTTTTATTATAAATCAGAGTCAACTTCATTTGTTGTTAGGAGTCAGAATTACAAGTAATTAACCTTTCGATTAAGATCCAAACATTAAGGAAGCAATATGAAACAAGATGTTACACTATTGCTGAAAGACTCCATTACTTCACTGGAATGAGCAGAATTTTACTTGAGACGATTTGATTGATATGAATCAATCAACTACATTGTACAATAGTCCAGAAATTACGAACCGATTGTTAGATAGAACAGAAAAAGATGCCCGCTAGCACGTCATCGTGTATACGGTATACCTTCTAAAAGCGGGTTGTACAATTATTTTTGAATTAAAAAATTCCCTAGGCCACTGGTGGTACAATCCGAGTATATATATATATGCTAAAAAAAAATGGGATAACAAGAACTTGTCCTCAGGATGTACTTTTTCCCGTGCTTTTATACTTTTTTTCAGTTATATATATTTACATGACTTTTTCATGTTATATTGATATGACATTTTAAAAAATTTATATAGAGGCCACAAAATATTATGAAAACAGATTCATTGTTAATTTTGAGAAATGCTAGTCCAATATATGGGACGAATAAAAGTCCATGCAATACGAACGTTTTTCGTTTTCAATTTCAAATGACTGATCTAAACCATTAAATATATTCCCCACATTAAAAAACTTATTAGAAACCTATTTTTACATTTTTGGATTTTTTTTTACTTTTTTTGTTATTTTAGAAATTCATGATATAAAAATTATGGATCGTCTGATAACAATTATTTTATAAAATACCAAAAATAGTAAAAAAATTTGAATAAATGTAAAAATTGGTTTCATATAAGTTTTCAATGTGGAGAACATATTGAATGATTTGGATTAGTTGTTTCAAATTTGAAATATGAAAATGAACATATATGGATCAGTTCTATATATTGGACACTAGCATTTCTAATTAATTTTATAATCACAGTAAATTTAATTTATGCTATAATAATTCAACTCTATTGAAAAGAATTAGCTCCTTTAGCTCTTTTTCTTCCCTATAAACCTGTAAGGCATAATTATGGCGAAGTCCTTTGAAATATCTCTTAAGCATATGATTTCACTGGTTGGTTTGATGATAATGATAAATGTAGTGTAATCTTGTGGATCATTCTTTTTGTGAAACAATTAATATCGTATGGTACAATATAACTTTTTTTTATCTTTCTTGTTGTTCGAACAAAAAAGAAAAGTTTCATATGCAGTTATTGAACCAAAATTTTTTCAATTATTGCCATTTATTTACTACCGGGCTAAATATGTGAAAAAGAAGAATTTAATAGACTCTAGTCTACGTCAACGATGCAGTACCATTTAATGTTTAGTTACGTCGCACCAAGATCTAAAAGGCTAAAAAGCAATCATATTTCATAAAGACTTTAATAGGCAAGATTTTACGGTAACTAACTAAGGCGAAGAAAATCTGAACCGTTTATCACGAATAAAGTTGTTTAATTCTCTAAAAATATATCAGTTATTTTGATCGGACGGTTTGAATCGTATAAACTGATCAATTTACACTGTATAAATTACTCCAGTCATAATTGAGTTCACAATATATAGCAAGCAACCTCACATTTGCTCCTCCTCCAGCACCCAGCTGCATATATGTTGGTATAACACATACATATATACTATTATCTGAATAATAAAATGACTTAGGATATATTATGCAGAGTTTTGTTACGGTGAGTTGCAACTCACCAAAGGATCGGTGAGTTGCGATCAAAATTCCTAGATCTAGTTTAAAATGGTCGATTCAAACCGTCTAATATAAACTCCCTTTTGGAACTTTCATGCAGACCAAATTTTATATATTTTTTAAAATTTTTAAGTATTTTTTTCGGATTTTTAAAAATTCCTGTTTTTGAACGGTTTAGAACTAATTAGATTAACGATTTTCTAAAATTTCAAAAAAATACTTAAAAATTTCAAAAAATATAAAATTTGATCTTCATGGAGATTTCAACAGGGAGATCATATTGGACGATTGAATCGGTCATTTTGAACTAAATGTAAGAGTTTTGAGCGCGACTCACCGACCCTTTGGTGAGTTACAACTCACCAAAGCAAAACTCATATTATGCATACATATATACTGTTATATATCATGCTCCGTCAGTACTAAGCAATTTTTTAAGCACTCTGCATAATTTGCACACATTAAAATTTCATTAATAATTTTGATTTTCTTCCCCTATTTAGTATTCACACATGGTATGTGTCTTTAAAATATACTAGCGAAGGTTACGCACGTGCGATTGAGTTTTGTTTTCTATATTTTTTAAAAATATATGAAAAAAATAAAAATAAAAAATATATTTCTATCGATAATTATTTTTTAATGGTATTAAAGCCATAATAGAAGGTACCATTAATACTATCTCATAAACAGTTTTCTACAATTAGAGACAACAATCATCATTTTTACATGACGTTAGTCAAAGATAAGTGCAATACTATCATAATTGTATTTTTAAGAACGAAACAATATCCATTTAAATTGCTAACAACATGTTTGGTTGCTAATCCGATAAAACTATAATTAATTTTTATTAATTCTCATTTTTAAATCACATGTTTAAAAAGAGCTGAAATTTGATTATCAGTAAAAATGTCATTTTATTATAAAAATTTATAGAAGTAAAAGAAATATGTCAAATATTGAGAAAGTATAAAATTTAAAAAGTTCATATCATTAGATTTTTTTTTATAATTTTGTTATTATGTATATAAAATTTTATACATCAACAAAATTTAAAAAGGTTAGAAAACAATGAAAAACAAAATTATATTTCTGAAATAATAGAATTAAGTCATCATATTTAGAAATTTGAAAAAAATATTTTAGAAATTTTTAACTGTAAAATTTTATATTACCGGATATTTATATTTTTGTGATTAAGGATATAAAAATTTATGGCTAATTGAATTAATAAATGTCCTCAAATAATTTAAAAAGTACCACATATTCCATGTTTCATAAAATTATGTGATCAAATTAAAAAAAGTTATGTGACATGATTCGTTTTGTTATAATTTTTCTATTATTTAATTTTATGCCAAATAAAATTATAAATTTCTTTGGATAATTAAAAATCTAATAATATTTATGAAATTTTAGAGATTCAACATTTATTAGATTCAGAAAATTATTTAAAATAAATATAAGTCTATAATTATAAAATTTTACATAATTAAATTCTTCATATATCTGTGAGTAATTAAATAAATTTTGATAGTCAAATGATTTTTGTACACGCCTTCAAACAATTTTAAATTGAAACCTTTATGCAGATAAACTTTTATGAGATTTAGAAAATTATTTAAATTATTTTATAAGTCTATAAATAAAAAATTTTATATTCATGAATACTTTATATTTTTGTGAGCACATATATAAATTTTCATAGCCAAATGAATTTCTAAAGACACCAAACAATTTAAAAACTAAACCTATATTTAATCTGAAATCATGAAATGGAGGTGTCCATTGTTCAATAGAATGGAGATAATTTTATGTTGACATTATACTTGCACTGTAGAAAATCTCACTAGAATTGAATGTATGCTAGCTTTAGATTCGCGCTTCACGCTATGAGGGGAGTTTCAAGGCTAACTTGTAATTTTTATAAGGGCTAGAATTATGATTGTAAATATTTGAATAAATACCAAATTATCTTACAATTGATATTTTGATTGTAATTAATTGCATAGTTTTTGTATGTGTGCCATTTATAATATATTTATCGTTTATATCAGAACTATTATTTATGGAGATTTGTAATTTCAAGAGACCTTAATTGTCTCTATTATTTTTAATATATAGAAAGTGAAGGGTGACATGTAACCATTAAATATTTTTTGTTAAAAAATGTTAGAATTATGAGAACAAAACCGACAGTGTTCATCTTGGACAAAACCAACTATCTTAAAATTTTTCTAAGGTTTACCAATTTGATCAACTTTTATTTTTTTATCATCGATAATCAATAATTGAATACCAATAAAATTAAATACTATCTTACAAATAATTTAAATTACTTAGCAACGATGGATTTCTATATTTACTATTCATATAAAATTTGATGAAAAAATTAATTTAAAAAAATCTCCAAATATTTTAAAAGTTATGCAGTTCTATAGAATTTGTAAATTTTTAAAAAGATGAAAATTGCTAAAAATATCGGAAAAAGTCAATATCATTGGATCAACAAAATTTTATATGCATACATGTAAAATTTAATAAAAAATTCAATATAGGACTATATTTCAGCAATCCAACATTTAAAATACTATTACGAAAATTTATAGAAATGAAAAATTATATAAAATATTGCAAAAGTATAAAATCTAAAAGGTTCATATCATTAGATTTTTGTATAATCTTTTTATGATGTATAGAAATTTTATACATCAACATATTTTGGAAATGTTTGGAAACAATTAAAAGTAGAATTCTATTTTATGAAATAATATAATTTAGAAAACATATTTAAAATTTTTTGAAAATATTTAGAACTCTATAATTATTAAATTTTATATTTTTGTGACGAATGATATAAATTTTTTTTTTGCAGCCAGTTGAATTAATAATTAATCGCAACAAAATTTAAACATACTGTATATTTTATATTGCTCAAAATTATATGGTTATATTAAAAATAGCTCTATGGCATGAATAAAGTTTTCATAATTTTAAAAATATTTATATAAAAATTTATGCATAAATAAAGGTATAAATTCCTTTAAATAATTAAAAACTTATTGAAATTTATGAAATTATGGGGATTCAATTTTATGAGATTGAAAAAATTATTTAAAATATTTATAAGCCTATACTTATAAAATTTCATGTCACTAAATTCTTCATATATCTTTGAGTAAGCACATAAATTTTCATAGCCTAATGATTTTTCCAAATCCTTGAAACAATTAAAAACATAATTATAATAGAAAAAATTTTATGGGATTAAGAAAATTATTTAAAATATTTTCTAATTCTATAGTTAAAAAATTATATAATTAAATTCACCATACTTTTGTGAGCTTGCATATAAATTTTTATCGCGAAATGATTTTTTAAGGGATCATAACTGATCGAGGTGTAAACCAGGCTCAAACAAATTAACCTTGTACTCGACTAGTCGTTTATAGCAAAGTAAAGGTGTCGATCCCACAGAGATGGTGATGAATACTAATTCTTATTGGTTCCCTAAAGCTAGACGATTAAAAAAAAAGAGAGAAAAGAAGTTGTGTCACAATCCGAATAAACGAAGGAAAAAAAACGCGATGCAAGTGTAAATATGGATGGAATGCAAAACAATTCAAGTAAATTTTTTTTTGATTTTCTAACGGTTTAATATATGATGCGAAAAGTGCCTTAGGGTTCGATTTCACTTAGGTTTGGTCGCAGAGTTGCAAAACATACCACTTTCGTGTCTCTGTTTCACTAATCCGGTCCGGATCGTGACCAATCCGGTCCGGATTCCACTGCGTGAATGCTGTGATTTACTCAATCGCTGATTTATTCAAGTCAAGGATCCATCTAGCCATACCTAAACTCCCTAACCCTTTGCTGTCACTTATTGGGTACGGTATTTGGTATAGAACCTAGTGTTAACCCTCATCGAATGCATTGCACCCTCAACTTTCGTTTGCCGGTGGACCTATTCGAGTTTACAATTGGTTTTCTGCGAGATATCTAACTTAGACTTTCGCCTAATTAGAAGTGTTTACTTTTAGTTACTAACTGGTCGACTTTCGCCATTGACCTACCTCGAAATACTAGTGAAAGGTTCAGTTATTATAATGAGTTGATGTCTCAAACAAGTGCGGCCGTACACAAGCAGAGCAACACAAGTAATAATAAACACAAAACACGAGCAAATCAATAAAACTCCCAAAGGTAATTGACTTCTTCCATCAACCAAAAGAGTAAATCAAGCAAACCAAACCCTAAACTACATCTACCCCTAAAGCAAGAAGTTTAGCCTAACATACTAATAAAATCCATGCAAATAACAATAGATGAACAAGAACAAATCAAAGAAAAGAGAAAAATTATGAGATACAACCAATTAGCCAAATTCTCAAAATCCGTCTCTACCGCCATCGCGCTAGGACTCCTTGAGACCTTGAAACTCGTTGTAACAGCATGGTTGAGCCTCCAAGTCGCACCCCCTCCTGCCTTAGTCGCCAAAGATGAGAGAATCGCTGCTCTCCCTCTGCCCATGGGCAGATAGAGAGCAAAAACCAGATCTGGATCTGAGGAGAGAGAGAAAGATTGCTTGGGAATGAAAGATATCCCCCTTCTATACTTGGAGCACACCCAAATACCTCCCTTCTACCTGCCTGGATGTGCTAGGCCACTTTCCATAAGGAGAAAACGCCATAAAGAGCCTTTCCAAAAGAGAAATTGCTTTCAAATCCCGACCAGAAACTTCCAGATATAGCAATCCGGACCGGATTGTTCCCACTGGTTTGTTGTTGCACAAAGATCCGGTCCGAATTACATCTAACCTGGACCGGATTGCTGAGGTAGACTGTGGATTGATTGGCTTTGTGTGTAGGCGGTACATCCGGTTGAGTCGAGACTTGATCTAGGCTAGGAATGAGTCGTCTAGCCATCGAATTTGTCATTTTCTTGTCGCTTTCTTGCCGTTTTCCAAGATTTCCTATAAAGATAAAACAAAACACGACGGCAGTGCCACATCGAACAAACAAACAGAAGAACAAGATAAAATCATGGTTTTAGTCACAATTTCGATGTAAAGTCTGGTCAAAATATCGATATAAATATGAGATATCAATAACAATTTAAAAATACAACTTTATTTGATTTGAAATTTTAGAAATGGAGGCTCCAATTTCAGAAAAATTGAGATGATGGTAGTGGGAGACATGATGATGACATCATCAATGTTACGGTATAAAAGCTCCCTAGAATGGGAGTATTTATAGATATAGATATATGATATGATATATGATGATGAGTCAAAAGATTTTTTTTGGTCTCCAGAATGACAAAGGGCTGACGAGGATAGTACTAAGATTCAAAAGAAAATTGTAAGACAGATAGAAAATATTATATATGCATTAATTAGACATCACCTTATCCAAATCAAATTTGCACGATAAGATTCTGTTAGTTATTTTTTTTCTTTGCATAAGAAGGTTGGTGCGAATCATGACCGAAATATTCTCGTGAAAATTAAGAAAAGAAGGTAAATAAAGTCGCAACACTTGAATATTAGTTTTGGTTAACTTTGGTGAAAGATGGTCCAAGCACGTAAATAAATGGCTAATTAGCCGTCTAATGAATATTCACCGGAAATTTCCAGGTTAGAGTCCAACTCAAAGCAGATTTTTCAAATCAATACTATCGAAATCAAATCATGCATGCACTGTTCCGACAACGACTCACATTTTTCTCCAAAACTTCCAGGTTAGTTCAACCAGTCTAGGTTCCCGGTTCGCTTGTATATACTTCACTGCTTGTTTTAAACATACTAGCAAAAAAATCCCTAATATGTGAACAAATAAAAAAAATAAAATAATATTATTAGAAAATAAAAATATCTTGTTGAATCTACCAGCAATACATGTAGATATCTTTTTTAAAAAAATAAAATTTTTAAACACCACCTGACTATATATTTTCTGTCAAAGGGTCTGATATTTTGTCTGAAATGAATATCTAGATCACACATAAGATCATATCACACAAATCAATGATCCATAATTGATATAACAATTGTTTACACCAATGGCGAAGTTAGAATTTCGTGTCATCAAGGTCAGTAAATTTTGTTGAAAATATATGTATGATGTAACGTCTAATATAGACATAGTATAATAATAATTCTTAAATAAACAACTCTAAAATAATGTTAGATAAAAAAGTCATGAGAAATCAAATATATGTTATAATAACAATAAAAAATCTAAAATAATATATTTAATATACAAGATAATAATTCAAAAGTCATGACAACAAAAAAGTACAACAATTTCCTATGAATTTTCGTTTTTTTTCATAATTTTTCATAATAAGTTCTTTACAAATCTCATTGAACACTTATTTTTCTTATTTTTAGTTATTTTTATATAATATCCAAGTTGTATTTTTTTATCTTTTGTGGTAGATTTTATTTATAATATTCTAAAGTTTACAAAACGTTATATAGAAGAATCACATAATGCGTGAGATTCGCACTAGTATATATGTGCTACAAATAATTTTTCATCCAAATATTTCATTCTGTTCTAAGTTTTGTCTTAATAAAATTTATTGGGTATGAGGGAAGAAGACGATTAACCAAAAACAAATATTATATGGGTCCCTATGCGATTTTTAGGTGTCATTATGCAATTCAAATCAAACATGATATTTTCAGCAAGGTCCTTAATTTTTTTTTTTGACAATTTGAGGTCCTTTAAATTTTTGAGATGGCTATCTAATTTCTTCTGTTTTTTTTTTAAATTACAAATACATATAATATCAAGTAAAATTTTTTTGAGGTGGGTCCATGGAGACCCCTCTAGTGAAATTATTTCGACATTTTTTATAGGAGCTTTTATAGTTGTAGGGATTAATTGCAAAACTGATTGAACTAACTAAGTTGAATCACTGGTCACTGACAAGTGGGGGCAAAAACGAAAATTTAAACAAAGGCAATATCAGAGAAGAGCGAAAAAAGCTATTATTAATGAATATATTAATCATTATAATGGGAAAATGAGTTGGAGCACAGAATTATGGAAGCTGAGAATATGAGATCATATCATCGGAAAAAAAAAAAATAGAGATCAGAGGAGATCGAGTGACTTTGAACGTATACAAAGCAGGTTTCGGCTGCCCTGATTGTATGGATTGATTGGAGAGTCGACACACCTTCCCAATTTGAGCACTCATTAGGTCTATACAGTAATTTTTAAACATTTAACAAAACTATGTTTATTTTTTATCCTTGTTTGTTTAAGTTTTCTAAATTTTAATTATTTTTATTTTCAATGCCTTAAATACAAGCATTCATTCAACACTTGGTGAATGCATGCAAACATGGAAATTGATTTAGACACCTCCAAACTCAGTCCGAACAACCTTTAAGACAAAATTAATTACATAAGCTTGTTAGAAATAAAATATTTAATTATCACAATATTTCTTAATTAATAGCCCAAAATCATGTATTTTCATATAAAATAATAAATCGTAATAGAAACTTACAGTTTTGAAGGGCAGACATGGCGTTAGGCGGAAATTTCTGACCTTCTTCAATATTCCTTAGTCCAAATTGATGGTTTCTTGAGGGCGTTTTTTTTTTCTCTCTCTCTCTATTCAATCACTTTTCTTAATGGCAGAAATTAGGGAAGGGGTGCCAAAAAAAATGACAGAATATTTTTAATTAATATGACTAAGGCTATTGAAGGGATAAAAAATGAATGAATCTGGTCCATTGATTTTCCATCAAAATCAATGCACCCTTTAATTAAAATTAATAACTAAACTTGATTCATATTAAATAATATAGGCCACATTAATTATAATTAATCATATAATTATAACAAAGCTTACCTACAATAAAAAAAAAATTGCATTAGCTTACCATCTATCACCACCATTAAAAAAACAAAAACAACGGTCTTTCAAAAGCAAGACAATTTGGAGGTTAGACAAATTGGTTTTGAATTGAAACGGGTCACGGTCGATGCTGCCTAATGCCTATGTGGCGCCGCCTCACTTTGATGTAGAAAGTAAATTAAACTGCAAAGAAAATTAGTTGCTTTCAGTTATTTGAAGGGATTGTACTTCGTGAAATCCACAAACACACACACACACAAACAGTACTAGGGAGCTCATCCAATCGCATTAATATAATAAAAGAGAATAATAATATCAAAATCTGCTTTTTTTTTTTTGTAGACTGTACAGTTCTTCGAACTGTTGGAACTGTTTGTATTTTCTATGATTTATTTTCTTTTGAATGTGCAACAATTTGTTAAATGGTGGAACGTTTTAAGCATTGTTTATTGATTTTCAACAGTTGTTTTTTGTTTGGATGTTTCTCCCTATGCACCTAATTAATACTTTATAACTTTTGCATTCTTTCTCGAGGTAGATTAAAATCAGTCGCGACTGATGGATGCTTCCGTTACGATTAAATCTCAATTTTAAAAATTCTAACAGTCGATCCGACCTGTTCAATGTGTTCTCCAAATTGAAATCTTGTTAGAGATCAAATTTTATATTTTTTCTAAAATTTTTTAGTATTTTTTTAACCTTACAAAATTCAACGATTTTTTAAAATATCAAAAAAATAGTAAACAAATTCAGAGAAATGTAAAATTTAGTCTCCAATGAAATTTCAATATGGAGAACACATCCGTCAGTCGTGTGGCTGATTTTAGTCCACCTCTTCACAAAAAATTAAAATATAACGGCTAATAATGACTACGATTTCAGTGTAAATTTGTGTAGTCTCTCAATAACAATTGTAATATTTTGTTTTTGAACCGTTATTAGCTTTTGCAACTGTTTCAATATATTTTTTTAAATAATGTTGGAACAATTTCTCTGTTTAATGCAGACTTTTTTTTTAATCTTTTTTCTTCTCCACGTTTTTAAACACCATTGAACTTTGTGTAGTCTCTTGTTGCTAATTGGTCTTTATATAGCTAAGAATTAGTACCAAAATCCATTATATCAGTTAGATTGGAGGTCGCATAGTGTTTGCTAGTTTGAGAACATATAAAGATATTTCGTGAATTGTGAGAGCTTTTCTCTTTTGCCAAGATTGATTGCATTTGAATTACTTGATGTAAGAGGTATCAACAAATAACATTTCACTGTGTACAAGTATATATTTAAAACCAACCATGCTTCAAAATTTTGAAAGGCATAAAAAAAATGTTAGTAATTTATTATTCGCTTTTTTTTTCCTTATTGATAATTAATTCTGATTTTAACAGACGCGCCTTAAGAGAGTGACAAATCAATATACGTCAAATTATCAAATATTGAACTTTAATTGAAAGAGAGTGATAAATGAAAAGGTTTTGTCACTTCATCTTAAAAACCCTGTGTCCCAATCCCACTATCTTTGCGTTTTTTCTTTGTTCGGACGAGAAATTAAATTTAAAAACTTATTACTCTTTCCTCCGTCCCTCTTTTCATTTTCAAGGAGAAAGAAATATATTTGCCTCCTGTTGACAACTCTTATTAATTACTCATAACACCCTGTCTTTTTCAGTTTTCTGGCTCTGTTTGAATTGAGGAAACGGAAGTGAAATAACAAAAGGGAGGAAAAGTCTAAATTTACCTCGTTTGGATATCTATATTTCCGAAGTAAAAAAATTAGTCAACGAAATCTTCTCCTCCGATTAGGAATGTAACGAAAGGGAAAGAAAATCGGAACACAAATGCTTTCGGCCGAAAGACAATAATGCCCCTCTTCTTCTTGGCGCGAGTTCTTCGATCTTCTCTCCGAGCTCTATTTTCCCTCTCGTCTAGTTGCATGCACTTTCATGGTTGTGTGCTCCACATCTCTCCTACCAATCCCCTCTATCTCCATGACTTTCAGACAGTAGCTCAACGCTCGCTCAGTCTCCCAACTTTAACCACCTAAGCACCTAAATCATCATGATATATGCCATTCAATTAGGATTTGGGGCATTTCCTATCGTGTTGGTTATCGTCAAAATTTTTGTAAATAAAAAGGTCCTTTAATTTGAGCATTGGTCCATCACTTCTTTCGATAGATGCCCACATATTGTATTGTTATTTGGGCTATACTTGTTTTAGAAAATCACACAAATTAATAATTAGGGCGAAAATTTCATATACTTATTTTCTTTAAAAAAAAATCTAGCAATTTAGGATAGGTAAATATTACGTCGCTTTGTGATGTTAATTAATCTACTCAAGAAGACTCCCATGTAAATAATAAATGGTAAGTATGCCCCAATTTCATTTTAAGTTTGATTGCCTCCTTGGAAAAGGCGGTATACTCCTTGTTTGTTTTTAATTTGTCTTAATACTTCTAAACAAAGCTTGTAATCTTTATGTAAGATGGCTTTTAAGTCCCCCCCCCCCCTTCTACTGAGTTTTCGGCCTGGTTTAAAATCAAAATGGAATCAATTCATATCGGTAAAAATCAAGCGGTTCTTTCGCAGAGATATAAAAATAACTCATATCTAAAATAAATGTGTACTCTGCAAAGTCGTACTAGCTTCCATGTGGTTAAAATTCATATCAATATTGATAAACTGCATGAGAGCTTAAACAATTTCAAAATGAAGTTATGTTGGAATTAACTACAAGTTCAATTGACAAATTACTCCCTTAAATTAGATCATCCGAACATGAAAACATGCAGAACAGAAGAAAAGTTTTATCTTTTTCTTTCATTAATTATCCAAACATATGGAGGTGAAATAATTTTCTTTTCCATTCCATTCCATTTCATTTCTTTCCCTCCTATATTTTTCTTTCCTTTCTGTTCCATTCCTGCTATCCAAATGACGTATGCATATTTCATTATTAGTAACTAATTACAGTAGCATGAGTTTAAACATTGAATTTCAGCAGTGGAAGCCACGAAATAAAAGAGATTAGAAAACACGTGGGGATACACTTATGAAAGGGAATTACTTATAACCATCCTTCCAAAAGCAATTTGTACCATTCTCTACCTTTTGCGTCCTTATCTCCAGCGTCAGACCCTTGCCTCCTTCCTCTCTCTTCCGCCTCTCATTCTCTCTTAATGTCATCTCTCTTTCCGGCAATCTAGATCTCTGCCCTTCTACCTTCTCCTTCTCTTCCTCTCCTTCCCACCCTTCTCCAATTCTCAGACCTTCTCCCTTCTCCAGCGAACTTCACTATAGTGGAGTTTCACGCCCTTCTGACTCTTTCTCCCTCCCTTTCCCTCCATCCAGATCCTTCTTTCCTTCCACATCTCTTCAATTTTCCGACTCGCCATTCAGATCACTGACTCGTACTTCTTCCTTCTTCTATGTTTTCTAAATCCTCGCTTCGTTCTAAAATCCTTTGTTTTCTAGTCCTAAAGTTGTTATAATAAGTTAGCAAGTAATAAGCGCAAATAATCAGTTTGTCGCAACAAAAGATCATCTTATAAGTGCATATATTAGATACAATAAAAGATCATCTTATAAATATCAATGACGGGTCGTTATAATAAGGAATCATCTTATAAAGTTTATTATAAAATATAATAAGTGATCATCTTATAAACATAAATGTTAAATTAGTTGTAACAAAGGATTACCTTATTAGTATATTTATTAGATGTAATTATGGATCAACTTGTAAACATAAATGCTCAATTAGTTGTAAGAAGGGATCATCTTAATATAAGCGTATAGGAGGCGTTTGGTTGGAGAATATGTGATTACATAAGTTAAGGAGGTACAAGTACTTATGCCAAGTTATGTAATTGATATTTGTTTATGGAATAAGAAGGAAGAAAGATTAACTTATATTTATACATATATGTATATATCAAAAGACTAAAATACCCTACATCAAGATGAAGGCGCGGAACAAATTTGATACTGGTATTGATTTTACTTTTGATATTCCATGTAACCCTTTATAGAATAACTAATTTGACTGAATGAAATCCTACGTGCTATCAAAGAAAAAAAACGAAAACAACCAATTTACATAATCTAAAATCCACAGATTACAAAATTTACTCATAAGCTGAGGCAAATAATTCATACACAATCATCAAGTTTACTCATAAGTTGATCTAAATAGTTCATACACAAATTAATAGTCGATACACACAAATGCAACACATTAAAAATCCAACAACATAAGACAATTAAAAATAAAACATACAATAATAAAGTAATGGCATACAAACTTAAAACCCTCAAATGCAACACATTACAAGAAAACTAAATTCTACATCTTCTTGTTCTCCATAAATCATTTTTAATATTGGTTCTAATAATATCTCCAGAAGTTGCCTCGTTAGTTGCCTCATTAGTTCCAGACAACTCATCTAGACCAATCGGCATATCATTTTGTTGTGAAAACTCCAAATTAGCCGATGCATCAAAGATGTAGTCAGGTTGGCTTTCTATTTTTATGAAATTGTGAAGTATGCAACATGCCATTACAATCAAGGTATGTTTCCTGTACTTGTAATTGGGCATACATTTCAAAATTTTGAATCTCATTTTTAGTACCCCAAAAGTTCTCTCTATGACATTTCGAAGTTGAGCATGACGATGATTATATAACTCTTCAGGGCAAGTATAACGTGAGGATATGGGTCGGCGATTAAATTGCGCAAGATGGTAATTATTGTTCCGGTATGGACAAAGAAACTTTGATGAATTTTCATAACCTAAATCGGCAAGATAGTACCTACCATTAGGAACATTAAAGCCGCCCTCCTCTATTGCCCAACGCAACACCCTCGAATCTGTTGCAGATCCTTTCCATCCTACTGCAACGTACTGGAATATCATATCAAACGAGCACGCAGCAAGAACATTTTGCGACAAGAATCCTACAAAACATCAATTGCAGTTACTAAATAAATTAATAATTATAATCTTGCACTAACTCAAGCTAGAATAAACAGTCCATCTAGTATTGCTACAAAACATCAATTACAGTACCTTTTCTATTACGAAACCTTTCCATTTTTTTCTTCTTTACAACAGCTTGTATATGAGTTCCATCAATTGCACCCAAGGCATTCTGCAAAATATGAATAACACATCTAAAATGAAATCAACAATTTAATTTGTCCTCTCTCATTAGGTAAATAAAAATAGAGTGTTTTTATTACCTTAAACAAATGATTTCTGCTGTTTGGTCCAACAAAGGGGTGTATGCCAGCACTTGAATCAGGTAGTTTTATGTATTCATCACACATAGAAAGTATGGCCTTTAGTACATCCTTGAAAATTCTGTATATGGTTTCAGTAGAGTGTTGAAATTCTTCTTGCAATTTTCTAACAGAGAGACCATGCCCTACACATGCTAAGAAAATAGCTAGTTGTTCTTCTGCTTTTGTCCTTTTTGTATTAAGTTGATTCGGTATTTTTTCGCATAAGCGATGAAAATTGCCAATGATCATTCTGAATGCATTTTAGAACCTGATTGGATGACCAGTTAAAATATCCATCACAAGTTCTTAATAGAGTGGCCACTCTATCCCAAAATCCCTTGTTGAAAGTTCCAGGACCAGCAACCCTAAATGCAAGCTGCTCTTGCCTCATCAAGTTCAGCATTAGTGTTGTTTGGTACGAGGTCCAATTTGGACCTCTCCCACCTCTCGGAGCTCTCGGACCTCTCCCACCTCTCGCACCTCTCCCATCTCCAGCACCTCCAGGATGATCCATTCCTAATTTCTATCCGTGTTCTACATTTCAACTCAAGATTATAGCCACAGATACGATCCTCAATAAAAAAGGTCAAAATGTAATATGTATTTACGTAGCTATCGGTCAAAAAGCATCTTCTGTGGCTCAAGTAGTGACTACTTTTCAGGATACAGGAGCCATGGAATACACTATTGTCGTAGCTGAAATGGCGGATTCACCTGCTACATTACAATACCTCGCTCCTTATACGGGATCGGCTCTGGCTGAATATTTTATGTACCGTGAACGTCACACTTTAATAATTTACGATGATCTCTCTAAACAAGCACAAGCTTATCGCCAAATGTCTCTTCTATTAAGAAGGCCTCCCGGTCGTGAAGCTTATCCAGGAGATGTTTTTTACTTGCACTCACGCCTTTTGGAACGAGCTGCTAAATTAAGTTCTCGTTTAGATGAAGGAAGTATGACTGCTTTACCAATAGTTGAGACTCAATCTGGAGATGTTTCAGCCTCACAAAAAATCTTACTCATAAGTGCTTTTTTAATTTCTCAAAAAGTTTATTTTTTTTACTTCATCAAGGTAAAATTTTATAATAAATAAGCACATGAAATTAAAAGATTTATGTATTGTAATTAGAATATGAAATCAATGTATCTCAATTTTCGTTTCAACTCAAAATTATACATAACAGATATCTATGCAAACATCAATATGAAAATTTTCATTCAGATCTAACTTCTTTTTTAGATAATTCATGATAATAAAAAAAAATATGTACACATTGTAGCAAACGTTGCCAATACAAAAGTTTAATTAACTTATGAAGCAGCTATTTTCGAAGAACAAGATCAAAAAGATCAGATCTAACCTTAATGTGAAGAGAGATGTATTGTTGTGATGCTTCTCTGTTTCACCAATTTCACTTCTTGTGCGGCTCTTGTGCGGCTAGGGTTAGGAGGAGATATAAACAGTGGAGAGGATTGTGATAAATAAATGTGGTAGATGAGAAAGTTACGCCTGGTAGATGAGGATATTAGATGAGGGTAGTAATGAGAGGACAGCTGCTATTTTTATTTTTTATTTATTTCCTTAGTCGTGGGACCCACTTCCGTAAGTTATACCACCAAATTTGATGTTATAACTTCTGCCGCTTATGTCGCGTTATTCCAGATGTGTTTGGCTACATAAAGTGGCATAAAATAATTTTATGCTTTGTTATTCCCTAACCAAACACCCCCATAAAGTATAGATGAAAGATGAGAGTTAGGCTCCGCTCCAGAAGGAGAGAGTCAGAGAGAAGGAAAGGGAGGAGAGTTTGGATAGCCTGCTCCAGAGGGAGAGAATGGACGGAAATTAAGGAGAGTAGAGAGACAGATAGAGGGAGAGATCGGTTACTCCCAAAATCGGAGAGTAGCGAGTTTCCTTTCCTTCGCTCCGAGTCTCCCCTTCTGGAGCGGAGCCTTAAGAACACAGGAGAGGAGAGAGGGGAAACACGTCAGGTATTAAATGGGAGACTGAGGGAAGCATGTGAGAGAGAGGAGACAAGAGGGAGGAAAGCATAAGTATAGGGGAGGAGACGCAGAGCGCCAAAAATGAAAAGGATAGTCCCACCATCATTTTTATTTTTGGTTGTGATACAGTCAGAACAGAATACGGGCCCAGTGGCTGTTTAAGGCCTTGCCTAGGGCCCAAATACAGTGGAGGACCAAGAAAGGTCGCATAAAGAAATCCCTCTCGGAGTCCCTAAAGGAAAGATGATCGAAAACCGTCATGACTATGGTGGACCCAGTGCCGTTGCGCTTTAGGTGGGTCCAAGGTAAGAAGCCGTTAGAAAGGACATTTCCCCGTGGGCCCCCGAGAGAGAACGATCCCCCAGAGCAAGTGATTGTAATAACGGCCACGAGATGATTTGTGACCTCCCAAGTGGAGCCTGCAGGTGAAACCTCGACGTAACCCCGCGCAGGCGCACTTGGGGTTGAAGCCTAGGAGAGGCAGATCGAGGTTAGGAGAAGTTTCGGCGACCTTCAGGTCGCAATTAAAAGGGGAGATGACGTCACAGATAGGCCACAGAAGATCTGGAGCGGTGCTATGTGATTAGTATAAATAGAAACCCCCCTCCATGAGGAAAGGGGGTTGAGACTTTCTGAAAACCAGGAAAAACAATGTACTAAACTTGATTAGAGTGAAATAAAATTAGAAGTTCCTACTCTTCTTTATCTAAACTCTTTGTTGAAATCTATGAGCTAGATTATAGGTTATCAGGTTGGAATGGTACAAATGGTAAATGTTGGAATTGCACCAATCAGACCCACATATAAAATGACGTCATCCCAAAAAAATAACAATCTTGTTAATAAGTTGTTTTTCATATTTTGCTCGTAAACTTTAGGTTAAAATAACAGATTATTTGTGTGAACTATTTTCTTAACAAAAAATTAAGGCCGTTCTCTCAAAAATAATAAACAGGTCTAATTGACTTTGAGTAAAAACAGAACTCAAAATCGGATTGAAATTTGAAAAATCCTGATCCATGGAAGATCATTCTTACAATATAAATTCAATTCATTCTTTTAGATCAGGCGATCAGAATGTTAAAGCAGATTGTTTTCTAAAACGTGATTACCAGCAGATAAAGTACATTTTAAAAAAATCTATTTCTACTAAAAGAATTCTTGTAAGTAAACGATGACAGATCGATAGGATTGATTTTTGTTAAATTCAACGGCCCCAATCAGAAATGCAACGTCTTGATTTTGTGTGCACTGAAAAAAATAATAAAGCACATACGGACGCATCTGAATTACGGACCCAAATTTAGGCGAACTACCATCCAATACTCCCGTCAGCAATCTTATATTTCAAATTAACCGCCATATTTTAAAATCAGAATTTTGACTCTTAAAACTTAAGCTGCTCAGAGCTTCCAATAAAATGTGTGATTCTATTGTTTCGGAACTTAAGCATGTGGTCTAGTAGCTCAGGTGGTAAGAGTATTTGGCTCTCTTCTAAGAGGTCCAGGATTCAAGCCCGCATGCTTGCGATAGGCTTGGCGAGCCAGCGTAAAAAACTCAGCCATATATACAAGAAATGACCAGAGTCGGGGTGTCATTTCTAGCCTACCTCAACTTGTTTGGGATAAAAGGCTTAGACTTTAGACTTTAGACTTTTATTGTTTCGGAACTCGTTAGTGTGAAAAAACATGCATCAGATTCAGGACCCGAGCTCTTGTTCCGCAAGAAATTGTTCCAAAGACGGTTGTGTTCATGCTGGACCCCACCTGCAGTGAAAGGAGACAGAAACGCCAATATCTTACCTGCAGACAGCAATATCATTAATTATATTTTTGAGCCCACTTTCACCAGAAAAAAACAAGAAAATTAACGGCTTAACAAATTTTTGAGATGAAACCCATTAATTATATTTTTGTATGTATCTCAACTCTCAACCCAAGAAGGCTGCTTCAAATTTGAATACACCAATTGTGGATATGGACAAAAAATATACGTATGTCATAGCCGACTTATTATATTATTATTTAATTCGTGTTTCAAAGACTTTGTCAAATGACGTCAATCCCAGTCTTTTAAGTTTTAACTCTCTATAAATACACCACTCCCGCCTAAGCTTGGAACTCCCTCTCTCCTCTCCACCAAAAATTCAAACTTACCCGGCACCAAACTTTCCCAAAATGGCCAGATTTTGTACTGTGCTTTGCATTGCTTTTCTTTTCTTCTCTCTCTTCGTATCAGGTGTTTTCTCAGCAAGCTTCACCTTCACAAATAACTGTGGTTATACTGTATGGCCAGGACTTCTATCTGGTGCCGGCACGTCCCCACTTGAAACCACCGGCTTCGCTTTAAACCAAGGAGAATCCCGTACCATCACGGCTCCACAATCCTGGTCAGGAAGGTTCTGGGGCCGCACACTCTGCACAACTGACTCCACCACCGGCAAGTTCACGTGTGGCACTGGCGACTGCGGTTCCGGCACCATGGAGTGCTCAGGCAGTGGGGCCATGCCGCCAGCCACACTTGCAGAGTTCACATTGGATGGGTCTGGTGGCATGGATTTTTACGATGTTAGTCTTGTTGATGGTTACAATCTGCCGCTTTTGGTCGTGCCACAGGGTGGCTCCGGCACGTGCAGTGCAACGGGTTGCCTAGTTGATTTGAATTCTGCTTGCCCTTCTAGCTTGAAAGTGACTTTAGGTAATACAAATAGCATTAATTAATCATGTTTCAACAAACATTTTATTTTACTAATGATGTAAAATTTTTTGGATGTCATAGAATTGCTTTAATTTTATAAGTTATAACACCATGATGTTAATACTTTATAATCAATCATCAACAATGATAATTTGATGAGAAATTGATATCATATTTCAATTAAACAAATATTAAAGGGCATATCTGTCAATTTCTCATTTGTGAACAATTAATAATTTAGAAACTTTATTGTGTTAAGCAACAGATAGTAGTACTGAAGGATCAGAAAGTGTAGCATGCAAGAGCGCTTGTGAAGCATTTGATACGCCAGAGTACTGCTGTAGCGGCGAGTACGGCAGCCCAAATACATGCAAACCTTCTTCGTATTCTCAATTCTTCAAAAACGCATGTCCCCGTGCTTATAGCTACGCATACGACGATGCCACATCGACATTCACCTGTACCGATGCAAGCTATACCATCACCTTCTGCCCCAGTACCACAAGGTATGCTTCATTAGTTCATCTATGAGATGAATATGCAAATTCAAATTTCATGGTTTTATTGGGTAATTATGTAAATTTGTTTCTTCTCGTTCTGTTTACTACAGTGAGAAATCGTCTGGTGGAGGATATTCGGACGCGGCTACTCTGCCTCTAGTAAATAACACGATGGTGTTTTCAGGTGCGGACCAGGCCAGCAGTGCTTCTCATGCACTGCCACGTGTCTCTCAACATGGTTCCTTGCTTATAATTCTCGCCTTCTCTGTCTTGTCTCTTCTCCGGCTCTTATGATCAGAAGGTGCAAGTCATGCGCGCGCATCTCATGCGAGATAGAAATCATGATGCATCAGAAGTGATTATATGGGATGAGTTCTCTTTTCAACATGGGAAGGAAAGAGCTCTAAATCAGGAAGGGAGAGGAGATTATTTGCCTACAAGATTTCTTTTTGTTTATTTTAATTTCTTTCTGCTACTTTTATTTTACATTAATTAGATTAGCTTAGATTAGTTCTTAATCATATATAGAGCCATAGAGGCCCATTTATTATGGGAAATTATGTTAATTCTCTTTGTTTGAAAAAATTACTGCGTAATGAACTTAATTATGCAATTTTTTTGTCAAACAAAGGCAAAGTGTAATTTCCAGTTATAAATGGGCTTGTGTAAATATTAAGAAAAGATAAGGTGTGGGATGAATTTGGATAGCGGTTTTGATTAGTTTTTACGTTGTTTTAGCTGGTTAGGGGGATTCTTGTGGTAGGAAGTTAGGCGGCAGTTCATTTCTCTGTGTTACTTACACATCACTTTATAGATACACAAAACATTTTTATATATGACCAATTTTGAAATTTTGACGAGTCTTTTTAATTAAGTTAGCGTGTACGTGGATTGAAACATATATAACTCAAGTTATTGTCGACACAAAATTTTGAAATATGGATAAAGCCATAATTGATAATGACTTTTTTCTAATTCACACGTAGATAAATATGACAATTCATGTGGAGTTCATTTAATATTTTTGTGCTCGATTACAAAGTCTAAAGGAACCGTGACAGGTCGTATTAATATCACTGTTGCATGAAATGCAATGCCTTAGCTAGAGGCTATATTTTTTTAGATGTTGCACTGTTGTGGGAAAGAGGTCACTATAATTCCTACACAGCAAACTTCCCCTAATTCCATATCTTGAACTCGATAGTAACAATTTAAAAAATAAATCTTCTATCCAATAATGGATTGTTGTTCAAGAAAGTCTCATGATAGGCCTGATTCTTGTTTGTATGACCAGTAGATCCATTAAAAACGTTCAACTATTGTTGACTTGTTTGTCGTGTATGTACGGCCTTGCATTAAGTTATTTTGTATGTTCCTCTATAATAAAAAAATAACAATATTTTTTGTTTCTCAGTAAAAGATGACGAAGCAATCTTCTTAAAAAAATAATAATAATTAATACTGGTCCAATGTATAACAAAGTTACTCTAAATATCTACACTTTTTTTTATATATAGACGTCTCAAGCCATTTTTTAGAAACCTATCCTGGTGTTGAGTTTTTAATTTAAAATATTAACTACTCATCATTTAAAAATTATGTGTATCAATCTCAATTGAATTATATATAATATATTTGTTTTATCATCCTCAAAAATTTCAACTGTTGAAAATTGCAAATTATTTGACGAAGAATTTAAATGCTTTCCATCTTTGTTCAGGTTATGTATACCTATTCAAATGGTGGAGACTCGATCTAATTTTTTTTAAATATTGACATAATATAAGTATATTATAAAACTATATGTCCTAATTATTTTTATTTTGCATGACGATACTACATAATCCTCCTTTCTGCAAGAAACTCTATACGAATAAACTTAACCTCAATTTAAGCACTAAACGTAGTGCGTAACCGAACTACTAATTACTAAATGCATGCATTCTCAATTTAAAGAGAGAATATGTTGCGGGGGGGGGGGGGGGGGGGGGGACATATTTTGAATTTGTGTGATTAACTGATTATCCAATGATGCTTCATATAGAGGTGTTTGTATTTTATTTCTCTGGACTGGACGACTCATTGACTAACTGAATTTATTATAAAGTTAAAATTATAGAAGGCAATGAGTTGCATCTCAAGCCATACTTTCCCCTAGACTATAAGGTCATGGTAGCTTCAACCACAATTTTGTTTGGTACAATACGACTGAGTATATAGTCTTACCTGCACATCTCTAACCTTTAGACCGTAATTAAGATTCAGAGAACAAGTTCGGCCTCTCTCCAGTGAAAAACTGAAAGCAAGTTCAAAACAGAAAGGATCTCAACTTTATAAGACCAAGAATAAAGCGTAGCGTCATGTTTTAAAATTTTTTTGTTCATTAGAGGAGAAAGTGACTTGTCAACAGCTAACAAGGTGTGACATCATTTAATCATGTCGATTTCTTGTTTCCTTTTCTTATTCAGACCTGCCAATAGCACTTTTGGTTTTAAAAATGATTAACGATTATTGAAGGGCGTTTCTAATTTTAAGCATCAAAGCACATGGTTTCTTCTTATACTAGAAATACAGTGAAAAATGCCACTGTAGAAAGCTTTGGATTACACAGCAAGCACTTTATTAATTTCGAGTTTCGACTGATAAATCTTTATACCACTTGGGAAGGTGCTTACTATTTTTTATCTTTTTTTCTTTTTAAAAGATAAAACCTAAATTGTTCAGCCAGAAAAAAACCATAGATGCCTGCCCACAAATCCACAATAGTGTTTAAACACTAAAATCCAAGAAGATTCACAAAAAAAAGAGAAGGAAAACATGTAAGACTTTAAAAGCACGAATAAATAACAATACCTATTTCGGAGCCGCTTGTAAGAATCTATGCATAAGAATTCTAGACAGAAAATTAGAATAAGCAATCAGAATTTCATGATCCTAATAATTTGATAATGAAAAATACTCCCAAATGCCAACAATACATGCGTAAAACATTATCCTTATCAATCATGTGACGTGCATTTGTCTAAGCAATGAGCATATACAAGAATATATTAATGGTCCAAACTGAAAGGAATGAATTGATTTGGACAACCTCAATCAATTCATATTCCTTTCCGCTTTTATTACCAAAGCTCGAAAAACAAGCGAGACGAAACCAAAAAAAAATGTGGAACAAATAAAATTGTACCAATCATTAGTTATGAAAAAGGTGTATATTTGTCACAATCTTATCGGGAATAAACACTTTCCGGCCTCTTTGTACATATACCAAGTCTCAATCAGGAAAGAATCAGCCACAAGCATAGAATCTCAAACTTTGTGGGCTCAAATAATTGAAACATTTCAGTGGATGGAATTTTGGATAGATCAAAATTGTGCTGGCACTGAAAAAAAGACGGTGTAAGGCCCCATCTTGGCTATGGATTTTGTGCTTGTACATATTGCTCAGAGTTTTAGATATAAGCATCACCTGTGTCTGTCAAAAAAGGTAAAAAAGGCAAATTTTTACCATAAATAAGAGTCGGGATTCACTGACAGTGGATTAACTTCGCAATATAAACAATGATATCTCAAATTAATTAAAAAATATATATGCTTAAAAGTTAAAAACAAGTTTATAGATGTATTGTTCGTCATATATCAATTGAGTATCAAATTTCGTAGCATTTAAATGTCAATTGATATTCCAAGTTCTTTGATGAAATTACTTCAAATTTCATCATTTTTTATTATAGTGACACAAGTTTAGATCATGTTTCCAAATTTCAAAAGTTATCAATTATTTTATATGATTGTCAAGTTGCCAAGTTAGCATATTGTTAAGGGATCCCACCCAACAAACAATTACCTGCAAGTTATTGAAAGACAATTTCATAATATGAATTGTAGGAGTTCTGTACAATATGTGAAAATTATGATGCAATAAATGCAGCATTTTTATGACAATTTTTTAAATTAGAGTATTCATTTCTTCCCAAATGACCAAGAAGTGTGAATTAAGTTATTGCAGACAACATTTGAGCATTGCAATCTTAGTAGGTACAGATATAACCGGACTTACAATTGCATACCCAGATCGGACTCCCTTTGTGTCTGGGTATGTAGTATGTCTATACATTTTAATATTTTAGGCCCAGTATTGCACAGTTCTGGTACCACGTGTATGCGGATGTATAAGCATAATCCAAAACCTACCACTCAAGTATCTAGAAAATGATGTATGCAGTGGAGTATAAAGGCATCAGAGCTATCAAGTATGCTCACTTTATTCATCAATTCTTTTCGCAAGAGATCGAAGGAAACACACGAGGGGTCTCTTGGCTCGATCCAAAGCAGCAGCAGAATCATCACCTTGACCTTCTTGGACTGATTGAACTTTCTTTACCAGTCTCCTCAATTCCTAGAATGAAGATATCTTTTAAGTTCACTCCATTCAGATAACCACAAAGCAGACTATATTACAAAATGGTCCTAAATTATTATTCCATTTCGTTTTTGGTGCATGATGTCTTAAGTTTTAATTTTAATTACTGGATGTTACGATATTATGATTTTGGTCAGTAACATGATTTTTCACTTAAAACGTAGATGAAAAGAACCATACCCAGTGCTTAAAGAAATGATTCGTTTAGGTGGACGTTCTTTTTGACAAAGAAAATCGGTCAGTCCACAATAGCACTTCTTTTCCACTTTTTCGTTATACTATCTTACAACTAAGCTACAATAACTACAACGAAATGGCACAACTGGGGACAAAAATCACTATGGAACAAAATGGGAACTGTGAACTTAAGGGATGAAAACAGGATTTAAAACTATTTTGAGGACCCAAAACAGAACAGAACTTTTGAGGGGCCAAAACAGGAAATGAGAAACACAATCGGCATATTTTGTAAATAGATCACAAAACTATTTTGCAAATTTGAAGCCTATAACCTTATGCTTTCTAATAGACTTTAGAATGTGATGCTCATGTTTGAGACAACAAAAGCGGATACTATCAACAAAGAAAAGAAAAAACTTTATATTGAATTCCCAAATTCCTATATAATATTCCTTTAACTTGTTAATAATAATATTCATAAAATTCTTTCATAGCACTGTGGTTATCACTGTGAAACTTCATTAAAGTTTGCAACCCCTTTCATTCTGGTGATACAAACAGTCAACTTAATTATTGATATGAACCAGCATCTTTTCTTTTATATATATTGGCCAAGTTAGCATAACTGAATCAGTAATAAGCCCATGTTATCAGGAAAAACCAATGACTGACCCAAACCATAATTTTTAACTCTTTTAGTCAGTTATAGGAGCATAAAATGACTAAAATAAAACAGTATCAGATTAAGAGAAATACTTGACGGTCAAACTCAATGTTATGGATTGCATAAACCTCCTTCGTGATAGATGGGTCTTTACAAATTAAACCTTCAAGCCATCTTGTTGCTACTTCTACATGTTCTTCCACAACCTGTATACAAGACATAGATCCATGTTAAGTGATTGTTATGGAACCAACTAATGTAGTCATAAGCTAACCAATACACATATGAGCAATAACAAATTAGAAGCACACTAACTCACTACCTCATCACTTGCTTCTTCAACTTCTTCCACTTCTTCTCCTTCGGTTGACCAAGAATTTGCACCCGTTAAAGAAAGTAACCTACTTGTATCACCATCCTTGTAAGCCTTAATTAGTGCATCCATCAGATCTGGTTCTGCATTTCGCAAAAGACTTCCTGACACAAATCAATTACACTTATTAAGTCTTGCATAGTCAATCTCCTTTAACCATACATATATTTCAAAAACCACAAGTCTAATTTTGGTGCTGTATAGGTCAGGCTCAGACTTGCATATCAATTACACACTGGAAAAGAGATTCACAATTTATCTTAAGAGTTAAGACTCAAACAAACACAACAGTACACGAGAGAGAGAGAGAGTATCTGAGTATGAATAGGAGAATATCATGTGATTTTCCTATCAACAGAATTACAGATGAAACTTTGGCTATTTTGTTCCATTACTAAATTAATACTACTTGGACTCTAACTAGGTCATTATGGTGCTTTACCGAGATTTTGACAGAAAATTCTTCACTCGACATCAAAAATTCATTTTCCACCAAAAGGCAGTATGTACTAACAAATGCGGTATGAAACTACATGGTAATATCACAAGTAGAATTAAAAACCAATGGGAAAAAAAATTGGAGACCAACCAATATAATTGAACTGCCTCCTTTTTCCCTCTCGGACATCAGGCCCCAACCTCTGGAAAAAAACAGAATAATGCCCATTACATCATAGAAGCGAAAGGTTCTTCAAATAATATATAAAGCATAGTTGCCATATAACCTTGACTAACATGAGAGCCTCATAGACTTCAACCTCCAGAGAAGCAACTCTAAAATGAAGTCATGCCATCAGTACAAAATTAAGCATATTGGTCACTAAATAGTAAAAATGAAAATGCACTAGCCCAAGCACAACAAAGGTAGTGAACCAATCAGACTTCATTCATCTTGATTTAATTCTACTTTACAAAAGTACATTTTTAATATTACAAGTGCTACTTATTACAGCAATAACAGTAACCTTTCCGAGTTGTTCGCCTGGTACTTTCATTAGTTAAACCTAAGACAAAGGTATCAAAATAATTTTACACGATATCATTACAAGTAATATTGAAACACATTTATGTACTGACTTGATAGCTCGTTTGATCTGAGGGATTGAGAATTTAGAGAGCTCAATTCCCCACTGAACAGCTCTTTTTGCTTCCCTCTTGAGCTCGTTCCTGCTCTTCCGATCCGCTAACCGAGAGGCGCCGTACCGTTCCTCCTCCCAGTCGCTTCCATCTCCGTCGGACGGGACGGAGACTGGTCGGAGGGCCCGCGCTTGGGATAGATTGCGAGAGGAGGCGAGAGAGAAAGGAAAGGGGAAATGGCGAGGTTTGAAGGCGGAGAAGGAATGTTGAGAGCAGCAGCGCCGAAGTGGCGCGGCTAGCGATGCATGCGCCATGGATTTTGGGAAGAGAGTAGGTCAGATGGAAGAAGGAAGCAGGGTTTCCGATGGATAACTAATTAACTATTAATATGCCATTTGATTTGGATTAGGAGATTATAAACCCGTTAATGTAATCCAACCCTTTAATCCGACGTCTGAAGTGAATCGGACCAGTTTTTGGTCGCCGGATCTCTCTTTTCGACCGTTGGATCGGCATCAGTCAAATTGTTTATTTATAATGAAAGCAAATAGTAGAAAGAATAAAAAATCTTCTGTAGTCACTACACGTAGGGGTGAAAACGGGGCGGATAATCCCCGCTCCGAACCGTATCCATATCAGTAAAATAGCGGATTCGGATAATACTAAACGTATCTGAACGGATACGGATGCAGATTCGAATTTTTTTAAACGGATATGGATACGGATATGTGAAGCAATATTAGTGCGGATATGGATGCGGATACGGATATTTATCCGTATCCGTATTTCTATACAAAACGAATATCCGTTTTGTATATGGTAATGAACACTTTTTAAAATAACATCATAATTGACATATAGGTATAACTATTTCAATTATATATATAACATCATAATTGACGATTATTTTTTTTACTATAAGATGATACCAATTTTTCTATAAACTTGATTAAAGTTTGCTTTTTGTGATGTCTCAATATGTGCAAATAAGATGTTTTTTGTGGTTGTCTTTCTATATTTTTTTGATTTAATTCTATAGTAGTCATAAAAAAAATAAACATTACACTCTTCAGTTTGAATATTGTCTTTTGTTTAATAAAATAAATTGAGCAAAATATTATCCGTATCCGACAAAATATATCCGTATTCGTATCCATATCCGACAATATCCGAACCGTATTCGTATCCGTTTAACATCCGCGCCGTATCCGTATCCGAACATATCCGTATATGTATCCGAATCCGAAAAAAAATATGGATACGGATTTGGTATGACCACTATCCGCTCCGTATCTGCCCCGTTTTCATCCCTAACTACACGCTAGTGGACCAATTTTTGTCCGTCATACATAGATGACAGTGATCAGGGGCGTTCTATTTTTAGAGATTCACTCCCCTATGACAGAAATACCCCTACACTCCCTCTTTTTATTATTTTGTGACCTTCCGGATAGAGTTTCGAGTTCCTCAATCGATGAGAAGGGACATCCGAAAGGTTACTGATGAGAGGATTTTATACTTATATTTTGGTAGACTTTTGTCTCCAAACTAAACCAATTTGACTTGAGTTAGGTTAATTAGGGTTATTTTAATTAGAATTTGTGTCAAGAATGAGTTACTACCATAATTCCTACTTTAATGCAGATTTTGGACAAAAACATGACTTGGATGAATCAATAATGATGTAGAGCTTGTTGTAAGCTTTCCAACGGTTCTTGAATCACCTCAATCGGAGTTCGGATGAAGGAGATATGGGCAAAATACTGACAGGACGCAGTGCTGAAATTTCTGGAACGGACCGTTCCAAATTAGAACGGTCCGCCCCAGCCGAAACTGCCAGAAACAGCAGGATTGCCCGTTCTAGATGATTGGGACGACCCGTCCCATATTAGAACGGTCCGCCCCAACAGAAACCGCCAGAGTTTCCAGAAATAGTCCAGAGTTGCCAAATTTAGAGTTCTATTATGTCATGGCGGTTCTAATCTATCTCTGGCACTTCTAGAACGTGCCTTCTGCTATTTCCATCATCTCTACACATTTCTAATGCCTATTTAAACATAGTTTGAGGGGATTTTTGGGATATACAAGAGAGAAGTTCAATTCCAGATCCAAGTTAGGGTTAGATATAGTTCTATTTGAGAGAAAAGTCTCAGGTCAAGATCGTAGCAGCGCCGAATCGACTGGTTTGTGGCAGAAACAAGGCGTTTCGATAGAAGACTTCGACCTACAAGAGAAAGCCAGGACATATTGGGTTTTATTCTTCCTTTATTTTCTATTTCTCTTTGTTTTGCATGATGTCTTTTAGTTGTTGAGTTGATTGTTCTAGGGCTATGGTTGTAAACCTTTCTACTTAGTTGCCTGTTTTGTTTGAATACTTGTTTATTTGCTAAGTTAAGTTGCGTTTATGATTTCTGCAATTTTATTCTATCTTTTTGTTGCAATTTGTTACTGTTTGAATCTGATTATTGCGTTAAACAAAGGCCTAGTTTAATTGTCAAAGTAAAGTCAATCTGCAATAACAAGCAAACACTTAGATCAATTAGGTAGGCGATATCCGAAAGGATTTAACCAAACTTCAAGTAATTAGAAGTTTTACTCAACAAACCGAGAGGTTGAGAGTTTACCAAGACCCAGAAATCAATTAGAAACACCTAAACCAAGAAACGAGAGTTGAAATTTAGGAGTTTTTAGGATTTATCAAACAGAACCCCACAACTTGACCTGAACGAGAGTTAGAGCGCAAGTCTGTAAGTTAGGTTTGGTCCAATTCACGTAAAAACACTCAGCAAATAACTAAGTAGGATGACAAAACAAGTATCAACCATTGGAACGGACCGTTCCAAGGTCAGAACGGACCGCTCGAGAGGGGGCGTCTGACCTAGAACGGCGAGTTCCAATCGTTGACAGGGCCAGGACGGTCCATTCCAACCATTAGAACGGTTCGTTCCAACTTTGACAGAGGTAGAATCGTTTGGAATCAGAAATCCTAGAATTATTTGACCTGCTGATTTTCTCTTGTTTAGTTCTTGCTTTAGTCTTAATATTAGATCTAGGATTTGTATTCACCTTCAACCTTTAATCCACAAAAGAAAGTTGAACTCGTTTAGCTAGTTTAGTAAAGTAAAAAACCGATATTCCAACACCGTCCCTGTGGATTCGACCCTCGAGCTGTTCTGCAAACGATTAGATCGGTAAACGAGGTTTATTTATTTTGAGACTTGGTTCTACACCCGATCAAAATTGGCGCCGTTGCCGGGGACGGTTTGCTAGAATATTGGTATTTTGTTTTAATAGATTAGTCTTGACACCCTTGTATCCTTGTATCTTATTTATTTTATCTTATCTTTAAAAAAAATTAAAAATATTCTCTATCACCATGTTTTGTTCTTTTCAGGAATTCGAACAAGGTGATGCAAAGAAGATCATCGCATCCGACAAAATAAACGAAGAGCTCACCAAAGAATTGAGCAATCCATCAAGAAGGTGCTTGAAAAAAACTGATGTGATGGAAGACAACAAATTGCAAATCAAGTATCACATCATCATCGAGCCAACAAAGATGACATCCAAAGAAGAACACGTCAAGCATGTTTCAAGGCAGCCGCTCAATCACTTTTGGGAGAATTATAATGCGCTGAGAGGGAGAAAAGTGAAGATAAGATTAGCAAATACAAGGTGGTCAAACGATTCTACCTCTGTCAAATTTTTGGTTCGTCGACTAACCAATGAAAACTCGAAATCTAGCCATTGGAGTGGATTAGGTTAGGTCTCAGCTGAATGTCAAACGGTTCGTTTGAGTGTTGGAACAGATCGTTTGGGGTTAGGTTGAGGTGAATGGTTTGGTTTGGGTATGGAACGAGATGGTTTCTCCGCTGTGTTAAGACTTGTTGGGTTGAGACAATTCATATGCTCCTTCACGGTGTATTCCCCCAAGCTTGAGCTTTTGCATATGGTACGGCTTTTCATCAACCGGCATTTTTCTTCCATGAGTTGTGATGTTGCGCTGAAGTTCATTTGACCTTTTTGACCCTTGCAGGACTCGAACATTGTGCTTCCAAAAGCTTGTATTCTCATCTAAAATCTGAAACCAATCAACAAAGATTAATGAGTTATAACTAACTAAATCTAAATTAAACTAAACTAATGAAAGAAGCTGAAATTTTTGGACTTGGGTTGCCTCCCAAGAAGCGCTTGTTTTAGGTCACAAGCTTGACCACCTTGTATTTGCTCATCTTATCTTCACTTTTCTCCCTCTCAGCGCATCATAATGAAACGAAAACTATATCTTCCAAAAATTTTTGCTCAACTTAGTCATTACCAAAACTTCACCTAAACCCTAACCCAAGGGTAACATCACACCAACCCCTATGTGATTTGTACCCTCAAACCAAACCACCCAACTCCACTACTTGCAAGACACACCTTCTCCAATGAGACGAACCTAAAGGCACCTTGAAGGGCATTGACATATCAAAGCAAGCAAGGCTTATGTTGCTCGACTCAACCCTTCACAACCTCGACATTGATTTGATGAGTTTTTCTTTTCCTTTCTCTCTTTTAAGTTTTGTTTTCATTGCATTGAGGACAATGTAAAGTTTTAAGTTTGGGGGAGAGAATAGAAATTTATATCTATGATTTGCATCATGGCATTTAGGCTTATTAATTTGCATTCATATAGAATTTGCATTATAACTTCATATAGTTTGCATTTATATAAGTTATGAAGATGCTTAACAAGTTCTAATATCGTGAATTGAATGAAATATTTGGGGAGTTTCAGAAATTTTTTTTATTTGAATTGTGGGTCATCTAATTGATCGACTAGCCCCTGTGACCTTAGGAAAGGAGTAGGTATTGTATCATAATCTATCTTGATTGAGACTTAAATTTGATGATTAGATAAGTAGTATAAATGACTTGACCAATTAAAAATCGGTAAACCAAGACAACCACCAATTGAATTAGTTTCCAAACTTTGTCAAGATCGATTCTACCGACCCAAATGCATGTCAACTAAGGAAATAAACACTAAGTCTAGAGTCAACCAACCGCTGTTTTTAAAATAAATAAAATTCGAAGATGTAAATACACATCCTTTGTAAATAAGGAGAAACACATGCAAAAATCCAAAAGGGGAACTAAAAAACGGTGCTTTGCCATGGACATTGCGGGAAGCTATAGGTTATTGTGGATAGAAAAACCTCCATAAATCATGGGTAAGAAACAGAAAAGCTCATGATAAAAAAAAGAAAAAAAAATGAGGAAATCCTCATAAAAAGAAAAAAATCCACACTAATCTGGCTGACCTCTCCGCCGCGGGAAAAACATCCTAAGCCCCGGGACAAACCTTAAAAGTGTCAACCCAAAAACTTTAGAATATAATGGGTGAGGAGTTGTACCCTTTTTTTCACCTCACTTTAGTTCGACTTCCAATGCGTTTTCGAAAATTAATAAAGCTGTTAAAGTATTCAAAGACTTCGTTGTGAAATAAATTGGAATGACATGTTATTTTTGTTGGTAGGATGTGATCCCGAATCTCTTTGCCAAGTCAATTGTCAAACTTTGAAAATCAACAAATTTAGGAATCGAACAAGATAAATTAGGGGCAATAGTTACAAGCATCCTAAGTATTTCACCCGTGGGGTAAGCGTGGGTCATTTGAGACAACTCAATTCAGTTAGAAAAAGTTTTTAAATTGTCTAAATGATTCAATCAAATCACTATATTGTTGCATGTTAAAATTCTTCAAAACTTGTAAGCCTCAAGACATTGTTTTAGTTTAGAGCCAAACCATTCTTCTAAGATAAATATTTGCTTGGGGACAAGCAATGTTTAAGCTTGGGGGAATTTGATGAGAGGATTTTATACTTATATTTTGGTAGAATTTTGTCTCCAAACTAAACCAATTTGACTTGAGTTAGGTTAATTAGGATTATTTTAATTAGAATTTGTGTCAAGAATGAGTTACTACCATAATTCCTACTTTAATGCAGATTTTGGACAAAAACATGACTTGGATGAATCAATAATGATGTAGAGCTTGTTGTAAGCTTTCCAACGGTTCTTGAATCACCTCAATCGGAGTTCGGATGAAGGAGATATGGGCAAAATACTGACAGGACGCAGTGCTGAAATTTCTGGAACGGACCGTTCCAAATTAGAACGGTCCGCCCCAGCCGAAACTGCCAGAAACAGCAGGATTGCCCGTTCTAGATGATTGGGACGACCCGTCCCATATTAGAACGGTCCGCCCCAACAGAAACCGCCAGAGTTTCCAGAAATAGTCCAGAGTTGCCAAATTTAGAGTTCTATTATGTCATGGCGGTTCTAATCTATCTCTGGCACTTCTAGAACGTGCCTTCTGCTATTTTCATCATCTCTACACATTTCTAATGCCTATTTAAACATAGTTTGAGGGGATTTTTGGGATATACAAGAGAGAAGTTCAATTCCAGATCCAAGTTAGGGTTAGATATAGTTCTATTTGAGAGAAAAGTCTCAGGTCAAGATCGTAGCAGCGCCGAATCGACTGGTTTGTGGCAGAAACAAGGCGTTTCGATAGAAGACTTCGACCTACAAGAGAAAGCCAGGACATATTGGGTTTTATTCTTCCTTTATTTTCTATTTCTCTTTGTTTTGCATGATGTCTTTTAGTTGTTGAGTTGATTGTTCTAGGGCTATGGTTGTAAACCTTTCTACTTAGTTGCCTGTTCTGTTTGAATACTTGTTTATTTGCTAAGTTAAGTTGCGTTTATGATTTCTGCAATTTTATTCTATCTTTTTGTTGCAATTTGTTACTGTTTGAATCTGATTATTGCGTTAAACAAAGGCCTAGTTTAATTGTCAAAGTAAAGTCAATCTGCAATAACAAGCAAACACTTAGATCAGTTAGGTAGGCGATATCCGAAAGGATTTAACCAAACTTCAAGTAATTAGAAGTTTTACTCAACAAACCGAGAGGTTGAGAGTTTACCAAGACCCAGAAATCAATTAGAAACACCTAAACCAAGAAACGAGAGTTGAAATTTAGGAGTTTTTAGGATTTATCAAACAGAACCCCACAACTTGACCTGAACGAGAGTTAGAGCGCAAGTCTGTAAGTTAGGTTTGGTCCAATTAACGTAAAAACACTCAGCAAATAACTAAGTAGGATGACAAAACAAGTATCAACCATTGGAACGGACCGTTCCAAGGTCAGAACGGACCGCTCGAGAGGGGGCGTCTGACCTAGAACGGCGAGTTCCAATCGTTGACAGGGCCAGGACGGTCCGTTCCAACCATTAGAACGGTTCGTTCCAACTTTGACAGAGGTAGAATCGTTTGGAATCAGAAATCCTAGAATTATTTGACCTGCTGATTTTCTCTTGTTTAGTTCTTGCTTTAGTCTTAATATTAGATCTAGGATTTGTATTCACCTTCAACCTTTAATCCACAAAAGAAAGTTGAACTCGTTTAGCTAGTTTAGTAAAGTAAAAAACCGATATTCCAACACCGTCCCTGTGGATTCGACCCTCGAGCTGTTCTGCAAACGATTAGATCGGTAAACGAGGTTTATTTATTTTGAGACTTGGTTCTACACCCGATCAAAATTGGCGCCGTTGCCGGGGACGGTTTGCTAGAATATTGGTATTTTGTTTTAATAGATTAGTCTTGACACCCTTGTATCCTTGTATCTTATTTATTTTATCTTATCTTTAAAAAAAATTAAAAATATTCTCTATCACCATGTTTTGTTCTTTTCAGGAATTCGAACAAGGTGATGCAAAGAAGATCATCGCATCCGACAAAATAAACGAAGAGCTCACCAAAGAATTGAGCAATCCATCAAGAAGGTGCTTGAAAAAAACTGATGTGATGGAAGACAACAAATTGCAAATCAAGTATCACATCATCATCGAGCCAACAAAGATGACATCCAAAGAAGAACACGTCAAGCATGTTTCAAGGCAGCCGCTCAATCACTTTTGGGAGAATTATAATGCGCTGAGAGGGAGAAAAGTGAAGATAAGATGAGCAAATACAAGGTGGTCAAACGATTCTACCTCTGTCAAATTTTTGGTTCGTCGACTAACCAATGAAAACTCGAAATCTAGCCATTGGAGTGGATTAGGTTAGGTCTCAGCTGAATGTCAAACGGTTCGTTTGAGTGTTGGAACAGATCGTTTGGGGTTAGGTTGAGGTGAATGGTTTGGTTTGGGTATGGAACGAGATGGTTTCTCCGCTGTGTTAAGACTTGTTGGGTTGAGACAATTCATATGCTCCTTCACGGTGTATTCCCCCAAGCTTGAGCTTTTGCATATGGTACGGCTTTTCATCAACCGGCATTTTTCTTCCATGAGTTGTGATGTTGCGCTGAAGTTCATTTGACCTTTTTGACCCTTGCAGGACTCGAACATTGTGCTTCCAAAAGCTTGTATTCTCATCTAAAATCTGAAACCAATCAACAAAGATTAATGAGTTATAACTAACTAAATCTAAATTAAACTAAACTAATGAAAGAAGCTGAAATTTTTGGACTTGGGTTGCCTCCCAAGAAGCGCTTGTTTTAGGTCACAAGCTTGACCACCTTGTATTTGCTCATCTTATCTTCACTTTTCTCCCTATCAGCGCATCATAATGAAACGAAAACTATATCTTCCAAAAATTTTTGCTCAACTTAGTCATTACCAAAACTTCACCTAAACCCTAACCCAAGGGTAACATCACACCAACCCCTATGTGATTTGTACCCTCAAACCAAACCACCCAACTCCACTACTTGCAAGACACACCTTCTCCAATGAGACGAACCTAAAGGCACCTTGAAGGGCATTGACATATCAAAGCAAGCAAGGCTTATGTTGCTCGACTCAACCCTTCACAACCTCGACATTGATTTGATGAGTTTTTCTTTTCCTTTCTCTCTTTTAAGTTTTGTTTTCATTGCATTGAGGACAATGTAAAGTTTTAAGTTTGGGGGAGAGAATAGAAATTTGTATCTATGATTTGCATCATGGCATTTAGGCTTATTAATTTGCATTCATATAGAATTTGCATTATAACTTCATATAGTTTGCATTTATATAAGTTATGAAGATGCTTAACAAGTTCTAATATCGTGAATTGAATGAAATATTTGGGGAGTTTCAGAAATTTTTTTTATTTGAATTGTGGGTCATCTAATTGATCGACTAGCCCCTGTGACCTTAGGAAAGGAGTAGGTATTGTATCATAATCTATCTTGATTGAGACTTAAATTTGATGATTAGATAAGTAGTATAAATGACTTGACCAATTAGAAATCGGTAAACCAAGACAACCACCAATTGAATTAGTTTCCAAACTTTGTCAAGATCGATTCTACCGACCCAAATGCATGTCAACTAAGGAAATAAACACTAAGTCTAGAGTCAACCAACCGCTGTTTTTAAAATAAATAAAATTCGAAGATGTAAATACACATCCTTTGTAAATAAGGAGAAACACATGCAAAAATCCAAAAGGGGAACTAAAAAACGGTGCTTTGCCATGGACATTGCGGGAAGCTATAGGTTATTGTGGATAGAAAAACCTCCATAAATCATGGGTAAGAAACAGAAAAGCTCATGATAAAAAAAAGAAAAAAAAATGAGGAAAACCTCTTAAAAAGAAAAAAATCCACACTAATCTGGCTGACCTCTCCGCCGCGGGAAAAACGTCCTAAGCCCCGGGACAAACCTTAAAAGTGTCAACCCAAAAACTTTAGAATAGAATGGGTGAGGAGTTGTACCTTTTTTTTCACCTCACTTTAGTTCGACTTCCAATGCGTTTTCGAAAATTAATAAAGCTGTTAAAGTATTCAAAGACTTCGTTGTGAAATAAATTGGAATGACATGTTATTTGTGTTGGTAGGATGTGATCCCGAATCTCTTTGCCAAGTCAATTGTCAAACTTTGAAAATCAACAAATTTAGGAATCGAACAAGATAAATTAGGGGCAATAGTTACAAGCATCCTAAGTATTTCACCCGTGGGGTAAGCGTGGGTCATTTGAGACAACTCAATTCAGTTAGAAAAAGTTTTTAAATTGTCTAAATGATTCAATCAAATCACTATATTGTTGCATGTTAAAATTCTTCACAACTTGTAAGCCTCAAGACATTGTTTTAGTTTAGAGCCAAACCATTCTTCTAAGATAAATATTTGCTTGGGGACAAGCAATATTTAAGCTTGGGGGAATTTGATGAGAGGATTTTATACTTATATTTTGGTAGAATTTTGTCTCCAAACTAAACCAATTTGACTTGAGTTAGGTTAATTAGGATTATTTTAATTAGAATTTGTGTCAAGAATGAGTTACTACCATAATTCCTACTTTAATGCAGATTTTGGACAAAAACATGACTTGGATGAATCAATAATGATGTAGAGCTTGTTGTAAGCTTTCCAACGGTTCTTGAATCACCTCAATCGGAGTTCGGATGAAGGAGATATGGGCAAAATACTGACAGGACGCAGTGATGAAATTTCTGGAACGGACCGTTCCAAATTAGAACGGTCCGCCCCAGCCGAAACTGCCAGAAACAGCAGGATTGCCCGTTCTAGATGATTGGGACGACCCGTCCCATATTAGAACGGTCCGCCCCAACAGAAACCGCCAGAGTTTCCAGAAATAGTCCAGAGTTGCCAAATTTAGAGTTCTATTATGTCATGGCGGTTCTAATCTATCTCTGGCACTTCTAGAACGTGCCTTCTGCTATTTCCATCATCTCTACACATTTCTAATGCCTATTTAAACATAGTTTGAGGGGATTTTTGGGATATACAAGAGAGAAGTTCAATTCCAGATCCAAGTTAGGGTTAGATATAGTTCTATTTGAGAGAAAAGTCTCAGGTCAAGATCGTGGCAGCGCCGAATCGACTGGTTTGTGGCAGAAACAAGGCGTTTCGATAGAAGACTTCGACCTACAAGAGAAAGCCAGGACATATTGCGTTTTATTCTTCCTTTATTTTCTATTTCTCTTTGTTTTGCATGATGTCTTTTAGTTGTTGAGTTGATTGTTCTAGGGCTATGGTTGTAAACCTTTCTACTTAGTTGCCTGTTTTGTTTGAATACTTGTTTATTTGCTAAGTTAAGTTGCGTTTATGATTTCTGCAATTTTATTCTATCTTTTTGTTGCAATTTGTTACTGTTTGAATCTGATTATTGCGTTAAACAAAGGCCTAGTTTAATTGTCAAAGTAAAGTCAATCTGCAATAACAAGCAAACACTTAGATCAATTAGGTAGGCGATATCCGAAAGGATTTAACCAAACTTCAAGTAATTAGAAGTTTTACTCAACAAACCGAGAGGTTGAGAGTTTACCAAGACCCAGAAATCAATTAGAAACACCTAAACCAAGAAACGAGAGTTGAAATTTAGGAGTTTTTAGGATTTATCAAACAGAACCCCACAACTTAACCTGAACGAGAGTTAGAGCGCAAGTCTGTAAGTTAGGTTTGGTCCAATTCACGTAAAAACACTCAGCAAATAACTAAGTAGGATGACAAAACAAGTATCAACCATTGGAACGGACCGTTCCAAGGTCAGAACGGACCGCTCGAGAGGGGGCGTCTGACCTAGAACGGCGAGTTCCAATCGTTGACAGGGCCAGGACGGTCCGTTCCAACCATTAGAACGGTTCGTTCCAACTTTGACAGAGGTAGAATCGTTTGGAATCAGAAATCCTGGAATTATTTGACCTGCTGATTTTCTCTTGTTTAGTTCTTGCTTTAGTCTTAATATTAGATCTAGGATTTGTATTCACCTTCAACCTTTAATCCACAAAAGAAAGTTGAACTCGTTTAGCTAGTTTAGTAAAGTAAAAAACCGATATTCCAACACCGTCCCTGTGGATTCGACCCTCGAGCTGTTCTGCAAACGATTAGATCGGTAAACGAGGTTTATTTATTTTGAGACTTGGTTCTACACCCGATCAGTTACCGATCTAGGTCGTCGGGAGAATCAAGGCGGAATTAGGTGGTGTCAGGCGGAGCCAAGGAAAGAAGGGAATAAGATGTGAGAGGCGGAGCCAAGGTGGGAGGTGAAAGGGGAAGGTAGGTGGTGTCAGGCAGAGCCAAGGTGAGAGGGAGAGGAGCAGGACGAAGCAGCCGAAATAGGTGGTATAAGGCGGAGCCGCCGAGCCAAGGTCGTGCTCCAGCAAAACGAGAGGAGAAGAATGGGGTGCGAGGGTATTTTAGTTATTTGAAAGGATATGGGAGTCATGTTAGTAAGTGTGTAATTTTCGATTTTTATGCTAATTACAAGTTAATTAAGCCATCGAAACAACACACACAACGAATCGTGCACAAAAGCCAAGTTAACACAAAGAGATTAAGGTGGAAATTATACCTCCCGCGAAATCGTATTCGCGGTGCTCGATCCTACGGCATGGGAATCGATGGGGTGCTCTCCTTCGCCTCCTCCATGGCGCCCTCGAGTCCACCAAGGAATTTGGCCATGTCCCAATTCTTGTGCTAGCAAGAGAAAGGAGATAGCTAATCCTTTTCACCATTCTTCAAGTAATTCTAGCAATTAACCTTTTGGAATAGCTATTCTCAACACATGAGACCTATGGGAATGCAAGAGAGAGAGAGACCACCATGGGAGAATCAAAATTCTGCCCATGGATGGTGGTGGCGGCTAGGGAGAAGAAGGGAGGCAAAGTGAGAAGGTTAGGTTTTGCTTCTTCAAGTGGTCCTTATATAGACCACTCTCCACCAACCTTTGCTTGACCTTTTTACCCCTCTATGGCCGGCCATATACATGGGCCTTATGGGCCATGTGTTAGGTTTGTTTAATCTCTCTTAGTCCATATCAAATCAATTATTTAATTGGCCTTTCAAGTTGCATTCAATTTAGGCTCAAATAGACTATTAAATTAAAAGCCTATACTTTAATTTAATTCTCTTAATTAAATTAAAGTGTGATGAATAAAATTAATTATCAATATGTTGATAATCAATTTAGGATTAGCATGTACATTAATTTATTTCTATATGATCCATTTGACTTAATTAATTATAACGGTCCATAACGTTATTTAATTAATTAATCAACTTATCATATTTTGCAATACTCACTATTGCAAATAAATAAATAATGCACGTATGGTCAAAGTCCTATTTGTGTGACCCTTTGAGGATTTATGCTACGTTGGACATGGAGTTAAATCGCTATTTAATTCCAATAATCATAAGTGGTATCTAGCAACACGTTATGATTCCCAATTCGCATAAATAGTGTACTACTACAGTATTTAAATCCTGCATAAGAGAATAAATGTATTTCCCTATTTTGATTCTTATGTCACACGATATCATCGTATAATCCAAGATAGGAATGTGTCATTCTTGCAGATTATACGTTTCTTGATCTAGAGATAATTGTATAAAGTTGCATGCAAACAATCTATCTCCATCAAGGGGCCCAAACAGATATCGTCACTCACTAAGTGAATTAATGAGGGACATACGGTTTTCTTGATGATTAGCTTTTCCCCGCACAATTCAAGAGAACATAAATAAAGTCCGTATAGCAGCCCTTATCGGGAATCAGCGGTAGACGATATTTATTGAACCTATCCTCATGTGGAAAAGATAAACATCTCAAACTTAGAACCAAAATCATTACGAAATAAACAATGACACATAACACAATCCATATGTTTATTTCGATGGGTCAAGTCCTGTGCTATGTTCCATAACATACACATATGCAATTAAGTTGGTAACTCTTTACCTATGATTTGTAGAACTTAATCATCACTTAACTTGCATACTAATCTTATAAGATAATTAATGTTCCTTGTTAATTATCAAGATTATGGACCGTTTAGATTTATTATTGTCATTCTAAAGAATGATCCACAGAGATCTACAATTCAGATCCTCAACCTGAATGATCTGTCAATAATAAACCTAGGAACAGATGATAAAATATCATCCAAAACATAAACTAATAATTAAGTCATTAAATTATTGACTTCTAGGACATAACTCTAACAATCTCCCACTTGGCCTAGAGTCAATCAGTAGTGACTTCTAGCCAACGAAGAATTGAGAACGATGTCATATATCTACATATATACATGTCTCGGACCTCAAAAGAAATAATACGCTTTAAAGCTAGTTACTCATACGTCCACCACGTATGGATGCATAACTGCATCTCGTATACTGCTCAAGGTAGAGGTCGTGCTAGAGTGTTCGCTGTGTTCGCGAACCTATCCAAAAATTGTTTGACCCTATATATATATATATACTACTATATATATGTTCTTGATCATCATCATATGATATCAAGTGATATCGTTATAGATCATATTTGAATCTCCAATGTAACATTGGGTTCTTTAGGAGTAAGTAATGGTTCGAGATGCATAGAACCATAATAACTCGACTAAGAACTCGATCCCAAATAAACTTCTTTTATTGCTTCACAAGCTGCTATCTATTTCGTTTTGGTGACGGAAACGGTTGTAATATTCCATTTAGAACACTTTCTAAATTTACAACTCCACCTTAAAACAAAATATGTAGCTCAATCGTGATTATATCAATCTTTCGAAAAACTAGCATTAGTGTAATTAATTTACACAAGCTCTCTTTCATCTTAAGAGATGAAACATTATATCACTCTTTCTCATAAGGTACTCGAGGATATTCTTGACTATCGTCCAAATGTGTCTCTCTTGTATCCATTTGACAACTGTTTGTCATATCCTTTGGATACTACATGATATAGCATTTATATATATGGTATTTGGCCGGACTTAACCCTAAAATCATAGCCTAAACTCTTGAAATTGTGTGCTTTTCAGCTTGGATTTGTAGGATTTGGTACTGCTTTTGGTTTGTCTTTGAATTTTAGGGATTTGGAGCAAAAACAACGAAAATCGGCACATTTCGGCGCTACAAGTGATCTGGTGCGGCCTACATCAACCCTGTGCGGCAGACACCTCACATCCCTCTTCTCTGGATGCCACCTGTGCGACTAGCAACTCTCCTGTGCGGCCAACGCTTGTCTGGTGCGGCCAACAGCCTTCTGGTGCCTCCAAGACCTCTCTAGTGCGGCCAACAACTCTCTGGTGCGGCCAACACCCCTCCTGTGCGGCCAACAATCCTCCTGTGCGGCCAACAGCTCTCCAGTGCGGCCTACAATGCATCCAACGTGTCCTGGACATCTCCAGTGCGGAGTACAATTCAGCTGTGCGGCCAACACTTGGGCTGGATGACTCATTCCCAGCCCAGCACGCTGTTGTACTCCGAACTGGGCCTGCTGTAGCCCGCACAGCCCAAATTGTATCCCGCACCGACCTAACCGTACTCCGCACCAAACCCTAAACCTAACCCACACCCTATATAAAGCGCTTCCCATGCCAAATTAGGGATCCTTCTCTCCATCTTCCACTCCCCAGGCGGCTGCCTGGGGCGCCGCCTCATTTCCCACCATTTTCCTCCACTGTAGCCCGCATAGCTCCATCGTTGCCCGCACAGCACCATCGTATCCCGCACAACTCCACTTCGTATCCCGCACACCACCATTTCCTACCACCGATCCACTCTCTGCGACGCCGATTCACCCCGCACAACACCATTGCACCCCGCACCGTCGCCATTGCATCCCGCATCGTGCCTCTGGAGCTTGGATTTCATGCGACAGCAGTGATTCCGGCTCCGATTTCGACTCTAGAAGCTTGCAAGTAGGAGGAATAGGCTGGGTTACGGTTGTCTCTCTCCTTTCTCTCTTGTTTGCTCGATTATGGAGTTTGTATCTTGCATTTCATCATTTACTTTCAGTTTTGAGCATATGCTAGGCTAGATTGCATTGTCTTAGGGCTTAGGTTAGATCTTGATGTTTGGATTGATGTATGACACTTGATATTTGGTATTTGATGTGTATTGCTTGTTGGATATTATTTGTGAATGCTTGTTTGTGCTTGATTGATTAACTGAACCTCCTATTAGATGAATGGCCACATCTAATCTTGGTCAAAGGTGTAGGTTAGTTGATTGGTTGAACAAAGTGACTTGAGGTAGGATATAAGCCGAAAGGTAGTCCAATTGGTACCCGACGGGGGAAAGTTTCTGCTAAGGCGAAAGTCTAGTGGATACCTTTGAAAACAACAAGTGAACTTAGGTAGATTAAGCCAACATGCGAAAGTTGAGGGTTAATCGACCTAATGGGGGTGTTAGACTAGGTTCCGGTCCCGATACCATGACCAACAAGCGACAGCTGAGGTCTAGGGAGTCCAAGTCCGGCTAGATCTGCCTCACACAAGCCAAAAACCAAGTTATTGAGTCGAAACACCATTAACTAAGGGTTGTGCGGGCAACATTGGTGCCTGTGCGGAGTACACAGGCCTAATCTGCTGCGCACTAGTCGGTATCGGCACGAAAGTGACCGGTGCCGACGATCCGAAGCCGGACTGAAAGTAAAACTGAAACCCTAGGACACTTTCATTGCATATTTTATCACCAAAACACCAAAAATTGTTAGTTGGTTGTCTCTTAGTTGATTGCTTTTGTTAATTGTTAGTTTAAGCCAAAATCATTCATTTGATTGTCTAGATTTTGTGAATAAGTAAGGTTTAGTACTCAATCTACCGTCCCTGTGGATTCGACCCCTAACCACATCCAACGATTTACCGTACGCTTGCGGTACTTTTAGGACTAAATTAGGGTATTATTAGCTACACATCAAGCTTTTTGGCGCCGTTGCCGGGGACGGTGTTGATATTAAAACTTACTTGAGTAGCAAGAGACTAGACCTTGTATCATTTTTCTTATTTTTCTTCATAAAAAGAGCAAAAAAAAAAATTCACTTGCATCACCATGTTCCATTCTTTTCAGAGATTTGAGCACGAAACGGAGGATAATTGGAGTGATGAAGAAGATCCTTTGGCCCAACTCAATGAGAGAGTCGACCGCTTGATGAGACAAGCTCAAATTGAAGAAATGAAAAGAAGAGTGAGTCGATTGGAGAACCAATTCACAAACAAGCAAAACATGAGAAGGGAAGGATCCAAGGAAGGATGGAGTCCACATCAAGATTCATACACCCACTACTCGAGCCATTCAACACATAACATGGTGGTACCTAATTCGGGCCAAATACAGGCAGCGGTGTACTCCGCACAGGCAGGAGTGTGTCTCGCACAGTCAAGGGTGCAGTCAAGAGTGCAGCCAACACAAGGCCCATTGTACCCCACACAGTCAAGGATGTACTCCGCACAGGCAGGAGTGTGTCCCGCACAGTCAAGGGTGCAGGCAAGAGTGCAGCCATCACAAGGCTCAGTGTACCCCGCACAGTCAAGGATGTACCCTGCACAGACAAGGGTGTACCCCGCACAGTCAACAGTGAAGGCAAAGGCTCACTCCACACAATGTCTGGTGCACTCCGCACACCCAAGAGTGAATCCCGCACAGACTGATATGTATCCCCCACAGACAAGGGTGTACTCCACACAAGACCATGTGTACCCCGCACAGTCAGATGTGTACCCTGCACAACCACCAGTCTGGACTGCACAACCACCAATTTGGCCCAAACATCAACAAGTTCAGTGCACCCAGGATCCAGTGTATCCCGCACAGGAAGGAGTGTACCCCGCATTGTACACCAACAGGGAAGAATTCGACTATGGTTTGACTTATAACTCTTGTTTTTCTTTGGATAATGAAGGTTCAACGTCTCAACTAGACCCTAGATTTACTTTCTTTACTGAAACTTATGATTCTCAATCACCTTTGCAAATGCCAAGTTATGAATCATTGTTTGAAGATTTCATGGCTAGTCAAAGAAAGAAACGTGAGGAAATTCTTGGAAGATTGGATTCTTTGTCATCCAAGTTTGATACTTATACCACATTACTAGAAAAAATGACAAAAACTTTAATTTTCCAAGAAACGTGTCCTTCACAAAGTCTACATGCTGAACAAAATGCCAAAATGACATTGCAAAGTGATAGAGAATTAGAAGGATTTAGTTCTCCCGTGTTGATTGGAGTTTGTTATGAGACGGATAGTGATGAAAGCACACAACTTGAAACAAATGAAGAACAAGAGAAAGTAGAAAAACCAAAATTTGTTGCACCTCCACCTAATATCCTTCCAAATTTCATTCCACTTAGATTACCATGCATTGTCAAATCTAATGATTTAGAATTGAAGCATCCTCCAACAGATTCTATTATTAAAGAACTCGAGAAGAAAGAAGATGGTGGTATCACTCTCAAAGTCGAAGCATCCGACATGAAGAATTGCAATTTCACCAAAATCAACTTGAGCCATCAACTTGTAGAATGCTTGGAGAGTTCTAATGCGATGAAGGGCAGCAAACCGCACATCAAATATTGCATCACAATCGAACCAACCATTAAGACAACCAAGGAGCACACCAAGCATGTCTCAATAGTCTTGCTCAACCATTTTTGGGTGAACTATGATGCATTGACAGGGCGTAAAGTGAAGATAAGATGAGAAGAAAGGTGGTCAAGCTAGTGACCTAAAACAAGCGCTTCTTGGGAGGCAACCCAAGATTCTAAAACTCTTTCTCTTTATTTTAAATTTCAGTTTCAGAAATTTTAGAAAAATCAATAAAAATCTGAAAATGAGGAAAACACAACAATGTTTAGGTTTGTTTTAATTTAGTTTTCAGTTTTTAAAGAAATAAAAAAAACCGGGCATCATCGATGGATTTGAAATTTCAACTTGTTTTTTGAGGTGGGGAATTATCAATGACATTGGGTTATTTTTGTGTGTAATTTCAGGTTTGATTAATTGCGGATGTCCCCGGACGACTCGTACTAGAGCACCATGAGGCAAGAAGTGATGAAAATCTGCCTCGGCATGACCTCACACGAGTTGTCCGCTGCAATTTATTCAACCGGCACGATTTGAGCGCTGAATTGTCACATAAACCAAGGAATCAACACTGTGCGGCTTACACAACTCCTACTGTGCGGGGTGCAGAGCATTAACAAGCCATGGGTTCAACATGCCACGTCAAAATCTAGCACTATGCGGGCAACAAACCCCATTGTGCGGGTAACAGACCCTCCTGTGCGGGCAACATCCTGCCTCTGTTGCCCGCACAGCTTGTAAAAATCCACACCAGAGAGCAATTTTCGCCCAGTGTACTCCGCACAAGCCAAAACTGTTGCCCGCACAGTGGTCATTTTAGCCCAACCCGAGAGCAACTCAAGCGAGTGTACTCCGCACAATACACCTTGTAGTCCGCACAAGTCTCAATTTGGCCCAATTCGAGGGCAACTCAGACCTTTGTTGCCCACACAACTGACCCTTGTACCATGTACATTGCCGAAATCACCGCTCAACACGCCACTGCTCCACCGATCCTGAAAATTTACAGTGCCGATCATGTGCCGCACGCTTCCGATTGCGCTCCAATTGCCGCAAGCCACTGCCGCTTAGTGCCTATCACCACACCGATCGCTAATTTGGTATGTTTTTAATTGCCTTCTCTTTATTTTATCTGTGGTGATGTGTAGCATTGAGGACAATGCTTTGTTCAAGCTTGGGGGAGGCTACAAACTTGTTTGTAATTGTGCATCATGGCATATTTTTGAACTGTCAAAGAGCTTTTGCGGGTTACACATTGTCCCTGTGCGGAGTACATTAGTCCTCTGGAAGTACTGTGCCACTGAAATTATCAGGTGTACCCCGCACAGGAATGGGTGTACCCCGCACAACACCTCTGGCACGTGGTTTGCGTCATGTAGTTGCATGTAAATGATTGGAAATCAATTGAATGTGCTTGTTTGTCCTTTGATTTGAATTGACAAGTGGTAGTTAACACGTTTATTTTGTCAAGGTATTGAATGATTAAGTGGTTTTTGGATTAGTTTGCGTGCCAATGGACCAAATGGTATGAATTTTGAAATTGATAGGACTTGAAACTTGGTTGCTTGAAATTGTTAAATGCTATTAGACAAGGTCATAACCTTTTGCCGAGTGAACGGACATGCATTTTACATGGACTTGTTCAAAAAGAGTATCATTAATGTGTGTAAACTTAAATTGAGTCTTGATTGATGTTGCTTTTAAAATGCTTGGGACACCAACAAGCAACTTAATGGGACCATTCAAATAGTGTGAAAATGAGGGTGCTTTTGACATTAAGCGATAAAAATGAGCGGTTTAACCCAAATTATTATTATTTATTTTCTGTTCTTATTTATTTATCAAAAAAACAAAAAAAAAACAAAAAAACAAAAAAAAAACAAAAAACAAAAAACAAAAAAAAACCAAAAAAAAAAAAAAAACAAAAACCCAAAAATAAATCTATCTTAATTAAACCCCACCGCTCAGAAAGTCTTGAAACGATGTGAGAGCATCGGAAAAGGAATTCGCTGGGATCGATGGCTCGATGATACCGGTGGCCATAGGCGAGCGAATTCCGATTCAAGTCTTTCCGCTTAAGTCTCTTGCATAAAACCCTAAGGTGAGTAATCACCCACACTCGACTTGCACATAAATTGGTGAAAATTCTATTTTTGGAAGACTCTAAACTAGTTGATACATTAATGAAATTGTTTACAAGACCATGGAAGGTGTGGGAATGAACGGGCAATCAATTTTGACTTTGCATGATTTTTTAATGAAGATAAGCTAGAGTCCTTGAGGTAGAAAATTGAAGTCATTAGGTCTAAGTGTTGCACAAACTAATCGAAAAAATACTTAAACGTTTAATACCTTTTCAAAATAAATTGAGACGACCACTTGCATTCTTTTCAAAAATGTGAATTTCTTGCTCGCACAATCAATTGACGTTTCAACTTGTAGGAATTCGAGATGTTTTGGTTCAGATTTGGGTATTAGTCCACCACTAAGTTTAGGGATTTGCTTGAGGACAAGCAAGATTTAAGCTTGGGGGAATTTGATATAGCATTTATATATATGGTATTTGGCCGGACTTAACCCTAAAATCATAGCCTAAACTCTTGAAATTGTGTGCTTTTCAGCTTGGATTTGTAGGATTTGGTACTGCTTTTGGTTTGTCTTTGAATTTTAGGGATTTGGAGCAAAAACAACGAAAATCGGCACATTTCGGCGCTACAAGTGATCTGGTGCGGCCTACATCAACCCTGTGCGGCAGACACCTCACATCCCTCTTCTCTGGATGCCACCTGTGCGACTAGCAACTCTCCTGTGCGGCCAACGCTTGTCTGGTGCGGCCAACAGCCTTCTGGTGCCTCCAAGACCTCTCTAGTGCGGCCAACAACTCTCTGGTGCGGCCAACACCCCTCCTGTGCGGCCAACAATCCTCCTGTGCGGCCAACAGCTCTCCAGTGCGGCCTACAATGCATCCAACGTGTCCTGGACATCTCCAGTGCGGAGTACAATTCAGCTGTGCGGCCAACACTTGGGCTGGATGACTCATTCCCAGCCCAGCACGCTGTTGTACTCCGAACTGGGCCTGCTGTAGCCCGCACAGCCCAAATTGTATCCCGCACCGACCTAACCGTACTCCGCACCAAACCCTAAACCTAACCCACACCCTATATAAAGCGCTTCCCATGCCAAATTAGGGATCCTTCTCTCCATCTTCCACTCCCCAGGCGGCTGCCTGGGGCGCCGCCTCATTTCCCACCATTTTCCTCCACTGTAGCCCGCATAGCTCCATCGTTGCCCGCACAGCACCATCGTATCCCGCACAACTCCACTTCGTATCCCGCACACCACCATTTCCTACCACCGATCCACTCTCTGCGACGCCGATTCACCCCGCACAACACCATTGCACCCCGCACCGTCGCCATTGCATCCCGCATCGTGCCTCTGGAGCTTGGATTTCATGCGACAGCAGTGATTCCGGCTCCGATTTCGACTCTAGAAGCTTGCAAGTAGGAGGAATAGGCTGGGTTACGGTTGTCTCTCTCCTTTCTCTCTTGTTTGCTCGATTATGGAGTTTGTATCTTGCATTTCATCATTTACTTTCAGTTTTGAGCATATGCTAGGCTAGATTGCATTGTCTTAGGGCTTAGGTTAGATCTTGATGTTTGGATTGATGTATGACACTTGATATTTGGTATTTGATGTGTATTGCTTGTTGGATATTATTTGTGAATGCTTGTTTGTGCTTGATTGATTAACTGAACCTCCTATTAGATGAATGGCCACATCTAATCTTGGTCAAAGGTGTAGGTTAGTTGATTGGTTGAACAAAGTGACTTGAGGTAGGATATAAGCCGAAAGGTAGTCCAATTGGTACCCGACGGGGGAAAGTTTCTGCTAAGGCGAAAGTCTAGTGGATACCTTTGAAAACAACAAGTGAACTTAGGTAGATTAAGCCAACATGCGAAAGTTGAGGGTTAATCGACCTAATGGGGGTGTTAGACTAGGTTCCGGTCCCGATACCATGACCAACAAGCGACAGCTGAGGTCTAGGGAGTCCAAGTCCGGCTAGATCTGCCTCACACAAGCCAAAAACCAAGTTATTGAGTCGAAACACCATTAACTAAGGATTGTGCGGGCAACATTGGTGCCTGTGCGGAGTACACAGGCCTAATCTGCTACGCACTAGTCGGTATCGGCACGAAAGTGACCGGTGCCGACGATCCGAAGCCGGACTGAAAGTAAAACTGAAACCCTAGGACACTTTCATTGCATATTTTATCACCAAAACACCAAAAATTGTTAGTTGGTTGTCTCTTAGTTGATTGCTTTTGTTAATTGTTAGTTTAAGCCAAAATCATTCATTTGATTGTCTAGATTTTGTGAATAAGTAAGGTTTAGTACTCAATCTACCGTCCCTGTGGATTCGACCCCTAACCACATCCAACGATTTACCGTACGCTTGCGGTACTTTTAGGACTAAATTAGGGTATTATTAGCTACACATCACTACACATTGGGGCATATGCATAAATATGGCGTACAAAATGAAACTCATAATGAAAGAATGCTTGAACTATTTCATGCACTTTCTTGAATTGAGTTGCAATAGACCGAGTTAAACACTCAAGTCATGCCATGTGACGTACAGTTAGACATCCTTTCTTGGAGTGTAACTTTCATGTTTCTAGAACACTTCGTCAATATATGCATATTTGCTCAAACCTAACATCCATCATAATCTATTTTCATAGATTTGTTTCCTAGGATCAGGTGATTTCGCCCAAGTTCTCATTTGAGAAAGCATTCTCCAAAGAGATCTCGACAATATTCATTTTCTTAATGTTATTCCCAATTTAATGAATTGTTATCATGAACAATACAAGTAATACAATTATGCTCCCACTGAATATCTTGTATATACAAGATACTTTTGACGAAGTTCAACTCCTTGACTTCATTGTCAAAACTTTTATTCCAATCTCCACAACACTTGCTTTAATCCATTAATGGATCATTGAAGCATGCGTATGTTTTTAGCAATACATAAACCTCGATTTGTGTCAAATGCACAACATCTTCCTTCATTCATACGAAGAAGGCGGTTTTATGTGTTTTTCCATATATCGACATATATGAAATACAACTATTGCTAGAATGATCTTTATTGACTTATACATAGCCACAAGCAAGAAGTTGTGCTTTGTACGTAGTCAACTAGCCATCGACTTAGACATAGCTACAAGCAAGAAGCCGCGCTTTGTACATAGTCGATTTGTTATCTATGTCGATCTTTCCTTTTGAAGATCTAAACGTTCTTGATGGATTGCTCCTTCATGAACATCAACCAAGGTCTATACCTTGTTGTTATACATGGATTGCTCTTTAAAGATCATATGAATTCAAAACATATATGTGGAATCGGATCGTTCCATCGTTTCCTTGTTTATCAACGGATTCTCATATGCTAAGTACGAGAATGTTGTGACAACCTATGCACCAAGCGGCTTAGGAAATCAACTCTCGTTGATCTTTTGTAGGATTGGTACTTGAGGTTCATGAACTACTTCCACAACGATTTGTTGAACGAGTTTTTGACTCCTCATATATTCCATGAGTTTCTCAAACATCAACTCGTGAGATGGTTGAGTCCTCATTGGAAGGAGCGTACTATTAAACTTCTTTCAAAACAACTTGTGAATGAAGTTTCGCTCAACTCCCACTAAGTACCATGTATGGAGTGACAAGTTTCCCATAAGAGTACTTCTTGTAGTGACGCATAAACTATTTTAATGCTCACTTTACTCCCACTACTTCTTCTTGAGAATTTCAATTCATCAAGACTACATTATGATTAGCAACAACTACTTTGTTCTTATCATATTCGTGGAAGTAGTGCCTTTTAATATAAAGCATCCTACAAATATATAGTGTCTTATTTGGTTTAAGCTTACAAGTCAACAATACTTGAAATAAGCTTCTCAACACCAAATCTTAAGAAGCATTATACTTAGAGATCATAATCTCGTAAGATATCTTCTTCAATAGACTTCGATGGAACACCATTCAGTGTAAACAATATTGTCCTCAAACATAATTCCCTAATATGAGTCGAATAAGTCAATTTGATTTATTACCGATCGAACTATACGAAATATTGTTCGATACCTCCACTCTTGGACACATTATTCCATAATGTTCCTCATGGAGTGAGTTATGAAACTATTTTCATACTCTTAAGATAATATTTTAAATCATGTGACTTAACTATTTACCATGATTAATTGTAAGACTTCCATTTTTCTTGAAAGGTCTTTTAAACTTTACACTTGAACTCCTTTGAACTAGTCAAAATGTTCATACTTATACCTTATCAAATAGATATGTTAATATCTACAATGATCTTTGGTTAAGTAGTAAAGTATCAATAACCTTTCATGGCACAAGTACTTATTGGTCTTTATACATCGATATGTAAAAGTCCTAATCAAGACACTTGTCCTTAAACCTTCGTAGGTTAAAGGCGCTTTTGTCATTTAACAAACATGATTCGCATATCAATCGATTTGAAATCGAATTGAATTACGAGCTCTACGTTACGAAGACTCTCGTAATGCGATTCTCGTTTATGTATGTGACTAAGCGGTTATATATAACATTAAAGTCAAATACTTTATGTCAAGTCTTACGTATCCTATTTGTCATTCAAAACTTGCTTATCTATTTCAAGCAAATTCAATCAAGATGCATGAAATCATATAAACAAATTCAGAATAAAAGAACTTGTCTTTTATTAAACATAACCATCCATTTCATCAAATATGAATTGGAGATATTTTTGAGAGGTTTTAGAATTAAGGTATGCAACCTTCAATTCCTAAACAAACTCTTAATAAAGATAACTCTACGTATTCAATAGTAATGACTTAGACGAACAAGTCATTGCCTATACGGAGTTTACTTTACATCTCTCGAACATTCTCTTATTTTTCATTGCTAACACATTTCGTCAAATGCGAGCATATGAACTAGTATCAAGTTACTAGTGTAAATTAGAGATAGTGAGATAATTTGAACGACAAATACATTTTAGAATTAGAATATTTCTAATCGTCACAATCATGGTATTTCGGACAACTTTTCAAATGCCTCCCATAAACGGCAAATGAAATATCTCATGTGACGTATGGTCATAAATGAGAGTCTCGAAATTTCAACTCATACCTTGGTGAAGTATTTCTTGAATACTTAACCAATTACCTTTTTCACCAACAAGTGTGCGAAGAAGGTAACATTATATCCTTTATAATTTCAAAGAGATCGTATGACAATATCAATAATCCTTGATATCGGAGATCAATATCTCTAGTTATCAATTAGCTACTTAAATCTTTCGATTTGTAAGCCAATGAAACGTTCATGTATAAAAGAAGAATCTCTTTGTCAACTCATACTCTTTATACTCGATCATAAATGATGGAGTTAATATCTACTTTCTCCAAGAACGCTTTCTTGAGTAAGTGGATGAGAGCGTACGAGTTAAATCTAGTCCATATGAATTCTCTAATTCAAAGGTCTTAGAACTTTCAAATGAGGATATTAGCCACACGCTTTATTGAATAACCTTTCGCCAAAAGTCAATCAATCATCGCGTTGCTACGTTCGGGTAGTTTGAGAAAAGTTTTGGGAATTGACATACTCAAGTTTCTCTTCGCTAAGATCGTGTCTTAGGAATCGGTATTACTTCTTTAAGTGAATACTTTTAGAAACGAGTTTGTTCATTTTCAAAGATTGATCGCAACAAAATTAACAATTTTAACATCTATAACAAAATCAATTTAAGGTCAATTAGTTTATGCAATTGTTTTATTTATAACAAATAAAACTCCCACTACATTCATTTAATGTCCCAAATGTAGTTGGTTTTTCCAAGATCCTGGTTTTCATCAAGTAGAGCCTGCTATGGCACGTCACCCTACTTAATTAGACAAGGTAGGTTCTCCAACCAATCATATCGTTCCATATGATTCTTGGTTTGTGAATATCTAAGTATATTTACAAACTTCGCCCCGATGTCCAAACTCTAGTTGGGTCCATCGAAAAGTAACCTCTCACTATTTGCTCCTTGCAAATCTTAGCTATTTGCACCCCGACTACCGAATTGGCAACCATGACGTCCGCTTGGGCGGACCGCGCCATGAGTGACAATCGGCGTGAAGGGGATAGAGAGAAGGAGGGCAATTTCACTTAATCGAGTTTTAGTTGGGACTATCAATCATATGACACTTGTTTGGTGGTCGTGTAAGCATACACCCATACCTAGCCTATGACAATTCATAGCAATCACAAGCAATCACATATAAGCATCTCATAGTTGTGGGTTTGTATGGCTCCCGCTTGCATTAGTTTCGCCACATCGTCCATGGAGCAAAACTAATCTAATCCTTGCCCCTCCCACTAAATTCTATAAGGATCTAAATCCTATATAAAATAAAGGTGCAAAATACATGTGAAAACATCCTATTCCCATCCTAACCTTAGGGGCATGCAAGCCTCACAAGTTACATAAAAATTAATCAACAAATTAATTAATTAATGGCACCAAAGGCCGCATTACAAACATTCACACATGCATTCAAATACAACCACAAGGCATTGAGTCTTGAGCCATACTAAACCCACTATCCACCTACAAAACAAAGTTAGCACATACAAGCACTTTGTTTCCAATTAACGATTTTCAAGCATCTTTGCGATTTGTTTGCCATAAGTAAATTCCGTGTACAAATTCTCAATTTTAAACAACAAAACTTGTTTAAATTCATTTAGAAAGTTCTTTCAACATCCCATAACTGAAAGGAGATCAAACAAGGAGTTTTCTAATTGTTTTCAACTAATTTGAATACTTAGAAAAACAGTAATTTATTAAAAAAACGTAACTAATGGAATCCAATAAAAACAAAGGTTTTAGGTCTCCAAAAATTCTCAAATAAATTACTTAAGCTCCTTATCATAATTGTGATTACCAGTAAAAAATTCAAGAAGAGATCTTAAACCATCTGGGAGAATCAAAAATGACAAATCTCTTACAAGTGCACGAAACACCGTTATGAGATTTTCAGCTTATCCTCTCAACCATTTGGTCTGTAAGACCACCTTCTATCCAGTTTTTATATATACAATATACACAGAAAAACTAGTTTAGACTACAGGCTAGCTATTCATGAAAAGAAAACAACCAAGTTCAGTTCAATAATATTAAGTTACAGCCTAAACAATCAACAAATTCTGTACTGGAACAGACTGTCAATCGAAATGTTCTAACCTAGTTAAAGGTCCAAATTTCCACGAAAAATTATGAAATTAATTTTCCTGGAATCCTAACTTAAAAAAGAACAACTCCATTTAAACATAATTTTTAAAGGAGTTCTCAGTTGGTACATTTTATTAGAACAATCGATTTGCTCAACAAACTGGATCTGACGAGATCTTCCTTTTCATACTTGAAAACCCACAAATTAATCCAAGTCATGCAACAATTTATACATGCTCAGAAAGAGCTTCAAGTCCTCTTTAAATCTAGCCATAGAACACTGGTACTTATATTCAAAATATAAATCTTTCAAGCCATTCAAACAGGACAGTACGAGCAGAAACTGGTTCTGCGCACTGTCGCCATTTTATTCACAGTAAATCCATACTAATTCAGAAAAATGTGAATCTAACACCAAAAGAATCACAATCCACAGATCTACAACTTTCATGCAGATGGAAAAAACTTCCAGAGAACTTACCAAAGCGAAAAACGCGAAACAACACAGAAAATACCATTTCCAGACAGCAAACAAACGCATCATCTCTACTAATCCGTTAATTAGCCAATTTCTCTTAATTAAGTGTCAAAATAGCTTAAGTACGACCATGTGCTCTGATACCACTGTTAGTAAGTGTGTAATTTTCAATTTTTATGCTAATTACAAGTTAATTAAGCCATCGAAACAACACACACAACGAATCGTGCACAAAAGCCAAGTTAACACAAAGAGATTAAGGTGGAAATTATACCTCCCGCGAAATCGTATTCGCGGGGCTCGATCCTACGGCATGGGAATCGATGGGGTGCTCTCCTTCGCCTCCTCCATGGCGCCCTCGAGTCCACCAAGGAATTTGGCCATGTCCCAATTCTTGTGCTAGCAAGAGAAAGGAGATAGCTAATCCTTTTCACCATTCTTCAAGTAATTCTAGCAATTAACCTTTTGGAATAGCTATTCTCAACACATGAGACCTATGGGAATGCAAGAGAGAGAGAGACCACCATGGGAGAATCAAAATTCTGCCCATGGATGGTGGTGGCGGCTAGGGAGAAGAAGGGAGGCAAAGTGAGAAAGTTAGGTTTTGCTTCTTCAAGTGGTCCTTATATAGACCACTCTCCACCAACCTTTGCTTGACCTTTTTACCCCTCTATGGCCGGCCATATACATGGGCCTTATGGGCCATGTGTTAGGTTTGTTTAATCTCTCTTAGTCCATATCAAATCAATTATTTAATAGGCCTTTCAAGTTGCATTCAATTTAGGCTCAAATAGACTATTAAATTAAAAGCCTATACTTTAATTTAATTCTCTTAATTAAATTAAAGTGTGATGAATAAAATTAATTATCAATATGTTGATAATCAATTTAGGATTAGCATGTACATTAATTTATTTCTATATGATCCATTTGACTTAATTAATTATAACGGTCCATAACGTTATTTAATTAATTAATCAACTTATCATATTTTGCAATACTCACTATTGCAAATAAATAAATAATGCACGTATGGTCAAAGTCCTATTTGTGTGACCCTTTGAGGATTTATGCTACGTTGGACATGGAGTTAAATCGCTATTTAATTCCAATAATCATAAGTGGTATCTAGCAACACGTTATGATTCCCAATTCGCATAAATAGTGTACTACTACAGTATTTAAATCCTGCATAAGAGAATAAATGTATTTCCCTATTTTGATTCTTATGTCACACGATATCATCGTATAATCCAAGATAGGAATGTGTCATTCTTGCAGATTATACGTTTCTTGATCTAGAGATAATTGTATAAAGTTGCATGCAAACAATCTATCTCCATCAAGGGGCCCAAACAGATATCGTCACTCACTAAGTGAATTAATGAGGGACATACGGTTTTCTTGATGATTAGCTTTTCCCCGCACAATTCAAGAGAACATAAATAAAGTCCGTATAGCAGCCCTTATCGGGAATCAGCGGTAGACGATATTTATTGAACATATCCTCATGTGGAAAAGATAAACATCTCAAACTTAGAACCAAAATCATTACGAAATAAACAATGACACATAACACAATCCATATGTTTATTTCGATGGGTCAAGTCCTGTGCTATGTTCCATAACATACACATATGCAATTAAGTTGGTAACTCTTTACCTATGATTTGTAGAACTTAATCATCACTTAACTTGCATACTAATCTTATAAGATAATTAATGTTCCTTGTTAATTATCAAGATTATGGACCGTTTAGATTTATTATTGTCATTCTAAAGAATGATCCACAGAGATCTACAATTCAGATCCTCAACCTGAATGATCTGTCAATAATAAACCTAGGAACAGATGATAAAATATCATCCAAAACATAAACTAATAATTAAGTCATTAAATTATTGACTTCTAGGACATAACTCTAACAAGTCAATCTCTAAAAAATAGACGTGAGAGAAGCAATTCCCTGAATGGGCATTGGACCCGTAGACCTATTTACCTGCCTGGAGGTATTCTTTTCATGGACCAATATTATGGCAGGCTTAATGAGGCCCACATAAAACCAGGCAAGGCTAGGTACAGTTTTAAAATCTAATACCCTCTGGATGGCCATCCACGGATGATTTTCGATGTACTCTCTCTCCTTATCGACCAAAACTCCATTGTCTCGACATCTCTCTTCTCTCAACCTCTGACCTCTCGACCAAACTTCATTCTCTCGACCTCTCTCTCCTTTCAACCTCTGACTTCTTCGCCTCTCTTCGATCTGCATCTCCGTCGCTCTCTCTCAGTCTTGTGACTAACGTAATCCGTGTAAAGTTGCTATTGTGGCCGCTCCAAAATCTCTCTCTTGCTTATACGAGAGATCAGTGCTCTTAACTGTGTGCTTTTGTGCAGTACGTAAGGTATTAGAGCAGGCGCAACAAATTTGGTGGTAAACGGGTCTAAGTAGGCAGGTATAGGCTCAGAGGGAAACCTGCAAGCAGGCAAGGCATTGAGTTTTAGGCCTTTTTCATAAGTAATAGGCAGGTACGTGTGGGGCTTTCTATAAGACCAGGTTAGATATGGATAAGGGATGACAGACAAGGGTACATACAAGTGCCTAGGGCTGTCAATGATATCTTTTTAACTGTTTACCCTACTCGTATCGTATTCGATAAGACGGGTATAGATAAGATTTTATTTTCGTTAAGTTATCGGGTTTGGGTATGGATAAAGAAAATTTTTCGTTAATTTATTGGGTAAGGCTATTTCGTATTCGTTAATTACCCGTACCGTTAATCTTTATCATAACAAAAAAATATATAATTGTAAGATTCAATTAATACATTAATGACAAAATAAATCCGAAAGATATATTTGTAAGATTCAATTGATATGTTAATAATTAAACTAGGCAATTAAATTATAAGATTTGATTGAAATAATACTATGTTAAATTGGAAAGATATAATGGTAAGACACAATCGATATGTTAATTACATAATTTTTTCATTCACGGACTACATTAAACAATAATAAACTTTTTCAGAAGATCTTTTCTTCTCAGTTGTCATTTGAGAAAATATTGTATAATTAGTAATTAGTTATGTATTTTTTTGTGACAATTGACATGAGAAGATATAGTATGATTTTATTATATTTAAAATATTATTCAATGTTGCACTTTATTAATATATTTATCTGATAATATTTATTTATCTGTATAATATTTTTTCCGTTGAGTTATTAACATTATTATTCATTTTCTACCGTTATCCTATTCTTATCGTTAATTTTTAACGGGAAATGATAGAGTACGGGTAAAGTCAAATTTTACCTTCAATTTGAGGGGTAATTGATACAAAACCATCTCTCTCTCTCTCTTTTTTTTTTCCTTCTTCTCCTCTTAAATTGAAAGTGCATCACAAAGTATGAAAGTACAGAAAATACATATTTTGTATAGTTCGCACAATAAATCATGTTTAAGCTGTATTACATAAATTATTGATCTTTAAACTTTTTTCTTCTAGTATGACCGATCTTATCGACGGGAATAATTTTCACTGTTATTTACCAGTTACCATATTAAAACAAAAAAAAAAATCATGACTTTGAATATTGGAATGAACCGATCTATGGAGAACAAATGATATCAGATTGAAAGAACTTAAATTTTATGGATCAAATTCATCTGACATATTCGTTTTATTTAGATGATCCAGACATAAAATATTAGATTTTTTTTTTAATAAACAACAGCAGATGTGAAACTTTCGTAGACTTGTATAGTAATATTATTCAGCGCATGTTCTAGGTCTAAATGATACGATCATATAAAATTGCAGCCGTACAAGAGTTAGTTCCATACTTCAATATGTAAAAGGATTGCATATTTGTTTATTTTAATTCTAATTAGAAAAATTAAATTACTATGGACACTATTAGTATTAGATGAAACAAAATGAAGTTATTAAGAGGAGGATATAAATTTGCAAAAATTAATGATTCTGCGATATGTATGTTAAAGTGATGACACATAATATCAGTAAATATATGAGACATACATGATGATTATGCATAATATTAATATCCTATCAACTAATAGTCTATTATCTCTACTATATTAAAAGCACCAATAGAAGGATGTAACATCTCAAGATACAACCTTGGTCTGAACAATCTGCACCGTTCATTATTTTTAATTGTTAATCTAAACCATCAATTTGTAAAATATTAATTCGATAAGGGGACCAGATGGTGTTTTAGGCGTATTTGTTTTTTCATTTGATCGGACCACAAAACAGGCCATCGCTACAAGCCTAGAAGCACTCAATGTACCGGTTCGATTCTTCCCTTAAACATTTATTTTAGCGATTCCTTTTATTTTCTATCTGCTCCCTCTACGTACCCCTTTCTCTCTTGTTCCGTACAAACCCTACCTACCCACGAAGCAAAATCTCACCGACCTCCTTCTAATAGTGGGACCCACCAGTCAGCCGCCTGGTGCACCGAGGTTAAGGTCGCCCGATGAAACAGGCGCTAAAGCTATTCCTTGGTGGCAATAAAACTGGTGTGCCATCCCTTTGCAGCACTGCTTTTTTCGATTTGAAATTTGAAATTCAATGAAATTTAAAAGAGGTATGCATCGTTTAAAGTTTGTTTTTGAAATTCAAATTTTGATAACCCATCCAGCATCTCAATTCCTAATTAAACTTTCTTACAGATTTCTCATCTCTACCCCAGTCGTCGCCACCCCTCTCACATGTCCCCCTTTCTATCTCTCTTTGCCCTGTGTTCAACCCAAAGTTGTTCTCTTCTCTAGAAATACTGTGGCTGTGGTTACCAACGTGCATCTCTTGTTATGATATATTTACAAATTTTACATAACTATCTTGGTGCTTGACTAGCAGCAATCTTCACTAATATTTCAGATTTGTTCTATGTATTGCATATGCTGAATTCAAATAATAATGATTTTTAGATGCTCTAATTATCAAATATTATTTCTTTTCAGCCATGGATTATTCAATTGGTTATTTCGGTCAATAGGTCTATAATTGAGGGATGCACAATTACATTTGTAAACAAGACCCTTCTCTTTGGCAAGAAGCCCTTCACTGTTTTTGGCATCAGGTAGAGAGAGCTCATATATTATTAAATTCACATGCATTTATTTTCCACAAAATTGTTTAAATGCATTCAATAAACAGTAACAATTGGTGTTTGGTTTTGAAGGAACCCTGAGGAGATTCCATGGGGTGAGGCTGGTGTTGAGTACGTGGTTGAGTCCACCGGTATCTTCACTGACAAGGATAAGGTTGTTGCTCGCTTGAAGGTGAATACTTCTATTTATCATAGTTTATGTGTGCATTCAGACAATTTTATAAAAAATAATATTAAATTTATTGTTTGATTTTGATATAGACTTGTGTCAAGAAGGTTGTCATCTCTTCTCCTAGCAAGGACTCTCCCATGTTTAATGTTGGTGTGAACGAGAAGGGATACAAGCCTGAACTCTACATTGTCTCCAATGCTAGCTGCACCACCAACTGCCTTGATCCCCTGTTAAGGTAATACTCACTCTGGTCATTTAAATGTAATATAGCTTTTAAGAATTTAATATAACTTCTTGTATTTGGTTTTCTAAACTAAAAATCATGTGCATCTTGCTTGCGTTGTTTGAATTTCTTTATTGGGCCATTAATGCAGCACATGTAGAGACTCAGAGTGCAGAAAATGACATCGGCCTGTATTGACTTCGCCATTAATGCAGCCCCTTCTTCAGTTACTTTCCCATTAATAAAATTTTACTAATTACAATTGAAGTACGCATTGAAGAACTGGTGTATATCATTCTTTTAGGGAAAAAATACACATGATAAATGATCAGCTGCAAATATCATATTGCATATTTACTGCAATTTTTGTCACCAACTTTTTGACCTGTAAGTCTGGCCACTCTGGTAAAGGACACTTTTGGAATAAAATTGTAAATATTTATTTAAATATCTCATATGATTTGATCAAAGTTGATAATAGTTGCTCGAAAGATCAAACTGTGATTTTATATGATCTTGATTTTAAGTCTCTCATATAAATTCGGCGGTCCTTTTTGTTTATGAAATTATGTCTTTCATTCTGATGCTTGAATATGTCTTTTTCTGTTTTGGTTACAACCCAGTTAATAATTTGATTACTTTCTGAGGTTTATTGACATGTTCTCATTAGAATCAGGTTATTGGACATGTAATTAGATAGCATGTAGATTTAATTCTCTTCGCTGGTTGTTATTCTTTTCTTATTTTTCTTAATCACAACATCTCTTTTTGAAAAGGAATGAAATTGCATTTCATCTGCAAGTGTGATCGATGTCTCACTGCAGACGGTACATTCTTTCAGTTGGTTTGACAAAAGCCGTCGTCGATGATTGTGGTAGAATTTTGAACTCCTAGATTGATCAAATTGAGCAAAACCAAACCTCCTTGCATGAGAAGAGTAAATCAAGCTGATCCTATGTACATAAGCAATGCATCTGAGTAATTGGACTAGACATTTGTACTATAGATGATTGCTATGAGATCATCAGATAATTCCTTTAAAATTAATGTTGTTTGAAGACTACATTGGTGGTAATGGATGTACAGGACCTGAGTCACTTGATGAGTATCTGGGGCAGCTACTAGCTACTGATATTTATTTTCTTTCTTTCTTTCTAATTTAATCATGAATTTAATATATTTTTACTCTCTGTCATCACAGCTTGGTGATAACATTGAAATGTTTGTGAGAATTCTATTTTATTTCTAGATAATGTTGTTTATATGGATGCTTAAATTTATGCAAAGAGTATGCTAAAACAAGGGGGTCTTCTCTTTGGATTTATCTAAGACAATAGATTTATTTCTTTGGCTTTTTTTTATTTGATATAAATAACCATTTATAAATAGTGTGGTATATGCGTACTTACAATATGGATGAAATATTGCTAACAAAATTCAGCAATTTATATGTTCTATGAAAAAAAAAAGATAATTCGAGCCGGTGTTTTTCCAAGGACTACTGCTACTTTCGGTGCCGATTAAAACAACATTAATTTTAAATATAAAAAATGGACAATATATCTGTGTCAAATAAGACTTCCTTTTTCATATATCACATAATAAAATTTGCCCACATATTGTGATGACGCAACACAAACAGACTTCACTCTTGCATTAAATGTACTCGCACGATTCTAATAATTCCAGCCTCATAAAATGCAACAACGTCGATTGCCCAAAAATGAAAACTGACATCACTATGATCCTCTCCGCCCACACATTGGGTGGGCGCTGCTGCTAGTATTATTATAAAGAATCTTCTGGCTTTATCTCTCATATAAAATGTCAGAAACTAGTCATGATTTTTTTAGATGACCAAAGACGTAATTTACCGCAACATTTTCCATCAATATTCCAAAAGCGGAAGTTTAAATAATGAATTTTATTTCTTTTATTTGTATTATATATATATGCGACACAACCGATGCGTGTGAATATGAAACTCTAAAATTTCGAATTTATGTAATAAAAAAGTTAATTTTTCATACTTGATTAATGTATTTTTGTTTTGGCATTTTTAATGCTCACTAAATGTTTAAAATATGATACATCAATTGATAAAAATATTTAAATGAACTATTAAAATTAAGTCTAACCTTTAGATAGAAAATTAAATTAACTATATGGTATTATGATGTAAGTAATTGCAAATAATATATCTATATTGACGTAACACAAACAAACAAAACGTTTGAGAGCCCAAAATTACAATCATTGCAATTTTAATAGACTATAATAGTTAAAAAAAATTAATAAACTAAAATGAAAGTCAACACAGAGAAGTATTTTTTTTAATAAACTAAAAAACACAGGGTGCGTTTGGATGGGTGTGGGAAGAAGGGAAGAAGGGAAGAAATGGGAAGAAGTATTGGGAAGTGTGTAATTTTGTGAAGAGTTTAGATTGTTTATAATTTTTTTTCTTCTTCTTCCTTTTTCTTTTTCTTTCTTCCAACAATCCAAACACACCCACAGAGAAGTATTTCCTTCGTTAGATCTTCACTTCATTTATTTTTCCTTCCACGGACGTCTTTTATAGGCTTCCGTCATCCATTTCAACAACTTGCTGCATATCGACCAGCGTGGCCCCACATGCAGAGACTCACATGTAGAAAACCCTCCCCATCCCATTGTAGTCTCCGAGTTCGTTCCTTGAAGCTGTGGTCAATCGAATCGGGTCAATAATCCGCCGCCCGATGCCAAGATGATCTCTTCTCCATCGGCGGCGCTCACCTCCTTCCTTTTCTCCTCTCAATGCGCAGCTCCACACCCCGACCCAAACCCGAATCCGCTTCGACCCGACCCGCGCCGTGCCTCCTCTCTCTGCTCTCTCACCACATCTCCCAAGGCAACCTCTCCCTCGCCATTTCCTCTCTCCCCCTCTTCTCCCGCTCCGGCCTCCGTCCCCCTTTCGACCTCCTCTCCTCTCTCCTCCACCGCTGCCTCTCCACTTCTTCTCTCCATTTAGCTCGCCAGTTGTACATCTTTCTTCGCGTCTCTCGCCTCTACAAATCCGCCGTTCCTTGTTCCGCCCCACTCGCCACCCATCTTCTCCAGTTCCATTTTCTGAATGGCGATCTTTCTCAGGCCGATAAGTTGTTCGCTAAAATGCCTAACCCAAGTTTGTATTCTTACAATGTCATGCTCTCTGGTTATGCCCGGCTTGGTGTGATGCATTGTGCTAGAGGTCTCTTTGATCGAATGCCTTACAGAGATCTCGTCTCTTGGAATACCATGATTTTTGCTTTGGCCCGTAATGGGTCTCCGTATGGTGCCGTGGATTTGTATTTCCGGTTGAGGCGGTCGTCATATGGGTACAACCAATACACCTTCACTGGAGTTCTTTATGCTTGCTGTCAAATTTTAGATACATGGCTGGTTAAACAGATCCATAAACAATTACTTATTATTGGTCTTTGTTGGACCAATTTGGTTCTCTCTAGTTCGCTTGTTGATGCCTATGCAAGGTGTGGGCTGATGCATGATGCAAGAGAAGTATTTGATGAAATGCGAGTTAAAGACTTGGTAGCATGGACTGCCATGGTTCATGGTTATGCTAAATGTGGTGATCTGGAGTCAGCTCAAAGGCTGTTTGATGCAATGCCTGAGAGGAATTCAATAACATGGAATGCCCTGATTGGAGGGTACATTCGTGTTGGCCAGCCTATGAAGGCACTTGATTTATTCAGAAGAATGGTTCATATGGGTTTTAGATTAGATCACTTCAACTTTAGTAGTAGCCTGAATGCTTGTGCTACTGCACGCTTCATAAATTTTGGGAAGCAGATTCATTGCCATCTAATAAGAACTAACTTCAAACTTAATGCAGTGGTTTTTAGTTCTCTAATAGATATGTACTCAAAGTGTGGTAACTTGGCAGGAGCCAGACATGTTTTTAGTAGGGTGAGTCTAGACAAGAGGGATATTGTTGTATGGAGCACGATGATGTCTGCATTGAGTCAGCATGGTTTAGGTAGAGAAACATTAAACCTTTTCAATGAAATGATCAGATCAAGGAAAAGGCCTAACCCAAGCACATTGCTTATTGTGCTCAATGCGTGCAATAGTTCAGGCTTAGTACATGAAGGGGTCAGGATTTTTGCTGAAATGGAAGAGAAATATGGTTTTGCACCAAGGGAGAAGCATTTTAGTTGTTTGATTGATTTGTTGGCTCAAGTAGGTCTTGTTGCGGAAGCTATTGACCTGATTGGTAAAATGCCAAGTGGGTCTAGTGAGAGAGGTTGGCATTCCTTGTTTGCTTCGTGCAAAATTAGCGGCTGTGTAAAAATCCCTAAAGAAATAGAAGAGGTCATTACTAGAACTGAATTGGAATTTCAAGAATATGCATTATAGTATGATTGTATGAATAATACAAAAACGGAATAAGCTCTTACTGGCCTGGTATGTATCAGCAATAACCAAATTTTTTATGAATAGATGTTGGGGGGATTTGAAAGCTGACAGTATCCGCGGCCAACTGATGTAGTTCTGTAAATATACTTTTGTGATGGTCGGGGTTTAGAGATGGTTCCTGGGAAATTGGTACAATAGTGTATCTCAATTCTTTTTTTTTTGTATTTGTTATTGGATTCTACGCAATCTTTAAAATAGGCAAGAAAATGGTTTTTTGTTTTGAGTTTAATTAACTTATTTCTTTTTCAATATACCTGGGGAGTGTACAGTCCTCAACGTGACAATTTTGAGTTAACTTTTGTGTGGAAAGAACAATGATCTTTATTAAATTCATTCATTTCCTTTTATGCTGATGCAAGGTTTTTATTAGTTGCATGCAGTCTTCTTCATTTCCTCATATGCATTACATACATGGTAAGAATTTGATATCAAAAAGGGGGTAAACCAAGGGGACAGGCTGTGATTGTGTAATAATGAATCTCTTGCTTTTGTTGCCCAATAGAACTTCTCAATAGATATTGTTAATTTGTTATACATCGTCTGTGTAAATTATATATTTCACAGAAGTACTTCTGTAAAACCATTTTAGGTTTGTTTCAATCTAATAAAATCTAAAATTACCAAGTATTGAATGGGCATTGACAGCAAGAAGAAGCTGCCAAGAAAAAGTATGCATTGGAACCAGGATTTGCTAATAGGAAACTCAATTCAACACGGCACTGGACAACATGTAATTTTACATATGCAGGGGTAGACCAGTTACAAGTGGGGAGGGCTCACAATTTTGGGAAGTCCTTTTAAGTTTGCTCTATGGAGCACGGGAGGTGGCTTTTAGGTCAAAAACTTCCTCCAATTTATTATAGGAATAGTTTGCTGAGCGATTCAATGCAGCACTATTTGAGAATGAGCTCAGGTGGTATGCGACAGAGCCAGAGCTATGCAAGCTGAGCAGCCCTGAATTCTTGAAACAGGAGTGTACTGAGAATGTATAAGAAGGGGTGGAACTAGTGGGGGGGCCCTGGTGGGCTTGGCCTCGCGTAACAGTTTTTACTTTAATTATAAGGTTAATATTTGATATAAATATGAACAAATATGCAGCATGGCCCCCTCAAAAAGTGAAATTGCTTATTTAGCCGCCCTCAAACTAATTTTCTGGCTCGGTCCCTGGGTATAAACTATAGGCCCAGCATAAGACTGATAAAAGTTCCTGTCATTGATATTTTTTTAATTTGTTTCTTTTGTATTTAAGAGAGATACAATTGCAACATGAAATGCTTATGATAAATTTGTTAGGTCTGGTATGTTTAATGGGTAATATAGAGTGTACCTGCCTGGATATCAGTTTTTTTTTAATAATAATTTGATAACGACTGAACTCCAACAGCTTTCTATTTGACTTTTTTTTTTTTTTTTGAGGGTGCTTAATTGCAATCTCAGAATTGGTTAAGAGTGTAAGTAATCTCAGCCTCTTAGGAGAGAGAACGTAAGAGTGTTTTTGCAATTAAGTTCAAGTGTTCAACTATCACCATTGCAAACGACCACCAAAAAAGAACTTAAAATTCCACCCTGTACTAATTCCAGGCTAGGATGGTCCTAATCAAACGTGAAACCTTCTTACTCTGGACAGCACTGGCATTGAGCAATGAGGTAACAAGCTTTCTATTTTCTAACTTCTAATGATACAAACTTCAGATACAAGGGTAATTTTGTGCATCTGGATGTAAGTATGTAACACATGTAACAATGAGGTGCTACTCTTGAAATCTTCAAAACCGCAAACAAGCAGACCCACGAACCACTTTGTTTGTGTATTATTTTAATGTTGTCGAGACTTGTGAAGATGACAATGCAAATGTAGATAAACTATTTTGTGAGATTAAAGCAACTTATGTAAGGGATTGGATTGGAGGGACATTTTGGGAAACCAAATATTCCCCTTATGCAAGCAGTGCTCAATATGCTGGCAAAAGTTGGCAACTCTCAAGCTGCCATTTTGGTCAGCTACTTAGCTGAGATTGATATTAGCTGGAATTTAGTTTTGCAAAGTCAGGTTACATAATTTCTTGTGTCATCATCACTGATTTTATCTGTCAATGCTGTCATCCTAGGTCTCATACAGTTCTGGTTCCATTCATCACTTACAGTGGTGCAAAACTGCAAAATACAAAGATGGTCAGATCCAGTATGGTTAATTGTATGTAGCATTAATTTATTGCGTTATAATTTCTTGTGTCATCATCACTGACTTTATTCTTCAATGCTGTAATCCTGGGTTTCATGCACTTCTGGTAACACTCATCACTTGCAGTGGTGCAAAACTGCAAACATACAAAGATGGTCAGATCCAGTATGGTTTGATATATGACGCATTAATTTCAGTTTTTCCTGTGTGATTGAACCAAACTTTGCTCATTTCTCAATGCATACAAGAGATGCAAAAAACGAAAGAGATGATTGAACCAAACTCTAATAATGATTGGTCTAGTTTCTTTGTAATTGAACCAAATTTGTACTTGCTCAGTGCGAAAAAAGAACATTAATTTTGCTGTCGATGTTTATTTATTTTTATTCATTATTTAAACAGAGTGATATTTTCTTTGGATGAGGATTCGGTTATATAGTTTCACTGCATTACTCCGATAGTACGAGGTTTGGTTAGTTCTTGAAATGCAACTAAAAGAGTACTGACATTTTCCTTGGAAGGCATCCAGGAAACTAAGCATATATATGAGCATTCGGTTATAATGTTGATGAAAATGTAAAGTATAATAATAAGCGTAAAATGAAGTTAGAGTTGATAAACGCTTCCAGTAGCCAGTTATGTGGGTGTAAACCAGTTATAACTGAGGAGGCTCACAAATTAGAGGAGTCCTTTTCTTTTTTAAGTTTCCTCCATGGAGCACGGGAGGCGGCTTTTACGTTACAAAGGATGGAGATCTATTGGCTTTAAACTAAATTGATAATTTTGACAACTGTAACAAATATTATATAATTCTGATAAGCCATATAAAAATTGAAATTGCAATATGACACAATTTAGCTTGACTAAACAAGTATCTTATCTAGGTAAATAAAGGTTCTATGGTTCTGATCAACAATAATAAACTAGGTTCATTAATTAGTTAATCGTCTATATGACTATAACTGTAGTAAACTGCTAATAGGTGATACATGTCTAAGTGAGGTGCTAGTTAAGTGTGTAATTGAGAAGTTGAGATTGGAATTAGTGCATGAAATGAGTGAGTATTCATGAGAAAGAAGCAATTCCCCCTTATAGAGGGGATGACTGTTATAAAGTCATGGTGTCACCGTCGTATATGGACTTCATCGGACTGAATCGTATGAGAATCAATAAGCAGGCCACTCATGGACGAAAAAGGAGGCTTCAAATATAGGCTTGGGTTTGGGAAAGCAGGCCCTATCAATATATAGGCTCATAAATTTGAAGTATTTTATATTATAAATAAAAGAGTTCAGTGTTTTGATTATCAATACAATTAAGCTAGATTAACTACAAAAAGTACAAAAGAAGAGAGTAATCAAAGATGACCAAATTGTATTAGGTTGCTGTTCCTAACTTTAGATTGCACATTGACTCAACACAAATCTTCTTGTGGTACCATTAGGAGCCAATTTGTTCCCAAACCTTTTTAGATTTAGAAAACATAAATATCATCTTTCTCAGCTTTTTGCATCATCTTTCCAGTTCTCACCTCTTTAACTTTTTATTACATTTGTTCCCTTGTGTACTCATTTGCAAAATTCTTTCTTGCAGTTTGTGCTCCCCGAAAGAATATTTTATGATCAGTAATACGACAAAAACCAACTAATTAAACCTGTTAATTTGAGTTGATTACATTGTAATTTGTTATCTTTAAGTGGACCTATTGAACCTAGAGATGAATGCAAGCACTAGAGATCAAGCGAAGTGCCCAATCAAAGCCACAAGAGCACATTGATTCTCCTTCCCAAAATGGAGGGGTCCTGACAAATCAACCTAGACTGGAATGAAGTATTTGTCTGGATCCTTAGTTCCAATCACGTGACAATGCACGCGAACTAGAATCTTTTAATCTAGCATAGCTCCATTTCATGTAGAGTATGGGCTGTTGGAGCACATCCCTTCTTTATTCCTTTATTTTATGTCTGCCAACTTCCCTTGCGTTGTTTCCTTTGCAAGTTACCTTTCACGCCTCCTCCATTCAACCAACCATCTCTCTCATCATCTCATCCCTCCTTCTGGACCCCTCTACTTTGCATGCCTTTATAAGCCCATGCATGCAGCCTTTCTCTCATCACCTCATTAATTTATAAGAGAGGCAGAGAATTGGGAGCCCTAGCATGAGTCCAAATATGAAGGCAGCGATTGCATTGCTTCTGACGCTCTTTGGTTCACATCTTTTGGTTCATGGAACAGCTGGTTTGTTTTCCTTTTCTATATATGTTTGAAATTTGATGGTAATAAACTAATAATATATTACTGTTTTATTAATTTAGTACATGAATACATGCTGCAGATGGGCTCCGCTATGATTATTCCGCTTCTACTGAGGTATAGTTCCTCTGTCACCATATTTTACGTTTATGTAAGAAAATTGATGTCATTTAAATGCAGTTTACGTGATAATGTGATATATATAACTCTTTTGGGTCATACCTTCATCAAACGCTTTGTCTGCTTTCATAAACTAACTGATTTGGAATTAATGCTTGTATTTTATGCTCTAATTAGGATATGGTAGCATACCAGTTAACAGATTGTAAATAATGTTCTAAATCAAATATACAGGGTTGTTAATTTATTGAATGTTAACTAATTATATGTAATTATGTTTCTACTTACTACCAGTGCAAGTCCCATTCAGAGCCAGCTCTTTACAAAGGAGGAATACTGACTGAAAGCACGAGGCAAACTGAGGTAAAAAACTTTAAAACTGAGAATGGTGCCTCTTCTCCAGGGTTTGTTCTGAGTAATCTTACTGCCGGCACCATATACAGCTTCTCTTGTGAGTACACATCTTTGAACTCTAGTGCTTTTTGTCATTTTTTAACCACTTGCAGTTTTTTTTTAAAAAAAGTACTGACTAATGATACCTGCAACTGAGAGAGAGAGATAGTTGGCAGCCACTGCCAAGCTTTCAAAACAGAAGAGAAAGGAGAATCTCCAGTGTCCATCATTGAATAAGAAACAATTTCTTGCTTGCCCACACATAACTGCATTCAGACAGACTTAACTAGTCTTGTCCTTGTCGCTAACTCAAATAATATTTTTTAATGCATTTTTCCAGGTTGGGTGCAGATAAAAGGAAGAGATTCAGCTCTTATTAAAGCAATGTTAAACACTGCTAGTGGGACAACATGCATTGGAACAGCACTTGCAAGAAGCCACTGCTGGTCATTTCTCAAGGGAGGCTTTGTACTTGATTCACCTTCCTTGTCATCTCTTCTCTATTTTAAGGTGAATTATTCGATCCTTGCTTGAGTTTTAGTCTAATCAGTCCTATGCAATTACCAGTCCAAACCATGCTGAGTGATAATTATCAAATTGCGTAGTCACATCCATGTTTCATACTCTCAGTACCAATCACAAGGAATCAAGGACCATAAGCCATTTCTAACTGCCGTCACATATTTCTCGAATCCCTTTGTAGGCCAGTGACCAAAACGATACTACAATCTTAGTCAAAAGCGCCTCATTGCAGCCATTTTCGCAAGAGCAATGGAATCAGCACAGAGAGGATAGTATTCAAAAGGTGGCGCATCTGTTCTTCTTCTTCCATTATTTAAATCACATAATTGATTTCAGCATCGCATGCATCTAACAATAGCACATCTACTTTATTGTGCAGAGAAGAAAGCGTTTCATTACTGTGCATGTTTCCGATGCTCAAGGAAACCGGGTTAGAGGTGCAAATGTCTCTGCACAACAGCTTTCTAAGGACTTTCCTTTCGGCTCTGCCATTGCAAGCACCATTTTAGGAAACAAGCCCTATCAGGTTTTCTTATACTCCAATATACTGTCTTAAATTTAATCAGAAACCTCCTTATGCAAAAATTAACTGGGTATCAGTTTTATCAAATAGAAACTGCTATATTGAACTGTATCGTACTTTGGCATCTTCAAAATACTAGATAATAAGAAAATTACCACAGATGCTCAATTTTGATTAAAAACATTCCTCCAATGTATCGTAGGATTGGTTTGCTGAGCGATTCAATGCAGCAGTATTTGAGAACGAGCTCAAGTGGTATGCAACTGAGCCACAGCCAGGCAAGCTGAACTACACCTTGGCAGATGGAATGCTAGAATTTGTTCGAGCGCACCAGATATCGGTTCGAGGCCATAATATTTTTTGGGAAGATCCCAAATATACGCCTTCTTGGGTTCGAAACCTTACTGGTGATGCTTTGAAGGCAGCTGTGAATTCTCGAATCAGGAGTCTACTGAGAAGGTATGAACTATAGGCCCAGCATCAGACTGATAAAGTTCCTTTCAGGACTGTTTTTCATTTGTTTCTTTTGGATTTAAGAGGTCTATAATTGCAACATGGAGTGATTGTGATGTAAAGAGTGTACCATCTTGGATAACAGCTTTTAGTTTTTTATTTCTATAAATACTTCAATAACGACTGAAGCCCGACACTACATTCCAAGCCTTCTATTTGACTTTTGATGTTTTTTGTGCTTAATTATAATATCAGCATTAATTAATAAATGACATTAAAGAATCTCAGGAATAAGAACATATATAAGAGTGTTGTAGCAAGTCCAAAATTATCATTGGAAACGACTACCAAAAAGAATAAAAAAAAAAAAATTCCACCCTATAACCGCTCTAGCCGCTCTAGGCTAGGGCCTAGGATGGTCTTGACTCCTAATCAAACCTGAAAACTTCTCAAGGACAGCACTGGTATTGAGCGATGAGATTTCAAGCTTTTGTTTTCTAACTTTTAATGATACAAAATTTAGATACAAGGGTGATTTTGTGCATTGGGATGTCAGCAATGAGATGCTTCATTTCAATTTCTACGAGGAACGGCTTGGACCCAATGCTACACTTGAATTCTTTCAAACCGCAAAACAAGCAGACCCACTCACCACTTTGTTCATGAATGATTTTAATGTCGTTGAGACTTGTGAAGATGACAATGCGAGTGTAGATAACTACGTTGTGAGATTAAGGCAGCTTATGCAGGGCGATGAAGGCATGCTCCAAGGGATTGGATTGGAGGGGCATTTTGGGAAACCAAATATTCCCCTTATGCGAGCAGTGCTCGATAAGCTGGCAACTCTCAAGCTGCCAGTTTGGTTGACTGAGATTGATATCAGCAGAAATTTAGGTTTGCAAAATCAGGTTAGAAAATTTGATCTATTGGCATCTCTGATTTATAGTTCAATGCCGTAACCCTAGGTCTGATACAGTTCTGGTTCCATTTCATTGCTTGTGGTACAATCTGCAAAGGTGTTGAGAGTTTTCAGACCCAGTATGGTTAGGTATCTGTTGGATTACTTTAATTCGGTTTTCCTCGTAATGATTGAACCAATCAATCTGAACCCCTTTCTCAGTGCATACAAGAGGTATGAAAAACAAAAGAGATAACTGAACCAGACTGTAATTTGGTTTGATTGCATTTCATTGCATCAACCCAAAACTGTACTTATTCAGTGTGAAAACAGAACATTAATTTTGATGCTTATGCTCATTTATTTAATTTTCATATAGGCAGCGTACTTAGAGGAGGTGTTGAGAGAAGGCTTTTCTCACCCATCAATGCATGGCATCATGCTATGGACAGCTCTAGATAAAAGTGGAACATGCTATCAAATGTGCCTTACAGACACAAATTTTCAAAATCTCCCAACTGGAGATGTGGTGGATAAACTCTTGAAAGAATGGCAATCCATAGACATAAAAGGACAAACTAATGTGCGGGGGTCATATAGTTTTAGTGCATTTCTGGGAGAACATGAGGTTTCAGTTAGTTCCGGCAATGCAACTAAAAGAGTTACATTTTCTTTGGATGGTAGCCAGGAGACTAAGCATATCAATGTTCAGTTGTAATGTCAATGAAGTGTGAAGTAATATGCATAAGTTGGAGTTAAAATTGATAAAATTTCAAGTAGCTAACTATTTGTATCACAAAAGTTTTCTTTATGAAACATTATGTATTAGAATACTAAACTGTAGACTTGTTGAAGTTCTCGAAGTCATATTAGGAAGGTTTTGTATTGTTTGCAACAATTTGTAAAGCAAAAATGACATCAATACTGCACATCATCGATGAGTTAGAAGGAACCAAATATGTGGCTTCTATTTGTTAGCTCCATTATGTCATCTAAACTCTCAGATGATCACAAAATTACATACATACACCATGAAATCCTCAGGATCAAAGGGTTCTGATCATGAAGAAGGCCAGAAACATTCAAGAGTTTATAGAGTAGAAAAGATGGAACAACGACCATATTCCTTTTTCAACAGATTCAACATAAACCATGGTATTCCATTTCAGATAAACATGCACCCTTTTCATTTTCCAAAATTTATTTAAAGTACGCCTGTTGTCTTACAGAGAGAATACTTTACGAGTTTCTTGTATGGTCTTTCCACCTTGCAGCTGACGTTATTTCATTTGTACTTTCATCAAACTGACCTTCTTAAGAAGAGGATGGGGCATCTGGCTGGTTTTCTGGGAGGGCAGCTTGAAATTCTGGTATTTCCTCATAGGCATGGTATAGCCTCGTAAGTGTTGGGTAACTAGACTGCAAAAAAAAATAAAAAAATAATAATAATAATAATATTTCTCATAAGCATTTACATTCGAGAAATACTCTATGATTAACATCAACATTGCGAAAACCCTGAAAAATCTTACAATATCCATCTGCATTCGCTTGACTGCTACATAAATTTGTGAGGCCAGAAATGCATCAGCCTGCAGATAATTACAAAAAGACTTTCTTTCTGAGAATAGCAGGTACAAAAATTAAAGATTCCAAACAACAAATATGGAGAAAAACTACAATGGAATCATCAGACACAAGTTACAGTATAAAATTGAATGGCAACAACCATGTGTATCAACAGCTGTTAACTAACTATAACTTAAAAAGTAAAAGATGGGCTCTGGTACTTTGCGAAGTGATGTTTCCATTTTACTTCGCCCTAACTTCTCAAAATCTGAGCTTTCTATGGCAGATCTGAACTGTTCAATTTGTTTCTCACATTGAAATCTTCTTAGAAACCAAATTTATATTTTTCTGAAATATTTTACTATTTATTATGATATTTTCAAAAAACATAACTGGAGCATTTCAGACCCTCCAATTTGGAAATATCATAAAAATATAGTAAAAATTTTCAACAAAATAAAAAAATTTGATTTCTAATGAGATTTCAATAGTGAAAGAGATTAAACAGTTTAGATTGGCCATGGAAACCTCAGATTTCAAGAACCGAAGGCGAAATAAAACGGATTACTTCGCAAATGTAAACTACAAATGTACCACTATAAAAGAGCAATATTCCATATGCCACTGTAAACTACAAGCATCACACACAATATTCCTCTACAAATATTTTAATCAGATTATTCAGAAGAAAAATGGGGAAATAATGTAAAGATGTTTAGAGTGGTATGCACATTATTTCTCTTTTTGCAGGTTCTAGGTAATATTTACTTGCATTGTTACACAAGACAGCACTCAGTACTTAAATTTCTAATTCAAGTGTATGATCATTTGATTAGTAAACATCACTCTTATTACATAGAAAATATTAAAAAATTAAAAGAGAAGCTGAAACTCACCAATCTGATTTCATCACCAGTGGCATACTTCCCAGCACAACCATTTAATAACTTCTCAAGAGCTAGATGTTCATAGATTATCAAACAATTGATGATTAGCACGCAATTACAACATCAATGATGACTAGACACAAAGTACCAGAGTAGTGTAAAAGATAGTAAAAATGAAATAAAATCCATCCTCACAAAAAGTGCCCATGGCTTAGACGAAACAAAACCCATTGTATCCCTGTTTACTTTCTCTCTCTTCCTTCTAAAAAAATTACTCTCTCGCTCTTCCTTCAGACAGCCCAATTTACTAATCAACTTTGTTGACTGAAGATTTACAATATTGTGACACTCTGCAATCTTACATTTAAAGAGCTTTGGCCTCTTGGAGGTCTCTATCTCTAATTGCCGAGATGAGACTAGCCAGATTTCAACAACCAGAAAGAATTCCCTTAATGCCAAAAATTACCATTGTGGTTGATCACTCCTCTAATACTAACAACAATTCAGGTTAAGTTTACCAAATTCTAACCTAGTTTATGCATAATTTGACAATGTGATCTATTTCGTACCAAATATGAAATCATGAAACAAAAAGGGATAATGTTTTTCAAAACAACTCATTTTGAATGGGTATCAAGTATCAACCATATTAAATAATCAGGGGTTTAGTCAATAAACTAACCTGCTAAACCTCTATTGAGTTGATTGATGAACCATGTATTCTTTTCTTCAGAACCAAGCTTTTGTTCAATGTAGTTCTGTCGAAACAAACAAAGGGGTGAAATTAAAACCCAGATTCAACATTATAGAGAGTTTTAGCAAAAATAAAGTACACTATCATTGATGGTTAAAAAGAGACCAAGGATATGTGGAATTTGCAAAGAAAAAATGAACTACTGCAACTAACACAAAGAACCAGCAGGCTCAAGAAGTAATAAAGTTGGCAACATTGCCTCAAATTCAATCATCCGAACAAACTTTGTAAGTTCCCCTGATGTAAGTTTCTCTCCTTTGTTTCAAACATATGATATTGTAGATGGAGTTGGGGCAGGGTACAATTTTTCCATCAAAGAAATAACAAAAGCAAATTCCTTTATATTATTGTTTGTCCTTTACAAAAAAAATGTTTTCTCTGCATATGCCAGAAAGAAATATGGTTCATTTGCAACTACAAACAAGTAGAGGGTAACTTTTGCATACTATATTTTATTCGTTTCTTTTTTTTTTTTTTTGACAAAGAAAAATTAGAATAGCTTACCAATACGACAAGGTTGTGAAGCGGCTGGATACTTGAACATACTATGCTTCCTATCTGAAAAGTAAGAGATATATGTGCTATGATCCATAAGTAGAAGAGATAGGGTTTGACACCGATGAATTTGCTGAACTATTTGCAAGACAGCATTGCTAAAATATTTATAAAAGAAATGAAATAATCTTAAATACAGGATACTACAGGGTCTTATTCTTACCGCATATTCATTTCAGAGGAATTGCATTATTTTAAATCTTGTTGAATTTCTAAAATTTACTAAAGTCAAATCAGATGAATTTACAACTGCCAAAGAAGTTAGAGAGTACAAGCTCATTTTTTTTTCTTTATTACCTGAAGGTTTAATGCTTTCTCTTTGAGATCTTGAGGCAAGAGGGGCTTTTCAGGGTACTTGTCTTCTAAATACTGTCATCCATTCAGAGATTCACATTAAATACAACAACAACAACTACTACTACTGCTAAGCCTTTTGTCCCAAACAAGTTGGGGTAGGCAGAGATCCACATTAAATAATATAACAATAAGGAAATAATAGGACTATAAAAAGAAAGCTAAATACTTATAATTAACAAAAGATAAAATAAATTTGAGAGATGACAAAGGTCAATTTGTGCTCACTAAAGCTATTGCAAAGGAGTCGGCTATCAATGTATCTCCATCAAGTAGTGCAGGGACATACTTCATTGGATTAATCTTCTCATACTCTACAGATAAAAATCTATATATGTAAAAGTTCTATCAGAAAATTTATAATAGTAATATTGGATGCTTACCAGGATCTAATTGCTCTCCTTTTAGAAGATTCACTGCCTTGTACTCGTACTTTAATCCTAATTTACAAAAATACATAACTTCATCAGTTCATATAATCATTTAAAGTGGCAATTTTTTTAAGGGAAAATTGGATATAATCCTCTGCAACTTCCCCAATCGGATATAACCCACTGCCCACACCCAACAGGCAGCACACAGGACCCTTGCAAAACTAGATAACAACAAAATTCAATCTCCACCTCAAGGATAGATCTTTGCAGATTTCCAAATTTATAATCCTTTGATTCTACTTCCCCAAAAAGAAAGGAATCAGAAAGAGAAACAAAATAAATAAATAAAGAAACCTTTGAGATTAAGAACGATCCGTGTTCGGTGGGCGCAGGAGCTACGCCAGTAAGAGTAAAGAGTGAGCTTCCCTTCATCCGCCATTTCCCAAATTCAGAAAATAAAAAAAGAAGAAGATAACGATACAAATACAAGCAACACAACCACCTCAAAAGAGAGAAATGAAGACCGAATCGTACCTGCGTACCCATTTATTGGGCCTAAATTACACCAACTACCCACTAATTGGGCCGAGCTTTTCTCGGCCCAATTTTGAGTCTAAACTCTGACCGAAATTTTAAAAAATAATACTAAAATAATATGATCCATTAAAATTAATATCAATATAATAAGTTTAATATAAATAGTATCACGAGATTGGAATCCTGGATTCCGATCTAAGCTTTGATCGGATTCTGGGATTCCGATCTAAGCTTAGATCGGAATCCAGGACTCCGAACAGTGCTGTAACAGGATTTTTTGTCGTTTTTAATGATTTTATTGTACTTCTATTATAAACATTAATTAAATATATAAAATTTTAATATTAAATTAATATATTATAAAATATTAGTAATATATTTTGAAGATAAAATATTAAATTAATATATTTTATTGTACTTCTATTATAAACATTAATTAAATATATAAAATTTTAATATTAAATTAATATATTATAAAATTTTTGTCGTTTGTTTAGAATCGGATTTTTGATATTTTGAAGAATGTTAATATAATATAATTCTATATTATGAATAATATTTTAATATTTAAAGTTTTGATATTAATTTTATATGGATAGTTTTATTTTTAATATTAAAAATTTTCAATTATGTTAAATGTTGTACATAATAAGTACATAATACTTTATGTAATAATTTATTTATGGCAATAATTATAATATTAACTTATTATTAAATATTAGATTTATTTCATTTAATTCATAATATAAAAATACAGGAATTATAAGTGTCATCGGCAAATATACCATCCCAGCCATCGGTAAATACAAAGTGAACATATATCGTAAATAAGCTGAACATATAGTACAAACTTATTTTTATAGAACTTATTTGTTTGTATGTGTTCACTTAGATCGTTTATATGATCACTTTGTTTTATGTATATGTTCACCATTAGAAGAAGAATTGAATTTTGTAACCATAATATAAATTAGCACACTAAAATAAAAGAAAGGAAAAAATACATGACAATCATAATATAATTTAGCACACTAAAATAATAAAAAAGGAAAAATGTACATAAAAAACCATAATATAATTTAGCACCTCCATGTATCCGCATCCATCTATCGTACGCGGGCAAAATATCGTCACTCCATGGCCGCGCCTCTGCCACCTCGACCTGCGTCGTGTCGGCCCACATCGCAACCTCTACTGTGAAAAGGTCCTGCAAATCCCTCTGACGAAATGTGTTATGCCGGTACTGTAACAAAGCCTTCATCCTCCTCCAAGCCTGTGTTTTTAGGTCATATTTAATGCATGTATTATAAATATTTCAATTTAAATCACGAAGGTGAAAAGAATAATGTACCGTAGGAAGAGGAGGCGGAACAGTCTGGAACAGCATGAACTGATGCATCACCCGATCGGCATAGTGCCACGCCACGACCCAGAAATGGATGCATGGAACGCGGAGCCGGTAGTACCTCTGCTCGTAGCGGGCATAAGGAGGCATGACCACCTGTCTGATCTCATCCTCGTATGGCCGCCACACCACGTGTGCATGCTCCATCTTCATTAGTACGTCTCGAGCGGACTCAATACCGCTGTGAACGGGACCTTTCACCTTTTTCAACCTAAGCCGTGTCGTCCATTGCCTGTCAAATCATTACAATTATCATTATTTTAATTATTTAACTAAGTAATTAATTTTAAATTACGTAATTTAATTTGTTTACAATATGACTAATTTAATTTTAATTTGTTTACAATTATGACTAATTTTAATTGTTTAACTAACTAATTTAAAATAACGAATTTGGGCTAATTTTAACTAATTAATTATTACCTATCAAATTTGTTTACCAAAATTCTTGATTATAATTTTTAAACAAACAAATTGATGTTATATTACAATATTTCATTTATTTTATTTAAGAAAAATATTATACCTCCCATACGGCGGACATCTCTCAACTGACGGCTTCCCCCAACCTTGGAAACTTTTCGTAACGGACGGGCGACAAAGTAATAACCGGGTGTACGACCACAACTGAAGCAGTAGCCACGAAGCAGGAACCTTCTGAGCGCCATTTGCCAGGACTGCCAAGTCCAGGCCGCGGTATAACATAGCAAGTGTGGCCGCACCCCAGTTATATCTCACTGACTCCGATGCATGAACATCCTGCAAATAAGAAAAAATATTTTTCGTTAGTTGCTCCACATTTTAAACTAAGTTATCCAAGTTAGTACTAATGTAAGAGATGTTCTTAATATTTACAATTACTAACCCGAAGTAACTCCAGATAAAAACAAGGAACAGAATCTCATGTGGTATCTGGAAACATCTCGCAACCCATCAACTCCAACACCAGGGCCCGTGTGTATCTATCGATCCTATCTGCGTCCTCTGACCCAGGTCCCTGTGCCCACATATCACGTAGTTTTCCAAACTGTACTGCGTGAAGTTTCCTGCATTACATAAACATTACACACACACACACACACAGATATATATATATATATATATATATATTGCAGCATATCTCAAAATTTTAATTAAATTTTAAAACGTTTGTTACCTCCCAGCACGTCGATCAGTCGCCCTCTCTCTGAAGCAATCTAGAACATCCTCCATAGGAGTGTCCCGTGGCAATGCAAAGTCGGCTAGCTTCTGCACATCGTCTTAATCAGTACGACCGGTCACCGGTCGTCCAGTCGTAGGCAAGCCAAAAATGAAGGCGACATCCTGCAAATTTTATTTATATTTTTTTTATTAAACAACAAAAAAAAAATAATAAATAAATAAATAGGTACCAACAGAACTTGGAAAAAATAATACCTCAAGAGTAACGGTCATCTCGCCTACGCGAGGAAAGTGGAACGTGTGGGTCTCGGGCCTCCAGAACATGGCTAGACCCTGTATCATGGAACGATCCAATGGCATATGACCTAACTCAACAAAATGAATAAGGCCCAATGTCACAAGACGCTGATCCACCTCCTCGGTTCGTATCATTTTTGCCTTATGCATTTCGGGCGTCCACGCCTAAATAAGTTAAAAAACATATTATTTACTATATATACTATTAACTATATACAAAAATTAACTATATAAATAAAAAAAATTATTATTTCCTTAAACCCTAAACCCTATACCCTAAATAATTTAAAAAATAAATTATTTCATATATATACTATTAAAAATATATATATAAAAGAATTAACTATATAAATAAAAAAACTTACTCGTACGCCTCGAAGCTCAGACTGACTGAGATGCAAAAGCTGATCAGCAGGAGGAGGAACGGGGGGGCAGCAGGGGGGCAGATGAAGAAGCGCCAGGATCTCCTCCTGATGTAGATGCGCTAGGATCTCCTCGACGCCTCGTGGATCGACGTGGATCCTCTGGTCTTCTTCTTCGCGGTGGCATTTCGACTGTTACTGCAATTAAAATTTAATAAAGTATAAAATCTACCAAAATTTCGGCAGCATCTCCCCTGTACCGGGAGAGTTTTCCAAAAAATCTGAACCCAATTACAACCCAATTTGAACCCAACCCAACCCAATTTCATTCCAATTTGAACCCAACCCAACCCAATTTGAATAAATCATTCAAATTTTACAATCATTGCATTTCACAAACCATTTCACAAGTATCAATGAATCAATAATTCAATCATTGCATTTCACAAGCATTTCACAATTTTACAATCATTGTATTTCACAATTTTACAATCAATCAATCAATCTACAAGCAATTTACAAACATTTCTATTCAAACAATAATAAAATAAACATATAAAAAAGCTAACATGGAGTAGAAACGAATTGACTCTCTTCTAAACAATTTTTTCCTACATTTTTAATTAATACCATCAATTATTACCATTTTTCTAATTTTTTCCATATTTAATTATCAAAATCTTAATTATTAAAAGCAAAAAAAAAATAATAAATAAATTACCCATAAATTTTCATATGATTTTTTCTTATTTTTCCGTATTTTTAAAATAATTTTACAATTTATTATCTATTTTTCTAATTAATTAAGTAGTGAATAAACAAATAAAAAGAAAAAAAATCAAATCTAATTAATAAATTAGATATAAATTTATATTTTTTCCCCCTGATTTTTTCAGATTTTTTAAATATTTTTTCAATATTTTTTCCGTATTTTTTTATCTAATTTTACCATTTTTCTATTTTTTTCCCCCTGATTTTTTTCTATTTTTATGACTGTAAATCCTGTAAATTATTGCGTAAACTAAAGGCTTTTCAAGAACCTTGCATTGATGTTGTGTATCATCCAACAAGACCTAATGTGATAGCTTCATGTAGTTGGAATGGTGAAGTTGCTATATTTGAATGATATATATATTTTTTTTCAACAATCTTTGTTTTTGGTATTTCTACCCTGCCAATTTTCCAAATTAGAGGGAAAAAAGGTCTATTAGGGCCTTATGCAAACTTCTAAGAAAACAATTTTACTCAATCAACTATTTCTAATTACAATTGATTTCCAAACCCAAATAATTCTGTGTCTACTTCATTCCTCCTTTAGAAGGCTCATCATAGACTTGAACTCTTTAAAATCAACCATACCTTCTCCATTTTTATCTACAGCTCTTATCATAAGCCTACACTCTTTCAAGCTACATTTGCTGTACCCAAGCCCTACAAGCACTCTTCTAAGTTCTCTTGCTGATATGAGACCGTTTCCATCCCTATCAAACACTTCAAATGCCTCAACCAATGCTTGGTCGTAATCTTTTGGCCCCCCTCCTGTTACTGCTTGTGTGAATTCAATGAAGTCTATTTCACCATCACCATCTAGATCTACCTCCTTAACCATGCCTGTCATGAAAATGTCATCATGTCATATTTGTGGTAGAGAATCTAGGACTAAATACTTTTGGATTAATAGGTGTGGTGTGAAACAATAAAAATTTATATTGTTACCTTCAATTTCTCCTTCCAATGTGGACTTGTTGTGTCCAAGCCGAAGCATGACTTCTCGCAACTCAATTGGCGATATTTTTCCATCTCCATTGGAGTCGATTAGGTCAAACACAACCTTGAGCTGAGCTTGCATATCCATGGATGCAACAACTGAAGAAGAGAGCTGGTTGAATTTGTTGCTTGCTTTCTTGCCCAAGGCGTTCAGTTTTAGAAGAAAGCTCTTCATTTTTGCTCTACAGTTGCCTTGGACCTCAAATGGAGCTGGAGGCTACATGTGATGGGAATGGTATGATTGGTATGCTTGATTGGTTTGGGAGAAATTACAAGCTTAGATTGAGTGGCAAATTTGCAATATGAGGGAAACCGGCAGTTTAAGTACGAGGGAAGCTGGCGATTAGACACTGATTGTGTGGTAGGTAAGAAGGTGGGTGGGCCATGGGGAGGTTTAGGATTTTTAGTGTGGCGGTTCCGGTGTTGCTGTTTGGGCAGTGCTCCTGTCAAATCATTAGCAAACTGTCGTGTGCTGATATCGATATAATTACAGTTTCATGTCGTAATTACAAACTTGTACTATTACCAAAAAAAAAAATAATAATACAAACTTGTACTAGATGTAAACGAATTAAACTCGAACAAGTTATCTTCCATTTGAGTTTGGTTTCTAATTTAACCGAATTGAGTTAGTTTGAATCAAAAAATCATTTTGAATTTATACGACGGTTTGAGTTTTTTTTATCAAGAATTCAATTAGCTTTTTCGATTTGAATTACATTGATTTTAAAAACAATAATCATTCAACAATTGAATTAAGCATAAATTTTTAATTTACTTGAATAATTAAAAATTTCAACTGTTGAGAATAAATACTAAAGGTTGAAATTATATTTGTATTTCAGATTAAAAAAAAATGCACAGATTTTTACCAACTTATTTTGCAGTTTGTGTTTGGCGTGAAATTTTTATCAATTGAAAAGTGGTTGCAAATCCAATCAAGGAAATTGCGTAGGAATCCATGTTCGACAATCGCTACTGCATGGGCGTGCCACAAGGCATCCAGCTTAGCCATGTGCTGTTTTAGATGCCTTGTTATGCTACTGAAGCCGACGATGATTGGATTTGAGTTGCAACTTGCCAATTAAGCGACAAGAAAAGAAAATTAGTTTACATTGTAAAGAGGATTAGGAAACTTCCTTTCTAATAAAAAAAATAAGTATTCTGGTCATGTAGTTGTTCGACTGTACCAAATTTGTTCTTAAATAAGTTTTAGGGTATTTGGAATTGTACATCGACGGATTGACCAGAACTTCACATATATTTTACTGAAAATATATAAATGAGCAAAAATGACTTGAAAGTTGGAGTAAAGCTTAAATCTCACGAACCAACTTTCTTGTTGCCAATTATTTGACACTCAATAAACTGTTTCATCTTGAGTAGACTACGACCGCTAATCATTTGACAAATTTACAGAAAAAAAAAAAAGAAAGTTCGCATCTTAAATTAAAATTAAATTAACTCTTCAATCTTACTCTGAACTTATTCCCTATGTATTTTTTTATGAAGAAACAAGCCTCTCCATCTTCTAGAAAATAACAAAAACAAAGACGAATCGATTATTATAACACAGAAAAATGTACAATCTGAGCCATTCAATCTGTTGAAATGTTTATTCTCTTTTTACATTAGAAGAACTCCGTGTATAGTATCCAAATAAATTTGAAAGAACAATCCACATCAGTTAAACAACTACATGACAATTATTTCGAAACCACATGATAGCTTTTTGAAACAATGTACTTATAGACTCTTTGAGTCTTGATGAGACCAAAAAAGTGAGAAAAATATTCATCTGGCTTTTGATCCGGAAATGCATAGAAAATCTCATGAAGTGTATTTAGGTATTATGAACTAATGGGTGTTATTGTCAAATAATAATTTGTGACATGATTTTGTAGACTTGCAATAATAATAATCAAATTGGGTTGAATCATATGAACTACAAACTTATTTATCAATTATGACAGTTGACAACCAACTAACAATCGCTAACAAATAATAAAATTACAAAGATCTTACTAATTATTTAAACAGTCCACCATATAAAAATTAAATTTGTAGTTCCTTTCGTGGCATTAAAAATTAATAATTTAGTACTGATGTACAACCAATTTAATTTTTAGAGAATATATTTTTAATTAGCTTTTCTATTTTAATTTATCATCGTTTCCCTATAGCCAAGTTTGTCAAATATAAACCGTTGTGAATCCATTTGTTCCCAGGAAAATAAACATTTTAGTATTCCATTACGTATCAATCGACTGCATCTGTCCACCTACTCAAAGCACATTCAATTTCAATATAAATATCTAGAATCTCTACAGTACAAAACTACAAAATAATACACCATTAAAAAAACCATAATCTTACAGCCTATGCACCATATTGATATAGCTTGTCATAGTACACAGTACATAAAAATCAGCTGCAGCAAGGAACTAAGCAAAGAATTGCTTACATTTTTATTTAGTAGTATAATACAAAGAAGAAAAAAGGGGTGCTAGTTCTCAACAAGCTGCAACAATGGAATCCGAATTTGACATGAGCAGAAATCTTTCTTGATGAAATCAAACAATTTATTGGGTTGTTTGACAAAGTCAAGGATAAATGGTTCCCATTATATTCTCCTCCATATATTTCTCTCAGTAATTTCAATATATCTTTAGGCCAGAGAATGTCATTTTTGCTTTTGAGTCCATGAGACAAGTATGCACATTGAGATTTCAGAGTAATTAGAAAAAATATATATATATATATATATATATATATATATATATATATATATATATATATATATATATATATATATATATATATATATATATATATATATGTAGGAGGGTTTGTTCAATGGCGGTTAAACAGGTGGTCCATTTTGATATGTTTTATTTTTCTAACACAGGGTTATTGCCAATGTTAGATGAGATATGGACCTTCTTTAAACTCAGAATGGATGAGTACTTAGTGCAAATAGCTCTATACAGTGGTGAGTTCTGCTAGAGTCCTTTTAGTGCTTTGATCAGAAGTTAGACTGTTCACCACAAGAACCCTCAAAGGAAACTTGTACCGACAGTAAGATCACTGAGGTTCGAAAGAATTTGAGATCTTGTAGACTTAATCTGCTCTGCGATTTCTATCTGCTCCTCCAAGGAAAGCATCTCATAACTACAAATAGATATAAGGAAAAAAAATTTTAAAAGGCAGTATCATGCACAGAACAACAAGAAAGTCGAACTTGTGATGTTATATTTCAACCCCATGTCCTAGAAATTCAGTCAATAGTACCAAGTGCTGATAACTAAAGTACCAGAGTCGACCAGTAACAAAGCCCCATCCCCTCAATTTAAAAGATGAACTCAATTATCACACCAATAAATATAGGACTTACTGTGAAAGAAGTTCAAAATCAAGCAAACTGTCTGGTCCAGGACGGTGGGCCCTTCCATCAGAGTGAAACTGCCTGAAAGCCCTTGGATTCAAGCCACACACATGTGGGACCATGTCAACCAACTTCTTCTGCAGCAGCTGAAGCCGCTTGAAGGTGAACTCATCAAGCGGAGCTACACAACCCAGGCTACCATCCAAGGTACTGAATAGAAGTGCGAATCGGTTGGTCTTCTCAGCTGTGGGCCCCAATCCACCGAGCATCTGTAGGCGCAGGAATTTCGTGATATGGGCACCAGCGTGAAATTCAGCCCGTGAAAGGAGTTTCTGGCCTTTCCAGCTCTCCATCGTCTTCGGTGCATAGTAGAAGATCTACAACAATGGAAAGACAATTGATTTTGAAAAAAATTATAGCACAGATTTTTTTTAATTACCATGCATTTACTGTTATTGTAATTTTTTCAAGTTGCAAGTTACTATGCAAAAATTATTGCACCATAGCATTAACAGAAAAATATAGAAGAGAGATAATTTGCGATAAAACTTTTCTAAATCTTCCAGTAGGTTATACCTCAATTTATATACAAAGAATAAACCCTAATTCTACAGCCTACTTTTACAAAAATAAACTATTTACTAATATAACTCAATTCATCTATAGTAACTAGTAAGAAATAATGTGCCTTGGAAAGAGAGCCAGAGAGGATTTGTCTTTCCAGAAACATAAACACAATATTCTGGACACAAATCAAACATGATTCTAAAACAGATCTTGGCAAGCATGTATATCCATAAGGACTTGCAAAAATTACATTAATAGTACATACAAGCAAAGGGCAGAAGTTAATAATTATTTTATTTATCACTTCTATAGCTATGAAGAAAGACGTGCTCTCAGTTTCAGAGCATTAGTGCCCAAGATTGTCCACTCAGTAACATAAACAGAAAAGGACTAACTATGCGCAGAGGAGAATCTCCTATTCATCGCCCAGCCGCTGGCAAAAACATTGATGCACACGTACGTATTTGATGTGCCAAAAAGTGTGAATCATGTATAACTGCAGGTTTGTGCATAGTTTGCACTCCATAAGATCTGTTAACTCTGTACATGAACACTTCTAACATACCAAAGTTTGTGTGAAACAATTGTAGATAGTTCACACGTAGTCTGCATAAATAATAAATTTGTACATAGCTCACACTTCTAAGTTCTAACACATGAATATCATACTATGTATCTCTGCACGGTTCACCCTTCTAGCACGTTGAAAATCATGCCAGCGCTGGGTAATTTTATGCTGGCAACAGAAAGTGTTTCCCTAGAAAGAATTTTCTAAATTCATTATCTTAAGAAACTGCCAAAAAAATGACCTGAATATTTTTCTGGGCATCTGACACAACAAGGCTGAGAGTACTTCCATCAATCAAGAACTCAGTGGCATAACAATCAAGTGACCCAAAATCTTTGGCTAGCATGCTCAACTGGGCTCCTTGTTCTTTCCAGTTGAGGAAGAATATGCTCTTGTGTATGTCACCAAACAAAACAAAATTCTTTACCTATAAGAAAATAAAATTAAATCAGTTTAAGGACTATTCTCGTAAGTCATACTAAAAATAACTTCAATATAATGTTGTGGCCTAATTATATGAACCCCATTCCAGCCACTATCAGAAAACAGAAAGGAAACAAAAACATACACAAAAAAAAAATGATCAAGCAAACAGATGTAAGTTGATAAAAAAGTAACAAGAAATCTGTAAAATGGAACAAATCTTGACCATGGTACGTCTATTGAAGGTCTGTCTCACCAAAACTAGGCATTGAGAATTTAACTTGCTCATAATAAGTTCATTATGTGAAATTATTCAATGTGAGATGTGCTTTTAGTTAGATATCTTATGAATCAGAGGTGTTTGATTATAGCTGCAAAACAATAACTCACAATATTGAGGCTAACAACATGAAGAGGGGCATCATAAAAGGCAACCCCCATGAGCTCTGATCCGGTCCATTTGTTTAGTGTAATTTTTGGGCCGGATGCTATCAACAAATGACCTTGGAGAGATGCTACAGCTGACACTGCACCCTTAAGCTCCCTTGAAAATATCTCTGATACCTAGAATACATGACACTAGAGAAAATTAGATTGCTATATTGAACAACAATAATGCTAAGATAATTTATATCAACTACTTAACAGATGCTTTCTAATTGATCTTTCTTTCTCATACCAAATTTTGGGATGGTTCTGAGTTGCTAGCAAATGAAAAAAGGAGCACTCTCCCCCGGCCAGGTACATCTTCCCCTTGAACATAAGCAGTTCCCACAGCCATCAGGGTTTCATTCTCCTTTGTTGTCGTATTCTGAGATGGTAAAAAGCATAGCATTTTGTTAGTGGTTCCTTTCAGTTAGCATTGGTTATGCTTAAAACCAAAAGGCTCCTACGAAAAAGCAATTTGCAATGATCCTCTGCTATGCCGTAAAGGCAACAAGAATTTGTGTAAGACAGAAATCACAATAGACACTCTACTCTTTAGGAAAGTAAAGAGCCGGTCCCAGAAACAACTTTCTATTATGATTAAGTTGTACAAAACAAAGTGTTAGAAACATCTTTAGAACCCTCTCACACCAACTGCAAGCAACCATCTCCATTCTGGCAACAAAGCATGTAAAGTGACCATGCGAACAACAGTACAAGTGTACAACTCTTTTGCAGTAATAAAGCTCTTTAGGGGCTTTTCCATATTTGGCATACAAACTATAGTACAACAGTACAACTCACATGTAACGTGACCATGCGAACAGTCAAAGCATGCTCGAAGTTCTGCATAGGTATTGTGGCCTTTGTCTCCCACTGACTGCCAGCTTTCTCTGGCTTGAGTACTCGAACTTCAAATTCTTCGATGGTATACATTTTTTGCATGTCATCTGGATTCATGGTCACATCCATTTGTTGGCCTGACTCCTGATCAGCCAGGGAAGCAAGTACCTGACTCAGCTGCCGAACAACCTAACAATAGTCCAATAACAATAGAAGATGAATGAGATGCAAATATGGTACTAGCGCGTCCTTGTATGATTTTCAGACTTCTTCAGGGACCTAGATGAGCTCTTTTGCTTGTTTACTTTGTCAGGTTATTTCTCCTCTTTGGGATTTTTCCCTTTTGTAGCTGCATTTATAAGACATGCTGGGGAGTAGTCAAGAAACCGTACAAATAAAAGGTTTGCATGAACATGAACAACAGAGTTTCATTTTTTTTTTTTTACTAATAGAACAGGATTAACAGCATACACACACAGAATACAAACTCATTGTAACACACAGTGCTTACCGGAATGGATATAATAGTTGGGAAAAGATTCCTTTCGGCATGGTATGTAACCTGATGTGGAGTCCCATGCAAAGGTATCTGCATAATTTTGTTTAGACTTTAGACAAATCAAAGACTAGCCATATAGAGTAAAATGACAGAAGCATCATCATTGCAAGGCTTGGATATACAAACTTCGATTATCAGCATTTTTATTGAAAAATCCTGTCACAGTGGTAGTGTTGGTAACCAACCAATGATTATTTTTATAGTGAAAGTGCAGGTTCTATGTTTATACAATTATCTAGTGCCAACCAAACATGACCTAGACGTCAAACATAGAAAGGGCATGCTTCCAATAAATATGTCCTATTAAATTATTAATACAGTTCTAGCTTTTTTAAGCCCAACATATATCATGACAGAACCCCATTCTATAGTTGTGGCATTGTAGGTATTGCATGAGTTCATTCACCTGACCTGGACCCATGCTATACTCGGTGCAATTATAATGTAAAGTAGATGGCTATGTATAAAATAAATTACTCCATTTTATTAGGAAGACTACCAAAAGAAACCGTCTGAGCTATTTCATGTAATCTCAGATCATTATTACTTTTTATTTTGAACATTAATTTACTTGTATATGGATTATGAATACACCCAATTTCTGTATTTTTATGTTAATATATATTTGTCCATTTTTATTTACATTAAAAGTTTAAAACTATAAATTTATATTTTTTTCCCTGAGATTAATAAAGAGATCATACATGCAATACACATCGCAAAGACCCAATTTAAGACCTGGACACACCTGGGACCCAATCTGGCTATTTATGAGCAGAAAATACTGTAGGTACATACCTAACAACTTGGACTGAACCATCGAACTCAAAAAGGGTTCACCATTTGTTGCAGAACCCAAAGTGATACCCAAATCACTCTCTGAGAATAAGTTGTGTGCAGGTCAATATCCAGATGGACACTTTCTGAGTAGTCCAGGAAGTGGGTGCTGGACCCTATATGACCCAATAGGCCAATACCACTCTAGTGTTTATAGCATTGTGAGAAACACATCGTGAATAACAATTGTGCTGTCATGCATAACTAGCATTTAAAGGAAGTAAATTGCTAAATCTAAGTAGGGTAATTGTACAAATTGCAAAACTATACGATTCCTTTAATCAAAATGAAAGTGTAACAAAACTACATGCATGCATTTGAGACTTTTGATTTAAGGCAGCAGGCTTTACCTTTTGAACTGGCCAACAATTATCATAGTTGAATGGAGCAGGCAGCTGACAGATCTTCAAAAAACCCTACAAGGAGTTCCAAATAGTATTATCAAAATACAAAAAATGCAACTACAAAAGTTCCATTGAGCACCATTTTTAATAATATTTCAAGAGCAGTGCACATGACCTTTACTTTCTTAGAACTAAAGCTGTTTGTAATGGTGGAATTTGGTTGAATTTTTCTTATCATCGCCAGCTCTTGAGAAAAGGAACCAAAAAAATATTTAGGTGGAATGATAAAAGTACAAATAATTTTTAGTTACGGATATTGTGATAATTTCATGAATTGTACCTGCGATGTAACATAGATAAATCCATGGTTGCAATTCACATTGTGGAGAACCGTAAAAGCAACAATTGTCCCATCACAAAACTGCAACAGGTTCAGAATATTAACATTATGAAGCCAACAATAAACAAGTAGGAACAAGCAAATTTTTTGAAAAAAGTTCTTAGCAAGCAAACCTGCGGGTGCATCCGAAGCCGCTCCCTACATGCCATAATCCATGCCGGCCTCGAGCCATTAAGGAAAAACCCTTGATACCCTCCAACGTTATTAAATACACTAATTCTTGGCCTATGTACAATACTATCACTATTCTCCTCTTCCCTTATACCACTGTCCACCTGAAGCCTCACAAACCTCAAGTTCCTAAGCCTGTTACCATGCCCTACCATGCTGACATCACTGCTGGCATCAGCAGACATATCACCCTTTGAACTGTCAGTTGCCTCATAAAAGTATGCACGGTAACACAATAGGGTGCCATCACTTAGTACTGCAAAAAGGTATGGCCGGCTGGACCGACCAGGCCATCTATGCATTGCAACTTCAACTACCTTTAGTCCATGTCCAGTTTCTTCTTTCACAATATTACTTTTACATGTATCAGACAGATAAGTCTTCCCAGAAATAAAATTTCCAAACGAGTAAACTAACTTGAATCCTGGAACATCAAAAATTTCAAGCTTGCCACTCTCATAAGAGACTATGCAATACACATCGCTGCTGCTGGCTAACAAGTCAGTTGAGTCTATAGGTTCAGTTATGCCAGTAGAGAGCCAAGCATCAGTGCTTGTGGTGCGTAGCCAAGGGTGAGGCCCCTTATCATGGTACAGTGTACATGCAGATATCGGGTCAGTAGAGTTGATCGAAAAAACTGGAGGTGTGGTAAGTGATACTGTACAATTGGAGGGGTCTGGAAAAGAAAAAATAATACATATATATTATACTCTTGTAACATGTGTACTGTAGGATACATATATGAAGCTATTCATCCCACAAAGCAGGATACTTCTATCTCAGTAACTGGTACAGAAATCAAATTTATATCAGAAAGTTCATATTATTTATGTGGGAACAAATCAGGTTAGATACCCCCCTGATTGAAAAATTTGTGTACAATCTGGAATTTGGACCCTTGATGTCAGATCAAGATCGATATTTGGAATAAAATTCCAGCTCTTTCAGCTAGAATAGCAGCGCCTGTAAGGGAGACCGATAGTTCAACATAACAACTTTCTTTATAGTGCAAAAGTTAAAAAAGGATATCTTCTTGCCATGATTTTGTGATGTTTACAAAATAATATAACAAAAATCCCTTAAACTAACTCAACAAGATGATTTTTTTGTCAGTTTATAATTTTTTTATCCAAAAGTAACAATTATCTTCGAGTATTATCTTTAATAAATACGAAGAAACAGGGAACTTATTAACTAAATCCGTAGGAATGATTTAATATTGTATACTATAAGTACCTCCAACAAGGAGATGAATTGCTCCATCAGTCATCCTGAGCAGTACATATGGGTCAGCAATAGAGACAAATGCAGCAGCAGGCGGTTCAGAACTTGGTACCAGGTCAGAAATTTGTTGACTGAAAATAAGCTCCTGAGTCATATACGAGCCATCAAGTATGCGGGCCCCACGGGCAAAAATCTGTACGACTCTCCGTCTGCGCAAACATGAATGCACTTAGATATTCGATCTTGCAAACATAATTGTCATGGCAGGTAACAATAACACCAAGTATGCAAAACTTTGACATCTTATTTCCTATCAATTGTAGAAGGGCGGTATGAATGATATAGAAACACCAGAATAACTTCTAATAACAATGATGTGATTCCAACAAATCGTAGCATGGTTCACCTTCCAAACAAGTTCCCAGCAGCAATTGTGCTCCCATGGACAAAATAATCAACAGTCTCAGTAACTTCCCCCAAATCATCTGCTGTCTCCAGAACCTGAATCCATATGCAAGGGATTACTAATAAAACTAAATGGAAAAAAGATGTTCCAATGGTCATTTTTTTTGTTTAGTTTGTTTACAGTGAAAATTTGACAAAATCAAATTCTGCAAATGCAATTACTGAATTACCATAGTTCGGTTCTCTAGACTTATTATTAGATATGAGTGATATTCTTCATCCTCAGAAATTACTTTGGAGGCATCAGTTGCATGGCTGCGTGAGCTCTTATGATAAACTGTCCAGATACCTTTGCAACCAGCTAATTCTACCTAGAAGAAGGGGGGGAAAAAATCAACGCAAACAAGTTAACATAGGAATTACAGTACACCTCGTTAAAATTGGTCAACCATTAAGAGGTTTCCTTAATAAAAACCTACGAGCAGGAGCTACAACATAATGAAAAAAGACTTTAGAGAGAAACCTCTGTAATTAATTCAGGACGAATTGATTGTTGGAGAACAGAAAGAGCCCCATTCTTTCCATGGCCTGAACAACATACCTGAAATAGATGCTCAGAAAGTTATATTCCTAACAGAGTTTACAAGATAAGGGGGAAAAAATAAGAAATGGAAAACAGTTCAGTTTTTATGACAGAAAATCATATTCAAGAGCCAGCACAACTATGAAGAAAGAAATAATCAGATTTTACGCATTGCAATTTAGACAAAAAGAATAGAGAATCGGGACACTAACCAACTCGTAATTGCTCTGCTTAGCAAGTCCAGCAGCATTAGGGTCTGCATTGATCCTTAAGCCATACGAAAAATCCTTGATAGGACCAATATTGATCAAAGAATCTCTGACAACAAAGGAAAATGAACTCTGCATGGATAACCACTAATTAGTCAGGGGCCAACAGAACTTCTTTTGCTAGAATAATAGATAGGCCAAACTGGTAACAGAAAGAAAAAGTCATCAAAACCTTTTCATTACAGAAGGTGCCAGACAATTTCCTTAAAATATTGAATGGAAACACTCATACTAGATTTTGGAAAATGAAATAGGAAATACTTCTACTTAATTTTCATGATGTAATGCCAATATTGAATTATTCAAAATAGTATACGACTAGAAATAGTATGTGCAAAGTTCAAAGCCTACATCCCAAACAAGTTGTGGTAGGCTAGAAATGACACCCCGACCCTGGTCATTTCTTTCGTATATGGTTAAATTTTACACTGGCTCGCCAAACCTATCGCAAGCATGGGGGCTTGAACCCTTGACGGCTTGACCTCTTAGAAGTCAGTATGTGTGACTGCCATAAATAGTAAAGAGCTGTATGACGCACAGACCTGCGATGAATCAGAGCTGCTTTGGGTTGTGGTAAATAAAGAGAGCTCCTCTCCACTAGTAACATCCAACAGAGGGTCAGATGGCATCCTCCTCAGTCTCTTTGCCAAGGGACTTTCTCCATTCATATCACCAACCTGGCTTGTTTATATGGTTTCATGATAAGATTTTATAAGGCTGTGTTGCTAGAAAAGTGACAAAATGAAAAGACAATTTAAAAATAGGAAGCACTCACCTCATCATTTATTTGCATGGTATCGTTAGATGCCCCAGAGCAATATTGCACAAGAATGCTATCTCCTAAACGGCTAGCAAGGAAGAAGAATGAATTTCCTAAAGTTGTCATTCCCTGAAGAAAAAATAAAAGAAGAGATAAAGCCAACAGAACAATAAATCTAAATCAATTGCCAAAAAAAAAAACGACACAGAAGAAGAAATATAAATCAATTGCTCAAACCTAAAGGTTACTGACATCGAAAAACTTAAAGATATCATTTTATTGTTCATTCACCGATCCTTTCAATGCTTTTGGGATTCTTTCAATTAAAAAGAAAACGGAAAACGAAAGGATTTGAAAAAGTCACAACTCTATACTTTCTGTTCATTAGGGCTTGAACTGATGCACATCTGCAAGTCATCCTAGCCCCACCAATTGAATTACATAAACTGGACACTTAGAACATTCAACTCATACTGCCTGGTTGAAAGTATGTTATCGATAACTATGTAAGTCAACATATTGGACTCAACTACTAATCTCCCAGTATTGTACCAGTACTAACCCCCAAAGTATTTCTAGTATGTTTGTTTTGTTGATTAAAACTTAAAAGGACCAACTATATAACGTAATTTCAATGAAAAAAACTATGAAAGTGTCCTGCATTGTGTACACTTCGATTGAAGAATTTTCGAACAACTAACAAAATTTATGTAATTATGGTGTAATTATGGTCATAGAGTAATTTAATCTGCCTCTATCCCATAATATAGTTCTAATAAAGAAAAGCGCAGGTGAGAACAAACCGAGGTCAAAACAGATGTGCTTGCTTTTGTGAGATCAAGCCTCTGCACGCCCCTGTAATGCAAAAAAACTCAACAAGATCAAAAGGATTACAAGCTATTCCAACCATTTATCATCTGTGCCATGCAAAACAACAGGTTACTGATATTGTTGAAAGATTAGCAGTTCAAAAGGACCCAATGTAGCCAAAAAGTTTAAAGAGCTATACCTTCCATCATTGACCAATGTTAGCAATAGTAAATCCCCAGTTTTGGTTGAAAACAATGCAACATTATTTGATACCCATGTCGCATTGGCAGCATCCAGCTCAACTGAGAAGTTTGATTTGGGCATTTCTAAGCTGAAAGATGGCACATGTGCAATTAAAACCCGCACAGAAAACAATCTTTAAAGAGTAAAGCAACTGCAAGTTAAAAGACATACAAACAGATTAAGAAACATGAAGGATAATCCAAGGGAAATGACAAACCTGCCATCAGGCTGAGAAGAGAAACTGTTTAGAGCAATTGAGCACGATGTAGACTGCAAAAGAACACAGCATATTCACACCAACCAAAAAGACAACAAGCACACCATAAACGAGAAATATGGATAACAAATAATAAATTTAATAAAAAAGAGAATACCTGGCTATGATAGTAGATGGCATTTGCACACACAGCAAGAACACCACCAAGAGGTGCAGGCACCGCAAGAAGTTTGTATGCATCATGTGGTAAATTCTGGTACAATCTTTGCAGTTTAGTTTAAATAATACATTTTTCGTTCAAGTCAGCAGCCATTGAGGTAATTCAACAAGCATGTAATGACATGATTGGTTGTAATGAGGTTGATTTCTAATCTACATCCTAAAGAAGAAAAGGACATCAAAGTAACTTCTCAAGTAAACTGACTCACACTGGCAGACCATATCATGGGATGTTGCTTCAATGTGGTGCTGATGCTAAGTGCTGAGAGCATGCATGTATGGTGCTTCCATGGTAAACGTCCAGCCCAAGTGGGTTCTTTCTCATGCAGTACCACCAAAACTGGTTCTATATAGCCTGATAGACAAGAAGGCAAATCAATATTTTTACAATGAACAAACAGGGTAACCATGCCATTTTTACAAGATTCAAACAAAACACAAAGCTGTTCTGATCGAACAAGATTTAAACAGAAAGGTGAAGTTAGATTACCATGTACAAATATGAAATCTTTCACATGATTGATTTCCAATTCACGTAAACTAATAATATAAGATGACTCCACTCGGACAGAGAGAATTCCACCCGCATTTTGGTTGTCTTCATCTCCAACTAAACCATGAGCAGCCTAATCCAAAGGCATTTTTCTTCAAATTCAAATTAGAACTTACAAACTTTTATAAGTAATTTGCAAAACAAAAGGCAAAGGAGGAAAAGACAGCACCTGAACAGATTTAAGCATAACCAACTGAAGCCCATAGATAAGAACACCAGCACACCTGCCTTGTGGGTCCGCTTTCACAATGGGGCCCCTAGGAAATGACTCCCTTCCCCTTTTCAGGTACTGCCAGTCAGGCCCCTCAAAACAATGCATTGAACTACACAACAGAGGTTCATAGATATTGCTCATGTTTAATAGCTTTCAACTTTTCCTTTTTATTTCTTATTTCGGTGGCTCAACTGTAGGACAGAGAGGAAGCACTAACCAAGGTTGATGATACATCAGATACCATATCAAAGTGACTACTGCAATAGGTCAATTTGAAAAAGAAAATTTGAGATGTGGAACCTGGTTTTCAATCTATGTGTTGACTCATCAAACTCGACTACAGCTATTTTTGCGTCTCGAAATGCCAATACAACTGAGTCTCTTCTATTGCCAGAGCGATTCTCAGATCCATCAGATAGTACTGCCATAGACTCAATGTTGCCATGAAGCCTGAAAATAAGTAAAAATCAAGCAGCCAATCACTTTTGGACTCGGACAAGTCAAATTCCCTTGTACATTGTACCTTATAAATGTTTAACAAAATCAACAGTGGCAATTCAACGTGGGAAATAGCAAAATTCTTATCATGTAAAGTTATCATACAAGAACTGCCACTTCTCTCTCTCTCTCTCTTGAAAGAATGCAGTGTTTTAAAACCTAATTTACGCTCCAATCTAACCCTAGAGCTCTTACAAACAAAAACAATAAAAAAACCTGAAAAGTTGAAAAGTTTAATCTAACAGAAGCTAACAAACAAAAGCACACCTATGGTGACAGACAAGTTCGAGCCGGGCGCCACTGATCTTATCCATCAAACCTTTATCACCCCCCGCCTTCTCATCCAGTGTCCTGACAGTGTAAATCTCCAGCACATTGCCAGCGGTGACGACGAGATTCGGCAAGGGGCCGCCGGCGCCGCCGTCCGTAGCAGCGGAGGCGGAGGCAGGGGTGAGAAACCCAGCGGCGCAGTTCTCGATCCCGGTGGGGCCGTGCAGCAGCTTGAAAGCGGCGTAGCTCATTGCGATTTGGGGGAGATGGATTGAGTTTTGTGCGAGGAGTTGGGAAGGAAAAAGGGTTTTGGCAAAGCCCTAAACCAGGCTTGGCGGGAGAACGGGAGGAACAAGAAGGCAAGTGAGTTGGTAGTGAGACAGTGTGTGGACAATGGGTCGGATTTGGGTCGACTCGGGTTGAGTTGGTTTCGGTCGACCTCAAAACGAACTTTGAATAATAACTGGGGGAAAAAAACGGGAATTACTTAGTAATCAACACCTTCTACAATCACGCAATCATAGCGTTATCTCTCTCATCCTCACCTTCACCCTCATCCTGCGCGAATATATTATATTTCCCACGTCGAATCAAATCTCTTCCACCTCCTTCGTTCCCCTCTCCTCACGTTGGTCTCGCCTCCGCCTCCGCATCACCTCCGCCTCACATCCGCCTCTCCTCTCCTCCGCCTCCGCCTCACCTCCGCATCTCCTCTCCTCCGCCTCACCTCCGCCTCACATCCGCCTCTCCTCTCCTCCACCTCTCATCTCCTCCGCCTGTTGTCTCCTCCGTCTCACCTCCACCTCCGCCTCCCCTCACTGCTCCCTCTCCGATCAGATCTAGTTGAGGAAGAAAGAAAGATAAGAAGAAAAAAGAGGTTTAGATCTAGTTTTGTTACAATTTGGGAGTAACTAAATTACAATAAGGAATGATATTAATTATTGTAAGGGAGTATCTAATATGTATAAGGGAGTAAATACATTCATATCTGATTCTGCTGTTTTTTGGAGTAACTAAATTACTATAAAGGAGGAAATTGATCAGCATAAGAGAGTAACTAATATATACAACGGAGTAAATAATATACATATCTGATTCCTACTGTTGTTTGGGAGTAACTAAATACCTATAAGGGAGTAAATAACTAGTATATAAGGAGTATCTAATATGTATGAGGGAGTAAATAATATTCAAAACTGATTCTACTGTAGTATGAGAGTAACTAAATAACTATAAGGGAGTAAATAAGTACTAATAAGGTAGTATTTAATACAAGTAAGGGAGTAAATAATATTCATATATGATTCTGTTGTTATTTAGGAGTAACTAAATAGCTATAAGGGAGTAAATAACTAATATAAAAGGAGTATCTAATATCTATAAGGGAGTAAATAATATTCAGATTTGATTCTACTGTTGCTTGGGAGTAACTAAAAACTATAAGGGAATAAATAATTAGTAGTAAGGAAGTATTTAATATAAGTGAGAGAGTAAATAATATTTAATTTCTGATTCTGATAACGACAGGGCTGGGTGACGGTGACGGCAGGGCTGGGCTGCGCGATGGCGACGGCAAGGCTGCCCGACAGCTGAGGGCGACGGCGACGGGATGGCGCCACGGCTGAGGGTGACGGTGACGGATGGCACGACGACGACGGGCGCGACGGCGACGGGCGAGATGACGGGCGAGAGATGCGCGTGAGGGGGTGAGGCAGGGTGAGAGCGACGCGGGGATGAGAGGAACTTGTTTTCCTTTTTTGGACAGCGACTTTTTTTCTATTTTTGGCATATGATTGTTTGATTGCCTGACTGCTTGATTGCAGTTATCAGCTCCGGAATAAAACACGACAACTAGCTCTTATAATAAAAATCACGACAACTTTGAATAAATGTTTATAATAAAAATCTTTGATACAATTAGCTCTTATATTTATTGTTGTACTAAACGTCTCTAGGTTTGTCGATTACAAAACAATATCATTTGGCATTTAACAATCTTCTTTGAGTTTTATAGGAAGAAGATACAATTTATGAGGACTTGGATAAAAGCTTTAAGAAAGATCAAGATCAAGTCTTTAGAGAGCTTATAGGCTAGTTTAGACTAGGATAGAAGGTATACTTTAGTCCTTGTTTATCCTTTAAATGGTCTAGATAGCGAAAAGCTCAATAAACCAGCAAAATCCTGTTTTCAGTGACCTAGCGTCGTACAACGCTAGATAGTGGCACACAACGCTAGAACAGCTAAATTCATACTTTTTGTGAATCAACGTTGCACAACGCTATATAGAGTTAGGCAACGCTGATTCACAACGTTGTACAACGCTCAGTAGTGTTGTACAACGCTGCAGTTAAAAAACTTGGAAAATTTCCTGAGTACCATCGTGCAATGCCATATAGCGTTGCACAACGCCACAAAAATCCCAAGTTAGCTGTCCCATGTAAACAGTCGTTTTTACATGCAAAGTCTCTGGTAACGTTAGCCAACGTCTTTCAGCGTTGGGTAACGTTAGCGTTGTGTGACGGTATATAGAATTGTACAACGCTCTGTTGAATCTGTCAGAGTTGTTCCTTTTGTCTCCCTTTAGCGTTGTGTAACGCCATTCGGTGGCAAGCAACGCTCTGACAATTTCCAACGGAATTGTCGGAGCTTTCCTTTGGTTATACACTCCTTCGTTGTGCGACGGCAAATAGCGTTGCACAACGCTCTGACAGACCAACGGCTATTTTAAAGAGCCGTTAGAATTTACAACGGTCATATTCCAGTGTTGTATAACGCTATTCAGCGTTGTACAACGCTGTGTCCAGTTTTTGCTGTGGAACTGCTCATTTCGAGCCCTATATATATCCACCCCTTGTTCTCTCTCCAACTAATGAGTTAGAGAGCTTCACTTTGCAAAATTAGACCAGAATTGAGCCTTTGAGCATAGGGATACTCTCCCACTTGAGCTTTTCATAGCTAGACCATCTTGAGAGATTTAGTAGCCTCAAACACCACCGCCCCGACATTGTCGCTAGGTGTAGGTTGGAATAGGTTGAGAGCTCTTCTCCTTTGAGGCCGTTGTGCCAGTCGAGTTAGGCCGATCCGCCTCGAGTGTCCTTGTGACGAGGTGATTCGGTTCGAAGTTGTAGTCCCGTTCTTGTTGGAATTGAACGGAGCGCGCCCTTTCGTGGTAGCGGAACTCCCGGAGACGTACGACTAAGGCTAGCTTCTTCTAGCGGGTCGGAACTCCGTAATCACATCGCGTGTTCAATTTCTCTCTCTTTTTCTCTCTTTACTTTCCTTGCATTGTGAATTGCTTGTGTGCTTGCTTGTATTGGGTACCAATTGAATTGTGTTAGGATAGTTCATACCAAACCGGTCCAAAACCTCAATCGCTTCCGCTAAACCTTAGTTAAGCCGCCTCCATTAGGGACAACATTTATTTTATGGGACGTTTAACAATATATCAATTTTTGTAATCCGATTTGAAGTTTTGAACTATGATCAATATTTATAATTATAAATAAAATATCTGTTTTTCAACTCGCATAAATAAGATTAATTCATTGCATAATATTTATCTTATTTGATTTGTTTTTTATGTTATGAAAATGAAATCCAACATACCTAAGGGTTTATCGGAAATGAGGAGGTGAAATCCTAATTCATTTTCAATGAAGATTGAAGATGAACACGGCAAGGGGATTAGAATTAGGCCATGGTCAAAATATTTTTTACTTGGGATTTCATTTTATTTCAATTCAATTTAATTGATTAGATTTACATATAATTTTATTGGATCTAGTTACGTGGGAATTCCAACCAATTGACATCAAATCTATTCACTATATCATAAATTTTCCAACAAAATAAAATAAAATAAATCTCGTGTTAAAAAAAATGGAATTTTGATCCAGGCCCTTAATAAATTAGAATAACAATTTTATTGAAACCTGCAAAATCCGTGAATCTGACCGCATGAAAAGGTTACATGTTGGCCTTTTTCCTTTTTTTTATGAAGTTTATTTTTGGGGTTAGTTATCAATTAAAAAATATTTTTTATAACCCAATAAAACCAAATATATATGAACCAAATATATATGTGTGTATATATATATATATATTGGCTAAAATATATTCCAGCATACAGATAGTCCGTATGTTGGAGTCGTTTTTCAAAATCTAAAATGCATAAAGTCGATCCGAACTTTTCAAATTGTTCTTCATATTGAAATCTCCTAAGAAACCAAAATTTATATTTTTTTCGAAATTTTTTGCTATATATTTTGCTATTTTAAAAAAATGTTGTAAATGAGTTGTAAAGGAGTATTTCTGACCCTTCAATTTGAAAATAGCATAATATATGACAAAAATTCGAAAAAAATGTAAAATTTGATCTTGAAGGATATTTTTATATGGAAAACAACTTGAATGATTTGGATCGACTGTTTGAATTTTTTAGATTTTGAGAAACGACTCCAGCATACGGGTTAACGACTGGAGTATACTTTAGCCAATTTATATATATATTAATCCGTATGCTGGAGTATACTTTAGCCAATTTATTTATATATATATATAGAGAGAGAGTTTAGCTACGGTGAGTCGCGACTCACGGACCTTCCGGTGAGTCGCGACCAAAACTCCTAGATCTAGATCAAAATGACCAATCCAAACCGTCCAATATGATCTCCCTAATGAAATCTCCATGTAGACCAAATTTTTCATTTTTTCAAAATTTTTAAGTATTTTTTGAAATTTTAGAAAATCGTTAATCTAATTGGTTCTGAACCATTCAAAAACATCAGTTTTTAAAAATCCGAAAAAAATACTTAAAAATTTCGAAAAAATAAAAAATTTGGTTTGCACGGAGATTTCAATAGGGAGATCATATTGAACGGTTTGGATCGGTCATTTTTATCTAGATCTAGGAGTTTTAGTCGCGACTCACCGGAGGGTTCGTGAGTCGCGACTCACCGTAGCTAAACTCTCTCTCTCTCTCTCTCTATATATATATATATATTGAAGAGCGAGTCAAATAAATAAAGGCTCCGTTTGGATGAGTGCAAGAATAAGAGAATTCCTACTCTCAAATTTATTATAAACAATCCAAACTTTTCACAAAGTTACACACTTTCCAATACTTCTTTCCTTATTCCTCTTATTCCCGCACCATCCAAACGGAAGCAAAATGACTTTGCAAAACACAACCAATTTAACCTATTTTCACACCCTTTGGGAGTCGGGAGGGCCGGAGCTCGGAGGGGATTGGAGCAATCCGGATTCGTTGTTGCGCGACACACGGTGTAGCGCACTACGAGCCGTCTGATCTTGATCGGACGGTTCAATTTTTACGGGCCTATCAATCTAGGTTACATGCACGGGACTCCCTTATCCATTGAATCTTGATCAGACGACCAGCATGTCGAGCTACACCACGTGTCGCGCGGCAGCGGATCTCAATTTGGAGTTGGAGGGGTACAAGAACAAGAGAGGCTCTAAAAGTTTGTGTATCCCTCGTATATCCGAATGTATAAGTATAACCCATTAGATAGCCTCTGTATAGTGCATAAAGAAAAAAAAAACCCAAAACCCATTAAGAAATCAAATTGATTGCGATGAAATTGGTTGAGATAATTTCTATTAGTAGACTTGTTCTTTTATTTCTTATTAATGTAAGTAAAAAATAAGAAAAAATTAATAAAATATTTTACGTATCATACAAAGTGATATAAGTTGCACATGTCAACTTTATATTTGACATACTTTTAGTTGCTAATATTTCAAGTAGAAAGTTATTTGTTTGATCATTGAATTTTCTTTTTCAAAATCACCGAGTCGATTAAAAAATCTAAGGTAGTCCTCAAACTTCTCAAAATAGAATTACCATCCTGACTAATATCTTTCGGTTTCTAAGTTTAAGAATAAATTGGAGAATTTCAAAATAAAAAAGAACTAAAGTAATTTATAAAAATATAAAAACTTTTAGTCAAGTGAAAGTTCAAGAGCTACCAATTTATAAATAATAAAAATATTAAAAAAAGTAGATATAATATTTTTTTCGAAAATGCTCGAGGATCAGGACTCGCAGTTTGCGTCTCACGATCTAGAAATGCATTGCAGTCTTGCAGAACTACCGATTTTAAAGAGTGAACCTTTCTCCACTTTAATAAAGATTTCTATCTTCTCGGTCTTGTTTGGATGGGATTGGAAGAAGGAAGAAGGCCCAAATTTATTATAAACAATCTAAATTCTTCACAAAGTTACACACTTCCCAATACTTCTTTCCACTTCTTTCCTTCTTCTCACATCTATCCCGTTTGGATGAGGTGTGGGAAGAAAGAAAGAAGAAAAGAAGTGGGAAGAAGTATTGGGAAGTGTGTAACTTTATGAAGAGTTTGGATTGTTTATAATAAATTTATTCTCTTCTTCCCTTCTTTTCTTCTTCCCACTCCTCATCCAAACGGAGGTAGATAACTCGGAGAACTTTTCTGTTTCAAAAACCAATGTTTTTAATACCGTACCGGATATCAAATCGGCCAAGCGAAGGGTACGGAATTTTACCGGTTGTATCGGTTTCAAAAACCGAATGACGTCATATAATATAATTATCTAAAATATAGAAAAATACGTTAAACATACAAACATATATTCCTAAACCATAATGATGTTCAAATTAAAAATACAATATTCTTATATTATCAATTAGGTACCTATGTACGAGCCCCGTGAAATGTATATATATATATGTTTTTTTTTTTTTTTGATGAACCCGTAGGTAAAAAATTCATTCACCCCTTTAAAAAAAATACATATCGCAAGGCAAGAAAATAGGAAAAATATTGCCTACATAAGAAATACTATTCAATCTAGTAAAGATACTTGTAATAATAATCATTCAAAGGTACAATCGTTTCAGCTTTCTTTTTACCAAAAAAGAAAAAAAGAAAATTGAAAAGATGAAGGGTACTTGACAAACTTGAGCGGTTGAGCCAGTATAAAAAATGAGAAGGATGGAGGCGGAGGATAAAAAAGCCAGGATAAGTAACTTTTTTCTTGAGAAACGAAAATGAAGGAACCTATCAGCGCAAAGGAAACTGATCAGAACCGATACACCGGTTTTTCCCATTTTTCCGGTTTTTGACTGGTATTTTCCGAATTTTGACTAACGGATTTTTTGGATCTTACCCTACCGGATCTTGACCCGTATCCGGTTTTATCGGAAATTTCCGATAGCTGGTAGGGTATTAAAAACATTGTCAAAAACATATGCAATCCAACTATTCAGCTTTCACTGAAAATCTACATAATATTAGTTTGTTTAAATTCAAATAGAAAGAGAAAGTTTAATATGCACTATAGTGCATAGGGCATTTCATGCACCGCGGATTTTTTTGGAGGTATTTTTTTGTAAATTGTCAAATCTAATTCAACCGATCTAATCTACATATTGAAATCTCATAGAAAACCAAATTTTACAATTTTTTAGATTTTATTATTATTTTTTCGAATTTTTAAAAACATGTCATTTTTGGAAAATTTCAAATAGTACAACATTCCATAAATAATATGTTTTAAAAAATTCGAAAAAATAGTAATAAAATCTAAAAAATTGTAAATTTTGGTTTGGTATGAGATTTCAATATGTAGATTAGATTTGTCAATTTAGAAAAATATTCCCGAAATAGTCTGTGGTGCACGGAATGCTCTATGCACTATGGTGCATTTTAAACTTTCTCCAAATAGAAAATGTTGTCCTGTTGTACTCCATGTTATTAAAGGGGTCGATCGCTTAGGAATAAGAGGAATAGTCTATTCCTAGGCAGAAAACATTGAGAAGTGTGTAACTTTGTGAAGAGTTTGAATGATTAGGAATAAATTTATGCCTAGGAAGAGACTATTCCTCTTATTCCTAAGTGATCAAAACGGCCCCAAAAGTTATAAATTATCCGTGCCATTATCAATAAAAGAGTTAAAATCCAACAACAGTTAATATCATGAACAATCATGATAGATAAAAAGGTAAAATTGAAATAAAAAAAAATGTATAGACATATATAATACCATCATGCATAAGCACTGATCAAAATTTGCAAATATTTTATCCGTCATTAAGTAATTTAAACTTGTAAGAAGCAATTTTTCGTCTAGTGGCAAAACACTATACATTTCAAATGATATTTAATTTTGACTAAAGTTTCGAAATCCAGTTGAGAATTCTTTAAGAACATTTAATTTAAAAAAAACATAAGTTGGAAAACTTAAACCCAATTTATATTAGAAAAAGAAAATTTAAACTTTTTTCTACAGTATTAATTTAAAGACTCCTAATGCATTATTATATTATTCTTCATTTCCGCAATATTTGATAGCCAGGTTCTGTGTATGTCCAAGCGTCCAAAAATATTCATAGAGCTGTTAGTTGATGTTGAAGCTTTTTGGATAGATTGTGCCGTCAACGTAAGTTCGTTGAAGAGGAATCATACCTCAATAATAAATAAAAATCCACACATGAAACTTCATGAAATAAGATCTATATACATATATAGATCATTTTATACAATTGCATTATACATGAATCCGGATCTGCCATTACAAAAATCTGGCTAATCAGATCCTTAAGTTTCTTCTAAATGCTTTTCCTTGACAGCCACAGCTGTCAAGTTATCTCAAAAAAAAAAAAAAAAATCTTCTAAATCCTACCTTCCCAAGGATAGTGGATCAAAATGTTTTTTACACGGGATTTCATTTCATTTCAATTCAATTGATTTCACATGATTCGTTAGATCTAATTACATAGAAATTCCAACCAAATGACGTCAAATCTTTTCATTTTGATCACGAATTTTCCAACAAAATGAAATGAAATCCGATGTTAAAAAATTGAAATTTTGGTCAGGCCCAAAAGCAATTTTGTAAAGGCTACTCTACCATACATACAAGACAATTGCAAGAGATAAAAAGAGAGGGAAGAAAGTAGGGAGCGGAGATAGTCCTATGAGCAATTGTCACAGGTAACCACCCTCCAAAGCCTGATAGTCCGCCTCTTGATCTTGTTAAACTTCTTTATGATAAACAACATAAATGATTGAGATGTGTTAACTGCTTGAATTTTGACATTTGAAATAAAATCGGCACTTTGTTTTATGACCAAATTATGTTCTTGTGCCCCAGAATAGGAGTCATTTGTTTCACAATTCTTGCGAAGATAGAAGCTTCGGCCACCCACTTCACCAATTTTGTCATTCTTGTTCAAACCTGGTTATAGAGTCTGAATTGTAAGCTTGAACAGATGTAGTTTAATAGCAAATTATGTAATTTGAATGTCGAGGATCAAAACTATCACTACTGAAAAGCCAAAACCTCTTTAGAGTTAAAAACTGTCAATGCCAAATTGTTAAACCTCTTTAGGGCTGAATTATTTATTTATTTTTTAATAATTTTGACAAATAAATTCTAACTCCTTTATCACTTTTATAAAGCATCAAATTCATCTAATTTACTCAGAATAAGAAAGGGAAACAGTGCTCTAAATTTTTATCTCTTGAATTCTAAACCTACGCTTCTATTTTTGAAGGTCAGACCTATGCTTCTATTTGAAATAGGATTTATTCCATAGATACATAAAAAGTACCAACTCCAATATATTGCTAAATATAATTCTGGTAATCTTTTAAATGTAATTGAATGAGAGTTGAGAAGGAATAAATTCCCTGGGATCAAATCATCAAATTAGAAACAGCATAAGCTTAGACAGTACACAGGTATTATGTCTATGCCAATCAAATCATCAAAGGCACAAATGCAATAATAAAGAAGATAGGTGTACTCTCCTTAATACCATTTTTTTCCCCTTTGATATCACTTCATCTTAGTTCTTTTTTTTTTGTTCAGTTTTCTATTTCTGTTTCATTTTCATAAACTTATGTTCTAAATCTTCTTCTTTTTTTCCCTATAAAATAAGCAATTAGCATTTAGCCTTCAATTTCTGTTGTCATGTAGTACTTTAGTATGTCTGTAGTTTGTGTTTACAGCAATTTAGGAAAATTGCTTCTATAGTTTGTGGACCATTTATCTAATAAGCAAATTCACTACACTATCAATCACCACCTACTGTTTTATATCAATAGAAAAGGAAAATAAGTAAATTAAGACATACTTTCAAGGGAGAAATGAGAGTGGTGTAGCTGGAATGAGCCAGTGATATTTGGATCGAGCGGTGGGCTCCGTCCCTCACTTCTGTACCTCAGGAGAACAGCTTTGATTGCTTCCTCCACACTTGCCCCCAGCCTAACCAAGGCCTTGACAGGCCCCACACTCCCCTCCACAGTCACACTCACTAGCACCTTCCTTTCCTCCTGTTCAAATTTGAATTCTGACCTTTTAGGATAATTTGTTATTTTAAGGCGACTGACACAATGGTTCTGAATATAAGTTGAAAGTTAAAACATGGTTCAGGGTAGGTTGACTTTCCAGAACCAAATTAATAAACGTTTGTAGTACGGCTATTATCCTATTACTAAATTTAAGAGATTTGTCAGAAAATCTACTATATACTGCAGAAAGAAAGCCCACTTTTAGTTGATGACACTAAAATTGTACCAAATTAGAAAACTAACGCCATATTGACACTTCACACAAGTAGTACGGTCATATTTATAATAGAAATTATGCAAATTTTATCACTTCATCCACTATTTTACCTCTGAAGGATCGAGCTGTCGGGGCAAAACTCCCACCTGGGGAGAGAATTCAAATATATCATGGCAGCTAAAGAATGTAGGATTGATAAACAGAGGCGGAGGATCCTCCTTATCGGATTTGGATACGACATCATCGGGTACCAACTGAACGATCCATAACACTGGTTCGGAAGCACAACGTGGCAGAATCTTACTGGTTCGTTTCTTTCTCGGTTGCTGAGAGCGTCGGATCAAAGAGACACGGACAGGATGGTCAATCGGCGATCCCCTTCTGGTGAAGGAACGACGCCGCCTGAGGCTTGCTTCGGACATGGTTAATTGTTCGAGAGGTTTCTCTTTTGGCGAAGTTAATGAGGCGAGATGGGAGAAAAAGTGTTGAGTTGAGTTGAAGAAGGGGAAAGAGTTTTGGAGAATATTTTATAGAAAGGAATGGAGAAGCCAAGCGGAAGGTAAAGTAAAAGGGACGGGAAGTTGGAGTTGTCAGTAGCATTTATCGAAGAAATTATCGTGTAACGGATCATTATTTTACGTTAAACATAGTTCATAAGACCCTTTGTATATTTGCAATAGTGATAATGCCACATAGGAGTTGTGACTCGGTGTTTTTGAGAGTGAGAGGTTGCGTAGGTCGGACTGGTCGGTGCAGAATCTGTATTTGTGTGGACCAGTTATATAACTCCTGTATCGTGGGCTCGTGGCGTGGAACTGATCCCACTAAGAATTATAACTGGGTCCCGCAAACAGTTTGTTTCTCAATTTAATTGTCTCTATTATGGTCCACATCGGATCCAGATTCCCTAGTTTCAGGAGGATGCTACAGCCTAATTTTTTCAATCCGACTCAGCTGTTGCGCGACACAGCGTGTAGCGCACTACGAGCCGTCTGATTTTGATCGGACGGTTCACTTTTTACGGGCCTATCAATCTAGGTTACATGCACGGGGCTCCCTTGTCCATTAGATCTTAATCAGACGGCCAGCGTACCGCGCGACACGCTGTGTCGCGCGGCAGCGGATCTGAATTTTAATTTTTTCTATTTCAAATTTCAAATTACCAATGAAAATGGACTGTTTCCTTACAAAAAGTTTCCTTGTTCGCCAAAATTAGAAATTCTCCTTTCAGTTTTCATTTTGAAAAAGTACTGCTATTGATTATCAAAAAAAAAAAAGTACTGCTATTCACGTCGTACTAATATGAATTTTTTGTGCCTGATAATTAAAATAGATAAGATGATATTATAATTTAACATAATATTATAAAATACGCAAAAAAGATATTTATTGGTCTTAAATATTATATATTATCAGTAAAAAAATTTGTATAAAACATGACAGAAATTGATTCGTAATAATTATATTATTTCAATTACTAGTTACTTTACGAGATCACAAATATATTTTTTTACTCATTTTTTATTTATTTTATTTTCGTTTGAAGAACAATAAAAAGAGCAATGGTCATGTTTGACAGGAAGTTGACTCTTTCTCTACCGTCTTAAATTCAATTCCCATTAGTTAGAGTACTTAAATGATGACTAGAATTCAAGTTTGAAAAATATGTATTGCTGAATGCTTGCCATTCATCGCTCATGTTTGATGAAATGTTTGAGAAGAAACCAACTTTTTTTTTTCTTTAAGATAAATTGAGGATCAAGTCTTCCAACTTATTTTTTAAATTAAATGTTTATAAAATATCTCATAGTTGGATTGCGAATCTGTGACCTCTCAATTGAGATGCAAAACCAACTTTTTTTTTTTAGTTCTCTTTGGATTATTATTCTTGTTTACTGGTGATTTGTGCCACTGGTCTTTCTATCCTTAATGGTCTTTATTATGCAATCTGATTATCTCCCAATTTAATGAAACCATCTTCAAAGAAATTCCATAAATGGTTTAGCTTCTGCATATCTCTTGCTTGCTTCTTTTGATTTAAGTCCATAGTTAGCATTGAAAATCCTCTCCTTCGGTTTAAACTATATGTGACTTTTTATTGATAAATGAAAACACAGCACGCAATTATCATAATGAAAGTTTCAAAAAGACAAGAACTAAATGGCAAAAATTAAGTATGGCTTGTTAGAGGAGTCAGGTGTCTAGGTGATAGCACAAATTATCATTTGCATCCTCCTCCCTCACTGTGTATTTACATTTGACTTCTGGATACATTTCTTGATTTGTTGAATTTACACTTGATTTATAATTTTATGAATGGTCTTGAAATCTAGCAAGCACAGAGATTTGCTTCACCGATGGTTTTAAAATTATAAGCACGATTTTGTCTTGGTTTAATGAATTCAAAATTTACGAGCATCAAATAATGAAAAGGGAGAAAAAAAAAAACCAAAACAATGCTTTTCACCAATAAACTAACATTTTTATTTTTAAATTTCAAAATTATCATATCATTAAAAAAAATCTTTATTGATCAATCAACTTGTATTTATATTATAATAATATTGCATCACTACTGCATTACATAATTCTGATCAATGAAATTTCAATGAGTACTTTTATAATTAACAACTCATATATTTATAAAAATGATTTTATTATCCATATTAATTTTTAAATTTTATACTAAACATATTTTTGAAGAAATAAAATCTGCTACAAATTTTAACTTACAAGTTACAACAGAACAATTAAGTTGGTGCGCTTCGTAAGGCTGGGTACACACTCAGATCTTGACGCAAGCGGTTTCATAGCCGCTGCGTTGACTCCGCAATCTATCATCAATAAACAGATTCGCTACATTCCTTCCATCTGTGATCTTTGCAACCAAATTAGTAAATTACACACACACACCCATGAACCATCAAATTGCACAAATCCGGCACCATTCGATACCTTACAATTTCCAATTTTCCAATCAATCTCCAGACTCCAAACGCCACAGTACAACTCCCATGGCCGAATCCCAATCCTTCGCCAGGACTCCCGATTGGTCGATTCTGCCTCCCGAGCTGCTCCAAATAATCGCCAAGAAGCTCCCTGACATCTCCGATTTCGTCAAGTTTCGTGCCGTCTGCACAACTTGGCGCTCATCCGCTTGCATCTCCGATCCTCCTCCCCAGCTACCTTGGTTTCTCGAGGAACAAGATCTCCTTGGGCTTGAAGGCGATCTTCGCTTCTACTCTCTCTTCTCTGGTAAAATTCATACTGTCCCTTCTCCAAATTTGTCCAATAACTGGCTCGGGGGCCGCGCGCATGACTACATAATTTTGTACAATGCGCCTCTTTGCCAGTTCTCTCTTCTCAATCCATTGACTGGCAGGAAGGTTGTTCTCCCCTTCCTGGATATTGCCGGGCCCCATCCGGTTTGGGTTGGTCCTGACCCGATCGAGAGTGGAGAGGTCGTGGTTTTGTCGGGGAATTCAGCTGATTTTAAGACCGGTATTCTGGCATTGTATCAGCCAGTAGAAAGGGAGTGGGTGGTGATTGAAGAATCTTGCTCGTTTCATCGTCGTGATGCATACTTCAATGGAATGTATTATGCTAATGAGGAGGAAACTGGGGATACAAAAGTCATCAGCACTGTCACTCGGAAAGTGCTACATGTCGTACCACCACCTCCTGAGGATGAGAATGAGGGCGATCCTATAACGGGCGTGACGTATTTGGTGCAGTCAAGTGGTGATATATTGCGGGTGGTTTTGCATGATAATGAATTGATAGAGGTGGCTGACTGCCGCTTTTATATTTATCGATTGGATCTTCGAAGTGGGAGTGGAGGGAACCCTCGTTGGGTCAAGATTTCTAGCATTGGTGACCAGATACTATTCTTGGACGACCATAACGGTTTCTCTCTAAGTTGCAATGATTTCAGTGGATTCAGAGGAAATTCCATTTACTTCATTAAGTGGCACTCGCAAGACATCTATGATCCGCCATTGAGTTTGCTCTGTAGATATGACATAGCGGAAGCCAGAGCCGAGCCTTTAAATTTCCCTTTTACAAAGGTTGGAACTTGGATTGTTCCTAGCTTAAGATAGCTCAATGCTGTGAAATTAATAAAGGACACATATAGAGTTTTAGTTGTGTTCCTAATCTTGAGTAAAGGAGAGCACATTACTTTTAGTACGGATTGGCTTGGCCAGCATAATGTTACTTTATATCTCATTTTCTGGTACATTTTTTTGCGTTTAATTATGTGAATGCCGAAACACTATTTTGGTTGAATTCTCTAGTTTGCTTATATGTTGTTAGTTTAGTATTTAGTGATAAATTAATTATTAGTTATTGCTGCATGGTAATTTTAATTGTTCATCCAAAATGTGGCCATATATTTTCTCAGAATAATGGGATTTACCTGTGATCTCATATCTCGGGGACAAAATGACTATATTGTTTGTACTAATTTTTGCAAAAAATGAAGGTCGTACTTTTGGCATGCATGGCACCAATTGAAAAAATAAATATCTTTTGTTGAAGTATGACTGTTTCTTCAAAAAAAAAATAATAATAAATAATAAATAAATAGGTGTGACTGAATGCTCACCATACATAGTGCGAAATTTTCAATTCTGTAGCAGTGATCATAATAGTGGGGGAATCCTTCTCTGTTTCATTGTATACATTCTGTTCTATTTTGACATGAATTTAAGTTGTAGTCTGTCATTATTCATTAGTGATAGTTGACATTCAATTTCTGTGCAATTTAGTCTTATGCAGCTGTGCCTCTCTCAAAACATGTACATAGCTTGCTTTATTTGTTTTCTTGGAGGAGAATCAACAATTTCTTTTTATGTTCCAAACTTCCAATTAAACCTTTCAAATGCAGAATTGAAATACCCTTGTACCACTCTCCTTCATCTGTACTTTAGATGCCCAATTGGAAGAGAACCACTACCACTGCCACTGCCAATCATGCTAGCTGTCAGAGAAGCTGATCAGCGCTTCCTGGAGAAATTCTCCATATTTTCTCAAAAATATCCTGAATCTTGGATTTCATAATTCATACTCCTGTACGTGAACCCACCCAAGCTGATTAATTTTCATTTCCTCTTCACCAAAAATTGACTCGCCCTAACTGACTAACAGAAATTTAATCTTTCCTACTAGATCCTATTCGAGTACAAGCAATCCAAAACAAGTTTGACCGTAAGGCTTTGCTCCAGAATTAGGAGGAAGAAGGAAAGAGAAAGAAAGCAAGGACGATGTCAATAAACCCCAAATTTGGGGGTGAATCAAGTTTTCTCCCTTTTCATTGTTTTTACACATTGTGTCTCCCAGTTCTTCTCCGTTCACCTCCATTACTCCTGAAATTTTATTGATTGGGAGCATGCTAATCTCAGATTTGGTCAGTTTACTCTCTCCCCATTCCCCTCCTCTACTCCTTTCTGGAGCAAGGCCTAAGCTAGATTGTAAGCCTGTACACTCCCTGATCTCAAACACGAATCTGCCAACAACCCTGATAATTTTGTTGGCATAACAGTGCCTAAACGCCTAAATTAAAGATTGCCATTTTTTTGACACAAATTAGTGATAAGTATATTTAAAAATATAAAGTATGGAAAAAAAATAGTAAAAAAAAAATGCGAATTTTCTTTGCTATGAGATTTTGATATTGGTTAAATTAGTTTTGTCAATTTGTTAAATCACCGACGAATATAGTTTTGATGTACGGAACTCTCTATGCATCATGAATTCATGATGCATAATAGATTTACTCATATTATAAATTACACAAAAAAATATATTTATTGGTCTTTAATATAAACTATTTGTAAAAAAATTGTATAAAACATTATGGTAATTAATTCGTTATGATTACAAACACTGTATAATTTAATTAAGAGGTAGACTAAAATCAGTCGAGACTAACGGATGAGACCGTCAGCTACAATGAAATCTCAATTTTTGAAATTCTAACAGTCAATTCGAACCATTCAACATGTTTTCCATATTGAAATTTCGTTAAAGAAGAAATTTTATTTTTTTCTGAATATTTTTTGTATTTTTTTTGGCATTTTAGAAAATTCTTAATTTAAACAATTTTGGACCCTTCAATAACAATGATTTTTAAAATCTAAAAAAAAAATAGTAAAAAATTCAGAAAAATGTAAGATTTTGGTCTCCAATGAGATTTCAATATAGAGAATAGATTGAACGGTTCGGATTAACCATTAGAACCTCAAAAATTGAGATATAATCGCAGCAGACGGGTCCATCCGTTAGTCGTGGCTGATTTTAGTCAAACCTCAAAAGGTTAATTAAGAGAAATTATATATAATTTATAAATAATCAATTATTAGTTATTTTATGAGATCACAAAATAGTTTTTTTTACTCATTGACTTTTTATTTTATTATTGTTTGAAGAACCGTGGTAATTTTTTACAGAACCTGACTTTCTTAATTGAGTTTTAAGAAGTTAATTCATCAAACATGTCTTAAATTCAGATTAGTTAGACTACTTAAACGATACTTAAATGATGCTTTGGATTCAATTTTACGAAATAAATTGTTGATGTAGACTCCCTGGAGCGTCTTAGATGTTAAAGAAAATGAAACTCACTCTCATTTCAACTATTTTTTAGCTCTTAGACTCCCTGCAATTAACTATTCTGCCACTCTCATTTCAACTATTAATTAGCTCTCTTTGGATTATTATTCTAGAAATGTTTGATAATATAAAATTGATAAAATGATATTTAATATAACATAATAGAATATACACAAAAATATACATTTATTTAAAAATAAACTATCAGTAAAACAAAATTGCATAAAACTGTATAGAAATTAATTTGTAGTAATTATGAATATTGCATAACTAAAAAATAAGAAATATCAGATATAATTTATTATCAATTAATAGTTAATTTATGTGATCACGAAGTAACTTTTTACTCGTTTTCTTTTTATTTTTTTTTAAAACAATTAAAAATAACAAAAACTTTTTTGCTCATTTGGTACGGTTAGGTTTACTGAGTCTGAGGGAATTGCTTTGCTCACTTCATATTAGGGAAGTGATTTGGACACCACTAAAAAGTGATACCACACCACCAAAAGAATTTCAATGACCAAAATGTCGCTCCCAACTCATTCCAGTACTTTATTCGTTGGTCTAATATTTTTTTTTGAACCGAAAGCTCTCCAAGAAGGGGAACCAAAAGCATTATCATTAAAGGTTTTAAGAGTACAACTATTCGTTGGTCTAATATAAACAAATTTGCTTTTCATCATGCTATACTAACTACCTGTTCTCATCCCTCATTTTCTTCTTTTTATTTATACTTAAACTAATGTAATTTTCATCCAGACATATTTTGACTCTATTCTTTTAATAATTGGATTTCCTGATTAGGTTCACTTGATCAAAAAAATATATTAATAATACATACATAATAAAATTTAATTAAACTTTAAGAAAGTATGCGGTTGACATAAATTTTTTTCAGCTTATCTAAAATAAATAATATTAATAAAATTATTAATTTCTTATTTATTCTTTTAAATTTAGACTAAATTTTATATAATGCTTTGTCATTGTTTTTGAATGAAACTTCTGTTTGAAATGACTATGCTGCACGGATATTTAAAAATAAAATATTTTGATATATAATGTGATATTTTTATTATTTTATATATACCGTGATTTATTTATTATTTTTTAATACTTTATTTAATGTTAATACTTTTGTTTCACCAAATTAAATGCTTTATTTTTTGTATTATTCCTATCAAGTGGAAAGTCAAAGGGAATTTGATGCGTTCTACTTCTTCGGTCTTGACTGAGTTTGAGTGCTTTGTTAATTCTATCTATACATTATTTAATCAGACAGTTCCAAATTTAACTGAACCAACGAAAAAAAGTTTTGTCGAATTTATACCGCATGTCAACTAAGATCCTTAAAATACATATATTATGTCTGTTCATACATAGCCCTCAAACCAGCAATTAAATTGTAAAATAAAAAATAAGTGAAATCCAAATTTCATCATGCTAAAAAAAATGCCACAACTTCATTCACCTCTGACGAGATGGAGCAAGATAGAATGAGTTGGGAGTGTGAGGGTATTTTGGTCATTAAAAATTTTCGGTGGTGTGGTATCACTTTTTAGGGGTGTCCAAATCATTTCCCTTCATATTAGAGATTCACTCCTACAGACCTACAGCCACAAATGACCAAAATACCCTCTATACTCTTTCATCTTTTTTTCCTTCCTTCGATGGAGAAGCAATGACATTTTAGTCAATATGGGAGTGAATATCTGAGCAAAGCAATTCTTCTAGGTTTCATAGCCGCCGCGGTGACGACTGAGATCCCAATCTTTCCTCAATAAACAGATTCACTACCTTCCTTCCATCTCTGCATCCCACAGCATTACTCCTGTCCCTAAACACCGCACTACTACTCCCATGGACGGATCCCGACCTCTCCCTAGAACCCCCGATTGGTCGATGCTTCCTCCCGAGCTGCTCCAAACAATCGCCAGGAAGCTCCCTGACATCTCCGATTTCGTCAAGTTTCGCGCCGTCTGCACCACGTGGCGCTCCTCGGCACGGGTCTCCGATCTTCCTCCCCAGTTACCTTGGTTCGTCGAGGTCAAGGGCGCAGGTTACATCATCGAGAACTTTACAAGCAACATTCGTTTCTACTCTCTCTTCTCTGGTAAAATCCATACTATTCCTTCCCCAAATTCCTCAGGAAATTGGCTCAGGGGTCCCGCGCATGACTACATAGTTTTGTACAATAAGGCGAGTCGCCAGATCTCTCTTCTCAATCCTTTGACTGGTAGAAAGCTGGGTCTCTCCTGCCTGGATTTTGTTATGCCCCATCCTGTTTGGGTTGGTTCCGACCCGATTGAGAGTGGAGAGCCTGTGGTTTTGTGTGGGAAATCAGCTGATTTTGAGACCGGTTTTCTGGCATTGTATCAGCCGGCCGAAAGGGAGTGGGTGTTGATTGAAGAGCCTTGCTTATGCTCCTTGGGTTGCTGTTACTTCAATGGAATGCTTTATGTTAAGGAAATGGTAACTGAAACCGGGGATACAAAAGTCATCAACACTGTCACTCGAAAGGTGGTACATGTCGTACCGCCACCTCGTGAGGATGATTACGAGTGTGATGCTATAATGTGCAGGATGTACTTGGTGCAGTCAGGTGGTGATATATTGCAGGTGGTTTTGCACTATAGTGAATTGTTAGAGATGGCTGACTGCCACTTTCATATTCATCGATTGGATCTTCGAAGTGGGAATGGAGGGAAGCCTCGTTGGGTCAAGATATCTAGCATCGGTGACCAGATACTATTCTTAGACCAATATAATGGTTTTTCTCTGAGTTGCACAGATTTCAGTGGATTCAGAGGAAATTCCATTTACTTCATTAAGAGGCACCGAGACATCCATGATCAGTCATTGAGTTTGCTCTGCAGGTATGATATAGAGGAAGCCAGAGCTGAGCCTTTAAATTGCCCTTTTGTATATGATGGAACTTGGATTGTTCCAAGCTTAAGATAGCTCAATGTTGTGAAATTCATAAAGCACACATATTGAGTTTAGTACTTTAGTCGTGGTCCTAATCTTCAGGTTAGAGGAGAACACATTACTTTTAGTATGGATTGGCTTGGCCAGCAGAATGTTACTTTGTATCTCATTCCTAATCTTCATGTCTAGTTGTGGGTTTAAGCATGTGAATGCTGAAGAATTATTTAGTTGAATTCTCTAGTTATACTTAAATGCTATTAATTTAGTATTTAGTGACAAATTGATTATTAGTTATCACTGCATGGTACTTTCAATTGTCATCCAAAATGTGGCTATGTATTTTCTCAGAATAATGGGATCTACCTGTGATCTCAGATCTCAGGGCAAAATGACTATATTGCTTCTACTAATTTTTCTGAAAAAGGAAGGTCGTACTTTTGGCATGCATGTCACCAATTGAAAGTAAAATAAATATCCTTTGTTGAAGTGTGACTGAATGCTCATCATATACAGGTGCAAATTTTTCACTTCTGTACCGGTGATCATAATAGTGGGGCAATCCTTCTTTGTTTCATTATATAGTATATACTTAACTTCTTGTTTTTTTTTTATATGAATCAAAGCCGACTCTCCTTTTAGGTTACTCTGTTGAACTTCACTCTAGTGAAACGACTTTAGAGGAAATTAAGTTGTAGTCTTCCATTAGTGATAGTTGACGTACAATTTCTGTACAATTAATGTTGATATATCCTTTAGTGTTATGCGGCTGTGCTTCTCTCAAAATATGTACATAACTTGCTTTATTTGTTTTCTTGGCGGAGAATCAACAATTCCTTTATATGTTCCAATTAAACCTTTCAAAGGCAGAATTGAAATACCGTTGTACCACTCTTCTCCGTCTGAACTTAGATGCCTAGTTGGAAGAGAACCATTACCACCAAGATTGGTTCCAATACTGAGTCATAGTCATATGCCAGGTCGCTGTCAGAGAAGCTGGTCAGGAGAAATTCTCCGTATTTTCTCAAAAAGATCCCTGTATTGTACCTAAGGAAGCAAGAATCTTGGCCATAGTTGCAGCAAGCAAGAATCTTACATGGAACTTTTTACCAGCAGGTTGTGGTCTTGTGGAGGCACCCCTTTTGAGTTCTGTTGTTCACATAGCTTCTCTATGGCCCTACTAGTTTGTTTTTATTTCTACTGTTGCAGTTTTACTGTTTATGTTTTTTAATTTTTAGTTTCTTTTTCTGTCAGTTTTTGGGCAGGGTGAGACTCTGTGAAGGATGCTTTCTTTCAAGGTTAGATAGGGAAATGCAAGGAATTTTTAAGAGACTTTGATCGAAACTCATATGTATCTGTGGCTGTGTTTGAAGGATGCTTTCTTTCAAGGTTAGATAGGGAAATGCAAGGAATTTTTAAGAGACTTTGATCGAAACTCATATGTATATGTGGCTGTGTTTGGATGAGGCGTGAGAATAAGGAATAAGGAATAAGCTCCTTATTCCTTATTCGGGTGAAAATCAAACAACGAAGGAATAAGGAATTTGGGCTTATTCCGGTCCTTATTCATATTCTAACAAAACTTTGGTATTTGAATAAGGAATAAGGAATAAGTTTTTCTCTATTCCTATTCCGTTTAGATGCAACAGAATAAGCCGTGAATAGGGAATATGAATAAGAAATTCCGAAATTTTAAAAAATAGTATTAAATTAATATAATATATTAAAAATAATATCAATATAATAAGTTTAATATAAATAGTATCACGAGATCGGAATCCTGGATTCCGAACGTTAGATCGGAATCCAGGATTCCGATCTAAGCTTTGATCGGATTCTGAGTTTCCGATCTAAGCTTAGATCGGAATTCGAGATTCCGATCTAATTTTTTTAATTTTTTTATATATTATTTATTTATTTATTTAATTTATTAATTAGTTAAATAATTAAAAAAATAGATAATATATTGTAAAAATATTGAAAAAATATGAAAAAAATCAGAAATAATTAAATTAAATTTTATATGTAATTTAGTATTTTTTGGGAAAATTAAATTTATTTTCATTTTAATTAATTTATTTAATTAAAATATAAATTTTTATAACTTATTTAATTAAATGAATTGTACCATTTAAAAAGGATTATAAATTTTTAGAATTTGCAGGGATACAAAGGCATAATCCTTTCAGAATGTTCAAAGTTTTATTAATTCTTTCTGCATTTGCAGGGATACAAAAGCATAATTTGAACATTAAAACTTTAAACGGGCTTAACTTTTGATAGGAAGGTCCGTTTGGGGCGATCGAGGACAATCCGGAAAGCTGGCGACGAGATCTACGCATTTTATTGGGGTAAAACCCCGTAACGACCATTTTCGAGGCCAAAAAACGCTCTCTGGACCTCCAAAATCCACTTTGAAAGTTTGCAAACCTAAAAACTACTCTAAACTACTAAAAATGTTTTTAAAATCATAAATTAATTATTAAAAAGAGAAATGCAGTAAATCAAGTGAATTTAGTCTTTCTTCTCCGTCTCAGTAAAACATCAATCTCGTGTGATTCCTTTCTAACGCAATCCAGAAAGTGCTTCCTTGATCATGAGACTCGATATGATTGTTTAATATATAATATGAAAATAATATATACAGAGGACGACATCCGGGACGCATATCAAATGGTTGTTTAAATTAATTAAAAATTTATACTTAATTATTCATTTTTAATTAAATAAATTAATTAAATTTATATTTAATTAAATAAATTAATTAAATTTATATTTAATTAAATAAATTAATTAAAAAGAAAATAAATTTAATTTTCCAAAAAAATTACTTATAAATTTTTTTTAATTATTCCTGATTTTTTTATATTTTTTCAATATTTTTAGAATATATTATCTATTTTTCTAATTAATTAACTAATTAATAAACTAATAAAAGGAAAAAAATTTTAATTTTCCCAAAAAATACTAAATTACATATAAAATTTAGTTTAATTATTCCTGATTTTTTCCATATTTTTTCAATATTTTTACAATATATTATCTATTTTTTTAATTATTTAACTAATTAATAAATTAAATAAATAAATAAATAATATAAAAAAATTAGATCGGAATCTCGGATTCCGATCTAAGCTTAGATCGGAAACTCAGAATCCGATCAAAGCTTAGATCGGAATCCGAGATTCCGATCTAACGTTCGGAATCCAGGATTCCGATCTCGTGATACTATTTATATTAAACTTATTATATTGATATTATTTTTAATATATCATATTAATTTAATACTATTTTTTAAAATTTCGGTAAGAAATTTCGGTTTGCGTGCTTATCCATATTTCTTATTCTTATATCATGGTTTTGTTAGTATAGGAATAAGGGCCCAAATTTGTTATTCTTATATTGTTTGTTTTGCACAAGAATAAGAATAAGTACGCAAACCGTAATTCCTTATTCTTATTCTCTATTCCCGGCTCATCCAAACACACAAGAGAATAAGGAAATAAGGAAATAAATTTATTATAAACAATTCAAACTCTTCATAAAGTTACATATTTTCCAATACTTCTTTCTTTATTCTCCTTATTCCCACACCATCCAAACGGAACCACTTTCTTTTAATGAATTCTGCCTAATGGCCATTAATAAAAAAAAAAAAAATTCCTCTTTACCAAAATTTAACTTGCTCTAACTGACTAACAGAAATTTAATCTTTCCTACTTGATCCTATTCGAGTACAAGCAACCCAAAACAACTTTGATCCTAAGCTAGATTGTAGGCGTGTACACTCCCTGATCTCAAACACGAATATGCCAAAAACCCTGATAAATTTGTTGGCATAACAGTGCCTAAATGCCTAAATTGAAGATTGCCAGTCTTTGATACTAATTTAGTGGTAAGAATATTCTAAAAATATAAAGTATGAAAAAAAGTAAAAGAAAATAAAAAATTATGAATTTTTTTGGCTATGAGATTTCAATATTGGTTAATTAGTTTTGTCAATTTTCATAATCACCGACCAATATAGTTATTATGCACGTAACCCTATATGCATCATGATGCATAATAGATTTACTCATATTATAAAATACACAAAAAATATTTATTGGTCTTATAAAAATATAAACTATTAGTAAAGAAAACTGCATAAAGCATTATAGAAATTAATTCGTAATGATTATAAACATTATATAATTAAATTAATTAAGAAATATTATATATAATTTATTAATAATCAATTATTATTTATTTTATGAGCTCACAAAATAGTTTTTTTTACTCATTTTCTTTTTATTTTATTATTTGTTTAAAGAACAGTGGTTATTTTGACGGGAACCTGACTTTCTTATTTGAGTTTTAAGAAGAAGTTAATTCATCAAACATGTCTTAAATTCAGATTAGTTAGACTATTTAAATGATGCTTAGGATTCAATTTTACGAAAAAAATTGTTGATGTAGACTCCCTGGAGCGTCTTTTAAGAAAATGAAACCCACTTATGCAATTAACTATTCTGTCACTGTCATTTCAAATATTTTTTTTTTGCTCTCTTTGGATTATTATTCTTCAAATGTTTGATAATACTAGCGAAAAGATGCCCTCAATACGTGGGAAAATTAAAAAAATAAAATGTTGATATTATTTTTTGTTATATATAAAATGTTACATGTTAGGCAATAAAGATATGGTAAAATTAATAATTTAGTTTTTTCCTTTTAAACAAATAGCTAATTTGGTAGTAACTTATTTTTTTTTAAGAAAAGTCTAACATTGTTCTAGATCACTGATCAAATCAAATTACATAAATCAATGGTCCATAATTGATATAGAAATTGTTTACACCCTTTTATATGACAAGTTTACTCCTTTTATATGGATGCTTTATAAGTAGTATAGATATAGATAAAATAGATAAAATGATATTTAATATAACATAATAGCTTAAAATACACAAAAAATTTACATTTATTTAAAAATAAATTATTAGTAAAAAAATTGCATAAAACTGTATTGAAATGAATTTGTAGTAATTATGAATATTACATAACTAGAAAATAAGAAATATCAGATATAATTTATCATCAATTAATTGTTACTTTATGTGATCACGAAGTAACTTTTTACTCTTTTTTTTTTTACTTTTTGAGAACAATTAAAAATAAGTTAAATAACAGAAGCTTTTTTTTTTTTGCTCATTTGGTATCTATGTTACTTGGGTGCGGATGCGGGGATACGGCATTTTTCCAAAAAACTCGGATACGGTTGTATATATAAAATAATAAAAATAATATATTTTTAATTAAAACAACCAATTATATATTTTATTAATATGATGTTATTAAAGTTATATTATTGACTGTTAATGTATATATATGTTATATGTTATTAAATAAATAAATGTTTGGTTTGCTTTAGAGAAGGTCGTCACACTGCCACGATTTCAGTTCTCGTTTTTGAATTGTTTTACCATCCACAGCCCGGCCTAATAAGGCACAAGCATTCTGTCCGATTTTAGTTGACAAGTTAGTCCCACAAAGAGTTTTCATCTAGGACATTAGTTATGTACTTATGTACGTGGTGCGGAATAGACGAGAATACGAGATGGACGAAATGCACGTGGTGCGCGCGGCAGTTAGTGTTCTTCAAGTGGTGGGCCACTTTTAACATATATATACATTAGTTATGTATCCGTTATGTACTACCTTTTTTTCGCGCCATCTGCACCACGTGGCGCTCCTCGGCCTGCGTCTCCCATCCTCCTCCCCAGTTACCTTGGTTCCTCGAGGACGCAGGCAACCTTCCTTTCTACTGTCTCTTCTCTGGTAAAATCCATACTATACCTTCCCCAAATTGCTCAGGAAACTGGCTCATGGGTCCCGCGCATGACTACATAATTTTGTACAATGCAAGTAGTTGCCAGATCTCTCTTCTCAATACTTCGACTGGTTGAAAGGTGGTTCTCCCTTTCCTGGATATTAGTATGCCCCATCCTATTTGGGTTGGTCCTGACCCGATTAAGAGTGGAGAGCCCGTGGTTTTGAGGGGGAATTCAGCTGATTTTAAGACCGGTATTCTGGCATTGTATCACCCGATAGTAAGGGAGTGGGTGGTGATTGAAGAATCTTTCTCATTGCATTATCCTGTCGCATACTTCAATGGAATGTATTATGTTTATAATAAGAAAACTGGGGTTACAAAAGTCATTGACACTGTCACTCGAAAGGCGGTACATGTATCACCACCTCATGAGGATGATTACGAGTGTGATGCTATAGTTGACGTGACGTACTTGCTGCAGTCAGGTGGTGATATATTGCGGGTGGTTTTGCACAATAATGTATGTTAGAGGCTGACTGCCACTTTCATATTCATCGATTGAATCTTCAAAGTGGGAATGGAGAGGAGCCTTGTTGGGTCAAGATTTCTAGCATTGGTGACCAGATACTATTCTTGGACAAAGATAACGGTTTCTCTCTAAGTTACAAATTATATAGGGCGTGTTTGGAACCACTAGAATAAGGTCTTGTTCAGAATAGCTTACTCAAAAGGTTACCAAACACCTTTGAGAACAAGCTGAATAGCTAATTCAGAGTCCTTATTCTAGTTCCAGCGAAATGTCGGAACTAGATTGGAACTACTCTCCGCGACCCATAAAAAATGTTAAAATATTCCTTCGCTAAGATTAGAAGATAGAAAAATAGAGAGAAATTATTTTAAACCCTTTCTTCTACCGTTGCTTTTCTCTGCCAGAAGTCGATAATCAATAGAGCTACGTTCTCTCCAAACAAGTAGTACCCTACACTCCCCTTCTTCTCCTCTCAAACCCTCTCCACTACTTCTCTCCCATAGCCTCGCTAAGCTTCTTTCCTCCCGTTTCTTCTCTGGCCGCCGCGCCTCCTCCAACGTCGGGCGAAGGGAGAAGCGGTTGGTTGAAGACGAGGTTGAGCTGAGCGACTAGATCGGCGATTTGAAGACTGATTCGTTGAAGCTCAGTTTGCTCTGCAACAGTGAAGACAAGTTCGATCGGAGGAGTGGAGATAGGAATTTGAAAAGTTCGAGGGGTTCAGTGTTTTTAGTTTATTTTCAGTATTTTTTAGAAGATTTATCAATTAAATTTTAGATTTCTTTTAATCAGTTTTCTAAGATCTGGGATAAAGCATTGTTTGTAAGCTGATGAGAAGTTAAACTCATTTTCTGGTAATTTGATGGCTACGGGCCAGGTTTCAAAAAAAAAAAAAAATAATAACTGACTTGATTTTCTCTACAAACTCAAGAGTTGTTGAGAAGCTCAACGGAGAGAGAAAGTGATAGAAACTGAAATTGGATTTTTACCAATTTGGGTTTTACCAGCAACTTGGATTTTCTCTGCAATTTGGGTTTTACCAGCAAATTGAAATTGGATTTTTCTCTACAAATCAGTGTAGATACTTGGCTACACAAATACAATGTTTCTTTTTATCTGTTATTTAACATGATATTGCTTCATGAATAAATATTATTACTTTATATATGCCTTTAGTGCCTTATTTATAACTGATGCATATTAGATAGCAGTATTTAGGTGGCGCCAAAAAAATATACAAAGGTTAGTTGCATACAAGTTAGTTGAAAGATATAAAACAACAAATCATTATTTTATAATTTTCTTTTGTTCTTATTCTTAGCTAACCATTCCAAACAACATCTCTTAATTCATGAATAAGCTATTCTTCACCAAACCTTATTCAACATCCTTATTCTTAAACAAGCTATTCTATTCTTATTCACCACACTTCCAAACACACAAAGAGTTTAGTGGATTCAGAGGGAATTCCATTTACTTCATTAAGTGGCACTCCCAAGACATCTATGTTCTGGCATTGAGGTTGCTCTGTAGGTATGATGTAGAGGAAGCCAGAGTGGGCGTCCGCATCCTCAGCAGTCAAAAAAAGGACTGCTCCAAGCAGTCTTTTTCATTTTTCTTAATTTTTTTAAATTTTAAAACTCAAATGGAGAATCCAAACCGTTGATCTTGTTAAGTTTTATCGGCGATGCATTTTCATATAAGTTTTATAAAATTTGAAGTTGATTTGATACTTGATTAAGTGGTCAACAAATGAACGAACCTGTTTTGATTAATTCTAATACGTTCATAATTTGGTCACTTAATCAAGTATCAAATCAACTTCAAATTTTATAAAACTTATATGAAAATGCATCGCCGATAAAACTTAACAAGATCAACATTTGGATTCTCCATTTGAATTTTAAAATTTAAAAAAATTAAAAAAATAAAAAGGACTGCTCCTTTTTTTGACTGCTGAGGATGCTGGTGCGCCAGAGTGGAGCCTTTAAATTGCCCTTTTGTAAAGGGTGGAACTTGGATTGTTCCTAGCTTAAGATAGCTCAATGTTGTGAAATTAATAAAGCACACATATTGAGTTTCAATTGTGATCCTAATCTTCAGGTTAGAGGAGAGCACATTACTTTTAGTATGGATTGGCTTGGCCAGCACACTGTTGCTTTGTATCTCATTTTCTGGTACATTTTTTTTTTCTTTTTGGTGGTTTAAGCATGTGGATGCCGAAATATTATTTGGTTGAATTCTCTAGTAATATTTATGTGTTATTTAGTATTTAGTGACAAATTGATTATTAGGTATCACTGCATGGTAATTTTAATCGTCATCCAAGTTGCAGCTATGTATTTTCTCATAATAATGGGATTTACCTGTGATGTGATCTCGCATCGGGACGAAATTATTATACTGCTCTCCTAATTTTTGCAAAAAATGAAGGTCGTACTTTTGGCATGCATGGCACCAATTGAAAGTAAAATTAATAACCTTTGTTGAAGTTCTCGCCATATATAGGTGCAAAATTTTCACTTGTAGCTGTATGATCATAATAGTGGGGCAATCCTTCTCTGTTTCATTCTATACATAACTTTTTGTTCTTTTTTGGCATTGAATTAAGTCATTAACTAATAATATTATAATCTGTCTTTACTAGTAATAGTTGACGTTCAATTTCTGTACGATTGATGTTGATATACCCTTCAATCTTATCCTGTACATCATCGCTTTCTTTATTTGTTTTCTTGGAGGAGAATCATCAATTCCTCTATATGTTCTAATTAAACCCTCCAAATGCAGAATTGAAATACCCTTGTACGGTTTTACCACTCTTCTTCCTCTGAACGTTAGATGCCCAATTGGAAGACAACCACTACCACCAAACTCGGTTTCAAAGCTGGGTCATTGTGGTGGAAGTGGCCTGACCGTCAGAGAAGCTGATTAGCTGATCAGCAGTACCAGGAGAAATTCTCTATATTTTCCTCAAAAGGATCCCTTTATCTTGGATTTCGTACACCTGGACCTGAACCTACCCAAGCTGATTGATTTTCATTTCTTCTTCACCAAAACTTGACTCGCCTAAACTGACTGACAAAAATTTAATCTTTCCTACTTGATCCTAATCGAGTACAAGCAACCCAAAACAAGTTTGATCCTAAGCTAGATTGTAAGCCTGTACACTCCCTGATCTCAATAACGAATCTGCCAAAAACCCTGATAAATTTGTTGGCATGGTACTGCCTAAATACCTAAATGCCTAAACCTATTAATTATGTTGGTATAACAGTGTCAGATAACCCAAATCCCGAGCCTAGTTTCCAGAAATTGGAATGCAAGCTCATTCAAGTTGCAAACCTGACCAAATATAAAATGAACCTGAGTTGAAATTTCACAATAAAACTGCCATCATTGGGGAAAAATATACAGAGGCCTGTCATCAATCGTGTGGTTGCATTATGAAAACCAAAATACAGTGGTGAACAATGAACACAACACATAAGCATGTAGAAATCGTAACACCGAAGGACTTGTTCTTGTGTATGTAAATTCACAAGGTAGCAGTCCATTGAATCAACATAAACCACACCATTTTGGATCAGCAGAAATGACATGATTGTAGTAAATTAGGAAAACAAAATACCATTACATTGCATAAGAAGAAACCAAACCTCTTTGGGATTAAAAGCCATGATGCAGTAGGGCTGAGCTGTCAACAACTGTTGAGGGGCCGACATTGCCCCAAAACGAACTCTGATGAGGCAAGCTAGGGATAGGGCTTGATTTGCTGGTTAGCATGACATTGATTTCCTTCATGTTCGGCCTCATTTGAGGTTCTTCTAGAAGGCATAGCAGTGCTATGTGTATGCATCTTCTTATTTCTCCTTCCGAGCAGGGTTCATTAAGTCTTGCATCTTTTAATTCTAGTAATCTTCCTTCATTCAAGTATTGAAGTACCTAAATGATTGTGCAAAGTAAAAGCTGATTTGTTAAAGGGGGAGGGAGACGTAGAGAGAGAGAGAGAGAGAGAGAGAGAGAGAGAGAGAGAGAGAGAGAGAGAGAGAGAGAGAGAGAGGCATTTACAAGACTAATAAGACCGGTAGGATGAAAGGTGTTTCTTTCGCCGCTGATTGTTTCCAGAATAACCATTCCAAAGCTGTATACATCAGCTTTAGTTGAGAGCATTCCGTTTTGTAGTTCTGGTGCCATGTATCCTCTGTAAACATCAATAAGTATTCGAAGTCAACGTTTCTTGCAAATTTAATAGGTCTGTTCTCCGGAATTAATCTACTCAATCCCTTTTGATATCAACAACTATAATTGTTCTGCATAACAAGTTCCTTTTTATTCTCTGTTTTTTTTTCTTTTTAGAGGTTCAATTCTCAGCATTCATCAAAATTGCCAATTAGTTATTTACAAAAAGTTGTAACAAAATTGAAATATAGACAGAAAAGTCGTTCACTGACAATGTCCCGCCAATAGAGGTGTTCTGAAAAAAAGAGCGCTCTTCTTCAAAAAGTCTTGCAAGGCCAAAATCAGAGATTTTAGGGACCATTTTTATGTCTAGTAGAATGTTTCCTGGCTTCACATCCCGATGAATTACGGTATCGCCATTATCCTCGTGGAGGTAAAGAAGACCGGAGCTAATTCCTTGTAATATTTTGCATCTCTGTTCCCAGTTCAGCTCTGAGGCCCCTTCTGGAAGTCCTGTGCCAATGTTGAATCTTCTTTGTTATTTAGCATAGTAATGCTCACATCATATCTTTTACGAGTAAAATAAAATCTAACTCTAACAAAAAAAAAAAAACTCAAGTTTTCAACTATTATACGTTATTTAGCAATCCCCTTTATTCTTTTCCATACAATAGTGATCCTTACACCAAACTATATACATGACTAGATCTACAGATTAGAAAGTAAAGAGTTGGATTAAAAAAAGGTAAATGAATGAAGGAAACCCCTAGCGAACTTGCAGTTATTTCATATTCATATTCAACAATTTGAAAAGAAAACAAATGAAATTTTGTATAACATACCGAACAACATTTGATCAAGGCTATTGTTTTGCATAAATTCGTAACATAGCATTATCTCTTGTTGTTGTACGCAAAATCCCTTTAATTTAACAAGATTCTTGTGCTTGAGCCTTGCAAGTAGATAAAGCTCATTTTTAAGCTGTTCTTTTCCCTTGCTTGCATATTTCGAAAGTCTTTTAACTGCAATTTCTTCACCGCTGTCTAGAACTCCCTACAGCAATTCAAACGTGTTCTTAAATGATGCAACACATGAATAAACAATCATCATAAAGCACAGTATGAGCATTGTCAAATAATAACTGAGTACAAATAAGACAGAAATATGATGTTACCTCATATACTGGTCCAAGCTGTCCTTCGCCAATGATGTTTGCTTTACTGAAATCACAAGTAGCTGTTCTTATGGTATTGAAGTCGAAAGATTCAAAAATTTGAATATCTTCTTGGCCATCAGATATATTATTTTCTACAAGTTAATTTAAGAATGGATGAAGTTTGACTCGGGCAATAGCTAATTATCAATACATACATCACACATGAATGATCTGGATCAGAGATTTATTGTCTCATATATACCTGTTTGTAGATGTTTTTTGAATGGCCATCTTATTGGTAATTTCCTCAGGATTAGTGCTGCCAACAGAATTAGGACTGCAGCAACACTGACACCAATAATGATGAAAATTATTTTCCGATTATGTGACCCTGGTAAGGCAGAGATAGATAATCAATGAGAGAAAGGTCCAATTAGTCCGCCAGATAGTATTAATAACCAACTCATGTATTTTTTATGTAATGAGATATTACAGCCAATATAAGCAATTTTAAATTTCTCAAGTTATTTTAATTTTGAAGGTTGGTTTAAAAACAAACGATTTTGTTATAAGAAAATTTTGAAAATAAATGCTTTCTCCGTGAATCGAACCAAGGACTACTTAGTTGGCAGAATAGAGCAAAACCATTGGGCCAAACAACCCAGCTTCTCAAGCTATTTTAATTACAGCAAATAACCACATACCTTTCTTGGAAGCAACACGAATATATAAACTATCTCCATATCCATCATCAGGATTGAATTTTAGCATATCAATAATGTCTCCGAACCAAGCCAGACATCCTTGCCATCCAATGTATGCGAAAGCCGTGCAAGAAGAATTCTTCTGACACCAACTCTCACATTCACTTTTGCTCAGTGTTCCATTAGAAACTGCATTGATCGTGTCTGGTAGTTTCAAATTTGGCACAGTAATAAATTTATGGTCTGTTCCGTTTAGAGAGACATCTCTTATACAACCCCCAGAAAATTGTTGTTTATCCAGATCTTCCTGCTTATAATGGAAATCACCTGTGCAACAGTGACAAGTGCCATCATAATAAATCCCATATGGCCCACATTTAGCATATGGAGGGGTAGATTCATCTGGCGCAGTCCAAAAAAGCGCCCAGTTATTGTTACTGGCATTCCAATAATAGCGGTATGTTCTGCCATCTGATGAATTTAAGACCTGAATCCAAAGCTGTAATGGGTTTTTAGGTTCATACCAAAAGTACCCTCCATCGTCCATTGATGAGACATGAAACCTCACAGGTTCCGGCATATTCATTTTGGGAAAACCATTCCATCCAGTGCCATTCCAAGGCCCTGTCCGATAAAATACGTAAGAGCCTTTGAAAGTGACTAGTTCATTCTTTCTAGCTGGGTCAAATTTGCGGACATATTGCCCAGGTGAAGGATCAATTCCAGTAATGTTCCAAGAAGACAGTTGATATTCAAGGGTTGAATCCAATAACTTCACATAACCAAGCGGTGTATTTGCTAATAGGGAGTCAGAGAGTTGGTATGAACTCTGCCACAAAATTTTTCCTGTTTCGGTATCATTAACAACAAGATGTCCTGAGTCAAGAAGACACGCTTGAGGTTCTCCTTGGCTGAATTGACTACCAGTAGACCATATATCTTGGCCTGTGCTATTTCGTATGAATAGGGTTCCAGCCGGCGAGAGGTAAAATGTGCCACTGCCACTGATGATTGGATGATCCCTGTTAGCAACCCATACTATCATTTTACTGGGAAGGTTGTACCAAATTCCGAGATACCGGATATTTGAACTTGTGGTGTTGAAGAAACCCAACTGAAATATCCCATTGGTTGAAGTCAGGAGCTGGTCATCTTGCAACACCTCGCTTGCATTTAGTGCATTCCCTGCAGTTGGTACTTTATTAATTTGTTAAATCGTAAAACTTAAATCATGAATACTCTGTTACCCTAATGCTATCCAAAGTAATCAATTAATTATGAGGAATGTTAGTGTCCAATATATTGGACGGATGGGTCCGTCCAATATGATCGTTTTTACGATTTAAAATTTTAAATGACCGATCCGAATTATTCAATATTTTCTCCATATTGAAAACTTACAAGAAACCAGTTTTTACATTTTTTTTCGAAAATTTTTACTATTTTTTTAGTATTTTTGAAAATTCTTGATATAAACGTTATGATCGTCCAATAACAACAATTTTCTAAAATACAAAAAATAATAAAAAATTTTGAAAAAAAATGTAAAATTGGTTTCTTATAAGTTTTCAATATGAAAAACATATTGAACGATTTGGATCGGTTCTTTGAAATTTAAAAACGTAAAAACAATCATATTGAACGGACCATATCCGTCAAATATATTAGACTCTAGCATTTCTCATTAATTATATACACACAACCGCAACACGCACACTGCAGCAACATATAGAGGTGAATTAATTGAACGTATTTTTGTGTAAAAAAAGCACACGCATGATTACCATATCATATTTGATTTTTATATATAGGTAGCCAATTACGCAAGTTTAATACCAAGTATAATCGGAGTTGTACAAAAGATGACTTATTTTTTTGTGTTATTGAACGTATTCGAAAGACTGGATTCATGTGGTATATATATACACCTTAAAAGTATACAGATCAGATCGTAAATCTTTTTAATACCTCATATTAAAAAAAAAATTTCTTTTTAATAGCTATTTCTTAAAATGAAAATTTAGTATTAAATATTGGAAAATCAGAATTTTAGTAATGAACATGTCAGAGCGCTATGGCAGTGGCGTGCCGGCGGCGGCGCCACTGGCACTGGCGCGGGAGGTGAGGACGCCGGCGACAGTGGCGCGGTTGCTCCTGGTGGCGTTTTTGCGTGGGCTGATTCATGATCCATGAAAGTGTTTTTAGACTAGGTTTTGTTAGCTAAGAATGTAATACCACAAACACACATTTTTATGTCTCTTTCTTCTTTTGACAACCATTTGAAAAATAAAGAGAGCTTCGGGAGGGGAAAGAGAGAGAGGCGATGAATGTCGATTTTCCGGCCATCCGCCCCTCTGCCATGCCTTTCGACCACGAATCTTTGCTCTTCTTGCCGTGGCGAGTCTGTAGAGACCCCTCTTGACCGACTTTTGTCGATCATGATTTCTCTGGTGAGAAGCATGACATAGATGAAGCTGGCCTGTTGGACTTGCGCCACTGCCACTGGCGATGCCGATATCCGCGCCACTTCCACTAGCGCTCTATCATATTTAGTGTTGAAATTATTTTTTTTTAAATTAAAGTTTTTGATATGTTTGTTAAAAAAAATTTACGGCAGATCAGCAAGCCAAAGTACTGTTGTTTCATCTACAGTTGATAATCACCAAGTGCTTTCTACATACGAAACATAAAAAACCAGGATCGTCTTAGGATGTTTCACACAGAGATACCAAACAAAAGATAAAAAAAGAGGAACATAATCAAGAATAAAAGCATACCTTTTCCATCAACATTGGTGAAAGACAGCAGTAAAATTGCTATGAGGAATTCTATTCTATGATCCATTGTCTCGGCTTCTCTGTTTAATATGTTATATGTACACTTTGTAGATTAGCGTTTCTTCCATGATCTGGGTTACCAACTTACCATCAATAAAACTTGCAAGGAGTATTCTCAACTCTATTCCTGTTTTTGAAACTCGATTATATAAAGTAAATGTCAGTCCTCCCGCCCATATTTTTTAGTATATCCATACATCTGTAGAACCCAATTTAAGATTTTAGAATTTATTGAGATTATCTTGACCAGGTCGGTTTGCAATTTTACAAGTACAAAATTGTAGCATTATGTCAATGTTTTTTATAGAAAGGAAAATGAGAATTTAAAATTGTTTTAATTATTTCAAGACAACAAGACATTGATTAATTAATATGATTACAAGGGAAAAAATAGTCTCAAAGTCTTCCTATATGTACCTATCAATATTGCATGTGACTTGTCATCCTTGCACATCGGCGGCGGAACCTTAGACTAGGTGTATCGTGTATAGGATGGATTGTTTGACGCATTATTCAATGTAGTTAAAAAACGAAAGAATGCCAGTTACGTTGTTCAGTATATTCCTAAAGGATAATATTCATTATATAACACTAAAAATATATAAGAGAACAACTATATTCGTAAGAATAAAATGAATTACTGGGTACCCAATAAGCACCAACAAACAAGGTGTAGCTAGATTGTATTATTGGGGGATTATAAAGCACTATATTCTAAAGTCGCGGCAAAGCCGCCATTTTTTTCTCCAGATTTTTTCTATTAGATATGTTGTTGAAAAATTATTTTCAGATTTTATCTAGTGTTTATTAAAATTATTCTTTATTATTAGATTTTGTAGTGTGGCTACTTTTTAATTTTATACAAGTAGTCAAAAGACTGAGTACATTTTATTTGGAACGCTAGTTTAAGATTGTTCAACTAAGATTGTTTCCTTGAAAAACTATTCTAGTTAGATTACTTACGGTCGTACACTTTAATTTGGAACACCATGCAAATGAACACAAAAAGTGGGCATAACCTTACCATTTTGAGAACATATACAACTTAGTTAATGGTCTGACGTAATAGGGAACCAATCCAACAATAAGCTTATATAAATACAAGAGAAATCTCTACTCCAAAGCACATCACATGCCCTTTTATTTCATATTTTATTTATTTTTAATTTATTTTTAATTTTATGGTAGAAAAAATTTAAACTGGGAATCATAATTAATTGTTTATATGTGTTTTTAATTTTAAATGAATGGTATGAATTTAAACTCAATCAAATGACCAAATACGATGGTTAATTGAAGGAAATTATGTAGTTATGAATGTAATAATTTTTTCTTATATGTTGTTGCTTGTATTATATTTTTAATTAGTTTAGGCATCATAATGTAAGTAAGACTAATTCTAACAAAGGTTTCATGATTAATTGTTTTATATTACACACTGATATATTGTAATATGTAACAAAGATTTAGAATTAATTTCATCATCTCTAAACTTCATTACAATATTAAACACAATTAAAGAAAATATAAACCGAATTACATTATACATAATATCATTATTAAACTGTTGCGCACTACACAAAAAATATCGTCAACGTACACATATTCATTTCTCAATAAAATTAGACGTAAAAAAATCTCTCACCTACCCTCCATCCACATACGTCAAATGCTTATGCCACATAGGATCAACAACATCTATACATGGTGAATATTCAGCTTATGCCACAGATGATCAACGACATCCACATATGATGACACTATTCATTACTAGTTTACTACACATGTTTTCTCTCTCAAATTCAAGTATAGTTAATATGAGGAGAAACTTGTAGCATTGAGAACCGCCTCTAAATCTAGTGGCAAAGTATTCCTAATGCTACAAATACAACAACTATTATTGGTCTGTAGAACAAGTAACTTTTTATTCTCTATTTTTTTTTTATAGATTCAATTCTCGGCAGTTATCAAAATTGTTAATTAGTCCTTTACAAAAAGTAATAACCAAATTAAAAATTTAAACAGAAAGTCGTTCAATGACAATGTCCCGCCAATAGAGGTGTTCAGAAAGAAAGAGCGCTCTTCTTCAAAGAGCCTTGCAAGGCCAAAATCAGAGATTTTAGGGACCATTTTTCTGCCTACAGAATGTTTCCTGGCTTCACATCCCGATGAAAATTAATTACGGTATCGCCATTATCCTCGTGGAGGTAAAGAAGACCGGAGCTAATTCCTTATTGTATTATTTTGTATCTCTGTTCCCAGTTTAGCTCTGAGGCCCCTTCTGGAAGTCCTGTGCCAATGTTAAGACTTTTTGTTATAGTGGAATTGTTGAAAGTTTCATCCATAGTAATGCTCACATCATATCTTTTACGTGCAAAATAAAACCAATTAACTCAAGTTTTTAACAATTGTACATTTTTTTGGCAATCCCCTTTATTCTTTTCTTTTCCATATTATAATGATCCTTATACTAAACAATATTACATGACTAGATCTACAGATTAGAAAGTAAAGATCAGTTGGATTAAAAAAAAGGTAATGAATGAATAAAGGAAACCCCTAGTGATCTTGCAGTTATTTCATATTCATATTCAACAATCTGAAAAGAAAACAAATGAAAGTTTGTATAACATACCGAACAACATTCGATCAAGGCTATTGTTTTGCATAAATTCGTAACATAGCATTATCTTTTGTTATTGTACGCAAAATCCCTTTAGTTTAACAAGATTCTTGTGCTTGATCCTTGCAAGTATAAAGCTCATTTTTAAGCTGTTCTTTTCCCTTGCTTGCATATTTTGAAAGTCTTTTAACTGCAATTTCTTCACCGCTTTCTAGAACTCCCTACAGCAATTCACACATGCTCTTAAATGATGCAACCCATGAATAAACAATCCTCATGTGAAATATTCTATGAATTATAATGAACATTTTCATGTTCTCAGATTAGATATCCCGTCAGATTTTACGGTTACTTTACAATTTATTTCATTTAAATTTTTGATCATATAATTCCTAATTTCACAGATTATTAATTCAGAAAACTTGAGGACTTGGTTTACCGTGTAAACAGTCAGTATCGTTACAATTGATAACAGAAAATAATATTACAGTACTTTATAGTTGCATTTTTTTTTAAAACGTGGATTATATCAAACACAATAAAGAAGTAATTTTTTTCTTAAAAATAATTAGTTAAATTTTTTTATTAAGCAATGTTTTAAATTGTGGTTTTCCATCCACTGAATTTGCTCTAAGATAAAAAAAAATCATAATGAAACATAACTAAATTGTATTTGAGCTATATCTATTGCATTTGAACTTTTTTTTACTAGGGGACAAGATGTTATATATTAATAAATTTTAGCTTATAATTGAAAATCTCTATACATGAGAACCAGCTTTTGGTTTAGTGTCAAAGAGCAACGCTTCTCTGCCCCAGGTTAGTGTTGTTTTGTAAATTGACAAACTTAAGAGTTAATTGTTTAGTACAACAATATTGTTAGTTTATAGTCACTTAAAAGTATAATTTCCTGAATTTAATATGTTTTTCTCGAAACTTGTTTTTATTTTATTTTTGAAGTTTCTTATATTTCGTATTTATAAATTTGTTGTGAAAATAAAATAGTAAAATAATAATATATCAAATTACTAATTAACTTTGTAATCAAAATTTTTGTTTCTATTAGTTGAATCTTTATGGGTGTATAAATGAGTTGATAGTTTTATATCCGTAAAAATACATGAACATTTTTTGTATCTCCACCTGATATCTCTTCCAATTAAACCCGTAATGAATCCACATCAACTATTGATATTCATGTCCAACCGTCACCCCAACCATCGACCATCATATCATTATCTACACTCTATGTTGTTTTAACGAACAATTAAATTATGCAAATCACAAATCTAATTTTCGGTTCATTTTAAATCTAATCTTATGATTAAATAATTTTAGCGTCCTTTTTTTTTTTTATCAAAACAGAGACATACCACAGTCTCAACAACAATTTAAACAATTGAAACCGTTTCAATTAGGTGAAGATTTTGCCAAGTTCATGGTACTTCAAAAATAAAATCAGAATATGGACAATACAAAAAATCAGAAAAATGGAGTAGAGAAAAAAAAAACACGACCATACATGAATCAACATTAATTAATACAAGGAGACGTGCTTTATTGAGCGGACTCACAAAGTATCAGAATCCTGATGAGTGTTGTAGAAAACCTCTTTTTAATTTCCATTAGAAATCATGTGTCAGCAAGGCTGAGTTATCAATAAAAGTTGTGTGGTCAGTGACATTGCCCCAATAAGAACCTAGATGAGGCAAATTGGGGAGAGGGGTTACTTGGCTAGTTAACATGAGATTGATTTCACGCATATTCGGCCTCGTTTGAGGTTCTTCAAGAAGGCATAGTAGTGCAATGTGTATGCATCTTCTCATTTCTCCAAGTGAGTAGGGTTCCCTTAGTCTTGTATCTTTAAATTCTAGCAATCTTCCTTCATTCAAGCATTGAAGAACCTAAAAGTGTTGTACAGAGAAAATTGATTTGTCCGAGTGAGAGAGAGAGAGAGAGAGAGAGAGAGAGAGAGGAGTGAGTATTTGCATGCAAATTTCTCAAAAATAAAAAGAAAAAAAAGAAAAAAAACTGTGAGAGATGCATTTACCAGACTGACAAGCCCCGAAGGATGGGAGCCATTTCTTTGACCACTGATTATTTCCAGAATAACCATGCCAAAACTGTATACATCTGCTTTTGTTGAAAGCATTCCATTTTGTAATTCTGGTGCCATATATCCCCTGCAAACATAAACCGATACTTAACGGCGATAATGTTATCCCTACAAGGCCAACTTGTTCTACTCAATTCCTCTTAAACTGTTGGGACACGCTCACAGGTGTCTAGGCACAGCGGAAGCCAAGTAAACAAGGAGGTAGTAATTTCGACAAACACGTGACGGACATAAAACAAACCCGCAAGAACAAAGCTATGATGGTACCACTTGAGAACCAAACTACAATAGCACAATCAAGCACAAGAAAATAAAGAATAGACATAAGATTTTACGTGGAAATCCGAAAGGGAAAAACCACGGGAGCGATCGGTGCAAATCCACTAAATCAAGAGTTTCTTACAAGTACATGGAGATCATCAAGCTATCAACCTTCTCTCTCTCACTCACACTCTCTCATACTATTTGAGGTGGAATTAACAAGAGATACAAGAGAAATAGCAAACCCTAGATAGCTTCACCAAAGGAGACAAGAGAGCACAAGGAGATGGGGTCTTTTGTCTCTGGAAAATGATGCGCACTCTCCTTCATTTCTGTCCCTTTTGTTTTCTTTCCGTATGGGCCAGCATGGGCCACGGCCCATTATCATTTGGCTTCATACATTAACAATCTCCCACTTGAAGACAAACCTCCCACTTGATGTATACACTTTGCACCTCGCTCCAAACACACCCGAGTTACTCAACCAACCCGGATTGCCTCCTACAAAACATTACCTTGTCGGGAGGCACCACCTTCGTGAACATATCGGCAACATTCTCCTTCGTGTGAACCTTTCTCACGACTAGTTGCCTATGGTCTAGAACATCACGAATGAAGTGGTATCGCACATCAATGTGCTTAGTTCTTGAGTGATATGCCGCATTCTTTGAAAGATGTATGGCACCTTGATTATCACAATGCACCACATACTCCATTTGCTTCAACCCAAGTTGTGCAAGCAACCTTTTCAACCAAAGCATTTCCTTCACCGCCTCGGTCAATGCGACATACTCCGATTCCGTGGAAGATAAAGCAACAATGTCTTGTAGTCGAGACATCCAACTAACGGCTCCACCACCGATAGTAAAGACAAAACCCGTCGTGGACTTCCTTGTCTAACTACAACCCGCATGATCGGCATCAACATACCCTTCAATTGCTAATTTAGAATCTCCTCCAAAACATAACCGCAAGCCACGAGTGCCTTTCAAGTACCGAAGTATCCACTTCACCGCTTGCCAATGCTCCCATCCCGGGTTAGACATATATCGAGAGACAACTCCCACTGCATGTGCAATGTCCGGCCGTGTGCACACCATAGCATACATCAAGCTACCAACGGCCGATAAGTATGGAACCTTTTCCATCTTCAATCTCTCTTGAGCATTCTTTGGAGAATTCTTTTTAGACAATTTAAAATGACCGGCCAAAGGTGTAGTCACCGGTTTGCAATTCTTCATGTCAAACCTCTCAAGGACTTTATCAACATACTCCGTTTGACTTAACCAAAGCTTGCCTCTCCCCCGATCCCTATGAATCCGCATACCTAATATTTTTCTTGCTTCGCCAAGATCCTTGGTTGCAAACCTCTTAGACATATCAAGCTTTCCTTTCATGTAGACACAGTGATCATAGCCACTTCTTTCAAAACCTTCTTCTTGCATAAAAGTATCAAACTTCTTGTACCATTGCCGAGAGGCTTGCTTCAAACCATACAATCCCTTCTTCAATCTACACACAAGATTAGGGTTTGATTCATCAACAAAACCTTCCGGTTGTGACATATAGATCTCCTCATCCAAGTCACCATGCAAGAAAGCCGTCTTGATATCAAGTTGCACAAGCTCCAAGTCTAAGTTAGCCACCAATGACAAAACAACCCTTATGGAACTATGCTTCACAACGGGAGAGAATATCTCATTAAAGTCAACACCATGTTTTTGTCCATAGCCCTTGACTACTAACCTTGCCTTATGCCGTTTAGAACCATCGGCTTCATTTTTCAACACAAATACCCACCTATTCTTCAATGCCTTCTTTCCCTTAGGAAGTTTAACCAACTCCCAAGTCTCATTTAGATGCAACGAGTTCATTTCATCCTCCATTGCTCCAAGCCACATAGCCTTCTCCGAACAATTTATAGCCTCATGAAATGACTCGGGTTCACCCGCATCCGTGAACAAAGCATAATACAAGGAAGGTGAATACCTTTGTGTAGCTCTTGAAATCCGAGTTGACCTCCTCAACTCTTGTATCGGGGTATTAGTGTGCTCTTCTTCAACAATGCCTTCATTATCATGCGCTTCCATCGGCTCACTCTCATCCTCATTATCATGACCACTTGCTTGAGGATCCGCTAGCATTTTGGGTGCAATACTAGCATCAACATGCTCCTCCACATGTCTTTCTTCACTTTGCTCCTTCTCATGATTTTCCATGAACATCACATCTTCACGAAATATGACATCTCGGCTTCTAATTGTCTTTTTCTCAATAGGATCCCACACCCTATAACCCAAATCATCACCGCCATAGCCAACAAATGCACACCTTCGTGACTTGACATCAAGCTTATTCCTCTTCACATTAGGAATTTTCACATAAGCCTCACATCCAAAAGTTCGTAAATGGCCATAAGAGATCTTCTTGCCACTCCATACGACTTCCGGTATGCTACCGTCCAATGCCACACTAGGTGATCGGTTTATGAGGTAAACCGCCGTGTTAGCCGCTTCGGCCCAAAATGATTTTGGAAGACCCGAGTGAGACAACATACTTCTAATCCTCTCCACAATGGTCCGGTTCATCCTCTCAATGACCCCATTTTCTTGTGGAGTGTATGGAATCGTCTTCACTCTCCGAATGCCATTTCTCGCACAAAAATTATCAAAATCATTAGAGCAAAATTCACCACCATTATCGGTTTGTAAACACTTAATGGATTTTTCACTCTCTTTTTCAACACGAGATTTAAAGTTCTTAAAGGTTTCAAGAACTTGATCTTTTGAGGACAAGGGATAAATCCAACACTTCCTAGAAAAGTCATCTAAGAAAGTAACAAAATAACTAGCACCACCAAGGGATTTGACATTAAATGGACCACACACATCGGAATAAACCAATTCCAATGGTTTCACCTTTCTATGAGACTCATTCCTCTTAAAATTCACTCTCTTTTGTTTTCCCATTACACAATGAACACAAAATTCAAGAGATGAACAATCAAAAGAAGGAATGTAATTTTCATTTTGTAACACTTTCATACCTCTTTCACTTAGATGACAAAGGCGGTTGTGCCACATGTGCATATCACCATGCTCACTTGCCATAGCAACAACACCCTTTCGAGGCGCTCCATGAAGAGTGTACAAACTCCCATCTTTGTGTCGCTTCATCAATGTCATGCAACCCTTTGACACTTTCCATGATCCCTCACCAAAAGATACAACAAATCCGCCATCATCAAGTTGACCCACCGAGATAAGATTCTTGGTTATCTTGGGAACATACCTCACATTGCTCAACTTACATCGCCTTCCATTGGCTTGCTCAAGCTCAACATCACCAACTCCAAGAATTTTACATGGCCGACTATCACCAAGATAGACATTCCCACCATCTACATCCTTGTAGTTGACAAAATAAGAACGATCCGAGCATATGTGGAATGATGCACCCGAATCCAATACCCAAACATCCATGTTCTCCTTCTCGGAACTTGTCACACTTAGAGTCACCGCATCTCCAATCTCATCGGAAACTATACTCACTTCACCATCTTGCTTCTTCTCTTTTTGCTTGCCTTTCAAGAGAGGACAATCTCTCTTCAAGTGCCCTTCATTCTTGCAATGCCAACAAGAAAATTTTCGGCCTTTAGACTTTGATCTTCCTTTGCCTTGAGAACCACCCTTCTTGCCCGAGGAATTGCCCCTAGTCACCGGCCGTCCCCTATCAACCGTCAATGCCTCATTAGGCCCGGTTTCCAATTGGGTTGTAGCCTTTCTAGTTTCCTCATTCATCAATGAAGCAACAACATCACTCAATTTGAATTGGTTGCCCATTGTGTTTGCAACGGTAGTCACAAGAGTATCCCAACTTGTAGGCAAAGAGCTCAAAAGTAACAAGCATAAAACCTCCTCATCAAGGTTTACCTTCAAGGACTTCAATTGAGCCGCAATTGAGTTGAACTCACTTACATGCGTTCTCATTGAAATGCCATCCTTCATTTTCAAGAGAAATAACCGCTTCATAGCATGCATCTTGTTTACACCCGAAGGTTGCTCATATGATCGCTCCAATGTGGTCCAAAGCTCATGAGCGGTCTTGCATTGGTAGACATCAAACTAGATAGATGGTGAAATACACGGCCTTATAGCCGCCAAACACTTCCGATCAAGCAACTCCCATTCATGATCCTCCATATGAATAGGTTGTGCACCCGGTCCCATCAATGGTAAATCCAAATCCCTTACCACCAAGTAGTCTTGCATTAGCATTTTCCAAATTGGCCAATTGCTATCATTCAATTTCTCAAATTCCATAGCTTTTTCCATTCTATCACTACTACACGTGTAACCACCGAAATACTCAAGAACTTAGACCTACACCAATCCAAGCCTCAAACTCCTATTCTTGACACCAACGAGCCAACACGCTCTGATACCAGTTGTTGGGACACGCTCACAGGTGTCTAGGCACAGCGGAAGCCAAGTAAACAAGGAGGTAGTAATTTCGACAAACACGTGACGGGCATAAAACAAACCCGCAAGAACAAAGCTATGATGGTACCACTTGAGAACCAAACGACAATAGCACAATCAAGCACAAGAAAATAAAGAATAGACACAAGATTTTACGTGGAAACCCGAAAGGGAAAAACCACGGGAGCGATCGGTGCAAATCCACTAAATCAAGAGTTTCTTACAAGTACATGGAGATCATCAAGCTATCAACCTTCTTCTCTCTCTCACTCACACTCTCTCACACTATTTGAGGTGGAATTAACAAGAGATACAAGAGAAATAGCAAACCCTAGATAGCTTCACCAAAGGAGACAAGAGAGCACAAGGAGATGGGGTCTTTTGTCTCTGGAAAATGATGCGCACTCTCCTTCATTTCTGTCCCTTTTGTTTTCTTTCCGTATGGGCCAGCATGGGCCACGGCCCATTATCATTTGGCTTCATACATTAACATAAACGTCAACTAGAAGCATTCATTACTAAGGCCTGGTCAAAATCCCATTTTTTAACATGGGATTTCATTTCAATTCATTTCGTTAGAAAATTTATGATCAAAATGAACGAATTTGGTATCATTTGGTTAGAATTCCCATGTAATCAGTTCCAACGAAATCCTATGAAATCAATTGAATTGAAATGAAATCCCGTGTAAAAAACATTTGATCAGGGCTTAATTGATCTTTGTAAAAGTAGTTCAGTTTTTTGTACATTAAAAGCAGAATGCTCACAGTTGATCCATAATTGGAGTTCATTGTTTGAATCCATAAAACGTAGGTAGTTACTACCACAGTAGCTAGTTAATCATATATGTAAGAAAAATTCCTATAAAAATCGACAGACAGATTTTCACTTACAATGTCCCGCCAATTGAAGTGTTTGTAAAAAAGGAGCGGTTTTCTTCAAAGAGCCTTGCCAGGCCAAAATCAGAGATTTTGGGCACCATTTTTCTGTCAAGTAGAATATTTGCTGGCTTTACATCCCGATGAATTACTGTATCACCATTATCTTCATGGAGGTAAAGAAGGCCCGAGCTGATTCCTTGTAATATTCTGTATCTCTGTTCCCAGTTTAGTTCTGAGACTTGTTCTTGAAATCCAGTGCCTTTGTTAAACAAAAAAGGATTTCTATTAAAAGGTTAAATTTAAAATTACATTCACGGTAATGCACTCACAAATCTCTAACATGAAAATGGAAATGCAAGCTACTCTGCCTACCAGCCAATTGCCATACAACCAAACACATGACCTGCTTAACTGATTTGGGTGGAGAAGAAAAAAAAAAGAATGAAAGAACGACATACATCGAATGACATTTTAGTTATGTTTTATTTATATGTGAAAAATAGAACAACATCAACAACAAGTCAACAACAATAATATATATAATAATAATAATGCAAATGTCCACTACCGTACCAAACAACATTTGGCCCAGGCTATTATTCTTCATAAATTCGTAGCACAGCATTATCTCTCGTTGCTGTACACAAAATCCCGTCAATTTCACAAGATTCTTGTGCTTGAGCCTTGCAAGTAGATACAGCTCATTTCTAAGCTGTTCTTTTCCCTGGTTTGCACTTTTTGAAAGTCTTTTAACTGCAATTTCTTCACCATTTTCTAGAACTCCCTATTAAAATTCATACAGTTAGTGATCTTAATTAGTTTGTGATCAGCTTTTCTATAGTCCAATATTTCAAAATACAGAAGCACATCTAGTTGTTGCATAGAATAGTATTAGTAGTATTAATTTTGGTATTTTTCTTAGGGTCTCTACACGTTTTGTTTCATGTTTTTGAAAAGGGTGGCTTTTGTCCCCTATTTTTTAGTATTAAATGAGAACAAATTCACAACTAAAATAGACAGATGATCTTACCTTATATACTGGTCCAAGCTGTCCTTCGCCAATGATGTTTAATTCACTAAAATCGCCAGTGGCAGCTCTTATGGTGTTGAAGTCGAATGATTCAAAAATTTGAATATCTTCTTGGCCATTGGGTGAATTAGTTTCCGCAACTTGATATAAGATAAATAAAGTATAATGAGGCAATAGCCAATTACATTAACAGAAACAAACTTTGTTCTAACAATTAATGTTGACCAAATCATACCTGTTTGTGGAAGTTTTCTGAATGGCCACCTTATTGGTTTCTTTATCAAAATTACTACTGCTATGAGAACCAAGATTGTGCCAATACTGAGAGGCACAGCGATGAGAACTATTTTTCGTCTATTTGGCCCTAGTAATACAAAGAGAAAAATTATCAGTTTGAAATGAGTCCAAGTTCAAAGACGTCTTTTTTAAAAAAGATTTAAAAGGAAAGTGTTCCTCAAGCAGGGGATCCAAAATGCGTTTAACTATGGAAAGGAGTACAAGTCACATACAGTGACTTAAGATACAAACTGCACAAGTAGCCAAAAGAAAGTTTGAGCTGGTTTTAGAAACGAACTCAATTTGTTGATCACAACAAGATTATACTTTCAATGATGGTAGTCTTATATGGTCATAGGGTCAAGTGGTTTTTTTATTTTCCATATTCTTAATAATCATTGCAACACAACACACACCTCTTTTAGATGAAACACGGACATATAAATTATCCCCTCCATCCAGGAACTGTTGCATATCAATAATATCTCCGAACCAAGCCAGACATCCTTGCCATCCAATAAACGCATAAGCCATACAAGATGAGTTCTTCTGGCACCAACTCTCACATTCACTAATGCTCTTTTTTCCATCAGAAACTGCATTAATCGTGTCTGGCAACTTCAAATTACTTACGGTAACAAATCCTTGATCTGTGTCATTTAGTGGAACATTTCTTTGACAACCCCCAGAAAATATGCGGTTCTTCCAATCTTTCCCATTCTTGGGATGAAATAAATCTTCCACACAACATTTACAACTGCCATCAGAATAAATTCCATATGGCCCACATGCAGCATATGAAGGGGTCGACTCATCAGGCGCTTTCCAATATTCTACCCAGCCGCTGTCATTCTTGTAATAACGGTATGTTGTGCCATTTGACTTCAAGACCAGACGCCAAAGGACCGAGGGGTCTAGAGGCTCATACCAGTAGTACGCTCCACTTTCGCTTGCCGAGACAACAAACCTCACCAAATCTTGTGTCATTTCAGGGAAACCATTCCATCTGTTACCATCCCAGGGCCCCGTCCTATAAATTACATCGGAACCCCTGAAAGTAACCAATTCATACCTTTTAAAGGGATCCAATTTCCGGAAATATTGTCCAGGGAATGGATCAACATCCGTAATGTTCCAAGAAGAGAGCTGAATTTCAAGCATTGAATCCAAAAGCTTCATATACCCAAGTGGTGTATGTGGCAATAAGGTGTCAGAGAGTTGGTATGAACTCTGCCACAAAACTTTTCCTGTTTTGGTATCATTAACAACAAGGTGCCCTGAATCCATGAGACATGCTTGAGGATCTCCTCGGCTGAATTGACTACCAGTGGACCATACATCTTGGCTTATGCTGTTTCTTAAGAAAAGGGTTCCATCTGGAGAGAGGTAAAGCATGCCAGTACCATTAATAATGGGATGGTCCCCATTGGCAACCCATACAACTGTTCTATAAAGGTCATTAATCCAAATTCCAAGATATCGATTATTTGAACCCGTGGTGTTGAAGAAACCCATCTGGAATCTTCCATTAATCGAGTTTAGGAGTTCATTATCTTGCAACACCTCACCTGCGGTTAGTGCATTTCCTGCAGTTGATCCTTCATTACAAACAGGAGCAAATCTCTTCATAAATCTTAAATTAAAGTCACAACCACTCCATCACACTAATTTAATCAGACTGATTATTAAATCATATACGTTTTGGCAGCTAGAATTTGTTCATTGGTCTTTATCCTCACAAAAATAATTAGGCTGCACTGCTAGCAATATATAACAGCAGAATGCTTGGACAGACAGCTCTAGAGACATTTATTATTCTGAGTACTCACACACTAGGAGTATACATAGATCCGGAAAAGGATGTAATTTGTGTCTGAAATGTGTGTAATGTGGTTAAGAGTTACTAACATTCATTTTATTATGGTTGGTTTTTTATGTTTTAAAACTTTTTATTAAAATTCAGTCTCAATTAGTACATTTGTAACTCAAAATGATAATAAAATTCATTTATATTTTGCATGTATTTTGTTCTTTTCAATGTATCAACACGAGGTATGAATCCTTTCTTAAAATCAATGAGGATAATGAAAAACAGATTCACATTTGAATTTTCAAATTTTAATTGAATGTGGAACAGCATGCTGCTAATCGAAACCAATAGATTAACAACCCTAAACACAATTCATATTAAAAGGAAAATATGTCTAAACAGCATCTCTAGTGAAACGTATCGGCCAACAAGTTGTGAGCTCAACACGGCCTACAGAGCCAAACTTAGGACTGCTGCATCATGGAGTTGCACCAAGAAGAAGCTTTCCAAACTTCCCCGTCTGCTATATAGAGCTATTGCACTTTCAAAAGATCTCTTAACCGTTCTCAATTTTATATCGATTCTACACAAATTCTTGCAAGAGGGTCCTTTTGGAAATTTTAAGAAGAGACTTAATCCAAACAATTGGAGATTCGTATAAATATGGATCAGAAAGTTGGTATAGTATATTATTCATTTCAGAGTCCAGTGACTATTCGTATTTGAACTATACATCTTAAAAAGTACAGAGAGATCAGATAAAACAAACTATTATTTGATCGAAAATAATCAGTAAAACCCCTTACTACCAATCTACCAAAACTAATCATGTTCATTTAAGGTACTTAAAGAGTGACAAAAAAAAGAAGAAAATGAAGAAATAAAGAATAAAAGAGTACCTTTGGTATCAACATTCATGAACGAAAGCAGCAACATAGTGATTACGAACTCTATTTTATCCATTTTTGTTTGCACTTTTTGTAGACTAGCAATCCTTTCAAGTTTCTGCTAATTAAGCCTTTAATGGGTCCAAACTGGAATATTTTGTACTCTTCTCTGTTAATGAAAATCAACTAAGAAAAATACATGGAATAGTCCTCCCGTTCAATCATGTTAAGTTGTAAAATCAAACTAGCAGTAGTATAGTACGTTTGGAATTTGGACTAATCTATATGCCTATTGTCTAATTTAAAATTAACAAATTGCTCCTGTTTATGTGCACCAAGTTGTATTGCGAAACTAGGTCAAACATTAAGCACTAGTCAAATTCCACAAACGGGAAATGAAAATTTAAAAAAAAGTAATAATAATAATGGTAAAACATTAGTAAATTAAGTTTCAATACGCCTCTTACTTACATCCATTCATATCTATATTGCAAATAGCTTTGAAAAATTATGTGACGTGTCTTGTCTACCTCAAGTTGTTGATGTGTGGCAGCGTGTTTACATTTTTAGTGCGGGCAATTACCAGCGCAAGTTCATTTTTTTCCGAAATTATTTTATATAAAAATTTATACTAAAAAAATTTTAATATACAGAATTATTAATTTTTTTTTAATAAGAAGAAAGTTCCAACGCGTTTCCGAAGCGAGTATTCGAATTCCCCTCCGTACGCGTTTATAAAACGCGCTCCAGGGCTTTCAACGCGTTTTATAAACGCGTACGAAGGAGAGATGCTGTCCACTTTCCTCTCGTTTGTCAGAGCTTCGTACGCGTTTATAAAACGCGTTGAAAGCCCTGGAGCGCACTTTATAAACGCGTCCGAAGGTGTATTATTTAATTTTTAGAAAAAAAAGTACAAGCATGCTCTGATAAAGACTGCAAAAGACATGACAAGATTTGATTTTACAATGTCATCTTTGAACTACTGAAATTATTTATAAAAGCAGCCATTGTTGAATTAGAATGCACAAACACCCACTACCTCCTTCTTGTTAAAACCTTCAGTACAATGGACAAAGAAAATAGCTCTAACTCAAATAATGATGTTCCAAACTATCGAAGAGCAACCCGCATTGAGTATTGGCCAACTTTCTACCATTACCCTGCCAATAGAAATCAACCAGAAAACGGAGAATACGAGGCAATTTGTCGCTCTTGTTATCGCACTTTGAAATACAACATCCATGAAGACACGACTGAAGAGGGAGACGTGCTCGAGTTAAAAATACACTACCAATGGCACATTAATGGTGGGCCGGAAAGGGAACAGAAGGAGTACCAGGAGCGGCGATGGCGGGAACACGGAAAGAATCTGAACCGAGAAAGGCGATATGACTGGTACAAAAAATATTACACAGAACCTCAACCCATCCCCCAACAACAACCGAAACCCTACCTCTCGTGTGAACCAACTCACTGGACCGTTTACGAGAAAATATACAACTTTAATGGAGACCACACAGTGACCTGTACAAGGTGTGCTCAAGTTTTCAATTACAAAGAAAACATATTGCGTGACCACTACCATGAGCACAAACGTCACGACGAGAATGAACAAAGAGCTCGGGACATAGAGACGCAGATGATTATTAAAGAAAGAAATGAAGAAATGGATCGTAAACAAAAAATTAGGGAAGAAGAGGCAAGGAAAAAAAGGCTCAAAAAATCAGAGCAAAAATTGAGAGAAATGAATAAGAGGGATGAACTTCGACAAATTGCGGCAAGCCGAATGGCAGAGATAGAAAAAGAAGAAACTGAAGCGGCTTTTTGGAACGAAGCCGCTCAATTCGTTGACAACAGTGTTCCGAGTAATCAACAAGAAGATGATGCTGCTTTTTGGAACGAAGTCGCTCAGTTCGCTGACAACACTGGTGCGAGTAATCAACAACAACCGAATGATGAAGATGAGCAACCATGGTGGGATGAAATTCTACAACATGTAGATAGTCAAAATCTCTAAATATTTATATCATTGTAATATTTATGTGTTTTATTATTATGGTTGTTAATGTAATTTAGTTGGAATTGTTAATGCAATGTTTTATTTTTATGGTTGTTTTTTATTTTCCTTTATTTTTTGTAGTGCTTTGCACTATAAGTTGTGGTTTTAATGTGTTGACGTTCAATGGATAAAAGTTGTTGTTTGGAGTATTTCATTTATTGGCGTTTCAATACATAAACGTTTATGTTTCAAGTAGTGCTTTGCACTCTGAAATTCCAAGTCATAATAATACACAAGTCAATCATCACAAGTCATAATAAACAATCCAATAAATACACAAGTCAATCATAAGTCATAAACGAAAAATAGTCAATCAACATCAGTAATACACAAGTCAATCACAAGTCCATAAACGAAAAATAAACGATCCGTCCATCATCAGTCCATAAACAAAAAAGAACTGTCATCATCAGCAATAAAATCAGTCCATCATCATAACTAACGCCGCCGCCTCCTCCTAGGTCCTGAAGGTGAAAATCTGTCAATCACCCTCACCACACGCCTATCTCGTATGCCCGGGGCAGTAACATCTCCCGAGTCAGTGGAGTCTGTATCCCCATCGTCCTCCTCCTGACGGTCCTCCTGCTGGTCCTGCTGAGCCTCCTGCTGTATGGGCCCAAACTCAACAGGCTGCCCAACATCCTGAGGAGTCGCTATAGGGACATAATCACCCTCCTCATCTCCGGCCGTCCGCAGTAAAGTGCTGAACGAGTCTGTCCCTCCCATACTACCCAACGGAGTGCCAAATGATGGAATAGAAGAAGGCGTAGGCACTGACGGAACAGTAAATGGAGGAACAATAAATGCAGGAAAAGAGGAAGGCATACCAAATGGTGCAAAGGAGTACGGTGGAGGATCCTGAGGCTGGAAAATGCCAGTGGGATCCTGAGAAATGCCAGCAAACTGCGAGGTCGATGCTGATGCACTATGCATGGATGGAGTAGGACCTGAGGCTGGAAACTGAGTAGGAAAGAACGTGCGTGGTCCTAAAATATCATCTAATCGCCCGGTATTCAGTCGACCATCCTATAATATTAAAAAAAAACAATGTCAATATAAATAAATTAGTATCTAAAGTTGAAACTTGCATATGAACGAATACTAACCGCATGCATCAGATCCTCCGCCTGAAGGTCTGTGGGTACAGTCGGACGTGCAGAAGAAGACTCGTCCCCAGAATCTGGTATGTCCTCAATATTTGTTGGAAGTCCTCGCTGCTCCAACAAATCCTCCAACCTGTAATTTATAAATTATTGAATTTAAAATGCAAAAAACGCAATAAAAAAATTAAATTATTTAAAATTACCTCAGAGGGATGGAAGCATCATGCAACTGCGAACGACAGTTGGCGAGAATTGCCTTTCCCACCCTTCTGCACCCCTTCTTCACAACCAGTCCCAATGCATGAAGTGCATTCTTCAGCGCAGAGTTGCCCTGCAATTTACGAGAATAATGACATATTACACAATTCCATTTACCAATCATACATTCCATATTTAAAAAATTAAGATGTACCGTATTGCGAAGTCTGGACCCCATGTTTGTGTACTGCCTCTGAGCAAGAGGCAGCTGCTGAGTGCGCTGGAGACGTGCCTCGGCATCCTCTCGTGGCGTGGGTCTCTCGGAGGCACCGTATCGCCAAAACCATCGGAAGTACCGCAGCGTATCAGTAGCACTCCAGGATCGAGTCTCCAGCTGGCGTGCCTGTAATGCCTCGTCAGTCCACTCATCATGTGCACTCGCAAAAATGGTAGCAAAATCTGGGCGATCTCGATAGGTACCGTGCTGGAAACCCAGCAGGTTCTGTGTCACGTCCCAACTCTGTTAAAATAAACACGTTAGTTCTTTACTCTAATTAAATTGAAGTTGATCGTATTATAAATCGAAAAAATATAGCAAACGTACCACAGGTAGTGGAGGAGGAGTAAACTGGTACAGTCCAAACTGATGCCTACAACGGTCGGGGTAGTAGTAGGCAACAATGTGGTAAAAAATCAGCGGCAACCGAACATGCTCCGCTATGGAACCAACCTGTGCTACCCGTGGCATGACAGCCCTGTCGAGTACGTACGGAAACCAGTTGACGTCTTCAACGTTCAACACGGCTAGGTAGTCCCGTGCGTTCTCCACTGCCCCGCGGTGCTGGCTCCGTGAGAAAGACCGAGCTTCGCCCCATTTCCTGAAAATTTTGAAGGTTAGGATTGATGTGTTGTAATTTGCATAAAATTATTGAAAATTTATTATAAGTTATTACCTGCCAAACGGCACACATGAATCTAGGTTAGGCTGTCCTAATCCACCGATAGGAGCAACCTCTGGGCGACAAACAGGGAGGTATGACCATGCCCAAAACAATAGTAGCATCCAAGGTCCCGTCACAACCTTGAAATGCATGGTGGCACGGTCCAGAGCACGATATAGACAAGCAAGCGTGGCACCTCCCCAATTGAAGTCCGGAACTTCATTCAAATTGCCCTGCATTTAAATTAAACAACGCATTCAAACTCAATTCGAGAACATTGAAAACAATAATAACCATGCAAACAATTTTGCTATAATAATTGTGCTATAATAATATTAGTCTTGCTATAATAATTTATATTTTTTTTAAATAACAAAATTAAATTGTTGGTTAATTGTGCTCTATTTTTTTAAATAATAAAATTAAATTGCTGGTAAACAAATAAAAAAATTATTTAAGTTAAGAAAATTATACCGATACAAGCTCCAAATAGTATGCTGGGACGAAATTCTGAGAAATATCTGGAAACATCAACGTCCCAAATAACTCTAGAGCAACTGCACGCGTGTATCGGTCTAACTCCTCATCATCAGCACCTGCCTATGGCGCCACACCGCAATTTTGTCGCAACCATTTCAACTTGATGTTGTTGCCCACAACAACATCGCCCCTGCATTGTACAAATTTAAAATAATCAATACAAGTAAGCAATGCATATACTGAATAGCAAAAAATCAATATTGCATTTTATTTTTTTCACTTACTCCCTGCTCCTCCTTTCTCTGTGCCAGTCTCCCAAATCTTCATGAGGATAAAGATTTGCACGAATCTTTTCCTCCCAGGGCCCTCTCGTATTCGACCTAACTGGAATGCCCGTCGAGCGCAAACCATATAAGAAGGAAACATCCTGGTAACAATTACAAAATACGTTCAATTCGTGTCATGTTAATATTGCAATTCGTGTCATGTTAAGTCAAAATTTTATGTTACAATTAATTGTGAAAATTAATACGAAAATTATATTAAAAAAATTTAATATCAAGTTTAAATAAATTACCTGTAGAGTAACGGTCATCTCTCCAACGGGAAAATGGAAAGTATGCGTCTCCGGACGCCAAAACTCGACCATTGCCTTCAGTAATGGCATGTCGACGTTGACATGCTTCACCTTCGTAATGTGACTGAGCCCCAGTTTTATCAGCCTTCCCTCAATCCGATCGTCCACCTTAATCGTTCGCTTGTGCGATCTCGTCTCCAAATGCGTTTCACGCTGCATTAACACGAAACATAAACCGTTGTATTAAAAATACAATTTATAAACATTTACAAGCATTTACAATAAATACAATTTATTAGATTGAACATAAAAATATTATAAACATTTACAATAAATACAATTTATAATACAATTTATAATAAGCATTTAATACAATTTATTAGATTGAACATAAAAATTTATAATAAACCTCATTTTCAATTAATTTTTTAATACAATTTATAATAAGCATTTAATACAACTTATAAGTCTATTAAGAAATCTAAATTATTAAATAAAAAAAATATAAATTAACATAAAACAATCTATTACCTCCTCAAAAGACAAACCAACGAGATGCTCGTTATCCGTAACAAACAAAACCTGTTGGTTTTCTGCGTTGGCCGGTTGCACAGGTGGAATGACATTTTGCGCGCTCGGACGGGCTGCGCGACGCCTACGTCATTTTGGCCGAGGCTGGGTGGAGGCTGATTCGGTGGGGGGTGCTTCGGTGGGAGCTGGTGAAGCACCAGAAGGACCAGCCTCATCTTCTGCTGAACTCATCTGATTCAAATAATATAAGAACAACAATTTAAAACAACAATGAATTTAATATTTTTTCAATAATCAAAACGAACAAAACAAAAATTATTTTTCTATGTAATTGACATTTTCACAATAATTACTGATCAATAATCAAATAATTTTATCATAATATGTTAAAATTTTTCATGCACCATAATTTACGCCAATAAATTTATACATAATTTTCAATATACAATTCCAGTTATTTGAAACTATGTTAATTTGCACCATAATTTTTCTATATAAATTTCTTTTTATTTCAACAATTTACTAACTAATTCCATTTATACATAATTTTCACAATAATTACAAACTAAAATTTACATCGATATTCATAAGTAATTTAATATACATCATTTCTAGAAAATAAATCCAACATAAAATTTAACTAATTATCATCAATCATACATATGGACAATTCCATAATTCAACAATTTCAATTTCCACAATTTCCACATGATGTGGTGGCATGCACAATTTCCACAATTTTCACAATTTCCACAATTTCACAATTTCACAATTATCATCATGCATCAATTATCAACAATTTCATCAATTATCACTAAACCCTAAACCCTAAACTCCTAAACCCCTAATTATCAACAATTATCAGTATTTCAAATACAAAATACAAAATAATTTTGAAAAAAACCTCGCTGTCGCAAGTTCGCCGCTGCCGTTGCCGCTACCGCTGCCGCTGCCGCTGCCTTCTCCTCTTCTCTTTCTCTCGCTGCCGCTGCCGCTGCCTTCTCCTCTTCTCTTTCCCTCGCTGCCGCTGCCGCTGCCTTCTCTCTTTCTCTTTCTTTCTCCTCTTCTCTCCTTCTCCTCTTCTCTCCTTCTCTCTTTCTCTCTTTCTCTGGTTCTCTCTGTCTCTGGCGAAAATGCGAACGAAAATAGAAATGAAACGGCTATTTCTCGAATTTGAAGGAGATGACCTTCGTACGCGTTTATGAAATACGCTCCAAGGCTCCGAACGCGTTTCATAAACGCGTACGAAGGCCTGACTCGCCTCAAAAGGCGCAACTGCAGGGCTGAATTTATCCCCCTTCGTACGCGTTTATAAAACGCGTTGAAAGCCCTGTAGCGCGTTTTATAAACGCGTATGGAGGGGAATTCGAATACTCGCTTCTGAAACGGGTTGGAACTTTCTTCTTATTAAAAAAAAATAATAATTATGTATATTAAAATTTTTTGAGTATAAATTTTTATATAAAATAATTTCGGCATTTTTTTTCAGGCCCCGAATTCAAATTTTGGATCAGTACAAATGGGTTTGTAAAGCTCCTTCCACTTCGGATGTGGTTACAACTTAGGTAATTTTTTTCTGTTGATATTTTTTTAACCTAAATGTCAACCGAGTTCAAGTCAACGAGTAATAACTTTTGGAACTTCAATAAAAATTAAAAATTGATGACGGAGACTTTTTCAACTGCAAGTGCACAAATTTCTAGCTTGTTCAGAACGTTGAATCTTTAACTTCAAGTTTTATCATAGAGATGGGGGTAACACATGCCTACGCACATACCTGTCAAACGTCCAAAAAAATCACGGAACAGCCTATACCGTTTGACGTTTCGTCAAGAACACAGTTTCAACATTTCATTTTGTTAACCGTTTCGTTTACGAAACGGCACAGAAATCCGTTTCGTTATTCGTTCCACTTCACAAATTACCCACAAACAATTTTGAACTAGAGTGGAACGGTCGAAATGGCACATACTTGTATTTCGTTTACCATTTTATTATTGAAACGAAATCCATTTCGCTGCCTTTAACCGTTTCGTTAGACTTTAACTAAATGGCATCGCGTGTTTTTTTTCCGCCATTGACAGCTAGGCTACACACGCATCCTTCTCTCCCAAGCTTGAATGCTTGCTCCTGGATACGAATATGCTGAAATTGCTTCTTCATGCTATCGCTTCTACCTAAAGCTGCGCAAAACTCCGTGCAAGACCACCTGGATTTGGAGCGAGGATCGATGAAGCATGTCAATTGTTAAATCGAGATTTCGTGCTATCGTTAAGATTCATATATAGAAGTTTTGTTAATTCGAAGCCTACATCAGTTGACGGCGACTTAAGCGTGTGTTCAACCTTGCTATAGAAAAAGACATGTTCTTGGATAGTTTTACCATCCTTGCAATCACTTGAACTGAAAATGAACATAAAAAATAATTAAAGTGAACATATACAAATAATTAAGTAAGTTGAATATATATAAAAAAAACCTAAACAACAATAAAAAAAATATAACTAATAATTGAATAGAGCGAACACATAGTTAAACAAAATGGACATATAAATGAATAAAATGAATAAATATAAACGTGATGGTACGGAATGGAGAGATGACAAGTATTAATTTCACTTTAGTTTGATAAGATAAGGTTAGGCTTGGGCTTGACATTTTATAGGCTGACTAGTCCCATTGTTATCCCTACCAAAGATTGTAGGAAAAAAAAATTAAAAGTAGTATTAAGTTAATTAAGAATTTTAATGATAGCGTTAGTGTATATCGAACAGGAATTATAAGTGCCATTGGCAAATATACCATTCCAGCCATCGCTGCTATGTGTTACAAATGTTCAGTTTAATAATAAGAAGTGTTCAGTTTAATGCGTCAGAATCGCGCTAGAGTCAAAGTCGCGCGTGGTCAAGAGGTGCGCTAGGAGGCAGGGGTAGAATTGGAAAAAAATTAATTTGAACCGGATCGGTTCATTTCCAATTCTAATTTTTACATGTATTTTTTGTCCGGTTTGTGACCCCTTCGCTTGGTTTTTTTTCTTATAACAGTTGTATTTCTGTTGCAACTAACTGAACATTCATACTTATTAAACTGAACATTTGTACTTATTAACTGAACATTCGTACTTACTAAACTAAAAATTTATACTTAATAAAATAAACATGTTTGCTCATAACATTTATATTTTCTGTTGCAACTAACTGAACAGTTCTACTCAATTAACTGAACATTTGTATTGACCAAACTGAACTTTTGGCAAAAAAAAAAAATCAAAATGAACATATTTGGTCTAGCGAACACTTATAAAATAATGAACAATTCTACTACAAAGTGAACATTTGTACATATTAAAGTGAACACTTATAATAACTAACTGAACAAAAAATACGCGCTGGATGAATAGAGGGGTCAGAGCGCTAGTTGAGGCGCTGTGCAGCGCGATGGCTCGGATGGCACGGAGTGCGATGGCACTAATCAATTTCCGTATATCGAATTTTGAATATGGTATTGCAAGTTCGGCTTTCAATGAACGAGACTAGTATTGGATTTCAAAATCCTATCTAAGTTGGTATCGTTCTTTGCAAGAACGACACAAGCTTAGATCGGATTTTGAAATTACGATCTTAGCTCAAGGTTAAAATTTATGTTAATTTAAGTTTTAATATAATTTAAATGTGAATAACTAACAATTCAATGAACAACAAATAACGACTCCATTTCCAATGTGAAGAATACTTTGGTAGTTAAAAAAATGTGAAGGGGAGGGATACGCGTCCGATTTCATTATGCGTCTGGCAACTAAATATCTATGTGTCTGTCGTTATACACCTGGCAGGGGCGAAGCTACAGTTTCAATGGTGGGTCCCTGAAATTATTTTTTTTACTTAGAATAGGACCGAGATGTAAATAAAAAGAAATAGAAGGGAACCATCTAAGATACTTACTGGCGAAGAGTACTCTCTTCAGTTTTTCGCTTCTTTGACGAGAAATTTCTAGTAAGGGTTTAATAAAAAATAGTATGATAATTTATGACCCTCCTGACATGAAATTTTAGCTTCGTCACCTACACCTGGCACATTCTTCTTATTTTCCGAACATATTTGTCCCAATACGTGATCAGATGTCTATGAAATCTAGTTTTGTTATTATATAATGATATTAGATATAGTTTGATACGAGAAATTATTCGTTCATATTAGCATATTAATGTTTCCACAATTAATGTGCAACTAAGGAGCTAGCATATTAAAACAAATGAAATTGCCCGGTACATACTATTAATAGCTGGCTAGCCCCCAAAATTTCTAAAACTAATTATTAATGTATCTAAAATATTTCATCTTCGTTGACCTCAGCTGCCACCACGCATTCGCTGCACAACCTCCACCTATCTCCGTATGCTACCGATACACTACAACCTGAAATTAGAATCTAATGTCACCTTTCACTATTCTAAGTGTCTGACATGTCGTGTCTCTCTTTCATACTTGAAAATCCATTAAGCAAGGAGACGAACTTCCTCTTTCTCATATCCCTTTCAGGATTTTGAATTTTTGGGGACGGAACTGCCAAGCAACAAAATCTTAAATTTGAGATTATATAACTCATATCGGTTACGGAATAGAACAAACTCATTTTTGGATTCACCTAGCGGGTCGCTCAGACCCTTAATTGTGCCGCTCATCTTGAACCTTTTCCGTAAACCAACATTTTCAATATTCAATAATATTTTAGCAGGAATTATAAGTGCCATCGGTAAATATACCATCCCAGCCATCGCTAAATACAAAGTGAACATATACAGCAAATAAGGTGAACATATATATGATCTAAGTGAACACTTACAAACAAATAAGTGTTGTCATCACTTGTTCAGAAGTTTACATGCATATTCAACTTATTTTCATTGAACTTATTTGTCTGCATGTGTTCACTTAGATCGTCTATATGTTCACTTTGTTTGCTGTATATGTTCACTTTATATTTAGCGACAACAACGATGGTAAAACTGCAGATGGCATCTGCAGTAATCAATTTCCATATTTTAGATTATTTTTAATTTTTTCGGCTCGGAGGAATTCAATATTGTATAGCCTAAAAGCCCATTAAAATAACTAATTATGAAGTGAGAGGCCTTCTGGGCCACTATCAAAATCATCAAACTTTTGAACGGAAAAATTCGAGAAAATATTGAAACAACAACAAAAACAACGAACAATAAGCACCAAGCAAACTTTACAATTTACATATAATATGATGTCATCAATTTCACATATAGCAGGTAAGAGTAATGATACCCTTCAAGTGTAAAAAGTTAGGTAAGACTAATGATACCCTTCGAGTGTAAAATTTTGTGTGAATTATTTAGATCAGATATGTCATTGTACATTGTCTTTTTTTCCTAAAAATAAAATTAAAATTCATTCTTTCTCATTGTTTTATTGTTTAATGTTTAGTGTTATGGCCGACCAAATACAGCCCGTCTCTTGCAAACCAAAATCAGATCAGTACATTTTCTTTTTCGCATTCTATACACAGTTACAATAAAACCGCCCCACCTGGTTCACACCTCTCAAAAACCGTTCCAGCGAATTGCCATAATACAGGGGGAGGGTGATAAAATCGCACTTTTAAAAATCGATCCAAGCTAGGATCCTTCTTGCAAAGAGCGATCTCAGCTTAGATCGGATTTTCAAAAACCGACCCATTATTGGGTTTTCCAAACGACGAGATTGCAATACCATATTTATAAATCGATTATTCAAGTATTATTTTCGATAATTAATAATATTTTAGTATTATTTTTAATTTTGTCGGCCTATGATAGATACTCCAAAAGTCCGACCCAACTACTACATGGACCAATATAACGGCCCATAATTTTCCAATAATACCCGCCCTGGGTAATTTTCTCGGAAATCCTAATTGCCATCTTATTCTCGGGACATCCTGTCATCCCAGCAGGCCGGAGTTTAATTACAAATGTTTTTAAATGGGCCCAAACCCGACAACCACAACAAGAGCGAGTCGTATCCTCTCCATTCAATTCGACTAAACTGAGATCAAACCTCCCTCTTCATTTTCATTTCTCCTTCCAGATCTAATTTCTCTCTCCTCTTTGCATCGCCATGGCAGCGCCGGACCTTCCCTTCAACCTCCAAAATAATTTCTACCTCGACGCTCGGCGCATACTAGATCGCCATTAACAGCAAGATCTCCAATCTCTCCTTCGAGGATGCGATCGAACACGATTCTCTCGACTATCGCTCTTACATTGCGCTAGGCTACAGTTCAATCAAGGTAGTAGTCTTACCACCGGCGACGATGATGGCCGCTCGTCCGTCCGTACTGTCGAGACGGACTGTCGAAGCTAATCGGTATTTCACTTCTCCTCTCTTTTGAAATTAATAAACCCTCGTTGTTTCAGTCCCCTTAAAAGTGTAGTTAAGTGTATCTAATGCTACAATTTTTACGTCATTTGAGGTGCTTTAAAGTAACTATGTCATTTTTATTACGATTTTTGTGTAATTTGAAGGGATTTTAATTAAATTAATTAGTTGTATTTATTATATTATTTTGATGTAGCTTCCAGCCTTCGTACAATGTACACATGGTAGAAATGTGCAGTAGCAACAGCTAGAAGAGTTAACAGTGGAGAGAAAATAAAGAAAATGAGGTTGAACATGTGGTGCATTGCATCAGGTGGGATCTTATTCCCAGCTTCAATACTGACCATTACAAGATGGTAAGTTTGTAATCTTTTGGATAACTATACAAATTTTATCCTTATCTTTGTGTTAAATTCGAATGCAGCTCAATAAGGAATGAAGTAAAAATTCATTGTTTGATTAATGTTGAGTCATTAGGACACGTCAGGGATATTCAATTTTATCTCCTAGCAAACTCTGGTTCACATTTTAACCCATTCTTCCAATAATTGAAATTTTGTATTGACTTATTTTGACTCGGCATAATAAATTATTTTGCAGTTCATTGTTCGATCTGAATCAATAAAAGCGTCATTTGGACGACTATTTTCTGAGAATAGGTGCCTCGTGGCAGTAAAAGGGTATAAATTTAGTCAATGTGTTATTTTCTTATGTCCTTCAAATTTTAATCAGACAATTTCAATAGCTTTATTTTAATATCAATGAGAAGTGATAAAATAGAACAATGTCGAATTATTAATGTACTAAAAAGTTGAATCACATGTTAAATTATGGGTTCAATTATTTATATAAGAGAATATATATTTTAGATTAAGGGAGTAAGAACTAAGGTAGTAAGAGATTATATAGTTAAATATGTTATTAAAAATATATATTGAAACACATAGTAGTATATATTTAGTGTAAGTGACTATATACTTTATATAAGGGAGTATCTTTTTAAGCATGAAAAGTTTAATTATAAGGGAGTATATATTTAGAACAAGGGATAATATAGTTAAATATAAGGAAGTATCTATTAAAACATGAAAATTTTAACTATAAGGGAATATATATTTAAAACAACTGATTATATAGTTAAATATAAGGGAGTATATATATTAAAAGTATATATTGAAACACATAGGAATATATATTTTAGCGCAAGTGAGTATATACATTTATACAAGGAGGTATCTATTAAAACATATTATTTGACACGAGAGAGTATATAATTTGTATACATGGATTAACTATACTAGAAGTTGAATAAGATGTTACATTGTGGGATCAATTATTCACATAAGAGAGTATATATTTTAGATTAAGTGAGTAAGAACTAAGGTAGCAACAGTTGGAACTCATGTTACAAAAAAATGTAAGTTTCATTTTTTAATTATTAGTTATTTTTGTATCTATTTGTTACAAGTGTAATTACCATAGAATAAGGGAGTATATATTTTATATTAGGGGAGTAAGAATTAAGGTAGTAAAAAAATTTAAATTCATGTCACAGAAAATGTAAATTTCATCCTTAATTATTAGTTATTTTTTATTTGTTTGTTACAGTGTAATTGTTAGAGATATGTCCTAGAAGCCAATCTTTTTGGCTACTTCTATGGTTTTTATGTTATGGATGATTTTATATCATTTGTTCCTTGATTTATGTGTTGACAGTTCATTCAGGTTGAGGATCTGAATTATAGATCACTGTGATTCATTTAGTAGTAAATGACAACAATAAATCTAAAGCGTCCATAATCTTGATAATTAACAAGGAACATTAATTATCAATAAGATTAGTATGCAAGTTAAGTGTTGATTAAGTTCTATAAATCAAAGGTTAAGAGTAACCAACTTAATTGCATATGTTTATGTTAATTGAACATAGTACAGGACATGACCCAACGAAATAAATATATGGATTGTGTTTTGGTGTCATTATTTATTTCGTTATGATTTTGATTCTAAGTTTGAGATATTTATCTTTTCCACATGAGGATAGGTTCAATAAATATCGTCTACCGCTGATTCCCGATAAGGGCTGCTATACGGACGTTATTTATGTTCTCTTGAATTGTGCGGGGAAAAGTTAAATAGTCAAGAAAACCGTATGTCCCTCATTAATTCACTTAGTGAGTGACGATATCTGTTTGGGCCCCTTGATGGAGATAGATTGTTTGCTAGCAACTGATACAATTATCTCTAGATCAAGAAACGTATAATCTGCAAGAATGACACATTCCTATCTTGGATTATACGATGATATCGTGAGGCATAGGAATCAAAATAGAGATATATTATTATTTTCTTATGCAGGATTGAAATATTGTAGTTGTACACTATTTATGCGAATTGGGAATCATAACGTGTTGCTAGATACCGCTTATGATTATTGGAATTAAATAGCGATTTAACTCCATGTCCAACGTAGCATAAATCCTCAAAGGGTCACACAGAATTGGTGTTTTAACCATGCTTGCATTATTTATTTATTTGCAATAATTGGTATTGCAAAATATGATGAGTTGATTAATTAATTAAATAGCGTTGTAGACCGTTATAATTAATTAAATCAAAGGGATCATATAGAAATAAATTAATGCATTATCTAATCCCTAAATAATTATTATTAAGTTAATAATTATTTATTTTAACACATGTGCATTCTATAGGGCTTTAATTAAATAATTAATTAAAGGCCCAATAGGGATCCAAATTGAGAGCAACAAGAGAGGCCATTTAATGAATGATTAAGTGGACCCATGAGGCAATGCAATTGGCCCATAAAGGCCCTTATTGTGGCCGGCCAAACAAGGTGGTAGGTGGGGTGGCAATTTGGTAAATAGTTAGTGTGAGGTAGGTAGGGTTTGCACTCTATATAAGGATGTGGATGGTTGCAAATCCCCCTCTCTCTCTCTCCCACTAACCTAGCCGCCCCTCCCTTGGTGTGCGCCTCCCTCTCTCCCATCTCTCCCTATTGCTCATGTGTTGAGCCCTCCATTCTTCCACAAATAACTTGTTGATTTGCTAGAAGAATTGAGAAAGCTAGGGATTAGGCATCTCCTCCAAGTTACTAGCATAACTTGTAGAGGATTTGGTTAATACCAAGTGGACTCGAGGCGATTCGACAAGGAGGCGCGAGCTAGACGTGAGCACAACCACCTACAACCTAGCCGGTTCGAGCCTCTTGATTACTAGTTCAAGAGAGGTATACCTTGAACCTTTCTCTCTTGTGTGAATGGCTTAGTGCAAGATCCGTGTTTGTGCATGATTGTTTATGGATAATTAGTAGTATTTAATCATAAAATGAAAATTATGCACTCAACTAACAGTGGTATCAGAGCACATGGTCGTACTTAAGCTATTTTGACACTTAATTAAGAGAAATTGGCTAATTAACGGATTAGTAGAGATGATGCGTTTGTTTGCTGTCTGGAAATGGTATTTTCTGTGTTGTTTCGCGTTTTTCGCTTTGATAAGTTCTCTGGAAGTTTTTTCCATCTACATGAAAGTTGTAGATCTGTGGATTGTGATTCTTTTGGCGTTAGATTCACATTTTTCTGAATTAGTATAGATTTACTGTGAATAAAATGGCGACAGTGCGCAGAACCAGTTTCTGCTTGCACTGTCCTGTTTGAATGGCTTGAAAGATTTATATTTTGAATATAAGTACCAGTGTTCTATGGCTAGATTTAAAGAGGACTTGAAGCTCTTTCTGAGCATGTAAAATTTGTTGCATGGCTCAGATCAATTTGTGGGTTTTCAAGTATGAAAAGAAAGAACTTGTCAGATCCAGTTTGTTGAGCAAATCGATTGTTCTAATAAACTGTACCAACTGAGAACTCCTTTAAAAATTCTGTTTAAATGGAGTTGTTCTATTTTGAGTTAGGATTCCAGGAAAATTAATTTCATAATTTTTCGTGGAGATTTGGACCTTCAACTAGGCTAGAACTTTTCGATCGACAGTCTGTTCCAGTACAGAATTTGTTGGTTGTTTAGTTAGTAACTCGAACTTTTTGAACTAAACTTGGTGGTTTTCTTTTCATGAATAGTTAGGCTATAGAATAAACTAGTTTTTCTATGTATATTGTATATATAAAAACTAATTAGAAGGTGGTCTAACAGACCAAATGGTTGAGAGGATAATCTGAAAATCTCATAACGGTGTTTCGTGCACTTGTAAGAGATTTGTCATTTTTGATTCTCCCAGATGGTGTAAGATCTCTTCTTGAAATTTTTACTGGTAATCACAACTATGATAAGGAGCTTAAGTAATTTATTTGAGAATTTTTGGAGACCTAAAACCTTTGCTTTTATTGGATTCCATTAGTTACGTTTTTAATAAATTACTGTTTTTCTAAATATTCAAACTAGTTGAAATTAATTAGAAAACTCCTTGTTTGATCTCCTTTCTGTTATGGGATGTTGAAAGAACTTTCTAAATGAATTTAAACAAGTTTTGTTGTTTAAAATTGAGGATTTGTACACGGAATTTACTTATGGCAAACGATACGCAAAGATGCTTGAAAATCGTTAATTGGAAACAAAGTTCTTGTATGTGCTAACTTTGTTTTGTAGGTGGATAGTGGGTTTAGTATGGCTCAAGACTCAATGCCTTGTGGTTGTAATGAATGCATGTGTGAATGTTTGTAATGCGGCCTTTGGTGCCATTAATTAATTAATTTGTTGATTAATTTTTGATGTAACTTGTGAGGCTTGCATGCCCCTAAGGTTAGGATGGGAATAGGATGCTTTCACATGTATTTTGCACCTTTATTTTATATAGGATTTAGATCCTTATAGAATTTAGTGGGAGGGCAAGAAATAGATTAGTTTTGCTCCATGGACGATGTGGCGAAACTAATGCAAGCGGGAGCCATACAAACCCACAACTATGAGATGCTTATATGATTATTTTGTTAGGTTAGGTATGGGTGTATGCTTACACGACCACCAAACAAAGTGTCATATGAATTGTTTGTCCCAAACTAAAACGAATAAGTTAAATCGCCCTCCTTCTCTCTATCCCCTTCACGCCGATTGTCACTCATGGCGCGGTCCGCCCAAGCGGACGTCATGATTGCCAATTCGGTAGTCGGGGTGCAAATAGATAAGATTTGCAAGGAGCAAATAGTGAGAAGTGACTTTTCGATGGACCCAACTAGAGTTTGGACATCGGGGCGAAGTTCGCTCATGCGAACCAAGAGTCATGGTAAGATGATTGGTTGGAGAACCTACCTTATCTAATCATTTTGGATGACGTGCCATAGCAGGTCCATTTTGATGAAAATAGGGGTCTTGGAAATCACTATACTTAGGGACTTTAAAAGTGTAGTGAAAGTTTTACTTTTGTTAAAACTAAAAACATAAAACTAATTGACCTTTAATTCGATAATTGTTGTAGATGTCTTCCTCCTCTTTAACGCTTCGTTCTCTTCTTGAGAAAGAGAAACTCGCCTTTAACGGTGCTAATTTCTTGGATTGGCACCGCAACCTAAGGCTTGCCTTTAGGTTTGAAAAAAGGGAGTACCTCCTCTCCACTCCGATTCCCTCTGCTCCTAAGGACACCGATCCAAAGGATAAGCAAGAGGAATATGAGAAGCACGTCAATGACGACATGGAGATGTCGGTCTTGATGGTTGCGGTCATGGAATCGGAACTCCAAAAGGAGTTCATCGATAGTGGATATGGAGTGTTTGAGATGATCACTCGTCTCAAGAACATGTTCCAAACCAAGGTCCGCACCGAAAGGGCCCGTCTCATCAAGGCCGTCGCCAACACTCGCTTGGCGGAGGGTCATGAAGTCGGGCCACACGTCATGAAGATGGCGGGGTTGTTTCGGCAGCTCGAAAAGCTTGATACGCCCTTTCCTACGGGTGCGATTCAAGATTTCATTCTCAACTCCCTCCCTCCAAGCTTCACCGGTTTTGTTGTGAACTACCGGATGAATGGCATGGACAAGAGCATGGATGATCTCCAAAACATGCTCGTTGAGACGGAGGATAGTCTCAAGAAGGAGAAGGGCCCCAAGGATGTTCTTGCCGTGAGTGACAAGAGCAAAAAGATCAAGAAGCGAGGCCGTAAAGCCAAGAAGGGCAAAGGCCCGGTGACGCCCCAAGGTTCGGCCAAGGGTGCTCCCATGGGTTCCAAGAAGAAGAAGAACCCGGCCACTCCCGAGACCGTTTGCTACTACTGTAGCAACAAGGGTCATTGGAGGAGAAACTGCCCCAAGTACCTTGCCGACAAGAAGGCGGGAACCGTCCAACCTTCTTCTTCAGGTATATTTGTCATCGAAACCCTTCTCGCTACCTCTAACACCGATTGGGTATTCGATACCGGTTCGTGTGCTCACATTTGTCGAAATGTGTAGGTCCTAAAGAATAGGAGGCGGCTCGAGAAAGGTGAAGTTCAACTCCGCGTCGGGAATGGCACGTGCATCTCCGCTATGGCCATTGGGAGCGTGGATTTAACTTTACCTTCCGGTTTTGTGTTGGAACTAAAGGATGTATTTTTAGTTCCCTCTATCACTCGAAACATTATCTCTATCTCTTGTTTGGACATGGATGGTTTTGATGTTGTAATAAAGAACAAGTTGTTGACCTTGTTTCGAAATGAAGTTCGTTTTTGTGATGCGCATTTATTGAATGGTCTTTATTTGCTTGATTCTAGCGGACTTATCTTGAGTGTTGAGAATGACAATAGGAAACGTAAGATTTCACATGAGAATGCAACTTTGATGTGGCATTGCCGCTTAGGTCATATCAATGAGAAACGCATCAAGAGATTACAAACCGTTGGTCTCTTGGATCAATTCGCTTTCGAGCCAATTGACACATGCGAATCTTGTTTGATGGGAAAGATGACCAAAGCGCCTTTTCCTAACAAAGGGACAAGGGCAAATGACTTGTTAGACCTTGTACATACCGATGTATGTGGGCCTATGAGCATTTGTGCGCGTGGTGGTTATTCATACTTCATCACATTCACCGATGACCATAGTAGATACGGGTATATCTACTTGATGCGTCACAAATCCGAATCCTTTGACAAGTTCAAAGAATTTAAGAATGAAGTTGAGAACCAACTTGGTCGAAAGATCAAGGTCTTACGATCCGATCGAGGTGGTGAGTACTTGAGCCATGAGTTTGGCAACTATCTAAAGGAGTGTGGAATCGTTCCACAACTCACTCCACCCGGAACACCACAATGGAATGGTGTGTCCGAAAGGAGGAATCGAACTTTGCTTGACATGGTTCGATCAATGATGAGCCAAGCCGATTTGCCTATGTCCTTTTGGGGATACGCCCTTGAAACCGCAACTTTTACATTAAACCGTGTTCCATCAAAGTCCGTTGAGAAGACGCCCTATGAGCTTTGGTTTAAGAAGAAACCAAGCATGTCGTTTCTCAAGATTTGGGGTTGTGAAGCTTATGTGAAAAGGCTAGTGAGCGATAAGCTTGGACCCAAATCGGACAAATGTCATTTCGTAGGATACCCTAAGGAAACAAAGGGTTACTACTTCTATAACCGCAACGAGAACAAGATAGTTGTTGCTCGTTATGGTGTGTTCTTGGAGAAGGAGTTTCTCTCAAGAAGAAGTAGTGGGAGCAACGTGGTGATTGAAGAAATTCAAGAACCGCAACAACAAAGCATGCCTCAAGTAGGCAATGTGGTTGTTCCCAATGTGGTGCCAAATGAGGTTGCACAAAATGTGGATGCACCGAATGAGATTGTAGCCGAACCCATTCCACAAGTTGTTGTGGAAGAAGAGATTCACGAACAAGCTCTCTCAAATGAAAACTCAAACATATCGCGAGTCGATGATGTTGAGGAAGCACCTTCACTTGAAGTTCAAGAACAAAGTCCACAAACCGTTGTGGAACAAGTTCAAGAACCTCAAACTTCTACCCTACGAAGATCGGCAAGGCCAAGTCGTCCACCTATAAGATATTTAGGTTTGCACGACGTTCTCGTTATGGAGAACGATGAGCCTTTGACCGTTGATGACATGAGAAAGAAACCCGACTCCAAGGAATGGCTAAAAGCCATGGAATCCGAAATGCAATCCATGTATGACAACAAGGTATGGACCTTGGTTGACCTTCCCAACGGAGTAAAACCCGTTGAGAACAAGTGGATCTTTAAGAGAAAGGTCGACATGGATGGCAACTTGACCATTTACAAAGCACGACTTGTAGCGAAAGGTTACAAGCAAATTCATGGTATTGACTATGAAGAAACCTTCTCGCCCGTCGTCATGTTCAAGTCAATTCGGATCATGTTAGCAATTGCCGCATTCTATGATTATGAGATTTGGCAAATGGATGTCAAAACCGCCTTCCTAAATGGAAATTTGGAAGAGGATGTGTATATGACACAACCCGAGTGTTTTGTGGATCCAAAGAATGCTAACAAAGTATGCAAGCTTCAACGATCCATTTATGGATTGAAGCAAGCATCACGGAGTTGGAACAAGCGCTTTGATGAGGAAGTCAAGAAATTGAACTTCTCTCAAAGTGAAAAGGAACCTTGTGTCTACAAGAGGTTTAGTGGGAGCGTGGTTGTGTTTCTTGTTCTATATGTTGACGATATACTCTTGATCGGGAATGATATTCCCGAATTGAATGCAGTCAATGATTCATTGAAGAAAGTGTTCTCAATGAAAGACTTGGGAGAGGCCGCCTACATCCTAGGAATCAAGATCTATAGAGATAGATCAAAGAGGATGTTAGGTTTGAGCCAAGATGCATACATTGACAAGGTGTTGCAAAAACACAACATGGCGAATTCCAAGAAGGGATTCTTGCCTATGTCACATGGCATTTACTTGAGCAAGACTCAAGGTCCGACAACGGAGACAGATCGGGAGTACATGAAGCGATTCAAGTATCCATCTGTAGTCGGATCGATTATGTATGCCATGCTATGCACTCGCCCCGATGTGGCACATCCGATTAGCGTGACTAGTCGATACCAAGCCAACCCGGGCATGGCACATTGGACCGCAGTCAAGAATATCCTCAAGTATCTCAAGAGAACCAAGGAGAGCATTCTCGTTTACGGTGGAGACCAAGAGCTCGTTGTAACTGGTTACACCGATGCTAGTTTCCAAACCGATCGAGATGACTCCAAATCACAGTCCGGTTTTGTATTTCTGCTTAATGGTGGTGCCGTAAGTTGGAAGAGTTCCAAGCAAGATACTACGGCCGATTCCGTCACCGAAGCGGAATATTTGGCGGCTGGTGAAGCAGCAAAAGAGGCCGTATGGATCAAGGAGTTCTTGACCGAGCTAGAGGTGGTTCCAAGCATCTCGGGTCCAGTGGATATCTACTGCGACAATACGGGAGCCATAGCTCAGTCCAAGGAGCCTAGGTCTCACCAGAAGACTAGGCACATTCTACGACGATTCCATCTCATCCGTCAGTTGGTCAATGACGGATGGGTCAAGGTCAAGAAGGTGGACGGTGCCGCGAACACAGCGGACCCTCTGACAAAGCCTTTGTCTCGAGCCGCGCATGAGTTGCATGTTGCATCCTTGGGGATTAGGCGTATGCCTGATTGGCTTTGAGTTGTATCTTTTATTTAGGCGTTAGTATGAGATATGTATATTTGGATATTACATTGAGTACTATACACTGGCTAGAAGTCACTGTTGATTGACTCTAGGCCAAGTGGGAGATTGTTAGAGATATGTCCTAGAAGCCAATCTTTTTGGCTACTTCTATGGTTTTTATGTTATGGATGATTTTATATCATTTGTTCCTTGATTTATGTGTTGACAGTTCATTCAGGTTGAGGATCTGAATTATAGATCACTGTGATTCATTTAGTAGTAAATGACAACAATAAATCTAAAGCGTCCATAATCTTGATAATTAACAAGGAACATTAATTATCAATAAGATTAGTATGCAAGTTAAGTGTTGATTAAGTTCTATAAATCAAAGGTTAAGAGTAACCAACTTAATTGCATATGTTTATGTTAATTGAACATAGTACAGGACATGACCCAACGAAATAAATATATGGATTGTGTTTTGGTGTCATTATTTATTTCGTTATGATTTTGATTCTAAGTTTGAGATATTTATCTTTTCCACATGAGGATAGGTTCAATAAATATCGTCTACCGCTGATTCCCGATAAGGGCTGCTATACGGACGTTATTTATGTTCTCTTGAATTGTGCGGGGAAAAGTTAAATAGTCAAGAAAACCGTATGTCCCTCATTAATTCACTTAGTGAGTGACGATATCTGTTTGGGCCCCTTGATGGAGATAGATTGTTTGCTAGCAACTGATACAATTATCTCTAGATCAAGAAACGTATAATCTGCAAGAATGACACATTCCTATCTTGGATTATACGATGATATCGTGAGGCATAGGAATCAAAATAGAGATATATTATTATTCTCTTATGCAGGATTGAAATATTGTAGCTGTACACTATTTATGCGAATTGGGAATCATAACGTGTTGCTAGATACCGCTTATGATTATTGGAATTAAATAGCGATTTAACTCCATGTCCAACGTAGCATAAATCCTCAAAGGGTCACACAGAATTGGTGTTTTAACCATGCTTGCATTATTTATTTATTTGCAATAATTGGTATTGCAAAATATGATGAGTTGATTAATTAATTAAATAGCGTTGTAGACCGTTATAATTAATTAAATCAAAGGGATCATATAGAAATAAATTAATGCATTATCTAATCCCTAAATAATTATTATTAAGTTAATAATTATTTATTTTAACACATGTGCATTCTATAGGGCTTTAATTAAATAATTAATTAAAGGCCCAATAGGGATCCAAATTGAGAGCAACAAGAGAGGCCATTTAATGAATGATTAAGTGGACCCATGAGGCAATGCAATTGGCCCATAAAGGCCCTTATTGTGGCCGGCCAAACAAGGTGGTAGGTGGGGTGGCAATTTGGTAAATAGTTAGTGTGAGGTAGGTAGGGTTTGCACTCTATATAAGGATGTGGATGGTTGCAAATCCCCCTCTCTCTCTCTCCCACTAACCTAGCCGCCCCTCCCTTGGTGTGCGCCTCCCTCTCTCCCATCTCTCCCTATTGCTCATGTGTTGAGCCCTCCATTCTTCCACAAATAACTTGTTGATTTGCTAGAAGAATTGAGAAAGCTAGGGATTAGGCATCTCCTCCAAGTTACTAGCATAACTTGTAGAGGATTTGGTTAATACCAAGTGGACTCGAGGCGATTCGACAAGGAGGCGCGAGCTAGACGTGAGCACAACCACCTACAACCTAGCCGGTTCGAGCCTCTTGATTACTAGTTCAAGAGAGGTATACCTTGAACCTTTCTCTCTTGTGTGAATGGCTTAGTGCAAGATCCGTGTTTGTGCATGATTGTTTATGGATAATTAGTAGTATTTAATCATAAAATGAAAATTATGCACTCAACTAACAGTAATCACCTAAGAATAAGGGAGTAGATATATTTTTATATCTGATATATGGGAGTATATAATTTGTATCTAGGGATTAACTATTAATGTACTAGGAGTAAAATCACATGTTACATTGTGAGTCCCGTTTTATACATAAGGGAGTATATATTTTAGATTAAGGGAGTAAGAAATAAGGTAGTAAAAGTTAAAATTCATGTTACAGAAAATGAATATTAGGATGATAAATTAGGAGTTAGTTAACTTTGTATCTATTTGTTACAAGTGTAATTACTTTAGAATAAGGGAGTAGATATATTTTTAACTGTGTGTATCTAATTAATTTAAGGGACTAAATAAATATGGATGAGGGAGTATCTATATATCAAAGCATGAAATGTTTAACTATAGGGGATGGATGGTAACCTCTGAATTTGGTAGGTCTAGACCACCTACCTGAGCATATACTTTTATATAAGGATGTATGTATTTTTATATAAAGGAGTATCTATTAATGCATGAAAAAATTAACTATAAGATAGTATATATTTAAAAGAAGGGATTATATATTTGAACTATAAGGAGTATATTTAGAACTATAAGAGAGTATATATTGAAACACATAGGAATATATGTTTACCATGAATGAATATATACTTTTACATAAGGGAGTATATATTAAAGCATGAAATGTTTAACTATAGGAGATGGATGGTAATCTCTGAATTTGGTAGGTCTAGACTATCTACCTGAGCATATACTTTTATATAAGGATGTATGTATTTTTATATAAAAGAGTATCTATTAAAGTATGAAAACATTAACTATAAGAGAGTATATATGTAAAAGAAAGGATTATATAGTTTAACTATAAGGAGTATATTAGAACTATAAGAGAGTATATATTGAAACACATAGGAATATATGTTTACCATGAATGAGTATCTACTTTTACATCAGGGAGTATATATTAAAGCATGAAATGTTTAATTATAGGGGATGGGTGGTAACCTCTGAATTTGGTAGGTCTAGACCACCTACCTGAGCATATACTTTTATATAAGGATGTATGTATTTTTATATAAAGGAGTATCTATTAAAGCATGAAAAAATTATTATAAGAGAGTATATATTTAAAAGAAGGGATTATATAGTTTAACTATAAGGAGTATATTTAGAACTATAAGGGAGTATATATTGAAACACATAGGAATATATGTTTACCATGAATGAGTATATACTTTTACATAAGGGAGTATATATTAAAGCATGAAATGTTTAACTATAGGGGATGGATGGTAACCTTTGAATTTTGGTATGTCTAGACCATCTACCTGAGTATATACTTTTACATAAGGATGTATGTATTTTTATATAAGGGAGTATCTATTAAAGCATGAAAAATTAAACTATAAGGGAGTATATATTTAAAAGAAGAGATTATATATTTAAATATAAGAGAGTAAATATAAAATACAAAGGGAGTATATATTAGCAGTTAAGGTTTGAAATCATTTATATTTTTTATGTTGAATTAATGTTGATCATATGATACTCATTTCAAATACCAGTAGTATAGTTTTATCGATAAGGAGTATATATTGAAGTATAAGGGAGTATATATTCATTTCAAATACCAGTAGTATAGTTTTAACTATAAGGAGTATATTTAGAACTATAAGGGAGTATATATTGAAACACATAGGAATATATGTTTACCATGAATGAGTATATACTTTTACATAAGGGAGTATATATTAAAGCATGAAATGTTTAACTATAGGGGATGGATGGTAACCTTTGAATTTTGGTATGTCTAGACCATCTACCTGAGTATATACTTTTACATAAGGATGTATGTATTTTTATATAAGGGAGTATCTATTAAAGCATGAAAAATTAAACTATAAGGGAGTATATATTTAAAAGAAGAGATTATATATTTAAATATAAGAGAGTAAATATAAGATACAAAGGGAGTATATATTAGCAGTTAAGGTTTGAAATCATTTATATTTTTTATGTTGAATTAATGTTGATCATATGATACTCATTTCAAATACCAGTAGTATAGTTTTATCGATAAGTGTGATTAATTTATATTTTTGACAATTATTCTTTTTTTATCTTGCAGGTGTATTGCATTTTTTTAGTTGATATGGCATTATCAGGTTAATTTTTTCTTTTATTTACATATGAGGGAGTATTTATTTATATATGTGTTCATTTATTTACATAAAAGGGAGTATTTAAATGTCTATTCTATTCTGATGTTTGGCATTTAGTTGATATGCAGCATATCATTCACTTAGTTTTTAATATGTATTCATTTATTTGTATATAGGGAATTGTTTAATTATATAATCTGTCAACTGGACCTTCATTGCATATTTTCAGTATATTACCCGTAAGTTAGAAGTGTAATTATTGTACCATAAGGGAGTAAATATATTGGAAAATTGAGTACATAATAAAGAAGAATAGGTATTTAGTTTCCTTTGTCATTTTTTCATGTAGTGTAGTTATATTTGTTTAATGGAGTAACTTTATATGTTAAATGAGTGTTTATTGCAAATTAATAATTTGTTCTTTTTTTTTGTCCAGATTGATATTTGTGATGACGAGCTTGTGGTCGCGTTTCGTTTGTTGACATATCCTATGAATGACATTTTGATGTTCACTCTGAATAAATTGTTACTTGAATTTGATTTTAATGCTGTGTGTGTAACTGTGTATATTTATTATGAATTTGAGTTTAATTGTTATAAAAATAAGTACTCTATTATTATGGATATTGTAATTCCTTCTGTAGAAATATATAATCTCTTCTGTCAATATTTTTTGAAGACTAATCGTTTAAAAAAATAAGTTCAATTTTTTTTACATTATGCGTGCTTATTTGAATTCCTTGTGATGAAGCATATGCTCCCTTAGTTTATATTTGTACTATCTAATAAATATTTAATCATTTCTTCAAGACAAATTGTTGAAAAAATAAGTACTCCATCAATATGAATAATTTAATTCCTTATGTAAAAATATATACTCCCTTATGTTATACTCGGATAAAGTCAAATGATGAAATTTGATTCATTATAAACATTATTAAATTTGTTAAATTTTATTTTATTTTATAAAAAACGCATTTATATACTCCCTTACATCATATTAAATACTCTCAGTATTTAGATGACATCAGCGTCGTCCAGCTTATGAAGATCATGTTGGACCAACCTGTTAATTTCACATGGGTCTATGGGATGTCGGGGATGTCAAATCTGTGGGATGTCCCATATCAGGACCGTAATTTTCTTGCTTGTGCTGAAGCAGAAACAACTCTTCCCCTGTTAGCAGCCCATATTAGTGTAAAACAAAGTGGTTTTATGAACAGTTTTTGGTGTCGATTATTAAGTCCCTTTGGCATTCGGGATATATGTCTATTCAGTATTCACTAATCCCAGAAATAATGTTTGTTCAGAAAAGTTGACTAAGAGTACTACTTACCATATTTATTTTTTATGTTTCCTATTATGTGCACTTGATATTAGGACCATTTTTTTGTACTGGTTGCATTGATGAAATTTTGCAATTACATAATTTCTTATACAGTTTTGGCTATTGATAATGTAAATGACATATATAAGTTGTGTATGCAGTACGCTTGTATTTTGGGAACCTAGCTGGATATAAATTTTTATATAGATTAAAACCTTAAATTCAATGTTTAGTTACCATCATCACCTGCCAAGGCATGGGGTCGTGTTCTGGCACTGCGATACGGCTTAGCTATACTTGCTTACCATTACTTATTGTCATAGATGCAACTAAATTAACTTGTGAGGTACTTCTTTCTCATTTCAAGATATGAATTGCACAGATTCAGCCAAACCATGAGTCTTTACCCGACCAAATCACCAGAGTTGTTTTAATATGGTATAAATTGAACAGCTTGTCAGGTAGTATGACGAAGCGTTGAAAGGCTTTAGTTATGACTGGACCCATAACATCTTGGACTGCAGAAACTTAAAGGCCCTCAATTTTATTTTTCTTTATTTTAATCCTCGTGGATCAGTTGCCTTACAAAATATCTGTCAATCGAATAAAAATAAAGATTTTGCTTGGTCAATCCTGAAACTTAGTTAGAAGCAGATCAATTCATCGTGTCCATCTGTTTTTCAATGCTATATGGTCTGAATTTATATATCAGAACCATGTAACATAGCAAGAAAAGAGCAGCTTTGGCCTCTTTAGAAGAAGTGCGCTTGAAATCATGCTGGTAAATTTGTAATATATATTATTTGACAAGGTTTAAGATTTGTAATTCTAAAATAATTCAAATTCGTGCTAAAACAATAATTATATATATGTATTATTTAGGAACCTTTTTTTTATGCTTGAAATAAATGATCGTATTTTGGACTACAGAATACAGATTCTGTTTTTCAGTCAATGATGGAGTTCGAAATTAATGTATTGTTAGGAGCTCTGAGAAATGATGTACTTCCCTGTCTTCCCAATTTAAATGACAGGCTTTCTGAAGTTATCAATTAAAAAACTACAATAGACAGGATTGTACTTCTCGTGGGATCCAAAGCTGTAATTTGGCTTACCCACTGAAAAAAAAAAAGAAAAGCCATTTTTTCCCAGCATTGCATATGTTACTATTCCAAACATCATTGCACTGCTGAAAATCTAAAACATCACAAGTTAGAACAACATTTCAGCATGTGCAAAAAAAAATGATGGGATATTGATTTATAAAATTCAGAGAGGAATTTAACCGAAAGAGAAAAGTAATTGAGCTAGAAAAGCTTGTGAAGATACCGTCCTAGGCGACTGGAAAATCCGAAATGCCTCTCAAGCACTTCAACTGAAGCTTGGATGCTATCACTTTCATAAATTTCTTCAAAATAAAATAAGAAAGAAACAGATAAAAGAAGTTACTTAACAAGAAAGAATGCCATTCATTTGACCATACTGAATTTTTTTCCACCATTAAGCAAGAATAATATGAATTCTATAATTCCACTTTCGCTACTTTTTTCCAACTAATAAAATTAAAATTTTACAAAGAAATCAACGTCATGGCAACATCAAATCAAATGTTGATATGAAAATATACATTTAGTAGTAGCGGGTCAACAATTTCTGACGCTATATAGTACCATCTGCAGTTAATATAACATCTGATATTTTTTTCCACAATCAAGTAAAAACACTGCGAATCCTTTATTAATATACGTACTATGTACCCTTGCTCTCACATGCTAAAATTTTGTAATGAGATCGTGTAATTAGAACATAGAACTGTCCTTCATTTTCTGATATGTCAATGTCTACTATCTGGACTTAGCAATACACTGGTAATGCACCAAATCCGTATTACATTTGCATGGTCCCCTCCTCCTTTTCATTTTTCCCTGAAAAAGTAATCAATTGCCAGCCAAGTCTATTTCTCTCTTGAGAAAAAGGAAAAGAAGCTATAGTATAAGACCCCAAAGTTTTCTTTAATTAATGAGTCCCTTGTCATACTCTTTCCGTTCACATGTTACTACTGTCAGGCGATAACTTTGCACTTTGTAGTTAGAGAGAAATGTACATATATATGAGCGAGAAATAAAGTAGGTGCAACTTTCTTTGGTGCACAGCTTTTTAATTGGATGATGGTCTCCCCTTTCGTCGATATCAATTTGTTTGTTGCCAATCTTGCTTCTTCCCTTCACTCGCACAGTCAAACAAACAACTGTTTTTTGCTTTCCATTTCCTCGTTTTACTTTCTACTCTCTTTGTTTTTTTTTTCCTTTTTAGAATGTGTTTTTCTTTCTACTCTGTCAGTTTCCCTGCTCTAAACCGCATCTTTGGAGACAGACACGAGTTGGTGTCTCAAATTGTACGGCTTTTATGGAACCATTTTACACAGATTAGGCTCGTCAATTTCAGATCAACTGTAACCGTATATTCTGTAATGGCAGGTTAATTTTGTTTAAGCTGTTTAATTAAAAATAAACAATCGAGCTTTGTCTGAAATGATTAATGAATCCGTACTATTTAATTAAAGAGTGTGATGGTGTCTTTCGGTTGAGTTTTATTATATATGTATCAAGCTTTTAAATTTCGCCGAAATAATGACGTTATATCCGAAATTTCGGTTTTCCGGACAAAAACGCACCAACATTACAGTTTCAAATCAGAAAAATGCGTAACGCGTCATTTCCGAAATAACACCGTTATTTCAGGGAAAAAACTTCATTTTTGCGGAGAAAAAACGGAGATAGGAGTGACTTTTTATACAATATAATTATATATATATATATATTTATATTATAGTATTAATGTATTATACAGTGTAATTTTTTTCTTTAGATTTTGTGCTTATTATTTGTTATCCTCTTTTTCTTTGTTATTCTCTTTGCTTAATTTCTTTCTGTTAGATTACACAACATTAGGATTAGTAATTTAATTGTTCTCTTTGCTTAATTTCTTTGCTTAAGATTACATATTGAAAAAAATAGATATTAGATTATTAGCATATTAAAAAAATATAGAATTCTGACTTGTACTGTAGTATTGCACACAAACATATATATGAGTTTGACACAGATGTTCGCATATACACACCGTTTTTTCGCCGTTATTTCACCGAAAAAACACCGCACCATTAAATCAACTCTATACCGTCATACCGAAAAAAATGAAATTTAAAAGCTTGATATGTATTAAACATCCACGCTAGGTTATTCAGTCATGTTGTCATAACACTGAAACACACACTTAAATTGGACAGCATTTCTATGAAACAAGATGGCGCTTACATATGCAATTGATTTTATGTAAATTAATTAATGCACCTGCACGATATGTAGTAACATATTGCGATTTTTTTTTCTCTCCAAAAAGTGGAGAGAAGCAACAGAGGTCGCAAATTCCTCGCTGTATAATGAACGCCAGAATATATATGAATTCAAAATTATTTGGAAGTCATTCCGATGACATATCACTTTAAGTTAGATTATATATAGGTTTATTTATACGAAGTTATCAACAACAAAAGTAAAAGAGTACTTAAATAGCAGATAGCGATCCAGAGATGTATCAGAATTCATAGCAATTTTTTTTTTTAATCTCAGCCCGTAGAAATTCAATTCATGTGTCGCGCAACACAATGGTGTAGCGCACATGAAGACAAAAACCATAGAATGGTGTAGCACATGAACAAACTTAAGGAACTCTATATTGTACCCAGAAAAATCGAGATGAACAAACATAGTTTATACTTAAATTTTAGGATGAAACATTTATAAAAGGTATAATCAAACCTAAAAAGCCGACCTAGAATATTTAAGATAAAAAGTCATTTAGAAATTAAGGATAAATCTTGATTTAAATACTCATAAAATTATTTTTATTTATGAGCGACTGGCGTCTCACTGCTGAAAGTTCAGTATACAGAGAAGCCCTGCGAGCAACAGAATCATTAGAAGAGCCAGCCCTTGGTTTCGTTAAACCATCTGAAGCAACACAAAAGGGCACCTCAACAATTATCAAGCAGAACAACACAATCATTCAGCTGCTTGTTAAAATCAAGGAAGAACTTGAAGATTGCAAGGATCAAATAAGAGACCTCAGAAGGACAAAAGCACCCGAAGGGTCTGACACATTTGAGGCCCTTGAACAAATCCAAAATCAACTCAAAAACTTGAGTCTCGGACCGCCAACAACCTCAAAACGGCCAACCATAACGGGCAAATTTTTCGTATATCGTGACCCAAAGAAAATATACGAAGAAGAGAAGAAAAAGATACAATGAGTCGTACTCAAACGGAAACAGTGGGTAGACCATCTGTATCAGGCCACGAAAACCAAATACCAACCGTTGAAGATCAAATCCGGAATTACAGACTCGGAAGCCGGTTACCGTATGAGGCACAAAGAAGATTGCCAAGGCGTAGGCAATATCGAAGGACACTAGAATCTCAACTAAGTCCTGATGCGGAACTAAGCGTCTCACAGTTTCGCAGAGCACAACAAGTTCCAGCAGAAACACTATACCAAGCTGGATGGAGCGAAAGAAATCATCGGGTATACCAACATTATTCCGATGAAAGAATTTTGGTGGTTGGAGATCAAAGGGAAATTCCTTTTATCTCTCAGGAAAGCTACAACAGGCTCGTTGAAGAAGGATTACAGCACTTACATATAGGTGTTGTAATGGTCAGGTTATACGCTCTGCACAGAAGAAATGCATGGGTAAATGCTCTAGTTGTTTTAAGAGACACAAGATGGGGTAATGATACCTCACTGATAAGTTCCATGGAAATGGACTTAACAGACAACACACAGCTGGCATACGCAGTTCCTGACATGATGGTTAGTATTCATGATTTCTATAACCACATCCAATTGGTTGTACAAACTCATGGGTATGAATCATGGCGAGGTGGAGAAAGCAACCTCTTAATCTCTCGCTCTTTAATAGGGAGGTTATCAAACACCAGCCATACAAACTTCCGGTACAATGTCCAAGGCGTAACAGAGCACCTAGCAAGCAGAGGCATAAGGGCTATACCGGGACAACCGAGATCAACTGAAGAATTGAGAGGCCAACGATGGATAATCAGGCCACCAGCAATTCCAGAAGTGCAACACCCACAAACAATTCGAGTCAGATCAAGAACTGATGGCTCCCTAGCCATTAGATTTGGTGGATATACAGCAACTGCACCAGCAGAACCAGCAGTTGTCGGGCCTAATGATGAAGAAGAACTAGATGGAGAAATGGCCTTGATGGTAACAATTGAAGATCCAGAAACCTTGGAAGAGTTGGAATCAATCCAACTACTAGCATCTTTGTCTAGAGAAGGACCGATGCTAGATTATTGTCCAATTTGGGATAAAGATGAAGAATCAGAGGAAGAATGGCTCAATCCTTTCGCCTCCGAAGGTGATAAAGATAAACTGTCGCATTTTGCATACGCGGCAGAAGAAACAGAACTAGAATATCCTAAGATGAAGGCTTTCACAAAAATGATGGAATTAGCCTTTTCAACAGCTCAGAGTTCACTCACCCAAAGAAGGCCAACAGAACCAGTAATGGGTCCTGTTAACTATCCACCAGCAAGCACATCAAGGCAAACACCGATGCCAACAATACATGAAATCAGAGATCATGTTGGCAGACTCAAAGGAGATTATGCACAACAGCATAGTGGGAGATTCAACCTTCCAGACGCTCAAAGTGACAAAGGTGCAATTCTGGTATTATCAGAAGATATCGGGCAATACGGTGATGTAATTTCTCGATGGAAATCAATTACTCTTAATGTGGTTAATGACCGCAACTGGACGGATAACAAGAGTAAGGTAATTTTCATTGAAAATCTCCTAGGGGATGTAGAGAAAAAGATGTTCATCCAATGGAGAATGGCGTATCCCCATGAATATGAAGAATTGATAGCGATTGCAGATGATCCCCAAAACGTAATCTCCTACATTCGAAGAATGATACTCTAGGTTACCAAGACCTTGGGTCCACTGAAGAACAGACACGCGCTTACCAAGACCTTGAGCGCTTGTCATGCAACCATGTTAAGGATCTGTTCAATTACATGAATGATTACAAGATCCTTGCAGCAAAATCCGGGAGGATGTACATTTCCTCAGAACTCTCGGAAAAATTCTTCAGAAAAATGCCACCTCTGATTGGGCAAGAACTAGAAAAGGCATTTTTGGACAAATACCCTGGAGCAGCGATAGGCGTTATGCCAAGAATAAACTTCTCATACCAGTACTTGGCTGAAAGGTGCAAACAAGCTGCACTCCAAAGAAGTTTGAAAGATCTCTCCTTTTGCAGCAAAATCCCGTTACCAGGCTACTATGGAGAAAGAAAGAAGTATGGACTTCGTAAGTCCAAAACCTACAAAGGCAAACCCCACGAATCTCATGTGCGTGTGTTCAAGAGAAAACATGCTGACAAGGTCCGCAAATGCAAGTGTTTCGTTTGTGGAGAAGAAGGACATTTCGCGCGAGATTGTAACCGCAAAACAGGAAACATTGCCAGAGCAGCCATTATTGAAAATATGGAACTGTCAGATACCTGGGATGTCCTCTCAGTTGATCTCAATGAACCTGATAGTGACGCAATTTGCTCATTATCTGAAGGAGAAGTTGGAAATGTTGCTTCAGCCGTAATCAATGATTTACCATTCGGCGAGCAATCATTTATGATGCAGGCAGAGCAATTGAGCTGGCGGAGTTATATACAACTGCCTGAAGATCAAAGAGATTGTCCCCATGACTGGCAGGACAATGATTCAGTTCCAACGGGACATGAAAAATGTTCCATGTGTAAGGAAATGACAACTGAATCAACAAGGGCATACTGTAAAAACTGCCGCCTAACCATATGTCCTATGTGTTCAAGATTCAGGCTGGGCAGACGAATACGAACTAAGGTGCAGCCAATAGCACCTTATGATAGTAAGGATCAGCTAATCAATGAGCTGATGTCTTATGTTCAATACCTCTTGGCGGAAAATGGAAAACTCAAACAACAACTGTTTGAGGCCAGAACAGAGGATCTCGAAGCCGAGTTTGATGAATTAATGAAGAAGGACAAAGGAAAAACCAAACTGCGGTTCGAAGACGAAGAGGTAGATGAAGAAATAGAGATGGAACCCAAAAATCTAACAGGAGCTCTTCGAATAGTTTCTGCCAATACTATCTCTACCGAGGAAATAGAGCAATTCAATACAGTGGTCCAAGACTCTGTAAGGGGCAAAAGAGTCCTAAACAGACTCTACAACATGGAGATAACCTTTGAAATTCCAGGAGTCAACCCATTCAAGGTTCAAGCAATCCTTGACACAGGAGCAACTGTCTGTTGTGTCAACCAAGAAATTGTCCCACAAGAGGCATTGGAACCAAGTGCCTATCCCATACAAATAAATGGGGTAAACTCAACTCAAATAGCCAGTTTAAAACTAAAAAATGGCAGTATGCTGATTGAGTCGAATAGGTTCAGAATTCCCTTCACCTATTCTTTTTCGATGGGAAAGAAGGAGGGAGTTCAGATGCTGATCGGGTGCAATTTTATTCGATCAATTCAAGGTGGATTACGAATCGAAGGCCAGAACGTGACTTTTTACAAAAATATCACGACAATTGCAACCACAACAGATGCTGAGGTGGTACAAGCCGCAATTCCTGAGCTCGACCTAACGGGCTTGGAATACATTGAAGTAAGAGAGGCCGTAGCATACCACCAAGAGCAAGAGTCGCAACAGTTTAAAGAGAAGTTCAGACCACTACTCAACAGGCTAAAAGAGCAAGGGTTCATTGGAGAAAACCCTCTGAAACACTGGTCAAAAAATCAGGTGACGTGCTCTCTCGACATCATAAATCCTGATCTCCAGATTCAGGATAAACCTCTGAAGCATGTGACAAATTTAACTAATCCAATCTACATATTGAAATCTCATTACAAACCAAATTTTAAATTTTTTAAAATTTTTTTACTATGTTTTTCGAATTTTCTAAAACTTTCCTTTTTTGGATACTAATTAATAATAAAGGAATTCCAAAAATGGCAGGTTTTAAAAAAATCGAAAAAAATAGTAAAAAAATTTAAAAAAATATAAAATTTGGTTTGTAATAAGATTTCAATATATAGATTATATTTGCTTAGTTAGATTTGCAATTTGTAGAACTATCGACAAATATGGTCGCGATGTACAAAAAAACCTTAATACATCGCGATGCACCATAGCATATATATATATATATATATATATATATATATATATAGAGAGAGAGAGAGAGATTGGCTAAAGTACACTCCAGCATACGGATCAAACCCCTATGCTAGAGTCGTTTCTCAAAATTTAAAATTCAAACAGTCGATCCAAACCGTTCAAGTTGTTCTCCATGTAAAAATATCCTTCAAGATCGAATTTTACATTTTTTCAAATTTTTTTGTTATATATTATGCTATTTTCAAATTGAAGGATCAGAAATACTCCTTTACAATTCCTTTACAGTATTTTTTTAAAATAGCATAATATATAGCAAAAAAATTCGAAAAAGTATAAATTTTGGTTTCCTAAGAGATTTCAATATAGAGAACAATTTGAAAGGTTCGGATCGACTGTATGCATTTTAGATTTTGAGAAACGACCAGCATACGAAAGTATGCTGGAGTATACTTTAGCCAATCTCTATGGGTGCGTTTGGATGGCATGTGAATAGGCTTATTCATGAATAGTATGAATAGTGGTCATCCAAACAACTCGTGAATAGAATGAATAGGCCTATTCACATGTAAATAGATATTCTAGCAAAATGTTGGAATAGAAACCCATAACCTTCATTTAATATTAAAAAATTAGCTACCAAACAACCTTATTCTCCTTTTTGCATCCAAACATCCTCCCATATTCATGAATATGCCTATTCTCAATGTAATATATTCACAAAACTTATTCATGAATATGCCTATTCATGTCTATTCACCATGAATCCAAACGTGCCCTTATATATATATAGCATATAACGTGCCGGCACTATCAATTCATATTATTATAGATAAATTGTTTAATTAATTATATATTTTCTTAGTTTTGTCTAAATATGAAATAAAGACGACAACATAGGAATTAAAATAAAAAATAATTAGGTATAATAAGTTATTTGTTTGTCCTGTATATATTGATATGTGCGGTATTAGTTTAGTATTAAAGCATACGAGCTATGATAGATTTAATGTATGAAACCTCTTCATGCATACAGAGAACTATTAATTTTTGTTCACCCTATTGAGGAGACTTTGCAAAATTATTTTGTAGTATGAGTCTACATAGAGTGGTGGCATGTAGTTGATGATGTATGTATATCAATAAATTCTGAAGTATAATACATTTTGTCGGTGTTTATTCGCATGCATTCATGTTTTCTCTCCTTCTTTTGTTTTATAAAGAAGTGAGTAGTGAGATTTGAATACTAATTGGTAAACGGTCTGTTTCTAATTAATACAGTAAACACCATAATACTCAAACACATAATGCTGATTACGCCTGCCTGCCGGCGACAAGCCGATAAGTGCTAAAGACTTTGATTATAAGTGGCCTGAGTGTGCTCAATTAAAACGTTGTCTTTCAAACTCAAACTCAATTTAAATACTCGAACTCACCTACGGGTTTGCAAAAAAGAATTAAAAAAAAATTAAAGCTTTGTCTTTTGAGGTTTTTGAACGATACATGATTATAGGTGGCCTGATTGAGTTCAATTGATTTTTTTTGTAAGTTAATAATAAAAATATTAAATACAATATTCTCATAAAAAAAACTATTTTTTGGTTGTCCCTAGCTAGCCTTCACTTTGGAAAACAATAATAACAGATTATACAACCAAATTTACTGTCTCATTGCGTATATATGTAGAGTACACATTAATTGGGTGCCTTTTCAGTTCCAAAATATGTTCACAGATTCCACTTATGTGTTTGATAATGGATTCTTTTTAACATTCTCCACTTCCATCAAATTATTGTTGAAACTAAAAGGCAACAAAATATTTTACATGTATGCATGCGTAATGGAAGAGAGAAAGAAATGAAAATATTAGCAGTCTGAAAGGAATTGATGAATTGGGTCTACTGGTATAGATGTTTACCAGAAAGTGAGAGTAGCTAATTGAGACACAAAAGTAAAGAATTGTAATTAATAATGATTTTAATTAATATCTCTATCTGTTACACAAGAGACCTTTATATAGGCGAAAATAGATACGTCAAAAATCTAATTAAGAAAATATCTTAATGCAGAACTAATAATCCTATCCATTATAGGGATTAGTTGTAACGATCAGATAATTAGCCGATCATCTCTTTGTCTGACTCCAGTTTATCAATCGACTGGAGACGTGCAGTACAGTCTCAAACAGGGTCCCTTCAGCACCTCTTTTTTTTTCCCCACCTCTTGTTAATTAATATTTTAAGTTGTTAATTTGGAGAGGATAATTTTGGCGAACAATAGAAAAAATAGGCATCCATTGCTATCACTCTATTAGATATAGATTAACATATGCACAAATCTAATACAGTAAAACAAATTACAAATGTTTCAATATCAAATAGGTTTATCTTAAAAACCAAAAGAAATCATAAAAAAAGAAAATTCTAAAATTTAGTTTTCTATACAATTTTTATAGAAAGATCATCCCTTTGAATGGCTTGCATCTAAATGCATTTTGGAAAAAAAAATACTAAATAAGTATTATTAAGAATTAAGACATTAATTGTACAGTTAAATGCACAATAAATATTGATAAATACCAATTTTCATAATAATAATAATAATAATAATAATAATAATAATAATAATAATAATAATAATATAAAAAATGCTGAGTCAATCAGCAACAATAAGGGGACACGGAACTGGAGCAATAAAACCACAACCTCCCTTACGAGACCGCTTTTGAACGAAGAAAATGGCTTTAAGACTTTGGAGCATGGAAAAGAACTGCCCTGTCTCTGAATCCTTCTTCTGTGCCGTGCCATTTGCATGAAAAATTGCTTATGCTCTCACAACCTATAATCAAAAAGACCCTCTTAAATGCTTCCATTCCACGTCTCTACTTGCTTGTTTTTTCCTTCCTGGCTCTGCATAGGGTACCCTTAGGCCTCAGGATCCTCTCCATCTCCTTAGGTACATGCGTTGCTGAAACCCATTTGTCAAAAGGGCCCAATTACCAAATTTGGTGTTGTCAGTTGCAATCTCAACTATCTGATCTGAAACGAAAGACCCAAAACTTTTTGGAATTTGCAACTGACAAATTTTCTTCTCCTTTAAGATAGGAGAGGAGCCAAGCAAATGAATTGAGCTTTTTGTAGGAAAACTTTTATTTGGATTAGGGCCAGATAGTTTACTAGCACACCTACCTACCCAAAGATTTCCAGGGACTTTCGGTTGTCCCACTTCATTTTGTACGCAAACGAAGTTGCATGTTTCATTATTCAACAAAAAAAAAAATTTATTCAAAAGAAAAGTTGCATGTTTCCACTTTTTTGGTGAAACACATTTATAATGATTTTTAGCTGTATAATGTGTATGTGTCAGAATTTTGTTTCGTTCCGTGTTGGCTATTCACTGTTTGTTTGTTTTTGCTAGGATGAATTGCAACTTACCAAAGGAACGACCAAAATTCCTAGATCTAATTTAAAATGATCGATCTAAATCGTCTAATACGATCTTTCTATTGAAATATTAATGCAGACCAAATTATATATATATATATATATATATATATATATATATATATATATATATAGAGTTTAGCTACGGTGAGTCGCGACTCACGGACCCTCCGGTGAGTCGCGACCAAAACTCATAGATCTAGATCAAAATGACCGATCCAAACCGTCCAATATGATCTCCCTATTGAAATTTCCATGTAGACCGAATTTTTTTTTTTTCAAAATTTTGAAGTATTTTTTTGAAATTTTAGAAAATCGTTAATCTAATTGGTTCTGAACCATTCAAAAACATCAGTTTTTAAAAATCCGACTCACGGACCCTATACAAAAACATCGTTAATCTAAACTCTATATATATATATATATATATATATATATATAGAGTTTAGCTACGGTGAGTCGCGACTCACGGACCCTCCGGTGAGTCGCGACCAATACTCCTAGATCTAGATCAAAATGACCGATCAAAACCGTTCAATATGATCTCCCTATTGAAATCTCCGTGCAAACCAAATTTTTTATTTTTTCGAAATTTTTAAGTATTTTTTTCAGATTTTTTAAAACTGATGTTTTTGAATGGTTCAGAACCAATTAGATTAACGATTTTCTAAAATTTCAAAAAAATACTTCAAAATTTCGAAAAAATGAAAAATTTGGTCTACATGGAGATTTCAATAGGGAGATCATATTGGACGGTTTGGATCGGTCATTTTGATCTAGATCTAGGAGTATTGGTCGCGACTCACCGGAGGGTCCGTAAGTCGCGACTCACCGTAGCTAAACTCTATATATATATATTTTAGATTTTTAAGTATTTTTTTCGAATTTTTAAAAACGGCTGTTTTTGAATGGTTCAGAACTAATTAGATTAACGAGTTTCTAAAATTTAAAAAAAATACTTAAAAATTTTGGAAAAATTATAAAATTTGGTCTGCATGGAGATTTAAATAGGGAGATCATATTGGACGGTTTGGATCAATTATTTTGAACTAGATCTAGGAGTTTTGATTGCAGCTCACAGACCCTCTCGCGACTTGCAACTCATCATAGCAAAAGTAGAGAGAGAGAGAGAGATTGACTAAAGTAGACTCCAGCACATGGATCAAACACGTATGCTTGGGTCATTTTTCAAAATCTATAATTCAAACAATACAGATCCAAACCGTTTAAATTGTTCTCCATATTAAAATATCTTAATTTGGAGACTAAATTTTATATTTTTTTCGAATATTTTAATATATATTATGCTATTTTCAAATTGGAAGGTCCGAAATACTCATATATATATACTAGCAGCAATGCCCACTCAATGTGTGGGCGAATTTTAATTTGCAAAAAATATATTTTGACATAAATATGTTGTCCATTTTCAACATTTAAGATCAATGTTATACTTCAACGTTACGTATTTGGTGTGTCTGGAATTAATTTGCACCAAGAGAGGAAGATTATTGTTTGAGATTTAAAATCTTGAATTATCTTATAATTCTGCTCTAGAACTCTGTCCATGATGCGTAGCCGGCTAAAGATTATAATTTAATTAGACAAGAGCTGACTAAAATTCAGCAGAATTGCCGAAGAGTAATAGACAAGAACTAACCTTAATTTACGGTTCTTCTAATCTTCTCTTTAAACCTGCTTTTTCTTTACTTTTCGGTATCACCTCCAGTGATCATACTTACTTTCTTGTAAACACTTCTGGCAACAGTTAGTAATGCTGGCTACACCTTTCTGGGTAGCTTTGTTTCAAAAAAAAAAATTACTGTTCTTCTAATGTGCCATGCAATCAGTGAATCACCGTGTACCAATATGCATATTTCCTATTTGCTATGAATCGCCAATGTACCCGGTGAACAATTCATGAACCAGTAAAGAAATTTCTGATAAAGATTATGAGTTTGCTAAATAATAAATTTATCAATGGTCAAAATTCCTATTTTTTCCATTCATGTGAACTAAATGTTTATTTTTAACCACTGATCCAATGATATCAAATTCAAAAATTACATCCTTTTGTTTTCTAAGACAACTTCCATCTTCTGTCCTATGCTGTAACTGAAGCAATAACAATGCATTTCACAATCGCCAATGCAGCTATTCTTTATTGATATAATTTGGTGGTGAGGCATCCTAAAATTTGAAGGCAAAAAGGCAACGATGATAAATACCTAACTAAAACAAATTGAGACAAAGGATATCAGATACTGAGAACAAACAAATCTCCGACCAAGGCAAAAGCAAGCTTTGTGCCAGAGATCGTTGAAACTTAAGAAGTTTTACTGCCAAATGATACAAAGGAATAACACAATAAAAAAAAAGCACTTCATTTTTAATGAAACCAAACTATCGACCTGGCAATATGATTGACAATTTGCACATTAAATTTTGCTTCCTCAGTATCTCTTTAGATTTACCTCTCTCTTTCATGTCCAACATCCAACCTGTTTGAAACCAAAATTAAAGTAAAATATTAATGACTAAATATTTTTCTAATTAAGTTTATTTTTTATTCTCCATCAGTGGAGGTCAAGAGATTGATATTTACCAGTTAAGAATTTAGAATTCTTTTGTTCTCAGTTTAATCTGTATTGGTTGATTTTCAGTAGCATGTTGAAAACGTTGTATCGTTTGCAAGGATATTGTGGTGACTGTCCTCTTTTAGAGAAATCAACAGTATTATGCCCCCAAGTCCTAAATTTTTATAGTTTCTCTTATTTCACGCCAATTTTACCCTTGCATGCACCCTGGCAAGATGTACACAAGTATCTTAGCCCTGTTTGAACATTCTGCATTTCACAATATTTATTTTGGAAATCAGTTGAACTTTAATGCTCTACTACTTGCATTTAAAATCAAAGCAAGTAGATTTTACATCACAATCTCAAGTCTCAAGTGTCAACATATGCATATATGCCAGCAAAAAAAAAATAATCACTTTATACTGACACTGGTACCGTCTATCTCCCTCCATGGTACCAGTGTGGCGTATATGTTTGGCACAAACGTATTCTTAAAAACTGCAACTGCTGACAACTATTTCTCCTTAAGATTCACTAAAAATTGAAAGGAAAAGTAGAACCACAAACCTGTACTGGTTGCCTACATCAGGCCCCTGTCCTAAAACTTGTTTGGAATCATGACTTGCCTAAAAGACTTCTAATAATTTGCTGTATTGGATTTTCCTTGCATCATACTCAACCTAAAGAAGAAACTGATGTTAGTCGAGAAGCATTACTGTAAACTGATAAGAAATTCTTTCTCAAGATTAAATCACAACGTTGAAGGGTACTCATGCCGTCTCTTTTACAATTGCATTTTCTTTTTGCAACCTGTTTTTTTCAGGCTCATCTACAAAATTAGGATTAGCAAAAAGCTCAGTTTCTTACTTTTTCAATCGTCTAATAAGTCTCAGAAGATGATTGTATCGCTAAAAAACCACTCACGTTTGTCATAATAATAAGCACTCATTGTAATAAAAAAGACACAGCAAAGAAAAATTAGCAATGCATAACATAGCAATACTCGTAATTAAGTAAACCTAGAATAATTTAACAACCCAGACCGCTATTCAACTCTGAAAATAACGACAAGAAAAACACAATTAAGTACCTATTGAAGCTAATCAAAGTGGTACGTGCCTTGAAATAGTGAGTGAAGGGGTGACGAAGAGATCCTCTAGGCGGAGACTGAGAAGAGGAAGGCAGAGAAGAGGGGTGGAGGATCAACGGCAGAGGATGGCGCTGTTGTTCGTGGCGACTGGCGATGCCAGTGAATCTTTGCTTGAAGGCAGAGAGAGGAGGGTTTTGCTCCGTAAAGAGAGGAGGGTTCTTCGTTGAGGGGCTTCTTAGATGATGGAAGGGACAAAAAAATTGAATTTAATTAAAATTTCAAATATCGGTAAATTTGTTTCATTTAATTCCGAAGACGAAAAGAGACGAATGGGTGCGGATGAAAAGATGTCAGCTTTTGAAAAAAAAAATTGTCGGAAAAAAAATGTTTTGCGGAGAATCGAACTGGGTTCGAGGAACTAACATCGCTCGAGCGCACTTGGCCACCAGCGCTCCAGACAGAAGTTTAATTCACTCTTCCATCGGAGATCTAATCCAGTCCATTCATCAATTAATCGGACATAATCTAGACCATTTATCTAATAATCAATGGTGCAGATTGTTCAGACCAAGGTTGTATCCTGAGATGTTACATCTTTCCATTGGTGCTTTTAATATAGTAGAGATAGAGATATAGAGAGAGAGAGAGAGTTTTGCTATGGTTAGTTGCGAGACAAAAGGACAGGGTTATTTTTTTCTTAAATTTAAAAAATTGAATTTCTAAAATTAATATATCATTTAAATTAATGAAAAGGGTAAATAGTAATTTTAAAGATGATTTGAGGGATATATAGCTAATAATTAAGAATATGAGGGTATATGACTAATTGAAGAAATTTTGAGGGGCATATTCTTAATTTTACCTTTTAAAAATGGAAATTGTACTTAATGGGCTGTCCATTAGTCAACCGTATACTTATCATTTTGTTCAAGGCTTCAAGCTCGTCTTTAGATAATGTATTTTGGTGGCGTTTGTTTGCGTAGTAAGGAGTTGCATAACTTAAGGATGCTTAAGTGTTTATGTAGTGTTATGTAATAGATGTTTGGTTGTGTAGTAAGGATGACTAACTTAATGCATGCATATATTCATGTCAAAAGACTAAAATGCCCTTAAATTTGAATTAGTATTATGTATTATATGTTGTGACCTAATTATTGTTAATTATTAATTATTATAAAAATTAATTATTATTATTAATTAATATTACTTGTTAAATATTATTCATTATAATAATTAATCTTTGTTATTAATTATGATTTTTTAATAATTATTGTTACTTATTAAGTATTATTATTTATTAATTAATATTAATTAATTTTTAATTTTAATTATTATAGAAATTAATTATTAATGATAATAAGAAATAATTTTATTATTATGAAATATTATTAATTATTTTTAATTAAATATTATAAATATTATTAATTATTTAATAATAAATCAATATTGTTTATTAATTATTATTATTACTTGTTATATATTATTATTTATTAATTATAATAATTAATATTTATTACTAATTATGATTTTTTAATAGTTATTATTACTTATTAAATATTATTATTTATTAATTATTATAGATTATTAAATATAATTATTAATTATTTCTAAGGGGTATTGTTGGAAAAAAAATTAAAGGGGACCGATGCATAACTTATGCAACCTATTTAGGTTGCATAACTTATGTACCCTTAAGACATCTTATGTAAGAGATATTTGGTGACTTAAGGATACATAACTTAAGTTATGCACTTTTAAGTCACAAACAAACGCTCCCTTTATGTGTGCGCCGCGCCCAAGGAGAAATTGATCCACTCGACAATCAGCTATAACGGTCATTAATTTGTTGTGGTGATGGCATTAGAAAGATTAAGTACTTGTTTTCATACGTCTTGTCAATGAAAAAATATATATATGATCCCATAATCTCAATTATCGTTTCAGTGTTTGAACGCATAGGACTTGGATTGCGTTAATTATTAATTTTGATTATATGCATGTGTCATATTTTTGGGGACTACCTAATATGTACCACCGCGCATATAGTGATGTCAAGGTTGCAACCCCTACATGGTGTGTAGGTTTGTTTCCTTTAGGGCTGTTCAACTAAAATTTTCCAAGATAGAATAGATACCTTGATTCCTTTTTTTCCCTCTTTGGCTTGTGGGGTCATTAAAAATTGCTAAACAAAAGCAAAGAGGGTTCTGAAGAGTATCATAAGCCCACTTAGAACCACTACACCTACCATTAATGGAGACCATATTGTAATTGTGTTTTAGGTCGTTATTCCACTTAAAATATCTTCTAGTGATACGCCGACGTATGCTTACATTTTAGAATATGAATAAAAATATATAATTATAAATAAGACTGCATATATGCGTATCAGATTGCCCGAATCATCCAAAGGATTGCATGAAATGACTAAAAGGAGGCCATGATTGACCCCGGTTCCAAGAGGGGCGAAGAACCTTCTTCATAATTGGCTAACATGCACCGTATATTAGCTTTACTAGATTTGCACTGTGATTTGTGATGTTACTTATTTTAAAGTCGGCTGTCTAATATTTCATCAGTAATTAACAACTGGAGCCGCATATTTAGTGTTCTATAAAAAAAAAAACATAGTATGTCTAAACATAGCACGATATGACACGGCACGGCACTATCCATTCTCTTTTCATTTGCCGTTAACATGCACTGTATATTAGCTTTACTAGATTTGCACTGTGATTTGTGATGTTACTTATTTTAAAGTCGGCTGTCTAATATTTCATCAGTAATTAACAACTGGAGCCGCATATTTAGTGTTCTATAAATTAAAAAAAAAAAACATAGTGTGTCTAAACATAGCACGATATGACACGGCACGGCACTATCCATTCTCTTTTCATTTGCCGTTAGCGGATCAAATTTAGGTCAGTGATAGCGTGTTAGACTATTCTCCGCATGTAGGACATGTGTCTGTTTATTTTTTTTTCAGTACATAATGCCTTAGATGGTGCGATACCAAAAATTCAAAGGAGCCCGAGAAGATTATTCACATTACTTTAGTATGCATTATGTTGACTTTATTATATAGTCATTTTTATTTCTTTTATTATTTGATTTTTTTAGCTCTATTATATCCTTTATTATGCAAAAAATATATATACACATTTCAATAATCAATAGTATGATCATTTTAACAATAATTCATGCCAATAGTCTATTGGTCTATTATTCATTAGACAAAGCGAGTTATTATAGAGGTTAAGCAATCTAAACAAGTGAAAGGTGGAGTGAGTAGAGGTATAGGCTTTCGGCTATATATGCATGTTCACTTCAACTGTCACAAGTGAATGTTTAGTAAAGTCCCTAATTAATTTGTCCCGCCTCTAGAGTTGATATACAGTTGATGTGCCAAAAGGAGGGTGTACTGATAATGAGTTATATATTAATTTAGTCTTTCTCCGATCATCTAATTAATTTTAGTGGCGCAAGGTTTATATATATATATATATATATATATATATATATATATATATATATATATATATATATATATATATCGCTTCATTTCTCTTTTTTTTTCGCCCCCCTTAATTTGGCTATACGTTCTTTAGTTTGCAAGGTGGATTTCGGTAATTTCAGCTTGTCTGAAGGATTTAAATGCATAAAATAGAAAGTTAGACATTGGGTCATTCTTAGTGTCTTATGTCATTCTTGGGTCATTCTAAGTTTGAAAATATTTGAATATTTTATCAGCAAAGAAATTTTCCTGTTCTTTGATCTGCACAATCGACTTATCATTATACATATAAAATGATAATAAATTATTATTCAAAATAAATGAATTATTATTAAATGTTAACTGATGCAATTTTTACTAGTTATGTTATGTAAGTTATTACTTTTTACAAGGTCGATTTCAATAAGGGTCTAAATGTCTAATTGCTATAAAATAAAATAAAATTTGAGTATTATAAAATGTAATGGTCCACAATTGATTCATTATTCAAATGAATTATTGTTCAAATAAAAGCGAGTTATTATGTACGTAATTAACTAATGTCATGACTGTTCTGTTAGTGTATATACTTTTCCTAATTGGAACCGTATATAAACCGTTTGCAGCGACACCAGCACAACAGGAAGTATCCATGGAACAGGGATACAGAGGTGTTTCCAATGCGGCACCACACATTGTCTCTCCGGCACATCTGGCGAACGCTTGCAGGCCGGCACCCGACCACATGCAAAGCAGTGGAGCTTTTGCCCAATTTTCTTGGGCAAAGGGTGGCTGAAGCCATTTTCTTACCTGATGTGCAGCTAATGAGATATTGCATAAAATGAGAAAAGATATGAACTAACTGAGGCGGTGACAAACCTTTTTGAGTTTAGATCTTTCATGATAAACAAGTACTGATGTACTTGTCTTTCTTCTGAGCATTTTATGGTCGATATAATTTATGTCTTTTTCATATCCTAATTAATTGACTCATAACTGCTCTCATTCAAATTGATGACTTTAACAGAATTTATGAAACGAGGATTGATTACTTCTATAGATAGATGCCAGTGCCTCTGGGCTGGATACATTTCGGTATCTGTCGCGTGTCACTAATTCCCGTAATTATGTAATACAGGTAATCCAATCTAGGATATTCTGTGGATTTTCTTTATGCCTTTACGTACGCACCTTGGTCTCCAATACTAAACGATGGCATTAATTGACTGTGTGGGTTTGCATTGAGTTCTCTGCAGACGCTTATGTAGTCACAATTTATTATAACATAAAAGAACGTAATAAATCTCATTAATCAGAATTTTTCATAATTTTACATGAGCTGTATAGATTTTATTCCATGCAAAAAATTCAGTCAATGCAAAATTTGTCTAGGCGTTTGGATCACCTAAGGATAAAATTAGGATTAGTTATTTGGAGTAAAAAATTTTATTCTTAGACGATCAAGAATAAATTTTTTTTAGAATCTAGAGTGTTACTCTTAAGTGATCCAACAACCGGATTAAATTTTAATTCCTAGAATATTTCGATCATTTTTTTAATCATGATTAAAAAGTGGTCCCAACAACTTTTTAATCCACTTTAAGAATATGATTCAAACACCTTAGGAATATAAATTTAATTCGGATGTTGACCAAAAAACTTATTCTCGATCGTTTAGGAATAATATTTTATACTCCGAATAACTAATCTTGATTTTATTCTTAAGCATTCCAATCTCACCCATATATATTTACTTTGCTAATGAAAAAGCATGGACAAAAACATAATTAATATACGTAATCTTCGTAGTCGACATGGCATTCGAAGTCAATAACTAAAATTAAATAGTAAAATACATATACATCCTTAAGTTCTTTAGTTGTAACTTGTAAGATGTAACATTTTTAAATTTATTGCCTTAAGGAAAGAGACATTTGTTAATTTGTACAATGCTGTCCTATTTCTTGTTATATAAAGATAATGAGATTTCGTTAATGTATTATCATTGTTACATAATTTGAAATATGTAATGAACTTTCTCGAATAATTAATGGTGCAACATAAAATAAAAGCCAAATTGTATAACAACTCATAATTGAGTTATATATATATACTTAAAAAATATTAGTTATTTAATTAATTTAAAACTTGTATTAGATTATTACAATATGTCTAATATGATAATTAATATTTAGAACAGCATAATTGGAAGGTTTCATTTTGTTCCAACTTCCAACTTGTACAAGCACTGTGTCACATACAAGAGCTCCACAGGCAATAGTTACTACGAAAAATATGAGCCGCAGAAGATCCTGACTACGTAATTACTTGCACAGAACCCGTTGCAATTATATGAGTGGGTCCGAACCTATAATAGGAGCATAATTTCCACCCTACTAAACAAGCGCATCTATCAAGTTCTAATCACTGGATTTAGTTCACATTCTGGTTCTAATCCCATGTAATGATCCTTTGAAAAGGACAGTCAATCGAATGCAATATATTCTAAAATTTTTCTTCATGATTTTACTAGCTAAAATATTAGTTTATCTCTATCCTATCAAAATCCCTATCATAAAATAGCTAATTGAGCCTTTCAAAACTCCAACAAATAATTCCGTATTTTTATAACTAACGAATCGGATACTTGTTTTCACAAGAAAAACGCTTGTCGATTATAGGCTTCTTCGAAAGAAAGTTTGTATTTTAATAATCATGAGATCTAGGAAGTAATCAATACCATAAAAAGAAATTTGGTACACCTGACCAGTTTTCATAGTTGGAATATCTGTTGACAATGGGATTCATATTTTAATTTTGAACACTTTTAAAATATTTTCCCCTTCCGATATGCTACACTATAAATGTGACCTATAATTAATATTTTCATAAATAGTATGCATATAAGGAGTGATAAAATTAAATGCTTATTTTACTATTAACCGAAAGATTTAATTTTGCAAGGATTCAGATTTAATCTTCTTTAATGAAATTTGATACACAATAATTTTATAAGACCAACAACATGTCTATAACTTTTAATTTATTATTTACTTAATTAATGACATTATATCATTGTCAAGTTTGTTAATAATTCCGCATCTTATGTTTTATCTAATCAGGTAAAATAATCAGTTACCTGAGGGATACATCGAGCAAACTTTTTACTGACATTTTTAATTATTGAATTTGTAGCAATAAATCAAGTTTCATTACTATTTGTAATGATTATATTGCAAGTTAGATTATAAGATATTATTTAATTTTATAAAATTTATTGCATAGGAATTTAAAGTAATAGTTGAAGAGGTCAAATAACAATGATTGCACCTATCACTCCCGAATAACAATTAGGCATGAATTACATTTGATTTTCAAATATATTTAATTTTTAAATTAAATGATTGTTACGACTATTTTTAATATATCTAATAACAAAAAAAGAGAAAATTATTTTTTAATTATAGAAAAAATAAAAATGTTTTTTTACTTATAAAAAAAACGAGGTTACGATTTTTAATTAATACCATAGATGAACACCCTTTCATTTGCCGATAACTCATTTTCTGAATAAAATTTTTACTATTGACCATCGTTGACGTTATAGTATTACGATGAATCAAACGAAAGTGAAACCTTCAATGCAGAATTTAAACCGACAAGAAAAAATAAACACATAAGAAGCACTCAATTCCTCTTCATGAAATAAAAGTTTTAAACTTTATGTGCACAAAACTTTAATAACTTTTAATTTTATCTTTCAAAAATAATAAAAAAAGGAATACAAATTTCAATTGATGGAACTTAAAAGGCGGAAAGTTGTTGGCCTTTATGCCCATTCAAAGAACAAAAAGGCATATTACATGATAGACTAATAGAGTGGTCAGAAGTCTTGTTAATATATTTTTTTTGGCAATAACTCAAACCTTAAGGGCTTGATCCTATTTTTCTTTAAAAAAAAAATTAAAAATAACAGACGATATAACCTAACCTTTTTTTTTAATAAACAACAGAACCCAATTGTTACATGTGAAAATGTTGAAAAAGAAAATACTGCTTTTCAATTTAAAATGACGGACAAGAACAGTATATAACAATTAACGGATGTAAATCGGGAGTGATAGATGCAATTTTCAAATTTGCCATACGTATTATTCCAATTCAATAATAAAAAGCGCACTCAGACCAAAAAAGAAAAAAATACTACGATGTTCTTTCTATCATCTTCTCTGTCTCATTTATATATAATAAATTGAACATTTATACTTAATAGAATGAGCATTTATATTTAATAAACTAAACACTTATACCTACTAAATTGAAAAATGAAAATATGCTTCTGGCCTCTTATTTCACGGTTCCAACAAGACTAGATTAAGAATCAAAAAAATTTTAGTTGAACTGACCAGTTCTTGATCTCTTTTAATTTTTCCATACATTGTTGTCCGGTTCATGACCCTTTCTTTTTTCTTACGTGCTGAACAATATTTTGGTACACTAAACATTTATAATTAGAAAATTGAACATTTATGCTTACAACATTTAATAAATTAAACAATTGAACATTTGTTCTTATAACATTTTAATAAACTGAATATTTATACTTAGAAAACTGAACATTTATGCTTATAACATTTAATAAACTGAACATTTATGTTTATAACATTGTAATAAAATGAACATTTATACGAACGATACTGAAAATTTATGCGCCGGATCTGATGACGCGAAAAAAGAAGAGGTGTGCATCGTTGGGTGGATGCGCTATAATGAAAGTGGGATGACACGAGATGATATTATTGAGGATGACCGTAAGTAATTAATTTCCAATAAAAATATGCTGCTTAATTTACTAGCGATACAAATAGATATGTTATTCAATTTGTTTCTTTATTAGACCAAAAACCAAAGTATATATTGTTGCTTCGTCTCACGATTGATATCCAACCACAAATCAAATCGATCGAACGACAAAAACATGTGATTACCTGCTAGATCTAGCGTGTTAACACATCTTGGATCCATGGGTTTATAACTTATAAGTACTAGTATAAGATGCCCTCATATGTGGGCAAATAAAGAAACATAATAATGTTAGGTAATAAAAATATGTTGCTTTATCTATCAATGATATAAATAGATATGTTATTCAATTATTTTATTATTAGACGAAATATTAAAATATATTGTTGCTTCGTCTGACGATTGATATCCATCTATAGATCAAATCGATCGAGCAGTAGAAACACTGGTTACCTACTAGATCTAACGTGTTAACATCTCTTAGATTCATGCGTTTATAAGTAGTAGAGATTATGAAGATTGGGAGGGCATACTTCTTAGTATCATTTTTTAAAGGCAAAATCAGCCGTATGCCCTCCCAATCTTGTCTAATTAGTCATATACCCTTCTATTCTTTAATATTAGCCATATATCTCTCGAATCATCACTACTGTTGCTATTTACCCTTTTGACTAGTTTAAATGATATAATAATTCTGAAAATTCAATTTACAACATTTAAGACTAAAATACCCCTGACCTTTGCTCTCACTCCCTTTCCTTTTCTCGCCAGAGAGATTCATTGGTTCTTGAAAAAGAAATAAACAAATAGGAGGCTAATAAGGATATATTTCTTAAATAAGCAAATAAAAAAATACTTAGCATTCGTATCTTTTGTATCTTATTATGTACGTTGAGCACCATAGAAATTTTACTAATTTAGTTGACCGATACTTTTTGAGAGCAACAAAATACGAACGCACAGACTTATTTCATTCTTAGAATACAACATTGTCATAAAAAAAGCTCTTATAACTAGTTGAGGCAGAGGTGAGTTTAACTGAACTTGTCTCTGTGATGCTAAAATGATGGGGCCTTAGCAGATAACGATTAAAATTTGTCTCAATTTTGATAAAAAATTCCAGGACTTTGGTCTGGTAAACTGATTCTTTGAAGGTTTGATTAAAATTTTGGTGATTTACCAAGGGACGTGACTAGTAAGGCAAAGGATCAGAAATAACAGTAAAACATGTTTTTGTTTCTCATATAGATATTATACGCTGATACACTTGTAGCAAAAATTAAGTCATTGTATTCAATCTGAATCATCTTTCAATAGTCAAAATACAACACAATTGGCAAAATTACTATGTTGTTCAACACTATAAAATTCAACATTTGTATTCAAGTTGATTCTTTTTCGTTCATACAGCTTAGCAAATCAGAATCTAGTAGATGCTTTTCTAACTATTGATTTGGATTTTATTTCTTTCCATATCGTATTTTGTAATTTACCATATCTGATACGGAAGGTGAATCGATCAAAAGGAAAAGGAGGAAGAGCAAAGTCCAGGGATATTTTAATCTTAAATGTTGTAAATTGATTTTTCAGAATTATTATATCATTTAAACTAGTCAAAAGGGTAAATAGCAACAGTAATGATGATTTGAGTGATATATGGCTAATATTAAAGAATAGAAGGGTATATGACTAATTAGAGAAGATTTGGAGGGCATACCGCTGATTTTGCCTTTTTTAAATTATTTAATTTCAGAGCGAGCTTTCAAAATCCGGTCTTAATTACAACTTGCCTTTTGTGTCCTCATTTGCGTCAAAAAGGTAATGGTTAGGATCAGACCTTCACTTTTTGATATTATAAAATTTATTAATTATCATTTTAAAAGTTTAACTTAGAATTATCGTTTATTAAAAAAATTGGGGCAAATATATGTATCTAATTCTCATAAAAAAAGAATGATGGTTTTTTTTTTTTAAACATAAGACCAGAAAAAAGAATGATTACAATTACCGAACTAAAAATAACCATCAGAAAAGAAATTGATTAGTATGTATTTACCCAGGAAAGCGGGGTTAGCCTCATGTGCAAAGGGAGAGTTGGAGGTAGGAGTGATTCCCCACAAACAAACTAGGGCTACCAACTATTCCCTACAACCACATAATTCATAATTGTAGAGGTTAATGTGTAAGAAAGCGCACATACACATCATTGTACGAAATCACTATTAATTTACATAAAGGATTTGTACCATATAATAAAGATTATAGAATATTAGATTATAGTAGCAGCAAGCCATATTTCAGGGCATTACCCTTTCTTGCAGGACAGTCAACACTGCACCAAAGACCAGAAAAAAGCAAAAATTGCCCCCATTTCTCTCTTCATCCAAGCTTTGATGGGTCAGCCCAGATTGCACCCCAGAATTTGCAATTTGCTGACTTCATTGACATAACCTCTGAGCTCTTGAAACTTAACATTTAAGACTGCATGTATAATTACTTATAAATAACAATAACAACAATAATAATCATAGTAACCGTTATTTGTTAAGAGATGTATTAATCCATACACATCAAATTAAATTGACTATTCTTAGAATCAAGAAAGGGGCAAAAAGTTATGCAAGGACAAACACTTTTATCATTCATATAGACAAAAAACTGTATAATTAGAAAATTATAGGCCGGAAAATAAAAAACAAGTAGATAGTCTCAGGGTAGGAAAAAGTACCTTTTTAATCAAATTTAATTGACATTTGAATGAAATGAAAAAGAGCATAATGAGTACATGACGTTATATATGCAATAAAATGTTGTATAAATTCCCTTTGTATGGACTAAAGCATTTAATTGCTACAATACAAACAACATTTATGATATATGCAGCAAGTATTTCTGTATTTATTCTAGAAACTTCAATGCTGAATGCAACTTATTGAAGAAATTCTCGCTAAATATTCAACAATCTCTTTACTTATACTTGCCTCATATGTTTTGATTCTTTTTATATACCTTCCCCATTATTAAGGTGCAAATTGGAGGTGCTTAACATTTGTATTTCCTCTGTCGAGTTCCAAGAATACCCCTTTCACCTTCCTCTATTATCAGTCTCCCTTCGTCTCCCCTCGCTTCTCCCACTCTCTCTCTACTATTGACCAAGGCACCAAAATACAAAGTCCTTGTTGGGCCATTAAATCATACCTGAAAGAGAGACAGAGATATACTAGACGCAAAAATAAGAGCGAAGATACACGAGAACCCCTACAAGGAAACTATTAATTTATGAAAAGGAAAGAGAGGTAAACAAAGACAGAGCGAAAGAGCGAAAAACAACACTACCCTTCTGGCCTTCTCCCCTTCTCTCCCTTCTGTCTAACTAAAATCTCTTTGTATAGTGTTAGTGAGCGCTTAGTGCCTCTATTTCTTTTTGTCCCTTTCACCTCTCTTTTCGATACTCCTTTTCTCTCAGTCTTGATCCTTCTTAAAACTAAACCAAAGGCATGGCCAAAACCCTCTCCCTATCCCCTCTTCCCGGCTAAATGCCGCACAAGCGGTACAATCGAAACAATCTACATTTACCAACCCGTACCAGACCAAGAAGGCGAAGGCGCTGGAAACAAAACCATCCCATCAACTTCATTCTTTCCCTTTCGACATGGCAACAGAGAGTGCATCGACCGAAGCGGTTGGCCCCTCCATCACTAGCGAAGAAACCGCTGCTCGGGCAGTGCAGAAACGGTATGAAGGACTCATGACAGTTCGTGCGAAAGCCATCAAAGGAAAGGGTGCATGGTACTGGGCTCACCTTGAACCTATACTGGTACAGAGCAATGACACCGGCCTCCCGAAAGCGGTCAAGCTCCGATGCTCCCTATGTGATGCTGTTTTCTCGGCTTCGAACCCATCCCGTACCGCCTCAGAGCATCTCAAGCGTGGTACTTGTCCCAATTTTTCCATGCCTCCTTCGACCTCCTCTGGTTCATCTCCGCCTCGGCCTATCTCATCTATACCGCCTCCACCTTCCAACCAACACCCCTGTACCAGTTCTTCCTCGGGCCGCAAACGAAGCTCGCCGGTTTCTTCCCATCTAGCTCTGATAGAGTCCCATTCAGTCTACACCCCTCCACCAGCTCTTGGTGCTCCACATTTACTTCAATCCATGCCGACACATGGACCATCAATTGTCCTTTCAGGTGGAAAAGAGGATTTAGGAGCACTTGCTATGCTAGAAGACAGTGTGAAGAAGCTGAAATCACCTAAGGCTTCGCCAGGACCAGTCCTATCTAAAGATCAGGTCGAGTCGGCTTTATCTTTACTCTGTGACTGGTTCTATGAATCATGCGGTGTGGTTTCTATTTCTTCAGTTGATCACCCTAAATTTTGTGATTTCCTTAGGCAAGTTGGGGTGCCCCCAATTTTGCGCAATGTGCTCACAGGGCCCCAGTTAGAAGCTCGGTATCAAAATGCACGGGCGGATGCAGAAGCTCGAATCAGGGAAGCTCTGTTCTTTCAGCTCTCCACTGCTGGTTGGAGGGAAGGGGGCATTGTATCTGTCTCAATTAATCTACCCAATGGCACGTCAGTTTTTAACCAGGCCGTACCAGTTTTAACCCAGGCACCCTCTGACTATGCCGAGGAAGTGTTATTGGATTCCATTAGTGTTGTTGTGGGCAGTTCAGCAGGTGGCATGAATCGATGTGCCGGTATAGTCTCTGACAGGTTTAAATCCAAGGCTCTTTGTAATTTAGAAAACCGTAATCCATGGATGGTTAATCTGGCATGCCAAATTCAGGCATTGCATAGTTTATTGAAAGACTTTACCACTGACCTTCCATTGTTTCAGTCTGTTGCTAGTAATTGTGTGAAACTAGCGTCTTTCCTTAATACCAACTCGTCGGTACGTTCCCTTTTTCATAGGTACCAACTAAACGAGATAGGTTATTCAGTGCTTCTACGGGTCACACCTGTCACAAACTCATGGAAACTCGTCTTTCCAATGCTAGAGGATATATTAACATCTGCTAGACCAATTCAGATGACATTGTTAGATGAGTCGTACAAACCAGTATCTACCAATGACCAAATTGCCAGCGAATTGGCTGAGATGGTTAAGGATATGCAATTTTGGACTAACTTGGAGGCAGTGCATGCACTAGTGTCACTTGTGCAAGACATGGCACGAGAAATAGAGACTGACCGGCCATTAGTAGGGGAGTGTTTGCCGCTATGGGAAAACCTAAGGTGTAAGGTAAAGGAATGGTCAAGCCGGTACAATTTAGATGAGGGGCATGCACGCAAGTTGCTTGAGAGAAGATTCAAGAAGAGCTATCATCCAGCATGGTCAGCATCCTATATACTAGACCCCTTGAATTTGGAAAAAGATGCAAGCGGTAAGTACCTCCCGCCTTTTAAGTACCTCACGCCTGAGCAAGAGAAAGATGTGGATCGGTTAATTACCCGCATGGTGAGCCGTGAAGAGGCTCACATTGCTCTAATGGAGCTCATGAAATGGCGAGCAGAGGGTCTTAACCCGCTTTATGCCCAAGCAGTTCAGGTGCGAGAAACAGACCCGTTAACTGGCAAGTCACGGGTCACAAACCCACAAAGTAGGCGGATTGTATGGGAGACTCGCCTCAGTGAACTCCGGTCACTTGGTAAGGTAGCAGCTCGACTCATATTTCTTCATGTGACTGCACGCGGGTTCAGGTGCAATACATCTATGACTCGGTTGCTTGCTGCTCATGGACCAAGGTCAGATAGGGCCCACAAATTGGTATTTGTGGCTGCGCATTCAAAATTGGAGAGGAAGGATATTTCGAATGATGAAGATAGGGATGGCGAGTTATTTAGAATTGGAGATGATGATGATGATGTGTTGCATGATTCCTTCGGGGATGCCCCTTCAGCATAATTTTATTATTTAGTATCTCTCATTTTATTTGATTTTATTTAATTTTTTCAATATTTTTCTTTCTTAGTTCTTTTAGAATTGAAAATTAGGTTTTTTGGTAGTTTTTTCTTTTAACTCTTTTTCCCCTTGGTCAAGAGAGGTAGAATTCAGGTTTCTAATTATACTTCCCTTGCTCAAGATTTTGGTGGGTTGGGGAGTTAGAGATTTGAATTTAGGTAGTTTGTGTCTAATTGTTGCTTGATTGTCAATGTAATCAATTATTGTCTAATATGTGGGCTTGTTCATTTCCTACATCAAATCTGAGTTTTGAAATTTACATAAGCAAGTGCGTAATTTATTTCTAGTAACCGTAAAAGTACTTGGCGGGACATATGTTGGTGGGTTTGTGTCTGTCTTATAGAAATCAAAAGAGAGAAATTTACATATTTTAGTGAATTACAGTAACACGGTCAAGATAAAGGATTCAAACTTGTTACCTGTGTATGGTTATAAACACCCCTTTTATCAATTTTTGTGCTCTGTTCATTTCATCAATCAGCCGCAATAATGGGTATGGTGCTGTATAGAAACCTTTGCAACTTTGAGACTGAGAGTGAAGTATTAGACACAAACAGTTCAAAAAGAAAGAAAGTGAGATGCCCATCATCATCTAGTCTCTCTTTCTCAGGTACAAAAGTGGATTACTTAAGTCTGGTGTTGAGGTGTACCAACTTGCTTTGTATGATTTGAGATTCTTTGCTATATCAAGGGTTTGATATCCTTATGTTATTTTTGTATTGCTTTGTTGCTGCGTATCTACTGTCCCCATCATTTCCCTGATTCTGCCTCCACCACTCTCCAGTGTTGATAAATTGCTCCAGAATTTTTCTTTATAAATCATTGAATTTCGGAATTTTCCCAAATTAATGATTATAAGTCCTAAGGATTGATCTTTTTTATTTGTTTTGATTAGTCACATGGACAATAACTTTGGACCATCACTTTGAATAGAAAAAATAAAGTTTCTGTCTTCTACTTGAACATTTTGAATCGATAAATAAATTCACCATACAAAAAAAAAAATGAATTCATATTGGAGGGAAGAAGGGAAGAAGGGAAGAAGTGGGAAGAAGTATTGGAAAGTGTGTAACTTTGTGAAGAGTTTGAATTGTTTATAATTTTTTTTCTTCCCATCTTCCTTCTTCCTCTTCTTCTTCTCTCATCCAAACGCACCCAATGCTTGGTATTTGTACATGCATGGCAGCAAATTGCTTCATAGTTGTATTTAGGAGATTACTTTAATGAAATGGCAGTACAGAACATTTTTACGAATACAATGCATAAATTAAGTGGTCGTACGTGCACATATGACATATACAGTACAGTAAACGGTGTAATTATGAGTACCAATAAACCAGTAGTACACTTCAACTAATACTATAAAGGGGAAAAACCACGTTGGGTGCAGTTGTTGAGCCTGTACTAACCTCGTCCATCCCCAAAAAAATTAAATTTCAAGCACCACTCCAGTGACGAAACCAAATCATGTGCCGCGCGGCATCGTGCAGCGCAGAAATCCAAACCGTCCAGATTAAATTTAATGGATGAGAGAACCCCGTGCATGTAACCAAATTGTAAGGTCCGAAAAAGATCTAACTGTCGAAATCAGATCGTACGGCTCGGATTAGTGCGCGGCATGGTACCGCACGGCACCGGATAGGGATTCCTCCAGTGACTGTTTACAATGAAGAAGTTCAACAAACCTCAGTACCTCACATCGTAACTACAGAAGCTGAGATTGAAGGAAGATGAAAGACAGGATGAAGAAGAAAAAGAGAAAAATTGGGGAAAAGGTGGCTGCTCCATTATGTATGTACAGGTACTCGCAGCAGAGACTTGGCCTGAGAGGCACGTTTCACTGTCGGATAGGCACATACAGAGAGCTTTTTATGTTTTTTCTTTCTCCATTATTTCTTTTCTTTTCGTATGCTGCTGCTTCTGCAGCTGCATCTTTCTCCAGCTACAACCAATAATTAAGTTATATGGTAAGCTCAGGTAATCAGTGTACTCCTCCAATTGGCATGAGCATCTTCTCATTTGCTTCCCAAATCCCAATGCTACAGCCAATTTAATTACTTTTAAAATTTCTGTCATCCGATCTGTGTCATGAAATCACTTTTATAACATATCTCCTTTCCTCTTTTGCTATACATAATCATTCTAATACCTTGGCCTGTCAACAGGAGCCCACGCCACGTTATGCCGTTCCATATATACGAAACGGAACGGTTAAAGGCACAGATTTTTATTCGTTTCAATAACGAAACGGCATGAAACAAGAAATTGTACTGTTTTGAACTGTTTCGCCTCGTTTTCAACTAAAATCAGTGTAAATTGTGAAACAGAACGAATAACGAAATATAATTTTGTGCCGTTTTGAAAAAAAAAAAACGGTTAACAGAATAATATCATGTACCGTTTTCCTAAACGAAATGGTAAACGGCATTGGGTGTTCCGTGCTTATTTTCAACGTTTGACGGGCCTACTAATACCCGGAACTAAAATTTTAAAAGTAATAGTAATATACATTTTTTTTAAAAAAAGGGTCTGCTTCCTTCTATTTCTGATCCTGTAGCACTGGGGGGAGATTGTCCGCCACCATCTCATTTGGTGTGCCGCTTGAAGCGGAGTTCATTTCGACTTTTTTTCTGTTGCTTCATTACATATTGTTTTGGGGCCCTTGTTTTCTGTTTAGAACTGGTCCTGAGAATGAGAGGTATCAAGCTACCCCCTTCGTTTGATTCAGTTTGAACAACAAAATATGGTTCCCACGTTTTGGCTAAAAGTTTTGGCAAAAAGTTTTGTCAAGAGATGCTAGCTATTGCTAGTGACCCTAGTTCGTTTAAAGACGACAATGGCGACAGAGCAGACAATTATGGTTGGAGGCGCGCGCGGTAGAAACATGTTCATAGGTGTAGAAAATTACATTATTGTGTGCAGTGTAGCACAGTCTATATTTCTATGGGTGCGTTTGGATCGTTGGAAAAAAGAAAAAAAAAAATTATAAACAATCCAAACTCTTCACAAAGTTACTTCCTAATACTTCTTCCCTTCTTCCCACACCTATCCAAACGCACCCTATATTGCTTTCATCAGATTATCGGATTTCTAGTGATACTTGTTGAAGGAAGCACTTTATATTTTTATGTGAAATGACAAATATTTAATATGAAAAATTAAAGTAGCAATTATTTTTGTTTTCATGGAAATCAGTTGTAAGCGTTTAATATTTGTAAGAGAGTAATATTATTGTATAAACTAGTGTTTTTAAAAAGAACACGACTCGGTGGACACGGTACGAGAATTTAAGCATGTCGTGTCTTTAGACGTGTCATGTTCAATTTTGATGAAATAGACACGACATGACATGACACGCAGATTGTCCATGTATAAATGACACGACATAGTCCGAGACACAGTATGAGAGATACAACAAACTTATAATAAGAATTAAAGATGGTAAATTAAAATTATGAAATAACGAGAAAAATTCTTATCTATTTTAAAAGGATAATTTCATAATTTAAATGTCTAATTTATCCGTAAATATAAATACATAACTATGTTTTATGAAATACAAATGTGTTTGAATACGACAGGGCACAACACGTCCAAAAAGATGTGGCACAAGAACATGAGACATGATATGTCGATTCTTAGACTTGCACTGTTTATCTCTTAGAATATACTCTTAGAATATAGACACGATATGATACGACACGTGGAATATTTATATATGACACGACAAGTATTTAAAACTCTAAAATATAAACAATGTTGAATTATATTGAATGGTTCGTGAACACTGGGCCCTACACTTGAATATTTGTTAATTTTATTTACCCTCTCCGTGAAAATCATGGGGCAGTCAGACTAGCACAACTTCTCTTCTATTTATTTATTTTTTTCCTAAGCTAGAAAATGTCAAGAGTAGAAATTATATAGCGTTCCAAACGGTCGATAATAAAATTAACGATAAATAACAAAAAAAAAACTTTCGAACATTCAATTTGAAATAAAAAATATCATAAAAGGTTGATGTATCCATTAATCTCACCACATCACAAATTCTTTCATCGTAGAGAGGTGCATTCTCTCTATTTTTCAGTAATGTCATGGGCTTTGGAGTAATCAGATTATCAATTAAAAAGTTTATGCATTATTGTATTGTACAAAACAAAGAAAATTAAGTTCACCTCTCTAATACTCGGCAATTTTGCGTATTCATCCCTATAAGATTTATGAATCGTCGAAAGTCTCAATAGTCAATACAACATGATTTTAATTTCCTTAAATCTTTATATTTTAAGTTTCAAATTAGCTAGATACAATTTAACTTTTTTTTTTTTGGAATGTTCACAGTTTTAACAGCAAACAAATCAATTTTAAATAAAATTATAATGATCTCGATAATATTTTGATGCTCTTTTTGGATCGGACCCCAAAAAATATATAATTTATTTTTGTTATTACCTATGAAGATTAATTCGACTATATATATTTGTTTTTAAGATGAACATGAAAAACAACTCTTATTTTATGAATAATTCACACTGTATCCAATATTATCTCATTTGAAATGAATAATTACTTATTTTTTCTATTGAATGAGTACATGCTTCTTGAGATCGATACTAACAATTATCGCTAAAAAATAGTGAATAAACAGATCGACTAGTTTAACCGATTCTGCAAATTAAAAATTGCAATATATATATATATATATATATATATATATTTCAATTTAACATTTTAAGAGATTTTTAAACATTAAATAATGTTCGCAATTATCACTAAATTAAATCTCAAACTTTTATTTCATCCGATACCAGAGTTCGCGCCATTAATATTAGCTTATCGACCGGATCACTACTCGTACCGAATTAATTTGAAACATTGACACTAGTAGCCCTCGTCATATCTGAATATTACTTAATTATTGAAATGGGTTGTTTTGTAATTTTCTTTTGCACCAAAAGCACGTATCGTAGGCTCATAGCGTTACTGAATTATCTTCCACCTCCAGAATTTTTTAATTGAACTAATGACATGACATTAACAACATTATCTGATAAATTGTTTAAGAAATTTCGAACATACATGTTGATGTGGGAATACGCTAGGGACACAGGGCCCCACTTGTCCTCCCTAAGTTCGTGTCATGCACTGCACATTTACTAATGCTTGTGTTTGGATGAGAGAAGAAGAAGAGGAAGAAGAAATATGGGAAGAAAAAAAATTATAAACAATCCAAACTCTTCACAAAGTTACACACTTCCCAATACTTTTTCCCACTTCTTCCCTTCTTCCCTTCTTCCCACACCTATCCAAACGGAGCCAATAAGAAGATGTTGGAATAGGCTAGAAAGTGCACAAGAAATTGAGACTATACAACTATACAAGCAAAAATTCTATTTTGCACGCATGTTTAATGTTTAAGAATGTACAAATATTCTTGTGCGCTAGACCGGTCTTAAAGAGTTCAAGAATTCAAGTTTCGCGTGCAAAAATAGAATTTTTTGCTTGTATATTAAAATTCTATTCAGTGGCGAGAGCAAATTCTTGAGACAAATGTGGCCTACAGTCTACAGACTGCCTAAAAAAAAATATCAGGTTCAAATCCCATATGATTTTTTAATTTCTAAAAAAAGTTGAATGACAAAAATATCTTTTTTTTATAAAAAAAAGAATATATGAATTAATGTTCGAGTTTTCTAAAACCAGGAATCAATTTCAGTAACTAAGGGAATACATCTTGATAGACTGTAAATATTACTACTTTACGAGTACACAATTTGGTTCGAAAATCCTTTATAAATACTTAAACTTGTGAGTTAGGTTTATTTCGAAAATCCATCTATCTCATAAAAATAAACCTTATTGTAAGTTAAGGTTTATTTAATTTAATTCGTTAATGTAAGATTTTTAATTTGGATGTGCAAGTTTTTTACTGTTTTCGTGAAACAATTTAAAATAAATTATAATAGTATTTAAAACATACAGCACCGTGAGCGCATAAATAATGTTGCTGCCAGGTTAATATTAAAATTGTTCCTAGAGGTTAGGATCGTGGCCAGGCGATACAGAAATGCACGTGCTAGCTGATGAACCACTGAGGTGGACAAAGAAAATGGTACATTTGTCTCAAGAATTTTGCTATATATTGGTGAGCAAACGTACGCGTTTTACAAAAAGTATAAATAAAATAAACAAAAGTACTAACATAGCAAATGAATATTTAAGGAAAATTAATTTAATAGACATTTTGGTCAGAGAAAGTTTAAAATATACGTGACTGTTACGTCCGAAACTAAGAACTATGTCAGATCCTCATATTTTATAAAAAAAAATTGTAAAAAACGTACATAAATATTACTTTATTCTACTACTACAAAATCTGCCACCTCCATACTTAAATTAATGTGTAAACGTAAGCAATTATTGAGAAAAACACAAATTTTTTTCTTAGTTCAGTACAATTTATATCTACAATATTCATGCCACACACGCACCTCTCTTTTTTTTTTTAAATTTCTTTTAATGATTTTTCAGTAAATAGAAGAAGATAAAAACCCACAAAATAAGGAGAGTCCTTTATAAAAATACAAGAGTTCCTTTTATTTTTTTCTCATATTTTAAATAAATCAATAAAAGAAAACAAAATAATTCTAAGATCTAGAAATTTCAGATCCAACTTCATACCGAAATTTCAGGCCTTCGGATCGATTCACCAGCTATGCATTCAGATTCTTTGTGCCTCTTGTTTACACTCCCCAACATGTTGGCATGTAGATATATATCTTACATGTCTAATTTGAAAATTACTCCATGAAAGATAATACTAGACACTCTCCTTTTGTCAATTTGTCGGCAAGTTATTCTTCAGTACTTATATGAGGAATGCTAATGTTTTTTGCTTCAAGATTCTGCGGAATAAAGTGTCCATCCACCTTAATATGATTGGTTCGATCGTGTTGTGCTAGATTTTGAGATGTAACAATGGCAGTCTTGTTGTCACAATATAAACAACCAAAGTCTTTCAACACTCTCTTTATCCACAACAGTTTTTTTTTAGTTTCTTAGCAATTCTTCTAAATTCAGCTTGAACACTTGACAAAGCAACTGCATTCTGCTTCTTACTTCGCCAAGTAACCAAATTGCCCTCAACAAACGTAAAGTACCCAGATGTAATTTTTTTGTCGTACCAATGGATTATCAAAAACTCATTCCCATTCAACATGACATTTTTGACGCTCCTATTCCTTTCGATCTAGAGCAAACACCTCCTCAACCCTTGGGAAAGGTTTTATCTAGAGTATATGTGCTCTAATCTGATCCAATTTATTATTTAGGCCATCCAAGAACATTAAAATCCTATTTTCTTGCACAATTTTCTGGTATATATCAATATCAATTTCATATTCCATTAAATTCGGCATACGAGTGTCTAACTCTTTCCACAACCCTTGAAGTAGGGAGAAATAATTTTACACAGGTTCACTATTCTCCTTTATCTTATGAAGCCTTCTTTTAAGGTCCAGAATTTGCCACAAGCCACTACCATCAAAATATGAAAAATTGCTTACGGTCATCTGTAGTTTTTCCATCACTTATCAAAGTGAACACAAACAAATAAATAATTCAATAAGAATAAGTTGAATATGCATATAAAATACTGAACAAGCGATGATATAACTTATTTGTTTGTATGTGTTCACTTTGATTTTATATATGTTCATCTTGTCTATTTTTTGTGTTCATTTTGCTCAAGCGATAACAAGTGATGGCAAAACTGTAGATGACAGTTATCATTTTTGCAAAATATGTAGTGCACACTGTATCCCACACCTCTTTTGCAGTACAATAGAAAAAAATTACCTATAAATGAAGAATCCATTGAGTTAATTATGAAATCCTTCACTTGTGAGTCTATCATCAGCCAACTCTTATTAGACTCCTTATTCGAGGACTTTGTCCGAGAAGATCCATCAATATGACCTATCTTGTCTCTCACAGCAAGCTTCATCTTCAGCATTTGCGATCAAAGATAGAATTCTTTCCATCTAGTTTGATCGTTATCATATAGGTGAAACTCTTTTGGCTTTGGGCATTTGGTGAAAGTCTCGATTGTGTAAGCCATTGGGATAAGGTGTTATTGAGGTTTTGGATAAGAACCATGGCGACTAGTTGGGTTAATTGTTGGAGATGCAAGAGTTTTGGGGTTGGTTTTGGAGTTCGAATTCATGGTTTAGGAGAGATCTAGTAAAATTTCGATAGATGTTTGGTTCGAAATTGAGGTTCTAGTCGAGGATAAAGGTCAATCGTATGAATTTCTTGTGCAGGATAAAAGACCGACTGTGCAATATTTTGCACAGGGAAAAGATCAAATCACTCTCACAAACAACGCTTTGATACCATGTAAATGCAAGCAATCACAAAGAAAAAATACAGAATTTTAGGAAAGTGCATAAATTTTATTTTTTAGATTAATTACACTTAATTAACCAATTAAAACAACATGCACCATTGGATCTAGTGCTCAAGTATTCACACATAAAGAGAAAGATGAGAATTAATACCTCTCTTAATATTGTAATTAAGAGGCTCGATCCTACGGCTTAGAAATCGATGGGGTGCGCTCCAAGCTCGTCCACCAAGGTTGACGGCCGCCTCGAGTCCACCTAGAGGTTAACCACCTCCTTGCAACCCTTGTGCTAGCAAGAGGAAGGAGAGAGGCTAATCCAAAAGTTTCCCCTCTTCTAATTAGTTTATACTTTAATGGAGAAGGAAAATTTGTGCTCAACACAAGAGCTAAAGGTGGAATAAGAGCAAGAGAAGAGAAAGAAAATCTGAATTTTCTTCTCTAATTTTCGTCCAAAATGGAAGGGGGAAGATCGAGGCTAAGGTGGCTAGGGTTTCTCTCTCCAAATGGTCTCCTTTTATAGCCAACCACTCCCCATGATAAGTTGCAACTATTTACAACCTTGCCACTTGCCTTAGCTGAATTTTAATGGGCTCAATAGCCCATTTTATCATGTATTAAATGGTCACTAATTCATTAATTAATGATCCATAAAATTGCTCTTTTGTTGCACCTCAAATTGAACTTTTAAATAACAATTTAAATAGAAACCCAAATAGCTCATATAAATAAAAATAAGTTGAACATAATTAATTATTAACTTATTAATAATTAATATGGAATTAGCCAATGCATTAATTTATTTCTATATGATCCTTTTGACTTAATTAATTATAACGGTCCGCAACAGTATATAATTAATTAGTCAACTCATCATATTTTCGCAATACACACTGTTGCGAATAAATAAATAATGCACTGTATGGTTAAAGTTTTATTTGTGTGACCCATTGAGGATTTATATTTAGTTGGACATGAAAATAAATCACTATTTATTTTCAATAATCATAAACGGTATCTAGCAACACGTTATGATTTCCAATTCGTATAAATAGTGTACTGCTACAATATTTCAAATCCTGCATAAGAGAATAAAAGTATTTCTCTATTTTGATTCTTATATCACACGATATCATCGTATAATCCAAGATAGGAATGTGTCATTCTTGCAGATTATACGTTTCTTGATCTAGAGATAATTGTATTAGTTGCTAGCAGACAATCTATCTCCATCAAGGGGCCCAAACAGATATCGTCACTCACTAAGGAGGGACATATGGTTTTCTTGATAATTAGCTTTTCCCCGCACAATTCAAGAGAACTTAAATCAAGTCCGTATAGCAGCCCTTATCAGGAATCAGCGGTAGACAAGATTTATAGAACCTATCCTCATGTGGAAAAGATAATCATTTCAAACTTAGAATCAAAATTATAACGAAATAAATAATGACACGTAACACAATCCATATATTTATTTCGAGGGATCATGTCCTGTACTATATTCAATTAACATAAACATATGCAATTAAGTTGGTTACTCTTAACCTATGATTTATAGAACTTAATCATCACTTAACTTGCATACTAATCTTATTGATAATTAATGTTCCTTGTTAATTATCAAGATTATGGACGTTTTAGATTTATTGTTGTCATTTACAACTAAATGAGAAACAATGATCTATAATTCAGATCCTCAACCTGAATGAACTGTCAACAAATAAATCAAGGAACAAATGACATGAAATCATCAATGACATAAACTATAGAAGTATCCATATATGATTGGTTTTTAGGACATATCTCTAACAATTTTTACGTGGTTCAATACAATATGTACCTACATCCACGACACACACCTCTCTCTTTTTATTTCTTTTTAGTGATTTTTCAGTACATAGAAGAAGAAGATAAAATCTAGAAGGAAGGAGAGCCTCTTTATAGAAATATAGGCGTCCCTTTTTAATTTTTTTTATATTTTCATTAAATCAATAAAAAAACAAAATAATTCGAAGATCCATAAATTTCTGATCTGATTTCGGACCGAAATTCCTAGACTTCGGACTGAATTCACCATCTATGAATTTGAATCCTTTGAGAACAAGAACAAGACTTTCTTGTTCTAGTTCTAGAATTCCATGATTTTGTTGGAACAAGAACAAGACTAATTTTGACCAAGAACAAGCTATTCTAAAGGATACCAAACCTAAAATAGCTTATGTTGTTATTATCCTTGTTATTGTTTTATTCCACGAACTTCAAAACATATGTATTTGTTATCATAAAGTCTTGATTCCACTGACATGTACAAATTTTTTACCGTTAAAATTTTCAAACTTAAGGCGACTGAAATTATCTATATTATTACTACAATTATTTCTTACGGGATCTGTCGTTGTCTTTTCTTAACCTTCTTTTCTATTTTTTGTTCACTCTTGAAAGTTAAACAACCTCAGTGGCATAACTTCAACAATTCAGCAGACAACTGCTGCAAATAATAATAATAAATAAATAAATAAATAACTAAATAAATAAAATTCAGTAGACCACATATTACTAAGGTCAGTAGAAGCATCAGGAATGGTGTCAACAAATAGCTAGACAAGAAAATCCAAATTGAGCTGCGCGAATCTCGTCAGGAAGTTTCTATCTTTACTTTGTAATATTTCATTATTTGGAGTAGAACTCTCAGGATGATGCCAGGCAGTTATGTTGTTATGGGACCTCTTCTGGTGGAAGATAAATGAGAGGCAAGATTCCTCAGAAGGAACGAAGGATTATTGGAGATGGCGGTTCGGCTGCCTGATCTCGTGATGGAGGTCTTGTTCTTCTGTGGCATTTATACTGGAGGGCTGCTAGCTAGCTAATGTAACAGTTTTTGGTGCATCACGTTGGAGCATCTGTTATGCTGTTGGATATGAATTTAGTTATCTAATTTAGTGACTTATTGAATCGATTTTTTTTTTCTCATGATTAAATGACTAAAATTCTAAATTTGATATAATGTGTATTATTAAAAAATGACTATAATTAATATGATGAGTAATGAATTTGCACAGTTGGTTTGCTACTTTCTGTTTTAATGTTAAAAACATTAATTTTGTGTTTTAAGCTCCTATATATAAAGTGTTAAAAACATTAATTTTGTGTTTTAATGTTAAAAACATTAAAATGACTATAATTAATATGGGGGCGTTTGTTTGCGTAGTAAGGAGTTGCATAACTTAAGGATGCCTAAGTGTTTATGTAGTGTTATGTAATAGATGTTTGGTTGTGTAGTAAGGATGACTAACTTAATGCATGCATATATTCATGTCAAAAGACTAAAATGTCCTTAAATTTGAATTAGTATTATGTATTATATACCTAATTATTGTTAATTATTAATTATTATAAAAATTAATTATTAATAATGATAATAAATCATTTTTACTATTATGAAATATTAATAATTACATTTAATTAAATATTATAAATATTATTATTTATTTTATAATAATAATTGTTATTGATTAATTATCTTCAATTAATTATTATTATTAATTAATATTACTTGTTAAATATTATTAATTATAATAATTAATCTTTGTTATTAATTATGATTTTTTAATAATTATTGTTACTTATTAAGTATTATTATTTATTAATTAATATTAATTAATTTTTAATTATTATAAAAATTAATTATTAATGATAATAAGAAATAATTTTATTATTATGAAATATTATTAATTATTTTTAATTAAATATTATAAATATTATTAATTATTTAATAATAAATCAATATTATTTATTAATTATTATTATTGCTTGTTATATATTATTATTTATTAATTATAATAATTAATATTTATTACTAATTATGATTTTTTAATAGTTATTATTACTTATTAAATATTATTATTTATTAATTATTATAGATTATTAAATATAATTATTAATTATTTCTAAGGGGTATTGTTGGAAAAAAAATTAAAAGAGACCAATGCATAACTTATGCAACCTATTTAGGTTACATAACTTATGTACCCTTAAGTCATCTTATGTAAGAGGTGTTTGGTGACTTAAGGATACATAACTTAAGTTATGCACCCTTTAAGTCACAAACAAACGCCCCCAAAATTTATCGAAAGTATGTAGCTAAGGAACTAACTCTGAATATTTGCAAATTTTTCTTATCAAGTGTTTATATGCATCATTGCATGTACTTATATTTTTTATCAACACTATTACATGAATATATATATATATATATATATATATATATAGAGAGAGAGAGAGAGAGAGAGAGAGAGAGAGAGAGTAAATCTATTGTGAACCATGATGTATAGAGCGCTCCGTGCACCACGACCGTTTGATCGGTGATTTTGCAAATTGACAAATCTAAATTAACCAATCCAATCTATATATTGAAATCTCATAACAAACAAAATTTTACAATTTTTAGAAATTTTTTACTATTTTTTCGAATTTTTTAAAACCTGCCATTTTTTGCTTATAAATTAGTATATTTATAGCAAAAATGGCAAGTGTTAAAAAATTCGAAAAAAATAGTAAAAATATTTCAAAAATTGTAAAATTTTGTTTGCTATAAGATTTCAATATATAGATTGTGATGGTTAAATTAAATTTGACAATTTATGAAAGTACCGACCAAAACGATCATGGTGCACGGAAGTTTATATGAACCATGGTTCACAATAAATTTACTCTCTCTCTCTCTCTCTCTCTCTATATATATATATATATATATATATATATATATATATTCTCATTATATAATCAGTTTGTACTTGTAGGAAGATCTTATTATCAAGTGTTTATATATATAATGAATTGCCTTTTAGTTTGCACTTTGTAGGAAGCTCTTTATATAAATATTTTCCATTACTCAAAAAACTATATATACACCGCATTTTAAGCGGAATTGCTTAAGATCATCCTCTTTCTGTATCATCCCATCATCCCCACGGATAAAGCATCTTTAAAAACGAGTTAATAACTGTGTCTAAATGCGTTAATAACTGTCTCATCCCCTCTTTACCATCATCCGCGTCATCTCCATCTCATCCAGCGCTATTCCTTGCCATCTCTGGTCTCATCTTCCTTCCTCCTTCCCTCTTTTTTTTTATTAACTAAAATGGTAAAATAGAATAGTTAAATATATGAGTAATTGTTGCTATACTAAATACAACTATTAACCATAACACTTACTATATTAAATAGAACAGTTAAATATATTAACTAGAATAGTTGCTAAATTAAACAGAACTATTATATATATTAACTAGAACCTTTATATATATAAGTAGAATGTTTATATATATTAACTAGAATCTTTATAAATATAACTAGAATCTTTACTGTATTAACTAAAATCTTTATTGTATTAACTCGATCCTTTATATATACTAACTAGAATTTTTACTGTATTAATCAGAACCTTCATTGTATTAACTAAAACCTTTATATATATTAACTGGAACCTTTACTATATTAGCTAGAACCTTTTATATATATTAACTAGAACTGTTATGTATATCAAAACAGAGGAGAGGGATGGATGAGCGCTGGATAATAGTGAATCAGAGATGGAGAGAAAGAAAGTTAGCGAAACAAAGAGGGAGAGAGGGGATGACTCCAGGGGATGATGGAGGAGGATGACGAGATGTAATTAATTTTCGAAAATGGAATTAAGTTAATTACATGTTTTCTAAAAATAGAAAACACATTTTGAGGATGATGGAGATGATAAGAATCGGAAATGATCCTTATCAGGTCCGCTTTTTAAGTGACAATATACTTTTTGTGAAATAAGTAATAAACACTATACCTTCTAATTTCAACAATCGCGATGAATTCTCATAGATGATGAAGTACAAACCTGTTGAATCTAAATCAATAACATCAACCTTCTTTTTTAAGGATTTAATGTTATATTTTCACCAATGCATTCATGTCATTATAGTATTTCATTCATTACAATTTTAGGGTTGATTTCTTGTGACACTTAAATGTAAAATATTATTGTGAGGAGAATTTGAATAACGATCTATATGTTTTTTGTGTCATTAGTATCTAAAATGTATATTAAATGCCATCCAAATCACATGCTTACGATCAGATTCATTATTCTAGCTAGATTTAAAAAATGGCAGCGCAGTACTGCTAGTCTGCTACTCGTGCAGTTTCTGTAATTCTATAAAGGCCACAAAGGAACAGTGCAGCTCTGGTGGCTCCCCTTCTAGGAATAGCATGAAACCTTTTCTGCTCTCAGGAAAGTGACAAATAATTCATGGCCCCCACCTTTTTTCTAGACAAAATTTGGGAATGGACATGGAGTTTCCTAGAAACTCTATATATGCTCGCATTAGCCACAAACATGAAAAATCAGCAATTGTATTCCTTCATCGAATTCGAATGCATGTCACTTTACTGACGGGCACAGTTATATATAATGCAACTAAGATTATTTTATAATTTGTAGTGCTAATTAAATATAATGAGAACAAATGGATTGATAATGGTAGAGACAAAGCAAAATAATGCAAACATTTCATAATAATGGTCCTTTATAGTTTTAGAACAAAGTTCTTTAGAACGTTAGCACAAATAAAAGTGCATGCAGTAATTGGCTGGGTGATTATTCATAGTATGTTTATGTATGAAGTAATATCGGTTTAATTGTTTTTTAAGCTCACATTTAGCGTAATATTATTAAATAATTTTTTTTTTGTTTTTAACATTTGCACACAATAACGTTCAAACAATGCTGTAGGGTTTCAAAACCATCGATCTATATATTTCTCTACTCCTTGTTGATGCCGTACAAAATTACCAATCAGCTAGACTGAATGGCCCGTAAATTTTTTTAAGGAACAAATCTTAAAATGGAAATTTAACAGTAAACATCGAAGTTCAGAATTTCAGCAATAAACATGGCAGAGCGCTCTGTCAGTGGCGCTTCGACGGCGGCGTCGGCGGCATTGGCTCAGAGGTGAAGACGCTGCTGGCAGTGACGCGGTTGGTCGTGGTGGCGCCCGGCCGTTGAGATGGAAGCAGGAGGAGAGGAGGCGTTGGGAGGAGGGAGAGGAGAGGAGACTCAAAACTGAGGTAGCCAGTGGTTCAGAGCGGAGGTGATGGACGGAGGTGGTGGAATGCTGGCCGGCTCAGATTCCATTGCTGAACCAGGAATAAACAGTAAAGATTGTAGAGAGATTAATGTCCACGAACAGATTACTGTCTTTTGTGAGGACCTTTTAGCAAAATTACCACCTTTCTCCTTGAAACCAAGACCGTGAGTAGCGCCTCCTCTCCTCCTCCTTCCACCTCAACGGTCTGACGCCACCGGCGTCTTCACCTCATCGCCAATGCCACCGGCGTCTTCACCTCCGCGCCAATGCCACCGGAGCGCCACTGACAGGGCGCTCTGCTATGTTCGTTCCTCAAATTCTCGATCTCCCATGTTTACTATTAAAGTTTCATTTTAAGATTTGTTTATTTAAAAAATTTACGGCTGAATGGCTGCTTGGTCCCTCTGTAGCCTTTTATCAGTGGCAAGTGGCAACATATGTATCCCTAGATGTTGCTCTAGCTAGGTATGTATAATATAGTAGCCCTCTCAACATGCATTGGCCGGTTGTCATATAAAATATAGTAATAGTACCACTCTCAACATGCATTGGGTCGGTTGTAATGAGAAATGTAAAATACAAATCAATCTGCGTGTAGCATGATGGTTGGTTGGTCTCTCAATCTTTTAGTTTGCTTTATTTTTCTTTTGCATTAGCTTTATAGCCCAGGGTTTGAAAGGGGCCCTGGATGCTGCCATCAAAGGCAGATGGGGCTGTCGGCAAAGGCGTGAGACACTGATAATGCCCACACTTGGAGGCTGGTACATATATAGAACTGGTACTGTTTAACTCCTCCGTTGGTCGCTGTTGCAACCTGATTTGACATTGATATATTATTTTCCTTTCATGATCTCAAGCGTCTAGAATTTGGGCACGTAGTCATGCACCTTTATCGAGTGACACTTTATTATCTTTTTTCATGATAACATAAGAAGGTTCAGATTTTGAAAATGACTTGATAACACGTAGGTTTAAGATTGGAAGGACAGAAATTATGAATGTGAAATGTGTAATTCATTTCTAGTTCTAGGTCCACCTTGCTATTCAGGATGTACAAATTTAAATTTGGGTTGTTTGTGTGTCGGCCACTTAACCAACCCTGTCCTAGGGCAATTGAAGAAATTAATTCGGTTGATATAATAATTTTAAACTGAGAAGGTTAGGTAAAAATTTGAATTGAAGATCGTATACCCATAATTAATTAATTACCTGAAGAAACTTCGTCCACTTCCCAAATTAGGTATATCAATTTTTTTTGTCCCTTTAATTTATAACCATCATTTTTTTTTTTTTTTTGATTGGATCGATCACTTTGGTCGTTTCAAATTCAACAAGCCCAGTGGTACGTTTTCGGTAAGAAAGTTAAGTGCGCACTTAAATGTACTTGGTTTGAAGATTGTATAATTAATTTATCCGAAGAAACTTCGTCCACTTTCCAAATTAGGTACATCGATCATTTATTTTGCCACTTCGATAATCACCATTTTTTTTCTTGAATGGATTGATCACATTGGTCGTTTCTAATTCAACATATATACATACCCACTAGTACGTATTCGTTAAGTTAAGTAGACACACTTAATGTCTTGGCTTGAAATTATGTGTAAGTTCGACCCCCCCAACCGTGGCATGGCCCCTTATTTTCGAGAATCAAGCTAACATTGTTATCCAAATTGCTGTCTTTGGGAAGGGTCCAGTTGCCTGACTTGGAGGTCCAAAGGCGCACGAAAGGTTCATGTCGGGTACAAAAGGTAATTAAAGACCTTGTTTCCAAGAGACAGGGACGCATTGGGTCGGATCAAACGCTCTTCGTTAATATAATGTGTATTGATTATTCACTAAAATAAAAACGTGTGTTGATTCGTACAAATTGATAAAGTTCTTTTAAAAAATACATAAATTCATAAAAATTTAAAATTTAAGCAAATCTCACATAACCAATTGGGAAATTAATTTATCTCTCATCAATTAATTTTAGTTGAATTAGCAAAAATGTTTTTTTACAATGAATTAAACTATTATCTAAATTAGACCGAAATGATCGATGCAAATTAATTCTGATCCATCTAACAATATTTGACCCCGACCCATCAATCCAATAATGAACTAATTAAGTTGATCCATCTAAGACCCAAAGAATTTCATTAAAAAAAAACTTATTTTAAAATTAAAATATCACATTTAAATAAGATATTTTCGGCATAAGAAAATTGTACCCCCTGTTAAATAATTTGAAATTTCATTCTTATATTACTTCTTGCTAATAAAATGGGAAAGAAAAAAACAAAAATTTAGCAGAATACTTGGTGGCTCAAGATCAAATCTAACAGTTAATGATTAGGATGAATGTGATAATCAATATCATGCAACGAATCCCTATTCTAGAGTTTTTACTGCATCTTGTGAATCCAAATGGAACTATGTTTGCTATGAAGCAATTATAAAACAAAAAAGAAAATTGGGGAAAAAAATTTATACCGGGACCAGCATCTTATCATTTGGTTGAGGAATGAGGAAGGATTGACCGACTCGGAGCATTTATAACAGGTAGGTTTAAGCATCTCTGTCGGGTTCAATTGATACTTCACCCATCAAATGCTGTTTGGACATTTATCAATCAGTTTAAATATCTAGTGGTTTCATTGATAAGAAATTAACAATATTTCGGTAATTTACTTCAAAATAACTATATAGAAATAGTAAAAAGTTAAATTTCAGTTTATCATTGAAAACATGCAATGATAGTCGATAGACTGTGAATCATGAAAAATACAGTTCTTTCCATGATGCTATGAGGATAGACTCTGTTCAAGATAATGATTCTAGCTAGGGTTTATTAAAAAAAAAAAAAAAAGATTCCAGTGATACGAGACCACCGTCCTCCACCTTCTCCGCACTTTATTGAATCTCATTGTACTTTTTACAAAATATATTGTAGATTTTTTTCATTTACTATATATCTTGTACTATATTTACTAATAAATATAGTACAATATTTTCGGATTCGATTCAATCGAACTCTCTTGCCATCAAACGCAAAATAATAATAATAATAATAATTATTATTATTATTATTATTATATTATTATTATTATTATTATTATTATTATTATTATAATCATGATGATGATGATGATGATGTAAACTCCACTATTTGAAAGCCAAGTCAGAACGGATATATAGTTAATTAATCAGGTTTGGATTTTAACTAGTTTTAGTATGATCTGAAACGCATTTATCAAAAATTACGGCATTCAAAGTTCAATTTAAATCAAATTAAAATATGAGAAGATGAAATGTAAATTCATGTTCTGATGTTCATTATATACATTATTGAATTCCGAATTCGAATCATATATCAGATATTTTTTATTACGTAAGATAAAATAAATACATGCAAGATATAGATGGACATATAATACATTACAGATTAAGTTCAAAAATTATATCGGGACCAGCATCTTATCTGTGTACTTAATCTGTAATGCAAATGATTATATGTTATTGAAAATTTAACATATTTTAACTTATATGTTATTGAAAATTTACTTTCATATAAACGATAAGATGCTGGTCCCGATAGATTAACATATATTAACTTATATGTTATTGAAAATTTAACTTTCATATAAACGAAAGCTAGTTAATCATTGTAATACTTTTATTTTATAATATTTAATCTAAACAAATCTGTTAGAAATATTGAGATAGGCTAAATAATTCACCAAGTAACCAATAACCCTTACCTTGGACTTGTATCTCAACATTCGAGTTTAAAATTAATGACCAGTCTAAACAGTTTATAGTCTTCTCTGTATTGAAATCTTATTGGAATTTAATTATATATATATATATATATTTATTTTTTTTCTAATTTTATAAGAAAATTAATATTATAAATACGTTGATTGTAATTTTTTTATTGTACAAGTAATGAAGTAGTATATAGCACATTCGTGGTTTCATTTTTTGCATTTAATTTTAAAATAGCTAACATTTAATAAATCTATTATTGTGATTAATGTCTGAAGGTATAGAGGCTTTCAACATCTTCTTTTGCATAGATAATTAATTTTATAAAAAAAAAGTGATATATTAACTGCAGTTGTGAAAATAATGACAACACTTCTAAAAGGTAGTCAATAAATAATTAAGAAAGATAAGATAATTCATGCCTCTTCAACCGAGCTAGTACCTATGGTCTAATTAATATATTATGTAGGAGAAACGTCAAGTTACATTTAAATTCAACCCAATGAACTTGTAGAGGTGACTTCTTAATTTCAATAACAAACAGCTTATTATTATTTTTTTTTTTCTGAAGTTTGAAAAGGTGCTTCTAAGTTTAAACTAACTATTTTAATTACAATTGCTGGAGTCGATCTGGAGACAAACAAAGTCTTTTTGAAATACAAGTCCTCAAAACATGAGAGTGGACAAAACACCCATGTACAAAATATTTCCCTCTACACTTTTATGTAATCAATATATAAGATAAGTTTTGAGGTATGATACAGCTTTTCTGAGTCCCCAAGCAAAGGGCTTTACAAGTTTATTTACCGATCAATCAACTTTTACTCGTGCATAAGAGGCATTTATGACATGTAACAGCTCAAACCTATATAAAATCTGCCACCACCTAACTTAATCAGTGCTCTTTCAAAATATATAATAAATTAATAATCAATAGCTTTAGATCATGAACAATTCCAGAGAAAGATCTAAACTGCTCCGAGTATGACGTACTCAGGTCAAAGATTTGATAATTAGAAGACTCAAAGCACTATATTCGCAAGGAATCTTTGCTGATTTGTTATATGTTTATTTCATAACACCGCACTAATGGCTAATCTAAGCCATGAAAGAAGTGGAACCTTTCTGTAGTTAAATAAGAAAGAGATATGCGACCTTTTCAAAAAGTGGGGGCTGTGTGAGGTGATTAGGGGGGATGCAAAACAGACTATAATTTATCATTAGGAATGAAGCTATAGAGGAGCTATATATACTAAGGAAAGGTTCTTCTCGCCACTCTATTTTCGTGTAAACCAATTGGGCTAATCTATTGATTATTAGTCCTTTCCAGAACAGTGTCGCAGCACAGTGCTCTTTGGTCTTTTGTGAGAAATGATTTTATTTCTCTTTTTATGTTTAATTGACAAATGTGGGAAATGATTTTGGCCACAAAAATAGGTTGCACCTAAACCACGCTGGTGTACACATCTTTTTGACTGACTTAATTAAGAGTTTAGAATGGATAGCTTTTTATTTTCAACTTCTTTTTGATAAATTAATATTTTCCAATGCATGACTATACGCACTTTTTTTTTCATATATGTACATTTTTTTTCCTTTGAAGGACGAGGGGAAATGATTTTAAATGTAAAAGCGGGTCCCATATGTACCTCTTTGACTTAGAAAGAAAAAAATATATTTTTTTTCAATAAGTATAACGATCCAATACCTAATTAACTTTTATAAACAGAAAAAATGCAATATGAACTTTTGTTTGGGTAATCTTTCATTTTTTGAGGGTAAAATTTGTCTTTAATTTAATTAGCTTCTGTGATCAAGGTAAAGAGCTACTAGCTAGATAAACAGGGACTGGTTTGAACTTTTAAGGTAATTTTCTTTATCTCACAGCTCCACGCATATACTAGTTGATGCGAAATTTTAGATTATATCTTTGAGTGTGTTTTGATACAATATATAAACATGAACGTAAATTAAACAACGATAATAGAAAATTACAATAAAGTTTTTTCGTGAAAAGAGAATATTTGATTGAATATACAGTGTGGTGGGAACAAAACATATACGTAGAATCTAATTCATCCAATTTCAACAAGAGTAGAGTTCCAATTTCAACAATTAACATTTTTTTTTACAGCAAAATTATTTTTTTTCGAAACAACTAGAACGATTAGCATTTTTTTCCAGCACAATTTTTTTTTCCAGAACAACTAGAACAATTAGCTTACCGACTAGAACAATTAGTTTTCCGAAAATTAATATTTTTTTTTCTAGCACAATTATTTTTTTTCAGAACAATTAGCATTTTTTTCCAACAAAATTATTTTTTTCCAGAACGACTAGAACAATTAACTTACAAACCTGATTCACTAGAACAGTTATTTCAACAAATAGAACAATTAGCATTTTTTCTAGCACAAATATTTTTTTCAGAACAACTAGAATAATTATTTGTGATTTCAAATAATTGTTCTAGTTGGTAAATTAACTTTTCTAATTGATCGACTAACTGTTCTAGTTGGGCTCTGGATGTTGAAATTTTTTTCACCTGCAAAAAAATATCTCTGGAAGAAAAGAAGGGATGATGATTAATTGCATTCCGAAAAAAGAAAGAGAGGATGAGGATTAATTGCATAAATTGTCTTCCAAAAAAAGAAAGAGAGGATGGGAATGATCCATCCACTACGCCATATTTCATTATTAACACCGGTTAAATTATGGTCTTTAGCACCGGATAGGAAGTGGTGCTAAAGATGAGTGGTGTTAAAAATATATAAAAAATCGGTGTTAAAGGTGCGGTGCTAAAAACAAGCCAGAAATTGGAGCGGAAATGTTACGCATTATTAAGACCGGTTTTTAACTAAAAAACCGGTGTTAACATGTTATTATTTAGACCGGTTATTAAGCTAAAAACCGGTCTTATAATTATGATTATTTTAGCATTTTATTTTTTGGAATATTATTTAGACCGGTTATTAAGCTAAAAACCGGTCTTACTAGAATCTTTAAGACCGGTTTTTAGCTTAATAACCGGTCTTAATTTTTAATTAAAAAAAATAAATTTTTTAATTTTTTGCCTAGCCCCATTTTTGCTAGCCAGAAACCAGATAATATCATTCAATTTACATTGAATGATAGAAAGCAATAATCATTCACATAATCAAAACATCACATAATCATCAAAATAGAAAGCAATAATCGAAAATCAAAATCCTCAAAATTCATTAATTATAGTTATCTAACGATTTACAATTCTCCGTAGATAATCGTAAAACTCATCTAAACTACCATTAATGTCTTTGTCACTATAAGGTCGACCCTCCGGCTCCAAACTCTGCATTAATTCAATTAAACTAATTTAATTAATGAAACCTAAGCATATTAATTTCAAACACCAAACTTTTATTTTAAGTAGTAATCCATACCGCTGGCAACTCCTGGTAGTTCGAGTAATGCATCAGAATCATATGCAGGTTTCGAATCGCATAGAACCCGCAATCCCGATCGTTGGGCTGATGTGGACTCTACAAATACGAATTAATATTTTTCACATTAATATTAAATTCAATAAATTAATAAAAATGAACTGAAACTATTAGTTCGAGCTATATATGTACCGGAATAATGTCAATGTTGAATTGTCTACCTAGCTTCATTCTGGATAAAGCACTGCAACATTAAAATATGAAGTTAGAAGCATTAATCAATTGGTATCTATTGGATAATATGCATATATATGTTGACTAAAACCCTAAAATTACCTGTTGTATGAATCTAAAATTGGAGAAAAATAATTCGGTGGATTTAGCGAATCCACAACCCATATCATTTTTGTCGAGGGTTGTGCAATAATAATCACAAAATGAAACCTGCGGTTACATATTAGACCTTGTTAGTAAAATTAGCATTAAACCACAAATTATAAAAATTGAAATCAAAATAAGAAATATTCCAACTTACGCGTTCTGATGTATCAAAACATGAAAAGCATCTTTCTTTCTGGCAAAGTTATTAATCAAGTAAGATGTTGTGCCTGGCACATCCATCATGGCGTCCCTTCCCGAGCATCTTTCTGGATCCAAAAACCTGAACTGCTTGATTACAAACTCCTGACAATAATTCCTAGCCCACCTGCATGTCATTTATCAATTGATAGTCATATATCATATATTAATAATCAATTCAATCAATTATTGTTAAGTTCAAAAGATACTTACATTGTCCAAAGTTTCATGACTTGAACATATGGCAAGTCCCTATTGAACAAATGGGCGATGTCTGAAAAATTGAGCATGAAGTAATCCAGCTCTACGTGGTCGAACTGGGCCGGAATTTTGAAACTGGTAATTTCTGGATCCAGCGCCATGATGTATCTATGTAGTGCCTGTGTGGTAGGCCCAAGCTGTTGCAATCTCTGAGGTGTGCAAAGCGGCTCTCGTGTCTTTAATTCTCCGCCATCTGCAAAAAATTGATTTGCATCGAAATCGTCATCGTCCTCGTCTTGCTCATGTTGTTGCTGCTTTGCTTTCTTTTTCTCCGGAGATTTTGCATGTGACGTAGGCCGTTTCGTTATTGGTTGCCTCAAATGCACCTAGAAATCAATATATTAGTCAAGAAATTTTATTATTCAATTGAATTAACAATAATTTAGAAACGTTTGTAACATTTACCAATTTTGACAAATCGAAATCCACAAGATTACTCGGCCATCTTAGAAATGAACCCTGCAGAAGCCCGAGCTGGTCATCTGCATTGGGACGTGGAAAAGGCACTACCACTTGCTTTGCGTGATCAAACACTTCTAAGACTTGTACCTTAACCTCCTCCGGGCCCACTAATTCTCCATGTACCGTGACATGTACGTGCGAACGCGCAAACACCATATCTCTAGCTCTCGCGACATATAACAGACTAAATCCATCTGGAAGGACGAGCGAGGCTTCTGTGGATTCCTGCAATTATAAGCACATAGAAAAGAAGTTTACATAGACAAAATCCTAAATGAAATAAAAATAAAAAACTTTCAAGTAAAGATGAGAAATATACCTCAATATTAGGGCCAGGAATAGGATCTGGTTGATTGTTGCTTCCTTGTGATATCATAATCAAGGCTTGGTTCAAAATTGGATCGAGATTGTGCAATGTTTGACCTTGCGCGAATAACCGCGAGAATTGATTTGCAAGGCCTTGAGGATCTGCATTCTGCGGCATTTGCCCTAGCGAGAACAACTGCGATAAACTTTCCTCAACCTGTTTGGCTACTTGCTTGCTCACTTCCTCCGGCAATCGCCGTTGTATTCCTTCGTCCACCAATTTATCAATTTCCTCTTGGTTATGCCCCTTTGATTTCCTCGTACCCCTGCCATACACCTGTTTCACGTCTGAATATATTGGGTATCCTCTCAACCGTCCCGGATGCTCTTGGGTCCCAAGCGCAGATGTCAAGACATCATTCTGACGAACCGATTGAACCTCACCTGACTTGACTAGAGCAACCTGTCACAGAAAAATTTTCAAATTTTCAAATTTTTCAAATACATGTGAAACTAAGTTTGATTTATTTGTGTTGTCACACGTACCGCTTTGTCAAGGATCTCACAAGCCTTAGGATCTGTAACCCTAAGTTCACCCGTCACCGAATCCGTTGTGGCACGTGCCCTACACCACCTGTAAGACCTGTCATCATCACCCATGGTAATCGCCGAGTTCAAACTCTTTACCACATCCTCTTTCTTCCATTTCTTCTCTGCACTTATGTAACCGCCCGATCCAAGTGTGTGTGGCATGTCCTTCTTTGCGGCATTTTTTCCTATTTGACTCTTTTTCTATCATCAAAATCAAATTACTGATAAGTATAAGTATATGGAAAAAAGAAGTTAGGAAATGTGTTTTTGTACGATGTTTACTTTCATACCTTAAAGTCCTCACTTTTATGATGTTCCTCGAATTGTTCCCATTCTTCCTTTGAAATGTTGAAAATATCCCATGGCTTCGGGTCACCTTCTTTCGCATCTTCAATGAATTTTTTATGCTGCAATGAGAAAGAATATATATGTTATAACTTTAGTTAATCGAGCATTAAGCCTTAGAATTGATATTATAAGTATAATCTCTTACCAAGCTGGTTTTCCAAGCCCTCCATCTAGTGCAACATGCTGTTAAAATCTTCTTCTTTATTAAAATCGGAATGTCTTCCGGGATATTCCATGCCTTGGCTATATGATTGTACAAATCATTTTTCACATCTTTTGGCACGGACGGCCAAGTCTTATAACTGCATTAAAACCAATTAATGATCAATTTACATCCAAATCTTTTGTATACATTAATTCTTATTATTTGTACCTGATTTTAACCAAGTCTTTTGTTTTGTTTGCCAAATATCGATGTTTCCTCCCCCACCTTGGATGTTTCCTCCCCCACCTTATTATTCTTTTGATCCTTCTCCATCTAATTTTAATTTTAAATAAATTACACAATGCATATATATATATATATATGTAATTAAATTAAATTGTAATTGACATTTGCATATTAGCCCCCGTATTTCTAAAATTAGCCCCAAATAATGCATATTAATCCCTAAAATAGTACAAGCACAGTTCAAGTATGCATATTAATCCCTAAAAGAGTACAAGCACAGTTCAAGTATGCATATTAATCCCTAAAACAGTACAAGCACAATTCAAGTATGCATATTAATCCCTAAAACAGTACAAGCACAATTCAAGTATGCATATTAATCCCTAAAACAGTACAACCCCCATATTAACCTCAAATTATGCATATTAATCCCATATCAAGTAATAACATCATCATCTATTCCTAACATAGTACAAGCACAATTCAAGCATATTCTCAAATCAATTTCAATTTCAATACTCAAATTTCAATTTCAATTTCAATTCTCACCACAATTTCAAATCAATTCTCACCACAATTTCATCAATCAAATCAATTTCATCAATCAAATCGGTTTCAATTTCAAGAGAGAGAGAGAGAGAGACTTACTTGTGAGAGAGGCGACTGTTGGCGGCAGAGAGGCGAGCGAGAGAGGAGGCGGTCGGCTAAAGAGAGAAAGAGAGAGGAGTTAGAGAGTGAATGAAGGTAGAGAGAGAGGGGGGGACATAGGGAGAGAGAGAGAGAGAGAGAGAGAGAGAGAGAGAGAGAGACTTACTTGTGAGAGAGGCGGCTGTCGGCGGCAGAGAGGCGAGCGAGAGAGGAGGGGCAGAGAGGAGGCGGTCGGCTAAAGAGAGAAAGAGAGAGGAGTTAGAGAGTGAATGAAGGTAGAGAGAGAGAGGGGGGACGGAGGGAGAGAGAGAGAGAGAGAGAGAGTCTTACTTGTGATAGAGGTGGCGGTCGGCGGCAGAGAGGCGAGCGAGAGAGGAAGCGCAGAGAGGCGATCGAGTAAAGAGAGTGTTTAGGAGATAGACAGTTTCGGATGGAGTAAAGAGAGAAGGAGAGGCGATCGAGTATATAAAAATTTGAACTCATTCTTTAGACCGGTTTTTAAGTAAAAACCGGCCACAAAAAAAACGCTTTTATTTTTAAGACCGGTTTTTATTTAAAAACCGGTCTAAAAAATAAATGCTTTTTTTGTTTTATTTTTATTACCTTCTGTTTTGAAATGCATTTATATATCTACTATATATAAAAATAAAATAAATTTTCATGCATGCATGCAATCATTCAATTCATGCATGCAAATTTATTTTAAATAAATTATTTTCCATTTTAAAATGACATGCATTTATATTTATATATCTATAAAAATTAAATAGATTTTCATGCATGCATGCAATCATGCAATTCAAGCATGCAAATTTATTTTAAATAAATTATTTTCCATTTTAAAATGACATGCATTTATATTTATATATCTATAAATTCAAGCATGCAAATTTATTTTAAATTTATTTAGTATTAGTTTTCTATTTTTAAGTTTATTTTTAAAATCTGTTTTTATTATTTTGTTCTCCTTTTTCATAAATAAAGGAATTAAGAATAAAAAATTTTGATTGATTATTAAGACCGGTTTTCAACATAAAAACCGGTCTTAATATATTTTTAAAAATTTCTGTTTTATTTTTAAGACCTTCTGTTTTTAAATCTGATGCATTTAGTATTAGTTTCCTATTTTTTAATTTATTTTTAAAAAATTCTGTGTGATTATTAAGACCGATTTTTTACTTAAAAACCAGTCTTAATAGTAAAAAAATAAAAAACATCCTTGTTGTTTTCTTTAGTTCTATTTATAATTTAAAATAAAACAAAATAAGTTCTAACATTTAAAAAAATAAATATTCTTAGTAGAAAAATTCACATTACTTAAATATTTTTACAATTGAATTAAATTTACTGCTAATACATATATAACTCAATTTTCTTTATTCCTTGAAGATTTTGGTCGGGTTACCCACACGCCTGCTTCTCTGCGATCGACACGCAAATTTGTTGCTAACTCTTCAACTGGTAGCGGTGTTCCATCGATACCTGTGTATAGAATATATATAAAAAATAATTGATGTAGGTACCAAATTAATTCACAAATTAATATAATAATTAATTGATTAATTATATTTATTGTAATATTATACCTGTGGAGAATGATGCTATTTCATCAAATTGATCATATTCTTCTTCGTCGACGACATCTTCAACGCCCACAATGCGCCTTTTTCCCGGAAGAACGACATGTCGTGAGATGTCGGCTGGATCAACGATATAAAAAACTTGCATTGCTTGTTTGTTTGCAAGTATGAAAGGGTCATATGCATATCCTAACTTTTTGAAATCAACGGTTGTTATTCCAGAATTCTTTTCATTTTTGACTCCACTTTTGAGGATCCATTTACATTCAAACACAGGTATCTTGAATGCATTATAATCAAGTTCCCAGATTTCTTCAATCCACCCATAATACGGCTTTGATGACTTTCCATCACTTGATATAGCTTCTATTGTGACTCCGCTATTTTGTACAGTGCTTTTGCCATCTTGTTTCTTTGTATACCAGGTGAATCCATTCAAATCGTACCCTTGATAGGTGTATACATTTGCATTAGGACCATTTGCAAGGTATTTCACAGTTTCATTATCGGACGGGGATAATTGCACTTTCTTTCTGAACCAATTTACGAACTGTTTGTTGTGCTCGTTGGTGATCCAATTTTCACCTTTTTGAGGATTTTGTTCTCGCAACTCTGCTATATGTTGATCCAAATAAAAAGGCACAACGGCGACTTGTTGTAAAATTTTAAGATGTGCTTTTTCTCTCTTTTCAAGGTCCATTGTAATTATTTTGAAACCAAGTATACCTTTTCCTAGGAGTCTACCTTCGTGCCGATTCTTCGGCAGGCCAATAGGTGTTAGTCCATCTACATAATCTGTATAGAAATCAATAACCTTTTCGGCCATATATCCTTCGACCATGCTTCCTTCGGGTCGAGATCTGCTTCGGACTAACCTTTTCAATTGTCCCATTGCTCTTTCAAAAGGGTACATGTACCTCAAAAATATCGGACCACACCACTTAATCTCCCTGACTAAATGAACGGTCAAATGCACCATTATAACAAAGAATGATGGGGAAAAATGCATTTCTAGCTCGCATATGGTCTGATACGCATCAGTTTCTAGCTTAGTCAGTTTTTCAGGATCAATCACTTTGGAGCAAATTTCATTGAAGAAATAACACAACTTAATAATGGAGTTCCGAACCTTTTCCTTAAAACATCCTCGAATTGCAATCGGTAGCAACTGGGTCAACAACACGTGATAATCGTGCGATTTCATTCCAATCAATTTCATATCCTTGATAGATACCTTCCTTGAGATATTAGAGGCATAACCGGTCGGAATAATAGACTTCAAGCACAATAATAAACTGAGCTTCTCTTTTCTTGACAGAGTATAAACTGCATCAGGTAACCAATCTCGTTTCTTACTGGTATCTGGCTTTGCGGCTAGGTCAATTCGTATCCCCATTTCGACCATATCTTTTCTCACATTAGCATTGTCTACTTTTCCCTGGTTATTTAAAATCAAAGCAATCAAAGATTCACAGATATTCTTTATGATGTGCATCGCATCCAAACAATGCCTAACATCCAAATAAGCCCAGTATTCAAGATCCCAAAATATAGACTTTTTCTTCCAGTTGCCATATGGAATTTTCTTCGCAAATGGTTTATCCAATTTGATTTTAAGTTCCTTCACCTCTTCGTACATCTGTCTTCCGCTTTTTGGTATCGGTGCCCTTCGGGTTTCGATTTTGCCATCAAATTTGGTTTTGTAGTCAGTCCGACGGTATGGGTGATGACGGTTAAGGAACCTCCGATGTCCCAAATAGACATTCTTCCTACAATTAGATAACCATACAGAATGTGTTTCTTCTTGACAAATAGGACATGCCTTATCTCCTTTGTTCCTATAACCTGACAAGTTTCCGTACGCGGGAAAATCATTAATCGTGCAAAATATCATCGCCCGTAGGTTGAAATAACTTTTTGAAAAAGCATCGAATACCTTCACCCCGTCTTTCCACAACTTATCAAGGTCTTCTATTAACGGGACCAAGTACACATCTATATCATTTCCTGGTTGTTTTGGACCGGAAATCAGTAATGGCATCATCAGATATCTTCTTTTCATGCACAACCAGGAAGGAAGGTTGTAAATAACCAATAAAATTGGCCATACACTGCGATTGCTGCTCATGAGACCGTAAGGATTCATACCATCCGTGCATAGTTCCAATCTCAAATTCCTAGGTTCACTACCAAAATCATTGAAATTACTATCTATGTTCATCCACTGGGGCGAGTCCGCAGGATGTCTGAGCATTCTATCTTTCTTTCTGCCTTCTGCATGCCACCTTAATAGTTTAGCATCTCTTGAATTATTGAAGAGACGCTCGAACATTGGTATTATCGGCATATACCACAATGTTTTCGCAGCTGGCCTTTTTTTACAAGTATCTTCATCATCTTCCAAATCATCGTCCCGTAGTTTGTACCGTGATGCATTACACATTGGACATTTATTAAGATTCTTGTACTCGTTCCTAAATAATATGCAATCATTCGGACATGCTGCAATCTTCATTACTTCCATATTCAATGGACATAGTAACTTTTTGGCCTTATAACATGTATCCGGCAATGTATTTTCTGCTGGAAGCATTTCCCGTAAAAGACCAAGCAAAGATGTGAAACTTTTATCGCTCCAATTATTCTTGGCTTTCAGGTTATAAAGTTTAAAAACCGTTTTAATTTTTGAAAATTTATCCTGATTACAACCGGGATATAATGGTATATGAGCGTTTTCATCTAATTTTTGAAAAATATCTGGAACCTCATCAATAAAACCATCTGGTATTTCATTCATCATCTCATCAAAGTCATTTCCTCTATTATCATTTTCACAATATTGGTCTTGACTTACATTTTCATCTACAAATACCTCATCCCTTACATCAGTCCCCCAATTATCATCTACAAATACATTTTCATCCACAGATATATTTTCATTGCTAGTCCCAATATTTGAACGATCTTCCAACTTTTCCCCATGCAAAACCCATTGGAGGTATTTAGGAGTTGTCATCCATCCACGCTCAATCAAATGTGATCTAATTTTTAAACTATCATGTCTCTGCAAGTTAACACACCGTTTACAGGGACATAGAATCCTGGGTTTTCCGGTCAACTTTCTATCTTCTTCTGCACATTTTAAGAACTCTTCAACAACTCCAACAAATTCACCTGATATCCTTGAATATTCATACATATACTTCTCCCTCTGATCCATCTGTATAGAAAGAAAATATATTTATTCAAAAGTCAAAGTTTGGATTTATAGGTTCAATGCATTACATTAGGTTTTTTGCCTGGTTACCATCCTAGCCCGCTCTTTGGATACTCTTGTCTCATTAGCGAGCGTACGTTAGATCGATGCAATTTGTTGCCTGAGAAAAATTCGGCAGCATTTCTCCTTATGTTCCCTGAATACGCTATCACACGATTGCTCGTGCGTACGTATCCGTGGGAAACAAAAGGAGAAATGCCGTCGAATTTTTCTCAGACAACAAATTGCATCGATCTAACGTACAACTCGCTATCTTAAATGAGACAAGATAGTATCCAAAGAACAGTACTCCCGACCGAGAGTACTATCCGAGATTAATCCCTAATGGATTAATCTCGGACGGGCACGACCTAAAATAGTACAAATTCCGGCAATTTGGTCCTATATGACAATACAACTAATATATGCAAATTAATGCCAAATTATGTATCTATATATGCACAAAAAAATTGAAATTAAAGAGCGTTAAAATAGAAAATTACCGAAATTGTCTTCTCGATCTTCCACTACGATAGAATAATCTTATCGATCTTCCTAACTCTTCCTCTTCCTCTTCCTTTTTATATTCATTATCAAATGAAAAAAAATCAATAAAAAACTAAAATTGCAAAATTAATTAACCATAAATAAAGTTCAGAAAAAATATAGAATATACCTATAAATTTTTTTAAAATCCTCTGTGATCTCCTTTGCTTTCTCTCTTGATTTTTCAATTTTTCAGAATTTTTTGGAATTTTTAACTATTTTTTTGTGGAGGTTTTAGAGAAAGAAAAAGTTTCGATTTTTAGAGATCAGAATAACTCAATATATGGCGGCTATGAACAGTGAGAGAGAGAGGGAGAGCGGAAGTCTTGATTAAATATGGTGATAATTTTTAAGACCGGTTTTTTATTAAAAACAGGTCTTAAAAAGATAACGGAAAAAAATAAAAATTCAGTTTCTTTTAGCACCGGTTTTTATAAAAAACCGATCTTAATGATTTCTATATTAACACCGGTTTTTTATGAAAAACCGGTTTTAAAAAGTTAACGGAAAATAAGAAAAATTCAGTTTTTAGTTGCACCGATTTTTATAAAAAACCGGTCTTAATATAGTAATCTTTAAGACCGGTTTTTTATAAAAAACCGGTGCTACTAAAAAATAATTTTCAGGTTTATTTTTTGGAACTTAATAGGACCGGTTGTTTATAAAAACTGGTCTTAATAAGAATTCTAACAATTACAAAAATGCCACGGGATATTTTTACAACCGGATTTTCAAAAAACCGGTGTTATTGTGGCGGTGCTAAAAATCAATTCTGGCGTAGTGATCATCCATTGAATTTCTCTATTAATGAAGACACGTTAATTTAATGAAGTCTTGGGAATGATGGAATGATGGAAAACAATTCTGATGATGTAAAGTGTACGTGGAAAAGTTGAAACTTTTTTCTTTAGAAGTTATTTCCAAAACAAACATTAGATGTTGTATGGGAGTATGTGGGAAAATTGAAACTTTTTTTTTCTTTAGAAGTTATTTCCAAAACAAACATTAGAATTCGCATATTTGGATGGCTGGAAATAGTGCAAGGCTGTGATCAAAATGTTATTTGTACATTATTTCATTTCATTTGAATAATTGAATTGATTTCTCAATACTTCGTTGGATCTAATTATACAAATGAAATCCACGTTAACAAATAAGATTTTGATCAGGGCATCATGAGTGCGCCATTACTCGTATAAAAAAGTATACCCTCTATTAAAAAACAAAATATGTTAAGGTGAATGTGACAACTGACAAGTTAAATAGAACAGCAACGTAACAATTGTGGCAATAATGACAGAGGGTGGAATCTGTAAACACCATTATGAAAAGCAGAAGCATAAAGAACGTAATAAAAAAAAAGAGATTTAAATTCAAAAGGTTTTATAAGCTGGCAGCAGGTGGGCCCCATTATAAACTATTAAAAGTTGCAAAGTGCTCTCTCGTTATATGGAGATTGGAGAATGGATGAAAATGTAAGTGGTAAGAGAAATAATGGAAAGGGGTAATTAACAAAGCTGCCTGAGGATCTGGGAACAGTATTAAGTTGCCTAATATAATAGCTCAAATCATCAGGATTCAGGACCACCGTTCTTACGCGCCAATCACTCTCCCTCTCTGGCGCACTTTGTTGGGCCGTACGGAAATGCCAGGCCAGGCGCAGCAAAAGCAGTGGAGCTTTGAAAAATAATAAATTTTTTTGGTGAAACACCAAAAAAAGAAATAGTATGTGTACTTGTGTCTACAATAAAAGAAGGAAATAATTAATATGTGATGTACGAAATTATTTTAAATTCATCCTTGAAGTCTTATTTACTTGTGTCTACCTGTTTCTTATTTAAAGGTTTACAACAGGAATTTTATTATATAAAAACAATTAGTTCTTTTAGAAATGTGACTTATATTACTTTTTCCCTATGTCAAGTTTTTTGGCACGACATAGTGTATTATATATTTATTAAAGTATCAGTGCACATTTAAATGATATGGAATGTTAATTTGTAATCACTTGCATATATGTACAAAGAAAAAAGCAAGTCACATGGTTAATGCATGCTCCCACTAGTGTTTATATAATTACTTAACTTTGAACTTGTGGAAAATTAGTAAATTTGTTGTGGGGACACTAAAAGGAGATTATATGGTTAAATAATAATAAGACAATTTTTATATTGTAGCTGCTAAATTTAGTAATTATGCATCTTTGTATATTTCTGCCATGTTATTTTTTAGAAAGAGAGAAGTGCTTATGCCAGCTACAATCGGTGTGCGAATTGGGGCTCTATAATCTGTCTGTCCTTTCTCTGTATGCTGTATACATTATAATTATTCTATAATGGTTATGCAATGTTATTTATTATTTCTAGGATACGATGAATATATATTTATTGGTATCGTATTCCCACCTTGCCTCATTTGGGAAAACCAACGGAGCACATTGTACGCTGTATTGACTGGTCAAAGTACTTTTTTTTTTTAGTGGACTACTGAGGAAAAAGCTGGCACAAGGTGTCAGAACATCTCCATTTCTTTCATAGCATATCATATTTCAGAGAGGAAAGTAATTGAGAGGACCATTTTTATCAGACTAAAATAACTTGATAATTATTAATTTGATAATTTTAATAAATTTGTTAATGATCTTGAGTGAAAGGTCGCATGTTCGAAATCTGGCTGGAGATCTTTTATAGACATTTAATTTAAAAATAAGTTGGGTGACTTAGAACTCCAACTTATCCTAAAAAAATAAATTTGTTAATGATGAAAATTTTAAAACACATTTTGTTGTGATCCAACGGCGCAATTATTCATGCTTTTGTTTATTCATCCATAAGAGCTGATCCAGTGATCCACCAGAATTATTAAACTTGACTGACAAACAAAGATTGTTTTTTTTTTAAATGAGCTAAATTGATAATTTTCTCTACATGTTAGAGATTTAATCTATAATTTAACTTTATATAATTGAACAAGTGTCTCAACTATATATTTTCTCCACCTGTTAGATTAATGTATTCATCATTATTAGTAAATACGTGCTAGCTTACTTTTTGGAACTTATTTCTATGAATAATTCTCAAGTTCAATTTATCTTGATTGGACCATAACTAATTCTAGGTATTACTAAATGAAAATTCAGAGCTAAAGTTATAATATTGAATGAATCAGAAATTATGAAATCAACAATTAATTTATTGGAGTTTTACTATGGTGAGTGATGAGTGGGTCCGTGAGTCGGACTCAAAACTCCTAGATCTCATTCAAACTTACCAATCCAAACCGTCCAATACGATCTCCCTATTAAAAACTCCATGCTAATCAAATTTTACATTTTTTCAAAATTTTTAAGTATTTTTTTGAAATTTTAGAAAATCCTTAATCTAATTAGTTCTGAACTGTTCAAAAACAGCGATTTTTAAAAATCCGAAAAAATACTTAAAAATTTCGAAAGAATATAAAATTTTGTCTGCATAGAGATTAATTTCAATAGGAAAATCGTATTTGACGGTTTGGATTGGTAAGTTTGAATCAGATACAGGAGTTTTGAGACCGACTCATGGACCCTCGATCTGGTGAGTCGTGACTCACCGACTCACCATCTAGCAAAACTCTAATTTATTGTAATAATAACTTATGTTAATTTATCTTAACATGATATAACTTTACGATAACATAAATATATGTAAGGTTAGAATATGATAGAAAAACTTCGAATTCAAGATTGAACGAAGATTATTAGTTAAATTTAAAATTAGAATTCAGCATATGAAAACACACACAAATTAAGGCACATACGTACCAACAAAAATATATTTCATATTTGTATCAAACATATTGAACTTCATCCAAATATAGAATTATAAACTCGATATGAAGTAATGGACTTCTCCTGGAAACTGCATATGTAGACGAAAAGGTCTGTGTCTGCCAATACTGATTTCCTTGACAACTCTACGTATTGCCTCCAGTTAACTGGTGACGGGTCCGACAGTACCATCTAAGAAAACCTTCATCTCCAGTGGGGCTTTCAATTCTGCCAACCGACCTAATTCTGTGGACTCTTATATCAAGTTAATATTCCATCCAGCTTTGGTTTGTACAAATTGTCAGATCAACATATTTTCGCACGTATTAATTTAGTCAGATACGGTCCCAACAATAACATTATTAGATAATTTATTATGTGATATTATGGTATTGTACGATGCAATTTTTCTACCATATGAAAAAAAACTGTTAATTATTTGCTTTTTCTTCAATATAAATAGCTAGACGTACCATTTAATTGATATTTAAAAACCAAAATCTATTACTTTAAAACGATCAATTAAATTATACAGAAAGAAACAGATAATAAAGTTCACTGTCGCGCAAGATCAATAGTAATTATTGTTTAGGGGTTACTATTGTGTCATGAATGATTAGAGTCAGAATTTCTATTCTATGGAGATATGAACCCCTTAATTATCATGCTGAGATGATTCATCAAAATTAATATGTTAAGGATTAATTAAATTCCACGGAGTAGTTCAAGATCACTCGGAAGAATCCTGCCCCAACGTTGAATAAGAATAATTACCAGCATTAGCACTAGCTAGTAAGCAAGTGATCACACTCCCATCATCTGTCCACAAACTCCATGACATCAGCTTAATAATAACTGTACAAATACATTAATCTAAACTAATGCAATGTTACATGTCACCGCATACATTAATTATACCTATGTTGTGTGTTTCAACCAGTGGCGAAGACAGAGGGGGACTGGCAAGGGCCAGGCCCCCCTAATAATTAGAATATGTCCTAATTATATATTAATTTATTAAGATAATTTATATAGTTAAGCTTGATGGGTCTCCTCTAGACTCAAAATATTATGCTCAATGATGTTTTGGTTAAGAAAAATTAATAGTTGCTAGTATTATTTTAGGTAATTAATACTACTTATAATTTTTTTAGTTCTCAATTTCATTTAGTCAGATTTTGACCCCCGTCATTCTTCAATCCTGGCTTCGCCACTGGTTTCAACTAACCCTTTAGTTGGATTAAGTACATTCCTTTAGTAGCGGTGATGGTTTGCTGAGTTCTAGACATAGAGGCACTCGCAATTACAACAAACAAAAGCATGAATAATCGCGCCGTTAAGAGTCCTTAAACTATCTATTTTTATTATATTAAGAATAATCAGTTCACCAAATTTGGAGCTACTTGATTTTCTCCTATTTTTTCCTTCATTTCTTTCCCAACTATCCTACGTACTCAAAACAACGACTTGTCAGATTCCTTATGTTCAATTTGACACAAACGACGAGTCAAACAAATCATTCCACCAAACCCTCTCTCCACCCATTTTGAGTTTTTCAAATCAAATCCTTGAATATCTTAACCACCTCGTGTGAATTTAACTAATCCTCGTAATTAACTACTGAATTCATTACTTTCAAGATTATGCTTGGCATTATTTATATGCACTGGTATTGCATACCTTTTATATTATTTTCGCTGTACGAACGTGCAAATTTATGTCTCATAACTTTTCCAACGATGGTACTTTTAGTGTTCCGATGTGAAACAATCTAGTGCCTCAATTGAGTGAGTGAGAGAAATTAAGGGGGTCAATAGATATTAAACAAATAATGTATATTGCCTGGTAGGCTGGTACCATACCTTGTACCAGAAATCTCTTACCGATGTAAGAAAGAATCCAATTACTACAAAAGTTTTATCTAATGCATACAAAGACGTTGGAATTATTTTATTAAGTTGTTAGATCTAATGATAGAAGAAGATGGCCATATTATGACATAAAAAGGAATTCCCCGAGTCGTTACTCGTTAAGCTTTCAAATTGTGCCGACAGGAATAATTTACTAGCCTTTTGGCTGCACAAAACTATAATAAAAGATCTCTAACGGCATCGAGTATTCTGCTTGACCCCACTAATCCATCAAACTAATTTTCAACTGCTTTCTAAAATGGGAATCCAAATTTAAGATTTGGTTCAACTGTTCAAGACTTTAGTATTTAACCTTTTCTAAAAGCTACATTATATATTATGTACTGGAGCAATATTTTATTAGTATATTTTTTTTAATTAGAAGTACTGATGATGGGATTGCTCCACTAATTATTCTTTGCATGGAATCTCTTTAATCTTTTCTATAGACCAGTTATAGGAAAATGTACTCGAGATTATATCTATTGGGTGCGTTTGGATAGGTGTGGGAAGAAGGGAAGAAGTGGGAAGAAGTATTGGGAAGTGTGTAACTTTGTGAAGAGTTTGAATTGTTTATAATTTTTTTTCTTCTTTCTTCCTTCTTCCCCATTCTTCTTCTCTCATCCAAACGCCCCCATTATTATCCTAGTATAAGGTTCCGTTTGGATCATATGAGATTAAGAGTAGAATTAGTTATTCGAGATTAAAATTTTTAATCCTAAACGATCAAGAATAAGCTTTTTTGTGATCTAGAGTGTTATTTTTAAATGGTCCAACATCCGGATTAAATTTTTATTCTAAGGGTGTTTGGATCATCTTTTTAATCCGAATTAAAAAGTGGTCATAACTATTTCTTAATCCACATTAAGAAGATGATCCAAACATCCTAAGAATAAGAATTTAATCTAAACGTTGGAACACTTAAAAATAACACTTTAGATCTCAAAAATTTATTCTTGATCGTTTAGGAATAATATTTTTTAATCCGAATAACTAATCCTAATTTTATTCTTACATGATCCAAATGGAGTTAGCGTTTACTAGTTTTAAAAATGCCCAAACTTTTAATTGGGACTCGAAGTTAATGATTTAGCCTCGAACTGATAAGAAATTCAAAATAGATCATACATTACAACTAAAGAGTTAAGAAAATAATATAAACGAGCATGCAATTTAAGCTCCGAGATTGTACCAACGAGGCAACGACGTATGTATTGGAAACCACAGTGGTAATGTCGGTACAGATATGGAGCTAAAGGGACAGTAGTTTGTGCATCCAATAACCCGGTGGTGTTCTTTTTTGTGGCCTACAATCTCTCTTTTATTTATTTTTTTGGTTAAATGAAATTCAGAATTAAAATAGAATGCAAATTGATAATGTATAAGCATGATATAGGCCCATAATTGCACTGAGCCCATAAAAGTGGGCTCTACCTCAAAAACCATAACTTAACGAAAGTTAGCTTGTTTCGACCTGAACTGACAAATTGGTCCAAAACGCTGTGTCCTTCGGCAATGAGCACCAAACAGCACCATATCAATGACATTACTGACGCAATTATCAGTGGAACCGCAGGCTGAGCTTGATGTCCTCATGTTAAAATCTGAGAATAACCATAAGAAGAAAGTAAGAAATAAAACAGAAAGAAGAGAAGCTATTCTGCTGGTGATAGTCAGGTCACAGATAATTTGGAAGCTCAAAGCACCCTTCTGGTTGACAACCTCATCACAAAGAGACTGATTACCCAACATGTGCGTGCTTTTTTGCAGGGATACTTCTTTAATTGTAATGCATATGTTTAGTGGTTGCATCCTATGAAATGTACTACTCTACAGTTCTACTAAATGTTCATTCTCTCTCAGTATATGCTGATGACACATCCTGGTAACTCACTTCCATGTTAGAAATGCTAGAGTCATGGATTAATTTGAAGCTTGGTCCGATTGCAAGCATCTCCTTGCATATGTTATTTCATGTATGAAAGATGCCATGGAATATTTAGAGATACTGAAAAAAAATTTGTGAAGCTCGGCAAATGGAACGATGGAGGGGAGCTAAATACTAGGAGAGGTGTCCACTTGAATTTCATTCCATCTATTTTCTTCGAATTTATTTTCAATATTAATTTTGTAAATGTACTTTTTCTTGAGAACAGTCCAGTAATCTCCCATTTAAGAAACGACACTCAAGCCTCTATAATTTATTTATTTATTTTTATGCAAAGGGGAAAAAAAAAAGACTATCAGATCAAATGCTGCCAGCGATGTCTACCAATCCTGTGATTTGCATGGAAACAGGAACAACAAAGGCACTCCTGTCTGTTCCTTCTTCAATCTTAGCAATATTAATAAGAGAGGGAAAAAAAAATCTTTGCAAGCCCTTGCTTTCTGGCATAGCAAGAATATGAATTTCTAATTAGAACTCAGTAAGAGGAAACAAACTAAATGAAAACCAAAGCGGTATGAACATGCTAGGGAAATTGCTACAAATCATATAACTTCAGCACTTTGCAAGATACACCAGTACCTTGATTTTAGAATCTCTGCATGATAGAGTGCACTTCACGATTCCAGCATCAAGGACCGGTCCTTGTTGCAAATTTTCTACACAACTTAAGTAGAAAACGAATCAAGTACAGCAAGAGAAACAAATAATGGATACCAAAGTCAATATATCACATAGATATCAAAGTACAGTAGCAGTCGGGTCATTGAATCTATAGTGCAACATATGGATGCAAAACGAACCAGAGGTGTCCCTGACTCCCTGTAAAAAAATTGTCTAAAGAGAAACAGTAATGCCAGGAGCTGTAAGAGCAAATTCAACCTGACAATCAGTAATTAACAAATACTTGATGATACTTCCGGTTAATGGACCCTTGATTATCTATTAAGCAAGTTAATGTCGTTAACAAATCCATGTTAACTGGGGTGTTACTGTTTATATTCTCTTTGGTTGGCTTTCGAATTTTTGTTATTCTAGAAAACAAATTAAAAAAATGAGCTAGTATTGACTTCATTGATGCTGTTTAGAAACAAGCAGACCCTACTATCCCCGCTATAATAATACAATAGCAGGAGCAGACCACAATGGAAAGAACATCAGAGAACTCATAATTGAGTATCATGTGATTCATAGAGCAGAATTGTAAGATTTCCCATTGCCTAAGAGATCTCCTATTAATAGTGAATATGAAAGATATTGGAGAAAATCAGCTAATCCTGCATTACACTTTAAATGGCAGTAGTAATTTTTCGTTTGCTCTCCAACTCCAATTAGATTTTTCTTGTTTCTTCATAAACTCAATAACATGTTTCTAACTTGCTAATGGGCCAACGTGATACTAAATCAATGATCTTTATTTGCAGCAACAAATGAGAAAAAATATCTACTCCCCTTAACAAAACTCTAAGAATCTTAATATGTTTGGAGCAACACTATTATATCCTTTCCTCTCTTCTCCGGCATTAGCAAAGAACCAACACTAAAAAACCAGTCAGTGACTTGGAGCTTTCTATATAGTAGGATTTCTTAGAGGAGATGAGTCATGGGAGAGAAAATACGAACTCAGGAGAAACAAGGTATACATTATTCAGCAATGGCAGGAGGATACACAAAAAAAATAAATAAATAAAAAATAAAACAAGCCAATTTGCTGTAAGAAAGTATAATATATAGTCATACACTCATACCAACTAATAACACGCTATAATACTAAAAGAATACTTCACTTTTGGCTCTTATAAATGACAATACTTAATTTACAGTAAGAAATTCACACAACTTTGAGGCAAACTGTATTATGTTATGTTACAAGTGCTAAGTACCCAAAAGACTAGAAAGTTACAACTCAATTTCTCTCATTCAGCTTTGGAAACAGAAGTTTACTCAATTTAGCAATTACATAGTCTAAATAAGATGTCCAGGGCAAATGAGCATACAGTATTCTACTGTCTTAAAACGAATAAATAATTAGCCAAAGAAAAATTAGCCATGAGGGTGATACTTACTTTGCTAAGAGTAACTAGGCGGGCAGGGAGCTGACGAGATTTGGCAGCCAAGTCCTTATTTTGTAAAATGGACAGACAACTGTTTCATTCTGACCATCCTCTATGTTGTACTTGTACACATCATCAAAGGCTCTATTATAATATTCTATGTAATAGACACAGTTTCGACTTAATCCAGTCGACCAATTAGCTGTTACAGAGATAATACGATACCAATCAAGGAACAATGTTTGGTTACCAATGTTATTGGTCTTTACCTATCTCCAGTGGTCATTTTCAGCTTTAACATCAAGCTGATAGATATCGAAAGATTGGAACCTATATTCTAAATCCCGATCGAATTGCTGAACAATTCTCAAAATCTTTCCTGCAGATTCTTAATCTTAGGCTGGAATTACTATAGGTCAACTTACATAACATGATATAAAAATAGGAAAAAAACAATAACGATTAATTATGGGATGCTATAGAGAAATCATGCAATATTACTACCAAGGTTGTTTGCGTCAAAAGCATTGTAACAGAAATTTAGAATTTATTCCTACATAAGTGTCTTAATTTAGTGGATTCTTTATACAAAACGGCATCTGTGTCTTGACTTTTCAAGGTCGTTGCCTTCTCTATTGCTTTGACCAAAGCTGGGAGTGCTATCGTCAACTTCTCCATTCTCTGCTAACTATAAATCAAGGAAAAAACATAAAACTGATAATGTATTTCTCTAATTAAATGGTTCTTACAAAAAATAAGCTGCAAAACAGAATCTGCTTTCAAGGGGGGAAAAAAAAGGCACTGCGCAAGTGCCTGTATAGGCATGCACAGAATGAAAATTTTCTTTTATTGTCTTTTCATTGCTGCATGTCAACTTTTGAATATTGAAAACTTTCATTTGATATACAATAAGATATGTTGACCTGGTCAGAAGTAATGCTTGAGCTCTCCAATGTGATATCCACTCTCTAAATTTCATGAAAAAAAATTATGCGTCAAGTAAAAGAAAAAGCGGTCTTTTGTACAAATATATTGAAATGCCTAATGGCTGGTAAAAATCTCACAGTTTTGGAAGAAATATTAATTGTATGAAGCAACAATTTTCAGCTGGCCACTCAACATGTTAAACCCTCTTGATTTGAATTCGACCACATTCACCGCCTTTTCCTTCGCATTTACAGATATGGTTCTAAATCTCCATTCATTTCGAAGATAGAGAAGTATTGAAAAATCAATTTAAACCAAGGACTGCCATGCTACATTTCAATTCAACAACAATCATGCGTCTTGATATACTGGTACATTCATTTGATATTTAGCCCAATAATTATAGTTTGTAGAAAACTCCATCAACCAATGAAAAAAAGTTAGACAAATTATAACATTTGTATGACTAACCTCTGGAACATTAATTATTTTTGGAAGAAATCTCCTAGGGCAATGAAACCTCTTAAACCTAGATCTTCGATCCAAGTATTGTAATTGTGCTATAAACCAGCTTCCAGTATCCATCAACCGGAAAAGTATTCAAAACCATAGAGAAAAGTTTCTTGAGCAGAATTTTATCATAATAAGCTATGGTTCCTGAAACAGCTAATTAAACAAAATAGTTGTAAGAGAAAACAATTAAAAAGGCGAGGAACATTATAACTAACTTGATTGACAACTTGACGTCCGACAAATTTCTGATGCTCCAGCATGCGGTAAAATTTGTCTGACAAGGCCCTAAACTGCAAATAAGTACCATAATTTACAAATTACTTTTTATGTACACAAACGCTACCAAAAAAAAGGTTATTAGGTCCTATTCAGAAAATAAAGATAAAATAATAGCATCAAGAATTTCCTTAGGCAACAAACCTGACAGTTACCATCTCCCTAAACCTTTAGTTCCACCAGATCATAAAACTTCAATCTAAATATATAAGTGACAATTTACAATTATAAGCAGCCAATAAACATAATTACTTGCATAAATTTAACACAAAAAAACTGTCAATGGCAGACATATTTGACACACAAAAAAAAATTGTCTTCTGCATACTTGTTCAAAATGCTAGATATGTAAACTGACAATTGTTTCTCACAATACTATCAGAAAAGCATATTATTGGAAGTAAATTGTTATAGAAATTTCTTCATTTTTAAGAATTTTCTTATCTATCTATTAAATATAATTTAAGTACCAAGACAATTGAAACAAACAAATCTAAATCAACTTCAACCAACACCCTCTAGTCCATCCTCCGGCGCTTGCTTTTTAATAATAAGCATAGATTACGCATAATAATAAGCATGCATGTAAAAAAGCAAAATTAAGAATTAGGTGGAAATTGAGGGTTGTACCTGTAACGCAAGCCATATCCCCAATCCGACAAATTGAGGGTCACTATTGAATCAAGAAAGCTTGATGCAAGCCTGCTCAAACCTCCATTTCCAAAGCTACATCCTCTTCCTGTAATCCACAACAATTGGAAATTATTAATGAGAGATTATGAAACCAAAAACCACCTTCTCAAAGCAAATAAAAATTATTAGGAAATCAAAAGGCACCTTTACAATAATTTCAGAAAATAAAAAGGGCTAAAGATAACTTAAAGAAAACAAGCAACCTGCTAAACAATATCTTCAAGTAGATACCCAATGACTTCCATCAGTAATACCGAGATTTCCGATCGCTGTGGTTAAAGCACGGCCTTGAATGTACTCCATTGAGAGGTAATACGTCTATTTCGGATCAGCCTTGAAGGTACTCCATTAAGCTGATGTTGTTGCCATATGGTAATTGCACCTGCTAAAGCAAAATTGGATAACCAAACCAAAGGTAATCATTCACAATTGCTTGCTTGTCTACTCACCAGGTCAGGTTGATGCTCGAAAAGGGCAGCAGCTCCTCTTCAATCATGCGCTTGGGGCCTCTGCACCGCTGTTTGAAGGAACAATCTAGTCTAGAGGGGCTGGCGAATGAAGAGGAGGAGACGGGTGCCAGCAGGAGAAGAGTCTGAGGCTTGGGGATGGGCGGAATTGGCGGAGGCTGCGGAGATGCGAGAGTTAATAGGATTTGATCGAGAGTGAGAGAGCTGTAGGAGGAAAGAGAAGGAAAGAAAATGGAAATGAATTAGGGACTAGCCGGCTAGGATTTCAGCGATGATCTGAGGAGGTGGCAACAAAAAATTTAAGGGCTCAGCGAGAAGGAAATAAGGAAATAGGAGCAACGCAGTAGCAAAATAAAAAGAATCGAAGCGGAGAATTGAACTCGCGACCTGCAGTTGAGAAAATTTGCTAACAACCATCAGCGCCAGCGCCATGACTCTTTATTGTCAAAGAGTCTGAATATTTGTTAGAAATACAGATCAAAACCGCACATCATATCAAATTGCACAAATCAATGGTTTATAATTGATGTTAAGACATTTTCATACATTTCGATCAGAAAGTCATCCAAGATGAGTTTGTAGGGCCCTACTATCCACGCTATAATAATAATATAGTGGATATGGACCATAATGGAAACTCATTGGAAAAACCATAATTATTGTGATAAACAAAACAGAAAAGTAAGTTATAATCACAATTATAAGAAAATGTCATCTTTATGTAAAACGCGAAATACAGAAAAGAAAATCAGCTAAGGGGCTCCCTGAAGAACATCTTCTTGTCTTTCACTCAGCTCTTCTATCTCTTTTTTACTTGCTCATAGGCCAACTTAATACTAAATCAATGATCTATATTTGCTTCAAGAAATTGGGGAAAACAAAATCTCATATCCTTAACAAAACTCTAAAAGACTCTTTATATTATTGGAGCACAACAATTCTATCCTCTTCTCTCTTTTCAGGCCTTAGCAAAGCACGCGCTGTAAAACAGTCAATGTCTTGCAGCTTTCTTTATAGTAGGATTCTTAAGGGAGATACATTTGTATACACCAAAGAGCCATGAAAGAAATATACTACCAACTTCAGTAGAAACACTGCATACATTATACAATAAATGGCAGGAGGTACACAAAACAACCAAGCCAAGAAATTGCAATGGTATTGCTGTAGGCCTGTAGCCAAGTAAGATATATAGTCTTATACCAACTAATAACACACTATAACACAAAGAATATATTATTTTTGGCTTTTCTTAATGACAGAAGTACTAAAGTTGTCACAATGAATTATCCGAACAATGAGGCCACAGAATTAGGTTAATAGCACAGAATATCCATAAGACTTGAAATTTATAACTCAATTCACCCTCATTCAGCTTTGGAAACAGAAAAATATTCAATTTAGACATAGTCTAATTAAATAAGATGTCTAGTGCAAATGATCAAAACAGTAATATACAGAAGAGTCTAAAGACAAGTAATCAAATAAGTAAGAGAAAATTAGGCAATGAGGGTGATACTTTGCTAATGGTGACCAGCAGGAACGGAGGTAACAAGATTAGGCACGAGCCAGGTCCTTCCATTGCTAAAAGGACGGGCAACAACTTTTTCAGTCCGACCATCAGAGATGCTGTATTTGTATACCTCAAAATAAGTAAACCAATCTCGACAACAACTTACAGAACAACGTTGCAAGAAATAGACACAATTTATCCTTATTCCAGTAGACGGATGCACTGTCACAGAGATACCATTGTGGTCGTCCAGGAACACTATTTGGTTACCAATGCTATTGATCTTTACCCATCTTGACCGGCGAATATCATCTTCAGCACAAAGCTGATAAATATCAAAAGAAAAGTTAAAGGTACACAAAGCTAAACTAAGATCCAAAGATAAAGTCTGATCCATAAGTTTAACAATTCTCAAAATCTTTCCTGTGGATTCAACAAAGTACACTTGATCAGAACTTTCAAGGGTCTTCGGAGCAGGTATCACAAAAGAAGAGCCGCAAGCAATGTCGATCACCACAGTATCACCTGTTTCAGGTTCGTTCATGTAGTACCTCCCCTTCAAGCACGACCCCGGGGAGGGGGCATATCTCAATTGGAAGTTCAATGTAATTCCACTCACAATTGCAGGGTCGATAAAATCCCATCATATCACGAGCATCCGTGAAAGCCATATAATTGTCAGTTCCAATTGGATCAGGACCTATAGACTCCAAGCACAGAAAAGGGACATGTGAAGGCCCAATCAAACACTTGCCACGGGCCATTGGGCAATGGATGGTTCGGATTTTATCAGAGAAGAGGGAATAAAAGCGCAAACTTTCGCCCTCGATGCCTTGATCGTTGACTGGATGCTCGACGAGCCAAGGGAGTTGAGGGGGAAGATCGGAGATGGAGGTGGCCGAGCGCCATTTCTTGCAAACGGCCCGAAAATAGACGAAATCGAAGATGTCATGGAGCTTCTTCGAAATTTCTTGGAGCAGATCGACAGGAAGATCGGACCAATCTACCCGAACCCTTTTTTGGGACCGGAGAGGGAGGCTTGGTTCGATGGCTTCCATGGGAATTGGCGACTGATTTGGTGCTAGAGTTTTGCCTCAGAACTAATTAGGGTTGAAGCGGAGATGTAAAGCGTACAAAAATTTATAAAAAAAAAATTAAAAATATATTTTGTAAAAATATTGTTAAATATATCTAAAAGATTAAAAAGGGTTTATATTTATGATTGGAATGATTAAAAGTGGTTATATCTAGATTTGAAGTTTCGGAGGTTATATCTAATTAGATATCATTCGAAAGGTTACATCAAATTTTGCTTAATTTATTTTTTTATCATATGCAATAACAATTAACTAGTCACTTTTTCTGGGTTTGGAACTTTTTCTGGATTCTTTAGCGTTACACTCCAAAATGGCATATTGATTTTGTTTGTTTGGGTATAAGCAACTAGTGTTCTAAATACGTGTCGTGTTGTGTCGTGTCAAACACGTCGTATTCGGATAATCTGTCGTGTCGTATTTAAATGTTTCACGTGTCGTGTCGTGTCGTGTCGTGTTTAAATTCTAAGGGATGGACATGACACGCCTCGTGTCCTCGTGTCGTGTCGTGTCGTGTCGTGCCGTGACGTGTTTAAACACGTTTAACTTTTTAACATAAATTTAATTTGTTTACGGAATTTAAAATAATGTTTGATAAAATATATAAACAATTAAGAAAATTGACATTCTTCTCAATTGAATTAAAATATAGATTATTTTTTCATTTATAATTTTGATGTGAAAAAATATTTTTTATTTTATTGTAATTTTTTTTCGGACATAGAACCGGTCATGTTTGATAAAACATGCATGGGGTTGCTAACTTAAAATTATGTTAGTATACTTTTTAAACAAATAAAATTAAAATATGAAAATTAATGAAATTTAACTAAAATAAAATATACCTTTGGTAATTTGCAAATCAAAATCTGCTAATCAAGATCCGAATGTATCAATCTTTCATTAGTAATTTTATTTTAACAAATTAAAGTGTTATATTTGAAATTAATTATTTTGGCAAATTAAAGTGCTCTATTTGAAATTAATTAATTCTATTCATAACTGTTGATTTAAGATTGAATAGATGTTAGGCATGATTTTATGAATATATATATAGAGAGAGAGAGAGAGAGATTGGCTAAAGTATACTCCAGCATACGGATCAAACCTGTATGCTAGAGTCATTTATCAAATTCTAAAATTCAAACAGTCGATCCAAACCGTTCAAGTTATTCTCCATGTAAAAATATCCTTCAACATCAAATTTTTCATTTTTTCGAATTTTTTTGCTATATATTATGCTATTTTCAAATTGAATGGTCAGAAATACTCCTTTACAACTCCTTTATAGTGTTTTTTTTAAATAGAACAATATATAGTAAAAAAATTCGAAAAAATATAAATTTTGGTTTCCTAGGAGATTTCAATATGGGGAACAATTTCAAAGGTTTGGATCTACTGTATGCATTTTAGATTTTGAGAAACGACTCCAGCATACAGACTATCTGTATGCTGGAGTATACTTTAGCCAATCTATATATATATATATATATATATATATATATATATATATATAGAGATTGGCTAAAGTATACTCCAGCATACGGATCAAACCCGTATGCTAGAGTCGTTTCTGAAAATCTAAAATTCAAACAGTCGATCCAAACCGTTCAAGTTATTCTCCATGTAAAAATATCCTTCAAAACCAAATTTTACATTTTTTCGAATTTTTTTGCTATATATTATGCTATTTTCAATTTGAAGGGCCAGAAATACTCCTTTACAACTCCTTTACAATGTTTTTTTAAAATAACATAATATATAGTAAAAAAATTCAAAAAAATGTAAATTTTAGTTTCCTAGGAGATTTCAATATGGAGAACAATTTGAAAGCTTCGGATCGACTGTATGCTTTTTAGATTGTGAGAAATGACTCCAGCATACGGGCTATCTATATGCTGGAGTATACTTTAGCCAATCTCTATATATATATATATATATATATATATATATATATATATATATATATATATATATATATATATATATATATATATATATATATATAGATTGGCTAAAGTATACTCCAGCATACAGATAGCCCGTATGCTGGAGTCGTTTCTCACAATCTAAAATGCATACAGTCGATCCGAAGCTTTCAAATTGTTCTCCATATTGAAATCTCCTAGGAAACTAAAATTTATATTTTTTCGAATTTTTTTACTATATATTATGATATTTTAAAAGAACATTGTAATGGAGTTGTAAAGGAGTATTTCTGACCCTTCAATTTGAAAATAGCATAATATATAGCAAAAAAATTCGAAAAAATGTAAAATTTGGTCTTGAAGGATATTTTTACATGGAGAACAACTTGAACGGTTTGGATCGATTGTTTGAATTTTAGATTTTCAGAAACGACTCTAGCATACGGGTTTGATCCGTATGCTGGAGTATACTTTAGCCAATCTCTATATATATATATATAGAGGATTGCTAAAATGCTATGCATAGCACGGATGTCTTTCGTGCTACGGATTTGTTCTTGCATTTCATGCTTCAAACAACCGATTCAAACCGTTCATTATCTTCTACATATTGAAATCTTATTAAAAATCAAAATTTATATTTTTTTGAATTTTTTTACTATTTTTCTCCGATTTTTGAAAATCACTGTTATTGAAGGGTCCACAGTATATTAGATTAAGTATTTTAAAAACAAAGACTTTCGCTGCCAGAACGATGCTCCTGGAGGAGCCAAGGGAGTTGAGGGGGAAGGTCAGAGATGGAGGTGGCCGCGCGCCATTTCTTGCAAATGGCGCGAAAATAGACGAAATCGAAGATGTCATGGAGCTTCTTCGAAATTTCTTGCAGCAGATCGACAGGGAGATCGGACCAATCTACCCCAACCCTTTTTTGGGACTCGAGAGGGAGGCTTGGTTCGATGGCCTCCATCTCCATGGGAATTGGCGACTGATTAGGGTGCTAGGATTTTGCCTCAGAACTAATGACTAACGTCTAATGAGGGTTTAAGCGGAGATGGAAAGGGAACAAAATTTTATTATTGGAAAATTGGATATATAAATCTTTTCTAATTAGAAATATATCCCTCTAATATTTAAAATTAGATATTTAACCCTCAAATCATGTTACTCATAGATATTTGTCCCTATCGATATTTTAAACAATAATTTAATGATAAAAATCAGTTTGATAATTTTAAAACTAAAGTGCCCTTATTTTTAGACCTTTCGCATGCCCTCTCTCATCAAATTGTGCGTCATCCAATTGCTTAGTTTTATTCAAAAACAAAAATAATCTTTTTATATGATTTTCAATTTGAATTATTGGACACAAATTTACATCCACCGGACAGTTCGGATTTACATCAAGAAGGTGCTTTTTCTAAATGCTAATTGTAATTATCATTTCATCTTTCAAATATAATAAATATATCTAATTTATTTTTTATTTAGTTCCTCTGTTTAAATATTCGGTTAAGCACCTTATTTTATTTTGTGGGTAATACTTCTCAATCGAAGCATCCTTGACAGCCATTGTCATGTTCCTAAATAAACTTCTCTTTGGAAGTACCACACGGTACTTACTTGAGGTAAAATAAATCATGAGATACCTTAGAAAAATTAATAAAGCAGCGGAGACCAAAGCTTTCTAATTAGGTTTATGTATTGTTTATCCATAGGATGATCGTAGGTATTGTAGACTTTCAAATGCAAGTTAAAAATTACCATGGCTAGAGTAGAGGTAGACAAAAATAGAGGTTGGGAGACGGGGGTGTTTTGGTCTTCCTGTTATAAATTTGTTTTCAGAAGTAAAATTATTTGTTGAAAATATTGATAAGGATAAATATCTTTGACTAACAAGATTTGAGGGATAAATATCTAATTTTAAAGATTAGAGGAGTATATTTCTAATTAGAGAAGATTAGAGGGTCTATATCTATTTTTCCCTTTTATATTTTATCATAGGAAAGAAAACTTATTTAGGTTTAGGTCTCAAACGCCGGTAAGTTTGGACACGGTGGAAGCACTGGTTCAACTAGATAGAAACCGGAAGCTTCGACAATTTTTACAAAATTTCAAGTGCAGACATATTTCTTTTAGAACTGAAATTTCTATATGCAGTTAACATTGATGCAACCTCATAATCGGCCAATCAAATAGTTTACCGGTCATCATTATACAAAATTATAATTAACTTAGTTTCGAACTTCCATTTTGAAGTATATTTTCTAAAAAATATACCATCATTTGTAATTCGTTACTCAGATCGATTCCATATGGTTCGATGCCATTTTATACTTGATTATAACTAAATTTGAGCGGGAATGTAATTCCTTTTCCTTAAATCACATGAGTTTCACTTAAAATAATAACATTATGTTATTTAATATAAAATATTTCGATTTTAGCATAACATAATATTCTAACCTACCTGAGACTAAGACTTTGTTGTTGTCCGTCATCGTCGTCGTTACTCGTTAACTACTAGTTATAGTGAAACATAATATTCTCTGCTTGTTTATAATTTCGTACTATTCTAACTTTTTAAAAATTATAAAATCAACAAAATATTAGCCGATAGACAAATATAATTTTGAAAAGGATAAAACAATTGTTTTTATACTAGATTCCAATTCCACAAGTTTATAGGGTGCGTTTGGATAGGTGTGGGAAGAAGGGAAGAAGGGAAGAAGTGAGAAGAAGTATTGGAAAGTGTGTAACTTTGTGAAAAGTTTGGATTGTTTATAATTTTTTTTCTTCCCATCTTCCTTCTTCCTCTTCTTCTTCTCTCATCCAAACGCACCCATAATGACACAAAATGTTATAACATTATTGTTTCATTTATATTTCTAAACTTAAAATACAAGCGTAGCATCAAATAATTGATCTTGTTCAATTTCTTTAAATTTGTGTTCTTATAAAATTTTTAATCGATCAGTTTGTGTTTCATTTAAGTCTTCAGTCCATTTTAATCGATCACGAGGTAAAACAACTCACAAATATAGATGACTATATTTACCAGTATGCATCCAGCCATGTACCTTTGCTTAGCATTTACCAGTATGCATCCATGGTTATGCTTCGTTTAGATCGAAGATTCCTATTTGGTTCAAAAAGTGACAATCCTAATTGTGAATTGTACGAAAAAAAAAAAAGACTTTGAACATTAAAATGAAATGTTACAACCATGATGTCAAGTGTAATCTGAAATTTTGACAATTGTAATTTCGGAATCCGAAATTTGTAAATTATTTGATGTTGAATTTTATCCGACTGCATTCAGACATTCAGTCATATACCAACTAATAACACACAACATAAGTAATATTTTATTTTTGGCTTTTCTTTATGACGGAAGTACTAAAGTTGTCACAATGGTTATGCTTCTTTTCCGTCGTCGTCGTTAACTAGTTATAGTGAAACATAATATTCTCTTCTTTTTTATAATTTCGTACTATTCTAACTTTTTAAAAATTATAAAATCAACAAAATATTAGCCGATAAAGAAATATATTAATTTTGAAAAGGATTAAACAATTGCTTTTGTACTAGATTCCAATTCCACAAGCCTATAATGACACAAAATATTATAACATTATTGTTTCATTTATATTTCTAAACTTAAAATACAAGCGTAACTGTTGGAGTTATGTCTTAGAAGTTAATGGTTTACTTACTAAAATATTAATTTATGTTATTAATTATATTTGATCATTTGTTCCTAGGATTTATTACAGATCATTCAAGTTGAGAATCTGAATTGTGGATCTCTGTGGATCATTCATTAGAATGACAATAATAAATCTAAACTGTCCATAATTTTGATAATTAATAAGGACTGCTATACTGACTTTATTTATGTTCTCTTGAATTATGCAGGGAAAGGTTGTTAATCAAGAAAATCGTATCTCTCATTAGTATATCTAGTGAGTGATGATATCTATTTAGGCCCCTTAATGGAGTTGGATTGTTTGGTCAATTTATACAATCAACTCTAAATCAAAGAAATGTATAATCTGCAAGAATGACACATTCCTATTTTTTATTATACAATGATATCATGTGACATAAGAATCAAAACAAGAAAATTTTTTATTTTTTATGCAGGATTGAAATACTGTAGCAGTACAATATTTATGTGAATTGAGAATTATAGTGTGTTGCTAGATACCGCTTATGATTATTGGAATTAAATAACGATTTATTTCCATAGCCAATATAACATAAATCCTCAAAGGGTTACACAAATAGGACTTTAATCACACAGTGCATTATTTATTTATTCACAGCAGTAAGTACTGTGAAAATATGATAAGTTGATTATAAATTATATATCATTGCGAACTGTTATAATTAATTAAGTCACAAAGATCATATAGAAATAAATTAATGCTTTAATTAATTCCAAAATAATTGTTAATGAGTTAATAATTAATTTAGTTTAGCACACATTAATATAAATAATTATATTAATTAATTGGATCGTTGTTTAATAGCAAATAGACACTCCAATTGAAGAGCAAATTAGAGAGAATTTAATTAATAGAATTAAAGACCCAATTGATGAAGTGAAGTGGCCCTTCAAGGCCCATATTGTGGCCAGCCTCCTAGTGGCAAGAGGAGTAAATTGTGGGAACTTGTTCCCTAGAGTTTGAGCTTTATAAAAGGACTCTTTTGGAGGCCGCCACCTCCTCTCTTTTTCTCTCTCATTTGCTCATTTGTTGAGCTTCTTTTTCTTCTCTAAATCTAAATTAAAGAGTTAATTGCAAAAAGAGAGAAAGCTAAAGGGATTAGACTAGTTCTTTGGGTGTGTTAGCACATATTTTATAGAACGTGATTAATCCTTCTTGGTGGACTCGAGGCGGCTGGCGGCTAGGCAGTGGTGGTGAAGACGTGCACGCCATCGACTCCCATGCTTTGGTCGAGCCTCGCGAATGCGATTTCGCGAGAGGTAAAATTCCTCCTCATTTCTCTATTGTGATGGTTGTGTATTGATTACTTGGAAATATCCTTGTTGCTTGATGATTAATTAAGTTAGTTAGTAACTAAAATTGAAAATTGAGCATTTTCTAACGATAACATCCAAAAAATTGATCTTGTTCAGTTTCATTAGATATGTGTTCTTATAAAAGTTTTAAGCCTTCAGTCCATTTTAATCGATCAGGAGGTAAAACAACTCACAAATATAGATGACTATAATAAATGAATTTTAATATGTTTGTTATTTAATCGGCTAAGCTCGAAGCATGAAGTGATAGAGGAACAGGAGTTGAATACTAAAAGATATATGTGCACTTGGACAGTATATATTTGGTCCTCCATTTATTTTCTTTTTCAGGAGCCACTACATTAGGTGACTTTGTTGTTGATCGCAACATTTGTTTCTGAGAAAAATGCTTTTGACTCTGCTGGTTCTGACTTAATATTACAAAGGCTCGCATGACAAAGGCACACACTAAACGAAAGCCGAAGATGAATTTGACAAGTGAACATGCTAATTAGGCAATTACTAAACATCATATAATTTCAACACGAAGCCAGTTAAGCCGGCCCCTTTAATTTCTGAATATTCTGCATGACTTAGATATTATTCCACGATTCCAGCAACATGGAGCATTCCTTGTAAATTGACTACAAAAGAGTAAAAAAGAAAAAAAAAAAATCAAGTTAGGCAAGAGAAACAGACAATGGAAACCAAAGCCAATTATTCAAATAAGCATCGGCAAATTTCTACAGTAGCAATTGGGACATCTGAGTATTAAGCGCAAATTACATGGATGCGAAAAGAACCAGAAGCGGCACTGTATAAAAAAATGTCCAAAGAAAAAGTACATACTGCTAGGAGCAGTAAAAACATCTTGACAAGTACCTTTATGATACTTCCAAATCCTACCAAAGGTATCTATAAAAGAGAACCCCTTATCTACTAAGCACGTTAATATCACTAAGGAATCCGTGTTGATTGGGAATTTGGTATATAGATTAGATTACTATTAATTTTATTTGACATAAAAATAAGGGTCACACCCCTATCTTTGTATTGAATAATAAAGTTCTTACAGCTTAGCCAGTGGCTAAATCCCTAAAGATAAAAACTAAAACAAAGGAAATAAGGAAGGAACAAAAGTAGAAAGTAAAATTAAAAGGCGATAAACTTTACATTAGAATTAGAGGTTAAAAAACAGAGAAGAAGCACAAAGGTCCAAAAGTATGCGCAGAGTGAGAATCAATCGATGAGAGACGTTGATGTTGTTCCATTCCAAAGTAGCTTGATCAACCAGTAACTGCATCTCCTTAGATTGTTGGTTGAAGGTTCTTGCACACCTCTCGCGCCATAACACAAAGCAGATAATCGCCATAATCTCTTTCGGTTTTTTTTGAGCTCAGCCGAAAGTCATCCTGCATGAGTCTATCGATTGACTTTCAAAGTTCTGTCAATTTGAAATAAACAAAATTGGAGCTTAAATCGATATGCCAAATATAATATATTAGCAAGAGGGTGCTAGTCCGAGAAAACAGTAAGATCCGAAAGCTCATAATTGAATATCATTTGGTCCACAATGGATTCCAAAAATCATGTTGGATATCATGTGATTCATAGAACAGAATAGGAAGTCCAAAGTACTAGAATAAGCGATCTCTTATTAATACAAAATATGAACTACATTGGTGAAAATCAATTAGTCTCCAAATGCATATGAAATGGTAGTGGTAATTTCTCGTTTTGATCTTTGACTTGAATTTTTTTGTTTTCCCCAAAACACAATATCATCTTGTATTTCCTAAATTTATAACTCATTTCCTCATTCAGCTTTGGAAACAGAAAAATATTCAATTTAGACATAGTCTAATTAAATAAGATGTCTAGTGCAAATGAGCAAAACATACGGAGAGTCTAAAGGACAAGTAATCAAATAAGCAAGAGAAAATTAGGCAATGAAGGTGATACTTTGCAACTGGTGACCAGCAGGAACGGAGGTAACAAGATTAGGCACGAGCCAGGTCCTTCCATTGCTAAAAGGACAGAGAACTTTTTCAGTCCGACCATCAGAGATGCTGTATTTGTATACCTCACAATAAGTAACCCAATCTCCATAATAACTTACAGAACAACGTTGCAAGAAATAGACAGAATTTATCCTCATTCCAGTAGATGGACGCGCTGTAATAGAGATACCATTGCGGTCGTCCAGGAACACTATTTGGTTACCAATGCTATTGATCTTTACCCATCTAGACTGGCAAATATCATCTTCAGCACAAAGCTGATAAATATCAAAAGAAAATTTAGAGGTACACAAAGCTAAACTAAGATCCAAAGATAAAGTTTGATCCTTATGTTTAACAATTCTCAAAATATTTCCTGTGGATTCAACAAAGTACACCCGATCAGAACTGTCAAAGGTCTTCGGAGCAGGTATCACAAAAGATGAGCTGCAAGCAATGTCCATCACCACAGTATCACCTGTTTCATGATCGTTCATGTAGTATCTCCCCTTCAAGCACGACCCGGGGACGGGGCATATATCTATTGGAAGTTCAACGTAATTCCACTCACAACTGCATGGTCGATAAAATCCCATCATATCACGAGCATCCGTGAAAGCCATATAACTGTCAGTTCCAATTGGATCAGGACCTATAGACTCCAAGTCCAGAAAAGGGAAAAGGTCTCTCCTAATTTGAATAGTGACCTCATCTTTTGTGAGCGGGTTGAAAAGAGAAGGTGTCGGATCTTTCCATCTCTTGCAGGCATAGAGATAACCATGTGAAGGCCCAATCAAACACTTGCCACGGGCCATTGGACAATGGAGGGTTCGGATTTTATCAGAGAAGAAGGAATAAAAGCGCAAATTTTCGCCCTCGATGCCTTGAGTGTTGACTGGATGCTCGACGAGCCAAGGGAGTTGAGGGGGAAGATCGGATATGGAGGCGGCCGAGCGCCATTTCTTGCAAACGGCGCGAAAATAGACGAAATCGAAGACGTCATGGAGCTTCTTCGAAATTTCTTGGAGCAGATCGACAGGAGGATCGGACCAATCTACCCGAACCCTTTTTTGGACCGGAGAGGGAGGCTTGGTTCGATGGCCTCCATGGGAATTGGCGACTGATTATGGTGCTAGAGTTTTGCCTCAGAACTAATTAGGGTTGAAGCGGAGATGTAAAGCGTACAAAAATTTATAAAAAAAAAAAAATTAAAAATATATTTTGTAAAAACATTGTTAAATATATCTAAAAGATTAAAAAGGGTTTATATTTATGATTGGAATGATTAAAAGTGGTTATATCTAAATTTGAAGTTTCGGAGGTTACATCTAATTAGAGAACATTTGAAGGGATATATCTAATTTTTGCCTTAATTTATTTTTTTATCATATGCAATAACAATTAACTAGTCACTTTTTCTGGGTTTTGGAACTATTTCTGGATTTTTTAGCGTTACACTCCAAAATGGCATATTGATTTTGTTTGTTTGGGGTATAAGCAACTAGTGTTCTAAATATGTGTCGTGTCGTGTCGTGTCAAACACGTCGTGTCCGGATCATCTGTCGTGTCGGGTCGTGTCGTGTTGTGACGTGTTCAGACACGTTTAACTTTTTAACATGAATTTAATTTGTTTACGAAATTTAAAATAATGTTTGATAAAATATATAAACAATTAAGAAAATTGACATGTTTTACAATTGAATTAAAATATAGATTATTTTTTATTTATAATTTTGATGTGAAAAAATATTTTTTATTTTATCGTAATTTTCTTCCGGACATAGGACTGGTCATGTTTGAGAAAACATGGGGTTGCTAACTGAAAATTATGTTAGTGTACTTTTCAAACAAATAAAATTAAAATATGAAAATTAATGAAATTTAACTAAAATAAAATATACCTTTGATAATCTGCTAATCAAAATCCGCTAATCAAGATCCGAATGTATCAATCTTTCATCAGTAATTTTATTTTAACAAATTGAAGTGTTATATTTGAAATTGATTATTTTGACAAATTAAAGTGCTATATTTGAAATTAATTAATTTTATTCAGAACTGTTGATTTAAGATAGAATAGATGTTAGGCATGATTTATGAGAATATATATATATAATTATATATATATATATAGCATGTATATAAATGAGAAATCCATCATCCATCGTATTTCTATAACACTTAATGTGTCTCTTTTTTGTTTTTGACGTGTCTTTAATATGTGTTGTGTCTTTCGTGTCGTGTCTGAAAATTTACGTGTCGTGTAGTGTCGTTTCTATTTCATAAAAGTTAGACACGACACGCTTTAGATACAACATGTCTAAGTTCTCGTGTCATGTTCGTGTCCTTATCTTGCCGTGTTGTACCACCTCCGTGCGGTGTCATATCGTGCCGTATTCGGACACGCCGTATTTTTTTAGAACACTATAAGCAACACTAGATCGACTTGCTGGTTTTGCATTTGGTGATTGCATGTGATCTACGATGCAATGTCATAGACTTTGAATGCATACGTTAAATAGTTGCATTCTACAGTTCTAAAGGTGCATTATTCATCGGAATATGATGATGGATCCTGGTGACTCAACTTTTCATGGCAGAATGATGCAGTCATTGATTAATTGTAAGCTTAAGTACTGGTTGCAAGCATCTACTACTACGAAATTGATTTTTAACGGCAGTTAATTAGGGGTTTTTAACAACGGCCATATGGCGTTGTAAATGAGGGGGGCCGCTAAAAACTTTTAATAACCGTCGCAATTGTTGTTCTCTCGAGAAGCAGTCCGAAGTTTGTTTTTGGTTTTCTATGACGGCTATTTATTGAAACACTGCCGTAAAGAACATTATTTTTACGGCTGTATTTTATAAAAATCCGCCGTATAAGACCTATATAATTTAAAAAAAATTAATATTTTTGTGGCTAGCCCATATATATTAATTTGCTAGCCATAAATAACACATAAATATATCAAAATTTTTATAAACAGAAAATCACAAAAACTTGCATATTTCACACAAAATAATATTAATTCACATAAAATCCACAAATTAAAAGTTAATATCCAGAAATACAACCATTACTCATTAATCATTGTCCCCCCTTAATTAATTCTCAAGGGACCTAGAAATTTAAAAAACAGCTTTATAGTTTGGTTAATCTCGTCCTCAGGATATGGTGCGCGCATCTTGCGGTTCCAAAACCTGCACGTTAACACTTCATATTAACAAAATTCTAAATCCTAGTATTAAACCAACTAATTAATTGTTATGTACCAAATGGTACCAACTGTTAATGGTAGAGACTTCAATATTTATTACTTTAATGCATAGGAAGTTAACAACAAAAAATTACAAAATTTGTAATAGAGAAATTAACCTAATGCAATCAGTTCCAATAGTACCATGTGTTAGTTTAGTGCTCAATTTTAATTTTTCTAGTTAATTCCTTTAATTAACCTCAAAACAAGCAAGCACAAATCCAAGGAACTAGTACTAAGCCATTCACACAAGAGAAAGGTTCATAGATATACCTCTCTTGATATCGTAATCAAGAGGCTTGAACCACGGCTCGATTGAAGGTGGTGCTTGCTCCTTCGGCCTCCTTGTCGAAGCTCCTCGAGTCCACTTGGTATTAACCAAATCCTCAATAAACTATGCTAGTAGTTTAGAGGATGAGACTAATCCCTAGCTAACCCGTTCTTCTAGCAAATCAACAAAATTCTATTTGTGGAAGAAGGGGTGCTCAACACATGAGCAATAGGGAGAGAAAAGAGGGAGGAGGCGCCGGCCACAAGAGGGAAATGGGGCGGCTAGGTTATGGGGAGAGAGAGAGGTGAATTTGCTACCATACAACCCTTTATATAGTGTGCAAACCCTACCTACCTCACACCATGTATTTACAACATTACCACCCCACCTACCACCTAATATGGCCGGCCACAATAAGGGCCTCTATGGGCCTTGTGTTGTGTATTATGGGTCCACTCAATTAATTATTAAATGGACCTTTCTTGTTGCTCCCAATTTGGTTCCCTATTAGACTTTTAATTAACTATTTAATTAAAGTCTTTTAATATGCATATGTGTTGAATAAATAATTATTAACTTAATAATAATTATTTAGGGATTAGAAAATACATTAATTTATTTCTATATGATCCCTTTGATTTAATTAATTATAACGGTCTATAATGCTATTTAATTAATTAATCAACATATCATATTTTGCAATACTAAATATTGCAAATAAATAAATAATGCATGCATGGTTAAAACACCAATTTTGTGTGACCCTTTGAGGATTTATGCTACGTTGGACATGGAGTTAAATCGCTATTTAATTCCAATAATCATAAGCGGTATCTAGCAACACGTTATGATTCCCAATTCGCATAAATAGTGTACTGCTACAAAATTTCAATCATGCATAAGAGAATAATTAGCTTCTCTATTTTGATTCTTATGTCACACGATATCATCGTATAATCCAAGATAGGAATGTGTCATTCTTGCAGATTATACGTTTCTTGATCTAGAGATAATTGTATCAGTTGCTAGCAAACAATCTATCTCCATCAAGGGGCCCAAACAGATATCGTCACTCACTAAGTTAATTAATGAGGGACATACGGTTTTCTTGATAATTTAGCTTTTCCCCGCACAATTCAAGAGAACATAAATAACGTCCGTATAGCAGCCCTTATCGGGAATCAGCGGTAGACGATATTTATTGAACCTATCCTCATGTGGAAAAGATAAACATCTCAAACTTAGAATCAAAATCATGACGAAATAAATAATGACACATAACACAATCCATATATTTATTTCGTTGGGTCATGTCCTGTACTATGTTCAATTAACATAAACATATGCAATTAAGTTGGTTACTCTTAACCTATGATTTATAGAACTTAATCATCACTTAACTTGCATACTAATCTTATTGATAATTAATGTTCCTTGTTAATTATCAAGATTATGGACGTTTTAGATTTATTGTTGTCATTTACTACTAAATTAAAAACAGTGATCTATAATTCAGATCCTCAACCTGAATGAACTGTCAACAAATAAATCAAGGAACAAATGATATAAATCACCAATGACATAAAACCATAGAAGTAGCCAAATATGATTGGCTCCTAAGACATATCTCTAACACCATGAACTTGGTACTTCGTACAGAGCAAGGTAAAAGTAGAAAAGCTCCAAAAATCACATTTTGAGCACTATTTAGTTCACTGGTACAGCCTGGAGCGAGATAAGATTACATACATGTTGGACAATACATTTTTTTATGTATGTTTTCTGTTACTGTACTTAATAAATCATCTTAATCTATTTTCTCTACTATACCATATTAATACAAATCAACTAATTAATTTCATGATATTAAACCTAAACCTTTACCTTAAACCAATTGGTACGGCAGCACTAATTCAAACCAACCAATTAAACATTAATTTAACTCAATATTAATCGAGACTAATAAATTATTAAACATTAGTAAAATAGATATTTCATACCAATGACAACACTCCATAAGTCGCGTACCAATGTAGTATTTTTCTTATTGATGTCATTGTATAATAACGACAATCATTAAAGTTTGGCTGACCCTACAAGTAAATGTAACTATTAGTGTTAGTTGTTTACCAGAACTTGCACCACATCGAACTTAGCCTTATCGTCGAGAAATTTGGTTTAAACTCTGCAACATTAAAATATGAAATTAGAAGAATTAATTTAATTGTAGATATATTATGAGGTCATGCATGCATAGAGCTAAATGAAACTTACATTTTGTACGGCCCAGTAATTTTCAAATCAACTTTGTCAGGATTGAGAATCAACAATCCAAATGCAATTACATCTCCTTATTTTTCTCTTGATCTTTTTTCCTTTCTACTAACGGCATTGCTATCAGGATTCGACATAGCTGTCAATTCAAATAAAAATTAGTAGACCCGCTAACAATCCTAATCCATAAAGAATTTCTAACATGTTTACACAAAATTCCTCATTTTACTAAATTTGTTTCTATCAATAAATATGACAAAGTGAAGGACATAGTTTTTTATGCAACATCTCAATCACACAATAGCAAAGGTTGTAAATTCAATAATGAACTGCCGTACTAAATCGCGTTCAAATGAAATTGTAAGACGAAGAGTGTCAGGTTTATACTTGTGACAATAGTAGATAGAATGGCATCATAACAGATTGTATAAGTGTAAATTTCTCCAATCAGACCCTAAAGTTGACTCAATTTATAACTTAAACCTTGAGGCATCATCTGGATTTATGAGGAGTAATTTACAGAAGTGAAAAAGAGAACCATTCCAAATCATATGGTTTCTGATACATTCCAATTTCTGCAAAAACAATTGACAGTTCTCGTGTCCATATCTAAAACAACATATTTGCAAAGAACAAGAATCAAAACCAAGCAAAAAATTGACTTAAACTCAGAACTCAGACCTAGGGTTTATCGTTTAGAATTCAGATCTAGAGGAGAGGAATCGGATCTAGGAGGTGGGGAACCGAGAGAAAGAGATGGAAAAGGAGGGGGGCGACGGGGGTGGAAGGCGGAGGCTAGGGAGGCTGGTTTAGGAAGGAAGAAGGCGAAGGAAGGAGAGGGATGACTGAGAGAGGAAGACTAACTTCTAGGCGGTGAGAGGAAGGCGAGCGGCATGACATATCGGCATTGACGGTGGTGAGAGGAGGGCGAGCGGCAGGACATTACGGCGTTGACGGAGGTGAGACGAGGGCGAGCAGATTGCGGCCGCGAGTACAGTGAGGGAGGGAGGATGATTTAGAGAGGAGCGAATTTCGATCGAGAAAGAAATTTAATTAGAGATGGAGGGATGAAAAAAACATTTTTATTAGTTTACCGCCTGTATTTTTTTTTTTTTTGAAAAACAGTTCTTCGACAGTTTTAAAAAGCAGACCGCCTTTTTTATTTTTATAGGATTTTTTGAAATTCGATAAATAATATTTTGTCTTTTATTTTTATTTTTTTCGGATTTTTTATTTACGTTATCTTTTTTATTAAGAAATACTAAAAATTATAAAAAATTTTAAATTTAAATAAATATAAAAAAAGAGAAATTTTGAAAAATGATAAAAAAAAATCAGACACTCTGGATATATAGATTGTTCGGACTTCGGACAAAAAGAGAATCAAGATTGCAACCTTGACATTTTTATTTGATATACAAATATGACAAAATTATAACAAGTACATAAATTTATTAATTACATATTATAATATTGTACCTACAATTATATATATATATATATATATATATTATGGCCTTCTGGTAAATATTCAATAGTCGACATTAAAATTTAATAAAGCCGGTGACGAAGAAAGAGGGGGACTGGCAAGGGCCAGGCCCCCCCTAATAATTAGAATATTCTCCAACCATATGTTAATTTATTAAGATAATTTATATTATTAAATTTTATGGGCCTCCTCTAGACTCAAAATATTATGCTCAATGATGCTTTGGTTAAGAAAAATTAATAGTTGCTAGTATTATTTTAGGTAATCTATAGTATTAATTAAAACCCGTGGTGTCGCAGTCCGTTTTTTTGTTTTCGCTAGCGACACGGCATATGGCATATCTGACTCTCCTTCTGATATTCTCCGTAGCCTCTCTGCCTGTCCCTTCATCTCTTCTCTCCGTAGCCTCTCTGCCTCATATTCCTCTCCACAAACTGTCCCATCCCAGCCCCTCCCTCACGTGGTTGCCTCTCGTCCTCCATGCGACCCTCTCTCCTTCTTCGTAGCTTCTTCCTCTGCCAAATCGATCTCATCTTCTCTCGAAGCACCTCAGCCTCCTTTCAAAACCTAAGCTTCGTGATTTCACCTCCACCTCCTCTCGAAGCACCTCCACCTCCTCTCGAAGCAACCCCGATCAGCACCTCCGCCTCATCTCCTTGGTCAACATCTCTGCCTTCCTCTCTAAGCACACGATCAACACCTTAGATTTCCTCTTTAGACAGGTTGAACTCTTAAATTTGTTTAATTTTGTTTCCATAATCAAACTTACTGATTTCAATTTAATGATAATTTCAGTTTGAAAAATACCATAGAAGTATGCTTATGCTGGTCATTTTGAAAAACTTTAAAGATAATTTTTAGTTCCTTAAATTCAATTCATTAGAAATCTTTCTTTTTGTACAGTCTATTACTTAAACATGCAATCAAGTAAGTTCCTTTTTTTATAATAAAAATTGACCAATTTTGCTCTTTCAAAAGTTTTTCTGGTAATTAGTGAGACAGCTCTAGAGCATAACTAAAGATGTAATTTTTTTTTTGTTGAATTATCAACTGTAGGTGGAATCAACGAAATGTAGGTCATGCTTTACCCATTTGTTACATATTAAAGTGTTGTGCATATTTTGGCTCTATTGGATCACTTTGAGATCTCAATGTCGACAAGGTGTTAGATTATATCTTTTTCAATGATATAATACGAATTTAGTGAATGAAATTTAAGTTTCTAATATTTTGTTAGGCTTCAGAATAAAGATGGCTCCTTTTCCGGAGATATCTTAGGGGATGTTGACAAAAAGTTAGTATGAAATCTCCTTTTTTTTTTTGCCAATGATTAATTTACCAGAATTTATATTACCACTTTACCAGAATGACCACAAGTAAAATATCAGTTAACAATGCTTGAACCAGTATCAGCAATGCAAGTTGAACCAGTATCAGCAATGCAAGTTGAACCAGTATCAGCAATTCAAGCTGAACCAGTGTTTGAACTATTGTAGTTTATAAGTATCGCAGGTTAAATTCCTTTAAGCCCGTGAATGAATTTTTGAGGATACAATGAAATGGATACTACAAGAATTCGTTGTATTTGCGAGAATTTAAAAAAGATTTGTCCCGTGGACGTATCGACGGGAATAATCGTTTGGGAGGAAAGATCGACGGGAATAGAATCCTCGTAATTGCCCTCCTAGCGAATAATCCGAATGCGCGAGTAAGCCTCGGGAATACTTTTAACGAGATAAAATTGCAAATATTGCCGTGGATAACTAACCTCGGAGATATAAAGTTCGCAAGCCACCCTGGCGATTCGAAACTGTAGTTACACCATGGACTTATGCACGGGAATACTTATACACGGGGAAAATATGAATTATCCCGCCATTTTGACGTAGCACTCTTCCTCGGCAATAAGTTTTATTTCATTTCCACCCCTGATATTTTTACCAATTATGCTACTGAGAATATTTACTAATTCATGTTCTATGTACCAGTTATACCCATACCATATGATAAAACTGAAAGAGAACAATAAAAAATTATTCAATAAACTATTGTTAAAATTCACAACATTTTCACAAAAAAAAAACAAAGATAGCAAGCACGACATTCACAATATGGTAACATCTGTCAATAATAATAATACCCTTATATTCCTATACATCTTCATAAAAAACTAAAAAGTCCTATATCATCAACATATGTTAGTTACCTATCCAAATTTTCACTATTCAATTGTGTACTAAATTGGCGTCGCCCAACAAGTCATTGTAGACATCTCTGTTTCAACATTGCCATCTATTGCTAGCTGCACCCTCATTTCTATATGCAGCCCATCGCAAGCTGCACTGCCTATAGTTATGTCAAAAGGTATTATGAGTGATGAAATGTCTAGAATATTATTAAAGTATTAAATTCAAATCAAGTATAACAACAATACTATTTCAAATTTGATTGTATGTTAAATCCAAACTATCAAGATTCATACAATTGTGTTAGATACCCATTGTCAATTGTTAAATTCCTATATACACTGCTAATAAAAATATGATTTGAATTGTGATGCACATTTTTGTCAGATCCAAACAATTTTTAGACCCGACTAGAAAAAGGTCCCTATAACCCCCTCACTTCCACATGTTGTGATTTTGAAACCATTTACTTCCCACTCAAATATTATTCTTATAAATACTAAGTAGCAGTTAGGCAGAACACCATAAGTATATAAATTACTTGAAAAAACTTACTTTGCACTTGTCAATGCCGATAAACTCAACTGGTAAATGTTCATAAATCAACGTACTCCTCCTGTTGATGTCACTAAAAATAGAATAAACATACAAAATGAAAAGAATAGCATAATGTGATAAGCAAACCAATTTTGAGTAGCCTTTTGTAATTTTTCTTGTAGTGGGCATATTTTTAGTTTTTTGGCTTGCAAGTGAAAGAGATCTGAAGTTTTTTTGTGCCAAAATTTACAATGCAAGACAATAACCAATGCCAAAAGATAATAAAGGCACATGATATGAACTTATATAAACCTTCTCATCTGTAATTTGTTGACGATCTGATATTTAGCTGTATGGGCACTTCTCCACGATCAATCTGTGGTTAATGCATTCATTCAAAACTTAACTTAATAACAAACAAGTAAAAGTCATTGCTGAAAGAAAGATAAAATTAAGTTAATTCTACATAATTGCATGTAGGAGCTTGTCTAAGCTTGTTAGTTCTAAAGTGCAACCAAAACTACTGTCCTAGTTTATGGAAAATTGATTAGCAAGGATTCAATTAAGTTGGTCATAAAATACAATTAAGTTAGATATGGCATATTTTATTTGACTTGTTGTTTACCTCTAAATTTTGCCACGTGAGAGAATTTCAACAGTTCACAAGGCGGTGAAAATGGGGCCCATCAATGTATGCCGGGTCCAGATTCTCAGAAGAAGGGGGTCAACTTTTGAAGCAAAAGATGCTTCTGCACTAAAACCATAATATCGATATTAATATTAAAAATAATACAGTTTGTCATGCGACTGTGTTAATTTGATATTTAATATTCAATATTAATAGGAGAAAAGGTGATATAAATATCATGGATGATTGGACAAAGCAAGGAGTTAGAAGGAAGCAGCAAGGATGCGAGAATAAATTAATTATGTGAATTATTCTATAAACTTTAGAAAATTCATTTAATTAATCTAAAATTCTAAAAAATGGAAAACTCATGACCATCTGGTGCTCCGCATTTTTATGAAGAAGTGTGCTAAATTTTATGCCGAAATAACGAAGAGAAAGGCTCCAATTAATTTTTCAAAGAAAAGCAAAAAATCAAACAATTATTGAAATTCAATTAAAGCTGAAAATGGACAGCTCCATTAAGACGGAAATGGAGAGGTTCGGACAACAACCTTCTTCTCCAATCTGTTTTGCCCATCGACCTCTTCACAAGTGTCGAGCCATGATTGGCTCTCTCCCACTCGACCCCACTCGCCAGCGCCTCAGTTCGTAACAGATGGCGACCCCTGATTCGCTCTCGCATTGGACCCCACCCTCAACGAAAATGAAAAGAAGGAGAGAAATCGGAGGGAAGAGAGAGACGAAGCCCGTCTCTGACAAAACTCAATCCGGCGAACCTCGTCACCATTTTCGAAATTCTTGGTATCGTTGGAAAGCCTGCTTCAAGGAGAGTTTAACGGTGCTAATCTCAACCTCTATGGCAACCTAAGAGGCGTCAATTTTGATGAAGAAGCCCCGAAGCAGTGGGATGGTGAAAACCAAAATTGAAGCCATTGGAGACATGGGAGCTCAGTGTGCTCGTGCATACATGTTTGTGAAAGTCATGAGAACAGGAATATGCATTCAATTGGGGTTAAAATGAAGTAATGTAATGAAAACACCTATTGGTGCCATGACTGGTCAACTATCGGTCAAACATTGCATAACAATAGTCAACAAGTTCAATTGAGTAATGAGGCATGTTAAACATGGTACTTAGATGTTGTAATGATGGAATTAACTGATGGTGCAACTTAAAGTTCACTGTTTATCTTCTTCCCCAAAATTAGTAAAAAATGACAAAATTAAAGGGTAAAAAAGGGAATCACAGTCTCCTCTCACTGGTCCCCTCCTAAAACTATGTCTCCTCCACAAATTGACTTGAGACGTGGCTCATTCCTCTCCATCTACTGTTGCTCTCAATTGCTTATCTCTCAAGCATCTTTGTTGATCATTGGATGAGAATCAAAGGCTCGAGATGAAACTGAAGTGAAGTAAACCTGACCCTGCCGCCTCTTTTGTAATTGATGCTCAACCATTAGATGGCAATCAACCATTAGATGAGTTCCAACACATATACTCCTTCTGGCGCCAAGGGCATCCAGGAGATTGGAAAAGTTAAAGCAACAATCCTAGTTATACAACTTCTCACTCAAACTGCCAAATGGCATATGGCCCCACATGCCAGACTAATTAAACCAATAATATGATGCCACCACGCTTGCTGACCTCTTCAAGTTGAAATCGGTAAAAATAGGTCAGTAATGTTAAGCTCAAAGAAAATCAAAATCAAGGCTGCAAATGAAACAACGGCAGCCATAATCACTCGAAGCCAAAACTTGTAGCCAACATGGCATAAGTGAGAAGTAATAAGCCCACATCATCATGCCACTGCCCCATGCCTGGTGAGCATCAAGTGCCACTTGTCAATTAGCAATTGGAAGGTGAATTGAGCAGTGAAGAAGGGAAGTGAGACAAGGATGCAAAAAGTAAGTCGGCTCACCAACTCTTCATCATAGCCATCAATTAAGGTTCAGGAAATTGAGAAGCTGCCATGTGTCAAGATGAATGAAGATGGAAACCCTAAACTATGCCTATAAAAGAAGCTGAAGATGGAAGATTAGGGCGGCACTTTGGAGAAACACACTAAGGTGCTGCCAAAATCATTTTAGAAAAAGGCTTATAAGAAAAAAAAGATTTTGTAGAAAAGGTGAGAAGAAAAACAATTGTACTGTTCTTTTGTTGATGAATAAAAGAAATCTCCTTTTCTCTCTTCTTTTCTTCCTTTCTGGTCTTGTTTGTTTCCTTGTTTTTTGCTTGTTTCTGTTGCAACTAAACACTAGTTCCTAAAAGAGTCCTTAGATCACTTGTTAACACTGTTTTGGGGCTTAGAGACATGAGTGAGGGGTGCTTGCCTGAGAGCGCACACTCACAAGTGTTGATGAGTTCTGTAATACTCTAAAAATGACTAAAATGAAGTTATATCACAGAGCAGGGCCTTATGCATGGGGGGTGCTTGCCAGAGAGCGTACACCCATGTCTTTGGTCATGTTCCAGTATATACTTAGTTGCCTTAACTGTCATGCACAAAACTAAATAGCATAAGTAGCTGAACTTAGTAAAAACATAATAGAATAAAGTCCTGGGTATGTATGCAAAAGGATCTATGTCTAGTGGTAAAAGGAAGACTATAATATGCAGAAACAAGGTTTACTTTGCTAAAAAAAAAAGAGAACTATAGTTAAGGTCTATTTTGCAAAAAAAACACACATAACTATGACTGGACCTATGTTGCTAAAAAAATATATATATAATAACTAAATATCATGCATTCTGTGAAATATATTTTAAAGTAATTAAAAGAGCTTTGATTTAGCCTTACTAGTGACTGTCCAAATTAGAGTTAAAAGAAAAAAAATATGATAAAAAGAACTTTTAATAATAAAAATATAGAGGGACTAAGTTAAAAATGGGTCAGCCTACTGGAATAAAAGTTATGTGGCTTCTTAAAAAATGATCATTTGTCAAGGCAGGCATATTAAGAGAAGAATGACACGTCCACAATATTTTATCTTTTTTTTTTAAAAAGTAGCAAGCATATACACATATGCAGTGACAATGATAATCATGAGTCTAAAGATGAGTTTTAAAAAGGCATTAGTGTGTGTTTCCTGTCCAACAGAATTAATGTGATGAATTAAGGCTTATTATGTTAGTCATATAGAAGTAGTTGTTAAGTTCAAGTCTAAAAAAAATGAAATGTTAAATATCCACCTGAGGTAGTGTTATAATTTCTATATGGTGCCACTGGTAAAAAGGAAGTAGAAACGTTCTTGTCATGGAATCACTTTGTAATGAATTTGGTTAATAGTGTGTGTCAGAACTCAGAACCACCATCAATGTCCTGTAAAACCTTCAAATCGAGCCAACATGAGCCCAGGTTAATGTGTTAAGCCATTTCAGTTGTTGATTGTGCCCTGAGGATGTTAAAATTGGGGTGAATGTCACTGACAAAAGTTGGATGCTAAGTGACGAGTTTGTCGAACTAAAACCAGACCCAGGACCCCAAGTCATGGCCGAAATTGCGAAGCCTGTACCTTCAATTGTCATCGTAAGCAACTCAGGGAAACTCCATGATGCTCAATCAGTGCTACCCAACGAGGAATCATCATCAACATGCCTCAATTTGACACCTCAATCCACCGTCAGACCATGACTATGATGAAGGTAAAGCGCGCCCAATCGAAGGACGTAACTAAAATTGAGGACAGAACCAAAGAGAGGATGAGGAGGCGATCCTGCAGAGCCTGGCCACAGTCGAAATGGCGACCGGAATGGCAGAGTCAACGTCAACCGTTGTCAGGTCAACAAAAGCGGAGAAGACACGGAAGGGGGAGATGGAAATCGAAAGAGGGAAGTAAGATGAGTCCGGTGTACGATCTCGAGCATAGACCAAGTGGCTCGGCTGATTCCCAACCCCAGCAATCTGAAAAGATCTTCTGTGGCAGCCACAGTGCAGCGGGTCACTGAACGACAAACAGCAAAACAGCAAATCGCAACCAATCATAAAATTCTGCAGAACTGAAAACTTCAAAAGTGCATTAAAAATATCTAGAAAATTAGAAAAATTCTCATAAAATATCAAAACGTCAAGAAAAATATGAAGAACATTTTGATATATCATGTCATGGTCAAACATAAAAATATAAAACACTTTAAAATTAAAGTCTAAAAGAATCTTTAAAATGGTAATAATAAATTCACATGATTAAGTTAGACATTAATTTTCTTAACAAAATCTTTTGAACATTTCATGTTCTGGACAGCAGGTACACTTGGACAAAAAAAATGTTCTAGACAACAGGTACAATCAAATACTATAGCCTGCAAACAAACAACAAAAATATCACAATAAAGATAAAAAAATATATATATACATAAATTCAAAATGCAAACTCAATAGTGCAAATTTAAAATTCCAAAATAAAAAGAAGATACAAACTCAAAAGTCCAAATTCAAAAGTCTAAACTTAAAAGTGTGAACCTTAAAGCGCAAACTCAAAAATCCAAATTTAAATGTCCAAACTCAGAAGTTTAAACTCCAAAAGGCAACTTAAAACTGCAAATTTAAAAGTCCGAATTCCAAGAGCAAAACTCAAGAATTCAAACTTAAAAATTCAAAACTCAAAATTCAAAATTCGTTGACTGGGCGACCAGAAGAAAAGTCAATCGATGGCATCACAAAAGTTTTTGTCAAGAGGAGGCATAGTGCATCTGTACTCGAGACTTGAACGAAAACCCCAAAAATCTCTAAATCCCCGAACGATTGAGGACTGATCTAGGATACCTAAATTTCCTAGTATCAAGCTCAAAAATCTGAGTGACGGCACCAAGCCCTACCCAGCAAAGTAAAGTCAACCCAAAGTGTCTCAAAACTGTGACCAAAGAATCTGACCTAGTGCAATAATTTTCATTGTTCATGTTTGATATTGAATGTTTTCATTGCATTATTTCAATTCTTGACTATTTTGTGTTGCCTTCATTTAGACCCCACCAAACGCTAGTCATCAAAATAAAATAAAACTGACTCCGATTGCTTTTAATGCCTAATCATTTGATTATTCCCGATCTAGAGGTGCTCTTGTCTGATTCCCAACTCGGACTCAGACCGGAGGTAATTAACAGCAGGGGCTTGCGCCTGCTGGAAGGAAAGGACCTACACACAAACAATCAACTCTTGAGGTCCCTAGGGTCGCATTGCTATCTTTCGTTCGTAAAACGGGTAGTGGTGTTCAAATTCTAGGGGACTCAAGGGGTATCTGATCCGTATTTTCTTCGCCCCATAGAGGACTATCTGATCTTCTGTGGTTGGACTGAAAAAGTGCGAGACACTTGTATATTCAACATAATATTATTATGATATATAAACAGTTATATCCATGTATAAATTTGTCATACCTTGTCATAACAGGATTGTCGAAATTGGGACCACAGTTACTAGGGAAGAACATATTCCTGTTTCCTATGAATATTGTGTCTTTCACGTGTTGCCGTTGGCAAATATTGAAGAAGGTGTAGACATGCTTTTGGAAATTCAACATAGATAAAAAAACAACAAACTAATTGATTACACCATATAGTCCCAACAATCATTTGAATTTTTTAAATATTGCTCAAATTAAGAAAATGATAGTAAATAATAAAATTTCTATCAGTGTGGTACTTTCCCACCTGAACCTCAAAAAAAAAAGAAAATGGTAGTAAAATGCTAGAATATTTTTAAAAAAATGAGAGGCATTAAAAAAATTACGTTTGGGTACTTATAATCCAATTCGGCTAGATATGTCCACACTATTGCATCAGCAAAATTCATTAGTCAGTAACTTAGTTGAAGAATAAGAGATTCTAAATATAAATTAAAATTTGCATTCCGAAACTATTAATTAGTATAACAGAATTAGGATTAACACAAAGATTCACAGCATGATACTTTACCTTTTCTTTAATACTACTGATTGTTCAAAATGAGAACATGAGATGAGCAATATACTACTGAGTACTGACTTTCAACTTTGGCATTAGTCATCAAATATCTTAATTAGATGAGATTTAAACAACCCATCAAACATTTAGTCCTAAATAATCTAACTTTAATTCTCTGCTAATGTAATACTAAATAATGCCCAACATTTAGCAACTGTAAGTATGTCAACCATCTTTCTGTCTCTAAATCGCATTGAAACAAATATCACAAGTCAATTGTCAAAAAATATTATTTTTATAAGATTAGACTCTAATACCAGTGATTGAAAATCGATGAAGACATGCTCAGTAGCGCAACTGGAGAAGTAGACCGATGTTTTGCGAGACGAGTCGAAGAAACGAAGACATGCACCGAAGTCTCAACGGACACAGGAGGTCCGGTGTTAGGGGCACAAGAGTCAGCGACAAAAGGGAGTTAGGGTTTGTAAATTAGAAAAAATGAGGGGAGAAGAGAGGGAGAAGTGGGGTCGAGAAAGAGAGAATGAGAGGAGGGTTGTGTGGTGAGGTGGCGGCCGGGTAGAAGGATGGCGGAGCCGACACTCCGGCGTAGTAGAGATAAGAGAGAGGGGATCGGAAGAGAAGGGCTCACGACTCGCGCAACCCCTCCTCCGAACAGGGATTCCGATCTGATCTCCAAGTCCAAGTTTTTATAAATAGTAATTGTCCTTTTAAAATTTGATGTCTTTCTCATTCGTTTTTTAATTTTATCTTTAGTAATGCTATTTTATTCATTCCCGAGGAAATAAACAAATGTTTCGCCGAGTAAGTTTGGTCTTCCCCGTTTTTGCCTTATTATTCCCGTGGATAGTTAAACTATCCACGGCAATCAAATTTCAATCCACGGGAATAATCAAAATTCTTGTAGTAATGCAAAACCTGTGTTGGAAATACTATTTTTAGAATTGAAATTTTGTAAACTTTATATGTATTTCTTACATACCTGAATTTGTGTGTTTTTTTATGAAGGTATTAAAATTTAGGTCCATTATTCAAATGAGATTGAAGATTCGACAGAAGTTAGTGTCAAAAATTATTTTGCAGCCTTGCTTATTGAAATTGCAGGAGTTTGATGCAGCAAATATTCCAATATGGCCTCTTACTGTCTTGCTTATTGAAATGACAAAGGTGTATTTATATGTCATAATTCATGTAGTGCCATTTTAATTCAAGTAAACAGAATCAAAGGTTGTATACAAATATAATATATATATTCTATGTAGTTGGAAAAAAAAAATTTGAGCTGTGCTAAAAGAAATTACCATATCAGGTTATAAGACAAGAGACTGAAATTAATGCACTCGGCTTATATCATGCAGGTATACATATGTCCTCTTTGTATTGACATACATATATTCTCATGATATATGTCAAAAATGTACAAACCGAATGTATGGAGCTGTTTCTAAAGAAGGCACTTCCTCAGGTGAGTTGGCATATCCTTCTCTTTGCTCTCTCACATTTCTGTTTCTTTCTCCAAATTGAAGTGCCATAACTTTTTTCTTACACAAATTTTTAGGTTGCTATTGCAATGCGCTGCACTGTGACAAACATGATTGGAACACCTCCCCCACAATTTTTTGTTGTTACCGTTACAATGGTGATTTCTGTAACTATTATTTTTATATTTTTGTATAATTGTTCAAATTTGCAGAGAATCTGACACAACTTATATTTCAAAGGTTGCTGATGATATAGTAAATGATTCTTTGAATGTGTATTCATCTTTATCAGCGTAATAAATTAATAACTAACTTTATCAATCTATCTAGGCTTTTGAATATAAATATATAAATGATAATAATTTCATTAGCAAAACATACATAAAGGAGTAATTTTGAGTCGTTGAAAAATATAAAAATTTGGGTGTATATGCAACCATGGAGCAAATAATAATCTATAATATCTTTTAGCCACTAAATGGCGGCGAAGCCGCCTCTCTCCATCTAGTTAATACTTAAACTTGTAATTTTCTTGGTTCTCAATTTCATTTAGTCAAATTTTAGCCCCCGTCATTCTTCAATCCTGGCTTCGCCACTTGATTAAAGCTGAAATATTTAGTATTAAACAGCTAGAACAAAAATATGAGTCTTGCGAAGCAACCAAAAAGGTACAATTAGAAAAACAGAAGATGCACCAAATGAGATGACATTTTTTTCTTAAAAATAAATAAAGAATTTTCACAAATAAGTGCATTATTGTTATAAATGAATACAAATCATATAAATTAGATACATATCTTTGTCATTTATTGAAAGATTTCTTTCTTACTTATAAATAGAAGCTTGTAAATTGTATGTTGTATCCAAAAATTTGAGAATTAAGAAATAACATAAAGAAATATTTGTCTCTCTTTCTTCTTCCACTTTTTTTACAACACGTTATCAGCATGAGTTGCTCTCTAGGAATCACAAAAGTCATTTTGACAAATGGAAGCATGTATAATACATCGCCTTATAAGTCTTTATACTCGTTTTGGAATTACATCTTAATTACACTAGGATCAAACTCTTGTGAATCATGTATTATTAAAATTAATCATAAGTGCGGAAGCTTATTTAAATTATCCGGATCGCAATTGTGTTGAATAATTCTTTTACTTGAGAAAGACCTTCCAAAAAATCAAGATCACTCTTCTTTTAATTAATTTTCATTGTCTAAATTTGAGAAAATAATTAACTCTAATTATTTGATAGATTAGTGAAAGAGCCTGCTACTGCTACAACGCATGTATGCACCACAAAACTCATGGATGTCAGTATTATTGTCTCATGAGGAACGTACCCTTTTATATATTTTTTATTGATTAATTGAGATTTGTATAATTGGCGATGAAAAAAATAACAAATATATTTAGCACCTACCAAATATAAATTTTACTATAAATTTATATGAGTAATATAACACCTATACACGAATATATATATATATATATATATATATATACACACACACACACAAGTACATGCCAAATTTGGCACCTGTTCCCATTCCCAGACCCCACAACCTCAAACAACAATATTAAAGAAGTGTTAATTATTGCTTACAAAAGATTTGGATTCTATGACCAGCCTATCATAGCATATACGTACCGGTATATATTAGGCTATGTATGTGCAGCAGACATTAATAAAAAAATTTATTTTTGGAATCAAGGTTTTTACGGCGGTTATTAAACAAAACCGCTGTATGAAATATTTTTTTACGGCGGTTCTTTTAATAACAGCCATATAAAATCAGTGAATTTTTTTTCTGCACACTTTAACGGCGCCTATTGTTATTAACAGCCATAAATAAATTTCTTCCTATTTACTGAAATGCCACCGTGTATTTTTTACAACATCCTTTTAAAAAACAGCCGAAATTAGGGCGCCGTTAAAAACTTTTTCTGTTGTAGTCGCATATATTTATTTCGTGGGCAAAATAAAGCTGCCGAAGAAATATTTAGAAATAGTGAAAAAGATTGTGTTGACTTGACTTTTATGTTTATGTTTTATATCCTTTTCTTTTTACTTTCTATTATTTCTTCTAAACGTGCTCTTTCTTAAGCACATTTTTGTACTACTATCTTCAATTTAGAAAGTGAGACTCGAGTCTTTAAATTTTTCTTAAGAAAACGAAAAGAAATAACAAAATGTTTACGCCAAGTGGAAAACATAAAAGCTGCCAGTAGGGGTGTCAACGGAACAGTTTCAGTTTTTGACGTTATGCTGTTTCGTTTATATTAAATGGAACGGTTTGTGGTATGAAATTTTATATCGTTTTCTAAACGAAACGGTATGTGGCATAGTTGGTTATGCCGTTTCGACCGTTTCAACCCCATTTCAAACCGTTTTATGTGTAATTTCTAAAGTGGAACGGTTGATGGCACATAAATTTGTTTCGTTTAATAAACGGAACGGTAAATGACATACCGATTTCATACCGTTTTTAAGTGGCACAGTAACGGCACGAGGCGAAACCGTGGTCGTTAACCACGTTAGGCACCCCTAGCTGCCAGTGATATGTCTAGCAAAGTAGCAATTTGGTGATCGAGTTGTCAGTGACCAACAAGAAAAGGCAGTGTTTTCAAAGAGCTGATGACAGCTCTATCATCTCGCCATCTAGTGTCTATGATTAACACTAGTGCATTCACACCTGCACTTCGCAACGTGTACAATCGAACCATAATTAGTTCGATATGCAGATGTTTGAGCCCTTCTTGCAAAAGTCTGTTAAAACTTTTTTCAGAGATGAACGGTAGCTTCACTTGCTAGCCATCTGTGACCAACGTTCTTTCATCCGAGTAATGTTGGTATACTCGGTGTCTGCTCTCTCTCCATCCAGCTTGGTGCAAAGTTTTTGCTAGGACTTGCTGTGCCCGTCTGTATTGGGAGATGTTGAGTTCAGCGTCGGGATTCATTTGTGACTCAAGGCTTCGCTGATATCGTTGAGCTCGACCAGGGAGTCTTCTTTGAGCCTCAAATCTAAGTCTAGATCCAAGGCGATAGCCACGGATCTGATCTTCAACAGTAGGGGTTTGGTTTGTGTCTCTTTCTGACACTGATGGTCTGGCCGCCTCTGTTGTTTGTGTTCTGCTCATGCTGCCTTTTTTTTCTCGGCTTCAAATATTTCTTTTGAGTTTTTTAACACAAAAAGTTTGCCTTTTGGTTTCGGTATTGCCGGCTTACTGGGCTCTCCTAAGCTCAGCTTCTGAAGTTGTTGCTGGATCTGATCTAGGGAGTCAATCAGGTCGTCAGGTTGAGTGACTTTCTTTCCTTTCGAAGCTTCTATTTTCTTAACTACTGCTTTCAGATCTTCAACTTCTTCAGTCAATTTAAGCAACAATTGGATAATTGTATTATTTTGCTTAAATTGTACTTATATTGCTCGTCCGGTGATGTCTTGTGGCTTGACAAAACCGACTGCCGGTTGGTGGATTGTCTATGTTGCCTTAAGCGCTTCTTTGTAAATTGTACTGTTTGCACTGAGGCGCCAGTCACTCATAAAGAAAATTAAATTTTGTAAGAATTTTTAGAATTTCTACTGGTTTATTCTTAAATGACTTTTATTTCAAAAATATTTTTAGGTCGGCCATTTCAGGTTTGATTATACCATCTGGTTTTTCTTGGGGACAATTCTTAAGGTTCATGTAGCACTTTTATATGGTCATTGTGGCATTTATAGAAGAATTAACTTTTGAGTGACAATTTCACAATTTCCTTCTTTTGAAGTGGCATAAAAATAATTTCCCCAAAAATAAATTAAGGCAAAATTAGATATAACCCATCGAATGATCTCTAATTAGATATAACCTCCGAAACTTTAAATTTAGATAAACCACTTTTAATTATTCCAATCATAAATATAAATCCTTTTTAATCTTTTAGATATATTTAACAATATTTTTACAAAATATATTTTTTATTTTTTTTATAAATTTTTGTACGCTTTACATCTCCGTTTAAACCCTAATTAGTTCTGAGGCAAAACTCTAGCACCATAATCAGTCGCCAATTCCCATGGAGGCCATCGAACCAAGCCTCCCTCCCCAGTCCCAAAAAAGGGTTCGGGTAGATTGGTCCGATCTTTCTGTTGATCTGCTCCAAGAAATTTCGAAGAAGCTCCATGACATCTTCGATTTCGTCTATTTTCGCGCAGTTTGCAAGAAATGGCGCTCGGCCACCTGAAGGAGATTCCATCTCCGATCTTCCCCCTCAACTCCCTTGGCTCGTCGAGCATCCAGTCAACGCTGAAGGCATCGAGGGCGAAAGTTTGCGCTTTTATTCGTTCTTCTCTGATAAAATCCGAACCCTCCATTGCCCAATGGCCCGTGGCAAGTGTTTGATTGGGCCTTCACATGGTTATCTCTATGCCTGCAAAAGATGGAAAGATCCGACACCTTCTCTTTTCAACCCGCTCACAAAAGATGAGGTCACTATTGAACTTAGGAGAGACCATTTCCCTTTTCTGCACTTGGAGTCTATGGGTCCTGATCCAATTGGAACTGACAATTATATGGCTTTCACGGATGCTCGTCATATGATGGGATTTTATCGACCATGCAGTTGTGAGTGGAATTACGTTGAACTTCCAATAGAGATATGCCCCCTCCCCGGGTCGTGCTTGAAGAGGAGGTACTACATGAACGACCCTGAAACAGGTGATACTGTAGTGATCGACATTGCTTGCGGCTCTTCTTTTGTGATACCTGCTCCGAAGACCCTTGAAAGTTCTGATCGAGTGTACTTCGTTGAATCCACAGGAAAGATTTTGAGAATTGTTAAACATAAGGATGAGACTTTATCTTTGGATCTTAGTTTAGCTTTGTGTACCTCTAACTTTTCTTTTGATATTTATCAGCTTTGTGCTGAAGATGATATTTGCCGGTCGAGATGGGTAAAGATCAATAGCATTGGTAACCAAATAGTGTTCCTGGACGACCACAATGGTATCTCTGTTACAGTGCATCCGTCTACTGGAATAAGGATAAATTGTGTCTATTTCTTGCAACGTTGTTTTGTTAGTTGTTGTGGAGATTGGGTTAATTATTTTGAGGTATACAAATACAGCTTCTCTGATGGTCGGACTGAAAAAGTTGTCTGTCCTTTTAGCAATGGAAGGACCTGGCTCGTGCCTAATCTTGTTACCTCCGTTCCTGCTGGTCACCAGTAGCAAAGTATCACCCTCATTGCCTAATTTTCTCTTCCTTATTTGATTACTTGTCCTTTAGACTCTCTGTATATTACTGTTTTGCTCATTTGCACTAGACATCTTATTTAATTAGACTATGTTTAAATTGAATATTTTTCTGTTTCCAAAGCTGGATGAGGGTGAATTGAGTTATAAATTTCAAGTCTTATGGATATTCTCTGCTAGTAACCTAATTCTGTGGCCTCATTGTTGGGATAATTCATTGTGTCAACTTTAGTACTTCTGTCATTAAGAAAAGCCAAAAATAAAATATTCTGTGTTATAGTGTGTTATTAGTTGGTATATGACTATATATCTTACTTGGCTACAGCAATATCATTGCAATTTCATGGCTTGGTTGTTTTGTGTACATCCTGCCATTTATTATGATGTATGCAGTGTTTCTACTAAAGTTGGTAGTATATTTCTTCCATGACTCTTTGGTGTATACAAATATATCTCCCTTAAGAATCCTACTATAAAGAAAGCTGCAAGACATTGACTGTTTTACAGTGCGTGCTTTGCTAAGGCCTGAAAAGAGAGAAGAGGATAGAATTGTGGTGCTCCAATAATATAAAAAGTCTTTTAGAGTTTTGTTAAGGATATGAGATTTTTTTTTTCCCCAATTTCTTGAAGCAAATATAGATCATTGATTTAGTATTGAGTTGGCCTATGAGCAAGTAAAAAAGAGATAGAAGAGCTTAGTGAAAGACAAGAAGATGTTGTTCAGGGAGCCCCTTAGCTGATTTTCTTTTCTGTATTTCGCATTATATATATATAAAGTTGAGTTTACGGTGACGTTAGGTGACGAACGCAAAGAAATAGTGCACTTGTCTCCTGGAATTCCTCGGATCTCCATTGCAGGGATGAAAATCTGCCACAATTTGAAGTCAATTTTCTGAGTGTAAATACATGTAACGGGTCGCTTTGAAGATGGGATTAAACCCGCTGGAAAAGTCTACATGGGTTGCTACTCGATGATAGTCATTATGTACGGAGAGACCTGATTGGGGTGGACCCTACTTCTTTTGGTTTTGTTAGAATGGGGTGTGCTGCTGCTTAGGGTTGTCAATGGATAGGATAGGATACGGTAAAGACATTTTCGTTATTTGTATCCGTTAGAATTTTTTTACATATATCATATCCGTACCCGTTAAAAATTGACTTACCCGTACTCTATCTTTACTCGTTATGAATTAACGATAAGAGTAGGGTAACGATAGAAAATGAATAAAAATGATAATAATAATTCAATAAAAAAATATACAATATGGATAAATAAATAATATCAAATAAATATATTATTAAAGTGAAAAATTGAATAATACTTTAAATATAATAAAATCATATAATATCTTCTCACGTAAATTATCACAAAAAATATATACTAATTAATAATTGAAAGATTGACATTGAAGAATCAATACTTACTCATCATCATGAATTAGAAATTATTAATGTAGTATATTGTCTCAGTTAAATCTACCAATACAATTGTCTTATAAGCTATTAACATATTAATTGGATATTGTAGTGATATATTTTTCATTAAAGATTATAATTTATAAATTATATATTATATATATAACGGTATGGGTAAATAATGACCCAATAAATTAACGAAAATTTTTTTTTACCAGAATGTGTAGCCAAGAAATGCATATAGGTGGTCAATTGTGTAAGAGGAGGGCGAGAGGTAGGGACATTGCCGTAACAAAATAAAATATACTGTAAATAACACGCTATAATGCAAAGGGAATACTTCACTTAAAAAAATATATATATGAGGTAAATTTACAGCAATTAGTTTTCCCAACTTTGAAGCAAACAGTATTAGGTTACAAGCACCGAATACGACTAGATATTATTAACTTCAATCAGTCTCACTCAGCTTAGGAAAGAGAAAACTATGCAATTTAGCAATAATATAGTCTAACTGTCTAAGTATGTTTTCCAGTGCAAATAAACAAAAAAGTATTATACTGACAGTTTTAAGGACAAATAATCACTTTGCAAAAGAAAATCAGAAATTGATGGTGTTACTTACGTTGATAATCAATGACATCAGGAACAAGCCAGGTGCTTCCTGTTTTAAAAGGGCAAGGAACTTTTTCTGTTTGACCATCCTCTATGTTGTACTTCAGCACCCCTGGACTCTCTAAGTAATAGACACAGTTTCCTCTTAATCCAGTAGATGGACTAGCTGTGATAGAAATACCATTGCGCAAGTCCAGGAACAATATTTGGTTACCAATGCAATTGGTCTTTACCCACCTCGATTGGCCAATTTCACCTTCAACATGAAGATGATAGATAGCAAAACTCCGATTCAATTGTTTATCAATTCTCAAAATCTTTCCCGCAGACTCAACAAAGTACACATGGTCAGAACTGGCAGGGATCTTAGGAGAAGGTACCGTGAAAGAAAAACCACAAGCAATGTCGACAACTACAGTATCTCCAGTTTCATCTTCACTCATGTAATATGCCCCTTTCAAGCATGCATGGTACAGGTTTAATTCAAGAGATGGCATTTGGACATAAGTCCACTCCCAATAGCGTGGTCGATAAAATCCCATCGTTTGAGAAAAAGTGTCATCTATGAAAGCCATATAATCATCACTTTTAACTGGGTCAGGACCCATACAGACCAGAAATGGGCGCTGGTACCTCGTAGATGCAAAAGGCAACACATCTTTTGTAATTGGGTTCAGAAGATAACAGTTCAGATGTAATGAACCATGGCTGGCGGCGTAGAGATAACCATGTGAAGGCCCAGTAAAAAACTTGCCACGGGGCAGCGGGCAATGGATGGTTCGGATTTTATCAGAGAAGAGGGAGTAAAACCGCAAAGTTTGTTGTTGCTTGAATTGAATTGACGCTCGAGGAGCCAAGGGAGTTGAGGGGGGAGGTCGGAGATGGAGGTGGCCGAGCGCCATTTCTTGCAAACGGCGCGAAAATAGACGAAATCGAAGATGTCACGGAGCATCTTCGAGATTTCTTGGAGCATCTCAACAGGGAGATCAGACCAATCTACCCAGGGTCCTTCGGGGGGCTCGAGAGGGGGGATTGGTTCGATTACCTCCATGGGAATTGGCGACTGGTTGCGGTGCTAGGGTTTTGCCTCGGTGGTCGGTATTAGGTAAGGTAATAAGCGGAGATGGGGTCGCTGCAACTGGCTACAGGAGTGAGAGAGAGAGAGAGAGAGGAAGCGTCGTAGTCTCATCTCATAGTCATTAGATGATATGTAATGGGGGCGTTTACACTTGATTAAACCTCATATGACGATTACTGGTGGAATTTCGCGCGATCTATTTTTCTCTTGATAATTTTTGCTGTGCTTTACTATTATAGGAATATTTTCACACACTAAAATTATAAAAATAAAAATGTGCCTTATTTTTAACTCAACATTATAACAGTATTATCATCACAGACATTGAACTGGTATATGTTACTAAGGTCTGTTTGAAAGTTTTCTTTTTGTTTTTGTTTTTGAAATGATCGGGCTTTTCGTACCCACCGCTCTCCATCACTGAAAAGCCTAAAAAACACCAATAATCTCTTGCAAATAAAAAACCAACAAATCTAAGCAACAACCAAAAGCCTACCAAAGCCATGTATACGCAAAACACTCAATTGTTACATCCAAGCATAACAGAACAATATTTTATTCAAGAAGCACAACATTATTTCTAATCTGCAGGATTGAGATTTCCAGAACTGCCCTTCACTGGTGCTTCCAGGTCCTCAGCTTGATCTGCATAGGCCATATGCTGCAGACTTCATCTCTCAGACTTCCTTTCCACAAACCTGATCAGCATTCAAATAATATTGTTATTTTATCGATATATCTCCTAAAATTGTACAGGCTACCATCGTTGAAACTACATTCGTTCCTATATTTCCAAGTAATCCATAAAACAGCTACACAACATCTATAAGTCTCACAGTATGCACTCATTTTTTCAAAAAACAATCAAACATTGTAGACTAATGTGAACTCCAGATATGCTATTATTATCATGAAACCACTTCCAAATTCTATGCACTTGAGGGCATCTAAACATATTATGATCCACTTTTTGGAAGATCAAACTCAAGCAAACAATGGATAAATGAAGACTATATTAATTAAAAGAGAATGCAAAGATAACACTCTGCAATTATCTCAACAACCTTATTGTAATAATAATCTACAAACTAAAAGTGAAGAAACATTACAAACAAATATCTTAAGGTTTAAATACGATTTTACCCTTACCGTAAATTTTATAAAACCACAAAATGCCTCACATATTGATAAAACAAATATTTCATATGCATTTAAGTTACCATATTCTTAATCAATTTCTGCCCCTTAGAACAATGTAAGGTGATTTCCTGCATAGCAAAAGTTGACCTGCCATTGCCAATCATGTTCAACCTGTTGTTGTTGCCTCCACAGTGACAAAAACAGGGAAAAAAAGTAACTTCTTTTTTTTTCAATGAAGGCTTGAGCTTACTCTATAGGAGAACTTCCTGCTGCAGCAGAGTGGCCTGAATAGGGTACAACATGCATCGATATCGGATCTCTGTTGTGTTTCTTTAACAAATGCAATAGAATCTGATCCCAAAAAATTGAAAAAATTAGCAACTTTGGAAGACTACTCCACCAACATACACTAACAGCACGAATAATCATACGCATAAATCAAATTGATAAAATAGTAAGAAAAAATTTATTAATTTAGGTTTAAAAATAGACGAATACCAGTATCCAAGTTCATGTGTTGTTGCACCAATTTTATAATGGAATTTAAACAAAATATGTATAACTACATATTGGCTGTCACTAACAACAGCAAGAACAAATTAAACAAAGCCTAAATTGAACCAATACTTTCTGCCAGTCACGCAGGCACAATCACGATACATGAATGTGAAATGTCAGGACCGATTTGTTGGCTAAATCAACTTATATAGTTTTAATTGACAAAAATAAGAAAGATCTATTCTGATGAGAAGAACAAATAAATCGGGTTTAAATCTCAAATAAGTTATAAATTATATCGAGACGTGCATTTTTGAAAGCAATCGCCTCGAATTTCCTCTTGAGTTAAAATAAAAAGGCTAAAAGAATAAAAAGACATATACTGAAGATATAGAAACTTAGCTCTGTAGAAACTTTGCTCTTTGCAGTTTTCTTCCTCCTTTGTAATGAACCTCCAATCTGAAAATAGGTGCGCAAGCATATTTCCAATAGTACTGTTTGTTGCATCACCAACATCAGATAAGCTAATAAAAATTAAAATTCAGAGGAAAATAAAAAAAAAACAAACTAGAAATCAACACAACAAAGTAATTGTTAGGAACTTAGTATCACCAACAAAGTATTATCATCTTTGTAATACCTGCTAGAAGGAGGCTAAGGAAAACTAAATAAATTGCAAAGAAGAATTGCAAATCCCATACTAAAAAAAGAAGAAAAAAATGGACCATACCCAGGTAAAGAAAGGGAAGAGAAAAGGCAGCACAACAGTAAAGAAGAGGAAAAAAATAGAGAAGAAGAACTTCTAAAATACACCGTACCTGCTGAAAGAGGCAGGGAATGAGAGAAGACCGCACACACTGAGACCATCGAAGACCAGCACCAACCTCACCAAATCGGAAGCAGCGGCGCACAAAAACCTAAAACAGACACACAAAAGTGGAAACCAAATCAGTAGACCAAGAGAAATCAACTAATTTGGCTTCTAATAGACATTTAATATGAGAAAGTTGCTTGAACTGATGCATACCTTAGTATCAGCAAAATCTGAGGAGCTTGAACTGATCCATGACCAATCGTTAACTGAGGAGCTTGAACTGATGCATACCTTAGTCGACTGTTAACATGCCTTTTGAGAGAAGAACCTACACCGTTCTACTCCTGCTCTATGGTCAAAGAGCTCCGATCAGCAAACCAAGCACACAGATCGTAGCCATAATGCATCGCCAGGCAAAAAGGACGGCAGTGATCCGAGAGCAAAGCTACAGATGATAAAAAATGGACAGAGCGAGAGAGATATGGAGAGGAGATTGAGAATCTGTGAGAGAGTAGGGCTGTCAATATCCATCCGTTTCGCACGTTTCCGTTCCGTTCCGTCCGGAATGGAACGGAAATGGAAGTGTTTTTTGTTACGTTTCAGCATACGGAACAGAAACGGAATGGTATGTTGTTTCGTTCAGATGGACGGAACAGAAACGGAACAGCCCAGTTACGTTTCGTTTATTACGTTATTCCGTTCAAGGTTTCAGCCCAGCCCATTTTCTTCTCTCGCGTGCATAAGCAAAACCTAGAGCGCCGCTCTTCTGTCTCTCTTCTCTCTCGAATCCATCGATTGCCTCCCTCCTGAGTCCCTATCTCCTCCTCCTTCTCACTCGATTTTCATTCCTCCTCCTTCTCACTTGAGCTCCAACCGAAATTCAGAACCTCACCTCTCTCTTCTCTCTCTCAATTGCATTTCCCACCTCTTTTCCGCTTCTTCTCTCTCGCCTCTCCAATCGGAGAAGCCCTGCCTCTCTCCCTCATGGCAGAAGTTCTCGACCCCACCCCCTTGCTACTCTCTGCCCAATCAGCTCACTCTCTTCTCTCTCTCCTATCGCAGAGCTTGACCCTACCTGCACCAGACCACCTTCTCCTCTCTCTCTCGAGCCATGGAGTTGGGGGCCGTCCTCTCCTCTCGCACCAGAGGACCAGACCTCCTCCTCCTCCTCCGCTCATGACCTCCTTCTTCTCCACTTGAAACCCCATAAGAGAAACCCCTCTGACCTCACTGCTCCTCTCTCTCACTCGCTCTCACTCGCTCACTATCTCTCTTCTCAAATTGCTGCTAGGAGTCTGGCTACAATCGACGATGGTGAAAGGAGACACTGGTGTAGACATTGTGAAGGCATCATCCCTTAGAGCAGTGAAGGCAACATTCCTTCTGTCAGCTTTAAGGTGAAGAAATATGCTTCCATGATCTGCTGACTCCTAGTAATATGCTTCCCTTTAATTTGTCAGCATCATTTATGCTAGCTCAGAGTAATTTGCTTCCAAGATCTGCTAGCATCCATTAGAAGATTATGAACTGGTAAATTTCTGATAATTTCTCTTTTTCTAATCAATTTCTGGTAATTTTCTCTTTTTTTCTGGTAATTTTTTTGTACATTTCTCTTTTCTGGTAAATCTATACAAACATTTATTACATTTTTTTTTGGTAAATTTTCTGGTAAATTTCTCCTTTTCGTTTTCCTTTTTTGTTATTATCATGTTCTTATGAAGATAACTAGCTGGATGTATGAAATACCATGTGAATTTTTTGTGTGTTTGTTTTTTTTAGAATAATGTGCATTTTGTGTTAAAGATAATGAGTATGTGTATAATGATTGTTTATGTTTAATTGTGATTCATTGATGTGTATAATTAGATACAGGTACTGTACAGTCATGTACCTATAGCAGTTTTCTAAGTTTGTAATTAGTAGGTTTTTTTTGTTTAGTTTTCAATGTTTCTAATACTAAGTTTGCAATGTTTATAAGTTTCTGTTCAATTATTCATATCTGTTTTTGAGTTAAGATTATTTGAATCTGTTGAAAAAATGAACAGGTACTAGCTTGGTACCATGATTCTGTTTTGTGTTATTTAAATCTGTTGCAAGACTATTTGATTTGTGTTATTCTTTCAATTTTGGTACCAGTTTGGTACACTTCGAACACAATTTTAGTCTAACGGAGCATAATTTGATACCAGTTTACGATTTTTGGATTATTAACGTTTTTAACGTTTGTTCCGTTTAATCTCACGGAACATTAAACGGAAAAACTTTTAGTTACGTTGTAATGAACATAACATCAACGGAAGTTAATATAGTTACGTTGTAATGAACGGAACGTAAACGGAAGATACTATTTCCGTGTACGTTCGGCACGTTTGACAGCCATATGAGAGAGACTTTACGCGTCCCTCCCACGTGGCGGACAATAGGGCATCCCAGCAGCCTCCGTACACGATCCCGATTGCCCGGTCCATCGAGTGTATGTGTATCTGCGAGAAAGATGAGAGAGAAGGGGATAAGCAAACCAGATCTGTGGAGAGAGAACGGATCCAACGAAGGAGAAAGGCTCAATCGGACGGTCGAGATTTCGCAAAGGAGAAACGAAGGAGAAAGGCTCAATCGGACGGTCGACATTTGATTAAACCTCAAGCTCGTGCACAAATGCAAAGTGATTATAGTTCAATCACTTGAGGACGATTTAAAATAACTCAATGTAATTATGTTAACATAAATAATTACCTATTACTGTAACATAATATTCTACATTTTTTATATCAATGTATTTTCCAAATTATAAAATTAACTAAACATTAGCCAACAAACAAATATAATTTTAAAAATACCACAACATAAAAAGAATATATTATTTTCTGAGGGCTTCAAATTTCAATACAGAATACAGATTGTTATGCCATAACATCATTTTGTGGGTGCCGAGTAAGTTATAGTTCAGAAATTTTAGCAATAACCCTTGCAAAACCCCATCTTTCTGGCACAATTCTTGTGGTCGCTCCAAAGTCATAATGTTGGCTAGTGTGCTATATTATTTAGTGATAAATTGATAATTGATAATCAAGCATGGCAAGCCCATTTAGCTTCAGGGGAAAAAAAAAGTTATAAATCATACTTAGCCGCGCGACAACTCAATACAATTGACTCTGGTTCTGACTGATATTACATATTGCTCCCATGACAATTCGTACCACAGGCACACATTAAAAGAAAACCAATGCAGAAAGTAAATGTGTGTGAAGATGCTAAGGCAATTACTGCATCACATAATTTCAACACATCGCTGGCTACACCAGTCCCCTAGATTCTGATATCTGCATGATGTCTAATATGCCCCCATTCCGGTAACAAGGAGCGGTCCTTGCAAATTGTCTGCACAAATAGAGTAAAAACAATCAGCGCCAGCAAGAAAACAAATAACAGAAACCAAAGTAAATTGTTTACATAAGCATAAGTTATATGGTAGTAATTGGGGCATTGAGTATCGAATACTAAATACTATCCCTAAGTAACATCAGCAGGCCAATGTGATCTGTTCACTCCAATCAGACAGTCTGAGATAACGGTAGCCCCACTACCCCCAGTCCCCCACTAGGATAATACAATAGTCTATATGACCATAATGGAAACATATTGGAAAAGTCATAATTACAAAAAATGTGATTCACAAAACAGATTAGTAAGTTCTAATTGCAATGGTAGTAATTTCTTCTTTGAGCTCTGAGTCAAAAGACACCAATTATATTTTCATTGTTTCTCCTTGAACTTAATAACATCTTGTATTTTCCCAGTCAGCTCTTCTAAATCTTTCTTACTTGCTCATGGGCCAACTTAATACTAAATCAATGTTCTATATTTCAACCAAGCAATGGGGGAAAAGATATGCCCTTCCCCTAACAAAACCGACTCTTTATATGATTGGAGCACCACTTTTATCCTCTTCCCTCTCATCTGACCTTAACAATGCACAAACTGCAAAAATCATGGGAGATATATGTATATACACTAAAAAATCATGGGAGAAACATAATAGTAGCTACTGGAGAAACACTGTATGCAGTGGCGAAGCCAGGATTAAAGAATGGCAGGGGCCAAAATTCAAGTTCACTGATATGATAAATCCAGTTAATCAAGCCATAGTTATGTGGTTATTGATTAACAATTAAAGCCTATAATTAATTTAACTAATTGAGTTTTGATCCTAAATTATTGATTTTGAGGAAATAATTATGTTCAGTAACTCAGTGTTCTACTCTTCTATGATGAATTGAAATGAAATTTGTTAACAACAAGTCTACAATTACTAAAAACAGTAACTACATAACAACAAAATAAACCAAATAGAAAAATATAAGATGCAAAATTGCAAATGACTAATGAGAAAGATCAGTAGATGAATAGATCACTGAAATTTGAGAAGAACATAAGAGAACAGAAGTCAGGGCATGGTCTGGGCAAAGTAGAAAGATCCGAAATTTGACAACTGTTGCAAGGAGCAAGAGCGATGGAGTACCGTCGGCCATTGCATCGAAGCTTTTTTCTTTTGGCGACTTCGAAAGTGAACAACACGGGGAGGGAGGATAAGGTTTTGATGAGTATACAGAAAAGTATTTTGGGCCTTGGAGGAGGCCTGTTGACCTAAGGATACAAATTTACCTTATAAAATTAACCTGTAATAAGAAAAAATCTATTTATTAGGGGAGACCTGGCCTTCGCCAGTCCCCCTCTGTCTCCGCCACTGACTGTATGCATATATTATACTAATAACACACCACACTAAAAAAAATACTTCAATTTTGGCTTTTTTAAATGACAGGAGAAGTGAATTTATAGCAATAGATTCTCCCAACATTGAAACCAACAATAGTAGGTTATAAGCATTGAATACCCATAAGAGTAAAAACTTATAACTCAATTCACTCTTATTCAACTTTGGAAATAGTTAAGTATTCAATTTAGACATAACCTAAATAAGTCGTCTGAGTACAAATGAGCAAATGAATACTATACGGACAGTTGACAAGTAATCAACTAGTAAGAGAAAAATTAGGCAATAAGGGTGATACACTGATACTTACTTTGCTAATTATGACCAGCAGGCAGGGAGCTAACAAGATTAGGCACAAGCCAAGTCCATCCATTGTTAAAAGGACACAGAACTTTTTCTGCCTGACCATCAGAGATGTTGTATTTGTACAGCCCACAACTCACAAAACATTCATCATCAGGACTTACAATGTAATAGACATAGTTTCCTCTGAATCCAGTAGATGGACTAGCTGTGATAGAAATACCATTGTGAAAGTCCAGGAACAATATTTGGTTACCAATGCTATTGGTCTTTACCCATCTGCCCTGGTCGATTTCACCTTCAACATCAAGCTGATAGATATTGAAACAATAGTTAGGGGTAGAGACAGGTGAACTCAGATCCACACTTTTAACAATTCTCAAAATCTTTCCTGAGGATTCAACAAAGTACACCTGGTCAGAACTGTCAAGGATCTTCGGAGAAGGTATCACAAAAGAAGAGCCACAGGCAATGTTGAAAACCACAGTATTATCTGTTTCATGATCTTTCATGTAGTACATGCCCTTCAAGCACGACTCACGGCCAACATCGTTTAATGGCAGTGCAACAGAATTCCACTCGCAACTGCGTGGTCGATAAAATCTTGCTGTTCCTAAATCATTGTGCAAGAAAGCCATATAATCATTACTTCCGATAGGATCAGGACCCATACGGACCAGAAAAGGGCAAACGAACGACCCAGGTTCAATAGTCACCTCATCTTTAGTAAGCGGGTTCAAAAGAGAATGTGGCAGACCTTCCGCGTAGAGATAACCATGGGAAGGGCCAATAAGATGCTTGTTACAGGCCATTGGGCAGTGGATGGTTCGGATTTTATCAGAGAGGAGAGAGTAAAAGCAAAGACTTTCGCTGCCAGAGCGATGCTCCTGGAGGAGCCAAGGGAGTTGAGGCGGAAGGTCAGAGATGGAGGTGGCCGCGCGACATTTCTTGCAAACGGCGCGAAAATAGACGAAATCGAAGATGTCATGGAGCTTCTTCGAAATTTCTTGCAGCAGATCGACAGGGAGATCGGACCAATCTACCCCAACCCTTTTTTGGGACTCGAGAGGGACGGTTGTTTCGATGGCCTCCATGGGAGTCGGAGCGTAATTGTCGTGCTAGGATTTCAGTGCTCAGTGGAGATGGGCGTCCGCATCCTCAGCAGTCAAAAAAAGGACTGCTTGGAGCAGTTCTTTTCATTTTTCTTAATTTTTTTAAATTTTAAAACTCAAATGGAGAATCCAAACAGTTGATCTTGTTAAGTTTTATCGGCGATGCATTTTCATATAAATTTTATAAAATTTGAAGTTGATTTGATACTTGATTAAGTGGTCAACAAATGAACGAACCTGTTTTGATTAATTCTAATACGTTCATAATTTGGTCACTTAATCAAGTATCAAATCAACTTTAAATTTTATAAAACTTATATGAAAATGCATCGCCGATAAAACTTAACAAGATCAACGGTTTGGATTCTCCATTTGAATTTTAAAATTTAAAAAAAAATTAAAAAAATAAAAAGGACTGCTTGGAGCAGTCCTTTTTTTGACTGCTGAGGATGCTGGTGCGTGGAGATGGAGGGTTGTTCCACTGGAGTGAAGTGGGAAGTAGCAAGTAGGCGAGTAGCTCTGTTGGAAGGGCTAAATATGGATCAGTATTGTTTTGGAGCCCACTATTAGCATCTGGTACCGAAAAATTTAAAAATAATAATAAAGTAATATAAAATATTATTAATAATATCTAATATACACTATTTATAAAAATAATATCGTAATTACGGAATCTGAGCGTGGCCATTAATTTGTATGCCTCATCAAATTAATGCCTCATTTCCACGTGAGTACATTTGGGTTCTTGTATTTGTAGCGGTATAAAGTCAAAGTAAGACTTTCTTTCATTATATACTTGATCTGGGTCAAATTATTTATCTCTCTAGGTCTAAACGGTCACTTTGCATTAACTTTCTGCGTTATTCCTTCCAGCCTAAAAGGGATTCATCTGTTACATTACAAGTATTCTATGGGCTAAGTTTTAAAAAAAAAGATCTAAATAATCTGCTCTTGTATCCTTCAAAGGTTGATAATTGTATGTATTAGGTAAAATTGGTTGCTTTTTATTTATCCTTTTTTTCCGGTAATGAATAACTGATTAATCCTGTTTTGTATCACACATGGAAAAGTTTGAAAAGGAAAAAAAATAACTATTAATTGATTTTTGGAATTTATATATTTAGGAGATTGTTGTTTGGAATAATCAAATTAGTAATTTGATTTTTTCTAATAAGACTGTTTGTTTGGGCGTGGCCATTTGTATTTACTGGCTAATTTTTTAAAAAAAAAATTGTGTCGTTGGATTATTCAAATGTGAACATTAGATTTTCCTAATCAACTTACCATGTGTATGGTGTTCTAATCATGCTGTAAAGTAATATAGAATAAATGAAATTTTTGTAAGTTCACTTTTACCAAATCACACCCAATGGATTACCATATTACAATATGCAAGGAGCTAGTTGCGGATTATTTTTAATATCTTACAGAGTACTATTTGAACTTTTGATTTTGGGCCAGAAACCTTCTACTACTACCAGAAATTTGTTGAACTAAAATATGTAAAATATCTCTTTATAAAATGTGAATTCAATTCTATGGTTGTCTCAAGTTTATTTTAGTATTTTGTTTTTTTACTTATTTTGATATATGTAATATCTATTTACGTAACTCGGTGAGAAATTTGTAATACTGATATCTCTTATTTATATATGTATTTTGACCGTACTTGGCACTCAAATACTATCCAAACTAATGATATTCAATGTGCTTTTGTGCTTTATTTTGCAAGATTGGGTACTGTCGTAGCAATTTGATTTGTTTTGCAGGAACTTGGTGGATTGGACATAATTATCACATAAAATGGTGGATTTATAAAGAAGAAAATGACTAAATAGAATGCATAGCACTATAGAGTGTATCCTAAGCTTTCCAACGATCTTTGAATCACCTCAATCGGAGTCCGGATGAAGAAATTATGGTCAAAATACTATCGGTGCGCAATGTTGGAAAATAATTTTGGTCCGAAATCACGTGAAAAAGTCAATTTTGACAAGTTTTGAAGATGGAAACTTTATTTTATGGTATGGTCTCGTGAACCCTTGCCCTAACCTGCCTCCCAAGCCTCCTCCCTAACCATATATGCACGGAATTACAGAAAGGAAACTATCCCACCTTCCATAACATAATTTCCACCTTTTTCCACCACCGTTCTTTCGGCGTGAGATTCCACCTCTTGCAGCGAAGCACGACCATGGCATCAACCTTGGAGCGATTCTGGACGCGACGGCAGTAGAACCGATCCAACCACGGCTCCAGACGATCGATATCTCGATAGAAGCGATATTTGGTTTATTCCTTCCTTTTCTCTTGATATTTTAATCACATGGAGTTTGTATCTTATTTTGTTTGCATGTTAGGCTAGTTTGTTATGTCTTAGGGCTAAGTAGTAATTTAGTATAGTATTTTGTGATGACTTGATAGATTGATTGTTGTGTTATGTGATTTATTATGTTAAGAATTATTGATATGCTTAGTTATGTTATTTGTTTGCTTGATGTTTACCTATGGATGAATTGCGACATCTTTAGGATATTAAACTAGACTAAACACATGATTGATTAAGTAATTGAGGTAAGCCAAACGCTCGAAAAAGGAGGTTAACTTAACAACAAAAAGGTGTAGTTTCTAAACGATCTGAAAGGACTTAGATACCTCTAGAAATCCAACATGATAACCTTAAGTGACTAAAATTCGACACGAAAGTTTAGGTTTAGTCATTTACGTGGACAAAACCGAGTTCCAAACCAATTTCCAAAATCAAAATTGCGACAGCTGAGGTTAGGATTTAGGTCTGGTCGACAAGTATCCTTCACATAGTGTTGTATAAAATCGTCAAGTCAAAGCAGAGAGTTTAAAGTATATTTTGGCACGACTTATATAGATTTTCGGTTCGAAATCTGTATATTTCGGTCCGAAATTACCTTATGCCTTGGTGAAAATTTTGGGTAGAAGTACTTTAAAGCTAAACTAAATGAACACAAAGTCCTGGGACATTATTTGCATCTGTTTTAGTCCATAAAATACCAAAACTCACCAAAAATAATTTATTTAATTACACTTACATAATTGTCTTTTTATAAATCATAAAATCCCAAAAAATTATCTTGTCTAGCTTTCGTGAGAAAATAAAGTCTAGTAATCAATTGTACCGTCCCTTGGGTTCGAGCTTTAGCTTTACCATAACGACTAGTGAGGTAAAACTAAGTTATAAATTTATTTGATATCCTAGATTTAGAAGCCTTCGTCAAATACATTATGTATGCTTTTGGAAAAAGAAGTGTTGTCCCTAAGGAGGCGGCTAAAACAAGGTTTAGTGGAAGCGATTTAAGGTTTTGGACCGGTTTGGTATGAACTACCCTAACACAATTCAATTGGTACCGATTACAAGCAAGCACACAAGCAATTCACAATGCAAGATAATAAAGAGAGAAAGAGAGAGAGAAATTGAACACGCGATGTATTACGGAGTTCCGACCCGCTAGGAAGAGCTAGCCTTAGTCGTACGTCTCCGGGAGTTTCGCAACCTCGAAATGGGCGCGCTCCGTTCAATTCCACACGAACGGGACTACAACTTCGAACCGAATCACCTCGTCACAAGGACACTCGAGGCGGATCGGCCTAACTCGAATGGCACAACGGCCTCAAAGGAGAAGAGCTCTCAACCTATTCCAACCTACACCTAGCGACAATGTCGGGGCGGTGGTGTTTGAGGCTACTAAATCTCTCAAGATGGTCTAGCTATGAAAAGCTCAAGTGGGAGAGTATCCCTGTGCTCAAAGGCTCAATTCTGGTCTAATTTTGCAAAGTGAGGCTCTCTTATGAGAGAGAACAAGGGGTGGATATATATAGGGCTCGAAATGAGCAGTTCCCCAGCAAAAACAGGCCCCAGCGTTGTACAACGCTGAATAGCGTTATACAACGCTGGAATATGACCGTTGTAAATTCTAACGGCTCTTTAATATAGCCGTTGGTCTGTCAGAGCGTTGTGCAACGCTATATGCCGTCGCACAACGCAGGAGTGTAAAACCAAAGGAAAGCTCCGACAATTCCGTTGGAAATTGTCAGAGCGTTGCTTGCCACTGAATGGCGTTACACAACGCTAAAGGGAGACAAAAGGAACAACTCTGACAGATTCAACAGAGCGTTGTACAACTCTATATGCCGTCACACAACGCTAGCGTTACCCAACGCTGAAAGACGTTGGCTAACGTCTCCAGAGACTTTGCACAGCTAACTTGGGATTTTTGTGGCGTTGTGCAACGCTATATGGCGTTGCACGATGGTACTCAGGAAAATTTCCAAGTTTCTTAACTGCAGCGTTGTACAACTCTGATTAGCGTTGTACAACGTTGTGAATCAGCGTTGCCTAACTCTATATAGCGTTGTGCAACGTTGATTCACAAAAGTATGAATTTAGCTGTTCGGGCGTTGTGTAACTCTATATAGCGTTGTACGACGCTAGGTCACAGAAAACAGGATTTTGCTGGTTTATTGAGCTTTTCGCTATCTAGACCATTTTAAGGATAAACAAGGACTAAAGTATACCTTCTATCCTAGTCTAAACTAGCCTACAAGCTCTCTAATGACTTGATCTTGATCTTTCTTAAAGCTTTTATCCAAGTCCTCATAAATTGTATCTTCTTCCTATAAAACTCAAAGAAGATTGTTAAATGCCAAATGATATTGTTTTGCAATCGACAAACCTAGAGACGTTTAGTACAACAATCTCCCCCTTTTGACGATTTGCAAAACAATATCATTAGTAAAGCGATTAAATTTTGGCATTTCACAAGCTTTACTACAATTCTCCCCCTTTTTGTAAATCGACAAAAAGTGAAAATTGTAGCAAGCTCCCCCTAAATTTATGGCTCCCCCTTAATTTTGGAGAAAAGGAATTGGAGAACCAATTTAGAGCACTACTCAAAGTAGTGTGACCAAATTTAACCTCTCAAACAAAAATAAGATAGAAATAAAGAGGCTCTCCCTAAAGATTTGGCTTATAAGACCGGGGGTTAACTTGGTATTTAGGCCATATTGGTTACCATACCACTAGTTGTACCACTAGAGGTAAAAACTTTTGGAACCCACTTACCTTTGGACTCACCATTTGGTTTCCTAAGTTTGCATTCCAACGAGATATGACCATTTTGACAACAATAGTTGCAATACGCATTGGTTGGCTTAGGCATGGTAGAACCTTTGACAAAATGGGAATAGTAGTGGGCTCTAAGGTATTCGGCCTTCTTCTTAGGATCATTGGATGAGGCATTAAAATCCTTTTTGCGATCCTTTTGGAAATGTTGGGAAACATTCTTTTGATGCTCATTGGATTGAGCCTTGTGGTTTTGTGAAAAGTGTTGCTCTTTAAACTCATAAAACCATCCATCGGGTCCTCTAAAATAAATTTTATTGGACGCCTTTGGAACAAACACCTTCTTTTCTTGATTTTGCAAATTCTTTTCATTTTGCACTCTAGTATTTCTAGGTTTCCTTTGGTACATATGTGCATGACCACGAGAATTCCTAGGTTTTTGAAATTGTGTGTTTTGTGCAACTTGTTTCCCATTTTTGTATGACAAGTTCTTTTTCTTGGTTTGATAAGGCTTTTGGTAACCAAGACCGGACTTGTCATGAGGCTTTTGACCTTTGAAAAAGTTTTTCAAATCCGTTTTAGGAGCTTGAGCTAAAATCGGTTTTTCAAGTTGTTTTTCAAGTTGTTTTTCAAGCTCCTTAATTTTAGCCTCATACTCACCCATCTTAGAAGTAAGCTCATCTACCTTGGTTTTTAAAGTTTCTATGGTATCGGCTTTCCTAACCAAAGCATCATGGGTAGCATCAAGAATAGAGTTCAACCTATCACAATCAACACATTTGGTTGAACAAGTTGGTTCATCATCACTCTCACTATCACTACTACTAAGGGATTCATTGAGAGGAAGATGTACCTTAGGAGAGCATGCCTTTGGTGATGTTGATGGAGTGGAATGATTTGAAAGAATCGGGGATTCCATCTCTTTGGCAATGAATGCATGTTCTTCGTAGTTGTCCGAATCGGATGAACATGGATCGAACTCCGAATCCGTATTGACTCCTCCCATGTGGCTTCCTTCGAAACAACTCAAGATGGCTCTCCATATGTCCCTAGCTATATCAAAATCGCAAGCAAGTGTGCTACCAATTGATTCATGTACCGAGCTTAGGAGGATATTGACCGCATAGTCATTATCCTCCTTTTCCCTCAAGGTCTCGGTGGTAAGCTTGTTAGTATTTGGTTTAAATCTAGATTCATTTGCCACAATATACCAAACACCCATGCTTTTGAGGTAGCCAACCATACCATTTTTCCAAATAGAGAAATTTGTGCAAGTATGGTCCAATTTACCCGGTTTTTGTACCATTCTAGCCGCCATGATCGAAAACCGAGATTAAGAATAGGTTAATCGAGGTTCCCGCTCTGATACCACTTTGTTGTCCCTAAGGAGGCGGCTAAAACAAGGTTTAGTGGAAGCGATTTAAGGTTTTGGACCGGTTTGGTATGAACTACCCTAACACAATTCAATTGGTACCGATTACAAGCAAGCACACAAGCAATTCACAATGCAAGATAATAAAGAGAGAAAGAGAGAGAGAAATTGAACACGCGATGTATTACGGAGTTCCGACCCGCTAGGAAGAGCTAGCCTTAGTCGTACGTCTCCGGGAGTTTCGCAACCTCGAAATGGGCGCGCTCCGTTCAATTCCACACGAACGGGACTACAACTTCGAACCGAATCACCTCGTCACAAGGACACTCGAGGCGGATCGGCCTAACTCGAATGGCACAACGGCCTCAAAGGAGAAGAGCTCTCAACCTATTCCAACCTACACCTAGCGACAATGTCGGGGCGGTGGTGTTTGAGGCTACTAAATCTCTCAAGATGGTCTAGCTATGAAAAGCTCAAGTGGGAGAGTATCCCTGTGCTCAAAGGCTCAATTCTGGTCTAATTTTGCAAAGTGAGGCTCTCTTATGAGAGAGAACAAGGGGTGGATATATATAGGGCTCGAAATGAGCAGTTCCCCAGCAAAAACAGGCCCCAGCGTTGTACAACGCTGAATAGCGTTATACAACGCTGGAATATGACCGTTGTAAATTCTAACGGCTCTTTAATATAGCCGTTGGTCTGTCAGAGCGTTGTGCAACGCTATATGCCGTCGCACAACGCAGGAGTGTAAAACCAAAGGAAAGCTCCGACAATTCCGTTGGAAATTGTCAGAGCGTTGCTTGCCACTGAATGGCGTTACACAACGCTAAAGGGAGACAAAAGGAACAACTCTGACAGATTCAACAGAGCGTTGTACAACTCTATATGCCGTCACACAACGCTAGCGTTACCCAACGCTGAAAGACGTTGGCTAACGTCTCCAGAGACTTTGCACAGCTAACTTGGGATTTTTGTGGCGTTGTGCAACGCTATATGGCGTTGCACGATGGTACTCAGGAAAATTTCCAAGTTTCTTAACTGCAGCGTTGTACAACTCTGATTAGCGTTGTACAACGTTGTGAATCAGCGTTGCCTAACTCTATATAGCGTTGTGCAACGTTGATTCACAAAAGTATGAATTTAGCTGTTCGGGCGTTGTGTAACTCTATATAGCGTTGTACGACGCTAGGTCACAGAAAACAGGATTTTGCTGGTTTATTGAGCTTTTCGCTATCTAGACCATTTTAAGGATAAACAAGGACTAAAGTATACCTTCTATCCTAGTCTAAACTAGCCTACAAGCTCTCTAATGACTTGATCTTGATCTTTCTTAAAGCTTTTATCCAAGTCCTCATAAATTGTATCTTCTTCCTATAAAACTCAAAGAAGATTGTTAAATGCCAAATGATATTGTTTTGCAATCGACAAACCTAGAGACGTTTAGTACAACAAGAAGATAAAATGCATTACCTAATCAATCAAGAATATAGAAGTGTATGTTTGAAAAAGATTTACAAAAATAGAATAATTGGCACAATGGTCTTTTAGATCCATTATTTCACAAAACGCATTACCTTGGTTGAGTGCTAGATATGTTTTTGTTAGGTAATGCATTTTTTCTTCTTTTTCCAAAAGCATGCTCGGCAAAAGTTAGGTACAAAAAATAGAATAATAAAAAATAGATCGAGTGCTAGAAGAAAAAGATTTATAAAAATAGAATAATTGGCACAATGGTCTTTTAGATCCATTATTTCACTCAAATTGAGGAGCTTCCACTCAATTTCTCATATTTAACTTGGTTGAGTGCTTCCGATTTTTTTCATAATTCGAACCGGGTTTAACTTAATTTTTCTCTGTCACAATTTTTTCAGTAACCGTGTATTGGAAAATGCTTGAATCTCTAGGAGAGGCTTATACCACTCAATCTTATTAGAAGAAATTAACCTTCAAGAAAAAAAATCTTATTAGAAAAAATTATCTTTATTCAAATTACTAATTTGATTATTCCAAACAACAGTCTCTTCTAAATATATAAATTTCAAAAATCAACTAATAGTTATTTTTTCCTTTTTAAACTTTTCCCTGTGTGATACAAAACAGGATTAATCAGTTGACCCAGACCAAGCATACAAATGGAAGAAAGTTGACCCAGACCCAGGCCATTAATTTGACCCAGACCAAGCATATATGAAAGAAAGTCTTACTTTGACCTTATACCGCTACAAATACAAGAACCCAAATGTACTCACATGGAGATAAGACATACAAATTAATGGCCACGCCTAGTTACGGAATCTGATGAGGCATACAAATTAATGGCCACGCCTAAATACAAGATTCCGTAATTGGGTTCGGAATCTCAGATTCCGTAATTGTGATATTATTTTTATAAATTGTGTATATTAGATATTATTATTAATATTTTATATTATTTTATTATTATTTTAAAATTTTTCGGCATCTGGTATTATGGATGCGGCTCAGCCTCAAGGATAACATGCCAAGCCCAAGTTCTGACAAATAGTAACAATGCACTCTAGTAGAACAAATTAAATTAACACCTGATTGTCCTTAGCTCCACAAATGGAAAAGCCATTTGTCTGGGTGTAAGAAACTTGACAACCTTGCATGATCAAAACCAAATCTCAAGCCGTATTAATTCAGTGCTGGTTGTTGTAATTCAATTTTTAAAGAAATATTAGCATTCAATATATGAAACTGATGATGTTCGTGAGTCCATCCAATATGATCATTCGCACGTTTTAATTTATAAATTGTTTCTATGATACAAATCGGATCACATACTTTTGCGAAAAAGGTGACGATTCAGTGACCTGTGAATACTTTTGGGTGGGAAACTGTTTTTGCACCTAGATCCTGCAGCGGATGGCATGTAGGCAGTTGTCATCTGTCAAAATTTAATATGCCTCATCACCTAGATCCAATTTTTTTCATGCTTTATTAGTAGTGTCCGACTTGTTCCCCTTCTAATTAAGACAATTATAGTAATTATTTTAGTGGTAATACACGAAAAACAAGAGAGTCATCAGGTTGAAGTGTTTAATTATAAATTCTTCAGCATATACAGTGCTAATCTTAATAAAACATCACTATGTTAAATGTCAATTTGTACCCTATAAAATGTCAATGCGACTATAAATACTAAACTAATGGTCTCGATATTTTTAGATCTTGAGTACTTAAAAGATGTCAAGTTAGATATAAATGCAAAAGCAATGGTTTTGATGAATTTAGAGCAAACGGCAGATGAGACGAATCGTGTACCATGTAATTGTTTGGGCTATATTTTGTTTAGCACAATAAATAAATAAATTGAGATAATTAAATTTCTGTCGCTATAAAAAATTGCTAACTTGAAAAATGCTATTCTTAAATTGTTAATCAGATTTATGCCACTATAAAATTGTTAAAATTAGATTTCGTTAATTTTTTTTAAAAAACATAGTAAATTATAAAAAAATATCATTCTTTTTTTTTTGAAGATAAATTGGAGGTCTAAGTCCCTCAGAGCTGGTTCTAAAATATATATATATATATATATATATATATATATATATATATATATATCATTCTTAAATTTATTATTATTTTAAAATTTCCCAAACTACCCTTATTTACCTGTTCTCCATCCCTCCTCCATGAGGAACAAAATCCAGTTGATGGACTAGCTGTGATAGAAATACCATTGCGCAAGTCCAGGAACAATATGGTTACCAATGCTATTGGTCTTTACCCACCTCGATTGGCCAATTTCATCTTCAACAAGAAGATAGATATCAAAACTCCGATTGAACTGTTTAACAATTCTCAAAATCTTTCCCGCAGACTCAACAAAGTTTACACATGGTCAGAACTGTCAAGGGTCTTAGGAGAAGGTATCATGAAAGAAGAGCCACAACCAATGTCGACAACCACAGTATCTCCAGTTCGACCTTCATTCATGTAATACGTCCCTTTCAAGCATGCATGGTTCAGGTTTAATTCACGAGATGGCATTTGGACATAATTCCACTGCCAATTGCGTGGTTGATGAAATCCCACCGTTTGAGAAAAAGTGAAATCCATGAAAGCCATATAATTAGGGCTGTCAAACGTGCAGAACGTACACGGAAATACTAACTTCCGTGTACGTTCCGTTGTAATGAACGTAATTAAATTTTTTTACGTTTATGTTACGTTAATTAAATGGAACTTAAATGTTTTACGTTTTCTGTTCCGTAAGGTTAAACGGAAAAAACGTTAAAAACGTTAAACATGCATAAAAACTAGAAAAAGATGTCTCAGGCGGCAAATTACTTAAACATGCATAAAAACCAGAAAAAGCTGTGTCGGGATCAAATTACTTTAAAGCATACATAAAAATCAGAAAAAGCTTATAACCAATAAGGCTGATAAAAACTAGAAAAAGCTAATTACAAACCAGAAAATAATTACCACATTAATTAAAAGCTAATTCCTAAGCTCCTTGCTCTTTGGTGCCAGCAGGCATGGTAGAGCTGTACCCAACTGGTACCAAGCTCGTACCACCTCTCTCTCTCTCTCATTATCTGTGATTTTGTCCGCATGGCTTGGCTATGTCAAAGTAATATATCCTTCTGAAAATTAGTAAAAATTTCAAGGTATAAATCAAATTTTGAATGAAGAATTTAAGCAAATAAATTGATAGGATTTCAATCATTTAGAAATTCTCTTTCCGTGAAATAAACTGATATTCAAAGGGGCAAAGTTCTTTTTACCGTCAATTTCAAATTTACAAAGTTCCCATAATCATGAAAATAAAAAAGCAAAGAGGCAAAAAAAAATTTGTACAAAATCAATTTCTATAACAGATTAGTTCTTTAAGCTCCAACATATTAAAAACCAAGTGAATTAAGGTTGTAAATTGATTACTGTACCAAGATAGAAGAAGAAGGAACCAAGTTCAGCCACACCCTGCCTAGCTTTGCCTCACGGCCGCTGCCATCATCTCGCCTAGACACTGCCACCACCAATTTCACAACGTTTCTTCTCTCTCTCTTTCTTTGGTATATGCTTATTCGATTCTGTGGGTCTCAAGAGAGGAATACGGCGAAGGGAGAGAGTGGAGGGGTTTGTGGTGAGGATGGCCAGGAGAGGAAAGGGAGAGAGGTTCCTTAACGGCGGCCATCGATTTTCTCTCTCTCTCTTGGGGTCAGATCATAGGTGATGAAGATGGAAGGAGGCGAGAGAGATGCCAGAGACGAGAGAGAGAGAGAGAGAGAGAGAGGCGATACTCGAGAGAGACATGAGACGGCTAGGGCATCCTTCTCCTCTATCTCTTCGCTGCAGCTCCCTTGCTCTGCAATTCCTCTTCATTTCAATCGATCAAATTATGGGTTGCCTCTTTATTTCTGATGGGCCAACGGAAGAACGGCCCAAACGTAAACGAAAGCCCACTATTCCGTTGCCGTTTCGTTTATACCAACGTAACTGGTTTCAGTTCCGTTTCTGTTCCGCTTCCTGAAACATAATAGAAAATCCTTACGTTTCCGTTCCACCACGACGGAACGGAACGGAAAACGGCCGACACGGCAGTATATTGACACCTATACATATAATCACAACTTCCAATTCTGGCACAATTCTTGTGGTCGCTCCAAAGTCATGATGTTGGCTAGTCAGCTATATTATTTGGTAATAATTGATAATCAAGCATGGCAAGCTCTCTTAGTTTCAGGAAAAGGAAAAAAAAAAATTAAGTTATAAATCATACTTAGCAACACGACAACTCAATACAATTGACTCTGGTTCTGACTGATATTACATTTTGCTCCCATGACAATTGTTACCACATGCACACATTAAATGAAAACCAAGGCAGAAAGTTGATGTGTGTGAAGACTGAAGATGCTAAGGCAATTATTGCATCACATAATTTCAACATAACGCTGGCTACACCAGTCTCCTAGATTCAGATATCTGCATGATATAGAGAATATGCCCCCATTCCAGGAGCAAGGAGCAGTCCTTGCAAATTGTCTGCACAAATAGAGTAAAACCCATCAACGCCAGCAAGAAAAACAAATAATGGAAACCAAAGTAAATTGTTCACATAAGAATCAGTAAGTTATACGGTCGCAGTTGGGGCATTGAGTATCAAATGCTAAATACTATCCCTATCAGCAGGCCAATCACCAATGTGATCCGTTCACTTCAATCAGACAGTCCGAGATAGCGGTAGGCCCACTACCCCCACTAGGATAATACAATAGTCTATATGGACCATAATGGAAACATATTGGAGAAGTCATACTTACAAAAAAATGTGATTCACAAAACAGAACAGCAAGTTCTAATTGCAATTTTAAGAAATCTCTAGTTAATAAAATATAAAGAAGAAAATCCGCTAATAGAACAGTGCCTATAAATGGGAGTAGTAATTTCTTCATTGATCTCTGTGTCATCGGCACCAATTATATTTTCATTGTTTCTCCTTTAACTTAATAGCATCTTGTATTTCCCAGTCAGCTCTTCTAACTCTTTCTTACTTTCTTATGGGCCAACTTAATACTAAATCAATGTTCCATATTTTAACCAAGAAATAGGGAAAAAATATCCCTTTCCCGTAACACAACTGACTCTTTATATGATTGGAGTAGCATTTTTATACTCTTCTCTCTTATCTGACCTTAACAATGCATACACTAGTCAGCATCTTGGAGCTTTCTTTATATGAAGATTTACAGTAAATATATGTATATACACTAAAGAATCATGGGAGAAACATAATAGTAGCTACAGGAGAAACACTGTATACATATATAGTACTAATAACACACTAACGCTAAAAAATAAATTTATAGCAATTGATTCTCCCAACATTGAAACCAACAATATAAGGTTATAACTTATAAGCATTGAATACCCATAAGAGTAAATATTTATAACTCAATTCACTCTCATTCAACTCTGGAAATAGTTAAGTATTCAATTTAGACGGAAATTGATTACTGTCATATGCAGTTTTGCCATCCTTGTCATCGCTAAATATAAAGTGAACATATACAACAAACAAAGTGAACATATAGACGATTGAAGTGAACACATACAAACAAATAAGTTCAATGAAAATAAGTTGAATATGCATGTAAAAATCTGAACAAATGATGACAACACTTATTTGTTTGTAAATGTTCACTTAGATCGTCTATATGTTCACATTGTTTGTTGTATATGTTCACTTTATATTTAGCGATGGCAGGATGGCAAAACTGCAGATGGCATTATTTGAGCTTAAATGTGGATCAGTTTTGTTTGGGAGCTCACTTCATGGTATTACCGAAAAATTTAAAAATAATATTAAAATATTATAAAATATTAAAATCTGAGATTCCAAATAAAATTACGGATTCCTTCCGTAACAGACCTGTTACGTTACGGAATCGTAACTAGTCTCCGTAAGTAAAAAAGGAATATACACACAAAAATTGGTCTCTGACCCATCTGGTCAACTTTATTGTCTGGAATGAGTCTTTTTTATTTTTCCTAGAGTTGACGTCCTAGTAGTCATTATTATGCCACGTATAAGGGAGACACTAGTAAAATCTGGATTGATTTACTTTAGAGCCATGTCAGTAGATTATGTTGATGAAATAAAAAAAAAATAAACTAGTTCAATGAATACTGTACCTTTTCTTTTTTTTTGATAAAGGCAAGTAGCTGTCCATAATTATCTGACTAAGCTCCTTTTCTTTAATTTAATCTATATTAGAGCGGATTTTCGACAATTTGAAAGTATTGACACTATCATTCAGAATACATAGTTACAGAATTTCTCAAAACAAAAAAGTTTTTCCTAGTGCGTCATTGAATATATATATTAACATGATATAAAAAAAGTCCGTACATTTGAGAATAATTAAACCGTCAAAAATCATTAATGTAAACTATTTGGAATATATAATTTTTTTATAAAGTACATATTCGTCAATATGATCATTTTAATAGACATATATGTTACATATATTAAATATATCACCACAAATTTAATTTATTATTTTTAAATTTATTTTCCTGAATTCTCAAATTGGAGGTAAAAAAATTTGTTTATAGTGAAAGGGTCTCTGTTTTATTCAATTATTATACAATTTCCTCTGCTACATATCAATGAAACAGCCGAGGTTTCTACTTTTCATGAAGTTTTCACTCGAGTACGTACTTTGACTAATGCAAATTATGGCTAGACTTTCCAAGTCCATGAACAACAAATATACAAACTTCCTTGTTGGATTGTTTAAATATTAATGAAACTAAATTTATCTAGATTATACTTGTAGAGTTTGTACATGGCCACCCTCTGTATTTTCCGAATCTCCCTAAAGTTTTTGTTGTAAAATATTGCTACATGAAATTCAACATAGGAACGACAACTGAGAAAGTTGAACTTAGTGTTGGGGCTAATCATGATCAAATTATCAAAAATGCTAATAAAGATGCCTAAGTTAGTGGTACATCCACTTTCTCTCTCTGTTATTTTTAATCTTTTTTCTAAATAAATGACATGGAACTTCTTTTCGTGTTTGTACGGAACAATCCGAGCAGTAATTATTTAACTCATCAAGCAAAGAGGTATGTGTCAAAACAGGGGAATTGCATGGAGCGTGCATATTATTACCCCATCCAATGTATGGTATAATTAGCAACTAGGTAGGTCAATATCTCTAATTAAACTAACATGAGTGTAGCTGTTGACAATATTAAAGCTCATGGTTAAATATTATAGTAGGTCGCAACAACTTAATTAATTGCTCAAGCTATTTTAGCAAATAGACTGGTTGTGGTTGGTCATCAGCTTTCAGTAACAATGTCCAAAGTTTAAATTTTTTAAGATACTTTATGAATGAATTAATCAGTTCAGATAACAATGAAAAAGCAAAGTTATCCTAGACTATTAGGAACCCTACTTAATTGAATATAGTTTTACTGTCCAAATTGAACGAAACTAATCAACATGTATTTAGGAGAAGTAATTAAGAACAAGACTTGTTAACTATTATTTGAGCAATACCGGTATCCTTATTAAAATGTAGATTAATTGGTATCCTTATTAAAATGTAGATTAATTGGACATAACATTGATCGTAAAATATTCGTAGTTCTTAAAAATGCATATCACTTTTTGGGTCTCTATTTTGGAAATTATTAGAATTCAAATGATGCGTACGTGTGTCAGAAGCTAATTAAGCTCAATAGTCGGCATAATGTACATAAAATGGCAAAAAAGTTGACCAGGCATGTTAGGGATTTCATGAATCCGTAATTTCCTTCGGAATCTGAAATTTCGTAATTGTGATATTATTTTTATAAATCACGTATATTGAATTTTATTATTAATATTTTATAATATTTTAATATTTTTAAAAAATTTCGGATGGTATTATGGATGTGGCTCAAATGCTCAAGGATAACACCAAGCCCAAGTTCTGATAAATACTAAATAGTAAGAATGCAATTCTCTTAAAACAAATGAAACACCTGATAGTCCTCCTCCATAAATGGAAAATCCATTTGGTAAAAGAAAACTGACAATCTTGCATGATCAAAACCATAATCTTTAGCCATATTAATTCATGCTATATATTTTTTTTCACATTTTTTGTGCGGGTTGTTGTAGTTCAATTTTAAAAAATACTAGCGTCCGGTCCGTCCGATACAATCGTTCGCACATTTCAATTTTTTTTTTCAGTAACTTGTTTCTATCATACACATCGGATCACATACTTTTGCGTAATAGACTAATAGGTGACGATTCAATTCAGCGACCTGTGAATACTTTTGGTTGGGTGGGAAACTGTTTCTGGCAGCTAGATTCTGCAGCGGATGGCATGTAGATGTAGCCATGTAGGTAGTTGTCATCTGTCAAAATTTAATATGCCTCATCACATAATATCATTGGCCTCCAAATTGTGAAGTTGCTATTATGATCATTTAATTATTTTTTCATACTTTATTAGTAATGTCCGACTTGTTATGGTCCTCTTCTAATTAAGACAATTATAGTAATTATTTTAGTGGTAATACATAAAACAAAGAGAGTCATCAGGTTGAAGTGTTTAATTATAAATTCTTTAGCATATACAGTGCTAATCTTAATAAACCATCACTATGTTAATTGTCAATTTGTACCCTAAAATGTCAATGCGAGTATAAATACTGAATTGATGGTCTCGATATTTTTAGATCTTGAGTAAGATGTCAAGTTAGATATAAATGTTGCCTACGGGCTTTCACCCTCAAAAAAAAAAAAAAAGTTAGATATAAATGCACAAGCAATGGTTTTATGAATTTACTGCAAACGGGTGCGCAGATGAGATAGGTCATGTACCATGTGGTTCTTTGGGCTAAATTTTGTTTAGCATAATAAATAAATAAATTGAGATAATTAGATTTATGCCACTATAAAAAAATGCTAACTTGAAAAATGTCATTATTAGATTTATGCCACTATAAAATTGTTAAAAAATTAGATTTATGCCATTAGCTTTTTTCCAAAAACATAATAAATTCTAAAAAATATATCATTTTTAAATTTATTATTATTTTAAAAATTCCTAAACTACCCTTATTAACCCGCTCTCCATCTCTCCTCCATGACAAGGTGAATTCTGTATTTTCTTTTTGAAATCTACTTTAATTTGTTGATATCATAGTTCCCATTTGTTATGATTTTTTTTTAATTCTATATTTCCTATTTATCTTAGTTTCGATTTTATCTTCTCCATTTTCTTTTTCTTTAATTTTTATTGGTGAATTCAGTTATGCATATGGCAGTGCATGGCAGAGGTAATATCAATTGGTGAATTCAAATATGCACATTGTAGAGGTAAAAAATAATTAGATTTATGTTTTTAGATTTTATTTCCTCCATGTTCAAACATACACATGTCATGTTTTATAGAATACTGTCATTTTCCACCAGGTATACAAGGTGACGCTAAATCAAAATAATTTCACTTCAATGAGTTCATCCCATCCAATTTCTCTTCTTTGTTTATTTTAAATTTAAAAATAAGAAAATTCCTCAATACACATGAATGGATGAAACTAATGGTATAAAACTAATTTTTATATTTTTACGTGACATAAAACTCATTTTTATTAACTAGCAAACGATTTTATTAGACGGCGATTTTGGTATGATGAGAGAGGGTTGATTTATTTTTTCTCTTTCTTTTACTATGCGAACAAATTAAGAAAGAATAAGAAAGAAAACAACCATCTGCGCAGATGTTAACACGGTCTAAACAAAAGGTTTAAATCTTTTATCTCATTATTAAATCTACACCGCTGATATGATCAAATCGCAAAAATGGACGGTCTATATTGCATTGGGTAAACAATTGTTTGCTCCTTTGAATTCAAATTTTGGATAGACCTTTGGATTGGTGCTTTTATAAGTAGTAAAGATCTGCAGTGGCATAAAACTAATTTGTCATTTAATGATGATATTTTTTTAATTTCAAATTTTGATAGTAACATATTTAAAAGGGTAAAATTGTCATATCAATAGACCGATGGCATAAAATTAATTTTTTATATTTTATAGTGGCATAAAATTTATTGTTCATTTAGTGATGACTTTTTTTCAAATTTCAATTTTTTCCCAATGGCATAATCCTTATTAACCCATAAATTTTATGTTGGAGCTCTTAAAATTTTTGTTCCTCTACACTTGCCTACCCTACCATTATGTATAAGATCGATCTGTTATTTATAAAAAAATTCAATCATATTTGTGCTAATAAGTGCGAAAGGCTACTTTAGGGGCTTTTGGATCGCTTAGGAATTTAGGAAATTTGGGAAAGTTGCAATTTTTAGAAATAAATTTATTGGGAAGTGTGTAATTTTGTGAAGAGTTATGGTAGAAAGATGAAATTCTCTAAATTCTTTGGGAATTCAAACAGCCCCTTATATCGGATAGCACAAATTCAATTTATATAGTATTCCAATGTACCATACATGAGTTAGAGCTCTCATGGTCGATCCAAACTTTTGGGGGTGAGTCTGGAGGGTTGAAGAAGGAAGAACCAGAGTAATTTTGTCAATTATATTGTAAATAAAACTTTAGCATGAATTATTTATTATAAAATATTTTACGAGGACAAATCAAATATAAATTTATTCATGATTATAACTTCAGTTTTTAATAAACTGAAATTTGAATAAAAAAAATTGCAAACAGTGTATTTTCCATGGGTATATATATATATATAGAAAGTTTAATATGCACTATAGTGCATAGGGCATTCCGTGCACCACAAATTTTTTCGGAGGTATTTTTTTAAATTGACAAATCTAATTTAACCAATCTAATCTACATATTGAAATCTCATAAAAAACCAAATTTTACAATTTTTTAGATTTTATTACTATTTCTTTCGAATTTTTTAAAACATGCCATTTTTTAAAAATTGTAAATAGTACAATATTCTAAAAATGGCAAGTTTTAAAAAATTCGAAAAAAATAGTAATAAAATCTCAAAAATTGTAAATTTTGGTTTGGTATGAGATTTCAATATGTAGATTAGATTGGTTAAATTAGATTTGTCAATTTACAAAAATATTTCCGAAAAAGTCCGTGGTGCACGGAATGCTCTATGCACTATGGTGCATATTAAACTTTCTCTATATATATATATATAGAGGATTGCTAAAATGCTATGCATAGCACGGATGGCCTTCGTGCTACGGATTCGTTCTTGCATTTCATGTTTCAAACAACCGATCCAAACCGTTCATTATCTTCTTCATATTGAAATCTCATTACAAACGAAATTTTACATTTTTTTTAATTTTTTTACTATTTTTTTCAGATTTTTGAAAATACTTAATCTAATAAATTCTGGACCCTTCAATAACAATGATTTTCAAAAATCTGAAAAAATAGTAAAAAAATTAAAAAAAATGTAAAATTTGGTTTATAATGACATTTCAATATGTAGAAGATAATGAATGGTTTAGATCGGTTGTTTGAAGGATGAAATGCAAGAACGAATCCGTAGCACGAAAACCATCCGTGCTATGCATAACATTTTAGCAATCCTCTCTATATATATATATATACACCAAATTTTGGCTATTTTAAGGCTCCGTTTGAATAGGTGTGGGAAGAAGGGAAGAAGTGAAAAGAAGTATTGGGAAGTGCGTAACTTTGTGAAGAGTTTGAATTATTTATAATTTATTTCTTCCCTTCTTCCTTCTTCCTACCTTCTTCTCAACGCATCCAAACGGTGCCTAAAGTACTAATTAATGCAAGCATGACTGAAACTTGTAAATTGCAAGTATGAGCGCGGTGGCACATTATTTGCGGCAAGGCGGGAGTTAGTGGACCAGGCAATTATTAGTACCTGTAATGTTGACCTAGTTTGATCGACTTAAACAAATTGAACGTTTTTGAACTTAGTTTCGGAAAAAACTAGCTTGTATATATTTCCCTAACAATTGAAACGACAATAACTTTTAAGGGGTTTAATTCCGTCTAAACTTCTAATGAAACTGGGATGTTAATGTTTTCTCTCACACGAGAAAGACACTTTTACTTTTTCTTTTTTTGGTTTTAGAGGACCTCTTAATGTAGTTGCACACTTGCACTGTATGTCTGTATCGGCCAAATTTTTGGGAATCGGGCTGACTTTCATATTAATGGAACTACAATTCAAGTTCAACCTGTTTGAGTGATTGAGCCGGTTTCAAAAATCAATTTTATGTTTTAACTAATTTACAATACTAAAAAATTCTAGAAATGTTAATTCGTAGTATAGGTTAATTAAAAATATTTTTTGAAAATTGAATAAATAATTACTTTGGCTGAATCAGATATTAGACTGAACCAGATTTTTCCTTGGCTAGGAGTTGAAATAGGCCAGCGAAAAATAACCAAGCAATTTAAATCGATTAGTCCGGTTCAGAATGATCATCAATTAACATAAAAAAGACCGTCTATTATCAAATTGTGGTTACAGAGTAAAAGAAACTTCTACTGAATTAAGAAGCAACTTTGTTATCTAAACTTCCAACTAACATCACATTTTTGGGTACTAGTTGTGGAGTCGTAAGACAAAACAGCTCTTAATCATGCATTAGCAAGAAACTTATCATATACATTAGTTATGAATAAGGGAAAAATTGTACATGTTGTAATCAATCATTAAAGAAACAATAACTGCTGGCCTACGATATTAATTCATTGCTAGCCAGACAAGGACATGTCAAACATCCTCGTTCAAACAAATTCAAAATGCTGTGCATCAGTAATTGCTTAATAGGGTTAGAATTTAATCTTCTCGCTATCAAACTGCACATATATAACCAAGCATGAGATAGGTCATAGACAAGGACCACTCCCGTTAGATCCAAATGGAGAGGATGAAGTAGTTCACAACTCCCTTGCGTGCCTATTTATCATGGTCACCAAAAATCAACTACTAGCATCAATGCGCTTTCATTCACGCTACAATGGCATTTTCCCTTATTGACCATGCTCGCAATTATGGGCTACCTATATCATATTGCTTTGCTTTCAATGAATTAATGTGCTGATACTGATAGCATGAAAATATTGTTTAGGGAAAAAATACAGTTGTGTCAATACGTCAAGAAATCAGACCTCCGAGCTACAATTATTGAATTTATTATTATTATTTATTTGAAATAGTTGACAGAAGCTGGCAACTGAATTATTGAATTTATTTGTAATGATGGAAATTAGTACTTTTACTCTATCAAAAGTGCATTCTTCATAATAAGGATACAGTGAATCACAATTTTAGAGTATTTTACTTAAATTCAAGATCCACACCGTTCACCCCCGTCAAGTGATGTTAGTGTACTATACAAAAATATTGATGAAGTAATCCAACTTGAATAAAATACAAATTATTATGATTTTGCAGGAAAAACATTGAAGCTTCACGGCCAAAATACAGATTTTCGGAAAATTGATGACATTTGAAATAATTTAATTAGCAAGGTAAGTACGTAGAAATTAGTCGAGGGAGAGATTAAATTGATTACTACTTGATTTAGTTGATTAAGATATTAAGATAGACGAGAAAGTAAATCTATCATAAATAGGCAGAGGTATAGCTTGACCGATGTCTTTGAAAAGAATGCAGGTATCGTCAAAATTGTTTTTATGACCGGTTCTTTGAAACGTACGTATAGCTAGGAGACTGATTCAAACTTTGATATACTGGCTAAGTAATTAAATCCATTTTTTTACGCATAAACAATATAAAAGGTAGCGATACCTATTTAAACAATGTAGAAGACTGATTGATTCAAACTTTTCTTTAACTTTGTACGAAATTGTAGGTGAGACCATCGTCTCCCTACCTAATAAATAAATAAATAAATAAATAAATCTACCCCTGCACATATGCGTTGAGCTCATTAATTAGCATCCGTTCATTTCTTCAAGTAAAAGAAGCAAACTTTATTTATGGGATACATTATACATTATAGAACTCTTTCTAGATCAGTAAAAAATATTCACAATATTTATAAAAAAAATATTAATTGAAGGTACATCGTCTATGATTTAGATGCGTTATATAAAAAAATAATTTGAAAATGGTATGTATTAGTTGAAAGGACTTGACATATTGAAAATTTAATTTTCGCTGATACATAATTAAAAATTAAATAATTCTCAAATTGCAGGATCTTTCTAAATGATAAAAATTACATCCATGTTTTAGATATAAATTTGAGTAATCTTTGACATAAATTGGCGTTTATTTAAATTACCTATAAAATTTAAAAAAAAAAAACAGAACAAGGACTTGGATGAGACAAAAAAGAAAGTTGGAGTTGCATTTGAAAGCGTTTTTAATTTTGAACAGTACCACGTGTCCAGTGCACATTAATACATTATGGACATGGTACAAGGATGAGAAACACCATATTTAACCCCTTCCTTGGTCACACCTTGAGAGGTTATTTCGGGAGAGTAGTGGGGAACAGAGAGAGAGAGAGAGAGAGAGAGGCATATGTATGATTGCCAATCGGGATCCTCTGGTCGTTTGCAAAAAAACGACCACTGGTCGTTTGCAAATTTGAGCCATCCGATCAAATTGCACGGTCAGATCTCAATACCCCTTTGTTCCGTCCAAAAAAAAAAGAAAAAAAAAGCAGGATACGCGTATACTCTCCCTCTCTTTCGTATTCCAATTTCGGAAGCCAATTTTGTGTCTCGCGCGCAAAGCAGACCCACTTCTCCCGATTCCTCCCTTGCGCGCAAACCAAACCCTCTTCATTCGCTTCTACCTCTCGCTGATCGCCGTTGAACCAGTGCGTGATCGCTCTGGATGGAGAGTTCAAGTGGCACTCACACTGATCTTCCATTACCAGTACGTGCCTTTTTCAGTTTTGTTGCTATTTTTTTCCCTCGTCGCTGCTCAAATTTGTGTGTCTAAGTGTAAGTTATACATCAGCATATGAGTTTTCTCTTTGATTCATTCTGTTGTTTAATATACGGATGTAGTTTGACTTGTTGTTAGTTAATAAAGCATGTACTAGTAAAACTAGAAATCAAAGGTACTAGTTTGTACCGGCGTATATAAAATCAAAGCCACTGGTTTGTACTCGGTTTTTTTTTTTTCCTTCTCGGCTCAGTTTTTCTGGTGCCTTTTATTGTAAGCAGTACATCAGGTCTATCAGTATGAGTAGTCACAATCTTGTTATCCTGGGCTATAATTTCACTTTCAAAACTTCCCATTAACATAATATTTTTATTATTTTGTTTATATATCATGCGAACCAGCATTTCATTATTCACAAAACCAGCCATCAGTTTAAAATATCAGGACTAACTAGAAGCCTAGAAACAAGGGAAGCATCATGCCTTCTTTTTAATCATGCATTTCCCGCAAGTTGTGAAATTCTACAAGATCAAAATATCCATCAAAATTCAATCTAATTCCATATGGCAATTATGCAATCAATACATGATTTTTTGTCAAGTTTCTAATTTCTTAGTTGTTATTTTCATTTGACCAAGAAGCCTCGAGCGGAGAAGCGCACCGGTTGTCAAGCTCGCTTATTACAATAAAATTACCTACAATTTTATAACCATTGCAACCTTTTTTTGAAAAAACAGCTACCCAAAAGGGTAACCAGAATGCTTTATTGATGCTTAAAACGAAGTTCACATGGAAATACAAAAGGTGATACAAGGAATTATCAGCAAACTATAGAAATCAAAACGTAAAATTACATCCAGAAAATTAACCTACTACGAACTACTACTACGACTATATAAAGAAAAGATGCAACTATAAAGCCATCAAACATCCATATTATCCGTATTGCTCCCTTGGTTGCCAGCAACTCTATGTGCTCCAGTGTCATAAGTTCCAGTAAACCCCTGAATGCTAAAGGCAAAAAAAAAATTTTAAAAACAGTGTTGGTAAAGCAATCAATTCTGTAGAGCAATCAATTATCATTTCTGTACCCCACTATGAAAAAGTTTATAAATTCAAAAAATTATAAAGCAATCAATTGAAAAAGTTTATTCTGTAAAGCAATCAATTCTTCACTATAAACACAAAGCATAATATATTGTGAACTAAAGCTTCTTTCAATTGATACACATCAGGAGGTACAGGAGCACACCAAAGATTCTATAAAAATTGATACCATCATTCTCAAACTCTGGAATACTACAAATATTTACATTAGACTTTACCATCATGTATATGCAGATATAAACTCGATAGATAAGGTTTGCAACTTATATAAAAAAAATCATCTGGAGCTCTAAAGTGATTAACGAGACTCTGTATATAAATCTAAAGCTAGTTACAGATTGATTTTTATTTTCTAATCTCGACACCAGCAATCTTCACTATAAACACAAAGGATCAGTTTTTTAGAAAAATTATTCAATGAACTGGCCATTCCAGTAGCTGGTACCAGTATGATGAACAAGTGATCACTTGTAAAGCAATCACTCATGTCATGTACCTGTTACCAAGGGGAGGCGGAGAGAGGGACATGAGGCAGAGAGGCGACTAAGAAATAGGTTGGCTTCGATCGGAAAATCTAGGGTTTGCTTCGAGAGGAACTGTGTTGCGGAGGATCGATTTGCGAAGGAATCTCCTACAGCAGCCCACTGCGATTCGCTTCCATCGCTATCTCTCCGTCGATCACTTTCCTCTCTCCTCTCTCAATAGCTTTCTCTCTAAAAGGAATATACGATTTTGAGCATGAAACTGGGTATACGAAGAGAACGACGATCGTATTATACGTCTTTTTCTTCTTTTTTTTTCCGGAAGAAGGGGTGTTGATGATCCGATCGTCCATTTAAAACAGACGGCTTGGATATGCAGACGACCAGTGGTCGTTTTTATGCAGACGACCAGAGGATCCGGATTCGTATGATTGCAGTCAAAGATGTTTCACTTCCAAGGAATTGCCTCTGAATTTGTTACTGTCTCAGGATGCTGATTTGCTGGTCAATTAGTGCATCCCCTGATTTGGTTGCAACGTTGGTTCTGGTTTTAGTTAGCTCTTAAAGGTTTCATTTTTCTTTCTGATATTTCTTGTACGCTGCAAATCTTACTTGGAAGTTTCGCTTTTCCCAAATTTAAAATTTGGCAATCTCTGAAGAAGTTTCGAGAAAGACTAGATAGCAGAGGAAGGGAGGGACAAAGTGAGAGAGGGAGAGGGAGGCAACTTTTCCAATGGCTTCTTCTCCTTTCTCTGATTACCTTCATGATTCTGTATCCACTCATGTAAGTACTTACAGTAGATGTTTTTTTTTCATTCTTTTCTTAATTTATATTGCCTTCTTTCTTGTTCATATTTCTATGGTTGGAATTTCCATCATGAGACGTTCAAAGCAAATGATTAATTTGCAAATATTAACAAGCCAAAATTATTTTATTAGTGCCTACCTATCTGTGTAATTCATAGTACGCCTTGGTACGTTATACTGACTGTTGAAATCAGCACCGATATTAAGAGCCCAATAGCCCAAAGCCCATTTCGCATTGAATTTTCTCCAAAGATGAAGAATAATCTAGAAGTAGATGGAACTATTTGTATTAAATTATTAATGTAGAATATGTAGATTTCTCTAGTATATATGAACCGAGCTTGTACATGTCGGTTTAGACAATTTAGGAATTATCTAGTACTATCTTTTAAACCGACATAGGTTAATATAAATAGGACCTTCATGGTGCATTTTGATTGTGTGCGCACCAAATTAGTTAAAGGTTAGCTAGTGTATGTGTATATGTATATGTGTTGTATTAGTATAGTTGAGTAGTAATTTAAGTGTGTTTGTATCGTATCTTTAGTCAACACTGACTTTATAAATTCAGCAAAAAATCCCCTTTTTTGTGTACAGGGCACAACAGCAACCGTTATCAACCCATGCATAAGCATTAAATAGAATTTTCTCTTAATTTTTATGTTCCATTCATCAGTCTAATTTATAAATTGTGAAATTTTTTTTTCTTTACATACAGAGACGCAGACATGATGAATTGATAGAAGAGAACAGAGAAAAAAAGCCTCAACTAAAAACACCAGGAAGAACCACCAAAGCTACTACAAAAGAAGTATCAGCTCATGAACCTCACCAGTACACAGAGCCTTTTGCACCAACGCTGCCACCACTAGTGCCTCAAAGAAAGCAGAAGGTGAACCGTCGCTCCATTTCATTTGCAGACTGTCGTCCATCAATTGTTCCTTTAGAAAAAAACAGTGATCGTGGAAGTCATCGTCACTCAACATCCGATACCAGTGAAGAATGGCGGCTTGTTGCCACCGAACTATCCAAGAAGCTTCTAGCGACAGCCCGTAAGCGTGATGATGCTGTGGTCGAAGCCTCCCGCCTCAAACAGACAATCTCAGGTACTCTTTTTATACTAATGAAGTGACGATGATTATGATACTTAACCACACAACAACAACAAAAATGATGTTGCTGGTATCATCATCATTATTAGTAATTTGTTACAGTCTTCTTTGCAAATCATAAATTTAGAATTAAAAAAAAAAGCCACAAAGAAAGGACATTTTTCTTTAATCGCGCGCACCTTCAATGGGTTGCTACTTATGCACCATGCTAAATTGCTATTGCAGCTGTCATCTGCATTCACGCAACGCAAATGAAATTTCTTGGACATATGTGAATCTTCCTGATTAATCTGTTTTGAACTTCAGTTCTCCTTCTATACTTCAATTAAAAATTGTTCAGAGTCCTAAAAAATGATATATATATATATATATGCCATTCTAGAGCTCCACCGAGAACTGGCCTCCAGAAATGATGTGCCGAGCCTTGTCGGTTCACTATCAATCGAGAAATTTCTTCGGTCGGTCTCAGCTGCCAGATCAGCTATCAGGATGCTTGCACGTACGCTGAGCAGTAATGTCAGGCCATATGTTAGCCCCGCAGTTCTGCTTCCCCACCACATGGAGGCACTGCTTAACCAGATTTTCTATAATGGGTTTGAATTGACAGATGAGGATGAGATGCAAATTGCCGACCCATCTGCCCGGTGTAAGATGAATCAGTCAGAGTACGGGTCATTGCAAGAACTTAATTGGGATCAGGTAATTATTATTATTATTGTTGTTGTTATTATTATTATTATTATTATTATTATGGGGTTTGTGCTTTCCTTCCACCTAATTAAATGGATATTAAAAATTGAATTGAAATTCCAACTTAAGCCATTAATGACTAGTTAACATTCTTTTTTCAATTCATTCTGTGGTTGCTTAAATTTGTATTCCCAGTAAACATTTTTCCAATAAAATTTAGATTTCCTAGCATAATCAGAATCCAATTCTACTTTACATTTTTATAACTTATATTTCAATTTAAAGGGTGAAGCTTCCTGATTTCCATCATCAGTACTTCAAAACATATAGTAATTCAAGAGTTAATCAATTTGACAGTACTGATCATTTCAAATCCAGGTCCTTATCAAAGGTACACGCCACTACAGTGATAGGCTAAGCCGGTTTTGTGACAGACGAATGAGCGAGGTGGTGGGGTCACTTGGCTGGGCACCACGTGTTTGGCCAGAGCACATCCTTCGTGCATTCTTCGGTGCCGCCAAGTCAGCATGGGCTGTCCGGCTCCTGGCACGGTCAGTCCACCCACCAGTGCCTATTATGAGAGTTGATCCAGGCACGAGCTTCGACTCTCGGTTCATGGAAGATGTTTCAATGGATGAAACTGATCTTGCACAACCGGTAACTGTCAAATTATTGGTTGCTCCAGGATTCAATGTATACACGTCTAGTTCTTGTGTGGTGAAGTGCAAAGTTTTGTGTGGTCCTAAAACTCAAGATGGAAGGAGCAGAAATATTGTAGTAGATAATTCTCAAAGGAAAGATGGAAAGTAGCTATTTATGCAAAAATTGGTAAGGAAGTGTTAGACTTTATATATGTGCATTTATGTGATGATGACCAAGAATGTGAGCTAAAAAACATAAGCATGTACGTAGTTTTCCTTTTCCCTTTGTTTTTTTTTTCATTTCATTTCATGGTGTTGATTTGCCTTACAATTAACAATAGCCACTCTATATACCTTGTTATATATTACATGACATGTATTGGATTTGAGTTAGTACTTAATTTATTTATTATTCTTTTTCTGAAGAAATACAAAAAGTACTTATATGTATTCGTAGTTCTCTGTATTAAAGTTGAAGAGGAACTAAAGTTTATAAATGCTGAAATATAGTGCCTGTTTAATTAAACGCCACTGAGGAGACACCATGCAAGGGCCGAAATAAAATCAATTTTAACAGAACTGAAATGCATAAAAGCGAGTTCCATCGTTAGAATTTTAGGAGTAGAAATCTGATAATATCTGATGATACACATCCATTTTGATGCGAACTTTTCCCACTCTATAGAAAATTTCCATCTGAAAAAAAGAAAATAAAATAAGTAAGATAATTAAGAAATAAAAAATTGTTCCTTTCATGACATCAAATAGTAGCATTATATGTGGACCCTCTGCATTTAACTGGTATATTTTTACATCCATTGTTAAGACTTAAGACTGCATTTCTACTTTCTTTTTTCTTTTTCTTGTCCCCCGTTTTGTGGACCCATTTACCATTCACAATTAGTCAATTTCAGGACAGAAAGCATTGTTCTGAAACTTCTATTTTTATCGAATATTAATGTTTTGCGCACTGTATTGTATATTTGTACCCGTAATCCTCTCTTCCGAAAAATTTAAAAATAGTATTAAATTAATATAATATATTAAAAATAATATCAATATAATAATATTTTTTTAAATAGTATCACGAGATCGGAATCCCAGATTCCGAACGTAAGATCGGAATCCGAGATTCCGATGATTCCGATCTTAGCTTTTTAAATTTTTTATATATTATATTATTTATTTATTTAATTTATTAATTAGTTAAATAATTAGAAAAATACATAATATATTGTAAAAATATTGAAAAAATATGGAAAAAATCAGGAATAATTAAATTAAATTTTATATGTAATTTAGTATTTTTTGGGGAAATTAAATTAATTTTCATTTTAATTAATTTATTTAATTAAAATATAAATTTTTATAACTTATTTAATTAAATGAATTATACCATTTAGAAAGGATTATAAATTTTCAGAATTTGCAGGGATACAAATGCATAATCCTTTCAGAATGTTCAAAGTTTTATTAATCCTTTCTGCATTTGCAGGGATACAAGGCATAATTTGAACATTAAAACTTTAAACAGGCATAACTTTTGATAGGAAGGTCCGTTTGGCGCAAACGAGGACATTCCGGAAAGCTGGCGACGAGATCTACACATGTTATCGGGGTGAAACCCCATAATGACCATTTTTGAAGCCAAAAAACGCTCTCTGGACCTCCAAAATCCACTTTGAAAGTTTGCAAACCTAAAAACCACTCTAAACTACTAAAAATATTTTTAAAATCATAAATTAATCATTAAAAAGAGAAATGCAGTAAATCAAGTGAATTTAGTCTTTCTTCTCCGTCTCACTAAAACATCAATCTCGTGTGATTCCTTTCTAACGCAATCCAGAAAGTGCTTCCTTGATCATGAGACTCGATATGATTGTTTAATATATAATATGAAAATAATATATACAGAGGACGGCATCCGGGACGCATATCAAATGGTTGTTTAAATTAATTAAAAATTTATACTTAATTATTTATTTTTTAATTAAATAAATTAATTAAAAGGAAAATAAATTTAATTTTCCAAAAAAATACTAAATTACATATAAAATTTTGTTTAATTATTCCTGATTTTTTTATATTTTTTCAATATTTTTAGAATATATTATCTATTTTTTCTAATTAATTAACTAATTAATAAACTAATAAAAGGAAAAAAAATTTTTCCAAAAAATACTAAATTACATATAAAATTTAGTTTAATTATTCCTGATTTTTTCCATTTTTTTAATATTTTTACAATATATTATCTATTTTTCTAATTATTTAACTAATTAATAAATTAAATAAATAAATAAATAATATATAAAAAAATTAAAAAGCTAAGATCCGATCTTGCGTTCGGAATCTGGGATTCCGATCTCTTGATACTATTTAAAAAAATATTATTATATTGATATTACTTTTAATATATTATATTAATTTAGTATTATTTTTTAAAATTTCGGTTCTCTCTTTGAAGCCTTGACGGCCCAAATTGAAAATCTGGGTCCAAAATGCCCAAGGTCCGCTAGTAGTAGTGGGACCGACTATCAAACTGCACACATGAAACGCAGTAAAAGCGCGTCCACATACAATCAAGAAGATTCACCGTCTATCTCTCCTCCCTCGATTAGGAAAGGAAATAACTCGACAGAAGTAAAAGGAGAAACTGAGTTAAGCCAAGCCAAGCCCAGGGTTTATCCCTGTAGACCTTCCTAGTGTCCTTTCGAGCGCTAAATCTCTCGACTTCTAGGGTTTCGCATAGATTTTAGGAGGCTAACGCGAATTCTAGTTCTTCTGGTTCCTTTCTCTGACGAGAAAAAGTTTTCTGATATCATCAGATTTTGTGGGTTATTTTGTTTCCGCATTGTCTGATTTGGGGATGGCGAGTTGCGTTTATATTCCCGTGCAAAATTCGGAGGAGGAGGTGTGCGTGGCGCTTGATCAGTTGCCTCGGGATGCGGCCGACATACTAGATATTCTCAAGGCCGAGCAAGCTCCTCTCAATCTCTGGCTAATTATCGCTGTACGAATCGATCTCTCTCTCATTTTCCTCTAATTTGTTGGGCTGTTTGTTTTAATTGGTTGTGTTATTAAGGTTGGTTAAATTTTACTGATACCAATTATTGGTACAAATTTGGAATAACAAATTTCGAATCAATGTCTAGGCCTTTGCTGCGTGCTTGGTTTTGATTTGTATTGGTGCTTTGTTAGCAAAGTTCTGTTGCAGAATTAATAAATATTTATATTTCCCTTGATTTGTATTTGGTTTTTCTTAGAATATTTATATCCTTTTGTACTTTTGCATGAACTCGCTGTAATGTGTTGTAATAGGGCAGCTCTGTTGCAATGAAAGTTCGACAGTGCTACAGTAATTTTGTACTTAATAATATGACTTAGTGTTGTTGTAAAGTTATTAAATTTGCAATGACTGGATTGTTCTGAGTAAATGCTTTTTTCGTGCAGAGAGAATATTATAGCCAAGGGAAAGTTGATCAATTTCTCCAGATATTGGACGAAGGATCAGGCCCAGGTCCCTTTCTTCTTGCTTCCTTTTCTATCTCAAACTTAATTTTTTTTTGTATCTTAATTATAATTATTTTGTTGTTAATTTTCTTAAAATATGCAGAAATTGATGAGTACTATGCTGATGTGAAGTACGAGAGGATTGCCATATTAAATGCTTTAGGGGCGTATTACACATTTCTGGCAACAACAGGTCCTCCAGAGGAAAAGGAAAGAAACTTTGTCATGGCTACCAGTTACTATAATAAGGCTTCCAGGATTGATACAATTGAACCATCTACCTGGATTGGAAAAGGTAAAAAAGGATTTTGCCTATTTGCTTATAGTATTATGATCTTTACTTTGTCATTCACGAATAGTACACAACTTGGTGCCAAAACACACCCAACAGTTCTTACATTTGCGAATATTAGCTGTGCATTTGTGCTATTGGAAAATAACATCCAGCTGTTACCAAATTTTTGAGTCAGAATTAATGATTGTATCGTCCCCAACTTCTCTTTATTTTTGTTTAATTTGAAATTTTAGAAATGGATAGTTTACTTGAATTAGGGGTGTTGTTTTCAGTATTTATTGGTTTTATGGAAGATTCATTTTCTATCACACTAATCAATAGTGTATTGTGTTGGAAATATATTAATAATTTGGGGTGTTGTTTTCAGAGATGAATGGCTTATTCGAATTACAGCTATTGTTTTTCAGTATATAATGGAAGTATGGAAAATACATTGTCTGTTACACTAATCGATACTGTATTGTGTTGGAAATATATCAAGGTTTTGGCTCTTAGTTAAAACAGAAGCAAATGTTTGTTATGTATGTCAAAGTTCATTTTTTTTTTGGAAAAACAGCTTAACATAAAAGATTGTTAAACTAATGAGCGAAATTAGGTTATATTTTTAATTTGGATGTTTTCTACATTCATTTCTTAATTAGGGTTGCTTCTTTTTTGTTTTTTAAAGTAACAACTATAGAATTTGTATAGTTTCCTGCATTTATTGATAACATTACTGAATATGTTTATGAAAATATTTCTTATGCCCTGACTAATTGCTCTTGTTCCATCAGAGTGTTATGACTTGCAATGAACACATTGCATTGCTGGTACACTTGGCAAATTTCCAACTGGTGACAAAACATAAGAATAAGAATCCACTATTTATTTAATACATAAAGATGAAAAAATATGTAATATTATTAAATGATCCATAATCCATTAATTAACAAGATATTCCCTTGTTGTTTTCTTTCTACTTTTAATCATGCAGCTCTGCTTTGCATTGCTAGAGATGAACGTGACAAACTTGAGAAAGCAAAAGAAAATTTCAGAATAGTATTGGAGTACAATCCTAAGCATGTCCCTGGTCTCCTTGGTCAGGTGAATGACCTTCTTTGTTATTTATATAAATTATTCTCTCTCTTTTTTTTTAATAGGAGAAAACTGTAATCTCTCTCTCTCTTTTTTTTTTCCCAGTGTCTTTTTTCCTTTGGATTCTAATTTATTGGTACCTTTCCTTTTTTTTCTCTAATATTTATATCTTTGAAGGCTTGTGTGTTGTTCATGATGGGTGAAAAAGAAGAGAATATCAGGAAATCTCAGGAGTTCTATAAGAATGCTCTGGAGAACTATAGGGTAAGTTAATCTTGTAGGAGCAAAAAGGATATTTCTAGTACTATTTAAATATGAATATTGTTTGTATTTGGTCTGTATTACAATAAGGTCTAATACATACGGATGGAAGTTCTGACAGGCACAATACCTGGTCACTTTGGAGTGGACTCTAAAAGGAGTGCTGTGTGGTTATTGGTGGGACCTTCCATTTTAAACCAAACTGGTCTTGGACTGAATGTAGAAATAAAGTAATATCCCCTTAGAAACATGATGTAAATAAACAAACAATAAGTTGTTTGTATTAATGTCAGGAATCATTGCGTCTATTCCCAAACTGCCCTGCGGTTGTGAGGCTTGGAATTGGCTACTGCCAATACCGACTCGGCCAGCTTGGAAAGGCCCGCCAAGCTTTTAACAGGGTTTTGCAAGTAAGATGACTTCCTGCACATCTCTTCTTTGGACTTTTTAATTTACATGTAGGCTTAAGTTGATTTTGGCTGATACTCTCTCTCTCTCTCTCACTTTAATGATGCAGCTAGACCCAGACAATGTGGAGGCTACTGTGGCTCTTGGAGTTCTGGATTTACAAACAAATGAGGGTAAAATTCTGAATGACATTTATATTTGTAAGCATGTTATTGGTATATATTATATAGAAAAGCTCGACAATCATATTAACTGGTAGCAAAATGTTCATAAAGTTCAGATTTAACTGACTAAAGTTTTAAGGAAAATCAACCATAATTGAGCTTAATTGAGTCTCCATTTGGATTTTCTAAACAAAATTGGATTAATGCTAAATTTTAACTTCTGTGGTCTTGACAATCCTATCTATGTTAAATTAATCTGTGTAGCTGGAAACATCAGGAGGGGAGTTGAGATGATGGAACAGGCACATGACCTGGACCCGGTGAATCCTATGGTGTTAAACCATCTGGCCAACCATTTCTTCTTCACTGGTCAACATTTCTTGGTTGAGCAGTTGACAGAGACTGCCCTTGAGAATAGTGGGGACCACCCACTCCTCAAGTCCCAGGCCTTCTATAATCTTGCCAGATCTTACCACTCTAAGGTCTTTTCTTTTCCCAAATCACCTTTGGCTACTGTAAACACGTGCATTTCAAAAATATTTTTTATTTAGTTTTATGTTATGAGAAGTGTTCTTACGGGCAGAAAACAAGTATTTTGGTGCTTTTCGAAATACCATTTTAAGTGAACAATGCACTTGTTTCTGGAGCCCTTTTTTTTTCAAGCAAATGCTCCTTTTCCAATATCCTCAGATGAAGCCATTGTTTACTAGAACTTAATGATTGGTTAGGTTTTTAAATCTCCAAAAGAAAATGGTGGGCTTATTGAATTAAGGCAAATTGTGTATCTTTAATTCTTTATTTCTTCATCCAGTACCTAAGTTATTGCCTCTCTTAATTATGGATCTTTTGGCAATAGCATTCTTTGTATTTTTCAAGATTTGATAGCTAGTATATTTTGCAAATTCTCATTTTCAATCATTGGGATATCGGTGCAATAGGGAGATTATGATAAGGCGGGTAGGTACTACATGGCTGCTGCCAATGAAATAAGAAGACCAAAGGATTTTGTTCTGCCTTTTTATGGTATGAATCTTATTCTTTCTTTTTTTTTATTCCTAAGCTAAATATTCAGCTCACTGTTTTCATTTGATCGCTCCAATTCCTAAGCTAACTATTTTGGACCCTGGGCTGAAACAGTGCTTAATTTTTTAGTACTGTAATTCCCTGGCTTAAACAAACAAACAACTAAGCCTTTTGTCCCAAAATGCTCTGCAGGCTCTAAATCATTTTTCTGTGTACTTGTATAGGTTTGGGCCAAATTCAGTTGAAGTTGAAAGATTTAAAGAATTCACTTTCCAGCTTTCAAAAAGTACTGGAAGTGTACCCTGAAAATGTTGAGAGCTTGAAGGTCAGTTCGGGAAAAATACTCGATATTGTTACATTGCTTAGAAAAGAATCTATTGTACTATTTTATTAATTGGAGGTTAGTAAAAGGTATTTCATTTTATTCTTAAGGCCATAGGGCACATTCATGCACAGCAAGGAGAGTTTGACAAGGCTGTCGAAACATTCAAAAAGGTCACTCGTATTGATCCAAAAGATTCTCAGGTAAATAATTATTTATTGATTCTCCTTGTTGTTCCATTTGATTCTAATTTTTTTTTTAAATATGGGATTAGATCATGGTTGTTTTTTTTTTTCCTTTTTACCATTGCTTATGGAAGAATGTAAAATTCAATTTTTTTTCTGTTTACATATCTGGATTTAATGCGTAAATGATGGACATTATACTTGCAAGGGATGTTCTTGCTGTATCATTAGTGAAAACAGTTATTTCCTCATAATTATCTATGATTACCTGGAATGTGGTCTAGTAGCTCAAGTGGTAATAGCACTGGGCTGAAGAGGTCTAGGGTTCAAGCCCGCATTCTTGCGATAGGCTTCGCGAGCCAGTGTAAAAACTCAGCCATATATACAAGAAATGACCAGGGTCGGGGTGTCATTTGTAGCCTACCCCAACTTGTTTGAAATAAATGGCTCTGACTTTTTTTTATCTATGATTACCTGAAAAGTTTTAAAATATTATTAATTTGTTTTTAAATTTGGATGCAGGCATTTTTAGAGCTCGGTGAATTGTTGCTACCTATTGATGCTAATGCTGCTCTGGAAGCTTTGAAAACAGTACAATTTTCGTTGATTCTTTTTAGTTAGTTGTTTACCAGCTATAAATGTAATAATTATTTAGTCTCTGTAATGTTGGTAGGCTCGGAACCTTTTAAAAAGGAGTGGTGAAGACATGCCTATTGAGCTACTCAACACCATTGGCGTCCTGCACTTTGAGAAGGAGGACTTTGAGGTTTGTTTATTTATGGCCATATATAATGTCATTGTTCAAATAAAGTTGAATTCACAATTTCACATTTTTTTTTAATATTAACAATGTTGTTAATTACTTGCTTTTCCAGTTGGCAGAACAAACCTTCAAGGAGGCACTTGGAGATGGGATTTGGGTTTCCCTTTTGGATGAGAAATTGGACCATAAGGTCCACAATTATGGCAATGCTCTTAATTTACGGGACTTGGGATTGTTTCACCAGCTGGAAGAAGACAATGAGTCTCTTGATCTTCCATGGGATAAGGTCACCACACTCTTCAACTTTGCGAGGTTATTGGAGCAACGTCATGACACCATCAAGGCCAGCATTTTGTACCGTTTTATCATTTTCAAGGTCAATCTCATCACTCATTTCTCTTTTTTGTGCCCATTCACCATCGTACCTAAAATATTTATCAGGTAGACCAAGTTAGATATATGTAGTCGCAAGTAGGCTTTAAGAAGGTGATTATTTTCCCTTTTCCCAACTACCAAGAGCATAAATTAGTTTACTTTTAGATTTTTAGATGTCATATGTCTATATTTGATGGGTGTTTTTCCTTTTTCTTAACAGTACCCTGGTTACGTGGATGGTTACCTGAGGCTCGCAGCCATAGCAAAAGCACGGCATGATTTTAAACTGAGCATCGAGCTGGTATATTTTAAAACTTGTTTTATTCTCTTAAAAATCATGTCTGTTTATGGGGAAATTAACTAGTTGTCTTCTGTTTCCAGGTGAAAGATGCCCTTAAAGTTGATGAGAAATACCCCCAGGCACTTTGCATGTTAGCTGATTTGCAGTTGAAGACGGATGACTGGCTCAAGGCTAAGGAAACCATCCGTGCAGCCAAAGATGCAACCAGTGGCCATGATTCATATGCCAATCTTGCCCTTGTATATTTCTTTATCCTTGAGAATTCAAGCTTTTCTCCATACTTAATATTGTTAATGAAAATAATATACTGTTAATTATTACATTATTAAATTTGCAGGGAAACTGGAACTATTTTGCTGCTCTGAGGAGCTCTGATAAGAAGGGTTCAAAAGTGGAGGCTATGCACCTTGAGAAAGCAAAAGAACTCTGTACAAAGGTAGGTTCCATTGTTGGATTCTATTTATCATGTTCTTTTGTTAGACTTAGCTCTTTTTTTTCTTTTAAATTATGTTGCAGGTTTTGAAGGAGCATAAGGGAAACATGTATGCTGCTAACGGGACAGGAATTGTGTTTGCTGAGAAAGGTCATTTTGATGTCTCAAAAGACCTCTTTACTCAGGTAAAAACATTTTTGTTATGTTTTTTTTTGTGATTATTTAATATGTTTTTCCCTTTTTGGCAATCTATTTTTTAGTGTTGTATGTTATGTGTTGTTATAAAATAGATATATAAATAGATTGATTTTGCAAATTTTACTTGGAAACTTTTTGTTATTATGTTTTCTCCTTCAATCATGTAACCAAGTTTCTTTGTTATTACTCAGGTACAAGAAGCTGCTGCATCTGGAAGCACACTTGTTCAGATGCCTGATGTATGGGTAAATCTGGCCCATATCTATTTAGCCCAAGGCCAATTTTCTCTTGCAATAAAGATGGTAAGTTATATTGCATATCATTTTACTGCTGCAATGTACAGAGTGTTTTATTGTATTACAAAATAAGGAAATCTTAGTCTAAGAAGTCATAGAAATCTTGTTTTACAGTACCAGAACTGCTTGCGTAAGTTCTACAATGGGACAGACAGCACAATACTTCTTTACCTTGCACGTGCTCAGTATGATGCAGAGCAGTGGCAAGATTGCAAAAAAACCCTATTGCGTGCTCTCCACCTTGCCCCTTCCAATCCCACCTTGAGATTTAATATCGGTGTTGCCATGCAGAAGTACTCTGCCTCTACCCTTCAAAAGACCAAACGAACTGCTGAGGAGGTACTCAAAACTAACCAGTTTAATCCATTTCTATGTAGTTTCTCCACAGAATCTTGAAATTTTCAGCTAGCTTGAGAATGTGTAATTGGCATTGCCACCGAATTCTTTCAAACTTATGGTTTCAGATGTGAACCTGATAAAAATAAATTTACTAGTACAATGATAATTAGTGGAATTTTATATTATATTTTTCCTTATCTTATGGAGGAGTAGAGTACAGGCAATTAGAAGATTGCATTTCTAAACACTTCTGGAACTCAAAAGGACATTCAACATTAATTTATAGATTTTAGGGTAAATAATGTATATGTGTATGCAGCTGACAGTATTGGACCTGACTGAGGTGGTATGGTTTCTGCAGTGCTGGATCAAGCACTAATTGCATACCTTTCAATATCTATACTTTGGGTTTTGAAACTTAGATTATGAAAGCCTCAGTACAAAGATGAAGAAGTGAACAAATAATAAAAAAAAAAATAGCAAAGGCCAATGGAACATCTGGTTTATGCTAAGCCTGTTGATGTAGTCTCATTTTGGCGGTATCTGACAGCTGTTATATGGAACAAAACTGTAGATTCGGTTTACATTGTCTGAGCTGGAGAATGCAGTTAGGATGTTTAGGCAGCTGTGTGGGTGTACGTACTACCATTCACATGGGTTTGATGAAAAGAAGTTCAGTACCCATGTGGAGTACTGCCAGCACCTGCTAGAGGCAGCCAAGGTGCACTGTGAGGCTGCTGAACGTGAAGAACAGCAGACTCGCCAGCGACTTGAGGTTGCTCGTCAAGTCTCCCTTGCTGAGGAGGCCCGCCGCAAGGTAGAGGAGCAGCGGAAGTTGCAGGTATCAATGTGTCCCTTTGTATTGTATATTATTTTTCTGATTTTTTGTGATATCTTTATTTTATTTGTTGGAATTTGTAACCATAGAATTTCTACTTGCTGTGTGGAAATAAGCCCAATTATTCTAATCTTTTTCAATGATATTGAAGGGTTTTTGGATATTAAAATTTTAGAACTAAAAACAATCATTGATCAGACTTAATTTAACATTCTTTGTTTTTATTTCTGTTCTACAATGCTTCATGATATTTCAACTCATTATGTATTTTGGTCTGTGGGATAGGTAGCTGCTCAGTTTGTTTACTTGTGGCAGATATATGCTATATGTTTATTTGGATATTTGTCTCTTGGTTATAGAATCATTACTTTATACCTATACTCTGGACAGGCTGAAAAGAGGAAGCAGGAGGATGAACTCAAGCAAGTCAAGCAACTGGAAGAGCGTTTTGAGCGCGTTAAGGTTGATTCCTGAACTGGATTTCCTATTTCTTTGGTTCTAAGATTTCATATTCCTTTATTTTTTATTGAAAACCCAGCTTGGCCATAAAATCAATCTAGGTGCTGACTTGGGTTCCCCCCCAAAGGAGACTGTTTTATGTAATATATTTTTTTTTTTCTGAAACTGCAAATAAGGATGAGAAGACAGTAGCAAATGAAGTTTTCAATTCTGTAGAAATTAATGCTAGTTATGTGGGAAAACGAATATTATGTCCTATATACAGGGTCTTAGGGCTTTTTTTTAGCAATCAACGAACCAATAGTATATATAAGGGTTAAAATGAAGAACATAGTAAATATGAAACAACATAAAATTTTTTTAGGATATTGTCCTGGTTAAGATAATAAAAGAAGAGACTCGTAATTTATATAAATTTTACAAAAAATTTTTTTTTAGAGGAGACTTGATAGCGGCTATCAAGCAATAAATTTTACAAAAATTATTTGGAGCAATTAGGTGGGTTGTCATGTTGTAGATTATATAGTTGTTCTTCATATAAGATACAAAATTGATATCCAGTTCCACTGGTAGTTGACTCACAGAACGTCTACAGTGGAGTAATGAAATTTCTTCATGCTAGCAACTTTGTTTTGCTATTTTGCTACATGCATATTTGATATGCCTACCTTATATCAATAACTTGGAAATCTCTTCTTAATAATACCCCCCCCCCCCCAAAAAAAAAAAAAAAATGCTCACATTTATGTTTCCCAGCTCATCAATCTTTGTTGTTTGGTTTATGTCCGAGGTTTCCTTTTGCGACATGAAGTTCACAAATAATCACATTTCTGTATCTGAAATAAATTACTTCCCACATTTTTGAACTGTCACTTCAATGTTTGGAATGATCATTTGCTATGTCCAGATTAATGTAGATAACAAGAATAGGGTGAGTCAAATGCCACTCGTATGCATGAGTGGATCTTTTCTGGTCAAGTGGCCTTTTTTGGATACATTTCTCTTGTGCAATATATTTTGCTAATGGGAAAATGTGTGAGGATTGCCAAGGCTAGTACTGTTAGTAGCATCGTTACAACAGTTTCGGATTCTACTCTCCCGCTCAGGACACTTCTCTTTCTTATTCTGTATCGCAATTCCAAAGACTACTACTTTCATCGGAACTCGCTTCTCGTTACATCATTGTTCTATATTTATGGGAAGAATTGCCTTGTCCTACGGAAAGTTAGTAGGTTATGCTTGTTTTCACTGGGCACATTGACACTTTCCAAAGTCAACTGATTTTCCTCCTCCCTTGTATTTCTTTCAAATGAGACAGATTCTTGACATGGATTAAAACTACTCACTTTCCAAAATCAACTGATTTATGTTAAAATTGGATTTATCTATATTCTAGTTCCCTCTCTTTTCCAAGGCAAAGCCTTCTTTTTCAGTGCAGCGTCTTACTGCCAATACTTGACTGTGCTTCATTTTCAATTATTAAATGAATACAAAATAGATGAAATCAAGAAGCTATTAGATATGGAAACTTCATGAAAAAAGCTTTCTAGATTAGAATCAGTAGGCAGCCCACTGCGAACTGCTAAAAAGCACTATGTTCTCATTTCATAACTGGACAACCAATAATTTGAAATTTTCCAAAACTAGAAGCTTGCATGCTTTGTTCGGGACAAAAATAACTCAGATCGCAAACAAAGAATGCGGTGCTGAGTTGTATTCTGATATGCTGTCAGCTAGAAATTGTTAAGAGGAAGAGAGAGATGATTAGGCCATCACTACATCATTTCTTCTCCTTTCAGTTTTAAGACCAAAAGTGACCTCTTATAACTGTGACAGATGGAAAGCAATTATTGGTATTGACTTCTTTTTTTATGAAATGTGCACTAAAGAAAGGTTATGCAATTCTTAGAAAAAAAATGTTCCTTTTGAAAATTCGAAAACTAATTCATATTGTGCTTTTTCTTCATTTGTTTTGCAGGAGATATGGAAGACCTCAACCCATGCTTCTGGTGGCAAGAGAAGGGAGAGATCGAGACCTGATGATGAGGAGGGGGGAGAAAGGAGGCGGCGCAGGAGCAGCGGTGGTGGCAGCAGGAGGAGAAAGAAGGACAAGAGAATGGGGACACAATATGAGGATGATGATGGATATGCTGAAGTGGAATACAACGACAAGTCCCAAGATGAGGCTGAGGAGAGAGAGTATGCTGACAATCCAGCTAATGGATCAGATGATGATGCAGGGCCTGCACCTAAGTCTCCAGATCCTCTAGCTGCTGCTGGGCTTGATGATTCTGATGCTGATGATGACATGGTAAGATAAAAAAAATATGCTAGGGGTTCATAAGTGGTCAGGATCACCTTAATAGAGAACCCCGAATTGACCATTCAAGTGCATACATGGGTCCAGTTGTAATTTTGGTGAATGTTTCTGCACAAATTTCGTTTTTCTGTGCAATGTTCATTAAACTGTTGACCAGGCGGAGAAAATGCCGATTGCTGGTATGTTGTTGTGTCTTGTACTGATTAGTGTGGCATATTCATGTGCTGTACTTGGAACATTTGCTACAACAAGGAGTGGTGACTATCTTCGTCTGTATTGTTGTTCTCATGTTTTTTATCTGAGTGAATATTTGGGGACCTTGTGCAGGGTGGGCCGTCTCGAGGAAGTAAAAAGAGAAGGGCCTTTTCAGAATCAGATGAGGATGAGGAGCCAATGATAAAGAAGCAACGTTTAAGCCCTTCCAACTCAGCTGGTAGTGATGGTGAAATTAGGGAGGCAAAAGGGAATAATGTTCATGATGATGAAGATGATGACATGTAAGGTTGTACGACAGCCTGACTCCTTAATGTTTGGTTTTAGTGCAAGGGAAGATTGACTTCAATGATAGAAGATAGGAGGCTGCATCAGCTCAGATTCGTGTGCCTCCTGAGCTGTTGTTGATTTGCTAGGTTGGTTCAGGAGAAAGGCTCCTGTGGTGTAGAATAGAGGTCAATGTAACTTGATTATTTAATGAATGAAACCATATGTGGAACTTGTTAGTTAGATGAAACTGACCTTTATATGCTTTATTTGTATTGTGTAGATGAGCTAATTATCCAAAAGCAGATACTCAAGGCTCCTGTTCCGTGTTGTATTTAGGGTTAAATTTAAGGTATGTTAATTGTATACTTAAATAGTTAAATGTTAATAGCAGATAGCCCCCATTGGAAGCATTTTGGTCGATTCCGGAGGATATGGTTTTGCCCAAGTCGGTCATGAATCTTTTGTTGATGGAAATATTAAAATACTAACTTGATGATAATTTTAAATTAAATTATTTTTTTAAAGAAAATAGGTAAAATCTTATTGACATATGCGGCAAATTTAGTCAGATAGTATAGAAGTATCTATTGCAATTCCATTATACAAAGAAAATAACAGTTCACAAAACTATAAATAATCCATATTTTAGAGCAATATTATTACAGAACTCGATTAGACTTGCTTAACATCTTATAATTACCTACTGACACGTGCTAATCGATCTTCGAAAATAACTAATGACCTTGACAGCTGATTTATCGTATTTAGTTCAGTAGAAAGTTGATATTATACAACGACGTAAAATACTGTTTTACCGACAACGTACACTATTCGTGATAGTTATACTACTTGACAATTTTATTAATACTGATAAAATAAATATATTCATTCAAAATAAAACATATCAAACATATCTAATAATGCGTTGTAAACAGAGGCGGATCTAAGTGCACCCAATGACCACCGTCTACTTTTTGCAGTTCAGTTATGGATAATTTTTGTGAGAAATTATATATCTCAATCCCATTAAGGATATGAATATGATTTCATTGTTGTAACTTGTATAACATAATTAAAATTTTATATTACGGTCTGGTATTCTATTAATATTAATGTAAAATTAATTTTTTTTAGTTTTAATTTTCCAATGATCCCATTGAATAGTTTTTGGCTCACCCACTGGCTGTAAATGTATGCATTCAACTCTAAACATCAATTCATCAAATCTTTCAAACTCAATATATGATTGTTACTTCCAAAAAATTGTAATAGACGAAATAAATAAAAAATCAATTAGTTTGTTGTTTTGTTATTTCGAAGATAAAACAAGAACCTAGTCCTTTTTTCCTGTTTGCGGCTTTTTAAGACGTTCAATGATTTGAACAAATGTACGTGCTCAAAACATAAAATAAAATAAACAATGACAAGAACCAAATGAGCAAATGTGAACGCATACATGGAAGACCGCTTGAATACATGTATCAAGGATGAAAATCTCTTTCTAGGGTGCGTTTGGATCGTTGGAAGAAAGAAGAAGAAGGAAGAAGAAGAAAACAAATTATAAACAATCCAAACTCTTCACAAAATTACACACTTCCCAATACTTCTTCCCACTTCTTCCATTCTTCCCTTCTTCCCACACCTATCCAAACGCACCCCTAGATAGCCTCTGTCAAAAGAATATCCAAACCAAAAAAAAAAAAGGATGAAAATCTGATCTCACGGCATCACGCATTCAAAAAGTAAAGCTAGAACACAAGCACATGCATCGGATTTGATTCTTTTATTTCGTATTACTAAGGGGCTGTTTGGATTCCTCAAGGAATTTAGGGAATTTCATCTTCCTACTATAAATTTAGTATAAACAATTCAAATTCTTTACAAAATTACACACTTTTCAATAAATTTATTCCTATAAATTGCAACTTCTCCAAATTCCTAAGCGATCCAAACGGCCCTTTTAGGTTGGCTATAGCTTGTAGTATACTCTGGTGTGCGAAGTCCATGTGCATCCAAGTCTTTTTGAAATTCAAAATTCAAACAGTCAATCTCAATCCTTTAAGTTATTCTCCATATTGAAATATCTTTGGATGTCAAATTTAATATTTTTTTCAATTTTTTTGCTATATATCATGATGTTTTCAAAAAACATTATAATCAGATTATTTGAACCTATCTAATTTAAAAATATCATAATATATAGTAAAAAAGTTTGAAAAAAAAATTTTGGTCTCCAAAGATATTTCAATATGGAGAACAATTTAAATGTTTCGAATTGATCGTTTAAATTTTGAATTTCGAAACGATTCTAATGTACGGGAACGATCCGTTATTGGGTAAACAAACAACAGTTTTTCTGAACATGTTGCCCAGATGGTCAGCAAAATTAGCCAATCCTCTTTTTAACAAAGAATTAGTCGCAGAAATATGAAAAACATATTTGACAAAATGGTTATGCTGAAATCATACACTTTCTTTCTATACGAAAAAAATATTGAAATAATGGAGATACTTTTAGTACCTGTTTTTCGTTTCATTCTAAAAATACATATTTAGTCCAGGCCTGAATTTTTAACCCTCTCTAATTGGAATCCCGATGCCTTGACCTTGTAAAAAAAAAAAAGAAACCTTGGTTGTAAACATCTAAAGAGATCGTTTAATAAAAAAACAGTGCTGAATTAAAATCTAATTTATAACAAAAATCTCATAAAAAATGGTACGTGCATAATTATTTATAGATTATTTTTTTTCTTTTACATGTTGAGCCCATATATTATGTTAATAATATCTCCTAACTAAAAATCAAATTTTATATTTTAAAATTTTTTAAGATTTTATCACATGAGAAACTTTTTATTATTTTAAAATTTCAAAAATAAAGAAAAAAACTTTATCTTCAAAATATAATTGTTGATTTATTATGAATTAAATATGTAGATGATATGACTTCAATTAAATTTATCGTTTTCAAACAAATTCAAATATCTTCATTTCTCAAAATCTAATAAATTTCATCTTATCTTAACTTCAGTAAATATTATACACCAAACCCATTAACAAGCTCAAATCAACTAATAATCCAAATCACTGCTCTCCTCTTTACCCTCAGTCCACAAAAATACACAATCCTGAATCCTCCCACCTAATTACAATTCCATTGACCTGCTCTAGGTCTCTCTCTCTCCAGCTCTCACCTCCTTTCTCATTCTCATCCCTCCTCCCCAAGAAATCCCCACAAGCAAACCAATCCCCAGGGGAGAGGGACGAGAACACTACAGCTACCAAAAATCACCATCTCAAGTATCTCTTCGCTTCGATTCCTCTTTTTCCAGCTAGGACAAATCGATGCATAGATCGGGGGCAGTGATGGCGTGGAACGTGTTCAAGTTCTGTACGGCATTGAGAGGTCTCGGATCCATCATGATTCTCCTCGTCCTCGCCATCATTGGCGTCACCTACTACGCCGTCGTTCTCTGCAATTACGGCCCCGCTCTTTCCTCTGCCATCTCTGGATCAGACACTGCCGGAGTTGTGGGTCCCTTCACTGCTCTCCTTGTTCTCCTCCTTTTCCATGCCCTGGTATGACTTTACTGATTTGTCTTGTTTGGTTAGTGATTAATGATTGATGGGCTCAGTTGAAATTGTTTAGAAAGATTGTGATTTAGATTGGATTTAAAGTGCCTATCTTTTGTTGGTCTATAGTCTATTTGGCTGTGTCTAATTAGAGTTAGATTGAAATGTATCTTAATCGTCTTTGATTTGTAGCATTATTCCTTGCACCTTGAGGTAGCTTATGAGCTGAGAATTATATAATTTCACTTGGTCGAAATAAAACTACTCGAAAGATAGATATTGTACCGGTACTAGGAGCAGTTACATGTTGACTCTTTGTTAATATTTTAGCCAAAGTATCACACTTTAACTGATTCGGCAGCATTCATTGGTTAATATTGGTAGATAATTCTTCTGAACTGCCTAGTTTTACTAATGAACTTCCATTGGCATGCAGCTGGGAATGCTTTTATGGAGTTATTTCTCTGTTGTATTGACAGACCCGGGCAGTGTGCCCCCAAACTGGAGGCCTGCTGTGGATGAGGAAAGAGGGGAGAGCTCTCCTTTAACTGGACCAGAGTTTGCTAGCCAGCCACTGCAACCGGGGCCCCTCGATGATGCAGGAACTCCAAGAGTAAGATACTGCCGAAAATGCAACCACTTGAAGCCGCCCCGCTGTCACCACTGCTCTGTTTGTGAGCCCATTTTTTTGGAAGTTGAATTCATGATATTTGTGTAGAATAGCTGACATTATATTATCATCTGCAAAAAGAAAAAAATGCATGCCATTTGTTGTACTTACGGTAGCAACTTTAGTTTCTGGCTCCTTTGATAAGTGACTAGGACTTTATTCTAGAGACATAAATGAAGGCATAGGAGGAAAAACTATTAGAAAAATGTGTTTTGAAGCTAGAAGCTAGATTAGTGATCACCATTAGACAAGGATATACGATAGATATATTTCTGAATAGCTGAGACATTTGTTAGTTTACCAAAAGTACTTCTAAGACAACCAAAGATGCCTTTGTAACATAGGAGCCAAAGGAACTATCATTAAAACACAAATCAAAAGCATTAGATAAATCAAGGTAGCTATGATCAGGATTTGTTTTTCCTAAATCCAGAATGGTCTCTTTCAACTGTTACTGGTACATATAAAGAACAAAAATATTAACAAAACATGACTTGGAAATATATAAAAGTTATATATGGGTCATTGACGTGGAAGTATTTAAGCAGGCCCACAATATGCAAGTGCATCTGATAGAAGAATATAATTGTTCTGGTTTGACATAGACGAATTGTATATACTATTGAACTGCACAATAGGGCAATATGGTCTCCTTTGATTACTTGCCTTTCATTCCGTAGTCAAGTTATGGTCTCCTTTTTAAACATTAAATTATGTTTATTTCTTGTCAATGAGGATAATGATGGCATTTTATGCAAAACACCATGCACTGAAACCTTTTGTTTATCAGCTTAAATTCAATATCCACCTTTTTTGGTAAGTATATGAATCTATTTAATTTCAGGTGGGAGATGTGTTCTTAAAATGGATCACCATTGTGTATGGGTTGTGAATTGTGTTGGAGCTTTGAATTATAAATATTTCCTTCTCTTCCTGGTATGTATTTCTCTATATTTGTATTCTCGATGCTTCTCTCTCAAGAGTAGTTAGATGAATAAAAATGGTTTTGTCATGTTTGAAGAGCATGAATCGTTTCCATTTGGGGTGTTCATGTTCTGTTGTATCCTTTCTCCAAATAACCTGAAAGTACATTATGTTCAGGTCACTCGAATAATCTTACACAAAATAACCTAATTATGCACCCATTAATTCACCATTTTCTTTCTTAGTTCATTGTTTCCCATTTAGTTGATTGATGAAATAACCTGACAATGCACAAAATAACACTGAAATAAATGACTTAACCAAGACATGAGACCTCAAACCTCTAGCATTTCTTCAGCCCAATTAGTTACCTTCCCTGAAAGGAAAGTTGAGTTCTGAATTGAATATTTTAGGTACTTCATTGTGAATGAATCAGTCAGAAACTCATGCAACAGCTGGTTTCTTCTTCCATCTTTATTTGTGTTTCTTATCTCTTTGTGATGTTCTTGAATGATGCACTAGAGGAGGTTTTGTGCTACTTCTGGAGAAATAGACTTTATAGTTATCTCCTTTCTAATTAAAACAGTCCCTACCATTCCAAGCTGTAGATGTTGGCTATACACTGACAGAATCACCAAATTATTATCCTAGGTTAAGAAATCCAAACTGATTTTCTCATAACTTCATTTTCATATATGAGTACCTATTTCCATAACTTCACTTTCAGATAAAGAGTAATTATATTACTTAATACATGATATACATTGTTTGATACTTGCAGTTTTATACATTTCTGGAGACCACATTGGTTACCTTATCATTGCTTCCTAACTTCATTGCCTTCTTCAGTGATATTGAAATACCTGGCACCCCTGGCACTCTTGCAACTACATTTCTTACATTTGGTACTATGATTCTATCCCTCCCACCCTCTCACATTTTCTGTTGTTTATTTTGATGATACTCTTCTAATAAAATTTATTTTCTTTTCTAATTGTAGTGTTGAACTTGGCTTTTGCATTAAGTGTTCTTGGCTTTCTAATCATGCATATCTCACTGGTTTCTGCTAATACTACTACAATTGAGGCAAGGATATGAAATAAACATTTGTTGAAAAAAATTCTCAAACATTTATTCAAGGTGGAACATAAGCAAATATCTTGCCCCATTTGCGGGGATACCCTAATTATGGTTTTGGTCATTAAACAATCTTTAAAGACACTTGCATGGGAAAATAATCTAGTTTTTTTCTCTTCTTCTCAAAAGGCGTACGAAAAGAAAACAACTCCAAAGTGGAAGTATGATCTTGGCCGGAAAAGGAATTTTGCTCAGGTTACTTTTCAGTTTCATTGTCAGTCTTGTTATGTATTTTGTATCATTATTTAAAATTTTGAACAGAAATAGCCAACTGGATATTTGGTTACCTTTTAGGTGTTTGGAACAGACAAGAAATACTGGTTTATTCCTGCTTATTCTGATGAGGATTTGAGAAGAATGCCGGCTCTGCAGGGCCTTGATTACCCTGTCAGGCCTGATGCTGGCATGCAAGAGGTATGACATGATACCTGTCATTAGTTGGGCAAATACCTTGATTAATGGGGATTTGAGGTATACTTCTTTATTGTTGACCTAATAAATGGGAGAGCAAAATCAGATAAAGGTCAGAAAATTATTAGCTGGAGCATCCCATTTTCTCACGGTCAAAAGGATAAAAGTTACAGTAGGATTAGTGGTGGTTTGTTCGATAGGAGTTTTGAGTTGAGTGTATTTCATTGATGTTCTGTAAATTATTATAGTGTCAGTGTGTTAACTTAAAAAAAAAAATGCTAATATATCTCTATTGTATTATTTTTATTATTGTATCTTATATTTTGTAGTTTGGGATTATAGTAATTCAGTTTAGGCTTTGCTTTGTATTGCATTGTCTTGTTTAATTAATGGAAGAAGAGGATGAATAAATTTGACGTACTGTTGCAGTATGCGAGATATATGGCTAATACGAGAGTAAAAATGAAAAAAAAAAGAAAATGAGGGGAAAAAAATGGTGATGTATAGAAGCGCAGTTAGGGATGGCAATGGGCCTAGCCCGTATGTAAAATGTCAAGCCCATGCCTGGCCTGTTAATCCCAAAGTTTAAGCCTGCCTGCCTGAGCCCAACGAAGTGGGCCTAGAAATTTACACCTGCCTGCCTGACGGGCCAATTTCTTAAGCCCACGCCTGCCTGACTTGCCTGTGGATACCTGAGGGCTTTCTTACCTGCCTGTGACTGCCCAGACCCGATATACATATTTCATTCTAACAAACAACGTAAAGATTAAACAATACAAATTACATTTCACAAAGTACCAAATAGACAAGAATTTTAACAATATAATTATATTTTTGTTACAAACAGTCACATCCGTAAAAATTAGCACAAATATATCAAAGATTTTCATATGATCCTCACTGCCTTATTGAACAAGTACCAACATTGCAACATAATTTTAACAAATTATTCTACAAAATAGTCAAGAACCAACATGGCAACACAAATCGTAACAAATGAGAATAAAACCTAAGTAGTTAACATCATTCTAGGCACCACAATTAAAATAAAACCTAAATTAATAACAGTCTTTCCACCTCCCAGCAGCTGCTTCGCTTCAAAAGATAATAAAGAAAACAATGTAACATTTTAGACATTTGATAAAACAGAATAAAGGAAGAACAACCATTTTCATTTGTACACATGTAGGTTTTCACTGATCATCATGAAAACAGAATAAAGGAAGAACAACCACTTTCATTGCATTTTGAGTATCTATTAATTTCATGCTATTTCAGAATCTAAAAAATTAATGAGTTGTTGCTTGTGTCTAAATCCTAAATTACACTAAGTGCGAGACATGCCAATATGAGTGCTTACTCTTAATCATGTTAAGACATGTGAACAATATTTATTGTGCATGCAATCAGAAGACTACAGTGAGAAATTTATAAGTAAAAGTAAAGGAAAATTATTCAAACAACTAAGGTAATACAACTTATGACTGGCATACAACTTACGGTAAGAATGAGTGGAGCGTATCTTATTCTATGTCAAGGACTGAAGGGAAATAAACATGCTGATTTGACCAAATTGTAAAATTTTAATCAAATTAATTTTTGCATAAAGAAAAATAGAATGAACTCACTTAAATGACTACGTTGTATGTACAAGATAAACCTGAAATTTATAATTCTAGATAGTGATGTATAGTGAATCAATATTTCAAATTGATTTTAAAAATAATGCAACAAGAGGGACCGACAGAGGCAATGAGGCCAGCAAAAAAGAAAGGAAGAGAGAGGACTTTGGGAAGAAAAAGGCTTGCCGTTGTTGAGATCATTGAAGGGTCAGGCTACGTCACCAACTCGCAGCCGATCGCTGTGACGATGTCGCCATCTTCTTGCCAGTGAGAGAGATAGAGAGCAGATTTGAGCGGACAGATAGAGATACAGAGATTGGATGCGGCTAGGTTTTTCTATTTATTAAGAGTCAGTCAGTCACATACTCACATGACGAAAAATTACAAGGCCTTATTCGCAGCCCAATATCCAATACACCACATATAAGCCCATCGGGCGGCCCATGGGCGTCCCCTCAAGCCCAAGCCTGGCCTGGCCTGACTCTAGGCCTGACCCGATCTGGTCTGTTACGCTCCGGGCCAGGCAGGCACAGCGTTGGGCCGGGTAGACTGAGGCGGGCTATCGGGCTATTGGGCTTTAGTGCCGTCCCTAAGCGCAGTGAATGCTTTTCTTTATGTCAGAGTGTTTCTTTTGTATAATATAATTAAATTTTCTTCACTTTTTTTTCTTTGAGTAGTAAGATCTAGGAAGTGATCGATCTAGTTTGGAGGTGGTTGTATGGAACAAAAGCATTGACTGCATGTGCGTAATAAGCATGGACTCTAGTGCTTAATACAATGTAAGTACATGCGGAAACTTGGTACATAGTGGACCCGTCATTCGTCTTGGAAGTTGAAATTGACGAGATTAAAAAAAGAAATAATGGAAAAGCCCATTATTGGGGAAGGTGCCCTTAAAATATGCTCCTTCAATGCTATTGCTATCAATCTACGACTATATCTTTTGGGAAATAATTTTAGTTGCCTCGTGCTATTTGTTAAGTCATTTCAAAATATTTTTATAGTTCCACACAGATCAGGAAGATTGCTGATGCTTAAATAATTTCATATATGTTCCCACGACAGGTTTACAGAATGGGTCTCTGAAGGTCTGGCCCCACTTTCATAACAAAGCTGCTACCTAATTAATATGTTAGACCGTCCAGTTAATAGCACTTAGTACTATGATCCACAGAAAACATGCACAAGTGGCATTCTTTCTTCTTATTATTATTTTCCTTCGGTGCTAACAAATTCCCTTTTTGCTTAATATAATCGAAGGTTTCCATCTGAATTTTTCGTTAAAGAATAAATTCAGTAACAGTATTGTACAAATCTTCCCTGTAAATGTCACTGTACCATTGTCCTTTAATAACAATACCAATCTAGTCCAAAAAAAGGTATGATAAATAATAACAAAAATATGCTAAAACATTTTCGGCAAGAAACTAGCAGTGTAAGTTGTGAGAAAACCAACAGCATCTTCTCCACTTTTGTTCTTTTTTCCCCTTTATGAAATATCTTCCAAGAGTAAATTTTGAGGTGTTTGTTGGATAATGGTACCACTCTGGATCAAAATCAATATAATAATAATCGCATAAAGGAGATATATGAACTTGTAACTTAAGATTTTGGCAAACATATTGCAGAAGAAGGCAACTAAACTATCTTTAAGGTACAATGTAAAAAATCTAAATTTAAGCAGTACAATGTAATTCGTTTAAACTAATTTGTAATCTACACCACAAGCAAAATCATTTTTTTTTCTAATTTAAGAAGGCAACTAAACTATCTTTTTTTTTTACGTTTTTATTCATTCATGACTCCATGAAGTTCTGGTCCAATGTGAAGGGAGGAAGTCAACTCACATATACATCAATAAATTCAAGCAAAAGAAGAGGTACATTTGGATCTCAACCTCATTCATCTCCTCACCCAATTCAGCTCTAAGCCATCCATGGACTTTGATTTGGAGCTCCGAGCTGTCCCCAAAGTTGCGGCGGTGGTGATTCTCTCCGTGACCTATGCCCGTTTCATCTCGTCCCATCTACGTCCCGGCCTTCCCCGCCTCCTCCCTCTCCTACCTGTACTCTCACTCTTACCTTTCCTTCCCATGCTCTTCACCAGCATTCACTTTCGCACCAATGCCGGCTTTTTCATATCCTGGCTGTGTCTCTTCAAATTGCTTCTTCTCTGCTTCGGCCGGGGTCCACTTGACCCGTCCCTCCCGTTCATATCTTTCCTCTCTCTTGCTTCTCTACCAGTCAAATTGCCTACTACAAATGATCCAAAAAATCAATCATCTTTCCATTCCCTATCTCCGAAGTATCTCCTAACCACAGCAATTAAAGCAGCCTTATTTGCCGGCCTGCTCTCTCTGTACCGTTTCAGAGACCAAATGCACCCCTATTTATTTCTTGTTATGTTATGCTTCCACATATACCTTTCTCTAGAACTACTTCTGGGAACTGCTGCTATTCTGGCTGGGGCAATACTCGGCATGGAGTTCGAGCCACAGTTCAATAAACCATATTTTTCCAGCTCGTTGTGTGATTTCTGGGGCCGTCGGTGGAATTTAATGGTATCTGCCATTCTTCGGCCATCCGTGTACATCCCGGTGAGATCTTGTACGGGTCGTGCGGCTGCGGTTATCGCTACATTCATAGTATCAGGCATAATGCACGAATTGATGTTTTACTATATCACACTTCTTCCACCGAATGGTGTGGTGCTGTTGTTCTTCATTCTCCATGGAATTTGTACAGCAGTTGAAGGTTGGTATGCCCAGCATGGAAACTGGCGGCGACCTCCGAAAATATTGGCGACAGTTGGTGCTGTAGCATTTGTGACTTATACCAGCTTTTGGTTATTTTTCCCGGCGATGCTACGAGGTGGCGCTCTCGAAAACGGTATGATGGAGATTGAGTCCATCATTGGGCTTTTCACAGGTGACATGTACTTGGTGAAAGATTAATTGTCGGAGATTAAATTTGACTTTGAAAAAAAAAATTAAGGTGTTTCCTGCGTGCTGGAGGAGACTAATAAAATATATTGATAATTGATTCAGTTACTGTCGCATTTTATATGGTCATCCAGAAATAATTATATATGTATTTCGGATTTTAAATTTTTGAAATTTTTATATTTAAAAGTAAAGCATACAAAAGACAACTAATCTATGCATTCAGTCAAAATTATGATATATATAAATTTGAACAATTAAATAGAGATTTGTTAATTTGTTTTAAAGTGCAAGTATTAAAGTTTTGTTGCTAAGTCCAGTAGCAACTTTGCTCATTCCATTCCCTAGTCAACCAGAGAAAAATCATTTTCCGGGAAAGCGAGACATAACAAAGTGACTTTGACCTCACTTTTTCTTTATACTAATTCTAACGCTGGCTGTATCTTTCCTTTGAAATAACAAAGATACTACCAAATACTAATTTGCCCAAGTTAAATCATACCGTTTTGGTTTCTATAATGTTTTTATCACACCCAAATATCTGGTAAGTGGTAACCATACTTATGACCGAAATTTAATTTAGTTAAAAAAATGACAAAATTTAGATTTGGTATCAGATTTATTATTTTAAAGGAGATAATTTGATCTAATATATATCACTTCCTTTAATAGCACGGATTTGACGATGCCACATAAATGTAGCTGTAATAGCGTGCCATGGCCCACGAAGAAGATCATGCATTTTAGATGTGTTAACTGTTAACGTTCCACCATGACTATTCCTGTCTCTCTCCTTCTCATTTTCTTCCTTTTCTTCGGAATATTTTGGTCAAGTCCGAAGTCTTCTGTGCGGATGTACCCAATTTAGCAGCCGGTGTTTTTGTCATTTGTTATGCATTGTACAACTGTACAAGTACAACTCACAATAAGGAGACTCAGAATATGACACTGAATTAATCAATTAATACTTAAACAGTAGTAATTTATAGTGCTTTTGACATCTCAAATCAAATTGGTGACCCCGCAATTATTGTATTTTTTTTCCCCTTTGAAAGGAGTACATAGTAGGACGTGTCTCCATATCATTGGAAGAAGTGCATTAGTTTAAGAACAGCTAGGTTTATTTTTCCCTCTTGTAGTTTGAAGGATTTGTTTATGCAAATAAAAATGTAGACGCCAATTTAGTTTTCTTGACCAATTATAAGAATTTTTCTTATTGAAAACTTGAAAGATCGATTTAGGTTTTTAAACTAAATTGCTTGTTTAAGAGAAAACACTTAAATACCAATACTTAATTTCTTTTTCCGTCTTTTTTATTTTGGAATTGCTTAAGATCATCTCTAAGATTCTATCATCCCATCATCCCTCCTTAATGCATTTATAGACGTGTTTAATTTATTCCATTTTTAGAAAATGCGTTAATTCTATTTTAGAAAGTCCAGGGATGAGATGATGAATGCTGGGGAAGATGAGCCAGGGGATGAGGACAGAGCGAAAGTGAATCCGAGGGGGAAGAGGGGGAGGGAGTGAAACAGAGAGGGAGGGAGGGAGTTAACTGTTCTACTTAAACAAAATAATTGTTCTAGTTAAATAAGTAATTATTATAACCGTGAATACTAATTGTTCTAACTGTGAATACTAACTGTTCTAATTAAAATACTAAGGGTGTGTTTGGATGCGCAAGAATAAGGATCCGGATAAGAATAAGCCTCAAATTCCTTATTCTTTTGCAACCCAAACAACACAAGAATAAGGAATTTGGGCTTATCCGGCTCCTTATTCTTATACTAACAAAACTATGGAATTTGGATAAGAATAAGAAATTCTAGAATCTCGTGCCAATCCTTATTCTTATGCTTATCCGACCTCTATCCAAACACACCCTAAATGTTCTAGTAAATAAGTAATTGTTCTTATTAATATGAGTAATTAATTGTTCTAGTTCTTAAACTAATTGATCTAGTTGGCGACTGGAAAAAAAAATTCCAAAGAAGAAGGAAAATAACGAATCAGAGGGAGGGGGGAGGGGGAGTGACGACGAAAATGAAAAGTAGTATTCATCTCCCAGAGGATGATGGGAATGACGGTGAAAATGAAAAACAGTTAATTACTCATTTTCTTAAAATGGAAAACGCGTCACTAGAATGATGAGGATGATGAATATTGGAGATGATCCTTATAAAATCCGCATTTTATTTAGCACTTATTTAACCTAGATTTGGTACTCGGCCAACGCCAAAGCAACACAATAGTCTGCAGAATCTTTACATTGATATCATTTTATAGGAAATGTTTCGTAAATATCTCAACAAAATTGCACAAAGTCCTTAAAATCAAATGAATTAAAAAAAAATTATATAACATACATGGCGGATATAGACTTTTTTTTTTTTAAGCCTAGGCACCATGAATAATTAAATACATTTAATATAAAAATAAAATAGCAAATAATATTTTTAATATAAATTATTAATTTTTTTTAACCAAATCAGTTCTGTTTGTCAATTTACTAAGTCATAAAGATGTAACTTTTTAAAACTTTAATACAGGGCAAAGAAAGTTATATAAATTTATTTGGATTATACTTATCACTTTAATTTAATTCGTAATATGATACATAGAATTAATTCAATAGCTTTATTTAACACATTTGTTTATTTCACCACCACCATGAACAAATGAATAGTAAATTAATTCTATTTATTTAAATCATCTGAAACCTATTCAGAATTTAAATTTTGTCACTTTAACTTTAATTTTTTCAGGAGATTGCAGACCTATTGCAATTGATATTGCTAATTTAGAAAATCACACTCAATAAACAATTTTAATAAATCAAAAGAGTACAGCAACAAGCCACAAATGCAAGAAAAAACAAAAAGAAACTCACAGGCGCAGAAATATACGGAAGACAAAAATAAATAAACATGAATCAACCATAGAATTAATATCTAGAGGCACTTCCGGAGCATAAGAAAAAACTAATTCCAACTTAAGGCTAGGCATTCATTCCAATTTAAGCCTGGCACTAGAACTTTCACATCTTAAAATGCAATGAAAACTAATGATTGGATTTTAATTTTCATAAAACAACCCTCGGCACTTGCCCCTACATTAAGTCCGCCGCTGACAACATACGGAACGAACCTGTCCCTTTTATACTACCAAAAACTCTGATTCTTAGGTTCAGATTCCTAATTTTACAAGCGCAAACCACATTACCACATACCAGATCTTGCAAAATTGCGTCAAAAGTCATTTGCTCAGACTTAAATAAAATAAAGAACAACAAAAATTAGATTTCTATAGCTTGTATTTTCTTACAATTTTTTTTTTTTTTGTTAACAGAAAACAATATATGCGCCCCTTATGCCCAAAGGTCTTTCCACATATCTTCCCAACTTTAAAACGTGGCAAAAGTTAATGAATTTGTTTGCTTCAGCAATGGCCATCTCAGGATTAACCAATAAACCGATAAACAATGTATTAAGAAGAAATACAAAATTACATTGGAACTATCCTCCCTATCCCAATAACAAAAGTTCCCAATTGAACAGCAAAATAACTGGCACCTGTTGAAGTTCCAATCAAAATTTGGCCTAATTCAAAGCAATCAACCTCTGAAACAATCCTAAGCTTAAGCCAAATTGATGTAGCAATAGCAATGCATTCTTGCAACACAGTATATCATCAGAATGGTTACTTACCAAAGGCTTCCAAAGCCAATCAAAGCAAGACACTCCGCCACAACTACATCATCAGTATGGTTTCTCAATATGGGTGGAAAGAACAACCAATAACCAGTACCAGCCACAAACCCCAATGTCAGTACCGGCCGTACCGATACAGGCGGGACCCACCAATTTTTATGCCTGACCCACCACCCCTCCAGTGCCGTGCAAACCCCATGCAATAGGAAGAACAAACTCACCTCTCCTGTCGGTTTGTCTAGAGTAATGTAGCAAAACAAGAACTCGTGCATTAAACCCGACATGGCAAATGTAGCTATTACACCGGCCATGGGACCATACCGGTTTCGAATCGGGTGGTACACTGTTGGTCGAAGGATGTCGCTCACCATTAGATTCCATCTCCTGCCCCAGAAATCACGAAGAGAACTCGAAAGATAAGGCTTGTTGAACTGCGGCTCGAGTTCTGTCCGGATAAGCCAACCAACGGACCATGCTGTGGTGAAGAAAACCAGATCAAGTGCAATGTAGAGGTGTAAGCAATAGAGGGAGAAGACAATGTATGAGCTGAGCTGCTGTTTGTACCTGTAAATAGAGAAAATAACAGAGACAAGCGCAGCTTTGGTTGCAAGGGAGAGGAGAGAAAAGTGCGTTGGTGGGTCTTTGGGGTTTTTGACTTTGATGGGAAGAGAAGAGAAAGCGAGGAAGGAGAGGAGAGGGAGGGAAGGGGAGAGCGGAGGGAGGTCGAAGGAGAGGAGGAGAAGTTTGAAGAGAGCGAGCCAATTGAGGTAGAAAGCGGAGATGACGCGTAAATGGATGGTGGAGAAGAGGAAAGGAAGGAAAGGGAAGAGAGAGAGAACGGGGAGGAGGGAGAAGAGACGGAGCAGGCCGGGGCGGAGGCGGGAGGAGGCGAAACGGGCGTAGGAGAGGAGGAATGCAGCGGCGCCAAATTTTGGAAAGTTGTATAGATCGTCGGAGAAGGAGAAATCCATTGTTTATGGCTTTGTAAGTGGTAGGCGCGAATCTTATGAGGTGTCTCGTCGGAACTTGGCAGCACGAGTTGAGTGTGATCCGGATCTCCCCATGATTTCACATTAGCAACTTGTGCATTATAAAGAGATTTCGATCTATTTTATTTAGACCTGTCTGTGTGCATGTTTTAACGTTTAACGTTACGTTAATACTAAACGAAACGTTAAACGCATGAAAAGTCAGTTGCGTTTGGGCCGACGTACCGTAAACGTAATTGAGTCCTTACGTTACGTTTATTTTCGTTGTTACGTTTATTTGCACCTCTAGTTTATGTATCAAAAAACAATCGGCCTCATTTTAAACGCCTTGTTATATGATAGTGGCAAAACAATCCGAAACTCATTAACGACGGAGACAACGAGGAACGGATAAGGGTTTCATTAAGAATGTACCACATCGCCATTTTTTTCGTATGCTTCCTCCTCTCTCTTCATCTCTTTCTTCTCTCTGTCTCTCTCGCACATTGCCCATGACAAATTGAGATCTGTGCAACCTCTCAACCCATGTGAGTGCGACGATGGCAAGGCAGATCGTCGTGCGACTGTTTCTCCTCTCCGATCGTCTCCATCAAAGACCCCCTATCCTCTATTACCACAGTGAAGCCACAACTCTTATTCCTTCATTGTCTCACACCTAGGCAACTCTTCCCCTTCAATATTGGAGAAGGATCTGTCTCCGCTTGCCCCAGCTCTAACTATAACTCCTCCATTCTGACCGGACAACTCTTCCCCTTTCTCTTGACTTTTTCTTGTTTCTCATGGATTTCTCTTGACATTTTTCAAACATTGTTCTTGACTTTTTGGTCGGGTTTCGATTTCAGACATTGTTCCTAATAATGGTCTATGATGAATCAAACTCTGAGGCCACTCTAAACATTTTTGTTTTTACTAGTATACATCCTTTTTAAGTACTTATGACTTTGCTCTGAATTGATTTGTTTTTGTGATGGCTTGCTATAGTTTAAACATTTTTGTTTTTATTGAAAAGCTTTTGCGTTGAGGTTCACCACTCATGACTTCTATGACAAGTGTGAGGATCATTGATAGCTGCTTGACCCCTTTGTACCTTGTACCGACTGGTACAAGGCTATATTTTTTGGTACAACTTCAGGGACTGATACATGATTCAATTAGCTTCTAAGGACCTTCTTGTAATTTTGTTTGAACTAGTAAGGACCTCTTTGTGATTTTGACAGAAAACTGAGTAATTTTCTGTGTTCTTAGAATTTTGTGATTTGTGATTTCAACCTTGTACTTTGACAAAAATTATCAAAAAACTGAGTATTTTATTTTTCAACCTTTTACCTTTTTTGTTTTTAAGTTTTTTTTTTATGAGAAATTGTGTGGTTTCAGAATCATATTTTTCTGTTATGAGTTTCATTTGCATCATGAGTTATGAACTAATTTGTGTAAGATGAAGTGACTTTCAATTTTTCTTACAAAATTGCTATGTTACAGTTTGTAAAGTGTGATTTGGATGAAGTCTAAGGGGCCGTTTGGATCGCTTAGGAATTTGGGGAAGAAGTTGTAATTTCTAGAAATAAATTTATTGGGAAGTGTGTAATTTTGTGAAGAGTTTGGATTGTTTATAATAAATTTATGGTAGGAAGATGAAATTTCTCAAATTCCTTGGGGAATCCAAACAGCCCCTAAAAAAGTTTATCTGGAGAAAAAAACGAAAGCAACATTTATAATGTTTTAACGTTTGTATCGCTTAAACAAATGAAACATTAAGCGGAAGAAAAAGTTCTTACGTTTAATAAACGGAACATTAAATGTAAGTGTTCATTTTCGTAGGCATTATGAACGTTTGACAGGTCTAATTGTATTGTCTAGGACAAAATGTCGTTATTTTCTTTATCCGTCAATAATATATAAAATCATACGTCAAAATGTCTACGTAGATATTTTATATACAAAAAAATTCAGCTTTTACTTTTTTTTTTTAATTTTAAAATATATAAAATAACTTTTAATTTAGTTTATTTTTTTAGAAATTAAAATTAACTCGATTCGTTTTTAATGTTATAAAAAAATCAAATTAGTATTAAGAAAAATTTAAGGACTCTTGTAATTTTTTTTATGTAAAAGATTGACTGATTCGCTTAAAAGAATTGATTAACAATTATGGTTAGATAACTTTCTTAACAAACCATAATTAGCTTGAGTACTCATCATTATCATATGGTTATGAAAGGATGCAAATACACTTCTACCAACTAACCAACATAAGCATCAATGACAAAGTATAGAGATAGTTTATAGCGCACTGTGATGCATGCCTTTCTATATATTGCGATTTTTTTTCGTCGGTATTTTTGTAAATTGAAAAATTTAATTTAATCAGTCTAATCTACGTATTGAAATCTCCTAAAAAGTCAAATTTTATAAATTTTATAATTTTTTATTATTTTTTTGATTTTTTTAAAACTTGTCTTTTTGAAATGTTCTAAATAGTAATTTAATTAAAAAAAATAGCAGGTTTTAAAAATTTTGAAAAAATAGTAATAAAAAAATTGTAAAATTTGTTTTGCTAGGAAATTTCAATTCGTAGATTAAATTGGTTAAATTAGATTAGTCAATTTATAAAAAATCAGACGAAAAAAACCTATGCATCATAGACTCACAGTGCATATTAAAAATTTCCTAAAAGTATAAGCCAACAATGATTCATATTCTTCACGGAACGAATTTAAAACAAATCTTGCTGATCTTCTACATCCTCTGCATATACAGGTATGAAAGCAGAACAATAAGCCAGCAAGCATACAACAGTTTAAAAAACAATAACGGTAAATAAGAAAACAAAATCAGTGAAGGGCGCCTTTTTGACTTTGAGAGTTTGTTCTCAAGGCTCCTTTTGCGGTTTTGCGCATATCGCTAAATTCCAAATACGCATTAATGTTAATATTAATCATGAAACTATATCATTAAATTTTAAAAAAAATATATATGGAACCGCAGAAAGCATGATTTATTCTCATTTTGATATGAGTATGAACTCCGAGAAATCACATCTTCTGTAGAGGGCAGACTTGTGATTCTAATTGGCTGATCAATGAATCAATAATGAATGTTCCGTGATTAATATTAAACTCGTCGAGAATCATACGGTCTGTAAAAATATGTCCGTCGAGATTAGATCAAACGGTTGGGAGAGCAGGCCTCGATACTGGTCCTGAACTTCAAGGTATAAACTATTGAGGCCGGTAATGATGTTTTGTTTCAAACAGTGGCGGATCCAAATACAGGCCACTTGCCTGGGGTCGTTTTCTTAAAATTTAAGGACCTAGATAGTAGAATTTGATAGGTGTCGGGTTTGAAAAATCATAGTGCCTAACCTAAAATTCCTATGTTACTTGGATTCGGCATTTTGACAACATATCCCGCGTCGGACGCGTATCCGACACGAATACGTGTGCGATACGTATCTAATGCGCCACGTGGTGTATCTGAGTATTTTAATCAGATTGACTGTCGGACACGGTCAAAGATACGATATTTGGACTGTCGTGTACTCAGATTGACTGTCGGACACGGTCAAAGATATGATATTTGCACTGTCGGACACGAGTACAGATACACGTATCCGTAAAATGAGTCACACACATGCGGCCACACCATGTGCTGCATTCAAGTTTTTATTTTCCGACGCAACCTATGCCTTATATACGAGAAATGCTATTGTGCATCGCGATGTATTAAGACTTTTGTACATCACGATCATATTTGCAGATAGTTTTACAAATTGAAAATCTAACTAAACAAATTCAATCTATATATTGAAATCTCATTACAAACCAAATTTTATATTTTTTGAAATTTTTTTACTATTTTTTTCGATTTTTTTAAAACCTGCCATTTTTAGAATTTCTTTATTATTAATTGGTTTCCAAAAAAGGAAAGTTTTAGAAAATTCGATAAAAATAGTAAAAAAATTTCAAAAAATATAAAATTTGGTTTGTAATGATATTTCAATATGTAGATTAGATTAGTTTAATTAAATTTGTCAATTTATAAAACTATTGACGGATAATGATCGCAATGTAAAAAAATCTCAATACATCGCGATGCACCATAACATATCTCCTTATATACTCTCATTTGTATGTTCAATTTTCCTTGTGGAACTAAGAAATTACTCTCAAAACCGGACAGCTGAACTGGACTTTTATTGTTGGGCCTTCGTTTCTACGCATAAAATGGAGGGTATTGTAATCAGACTATGGTTGTAATAATATATGCATCCATATTAGGTTTCCTCAATGCAAAATGATTATTCCTAAATAATATGATTATGATTATGAAAAAAAATATGAATTGGGTTTAATAAAATATATAAATTAGGTTTTTAATTACAAAAAATATTATTTTAATTATTTTATATATACAGCCGTATCCGAGTTTTTTGAAAAATATCGTATCCCCGCACCCGCATCGTATCCGACACGATACCCGCACCCGCACCCGCACCCAAGTAACATAGTAAAATTCAGAAAATATTGGACATGTCTAAAAATAATGTGTTGTTTTAACTTTTTTTTGTGTTTTTTGGTGATTGATAGAGAAGTAAAGATTATGAAAAATTAATTAGATTTATTAAAAAAATGATGTATTTTATAATATTTCAATTATAAAATTAGAATGACTTTATTTATTAAATTTATTATTTATTTTATTTTTAAAATTTTATTATATTATAACTGTGCGTGAGTTAAAATTTTTTCTGGATCCGCCCCTGTTTCAAACTATTTTGGGCTCAAATTAGGCCTGTAGACTGTAGTGAACATTTTTTTACTTCTTGGGCGATTGAAGTGTCATGTAGACTAATCACATAAAATAGTATTTTCTTTTTGTATTAAAAAAAAAGATCAATTGAAAACAAAGATGGTTACAGTCTTACAGAAATCAATCAAGTCATCCGTAAGACGTGTATTAAAAACACAATATTTTATGATTAGTCTTAAGTGTTTTTTTGCTCCAGGTCTAGATGCCAACAATCCCATAAAAATGAGGCTCTCTTGGCATGACAACGCCAAAAGGATGGTAATAACAGAAGCAACTTTCGTCACTCCAATCCGTCACAAGTCACAACCACCATGCACCACCACCAATATCCATGGCCAAAACTCCCGCCATCCATCCTAACAGAGTTAAAATACTCCATAATAGTCAGCTTCGTACTGTTAGCCGGCATGTGCTATGTCCGTTTTGCCACAATCCACATACCTCCTGGCTTTCGTCGTTTCATCGCCCTTCTGCCGGTCATTTCTCTCTTACCTGCCCTTCCAGCTGCCTTCTCCTTCATCCATCTCCGCACCATCGCCGCCTTCTTTCTTTCTTGGCTTGCATTGTTCAAACTTCTGCTTCTATCTATCGGCAAGGGCCCACTTGACCCATCCCAATCCTTCCTTGTTTTTTTCTTCACGGCAACATTACCTGTCAAATTCCAACTGGGGCATCGCAAAACTAGCTTAATTTCAATCAGTGAAGTTCCACTTCAATCCCTCAAAACTCTAGTCCTAATATGCAACATCTATCTCTACCGCTATCATCCTCTCTATGACATGTACACACTCCTCAGTTTATACACATGCCATCTCTACCTAGGACTTGAACTGGCCGTGACCTTAACTGGCACCATTGCATCAATTATTATAAACATGCCGATTGAGCCTCAATTCAATAACCCGTTTCTCGGCACCTCATTGCGTGATTTCTGGAGCCGACGATGGAATATTATGGTCTCTCAAACTCTTCGTCAATTAGTCTATGACCCGGTAGCCCCTCGACTGGGCCCAGCTATTGGACTGATCGCATGCTTCCTTGTCTCTGGTCTTATGCATGAAGTCATCTTTTACTATCTTGCATCAACCCGTCCAACTGGAGAGGTGGTGTCATTCTTTTTGCTTCAGGGTTTGGGTATAATTGTGGAACATATCGTCAAGCGGGCCACAACTTGGCGGCCGCCTAAAATCATTGCTTGTCCAATGACTATTGGTTTTGTCATGATATCTGCATTTTGGTTAGTCTTTGATCCGCTACTGAGAACTGGCGCCGATGAGCGTGTACTGGAAGAGTGTATGGGAGTGATCACATTTTTGGAGGATGTGGCACGTGCAGTGCTTAGCAAGATCAGAAATTAGAGTAGCAATAGTTTTAACAAGGTGAAAACAAAGGAATGTATACAGATTCAGAAAAATTTCACAGCATTTTCATGACAATAAATTGAATAAATTGTGATTACTATTGCTATAATACGCTGAAAAATGTAAGGTTTCCCACTTCTCGGCAGTTGAATCTTTAGATATTTTCTTAACCTTTTTTAAATGCTCAAATTAGTTTGCCTTTCTATGTACCTATTTTCTAGTGAGTTCATAATAATAAATTCAGAATTCAAATTTATTTGATACTTTAAAATTCATTTCACGGTTATATTAATATAGATACAATTAAATACCAATGGTTATGTAAGAAGAATGTATCAAAACACTAAAATATTGCTAATTAAAAGAAACCTTATTTATAATTTTTGAGAATAACATGAAAATAATTTGCTAAATTATTTGCGAATCTCGTGAAATTTGTAAATATTATGCAAATAACTTGTAAAACATTAAAATTTTTTAAAATAAATATTCAGTTAATTAATTTCTTTTTTAGGGACATTAAAAAATAATACTGAAATAATTAAGAAATAAACAAAATTGTTTGCCAATCATGTCATACGGTAAGGAGAAAGTTAGCCAATCAAGTAGTTAACCTCCAATTAGAGATAACGGAAACATCATCTGCGCTCGGTAATCCCACTGCTACTCCCTCTGCGGCGCGTGCGCGCTCCGGGAGAGTATCCTCTGCCAACTTTTTAATTTTTTTAATTTATTGCCTGTTTTTCGTTTTAGTTGTTATAATATCGCAAACTATATTGACCTTATATAAGGATTTCAGAAAAATAAATGCATATTTGGTACTTTTATTTTGCTTTATATTTTGTAAGTCCTTATGTGTTAACAAAAGAAATGGAAGTGTACCTTGTGACATCCATCTGTAAATCTCCTATAATGGGGCCATGCTTTTCACACATGGGTGCTGATCCGGACAACAAAGTATTTGATCCGAACAACAAAAAAAATTATAAATGACCATATTACTCTTCTTTTATGCGAACAACTCTCTCCCTTTCTCCGAACAATCCTTCCTCTTTTGTATCCAAGATTTTGTAATTTAATACTCCTATTGTAATAGAAAATCTAAACTATATATCGCTCGAAACAACAAAAAATAAAAATTGCAAAAGTAACAAACATTTATTTTGGGATAGGAATTAGTTACATGTGAAAAGAGATGTTAACTAATGGAAGCTTGTTTAGATGAGTAAAATCCGAAATCAAACAAAATGCAATTTGAATTTTAGCAAAAAGCGAATTTTAGGAGAATGTCAATTTGAGGAGATGAAGAGTTGCACCCTCTCTTAAGTCTTAACGCAAAAAAATGCAAGAAATATTTAGAAAAGCATAATTAAAGGAAGTTTTTTCAGATCTACAATTAAAGGAAATTATTAGGGTAATTTAGGTCACACAATATAACATATAATTAGGGGTAATCTGATCATAAAATTTTAAAAGTGTTGCTCGTATCAAATGTTTTGTTGTCCGGATCAACACCCTTGACACATAGGATGGTTTGTTTTCAAAATAATATTTTGGGAGCAAATTCGGGTTATCTGGACAACTTTAATCATCCATAATAGCATTCAATGAATTTAGAATCTCATATAGATGGCAATAAGATGGAGGACGAAAAATCCCACATAAGCAAAGTTGCATTTAAGAATTTTAATAGCGAGAGAGGTAAAGGGCGAGAGTTTCTCTCCTTAAATTCAAAAAATTTGAAAAAAAGATAGTGAGAGGTAAAGTAGTATGAAAGATAAATGAAGTTATCAAGGGCGTTTGGATTAAGTGGGAATTTGAAAAATAATCTATTTCTAAGCATAAATTTATTATAAACAATCCAAACTCTTTACAAAATTACACACTTTTCAATATTTTTCGCCTAGAAATAGACTATTCCCCAAATTCTCACTTGATCCAAACGGCCCCAAAGGAGTAAAAGTTGCCCCAATAACAAGAGCTATATATTTTTGCTTGGCATCAATAAACCTCTCATCTCTTCTCTCTTTCTGTTATAATAAGAGGAATAAAGTAAGAAGTATTGGAAAGTGTGTAACTTTGTGAAGAATTTGGATTGTTTATAATAAATTTACTCCCTAATCCTTTATTCCTAGGACTTATCCAAACGGAGCTTATATGTAAACTATTAAAGCAATGACATTGCGACTATCATCTTCTTATTAATGTACTCTTGTTGAGTATCCACTGTCGACGAAAATGTTTGAGATGCATGCTGGTGTCAACACAAAATTCCAGACCGATCATATATTCTTCATTAATGGAATTAACTTTTATAAAGTATTCCAACTCATCAGAAATATTCCAAAAGATGACTTCCATTACAAAATTCTAAAATTGAGGGTGGATTAGGGAGAAACTTAGGCTTCGTTTGGATAAGATGTGAGAAGAAAGAAAAAAGTATTAGGAAGTGTGTAATTTTTTAAAGAGTTTGAATTGTTTATAATAAATTTATTTTCTTATTCTCTTTTTTTCTTCTTTCCAAATGAAATCCAAACGGAGCCTCAATGAAGAACCTAACCAAATTAAGGAGCTATTTCAAGTTTGACTTGCAAAAGGTACCCTTGAAATAAAATTTTGCATAGGAAAAAAACTTTATAACCTATATGATCCCTGATTTAATCAATAAAATTCATTGAATTAATCGTAAAAATTGTAACAATAATGAAAAATTATACATGTATATATATTCGAAAAGGAACCTTTTCTTTTGCTTATCTTTTCAGCCAAGCTGCAGCTCTTTTTATTTCGTGAGAATAGATTAGAATAGAATTGATCGGATATGATTTTTCAAATGAAATCCAGTGATCGGAACAGATAAAAGGAAATGATTTTGCCTGTTGAATTTTGACCATTTTATCCCAGTCTCTATCTTTGTTTCGCCCAAGTCTGAACAAGTCTTTTTCATTGGAGGATTGAAATAAAGAAAGAAAGGATTTTTTAGAACGTCTCAGTCACGAGCGTTCAAGAGAGGGTGAGGAGAGAAGAAATTTTTTCTGGTACTTGAGAGAGGAATCGAAGAGTGCAGAGATGTGGCCATGGCTGCACTTTTTGAAAGAAAATGAAGTCCAAGAGATCCAGTGTTAAAAAAGAAAGGGCAGTTTTGTCCATGCCGCTCAGGCTAAACCAAATCCCACAAAATTTCAACAATTGTCGTCGGATTTCAAGGGGGGGTAATATTTGTGGCCAACTCCCATCAAATCAATTCGGCTCTTAAATTATTGGAGTTTCCGATCAAAGGAATGCATGGAATCGGAATTCCATTTCCGATTCTGACGTAGTTTCATCGCTTCCGATCAGGGCCTTACTGAAAATGCTCAGGTTGAGAGATGCAATCAGAGTGAGGAATCTAAAGCAGTTGATGATTTAGAAGATTGCAAGGAGCTTGCATTAACTACAGAGAAAAACCTTTAGTAAAGATAGGTTATTACCCTCTAAATTTTTAGTAATCAGCTATCCTTAACAATAATGTTTGAACTTTGAACATTTGGATCGCGTCCTTACAATGTTAAATTTTTAATCGAAGTAATTTTTCTTATTACTTCTTGACAGTATTATCCAAGTAAGAACCTCCTTATAGGCCCATTTGGGATTCAGCCAAGTTGGTTTTATATAATTAAAGAGCACAATAGAATTGAGTACTTAAGAAGTAATACATCAAGAACAAAGGGACAGGTATGGATTGGCTGGGAAGTCCAAGAGAGGGTGGTTTAATATGAAAATTTTGACTGACGTACCTTGCAGCTCAAGTACAGTCAGGTATCAATGGGCCTACAGTATCACACGGTTAATAATTGGAAAAATAGACATTAATGAGATCAAAATAAAGAGGAAAAAGAGCAGCAATAGTAATTTGGATATAATATTGAAGATTTTATATTGCAAGTTGCAACCAGTAAAGCCTACTGCTGCATTGCTGTTTGAGTTTCTTTGTAGTTTGTCCTATACCTTATTCATAATGTGCATATGCCAGAAATTTTAGGTTTGCAGTTTGTAATGGTGCATAACCATTATTAAAAAAACTGGATGTGGTTTCTAGTGCTTGGGTCCCAGGAATTTCTCAGATCAAATCAGTCTGGTTTTAAGACTAAAAGCACTTTCATGTAACATCATTGATTACTAACTTACGTTACCTAATTCTTTTAAGATTTGTGGTGGCTCTTCAAACCTGAGGTCCAAATTTGGCAACTAATTAGAAGTTAATAGCATGAGCTGTCCAGTTCAATGGTAATGCTTCCTCTGTTGTTGTTTTTTTTTTTTTTTTCTGCTCTTCTTGTATATCTGCTTTTCTGGATGAGTTGTGACTTCTGTTTATCCCGGGGGTGGAAGAGTTAATTGAACCTTTAACTGGTAAGGAATCCTGTGGATGGGGTGTAATATTGAGGTTTATTCTTTTCCTGAACATTAGTGAATCAAGGAATATAGTGTCCATTTTAGAGGCAATGAAAACCACCTGTTTAACATCCGAATCCTTCTCTTGCTAGAGTTGGTGATAGCCTGAAAACTTTCGATAGCAACTTTTTGAGCAATATTTTGTGTCATTGAATGAAGCCATTAATTAGGTTTATGCCACTCTAAAAACTAGAAATTAGAGAAATGTCATCACTAAATGACAAATTATTTTTATGCCATCACTAAATAATAAAATTAGATTTATGCCACTAGATAATTAATTTGACCATCATTATATCATACCCTTTTAAATAGGTCATTATAAAATAATAAAATTAGAAATATGCTACTACAAAATAAAAAAAATTACTATTAAGAAAATATAAGTGATTTTGCTTCATCAACAAAAGAAATAAAATTTCAAATTTTAAATTATAAAATTTAAAATCTCAAAAGTTGAAATTTAAAAATTTTTCAAATTTTAAAATTCGAAATTCAAAATTTTAAAAATTTCAAAATTTGAATTTGAAAGTTCTAAATTTTTAAAATCCAAAAATTTGATTTTTTTTTTTGTAAATCTGAAATTTCAATAAATTTCTTTGTCATTTCTTAATGAGATGGCATTTTGGACATTTTCAAAAGTTAGAGTGGCATTTCACTAATTTTCACCAAAAATAATAGCATAAAACTAATTTTAATCTTTTTATAGTGGCATAAAATTAATTTACAATTTAAGAGTGGCATATCTCTAATTATCAAATTTTCATAGTTGCATATATCTAATTATTCCTTAAATTCAATGACTAGTTGACCAGTGCATTTGTTTTTTTTTTTTTTTGTATTTTGTGCAAAAAAAAGAAATGAAGTATGATTGTTTACTCATATAGACACTGCTTATTTGAAAATTGGATACTTAATATATCGTTGTTGCATTACTTGTCAGCCAATTGGAACACTCAGTTGAAGGGCTTGGTGTTGAAGATGATGCCAGCACCTAAGGAGTTCCCTTTGTGGCTAGAGGGAGGTGCCAGTGGGTCAGATTGAGGATTTCAACGAAGAGTGACTTCATACTGGTATGGATGGAGGTCCTGTTTCTTTTTTTTTTTTGTTCTATTTTGCATGATCTGTGTGTGGTTTTTGTTAAAACTTAAAAGTTGGGATGTTATATGATATATAATTTGATGGTGGGTTTTGGGGTTCCGATATAAGCGTTGATGACATGGGATTTTAGATTGGATCAACACACTTTCAGGTTCTTTTTTTATTTTTTTTAATCTGCTATGTAAAAAGCTTTCTTTTGCTTCTCCAAAAGTGGCAGAGTTCATCTCTGCTTTTTTTTTTTTTTTAAATGTTACTTCTACGAACCAGCAGAAACCACTATAAATAATTTCTTAAAAAATAGGCAGCACTGATCCAGGTTCAGTCCTGAAGACTATTTAAATTAAAAAATGTGATTGTAAAAGGGGTGTCTATAGGGGTATCAAAGGTGCTGAAACAAAATGGAACACACCAGTTCTGTTTTTGTTCCGTTTTTTGTAACGTAAATCATATCCGTTTCGTTTCCATTCCGTTAGCTGTTCCTGTTTCCATTTCCCATTGATTTCAGCCATTTTCCATTGATTTCAGCCTAATTTTTGGTAAACGGAACACTAACGTTTAATATACCAGTTCCGTTTGCGTTCTGTTTTCAGAAACGAAACCCATTTCCCTTCTGTTAGTTGTTCCGTTTTGGACGGAACAAAACGGAAATGTGTGAAACGGAATCCGTTGACAACCCTAGTTGTCTATGTATTGTGAAAGGCGGGAGAAGACTGCTAGAAGTGTCGTTTGCAAGGGTGCGTGGCTGGGGATGAATGACACTTGGGTCCTGTTTCTGAAAGAGTAGATCTCTCTAAGAATAATGCCTGCGTTTGGATTGTTGGAAGAAAGAAGAAGAAGAAGGAAGAAGAAGAAAAAAAATTATAAACAATCCAAACTCTTCACAAAGTTACACACTTCCCAATACTTCTTTCCACTTCTTCTCTTCTTCCCTTCTTTCCACACCTATCCAAACGCACCCAATAATTAGATTAAAATAATGTGTCTATGACTTCAATGGGGTTCCGAGTGCATGAGATTCAAACGCACAGACCGGGTTTCTAGCATTGCTGATGTACTTAGAATTTGTACTTTTGAAATTGATTAGAGAGTAAAGAAATGAATTTTCTTGTGAAGTTGTGTTCTCCTTTTTTGTTGCTAACTTGCTATCGGAAGTATTAAACCTTGCATCACTAACTCCAACCATTAATTAAACTTAGTCGTACAATTTTTATATATATTTTTTTAGAATCACAAATTATCTCAATTTTTTTTATGAGAATGTCTCGGTCATCTGACCTAGTCTAATGTAGTTTAGTTGATTTTAAGAAATTTTTAATTATTTTACGTTATCTTTGATAGTGACTAAATTATTGGTGTGCTGCAAGCTTTAACCACCTGAAACTTTTTCTTCTAGCGACATTTAACAGATGTTTACTTCCATTTTTTTCATCTCTCATAAAAGTAGAATTGTAGATCTTGTTCGATTTCCAGTATTTTTACTTCAGAAAACAAAAGCGGAAAAGGTTCCTATATACAATATCTTCAATTGATTATCCAGTACAGGGATAGTATATATATTTGGTTCTGTTATCTGTCATTTACTTTTTCTTTTTTTTTCTCAATTATTTTCTAGACCTTTTGTTGTACCTTTCTATCCGTTGCCAAGTTCTAATATCAAAGAGCCGTTGGAAGTTGGAACCTCATCTTCAATTGTTTACTACCAACTAGCGGACGGGCATGGGGCATCAAGCTCACAAGCTGAACAATTTTATATAATAGTGACACACATGGGAGTACGAGATGCGTCCGCTAAGTTTATAATATTCAACCCATTATTCTGATTAGTGATCTGTAATGTAAAATTAAAATAGTCATTAAGTGCGTCACATGTAAGAAATTGCCTGCAACTTTTGTGCTAGTGTCCCTCAAAATTCGGTTCCACACAACTAGAACGAAAACTCCACATACATCTCAAATTTTAAACTAATACAAACGAGAAATTAAGCGTCCCCAATCATCCAAGAAGCAAAATGGAGGAAGCCATGAAAGCCCTCCAATCCGATCTGAAATCCCTGCCGAAAGTAGTTATGATTGTGTGCATCTTAGTTTACTATGCTCGTTTCACGTCGTCCCTTATCCGGCCAGGTCTCCCACGTCTCCTCTCTCTTCTTCCGGTAATCTCTCTTCTCCCCTTTATCCCCTTCACCTTCTCCATGATCCATTTTCGTGGCATCTCTGGATTCTTCCTTACATGGCTTTGTTTATTCAAACTGCTCTTACTCTCCTTTGGTCGGGGTCCCCTTGACCCGTCGCTTCCTCTCATCCGCTTCATTTCTTTCGCTACACTTCCTGTAAAACTACAAGAAGATCAAAAGCCAAAACAATTGACAACATTATCTCCAAAACTTCTCATTTCTACTGCCATTCGAGCCGCACTCCTTTCTGTACTATTCTCAATCTACCGCTTCAAGGAAGAACTGAATTATTATGTCCTCCTCTTGGTGTATTGTGTTCACATCTACTTATTCTTAGAATTAGTTCTCTCCACCTCTGCCATCACTAGCCAACTACTTGGCATGGAATTAGAGCCCCAATTTAACAAGCCCTACTTTACGACCTCTCTCAGAGACTTCTGGGGTCGGCGCTGGAATTTAATGGTCTCCTCCATTCTCAGACCGTCAATCTACGAGCCAGCCAAAATCTACTTTGGACCTCTAGGTGGAGTATTAGCCGTGTTTCTAACATCAGGTTTAATGCATGAGCTTATGTTTTACTACAACAACTTAAGAAAGCCAACAGGAGAAGTGACATCATTCTTTGTGCTGCATGGTGTTTGTGTTGTTGTGGAATGGTGGTGGGCCAAGTACCAGAACTGGTGGTGTCCACCGAGAGTGGTTGCGACACCCCTCACACTAGGTTTTGTGGCAGGGACGGCATTTTGGTTGTTCTTTCCACCACTGATCAGGGGAAGAACGGATGAGAAGGTGCTAGCCGAGGTAGCAGCTATGATGGCTTTGATTAAAGAGACAGGAAAATGGCTAATTGGCTCTGGCAATTGAGATGCTAGAGACTAGAGATATGCACGACCTACTTCAATTGTGACAATAATTACTTTGTATTGCTATTTTAAGTTTTAAATTTATGATACGGTATCGTCTGTTCTTTCATAATATTCTATTAATAGACTTAAAATTTAGAAAAAAAGTATGACCATAAATTTGATTTTACATTTAGTTGGATCACTATAGAAGCAGTTTTTGGAGGTGAAATGGTCATTAATAACCATTATTTCATTTTGGGTTTTAAGTAACGACTTATTAACATTTGAAATTTGGATGCCGGAGAGGGGCGGAGCGAGGATTTTGGAACAAAGAGGACAAAAAGTACAGACATTGAAATTTTAGATCTTTAAAAGGACAAATTGAATAATAAACCAAATACAATAGTAAAGGAGTTGTAAAGGAGTATTTCTGACATTCAATTTGAAAATAGCATAATATATAGTAAAAAAATTCGAAAAAATATAAAATTTAGTCTTGAAAGATATTTTTACATGGAGAACAATTTGAACGGTTTGAATCGATTGTTTGAATTTTAAATTTTGAAAAACGACTCTATACGGGAGACAAAGTAGATAGTGGTATCATTGTGTTAATTTTAAGGGTGATTTGTAATTACGGAAGACAAAGTCTACTTTTTGATACACCTAGTTCGGGCCCACTTCACATCCAGTATTTAGCCCGTTTAACGTTCCAAACGGCAAGACCATTCTATTTACCGTTTCGTTCCATCAACGGAATGGTTATTTTATTTCGTTTTTCATTCCGTTTTAGAAAATAAAATACCATTTTATTCCATTATTCATACTATTTCGACGGAACGGAACGGAACAACGTGCTTTTCCATTAAAAACTGCACTACTTGTAGAAACGGAAGCGAAATAGACCATTTCGTTTCGTTTACTATTTTGTTTCGATAATGGTATGTCCTCCCATTTCGTTTTAAAAAATAAAATGATTTGTTGTACTGTTAGCCATTCCGTACGGAACGTCCACGGAAAACTGACCAGTATTCCAGTGAAGTAGTAATCCCAACTAAAGTAGATGCGACAGCCTGGCAGCATTTCCATTCGATTTCCTGCCGTAAAAAATCACATAATATAAGTGCTTCTAATCTCTCTCATATCTCTGGTTTTAATTAATTAAATTTCTTATGAATAATATAAAAATAAGTTGGAGATATATTATCACTAGGTTCCTTTCGTCGCTGCTTCGCAGCGACTATTTTAGTTGCATCATTTTTTTATATTACGTAATAAGCGTGTATCATTTGTTTGGTTTGTCCTGTCATAACTAATATAAGCGTGCAAATTGGAATGCATGTAATGGATGTCTGTATGAAGTTGAGGATTTTATAAAGGATAATACGATTGTTAGAAAAATAATAATAATAATAATAATATAAAACAGAGTACATAATCGAACTTTTTTTTTTTTGAAAAGAAACCCGTAGGCTTTGCATTAAAAATTTTCCCTTAAAGAAATAAAATTCGATACAGGCATAACCTAAAAACATTACCAATTTCCTTAGTAAACTAAAAAACAACACAACCTGATCCCCACAGAGTAGAGTTTATGCCCTCAAATAATATACACAAAACTGAGGCATTTCATATACTTCAGCTACTGATTCAATTCTAAAAGTAAATAAATATTTAATAATCCATGATCAAGGACTCCAAACAAAAGCATCTGGCACCAAAAGTTGTTTCGTCAGCATATCAGAAGTCATCAACTCTCTTCTTCTCGCCTGATTAGCCAAGGCATGCCCCTGTTCAACATGCTCCCTTCTTGCATATCTCACTTCTACACCAGCCATCATTCTGAGCAGTTGCAGACAGTTCTGAATAACTGATCGGGCCTACCATGAAGGGACCTCCTGCAAATCATTTGTGTCAACTATGTGTACCAGATCTTTTGAATCAGTAAATATATGGAACCTTCAATAAGGAAAAGAGAGAGAAATTATATAATAGAGAGAATATTGCAACGACACAGCTTCAGCAGTGAAATCATTTGTATAACAGTATTGATACACAAATACTCACTTTCTTTCATATCAAATAAGAATAGATAGTGAACCACACTTTAACACTGGTATGAGCACACATTTGTATTGAAATTATATAATAAACATAAATACTAAGTTATCTATCTAGGAGCCGCAATACGCATACAAGAAGGGGTAAAAGTATAACAAATGTCAAGATGGTACAGAATCCAAGAACAAATCAACAATGGCACTATTATCCACTAATTCATATGCATCTACTTACTTCAAATCACTTGGAAGGGTTGTGAATTCACCTTTGAAGCCCTAAGCTGAAAATTGGTACAATTTGCACTCATAAGTGGGTAGCCAATAATTCATATTGATGGTGATAAGGAATGAATCAAAACAAATCTCTTACAGCTCTTTTACTTGTTGAAGCTGCCTCAGCATTGTTACCCGTAACTAATCCTAACAGTATGACACTTAAGTTGGGGAATCACCGGCCCCTTCAGTAAGTACATTTAATAACAGGCATTGGTTTCAGTTAAAAAATCTTCTCCATTCAACATACTATTTATTTGTTCTTTTTTAACAGGAATGTAGTATTATAAATTGAGTGTTAAAAATTCTTTTTTAACAGGTTCCAGTTAAAAAATCTTCCCCATTCAACGTAACCAACATAAATTGAGTGTTAAAATCTTTGATTACAATTATAAATTATCTTTGTATAAAGTTACTGAAATTCTCCAGTATAGGATAAATTTGATATTATCTACTTGATATTGGAGATTCTAACCGCTGGCAAGGAGAAATCCCATGAACAATCTCCTTCCATTAGAAGAGGAGACTGAAATTAAAGCGTGGTTCTTTCTCTTATCATATGTAATTAAAGAATAATATGCATTAAACTCAAGTGTGCTCATACCAGTGTTACTCAACTAGTGTAGCACACTCAGCAAGTTCCAACATCTCGATTTCATCCATCAACACTTTAATCAGAAAAGCAAGAGAAAGGATGAAAGAGGATCTTCAAATAATAAGAGGCTGATTTTTATGCAATCAAAGGCCTACTGACTGATCCCAATCTCAATCCCACATTCCAGAAACATGGAAGAAACTGATTTACTCATTTGCAGCACCCAAGTTGCTCTTTGGGCACCAAGCAGCAAGCTCTAATATAGTCTGATAAAAATAAATTTCTGCAATTAACGGTACCGATCTGTACCAGTCCTTAACTCGAAACATGAGATAGAAAATAAAATAGAGGAGTAAATATAAGAAAACCCAATAAACATCAATTAATTAATCAACCAAAATCCAATATTTACATAATGATTCTTTACCTTGTTAAATTGGTTCATCTCTGTTAGATTTGAGAGAGTTTTTTTATCTTTATCTCTACATCAAAGAGAAACAAAAGTATTACTCAGCAACAATCAGTACACATAACTCTTATATTCATTGACGCAAAAAGAAGTAATAACAATAATAGAAAAATTAGGTAGGTTTTAGAGGTCCTCACCATCAATATGAGATCGTTGCTATGTACTGGATCATTCTATCTTGTGACATAACTCCTCATAAGTATGCAAGTGTCCGCTACTAATCAATATATGCAAAATTATGCAAAGCAAAGTTGGAATGGTTATTGGATCAACATAAAAATATCTCAAAATTTATAATATATAACTAATTAAAGCAACATCACTTGTGCAGTATGTACCAATTCGCAATGTGATCATCAAGTATCTGACAACACCAATTTCTAGCCAACCAATTTTTAAGTTCAGTTTAAGATCATAAGAATGAAGTTATATAAGCATCTAATATACCAATATGATTGATGCTTAGGTGAAAATCAAGAATTTGACTTAAAAATGGAAAATTAATTTAATTAGTAAAAATATGAGAAAACCATCTAATACTTTATGGCCACGGCTTCAGCTTTTCTTCAGCTATATTCTTGAAGCCAAAATAAAAGATTGTTAAGTGATGGTTACAATTATTTTTATCCTGAAAACATACAAGTTTCTAATTTAGGCTAAAAAAAAGGCTGAAGTGAAAGTAAAAAATAAAAGTCTGAAATTAGCTGTAATTATTAAGGTGAGGTAGAGGGATTACCTTCACAATCTGAAGTTCAAAAATCATCACGCTCTCTGCACCTGTCTTTATTTCTCCCTACCTCCATGTTGTCTCTAATCTGAAATCATGCTTCAAAAAATGAAAAAGAAATTAGATTTTGAGATAAGATAAGTGAGCTCGCAAGGAATCGAGGCAGGACCTGAGAGCACAACACAACAGCCCAAGATACCATTTTAAATACATAGCATGACAGTTGTACGAATAAGGCGGATTCTAGTATTGCTACTTAGATTTTTTTTTTGATAGTGAAATTAGTACCAAATGCGACCAATTGAGGCATGAAATTAAACTTACATTGACATCAAAATTAAATGGAACCCATGTCTCTTTTCAGACGTAGCAAACAAACTTGTGAGGCATTAATTTTATAAAGCTGATATGGCATCAAACCCAAATGCAGACATCAGTGACATTAGCAGCTCTAAATTTTCAGACCAAAGAACTCGAGTAGTGTCAATATATTAAATCAATGCAGAATCCAACTTAATTTTAAGTTTTTGAGGCGTCCTTAGTAGAAATATAGGAGAAGAGAGGAGTGTTACAGTACAGACCAGCAGCGTTGCAAGCGGCGGAGGAGAAGATTGATGGGCGGACCAAACGACACAGCAAATGAGCAATCGGTGGCAGCGGAGGAGAAAAGTTATTGGCGCACTACAAATGATGCAGTAGTAGCAACGGCGGAGAAAAAGAGAGAGACATCGAGGTTGATACCCTTCTCAATTTAATGCTCCATAAAGACCTTGCTCTTCTCCTCTCTCCTACTTCTCGCCTAACGTATCGTCTAGATCCTCTTCGCGTGCGCCGTCGTAGGCATGCACCTCTTCCTCCTCAAGATCGCCCGGAAAATCTTTGAGAAAGAGGAGCATTCGGGGTCTCTATCAACTCCTCATGGCCAGAAGATATCTTGTTAATATCAACAAAAATCACTCTCCAATCTATAAACGAGAATTCGAGGGATAAGGTTTTGATTTTCCTTCTTCGTTTGGGAATTTAAAAGAGAGGGAAAGAGGAAGCAGACAGATGGAAAGTGAAAAAGACAGTGGGAAAGCTATGAAATATTGGAGGACAGACCAGTGATACTTCCTACATAGAAGAGGCACAAATTTAATGTTCATATACCACATAAAACAATAGACACCCACACTCACGGACAGTGGCGGAGCCAGAATTTTCAAGAATGGGGTTCAATAAAATTTCAAGATTCATACATATAATAATATATAATTATAAATTCACATCTTATAACCATAACGGTTTAAATATGGGTTTTTGATGAATGGAGAATGGTGCGTTGTTGGTCTGGGAATAGAAAGTTGGATGAAAAAAGTTGACTCACTTTACTTTTTGGTCCCCATTTAATATATTTTATTATTTTATAAGAAAAATGCTAATTTTATCCCAAAAATAACCTAATAAGGATATTTCCATATATTTTGATGGGGTTCAACCAATAAAATCATGTATAAACTTAATGGGGTTCAAACTAGTACACCCATACAATTTTTCATCATGAAAGTACATATTTTTATATGTTAGTTACAAAATTTTTTTTTTGAATGGGGTCAATTGACCCCCCTCCCTTCCACTTATCTCCGCCACTGCTCACGGAGCAGCGTTTAAAACGCAAGACCATGTCCACAAAAAATTGAGACCCACCACTCTCCCCTGTATGAAAAGCTGACCGCAAGATTGGAAACGAACGGAGCAGATAATTCGAACCGGAAATAGACAAATGACACTGTTCATAGGCGAGAATATTGATGCAGTTGACATCAGCAATCCAGATCTGAGATGGAAACCTGGCCGTCCGATTTTTATCCAAGGGCTGGTGTGAATTTGTGGTTGTAATTATGACTGTGCACTGTAGAATTCGCGTCAGCAAAAACCAAGGATTAGTAGGTTTGAATATATATCATCCTAAGGCTCTGCTCCAAAAAGGGATAGCCAAGAAGAATGAGGAGAGGGTGAACTTACCAATCCCTGCCCACTAGTGTTAACCTGCTCCAAAACAACAAATTTTCAAGGAAAACCAAGGTGAACTGGGGAGAACTTGGAGAAAGTCTGTAGAAAAGAATTAATGAAAAAAATGGAAACTTGGTTCACCTCCAAATTAGGGGTGTACTGAGCTTCTTCTTCCTTTCAATGCCATTCTTTCCCTTTCTCTTTTATTTCAATTTCTAGAACACGCCCTAAGTGTCAGATTCTAACAGAAATGCTTCGATATTTTTTTCCCTTTTATTTGTGTGAGACTTTCCTTTAATTTTGATAAATTTTAGAATGAGTTTTAATGATTTTTGTTCAAGTTGATTTTCAAAATGTATTATTGTTTGGAAAATGCTTCCATTTGACTCGTCGATTAATCGAGTTAGTTCAACTCGAGTTATGCAAACTCAAGTTCTTTTAGCTCGAGTTATAACCGAGCTTTTCACGAGTCGAGTTTGAGTAAACTCATGAGTTATGAGCTTTTTGCTCACGTTTGACAATCAAACATTGCTCTAATAAATAAGAGGAAGGTTCCGATGTCACAACTTTATGGTGCCACCAAATGCCACAATTTTAGTTTTCATCGATATTTAAATTTTTTAAATTTAAAATGTTGAATCCAAACCATTGATCTTATACAACTTAACGAGCGATGTGTTTCCATATCAATTTTATTAAATTTGAAATTGATTTGATATTTGATCAAGAGGTTAAAAAATAATCGAATCTGGTTAACTATGACAGATTAATTGTAATACGTTTATAATTTGATTTTTTTATCAAATATCAAATTAATTTCAAATTTTATAAAACTTATATGGAAACACGTCACTTGTTAAGTTGTAAAAGATCAACAGTTGAATTCAAACATTTAAATTTTAACAAATTTAATTAGTGATAAAAAATAAAGATGTGAAATTTTTTGGCACCCTGAATTGTGAGCCTTATGCACCGGAAGAACATTACTCAAAAAATAAATAGCAAATTTTAAGGTTAGGAAAGCTCGTGGAAGTTGTGTATCCTATTTTATTAACTGCGCCATGTCCTCTCCTCTGACGATCTGTCGGCTGTCGCGCGCGCGTGAAGAAACCGTAGATAATTATAAGCAAAACATTGCCGCTGAATCATTCATGATATATGCCAGCGCAGGTAACGAGTAACGATTGGATCGCTTTTGGATCTCCTTTTTTTACAAAGTTGGTGAAGATATTTTTTTTTCTTTTAAGAAAGAGGGAGGACTTTGTCATCTAATTTTTTTTGAAATTAAAAATACATGTAAGGCATGAATTCTTGATCTCATGGAGACTAACCTAGTGCTCTTATCACTAATCTACTACTTACTTGGCTAATGTTTTGTTTAAATTAAACCCCACAAGCGCATATTCTTCATCAAAAAAAAAAAAAAACACTAAATTCAGGTGGTTAAAAAAGAAAAAAAATATACTTCGAAAAAAATGTGCCGATGATGTGGATCTAGGGAACCTCTTGTCAATGATATAACCGTTAAATGTTTCTTTTTTTTTTTGAAGGTCAGATGGCAATCATCTAACCGTTAAATGTTTCACTGTTTCGTTCCGTAGAATGTATAATGGAATCGAATTTTTTTCGTTTAAAAAACAGAACAGTAAACAAAATATATTTTGCCATATGTTTATGTATAATACAGTTGAAATTTAGACGTTTCGTCACATTTCGTCGAAATAGAACCATTAACGAAAATTTTGACATGGAACAACAAACGAAATAGCTCATTTTGTGTCCGTTTCACATCTTTGACAAGCCTACATTTCAGTGTGACTTGTCGCACTTTTTCGAACTAAAATAAGATTCACCGCATAAAACCGTGCTGCTCACGGCTTCAGAACATCCACATTCATCCCTGAAGCGGAAAAAAATAATCCACCACCACTATTTTCTTTTTTCTGGGCACATACCACTAGTATGGCAGTATCGTATCCAAATCCTCGGCAGTAAAAAAAAAAGAACGGCTCCAAGCAGTCTTTTTCATTGAAAAAACTATATATCCTCAATAAGGAATGAACAGTGCAAGGTTGTGTTTTTCATGGCTATTTTCTGCGCGGATTACGTGTAAAGGATCATGATGACCCATATAATGGTGCAATATGAACCGTTTTATGGTGGATCACACATAGGAAGACTCACGTGACTCCTTGGAGGAGAAGATGTCTCCTTTGTTATTTTTGTATACACCATGTGCAAAAAGTCTCCACTGGACCAACTACGCCGAAGTGGACCACTTCACTCATGGTGTGTGGCATTATATGGTGGTCAATATTCATGTGCATGTAGGTTGGATTGACTGCGATATTCTGTGGCCAATTCATTTGTAGGAAGTTGAATGACTGTAAGTCGAAATTTATTGTTATTGTGATCTACCACAGATTGGGCTACATGGGAATGGACTTGCGGGAATTTTGACTTATTTTTTGATATCTACTCATGTTCTACAACTAGACGATGAACCTCTGGATCCTTTTCTTATTGTATTCTGACTTTGTGTTGTGGAGCCACACCTCATATCATATGGTTCGTTGTTTCTTAAAATTATTGTTGTTGTTGATGATGAAGATAATGATGGTTTAAATATAAATCCCACTAATGAATTATGTAGCAAATACCTATTAGCAACTAGCAAATCCCTTGACAACCCGCTGTCAAACTTTCTAAAAAAACTAGCAATCCTTTATTCCTTTGTCCAGAATCAGAAACCATGCATACACATGATTATAAACCTTGATTACCATAAAACAAATCAATCAAAGTACATACAATCAAGCAAAGATGACTGGTCGCGGCAGAGCCGCGACTAAATAAGCTAGTTTTTTTTAATATTTAAAAATTTTAAAATTCAAATGGAGAATCCAAATCGTTGATCTAGTTAAATTTTACCGGCTATGCATTTTCATATAAGTTTTATAAAATTTAAAATCGATTTGATACTTGATTAAGTGACCAAATTATGAGCGTATTAGAATTAATCTAACCAGATTTGTTTATTTGTTAACCACTTGATCTAGTATCAAATTAACTTCAAATTTTATACAAAGTTATATAAAAACGCATCGCTAGTAAAATTTAACAAGATCAACGATTTGGATTCTCCATTTGAATTTTAAAATTATTAAATATTAAAAAAAAAACTACTTGGACCAGTTCTTTTTTTGAGCGCCGAGGATTCGGATTGGTATCGTCCCTCCTCTCTATTCCAATCAAAAAGTCATTTCATAGGGAAATTGAAAAACACTCTCCCCCTTTGTTTTCCCTTCATTCTGACTATTTGCTGACTGCTGTGAGCTAGGCATGCGCTTTTGCTTCCTTGTCTTCACCTGAAACAAAAGTACAGTAAGAATTATCCCCCCACCCCCGCAAATAATAATTAGCAGTGGCTGCGGTAGGGAACTAATTACTTGATTGTTTCATTCTTTTTGCACATTATTGACCTGCATGCATATGATTTTTAAATAGCTTCTCTTTGTATTGCACACTTCCAGATCATGCCTTTCGCATGTAATTAAATAAGGTTACAAGGCTCAGATAATATTTACTGTATCAAATCCAAAGCAGTACATCAAGTTTGGTACCAGTGTGGTGTGAGACCTAATGAGTTTAATTATTAGGGTAGAGTAATGGATCTGGAATCTTACTAGCTAGGATGGAGAACAACTCTAAGTACCCAGTATTTTGATTCGCTGCACATATGGAACCAGATTACAACGCTGTTTCTGATAGCAGGTCAAAGGGTGCGTTTGGATAGGTGTGGGAAGAAGGGAAGAAGTGGGAAGAAGTATTGGGAAGTGTGTAACTTTGTGAAAAGTTTGGATTGTTTATAATTTTTTTTCTTCTTCTTCCTTCTTCTTTTTCTTTCTTCCAACGATCCAAACGTACAGGGAAAGAAAAGGCTAAAAAGAAATTATCAAATAAAAGGTCTAATGTATGGGATGAATTTGATGAGTTAGAACAGCCTGATGGTAATAAAAAGGCAAAATATTTGCATTGTGGAATAGAGCTATGTTGTGATAGCAAGAAACATGGAACATCTCAACTCAGGCGCCATCTTAATTAATAAATGTTGCGCAAAGAAGGGTGCCGAGATTGCTCTATTATATTCTACTGAATGCCAGGAGAACATTTGGGATATGATGGGCAAAATATTGGAGAACTTACTAGATATCCATGAAAACATTTGAAATATCAGCAAAAAAGTCATGAACTTTTTGAAAACCAAAATAATCATATGGGATATGATCAACATAAAAACAGAGAACTTTTTGTGAAAGTGATCATTGATAACAAAATCATGCATGTTGGAACATGTGGAGATCTCTTTTTTGGGAGACTTCGCATGGTCTCTTCATCCACAATATAGTATATTGACCGCAGGGCAGATGAGGAAGATTGCTCTGCCTTCTATAAAAATGGAAAAGCTACGTTAAAAGACAAATTCAGCAAGCCAACCTCTAAAGTTAGCCTTAGCTTCACACATTTCTTTAATCCAAAAGATAGAAACGATCATTATTGTGTTGCTGCACATTTTATCGATAACAATTTCAATTTGGTGAAAATAGTGGTTGGTTTCTTGATATGTCGTTGTGAAATTTTTTAAGTTGAAAATTTCCTAAATGAGTGGGGATTTGGTAAAAGAATCCTCTAGCTTACTACAAATAAATATATGGTATTTGATAGAAGAGGCATTAATGGCTCTAGGCTAGGATACAACAACAACACCACCACCACCAACAACAACAACTGAGCCTTTTGTCCCAAACAGTTGGGGCTCTAGGCTAGGGCTGTCAATTTCGCTCTGTTTTGAACGTTTACGTTCCGTTCCGTCTGAAACAGAGCGAAAACGGAGGGGATCTTTCCTTACATTTCTCTCTGCGGAAAAGAAACAGAACCGAAACAATTTACGTCGGTAAGAACGGAACATAAACGAAATGAGCCGATTCCGTTTCGTATTTTAACGAAATGAGCCCACAATTGCAGGGGAGACTCGCAGCGTGTAGAATGGTGAATTGCAGACTACTCACAGCAAAGAGGAGATATACTCGAGGAATGAGGATCCCTGGCGAACCCTAGCGCCGCGCAGCTGCCTCTCTCTCTTTTCTCTCTTCTCCCTCGAAGGAATCCAACACTCTCTCTCTCCGATGGCCTCCCTCACTCGAGCCCCCTCTCCTTTCCGATGGCCGCCCTCACCAGTCACCACAACCCACCAACCCCAACTGAGCTCTCCCTCTCCTCTCGATGGCATGCCTCTTCCCTCTCCCATACTATTCTCTTCGATGGCCTGTCTCTTTCCTCTCCCCTACTCTATCTCTCTCTCAAGCTTCCCTCACTCTCAAAATCTAGCCCCAACTGAGCTCTCCTCCTCTCACACTACCCATCTCACTCACTCCATAATAACTCTTCTTCTCACTTCGTGGCTATCAATGAAGGAGACCGGTGCAGCTCGAATGACAGAGAAAACGTTGAATAGAGAGAAGAGGAAAGGTCTGTGTGATTGGCTTCGTGATTGGCAGCTTGACTGATGGCATAGGCGACTATTGACAGCTTAAATTTTCATGATTGGTGGTAGCTTGAATCTTCGTGATTGGCTTCAAGATTTGAGGATTAAGGTTTGTGTGCTACTTGTTGGTGTTTTTGCCTCAGTGATTATGTCATGTACTCTGCTAATTGATTTTTCCAAATTAATTGAAATGCTTGAAATGTAAAGTGCATATCACACCGTTTTATTATTTTGTGATTTGTATTATTTTGTGATTTGTGTTATTCCTATCTGTTATGAACTGGTATTTGCTTGGTATATGTTATTTTGTGATTTTGTGCATATCTGTTATTCATATTTGAATCTGTTGCAAAAATGAATTGGTACTTGCTTGGTACATGATTCTGTTGAAAAATTATTTCAATATGTTTTGTGTTATTCTTTCAATTTGGTACCATTTTGGTATATTTGGAACACAATTTTTGTCTGACAGAACGCAGTTTAGTACTAGTTTGCAAAGATTATATATTTAACGTTTTTAACGCTTGTTCCGTTTTTTCTGACGGAACATTAAACGTAACAAAATTTAGTTACGTTTTATTAACATCACATAAGCGGAAAAAATTATATTTACGTTCATTACAACGGAACGTACACAGAAGTTTCTATTTCCGTGTACGTTCTGCACGTTTGACAGCCCTACTCTAGGCTAGGATAATTAATTTACATAAAATATTTGGTAGTAACCACATACTCATGGGATGCATTGTAAGATGCTTAAAATCAATAGTTTTTTAGTTCTTTCATAGAATGGACCCGATCATTAGACCTATCAAACGAATGGTGAGAAATCTGCTGGAATGATAGTTCTGAACAAATGGATTCTTTCAATCAAATTGCATTGAAACATAATCTTTACCCCTAAGTCAGCATTCGAACTTTGACCAACGAGGATTGGGTTCTACATTTATACCTGTCAAACGTTAGAGATGGAAACGGAACAACCATTTTCATTTAATGTTCCGTTTCGGTAACGGAACGAAATGGCTGTTTCATTTCCGTTCTGTTTCGACAAACGTAACAAATTTCTGTTCCATTTAACGTTCCGCCTCACATTTCCTATTGATTTCATCCCATTTCCGTATTCCGTTCCATTTACGTTAACAAATTTCGGTTCCGTTTCTGAAAACGGAATCCATTTCAACTTTCATTTAACGTTCCGTTTCGACGGAACGGAACGGAACGGCGGAACGGTTGTTAATACTGACAGGCCTATCTACATTTAATATGTTACGTACATCATGCATGTACCTATAAAAAATTCCTCAGTGCACTTGACTATGAGAATGTCGGACTGGCATCCTCTACAGCCAGTCTCTACAGCCATCCTCTACAGCCAGCCATTTTTTTTTAATTTTTAAAAATTTTAAAATTCAAATGTTGAATCCAAACCGTTGATCTTGTTCAATTTTACGAGCGATGCGTTTTCATATAAGTTTTATAAAATTTGGAGTTGATTTGATACTAGATTAAGTGACCAAATTATGAACGTATTAGAATTAATCAGTGATAGTTAACCATATTCGTTCATTTGTTGACCACTTGATCTAGTATCAAATCAACTCCAAATTTTATAAAACTTATATCAAAACGCATCGCTCGTAAAATTGAACAAGATCAACGGTTTGGATTCAACATTTGAATTTTAAAATTTTTAAAAATTAAAAAAAATTTGCTGGCTGTAGAGGATGGCTGTAGAGACCGGCTGTAGAGGATGCCAATCCTGAGAATGTCATCTGGATTCTGGAGTGAAGGAGGAGGTGGTTAATTAACCTTTGGAATCCATTGAATGACATGGTTCTGAATTCTGATGCTCTCTTCCTGTGAATTTCCAACATTAAATATACTTATAAATTAACTTATTTTACAAGTAAAAGATGTCCTATCAAATGTCTCCCCTGCTTTATCTAGTACCAAATCTGCTGTTCATGAATCGCTAGCAAAGTTAGATTCATATTTGGCCAATTGTGATGAAATGCTGCAAATTGCTTCCTTGTTGAATCCTCGATGGAAACTAAGGTTCCTGAAACAATGCAATGAAAAGGCCAAAAGGGTGCGTCCCGTGAAACGGAAATTGTTAAACTCTTTCAGTATTTGTGCATGGCATACCAAAATGAGAACACAGAAATTCCTGATACTGCGAATTGCTCAGAACAGGTACTAGGGTGGCAAAAGTATCTGGAGAGCAGTTTAGCGGATGTGGAGATGAGAATTTTGATTTGTTGGGTTGGTCGAAGAGTAGTGAATCAGATTTTTTTTCCTATTCTTTCTAAGATGGCACGCAATATTCTTGCTATTTTCGTTTCTTCCTCCCTAATTTCGGGCATGGAAACCCCTGGAAGTAATTTTGGAAGAGATCTTTTTGTTCTACAATTGCTACAAAGATGTCGGAGGTCTTGGTTTGTTGCAATCATTGTTTTCGTTCTAATTACAATTCTGATATGCAATCCATATCTTATTACAAGTTTTAATACCTTACTTGGGAAAATTGGATATAACCCCTAAAATTAGATTCATTAAGGATAAGAAAAAAACATCTGTTCTTATTACTTTACCTAATATTACTTAATACTCAATAACAGAACAAAATTGAAGAGATCTGCAAACAAAGAGAGATATATATGGTACTATAATGGGAAAAAAACTTTTGTTATTGTTAAAGAGCTATCGTGCCTTCTGGACTTCGAGTGACCGAGAGAAAAAAAATTTTTGCTTTCATATGATAGGGGGGTCATATACTCATATGGGCTGAGGACAATATAAGAATGCATAAGACTATAAGAGCAACTAGTGTGGTCAAACAAAGAAAGGGATACACGTTTCAGATGTATTATATGTCAGCACCTGTGGCAATGCATTATTCATCTTATTTGGGTTCGGCTCGAGCCCTTTGAATTGATTCGACCTGAATAGGTCAAGGATCGACTTCACCAGTATAGCATGCATGATTTATAATATTTTTATTTATTTTTACAACCTAATCTAAATTGAATCTAGCTATGGATAAAATTTTAGACTCGTACTCGAATTGGATCGAATTGTTTTTTTTTTTCCGATATGGCTAGATAGCGGCTATCTAGAAGAGAACAGAAAAAGCTAAAAAAAAAGACAAAACAACAGTAAAAACATGAAGAGCTACTACTTGCAGAACTTCTTGAAGATGGTCGCCTGTTGCACAATCCATTAATTGATGAACCAAATCCAACGGTCGATGTTCATTTCTGAAGGTACGATTGTTCCTTTCAAGCCATAATCCCCACAGTGCTGCTGCCAAGGTGATTCTACAATGAGTACCTGTACTACAAATATCATGAAGTAAGGTGGTTACAGTAGCCCCGTTGAATTGCATCCTTGACCATATACCCTGTGCAAAAGTGCAATTTGCAAACAAGTGGTCACGTGTTTCTACTATTTGCAAATTACACATGACACATTTTGGTTGAAAAGGGATGTGCCTCCTGAGTAGTTGGTCCTGTGTTAGTATCCTCCCATGACCAAGGAAAATTAAAAACATTTTCACAGAAGGAGGGACCTTTAATTTCCAGGTATTCTTGATGGGAAAAGAACACTTGCCGGCTGAGACCAGCTGCTTGTATACCGATGCAGTTGAAAATTGGATCGAATTGTATGAACCTATCTATTCAGTCCGGGATAGATTTTGGTATCTTTAATTGTATGTATATGTCGCTCCGCCATCAAAATTTGTGATCAGGTATTGTTGGAATTAGAATGTGGAGCTTATGTGATAAATTAAACATTTCTTAAATTTGGATCTAATTGAATCAAATACAAAAGTTTGTTATGCTTTTTAATTAAGCAGCAAATTCTTCATACGCTTTTCAATGATATTTGAATCAATTAAAAAAAATATATGAAAAAGATATGGTTGAAACACACTGCATGGCATTGGATTCCAGTGCACAACACTGCAGGATGGGTTGGGTACAATATGCATGAGTACGACAGCACTATAAGGGTGAGCCCTAATGTGAGGCAGTGGTGGGATGCGTCCTGGATGCACCTATGCAAATGGAAAAGTTTTGCACTATAATCTGATTCTCTATTCAAAACTGAAGCACACGGTCTTTCTCCCCCTCGACGCTTATAACATAAGATATATCTAACTATATCCAAATTGTGATTTGAAGCATGGTTCAAAAAAACGGCCGATTCTGATTCAAATCGGCAGAATCGGATCGGAATCGGTGGAGGGCGATCCGATTTTCATGCATTTGGAGCGGATTTGGGTTAAATCATAAAAAAAAAAGCCATTAATGGCGTTCTTGAATGAAGAAGGAGGTGTGGTGAACTCAACCTAAGATGGAACGGGCGGGTAAGATGCATGGGGACGCCGGAAGAAGCTCCACGTCGCTCTGGTGGTGCTTCGTGACTGTTTTGGCGGCCTCTCCTTTCTTCTATCGAAAAATAAAGGGAGGGAACGGAAATAAAAACAGATGATTGAAGGAGAAAGGTTAGGAACTGGAGATGTCCATTTTAGTTCATTTATTTATTATTAATCACATCGGATGGTTTATATTGTTCTATAACTGAAATCAATTTAAAACAAAAAGAAAATTGATGTAGAAATTGATCCAAACATGTAGAAAAATTATAAAATTTATGATCTACAATCATGACTGATACATTAATATGTTTTAAAGAATGTATATTTATTAGATAAAGTACTTTTTATTGATTGTAAAATCTCAATTAAATTGTTTTATAAATTCTATTTTTGAAAAATTTGAAATTTCCTTGCCATTGTCACTACTATAGGATTCTGCTGTTGTATTATTTTCACATTTTTGTTGATTTTATGCTTCTATTTAAATTTTTTTAACTTAATTTTTCAAAATTATTTTACTATTTTTTCCATAATTTATTTGATTTTTAAAAGCATAAAATATATTTTAATAAAAAATCTGATTTTCCGATCTGATTCAACCGAATTTAAGGCATATTAAGTTATTTTAGTTGAATTTGAGACTTATCTTTAATTTTTTTTTTACTTATTTATGAAAACATATTTTTTTCCCTATTTTTTCAGATTTTTTTCTGATTTTTAACGGTATAAAAATGTGTTTTTAAAAAAAATCCGATTTTTTTATCCGATTCGACCGTTTTTTCCAATTTAGCCGATTCCGAATCACGGTCCAATTGTCCGATTCCGATTTCGAGTTTCAGAACCATGATTTAAAGGAGATAAAGAAGTTAGAATAAACAGTTCTTTTATTTGATGCGAGACACTTGGGTTTTGTAATGGCAAGACAAGGCCGAGCGGAACCCAAAAATGAGTTAATTTGAGAGGGGGGAGGGGGGATAATTATATCAAAATTAACCTTATAATTGTTGTAAAAACACAGGAGAGACCCTACCAGGGCCCTCCAGTAGTTCCGCCCCAGAGTCTTGATGTCAGTGTATCCCTATCTATATACAGTTGTTTTTATGCGCTTTTACTTATATCTAATTTCCATCCATTAGGGCCGTCAATGAAATCCGTTTACCTGTTTACCCTATTCGTACCGTATTCGATAAGGCGGATACGGGTAAGGTTTTATTTTCGTTAGACTAACGGGTATGGGTATGGGTAAAGAAAAATTTTTGTTAACTTATCGGATACGGGTACGGGTAAGGATTATTTTGTACCCATTATCTAACGGGTAATATTTTACAAACATATATGTATATATAATCAAGTTTTTAGCATATTTCGAAAGATATGTTATTAATTTCGATCTTCATCCAAACTTATTATGATGATGATTTTTCATTCTATATTATATTATAATTTATAATTAGTTATATAGATTTTTTGAATTCAATTGATATGAGAATAAATTTCATAATTTTTTTATATCTAAAATATTATCTAAATATTTTACTTTATCTATATATTTATTTGATTATTTATTTATCACATTATATATTTTTATTAAATTAATAATATTATTATTACCCGTTATGTACCGTTATCCTACCCTTACCGTTAATTCTTAACGGGTACGGATATGGTACGGATAAAAATTTTTTTAACGGGTACGGGTACGGGTATGGGTAAAGAAAATTTTAACGAATACGAGTATGAAAATACCTTCTACCGTACCGTACCCATTGACAGCCCTACCATCCATCATGACTTCCTTAATTTCTAGGAGCATACTCTAAAAATATATACTTGTCATATTCCCCCAAAAAAGAAAAAACTATTCCTCCATTTCTGATCTCACATATATACATGTGTGGTGAAATTTGGTTCTTATACAATTGGCGTGAGATCGTTAATTCAGGGTGGCACCTAGTGCCCATAAGTAAATGATTTTGTCTCCTTGCAGCACAAAATCATTCCAATGCAGATTTGTTTCATATATATCTGGCGTATTTTTAATCTTTTGATCCATTCTAAGGTTTGTTCTAGCATATATATATCTTAAAATTTCATTTATAGATCAAGACCACACAGAACGGGTAAATACTCACAACAAAGTAACTATCAAATTGCTTTAGTCTTGTAACACAAAAAAGAAAAAAGGAAACATATATGAAACCAATTTTTTCATACTATAATGATTACAATGTCACGTAGTTGGCTCTTAAAGTAAATAATATTGCTAGGACTAATTAAGGCTCCGTTTGGATGGTGTGGGAATAAGAGGAATAATGAAAGAAGTATTGGGAAGTGTGTAACTTTTTGAAGAATTTGAATAGTTTATAATAAATTAGGAAGTAAAAAGAAGCTATTCCCTTATTCTTGCACTCATCCAAACAGAGCCTAAGGAAGGAAATAATGAGGCCAAAATTTTTCATACTATAATGTTTATTTCTTCTTCAATTGTCACGTAACTTAATTACTTTTAAATATATATTTTTTTGAAGGCAGGATAGCAAAACCCATCGGGCATATTTTATTGATTATAAGAGAATAAAGAAAGGGAAACAAGAAGGAACAGTAGAAAAAAAGAAAGGAAAAAAAATCCTATACTACAGCCATCTTTAAATATTTGCTAAATTACTTGTTAATATTATAAGCGAGAAAGAAAAGAATATACAAAAATAATGAAGACCCGATACTATCTTAATTCTTAGTAATGTCAACTGTCAATTATTAAGTAGCTGGCTTATATATATATCATAATAGATAGAGATATCCTATTACCCAAGGCGAATATTGCCAGTATCAATCCACCATTGAACGCAGAATTAATTAGCCATTGAACAAGGACAGAGCGTATATATGATACTATATATTAATTGTGCAATTATTAAGTAGTTTGCTGTATAATAATAGAAAGAGAATGACAGCATGTGGTCGTCTAACTTATTACCAAAAATAACTATTAGCAGTATATCATTTCACATTGAATGCTGGATTAGGCATTCAACAGATGTCGGCCTTAAGCTTATTTCGTAGACCGTACGCATTAGAGCAAGCACTGTAGCACGAGCGAGGTTACAATCTTCAAAGCACAATTTGTTGCTAGTTGAAATTAAACAAGCCCAATGACATGTGACACTATTTAATTTTTTATTTAGACATTTTAGAGTGTTCATGATTGATTTATCTATCAAGAGAGGATTTTCTAAGATAATTTATTAGAAGTTGGTTGAAGATTAAAACGAGTATATATATATTTATTATCCGCATTCTTTCATATAATTTTGACTCCTTCAATTAATTAATATTATATAGAACCGTTCCATTTACTCTTACCAATGAAATTGATATTTGATCTGAACTTCGACATCCTCCATAAATTACGTTAAATTATTGTATTTCTCCTTTTGGAAGTACAAAGATGACATAATTAAGCAATCAATACCACCTCTGACTCAGAGGGCAATTTTGTAAATTTCTCTGTGTGACTTCAGTGCTGCTGCTCTATTAAGCTCCCTTTGAGACTCTGGAAGGACAAAGCCAAACTCCAATTCAATTCTATCCTACTATTCAAAGCTAGCTAGACATGAATATGTTTTCAATTAAAAACATTCTTCTTTTGATTGTTTTTGTGGCTTTGTTTGACCATGGCGCCTGTAGTGCCTTCAACAGAAGCAGCTTTCCTGATGGGTTTCTGTTTGGAGTTGGTACTGCAGCCTACCAGGTTTAACTTTTGATCCCAATATATATACACGTCACAATTCTTGTTATCCTTTTCTGTTTATTTCCTGATATGATATGTTGGACTATTTTTGTATCGGTTTGTACCAGTATGAAGGTGCTCCCACAGAAGATGGCAAGGGACCTAGCATTTGGGACACCTTCACTCACTCACATCCAGGTACACATTCCACGTATAGAAGCATGCACGGAGTGTGAACACATCAATATATACACCGGCGCCAAATGTTTCAGTTTTTGTTATTAGTTTTTGAATTTGCATTGTACGACCTGTTTTGTCAAACAAAAACATCAACTTTGCAGTTTTAATTGACATGCAATCGCATGAGAACACAAAACTACAAATATACATATCTAGAGATATGATATAGTGTTCGGTAAAGTAAATTTGTCAACTTTATTTCTTATTTTGAAATTTCTATTTGAGGAAGATGTTAAATAATATATATTGTCCATACAGATAAAATATTAGACCACAGCAATGGTAATAAGTCAGTAGATTTAGAGAAGGATGGGATAGCGTAATCATACGCAGTGTACTCACTGGTAGTTAATATTAGGATTAACGCTTTTTACCGTTTTACCCCTGAACCTTAATACTAGAGCGCTTCTGGTATTAGTATGTATATATCTCAGACCATGTACTGGAAAAACATTATTACAATCAATACAATCATTACTTTCCTCATTACTGTATATTGTTATCAAGATAGCTCCAAGATTATCTTTATGGTATCAGATAGCCACGAAATGGCACATGGCGATCCATCCTCTTCTTCCCAATTCTCTGGGCTTACTCCTCCGTACATCAATCCGACTATCTCCTTTCCACCGCCGCCGCCGCCGCCTGGGTTTCCCACCCCGTTGGTATCCAACCGACCACTGCCACCTACTTCAAATCGACCTCCCACCATCAATCCACATTCCTCCATCAGACCACCACCACCTCCTCCTCCTCCCGGCTTTCCCCCACTTATTCCATCTCCTTTCCAATCCTTCTCTTTATCCTCTCCTCCTCAATTTGACCCAGTTGTTCCCATCACTACTCCCACCCCTATCAAACTGTCTTCCAACAACTTCTTGACATGGCAAGCTCAAGTCTTGCCCATCATACACGGCTACAACTTCACAAAATTTCTCAATTCTCCACCTCCTAATCCTACCAGTGTAAATTCAGATGGACGTGTTGAGTACATTCAGGAGTACCTATTCTGGAATAGGCAGGATCAGCTTATTCTTGGTTGGCTCCGGTCATCGCTTGTTGAGGCCATTCAAGCTCAAGTGGTCTCGTGTACTTCTACCTCCTCTTTGTGGTCTACTCTTCATCATCAATTTGCCTCGAATTCAAGAGCAAAATTGATTGATCTCAAGCGCAGTTGCAGACAATACGGAAAGAAGGTTCTTCTTGCACTGAATTTCTTCAACGAATTCGTATATATCTCAGACCCTGTACTGGAAAAACATTATTACAATCAATACAATCATTACTTTCCTCATTACTGTATATTGTTATCAAGATAGCTCCAAGATTATCTTTAAATGGGGATGTAACTGAGGACTTTTATCACCGTTATAAGGTAAGCAATTTATTTTCTCCATTACTCGTTTCTTCCATTTTATATATATTATAGTGTTTTGAAAACGCATAAATATTTAGTGGTGGCCAAAACTTTGGAAAAAAAAAAGAGTTTCTTTTCAAATGTGCTGACCTCAGAAATTATATTTTACTATTTGATTCCGAGGCTCTTGTAAAGTTAAAAAGTTTGATTGAACAGGAGGATATCAAAAACGTGAAGAAGATGGGAATGAATGCATTTTGGTTTTCCATCTCTTGGCCCAGAATTTTACCGAGTAATTATTTATCAGCATTTTTGTACAAAGTTCTCTGTTTTTTATATGGTCAACTTGTTAGTTGGAAACTTAAACGAAGTAATACTACCATAACTAGTAACGCAACAAAATGTTTGCAGACGGAAGCCTAAGTGGTGGGATAAACAAAAAAGGCGTCGATCACTACAATGACGTCATCAATGAAGTTATAGCCAATGGTGATTACATTACTTTGAACAATAAAATCACTAATTTTCTCTTGTATGCTAGCCAGTCTAATATGTTGGATAGTTATTTGACGGTTAAATTAATTTCAATAAATCCCAAATCCTGAAAATACCCCCATTGCATTCCTAACTCCAGGTCAAATAAGGTTGAAGCCGCACGAATACCTTGTTAAAATTATATTATGTTTTCCTTATATTATTCCAAAAGTGTTCCTTAATTCAAAATCTGGCAAATAATTGTAGGCTTGCAGCCATTTGTGACATTATTTCACTGGGACACACTACTAGAATGTCAATTATTTGCTTCGCAAAAAGGCGTCTCTATTCCGACACGAAAAGCTATCTGCGTCCACCTAAAGACACTACCCAAGCGACTCCGATACTCTAGCCGCTAATAATAAATATCTGTGTCGCGAGGACGCGGATTACTTAATGCGTTCCTATATCTGTGTCGGGATAACGACGCATACCATGTTCTCTGATCGCTTAATCAAACAATAAGCGCGTCTCTATTTAGAGGTTACTATGTCGGTATACCGACGCCTTTATTAAGCGACCCAAATAATATATTGTCAGAATTTATTGGGGTCCACAAACTATATTTGTCGGTATACCGACACCTATGATCAGTGACACAGATAATATATTGTCAAAATTTAACGGGGCCCACAATTTATAAATAGTCAGTATACAGACGCCTTTGATTAGCGACACAGATAATTTATTGTCAGAATTACATTTATACAGCCATTCAATTCTTCTCGGTATCGATTTGGTACCACCATTATTTAATTCATATGATTTTAATTATTCACAACTATTTCAAATTCACAAACATACATACATTCACAGAGTCAAACAAAAATCACACAAATATCTATTATGCATTGAATTGCAAATCAACATCCAGTACATCCGATTGAAATAACAAACTTGCATAAGTTTTGATACATGATAATGAAAAGACAATTCTTTGATTTTTTCCCCCCTCAAACACTGCTTGCTTAGCTTACATATTAGTTGTGATGCTCCTCAATCCAACGTGCATAATCCATGTCAATCACGGCTACTTCTAAAAAAAATAAACAAAAAATTATTCCTGATCTAGTAAAATAAAATAGTGCGACTGAAATACCAACATTTCAGTGTGTAGCTATAAGGGTTGCGTACCTGAGCTGATACTATGAAGGCCAATTCGAATACCAGACGTGCCCTGCATTGTAGAAGTATTAAAGTAATTCACAAATTTTGAGGAAATATCATTAGCTTAATTTACATAACTCAAAACATTCACACAAAAATTTTGAAATATGTATGTTGGTGCAACTTGGTATCTGAGCTCTAAATTTTTGCACCTCTTATTCTAGCTGAGCGAGTTTTATCTTACTGGCTAGATTTCAATTTTGCTGGATATAATCCTAATTATTTATAGAAAAGGATAAAACAATCAACCAAATTATGATTGCGTATATATGTATTTGGTTACAGTTGTTGGATATAAGCCTAATTATTTGTAGAAAATGATAAGACAATCAAATAAATTATGATTGCTCATATATGTATTTGATCATCTAAAGGAAAAAGTACCTTCTTTCTCAGACTACTCTTCCTAGCTGCCTCGCTATTTTGTGCTATTCTTAATGTCTAGAAAAGACAAAAAATGTGAAAGGTCTAATAAAACTTCAATGAATATGAGAAAAATAAATAAATATGCATCTGCATGGAATTTACCTTTGGGTTTGATGGTCTTGAGTCAGAGATTGTCAATTCCTTTCTATTGTTTGCTTCTTTCTACATTCACAATGAAGAGTTGATTCAAACTAACAATTGTCGAGAGTGATTAATTGGAAAGGTATAAATAGAAATTAATTGGAAGGAGAATTTAACTTACATTGAAAGTGCTTGCAGCCAAGAATAAACTAGAAAGATAGCTATCATTGACCATAAGTCCCTACAATGGTTACAAAATTTTGAGAATATAAGAAATATATGGATTGGCATTGATCATGAATCTGATTTTGGCTAGTATCAGTATGGAATGAATCCCACAATCAATTTACAAGAATCTGACCATAAATCACTATTTAAAACTACAAGTTTTCTTCACCGTCAAAAGGAAAAGAACAAAAATTCACGAGACAATTCTAACAAGCAAATAAAAGATTGTACCTTGCAGATTTCACAAAACTAAATCCATTTCAAAAGAATCTACAAAGCAGTTCAAAGAAAGACCCAATGACATAACCTCATAAACAACTTAAAATCATAACACACATAATGCATTGGAACCAGACAACTAGAATAGCAACCCCTAAATTACTGCATTGGAAGTACAATTCCTAATCAAATTTCTTGTATCGTCTTTGGTAACCAAGTAAGATTTGTAGTAATTTAAGATCTTGATAAATCAAGTATAAACCTATTTGAGCACCAGACAAATGAAAATGTGCAAGCTATCTTTAATTTCAGTATTTACTGTGATTGTGAATAAAAATAATAATTATAGTTCGATTATAATCAGGAAATTAATTCATCCAGTACTCCGGTTACATAATCCAAATTATTCTTAAACACACCTACGGAAATTGATTTGTAGTTCCATAATCCAAATTATGTCTAAAAACACCTACAAAGTGTTTATTAATAAAAAAAAATCTATTTTCAATTTAGAAAATCGTACCTAACTTCTTTTAGCAAACCCTAACAATCAACATCCTCAGTCGCAATAATTCCGCAGAAATACATAAAATAGCAAAATTCTAACCTTGATCGATCTCAAACTCCTCGAACTTATAATCATCCTCGAACATATCGACCTTGGTTTCCTCAGTCGCCATAGGCTTCGCTTCTGTCCCCATTTTCTTTGTAAGAAAGCTCGATTGTTGATTAGACCTAGGTGAAAAATAATTTATAAAGATAAAAATCAAATCAAATGTAAAAACGGAGAAAAACCTAGAGATCACAATTCACAAGACCTAGTAGAACGAACTCGTACCTTCGTGCCTCCTAAAAAAGAGAGAAAAATCGAGAGAGAGAGAGGTATGTAATCAGGCAACGAGAGGTGACGGAGCACGGCTGCACCGGAGCCAGCGTCGGCAGCTTGTCGATAGGAGAGATGGGGTTGGTTCTAACGCTTATCGAGAGAAAAGAACAGAGGATGGTGGCCTGTGTGGAGCTTGGGAGCACCGACGACTCTTGACATGGCGGCGATGTGGCGGTGGCGGAGATGGATCGGAACCCTAGGAGAGACAGTGAAGAGGCGAAGAGAAAGGGAGAAAAAAGAAAATTCGTGAAAATATAGTGAAAGGGAGAGAGAAAATAAATAATGGGATAAAGTAATTTTTTTATTTCTTATTTTTTTTAATTGTGGCTAAAAAATTGCTAGACCAATTTGATCTGGCGGTTGTGATCTAGTTGCGTTGCAAAGAAATGGTACTCTAAAGACAAAGCATAAGTCTAGCAATCAAAATCTAGTTGTATTTTTTTTATGTTAACAAATTAAAAGTCTAGCAAGAGATTCTTGCAATATGCCTAATTACTAGACTAAGCAAAAAGTGTAGTAACAAAAATCTATGTAAAAACCCTTTATTTTGTAGTGGTGGAATTGGAATATGGTTGGAAAAATGCGGCATAAAAGAAAAATGTGTTTAATAAAGCAAAACATCAAGTGCAATTATTTTAATAATATCTAATGATATTTTAATTTGCATTTTCAATCTATTCACTTACTAAGATTGCAAATGCCAAAAAAAATCATATGGCAATGGATGATTCGCTATCGATGTGTCGTCTCATACACAATTGTGTTGACATGAGTCGACACATTACGAAAACTGATACGACACAATTGACACGCAATGTTGACACAACACAATATAGTCATGTCAATCGTATAGACGTGTCAAAAGTTTATTTTTTTTCCTTAAAAAATAGTTAATATATTTTAAAATTATTTAAAGTTAGAAAACAAAATTTGAAAACAAAAATATTAGGCGATGAAATTTGAAAATTTAAGACTCAGATTAAATCAAGTTCTGAATATTATAATAGTACAACGCACTGAACTAAATTTACATCTGATTTGAGCTGTTGGATCTTGAAATAAACCCAAAAATATTATGCGTCTCTCATTATACGTGTCGGAGTAGTGACGCCAATATATTCAGCATATTTGCGTCCCTACACAGAACTTGAGAGCGTCTCTCTTTTGAATATTTATGCGTCTTAACTTATCTGTGTCGGCCCACCGACACCCAGTAAAAGCCCTCCCGCCCACTTTTTGTCTTTCTGCGTCGCTACTTGATTTAGCGACTCTAATATGTTGGTGGTCCGACACAGATAAACGAAATTCTAGTAGTGACATACCGCAAGCTCTTGAAGATGAATATCTGGGTTTCTTGAGCACTCTGTTCATGTGAGTTGAATATACGTACATTACCAATTTACATTTACATAGCATTTCCGTATATCATATATTATTTTTCTATGTACTTGCCAGGGACCTATCACATGCACTTGCACATGCAAATGTTAAGATAATGTTGTGATAGTACCACAGGGAATCAAATCCTCAGGCAGCCGATTATATCGGCTGTAACAGCCAAACAATTTTTTTTTAAATTTAAAAGTTTGAAAATTCAAATGATGAATCCAAACATTGACCTTATTCAATTTTATAAATTTTGGAGTCGATTTGATGCTTGATTAAGTAACCAAATTATGAACGTATTAAAATTAATCATTGATAGTTAACCAGATTTGTTTATTTGTTGACCACTTAATATAGTATCAAATCAACTCCAAAATTTATAAAACTTATATGAAAATACATCGTCCGTAAAATTGAACAAGATCAACGATTTGAATTCAGTATTTGAATTTTCAAACTTTTAAATTTTAGAAAAAAAATTGTTTTAGCTGTTTGGTACAGCCGATATATTCGGCTGCTAAGGATTTGATTCCAGTAGCACAGTGGGGACCGGGGACGCGGCGAGAATATGTATAAAACATCGAGTAGGACACGTGTAATAATTAACTTCGTTTGTATACAATTTTGACGGGATGGTTTTTGGGTGGAAAATAGAGATCGTTGTGGTTACAGTACGTTAAGTTCCAAGAAAAAATTAAAATTTAAAAAAATTGTGAAACTGATCCGGAATCTTGTGTGTCCAACAGGATGTAATCGTTAATTCCACGAGTAGATGGAATTAGGAAGAGGACATTAATTTCTTAGGCTCCGTTTGGATGCGTTGAGAATAAGATAGGAAGAAGGAAGAAGGGAAAAATTTATTGGAAAGAGGTAAATTTATTGAGAAGTGTGTAACTTTTGTGAAGAGTTTGGATGGTTAGAAATAAATTTATTGGTAAAAAGTGGTTATTCCTTATTCTTTATTTCGGAAAGAAGCCATCCAAACGGAGCCTTAGAGACAGAGAGTATAATCTGTCTAATTATAGTGGTTAGATTTTTTGATAAAAAATTATTCTGCACTCCATTTTCAGAATATAAATTAAAATATTCATATAATAATAGAATTAAATTAAGAATATGAAATCGACATATACATATATATAGTTTTTTTCATTATTCGCCGATTTAGATATATATTCGACGCGCAGAAAATGACAGTGGAGTGCACATGTGGACCCTGCAGCTAATTCTATCACATCCTATTATAGTTACTAACATCCGTGTAAATAAACTAATTAAGTAGATCTTGAGGACCCGTGTAGTATTTATATTGTTTTATAATTTCTTCAAAAAAATTATTGTTCTATTATATTATAGTTCAGCTATCAATTCTTTCTTCGTGTCTTTTAGCAACTGTATATATGCACGTCATAAACGGTTAAAGTATGTAAATATATTCCTTACATGAGCATTTCTGATTTTTTTTAATTTGGAAAAGACGAAGTTACCATAAAAATCAATTTGGAGAAGCATATACAAGGGGTAATAACTTAATTAATTTGAAAACTTTCTAAGCATTAAGTAATATACGAACTATATGTTGGCTTTTAGTTTTAGATATATAATTTAGGAAATGATTTTTAATGTCGGAGCAATTTTTTTTTTTAATCCTTCACCGACAAAAACGAGACACTTTTTGTAGATTTGTAGGTATTGGTCAACACTGTTTTTTCGAGGGCCTGCTGGCGATGGAAGAAATTCAATGAAAGCTGGAGTCACATAAGTCTTAATTATGGGTTACATTACATAATAAAACTCTTAAAATCACATACTTCTACTAGCTCTTGAGCAAACTAATCACAGTCAAATCATCATGGTCAATGTCAACATTGCTTTGTGACATATTTATACATGATGATTTGATGACACTAATTAAAAGTATATTTGATACCTACAAGTATCGTCACGTGTTTTTATTAGTGGATGAGCAAAATAAAACCACTTCCAATAGTTAGAGATTTTTCTATATATTTGATGTTCCCTAGCTCCGCTTCACTGTCAGATGGCGAAATAACGTGACACTCAGTGCTGGGAAAGCGACTGAGGAGCATGATAACAGTGATCAAATAGATAGTATCTATCCCAATTATTTATTTTTAGTGCCTCTCATATTTATTTTGACTTTGCTAAGTTACTCGGACGACAACAATTTAGACTGACATGTTATAATAATATATAAGATTGTTGTTATTTAAAATTTATTATTTTTATAATTTAATTAAATTCGTTTTATGCATGAATTAGACAATTTTAGATCTTACTGAATTATTTTTGGAACAACGGACTGTAGAGAGCATAGATGAGAACTTATTTGACATCTGAAGAAAATAAAACACGATACAGGGAGTCAAGGACCCATGCTCTCCAATGAACTATTAAAAAACTAACCGTGAAAACTTCATCCAGCTAGATTTAATAACTTAACTATTAATGCATCTAAATAAAAAATGAGAATTTTCATAAATCTGACCATGAAAGTTTGCTTAAATGGGTTTAAATATTTCCATTTGATAATTTTTATTTATTTATTTATTGATTTGAGAATCTAGTCCAGTTCAGTTGACTAAATAAAGATCGATGTGCATATAAGGAAATTCATGTTCAATACCAAATAAAAAATTTCGTTCCTATATTATAAAAAATTAATTGCTTAAACTTAAAAACAAATTTGTTTTACCAAATATTTTAATGAAATATTTCCAACTCATTCGTTAAACATTTTCGACGCACCAAAATAATTTAGGCAATTGTTCATTATGTTTTCTTTATTTTGTAGAATGGCAATTGTTGTCCCAATCATCCGATTCCTGAAGAACCCTAGCTTTATATTATTTTTTACCCTTTATTTATTTTGATGATATGGTTTTCTTTTAATTGAACAAGAAGTCAAAAACCTTAGAAATCCTCAAAAGTTTTCATACGTTTAGTAAACAAACATTGAAATACTTGCAGAGAGGATTATGTCAACTACGTCGAAGTTTGTTTCAAGGAGTTTGGTGACAGGGTGAAGCACTGGGTAACATTTAACGAGCCAGTTATATTTTGCTCGGGTGGTTATGCAAGTGGTTCAACTGCACCAGGACGATGCTCCCCTTGGGAAACCGGAAAATGTAGTGCTGGTGATTCGGCAACCGAGCCCTACATTTGCGCCCACAATCTGTTGCTGGCACATAGTGTTGCAGTCAAGCTATACAAAGAAAAATATCAAGTAAATCATCACTTAATTTTACTGACATTTATATTTACCTTCATTTGAAGATTAGAGATAGAGTGGATTAATTAATCCGATGTTAATTTGTATATTTTTTTTCTTAAATATGAAGTAATGTTACATATAATTAAAATTACCTTCGAAATTTTATTTGAATTTTACACAACCATATTTTAAAAACAAAGGCACCATTATATATTTATAGCCTATAATAGTGAAGACTAAACTAAAATGTAATGCAGAGAGTTCAAAATGGTATAATTGGGATAACACAAGCATCACATTGGTTTCTCCCACATTCCTCTTCTAAAGCTGATGCCGCTGCAGCCCAACGTAGCTTGGATTTTATGTATGGATGGTACGATATCTTTTACTCTGAGCTCAAATTTTGAATTTTTCTTAATTAGTCATGTTATAATTGAGTCTTTTTCAATTAGGTTTTTTTTTTAATTTGATATATATAAACACAGGTTTATGAATCCTTTGATATATGGAGATTACCCAAGAACCATGAGAAATTAGTTAGGAAACCGCTTACCCAAATTTACAAAGGAACAGTCTGAGGTACTGATAGGATCTTACGATTTTATCGGAATTAACTACTATTCTACCTATTACGCCATAAATGCTCCAGCAAGCAATTCACTTATGCAGAGTTACAATACTGATTCGAGAGCTAATATTACAGATACCAGATTTTATTTCTAAAAGTAAAAATGCAAAAACTCTAATTTTAATGTGTCAGGCTACACTAAATTTAACACAAATACAACATGAAATTTTTTGTAATATGAGCATATTGTTTAATATTACGTTCACATGAGTTTTTTTTATAAGAAAATTTGAAATAAACTATATCATAGAGACCTCCACTCTACTTAGTTTTATTTATTTATTTTTTTTACTTTAATAGGTGAGCGCAATGGAATTGCACTGCCAAAGGTACATTATTTGTTAATAATTTGAGAATATAATTTTGTCAAATTATATACTTTATAATATATTACTTATTCAAACTAAGATATCATTGTATTTACTGCAGCCTTTCAATACATCTTTTATTAACATATACCCTCCTGGCATAAGAGAGCTAACACTTTATACAAAGGCTACCTACAAAAATCCAGTCATATACATCACTGAAAACGGTATATCATGCACTTCTAATTTCTGTAATTTTGTCCTTTCTTTATTTCCCTCATAATATTATTCCTTCGTTGAATTGCCTTAATAGTTGTAACTATAATGTAATGGCTTACAGGCGTTCACCAGCTCACTAGTACTACATCACTGAGAGAGGCCCTAAATGACGTAATCAGAATATCGTACCATCGTAATCATCTCATAGAATTGAGCAAAGCAATAAGGTTAACTCTTTCTCAGTCAACAACATATAGTGAAAAAAATAAAAATGATAAAACAATTGAAAAAAAAAAGATTAACAAAAGGAAACAAGGCAAGTATCTATATCCCAGATGCGCTCAGTTTGAGTCCGACCAATTAATTTTATCATCTTTGCACTGAATTTTTTTCTGGTCATAGATGTTCATTTTTATTGAAAAAATATCATTAAAATTGGTCAATTTTATTTGATTAATTTTACATCACTAATTCTATATACCCCAAATAAAAGGAATAATACATTCACTACAAATAAATTTGATGAAGATTATGATTCGGCAATTTGGGATATAAAATGAGTTCCTTGATTTGGAGTATGAGTTGGGTTTCTAATATTAAACTGCTTATGAAAGCTTTATTTTGTGAATGGTATTAATTTGTTTTTACTTTGATTGTCATATTTTTTTTGTGATAATTAGAGATGGAGTGGATGTAAGAGGTTATTTTGTGTGGTTTTTTTGGATGACTTTGAATGGAATTTTGGATTCACGCGCCGTATGGGTCTTTATTATGTCGACTACAACAACAATCTAGCGAGGCGTCCAAAAAAATCTGCAATTTGGTTCAGCATGTTCATGAAAATCTAAAAATGTGTATTGCAAAAAACACAATGTTATTATGTTGGTCTGGATCATGTAAGCAAAATAAGATATTTCTAGATCTGGTCGTTTCAATAAAATGTTGGGTTTGTTTGAACTAGATGTTATGAAAAACTTCAGTCGTTTTAATAAAATTGTTGAGTTTGTCTAAATTGCAAGTCATGAATGCTGAAGTTTTATGTTAAATATTCTTGTAAGAGCATAAATATAAAATTTTGTTCCCATTATTTTGGCTGCTTGAATTGTTGCAGACCGGTAAATATGGTCCAATTTAGGGCTAGTATTACTTTATATGTGGTCGTATATGTCCCTAACTGTAGCATTTAATTGCTAGAAATTATCCTTTCGAAAGCAAAAAAAAAAAAAAGAAAATGGCTAAAAATTAGTGATACAACAAAATTGAGTTGGGAATTGAATCGAGTGGAGCGAGCAAGCAGGTTTAGAGGAAAAGGCACTACCGAGGTTCCATACTTTCATCTCATTTTCGGGACGAAGCGAGTTATCCCTATAATCCATTAAAATTTAGTATGTAATTCATCATGTATCATGAAAGAGAGAACATAGAAACGTCTGGACAAACATTGCATTAATATCATTGAAGAAGCAACGGAAAGAAGAATAAGAGAATTTAATGTGCTCAAACGAAGAAATGGATACACAATTTAGTATGTGAAGCTTTAGTGTTAACAGATCCTGAATGAATATTGTTAAGTTTGATATCGCCCTTCCATTTATTATAATAATCAATTTCGTTATAATTTAGGTTTTATGAATTATGATATATATTTCAATATTATAATTTTAAACATCGAATCAAAATCGTCGATATTGATCGTGGGAAAAACCTAGGTCAAAATAAAGCCTCGAGTCTACCAATCTAATCATTTGTGGTACAACTTGAGCGTCGAATCTACAAAGACGGTACAATTGATTACCATACTTATTTTCTCACGAAAACTAGACCAGATTATTTTTGGTCTTTTTGCTATTTAAGAAGACAACTAGCTAAATGCAACAAAGTAACGTGTTTTGGAGTGTTTTGATAATAAATTATGCAAAGTAATTCCTTAAGGGTATAGTTTCATCTACAATTAGATCATTAAGTGTTAAACCACCAACTTTCGTCGCTAAAATCAACTTATGCGGCACACAGAGGTACCATTCGGCCTAGCCAGGCCGAACAGACAGCCAAATGGTTGCTCTGTACATTGCATACTCCATGTTTCGATATTTAGTTATTCTAACTAGATGTGTGTATTCATCAAGTCAGATTATAACAATCAATAAGCAAATAATAACAATTAAAAATGCCAACAAATAAATCATCATAACATCAAGCATAATCGAGTCTATAACATTCCTAATTATAAGATTAATACTATTATCCCTTGAGACATAACGAAAACTAGCCTAACATGAATTTCGAATAAACTACATATGCAAATAATAAGATATAAACTCTATACAATCAAATATCAAGAGAAAGAAAAAAATTAATCAAGAATTCCTTCAAACCAAAAAATAAAGGCAAAATTGATCACATACCCCTCAAATCTTTCTTAATTGAATATTTACTCCTGAAATTTTTGAAATTGATCGCGTACCCCTCAAATCTTAATAAATAGGTATATATACCCTTTTCAGTTATTTAAATAAATTTCTGAATATTAAAATCTGATTTTTATATTTTGGGACAGAATTACCCCTCCCCAAATTTCTCTCCTCTGTCAGCCTTAAAGCCTTTCCTCTTTCCGCTATATATGCTCTTCAAACGATATATCTCCTCCGATATATATCACATTCTAACTTTTTTCTAATTATTACTGAAACTGTTTCTTTATTATTCTACTTTCGCTCGTTGATATACACCTTTCAATTTGACATAAAGGATCAACTTGGTTCCTCGTGAAAGAAAATGTTATATCCCATTCGAATATCATCTAATGATATATGACAGAGAAATCTCAAATGTTTACCTAAGAAAATTACAGATATAGATAATATTGGAAATTAATTAAATAAATACCAGCAAATTTATTTTGTCTCCTGATACAACATGGCCTTTATCATATGACTCAATTTCTTTAAGGAAACAAGAGTTAGATGTCAGAGTACTAGAATATTTTAGCTACCAATTATCCTTAGGGTATAGTTCCAAGGGGATGTAAGGATTATGGTAAATAAATGTAGTTATTAAGAAACTGTTAAAACTAGTACTCTCAGATATTATAAATAGATCAATAGTCACACTGATGAAATTATTTTCTTGTTAGGCAGTAGATGTATTTACCCTTTCTTATTGCCTTCAATTTCTAGTTTGGTTCTTCTCAAACTTCATTTTGAGAATCAAAATGGTGAATAATGAGTTCTGAGAAGTAGTCATTTTGATTCACTTGCTTTCATGGTTACTTGGATATAAAGATGGAGGTGAGCGAAAATAAAATGAAAAAAGATATTCTCACTAATAACATTTAGGAAGAGATTGAATTCCTGAGAATGAAAAGAGATTGAATTCCTTTTCAGTAAAAGAATGGAATAGAACATATATCGAAAGAAATCTCTTTCTTGGTATCACTTGAAGAGAAAATATCGAGAAGAGGAAAGGCCTTTAAGGCTAACTGAGGAGAGAAATTTGAGGAGGGGCAATTATGTCCCAAGTTATAAAAATCAGATTTTAATATTCAGAAATTTATTTAAATAACTGAAAAAGGGTATATATACCTATTTATTAAGATTTGAGGGGCACTACAACAAAAAGGATTATTAATACCGGCTCATTAGTACCGGTTTTTAAGAAAACCGGTACTAATAATACATCATGGCAATTTCGTAATTGTCAGATTTATTATTTAGTACCGGTTTTTTTAAAAAACCGGTACTAAAAATCGTCTGAAAAATAAAAAAAACGTTTTTAATTTAGTACCGGTTTTTATAAAAAACCGGTACTAAAGGTTCGAAAGAATAAAAAAAATTGTTATATATTTAGTACCGGTTTTTTATAAAAAACCGGTACTAATTTAAAAACTGTTTTTTTTCAGGCGATTTTTAGTACCGGTTTTTTTATAATAAACCGGTACTAATTTAAAAACTGTTTTTTTTTTATTTTTAAGGCGATTTTTAGTACCGGTTTTTTATAAAAAACTGGTACTAAAAATACACAGATATTTTTACCGAATTATATGTCTTCCCTTCACTATTTCTTTGCCTCTCAAGTTCTTATACCACTGTTCTATCTCTCAAGGTCTTCCCTTCACTAATCTTCAGTTTTAAACTGCTTGAAAACTCTCTATCTCTCCACTCGCCTCCTCCGCCGTCGCCTCTCTGCACCTCTCCGCCTCTGTCCGCTGTCACTGAATCGCCTGTCCGTTGTCGCCTCCTCCGCTGTCGCCGCTGCCTCAACCTCAAGTAAGTTTCTCCTCCTCTCCTCAAGTAAGCTTCTCCTTCTTTTGTATAGACCATGTGTTGTTAATTTTTTATAATTAGAATTTTGTTGCTAGTTACTAATGTAGATTAGTTCCATTGATCAAAATTAAGTACATTGTGTTATGAGATAAGGCTCAATACCATACAACATAATTAATAACTTGAAATTATTTTTTTAGTTAGCACAAAACAAAGAAAGAAAAAGCCTCATTTTGTTTTACAACTTTCTGTGGAATAATGTTAATTAATTTAGTTCTAAAAATGTTAATTTATCATGCCCTATACCATACAAAAAATGTTAATTAATTTAGTACTAAATTAATTTTTTTTTAAAAAAATCAACTTTAGTACCGGTTTTTTATAAAAAACCGGTACTAAAATTATTAAATTTTCTGTTTTTTATTTAATTAATATTAGTACCGATTTTTTTATAAAAAACCGGTACTAATAGTGTTTTTCGCCAATTTCAATTCCTGTTACTACCGGCTTATTAGTACCGGTTTTTTATTAATTTTAGTACCCCTATTATTAGTACCGCTGCAAAACCGGTACTAATAATCATTAAAAAACCGGTACAAATAATAAAAAATGGCCTAGTGGGGTACGTGATCAATTTTGCCAAAAATGAACGTCCAGAGTTATAGTTGGATCGGCTCTGCTGCCATTGCGTCTAGAATCGGTCCAAAATTATTGTCATGGTCGAGTAATGCATGAGAGAGTGGATTCTTGCGTGAAAGATGGTGGAAAAACGTGGGAAAGATTTTTTTTTTTTCAGTGGATTCCCGACTGAGGAGCATGATAACAGTGCGATCAAATAGTACCTATCCCAATTATTTATTTTCAGTGCTTCTCACATTTATTTTGACTTTGCTTGTTGGTTACTCAGACGACAAGAATTTAGACGACATGTTATAATAATATAAGAATGTTGTTATTTAAAATTTTATTATTTTTATAAATATAAATAAATTATAATTTAATTAAATTAATTTTATACATGAATTAGATAATTTTAGATCTTACTGAATTATTTTTGGATCAACGGACTTTAGAGAGCAGAGAGGGGAACTTATTTGATATCTGAAGACAATGCAACACGATAACAGGGAGTCAGGGACCCATTGTTTGCCTCCAAATTTGGCAACAAAGAAAATGGAATATTGTTAGAGGACCCTGACTGAAGGTCACTTCACAAATCAGGTCTTTAACAGATAGCAAAATACAAGTGAATTCAGATCTGGTGCCGTGCGACACACCGTGTAGCGCGGCATCCTAGCCGTCTGATCAATATCCAATGGACAAAGGAGCTCCGTGCATGTAACCTAGATTGATAGGCCCATAAAAAATGAACCGTCCGATCAAAATCAGACGGCTCGTACGCGCACTACACGTTGTCCCGCGCTACAGCGGATTCGGATCCAATACAAGTGGCTCGTGGCCAACAAAATGAGAACTCCAACGGAGTTGTTTGAAAATACGCAATTTTGGGATCGGACTCGGATTAAGTCAGTTAAAAAAAAAACAGAGAGAATAATGGATAATTGGATATATATATATATATAGACAAAGAATATATAAGGTAATAATAATAACAAAGAAAAACATGAACAAGCACGTGTCAAGGGAGGAGGTTGATCCAATATTGACATCACAGGAGTACCCAGACTGACTAACAGATCATGCGGAATAATGATTATTTGCAATTATATTGCTCATACAAATATATTTAGGGCTGTCAAAGAGTACGGTAAGATAGAAGGTATTTTCATATTCGTATCCGTTAAAATTTTCTTTATCCATACCCGTATACGTATCCGCTAAAAAAACTTTATCCGTACCATATCCGTACCCGTTAAGAATTAACGGTAAGGGTAGGATCACGGTACATAACAGGTAATAATAATATTATTAATTTAATAAAAATATATAATGTGATAAATAAATAATATCAAATAAATATATAGATAAAATAAAATATTTAGATAATATTTTAGATATAATAAAAATTATGAAATGTATTCTCATATCAATTGAATTCAAAAAATCTATATAACTAATTATAAATTATAATATAATATAGAATGAAAAATCATCATCATAAATAAGTTTGAATGAATATCGAAATTAATAACATATCTTTTGAAATATGGTAAAAACTTGATTATATCTACATATATGTTTGTAAAATATTACCTGTTAGATAATGTGTACGAAATAACTCTTACCCGTACCCGATAAGTTAACGAAAATTTTTTTTTACCCGTACCCATACCCGTTAGTCTAACGAAAATAAAACCTTACCCATACTCGCCTTATCGAATACGGTACGGATAGGGTAAACGGGTTTCATTGACAGCTCTAAATATATTTACATAATTTATATTGGCATAGGCTTCAAAAAAAAAGGAAAGAAATTCAAAGAAGGCCCAAGACAAAACACAAACAAATGAATAAAGACCCATTCTCAGTTTTTTCGGGTATGGCCCAATCAGTCTGTCGGCCCAGCAGAGAAAAGGGTCGGATCTAAACCCGTGTCGAATCCATGCCCGCATGTCGTAAACAGATTCGACTCAACGAATAGCGATTGAACCCAATAGTGACTACTGGACTCGACTGAGTCTGGTTTAGGCAATACACGTGTGACACTCCGATTGGTCACCTGGGTGGGGTCTGTTACCGTTAATGGTTAAAAGAAAAGAAAAAGGAAGAAAGGTTGCCTGAAATGGAAGAAGCGATCTCCCGACGAAGGCAGGAACTCCACCACCCACTCAGGCCATCTCGATGGAAACCAATGACACTAGTGTATAAGGCCACACCACAACAAGTCCGACGACACCAAACACGAGGAGTATTGGAAAGCTGGTAGGCTGTGTATAATTTCATGAAGTGCTGCTCTTCTCTAATTCATCTCTGTGCTCAAAATGAAAGATCAGAATTCCACCAAGATTCAAGATTTTTCTGTGACAGATGTGTCAGAATAAAATCGCAACAATTGATAACTTGCAAAAAAGAAGGTGGAACTTGGTTAATAGGGAGTTACTGAGCAATGATTCCTTGTGCAGTATGTATCAGGGAGTTACTGAGCAATTATTCCTTGTGCAGATGTATCAGGTAGGCCATCTCTTCTGTTCATTTTGTTTTCAGTTTTAGCTACCGGCTAAAACAAAGACTGTAACTTTATTTTAATTAATACAAAAGGTTAAGGCTAGACCTTCATTTTTCTTCAAAAAAATTTTTATCCTTTTCTGTTTACTTCCTGATGTGATGTGATATAGTGTATTACGTACCAGTATGAAGGTGCTGCCAGGGAAGGTGGCAAGGGGTAGTGATCTGCACAACATCAAATTAAGTCCGAACTGATAGACGTAAAATATTAATTCATAATAATATTTCTAATTAACATCCAAGAATCAACGTGTTTCATATAAAATCAATAAATCATAATAAAAAACTCACAGGGTTGAAGAGAAGACATGGCGTAAGGCGGAAATATGATCTTCTCCAATTTTCCTTAGTCCAAAATTGATGGCAATAATAGCATTTTTACTCTCTTCTGTCTATTTTGTTAATTAGGAGAAAATTAGTGAAAGGTTGTCATCTAATGACAGGAGATGAGTTAATATAACTAAGGCAATTGAAGGGATCACATTTGAATGAATCTGGTCCATTGATTTTCTATCAAAATCAACACACCATTTAAGAATAAATGATTGGTTCAGATTAAATCATATAGGCCACATTAATATTATAATTAATATTAATTATAACACGAACAACATAATAATTTTTAAATTACGATAGTACCCTTATTTTGAATCGGACCCATTGTTATCTCCTCTTAGTCAAAATTCAAAAACTACATCAATAATGTTCATGGATTCTCCTCAATCGGTCCATCCTTTTTTTTTTTGGGAGCATATGTATATTAACAAAAAAATTTTAGCAGCCTCTCTACTCAAAAGAAATAAAAGTTCATTAACTCGAAGGTCAACATGAAAACAAGAATTAAAACCAATAATATTTTAATTTGCCTTGAAAGTCATTAAACTAATAGATCACAAATTTTGTCTTTTTTTTTTGGCGCTGCACCGAGACAAAAAATTTTGTCAATTCCAATTTCATTTATTTCTTTTAACGTTTTAGGAGAAGTCAAATTCAAAATACATAAATTTTTGTCATAGTAAATATTTATTTGTAATTTGGTGAAAGAAATAGCATTAAAAAATGTTGGAAGAAAGAAGATGAAAAACGCTGTTTTTTTTTTTTTCTTAGCGTGAAACATAATGGAAGTCATTGAGAAAGACATAATTAAGGTAATTGGGACACCTTCACTCACATCCAGGTACATCTCCGGCTCACAGAAGCAAGCACAGAGTGTAAACACATGCAACATATACGCCGGCCTTTATGTCTTCGTTTTTTGTTTTTCGTTTGAACTTTGAACTTGGATTTTATGATCTGTTTTACCAGTACGAAATATCTGATCTCAACAAAACATTTATTTTGTGGTTTAAACTGAAAAAGTTGAATCATGCATATACAGAGATATTATATAGTGTTTGGTAAAATAAATTTGTCTACTTGACTTTTTATTTTGAAATTTCCATTAATTGGAGAGAAGATGTTAAATAATATTGTCCATACAGATAAAATATTAGACAACAGCAATGGCGATGTAACTGAGGACTTTTACCACCGTTATAAGGTAAGTAATTTCTTTTCTCCACTCCTCGTTTCATCCATTTTTATATCGTGTTTTGCAATCACATAAATATTTAACTAGTGGTGACTAAAACTTTTGAAACAAAAAAAAAGAGTTTTTTTTCAAATATGCTGACCTCGGAGATAATATTTTACTATTTGATTGGTTTCTTCCACATTCATCTTCTAAAGCTGATGTCGCTGTTGCCAAACGTAGCTTGGATTTCATGTATGGATGGTACAATATCTTTTGCTCTGAGCCCAATTCTGAACCTTTTTTTTTAATTAGTTATGTTATAATTGAGTGTTTTTTTTTTATTATCGTATAATTTGATCTATACACAGGTTCATGAATCTTTTGACATATGGAGATTATCCACGAACCATGAGAAATTGGTTGGGAAACTGTTTACTGAAATTTACAAAGGAACAGTCTGAGGTACTAATAAAATCTTATGATTTTATCAGAATTAACTACTATTCTACCTATTACGCCATAAATGCTCCAGCAAGCAATTCACTTAGGCAGAATTACAACACTCTTTGTTGCGCTGAAGTGCTTGACTAATATATGTATAGAATAATCATGATCTGATACGACACTCTTTGTTGCAGAATGAAGATACAAGCATTTGTACCGTGTCCCCGACCGTATCCTACAGCCAAACTGATTAAAATATTCAGATACGTCAGGTGGTGTATCTAGTGCTTATCGGCTTATCGCACACGAATCCGTATCGGATACGGGATTTGGCGTGAAATAAGCGTATCCACATAACATAGCTAGCAAACAAACACAAATGCAATGCACGGTAAATTATGGTTTTTTAAAATTTGATGTAAAGTCCGACCAAAATAACAATATAAAAACGAAATATTAATAATGTAGATAGGAAGAAAGAGCCTACCCAGAATTAGAAAGTTATAATAATATTCAAGTTGTAGATATGTTAAGAAGTCATTTCTTTTAGAATTTTTTGCTTTCATGGGTATCAACGATTTTATCATTTTTCCTTTGTCTTGTGAACGAAGCCGTTGCCTAATGACACAGAAGCATATTTTTCAACAAATCGGCATTAAAGCTCGTGATATTTGGGATGACGATCCAAACAAATCGTTTTTGGGATGACGATCCAAACAAATGACGATCCAAATTGTGACTAAACAAATCGTATTTGGTCAGACTTTACATCGAAATTGTGACTAAAACCGTGATATTATCTTGTTTTTCTGTTTGTTTGGCAAGATTGGATACTACCGTGGAATTTGACTTGTCTTGTAGGAATTTGGTGGATCACGCATAATCATTTCATAAAATGGTAGATTTAAGAGAATCAAATGGCTAAATGGAAGCAATAGCATTGTAGAGCTCATTGTAAGCTTTCCGTCGATCTTTGAATCACCTCAATCGGAGCCCAAATGAAGAAATTATGCTCAAAATATTATTGGTGCGCAATGCTGACACAAGAATTCGGACCGAATTAGCATCAATTCGGACCGAATTGCGTCATAGAAAATTACAGAGAAGCTAATTCGGACCGAATTGTCTGAAATTCGGTCCGAATTGCTATACACGAAAATGTTTCTGGCTGCGTCCTGAAGGCGTTTTCTCTATTAGGAAGGCTATTTTTCCGCCCAAAATGAAGGAAAATCGCGTCCCAGGTGTCCAGGAGAGGGGAGAGGAGTAATATAAGCATATTCCATATTTGGAAGAGCCATCTTTCATTCTACTTTTGACCTTTCTCTCTCAGCCAGATCTGGATCTGGTTTGGGAACAATTCTTCTCCTCTTTTGCGACTTGGACAGAGGTGGGAAGCCGGATTAGAGCTGTTCTTTGCTGCTACAACGAGTTTCGAAGATCTCAAGGTGTTTTCTAGTGCGACGGCAACAGTGGACAACCTTAGAAACTTGGCTATTTGTTGTATCGAACCAATTCTTTCTCTATTTTCTGGATTTATGGCTTGTTTAGACTTATATACTGTTATTTGCATGATTTCTATTAGCATGTTAGGCTAAAAACTTGTTGCTTTAGGGATAGATGTAGCTTAGATTTTGGTTTTGCTTGGTTTGCTTATTTTGTTGATGGACGAAGTTAATTACCCTTGGGATTTTTATTGAAATTGCTTGTGTTTGGACCAGTTATTACTTGTATCGCTCGACTTTTGTACGCGTGCAATTGTTGGGAACTTCTTTACATTATATTAATCGAGTCATGTACGAGTATTTCGAGGTAGGTCAAAGGCGAAAGTCGACCAATTAATAACCAAAAGTGAACGTTTCTAGTTAGGCGAAAATCTAACTAGATACCTCGTAGAAAACCATTGGTAAACTCGAGTAAGTCCACCGAACAACGAAAGTTGGGGGTGCAATACACTCGATGAAGGTTGTTTAACACTAGATCTCATTCCAAATACCGTACCCAATAGGCGAAAGCGGAGGGTTAGGGAGTTAGATTTGGCTAGATGGACCTTTGGCTTGAATAAATCAACAAAAGAGTAAACCACAGCATTTACACAGTGAAATTCGGACCGAATTAGCAAGGCCGAATACGACAGTGCTAGGTCTTGCGACTCTGTGGCCAGTTCTAAGTGAAATCGAACCCTAAGGCACATTTATCATCTTATTTCAAACCATTAGAAAACCCCAAAAATATTTATCTCAATTATTTTGCATAATCTTTATTACTTGCGATTGCATTCTTTTGTTTTCCTTTAATTTGTTTTATTCGTGACTTCAATTCTTTTCTCGATCTTTATCGTCTAGCTTTAACGAAATAATAAGAATAATATTCATATCCATCTCTGTGGGTTCGACACCTTTACTTTACTACAAACGTCTAGTCGAGTACAAGGATTATTTGTTTGACCTTGGTTTATACCTCGATCACTAAACAAGTATAGGCCCAAAAATGAGACGAAATTGAAAGCCCAATTACCCAGAAAGAGACTTGAATCACGCCAATTTGTGGGTGCTCCGTAGGGCTGAAAACGGAAATCGTTTTAACCGTTTTGCGTTTCATTTCTTCCAGACGAAATGGTTAATGAAATAATAAAACGGTTTCGTTTGGTTGAACGAAACGGTTAACGAAACAATAAAATAGTTTCGTCTATGTGTAAATTACAAAAATTTCGTCCATTTCGACCGTTTTGCAGCCCTACTGCTCCAAGTCATTGTCAAACCACTCACAAGTCACAGGTCACAACACAAGCGGTCAAGAAATACTTCAAGCAATTAAATGTTTGAACTTTTCATTGGCTGTAAGTGTTGACAAATGCATTAAACGTGCCAACTGTATTTCAAGGTGACTTTGTTAAATGTCCTTGAATTCTGTTTTTCAAGGTGACTTTGTTAAATGTCCATGAATTTCAGATATAAGTACGGCAGCCTTTTTGATAGGTACAGTCTGCATGTGGGACTTTTTCTTCCCTTTTTGCTTGTATTTACCGGCAATCCAAACCTCCTATTCGATGAGGCTCATCTCCAGTCGTGTGTATTCCAATTTTAAAATAATTGATAGATCGAAGCAAAATGTTATCTAATGATGTATATTCGTTTCACGCTATCTAATTGTAATAGAAAATTTTTAATTAATTTTGAAGCATACTTTTAAGATTTATATGTCTCCAACATCAATAGAAAGCCCGTATAGTTCGTTGAATGTAGTAAACATTTCAAACATTAATAATATAATAAGTATAGTTTAAATTTTGATTTTAAAATTGTACAGCTATGTAGATGCGTCCAAATAATTTCTTATAGTTATATATAGCTCTTTTTCATGTATATTATGTCCAACTAGTTTGTAACGTAAATGAACATAAGGACGGATCCAAATATAGAATAGGAGTTCATTCTTTCACAAAAACATATTAAACCATTCTTCTTCCATCATTCCATGTATACAGAATGAGGGTTAATTCTTTCTCGAAAGTCATGCGCCGTATTCTAACTTTGCCTCTCAAGTTTTTTTTTTCAAAAGCTTTGTTAGGACGATGGACCTCACTTATCTTCTCGTGAATTAGTATTTTGTGGTTGACTCCCAAAATTTTACAGAGACTAATCACCAATATCTCTTTTCTCAAACAGTACTACAACTCAATTCTCATTTCCAATGTGTCGTTTTTAAAATTTAAAATGCCTTCTCTAGTTTCCAAAGCTGCCAATCACCGACTACTGGAATCATTGATTTTAGCCAAAAAAAAATTTAATAAAATTTATGCCTAATTAACTCTTGTCAAAAGACAATTCATACCCCTGATTACATTTTATCAAAAACAAAATCTATAATTCATTTTACCCCCAAAATACTGTAATATAGTAACATTTTTGTGGCATTCAAATTCAAAGATTTATTTGATAAACGCTATTATTTATTTAAATAATAGTAGCAAGAATGGCCGCTATATATAGAAGTTATATGATATAAATGCTACTAATAAAAATATATACTTTTTTTTTTGTAGTTCCTAAGATAGTGTCGAGATATCGTCACTATTTGTAGACATTTGGACCGTACTTGGCACTCAAATAACACTCAAACCATTGAATTATTCAATAAACTGCTATGATTTCCAAGGAATTGGCTCTACAGTCGTTTCTTCTCTCATTTTACAGGACTTTGATGATTTCTGGTGATTTTGGGGCATATAGATGGATTTCCGACGTAGCACGCACGCTAGACGACTCATTCCTAGCATTGGAGGCTCTTTTCTTTCTTCTGGTCGACCCGAACAATCATCTGTTCGATCCGACCAGAATCTATGGCAACCAGGCGTTATTTTCCCTCTTCTGGTCGACCCGACCACAAGCCTGGTCGATCCGACTGGGCATCACAACAACAGACTTGTGCAGCTGTATTTTCTCTCTCCTGGTCGGTTCGACTGCACACCTGTTCGGTTTGACCAGGTTGCCGCCATATCACATAAGACATTATTTCTTACATAGAAACTGATGGAAATGGTAATTTCTTGCACCCTGGTGCCCTAGCCTTCCATCCTTGCGATTTGGGACATCCATATATACACCTCTAGGCCTGAAGGAAAAGGGCAGACCTTCCATACCACAAAATTCCACTTTCTATAGGCGTTTTTCTCTCTTCCACCATTGGAGATCATCAAAGCTTGGTTCTTTGAAGCGACGGCAGCAAGGAAACGAGTTTGGTGACCATCTTGCAACACACCACTGCCTAGAGATCATAGTTTGAAAGCATAAAGGAGTATTCAGTTTATTCTTCTATGTTTTCTTCTCTATTTTCAATGGGCTTGTATCTTGTTATTTCTATGTTATTTGTTGTGTGTTTTAATACTATGTTAGGCTAAATTTATGTAGTCTTAGGGGTAAGGTAGTAACTTAGGTTTGGATGTTGTGATTTAACTCGTTATGTTATGATATGTTTTGTTAATTTGTTTTGTTGAGAATTATGTTAATTGCTTGTTTGAATTGCTTGGTTAAGTCTAAATATCCAAAAGACCTCTAGATATCCTTATGAACTCCAACAAACAAGTTAAGTTGATTGAATTCTATACCAAAAGTTGTGAACCAATCGAGTTAATTAGGTTAGGTTGTGATTAAATCAGTTTCTAGTCCAACAAGCGACAGCTGAGGTTTAGAATATCTAGTTTTGACCAACAAACCCTAGTACAAAGCATAAAATATCATAAAAGTTCAAAATCACACACTTATACCATCTGTTCGAATCGAACAGATTCCTGTTCGGACCAAACAGAGCGGTATATGCTTGAAAAGCACCAATCGATGCACGAAAGTGATAAGTTTTGTGTTCTAGAGTCCAAACAAGGTGAAACCTGAACCCTAAGACGCTTTTTATTACTGTTTAAACCCTAAAAACTTTACTTTGTTATTTAGATTATTTTATTTGACAAAAACAACCAAAAATATCTACTTTATTGCACTTAGATTTATTTCAATTATTTCTCCACCAAAATATTCTTGTCTAGCTTTTGAAAAAAGGATAAGTCCGGTATTCAATTAAACTGTCCCTTGGGTTCGACCCTAAAGCTTTACTCCAAACGATTAGTAAGGTTAGCTCTAGGTCTATAAATTTATTTGATTCCTAGGTTCTAAGCCTTCATCACGTCGTATTCGTAGCAGTTTTTTAGCAGGTTATTTGTCAAATATAGTGGCACAATGTATAATTTTTCTTAGCTGATACAGTATTGTTATTTCATGGAGACGTAGATTGATGTGATTCAAAATTATGTAAAAAAAAAAGCTACAATTTTTGTATTTTAGTTTTTTCTAAATTATAAATGTTTCATGGTCAAATTGCTATTGTGAAATGAACTTTGATTTGTGAGGACTAATTAGCTATTTTTAAAATATTTTAATATATTTTTATTTTTATTGAATCAGTCTTTAAAATTCAGACTATTCGTGTCTTCTAGAGAAATTGATATTGACAAATTAATAAACTTGATAATTTAGTACAGCTTTATATTTTGAGATATTTTTGTTGAATAAATATTCTTAAAGAGGTCAAGATTTAAATTGCGCATACATTTTTTTATCGGGACTGATAAGGATCATCCCTAATTTCTATCATTCTCAAAATGTGTTTTCCATTTTTAGAAAACGCGTAATTAACTTAATTTCATTTTCAGAAACTCATCCATCATCCCCTGGAGTCATCCCCCGTCTCCTTCTTTGTTTCGCTAACTTTCCCTCCCTCCCTCTCTATTTTACTACTATCTAGCGCTCATCTCTCCCTCTTATATATATAATAGTTCTAGTTAATATATATAATAGTTCTATTTAGTATAGCAACTATTCTAGTTAATATATTTAACTGTTCTAGTTAACTAGAACTTTTATTGTATTAACTATAACCTTTATATGTATTAACAAGAATTTTTACTTTAACTAGAACATAATTGTTCTATTTAATATACTAAGCTTTTCCTCAGCCTTCGCTCTCCTCTCTGATTCGCTCTCCCTCCCCTGACGCTCATCCCCTCACATCTCTGGACTTACAAAAATAAACGTGTTTTCTAAAAATGAAAGGGGATGATAAAAGAGGGAGGATGACGGAAAGTAATTCCGATTTTTAATTTAAAAACAAATTTGGATGACAAAGATCTCCATCTTTTTTAAAAAAAATATTCTAAAATAAAACAAATATAGTAGAAAAGCAAATATCTCTTGTGGTAATATTTTGTATTCTTATATCTAATAGTAGCAGTACAATATTCGCTACGATAGAAGTATGTCCGTTAAATATGTTATATATGGTTCCGTTTGGATAGGTGTGGGAAGAAGGGAAGAAGTGAGAAGAAGTATTGGGAAGTGTGTAACTTTGTGAAGAGTTTGGATTGTTTATATTTTTTTTTTTCTTCTTCCTTCTTCTTCTTCTTCTTTTAGTGGCATCTGTTTATTTGAGCAACATCCATAATGGATCCGTTTGGATTGAAGTGGAAATTTGAGAAATTTGAAAAATTTTCTATTTCTAGGCATAAATTTATTATAAACAATTCAAATTCTTCACAAAGTTACACACTTCCTAATAAATTTATGCTTAAAAATAAAAAAAATTTCAAATTTCTCAAATTCATAAGCGATCCAAACGGTCCCAATAATGATCGCCAGATTCAAATATAGTCACACTAAGCACTTGTATATTTAACAATTATGTTAGTATATACACTATCTGTCTATACTTTAATGAAGATAATCTTGAATGTAATCTTGAAAGGTAAAGAGAGAATTGTATCAACTGTATTATCAGAATGTGTTCTGTTACATTACAAAGGAGCTGTGCTGAGACATATATATCAGCGTACCTATAGAACTGTTGTAGACTTGTAGGCTAAAGCAAGGGTAAAATTGTAATTAGACTCTACCCCTAATACATTCAGCGGCTCAGCGCTAATGAATCTAGTCTAATTGTTCTGAATATTTTTCCTGATCTTCTGTGACTACTGTCTTATTATTTAAACTTGGTTTGTGCATGGTGACCTGCTCGGGTGACAAAATAGTAACGACCTTTTCCTCCATTTCGTTCACATGTACGTAGAAAAAAAGAAGGATAGAAATTTCGTGGACAGAAAGGGAAATAAGGATCATTGACAATTTTAGGCGGTGGGAATTATGAAGGGGCTTAGGGCGTCTGGATTTTACTGTGCACTGGAGATGATCATATATAATGGCTCATATTTAAAAATATATATATATATATATCTAGAGGATGGCTAAAGTGCCATCGATGGCACGGAGGGTCCCGTGCCATCAAGTCATTTTTCGAGATCCAAAATTCAAATGGCCAATTCAAACCGTTCAAGTTATTCTCCATATTGAAATATCCTTGGAGACAAAATTTTACATTTTTTAGAATTTTTTTACTATTTATTATGATACTTTTAAAAACATTACGATTAGAGTAATTTCAGGCCCTCCAATTTGAAAATATCATAATAAATAATAAAATAATTTAAAAAATTGTAAAATTTGGTCTCTAAGGGTATTTCAATATTGTGATCAACTTGAACGGTTTGGATCGACCGTTTGAATTTTGAATCTCGAAAAAATGAGTCGATAGAAAGTTGATGGCACGTGCCATCGATGGCGCGTTAGTCATCCTCTATATATCTATATATATATATATATATATATATATATATATAATGGCTCATATTTAAAAATATATATATATATATATCTATATATATATATATATATAATGGCTCATCGGTCAATCTAATTTGTCGTTTTGTACAGTATATAGCAGTAGTATTAGTATATACTTGGATATATGTGTCTCCAGGTCACATCCTAATCAACCTTTTAATAAATCCCACTATCTGCAGGACCTAGTATTTCTAAAAGGAGATCTGTTGTAGCTACTAATTTTGTAGCAAAGAAACTGAGAGAGAGAATTGTGCATGTCTTAATTAGTTGCATATTTCTTATTCAACACTTGTTATCATTGTATTATGTCTTAGTTGCATATTTCTTATTTAATACTTGTTATTTCTTTTAAACATAGGCAAACGCCATACTGAAGAAATTTTATTTCATACAAAGAAAATAAGTAAAGGTAAGACATAAAATTTGGAAGCCAAAATTATTCTGGGAAGATTTAATACTTGCTATCATTTTGTTTTACATATGTTAGCTAGAAGATTAAGAATTAAAAAAAAACATGAAAAATATTTTTTTTATCTACAAAAAAATATATACAAACTGAAAAAAAATTTATTTAATACAAACAAATTAAAAAAGGAAGGGTATAAAATTCTAAAACCAAATTAAAAAATAGTACAATAAATTATAAAAAAAATCATAAATTTTATCTTCAGAAATTTCATTCCGCAAGACTAATGTCTTGATTAATTTGTACTTCAATTTCCATACTTTATTAAAATTTGTGAGTTTTACACTTTTCAAAGTGTTCAACAATAAAGTTGTCATGTGGTTACTGTCATGAGAGTTGTCTCCATAAGTGAATGAAATTTGAAAGAAAAAAAAAATGTCACTAGTAACTTAATGGAATGTCAAATGTTCTGCAAGTATGAACTGAGGATATTGATCGACAAATAACAAAAGTAAATAAAGAAAACGTGTTTGGCATTTTTAAAAGTATCATTACAAGGTGCGCAATGCTACTTCCGGAGTTAACTTTATGCTCTAAAATTTGGATCATTGGACAACCAATTTCATGCATTTTGATCATTGTTTAAGCTTATAATGAGCATATTCATTTACTATTTTAAGCCCTTTCTCGACACTTCGTACCTTAACAAAATAAATATAGAATATATGGAAAATATTATAACAAAGATGAACTATTATTAGGATTTAAAAGCAACATAAGGCTTTCCTGATCATGAAGCTTTAATCAACATCAGGTACTTATATCTCTATTTTTTTTCTAATTTCCTTTTTATTTGTGTACTCAATTACATATATATGTTCATATAAATATAGGCACAAAGAATCCATACAATGACGACAGTCAGAAAAGGCCAAAACAGCCTCTCGATGGACGTGTTAGCTTAATCTTTGAAATAAGAAAAATAACGATCTAATCTCCAATAAAAACACCCTCCAAAGTCAACTGCCAGTTGGAGTCAATAAATTAACCTCTTCAATCTTCCATAACAACCATCTTCATTATTCTTTCCCACACACTTTTTCCTTGTTTGTTGTTTTACTAGAGAGAGAGAGAGAGAGAGAGAGAGAGAGAGAGAGAAAGGAGAGAGAGAGGGAGAGAGAGTGCAAACATGAAACTGGTATGGTGTCCTGAGACAGCCTCCAAGGCCTACATAGAAGGCGTAAAAACGCTAGCCAGTGAAAATCAAGGCCAGGAAGAGACCGACGTGGCGGAGTTCATCTCCGCCTTGGCGGGCGGCTGGAAAGCACAGCTTATAATTGATGCGCAATCAAATAACAATCCCACAAGCACAAGTCTAACCCTCACGACGGCAGCGCAGCACACGCATGGAAAGTACGTTTGTTTATCAGAAGATGAAACTGAGCCGAAGAACGTCATGAAACAATTAAAAGGAGTAGATTTTCTGGTTGTTGATGGTAGAAGGAGAGATGTTGCGTCGGTTGTAAAGGAGGCGAAGCCAGGACCGAGAGGGATGGTGGTGGTGAGGTATAATGCAAGGAAAAGTAATATTGTGTCAAGTGCAGTGATCGGGGCTGGTATGCGGGTAGTGCGGTCGGTATTTCTGCCGATTGGTGAAGGAGTAGATGTGGTGCATGTTGGGGTTGGCAAAGGGCCGAGTTTGGGGAAGAGTGGTCAGAGCCGGTGGATCAGACATATAGACGAAGATACCGGCGAGGAACACTTGTTCCGGCGTTGATTTTGCTTTTTCTTTGTTTTTTTTTTTTTTTTTTTGCTTTTATTTCTTTTTTAAAAACTTATTTTCTCGCCCTCTTTTTGCTTTTTGGTTTTCATCTGGAGTCATCCGGATGCGTTGATCCTATTTGCTATTTCTGGTTCTTTTCTTGTAAAATAAGAAGATAAATATGCAAGTAATATAATGTAAAAATATATAATTAAAAATCTAATGGGAGCTTTAAAGTTTTGCCAAAGTTTGTACTTTGCACATAAAAAGAAATATAAATAATCTAGATGTTTAAATTCTGATAAGAAGAGGTTGCCTCTTTCCATTAATCTCCTTAAATGATGTCTTGGAATGGAACTTCTTTAAGATTGCCTTTGTCATTTCTCCTTCAAACTATGGTCAACTGTATATCTTGTGTATTCTATTTGTTTAAAATAATAAAAAAAGAGAACCAGCTCTTAGTCTAGTGGCAAAGAGCAATGCACCTTGACTCCTTGAGTGGAAAGTCGCAGATTCGAAATCCGGCTGGGGGGTCTTTCATAGACATTTAATTTAAAAAATAAGTTGGGTGGCTTAGACCTCCAATTTATCTTCAAAAAAAAAATTTCTCAAAATAATATCACATTATTTAGAAGTGCATGTATCTTCACATTAATGTTCGAAAGCTAGTGTTGACTAATTGAATTATGCGCTCTATTTGCGAGCGTATTTAGTTAACAAAACGCATGTTGCCCATATGTACAAGTCAATAAACTTAAGCCAGTTTTAAGTCATAACACATGCTAATTATTAACATTTAACAAAAGATCATCCAAAAGTGAAAGGCAATATATTTCTTCTTCGTTTTATCTAATTTTGTGAACAAAAAGCTCTACTAATAACCTCTTAAATTGGCGAGCTGCTGTCTTATTTAGAAAAACATCACCATAAACTCAATAATAAATGAAAATAAGTATGAACAAATTAACCGAGAATACGACAACCATGTTCCGTTTAATCTTAGATAACGAAGCTAGCTAAGTTATTTCGCTATCTCATTTATAGCAGTAGTACACATGAGGATCTAGGATAAAGGAAAGTGAAAAGACTCGTGCCTTTTACTTAAAAAGTAAGCTGTATGCCTGTATGCGATATTTTTGGGAGTAGATACAAGCATATTCGATCTTCAACCCCCCAAAAAAAAAAGGGAAAAGATACAAGCATATTCATTTCCTAGTTTCAAAATATGAACATCTTTTTTTTTTTTTGAAATTATGTCGTTTTCTGCTGCTCCATTTTCTTTTTTGTTTTTCATGCCTGTTGCATTCCTGTCTGTCAATATATACAATCTTTCATTTATGTCAACCTATCAACTCAGATAGACTTTAAGGAAAACTTTTGGAAAACAATCTTCAATTATAAGTGCTCTTCCCTTTCAGACCTTAGTATGAATTTATGATTGAGTTTTCAAAATAGAAAATACGGAACCAATATTGATCTTTGTGTGTAAGTCAAAGTTAATCAGCACTAATTAGAAGACATCATCAATCGGGCTTTGATCTCTTCGTATATGTAGTCTGCTCAGCTCCCATCATTTTATTAGGCTTTTTATTTCTAATGAGAAGAGGAGAAAACGATAAAATGAAATTGGAATCGGGATTCATATATATGAACGGGAGAAACTGAACCGACAAAATTTAATTCGCATGATTTATAACTAAAAGAGGAGGAAGCAAATGTGTTCAGAAATCCCCCTTCAAAATAATGAAATTTAAAGAAATTAAATTGGGTTTCCGATCAGCCAAATCGTATAGATTTTTGTTGAACTGAATTGGTGTCCTCTAGATAGCCTCTATCTAGTATTTCTAAAAAAAATATCGCGCAGGTTTTCTAATTGGTCCACAAAATTCATTTCAAAATCAATCAATCTCTCTTCTGCTAAATACATTGAAATAAACTGAATTCTTTCTTGAGACGCTTTCGATCAGAACCTTATAAATTATAGCAACTATTTTCAGCGCAGTCTCATTTCCTTGTGTTTCAATTTTTTATCCCAACGTAAATGTAATTATTTCGGCATACCCCGTAGCTTCTTTCTTGTTTTCTTAATTTCCGCATTTTTTTCATAATAATGTTCTAGAGACACAAGTTATTGTATATATTTTTATCTCAAATAGTTATTATATATATCAATAATTAATTGACACTCACGAATTAGTGAACATTAAGATACTTGACTGTATAGAAATATATTTTGACGGTACAAATTTGTTGTCTTGCAAGCAAAAGTTTTAATTTTTATTATGTACTAATTTTGATTAATTATGTGAGCAATATATAGGTCGAATGTATATTCAAAATAATAGCAAAAAAAATGGAATTATACTTCAAGAAAAAAAATATATATGAATTAATTTCAAGATCACAATTTTGGAACCGATCATTTAAGTTTATTCCATAAATGAAAAGTCCAAATCGATTACATTAAGCAGTATACTATTAAAATTAATTTTTTTGTCCAGATTCTTGACGGCTGCCATACTACAGTATCCACTAAATTGTTTTTTTTTTTCCGAAAGCTTATCTTCCACTAAATTGTTAATTGCTTTTTACTTGCAACTATCCTATCCGATAAATATTTTTGATAGCCATAACAAGTACCAGACCATAAAAGTGTTATTTCCTTAGTTGGATGTAATCATCACAGTATCTTCCACTAAATTGTTAATGTATTTTGGATGCATATCCTACCTGTGATTTACAATATCCAAATTATGTTCCCCTCAAAAGAGGTGCCTTTTGCTTTTAAAAAAAAAGTTAAGAATTGAGACTTCTTACCAAGAACTTTTCAAACATTATATATATATCCTCAATTTTACTAGATTTAGCTTTCTTACGATATAGGCTTTTTTAGGAGAAAAATTGCCTAAGGCCTTTGATATGATTGGTTGGAGGTTCCTATCCAAAACTATGCTATATTTGAATGTACCTAACAAAATAGTGCATATCATGATGTCCTCCTATAAGAGAGCTCAAGTTACTATTAACATAAATGGAAAAGGAGATGGCTTTCTCACCCCAAATAGGGGACTTAGGCAAGACTGTCCTATGTCCCCGTATGGCTTTATCGTGGCTATGGAGATGTTGTCCAGAGTACTAACCAAGAACCAAAAGGAAGAAAATCTAAAAGGGGTAAAGTTAGCACATACTGGCCCATCCATTACTCACCTGTTGTATGCAGATGACTTGGTAACCATGGGAGATGCACAAAAAGAAGAACTGACCACTTTGGTCTCCTCACCTTACAAAAGTTCGGAGAGGTTTCAGGATTGAAGATGAATCCAAAAAAATCAAAATTCTGGGCATCTAGAGCATGTGATGAGGCGACTATGCAGATAGTGAATACAAACTTGCAAGCTAGGAAGGCAGAAGGGGAAGAAAAATAATTGGGTGCTATTATATATGTGGGAGCAACAGCTATGAAGACTGGCAAGATGTTGTTAGAGAAGATGAGATTAAGGCTGGCGGGGTGGAGGGCCCACATGCTATCACATGTTGGTAGGTTGGTTTTCATTAAATCTGTATTGCAATCCTTGCAAGTTTATTTTATGTCTCTTGAATGTGTGCCAAAATCCATCATCAATCAAATAAATAGTCTTATGGTACGTTTTTTCTGGGGGGAAGCCAAGTGAAGGAAGGTACATGGCACCCGTGGCATGAAAATCAATTTGTAAGCCAATTGATGAAGGAGGGCTAGGGGTCAGGGTTATGTTTTTATTTGGGGAGGCTTTATTCTTGAAGTTAGTTTGGGTAGCGATGAGTGATGACAACAAGCTGTGGGTTCAAATTTGTAAGGCTAAGTATTGTCCTCAGGTGGGGTTTTGGAATGCCAATATGAACACACATTGTAGCAAAATGTGGAGAAATATAATTCAGAAAAGGAGTTTCTTTAGAAATGAAATCAAGTGGCTTATTAGAGATGGAAGTCAGATTTGTGCTATAGACCAGCCCTGGTTCATAGGCTGGGAAGGGCACAACCAGTACACAGCTAGAGACAGGAAACTGAGGATCTCAGATTTGTTTAATTTCGATTCTAACCTTTGGAGAATGGAGGAGCTACTAAGGCTATTCAGCCCAGCTCAGGTGACACAAATTATTGTAATTCAGCCTAAGCCAGACAAGGAGCAAAGGAATATTGATATGTTGATTTGAAAGTGTGCAAAAGATGGCAATTATTCTGTTAAAGGAGGGTATCAGCGGTTATGGACTCAACAAGGAGGGAAAGAGGCAAACCCAAGAAACAAACTATGGCAAAAGATGCAAAGTTGGAAAGGTGTGGAACCAAAAGTCAAACTCTTTCTCTGAAGACTCATTTCAGGGGCACTAATGCTATCTCAAAATGTTCATAGAAGGATATCATCTGTCTCCCCCATGTGTCAAAGATGTGGCTTGGAGAATGAATATGAAATACATTGTTTCTTTTTCTGTCAAGGGTCTAGGGTCGTGTGGTTTGGGAGCACTCTGGGTTTAAGAACACAAGACCTTTCTCTGAATGTGGTAACAGCTCTAGAGCAGTGTACCGATAACTTGGGGGAGGAGCAGCTTAAGGTCTTTTGCTATACCTTATGGGAGATATGGAAAAGTAGAAATGAGGTAGTGTTACAAAGAGTGAACTTTGACCCTATACAGATCCAGAGGAAAGTGCAATACTGGCTGAACATACAAGGACAAAATGATGGGCTCAATGTACAAACAGTAGATGAGCTCAGACCAAGTGCTGAATTATACTGCTACCAACAAACTGGGTATCAAATTATACTAGATGGATCCTGGGACCAGGCTAACAAAGCTGGAAGTGCATTTCTGTTGTTTCAAGGAGGGCGGTTACAGGAAGTCGGTTACAAGTCGCATATTTTATATGATGCGTTTCATGCAGAGGTGATGGCAATGAAAGATGCATTAAGTAGGTGGCTGGAAAAGAATGAGAATGATCAGCAAATTGAGTTTTTTACGGATTGCTCTAACTTGGTGCAAGTTTTATTTGAAGGAGATGTGCAAAATGTACCTAGTTGGAGGGCAATTCATGATGTTGCTAAAGTTATTTGCATGATCAACCAACTCAGGCAAAGGGTTCAAGTGAAGCTGGTAAGGAGAGAGGCTGTAAGCCAGACACATTTACTGGCAAATTTAGCAAGGAAGAAAGGAGTGCAGTATATTGGGGTTCCAAGAATATGGCATGTAGAGGAGAGTCAAGTGGGAGACAGCATGGATGTCAGGTTTTTTCAAAGAGTGCAACAAGAACCTCCATAATATTTTTCTATTTTTTATTTTCTATTTTCCACACCTGGTCTGTTTTTTTTTCTCTTTGTTCGGCTTTTATTTCAGACTGTTTAATTATAGTTAGAAGGGGTAGTTCGTTATTGCTTTTGTAGGGTACTTTTTATTTTCTAGTAATCAGGGATAGTTTAGGTTGTTATTTCTTTCTAAAAAAATTAGGTGTTGGAGTGTTGTATCTGTTGGATGTTTTCGTTTAGCTAGGGCTGCATAACGTCGAAAATAAATGTTTGCATTAATCGTTCCGTTGGTTAGACGAAAATTTTTATTTTTGCGTTTTGCGTTACGTCTTTAGAACGTTGGTTGCGTTAACTGTTACGTTCACTTTGGACGATAAAAACGGCTTAACCGTTTAAACTTGTTTAACCGTGCTTTTTGGGTACTAGCCATTTATAAAAATGCATCAAATAATAGCAAAACTAATGAATCCTTTCAAACGTATCTTAGACATTGTAACAATAAGAATTAAAGCCTTTTTAAAATAGAAATCCCAGAAAATTTGGATAAATGAAATTCAAGTGTCTAAGAAAATCAGTACAGATGTATATTCTGGCAAATCAATGCCAGAATTGAAGCTTTTTACTGAGTATTCAATTGTCTAAGCAAATCAGTACAAATGTTTCTGACAATCAAAAGCAAAAAAAATAACTAAAACAAAGATATATCCAGCATCAACAATAAACCTAATTAAACCAATAACAACAAGAAATAAAAAAAAACTTCAAAGTGTGAAGCTTCAATTAGCCCCTAGCTAATTTTTTGCAAAAAAGAACTCCAAAAATCTCACTTATGATCGGATCAATCCGTAGTAGCAATTGATTAAGTCTGTGACCAACAACATGTCATATCATCGACGGCTAGTGCCTCGACGGAGTAGTACTCGCACTGCCGTGCCTGTCGTAGGAATTGCAGTTGCGGGAGAGCGCATGTCCATGGCATGCTCGGAGGTGAGGGGAAAAGACACCTGCCCCCCCCCCCACACAACAAATCACACCCTCTTTCACCTCACGGCTCACGCTCAATCTCTCCTCCTATCCCTCCCTCCATGTGCGCCACGTGTCGCTTGTCCAGTTCTTCCCACTCCGCCACCACCCCTCCTCCTCCTTCAGCTGCACCTTGTCTGGGGCCCCCTTACTCCCCTTCATCGCTTCACCTCCCCACGTCGCGCAATAGAATTTTGAGTTTGAGTTGCTAGTCAAACGGGTTAGCAGATTCCCGTCTGATGCGTTGTGCAAGTACTGCTCCATCGGCGGAGAAATTAGAGTTTGATTTTAGTGAAAGGGGTTGTAGAGAAAGGAAAAAAGACGAAGAGATGGTAAATCAGCGGAGAAATTAGATCTAAAACCTTGCACAATCATCGTTCTCTTCACCATATAAATCTCTACAATCCATATAATATCACTCTCGGAGAATGTTAAACGAAATGGACAAAACAAACGATCACGAAATTGGTATATTTCGTTAACTGTTTCGTTCTATAGACGAAACAGATTTCTATTTGCACCGACTGTTCTGTCCCTTAAACGAAATCAAAATCCTTAACCGTTATCGTTCCATTTTGAACAAAACGAAACGAAATAACGGTCGAAACGGCTACCGTTTTCAGCCCTACGTTTAGCAGCCTTTATGCGCTAGCTTTTAGTTCGAATGAAAGCCCAAGGGCACCAAAACTTTCAAAAAAAAAAAACCCAAATATATTACATTTTGGCAGAACATTGTTAAAAACTACGCTTGCATGCTGAAATTAATGGTGATTGCATGCGCATATTTAAAATGTTAAACACCTTTCCCTAACTTAGCAATTCTTCTCCTGCCTTTCGACAATGACAAAACTAGACCCGCATATATGCCGAAATGTTGGTTTCAGACGTGCAGAATCTCATAGACTTTTTACGAAATTGACCACCAGTACATCTAATTTTGGAATAACAAATATCGATTTATCACCTTTTGGAATTCAAAAAGGCATTCAAATATTGCAATCGAAGTGGAGAGGCATTTTTTTTTTTTGTAAAATCAACTTTCTTTCCTTTTCTTTTACAAAAAAAAAATAAGTTCTAGCACTTTAGCAGAGCCAACTATATATATTTAAGCCGCCATTGGTATCAGACTATCAGATGTCATCGATCGCTAAAGAAGATTCTGTATCTGCACTATGTTGTTATAAAATAAATTTTAGAAGTTTATCTGTCAGAGATTAATTTAATAACACGTGCCTAATGTTATTACTAACTTGAGTTCTTCTATACATTCTCTTACTTTACATGAATATATATTTTTTTTAATGTCAAAAGAAAAACTAGTTCCTTTTCAAAATAAAAACGCAAGAAACAACAGATCCTACTTATTAGTTATTAATATGGGAAGAAATGAACACATTTTAAGCTACATCATTTAAGGGAATACTCGACTGTCCACTGAAGACTTTTTTTTTTAATTAAGATAAGTGCTGAGCGGTACGTAGCTCTCAAGTCCGAAACCACCCCTTGAATTTTGTTACACATAAAGTACACTATCTTGCAGCATTAAAATCAACTTGAAAAAAAATTATATTCAATAACTTGGACTTTATATCGTAATGGTAATATAAAACGACAAGTTATTTGATCAAGTTGCATGGTTTGCACTTAATAGTGACTTCTTTGTCTTACTTGTTGGATAAATTTGATTAGCTTTCAGAAAACCAACTTACAAACTGAATCAAACCTATCAGAAAATGTGAACTGACTTATATATTTGGATAGACTAACTTGATTAGTTTTCACTGAGTCAACAATTAAAAGGCAAGTTGTCATAAACCAATATTTGAGTCAAGCCTGTTATTGTATTTACTCTAGTCATTACTATCAGATCTAACTTATCTTAGCAAAGCAAATTCGATCACGACAAGTAATTCTATAAATTATTAAATTATAAATTACTCTTTTAGTACGCCGTGCTGACAGGTAGGATGCAAGATATAGACAAGATATGATGCATGCCCGCAATTTTTCGGCTTATTCCTAAAAAAATGACGTGTGGTAATTGTGACTTTTTTTTGTTACAGCTTTTCATGTAGCAGATATAACGCTATCTCGAGGCTCCTATGAATTGCTAGAACCTTTCGGTGTTTAATTCGTTATACATAAATCACCACTCGGCGAAAACATGGTGGGCCCACCGTTGTTTTTGTGGTTTCTAATCGATGAATTCATCACGTACGACGCCATATATTTTTTTTAATCACAGAACTATATCATGCGATTTTAACTATTCGTTGTAAATTTTTGCATTAATTTTTCAAAAGTTATCTTAAGAAATTATATTGTTCAAGATCACAAATTATAGAATTTCTATCTGCATTTGTTATACTAGCAAACGAATCCATCCAAATGGATGGGTTGAGACAATTTTACATATATTTTCTATTTTCAAAATAAAAAATAATTATATTATTTTAATAAAGTTTTTCACATGTGTTGTAGCACTCTTTTCAAACACAGTGCACAATCTGTTGGTGCAAAATCAAATAAACAAATTCGGATAGCATAAAATAAATAAAATAAGTAATCAAAACATTTTTACCCGAATCGCGCTAGGCGCTGTCCTTAAGCGTATTCCGTCTCAACGTGCAAGAGGAACCGCAACCAAGATAAGACGGGTAAGTGTCACTCCTTAGGGCACGACCGGAGAAGTGACTGATGAGAGATCTCCATAATATCCAGCAGAATTTATCGGTATAATATTTCAAATCAAGTTGGAGTATCACTATGAGTAATATCAAAACAAATGGAAAATTAAATTGGAATCAGAATTTTCTCTATAACAAATATTGTATTTCTCGGGTTAATCTTTTATCACCTAATAGATAGGTATATATAGAACCGAGATACAACATATTGCCAAAATAAATTTCAGATTTAATTGGCAATTGGTTCCAATGAGTAACGGACAACTAGTGGAAGTAATGGATTTAATTAGTCCTTCATATTTCTCAACGGAAAATTCAATAATAATATAAAGGCATTGATGAAATATAACATTTCATAACTGATCATCAACGGAATAAAGTGAGAATAATGAACATTTAATTTCGTGTAAGGAAGTGGTAAATAAATTACTTTATAAATAATTTATCAAGTGAAAATTTTGAGTTTTCTGAATATGTTTCAACACAATCAATCCATGAATAAATTTCTTTCTATTTTGATGTGTGCACAACTAATCTAGCAAAAATTTTCTTTCTATTAAAAGAAAAGAGCTTGTAAACTTATATCCAATGCTAACATCCATGCAACCATTGCTTTAAATGATCAATGGCTAAAATTCAAAAGTTTCAATAGCGGATAGCGGATTCATAGCGGACATGAATATCATTGCAGATAACGGGTATTTAGAGGACGCTATCGGACCATAGCAGATTTGCACACACAAGTGTATTTTGAAGGTCTAACTTAGTCTAAAATAAAAAATTAAAATATTTTCAAGCAACTAATTAACACTCACTAAATTATATTCATTTTCTATGCATATTTGATCATTAAATTTTAAGAATTTGAAAATGTTCAAACATAAAAATTGTGGAAAATTTTGTAAACTTTCTATAGAACTTTGAATCACGTCAATCGGAGTTCGTATGTAAAAGTAATGCCCAAAATACTAGTGCTATATTAGCAAATTATAAACTGCACAGCTATTATACCGCTATAGCACCCGATATTTCCCGCTATTTCGTCACTATATCCCATTATTTTTCACTATATAGGTTGCGCTATCGGACGGGCCGCTAAATATATAGTGTTGTAGTGGTGTATCAAATAGCACCGCCAAAGCGCCACTATTTGAACCTTCGCTAAAATTGCGTGCATAGAATAATTATTTACATCTTTCGCTTATAATTATTTTAGCTTTTGAATACGCGCGTGTGTTTTTATATATTAAGTAGTATAGATAGATATAGAGGTATATATAACCATGCATTTAGAAATTTTCTTTTAAAATTATTTGTTGTTTATCGTCGTGTATATAAGGAAAAAAAATGTTATGGGTGCAGATGTGTAGTGCTTTCTACTTTTGTTCAACTATGAACTCCAAAAGACAGAAAGCAAAATTTATATTGATCGTTTTTAAATATAAATTTAATGTGGATTTAGTGATTTACACGTGACATGTACTAGTTACTTCACCAGGGGGAATATCCGAACCCCTTTGTTTCTACATTTTCAGAATGGACAACTTGTGTACATACGTACAAAAATTAAACAGAAAATGCCATAAGGAGTAATTCCAGCTGCACTAATTAACTAGCCACTTAACGCAGCAATTAGTTGCTCTTGCTTCTAAATCCTAACTGGGGTAGCCATACGTACGCTAGCATGTCTATTTGTATTCGCAAGTAGCCATGTGGAGCTCTTTAGTTTTAATTAAGTACATCTCTTCATCGTTACAGTTCCAACAACTGGATTTTTAAATGGGCGTGAGCAGGGCGGAATTAGGATTTTAAAAAATTTTAGAAAGTTGACACATGCCAAGCACACTTTGGAGAAGGGACTGAGCTAGAAAAAAAATTAAACATGGCCACATTGGCACAAAACTGAATCAAGAAGAAAGAAAAAGAAAATTAGAGGTCCAATCCAGACACAATAAAAATATTAGCCCAAACACAATACTAAAAATACATAATTGGACGTAATTTCCTTTACTTGGCTCCGTTCCTATTTTGGAGTGCACTTGATTCCGCCCCTGCATGTAAGATCTATAAATTACATGCGGGCGCGCTAGCTAGCACATAGGTGCATATTTTCAATTTGTAATAAAAAAAAATGTGCTTATTAGTTATCTGTATTTGCGCCGGTTCGTACAAATGTTCTTAAAAAATTGGTTCAATTGAAGGACTCGATCTTTTTGTCATGCTATTTGCACTATTTATCTTTTATTATGTGTACTCAAAGTATGATATTATAAAAAATAATTATTAATAACAGTTTGAAGTTGTACTTTATAAAGATTGCAAACTTAATAAAGGATAGTGTTTTCTAAACTATATACAACATTGAATCAAGTCCTCCCGGTACTTCTTGGTTACGTAAGTAATGAGAAGTGGTGGGACAACCCACTTATTTTCAAAAAAATCAAGTCCTCCCGACAAATTAAAAGTACAGATTCTCGAGAAAAATCGATATAAGTACATGCTGTATAAAGATGCTAGTAATTCATTTCTATACTTGCAAATTAAATCTAAATACATACCAAAAAGAACAAAGAAATATGGCTTTATAATCACCTTCGAAAAACTAATTAATGTCACCGATAGTACTGCTAACACAATTTTTAACATAACGATTGTTTTTAAGGATAAAGTTTTTGTCTGAATTATAATTGTGGACGGGATCAGAATTTATTTAGAGTCGTTGGATTAGATATATCAACCGAGTAAAAAAGAGGTATATTAGGTCAAATTTCTTTAATTTAGCTTGAGAAATATTGAAATTATAAGATAAATACAAAGATATAGAATTTGACATATAAATTATGGGCAATTGACACTTAAGAAATATTGAAATTAACCATTTTATTTATTTATGTTTTCATTTTATTCAATTATAAGTTAGATTTTATCTTTTGTATTGTTGTTCAGATTTTTATTCCATATTCAACTTATATTTTTATTGAATTTATTTGTTTATATGCATTCACTTTGATTATTTAAATATTTAATTTTCCAACTGTATATGTATTCACTTTGATTATTTAAATGTTCATTTTATCGATTTTATATGTTCATTTTATTCAAGCAATGATCAGCAATGATAAAATTGTAGATTGCAGTTATCATTTCCGGAAATAAACGTTTAACGTTAAAAAAAACATGTATTGATTGAAAATTGAAGGACCAGCCCGGGCTTGCGCCTATGGGCTGAAACCTGAGACTAGACTCTTTAATAAGGCCATTTAACAGTAATCCTTATTCTTTAATCTTTATACATAGGCGTTCGATCATAATTGAGCAGGTCGTAAGTCGTAACATACCAAAATTTCTTTCTTAAAATCAAAACTGCATTTTGTACCGTATGATTTAAAATAAACGTACCTGATTGAATCCCGTCCTTTGTGCGACCTCGACAATTCGCAGCAGTCACCATCACCAACTGAGCCGAGTAAGAAGTTGGCGCCTGCGCGGGAGAGAAATCGAGCGCGCACACGGCACACCAGAGAGAAGAAAATGGAGATATCAAACCTCCCAATCTCTCCTTCAATTCGATCCAAATTGCTCTCCAAAGGCTACACAAGCCTCTCCTCTCTCTCATCCATCTCCCCTTCCTTTCTCGCTCAAGGTTTTACTCTCTCTCTCTCTCTCTTAAAAAAATGAGGAATACTAAGATGATTCGAATGATCTTTGTAGAGCTAAGTGTCAAGCTGGAGGAAGCAGTGGAGGTTTTGAGGGCTGTATCTGATACCACTACATCTAAAAGTGCTCATACCCCAAATGGAATTATCCCAGGTTAGGTACTTGTCAAAACTTATATCATGCAGTCATGTCTGCTACTGGTAATTATCAGTCCATACCAGGCATCAGAAGTCTTGTACAAAACTGACTCTTCTATCCTTTTGTCATTTAATTCCACATATGTGCTGGGGAGCATTTAACTATTATACAAAGTACAAACCCTTGAAAATATAATAATTCCCATCTGCTTCTTCTTGTAACATTTGGGGAAGAAGCCCGAATGTTGAACTACGGGGGCAAATATATAAATAAAAAAGTTGCTGATTTTTTGCATTAAGAACCAGCCAGTGGCTGTTCAATTGGCTGTTTTAATATTGAAAATCACGATTTGAATCTAAAGAACCAGCCAGTGGTGCTCTGAATTACACCCAAGTACAACTCCTTGTATAGATAACCAATGTGGAAAGACTACTAACTACTAATTTCACTGAACAGGTTTTTTCATGCCTTGGAGGGATTTTTTTTTTTCAGGGTCTTTTCATAATTTTTTCGTATTTTCCAATTTAGTACCCTATATTACTAGTAATAAAGCACAGGTTGATATGAGGTACCAGATGAAACAACGCAACTATTCAAAGACGGGATAAATCTGTCTATAAATGAAAATTCATTTGCAGAATATATCAATCATCCATACGAATTATGTCCAGTTATTGTTTCTAATTTGAATGTATTAAATACATTATAGGGGCTGTGACAGCATGGGATATGTTGTCAGAAGAACAAATGCAGAGGCACATTTCTACAGGATGTGAGGATCTCGATGCGATACTTGGTGGTGGTATTCATTGCAAAGAAGTCACTGAAGTTGGTAAGGTCATAAACCTGTTATTGTACTAAGAAATTTTAGAATAGATGTCGTGCTTCATATCCCATTCCTATATTTGAATTAGTACTTAGGTACCTGTTGCAACATCACTAAATTGGAATCAAATGCTTATGGCAAACAAACCAGGATTTTAAAAAGGGTTCAACAAAAACATAGGATAATCTCATAAATTTCCAGTAAAATTTTCTTTGTAGGTGGTGTTCCTGGAATTGGCAAAACTCAACTAGGGTATGGTTATTGATATTTTAAGCTTTATCTCTAGAAAACAAACAAATGTTGCTTAAGTAATACTTTTGCTTTTCCAGAATTCAACTGGCAGTAAATGTGCAGATACCCGTCGAATATGGTGGTCTTGGTGGAAAGGCTGTTTACATAGGTAGATTTCTTAATTATAGTTGAAAAGGTAGTTAGATCAACAATTTCCTTTATCATACTTTACTTGTATGCCCCTTGAAGCCTCTCAGATGTAAATAAATGAGGGTCTAAGTTGATAAGTACTACATAAAGTCAGTACTTGATCTGTTGGATAACTTTATAGCAAAACAGCGGTACTTCAGCCATTCTGTTCTGTTGTTAGCTTTCTCAATTGTGTAGGACAGAATATGTTAAGTGGTTTGGGATAATTGTCACTTTCTAAACTTTGTTGCATATTTTTTGCCAAAACTGAAATGTTTTACTCTTTTTTGAGATATCAGTAACAAACTTTTGGTAAGGTTGGTGAATTTATTTTTCATGATGAGTAGATACAGAAGGAAGTTTCATGGCGGAGCGTGCATATCAAATTGCTGAAGGATGCATATATGATATTCTCGATAAATTCCCCAGTAATAGCAGAGAATTTTTATCATGCAAAGAAAGGTTGCAAGTTAATAATTTCTTGGCTGGCATCTTCTATTTCCGCATTTGTAGTTATACTGAGCAAATTGCTGTGATAAACTACTTGGAGAATTTTCTGACTGAGCATGGAGATGTAAGTCCAAGTGTTGCTTGTGAAATTTTATTATATACTGTGACTGTATACTTGATCTGTTTACTTTTGCATACTGGATTTATAGAAGTACAACTGCAGCGCCTGTACAATTGTCTACAGAAATGTAGATTTGTGTGCAGATTCTGAAAGGGCCTTCCCTACAATTTTTGAGTGCTTTTAACGGCTTAACTCTAAAAAAATAAAAAAATTTTAGTTGTATTGTATATATTTTATTCTTTTATTGTATGCGTTCTTTTTATTGTAGGTGAAGTTGGTCATAATAGATAGTGTAACATTCCATTTTCGGCAAGATTTTGATGATCTGGCTCAAAGGACTAGGGTTCTTGGTGGTTTGTCTTTGAGGCTAATGAAACTCTCCAAGATGTTTAATTTGGCGGTCAGTACTTGTACCTTTTTGTATTTTCTCTGATAAATACTGGTACCACCATCTGTTATGTTGCATTCAGAATATGCCCTTTGTACTGACTTAACTTTTTTAAATCATTATCAGAAAGTTATAGTAAAGAGCCATTGTACTTGTTTCTTCATTTCCTTTTCCTTTTATGTACTACAAGTCAAACCTTGTAGAAAAGGAGAAATGCTTTATTATTAGTTTAAACTGATAAGGGATGTGTACAGATGTAAGTTCAACACCAATTGTTGCTGCACATTTTTCTGTAAGTACAGGAAATGTACAGCTGTATGTACGATGTAAGCACACAATTGTACAGCTCTGTGCAAAATGTGCCTAGTTTTGTATTTATTTTGTTTATCTTTCCATGTCTAAGTTCTAAACTGTTCACTCCATTGCCTTTGAAAAAATATGAACCTGCATTTTATTAATAAAGTACTGGTTCTTTATTGTATTTGCTTGTATTTAAGAGTATTTACTATCTTGTGTGTAGCAGGTTGTTTTATTGAACCAAGTGACAACCAAGTTTACCGATGGCTCATTTCAATTGACCCTTGCCCTTGGTAAGTTTATGGAAAGAAAATAAGAACTTATGCACACTTCTTTGTATGAATAAATGAACATTATTTAATTATGATGTATTGTTGAGCAGGTGATAGCTGGTCACACTCATGCACAAATCGTATCATTCTACACTGGAATGGAAATGAGAGATGTGCTTACATCGAAAAGTCTCCTTCCGTACCCTCAGCCTCTGCACCTTACTTAGTTACTGGAAAAGGGATAAGAGGCATCAACTCTAATTTCAAACGTGCCAGAATTATGTAGTCTCGTTTTTATGTGGTCCTTGCACGATTTCATTACAAATCATGAAATTTGCTTTTGTAAATCTAACTATTTCTAGTTTTCTACTTTGTGGGAATTTTGTAGTCTTCCCTGAAACCAGCTGTGTTGTTTTTTAGCTGTGCTGGTAAAAACATCGACTAGTGAAATATGGATCATTTATTTCATTTATTAGAACTAATAATTGTACATTATGGTTAATGCATATCACTATGATTTCAGTTATTCCCGCGTTCCTTACAATTTCACTGAGTTGAATAGAAATATTATATCTAATTCGTTGTGGACCACTAACTCTAATCTGACACGGCTATGATAGAATAATTTTGCCAGAGAAAAATTCAGATCTGCTCCAGTAACATTCTTGTCAGAAACATTTATAGGCCTGAACCCTGGTAAAAAGTAATCAGAAATGAAATGGCTGGAGTTAAGAAGTGGAGAATTTAAAAGAACAAACTAATACAAATTACAAGAAATTAAAGCTCAATCCGGACAAATCTCCTTGAACACAGGTAATCTCTTCTTATTGGATGGACCGTACAGCACTCGTGTGAACCAATCATTTAGTTCTGGGCTAGGCGACCATGTAAATTCCTTTTGCGCAGGCAGTGCAGCAGCTATAGATGCAGTTGGAGTTGATGTTACCTCATTGTTGGGTTTGATGCCCGACTCCTTCCGCATCTGCATCTGTTGATTGCAATCGATAATTAAAAAATGTATTGTAATACGGACACTAATTGACCTATGATAGATTTGGTTGGAAGATGAAATGATGAGGCGCATAATTTTTTTTAGGGCCGATTAACCACATAATTTTAATTAATAATTACATTTTAGTTGCAAACTCTGAATTCTTTTCCATTTTTTTATTGTTTATTTTTTTACCAACAATTTCAATTTTTTTCTGATAATAAAATTAAAACAAAAAAAAAGATGGGAAAAAAAATGTCCTGATAACCAGCAAAAAGGTTAAACCCGTCTCTTAGATCAATCAACCATGTTTCTCAGCTATACCATGCAAAATGATCTACATGAAATAAGTTCCAACAAAAATATAAGAATAAGGCATAATCTATTTGTGATAATACAAGTTTTATAAAGAAAACGAGGAGAGGCTGGTTGAGTACCAACTTGAAGGCGACAACCCTACTTTAATACTCCCAAAATATTTTACAAAAAAATAATATAAAATTAATAAAAGCGTTTCAGATTGAAGAAACATTAATTTTGAAGACCGCTCGGAGAATTGCCACCAGCAGATTTTAGATTGAAGAAACATTTTGAATCAAGTTAAAAACTTTAATTAAAGACATAAGAAAAAGTGTTGGAATTGAAGAAGCACTTCGCGTTTAAATTGTTTTAAAAAATTACTAAAAACTGAAGAAAAGTATTCTTGATTGAAGAAAACACTGAAAGAGAAGTAGCTAAGGGAGCCGTCAGTACCTGAGACATGAGTTGCCTATCCCAATCATGTTGGTCCATTTCTCAAAATGCGTTTTCAATTTCTTCATTGTACCTGTATACAGTGCATAGATTGAATTAAGAAAGAAACAGCAAGCAGATATAGTAATTATGTGAAAAGATATGCACAAGAAAGGAATGACGATCCGCTCATATTTTGACTCAGATTGCATCATGATCCACAGTTTAAATAGAAATATTTATTTCCATACCAGAACTTCATCTCTTTTATTAAAATCAAATCATATCAGCTGATATATGATGGGTTGAGTGACTACTCGTTAAACCATTGTCCTTGAATGCACCAGAAAATGAAGGAGAATGATCAAAGGTGCTAGCTCGAAGGCCTGCTGACTGCATCTTTAATTTTCAATTGTTGCTCTTATAAAAGTAATCAGTATTTTTCTTAAATTTATTTAAGGGTAGGGAGTATGGCTGTATATCAAATGTGCTCTTCAAACCGGTAGCCTGATCCAAAATGTCAAAGAGAGCGGTTCCGGTGCCTACATTTTTTTGATGCCTCATCTGTCACATGTTCTGAACCGTTCAATCAAATTATGATAAAAGGTCCAGATTGCAAGCTCTTTCATTTTAAAAAATCACACTGGGAAGGATGAGGGGAGAAAAAGAAAACAAAACCCTCTCCGTCTCCGCCGCGCTCTCCTCTCGGTGACTTCGTCTCCGTCGACGAAGTTCCCTCTCTATCGACGAAGTCTCCTCTCCATCTCCGTCGATGAAATCTTCTCTCCCTGACCGTCGCTCGAGATCTAGCCATCGCTTCTCTAATGGTTGGCCATCTCTGTCTCTTTCTCTCTCAAAATCTTTACGCTGAAGGAGAACTCGTCGATCTCGCCATTTCTCTTTCAAACTCAGAAGGTAACTCAATCTCTCAAAGTTATTTCTCCATATACTTCAAAATTTTAATTTTCGACTAAAACCCTAGCCGTGCCTGAAACCCTTGACTTGCATATGCTTATTCTATAAAACATGTTTGGTATGTTTGTGTATCATCGTCTCCCCCTCTTTTCAGGCTATGGCATATTATTAGATTAGAGTACATCGTGTATTCTATTTTTAATCAATTTTTTTTTCTTTCTCTGTACTTGGTTTGATTTCTTCTCAGGTTTCATTTTTTTTTTTTGCGCAAAATTAGTTTAATGACTAGCGAATTTGAATTGCATAGGAGTTCATTTCATATGCTGTGCTATCTTATGGATGTTGGTGTAATTTTAATGATGGTTTAACTGTATACAAATAACAGATTTAAATGATATATGGTATCAGGTATGATACTGGGTACAAATTAAACCTGACTGGTATGCCACTGTATCTGTTTTACATTGATAATGCTGGTTCATATCATCTTCTCCCTATTTTAACTCTTATAATTTTATGCCCAATTAATTTAGTTTAATCTTTTTTAAATTTTTTTCTATTTTAAAACTTCTGTTGCAACTAGAAAGATTGATTTAATATAAATATGTGAAAAAAATACTATATGATGAATTTTTTTCTATTTTGTGTGGATCTATTTTTAAATTTTTGGAGTCAGGTGATGAGAAAAGGAGGTTTCTCTAAATTCGTAGTTTCCACCTGAGAGCTTTCGCCTTCGCCAGGCTTGAGAGCTTGTGCTGCTCAATTCCTTCCTTGGATGTGTTGCTAGATACTAAGTGAAATGTGGTACACGTATGTAATCGATAAATTTATAACTTTTTTCTATTATTTTTATGAAAATGTGGAATTTAGACAAATTGGTCTGCTTGGCTATATTTAACTTATTAGATTATTAAAGGAACTCATTAGTTTGGCTTATATTTAACTTATATTGTCAGTAAACAGTTGATCATAAATCTTACGTAATTTAATTATCATTTAGGAAGCACACAATAGAGAGGCAAAAGCATCATACGTTGGCACTCTTCAAAAGAGAATGAGTGTGCTTCTGAAAAATTCAAGATTAAGAGAATTTTGTCTGTTCTTCAGCCAGAGACATGTCAAGAATCAACAATGGAAGAACATGAACCCCATGTAGTTATAATTGAGTGGCTTGTTTAGCTTGTGCAGATAGTAATGTAGTTAAATTTTGTAATATCATGTTGTGTTCTTTTTTTGGTTGTACTGAATGTGATAATGTTCTTGTAAGGATTGAGACTATATTTGATTTGCACTGAATATCTCGCATAAATTTGTGAAGTTCTCAATTTTTGTTTTTAAATTATTTTGTGGCTAGTAATACACATTTATGTACCAGAAATTCTATAACTTGCTAAGAACTAACATAACAAAAAGGGAACACATTGACCAAGCTAATTAGATATAAACTGAACCACCTTTATATTCAAATGCAGCTGCTACATTCACATCAAGTATATACTTTTGGCAACCAAAAATACAAACCAAAAAACACACAAGTTGTGACCCCAAAAAGTCTTAAGTATACGACTCATAAACTGTGACCCTAAAAAGCACACAACAAACAAAACAAAAGACTAAAAAAATCTGGCAAATTACATTCAAATCACATCAAAACCCTACAAACATCCTACTACAGAGCAACTACCAACTATCTCAATCTAACTGATCCTCATCTTCCATTTGGATGCCAATATTCTGCACAAAATTTCTTTCTTCCCTACCAGCTGCCTCACTAGTTCCAGAAAGCTTGTTCACCAAAGTTTTCAGATGCATTTCTTCCTTGATTGGTACCAGTTGTACCATCCCTTCTAACCCTATGCTCCAACCCAGATGTTGTACCTATCCAGATATTACAAACCAGCATTAATTCTGTCCAGATGTACCTGTACCTTGACAAATAATACGAACTTACATTTTTTATTCAGTTTCTCACATGTTCTAGCATCGTGGTCTAGTTCTTTACAATTAGAACACTTTCGTTTCCTTTTCAATGAAACTTCAACTCTGCTCATGATCCGACCTTTCCGTGAGACCTTTGCAGCTTCTTTTTTCCGACCCTTCCTTCGAGAGATAGCTGGAATTTTCATTACAGATGATAATTCAATAATGATGTTGTATAGTTGTGGCATAATAAGGCATTCAGATAAGATATGAGGCAAATGGCAGGTCTGAAAATGTACCAAGATAAATGTGGTATAGAACTCGAAGAGAAATTAAATTAGTGAAACAAAATGAAGAACTTATTAAAAATGATGAAAGTGTTCAGTACTGAACCATATATCCAGTAAAGCTTTTCAGTAATAGTTATTTTTTTTATTATATCAAAACATAAGATACCACGACCTACATATACTATATACAATATAAAATCATAGCTTTTGATGCCATATCAAATTGTGTTCGTAAGATTATTATTCCCAAATTATAAAATTGGTAGTTTTCTTGATAACATCTAGGTGGGAAAAACAGTCAAACCACAAAATTCTGAGTCTAAATTCTATACCAAATTGAAAGAAAATGATCTGTATAGTTCTCGATTCATTCACGTAACACTCTCAGCCCATTATAAATGCAAAAGTAGGATGGTTCTTAGCATAAAAAATGCACAAAAATATAAATATAGGATGTCCATCCTTTCTTCACAAGAATAATACAAAGTTAAAGCATACCTCATCGGTAATTGAATTTGAAGACATTTTGAACTTGTAGCTTTCTGGTGGGTAAAGCTCTTTAGGGGGAGGAGACTTTTGTCAACGCTGAGAGGGAGGAGAGCTTGACTGGAGGGGAGAGAGCTCAAGCGACGGGAGGAGAGGAGGGCTCGAGCAATGCGGAGGGAGAGAAGATCTTGAGCAACGATGAGAGAGAGGAGACTTTGCTGAAGGAGACGAAGGGGAGAGCTCGATGGCGAGCACGAGAGAGGAGATGAAGATCGAGGGTTTTGCTTTTTTTTCCCCTCATTTCTTTTTACGGTAATCCTTTAAAATAAGAACTTGCAATCTGGACCGCATATCAAACTTCGATCAGACGGCTCAGAACATGTGACAGATGAGGCATCACAAATATGTAGACACCGGAACCGCTCTCAATGTCAAAATGATGTTGTTTACTATTACGTGGGTTGGGCCGAGTATGAATTATGGTATGGACCGTATGGTGCAGGTTTTAAAGACCTACGATCGGAAAATGGCGCGATGGGAGTCCAAAAGATTAAGACGGGGCATGAACAGCAAAACTCATTTTTTTTAAAATATAAATAAATACTATTAAAAATTGTTAAACTACAGACAAGGGCTAGACCGTAGGGATGAAAACGGATCGGATACGGAGCGGATGTTGGTCTTCTCATATCCGCATCCATATTTTTTCTCCGGATACGAATACGAACACGAATACAGATGCGTTCGGATACGGATACGGTTCGGATATTAAGCGGATACGAATACGGTTCGGATATTATCGGATATGGAATCGAATACGAATATATTTTGTGATTGTATTTTAATCTTTTTTATTTATTTATGATGCTATTTTAAAAAATTACATCATATTTATCATAAACAAAATAATTGTCATCACATCTAATAAAGCCTAAGTCATCAAATAAGACGTCTTCTATAACACTTGAGTTAAATCATTTGGTGCGTATTGAATAAACAGAAGTTCTATCACATTCTTCTAAAGCATCTAATAGTGTTGGTACGTTATCTAAAATCAAGAAAATGTCAAATGTAACTTCAACCTGATATTTTTAATTCCGTTTAATTAATTAATATTTAGTGTTTCATCGTATAAATTTTAATTAAAATTTCATCTAATAGAAATAATATTTTTCCTTGGTATGAAATTATTTAAATTATATATGAACTTTTTCATTTTAATTTTCAGAAGTTTATGATAATGATGTACTCTCATATTTTCAATTTATGAATGGAAATGGACCACTTCCCAGAAAAAATTGTTGGGACTTTATTTCTGCCGCAGAAGATCCGATCCCAACTCTTTTATTTACTTTTGGAGTTTATCTTCTCCCTGGGTGCGTTTGGATGAGAGAAGAAGAAGAGGAAAAAGGAAGATGGGAAGAAAAAAAATTATAAACAATCTAAACTCTTCACAAAATTACACACTTCCCAATACTTCTTCCCACTTCTTCCCTTCTTCCCTTCTTCCCAGACCTATCCAAACGCACCCCCTGTTTCGCGTCTGTGACTCCATGCCCTTCCTCTTTTCTTCTTCATTAATACGATTGCTTCTCTACTTTGTTTTCTTAGCGATAATTTCTCTAGTACTCGAATTTATTCTCTTAATCCACTCCAGTCGGCTACTGCTCGCCTCTCGTCTCTCAGCTCTCGACAAGCCCAATAAGAGCACCTCGCCATCAGTGGCGAAGCTAGGATTTCGAGTCAGCAGGGTCCGTAAAATTTTTTCTGTTGAAAATATATGTATGATTTAACGTCTAATATAGATATAGTATAATAATAATTTTTAAATAAATAACTCTAAAATAATGTTAGATAAAAAAAAAGTCACGAGAAATCAAATATATATTATAACAACGATAGAAAATCTAAAATAATATATTTATTATACAAGAAAATAATTCAAAAGTCAAGACAACAAAAAAGTACAATAATTTACTATGAATTTTTATTTTTTTTCATAATTTTGCATAATAAATTCTTTAGAAATCTCATTGAGCACTTATTTTTCTTATTTTTAGTGGTAATTTTTCTATATTATCCTTTGTGGCAGATTTTATTTATAATGTTCTAAAGTTCACAAAATATTATATAGATGAATCACGTAATGCACGAGATTCGCGCTAGTATATATATGCTACAAATAATTTTTCATCCAAATATTTCATTATATTTTAAGTTTTGTTTTAGTAAGATTCATTAGGTAGGAGGGAAGAAGACAATTAGCCATGAACAAATACTATCTGGGTCGCTATGTAATTTTGTAAGTGTTGTTATGCAATTCAAATCAAACACGACATGTCCAGCTGGGTCCTTTAAATTTTTTAGATGGATCCCTAACTTTTTTTATGTATTTTTTTAATTATAAATAAATATAACATGAAGTAATTTTTTTTTTGAGGTGGGTCCATGGACCCACCAAAATTAATGTAGCTTCGCCCCTGCTCGCCATGGAAATTCCAGCGTATTCGGATATCCGTTTTCTAAAACATTTCGGATATCCGCATCCGCACTGATATGTCTTTCCGCATCCGTATCCGTTCGGATACATATTTTAACATCCGAATCCGCTATTTTTCGGATCCGGATGCTATCCGATCCGTTTTCATCCCTGTCAGTCTGTCACCCTTATTTTTCTTCAAAAAAAAAATATTTTTTGTTAAACTATAAAATTATTTAATTTAATATTTCCAAAATTTCTCCCGAAAATCTGTGACCAATCATACACAAAGGATAAACTCAATTGCGACTTGCGAGTCCTTCGTATTCTCGGGAATCACTAGTCATTTTTCCTGTAGTTCCTAAAAGTTTAGATAGAACGTCGTATCACTAATAGTGGTTATCATGACAGTTATCGTGCATAGTGATATTTATAACATATATGCTTTTAATAAGACCGAAGTGTTGAGTCTGAAGTTCTAAATATACAACATAAAAGCATACATTGAAAATTTGAGACTAACTAAAATATTATTTTAGACCATAACAACAAGGATTTGTTCTGATGCAATATGGTCCCGAAATTATTTTATATAGAATTTTTTACACAAAAAATTTTAATAGAAAGAATTATTTATTTTTTTTTTTAATAAGAAGAAAGTTCGAACGCGTTTTATAAAAGCGTACAGTCTCTCTCCTTCCTACCCGTTTATAAAACGCGCTCGAAGGCTTCGAGCGCGTTTTATAAACGGGTAAGAGGAGAGAGCTTCAGTTACGCCTGAAAGGCTGGTCAGACTTTCGTACGCGTTTATAAAACGCGTTCGGAGCCTTCGAGCGCGTTTTATAAACGGGTAGGAAGGCGTAAATTTTTCGAAATTGAGTTATTACCATTTTTTTTCAAAATTAATAGAAAAATTAATGTGAAAATTTAAGTTAAATTTATTTTTAAATTTAATCTTATTTAAAAATGACATTAGAATATTAATTTTGACATTAATATCATTTTGTTTGAATAACTATCAAGAAAGTCACTTAATTTACTGCATTTCTCTTTTTAATGATTAATTTATGATTTTAAAAACTTTTTTAGTAGTTTAGAGTGGTTTTTAGGTTTGCAAACTTTCAAAGTGAATTTGGAGGTCTAGATAGCGTTTTTTGGCTCCGAAAATGGTCGTTACGGGAGTAGATCTCGTCGCGAGCTTTCTGGATTGTGCTCGATCGCCCCAAACGGACATTCCTATCAAAAGTTAAGCCTGTTTAAAGTTTTAATGTTCAAAATTTTTTAAAAAATTTATATTTTAATTATTTCCATATTATATATTTTTTATTATATATGGCTAACATAAAATAAAAAAAAGAGAAGAGACTACAATTCAAAAGATAAGTATGTAAAATTAAATAGTAAAATTACAGGGTCGTCGGTGAATAATTATTCAAACAAAATGATATTATACACATGTTCAAAAAAAAAATATGTGCAATTAAATGCATCTTTAATTGGAAATAAAATTTTGATACATCTATTTAATACAACTTTAATTGGAAATAAAATTTTGAGAATTTTGTAAATATGAAACATGCAGGGACCTTATTGCAAAATATTATTTTTAATAAGTTAAATGTTGCGGTGTGAATGAAAAATATGAAAAACTAATAACACGTTTATAAAACGCGCTCGAAGGCTCCGAACGAGTTTTATAAACGCGTACGAAGGTCTGACCAGCCTCTTCAGGCGTAACTGAAGCTCTCTCCTCTTACACGTTTATAAAACGCGTTCGAAGCCTTCGAGCGCGTTTTATAAACGCGTACGAAGGAGAGAGACTGTACGCTTTTATAAAACGCGTTCGAACTTTCTTCTTATTAAAAAAAATAAATAATTCTTTCTATTAAAATTTTTTGCGTCTGAATTCCTGTATAAAATAATTTCGGAATGTGGTCTCGCGTATACTTCAATAAAATGATATAACTTTTGATCCGACCGTCGAATCGGGTTCAAATTTTGACAGAAGTTTCGTGACTCAAAGTCCAAAACAATGTATTTTGGCCAAATCCTCAGCTCGGATTCGCGATCTGAGTCTTTCTTTATGGATTTTTGGTCTTTCTTTATAATTTTTAGCATTTTTATGGTTGTTTCAGTAATTTTATGTATTTTATCTTCTAGGATTTTTACATTTGTCTATTTAAGACAGCCCTCGCATCTTATCACACTTTAGCGATGTTTCAAGAATTAAGATTTTATATAAAAAAATTAACAGTGTGATTTCAGAATCTAAATCTTTGTTGTTCGTGTTTTTTTCATTAATTTTCTATATTGTTCGTGCATCATGTTCATTTAAAAAAACGATAAAATATATTATAAATTGAAGTTAGTATTAATACTTAAGCCCTCGCTTATCAAATTACATTGATGAGGGAGTAAGAGGTGTTAGGTTGGATCAATTTCAATCTATGAAAGATTTTAAAAATTTGCAGACCAAGTTTATTAATTCAATTAATATAAAATGACAATTAATTTTATAGCACAGCACACAGCCAAAATATTATAGCATATAGTAATTTTGACGATACAATACATTCATAACTGCATTTTTGTATAGTTTATCAATAATGTTGCAAGTATTCAATCTTTAAATCGCCTCATCAATGTTGCTTTTCTGTTCTGACGTTCCTTTGTGAGAGAAATATTTTATTCCCCTCAACGCGATATAAAAATGTACTTGACGGAAAATTTAAAATATTTTGATCAAGACCACGTACAAATTAATGATTGTGGAGTTGACACTAAGTGGGAATGCATTGATAGCAAAGGCAAAAGGAGATGCCTTTTGATTCGCTCCAAGTCTGTTTCTTATACTTATTTTGCAAAGTTACATCGGCTAAAGCTGAAAGAGTATAAAGTGTCAAAGAAAGATTCTCCACCCTTTCAAGTGATCACCTTTTTCTTTGGATAAAAAACCTTTTTTTACATGAAATATGCAACGCCCTTCTCATAATTTGGTTCCTTTGTGGCAAGGTTGTCAGAATGGATCTCTGTAGTGAATCACCGACTGGGAAGGGGTTGCACAATTTTTGAAGGACACCATATATACCCTCAGCATAAATTGCAGAGCAAAAGTATCTGGGTACAAAGTTTGAGGATCATATATTATTCTTTAAATTTAGACAAAAGTAGGTGGATACAATTAATTGTTTTTGGTCAATATGTCTCGGCACAAATTTTGAAGCTGAAAGCCGAGGTCAGATCTAATTTAATTAGGCGAAGGTTGTTCTTTGTTAGGCACAGCAGCGCAAAACAAAGTGTGAATACCCAAGCCATTGAGAAATTGTTAGTGGTCCATCCGACAAAATAAAGATGTTGCCATGGAGTACCGAATCAATATTGATTCTTTTTTTTAATGAATTTGTGGATACTTTTGAAATAAAAAGGAGAAAAAGTTCACAGATATTGACTGCAAAAATTTAATGACAGTACTAACATACATTCAGTTATTATTTTATAGGCTCCGTTTGGTTCCATTTAGGAATAATGGAAGAAGAAAATAAGAAATAAATTTATTATAAACAATCCAAACTCTTAATAAAATTACATACTTTCCAATACTTCTTTCCTTTTTCTCTTCTTTCCACACCTTATCCAAACGGAACCATAATTATTTATTTATTATTTAAAAAAAAACTACCCTAGAGTGGCATTCGACTTTTAAATATCTGTACACTCCAAAATTTAAACAATAGCCCATTATATTTCCTAAACAATTGCATATGCCTTCTCTTATTCAATTCATTAGATCACCCAATATATATCTTTCTGGCATACACCTGTTTTCGTAAAATATAAGAGTGCTCCCATTTTGTTCTTACGAAAGTAACATTTGATATTAGGCCTCGTTTTGGATGAAGTTGGAATAGTGCTCTTCTGAAAAGAGGAACTCATTCAAACGAGGTGGAAGAGGGCCAGAAAGAGGGCAGGGGCGGAGCCAGGAATTTCATTTGAGGGGGGCAAAATTCATATGTAAAAGAAAGAATAAAAATAACATAATAAAATAATTTAAAAATAAAAAAAATAAATATTAAAAATATTATTACTAATTAATTAGGAAACATTTTTTTCGCGAACTCATCTTAAGATGAAAGAATACATTATGGTTCCCAAAAATTATATTAGAGAGAATTATTGGATGATTTTGTTTATGTTGTTTGCGTAAACTGTCTTTAAGTGAATAGTGTTTTTTAATCATTTTTGAAGAAATCATTATGATAAATTGATACTATAGTTGTAGCAGTACATGGAATTTCATCAAATTGCAAAAAAAATTTGAAATAAATTAGCAGTATTTTTTTTTTTGAAAAATGAAATTAAGTTCTAAAAAAAATGTCATTCCATTTATTTTCTTTCAACCAATATTATAATTCCTGTCTCTTAAAATAAATAATTAAAACCAATTTGTCTATTAAAAATTGTATTGAAAAAATATTTGAATTATGAAATTAATTAGCATACTAAATTTGTGAAATAATATTTGTACTTATCCAATCGGCTAATCAAAAAAAACGTAATAAAGAAACCAAAAAATTGAGACGATACCTCAATATTCCAATTGAATCAAGAAAAAAAAAACTATGGACCTAGTGTGAGAGTGAGACATGATTGATTGGGCTTCCATTTTAATTGGAGGGGCAAAAAAAGTTTTTTCCAAAGAGATTTCTTTCAAACAACAAAATTAGTGCATAAATATATCATAGAAGTTCAAACCACAGGGGGGTCAATTGCCCATCGCAGCCCAGGTGCTCCCTCCGCCCCTAAAAGAGGGGCTCTTCTTGGAAGAGCCTCTTCCACCAATTTGGTGGAATTAGGATTAGAAAGAGGGAAGAGTGATTAAAAAAATATTTTTCATTTTTCAAATAATTAGATAATTAGATATTATAATATAATAATAATAATAATATTATTATTAAATTAATAAGATAATTAGATATTTTATTTAATTCATGTCTCAAATAATTAAATATCTATTATTATATAATATAATAATAATAATAATAACAATAATATTAAATTAATATCAAAATATTATTATTAACTATTTTATTATGATAATATTAAAATATTAAATTATTAATTATTTTAATTATTCTGATTATTAAATAATAAAAAAATTACTATTATTATCATATGTGAATATTATGTCTCAAAATAAGTGAATATTGATATTTATTAATATATTATAATATTAATAATATTATTATAATAATATTAAATTAATATCAAAATATTATTATTATTTAATTTATTATAATAAAATTGTAAAACTAAACATTACAATATTAATTTTATAAAACTAAAATAATTATTTTATAATATTATAATATTAAACAATTATGTAATGTTTTTAATAATATTATAATATTAATATTTGGCCTAATCATTTACTTAAATTGATATAAAAATATTAACATTATTAATGAATAAACTACGACAATAAAAAAAGACAAATGAATAAATTATAAATAGATAAAAAAAGATAAATGATTATTTTAATTCAACTCTTCCATTTCTTATTCCTAACTCACCATCCAAACAATATTTCCTCTTCCCGGAATAGCACTCTTCCCACTCTTTCTATCTTCCTACTCTTCCTAATTTAATTCCTCTTCCTTCCCTCTTCCTAACTCATCCAAACGAGACCTTAATGATAAAAAAATATTATTAAGTTGCAAATCGTCGCATAAAATCAGACTTTTATGCGAATATCACATTGTACCGCTTCTAATTATTCAGACTAATTAATTTTTCATAAAATTTCAAACCTCTACACAAGAACATACCAAAAAAAAAAAAAAAAGATAGCTAGCCTTACATACGATAAGATATGTAGAGCTTTCAAACCTCACGGGAGTGAGAAAATTGATACTGCATTAAGATAGCTACCCTTACATACGCAGTATCAATTTTCTCACTCCCCTTAATGAACAAATATTAATTTTGATGAAAAATAAGATAATATTTACAAAGATTACGATAGAAGAGAAAATATTTTCCTATTTTAAAATTTTCAATTTTTTAATACAAATATTGAACGGAATGGGAAAATAATGAACTATTTAGGAAAGTATTTATTCTTTTCTGTTTTTCTATTATTTTAAATATAATATTTGTAATCTTCATAAAGCTATTATTTAAATAATAAATAAACTTATAGAAAAGGGTTTTGATTAACTAGAAATTCATTCGGTGTCCTACCAAGTAATTTTCATAATTTTAGTAAATGATAAATCAAATTTTAAAATAACATGAGTATGATGCGTCAGGAATATGAGAATTCAGCATAAATGATCAGTAGCTCCATGATTTTTTCTTTTAGAGAAAACGAGTTTAATTCTCACTGGAAAAAACGAAAAGGGATAATATGCATTTCACGGTGGAATATGCATCTGTTGATAAAATTGCTTGTATAAAAGAATGATGCACGTCTAATCTAAAGTTAGAATACTTTTGGCAATTTTTTTCAGTTTTAATGGTATATGTCTCAAGATATCAAACCAAATCTGTTACATAAATAAATTTAGCGTTGTAAATATTTATTTTAGGCTCCGTTTGGATAGGTGTGGGAAGAAAGGAAGAAGGAGAGAAGTGGAAAAAAGTATTGGAAAGTGTGTAACTTTGTGAAGAGTTTGAATTGTTTATAATTTTTTTTCTTCTTCTTTCTTCTTCTTCTTCTTTCTTCCAACGATCCAAACGCACCTTTAAATCGTACAGACTACAGAAGTTACTATTTCCAATTTTAATTTTCTTATATCTTTATTCATATATACCACATATATTTTTGATAGAAGTGCAACTAAACAGTAAACACTTGACTGACAGAACGCAGCAAATGAAAAGGGACAATTTTCCATTCATTAGGGTCTAGGAGGGGACCATTTAATGGCAATTACAAGGAGCTGTATGGCAATCCGGATTCGCTGTTGCGCGACACTTGCTGTAGCACGCGTACGAGCTGTCTGATCTTGATCGGACGGTCATTTTTTACGGGCCTATCAATCTAGGTTACATGCACGGAACTCCCTTGTTTATTGAATCTTGATCAGACGACTAAGATGGCGCGCTACACCATATGTCGCGCGTCACATGATTTCATTTCAGCTGCATGGTGGTATGGTCCCATGTCTAAATTTATTTTATTGTGGAAATACTGTTGCTATATGTTTTTTGTCTTTTGATTGGGGCACTTTTGTGAGTTGGATTCTTTCCATCATTTTTCTTTCGTTGGAACAGATGCTTGTCTCAATCTACTTCGAGTTATTTTATTCTACTTTCTACTCTTTCTCCAACGAATTCTTTTTCCATGCTTCTTTTTCTTATGAAACACCATACCCAAATAAAACCTTTTAGACTCCTTGCTAGCTAGTAAAGTCATAAGCTAAGAACGTTTGCAATATTTATGAGCCGTTCCTTTTTATCCCCTTGTGATGGACCCAAATTCCACTATATATCGAGCATCTTGTAAAACGAGTTAAATTATTAAATCTAGGAACCCTTTTCATTTTTAATGAAATGGTATTAAACCAGACGACGTAGATAGTATAATTTTTTTTTCAACACGTAATTTCACAAATGATCACGTACGTACTGCCCCTAGTTGCTATGCATCTATTGGAAATTCACTAAGTTCATAGCATAAATGCACAAAAAATATTTGAAAATTATTATTGCAAATATTCATTGTCTATATCCTTAAAATTTTTGTATTAATTTGGTGATTTAAGTCAATAGGTGACATTCATGTTCACATTACATATGGCAGATCTTAAACATGAGATAAGTAGTTCACTAGTTCTACAATTCCTGTTGTTATAATTAGCGCTTCCATTGAGATGTTGAACTGTCTTAATTTCCAAATGTACGATCGAATTTAATGTCTCCTGAACAATTAATCAAGATCAGAAAGTTTAGACCCCTTCCAACCAAACACCTAGGAGTATCCAAGTTGTTGAATTAAACAGTACTGGGCCAAACTTAATGCTGCCTCCTGTAAGAGGCATCAACTGCTAAATTGCCCAGAGAGCTGTCAGATATATACTTGATATTTGATAATTTCAAATGTTAATATATATGTCTCATATAAGAGATACCATGAATTACATGGATTTTATCCAGATAACTCCACATTTCATTGAATATGTAGCATCTAAAATTCAAGCCATATGATATTGGTTTGAATAGAATTAAACACAATTTTTATTGGGTTGTGATTAGGAAAAGTTCTACTTATACAGTATTATTTTGAATTTGGATTACATAATTTCTTTTTTAAATATGTACAATTCTAATGAAATGAATGTAACGAATCAGCTTATTTGCATTATCTGGGAGTACATTTAAAAATTTCATTCTTATTGCGTTTGCGAAATCAACTGATTTCCATCATCTGGGAATGGATTCTCATCTATAATTTTTATTTAATATCGTTGTTAAAATGAGATTATATATATATATATATTTTTTCCCAAGAGTTATTATCTGGGAAAAAGAGAGAAGACATGATAAAAGGTCGGCAAAGGTAGGCGCAACTAGATCATGTACCACATAAAAAGGGACAAAACTAAAGTCTATGCTTGATGGATTAATGGGGGTGCGTGGACCATTACCTCAACTAATTTCGAGGTGTGACCCGTATCTAATTTCTGGCACTCTTCCACACATCAACCCCTTTTAGGCTTTTACAACCCCAGCCTTCATTTTCAGGATTACTTTTCACTACGGCCCCCAACATATAACAATAGGTCTATAGCCTTGAACTTCACGTGGGATAAGGGTCAATTGATGGCTTCTCAAAATTTCAATTAATTTGTCTGACATTCTCTATAACCCAACTTTAAAAATCTAAATTCTAAAATCAAGTCACACATTTTTTTTGTTTAGAAAATTTGCTCACTACTCATTCGTTTAAAAATAATAACTTGAAATTAAGCCATTGTATAAAATTGTTTAATTTGTAAGTTGACTTCTATTGTTTTTTTTTCTATGGACCTATGCTAAGAAACTATGAATATCACAGTGAAAATTATAGTCAACCGGGATTGTTTGGGGAATGGAAATTATAGTTTGGACTTTCAACGCTCTTGAAAACTTTACTGTTATTTAGTAACTAATTTTCTTTGCTGGCATTAACTTATTTATATATTATTTATTTTTTTTGTAATTTAAGAATAAAGAAACAAGGCATTAACTTTGTATATTAATATTTGAGTAAATCTATTGTGAACCATGATGCATAGAGCGCTCTGTGCACCACGACCGTTTGATCGGTGATTTTACAAATTGACAAATCTAAATTAACCAATCCAATCTATATATTGAAATCTCATAACAAACAAAATTTTACAATTTTTAGAAATTTTTTACTATTTTTTTGAATTTTTTAAAACCTGCCATTTTTGGCTTATAAATTAGTATATTTATAGCCAAAAATGGCAAGTGTTAAAAAATTCGAAAAAAATAGTAAAAATATTTCAAAAATTGTAAAATTTTGTTTGCTATGAGATTTCAAAATATAGATTGGGATGGTTAAATTTGATTTGACAATTTGTGAAAGTACTGACCAAAACGGTCATGGTGCACAGGAGCTTATATGAACCATGGTTCACAATAGATTTACTCTTAATATTTTATCAATTACTTTTATGTTCTTCTGTAGATTGTACATATAAAATTGTATTCATATTAATTAATTCAGCTTTTTGTTGTTCCGGTGTAACATCTTAATAATCGGGCACATCGTCTGGATCGGACGTTTCCGTTATAACTATATAAGACAAATTAAAACAGATCAATGTACATCAAGAGTTAGACTTTAGTTCATTAGTCTCTTGGATTATAAATAATGTACATCAAGAGTTAGACTTTAGTTCATGATTCTCTTGGATTATAAATAATGTACATCAAGAGTTAGACTTTAGTTCATTAGTCTCTTGGATTATAAACATGGGTCCAAAATTGTCCTATTGAATTTTTTTTCGTTTATTTGCCTTGAATGAATGAATGTTATATAACCTTACTCCAAGTTCTACATAAGAGAAGTTCATAGGCCATGATAATATATTGATGGCTTTCCTACTACCACTAAAGGAAATACAATAAATAAGATAAAAAGCTTTGTTAGGGACACATAAAATACGCGAAAGATATTATAGGTTTCTTAAGTCCATCACTATTAAAAAGCAGTAAAGGCACATGTAGGGCTATCAAACGTGCGAAACGGAAGCAGAACATGGTGTTTCGTTTCTGGTAACGTCAGAAAATTTCATTCTATTTCTGTTTCGTTTCGTAAAACAGATCAATTTTCCGTTTTGTTAGCCGTTCCATTCCTCATTTTCCACTTATTTCAGTCTATTTTTCATTGATTTCAGTCATTTTTCGATAAAACAGAACACTAACGTGCCGTACAGGCCGTTTCGTTTCCGTTCTCTCTGAAAACGTAAATCATTTACCATTCTATTTCTGTTCCGTTTCGAACGGAACGAAACGGAAAATATTGAAACGGCATCCGTTTGACCGCCCTAGGCACATGGAGACGGAGTACATGAAAAGAAGTATCACATGCAACTCACGAGCAAAGTCAATTGGTCAACATTACCGAGTTTTAGTTTACACGATTACACGCTAGACATACCGAAGAAACTAGAATATAGCATGTGATTGGCTTTGTAGTTTCGACGTGCTTTGCAAGACTTTCATGTTGATTAATATTTAATATTATATTTTTAACAAAATTATTGCTATATGTGTAATGTGATGACATCAAGCATCAGGAGGGAATAACTTCACCTTAGTTAGGACATTGCCAATATATTATAAACACAAGTTGAAAACCATAATCAAATCAATTCCCAAAAAATATATACCATGAATAACTTGTTCTAGGAAGAAAAAAAATGTGAAGACTTAAGACAACTACGGAGAGATATATTTATCATATATAAATCGACTATTATGAAAAAAGTAGTCGCTTTTCTGTCGTCACAATTTTTATGCAGCCAGAAATCAACAATTATAATATTAAAAAGAACTAACCACTTTTTTTTTTGTTCAACATTAATGATTATTAATTTAAAATAAAAAATGAAATAAGTACTGTTTTTATATTTCAAGTATGGAATTTTAGTATTATAATGCACAAGTTATTTTTACAATATTTTGTGGCATAAAACGTTTGTGTTAGGAATTTTATTTTTTAGAGAAATAAACATTGATTTTGAGAGCAAGGAATTAGGATTTAGCAGCACGGATTGGATAAATATGCTAACCCAGCCATTGGCCACATCCAATCAAGCTTCCATGCATGGATCGGAGAAATGTGCTGCCCCAAGCATAGCATTAATGTTTTTTATTTACAATGCAGGAATAATGATTCCGTTTGGATGCGTTGAGAATAAGATAGGAAGAAGGAAGAAGAGAAGAAATTTATTGGAAAGTGTGTAATTTTTGTGAAGGGTGTGGATGGTTAAAAATAAATTTATTGGTAAAAAGTGATTATTCCTTATTTCGGAAAGAAGCCATTCAAACGGAGCCAATAAGAAGGATTTGTATTAAATGACATTCACAGCAAAGACTACCCCAAAAGTCCATCCATATGGACTTCTCCCAAGAAATGTACGAGCGCGAGAAGACGATAAGTCATAGCTGTACCTGGTCCACATTTTCTTTTTGAACTGAACTTTGCACCATGGCCTTTATTAAAAAAATTATCCAATTCTAAGACATTATTTATAAATTATAATACACATGTTATTAAACAAAATATGAATCATAAGTCTTTGTTGTATAGCATTGATTTTTTTTTTGTTTTGTTTTGTTCATTTTGTGAATTATTCGGCCTTTAGAAACTTTTTTTCTTTTTGAATGTTCAATCGTAGTGCCCTTTCGCATATTATATTTTAATATTCGAGAAAATCACTCTGGAACTTCTATTTATTAAAAAATTATTTTGTAAAAAAATTTTCAGTAATGGAGCCTGAATGTATAAATTCATTTAAAGCTAATATTTATTTGAGTATTAGGGACGCAGAATGAGTAATCTAATATAGGCTTTAATACATAGAATAAGTATAAGCACTTAGTTCTTTGTTCACACACATTGTCGCTACAATAATGAATTAATGAGTTATGTCCCGTCAATCATATATTGTAGTTATTATATTATATCATGGATGACTTAATTTAGATCAAATTATAAAATTTTCAGCGTGAATCAAAATAATCTCCGACTATAAAAATAAATATATTTTCAGTAATATTTTTTGGAACATTAATATAACTTTTGCAATTTATTAGGGAAATTAATAAGTCAATATGATGGTTTTTTTACCAAAAGACATTTATTTTTGGGCCTTAGCATTTTTCGTTCGTCACTATTTTTTATTTAGTTTCTGTGTTTAAATAATTATTGTATCAAATAACAATGATCTTAAGATGTCGGGCTTTCAGTTTGTATCTACTCATTTTGATATAATTGAAGAAATTCTCAAAACAATTATACTGCACTTAAATTTGTTGGCTTGTTGCAATCAATGGTAGACCACGTACACAACATAAAAAGCCTCCAGAGAATCATTATTTCTTATAATCTTAACTATTTTGTCATTCTCCTAGAAAACACCTTCATATTTCCCGTACCGTTTTCTACTCACCACACCATTAACTTTCTCCTTCTTCCCACCACCGAGAGAGAGAGAGAGAGAGAGAGAGAGAGAGAGAGGCAGTTGCTTTACTTTCATGGGTTACTTTCTGGTACACTCCTTCCTCATCATCACTTCTCTACTCTGCTCTGCTCACGCCAACCCAGAGCTGAAAGCACTAATGGAGCTCAAAACCTCTCTAGACCCAGGTGGGAAAATCCTAAGTTCATGGTCAAGCAATAGAGATCCATGCAAGGGAGATTTCGAAGGGGTAGCTTGCAATGAGCATGGCAAAGTTGCCAATATCTCTTTACAAGGAAAGGGCTTAAAGGGGGCTCTTTCTCCAGCTCTGGCACAGCTCAAGTGCTTGAATGGGTTGTATCTCCACTACAATGCCTTGAAAGGGGAGATACCTAGAGAGATCACCAATTTGACTGAGCTTGCTGATTTGTACCTTAATGACAATAATCTCACTGGAAGTATCCCTTCAGAGATTGGGAATATGGCTAGTTTACAAGGTAAGCGTTTTGTTTTTCTTTTCACTTTTATATTTGTCAACCTAAGGAATATTGCAAAGTCTGGCATAAATTATAATTTTCAGTAGTATGAACTACTTAGACTTTTTCTAATGTAAGATTGAATTTTCCTATTAAGGATGTAAATTTTCGTGAGTTGATAGATTATACTACATTTTTTTAATGTCACTTTTAAGGTTGTCTTTTTCAAGTATTGATAATTATATACAATTTTTAGTTCCTAAGTTTTGTCTTTCTTTGTTAGTTTCGGTAATTTGGGAAATTTCCTGTCTACAGTGAAAGTAAAGATGTTGATACCCTGGGAAAAATTGAATTTATAATCATTCTATCACATAAATTCCAGGTTCCTGATGTTTACCTAGTAAAATTCTTCATTTATTACTCTGTTGACTGACGCTGCTCTGCCTACAAGGCTACAACTGCCTTCGCATTCATATTTCCACTATATTGCAAACTCAATTAAAAAAAGAAAACTATACTGATGGAAGTTGTGGAATAAACTAAATACATATATATGTTTTCTACCTTGTATATTTGTTCCTTTTTTTTTCCACCTTGCACATCACTCTTCACAGACATGTATCTATCTGACAATATATATTTTTTTAAAACATCTGTATCATTCCAGAACTGCAACAGAACCTCTGAAAATAATATGCCATATATAACAAAAATTGTTGAAGCAATTGTTCAAAATATAACCATCTAATGCAAAATGATGCGATCCCTGTGATTGTAAACCAGAATGTCTTAAAGCTTCAGAAGCACCTTATAAATTAATACAATTTGGTTTCAAAAAAGCAGTTTTTATCCTGTATGACCTGGACTGGATAGGAGGCTAGGGTTGTGACAGATCTGTAGTGGACCTAGTTATGATATAGATTTATTAAGGGAAATGTAACCTACATCTCATCCTTTTATATTATGTAGTGATGCAGTTGTGCTATAATCAGCTAACTGGGAGCATCCCCACACAAATTGGTTTGTTAAAGAAACTGAATGTGCTTGCCTTGCAATCAAACTGGTTAACTGGTGCGATCCCGGCCAGTCTAGGTGATTTGACTGGGTTGACTCGACTCGACCTAAGTTTCAACCAGCTATTTGGTTCTATCCCTGTTCGGTTGGCTCAGTTGCCTAGCTTGGTGGTTCTTGATGTGAGAAACAATTCTCTTTCTGGCATTATTCCACCTGGTATTACATCTTCCTTTCTTTCAACTCTAGCTAGAACAAATTACTGTTAATACATGCTACCTTGCTAGTACTTAACCTGGACCTCTGGTAAAGTGTATATTAAAACTGAAAACCATGCTCTGTTGTCTAAGAAAAGATTCTAAAACAGTCTCATTGTATCTTGTAACATTTCAACCCTATGAACTGATCGAGTATGGTATGAGCAAAATTTTTCTCACATGTTTTAAGATTAGGGCCAGAAAACTTTTTAGACCAGCATGAAAATTTAGATTTTTAAATATCAGCACTTCACTACAATTTGTTATATAAAACATATGTTAGTCTATTATAAAGTATATTAAATTATATTTGTTCCGAGCATACTTTTTTTTCTAGTTTTTATTCACATTATCATAGTAAAAGATTTTAACTGTAAACATACTTTCTGTTTGTCTCCACCACTCTGTAATTTTGGAGTCAAATCAAATATACAGTATACTTTGTTTGCTTCTAGCTAATATTCCATGTGGTCTATACAGAATTCTCGAGATTACAAAAAGGCTTTAAATATGAAAATAACACTGGCCTATGTGGTACTGGTTTCTCCTCACTCCGAATCTGCACCGAAGCTGACCAAACAAATCAAAATGGACCCAAACCATTCAGCGCGGGATTGACATCTGATAACACCTCTGTCCCATCTGAACGGAATCCAAATTGTACCAAACTGCATTGCAATAGCAGGTCCCTAAGTTCCTCCTCAGTAGCTGCAATTGTCACTGTAGTAGCATTCTGTGCTGTAAGTGTAGTTGCTGGCCTTTTCACCTTCGCCTGGTACCGGCACCGCTATAGCAGTAACAAGACCAACGAATCCACCAAGTCAAATGGTTCGGTACAGCGGAGTCCTAGTTCACTTATCAGCATCGAGTACAATTCTTGCTGGGACCCATTAGCCAATGAAAAAGCTGTTTCAGAAAGTTTAAGGTTTAATTTAGAGGAGATGGAATGTGCCACGCAATACTTCTCAGAAGCAAACATACTGGGAAAGAGAGGTGGGTTTAGTCTTACCACAAGTTACAAGGGAACCTTGAGAGATGGTACTAATGTAGTAGTAAAGAGAATAAATAAAACCAGTTGCAAGCAAGAGGACGCTGAGTTTTTGAAGGGCTTGAAATTGGTTTTGGGTTTAAAGCATGAAAATATAGCTGGCTTGAAGGGTTTTTGTTGCTCAAGAGGAAGAGGAGAGTGCTTTTTGGTGTATGACTTTGTTCCAAATGGAAGTCTGGTGAAGTATCTGGATTTGGATGGCGAGAAAAATGGATATGTTATTGATTGGCCAACTAGGATTTCTATTATCAAAGGAATTGCTAAAGGTAAACTCTTGTTATCTTTTTTTTTTTCTTTTAAATAAAATTTAAACAAAAACTGCATGCACACGCTAAAGAACTTGTCAAATGCTTTTATGTATGTTCATGATGTCATATACAATGCACAGAGATATGTTCATAAATGATGCATACAATTATGTACGACGCAAATAGTACTTGCAATATAAACAATGATGTGAGTACTTTTCACAGAGATATGTTCATACATGTTCAGAAAAATTTTAGAACAACTTGTATATGTATAATGGTTTATTTTCTTTGGATTATTCATGTTCTTTGGTTTATTTTCTTTGTTCATGTTCTTGGACTAACTATTCGATTTTCTTTTTATGTTATATTGGTCAATTTCATGGATAAGAATTGGAATTTTGTTTCTTTCTGCTTACTGTCCTTGTCTTGCTGTGAAATCTTCAAGAATAAAACCTGGGTTTTTGGGATTCTTTTTTTTCAGAACACTGTAATTTTGATTTATTTGTGGACAATTTGCACAGCTGGTCACATGTACTTGTATTGGCATAATTATGGACACTGCTCAATAGAAGTGTTTTTTTTATGCTGATAGAAACATTTTTTTTCATGAACCCCACCCCATTTTAAATAGTTCTTTGTATTTGATAGATATGGCAGGTCTATTCACAACTTCCAACTAAAATAGTTCTGATTTTTTTTTTATTAGATAAAGAGAAAAACTAACCGGTTCTCTCATGCAGGGATTGCATATTTGCATAGCACTAAGGCAAACAAACCATCTTTAGTGCATCAAGCCATATCGGCAGAAAAAATTCTACTAGATTATAATTACAAGCCCTTGATTTCGGGGTCAGGCCTGCACAAACTCCTGGCTGATGATGCAGTTTTTTCAACCCTAAAAGTAAGTGCGGCAATGGGATATCTAGCACCAGAATACACCACCACTGGTCGGTTCACTGAAAAAAGTGACGTGTATGCATTTGGAGTGGTGGTACTACAAGTACTTAGTGGTGACAGAAAGGTGTCCAATATAAGGCTAGCACCTGATTCGGGTGGTCTTGAAGAGCTGGTGGACAAGAATTTGAAGGGTAATTACAGGAAGAACGAGGCAGCCAATTTGGCAACTATCGCATTGAGTTGTTTGAATGAGGTGCCAAGCCAGCGACCTTCAATGGAGGATTTGCTTCAAGAAATATGATAAATAGTTAAAGGCGTGCTGTTGCTTTATGGTTTTACTTTCTGCATCTTCATCGTACATTCTCCTTGTCTCAAATTTTTCTGATGGTCCATTGAAAAAGATGTGGTTCTTAATTGTTGATGGGATCCACATGAGATCTATTGCAAGGACAAATGCATGTGCAACTTGAAAATGGTGGAAATTATGCGCTGTTGCATGTGTTTATAATGGTCACAGATCACTGACTGTAGATGCTTAGGGGTTTTCAGGTCTAGTTAGTGTAATAAGCAGAGTACTAATTGATTGAATCTAATCGATCTTGTAATATTTGCATTTATAATAATTTATGTGCAATCTTTAATTTCGCAATAACAGAGATGTTTCTTAATTTAGTGTGTGTGTGTTATTACAAGCTCCCCTTTCCAACCCCGAACTCTCTGATATTACCAGTTGGTTTGCTTCCAGTGAATCAGCACACAAACAACTGATTGGCGAACTGATGAAGTAATCCTTACTTCGTAGTCGTAATAATAGATGCCGATAACCAAGGGCCTAGCCCCTGTCACAATCCGGCTGATTCGTTTTACTGTAAAATTTGTCATGTAAGTTTAGATACATGTGAACCCTATTAAGATATATCATATATGCAAAGACAACTAGACAAACTAATCAAGGCAACAGAGCACAAATAGGGGGGACCAGTTGGTGTTGCATTGTGACTTCTTGTCACGCTTCAGCCAAAAATGTACCTACTGTACTGGTACCGTTTCTTGTAATCGAAGAATAATGAATCCAACGAGGCAAAGACAACGGTACTTATTTGGCTCAACTTGTGATTTTCATACCTTTAGTTGATGATTTGCTATTTGTTTGTTCCATTACTACTTTTTTTGTGCAACACGTGAGCTTATTTTTAGCTATTTTCTGTTGCTTTTGTGACTTAGGTGTCACGCCTTAGGCCGAAATGTACCCATTGGCCACTGATGGTGCGTCTGGACTGTGGTTGAAGAATGTAACATAGAGGTACAGACCTTTTTGGTGCAACATGTGAGTTGTATAGCTGGGCTAATTTGTCCGTTGCTACTTTAGTTTCTGCATTTTTCCTTTCTTTCACGATGATCTTTTTATTGTCTAGCTACCACCGTTTATTGAAAGAATAACAATAACATACGCATGTGTTTGCAACAACATTAGCTAACACATGCTTTTGTTGCATAGATTTTCACAAAAGTTACATACTTCCCAATAAATTTACCCCTTCCCAATAAATTTCTTCCCTTCTTCCTTCTTCCTACCTTATTCTCAACGCATCCAAACGGAGCCTAAGGCTCCGCTCCAGAAGGGGAGACTCGGAGCGAAAGAAAGGAAACTCACTACTATCCGATTTTGGGAGTAACCGATCTCTCCCTCTATCTGTCTCTCTACTCTCCTTAATTTCCGTCCATTCTCTCGCTCTGGAGCAGGCTCTCCGAACTCTCCTCCCTTCCCTTCTCTCCGACTCTCTCCTTCTGGAGCGGAGCCTAAGTGAATAATTATATCTCGCTCTTTTGTCAGGAACACATGAAAACGAAATACAGGAAAAAAGGGAATAAATAGCTCAATGTAAAAAAGGAATAAGTAGCTCACTCTATCTGTGCCTCTGTGTGTATACATGTCAAACGTTGAAACGAAACACGAATTGGTCTGTTCTATTTCCGTTCCGTTCCAGTCAATGTAACTGAAATTGATTTCGTTTAACGTTTCGTATCGTCAAACGTAATAGTTTTCCATTTCGTTTAACGTTCCGTCCTTCATTTACCATTGATTTCAGCGAAATTCTATTTTCTATTTCAGTAACGTTTATAAATTTTTGTTCCGTTTCCAGAAACGAAACTAAAATTTCTTCCATTTAACGTTTTGTTTGGACGGAACGGAACGAATTTTGACAGGCCTATCTGTGTGTCATGTGTGCATGTGATATATATTGGTATTTGCACCAGAACAAACACTACTTTTAAGTCTACGAGGTCTTGTGAGCTAATGAACAATCTCAATTGTCGCATATTCGTCTGTATATATGCATTTTTTTTTCGCAAAAATAGATGAGGGGAATTCAAATGTTTCACTTTTATTGTCTTCGTGATGCCTCCAAATTTTAAGTCTTTTAATAAAAAAAAATGAAATATACATATTCAGGTGCACAATGACAAAGAGCAACATATGTGATTTCTTAAAATAAAAGGATATTTACTTTTGACTTTTTGTCCAAGCCCATATAAGAGACTTCTTTTCTTTGGTTTATGCTTGGGTGGTGTTTGGTCAACTATGAACAAAACTAACTTTCGCATTGCGCTTCGCGCGATGTATGATTAATCTAAGATTGATGCAATAGCAATGCAAGCTTTTTTATTGCCTATCTAATTTGTGCTATGTTAGTCCAAAATTTTTTAGTGATTTAATATTGATGCAAGGTTTTATTGGTTACACAACATTGATGCAAGTTTTTTAGCGATCATCCAATACGGACCCAATTTTCTTTTTAGGCAGCAGTGGACGAAAACTATTCAGCTAAATGATGAAGAGCATGATTGGAAGTTCATCATTTTGACCAGTTCAAATGCTATAACTCCGCTAAAAGAGGAGGAACAAAAGGCTGCCAGTTTGGACTACAACAGTTTTTTTTTTACATGACAGCAGAAAAATCTAACGCATCATTAGACACGAAAAGCAGGTATCTATTGAGGGGCAATAGCAAAATATGACCAACTGGTTTAGATGGATTTGCTACGACGAAACTGTACAGACAAAATAAGGCACCTTGTTCATATGCGTGGCCTCCTAAGGAATTATCACTGCAATGAACACAATACTGTCATGTATTAAAGCACTATATAACATAAAATTATGCCATGATATGAAATGTTGTTGTTTTATTGACTACCTGGATCGAGTTTCTTCAGCAGTGGCTTTGTCAGACTCAACTTAGAAAGTTTTTTTTGCTATCATTTACAGTATCGTGCGGTGCATGCATTGTCAGAGTTGTGTCCTGACCATGTGCCTGACTGAGAAACGACACTGTACTGTCAGTCATATTTCTGCAATGAAAAATGCAAGATAAAAACTATTGTCAATGAGGAATGTTTACCTCTTGAGGATTACTGTTTCTGTTTCTGAAAATAGTCTCATCCTGTTCGCGCTAGTTGGTGCATCGTGTTGTTTCCGATGAGCAGGCTGCTTCCTGCATGAGAGGAGCAATTTTTATAGGATGACATATGTATTTAATTCGGTCTGTTTGTTAAATTATGAGTAACAAAATAAAAATAGGGTTAGAAGATTGTATAATCAAGATAACCCTTTTGCGCAGGCTTGTGCTGGTTTGCCTCAGTGTCAGGTCTGACGGGGCTGAGATCAATCCGCGCATGAGAGAAAATGAAGGGCCCAAATAATTGAACAGTAAACCCCTGAATTCAATTATTTAAGATATAGGAAGATTAGTCCAGAATGGGAAAAAAAAAACTACAAATTAAAGTGTTCATCTGGACTTGATCCATTTATTCATACGAAGATTAGTTGAATGGCAATATTCAATTTTCATTCATTATCAAACAACGCTTACAAACTCTCTGGACCTCTTTTTATAACCTCTAGAAATAATCAAATACATTGAATTTAAACGGTCCTAACAACAGAACCTGGTTATCTAATTCTGTTCTTTTTATTCATGTACCCAATACGCACCAACTTTGTATCTAGTCCATACCTGCGATCTTCTTCTTCAATTTTGAATAAATCAATGTTCCACATTCACCCTTAAACCATTCCTGATACACGACAAAAAGCATTTAATATTCATGAGAGTAGAACCCCAGGTCAACCGAAAATAATAAAGAAAAGAAGCAAGAATTTTTATAGTTAAATAAAAATGAAAAAAGAAATAAAAAATAAACTCTATACCTTTCTGGAAACAAAATTGAAAAGACTTTAATATTATAGTAAGGAACTTGTCATATAGTTGGACACACCGACATTGTCTGGCCTCCATAATACTATAGTAGCAGACTGGTACATGTAGTTTTGTTTATCAATGAAAAAAACATACCTTCAAATAAGCAGCAACCATGTTTTTATCAGCGGACAAATCAACTGAATCTACAACATGCTCAATTTAAGTCTCTCTCTTTCTCGATGGAAGCTCTGGATTTCTATCAATTCAAAAGAAAATACTGAAAAATCAAATGTTCTTTTAAGTCGTCACTAACTTGTCCAATTGAAACTCCAATCGGTACTCATGATTTATGTTGTAATCATTTCATATACTAAATAATCAATAGGCAATATAGGTACACTATACACCAGCTTGCATATCCAAAAAGATTTTAGGTTTCAAGCCTCGCAATTTTATACATAAAAAATTGTATTGAAAAGATCTAAACTGATAACTATAGTGGATTATCAATACTTATCTAAAAAAATCAGTGATTAGCCAACCAAATTGAAAATAGAGACACATTAATATCTCAAAAAAATCAATCAACTAAATCATGTTAAAAGATGCGTAAGAAAGTTCAGGCTTAAAAAGAATTACTCGAGCAAAAAAATGACACATTGTAAGGAGCCACCATCTACAAACATAGAAGTCCATGACCACAATATGCAAAACAAAATAGTTAGCAAAAAGAATTGGATATCTAAGAGGGGAAAAAACATGAATATGACATAGAATAAACCTGAAGAAGCCGGTACCATGAAAGGAGTAGCACAGAAGAAAGAATAGCTCCTTTGAAGCAGCACCCGCTGACAGCAACCTGTAAAAACTTCCAGCAACTGAGAGGAGAAGCAAATAGAGCCGATCAAGCAAAGAGAAAATAGAAATAAAATAGTGCAGCAAAAAATAAAACCTAGATCAAAGATGGAGACTTTGTTTTTCTCCATTGACAAAAAGCGAGAGAAAGAGGAGGAACCTGGTATACGAAGGTCGATTTTTGTCTCCTAGTTTCCAGCGTTTCCAAAGGGCGATCTGTCGCTTTGTTGGCAGCCTGCCTCCCTCCGAAACAATCATAAGATCACTTCCTCGAAGAAGGATAGAGAAGAAAAAAGCCAAATAGAAAAAAAAACGGAGCTCAATCCAAAGAGGAAGACACGATCTAAACTGTTGTACCGTCGAAATCGACGATGGAGGCCGAAGGCTTCCAAAACACGGCGACAGAGAGAAGGCAACGATTCCTGAATCTTGCCTTGGGAGCTGCGCCCTCTCGCGCTGAGTAATGGAGCTCTTCGAAGGATCGAGAGAGAGAAGGAACCTAAACTGAAAAGAAGCTGACACCCTATTTCCATGTAGTCTTTTGTGCATCTCTCTGTTGTGTCCACACTAAAATGCAGTGAGGAGCAACATGTTGGATTCGAAGTTGCAGAGACAAAACATAAGAACGAACTGGGCTAGTGGAGCTCAACGGTAGAGATGAAATTTATCAACCGAAGAGAAAAATTGGACGGCCCAGATAATTGAACAGTAAAATTCTGGTTTGAAATTGAAGTATTTAAGACTAGGTATCTTATCGCGCTTCGCGCGGTGAAGTTTTGTTTGCAGGTTATGGCCAAAGAGATCTTTAGCATGTTTGTTGTTATGGTGAACTGGCGAGGCATCAAATTCTTGTTTTTGCCCTTTTTTTTCCCTTTTTTTGTGGTGGATATCGGGACTGGTCTGCTATATATGTTGTGCTCGAAAGAGAGGATTTGAGTAATTTTTTTCACTAGCTCAAGTAATAAAACTTGACAGACTCAGTATGCTATTTTTTTTCCAGTGCTATTTTCATAGAAGTGCGTGTGCGCCAGATCGAGTGATTTCACAAACTACAAAACAAGTATTTTTTGAAGAAAGACTTTACACTACTTTAGAAGCGTAAGACTGACTTGATTGAGTGCGAAGGTATGCATGGTGCCACTCCCTACTGTGATTCTCTTCCGCCCGGGGTAGGAATGTGTTAATGGGTACCCTAACTAGAGTAATATTGGTCAAAATCGACTCTGCTTCTTCCTGGACCTGGGGCAGAATAAGGATATGCCGGAGGAAAGGGATGTGCTGCCAAGTGAATTAGAGGGTCAGATCGATACTAAGGCGATTGATTTCATAAAAGCACAATATGTATTGATACAGTCGATTTCAATAAATCAAGCACGAAGCAGACATATATAAGCAAGCTAATTAAATAAGTGTATCGTTACCTTACTCCTAGAGTGAAAGGTCGTAGGTTCGAAACCCAACTGGGGAAGGTCTTTCAAAGACATTTAATTTAAAAATAAGTTGGGTGACTTAAACCTCCGATTTATCTTAAAAAAAAATGTATTGTTTAATTGTGATAGGCATTCAACTGGATGGGACATCGTATGTTGTGTTATTTGTACAACAAATTTATATCATACTTGAAGGGCTATAATGACTCAAGAAGCGGCTTGGCTGCACACAGAGATGTACTTTTTTTTTTCAAACAAACCCGTAGGTTTTCATTAGTAATTTCAATGTGCTACATCCTAAGTCTTCCACATAAGTTCTTGATAATAATCTGACAAAAGACAGCCTAATTACATAACGGGCATAAGTGGATACCTATGTTGAACAAAAGGGAATAAATGGACCTCGAAATATATTACAACAAAAAAAGAGAGGCACATTTAAATTCATAATCAGTAGATTCATTTGAAAGCATTTCGTGCTAACACTGCATCATCATCCAAACTTTCTTTTCTCCTTGCTTTGTTGGCAAATTGATGCACCCATTGAATGTGCTCCCTCCTTGCATGTTTTATCTTGAATCCATGAATATTAGTTATTAAGGAAAAACATTGCTCGAGTATCGGAATGGCATGCCAAGAAGGTGATTCCTGCAAATTGCAATTATCAATAACATTAATCAATTCTTTTGAGTTACTGAACAAATGAATGGCAGCACAATTTAGAGGCAGAAATTGAATATATTTCAAAGCATTCAACAGTGCAAAAGCTTCAGCCACAAAGACATCTGCTGCTACTCCATGCGTGCAATTTTTTGACAAAAACAAACCCCCTCGTTTATATGATATAAATGCTATGCCCATTTTCCTTGTTTGATCCCAAGACCCATCAATCATTATCATGAAAACATCAGGGGGTAAGACAGTGTTTTATAAAATATTTCTGACTAATTCTAACCCTCTACCAGGTCCATTTTATATTTGAGAATAATATTTTGAATATTAAAGGGGAAGGCTTTGAACACCAAATCACATCTAGCTTTATACCAGCAATAGCTTTGTTCAATGCATATCAACATATAATTATACCAGATACTCAGAAACTCCAGAACAATATAAAAACTCAAACATAAAGAAGTATAAAAAGAAAATTGAGGTATAGACAACACCTACCAGTACAAATTCAATACCAAATGGCATGCAATGGTACAAATCTGACCATGATACTTGGAGAAGTAGAACTTTACAAAGTTGAAAAACAAAAGAAAGGAAAAAATAAAAGAGGAAGCTGATCCAATTACGCTAGTCCCAAGAGGTCCCAAATCAACGATTGTTTACAAACCCAAAATTCAGCACAAATAGTTTGGATTCTTGCAACAATCAACACAAATCGAGCTCTAAAGTAGCATCGCCTACTTAAACGGAAAAGAGGAAGAGTGTGGAACGAAGTTACCAGAAATATCAGATCAGATCCAACGGATGATCGAGAAGATGGATGAAATCGAGCAGAAAAGATCCACCAACGAAGGATGGCAAGAGGAAGATAATTTTTTTCGACCCAGGAGCTTTTCCATTCGAAAAGCTTTTGAAGAGAGAAGTTCGATTTTTTCTTTGCTGAGAAGAAATTGGCGAGATTTTTTTTTCTTCCTTTAGCCAGCGATCCCCATCTCCCGCCCGCTCAATCTTTCTCCGTCTCTCCATTCTAGCTTCGCACAGGAGCTCTCTCTCTCTCTCTCTAGTTGAGAAGCACCTGTGTGGAAGAGGAGAACGATGGAGTTATCTCTCTCTCTCTAGCTCTCATTTTTGCCTCTCTGCAGAAAAGCAGAGGAGGAAGAAGGGTCCAGAACCATGCGTTGATAAGGAATTTCAACGATCCCTGTAGCCGCTCGTGCATCGGAAAAATTCAAATACAAAGACACTGAGGATTATGTGCAACACGGAAGGAAACAACAAAAACTCAAAAGAAAATCCATAGTGCAGATCGATAGTTGAGCCATCCCTGCAGCCGCCTGCGAGTCTGGAAGATTTAAACGCAAAGTCTATGAGCAACTTCACACGATACAGAAGGCAACAAAAGATAGCTCACAGCAAATCTGCAACAGAAATTTTTGACGGAGACAGATGGCCACGATCAAATCCATCGCGAGCAGACCAGTATCGGACGGTTAGCATTGGCGTGCAAGTTACTGTAGATTGGATCAGTGAACTATGAATGTTTTATGATGATTAATTATGTGTTGCAACATAACAAACAAAGACTGTCCGTGCAAGTATCACTTCCTGACCCTGAGTCGGGTTCAGAGTGCACTGTGCACATGTGGGGGATGTTATAGGATACCCTCAGAATCTTGGAATCATATGCTTTACAAAAATTTGTTGCATCAGTGCTGTAATTTGGTACACTGTCATCTCTTAGTTAATGATCCGCCTACGGCCTATCGTACTAAAATAAGTTGTTTTGGTATCAATTTGATATGTAATTCAGTAATATATAATTAAAGATCAAACATCCAGCGTTTTGGTTTAGAATGGTTCTCAATATAGATGCCCAGCATATATATAATCCTTGAAAATTGATTACTGTCATAGCTAACCATCACTACAACAAAATGAACAAATAAAATAATCAAGGTGAATATATAAATGATCAAAATGAACACATAAAAACAAATAAGTTAAAAAAAAAGTTGAATATGCATATAAAAATCTAAACACGGATGACAAAACTTATTTACTTTTATGTGTTCACTTTGATCATCTATATATTTATCTTATTTATTTTATGTTTATTTTATTCAAATGACAATTATCATTTCTCTCAAACATAAGCTTATGATATTAAGTTTCGGCTATTAAAAGTGGCCGAGTGATGTGCTTGCATAGAATTTAAGCCCAGTTAATTCGGCCCACGGCCCTAGTACATGCTAATCTTGGGCTATGGATAAGTTGACTTAACCAATTGATTGGATTTGACGTGTTTAATCAACCTTTAACTAATCCTAGTTGGAAATTTTTTTTTAATAATTTTCTTCTACGGCCACTAGAAACGTAAATAAATTTAATATCTGATTTCCATCACTTAATCACCTCATTCATTAACCGAACCCTAATGACCCTCTTTCGTTAATTAATGAACTCGCGCATGTATTGCACCACCTTTTCATCAGCATACTTCAACAACATTATAAGCACCGGACCACATCCACCAGGAAGAGATGTAGTACAATCATCAAGAATATTGATGCTTAGTTATGAAGATCGAAGACCTTTAATTTTCTCATGTAGGAAAAAGAAAAGAGTGAAACATGAACACTGATGGGACTAGCTTTTCATTGAAGTACTTTCATAGTATAAAAATTTCTGTCATACAAAAAATGGAAACAATACATATGCATTATACCATCTGTACTTTTTTCCTTTTCTTATACTACCATCCTGTAAAGTGTAAAGTTGTAATAAATTGAATCAACGGTACCTTAATTGATTCAATAAGTATACATGTAATTACAATTACAAATACTGTCACGGTGTTTTGTGTGTGTACAGAAGACTACATCTTTTGTAGGGCTTGCAAGATATCAGCAGCTAAATCTTCAAACTTCTCGATTCCAAAACTAAATCTGATCAGATTGTCCTTAATCCCAATCTTAGCTCTCTCAGCAGCACTGTAATCCCTACCCACATAATTTGTAAAAAAAAAAAAAAAAGTTAACTCACTATGAAAGTATGAATGTAATAAATGTATTAAGAATTGTATGAACAAAATAGTGAAAAACACATTAATTAGGGTTCTATCCTATATAAAATCAATTCATCTTAGAAATTATTAGTGGAGCTCCATATATATACTTGATCTGATCAATAATGATTAGAACTGTCCTCTTTAGTATATACTTTGCTATAGCATATAGAATATCAAAGTTGCACCGTGATAAATTATTTACACGGAAATATAATCATCTTAATTACCAGAAAGACATAATGGCGGGCTGCTGGACAAGACTCTCACAGCCTCCAAAGGAGGTGGCAATATATGGCAACTTAAGCGAGTCAACAAACTTCATAGTAGCTTGCAGATCCCCAGCAACCTATATATGATTATCTTGCATTGGTTACTTTTGCATTGCGATCTTGCGCATAATAAAATTTATCATTATTAATTTGTTTCATCACGAAAACAAAAAACATTATTATTTTAATTAACGCTGCCTTCAGTGCTAAGTTCTAACACTTAAATCGACTAATGACTTCCAGGACTACTAAATAATGACTTTCAGGACTACTAAATAATGAAAGATTACCTCGAAACTAACGACTCCTCCATATCCCGACATGTGACTCCTTGCAATATCATGTTCTGGGTGGCTTGGCAATCCTGGATAATAAACATGGTTCACCTGCCAGAATTTGCGTCCAGTTCAATTTGGATGGTGCTTTGCTCAATGCATTCTTTTTTATTATTATGGTGCTGTAAAAATAAAGACTAATTATTAAATATACATTAATTATAACATGCACATACCCGAGGATGTTTCTCAAGGAGCTGCGCCATCTTTAAAGCTGTATTATTTTGAGTCTCTACACGAAGGTGCAACGTCTTCATTCCCCTTATTATCATATATGCTGCATCCTAAAAGTAAGAATTAAACATTGAATTGAGTAACGAATGAAAGGAAGAAAATTCAAGCTCAAAAGAAAGAAAGAACAAGGGGGCCGTTTGGATCGCTTAGGAATTTGAGGAATTTGGAGAAGTTGCAATTCCTAGGAATAAATTTATTGGGAAATGTGTAACTTTGTGAAGAGTTTAGATTGTTTATAATAAATTTATGGTAGGAAGATGATTCCCCAATTTTTTTGAGGAATCCAAACAGCCTCAAGAAGAAGAATAAAAAAATAATAAGTACCATCGAGGTATCAAATACTTACTGGAACTAGAGGAGAGCCAAGGTCATAATGGCATGAGCGGATTTTGGATATCAGGTTCTCAGAACCACTAACGCAACCTCCAACTACCTGCATATATAGTGGTCACTGGTTAATTCAAGTCATCTTTAGAAACCCACATCAAAGATTATGAAGCCAGTGATAATTTGATATCATCACCATATTAGGCATGGATATAATGTAATTTTTGAATAAGTTATACTTAGCAGAGTAATATGCCAGCTAAATGTATTTACCAAAATTTTTTTTTTTGTAAATCTTTAATTAAATATCTGATTTTTCAAAATGATTTCAAACTAAGGCGTCTTTAATGTAAGCAAGATCTGAGTAGATAAGGAGATAACTTAATTTATCGCTGAATAACAATATTTTCTCTTTTTAGAACACATCTAAATTGGGTGCATAATTGAAGGCTGTTTAACTAGTCATTGACACCAAAGGTCTCAAACTTAGTCATTTCCATTCTTGTGTATACAGGCTCTCAAGTTATTGTAATGAGCAGTAATTGACCGTAAAAGTTATGAATAGTACTTGCATTTAATTTGTTATATATGCAAAAGATACCCACATCATGATGTCCTGAGATGTATTTGGTAGCAGAATGAAGGACGAGATCAGCTCCTAGAGTCAGTGGCTTCTGATTAATTGGAGATGCAAGGCTACTATCAATACAAACTAATGCTCCATGACTGTGGCATATATCAGAAACCTGCTTGATATCAAGGCAGTTGAGCAATGGATTGCTTGGCGAATCTGCATAGAAGAGGGACACCTATCCAATATAATATGAATAATTAGTTTGGGTCTGACATGTTCTATTAAGAAAACTTTGCCACATTCTTCTGATGATCCTCTTTCTAATAAATTTGTGCAAGATTTACTTTTCACTTAGTACTTATTAGTGTACTAATATGCAATTAAACAAACCATGTTTAAATTATAATTTACATTAAAAGATTTTTATCTGTATTAAACATAGATATCATGCAATCTGTAAAATTAGTTATGTTGAAGAAACTAACCTTGTTATTTTCCAGCACTTCTTTAAGTGAATCCATGTCATTCATATCAACAAATGTAGCCTGAGATAATTAACACAAACGGAAGAGAAATATAAGGAAACAAGTAAATTAATTTAATTCTTAATTCTCATAAAGTAAAAAAATAATAATAAACACTCACGGTGACGCCCATTAGTGACAGCTTGTTTTGGATGAACATTCTAGCCTCCCAGTATGAGTCTTTGGTTGCAACAACATGACCGCCAGGTGTAACCAATGACAAAAGAACTGATACAATTGCACCCATACCAGATGAAACAAACAGTGTGGATTCTGCTCTTTCCAGTGCACTGCAAAGATGAGGAGCATATAAGTATATAACAATTTTAGTGATAAACTGATCATATTATGCAAGAGTAGAAAGAGAGAGATGTAGAAATAATTTATTATTTATTACTTGGCATTGTAGACAAAAGCATTTTTGTTTCACAATGACAACCCTTCTTGAAGTTGTATATTAATCATGTTCTTGGGATAGCATCAATTGTCAAAAGGTCTGAACTTATTAATAATACAACACCCTTGTACCTAGCAAAGAGAGGGTTCTAATATACTATACCTTATCTTTTCTTCCAGAACTTTTGTTGTTGGATTCCCGTACCGTGCATACTCAAAACTTGTTTGCCTTCCCTCCTATTCATGTTTTCAAATGTGATATGACTGCTAGTGGCAAATTGAGATAGAAAAAGAACAAACTTAAGTTCAACATATATTAACATACTCTAAAAGCAATTAGTTCTTCTGAGTTGTCAAACCAGCGAGTTGTTGATTTAATGATTGGAGTTCCTATAGAGCATTTGGGAATCCAATATTGCTTCTCCCCTAAAAAATTTATAACAACAGAGCTTGTCAATTAACATATATATACAAATTCGAAGACAAAAATTAATTACGGAAGCAAAAGAGTGAAAAATTCCCACTCAATATATATATATACTTTACAAAATTGCAAAGTTAGAAAGATTGAAATTGCTAAAAGAGGTGCAATAAGTATGTTACCGGCATGGACAGTAAGGCTCTCATCTGAAACAAATGGCAAGAAGTGATCAGGTTTAATGTCTGGCATAGGCATATGGGTTAGCACTTGCATACTGCAAGGTTCATATCCAGTCTCAAGAGAAAGATATTCGGCCATGAAGACGGATGAATGTAATGCAAAAGAGCTGCTTAGTATGAGCAGAACTGAGGGTGTATATATATATATATATATATATATATATATGCAGTGGCTGTGTTAATGTTCTAATGCAAATGAGGAGGCCGTTTAGGTATATGGTTTTATGCAGAAATGGGGGTGTATATATATGCTCTGTGTGTTACAGTATTTCACCACGTTAGTTTGAACTAAACAAGGTCAAATTCTTATTAAAAACTTAAATTAATTAAAATTATGCTATTAACCGAGTAGTTTCATAGATTCATGCACTAATGACCATGAACCGTGTTCATGAAGTCAATTATTACACTTAAAAAAATTAATGAGAGGTGCCATTTAACATTGATTTTCTATGGCAAGCAAATATGCCGTATTTTATACTGCTACTTATTGCAGGTTGCTCTGTCTGACATAATTGATAATTCGGTACTTCTGACAGTTAGCAAATATATATATACTAATATTCGTTTTTTTTTCTGAATACATGGGCCCCATTATATAGTGATCTGTGGTTCATCTTTCGCAACACAAATTCGAGTTGTTGTACTTCAACATGCTGATAACTTATAACCACGTGTTATTTTGTACTTCACCTATTTTGACAATGCGTGTTTATTTTGTACAGATACGGCAGTTCTATATATAAAAGTGAATAAGTGATGCAAGTGGATGCGTTAGTTGGAGTCTAGGTCCATTCACTTTTCTATTTTTTAACTAAAATTAATGCAACTGGTTTTCTTTCACTGAACCTGCTCATGTTTGACGGTATTGTTACTGCATCAGCACAAAGCTCGTTGTGCTGATATAAAAAGACCGGTAAACTTATTATGATGTTAAAAAAATTATTATGATGTTATTGATTTATGAAACCAGGTACAAAGACATCTTCAACTAAGAATAGAAGCATAAGGCAAGTACCTGCAAACATTATTAGAAAAGGCATTGTTGCTTTGATCTGTATTTGAAGTGCTTATAAACTGGGTTGGGATCCATTGACAATAAGTTAAGTTGAACATCTTTATGATAATTATCAAATCTTCCCGTCATAATGTTCTAATATATACTGAAGAAAATTTATAGACATGTTGACATATTGTGCATTTATTGTGCAGGTGATGGCTAAACAAATTCATGGCAAGGCCCCCTATCAAGTGAACGGGTAATTATACACGTTAGCGTTTATCTTCTTTTTTCTTTCACTTGGTTTTGTACATTATTTTAATTCTCAAATTTCATGTAAATTCCCTAAATGACCTTGGCAACTTAAGGAATTTTGACATATTATGTAACTCTTTATGTTACACATTTTTTCACATTGTTTTGTAGTTTTGACTTTTGATGGTTTTATGGTTTCAATTATTTCCATGCAAACAAAATTTTTCTTATCAAACCCCTAATTTGCAATTATGCCTCAGTTAGCCCTCAATTTAATATATAGAACCTCAGAACGTGTCTATCAATGCATAACATGCATTGATTAATGTTTAATTTGTACGTTCATACTTGGATATATAATAGCTATAATAGTATATATATGGTAACTCTTGGCAGCAACATCTCAGGTAGCATCTATTGCTTTTCAAAATTTCAAAATCTCACGGTTCTGTTTTCTTGATTTGTAGGATCAACTATACAATGATATTAAAGAGGTTTAATTTGTATCTTGGTATGAAGAAATTTGCTCCTAATTAAATCTGATTTTTTTGCTAAAACCATGGGCTTGGGATTAAAGCCAACCAAATGAGGCAGAGGAATCCAAATTGTCGGTTAATTTGTTATTATGTGCATTACATTAGTTATAATATAATTGATGTGTGATTGTATAAAGATTCTAATTAGTCTTACGTAATTGAAGTGTTATATGTGTGATTGGTATTGCATGACAACGGAGAATAGAAAACCGCAAATATAAAAAAAAATTATATATAAAATTGTAAATGTTTTTATAAAAAAAGGTTACAATTTTGTAATTTTTTTCCCATTTTATAACTGTTATTATATACAAATGGTTACAAATGGCTTCAAATTGTAACGATTTGTTTTATATAATAACAGTTACAGATTGAATATGGATTGAAACGGGTTATTAGATAAAAACGGTTATAATTTTTTGTAACTGCTATTATCCAAATTGCAATGGGACCTTTTGTAACGGGTCACACCAGTTGCAATTTGAGTTTAATAATGGTTACAAATCCAAGGATTTCGGGTAGTCAATGTTAAAGCTAGCAAAAATAAAAATAACAATGTTCAAACATAAAATAACATGCAAAGATCATACTATTAACATACTTTTAATTACCTATAAGAAATTAAATATATATACCCCTCAAAAAATCATAATTTTTTTTAAGATAAATTGGAAGTCTAAACCACCCAAATTTTTTTTTATTTAAATCATAATTTTTCTTTCGATCTTATTAATTTGTCAAAATTTCTCCGACCACTAAACTACAAGAATAGTCAACCTCAAACTTAGTAATTGTCTTAGTCTAATTAAAATTCTCGTTTGATTTGCTAGGAAATTGTGGCCCACAAAATAATCCATTATATCCAATAAGCGGCAGAACCCATAAAGCTGACTTTCACTATTTCCATGTCTATCAGGAATGATAACTACCACAGTTTTGCCATCCCTATCATCGCTAAATATAAAGTGAACATATACAGCAAACAAAATGAGCAAATAGAAGATTTAAGTGAATATTTACAAACAAATAAGTGTTGTCATCATTTGTTCAGAATTTTACATGCATATTCAACTTTTTTTCATTGAACTTATTTGTTTGTATGTGTTTACTTAAATCGTCTATATGTTCACTTTATATTTAGCGATGACAGCGATGACAAAACTGCAGATGGCAGTAATCAATTTCCCATATCCATTAATTTGCATGCAAAGCGTAGAAAAAAAAAACAAAAGACGTTAAACAAACTTTTTGGATTATTGGATAAGTACTCAACCAAAAAATTCTGTTCCCTCCTCAGACTGAAACGCGCCACTCTTCGATTGTGTAGTTGTGTTTATTACTCGAGGCATATTAGTATTTTATGACCAGGAACAAATAATTGACCCTTAATGTTTGACCACGTTGAACACGGTAAAGCCCAATAAATTTGTGTGCAGGCCATCAGCTTCACATGCCATTTATGGTTGTCAAACCTCCGGCGTTAATAAAAAAATATTGCATCATTATAGAATGCATTTCCAAATGACATTTCGATATACTGTGTATGAATGTAAAGTTATCGACTGCACAGAAGGTGATTTGGGTAACGTGTTTTTCACTTGAAGCAACATCAATCTTTTCTAAATGGCTAAATTACCCCTCTGAACTTCCAAACTCTTTTGATGTTCGATTTTTTATTTTAGCAAAATTTTGAACCTTTCTTTTGTACTAATATGTCCTTAATTTCAGTGAGCGTCCCTAATAATTTTTTCACTACAATACATCCAAAACCTAACTAGCCGCTAAAACCAATTACTTTTGAGTTCATTCAATCTCCTCTCTTGAAATGCTAAAATTAGTTATTCTTCAATTAAATATTTATTGGTATCTAGGCCTAATCTTAAATTTTGAGGTCAATACTTTTCTTTTTTTTGTGCACTAAATTTTTTTACCATCTTAATAAAAGTTAAATGCTCATTATACTACGATAATCATTAACTGAAAAAAAAACTCTCAATATAAATTAATTAATTTAACGTATAGTTGTAAAGCTATCTAAAATATTTTTCATAATCTCTAATGCTCAAATGCATTATGCTCATTCCATTCGTTTTCATAGAAAGCTTTACAATCACAATTAATGAATAGAATATGAAAATAATTCGTACAGGGAAAATGCCGAAGTTTTGCTAAGAATAAAAAACCGAACATGCATGAAAAGAGTTCGGGAATTCAGAGGGTTAATTTAGTTATTTAGTAAAAAATTGATGTTGCTCCAAGTGAAAAACAAGTTGCCCAAAGCACCTCCCGTCCAGATTCTAATAAAGATTTTGTATAAATCCACACCTTCAAAATCAGGCTGGGGCGAAGCTCCGCTCGTGGGTCCTGTTCATAATTATAGATGTACTATAATCCATTGGGTGGACAAACGTTTAACGAGTGTTGGTTCAATACTAACTAACCGATAGTTTGGTTCCAAGTTCATAATTCTTTAACAAATTCAGTTCCATTTAGTTACTTGTCCAATCATCAAAATCATCATTGTATTTCAATTGCTTGTCTAAATCACAAAATTCACATAATTTAGTCAATAATAATTATATCGGAATCATAATTAGTCTCAAATCATACAAAAAGAATTTACATAATTTAAGCAACATACAACAAGTCAGAAATCAAGAATTAAGTAACTAAACTCAGAGAAATACAATTAATTTATAATTTGTGGGATCAGAATAGTCTGTATCTTTTTATTTGTCATAGTAATGTTCATTAATCAGACTTAATCTCATCATCACCTTATAATCCGACTATCGAAATTAGACTAATATTAATGGATCCAAGCATTTTAGTCTAATGTTAATCAAGCTGAACAGATTCGCAGTTAATTAGACCTTAACTAAATCCAAAAGTCTAATTAATTACAAGCCCAATATTTATACAAATCTCGACCTGGAGCAAATATTCCAACAGAATTAAAGAGGGCTCAAAGGAAAAATTTCGGCCCAACTTAAATTTTATTAACTTCATGGCCCACAACAAATCCAGCCCAGCTGACTAAGTTCAACACAGCACACGGCTGAACCCAGTCATCCTAACCCAGTTGACTGAGTTAGTCCACTACGGGTCCGACACAGGCCCTATCGGGTCAGATCCAATCCACTTAATCCAAAACACATCTGAATCCAACATCCGACAGCCAAATTCTCACAAAGACCCATAAATAATTCCAGGCCCCTAAATTTTGCATAAATGTCCAAAAATATTTATCTATCTATCATATGTCACAAATAAGTCCTCAAAACTTTACACAAAGACCCTCAAAATTTATTTTTCTTCACAAATTCATCCTTTAGTCTACGACAGTGTACTAGAATGATGTCAAATGCCTAATAGATGTACCGGCAACTAGTTACAAGGTGTAGTTAGTCTATCCTCACATAAACATGCATCCTAGACACAAAATATAACTAAAAAAAGTTATATTTCTCTTAAAATTATAGTATTTCTACTACAGGGCCGATAAGGATCATCTCTAATATTCATCATCCCCATCATCCCTAGCAGTTAGTAACGTGTTTTTTATTTTTGTCTTTCATCCCATCATGCGTTTTTCATTTTTGAAAATCCAGCGCTCATCTTGTGTTTCGCTCCCCTTCCCCACTCTTCTGTTTCGCTCTCTTCCTATTCCCTCAACGTCGCTTACCCTTGTCCCACCTCCTCCCTCCTACTTGTTCTAGTTCTGAGAATAGTTACGATATTAAATTCAACAATTATATATATTAACTAGAACAATTAATATATATAACTAGAACAATTATATATATTAACTTCAACAGTTATATATATATAACTAGAACAGTTAAGATATTAACTTCAACAATTATATATATATATATATACTAGAACATTTAATATATATAACTAGAACAATTATATATATTAACTTCAACAATTATATATATAACTAGAACAATTATATCTAACTGTTCTAGTTAATATATATAACTGTTGAAGTTAATATCATAACTAGCACAGCTATATACATCTTTGTTTCCTCCCCTACCCCTCCCCTCCCCTTGACGCTCATTTCCAAATTCTATAACGCGTTTTCTAAAAATTGAGGCGCTGGGTAATTAATGAGGGTGCTGGATGTTAGTAAACTGCTCAATTTTAATTTTGTGACTAATTACTCTTAATTAATCTAATTAAAACACAAGCAACACGAGATCTAGTACATAAGCCATTCGACACAAAGAGATAGGTGGAAAATTTGTACCTCCCGCGAAATCGTATTCGCGGGGCTCGATCCTACGGCATAGAAATCGATGGCGTGCTTCTCCTTCATCTCCAAATCGCCTCGAGTCCACCTAGAGATTAACCAAGCTCTCCAATTGATTTGTGCTAGCAAATCAATGAGAACCAAGCTAATCCTAAGATGACACCCTCTTCTTAATCCAACAAGTAGATGTAATTTGAGGATGTGTGGCTCAACACATGAGCAATAGAGAGGAGGAGAGATGGCGGCGCATGGCCAAGAGGGAGAGGGATGGGGTGGTGGCGGCTAGGAAGAGAGTAGAAGAGAAATTCAATCCCTAGGGGTCCTTTTATAGCCAACCAACCCTAGGTGTAAGTTGCTAGAATTTACACAATTGCCATCCCACCTACCACCTCTATGGCCGGCCCCATTATTGGGCTTTATGGGCCTTTTACTCCTTCTAAATGGACTTTAATTCATCTAATTAAATCCATAGGGGTGCATAACGTCTAAAACAATCACGAAAATAGAGTGTTGCGTTAACCGTTTCGTTTTGAACGAAACGATCGAAATTACGAAAATACTACGAAAATACACATGGAAAAAATTAACTACGTGTTGCGTTAACTGTTTCGTTTTTAAAACGCAACCAAAATCTTTAACCGTTTTGTTTCGTTTTGGACGAAACGAAACGAAAGAACGGCTACAATAGTCGCCGTTTTCACCCCTATAAATCCACTTTTAATTGCTCTATGTTTGGGCTATAAATTTGTTATATACAAATTAGCCCAATAATTCAATATAACAATTTATATTAAATTAAGTTGAACCAAAATAATTATTAACTATTTAATAATTATCCTAGGATTAGCCTATGCTTTTATTTATTTCTATATGACCCTTTTGACTTAATTAATTAGTATGTTCCATAACGGTACATAATTAATTAATCAATTCGTCATATTATCCGCAATTTTCACTGTTGCGAATAAATAAATAAAGAAATAAATAAAACACTGTCTTGGTCAAAACTCTATTTGTGTGACCCTTTGAGGATTTATGCTATGTTGGACATGGAATTAAATCGCTATTTAATTCCAATAATCATAAGCGGTATCTAGCAACACGTTATGATTCCCAATTCGCATAAATAGTGTACTGCTATAATATTTCAATCCTGCATAAGAGAATAATTATGTTTCTCTATTTTGATTCTTATGTCACACGATATCATCGTATAATCCAAGATAGGAATGTGTCATTCTTGTAGATTATACGTTTCTTGATCTAGAGATAATTGTATAAAGTTGCATGCAAACAATCTATCTCCATCAAGGGGCCCAAACAGATATCGTCACTCACTAAGTTAATTAATGAGGGACATACAGTTTTCTTGATGATTAGCTTTTCCCCGCACAATTTAAGAGAACATAAATAAAGTCCGTATAGCAGCACTTATCGGGAATCAGCGGTAGACAGTATTTATTGAACCTATCCTCATGTGGAAAAGATAAACATCTCAAACTTAGAACCAAAATCATAACGAAATAAACAATGACACATAACACAATCCATATGTTTATTTCGATGGGTCAAGTCTTGTGCTATGTTCCATAACATACACATATGTAATTAAGTTGGTAGCTCTTTACCTATGATTAGTAGAACTTAATCATCACTTAACTTGCATACTAATCTTATATGATAATTAATGTTCCTTGTTAATTATCAAGATTATGGACCATTTAGATTTATTATTGTCATTCTAAAGAATGATCAACAGAGATCTACTATTCAGATCCTCAACCTGAATAATCTGTCAATAATAAACCTAGGAACAGATGATAAAATATCATCCTACACATAAACTAATAATTAAGTCATTAAATTATTGACTTCTAGGACATAACTCTAACACTGGATAACGCTGGATTTCATCTCCTGGATTTCATCATCCCATCATCCCCTGGTCTTTTATTAATGAGGGCGCGGATAATTAATGATATTTCCAGAAGATGATGGGGATGATAGAATCTTAAAGATGATCTTAAGCAATTTCGATTTCTACTGTGCATGCATGAAAATGCATTATAATCAACATATATGCATAAAAATGCAACTAAGATGCATTCTCTCATCCCAACAATTTTGTCCAGTCTAAGTGCAAATGTTATGCATATGAAAATACATATCAAACCTCTAAAGCATAATACAACTCAAATTCTAAGGAAAATGCCAAACTACTTTTATTAAATTCTAACATGCATGTTTTAAAAGTCTTACAATTGCTACAAGCATGTACACTGATAAATATGATGAAGTCTTAAAACCTAGGAATCAAATAAATTTATAAACCTAGAGCTAACCTCACTAGTCGTTTTAGTTAAGCTTTAGGGTCGAACCCAAGGGACGGATTAATGAGTACCGGACTTTACTTCCTCACGAAAGCTAGACAATTAAATTTTTATGGAGTTTTTGGTTGATTAAATCTAAAGGTGCAAGTAAATAAATATTTTTGGATATTTTAATTATCTAAAAAAAATCTAAATGCTTAAAGAGATGTTTTTGGTGTTTTAACAATATAAAAGTCGTCTTAGGTTCAGGTTTCACATCGGTTTGTATTCTAGAACATAGAACTTATCACTTTCGTGCATCAAACAGTGTTTTTCAAGCATATACCGCTCTGTTCGATCCGAACATATGATATAAGTGTGTGGTTTTGACTCTTTATGAAATTTTATGCTTTGTGCTAGGGTTTGTTGGTCAAACCTAGATACTCTAAACCTCAGCTTTCGCTTGTTAGACTAGACACTGGTTCAATCACAACCTAACCTAATTAACTCGATTGGTTCACAACTTTTGGTATAGAATTTAATCAACTTAAACTTGTTTGTTGGAGTTCATAAGGATATCTAGAGGTCTTTTGGACTTGTCTAAAAGTTACACTTTTGGTGTCAACTAATCTCCCCTTTCGGATCTACGATTTATCCCAAATACTTTATTTGAACTAATCTTGTTTATCCTAACTTAGGCTTGACTAGATGCGGCCGTACAACTAGAAGGTGATTAGGAAATCACAAGCAATTAACATAATTCTCAACAAAACAAATCAACAAAACATATCATATCATATCAAGTCAAATCACAACACATCGAAACCTAAATTACTTCCCTACTCCTAAGACAACATAAATCTAGCCTAACATGAAAGCAAAATAAGATACAAGCTCCATCAAATCAAAATATCAAGAGAATGAAAGAAATAAACCAAATATCGCTTCTAACTCAAGATACCGAACGTCCAGAGCCGTGGTTGGGTTGATTCTGTCGCCGTCGCGCCTAGAATTGCTCCAAAGATGATGTCATGGTCGTGCTATGATGAAAGAGGTGGAATCCCACGCCTTTCGGCGTGAGAACGGTGGTGGAAAGGTGCCAAAACGTGGTGGGATATGGAATTTCGTGTATGGTGGCTTCCTCCTTTTCTTCTGGCCTAGGGGAGAATAAATAGTGATATTCTGGACTTGGAAAGGAGGCTAGGGCGTCATGGCAAGAATTCATACCAAAATATTGAGTTTCCATGCTTGAAAACTTGCCAAATGCACTATGTCGGCTCTCAACTCGGACCGAGTTGGCTCCAACTCGGACCGAGATGACAATTTAGCAGTTTTCTGACTTTCAACTCGGACCGAGATGGATCCAACTCGGACCGAGTTGACTCCAGACCGAGGAGAGGTAGTATTTCGGCCATAATTCCTTCACCCGAACTCCGATTGAGGCGATTCAATAGGCGTTGGAAAGCTTAGGATGAGCTCTTCAATGCTATTGATTCCATTTGACCAATTGTTTCTCTTAAATCCACCATTTTATGCATTAATTGAGTTTGATTCACCGAGTTCCTGTAATTCAATACAAAAACCACAACAGTACCCAATTCTAGACAAATATAGCACGAAGCACAATGAATATAGGGGTTTGAGTTACCATTTAAGTGTAAAGTCCGGTCAAAAAGCACATATAAATATGAGATATCAAATCCCCCCAAACTTAAACTTTGCTTGTCCTCAAGCAACGCCCTAAGTTCATAATTTTGGACTGTACTTAAACCTTAAACATCGAGTTACATCTCAAACCAAGAAATGTCATGAAACCAATTGCTACGCCTTAAGTTTTCACACTTCAATCAAATAAGTCAAACAAAAATTTAATTTCAAGAACCAAGTTTAGTGTTCTACAAATTAATTCATGCATCTCTTGGTCCTTATGAAATCTTTTCTCAAATTCAAGAACTCTAGCTTCACTTTGTCAATTCAAATGCGATCTAAAATTCAATTACCCGTTCTTTTCCATATTTCACAAAAATTTGTAAAGAATTTTATCAAAATTAGAAATTTTATGATGAACCCTTCTTAAAAGCAATTTCAAATTTTCACTAATTTTTTTTTGTGCAAGTCGAGCCGTGGGGCTTTACACCCTAGGGGATAATGCGGTATCATCGGCCTTAAGTTTGCTACTAGCACATGTCGCGCTAGGGAGGTTAGACGGGTGTTGCTCGACTATAGCCACGGTACACTTGGGCCATAATACTCAACAACTCCTTTACCAATGCTTTCGCACCGGGTCCGGTAGAATTAAGCATGAATTATCCAATTATTTCTCGCCTTCTTTGAGTTGTAATTCCTAACAATTCATACTTAACCCAATACCCTCCAATTTGTGGCTAAGTTGGTGGAAAAAGACCTCAGTGCGTACTCGTTTTCACAGCAATTTTGATTTATTTTTTCCATTAAGTTTGCTTGTTGGTGATTCAAGCGATTAAAAGCATTTTCAACAAGACAAGGTTCATCTTTTAATTTCCAAAGTTCATAAAATTCTTTTTGAACAAAAGTTTGTCAAATACAAATCTGTTCACTCGGCAAAAACTTGTGAGAATCGACTTAGAATGTTTTAACAATTTCAAGCAACCAAAATCGAGTTCCATTTTTGTAAAATATTTTCAATTCGGCCCATTGGTGCAAAAATCAACAAGAAATATCAAAACATTCTAGGGTCCATCGAGAAAATTTTTTGTTTGACTTCAAAACAGTTTTAACAGTGTGAATTTATCATTTAAAATCCAAATCGAGAGAGACTAGGCACATCCAATCAATTTTCAATCAAAAACTAGGCATGAATAGTGCAAAAAAAATGAGCAATTTCGATCAAAAGTTCGATTTTTCTCCTATTCCCTCCACCCAAACTTAAATCAAACATTGTCCTCAATGCATTCGATCGCAAAGAAAAGTAAATATAAGGAGAAAAAAAAACTTAGCCAATTTTTGCTTTCCACCATTTCGATTTGCTCCTAGTTTGTTCTTTCGATTTCCAAGATGGCTCTACTCCTTTCCTTGAGTTGCTGTGCAATTCGTATGAGGTCGATCGGGGTTAGTTTGCTCACGTAACCCATGGTGCTCTAGCACGAATCACATCTTTCTTCATTTGTTTCTCAAAATTTTCCAAATCAAGGCATGAATTTCCATATGAATTCGTCTCTATTTGGCGTGGGGCAGCAGCGCTTCAGCGTGAGTAAACCGTGGCAGCAATGAAGGAGTTCAGAGGTAGCAACGGGACAAGTTTTCTTGTGGCATGCAACTCACATGAGGTCGTGCGTGGATCGTGTGTTTTTTTGTGCCTTGACCCGTGGTGCTCTAGCGCGAGATGCAAGTAGGACATCCACAATCAGTCAAAACCTGTATTTTCAACAATAAAATCCAAACCAACCATCAGTTTTTTTATAATAATAATAATAATAATAATAATAATAATAATAAATGAAAGATACAATATCTAGTCTCTCGTTACTAAAATAAATTCTAATATCAACACTGTCCCCGGCAACGGCGCCAATTTGATGAAGGCTTAAAACCTAGGAATCAAATAAATTTATAAACCTAGAGCTAACCTCACTAGTCGTTTTAGTTAAGCTTTAGGGTCGAACCCAAGGGATGGATTAATGAGTACCGGACTTTACTTCCTCACGAAAGCTAGACAATTAAATTTTTATGGAATTTTTGGTTGATTAAATCTAAAGGTGCAAGTAAATAAATATTTTTGGATATTTTAATTATCTAAAAAAAATCTAAATGCTTAAAGAGATGTTTTTGGTGTTTTAACAATATAAAAGTCGTCTTAGGTTCAGGTTTCACATCGGTTTGGACTCTAGAACATAGAACTTATCACTTTCGTGCATCAAACAGTGTTTTTCAAGCATATACCGCTCTGTTCGATCCGAACATATGGTATAAGTGTGTGGTTTTGACTCTTTATGAAATTTTATGCTTTGTGCTAGGGTTTGTTGGTCAAACCTAGATACTCTAAACCTCAGCTTTCGCTTGTTGGACTAGACACTGGTTCAATCACAACCTAACCTAATTAACTCGATTGGTTCACAACTTTTGGTATAGAATTTAATCAACTTAAACTTGTTTGTTGGAGTTCATAAGGATATCTAGAGGTCTTTTGGACTTGTCTAAAAGTTACACTTTTGGTGTCAACTAATCTCCCCTTTCGGATCTACGATTTATCCCAAATACTTTATTTGAACTAATCTTGTTTATCCTAACTTAGGCTTGACTAGATGCGGCCGTACAACTAGAAGGTGATTAGGAAATCACAAGCAATTAACATAATTCTCAACAAAACAAATCAACAAAACATATCATATCATATCAAGTCAAATCACAACACATCGAAACCTAAATTACTTCCCTACTCCTAAGACAACATAAATCTAGCCTAACATGAAAGCAAAATAAGATACAAGCTCCATCAAATCAAAATATCAAGAGAATGAAAGAAATAAACCAAATATCGCTTCTAACTCAAGATACCGAACGTCCAGAGCCGTGGTTGGGTTGATTCTGTCGCCGTCGCGCCTAGAATTGCTCCAAAGATGATGTCATGGTCGTGCTATGATGAAAGAGGTGGAATCCCACGCCTTTCGGCGTGAGAACGGTGGTGGAAAGGTGCCAAAACGTGGTGGGATATGGAATTTCGTGTATGGTGGCTTCCTCCTTTTCTTCTGGCCTAGGGGAGAATAAATAGTGATATTCTGGACTTGGAAAGGAGGCTAGGGCGTCATGGCAAGAATTCATACCAAAATATTGAGTTTCCATGCTTGAAAACTTGCCAAATGCACTATGTCGGCTCTCAACTCGGACCGAGTTGGCTCCAACTCGGACCGAGATGACAATTTAGCAGTTTTCTGACTTTCAACTCGGACCGAGATGGATCCAACTCGGACCGAGTTGACTCCAGACCGAGGAGAGGTAGTATTTCGGCCATAATTCCTTCACCCGAACTCCGATTGAGGCGATTCAATAGGCGTTGGAAAGCTTAGGATGAGCTCTTCAATGCTATTGATTCCATTTGACCAATTGTTTCTCTTAAATCCACCATTTTATGCATTAATTGAGTTTGATTCACCGAGTTCCTGTAATTCAATACAAAAACCACAACAGTACCCAATTCTAGACAAATATAGCACGAAGCACAATGAATATAGGGGTTTGAGTTACCATTTAAGTGTAAAGTCCGGTCAAAAAGCACATATAAATATGAGATATCAAATCCCCCCAAACTTAAACTTTGCTTGTCCTCAAGCAACGCCCTAAGTTCATAATTTTGGACTGTACTTAAACCTTAAACATCGAGTTACATCTCAAACCAAGAAATGTCATGAAACCAATTGCTACGCCTTAAGTTTTCACACTTCAATCAAATAAGTCAAACAAAAATTTAATTTCAAGAACCAAGTTTAGTGTTCTACAAATTAATTCATGCATCTCTTGGTCCTTATGAAATCTTTTCTCAAATTCAAGAACTCTAGCTTCACTTTGTCAATTCAAATGCGATCTAAAATTCAATTACCCGTTCTTTTCCATATTTCACAAAAATTTGTAAAGAATTTTATCAAAATTAGAAATTTTATGATGAACCCTTCTTAAAAGCAATTTCAAATTTTCACTAATTTTTTTTTGTGCAAGTCGAGCCGTGGGGCTTTACACCCTAGGGGATAATGCGGTATCATCGGCCTTAAGTTTGCTACTAGCACATGTCGCGCTAGGGAGGTTAGACGGGTGTTGCTCGACTATAGCCACGGTACACTTGGGCCATAATACTCAACAACTCCTTTACCAATGCTTTCGCACCGGGTCCGGTAGAATTAAGCATGAATTATCCAATTATTTCTCGCCTTCTTTGAGTTGTAATTCCTAACAATTCATACTTAACCCAATACCCTCCAATTTGTGGCTAAGTTGGTGGAAAAAGACCTCAGTGCGTACTCGTTTTCACAGCAATTTTGATTTATTTTTTCCATTAAGTTTGCTTGTTGGTGATTCAAGCGATTAAAAGCATTTTCAACAAGACAAGGTTCATCTTTTAATTTCCAAAGTTCATAAAATTCTTTTTGAACAAAAGTTTGTCAAATACAAATCTGTTCACTCGGCAAAAACTTGTGAGAATCGACTTAGAATGTTTTAACAATTTCAAGCAACCAAAATCGAGTTCCATTTTTGTAAAATATTTTCAATTCGGCCCATTGGTGCAAAAATCAACAAGAAATATCAAAACATTCTAGGGTCCATCGAGAAAATTTTTTGTTTGACTTCAAAACAGTTTTAACAGTGTGAATTTATCATTTAAAATCCAAATCGAGAGAGACTAGGCACATCCAATCAATTTTCAATCAAAAACTAGGCATGAATAGTGCAAAAAAAATGAGCAATTTCGATCAAAAGTTCGATTTTTCTCCTATTCCCTCCACCCAAACTTAAATCAAACATTGTCCTCAATGCATTCGATCGCAAAGAAAAGTAAATATAAGGAGAAAAAAAAACTTAGCCAATTTTTGCTTTCCACCATTTCGATTTGCTCCTAGTTTGTTCTTTCGATTTCCAAGATGGCTCTACTCCTTTCCTTGAGTTGCTGTGCAATTCGTATGAGGTCGATCGGGGTTAGTTTGCTCACGTAACCCATGGTGCTCTAGCACGAATCACATCTTTCTTCATTTGTTTCTCAAAATTTTCCAAATCAAGGCATGAATTTCCATATGAATTCGTCTCTATTTGGCGTGGGGCAGCAGCGCTTCAGCGTGAGTAAACCGTGGCAGCAATGAAGGAGTTCAGAGGTAGCAACGGGACAAGTTTTCTTGTGGCATGCAACTCACATGAGGTCGTGCGTGGATCGTGTGCTTTTTTGTGCCTTGACCCGTGGTGCTCTAGCGCGAGATGCAAGTAGGACATCCACAATCAGTCAAAACCTGTATTTTCAACAATAAAATCCAAACCAACCATCAGTTTTTTTATAATAATAATAATAATAATAATAATAATAATAATAAATGAAAGATACAATATCTAGTCTCTCGTTACTAAAATAAATTCTAATATCAACACTGTCCCCGGCAACGGCGCCAATTTGATGAAGGCTTAAAACCTAGGAATCAAATAAATTTATAAACCTAGAGCTAACCTCACTAGTCGTTTTAGTTAAGCTTTAGGGTCGAACCCAAGGGACGGATTAATGAGTACCGGACTTTACTTCCTCACGAAAGCTAGACAATTAAATTTTTATGGAATTTTTGGTTGATTAAATCTAAAGGTGCAAGTAAATAAATATTTTTGGATATTTTAATTATCTAAAAAAAATCTAAATGCTTAAAGAGATGTTTTTGGTGTTTTAACAATATAAAAGTCGTCTTAGGTTCAGGTTTCACATCGGTTTGGACTCTAGAACATAGAACTTATCACTTTCGTGCATCAAACAGTGTTTTTCAAGCATATACCGCTCTGTTCGATCCGAACATATGGTATAAGTGTGTGGTTTTGACTCTTTATGAAATTTTATGCTTTGTGCTAGGGTTTGTTGGTCAAACCTAGATACTCTAAACCTCAGCTTTCGCTTGTTGGACTAGACACTGGTTCAATCACAACCTAACCTAATTAACTCGATTGGTTCACAACTTTTGGTATAGAATTTAATCAACTTAAACTTGTTTGTTGGAGTTCATAAGGATATCTAGAGGTCTTTTGGACTTGTCTAAAAGTTACACTTTTGGTGTCAACTAATCTCCCCTTTCGGATCTACGATTTATCCCAAATACTTTATTTGAACTAATCTTGTTTATCCTAACTTAGGCTTGACTAGATGCGGCCGTACAACTAGAAGGTGATTAGGAAATCACAAGCAATTAACATAATTCTCAACAAAACAAATCAACAAAACATATCATATCATATCAAGTCAAATCACAACACATCGAAACCTAAATTACTTCCCTACTCCTAAGACAACATAAATCTAGCCTAACATGAAAGCAAAATAAGATACAAGCTCCATCAAATCAAAATATCAAGAGAATGAAAGAAATAAACCAAATATCGCTTCTAACTCAAGATACCGAACGTCCAGAGCCGTGGTTGGGTTGATTCTGTCGCCGTCGCGCCTAGAATTGCTCCAAAGATGATGTCATGGTCGTGCTATGATGAAAGAGGTGGAATCCCACGCCTTTCGGCGTGAGAACGGTGGTGGAAAGGTGCCAAAACGTGGTGGGATATGGAATTTCGTGTATGGTGGCTTCCTCCTTTTCTTCTGGCCTAGGGGAGAATAAATAGTGATATTCTGGACTTGGAAAGGAGGCTAGGGCGTCATGGCAAGAATTCATACCAAAATATTGAGTTTCCATGCTTGAAAACTTGCCAAATGCACTATGTCGGCTCTCAACTCGGACCGAGTTGGCTCCAACTCGGACCGAGATGACAATTTAGCAGTTTTCTGACTTTCAACTCGGACCGAGATGGATCCAACTCGGACCGAGTTGACTCCAGACCGAGGAGAGGTAGTATTTCGGCCATAATTCCTTCACCCGAACTCCGATTGAGGCGATTCAATAGGCGTTGGAAAGCTTAGGATGAGCTCTTCAATGCTATTGATTCCATTTGACCAATTGTTTCTCTTAAATCCACCATTTTATGCATTAATTGAGTTTGATTCACCGAGTTCCTGTAATTCAATACAAAAACCACAACAGTACCCAATTCTAGACAAATATAGCACGAAGCACAATGAATATAGGGGTTTGAGTTAGCATTTAAGTGTAAAGTCCGGTCAAAAAGCACATATAAATATGAGATATCAAAATACTCAAATGTCTATCAGATACAACATCACATACCAAGGTCCCAACAGTTATATTCAGATGCTCATGAACTATTCCAATACTCATGACAGTGGCTCACCACAACATATGCACATGTATTCCAACTAATTACATGCACCTATAAATGCATATTTGACATAGTGTATAAGTTCATACTCAATAATTACTGTCTAACACACACATATGTTCTAATTAAATGCATTTTTTTTCCACAGTATCTAACTCAAGTTACTGCTAGCTTACACAATACCAACTTTCATAATTCAACAATAACCATCAGTTATAGAGAATAAATTCCATAGCATACTTATCTTTCACAATTTCAGATACAATAGCTCCCAAAAATACACAAGCAATCCCATAAGAATATACACATATGTATATCTATATTTATATACATATATACTTCTATAACTGTCCTTACTTCTAATTCTCAGTTAGCATTTAGAACAACACAATTCAACATCTAATTAACACACAAATAAAGTATTCCTTAAGGAAAAATTATAACTCATCATTAAGGAGTATACCTTGCTCTCAAGATGGAGTTCATTTCCTCAAACTTTCAAGTAAAACCAGGGCTAAAATCAAGGCTAATCCAATCAGGAACAAGAACAAGTCCATACACCTACTCACTCAAGAAATCAGACAAAAATCAATGCAAATCTAACAAGCTCAAGAAGCAATCGATGAAATTAAACCAAGAAATAGATTGAGGTTACCTTCCTGGCGTCCTAGTTCTCTCTCTCCTCTTTCAAATTCCAAATCGAAAAGAAGCACAACCAAAACTCTAACTCAGTTTCTGTTTAATAAAAATGTACCTCGAGATAGTGACAAAGGACGAGAGAACAAAGAAAGAACATGTGCCAAAAAAGGAGAGAGACACGTCGCCTTCGCATTGACGAGCTTAACAGCCACAAAAGCACAAGGAGGAGAAGAAGCCTCCTCGTGACAAAGCTCAAGGTTTGGAATGAGGTGCCAACCCCTGAGTGGGCTTCTCAGAGGCAACCGCAAGCTCACCCACTCACATCGCAACACAGAGGAGAGCACCACGCTTGCGTGGGCTCAAGGTGTAGAGAAGAGACGGAGGAGAAAAAACTAGATCAGAAAGAGAGATGAGGTAGAAGGAGAAGGAGACTCGTCTCCTATCTTCAGCCTTATTTTAATGGATTTCTCTAGATCTTCTGTGGCCAAAATTAATGAGGCCCTTTAAGTGGTCAAGTTCTCACAACTAATTTTGTAAATTAGCTATTTCACTAATTAAATTAGTTTGACCCATCCAAAAGTTAGATTATTGTGGCAATTATACAGAAAATATTCTGAATTTTTATAAAACATTTCCATATTCTCAGATTACTAATCCCAACAAATTTTACTGTTACTAATTTAATTTATTTAATTTTTGATCATATAATTCATGATTAATACTAATCATGTTTATTCAGACAGAATTAGGACTTGATTTACCAACTAATGGTTGCTATTTTTACATTTTATGTGTATATTATTGGTATGTATGTGACATATTATTCACCTTGCATAGAAATACGTGACAGGTTGTATTGATGCACTCGCAAGTCCTCCAAAAATGACTCAGGGTGTGACAGTCATGATCCTAAATCTGTTTGGTCATCTATGGTACAACTCTTGTATGATACCTCAGATAACACTATTTTGCAGTGATTTAAATAGCGGCGATAGCGGCCGCTATAGCGGCGCAATAGCGGTGCTATATGGTAGACCGCTACGCTGCTAAATAAAAATTGTATATTTAGCGTTTTGCCGGTAGCGGTCAGAATAGCGGTCATAGTGGCATTTAGCGGGTTCTTTAGCGGAAAATAGCGGTTATTTAATGGAAATAACAATCAGTATTAGTATTTTAGACACATCATTTTCATACGAAATCCGATTGACCCGATTTAAAGTTCCGTAGAAAGGTTAAAAAATAAGCTACAACTTTCATATTTTGAGTTTCATCAAATTATAAATATTTTATTATCAAACAAGCATGTAAAGAATGGTTCATCTAGCATTTATTAGAATTGTTTGATCATAATTTTTTTTATTATTTTAGACTGAACCTAATCTTTAAAAAATACTAATATATCTTTCAAAGAGCTAGGTATAAACAAATTACTAAACTAGATTTTTTCGGCATAACTTTATATTTTAATATTCTTTAATTGAATGTATGTCCATAACATAAAAATATAGGGTGGGAGGAAAATTATATTGCTTGTTGATAATGTTTTATATTGTGATCCGATAGCGCCCGCTAAATATCCGCTATTCGCTATCCACTACGGCAGAAGCATGTCCGCTACGAATCCGCTATTTAAACCTTTGCTATTTTGAATTCTTCTGTGGTATATTATGGTTTATCTGACATTCTTCAGTATATAATCTTCTTCAATGTCTCATACAGTGTTTCTGAGAATAGCTAGAATCTTGTGTGGAAATGGAATACAAATGAAATCTTCTCTTCCTCAGATGCCTATCATACTCTCTCAAATACCGAGTTATCCTTCTTGTTGGAAAAATAAAAACTCCACCGAAATTAAAAAAAAATTCTTTGACTTTTATTTTTTGGAACGTTTGTTGACTTAGGGGAATTTCCTTATAAGAGGTTGGCCCTATTCTTCCAGTCCTACCCAGCTCAATATGAAGGGTGCGTTTGGATGCATTGAGAAGAAGGAGGAAGAAGGAAAGAAGGGAAGAAAAAAATTATAAACAATCCAAACTCTTCACAAAGTTACACACTTCCCAATATTTCTTCCCACTTCTTCCCTTCTTCCATTCTTCCCACACCTATCCAAACGGAGCCGAAGATAGCCAAATTGATGAGGTTAGAGAGATGTTCGCCGAGTTCATGAAAAGAATTATTTGATGTTCCACCAGGTCCAGCTCAGTCTGCATGTTTTGAGTTTAGGTAATGTAGGAACTAGCTTAGGTACTGTTTGCTGAGATGTTAATTTGCTTTTGAGCTAGATTCATGTTTCTTAACATTAGTGTTTTGAGCTTAGGTTGGGGAAACATAGTTTTACAAAGGGCATGTGATATGATATACTATGTGAATGCATGATTTTGTGATTGTACTGTGTGCCATCACCATGGCTGAATTAAATCTTTTAAAGTTTTAGTTAATTTGTTTGCTGTTTTTTTTCTTTTGTGAATTAATGTTGTTGCATATGAATTAAATCTGATTGTTTGTTTCATTGAAATGTGATGTAATTTGTGTAATTGAATAAAATATGATATGGTTAGCAACATGGGCTAGCCACAGAAACATGTGCTATAATTGAAAAAAATATAATAAATTTGTACTGGTTTTTAATGAAAATCGGAGCTATGTTTCTTTTGTGCTTTGCACCGGTTATTTTTGGAAACTGGTGTTAAACCTTTAAATTAGCACTTGTTTTTATGTGAAACCCGATACTAAATTAGCACCTGTTATTATGTAAGAACCGGTGTTACTTTTCTGTTAGAACCTGCTCGTTTGCACCGGTTCTTATTTTCGTTTACACCTCCTACCATACGCACCGTTTGCTAAACCGATGCAAATGTCATTTAGAAACCGGTGCAAATTGTATTTTTTGTGGTAGTGTTTCCACTTATCCCAGTTGCAACTCTAGCATCAATAAGTCCTCATATCATCTTTTTTCTTCACTTTCAATTTGCTATAAATGTATGGTCACTGGTCCAAATCCACTACAGGTTACCGTTTTCGGACTTTATCTTAGACTGTTGCAACTTCTTGTTGTCAATCAAGAGGGACCAGGAAATAAAAACTAAGATGTCATTTGAACTGCAACCTCGTGAAATATTTGAAAAAGCTCGTAATAAAAGAATCTTCAAGAGCACAAGCACCGGACGGATCTTTTATTAAAGGGTGCATTTGGATCGTTGGAAAAAAGAAGAAAAAGAAAAAAAAATTATAAACAATCCAAACTCTTCACAAAATTACACACTTTCTAATACTTCTTCCCACTTCTTTCCTTCTTCCTTTCTTCCCACACTATCCAAACGGAGCTCAAGAGCAGCTGTACGGATGTAGACGCTTGGAATAAATACGCCCAAGATTTTAAGTCTTTATTTTTTGCACTTTTTTTTTTGCTGTATAGTTTACTCTCCTTTCTTACTTTTTTTTTTATTTATGCACACTTGTATATTTTAATTTTTTTTATTTGAATAAAATTTGTCGCGTGGTGATAGCCACCCCTCAAAAAATAATGGCTCCGTTTGGATACGTTTAGAAATAAGGGAATAGTATTTTTCTAGACGTAAATTTATTTCTAATCATCCAAATTCTTCACAAAGTTACACACTTCCTAATAATATTCTTCTTATTCCTCTTCTTATTCCTTAACGATCCAAACGAAACCAATAATTTTTAATCATAATTTTTCTTTCGATCTTATAATTAAATTTGTCAAAATTTCTCCGACCTTAAGGCACTAAACTACAAGAAATCAAGAATAGTCAACCTCAAACTTAGTAATTGTCTTAGCCTAATTAGAATTCTCGTTTGATTTGCTAAAAAATTGTCGCCACAAAATTATCCATTATCCAAGAAGCGGCGAAACCATAAAGCTGACTTTCACTATTCACATTAATATACTGTTTGGTTTCCATTTAAATAAGTCTATTTGCAAATAAATATTCACGTTAAATCAAACAATATATGAATAAAAAATTTGAATTTATTCGAATACTTATTTATATTTAAAAAAATCTAAAATATGAATAAGCTCAAATTTCTTATTCACACCGCATCAGTGATTTAAATAGCGCCGCTATGAACCGCAATAGCCCCGCTATAGCGGTACGACTTGGTAGACCGCTACGGTGCTAAATTAAAAGTGCCGCTATAGCAGTGTTCATTAGTATGTAGTAATATTACTTAAAATTATATTTATTTTTTTCCTTTTATTTCTTATGGTGGCTATAATGGTAAAATTTAGCAAAATATAAATGCATTATAATGGTATTTTAGAGAAATATAGCGATACAATTTATTACTTGCTAGTATAGAATCACTATTACAAATATTTCTTTGGCATATAAACTCTGATTGACTTGATATAATATAAAGTACAATGAGATTTGTCTATTGCAATAATGAATTGTAAACTGTAGTGTTAAATTTAACTATCATAACATGCATATAATATAATATGATATTTAATTTTTAATTAAAGATATGTATATGATGTAATAAATAAGTACATTTGTATATGTCCGTTATGATCCAATAACGGCCGCTAAATGACCGCTATCCGCTATGACATGAGGTTGTCCGCTACCAACCCGCTATCCGCTATTTAAACATTTGCACCGCATCCAAATTAACATGCACGCTTGTTACGCTACACCGCCTAACACTGCACCCTAACCCCTCGGATCTTGATAAGCCATAATTAACTAATTAAGTGATCCGTTTTGCCTTTTTTTTTTTTTCCCACATCCAAAACACGCTAACGCTACACCGCCTGGATCTTGATAAGCCACAATTAAGTGATCGGTTATGGCTTTTTTTTTCCTGCTCCAATTGATGTCGTCATTAATGTCTATTAATTTGCATTCAAAGCGTAGAAAAAACAAAAGACCTTAAACAAATGTTTTGGATTATTGGATAAGTACTCAACAACAAAATTCTGTTCCCTCAGACTGAAAAGCGTCACTCTTCGTTTGGGCTGTTTGGATCGCTTAGGAATTTGAAGAATTTGGGAAATTTCTAATTCCTAGACATAAATTTATTGGAAAGTGTGTAACTTTGTGAAGAGTTTGAATTGTTTATAATAAATTTATACTAGAAAGATGAAATTCTCCAAATTCCTCGGGTCAATTATTTGTTCCTGGTCATAAAATATATACCAATATGCCTTTTGTGCATAAAAGTATGAAGTATGAATTGGACGATGTTCCGAATAAATTCTCTGGTCGATAATTATAGAAAATGCAATTGTCCATCACATAGAAATCTAAAAATAATAAAAAAAAAGAAAGCAAGTGTCAAGAAAAATTAAAAGGATGAACTATGAATTGGACGATATCCGAATATATATAATTCTCTGCACGATAGTTACAGAAAGTGCAATCGTCCATCACATAGAAATCTAAAAATAATAAAAGAAGAAAAGAAGTGTCAATTAAAATTAAATGTCAATTAGGGATGTTCAGAGCCGCCAGGTGCTTTAAATCCGCTAGTAAGCTATCTTGTTTAATGAGCAAAATTATTTCGCCGAGCTTTAATTAATTATACTTCTAAAGAGCGTTAGCTTGTAAAATCATAACTGGTTCTTAGTCTTTTTAAATCCTTGAGTACATCTCGGAAGATTAGTTCTCTTGAGTCTTAAAAATAAAAATAGTCTAATTAATCTTCGGCTAGATTTGATTTGTTAAGCTCACGTACGTGGCAAAGACGTCATGCAATGATGCAATATTTTTTTTATTAACGCCGGAGGATTTTGACAACCATAATGGCATGTGAAGTTGATGGCCTTCACACAAATATGGCAAAAGAGAATATATGGTTTATTTAAAAATAGTTGTGTTGCTGTACATATGCGCTGGACGCGACAAAAAAGTACAGATAATATAAAATTATGCAACTTGAGTTAGATTGATTACTGTATATAGTTGAAGACAATCAAGCAATCAGTCCTATGACCTTGCATTAAAACAAAAATAAAGAAAATAAATAAGAAAAAAAGGCAAAAAAAAAAAAAAATACAAAACAGAAAGGTCAGATTTTGAGATCGCTTTCCTTCTCCTTGGCACCGTTTGGATGCGTTGAGAAGAAGGTAGGAAGAAAAAAGAAGAGAAATTTATTACAATCCAAACTCTTTACAAAATTACACACTTCCTAATATTTTTTCCTACTTCTTCGCTTCTTCCCTTCTTCCCAACCTCATCCAAACGGAGCCCTTAATGTATATTGTTGGATACGCCATTATGCTTTTTTATTTTATCCGTCAAAAGTCAAGGCTACTAAATTCTAAAATATTTTGTAGGTAAATAATAAATAAATTTGAAATTTAAAAATGTCAGATTTGAAATTCGAACTGTAAATAATATTTATCTGATACGGTTAAAAAAAATTGGGTCAGATATCTATTGAACAAAAACAAGAATCAAGCTCTTATCTTTTAATTAAATGTTAAAAATATCTAAGTAAAGCCAAGGTTCAGCAGTAGTTGGGAGGTGTTTTGGGCAACCGATTTTTTTCTTACAGCAATATTTTATTTTTAAATGATTAAAGTGCCCTTAACATCAATCAATCAGATTTATTGTTTATCCTAAATTATTTTCTTAACGGTGCTTTATTTCTCTTTTAAGATTTATGCTAAAAGACAAATGTATTCTCCTTTTTAAGACTTCTTATGTACGAAAATTGATCATGCAGGGAATTTTTTTGTTGACTTATGTAACATTAAAGAAATTAATGGTTCCTTTGCATAAATATTTTACACATTTTTTTTCTTTATTTTTTGCTCAATAGCACTTTCACGTTGCCTAGAAATGAACTAACGAGTTTGTGAGATGACAAAATTCAAAATTCACCAGAGATGGTAAGAGAGGACAGATGAGATTTAAGATGTATAAGAGAATTTACTAAATTTTTAAAAGGCAATTTAGTTTTTTTTTTAAAAAATTATGTTGCTTGCAGAAAAAAACTCCGTTGCCCAAAGCATCTTCCTAGTAATTGCTACCATCAACTACAACAACAATTAAGCTTTTTGTCACAACTAAACTGGAATAGGCTAGGGAAAAAACCAGCAAAATGAAAGTCATGGAAGAATAAAAAAATAGAAATAAGATAGCAATAATACCAATAATACTATACTAATAATAATAATAATAATTAATCTGCATCCTCAACTATTAGCTAAAAAATGACCTAAAAACCTATGAGATCACTCTTACTCCTTAATTTTTATGTCATGACTTCAATACGTGGATTGCTTACTTTCACGAGGCTCCTATCCAACACCAACTCATTAGAAACATTATATTATTTGAAGTCTCTTTTTACTATTTCCCCCCACATCAGGTCTACCACCGCCTCTCTTTGTTGTTAAAAACGATTGAGAATTCTACTACACATTGATGTCTTAGGGATCTACGTTAGATATGATTAAACCATCTCAAACTCAGGGGCGTAGCTAGAAATTCATATTAGCAGGGTCCATAATTTTTTTTCCTTGAAAATATATATACAACATAATGTCTAATATATATATATAGTAAAATAATAATTTTTAAACAAATAATTCTAAAATAATGTAACTTAAAAAATTCATGAAAGATCAAATATATCTATAACAATAACACAAGATCTAAAATAATATATCCAATATCTAAAATAATAATACAAAGCAATAAAAAAATAAAAAATTACAACAATTTCTATGAGTTTTCATTTGATAATTTTTACATAATAGTTTTTATTTTCACAAAATAAAAGGGTGAAAGGTTTTGTATTAAAAATATAATCTTGCTTATTTCGATAAAAAAATATACGACATGAGGAAACAATTCAATTTCTGATTTGCTGAGATGGGTCCTATGAATCTTTTAGATGGGTCCTTGCAATTTTTTTTATTTACATATAGGCTGTGTTTGGATGGTGGGAAGTGGGAAGAAGGAATAAGGAATAAGAAATTTTTTTCAATAAATTTATTCCTAACCATCAAAACTCTTCACAAAAGTTACACACTTCCCAATAGATTTACCCTTTCCCAATAAATTTCTTCCCTTCTTCCTTCTTCCTACCTTATTCTCAACACATCCAAACGGAGCCATAGACTATACTTCAAGTAAACAAAAAATTCAAGGTGGGTCTTCGCCACTGCTCAAACTATGTTCGATCAGTTTCTCCTCTATTGATGCAACTCCAATCGTATCATCACAGTAATATGAACAGCATCCATCCGGTCTCAACGAAAAGGACAGCATCATGAGACAACACTGTAGACTCTAATTAATGTGCATAGTTTCTTTCTTCTCTTCTCATTCTATGACTCCTTTCTCAGATAAAAGAACAAAAATTTCTTGAACCAATAATACACTGTCAAACTAGGCCTTCTCTTCTCATTCTATGACTCCTTTCTCAGATAAAAGAACAAAAATTTCTTGAACCAATAATACACTGTCAAACTAGGCGTGGATATCTGATTGTATTGGCGTCGTTGGCACAAGAAAGACGTGTACGTGCTGTCACAACGTTATGGTCGTTCCAACAGAATTGGATCACAGCCTTTCATATTTTTCCCTTTTTCTGAAATACTTCTTAATAATAATTTGCCTTTCATAGGGGCTGTTTGGATCGCTTAGGAATAGGAGGAATTTTTATTCCTAGACATAATGTATTGGGGAGTGTGTAATTTTGTGAAAAGTTTGGATTGTTTATAATAAATTTATGTCTAGGATAGGAACAGTAACAGAATGTATGATATATGTAGAAGTTTCATTCCAAGGATGTCGAATTCTTATCATGATACCGCCAATGACTATCAGACTGTTGTATCATAAGGATTACCTCTGTATTTGTGACTATATAGAATTTTCCGAACCAGAATCTGTTGGGTTATTATGTATTACGAGCTGGAGAAAGCATTGTATTTGGAGCACAACCATTGTTCTCTACTGAACAAGAGTTCAATTCTATTCTACAAAGGATGGAAATGTGTTTTGTTAGAAGTTCGATATCCAAAGACCTGATTCTTTGTTCATCCCCAAAAATTTTGCACGAGACAAAACTGGATGTACTAATACTACTCTTATTTTTGAATTTTAAAGCACCATGAGAATACCAAATTGAATCGCATTAAGTTCCACGAGAATACCAGTGAGCCTATTGTTATCTTACTCAACCAGAACTCATTTCTAGAAGAATTAATGGTGGCCAGGCAGAAGAGGTCGACAACAAACTTGATAATTGATATCTGTTCATTACGTTAAGCGATCTACTTCTAGCTGCTATTACGTTGGGAATCTAATAAATTTCTTTTTTTTTTTATGATCAAACTGAATTACTGAGGAGAGTAGCTAGGTTCAATATATAATAGATTACCATGAAGGAATCTAATCAAACTGAGGAAAATAGGTTCAATAATAGATTATCATGAAGAATATTATACTGGGGGTATTGACTTAACAACAGATAAATAATTTTAGAATGTTTATTTGGTTAGAAGTAAATTATTTTTTTGCCTCAGTATATCTTAGGATCCTGAACAACTAAAAGTATATTACATCATACATCGACAATTAAATAACTCAAAATATTTATATTACCCGAAGTCAAAGATTTAAAAAAAATACAAAATTAAACACTGACAACATGAAACAAAATTAAACAGAATCAATTATACCACACACCCATAGGTTTTGGAAAGAAAAAAAAAAACTGTACATTATACTATTGCAGAATGTGGAATGGTTTTCCTTTTGCAAAACATGCATTCTCACCAAAAAAAAATGTGTGCTATTGTTGAGTAAGAGAGCCCTGAATAATGGAGGTAAGAGACGGATGCACACGAGCTCGTTTGACAGAACGAGCAACACTCCTTCCTTCTGAATATTCCTCTCCCAGAGGCCATCGAGGTCTCAAATCATACTACAATTTTGTATTAATGTTCATTAAGAGTATGAAAAATATAGACATAAGTTATTTATCATTCATCACAGATTTCTTTTAAAAACCTGGAAATCTTCAGGATCATTAGGAGGCGGTGGAGGATCAAATCTTCCCATGAGATAGTGTTCAATGCCAGTCCAAGCTATCATCACACCTTAAAAGCAACAACAAAAACAATCACACTGCTTGCATACGGGCAATGATAAAAAAGAAAACACAATCAAACTGCTGTATATTATAAAAATCTGAAACAGCAAAATACAGAGTTGCCCATTTTGAGTAAATAGTAAACTCATACAAGTAAAATTAACATAGTTTTTACCATTATCAGTACATAGGCGTGGAGGAGGACAAACAAGTTCTAAACCATTTCTTCCTGCTACATCATTCAACCGAGCTCTTACAAACCTGTTTGATGCTACACCTCCAGAAACCACCTAAAAATATACAAAGAAAAAGAGAATGTATTGAAGCAAAAAGTTATATCATGGACCTAAAGATATAAGTATTTAAAGAAAAGAGAGCATTAATCTAATTATTTTTCAATTACCAGATACTTGATAGATGGCTCAATCTTCAAAGCCCATTCCATGGCTCTCTGGCACCTCTCCTCCAAATGTAGGACTGCAACTCTCTACACAGAAGTATTATTTTCCAGTAAATGTTTCACTGACGCAATAGAGTGATAGTCATTGTCCATACCACCTAAGAGTTTCAGTCTTAAGACAAAATGGTTCCTCATACTAGCTCATTTGTTTACTAGTATCTTATATTTGTCGTCTCATCATTGAACTTTGGCAGTATTTCTTTGAGGTTACTAGCTTCAATCGTAAGGAAAAATCTTTTTCATTTCAGGTGAGGATTAACAATGCATAGCCTAACAACGTATGTTTCTCTTTTTGTCTTGCTTTCATATTTTCTATGTAATTTAATTTTTTTGGGATAAACCTAGATGCGTCTATTTGCACCTGGAAAGAGGCAGCAAGGTCAGCCCTAGATCTCCTATCATCCGAAGAGGCGGAAGAGATGGGAACATTTTCTGTTGGCCTGACAAAACAGATAAATGACATTAATCATGATTTCTATATGAAAAAAGAAGATAGCAGTTTCAATTAAAAAGACTAAGAAAAAGACGAACATAAAAAAAAATTGGCTCACAGATTTCGAGATTCAATAGCCAATCTAACTTGAGTCTTTAGGCCAGCATAAGAGAAGTTGCAATCCTTGTGTTGCCTCATTGGAACCTACAGCAACATAAAAATAGAAAAAGAAAAAGGAAAGGAAAGAAGACAACCATAAACATAGAGCTAGCCTTAAAAAGATAGTCAAGTATTGTAAACTTTAACTCAGATTTTGAAACTAAATAATTTTATATAAATCTTACAGAGAATTTTACAGAGGTGGCATCACCTTCAAGAGCAAGCTCCTCTAAAGCAGGCCCCCCACCTCTTCTCATGTCGAGGCCAAGCCACCTAGCTGTTTTATCATAAGCCTCACCAATAGCATCATCTATTGTTGTACCTAGTTGTACATAGTGGCCGAGACTTTGTGCAAGAATTAGAAGGTTGTGACCTCCTATGTTTAACGAAAATACAAAGAAATCAAAGAAATTTTCGTCTTACATAATGAAGTAAAATTCTTAAAAAAACTATAAAATAAAAATGGTACCAGATATAAGAAGAGCTAGGAAAGGAAACTGCACTTTCTTGTTCACTAGCCTGGGAAACAATAAGATATATCCAGAAAAGAAGTCATAGATGTTGCAATCTGATAACTACAAGATAAATTGACAATTAAATTTAATTTCGAAAACTATACCTAGCAACAAGTGCATGAGCCTCCATATGATGAACACCAACTATCGGCAACCTAAACTTGCCAGCAATTCTCCTTGCTTTTTGCACACCAACTAAACGTTCATAGTAAAAAATTATGATACCCAAATTATGACAGAATAGTAAAAAAAGAAAATGTTTACCTATCAGAAATTGCAAAGCTCTAGCTCTCAAGAAATTAAGGAAAAGAACGTGCTTTCACAATAATGGAATGTTAGAGAAGGTGGCTTTTTTCCAATTTTAAGAATAAGACGGACCATTTGGCTTCAAAAGAGTCATTGGTTCAAGCACAGCCCAATATTTCTGATGAGATGGAAGATTTGACCAATTTGTTCAGTACTAGCTAGAACCACGGTGTCATCCCAATAAAGCTATTAAGTAATATTAACAGACAAGATAAAAAAAAAACCCATGAAAAAAGAAACACCAGATTGCCATCCTAATCAAGGTACTATTAACAAATGGAACACAATGAAAAAAGAAAATATATACCTCTTAGACAAAGACTAAGGCCTGGACCAATAGTCACAGCAACTGCTGATAAATTCTCTTCTGTCAGTTTTGCATTATCCAATGTTTGTTGAACTACCTTTAATAAGAGAAAATTATTGTAAAGCTAGAATTCATTTATTGCCTAAAACAAAATATATAACAAATTTAAAGTCAGACCTCACCTCGTCAATTGCCAAGGCATGTGCTTCCTCTGCCATTTTAGGAGCAACGCCACCATACTTCACAAGTAAATCTGCCTTCACCGGTTTTAAACAGAAGAGAACCTCATCAGTGGATACTAAATTACTCATCACTAAATAAACACAAGCTACATAAATTAAAACAGAACTAAAGAAATAAGACTCACCTGGGAAGATACTACTTGGCTTAAAATTTGACCATCACTTCTAACCTATTAAATGAGAATGCTCGCTTAGTAATTCAATTTATGAAATATCTTACAATTTCACTGTTATAAAGCAAAAATTAAATGAGATAAATTATGGAGAAATAAGAATTGCACGAACCACAGCGGCGGCTGTGTCATCACAACTGGTCTCAATTCCAAGCATTACCACATCATGACGGGAAGAAAAACTCGGAACGGAGCGAGTTGCGACTCTGGTACATGGTTTCAGAGAAGGAGAGGTGAGCGATCGGTTCGCGAGGTGAGAAATGAGAGAAGGTTTGCGGAGACGAGGGATGAAAGAACGAAGTAGAAGGAATTTGAAGCGGGAAAGTGATGGAGCGAGGAGAATGGAGGCCGCCATTAGTGGACTAGAGCGAGCTTGTGAGCTCAGATTCTGTGTGTTGTTTACTTGTTTTGACAAATGAAATGAGAAAAACGGAGAAAGGTTTGGAATTTGGATGATGGAACTGAACTGGATATAGATATCCAAAAGAGGCCATCTCCATGGGCTTTGTCTGATTGAGGCCTGGATAAATATATGGGCCTTTTGAAATGCACTGATTTTTCTTATGAGGCTTAATTAGATCTGTTGGAACGGGGTAAAAAGTTCAATGAACCGAAAAATTTTAAAATAGTATTAAATTAATATAATATATTAAAAATAATATTAATATAATAATATTTTTTAAATAGTATCACGAGATCGGAATCCCAGATTCCGAACGTAAGATCGGATTCCTGGATTCCGATCTTAACCTTTTAATTTTTTATATATTATTTATTTAATTTATTAATTAGTTAAATAATTAGAAAAATAGATAATATATTTTAAAAATATTGAAAAAATATGGAAAAAATCAGGAATAATTACATTAAATTTTATATGTAATTTAGTATTTTTGGAGAAATTAAATTTATTTTCATTTTAATTAATTTATTTAATTAAAATATAAATTTTTATAACTTATTTAATTAAATGAATTGTACCATTTAGAAAGGATTATAAATTTTCAGAATTTGCAGGGATACAAAGGTATAATCCTTTCAGAATGTACAAAGTTTTATTAATCCTTTCTGCATTTTCAGGGATACAAAGGCATAATTTGAACATTAAAACTTTAAACAGACATAACTTTTGATAGGAAGGTCCGTTTGGCGCAAACGAGGACATTCCGGAAAGCTGGCGACGAGATCTACACATGTTACCGGGGTGTAACCCCGTAACGACCATTTTCGAAGTCAAAAAACGCTCTCTGAACTTCCAAAATCCACTTTGAAAGTTTGCAAACCTAAAAACCACTCTAAATTACTAAAAATATTTTTAAAATCATAAATTAATCATTAAAAAGAGAAATGCAGTAAATCAAGTGAATTTAGTCTTTCTTCTCCGTCTCAGTAAAACATCAATCTCGTGTGATTCCTTTCTAACGCAATCCAGAAAGTGCTTCCTTGATCATGAGACTCGATATGATTGTTTAATATATAATATGAAAATAATATATACAAAGGACGACATCCGGGACGCATATCAAATAGTTGTTTAAATTAATTAAAAATTTATACTTAATTATTCATTTTTTAATTAAATAAATTAATTAAAAGGAAAACAAATTTAATTTTCCAAAAAAAAACACTAAATTACATATAAAATTTTTTTTAATTATTCCTGATTTTTTTATATTTTTTCAATATTTTTAGAATATATTATCTATTTTTCTAATTAATTAACTAATTAATAAACTAATAAAAGGAAAAAAATTTCCCAAAAAATACTAAATTACATATAAAATTTAGTTTAATTATTCCTGATTTTTTTCATATTTTTTCAATATTTTTACAATATATTATCTATTTTTCTAATTATTTAACTAATTAATAAATTAAATAAATAAATAAATAATATATAAAAAAATTAAAAAGCTAAGATCGGAATCTCGGATTCCGATCTTAGCTAAGGTCGGAATCCGGGATTCCAATCTTAGCTAAGATCGGAATCCAGGAATCCGATCTTGCGTTCGGAATCTGGGATTCGGATCTCGTGATACTATTTAAAAAAATATTATTATATTGATATTATTTTTAATATATTATATTAATTTAGTATTATTTTTTAAAATTTCGGTCCTATGAAGTTATGAACCACAGGGCTGACAGGTGCAATCCACTAAACAAGATTTTAGTATGCAATCAACTGCTGTAAAAGCAAACAAACCAAATTAAACAAGGTTTTAGTATACAATTAGGGCTGAAAACGATAACTGTCCAAACCGTCCGATCGTTTCGTTTCGTCCGAAACGAAATGAAACGATAACGGTATAAGATTATGGTTTCGTTTCAAGGACGAAACGAATGACGAAAATAGATACAGTTTCTCCATGAGAACGAAACGATAAGCGAAACTTACTTGTTTCGTTACCGTTTATTCTGCCTGTTTCGTCTGATATTCTACACTTTTGTTATTTTTTTAGCGCAGAGAAGAAATGACGGAGAGTACGAAGGCGTGAGTCGCGCGACTGAAATTAGGTTTAGAGGCCCCGCTCCAATCCATCATTTCTCCGCCATTCTCACATTCCCCTCTCTCTCTCTCTCTCTCTCCCACGCTCTACTCTCCGCCGTTGTCAATCTCACATCACCTCTCTCTCTCTCGTACATGCACGCTCTGTACGAGCTGAGCAACTCCGCCGACGAGGAAGATGGAGTTAACTCCAATCTTACCCAAAGCCCAAGATGAAGTTAAAGATAAAAAATCTGTGAAATAGGCAGATGGAGTCAAGGAAGTGAAAGATGTGAAGGAGATTCACAGTGTTCCTGCCAAGAAGTGAGTCTCGGCTCCAAACCCTTTTATCTCAGACTGTAACGCAGAGCCAAACCCAACATGCATGTCAACAGTAGAGAAGCAATTTAAGAAGTTCGGGCAGTGAAGCCGATACATGCTGTAATTGTTTTTCTAGTTTACTGGTACCAGTTTTCAATTTTCTCTTTCTTTGAGCAGTCAACTTTATGTGATTTCCTCAATTTTTTACTCTTTTTCATTTTTTGTTTTGATTTCATCAAATAAGTGGGATTGGATGCCTAGATGTGTTGTGTAGCAAAGGGGTATTCACTGGTACAGATCGTATTCAATATTAGCAGTTGGCTTTTCTAGTGTTATTCAAAATGAAGAGGGAGCATCTAATGTAAATGGCAACTAATTTTCTGTAACTTTTTTCTTGCTTCTTAAAGCATGCAGGTTATGTGTAGTTTTTAGTTTGCTTTTGTAATTGCTTAAGTCACCATCGAGTGACTTGTAAGTTTGTAACTCTCTTCTTTTGCTTAATTTGGCTTTAGTGAAATTGCTTAGTTTGACTTTAGTGTAATTAGTTATTACTGGTACTGGTTTTGTGGTTCTGTGGTACTGCTACTATGCACGTGATTGTGGAACTGGTATTGGTATTTTTTATGTACTGGTTAAACAATTAAAACGGTCAAACCGTTCATTCAAACGAAACGTCAACGCAAAAAAATGACTTGCGTTCATAAGACGAAACGCAACATGCAAAAAAAAAACATTTCGTCAGGTAACACGCAACGATCAACGCAAGGGCACATTTGCGTCATCGTTATAACCGTTTTGCAGCCCTATATACAATCAATTACTATAAAACAAACAAACTAAACAAAATACAATGAATAAATTACAACAAATACAACAAACAATATAAATGGATATAACATAAATTGAACAAATAAAGCAAATAAGTGAACATATACAACAAAAGTAAAGTAATAAATGTAAAACAAAATTATAAACTATAGTTGTAAAAGAGATATCAAAACATTATTGAATTCAAATCTTATTACTATGGTTGTAAAACAAAAGTAAAGTAAAAAAATGTAAAAACTAAAACGAATAATTTAAAAGAAAAGTAAACTAACAATCTGAAACTGGTTATCTATGCTTTGAAAACAGAGCACCCCAGCCAGCTCTAAAACTGACGGCATACCCTTACAACGCCTGAAACTGCGAATTTCATATATACCATTAGGATGATCATGTAATTAGTCACATCTCACTAATTAAATCATTTCTAATATGATAAAAAAATTAAATCATTTCTAATATGAACATAGAGTCTAGCACAAATATTCGGTAACTCGGCCGTTTTTCTTATAGAAACATATTAAGCCCACCAAATAAAAACAAAAAAAATGACTATTTATATTTTCTATAAAGGTCCGACTCCAATCATCCATCTCAAGAATATTTAATTCAGCTACTTGAATTCAAAATGACGCAGATTGTTTAATTAAAAATCCATTCGAACTTCCCCACATTTGATTATTTTACTTCTTAACTTTTTTTTATAAGATAAATTGCGTCTAAGTCATCGAACTTATTTTTAAATTAAATATCTATGAAAAACCCTCCAGTCGGATTTCGAATATGCGGTCTTTCACTTAAAGTGCATTACTCTTTGCCATTAGACCAAGAGCTAGTTCTTTATTTTACTCCTTAACTAGTGAATGAGATTCCGAACCGTCCCACCAACCTTTCACGTTTATATATAATAGAGTTTTGCTTTGGTGAGTTGCAACTCACGGGAGGGTCTGTGATTTACGATCATAACTTCTAGATCTAGTTCAAAATGACCAATCCAAACCGTCTAATATGATCTCCCAATTGAAATCTCCATGCAGACCAAATTTTATATTTTTCAAAACTTTTAAGTATTTTTCAGATTTTTAAAACTACTATTTTTTAACGGTCCCAAACTAATTAGATTAATGATTTTTCAAAATTTTTAAAAAATACTTAAAAATTTCGGGAAAAAAATATAAAATTTGATATGCATGGAGATTTCAATAGCGATATCATATTGAACGATTTGGATCGGTACTTTTGAACTAGATTTAGGAGTTTTGATCTCAACTCACAAACCCTTTCATGAGTTGCAACTCACCATAGCAAAACTATATATATATATATATATATATATATATATATATATAGAGAGAGAGAGAGAGAGAGAGAGAGAGAATGGCTAACGCGCCATCAATGGCACGTGTTTTCAATTTTCTATCGACTCATTTTTCGAGATTCAAAATTCAAACGGTCGATCAAAATCGTTTAAGTTTATCACAATATTGAGATACCTTTGGAGACCAAATTTTACATTTTTTTATTTTTTTTACTATTTATTATGATATTTTCAAATTAGAGGGTTTGAAATACTCTAATCATAATGTTTTTTAAAATATTATAATAAATTGCAAAAAAAATTTGAAAAAAAATATAAAATTTGATCTCTAGTGGATGTTTAATTTGGGAGTGCAATTTATTTTTCAGAGTTACGTTGCCAGTTTTTAGCTCTCTTCATTGCCTCCTAATCGATCCACCCTCCTCTCCCTCCTCCACCGCCTTCTCTACGTCGCGACCCTCTTCTCCTCTTTTTCTTTTCCACACATACACCATCAGACCGTACCTTGTAATAAGTTAATAAAACAAGGATGACCCTGAAGTGGTTAGTGACAATATCTACTTAAATTATTACCTATGACAGATCAGTTTATTTTTTTTCATTAAAGGTAAGATTCCATTCATCACAAGAATATTCAATTGAGATTCTGCAATCCAAAGACCCACCATCTATAGTTGTATAAAAGATTATGTTCATAATTGCGGACCTTTCACTCATTAAGTCATTAATAGTTGCCAAGGGGTCCTCTTAAAATTGTCACATGTATATTAATAAAATATAGTGCAACTATGAGTCCAGGTACATTTTGGTTTTTAGTTAATTATGTACTCGTAAGAGAAACGGACATTGACATGTTGATGTTGTGCACTAGTTCACCAACCGGCCAATTATTGGTTGTAGCCTTGTGGACTATTTGCTCAAACCTCTTAGATTCATGAAAACGAGTCCAATTACTCCAAACTAAACAAATACAATAGCACTTGAATAACGGCGTTGATCAGTTATCACAAATGTTCTAAAAAAATACTTTTCTGTAAAGATTTCACTGAAATTAATCAGTACAAGTGCACATTAATTATTATAAATAATTTGAGAATTATAACTTCTCTATCATGCTTTAGAAATTAAAAAAAAAAGGTATTTTTTTCGTGCAAATTTGTTATCACTACACCATATTTGAGCATTAGTACCGGTTTTATACATATTATTAGTACCAAAACCGGTACTAATAATAGGGATACTAAAAATAATAAAAAACCGGTACTAATAAGCCGGTACTAAAAAGAGGTGGAAAGTGGTGGCAAACACAATTAGTACTGGTTTTTAACTAAAAACCGATACTAAAAATATTACATTTAGTATCGAGTTTTAATTAAAAATCGGTACTAATTATATTTAAAAAAAATCGGATTTAATTTTAAAAGTTTAGTACCGGCTTTTTTTAAGTAAAAACCGATACTAAATTCATTTAAAAAAAAATTAATCAAACGAACTTTATTGAAATTGACTAGTAAATTTTCTTTATTGAAATCAAATTTGTGCTATGTAAATTTTCTTTTGTTGTATAAATTGACTGAAAGAACCAAACGAACTTTATTGAACAATACTCCACAAACACAAAATCAGAACCAAACGAAACATTATACGCGAACTGTCTACACAAAAACAACAAATTGATGAACCTAAAAACTTAAATGGAAAAGAAGCTATTTTTACCTACAGAAACGAAGAGCTGAACAGAAAGGAAGGCAGTAAAGATCAAACATACCATAAAAGCAACCTGAAGAACCTGAAACAATAAAATGAAATGAAAGCATTAAGGTGAAGTAAAAAAAAATAGAGAAAAGAGTAAACAAATGGCAGAATCAGTGCATTGACAACCAAAAATTAGTATTAACTATTAGGTAATGAATATACAGGGAGTCTTAGTTGGTTTCTTGTGAAAACGATCTAACTATTAGGTAAATGAAAGGGAAATTTACCTGAGGAAAGGAACAACAACACGCAGGGGAAATTTACCCCTTCATTTCTTCCTTTTCTGCCTCAATCCTGATAGGTTTCATGGTTAATTCTGAAATTTTTCTTGCAGCCCTGTGATCTTTTGGTCTTGGTCTGATTATGTTTTTTTCTATCTCCATGAAATCTATCAGGTGTGGAATTAATGGGAAGGAATTTGTCTTGTAAGAGTCACAAATGACTTTAAAGTTTAAAGAGAGAGGAGATATTGAGAGATGAGAAGGCGGTTGTGAGTTGTGATTTTGAAGAGAGAATGAGACAAGGTTTAATCGACTGAAAAATAAAAATAACCGTTTTTCAATTAAAAAACCGGTACTAAAAATTGCCTGAAAAAAACCGTTTTTCAATTAGTACCAGTTTTTTATAAAAAACCGGTACTAAATAATTGATTTTTAGTACCGGTTTTTTTATAAAAAATTGGTACTAAATTAAAAACAGTTTTTCATATTTTTTGGCACTTTAGTACCGTTTTTTTTTTTTAAAAACGGTACTAAATAATTGATTTTTAGTACCGGTTTTTTATAAAAAAATTGGTACTAATTGAAAACGGTTATTTTTATTTTTGTCTGCATTTTAGTACCGGTTTTTTTATAAAAAACCGGTACTAAAAATCAAATATTTAGTACTGGTTTTTTATAAAAAATCGGTACTAAATGAAAATCGTTTTTTTTTTATTTTTTTCAACGATTTTTAGTATCGGTTTTTGTCTGACAATTACAAAATTGCCATGCTTTATTATTAATATCGATTTTTTTTAAAAACAGGTACTAATAATTTTTTTTGGTGCAGTGTATGCACAACCAATGACGCTTAGAACACATTTTATTTCTAGATATATCAAACCATTGGACCAATAAAAAAAAAGATTTAACTAAAAGAAGAAAGAAGGATCTCGATCTCTCTGTTTGTACCATAAATATATAATTAAGTCCCTTTCCTTCATTAGTTAATGGCAGTGCCAAAAGTCTAAACACTACAATTTCAATGATGAATTGATGTTTATTAATTCCATTACGTGCAGAAATGGAAATCTTTATTAGAAAAACAAGAAGTGAACGGTTGAACTAAAGTTCATATATAAATTAATATTTCGGGTCATTGTTGTAACCTATGAATCGCTGCTGTTGCTCTCATGGAAAGCCAAAGTTTAAACTTGAACTGGATGCAACTGATTCAATTTGCATGGTATCTTTCCAATAATGTAAAATAAATGAAAAATAAATGAATATTCATTTATTTTACATTTGACTCTAATGGCGTTTCTCCTTTCTTTGTTATTTTCAATTCACTTGTTTACCTTTTGGACTTGCACTAATACTAACCTGCCTGGGAGCATCAGAGCTTTGGCTGGGCTTTCAAGCTGCTGCATAGAGCAAAGAGAAGAATGACCACACAACTAAAGACACATCTACAGCTCACAACTAATCACTGGCTCTACTGCTTTGTTTTAGCAAGATTGTTTGTTGTTTCTTGCATGGATAACTGGTGGGGTTTAGTTTACTTAGTCTGAATGATTTCCTTGCGGCGGACTCTGATTTCTTTGGGGTAGTCCGGAAATAATTTAGCTTATTCTAACTTTTGTTTGTTCTATAATAATTTGCCTCGCTTAAAGAAAGCTGCTAATCCTGCTTGGTTGCGTTTATTTAAAAAGAAAAGAAAAAAGAAAATAGGAGTCTTGCTGACGACAGCAACAGTAATTGAAGATTCCATACAGATTATAAAAGATTCTTCTGGATTACAGAAGATGCTGATCAATGATTGATATCGGATCCTCATTGTTTGGTATTAGAATCTTCTCTGATTGGTATGAGAATCTTGTTTGAATATTCATGATATATTTGTTATCTGTCATAGTCAGAAATAAATTATATGATATCTCTCTGTACCAGTATATATGGACGAGACTCCTTAGTCCTCATGTAATAGTCATGCAAAAGCAATAACAAAAATTCATCTTCTATATTTCTCTGTTTCTGTTTCGTTCTGTTTCACTTGCCCCTATCTTTTGATAATCCTAGCTATTGTGTTGCCTCTACGGAAATTTCTTCTTTTGTATATAGTATTTGCATTTCATCACCAGCGTATAGAGTTCACCAGAGACATTTTACGGTGGAATCTTAATTTTGGTCATGTTTAATATTTTACGCCTTGGTTTGTGTTGTTTTGCCTCCAAAAACATTTCATGCAAGTGGTCAAAGAACTTTACTCTTGTTGCAAGAAACCCATCAAAATCACATCAACATCTAAGATATTAATTAAATCCCGTGATTTTTTTTCTCTATTATTGACCATTTTTTAATTTTTTGTATTTTCTATAATTAAAAATATTTTATTCTTTTTAATACATTAAAAAAAATTGTGTCGATCATTATTTCAAAGTAGTTTATGCTGAATTAATATCATTTAAAAAATATAGCGCGACGAAACTAAGATAGTTCATTCTGAATTTTGTCATCTAAACAAAATATAGCACAATAAAGCTGCGACTTATGTTATGTTATAAATAAAATTGCGTGGGGTGTACGATTTTAAACGGTTAATTTTAGCCGGACGCGGAAGCGTCCAATATTATGTGGGATGAACAATCTTTTTGTTTATGGAACGTGCTATGAATATATATTGCTGGGCGAGTATGCTATAGGAAACAAAATGACCCGATTCATCAACATACCTGGAACTGGCTGCCGATTTTTTTCTTTTTCCATCGTGTCAGCCCTTTTTCATGTAACTCCATAGCTATTGAAAGGGAAAAAAAAAAATTAATATGTCATCGGCTCTTCTTTCTTCTCTGTTCCGAGCACCACAACTCTTAATCTGCATAGGATGCGTTTGGATCGTTGGAAGAAAGAAAAAGAAGAAGGAAGAAGAAGAAAAAAAATTATAAACAATCCAAACTCTTCACAAAATTACACACTTCCCAATACTTCTTCCTACTTCTTCCCTTCTTCCCACACCTATCCAAACGCACCCATAGAAAATATCCTTTCTTCTCTGTTCCGAGCACCATAACCCTTAATCCGCATAAAAAAATATCTCGTTCAATATAAAGGAGGATTATAAGACAAGCGAACCAAATAAAAACAAACATAACATAATGTAGATTAAGAAATATGTAGTAGATTAAATAGAAATAGGAACATGATTGTCTAAGTTACGAATAAGACTAGTATAAGGTACTCATACGAAATGTTGTGAAACATATATATATAGAGAGAGAAAGGCTAATGTGTTATCGATGGCACGGAGGGTTTCATATTATCGAGTTGTTTTTCAAGATCTAAAATTCAAAATGTAAATTTGAACTGTTCAAGTTGTTTTCCATACTGAAATATCTTTGGAGACCAAATTTTATATTTTCTTCAACTTTTTTTTTCTCTATTTATTATGATATTTAAAAAACCATTATTAATTAAAGTATTTCAGACTCTCCAATTTAAAAATATCATAATAAATAACACAAAATTCAAAATATATATATAAAAATTTGATCTCCATGAATATTTTAATATATATAGAGAAAAAGTTAAACGGTTCGAATTACCTATTTGATATTTGAATTTCGAAAGATGACTCGATGATACACGAACGATCCGTGCCATGGATGGCACACTACCCTTTCAATCGGAAGCAAGTTAACATCTATATTCATATTTTTCTTCCACGAGAGGGCATTTTAGTCATGATTTCAAAAAATAAGTTTTTAATACAAAAATTCATTACAATTATTGAAAATGGTATATATACTATTTAAAAAGAAGGGACATTTTGATTTATGTCACTACAAAAATTTAAAATTCATAAAATATGTCATCATTAAATGACTAATTGTTTTTTGCCATTGACTTGTTAAAATGGCCATCCTACCCTTTTGAATATGCCATTCTAAAACATTAAAATTCGAGATTTGTCATAGGAATTAAAGAAATCGATTATATGCCACTGAAAAATAATAAAAATTGAATTTATACCACTATAGAATAATAAATATCAATTTTATGTCACTCTGACTCTGTGCTTAAAAAAGTTCATTATACCAATAATAAAAGAATTTGGTTTCTCATCTCACTAACAAAATTAAACATTTAATAATCGTTTCTCATTTGCAGTAAAATTAGTTAGTTGAATTTTTATGCTATAATCTTGCAAAGAATAATCAATCTCCACATTTGTGCTACTCCCATGCACAGTAAAGAACAACTAAAAGCAAATTGCTGCCGCATTTGTCCTCCTCCGTGGACCAGTAAAGAATAAAGTCCCTTCATGAATCATTAATTTTTCAAAGAATTGCGCTACTGTTTCAGTTTATTAATTTCTCATGAACAAACCATTCCAATTTGGTTTTTTTATTTTTAGCAAATGACCTTTGTGCATATTTAAACGAAATAAAAACAATTACTCAAACAGTAAAATAAAATATAAAAAACGATGAACTTTTATGAGATATTCAAAAAGTTAAGTAGATTTTAAGAAAATTTAGAATTCACCATTCCTCCATGGAGAGGAGATAGACTATAAAGATTAAGGGGACGGACGTTCTTTTTTCTTTCCCATAGGACTTTCAAACCTAATTAACATGCCTAATTAGCTAAAGATTAACCAAGGAATTTTTGAAATTACTGACATAATTTAAAATAACAAATATAGAATTTACTAATATTTTGGAAAGAACTAGTGGTACTAGTGGTATAAAACAAATATTGATAATTTTATGGTGGTATATTTTCAATTTGTCATTTAAGAATGACATATTTAAAATTGAGAAATTTGATAGTGGCATAAAATAAATTTTCTCTACAAAGAATTGAAAGGTAAATATCTATTTGGATGAATTAAGGGCGAATTACCAAATAGAAAAAATTAAGAGGTTTGCTGTCGATTTAAAAAATGGACTTGGATTCCTATAAATTAAGCCTCCGAACACTCCCGCATTTTATCTCAGAACACGAATCTTCTAACCCAATGGGTCCCTCGCCAACCACCTCACGCCATTTCATCGTCTTCTCTGGCTGTCTCTTACTAGCCATATTCCTAATTTGTTTCTCATGGACAAACCCTTCAATCTCCAGCACAAAAACAAATAGGCTAAACAGAATTGCTATATCATCTACATCCCCACAACACCCACTAGATCCACTGTCCTTGGACGAAATCTCAACCATCCACTCGGTCCTTAGATCACACCCGCAATTCTCTTTTCCCAACGCATTCCCGTCGATCCATACTTTATCTCTTGAAGAACCGCCAAAATCAGTTGTTCTAGCATGGAAACCAGGCCGCACGTTTCCTCCTCGTCGTGCGTCAGTTATAGCATTTGCATCTGGCAAGTCTCATGTCTTGACAGTCGACATAAACTCTCGGACAGTACTACTTCACGAAATAGTCACGTCGGTATCCGGTTACCCCATGCTGACACCCGAAGACTTAGCAACGGCAGCTTTGATACCCTTCCACAACTCGACATTTCTCGACTCTCTCATTTCAAGGGGAATTGACCCGTCCGACGTCACGTGTGCACCTCTCGCTTCAGGTTGGTTCGGTCCTTTGGAAGAATCACGCCGTCTGATGAAAATCCAGTGTTATTCTCATAAAGACACTATGAATTTCTACATGAAGCCGGTTGAGGGACTAACCGCACTCGTCGACATAGACCGTAATGAAACACTTCATTTATGGGGAATTGATCGGAAGATTCCTATTAACAGTGATCCAGACACTGATTATAGATACGAGGTGCAAAAGGAGAAGGATCAACCTTCCTCATGCAAAGTAAATCCTATTTTCATGATCCAACCCAAGGGCCCAAGCTTTGAGGTAGAAGATAAACACTTGATTAAATGGGCCGGGTGGGAGATGCATGTCCGACCCGATGCCAGAGCTGGCGTAATAATATCTCAGGTAGAAAGCCGGATATTTACTTCGTGTATAAAGTTCTTTCCTAAGAATGCGTTTAGATCGTTGGAAGAAAGAAGAAGAAGAAGAAGGAAAAAGAAAAAAAATTATAAACAATCCAAACTCTTCACAAAATTACACACTTCCCAATACTTCTTCCCACTTCTTCCTTTCTTTCCTTCTTCCCACACCTATCCAAACGCAACCTAAGTTAAAAACTTAATATATATTTTTCTTACTGCAAATTATTTTGAAAAATTCCATGAATTTTTTTAATGTTTAAAAACTTTTTATACCAATTTAAGTTAAGGTTTATCGCAATTAGATGATCCTTGGTCCTTTATCTAATTCGAATTTTTTATTTTTTTACCCAAACAAGTTGGGTAGGTTAGAAATAACACTCCAACTCTCGTCATTTTTTTTTGTAAGACTAGATTTTTACGTTGGCTCGTCAAATCTATCACGAGAATGGAGTTAAGTGATATTACCACTTGAGTTAGTTAAGGTAGTTAAGTGATCTTACCACTTGAGTTACTAGATCACATCCACCTGGTTTATATGAAAAACATTTTTTTTCAAATAATTGCAAATGCAAAAATATTTTCAGAGAAGAAATTAGCACAAAACTTTTTATCACAATCATGTTCGAGAAACAAACGGAGACGACTTAACATAGTGGTATGAGAAGTGGACAAAGATTTTCAAGATGTTATGCTGAACATAGAGAGTATCAGAAAGATATGGCTCCGTTTGGATGGCTTCTTTTCGGAATAAGGAATAAGGAATAACCATTTTTTACCAATAAATTTATTTCTAACCATCCAAACTCTTCACAAAAGTTACATACTTCCCAATAAATTTTTTTCCTTCTTCCTTCTTCCTATCTTATTCTCAACACATCCAAACGGAGCCATACTCACTAAGCACACTATTTTCAGAATTTGTTCAAACATAGCTTTCCGTGGTTAATGGAGTATAGTAAAATGACTGTCTTGACACACTGAATGGTCTTATCAACGTAATTATTGGTGAAAAGAATTAAAGCTAACTTCACTTAATCACTTATATGCATGTGGCAACATCTAGGTCAAAGTAACAGATCCAGAAACTGGCAAGTACAGACAAGTTATGTATAAAGGGATGGTATCGGAGCTTTTTGTACCGTACATGGATCCAACAGATGGGTGGTACTTCAAGACATATTTGGATGCAGGGGAATACGGGTTCGGGATACAAGCTATGCCGTTGGACCGTCTTAACGACTGCCCGACTGGTGCATACTTCATGGACGGTGTTTTTGCTCAGGCTGACGGGCAACCCTATATCCGATCTGACATGGTGTGTGTTTTTGAGAGGTACGATGGAGATGTGGCTTGGAGGCATGCTGAGGGTCCCACAACTGGAAAAGATGTAAGATCTATTTAGGAAAAAAAAAAATTTTATTTTTTATAGAAAAATTTACCATACTAAAGTGAAGAGTTTATATTTGTCAAAGTCTAGTACGTTTGTGCGCGCCTAGTCATACATATATATATAAAACTATAAAAGCATACATTCTATTTACATAATTAACTAGATGTTTTGTAGTCATGCTTTCTGTATTGGAATTAGAGTACTGCAACATAAAGTGGACCAAAAAATTAGCCTCGGATGTACCGTCGGATAAATATTACAATAGTTCTTAATAAAATAATAGCTACAGATAAGCACATTTAAAAGTAGCAATTGTGGATTTAAAATGTAAATTGGAAATTTTTTATATGTACTCAAAATTAGAAATGTTGATTCCATTATGTTTTGTATTATGATATTACTAGTTCTTTCCGAAGTAATCTATATATGTATAGAGAGATAGAAAGGCTAATATACCATCGATTTGTCATCGAATCATTTTTTGATATTCAAAATTTAAACGGTCAATTTAAATCATTCAAATTGTTCACCATATTGAAACATCTTTAGAGACCAAATTTTATATTTTTTCGAATATTTTTTTTCTATTTATTATGATATTTTCAAAAAATATAATCGGAGTATTTCAAGCCCTCCAATTTGAAAATTCATAATAAATAGTAAAAAAATTTGAAAAAGTAAAAGATTTGATCTCCAAAAATATTTTAATATGGTGATCAACTTAAATGGTTTGGATTGACCGTTTGAATTTTGGATCTCGAAAAACGATTCGATGGCAAATTGATGACATGTTAGCCTTTCTCTCTATATATTAGTAAATTTCTGACATTATAGAAATTAATTTCAAGTATTCAAGTAACTTATACATAATGTCAGAAAATTACTAATTAATTTCTATGAAATAGTTGAATACTTGAATTTATACCCAATTCCCTTTTTAGTCATTTTATGACAATTTTACGTGAAATAAATGCTAACAAACAGGTAAGAGAAGTGCGGCCTAAGATAAGTCTAGTGGTCAGAATGGCTGCATCAGTTGGGAATTATGACTACATAATCGATTGGGAATTCCAAACAGATGGGCTTATTCGCATCAAGGTTTAATCACTATCATCGATTTTAAGAAAAAGTTTAAAATTGGTGTCCAAAGAAATGCATAATTGCAGTATAGTCCACTACAAGAGGATGGTCTATTGTTAGATTTGCTAAATTTTCTAGATAGATTTTTTTTTTATTAGTGTTGGACCTTGTTCTATTGCTAGATTTAATTGATGCACTAAAGTTTAGTAATTTTTTAGCAAGACTTAATTTTCTATTAATATATACTTAAAAATCTAACAATTTATTTTTTATAGACTTTTAAATCTTGCAATGTTTAATGTAGCAACTTTTTGCTACATTAATTTATAGAGTAGCAAAAAATTGCTACATTAAACATTGCAAGATTCAAAAGTTTTATCAAAAATAAATTGCTAGATTTTTAAGTATCTATTAATAGAAAATTAAGTTTTGTTAAAAGATTGCTAGACTTTAGTGCATCAATTAAATCTAGCAATATAACAAAATCCAACACTAATAAAAAAAAAATCTATCTAAAAAATTTAGCAAATCTAGTAATAGGTCATCTCTCTGGTCTGACCATATCATTCAAAATTGACGCAACAGGTTAGCGCTTCAGGCATGTTAATGGTAAAAGGAACCACATATGAAAACATGAATCAAGTTCCGAAGGAAGAGGACTTGTATGGAACTCTTATTACGGAAAACGTGATCGGCATTGTTCATGACCACTACATCAACTTCTACCTAGACATGGACGTTGATGGATCGAACAATTCCTTTGTGAATGTACACCTGGTCAACCAAGAGACCAATGAAGGTGAGTCGCCTCGAAAGAGTTACCTGAAGGTGAAGAAACAGGTTGCCAAGACGGAAAAAGATGCACAAATAAAACTTAAATTGTATGATCCATCCGAATTTCACGTCGTGAACCCTTCTAGGATAAACGGAATCGGAAATCCATCAGGGTATAGGATTGTACCAGGAGGCACGGCAGCTAGTCTTCTTGATTTGCATGATCCACCACAAATGAGAGCAGCATTCACAAATAATCAGGTACATCATTTTTCTTTCCTATTCATTTTCTTGTTGTGAAGAGGATCTCTGTTTTTTTTTTCATACAAGATCATCAAATTTTATTTTACTTTTTCGATATTTTTGGATGCACAAAATAACTAGTGAGCATGTTGATTTTTTTTTTCTCTATAGATATGGGTGACACCGTATAATCGGAGTGAGCAATGGGCTGCTGGATTACTTACATGTCAGAACAAGGGTGACGATACACTTGCTAAGTGGACCGAGAAGTAAGTACAATATCAAATTAATTTTTTTAAAAAATGTCTAATCTTGAAAATGAGAGGAAAAATATTAACAATTAAAAGGTTTACTTTATTATGATGAAAAAATTCAAGCAACTAGTTAACATTTTTATACTTTTATAGGGACCGACCAATAGAGAACAGGGATATAGTGCTTTGGTACACACTAGGTTTTCATCATGTGCCATGCCAAGAGGATTACCCCATTATGCCAACTGTTTCTGCTAGTTTTGATCTCAAGCCAGTCAATTTCTTCAAGAAAAATCCAATCCTAAGAGCTGCACCTTACTCAAAGGATGATTTTTTAACTTTGAGATCTCTAGCATCTGCCTAGATGGATTAAAGAGTGAATAAATACATAAATCTGTATTTAATTCTGGACTTTGAGTTCACATGTTTCTCAATTGGGGGTTGCAATTTCGTAACTGTCTAGATCAAGCTTTTAAAATGTGTTATTTTCGTATGACGGTTTGAAGTTGATTTAACAGTGCGATGTTTTTTCGGTGAAAAAATAGTGAAAAAACGGTGTGTATATGCGAACATCTATGTCAAACTCATATGTATTCTTGTGTATAGTACTACATTTGTATGGACGATTGGTACACGATATTGTACTTAAAAAGGCAGTGGATCGCGATATTGTACACGATATTGAACATCTCTAAGTATTTTATTCACGATATGTGTCAAACACACTATGTTCTCAATACACGATATGTCTTTCGATATTGTACATGTTTATTCAGCGAAAAAACACATTTTTTTTACGTTTAATCGGCGAAAAAACGTAAATGACACGTTACTTTATTTTATCGGTTTTTTTTGTGACGTTCATGTAGTTGGTTCAAAATATCGTTATTTTCGAAAAATGGCGTTTTTTAAAAGCTCAGTCCAGAATTCCAGATGAATTAAATGTGAATAAATACATACATCTGTATTTAATTCTGGACTTTGTGTTCAGATGTTTTTCAATTGGGGGTTTCAAATTTCGTAGCTGACCCATTGCTTGAATACTTGTGTTTCAATTTTTTAACATTTATTTTATTATTAATTTATTGGTTTTGGCAATCGCCAACCAAGCTTCAAATAAATACTCCCAAGACCAAGTTTAAGCTAGTCCCCATTTATGCCTAGTTTAATAATAGAACTAGTGAGATTACGTCTTGCGATCTATTTTCATTTTTCATATTTTTTGTTAAATTTAATACCTTAGAACTATTTTGATGAACTTATTTTTTTTATTTCTCTACATTTGAACAATGCTATAATTAACTAATACTGAAAGCGGACAAATATGGTCGCTTCTTTTTTTTTTTTTTGCATCCTAAATTCAGATGCGCGTAGGGGTGGGCGCGGTATACAACAAATACACAAAATCGTTCCGTTTCGTCCATGTGGAACGTATAACGGAATGAAATTTCATTCCGTTTCGCAAACGGAATGGATAACGAAATGTATTTCGTGATTCGTTTATGCATTTTATAGTGTAAATATAGTTGTTTCGCCACGTTCCGTCGAAACGGAACGAATCACGAATCATCCGATTCATATCGTTATTAAAGTGGAACGGAAAACGGAATGACCCCATTCTGTTTCCGTTATACATGTTATCCACCCCTAGATGCGCGATCCACGAAGAGGCACTTTTCTACTTTTAAATTTTATGATGGCAGTAGAGAGGTCATTTTTTTCCCCAAGAAAAAACATATTTTGAATGACCCCCCCCCATCCCCCTCCAAAAAAAATAATAATAAATGGAAAATCCACGCCTATGTTTGCGATATTAAATCTTTTTACACTGAACATGAAACCAGATTGATAGTTCTCTGCCCAAACCTGTGATTAAAAATAAGGTAGATGCAAGCAGATCATCAAGGATGCTAAATATAATAAAAGGATAAATCACCCCTACTACTACTATTTGGGCCGTTTGGATCGCTTAGAAATTTGAAGAATTTGGAGAATTTTTTATTCCTAAGCATAAATTTATTGAGAAATGTGTAATTTTGTGAAGAGTTTGGATTGTTTATAATAAATTTATGCATAGGAATAAAAAATTCTCCAAATTTTTTAAATTCCCACCTCAATCCAAACGGCCCTAAGAACACCAATTCAAAACAAAAGTCTAAATAATTAGACGAAGGATATAAAAAATTTAGTTATATATATATATATAGAGAGAGAGAGAGAGAGAGAGAGAATGGCTAACGCGCCATCAATTTTCTATTGGCTCGTTTATCGAAATTCAAAAGTCAAACGATCGATCCAAACCGTTCAAGTTGATCAAAATATTGAAATACCTTTGGAGACCAAATTTTATATTTTTTCGAATTTTTTTGCTATTTATTATGATATTTTCAAATTGGAGGGCCTGAAATACTCTAATCATAATGTTTTTAAAAATATCATAATAAATAGCAAAAAAATTCGAAAAAATATAAAATTTGGTCTCCAAAGATATTTCAATATGGAGAACAACTTGAACGGTTTGGATTGACCGTTTGAATTTTGGATCTCGAAAAATGACTTGATGGCACGTTAGCCATTATATATATATATATATATATATATATATATATATATATATAGAGAGAGAGAGAGAGAGAGAGAGAGAGAGAGTTTAGCTACGGTGAGTCGCGACTCACAGATCTTCCGGTGAGTCGCAACCAAAACTCCTAGATCTAGATCAAAATGACCGATCAAAACCGTCCAACATGATCTCCCTATTGAAATCTCCGTGCAAACCAAATTTTTTATTTTTTCGAAATTTTTAAGTATTTTTTTCGGATTTTTAAAAACTGATGTTTTTGAATGGTTCAGAACCAATTAGATAAACGATTTTCTAAAATTTCAAAAAAATACTTAAAAATTTCGAAAAAATGAAAAATTTGGTCTACAAGGAGATTTCAATAGGAAGATCATATTGGACGGTTTGGATAGATCATTTTGATCTAGATCTAGGAGTTTTGGTCGCGACTCACCGGAGGATCCGTGAGTCGCGACTCACCGTAGCTAAACTATATATATATATATATTGGACTATTGATGGTTTTGATCTGATTTTTTATTAATGTTTAGATGTAAATAATTACATAAGTTTACTGACTCTTCGTTTTATATGAATAAATTTATTGCTAAACTGCAATATCTTTTTCATAATGAATTATTAGCAGGTGATGCGATATCAGAGAGATAAAAGACGCCTGTTCACAGAAATTATTTATTAATATACTAATTGATCAATATGTGTTTTCTCTATTTAAGACCAAAGATATATTTTATTTAGCAACTTTTTTGCAAAGCATATAATTTTTCATGTCACTCTATTTTTGTACCATTGTCATTCATTATTGGTCATCAATTAAGGAAATAATAATAATTTTTTAAATAAGAATTTGTCCATATATTGAGTGTAGACACTGAGTACTAGTGACATGAACTGAATTTTGTAACAGAGCTTCAATTTAGATCGTTCATTTAAGTCCAAATTAAAAATTTTGTCCACCGTATGACTTGTAGAAAATGAGATAGTATAGATTCAAACGGAAGATATTGTCGGAAAATTTTTGTTTGGATCAGTGGCTACGCTAGCTCCTTCCTCCCTACAAGGCAATTCTTTTGCAATTATACTTGAAGAATATAGATTACTTTTTTATCTCAATTTAAAATTTTAAGAATTCTAAGAACATAATTTCTGCTATAGAATTCCGAAAACGATCAAAAACAGAAATGTTGCAATAAATTGCTGTCAGATTAATCGAAAGCTAGCGCCAAACTTGGTAGCCACTACCAAATCTATCTAAAAGAAAAAAAAAAAATCGAAAACTAACGCCATGAAGGAGTGATGACTTTATTAGTGCAAGTTTGCAAGCAAGCACACAGCGATGAGGTTAGGGAGAGGCTTGTTGGTACACTAAGAAAACCTATAGCATTCAAATATAACTAATCAGTTGGATTTGTGTGGTCAGTGCAATTAAAGAAAATAGAAAAATAGAAAAAACAAAAAACAAAAGCAGAGACCCATTTTTTTTGTTACGGATTCCAAAATATAGACAAGATTCGCTGCACCATCAGTCGCTCACGCACGCCCAATTCAGATAATAACGTTCTGTGAAAAGGAAATATGAAAATCTGATCAGCGCCAAAGCAGATCCAAAGGCCCATATCTTTCCTGGTATATAATTCAGAAAATCGGACGGTAGGGATTTTCTAAGAAGTCCCGTCAAACATTTATCACTCAGTGCTCAAACGTAACTCTCTTGCTTGATACGATTTATCACAACTCCTTATAATACACAGATTTATCACTGCTCCTTATAAACATACGGATTTAAAAGCATAATAACATCTAAATCTAGCGTGTTACTACTTTTTATATCATTGATAGATTTAATCTATGATTGGATATTGGATGTGAATCAATAGACGAAAATATAATATTTTTTTTCATCTAAAATAAAAATAAATAGAGTGTTGATTGGAATTGATATAGAAAATAGTAGAAAAATTGGTACTATCGAGGATTATTTTTATTTTTCATCTAAAAATTCCACCCATTTTTTTGGGCTGGGTGAAACAATTGAGAAAGCCTGTCAAATATATTTAAGGGAAAATTTGTTATGTACCCTCCAAAACTGAGAAAATAGAAAATTTGTCCTTCGAAAATCGAAACTCCTGATTTTACCCCTCTAAAGTTGAAATTGTTTCTGCATATGCCACACTTCCTCTTTTTACGTATAAATAATATTTAAATAATAAAATTATTTTTTGCTGACCATTATACCTTTGGATCAATAACCCTTCGATTTAAACCCGCATCTATCGACGAACCCACTCGATTAAAGTCGAACTTTGCCTCTTCTTCTCCGTCAAAATCAGACCATGATATGCCTCGACAAAATAGGGATCTATTTGCTGTTCAATGTGGAATTAAAGATAAATTTTTTAGATCCTTTTTATAGCCCTGTCGTGATGTACTTCTTTTAGTCCATTTGCACCATAGATATGAAAGCAAATTTGACATATTAATGAGAATTGGAAGCAAGACGATGGTACTACACAATAATTACTCAATTCTACACCTTTGACTCCAGCTTAGCCACTGTATTGCAATCATCACATAGCCTCTCTATTGTAATTGCCTCGTACACATAATTTCACCAAATAAAGAACAGCGAGATAGGTGATGGAGTCATGCTCGTCTCAGCACGAAGGGAGGAAATTTTGTCAGAATCAGGTTGGAACATGGTGTCAAAAACAGACGCAGGAAGGGAGGAAACGGAGGGAAAACGGGAGAGAAGAATAGATAGGGAGGCGGCGGCGGTGGTGGTGGCGATGGTGACAGAGAGGGGTTTGAGAAGAGAGAGAGAGGAAGAGGTTTGGTCCATCTGGCGACGGCGGCGGCGCAAAGAAAAGGAAGTTATTATGACACTGGGCTTGCACAATGCAGATGAAATCGTCGATGCAATTAAAAAGGAAGAGTTTAAAATTGATGTAAGTCGATTGATATAATTAAATTCTGAATGACATACTAATTGTGAAAGTATAGTTACGTCATATGAAAAAGGTAGAACAAATTTAGATTTAGGTTTGATCAGTGACAAAGAAGAAGAGGAGGAGAACGATTTTAATCGAGTGGGTTCGTCAGTAGATCCATGTTTGATATGGGTTTAAATCGAATGGTTCTGTATCCAAGAGTATAATAGTCAGCAAAATATAATTTTATTATTTAAATGTTATTTATATTGTAAAAAGCGGAAGAGTGGCATATACAGAATCAATCTCAACTTTCAAGGGGCAAAATCAAGAATTTTCATTTTTGGGGGGCAAATGCTCCATTTTCTCAGTTTCGGAGGGTACAAAAAAAATTTCCCTATATTTAAATGATAACTGCATTTTGCCATCTCTTGTCATCGTTAAACACAAAGTGAACACATAAAATAGACAAGATGAACATATAGACAATCAAAGTTAACACTTACAAAAAAATTAGTGTTGTCATGTCTTGTTTAGATTTTTATATGCATATTTAATTTATTTTATCGAACTTATTTATTTGTATGTGTTCACTTTTTTCGTTATATATATATTCACCTTATCTATTTTCAATATAAGGTATCAAACATTAATTCGGTATCTGTTCACTTAGCAGTCAGCACACAAACATAAATTCGGTATCAAGAATATTTTCAATATTCTACCGGAATTCATTCCGGTAAGTGGTTGAAATCTGATATTATTGCGAAATTTTTATGTATTTCTTCTTTAATATTGAATATTTGTTTTTTCGATTACTGTTTCGATATCTGCTATTACCGAAATTTTCGGGTAACATATAGGTATTGAAAACAGAGGTATCAAGATGTGAATATTTAGCTAGACTGATCTTCTGCGTTGGCGTCAATTCGTAGCCCTTTGGAGGGGTACAAATTTGAAAATAGAGAAATTTTGCATAATAATAGAAATTTAAAGTTAACGAGGAATTTTCCCCGATAATATTTTTACTTCAAGCTCGGAATGGATTATAAATAAAACAAAAGAAAGAGATTTTTTTTAAGATAAAAAAAACAAAAGAAAGAGATTAATTTCATTTGATATAAAAAGATCGTTAATATTGCAAAAAACCGAAGTACCGAACTAGATATATGCTATTCTCATTTAAATCATGGTTGGAATTAGTGTACTCGATAAATTTGTCAGAAATTTTTTCAGTTTGGACTATCATAGAAATATTAATTACTTATTAATCAAATAATGAAGTGTAAGCTAGAAATTAATAATTACATCGAGGAGTTGGAAAATCGAATTAGATACATGTGGACAAGTACCCGTAAAACGTAAATAGAATTTTGCCGCGCAAACAAAAATAAAAAAAATGTTCAGCTAAACGGAGATATAATGTTACGGAAGTTCAATAGTACTGAACTACTCCGTTGGCAATGTAATCAATAAGTCTGATTATTAAGATTTATTGTTAAGTACTGAACTACTGACTTTGTTCTATTTTAAGATTAAGATTTAATTCATTTTTTTCGGGAAAAAATTAGATATCCATTATGATCATTATAATTATACTAGCAGCAGTGCCCGCTCAATGTGCGGGCGAACTATAATATGTGAAAATATTACTTGGCACAGATATTGTTAAGGTGTATTTCCATATCTCTAGAATACATGTGTTTTCAACATATATTGTACAGCGGCTCAATTGAAATTGCAGATTAATTAAATAGTTGACATAGGTTGAGTGTTATAAAATATCTATGCCCAATAATATTTTCACATATTAAAGTTCACCCGCACATTGAGCGAGCACTGCTGCTAGTATATATAAAGATGCAATTTTTCATAAATAAAAAATAGCGCTAGTGATTGAAAGAAATCTGCGCATCATGCAGAAATAGAAAATGGCTCTATTACGGATCATATTATATCTCTTGAAATCAGAGAGCGATTTCCATTTTTGAAGATTCTTTGCCTAATTGCAATGATAAGAATACTTCTTCAAACTAATATCAATATCAATATTAATTTATGAAGATTTCTTGCTATCAATACGCGCCTGTCAATAAAGACATAGAATATAGAAATATATAAAAAAGATTATGTTGATGTATATGGCAAGTTATAATGACATGGATATCAAATTTCTCTAATTTAATATGAACTTACGAATTAAAGGCAAGTTATAAATAAATGTTTTCTTGATTTTATTGAACAATTAAAATAAATTATCAAATTGCTCTAATTTAATAGGAACGTACGAATTAATAGGTTGTTGCACGTTAGTGACTTTTCAAATTGTATATGATTTATCTCAACTGCCATATATTTTATTTTATTTCAGGCAACAAAAGGTGAAGCTAAACATAAAATATATAACAAACATTTGCTTGGGAAGTTCACTATCAAAATTTAGTCTAAAAATTCTACAGCAAAATTTTATCATACTAAATTACTAATTGAACTAACACAATACACCACAATGCATGCTAGAATGTCCTGAGTTGCTCTTCTGCTCCCTGCAATTCTCTCTAGGTCTCTGTGCATTTGAAATCTCCTACATCAAACAGCTCAACATATGATGTTCTTTAAGTACTCAAAGCTCAGTTTTACCGACTTTGAAGACTTTGACGGTGTCTTTTTCGCAGGCTTTTTAAATCCCCGCCACCATTTCTTGATCTTTTGTGAAGCTTTACCTATATGCTTTTTGACTTGCTTACTCTTCTCAGCCACCCCTTCAAGAATTTTCTCTTTCAAGTCCTTATTTGGTGTTTCCTTGTTTTTGAAAACATTTCCCTGAAACATAATTGTACCTCTTAATCTGATATCAAACTAAACTTGAGTGGCTTCCATCTTGGGGGTTGTCAAGTATTAACATGCAAAGAATGAGTGACAAATCTTTAAAGGGTAGAATATGGAAGAAACCTTCCCACTCAGTTGCCACATTTACAGATATTTGAAGGATGTTGGCGCAAAAGAAAATAAGGGATCATCTCATCACAACAAGAATAAAAGTAGGTTACCAGGTTATTAGAGAAGTTGTCCTCATCATCGTCATCTTCATCTTCATCAGCATCGTCATCACCAAAATTATTATTCATTAAATCGTCTCTTGAATACATCTTCATAATTGGTGCACCTGGCATATCCTAAATAAAGAAACAAGCATCTAAATTTCCAAAAGCTTTATAAAAAATAATAACATGTTCCTTTTTCAAAAGGACCTTTTATTTATTTATTTATTTTGGTTTTGAAAAGGGAACAATACAATTCTGCTTCTTCTTTTTTTTAAAAATAAATTGGGGGGTCTAAGCTACCCAACTTATTTTTAATACTGTTTCTTCTTGTAAACAACATGTTTCTTTTACTTTCTCCGTCATACAAATTCCATCCAATGTTTGTTGTGATCACAATAACATTGCATTTTCAGAACTTTAACTTTCAGATCAATTTAAAAATGCAACTTAGTGTAATGGAATAGGTATGCTCCTATATATCAGAAATTCTGCCCCAATGTTGTTAGTTGCAAGAGCACCACAAGTTAATTGGCGTTTATAAATTTATGGCAAACCATTAAATGCCAGTTGCATCAGAAACAAGGTTGGGTCTCTATGCATCGACAAAAGCAAACATTGGAGGTAATTTTCACAAAATACACAAAGCAAACGAAGGTAAAAATGTAGTAAAAGACAAAAGATTTTTCATCCTTTTGTTATTGCCATACCTGCATCGACCTCAACATCTTTTCCATCTCAGCATCCTTTGATGGTTTTGGAACGAATGGTTCACCAGGTATCCTATCCTAGTTCATAGAAAAGTAGAAATTAGTATTGAAACCCTATGTTATTTTGGAATTAGCCAAAAAAAAAGGAAAATTAATACATGCAACTTATACAATACAATAAGAAAAACACATCAAGAAGGCAGCACTGAATAAGGTACTGGTGTAATTTGCTTGTTTGCATAAATGGTTCTCCGAATATAAGACCAAATTAAGTTTCAGATGTGCAACTCAGGCTCTAACTAATCCCATTGTGATTTCGCCTCAAATAAGATGAAATTTAGTCCTAGTTTTTCCCAATTTATCCTTGATTCAAGTATGCAACTCGACAAAAGTCAGTTTTAAAATGCAACGCTGGTTCTGGACCCAAACATAAGAAAAGCAGACCTGGAATTGAAATCATTAATTTACACTATGGACAATAGGGTGATTATGTCAGAAACAGAAGCTGCAGATTGTATGAAATAATGCACATTACCTTTGGTACAGGTGGTGTCTTCACTGAACAAGCTTCTGAGAGATCATGGCAGAGATAATTCACCAATTCATTAATGGTCGTTCACTTTTTATAGAAAAATTCACCAACATCTGTATCGGCAAATCCCATTACCTGAAATATTTGAATTGATTATTACAATATATTGGCTGGCTTGTCGCCTTAAAGAAAGTCATACTTTATGGTTTCTCATTTCCTTAAGTTGGGCAATTTCTTCATTTATTTTAGGTATAGCTGATGGCGACAATTATTATTCACTCGTATTGTTAATTTTTCCACAAAATAATATGAAACATGAAAAATTGAAAGACCTAATAACTTACCAGAGCAAACAATATCAGAAGCATCTCCTTCCGATTCGTCATCATTGCTGCTTGCGTCCGACAAACCAAGCACTGACGAAATAACTTTTCGGGCACTTGAAGGCACCCTTAGAACCATATGTCAGGCAGTGATTGGTTTTTTTCGGCATGAGAATGGGGCTTAGGGTTTAGAAGAGAGGGAGAGGGAGATCGAGGTCGAGTGACAAAGAAAGAGGGTTTAAGGTTGTGCCGAAGGTGAAGCAGGAGGGTTCAGTTATAGGGTTTAGAGAGAGAAAGGCTTGACCTAGGGGTTTGATCGAGGGAGACAGTAGGGAGAAAGGATCGACCTAGCTGTTGTTGTTCTAGCGAAGCGCATCCATACCACCATCGATCTGGTGGCGGCGGTGGTGGTGGAAGAGGGAAGAGGTGGTATGTGAGGTTCCTGACGAGGAGAGAACCCGCCATGCGTGAGCTATTCATAGAGGGAGAGAGATACGGAAATGCTTTTCTTTGAGAAGGGAGAATAAATTTCGGTATTAGCGAGATAGGAGAGACGGCGGGCAAGATCGTTTCGATCTAGGGTTTTCTGCGTCGAGTAAAAATGGAAAGAAGGAAAATAAAAAGTGGAGAGCGTCAGAGAAAAAAATAATTTAAGCGGAGAATCGAACCGCTGCGTGTCAGCGTATTGCTTAAAATCCATCCCACCGCCCGGCCAGTTTCAGATAAATGGTTGTCCTTTTATCTGATATACAAATCCAGACCACAGATCTTATTAGATCAGAAAAATCAATGATCCATATCTGATATCAAAGGTATAATACAACCTTTGTCTGATTTTTCTTACTACCTTTGTAGGATGCTTTTATAAGTAGTAAAGATTAGCAACGGATTTCAGAAAATTCTAACAAATTATATGCATTTAGTTTTAATCAAACCATTATTCATGTAATCATGTTATCTACTAAACAAACCAGGCCACAATGCATCCAATTTTGTATTTCGCCATCAGCAACCTTAAAGTACCTCCTAATATGGATTCCAAGTGTATCTTCCTTTGTCCCTCTCTCTTATCCTCCCTCTTTCTCTGTCACCTCAACTGCTCCAATTCTCCATCACACCCCTCCTCCCCTACTTAACACACTCACTTACTCTCACCCACACACAGACACACACAAACGCAGGTGCAGGTGTGCAGCAAAACATGGACTACTCTTCTCTTAAACGATTCCTCCTCCTCGCTACCGGCACGTTTCTCCTCCTCCTCTTCGCCCACTTCTCCTTCCACCTCCCCTCCAATCCCCCCTTCTCCCGCTCCTCTCCATTCCTCTTCCACAGCCCGTCAGTCAACACTGCCAAACCGGCATCACGGAACCATGAAACAGACATCGCAAGCCACCCACTTGATCCATTGACCATCCAAGAAATTAACATCGCCAGGTCCATTCTCCTGTCATACTCACCATTCTCTTCCTCACCTTCTTCACTCACTATTCATTCTCTCTCTCTAGATGAGCCCGACAAGTCTGTTGTGAGATCGTGGAAGCCCGGAAACAGCTTGCCTGCCCGAAAAGCTGTAGCAGTGACCCGTTATAAAGACAAACCTTATGTCTTATCCATTGACCTTTCAACCAAAGAAGTGGTACAGTTGCCTGTACCAGATTCTGGCTATCCCACAATGACCATAGAGGACATGATGAGTGCCCCATGGGCCCCTTTTTCTGACAAGGCATTTAATGCGACTATTACTGCACGTGGAGTCCGGATGTCAGACGTTGCATGCTTGCCCATATCTCTTGGTTGGTATGGACAGACGGAGGAGGGAAGAAGACTGATAAAGATACAGTGTTACTCAGCCGAAGGTACCGCGAATTTCTACATGAGGCCTATTGAGGGTTTAACTGTTTTGTTAGACATGGATACTAAGGAGGTCGTAGAGATCACTGACAAGGGAAATGGTAAGTAGAACTCATGATATACTAATTTTAGGTTCTTTACCCACAAGGATTTTTATTATTTAGAAGCATAATTATGCAACACGGAATTAGATAAATTGAGATATTTTTGCTCAGTAGTACCATGCTCTTGCAAGAGAACAATCTTTTTTCTAAAAACATATAAATGTATTTCTCCTTTAAAACAGAAAATCAAAATATTATAGATATGGTTGCTCCCAAAATAAGTGACAAATCCCCCCCTCGTCTATTTCAAAAAAGACAAAATCTCCAAATGCCATAAGCTTATCCTTTCTGTCCATTTTGAATGATGCATGAAGACATAGATACTTGCATCTTGGCAAAACAAAACATATATATGTCATATGTGCACCTTTTTTCTCTGTATGTACCTGACATGTATACGTATATATGTCCAATGTCAAACTCAAACATTTGTACATGCATCTCAGAAGCGTTACTATTCCCCAAATGTACCCTAATTTTGAACGTAAAATTGTAACACCTTTTGACAGGTATACCGATTCCTAGTTCAACAAACACGGATTACCGATACGCTGTAACAAAAAATAACAGAGCAGCCTGGTTAAAGGCACCAAACCCAATTTCATTAGAGCAGCCTTCGGGACCGAGCTTCACAGTCTCAGAAGGCCACCAGGTAAAATGGGCTGGGTGGGACTTTCATATAAAAGCCGATGCCCGGGCCGGCATAATCATATCAGGACTCGGCATTATCGACCCAGAAACCGGCACGAGAAGAGAAGTTATGTACAAAGGGTTTGTGTCAGAATTATTTGTACCATACATGGACCCGACCAATGCATGGTATTTTAAGACTTACATGGATGCGGGTGAATACGGGTTCGGGTTACAGGCTATGCCGCTGGTACCACTCAATGACTGCCCAAGAAATGCATATTACTTGGACGGTGTTTTTGTGACGGCGGATGGAAAGCCTTATGTGAGGGAGAACATGATATGTTTGTTTGAGAAATATTCTGGAGATATTGCATGGCGCCATTCTGAGTGCCCAATAACAGACATGGAGGTGAGGAGTTTTTTTTTATCATTATTATTTAAGAAAATTCAAAATAAATTTCGTAAGAGAGGAAAAAGGAAAAGTAATAGTTTATTTGGCAGTTGCAGAAAAGAGAAATATTTATGTCTATTTTATTATAAGGTCTATTACAAAGTTAAAGATAATTTTATTTATTTGTGCTTTTCGGGAAAGATTTTAGAACATAAAAGTGACAAAACACTTAAAAGTTAGTACTTTTTTCTCCTTCAAATGTACAGAGTATTTTCTCCAATGATATATTACAAAACCAGCAGTAACATCAAATACTGATTTTAACCAAAAATAAAAAAAAAAGGTTAAAGGCAGTGTAATATTTTGAGTTAGTGCAGATAAAAGAGGCAAGGCCGAAAGTGACGCTAGTGGCCAGGATGTCAGCGTCGGTAGCGAACTATGACTATATCGTTGATTGGGAATTTCAAACCGATGGCCTTATTCGAATGAAGGTATCTCTTATAAATTTCTCTTCTTGTTTTCTGTCATTATTTTCAATCAATTATGGTCAGGTTTCTCACCAAGTGCAAGTGCATCATGTCCTTGTCTTAGGACTTAGGCTCTTTGCTAGTCTGCTTTTCTTTGCTGTCGTCGAATCATAGAGAAAGCTACTGAGATATTTACTCTTAAGTTGGGTTTGTCTCTATTTTACTCTAGTCATCATCATCTTCTTAAATAAATAAATGCAGAGAGCACCAATTATTGTGAAAATTAATTAATCATTTCACTGTTGATTCCTTAATTAAGATCCTTTCTAGATTCATGTGCAAGAAAATGCGCTTCACTCAAAAGTAGCTGACAACTGATTGATCGAATATATTTGTTATCAACTTGTGGAACGGGTACCTCCTTACGAAACCAATATCGATTCGTCTTTTATTTTCTGGTGAAAAGAGATTCCAAATTAAATTATTCAATACATTGATTCCATAGTCCTGATTAGGTGAGAGTTCAATTCCTCTAAATTGTCCCTCTCAAGTGACATCTCACGTAGCAAATACATCCACCAATAAGTTAACCTAAACAGAAAAAAAAAATGCAACTAAAAAGTTGCGTCACAAACTCAGAGTGCATTTGGCTCACGACTCTTTCTTTAGTGCATGTTTTTGTCTGCTTGCGCAATATCGTTTCTTGTCAATATCTACTTGGCATGTGGAGGAGCCAAGGAATCTTCATTTTCTTATAAAAAATTAAGCTAAGCAAAATCAAATGGGTGATTATATCACTAGCTAATTAATGATGTTTTTAATCACATACATACACTGAGTATCTGATGACGATTTTATTAATTAATCTAAAAGGATAAGAAAAGCAACTGAAAGTGTTTTTGTAATTTAATTAAATTTTCAGGTGGCTCTCAGTGGAATCCTCATGGTAAAGGGTACTTCTTACACGCACACTAAAGATGTCCCGAGTGGCGAGGACATGTATGGGACCCTCTTGTCAGAGAATGTGATCGGCGTAATTCACGACCACTTCATCACCTTCCGACTCGACATGGATGTTGACGGGCCAGCCAACTCGTTCGCACGAGTGAAATTGACCCATCAGGCAACTGCTTCCGGGGAGTCGCCTAGAACCAGTTTCTTGAAGGCGACACGCCACGTGGCAGCCACTGAGAAAGAAGCCCAGGTAAAACTTGCTTTGTACAAGCCGGAGGAGTTTCATGTTTACAACACAGAAAAGACGACTAGGGTCGGAAACCCGACGGGGTACAAGGTCGTGTCAGCTGGCACAGCTGCTAGTATGCTTGACCCCAACGACCCGCCACAGCTAAGGGGTGCTTTCACAAATAATCAGGTAAAATCTCTTTTCGCAGTTGATTATTGATAACAAAACATTGGCTGGTTGTCCTTGAACTGGGCTTTTATTTTAGCCTAATAGGCCTATTAAACATAAGATCAACCTAAGAAATTGATTTATTGGGGTATTAGATATGGATCACACCATATAACAAAAGTGAAGAATGGGCTGGCGGGCTTTTTGTTTATCAGAGCAAAGGAGAAGATACACTCTCGGTCTGGGCTGACAGGTACACTTATTATTTTCTTTATCCTTTTTCCAACCACAAGTACTTGATTTAAATTAAAAGATAAAGAGTGGAATACGCCAATCTATGAGCTACATTATGCTTATGGTCAGGTTTCTCACCAAGTGCAAGTGCATCATGTCCTTGTCTTAGGACTTAGGCTCTTTGCTAGTCTGCTTTTCTTTGCTGTCGTCGAATCATAGAGAAAGCTACTGAGATATTTACTCTTAAGTTGGGTTTGTCTCTATTTTACTCTAGTCATCATCATCTTCTTAAATAAATAAATGCAGAGAGCACCAATTATTGTGAAAATTAATTAATCATTTCACTGTTGATTCCTTAATTAAGATCCTTTCTAGATTCATGTGCAAGAAAATGCGCTTCACTCAAAAGTAGCTGACAACTGATTGATCGAATATATTTGTTATCAACTTGTGGAACGGGTACCTCCTTACGAAACCAATATCGATTCGTCTTTTATTTTCTGGTGAAAAGAGATTCCAAATTAAATTATTCAATACATTGATTCCATAGTCCTGATTAGGTGAGAGTTCAATTCCTCTAAATTGTCCCTCTCAAGTGACATCTCACGTAGCAAATACATCCACCAATAAGTTAACCTAAACAGAAAAAAAAAATGCAACTAAAAAGTTGCGTCACAAACTCAGAGTGCATTTGGCTCACGACTCTTTCTTTAGTGCATGTTTTTGTCTGCTTGCGCAATATCGTTTCTTGTCAATATCTACTTGGCATGTGGAGGAGCCAAGGAATCTTCATTTTCTTATAAAAAATTAAGCTAAGCAAAATCAAATGGGTGATTATATCACTAGCTAATTAATGATGTTTTTAATCACATACATACACTGAGTATCTGATGACGATTTTATTAATTAATCTAAAAGGATAAGAAAAGCAACTGAAAGTGTTTTTGTAATTTAATTAAATTTTCAGGTGGCTCTCAGTGGAATCCTCATGGTAAAGGGTACTTCTTACACGCACACTAAAGATGTCCCGAGTGGCGAGGACATGTATGGGACCCTCTTGTCAGAGAATGTGATCGGCGTAATTCACGACCACTTCATCACCTTCCGACTCGACATGGATGTTGACGGGCCAGCCAACTCGTTCGCACGAGTGAAATTGACCCGTCAGGCAACTGCTTCCGGGGAGTCGCCTAGAACCAGTTTCTTGAAGGCGACACGCCACGTGGCAGCCACTGAGAAAGAAGCCCAGGTAAAACTTGCTTTGTACAAGCCGGAGGAGTTTCATGTTTACAACACAGAAAAGACGACTAGGGTCGGAAACCCGACGGGGTACAAGGTCGTGTCAGCTGGCACAGCTGCTAGTATGCTTGACCCCAACGACCCGCCACAGCTAAGGGGTGCTTTCACAAATAATCAGGTAAAATCTCTTTTCGCAGTTGATTATTGATAACAAAACATTGGCTGGTTGTCCTTGAACTGGGCTTTTATTTTAGCCTAATAGGCCTATTAAACATAAGATCAACCTAAGAAATTGATTTATTGGGGTATTAGATATGGATCACACCATATAACAAAAGTGAAGAATGGGCTGGCGGGCTTTTTGTTTATCAGAGCAAAGGAGAAGATACACTCTCGGTCTGGGCTGACAGGTACACTTATTATTTTCTTTATCCTTTTTCCAACCACAAGTACTTGATTTAAATTAAAAGATAAAGAGTGGAATACGCCAATCTATGAGCTACATTATGCTATTTCCTGAATTTGACTTGAACAATTTCTTCCTGATTTACAGAAATAGGCCGATTGAGAACAAGGACATAGTACTATGGTACACACTCGGATTTCACCATGTCCCATGCCAAGAGGACTTCCCGATCATGCCGACAGTTTCCTCAAGTTTCGATCTAAAGCCAGTGAACTTTTTCGAGAAAAATCCCGTGCTGTGGCTGCCGCCAAACCAGGAGAAGGATCACCCAGTCTGTACTGAGACAGCAACTGCTTAAGATATATTGATGCATGGGGGAGAGATTGACGCAGCTAGCATGCTTTCACATGATAATTTTCACATCTTTTCTTGAGCGAATTCATGCTGCTTATATGTGAATGGACGTTGTCATATTAGCACAAATGCGAGCCAGATTTGAAGGGGTTTGATTGTTAAGTGAGATTAACGATGCCCCATAAGTGGATGAAATAATAGGTTGCTTGGTTCATGAGCCAACCAGAAATAGTTGTAATTGAGTTGAAATTATCAGGATGCTATTCAAGATAATTGTTGATCCTATTATACAATAGAGACTATAAGCATTTTAGGGATTAATTGATAACACTAATCTAATATAGAATTGCAACATGATAGTTATCCCGTCTGATTCGTCATGCCAGCAGCGAAATAGAGAACTAAAATTTGTTGAATAAGACTATTTTTAATATATTTTCAGTAGATGGAATATCAGAAGAGGGGTGACATACTGATATACTTCAATACGTGATGCATTTGGAATAGTCAGACGTTTGAAGGCCAACATCTGTATATAGCTATTTTTTTATCTAATAGTTATAATACGTGCAATAGTTCAATACGTAATACGTGATATTCTTTGTTCGATTCTTTTAGCCTGGATTCCACTTTGTATGTGCCATGTATCAAACATAACATTCTAAATATTTTAGTAATTGTTGCCTTATACCTCCAATAAATTAAAACAGTCATATTATGCTATTAACATGACAAATAGTATAATTCCGTCAGTCTTAATCCATACCTGTACTGTATTCATTTAAGACAACGTAGAAGAATATCACTGTAGAAGAATATGTAGTATTAACAAAACTATTATAATATTAGTGAATTATGTATATTAATTACGAAAGTTACTGTGCAGCAGTCATATTGTAAACCGCAAAAACGAATTCAGAGAGTAAAACAGAATCACAAGAAGGAAATTATGTACCAACCAAGTATCGGAAAACAAATTTTTCCCCTATTGCTGCAGATCTGGTTAAATCTAATTTAGATGATACAACAATGTGAATTCATTTGCACACAACAGACAGCATAAATAATATTACTTATAGATTGAATTGTCTATTAATTGTCAAATGACCCAAAATTGCCCATCAGGTTCTACTTGAAGAGATTAGGATTAACCCAGTCCCTGCAAAGGACACAAAAGAGGCGTCAGAAGTTCCCTACCATTAAAATGAAACATAAAGACACAAAATAGAAAAAAAATGTTTCAAGATTCTTAATTGGACAACCTTATGTTAAATTTGTTAATATCTATTAATTAATAAAAAAGGGGGTGGAACCTGTCAGGTGGCAACAAGTGCAAGTGAAAAATCTCAAAAGAAAGTTTTCAAATTCCATGCAGGGCAAATTTGAGGCCCTATTCATTCTGAAACAATGACTCACATAACAGAACAACTTACTTGCTTATATCATCGAGGTGATCTTCAAAATCAACTATTTCTAGCCACTTTTTTGATGTAATATGATCAGCCAATAAAGAGTGTGCTGATGGCTCTTTTAGAACTAACTGGCTTGTACGCTCAGACCCAACCAGGCGCCAAGCTTTAGATGAATCTCTTGTGAAAAGCTGCAATAGGTTTATATTTGAGGATAAGGTAAAAAATAAGAATAAGCATTTTACTTATTCTACTACTTGTATTTTATTATCACTTTTAGACAGAACTAAGAACATTACAGACATCAACAATGGGAAAAATACACAAAGGAGAAGTAGTCATGTTTGTTCTCGTATGACCATGCCACAAAAAAAAAAGAAAGTTTTAACTAAGAACTAGTCAGGTTTACACTAGCACCATATAGAAAGTCTTTATACAATGATAGTTCCAACTGACAAAGGGAGAACAAAACAAAATATTTGAATTACAAATATTCCCTTTACAGTTAAATAAGTTCTGTCTCAAATTTGGTATAGTTTGAAAAACTATTGGTCATTATTGAGAAACTTTACAACGCAATAATCTCTTGCAAACATTATTAATCTTAAACGTATAGAAAACTGAAGAGATATCTGCTCGCGTCTTAGCCTATTATGCTGTCTTTTCCAAACTTTCCCTCCACAGCCCTAAGGCTCAAATAATAAACATTTCGGCTGGGACATATTATGAATGATCAAACAATTCTCATATTGCACCAACTTTGATGCACAACTTATCTAAACTATGGTGAAAAATCTACAGTCCTAATTTTACGGTTGCACAACCGTTTTGACAGAAAATTTCTTTGCCAGTATATTCCTTATCATCATAAGTTACAAGTTACAACTAGAAGGGGAAAAAAATAGTTGGTAGAAAAAAGTTTAATGTACCATAACAGCTGGATCACGACCCTTTCCCTTAATCAAATCATCGAGCTTCTTGTTATCCAACTGTGCAAGAAAAAAAAAATTACATAAATTCAATGAATATATGACTAGAAATCTCTGATACTTCAAAAAAAAAAAATAAGTAGTCTTTTTTAGAAAAATTGACAGCAGCTGTCAACTAGGATAAAAAATGTAGTCAGCAATAAGATTCATTAAAATAGGCATATACTAGCAGCACTGCAGCTTGAGGAAAGTAGCGAAAGATGTGATCCCCAATTCTTCGAGCAGCAGGCCCCAGCTCAGAGTCATCATACCTCTCATTTGCATGATAGTACCCCACCACGTTCAGCTCACCTGTCTTAGAATAGTACTCCTCTGCCTGTACAATTTCAATTTTTATATCTTCCATATAAATAAACAAGAGAGCAAACTACAAGACATCTAAAAATAATAATGAAAAATAGAAGAGGGTGATAAATTAGAGGGATTCAATGCCAACAACCTTCGGTGCCAAATCAGTGCCAACAACTATTAGTTTAACTTTCAAATAAGAAAAACTAACTGATTATACAAGGCACAAAAATTTGCACCATTCAACTTTATAACAGTATGCATCAGGAGATAGGCACAACAATGAACAAAAGTTGTCAGTATTTTCAATCTCTTGAGGACAAGTGTCATGATTTTCAAATCACATAATTTTTCTGAATGCCTGTAATTGAGATCATATAAAAAAACAACAGTTTAAATTTGCTGATTAAACACAAATAAACAGTTGGCACCACTAGCGACAATATTCATCAGGATTGGATGGTCATCACTCATCACTGTTCAATATGACCAATTTATTAAGGAAAGTGCAAGACACGCCATTGTTTACATCGGCATAGCGTTCTGGCTTTACTGGGTTCCAAATAAAATTGCCTTAACAATAAAATAACTTAAATCGCAATGCCATATATTTTTTCAAAAATGGCTAAGTAAAATCGAAGTTTGTTTACTTAAGTGGCCATCATGACAAATACCATCAGGTTAAAGGTACAATAATTGGTCAAAGGGATACTTCTACAGAATCCCATCCATCTTAAATTTTTTAACAAGGAACTCACTTTCATCTGATCTGAAAAGGTAACAGCTTAACAGTTTTTAGACAAATAATTTCTCACACAGACACCTCACACCTGCAAAGCAATGCATAAAGGAACTAAAATCCAAACCTGAGTAAGAGCGATCTCAAGGGGAGGGAGGAGAGCGCACGCGGAATGCGACACGGGCATCGCATCCGAGATTTGAACGGTGGCGTTGTCGGAGCTGAGGCGGCCGACGAGGATGCCGTTGACGGCCGACGAAGGATGCTTCAGCGCGTGCAAAACTAGCTTTATGTACGCCGTCTGAGAAAGCTCGTACTTGACTGATTCGTCGGATCCACCCATCTCTCTCTCTCTCTCTCTCTCTCTCTCTCTCTCTCGATCGATCGGATCGAAGAAGGGAAATAAGTGAAGATGTGAAGAAGAAAGCTCAATTGCCAATTAAACCCTCGAGTTGTGTTTTTAGTCCAATCAGATCCTCAATTTGTGATTTTAGTAGACCTATCACTGTAATTGTTCTTATTTTGAGAGCGTCTATATCACGTTACTATATCTACTTTTGTAATGGAGCGCTATTTCTAATATTTTATATCTGGGTATTCGGATTGAAGAGGTGATGGAAATTTATAATAAGAAATCTGATATGTTGACAAGTAATATATATGTTAACGAAAAAAAGTAACAAAAAATTGTCTAATTTTTTTTACAATATTATTTATAGTTTAAATAGATTATGTATCAAATTTGATCTCTTATGTTACTAAATTGATTCGTAAATACTTAATACTGGATCATTAAATGTAAATTATTTAGTTGATGATCAATTGATTTTAAAATTATATTGCATTCAATGCACAAATACATTCAATAACCTATATAAAAGGTATCAATAATATATTTTTTATCTTAAAAGTTATTTAATTTATTTATAATTTTAACCACATTTGTTGTCAACATACTTTTTAAAAAATAATAATAATTGAGGATTTGGATATTGGAATATTCGAACCAATTGATACTGGTCAGCGGTGCAGTTTCTTCCCTTTTATTTCTAGGCCCATTAGGCCATCTTGACCAATATAAAATACTAAGCCCATTAAAATTAATAGGTCCAGTAAGGCAGTAACAGTATTCCTTGGATTCCCTCTCAACAGTTTTGACTTTTTCTCTTTTTCTTTTTGTTTTATCTTTTCAAATGAGAAAACCCTGACGTTAGAATTCTTTATCCTGTTCCAGTGTTTACGGTGAAGTAATGTGTAGACTCGGTTTACAGTTAACTCATAGCCATAGGCATAACTTCTGCTTTCAAACAATTCACATGATTTTACTGAAAAAATAAACAATATAACAATTTTTGCAGGGCTTGAATGGTTATTTTTGCATTTCCTTCAATATTAAGATATATCAAAAAAATTAGCTATCTACCAATTTAAATTTAGACCTTATATTTACACATAATTAATCATTATTGTGTACTACCTAAAGTTTTCGCAGCTATTTTTGTGTTATGTAATCAAAATACTGACTATGTGCATCAGTTCTTAAATGCAAAATTAACTCTAATTTTATCTCGAAATTATTATTCATTTTTATATTTCTAAATAAATAGAATATGCACACATAATTTGAACCAAAGTGATATATGATCGGTGAATTATTTTCTTTTTTTTTCAAACTTTTTTGAGACTTGTAAACTGCGGTTTATTTGGGAAACGGTTCATGCCAAGTCCATGCAAAGTAATCAATGAATCCGAACGTTTGAGGCAAAACGGGACCCATTTTAATTCCTATGGAAACATTGTTTAAAACCGACATATACCCTTTCACCGACAAGTGGGTCCCGCAGATCTCTCGCGCATTATAACTTCGAAGCGCAATATCATAAATTCATAATTCATAAACCCCTCCCCTTCCTTCCACTTCCATACTAACTTGAATTCCTCCAAGATATCAAGAAGAAACTTCACCACGAGAGAGATCTCTCTCTTTAATTCCAATTTCCAGACCTCTAAACCTTCTTCAAGAACACGAATAAATTCCCCCCAATTCCAAATGACAAAATCCGCGACCCGTCACAAGGTTACACCTCGAGCTGATGAAGAGGCATCGCCTTCTCAGCAACTGGTAGAAGCGGCGCTGAGAGGCGACTTGGAAGCGATTCCAGCTGACGTGGCGTCTCGCTCGTACTCAGATTTGAATGGACTCGGCATGGTGTGTCTGAGGATGCTGTCTTCGGAGGTGATCTTGAAAGAAGACGCTCCCTTACGCGTCCGTACGGAATGGACCGTGTTGAAGACCGAGGTGACCGCTCTCTTTGCTGCGGCGCATGCGGGCCATAGGGAAGTTGTCAGGAGGTTATTGGTATGAATCTTGATATTAAATTTTGTGTTTTTGCTTGTCAATTTTGGGAATTTTTGTTTTAGACCTCATAGTTAATGCTCAAATAGATATCTAATTCACCTAATTGTCAATGAATTTATGTTTAGTCTCTAAAAGAAAATGGGTTTCTTCTCGGATTCAGATCTTGGTCAGTTTAAACCAGTACTTGTGAATAAGATACCTGTATATCTTTAACAAACCAGTATGGGTATGGCCTTAGCATTTACAAAATTATACTACTTTTGGAGGTAGTAGACTTAATCGTACCCATTTGATACTCATACACTTGACGGTCATTTCTCTAAAACTGTGGCGTTATTTTTCAGAATTCCAAGAAAATTGAAATGAGAAATAATGAACATTGAAATGTACAAGGGCATATTTGTAAATATCGCTTGCCACATTATAACAAAATATCTCTAATCGGAAATCTTTTGTTTGATTATAATTAGGATGCTGGAGCTGATGTGAACAGAAAACTATTCAAAGGATATGCAACTACTGCCGCTGCGCGTGAAGGTCACGTCGATATCCTTAACATGCTCTTGGAATATGGAGCCTCACAAGATGCCTGTGAGGATGCCTTGATCGAGGCAACTTCATTAGATGAGACTAAGGTTGTACAGCTTCTGATCTCCTCAGAGATGGTAGGGCCTATGACCCTGGCACATGCTGCTGTTATTGCAAGCTCCAGGGGATTTGTTGATGTTATCACTGCACTACTCGAGGTACATTCAGCTGTTTCTATAACGCATCATTTGCTGTTTGCATTTGTGCCAGTCATTATTGTTATTTGAGTTGGCAAGTTAGTGGTTCTGGTAGGACTTAAGTCAGGTCAAACAAGTTTTGGTCATTTTGGGATCCTTTTAACTTTTAAGTCTTGGCCTCCTTGAGTCTTTCAAGCACGTCATTTCTACATTTATTAATTTTTGTTTTGAATAATTTTAACCTTATTTTTGTTGCGCGAATACTGGTCACTTGGGGTTCTGGTCAGACTTAAATTGGGGTTTTGGCATCATTGGTGGATTTGGGTTCCAATTGGTTGTGATCCTTGAATTTTCAAAACAACAAAAAAGTCTTGGTTCAAGGTTGGAAGGGACAACTTATGGTTTTTGGGTAGTTCTGTCCAGCCATGGAGTATATATCCTACCAGTATCACTGATATCTTGTACCAAGCTATACCTGCTGACTGTTGAAGTCTGGCTAAATGCTTCAAAACGATATTAATAATATGTTTTTTGTTTCTTTTTTTTTTTTTTTTTTTTTTTGCTGAATAGAATGGGGTGGACGTCAATTGTATGAGCAGAGTCCTATTACGATCAGTTAAACCTGCATTGCATGTCAACGTGGATTGCACTCCTCTGGTAGCAGCCATTGTAAGCCGACAAGTTTCTGCTGTTAAATGCTTATTGGAGGTAACCACACTGTTTTCCTTAATGACCATGTCATATATATATATAAATGCTTTTTGTTTGTATAAGTCACTGAAATTGCAGAACTATCTATTGCTTGAAAACCAATTGGTGATACAACATGTGAATTTATTTTTGCTACCTCTGAGGTCTCAAAACAGGCCTCGTCACAGAAAAGGCCTACAATGGCACCTGTCAAGATAGGAAGGCCTATGATTATGTTCATCTGTTCAGAATTAGCATTGTTTGTGTTCTGATCTTCATCTTTACACAGGCTGGTGCTAATCTGGAACTCCCTATAAAAGTCGGGGCATGGTCTTGGGACACGCTGACAGGCGAAGAAGTCAGGGTGGGTGCCTGCCTTGGTGAACCCTACAATGCTGCATGGTGCGCTGTAGAATATTTTGAATTAACTGGTCAAATCCTAACTCTAATCCTAAAACAAAGCCCTATTTTGCTTGGATCTACTCTTCTCGGCCGAACTCTACTTACGCACGCCATCCTTTGCCAGAATCCTAGTGCTGTATCCTTCCTCCTCGAGATTGGTGCTACTGCTAAATTCCCCATTAAAACCCCACGCCATGAGTTTTTCCCTATTCACCTAGCCTCAAGGCTCGGTAATGTGGATATACTGAGGTCGCTGGTCTTGCATGGAACAGATATCAATGTGCGAACCTCTCTTGGAGATACGCCTCTTATGGAATCGGCTAGAGCTGGTACAGTTGATGCTTTTATTGAGTTACTAAAATCAGGTGCCGACCTAGGACTTGCAAATACACTAGGTGAAACAGCCATCGGCCTTGCAGATTTAACTGCATTTGTACCATCTGTTTCAAATGTTATGACAAAGGTATTGGAAGTGGGTGGGAGAATAAATTCCAGTGATTCTAGTATATTCTCACCTTTGCATCATATGGTGAGGCATGGCCAAGCGGGTCCACTTCAGACAACCATTCTAAGTTCATCAACAGAGGAGCTAAACCGGCCAGATGCATTGGGCATAACTCCTGTCATGGCAGCTGCAATATACAGCCAAGCTGAGAGTTTTCGGCTCTTAGTAATGGCTGGAGCTGATATAAAAGCAACAACACCTCAAGGAGAATCCCTTTTTTCATTTATCAAGAAAATGGATTCCACTACAAGAGACTGCTTTGAAAAGATTTTGCTTCAGGCAGCTTTGGCTAATCTAATAGTGCAAGATTCGTTTAGTGCACTTCATTATGCAGCTAAGAAGGGCGACAATGCATCAGTTATCCAGTTACTAAAAATGGGTTACGATTCAAATTTGTTGGATGAGGAGGGTTATTCTCCACTAATGTATGCTGTAATGGAGGGTAATTATGAAACATGCAAGATTTTACTATCTCGAGGTAAGGCAAAGTGTGATTTAAAGAATGAGGGGGGTGAGACGGCATTAAGTTTGTCAAGGAAATTGGATAAGTCTAATAAGGTTATGGAAGAAATTTTACTAGACCATATAGCAAGGTGCCATGTCATGCAAGGAGAAGAGTTATTTAAGTACACACGTGATGGGTCAGGCTCACGACATGCTAAGGTTTTGCGGATGTCAAAATCTGGTGTGTTAAATTGGGGGAAAGGCAGAAGAAGGAATGTGCGTTGTAAGGAGGCAATAGCAAGTCCTGGTTCAGGATTCTGGAAGAACAGACGGATCAAGGACGAGGGTAAAATGGCCATTTTCCGGGTTTTGACTCTAAATGGCCGGGAGGTGCATTTTGAGGCAAGTAGTTTATCTCATTTGGAACTTTGGGTCAGGGGTATTAATTTAATTTTAAGGGAGAATACTTTGTCAGGGGACAGTAAGTAGCATCAAGATCAGTGCAGTGCATAGGTTAGAAGTTTTCTTTTTTAAGCCAAGTTGAGTTTTTTCTTCCTTTTTTCCACGCTAAAGTTGGCTTTGGTGATTTAAATTTTTTTTTTTTTGTTCGTAGCTTGTTCTTGCTTACAGTTATTAATTATTAAATGCAATAAGATCAATGTATATATCTCTTGTTTAAATTTAATTATCCAACTTTTATTTCTCCTTCTTATTTATAATTTTATATTATATTTTGTCCAAAATCTAAATTTCATGAATAACTCTAGTGTGCTGAGACAATACTGTTGACCGACATTCAGGTGAAATTTTTGTAAAACAAATTTATTAGATCTCGGCATTAGTTTTCAATCTGGAATATCATATCAGTGAAGTGTTGTAAATCTTTAACCAGTGAAATTTACATCTTGAAACTTACCTTTCTCGTAAAATTATGATATTAGATCTCGGCATTAGTTTTGAATCTGGAATATCATATCAGTGAAGTGTTGTAAATCTTTAACCAGTGAAATTTACATCTTGAAACTTACCTTTCTCGTACAATTATGATATTTCAACTAGGATCAAAGGCCTTGGTTGTAAATAAGTAAGATATAGGAAAAAGGGGGAAAGAAATAATATAAGTTCGGCATTTGTCTTTTTTTAGTCGAGATACTCGCAAGTAATTTGTTGGTTTAGTTTTTATATTAATTTAAAATGTTATCAAGCCATGCTCCTATGCTATCTATACATCTATCTATACATATATTAATGAGAAAATTGGATTTATGCCACCGCAAAACAGTCTAATTCTAAATATGCCATTACAAAATGGCTAATTGGTAATATGCCATCACAAAACTACATAAATTTGATATATGCCACTAATGTATAAAAAAAAACATTTAAATTTCATACTCCCATTTTCAATTATGTCAGATTTTTTAGAAATACCAAAATTGTCCTTTTCCAAACCATTTCTATTTTGCAATCTACAGCATCCATCTTCCTTTGCAAAATGTCAAAACCCATCTCTCCCAATCTTCTTTCTTCGTCAAAATTGACCTTTGCAAAACCCATCTCTGTATAATATAAACCATAATATATCATCATATTGGTACAAAATCTTTACACTGCAAATCATACTACAATATGCACACAGGAATTTAAATAAATTCCAAAATAGAAGAGAAATGAAGAGATTATTACAATATCTAAGCTGTCGTTATCTGAGGCCTAAACTTTCTTCAGATGCGAAAGAGAACGTGAGGTCGCACACGCGGTAAGCATGTGTCACGTCATGAGAGGCGTCCACCCCGCCATGGCCGTCTCCATGAGCTTCTCTGCGCTTCTCAAGACCTTGCTTTTACCCTTCTCTTCTCCCGGCCATGGCTGCAGAGGATTCAGATTCTTGCGAATTGGAATTATCAGGGAAGGAGATATAGAAGAAGAGGCCGGTGAGATGGGTCCAGACGTAGCGCCATGAATGAGAGAGACGATGTATGGACAGCTTTGTTGATCGAGAGAAGATGGAGAATAGGTTGCGTTTTTTTTCCCTTTTACTGCCATTTAATCCAAACCATCGGATCTAATCCAACGGTAGAGAAAAAAATAGGCACGATCTGAATTATCCTTTGTAAAAAGGGTAATATAGTCATTTCAATTATTTGATGGCATAAAATCAATTTGTATTGTTTCACAGTGGCATAAAACTAATTAGTTGTTTTGGAGTGGCATATTTAGAATTTCAATCTTTTGCAGTGGCATAAACCAAATTTCCCCTATATTAATCGGGACCAATTAGATCCGAATCCAACACAATTCATAAGCACTGTTGGTTAACAGTGTGGCTGACATGTGGGGTCCGTTTGATAGAGAACATTAAAATATTCACGTCTCTCGCTGCACCATCTGTTCTATTGTACGTCAATGCCTATGTGTCATTGATTAGAAGCTGTTTGCTGCGTGTGCAACAATCGTACCCAGTCTCTGCACCACTAGACACTAGGTCATGACGCGTCTCTGCACTACTACCTATGCCTATGAAAATTTAAGACTTAACGCTTGCATAACTTAAATTATGTATCCTTAAGTCACCAAACACTTCTTACATAAGATGCCTTAAGGGTACATAAGTTATGCAACCTAAATAGGTTGCATAACTTATGCACCGGTCTCCATTAATTTTTTTTCCAACAATACCCTTTAGAAATAATTAATAATAATATTTAATAATCTATAATAATTAATAATAATATTTAATAAGTAACAATAACTATTAAAAAATCATAATTAGTAATAAATATTAATTATTATAATAAATAAATAATAATATATAACAAGTAATAATAATAATTAATAAACAATATTGATTTATTATTAAATAATTTATAATATTTAATTAAAAATAATTAATAATATTTCATAATAATAAAATGATTTCTTATTATCATTAATAATTAATTTTTATAATAATTAAAAATTAATTAATATTAATTAATAAATAATAATACTTAATAAGTAACAATAATTATTAAAAAATCATAATTAATAACAAAGATTAATTATTATAATTAATAATATTTAACAAGTAATATTAATTATTAATAATAATGATTTAAGAATAATAATTAATTGAAGATAATTAATCAATAATAATTTTTATTATAAAATAAATAATAATATTTATAATATTTAATTAAAAGTAATTATTAATATTTCATAATAGTAAAAATGATTTATTATCATCATTAATAATTAATTTTTATAATAATTAATAATTAACAATAATTAGGTCACAACATATACATAATACTAATTCAAATTTAAGGGCATTTTAGTCTTTTGACATGAATATATGCATGTATTAAGTTAGTCATCCTTACTACACAACCAAACATCTATTACATAACACTACATAAACACTTAGGCATCCTTTAAGTTATGCAACTCCTTACTACACAAACAAACGCCCCCAAAAGCATCAACTATATACACAAATAAACTATGCCTCTGCAGTCTGCCATGTGGATATATATATATTTTGTACATTTATATAGTTTGATTTATTTGTGCATCTACATGAGAAAAGGGTAATGGCCAATGGGTCAGGTGGGGCCCGCTCCAAGGTGTAGAGAGAGAGACATTTGGAGACCATTTATCGTCCCTGTACGCATCAATAAAATTCATTTTTTTTAAGAATGAACCACTTTTTTTTTATTTGAATAGACCAAATGGGTTTTAAATGATATCAATCACATTTTTTTTTCCGAAATTTATGTGTTTCCTTTAAAAGATTATAAAAACAAAATCCAATAATACTATTTTTTAATTATTATATTTAACTTATTTGCCTTTTTAAGGAAATTTTTTTTTTTAAATTATACATTATACACAATCAATGAAAATGAAAATGTCACGCATATTATGACAGGCCTTATGTAGCAAAAATTTAATTATTGTAATTTTGTTTGAAATGTAAGTGTATTCTTGAGCGATTGTGTACTATTAGCTATATACCATGCTAAAAATTATTGCACAATACAGCTGATTTATATGATCCCTCAAATGAATAAAATAAAAATATCAAAAATAAAAATAGATCGCGCAACGCGCGAAACACCGCTAGTGTTTATTATTCATAAGCTATCTTGTCTTCTTGCTTTGCTATGGCTCCGTTTGGATGCGTTGAGAATAAGATAGGAAGAAGGAAGAAGGGAAGAAATTTATTGGGAAGGGATAAATTTATTGGGAAGTGTGTAACTTTTGTGAAGAGTTTGGATGGTTAGAAATAAATTTATTGGTAAAAAGTGGTTATTCCTTATTCCTTATTCCGGAAAGAAGCCATCCAAACTGAGCCTATATGTTAATGTGCAGACAGAGAGAATTGAGAAGTAGATAACAACACAAGTTTATATTTGGGAATTTGTCAGCTATTTAATGGTGATTTAGAGGTGACCGTTGGTGATTTTACCAAGTCAAACAGAGAGACGGAGAAGGATTAGCACTAATGGGCCCCGCTTAATTTGACCTTCTCTCTCCTTGACAAAATTTGCGCCTCTGGTTTTCTCTGCTTTAGGGAAGGCATGCTCCTCACCTTCTTTGTCGATGTATTCGTCATCTATTTAGTTTCGTTTGTCTCTAGGGTTTTGGTGGATCATAATCTTGGGTTTTGTCATGGAATTGAGTAGTACTAGAAATTCTAGTTCCAGAGTCACAAATTCTTGTTTTCCTTTGTCATGGAATTCTTGTTTTCTTGTTGCTGCTAAAGGAAAGCCATTAGTAGGAAAGGTCAAATCTTACTTAGGGTGTATTTGGATAGGTGTGGGAAAAAGAGAAGAAGGAAAGAAGTGGAAAGAAGTATTGGGAAGTGTGTAACTTTGTGAAGAGTTTGGATTGTTTATAATTTTTTTTATTCTTCTTCCTTCTTCTTCTTCTTTCTTCCAACAATCCAAACACACCCTTAGTTAACTGCAATTACTTTCTTATCTATTGACGAATTAAGATTAGGTTGGATAAGAATTAGAGATGCAGAATGTTTCTTAATGGTTTCTAGTAAGGTGCCATATGTTCAATAGCTTTTTACTTGTTCCGTATATGTCATTGTAATTAATCATTTGTTGTCCCATTTCTTGTTGGAGTTTAGCATATTTTGATCAATGACCCTTTTCTACTAGCGCTCCTCTTTCTCCCTATAATTTCTACTTTAATTTTTTTGTCTTACAAGATATTTATAATGGTTAATTAATAAAAATTTAGTACAGAAAATAACTAAACATCTATTCATGTAATCATGTCACATAGCTTCTTATATCCATAGACGAGTAATAGATGATTACAATTATTTTTTGACCCAGTGTTTGCTACTAAACATTGAGCAAACTATTTTCCTTTCCAACCATAGTATGCTTGTAATCTTGTAGAATGTAGCACTTCAAATTCTTAGGTTTTTTATGTTCTTGCTCATCAAATGTGTTAATAAGAAAACAGAATATCTAGAATTTTGGATGATAGAAAGAAGTTCCAGCATTTTCTAGTTTCTTATTTATTCTTTGAAAGATGCTAGTGGAATTCGTGAAGGGGAAATGAAAAGGCGACTTGGAATCACCGAGGGGCTGTTTGGATTATGGTAGGAATTTGAAGAATTTCATCTTCCTACCATAAATTTATTATAAACAATTCAAACTCTTCACAAAATTACACACTTCCCCATAAATTTATTTCTAGGAATTTCAACTTCCCCAAATTCTCCAAATTCCTAAGCGATCCAAACGGCCCCCGAGTTCCGTTTCTTCATTTCAATCGGCTCTTGTTGATCTTAGTTGGAAGTCAAAAATGTGGTCAACCACATCTTTAAACAGTCAAAGGATAGTTAAGGAGATTTGATTTCTATGAATTTCTCTATTATAACTCTTTCTTTCCTTTTTATCATGCAGCATTTTTTCCTTTTATCTTGAATACTTGGTTTGACCCTATTCATGCGAATGGACAGATTACAACTATTCTCATGTCAGCTGCATCTTAGAGCCTCCTCTAGGTATCAATGGGTGCGTTTGGATAGGTGTGGGAAGAAGGGAAGAAGGGAAGAAGTGGGAAGAAGTATTGGGAAGTGTGTAACTTTGTGAAGAGTTTGGATTGTTTATAATTTTTTTTTTCCCATCTTCCTTCTTCCTCTTCTTCTTCTCTCATCCAAACGCACCCAATATAACTACAAGGTTAGTCTGTTATAAATTTTTGTTGCATGCTCCTTTATTACTTTCTCTTTCTTTTCTATCATGCAATTATTTCGATTTTCTTAAGTTTCACCTTTATTGGTTGACCTAACATGTAGTCAATGGAGAGACTGCAATGATTATCCGGTCAGATGCATATAAGAGCAAAGAATCAATTTGATTCTATCGGTCAATTGATTGTGAGTGGATCTGTCATTAATCTCTTTGCTGGAAAGCTTTAAATTTATATACACCTAAAATTTCTCTTATTAATTACAAATCCAGGTTGAGTCATCCCTTTATGTGAAAACTATAAACATCGGTAACTCTTAATTCTGCAATTCAGCAATATTAAAGTTTTTATAATATTATATACAACTATCACACAAATATTTAAATCAGTTTTAAGTAAAGGTGCCTTCTTCCTCACAATTTGTGTTCTACGAATGTACAATACTTTTCCCTCCTTAAGTACTTTTTCTTGTTTCTTTATCGCCTGAACTTAAACATGGGAAGTTCACGTCTCCTATATCCGAACTTATTTAAAATTAAGGTGATATTCTTTGGCTTAATAAATTATCAGCGCTCTAATTAAACAATTGAGAATATTGTAAACCATAAGCTGCCAACCTAGAATAATTAATTATTTAGCCATAAAAACAAACCTTGCTCTGATACCAAGAAGGGGGCGGAAGAAAACCAGGAAAGGAAATCTACTTCGGAATATTGAGATTGCTGAGTAGAAATAGTTTATTTAGAATGAAAATTTTCTGATTGTGAGGTGACGCCTCTTACAGATAATTTCATATGTTTATATAGGACTCCTAAGGAGGCTTCAATTATTAGTGCGGGTGCTCATTGGGCCCCATCGTCCACTAATTAATTGAGCTGTCCACAATAATTGTCCTTAAAAGATGCCAAAGTAGGCACCGAAAGTAAAAAGATATTCCTGCACCCATGTTCCACGGAATCAAACGAAAAGAAAGATGCCAAAGTAGGCACCGAAAGTAAAAAGATATTCCTGCACCCATGTGCCACGGAATCAAACAAAAAGAAAGATGCCAACTTAGTGGTGGTGACTAGTGACTTTGCATTATCATCCTTAGTGTTATCTCATATTTATATTGCTATTTTGACCAGACTTTACATCGAAATTGTTACTAAAACTTTGATTTGTCGCTGTTTTTGCCTTTCTTTGCCAGATTTGGCACTGCCTTTTGCACTTTGATCTTATTTGTAGGAATCCAAGGAAATCAGCAAGGAAAGCGGCAATTTAGGTGCTAGATGACTCATGCCTAGCCTAGACCAAGCCCCGACTCGACCCGATGAAGCGACCCCGCTCGAATCAAGCCATTTCGCGAACCAGACCCTTCAATTCGGACCGAATTCCCCTGAATTCGGACCGAATTCCTGCGCAGACCTCCCTCCTGAAAATCCAGTGGCATCAATTCGGTCCGAATTCCCCTGAATTCGGTCCGAATTGCTATACATGGAAAGTGTTCTGGCAGCGTTCTGGAGGCGTTTTCTCCATTTGGAAGCCTCGATTTCCGCCAAAATTGAAGGAGAATTGATGTGACAGCTGCTGCAGGGGATATAGGCGCCTTCCATGTATAGAGGAGGGCATTCTTCATTCCATTTTCTCTCTCCTTCTCTCCCCAGCAGATCCAGATCCACTTTTTGGCTCTCTCTCTTGGTTTTGGGCGACTGGGACAGGGGTTAGACTCGATATTTCGCTGTGGGTTGCTGCTCCGACGGATTCCCTACCTTCTAGTGTGCATTTGGCAGTGGTTTTATCTCAAAAACTGGTTTATTTGTGTATTTCTAGTGCTATTTCTCTATTTTCTGGTTTTATGGATTGTTTAGTTCTATATTCTGTTATTTGCATTGTTACTCTTAGTATGTTAGGCTAAAAACTCATTGCTTTAGGGAACGATGTAGCTTAGATCTAGGTTTTGCTTGGTTTATTTGTTTTGTTGATGGATGAAGTCAATTACCCTTGGGATTTTAATTGAAATTGCTTGTGTTTGGACCGTTTACTACTTGTATTGCTCGACTTTTGTACGCGCGCATTTGTTGGGAACATCTCTACATTATATTAATCGAGTCCTGTGCGAGTATTTCGAGGTAGGTCAATGGCGAAAGTCGACCAATTAATAATCAAAAGTGAACGTTTCTAGTTAGGCGAAAATCTAACTAAATACCTCGTAGAAAACCATTGGTAAACTCGAGTAAGTCCACCGAACAACGAAAGTTGGGGGTGCAATACACTCGATGAAGGTTATTCAACACTAGATCCCATTCAAAATACCGTACCCAATAGGCGAAAGCGGAGGGTTAGGGAGTTAGGTTTGGCTAGATGGACCTTTGGCTTGGATAAATCAACAAGAGGGTAGACCACAGCATTTACACAGTGGAATTAGCAAGGCCGAATACGACAGTGCTAGGTCTTGCGACTCTGTGGCCAGTTCTAAGTGAAATCGAACCCTAAGGCATCTTTATTATCATATCTTAATCCATTAGAACACCCCAAAAATATCTATTTTAATTGTTTTGCATATTCTCGTTATTCGCAATTGCATAATTTTATTTTAATTTGTTCGATTCAAGTTACCGATTCTCTTCTAAATTTTTATCGTCTAGATTTAACGAAATAATAAGAATAATACTCATATCCATCTCTGTGGGTTCGACACCTTTACTCTACTACAAGCGACTAGTCGAGTACAAGGATTATTTATTTGACCTTGGTTCACACCCTCGATCACTTAGGTTTCGGTGTACTTCCTGTAGTTCATTTAATTTATGATTTGTTGGACCCAAGGCATCTTTGGCCCAATTGTCTCTGCTTACATACTGCTCAAGTCTTGTCTTTTGTATGTAACTTATTGTTATAAGTCTTTCTAATTCTAGGATGACTCTTGCAGTTTGTTCTTTGAATAATTCTGCTAGCCTCTGCTGTTGAACTCCTCAGAAGTGTAAGGACATGGGACTTCTTGATAAGATGTCCGCAGTTATTACCTCGTAGTCACTTACAATAGTAAACTCACCACAGAGGGCCTCCCATCGCTCTGCTTGAGTGAATGCCTTTCTTGTATCTGGCCATGCCCCAAATGTTGACGATTCTCCTTTTAATAAATTTTTAAGATAAACTAGCACCATTTTCCTGAAACAAAAAAAAATTAATCAAATTCTAAAATTATCAGTAGCTTTCCGTAGATTGCTACCAGATTGATCCTTAAGATACAAAATATCAATAGGTTTCCGTAGATTCCTGTCAGATATTTGGGTATAACGGGTTTTTCCGGCAGTCCGTTATGCCTGCTTCTTTTATCTTAAAACAATTTATACCAAAAGTAATCAATTCTACTTCCACTAGCCAAATCGGCACCATGTAAGATAGGTGTTCCAAGTTGCGGAATTCATCCTAAATATATAAAATTTCGCCTCACATGACCTCAGTTGTACAATCTTGCTCTATTAAGTTATCAACTTGAAGTTCCATGATTTCATAATCATTCCAACCTGTGGGATCAATATGATTTTTTTTTAAAAAAATAAAGATAAAAAAACAAAAGAAATGAAGTTGTCAAGGTGTAGCCATGCCAATTTACTGTAGATTTTGATACCAAAAAAAAAAAAAAGAAAACCATCAGCATTGCGCTACTAATATTGTCCACCTCAGTCTGACAATTTCATTCTTAATCTTATTAGGTCAAACGTCCATTGACCAACTTGAAAATCAGAAAAGACTGCAAAGTACTTGTCCAATTCAGCAACACAAGTGTTCCCATTATGGGATCTAAAGGGGAAGGATCTCTGCTTACAAGGTTGAACATGCATCTTTTATTAGTTTCCTTATTTAAATCAATCTTATATATTATATAATATTTAATTTAGTAATTGACAAAAGAAGGGTGTGTTTGGCACCATCTGTGAACTAGAAGTTCGCGAACTAGGCTAGTTCGTGAGAACCAAACAACCCACGAACTAGACTGTTCGCGAACTTCTTGACTAGTTCCTAATCCTCTGATTTTCATGAACTAGAAGTTGTTTGTGGGCTAGTTCCTAATCCCCGATTTTCATGCTATTTTTTTTCCTTTTAATTACTTTCTTGCACATAGTTGCACACTGATGGTTCTGACTGATTGGTTGAGGTAAGCCTTATATACTGTTGGCATTTGATGCTCAAATCAACTTCAGATAAAATTTTGAATTTTGTTCATAATGTGTGCTCAAATCAACTGATTGACTGAGGTTAGCCTTATATAACCGTTGATAATTGAACTCTTTTAAGAAAATTCATCTGATTTCTAATACAAATGGGTTTTTTTAATGCTAAGAACTGTTCCAATGAGAATCCACTGATGTAAGTGTTGTCACCCGCCCTTCACACTAGATTGTTATTGTGATTGTTATTTTAAATTCTTCTTTGAATTGTTTGGTTACTTACTAAATAAAAATGAAATAAATTATTGTCGTATTAAGTGTGTACTAGATACGGTTAAGCTGTCATGATGAAATTATGGGTGGGTTGGGTGTCATTTATTTGGGGTAAGATTATTTTGTTTCTATTTTGTAAAACCGAATACATTTTTTTTAAAGTTAATAACTAAAATAGATATTAATAATAGTCATAATATTCATCATCATCATCATCATTATGATAACAACAACAATAAGAATTTATAACTACCGAACAGATAATTAGATAAATAAATGTTTTCAAACTTCAGGAAAGACAATTCGATGTAATAATGTATTTGAATGCTTTGGTAGGACCAAGATGAAATTTTGATATTCTCAATAAAAAAGACAATATTTTGATCGCGTCATTTTTCTAAGATCTCCTGTAGCTCTATCTGTATAGTCCGATATAGATCATCCTTGTTGAAGGAGCTGAGGAGCTTAGCTTAACTGACCAGCTAAATATTTGCTATAGACTATTAGATATAACAAAAGGAAGAGAACTCTTCACAAAGTTACACACTTCTTAATATTTCTTCCCTACTTCTTTTTTTATTTCTCTTATTCTCACATCATCCAAACGAAGGGTGTGTTTGGATGCAAATGGAATAAGCTTTTGAATAAGGATTCTCTCTCCTCTCTCCTCTCTCTTCTTATTCCAAATAAGAATCTAATTCCACCATCTATATGGTATTAGAATAAAGAGTTGAATAAGCACTTATTTGGAATAAGGCTTATTCAAAACACGTTTGGTTTCATCCCGAATAAGCCTTATTCGGAATAAGACTTATTCAATCTTTGCCAAACACACCTTTTAGAGAAAGGCCCCAACCCTCCGGAATTCACATCCTCTACCGCCAATGTCTTGACTGTACCGTTCAACCAAACAATTTTTTAATTTTTTAAAATTCAAATGTTAAATCTAAACCGTTGATATTGTTCAATTTTACGGACGATGCATTTTTATATAAGTTTTATAAAATTTAGATTTATTTTGATACTAAATCAAATGGTCAACAAATGAACGAATATGGTCAACTATCACTGATTAATTCTAATACGTTCATAATTTGATCATTTAATTAAGTATCAAATCGACTCCAAATTTTATAAAACTTATATAAAAATGCATCGCCCGTAAATTTAAACAAACTCAACAAACTCAACGGTTTGAATTTAATATTTGAATTTTAAAATTTTTAAATATTAAAGAAAAACCATCTGGGGAAAGATTCCCAACTCCGTGATATTAGAATATTCCGATAACCGATTAGAGAATAAACGAAACAAACTGTTCCCCTTTTCTATTTTTGAAATAAAGTTCATAATCTCCAGATTCTCCACCAGCCTTCCCTGTTCTTGGATAACACAAAGAGAAGTTAGATCTGAGAAGGTACATCCTTTCTTTCTTGTCGTGCGGATTAAGAAATTTGATTTCTTTTGTTCGAAACGGTAATGGGTAGTTGTTGCTTCTATCCTCTTCCTTTTCTGTTCTTGAATCTTGTGTCGAATGAATCATTCGGTTTAGGATATGCTTTTGTTGATTATTGGTCGCAAAATGTAGTCTTTACAAGAATTTATAAATGTGGTGTTATCGTCTAATTGAATGGTTGTAAAGGAATTCGCTTGCGCTATGTATAACTGTAGTAATTTTGTAATTTGGGGGCTCAATTTTCATATTACGACACTCTCAATTGATGGTCTTCGTCTTAATTAGATTAAGAAGTTAGTTGCTTTTCTTTCAACAACACGAATTTTGGAATCTTTTGCTCTCGCGTGTACGGAATCGAAGGGGTAGAAAAGGAAAATAATTACTTTATCAAGGTTGAATGTTATACTGAGATCAAATGATGCTGTGAATTTTCCTCGTTTTCTGTTGTCTTGATTTAGTTTTTTTTTAGGAAAGAAAATTTTGAAAGGGTCGATTTTGCACTTGAAAACCCAAGAAAATTTTGGGAATGAGAAATTGCTGTAATTGGTGGATAGAGTTATAGCATGCATTGAGGTTATATTAGGGAAAATATTTCACAGTACTTCATTATTTATTAACTTTGCTTTGTTTTCTATTGATGTACTATGCAATTTCCTTCCTGCCACAGGTAACTTAAGAGTCATGTGGGAGAAAAAGGTCTACCCCCTCGACAAATCCAAGAACAAGTCTAAGGGGGCCCGCAAGCAGCGCCACCATGCTGTCTCATCCAGTAAGCTTATCGTGCCAGATAGGAGTGGGACCTCGAGCCTGAGAACCCATTGGTCCAGGCTAAACTATGGCTCTTCTAGCTGGATGCTGAACCAGTTGATGAACGAGTGCGACAATGGCTTTGATGACTACGACAATGATTATGACACGGATTGTGCCGATAGTGGTGTGGCTGACTCGGGTTATGTCGAACATGAGGTGAGTGTAGTAGAAACTCACCTAATCCAGGGACAGGTGTCTGGTCCGAATTTGGCTGATCATGGGGCCCATGGTGATGACATGGTTTCTGCTGATCGTGAGGTTGAAGAAAATGAGACTGATGTTCTGACTGGAGGCCTTGAGAATGAGGAGCAGGATGCAGCAGAGACGATGGGGTACTTTTTTGTTGAATTTGAGAAGAAGGTAGGCGGTGATGAGGAGGATGCTTGGATCTTGATTGGGGATTGATCGCATTGCTCCTTCGAGCAGCTTTTAATGAACTTGTTCATGAAACTTGTTGTTCATGAAACTTGTTTGGTTAGTGTGATGTATGGTGGCATGTATTGCTGCAGGATCTGTTAGGAATATGTTTATTTGTTTAAACTATGTACCAAGTTAGACTGACTAATGTGTTAGGCCCCGGCTGAACCTTTTATTTTCTGTTAAGTTGGCCATTTCTTCTGTTTGCCTAATACCTATGCAAAAAAGGTAGTTGCTTGATTTGTTTAGGAATTATTATGGTGCGTTACTATGAAAATAGAAATTGCCTTATGGTTATGCATGTATGAAAATTTTAATTCTAATTATGAAATCAAAGAGGTTTCGTGTAGTTTTGAGAAGAGTTCTTTGGTTAGTCCATTGTGTCTAGGTCTCTTTGAAATTACTGTCATGCGTCAATCAGGCAATTTATCAGTAATTGGGTCCCACTTTCACATCAAAAATCACAATGGCACACAATAACAACCCCAACTAATAATTGTAGTAGGGTCGCTAGAAGCAACTTTGTCTGTTAACACGATTATAATTTAGTTCTAATTTCCAACAACACACTGAGCTGTTGAGTTCCCTCCTCATATAGCTTTCTTTTATGCCCTTTGTGATATTGTAAAGTTAAAGGGACCTTTATGTAAATTGTTGACATTTGGTTTTAACAAAACTATTGAGCAAAATCGGGTACGCAACAATTGCTGCCCACCAAAATACTCTTTTTATTTTCTTCTCTGTTTGAGTCGTGTGTGAGCCCCTGGGTGCGAAACAGAAAATACACAAATTTCATCTCTCTCAAAAATCTCTCTGTACCATCGGTACCACCTCCTCTCTAATCTCAACATTAGCTCATAATAAAAACTTTGTCGCTGCAACAGTTAGCCAGAAGGCTGGAGTAATAAAGAATACCCTGATTAAAATCATTTCTTTTTCCTTTGGAATTTCGTGGAATTCCCATGTCATTAAAATTCTTTGATCAAAATAAACTGATTTAATTTTATTTGATCGAAATTTCTATGTTATTTGTTCCAACAAAATTTGAAAATCAATTCTAATTAAATGAAATTCAGCGTCAAAACTATTTTTATCGAAGCCGAAGAGAAAATGAACTCCCTCCAAACCTTGTAAAGTTGCGAGGAGCACAAAATCTCAGCCCAAAAGACACAATTAGGCCACCTTTTCTTTTTTCTTTTTTTTTTTTTTCTTTTTTGAATGTAAGGCCACCTTGGTTTATCGGTCTACGAGGTTGCTGTTATGTGTCACTTGCATAGAATTGTGTCACCTTGGTTTAACTAATCAGTCGAATGACAAAATAACCCAAATATTTGCATAGAATTGCTCCGTATATTATCTGGGTTTTCTGTTATAAATGAAATCTTCACCTATATAATATCTGTTTTGTTTTTATTTTTTGCTGGGTTTGAGAAGTTTATTACAATTTGTCTGATAAAGTAAAGGCTGAAGTTTTTGCTATATTATAAATTAGTCTATGCCTTTTAAAACCTTAATCTGCAGCTGGCCTACTGTCAGCTTCAATTTAATTTTTATTGAAAGCAATTGCAAATGAGTTATTATAAAGTATTCTCCAGGTCTGCTTCTCCTCTTTACTTCAGGTAATTATTTGTTCAGAGAAATTAATATAATTGCTAAGATTCTCTTTATTTTTTAGAAAAGGCAATGCATACATTTATTCTTTTTCTGAAAATAAGCAATCTGCATTTTTGTTTCAACTTCTTTACAAAGATTTCTCTCATCTCCACTGCGCGACAAACTGGAGAACGAGAAACTAGCCATGGCATGCAAATTGGATACAAACTTTTTCCCTTTTAAAGATTTAGGAAAATTATGAATTGACCTTAACATCTCAATTTTGGGGATTTATTGATAACCACTTGGTAATTTGGTATAGAAAAAAGTTTGATTCTGTTCAAATTATTTAACTGGTAGGCATCGTGATTGTGATTCAATGTGATTACTCAAACCGGCAAAAAGTTTGCTCTCATTTGCTTTCTTTTTTTGTTTTTGAATTTTTCCAAAATTTTTGAATTTTTAGCTAATTTTTTAATGTGGATTTGGATAAGAATAATTGATTTCGATTTGGAGGGGAAAAAAAATCGGATAGCATGAACAGTAATGGCGGCCAGCGTTTGGGAAGGGGGAAAAAAAGCAGAAAAAATACTATCTTTAGCAGCAGTTTTTCTAAATAACCATTGCTAATTAAAGAGTTGAAAAAAAATTATGGGTTCATCTTTAGCTTATTAATCGCTGCTAATCATGAGATGGGAGGCACACGAGTAGGTTGATGGAGGCCCGCATGAGATGGACTGCATGGAGAGATGGTGTGCGTGGAGAGATAAAAAAGATTGTGCAGGGGAGCTGATATGTACAATCAAAATTTCAAGCAATCAAGCACCATAAATGAAAAAAATCAAGTGTCTAAAAATGGAAAGAGCTCCCAACACCTCACCTCTCTTACCCTCACCTTCACCCAACGTGTCGTCACCACCTTTCACCCCTCTCACCCCTGTTCCGCGCCCCTCCCTCTCACCCACGTGCCTCCTCCGTCTCACCCAAGCTCCTCTCTCTCACTGCACGCCGTCGTGTGGTCCTGTTGTCGTTGTTGCGCGGTCCTACCGTCCCCGTCGTCGTGCGGCCCTCTCCTATCCGTCGCCTAGCCCTGCCGTCATCGCCGCGCATCCATCCCCTCTCCGTCGCGCAGCCCTCCCGTCGCCTAACCCAGCCCTTCCGTTATCAGAATCAGAAATGAATATTATTTACTCCCTCACTTGTATTAAATACTTCCTTACTAGTAATTATTTACTCCCTTATAGTTATTTAGTTACTCCCAAGCAACAGTAGAATCAGTTCTGAATGTTATTTATTCCCTTATTCATATTAGATACTCCTTTTATGCTAGTTATTTACTTCCTTATAGCTATTTAGATACTCCCAAACAACAACAGCATCAGAAATGAGTATTATTTACTCTCTCACCTGTATGAAATACTCCATTCTCTTATAGTTATTTAGTTACTCCAAAACAACAGTAGAATCAGTTCTGAATATCATTTACTCCCTTTTACATATTATGCTCCTTTTATACTAGTTATTTACTTCGTTATAGCTATTTAGTTACTCCCAAACAACAGTGGAATTAGATATGAATATTATTTACTGATAAATTTTCTCCGTTGTATATTTTATTTACTCCCTTATACTGATCAATTCTTCCCTTATAGTAATTTAGTTACTCCCAAAAAACAACAGAATCAGATATGAATTTTATTATTTACTCCCTTATACATATTAGATACTCCATATACCAATTAATCTCATTCCTTATAGTAATTTAGTTACTCCCAAGTTGTAACAGAACTAGATCTAAACATCTTTTCTCTTCTTATCCTTCTTGATTTCTACTTCTTTCTTCCTCAACCAGATCTGATTGGTATAGGAGAGCGAGCAGTGAGGGGAGGCGGAGGCGGAGGTGAGGAGGAGGAGGAGAGGAGAGGAGAGACGGAGGAGAGGCAGAGCTGAGGTAGAGGCTGATGCGAGACGGAGGAGAGGAGAGGCTGACGTGAGGCGGAGGCGGAGGTGAGACAAAGGCGGAGGAGAGGAGAGGCGAAGGAGAGGCTGAGATGAGGCGGAGACGGAGGCGGAGGAAAGGCTGATATGAGGCGGAGGTGGAGGTGAGGCGGAGGAGAGGAGAGGCGAAAGAGAGACTTTATTTTGATTGTGTGAGGAGATCGAATAGAGTGAGAGAGGAGACAGAGCGAAGAGAGAGTAAAAGGAGGGAAGGGTGAAACGAGGGAAGCGACTCACTGTGATTGTTTGATTGTACGAAAGTATGATTGTTATGAGTAATTCCCGCGGGCAAATCTCTTACTTTGGCGCTGAGGTGAAAGAAGACAACGACGGAAAATAAAAACGTTAACGGAGAAAAATTATAACTCGCCTCTTCTAGCAAACTCATTATCTGAACCTCAGATCTAAATCACCAGCACGAATATTAAAGAAATCAGACAGCAAAAAAGTGATGACACATTAGCCATTTTCTCTACACACTCATAACAATTTTTCCCACCAAAGAGAATTTAGAGTTTAGAATATTTTTCATTACTAAAAGATTAAACTAAATTATGGCATTTATAAACTTTGAGACTCTTATCTTCAACCATAAATGCTTTTCAAATTACATAATGCAATTTAAAAAAACAAAAATAAGCTATAAATATAGCTGTGTAATGCGTCGGGTTATCCAAATTATAACTTGACTGTGTGTGAAAATTTTAGATGTTCACCAAAAACTATAAACATATCTAGATGGAGTTCGCTTTATATTAACTTTTTCATCATTAGATCTTCTAACTTTATAAAAATGATAAATATGAATCGAGTTTCAAGTGCAAATCAGTTACAATCACAGCAAAACGATAACTCAGATTTAGTTTTAATATATTTGGTGTTGTACATTTTGATATGACAACTATAAAAAAATTGTAATTTAATAAATAAATTTCTAGTATACTATTTTTCGATGGCTTGACGGTGGCTACATATTAAGAGAGAAAAAAATTTATTATGGTAGTCCTCAACAAATTTGGAATGATTTTCTATATTACAAGTCCTATACAAGTGTCCGTCATAATAATGTCTAAAAAATATAAAATTACAATGAATAAATTAATTCATCAGAAACTAAACAATACTCCGAAACTAAATTGCATTGCAATTCCAAAAACTTATTAATTTTAATATATATATATATAGAGAGAGAATGGCTAACGCGCCATCGATGGCACGTGCCATCAATTTTCTATCGATTCGTTTTTTGAAATTCAAAAGTCAAACGGTCGATCCAAACCGTTCAAGTTGATCAAAATATTCAAATACCTTTGGAGACCAAATTTTATATTTTTTCAAATTTTTTCCTATTTATTATGTTATTTTTAAATTGGAAGGCCTGAAATACTCTAATCATAATGTTTTTTAAAATATCATAATAAATAGCAAAAAAAATTCGAAAAAATATAAAATTTGGTCTCCAAAGATATTTCAATATGGAGAACAACTTGAACGGTTTGGATTGACCATTTGAATTTTAGATCTCGAAAAATGACTTGATGGCACGGGACCATCCGTGCCATCGATGGCACGTTAGCCATTCTCTATATAATATATATATAGAGTTTAGCTACGGTGAGTCGTGACTCACGGATCCTCCGGTGAGTCGCGACCAAAACTCCTAGATCTAGATCAAAATGACCGATCCAAACCGTCCAATATGATATCCCTATTGAAATCTCCATGTAGACCGAATTTTTTATGTTTTCGAAATTTTTGAGTATTTTTTTTAAATTTTAGAAAATCGTCAATCTAATTGGTTCTGAACTATTCAAAAACATCAGTTTTTAAAAATCCGAAAAAAATACTTAAAAATTTCAAAAAAATAAAAAATTTGGTTTGCACGGAGATTTCAATAGGGGGATCATATTGGACGGTTTGGATCGGTCATTTTGATCTAGATCTAGAAGTTTTGGTCGCGACTCACCGGAGGGTCCGTGAGTCGCGACTCACCGTAGCTAAACTCTAGCACATAGGACCCTTGTGTGCCGAAATTTTAGACTAAATTAGACTCCAGCACATAGGACCCTTGTGTGCCGAAATTTTATAACCGTCAGATCTGAAATTCAATGTTCCAGATCTAGGCGTTGGAGAGGAGATGAAAGTTCCGTTTCCTATTGACTTCCCGTTTGATTCCTCACCGTTTGCTTCGTCTCTCCCACGGAAATAAAAAGTCTCCGTTAATCAGAAAAAAAAATTGAAGACTCTTTGTCTCTCTCTCTCACGCAGAGAGGAGGAAAAACCTAGCTTCTCCTCCACTCGCTCTCTTCTCCCTTGTTTCCGATCAAAATCAAGACACCTCCATCTCCCGCGCCACCTCCTCTTTTCCGATCAAAAAACGAAGAGACATCTTCGTCTCTCTCTCTCTCTCTCGTCCGTCTATCTCATATAGAGTACACAGACCTGCAAGAGAGGTTGAACACAACATCGCTCGGACGCATGCTGAGCTCTTCTCTCTTCACCTATACCTTTTCTCGGAGCATCTCACTCGATCGACTACTCTCCTCTCTCTTGAAGCACAACATCTGTAGGTTGGTTGAGGTAATTTTTATTTTCTGACTTGTAGTTCAAATTTGGTTCGATAAGAACTCTTGATTTCAGAGATTTCAGGTTATTTTTTTCAATTTCATTTCCAATTTCAAGAATTAGTGGGTTTCTTTCTCAATTTCAAAATTTAGTTAATTTCGATTTACAAACAGCACAAAATTATTTGTGATATTTTGCATTATGCACTAAGCATCAGTGGATGGCTACATTATTGGAATTCTCTTTCTTCTGCTAAGAACAAATTGGAACATATAGATTTGATAAGTTATCATAAAAATTAAATTTCCAGTACGCATGAACCTAAATACTGTTGGGTAGTTACGTGTTATTTGTAAATAACTCAGATGCTGTTGGGTCTTACTCTCACATGGGCGAAATCTAGGGTCCTCAAATCCTCAACAAAGCATGGCATTCCTTCTCCATGCAATTTGAGATTCCGCTTCTCAATCGTCCTCAAATCTGTAAGAAATCTCTCAGTAGTTGTTTAATTTATTCATTAATGTGTTCCCTAATATTGTTATTTTGGTTAATTTAGTTTAAACCAGTAGATAATCCAGTATGATCAAATTGAGAACAATAAGGATACATGTCCTGGAGATAGTTAGAGTATCACTTACATGTACCATTGTGAGACATTTTCTGGTACACAATTTGTCATTATAGACCATGTTTAGTTAAGCTACTCATGTAATTAGATTAGTCAATTTAGTTTGAGCATGTATCTGGTACGCTAGAGGTACCTAGGAATGCTATATACAGGTCAGTACCTTTACAATTACTCTGCATTTCTCTTTTCCTTTTTACATCTCTTTATTGCTTTCTCTACAAGTTACATTTATAGAAGTGATAGCCTTGCTCTCTTTTCTGGGTTAAATTAGTGGAATTCAAGTAGAACCAGTGACATATAAAAGTTCCTTATCTTAGAATGTCTTAAATTATTGTAATGCACAATTCTGGTGAACTAAAGATAGAGACACTATAAGATGCAATGAGCATTTTATAACATGCCTTATAATGTCTTAAATTATGAAATATAATGCAATGTTCCAAGCAATAAAGTATTTTGTGAACGAGAGACATTTTTTGTACTCCAATTTCTTCTCTTATTTTTACGGCTCAATACATGACATTTTAGTATTTTATTTAGCATTGTATTTAAAAATTGATTTTTTATTTTCAGCTGGAGGAAAAAAGTAGTAAAAGAGAAAAACAAAGATGATGATGTTGATAGTGCACAAGAAGTTGAAAGTGAGGAAGCAGATGGTGCATGCTAATATTATCAACCTTTGATAGGGGTTTATTTGCAAAAAGGCATTTTTCGCTTATGTAGAAATTTAGGTATATCTGGGTTTGAATTGTTGTTCTATATGGTAGATGGAAGCAGTGTTTGTTAAAAAAAAATAATTTCAGTATGGTACATGCCTACATGGTACATGGAAGCGGTGGATGGTACATGGTACAATAAATTTGTGTTTGGCAGTGCATGTTTGTTTATGTGCTCGTGTATTTATTTATGAGTCGGTAAATATGTGCTTGTGCATTTGTTTAAGTCAGTAATTAGGATTTAGGAATGATTTGGCTCCACACTTAACTAATTTATGCTTTGGGATGCTTATTGATAATTTTGTTTTGTATTTATTTATATTTGTGATCTTTTTTGTTTTGTTTTGTATAAAAAATATTGACTTTTACACTGACCGGTATCAAGTTGATACCATGCTGCTTCATCCCATACCAAGTCTCGTTTATTTGGAGAGCAATTTGCATATGGTATATTTTGCACGACATGTATGTGAATAAAGAACAATACTTCCTATTAGAAGTACCAATAGTAAAAAAAAGAAAAGAAATGAGAAATGAATTTTACAATTGAGATTAAATTCAAATGATACGGAAAACTCATATGCGCATAAAAATGCCAATCTTTCCACAAAAGAGTTATTTGCTATCATGTATGTACAGATTATCTTTTGTCATTTCTAGCATTTGATATGTACACATAGTTCTTACAAGGCAATTATATGCTGCCATTCAAACAAATATAAAATTAAATCAGGTTCAGTCAAATCCTTATTCTAACAAAATTTCTGTCATCGACAAGATTGCCTCTCGACCAAAATTTCTATCAAAACAAACTGACCTCCAAACCTTCTCTTATTTAGCTACAAAACCTGCTAAAAGAAATAAACGAAGCAACATATACAACCATATTAACTGAGTTCACATGTCAGGAATGAAATTACCAAGCTCTAAACTGGTCAATTTTGAGATTATCAACTGAAATTAACAGATTATGCATTAAAGATTATGCTAAAAAAACGGAAACCCATATATTGATTCCCTTAATTGGATCTTCTGAACTAATACATCTCAATTTCTAGTACAGATTAGAATAAAAACATCCTAATCAGTCCTACAATTACCAAGCCAATGGCAATCCTAATTAAGCGTTGCATATTTGTCTCAGATGGAGAAACAATTCCAATTTCAGAACACAACATGTTATGAAAGAAACAAGTCCAATTTTATAAAAGAAACAATTTCAATTTCAGAACACAATATGTTATGAAAGAAACAAGTCCAATTTTATATTCCAACATGTTCAGATCTCAGTTTACCAAGAGAAATCAAGTACCTTTGGGCTATATAAATATTGGCACTAGACATAAGACATCAAACATACAGTACAAGGTTGAGCATTTCCAAGAGTTAATTTGGCATTTAAATATTTGCACTACTTCAATCTCGTCTGATACGAAATAAAGATGGAAATCGAAATTTTAAAAAATTACAACTATTTCAGCGAAATAACTGTTGCACAACTCAAAATCACAAATTGACCAGAAAATGAAAGAAGGGGAGGAGCGAATACTAGAAAACACCTGAGTTTTACTGTACCTATCGACATCTCTAGCCGATCCACCTCAATCTAGGGTTTCAATTTTTTTCTGTCTCACTGAGCCAAGCGGAGAAGATCGGAGGCGGAGATGGAAGCGAGGTGCTAAGATTCGGATCCAATCGAGAAGAGGTGGTTGGCTTGATCGGGAAGAGCTTTCAAAAGCTAGGTGTTTTTCGCGTGAGAGAGACGAAGCGAGAGAGAGATAACTCCTTTTTTTTCTTTCCGAAGCGAGAGATGCTCTCTTTTTTTCCTTTCCGTGAGAGAGATGAGCAAACGGTGAAGAATCTAACGGGAAGTCAATAGGAAACGAAACTTTCATCTCCTCTCCAGCGCCTAGATCTGGAGCATAGAATTCCAGATCTAACGGTTATAAAATTTCGGCACACAAGGGCTCTATGTGCTGGAGTCTAATTTAGCCTATCCATCTATATCTATATATATATAGAGAGAGAGAGGATTGCTAAAATGTTATGCATAGCACGGATGTCCTTCGTGCTACGGATTCGTTCTTGCATTTCATGCTTCAAACAACCGATCCAAACCGTTCATTATCTTCTTCATATTGAAATTTCATTAGAAACCAAATTTTACATTTTTTTGAATTTTTTTTACTATTTTTATCATATTTTTTAAAATACTTAATCTAATAAATTATGGACCCTTCAATAACAGTGATTTTCAAAAATCTGAAAAAAATAGTAAAAAAATTTTAAAAAATGTAAAATTTTATTTCTAATGAGATTTCAATATGTAGAAGATAATGAACGGTTTGGATCGGTTGTTTGAAACATGAAATACAATAACGACTCCGTAGCACGAAGTGCATCCATACTATGCATAGTATTTTAGCAATCCTCTATATATATATATAGTGGATTGATAAAATACACTCTGGTGTATGGATCGTCTCCCGTACACCAGAGTCGTTTATGAAATCCAAAAATCAAACAGTCGATCCGAACCGTTCAAGTTATTCTTCATATTGAAAAACTCTCGGAGACCAAATTTTACCATTTTTCGAATTTTTTTGCTATATATTATGATATTTTAAAAAAACACTACAATTGGAGTATTTCAGGCCCTCCAATTTGAAAACATCATAATATATAGCAAAAAAATTCGAAAAAATATAAAATTTGGTCTCCGAGAGTTTTTCAATATGGAGAACAAGTTGAACGGTTCGGATCGACCGTTTGATTTTTGAATTTCAAAAACGACTCTGGTGTACGAGGACGATCCGTACACCAGAGTGTATTTTATCACCCCTCTATATATATATATATATATATATATATATATATATATATATATATATATATATATATATATATATATATATATATATATTTGCATGAATGCTTGAAGCCAAAGATGATATGGTATGATATTGCTCATCCATTTGACATGTTTGTATAGAGACTTATCTATTTATCACATAGTCGATCTGATATTGTTTATGTTGGCGAGCAATACATGGAAGTTGTTACGTGGATTCTCAGGTATCTCGAGGAATTTTTCGAAAGAGGTATCTTTTTTAAAGGAATGGATATCTTCGAGTCGAGAGTTATATAGATTTTGACTAGATAAGAGATGTGACTGACATAAAGTCTCAAGGTAATTTATTTTTGTTGGTGGCAATTTGGTTACTTGACGAAGTAAGAAGTAGAAGGTTGTGATCTTGTCAAGTGCTGAGCCGAATTTAGAAGAATCTCTGAAGGATTATAAGAATTGCTATGGTTGAAACGAGTGCCGAAAGATCTTGTATTTTATAACAATGAGGAAATGAAGTTGTTTTGTGATAATAAAGGTTATTATTTTATATTCCAAAACTCAGTGCAACATGATCGAACCAAGAATATTGAGGTGAATCGACTCTTTTTTCGACAAAATCATGAAGAATGGATCATTAGCATTCCTCATGTAAGAACTGACGAGTAGCTTGTTAACATACTGACGAAAGAAGTGTCAAATACCATCTTTCATACTTTAATTGGCAAGTTAAACATGTGAGATATCTATTTGCCAACTTGAGAGAGTGTGAACAAGAGGGTATAGAGGATCCGAGTTCACAGCTAGAACTCAGTCCAAATTGTCCAAGATTCGGTCCGAATTAGACAAATTTGATTGACTGTGATATGACTTTGTTTTCTTTAGTGCAATATTTGATTGATATTGTAAATATAGAAAGATAATAATCTCGATTGCTTGTCTATACTTCTATAAAGGAGGCATTAATCAGTTTTCCTTTGATCTTCTTTTTCTTGATGTACTAAAACCAATTGAAATCAAATAAAAAAAAAAGAATGGTGTGCATTCAGTGACGGAGCCAAAAAAAATTAACAATGGATGCGTTTGGATGAGAGAAGAAGAAGAGGAAGAAGGAAGATGGGAAGAAAAAAAATTATAAATAATCCAAACTCTTCACAAAGTTACACACTTCCCAATACTTCTTCCCACTTCTTCCCTTCTTCCCACACCTATCCAAACGCACCCAATGGGTTCACAAAAAGTTTATTTTACTATCTTTATTAAGGAACATATTTTTTAATTTAAAATCTTCATTCTATATTATTCAATATTCCTGTTTGTTTTATTTGAGTGTACAAACAAAAGATTTATATAGCATAATAGACATTTTGAAAACCTTACACTTTCCGTTATATGAATCTCTACGCTTATTAGCAAGAAATTAAAAATTATTATTGGAAATTCTTTTGACATGGTTTAAGAAATAGAAAACTTTTGGAAATATTCCGGCAGTTTAAGTCATTACTTCTCTTTTATTTGATATTTTCTTGTATATATTTTTTATTATTAGTGGTGATCAATTAACTTTTCTTTCCTCTGTATTATAGTGCCTTGTTATTATTATTATTATTTTTCTTTGGACCATGGTAGAACACGAAATCTCTTGATTATTTTATAGGGTTGCGATGTGGAGGAAGATATATCACTGTTTATTAGTTTATATATATATATATATATATATATATATATATATATATATATAACGAGATATGTTATGGTGCATCGCGATGTATTGAGCCTTTTGTACATTGCGATCATTATCCGTCAACCGTTTTATAAATTGACAAATCTAATTAAGCTAATCCAATCTACATATTGAAATATCATTACAAACCAAATTTTTTTACTATTTTTTCCGAATTTTCTAAAACTTTCCTTGTTTGGAAACCAATTAATAATAAAGAAATTCTAAAAATGGCAGATTTTAAAAAAATCGAAACAAATAGTAAAAAAATTTCAAAAAATATAAAATTTGGTTTGTAATGAGATTTCAATATATAGATTGAATTTGTTTAGTTAGATTTTCAATTTGTAAAACTATCGACAAATATGATCGCGATGTACAAAAGTCTTAATACATCGCGATGCACCGTAGCATTTCTCTATATATAACTCTGATTTTGTTTGTTTATGTTTGACGCCAAATTTTGGTGGATCCATCAAAAAAAGCGGATGGCCACCGGTTCAAATGGTAGAGTTGGAGAGCATGGGAACAAGAATATTAAGGCAAAGAAGAAATCAGTTGCAAAAAGGCCTTTCGATGAAGAAGACGAAGAAGCGATTAATCTGATTCGAAAAATGTTCAAGTATATCAATTATATATTGTTATTGTTGGAAACTTATTTTGTTTTCATAATCAAAATTACATTCAATGTAATCATTATGAGTATAATTGTTAATAAAATCATAAACTTGATTACTTTGAAGCTACAACCCTAATAGATGGAAGGACGAGGATGACAGTGATTTGGAGGCCGGCGGTGATGTTATTCAAAAGGACGAACTATTAAGGTCCAACCTATCTCCATTTCACAATGGCAACTCAATGGATCAGGAGGAGCTCTTTGCCTCGACTGAAACAGCACTTGAGCCTAATTCACCCGCTGCGCAGCACCACCAGCTGGTGCCTGAGCCACACCTCTGCCGTAGTGCACGTAAGGCCAAGCCAAGCAAAGCCCTCCAAGGCTTTCAAGTGGATTTTAAGAAGAGAAAGAAAAAGAGGGGACTGTTGCAAGGAGGAAGGTTGTTTGGGCAACCCATAAGCATATCGGTTTGTCTCGGAACCAGGAAGCCCAAGAACGTGTGGCCTTCTCACCTCTTTCCCAGCACCATCAGCCAGTGCCTGAGCCTCACCTCCGCCGCAGCGCACGAATGACCAAGCCAACCAAGGCCTTCCAAGACTTTCAAATGGATTTTGGGAAGAGAAAGAAAAAGGAGAGGACTGATGCAGGGAAGAAAACGATTCAGGAAATCCTTAAAGAAGCCGGTTTGGAATAACATGAGGTGTGGCCTTGCCAGCTGTTTGTCGATAAGTGTTCGTGGCTGTCTCATGGGGTGTTCTGTGGGTTGGTATAGTTGCCACCTCTCATCAGTGATCATTTCCAGATGAACTTACAAAACCACCTTTTCGGCAGCGCTCCTATTGCAACAGCCGCTTCTCCTAGCTCTTCTACCGTGCATCTATGTAAATAGTGGTTTGGAATTCTTTGTAGACTCTAATGAGGATGTCAAGGGGTTGATGGAACTTCTTAACAAGTTGTTTCCAGGTTGCTTTCTTATGTTAGCTTCAGCTGTTTTATAAATTGATTGTTTTCTCTGTTTTATCATGTTTCAAAGTTTGATACTCTTTTTAGAAATATGGCAATGCATTGTTAATAAGATTCTGTTAGAGATGTAAATTGTGATTTTCTTTCTATTAATGGTCTATTTGAAGAACAAATCTTTTAGGCTCTATTTGGATAAGGTGTGGGGAGAAGGAAAGAAGGAAAGAAGTGGAAAGAAATATTGGAAAGTGTATAATTTTGTGAAGAGTTTGAATTGTTTATAATAAATTTATTCCCTTAGGGTGCGTTTGGATGAGAGAAGAAGAAGAGAAAGAAGGAAGATGGGAAGAAAAAAAATTATAAACAATCCAAACTCTTCACAAAGTTACACACTTCCCAATACTTCTTCCCACTTCTTCCCTTCTTCCCTTCTTCCCACACCTATCCAAATGCACCCTTATTTATTTTTCCCTTCTTCCCAAATGGAATCTAAACGGAACCTTAATTATTAGGTCTGTATGAACTCAATCTATATCAAGAATAATTTTTTATCAAGTTAGTGATTAAGAACTTCTTATTGATGGTGTATTTGAAGTATAGTATCTTATAATCATATTAGATAAATGGAAATCTGAAGAATTTGTGCCAAAATCTTATACAGTACGAATTTTTTTTATTTATTATAATTTTTCTTTTGAAACTATCACTGTTTCAATTGGTGAGCCTTATCTGTTCCTAATCTCAGAAAAGTCAATATATGAAAATTGTAGATCTTGTCATTATCTTTCTGATAGTTTTTCTAATCATCTAAATCGGAATTTGAAACAAAGATTTATGTCCGAAATATCAAGAGCTGCTGTCAGTTTTCTGACAGACCCGTTTAAACGGGTCAGCCAGCTTAAAATTACATCCATTCACAGGTCCAAATCCATTTAGATGGATCGCCCTTTATGATAGTTGTTTTAATAGGCCAGTCTTTTATGATAGTTATGCTGCCAGGAAAAAGGATGCTCTTGATAACTGATTTTAGGAATTTTGGACCCTTTTTTTGATATATAATCATTGACCACCATTGAGGTCTCTCTTGATTCCTTTGCTAAATTTGAGTCATTTGAGAATTAGAGTTTTCTAGCAAAACTATTAAGAGATAATAAGGCTCAAACACCTCCACTGACACTTTGGATTAGTTGAGCTCATCTTGTTTGAGCCGGTAGCGTCATTTTTTCGTTCGAGTTAGGTTGAATTCCTTATGTGCTTGCAGCTTGCTTAATTGTTTACCAACTAAATTATATAAGAATAGTTTGAGACAAATCAATTTAAAACTTATAATTATTTTGTAAATTGTGATTAGCAAGCACAATTTAGGACAACAGACCTAACTCGAGAGTATGCATACGAGGTTCTTTTTGGAAGAGTTAAGATAACGTCTTAGATATTTTGAAAACGTTACGCTTTGGTTAAATTTAGGAGAGTAATTAAATATAAATGTCTTAAATTTTATGAAAACATTACGCATTGTAGCTACGTTTATTAGCAAGAAATTATAAATTATCATTGAAAATTCTTTTGACATGGTCTACGAAATAGAAAACTTTTGGAATATCCCGGCATTTAGGCCACTTCTTATCTTTTATTTGATTTTTTTTCCTTTTCTATTTTTTATAGATTTTGTGGTGAATCATTAACTTCTTTTTCCCTTTTCTTAATGGCGCATTATTGTTTTTTCTTTGGACCATGGTAGAACGCGCAATTCTTATTTAATTTATAAGGTTGCATTATGGTGCAAGAAAAGGGTAATTGACTATCCGACTCTTATTAATTAGTCGAATAATTTCATTATTATATACTCAGAGCAAGAAACTTGAATCCCAAGAAGAAGATATGTCGTCGTTTAATTGTCTATATAATATTGCTAACCCTCCTCCGTTAGTCCCCCTCCAACACACCCACCCACACACACACACACAAAATGAGAAGAGAGGGGAGACAACATGGTATGGTAATGTATCGCGAGTTTGGTTCTGCTATAAACAAACCAGAAACCAGGATAGTGAACAAGTTGCAAACTGTACCAACAACAAAGTTCATGACCAGAGTCTCGTCCAAACCCACAAACCACTCTCGCTACACCAGTGAGTGGATGAGGGTGGGAAGAAGGGAAGAAGGGAAGAAGTGGGAAGAAATATTGGGAAGTGTGTAACTTTGTGAAGAGTTTGAATTGTTTAATAATAAATTTCTTCCCCCACTTCCCTTATTCTCTTCTTCCCATTCAATCCAAACACAGCCATAGATGTGATTAGGGCTGTCAATGGGTACGGTACGGTACGGTAGAAGGTATTTTCATTACCGTACCCGTTAAAATTTTCTTTACCCGTACCCTACCCGTACCCGTTAAAAATAGCTTTACCCGTATCTTATCCGTACCCGTTAAGTATTAACAGTACGGGTACGATAACGGTAAAAAATGAATATAATTATAATGAAATTTATGCACTCTGTATAAATAATTATATCAATAAGTATATTAATAAAGTGCAACAATGGTGGCGAATATTTTAGGTTTATGCTTTTTTATTTTTTCGTACACTGAATGGAAAGAATTATAAATTTTAAATAAAATTTAGCAATATTTTTTTTTACCAATCATGCAATATAAGATGCCATATGTATCATGTAATTGTATCTTTTTAATTGTGGCAATTACCCGTTATGAAAACGGTACGGAAAAACTTTTACCCGTACCCGTTAATTTAACGAAAAAATTTCCTTACCCGTACCCGTACCCGTTAACTTAACGAAAATAAAACTTTATCCATACCCGTCTTATACGGTACGGTACGGGTTGGGTAAACGGATAAACGGATTTCATTGACAGCCCTAGATGTGATTGTCCTCTGTGCAGTAATTGCAGCTGGCCTAGAAACAAATCGCGCAACAAGGCAAAGGGGACCCACAAAATCTGCCACCGTGCTGATGTGGCAGTCAATCATTTACTCGTGTCGCAGAGGCTCGTTGGATCATCAAATCGAGCGCATTGGGTCCGGTTTGATTGTGGGTCTGCAAATTGGCTTCTCAGTCAGCTCAGTTATGATGATTATGGCGATCTTGATGTCGATTGCCATGACGAGCATGATGATGATTATGAATCGTATGATATGTTTTGGCATGATAATGAGGTCGGAGAAACTCATGGGAATGGGTTGACCATTGACTCCGTTTGGATGTGTTGAGAATAAGGTAGGAAGAAGGAAGAAGGAAAGAAATTTATTGGGAAGGGGTAAATTTATTGGGAAGTGTGTAACTTTTGTGAAGAGTTTGGATGATTAGGAATAAATTTATTGAAAAAAATTCCTTATTCCTTATTCCTTCTTCCCACTTCCCACCATCCAAACACAGCCATTGAGAAATAAGAGGCCGAGGTAGATATGGGTTTCTGTTTTGTTGAATTTGTTAGGGAGTTAGACGGTGAAGATGCTTGGTGTTTAATTGGAGATTTCTAAGGAAGTTACATATTATTGTAAGTGATATACAATATTTTTTTTGTTATAGAAATTTTAGAACTCTAAATTTTATATTTTTATAACAAATGTCGTTTTTATTAATTATATGGTAAGTCAAAGTCTTGTGTTGCTTCGGTTGGCTCCGATATATACTTTCTATGAATTTTATTGTATGTATATCAATTTGGATCAACGTTTGTGTTTCTTTAATTGACCCCGATTTATAATTTAACCTTTATTGTTTAAGAACAGTCAGATAAAATGTATTTGTTGTTTATAAGTAATTGCACCATAGAGTATGCAATAGTTGACTACAAATGAATTCTGTGAACATTTATCTCAATGTATAAATCTTGATGAAAATTTAACTATCAGTATAATAAATAAAAAAAAATAAGAGCACAAATGGCTCAAGCGAAGTCTCTACATATTGTGTGTTCTAAATTTTAATATGCTAGAGTGAAAAAATAAAAAGTGTCAAACTAAGGATCATCCGACTATGTATGGTCCTGCTATCAAATAAAAAGAATAATTTAATGTAAATGTGCGCTGACAAAAAAAAAAATCAACTTGAGTACTGGAGAACTTAAATAGCTTTTTACAGATGGACCGCCGGTCAACCCCAAACACATAATTTCATTTGAATTTTACCGTTCATCAATATGTGCAAATTTGAAATCCTCCAAGAACATATTACTTTTTCTACCATTCCATTAATAATCATGATTCTTTTTCCATTTTTGTACTTGCTTCTCCTTTACTTTTTTTTTTCCCTGCGAAGTCAGATTGTTAGGCTCTTCCATAGAAAAATATTGTTAGACTCTGTACTTGGTAATTTTATTGCTTGTGAGTTGTGAAGATTAGTGTCTTAAGAAGACAAAAGGAGAATCAGCTTTTGATTTATTGTCAAAAAAGCAATGCAGCTTGAGTGAAAAAACTTGACTCTTCAATTTACCTTTAAAAAAAAAAAAGACAAAAGAACAAGCTCCACGAAAATTGGTAACGCTTAATTACTTGTTCTTGTTCTGAAATTAGCCTTACGCTTACTTGTTAAGCTGTGTTTTGTGGTGATTTTACTGTTTCTGACACTTCCTTTTTCTATCTTATATTTCATAGAAGCAAATAAAGAGTAAAAAATGCGGCCCATAATGGATTGGAATGAACTAAATGCGGCCCATGTTGTGGCGAGCCCCGCAGCCCGTCATAAATGTTAATCAGTCTCTGCCGCCGAAAAATTTAAAAATAATATTAAATTAATATAATATATTAAAAATAATATCAATATAATAATATTTTTTAAATAGTATCACAAGATCGGAATCCGGAATTTCTAAAAAGGGCAGAACTGAATTTTTGACATTTTGATTGATTTTAATATAATTCTATATTATAAATATTAGTTTAATATTAATAGTTGTTATATTAATTTAATATGAATGGTTTTATTTTATTTCTTTTTCAATTATGTAAAATGTCGTCGTTTTTATTTTATCTTAATAATTAAATAATATTTTATGTTAGATTATCATGCGTGAAGTCTCCGGTCCTTCTCACGCATGTATGCTCTTGTTCATTCGTTATTATCTTTCAAAATTTATAATTTTAATGTAAATTAATTAAAAATTTATAACTTACTTATTTATTTTTTAATTAAATAAAATAATTATTTAAATTAAATTTATATTTAATTAAATATTATATTTAATTAAAAGTTTTTTTAATTATTGTCGTATTATATATTATTTGATTATATATAGAGGCTAACATAAAATATTATTTAATTATTAAGGTAAAATAAGAACAACAACATTTTACATAACTAAAAAAGAAATAAAACAAAACCATTCATATTAAATTAATATAATAACTATTAATATTAAACTAATATTTATAATATAGAATTATATTAAAATCAATAAAACGTCAAAAATCTAGTTCTGTCTTTGTTAGGAATCCTGGATTCCGTAACTAGCTAAGATCGGAATCCCGGATTCTGATCTTAGCTACGGAATCCCAGATTCCGATCTTATGATACTATTTAAAAAAATATTATTATATTGATATTATTTTTAATATATTATATTAATTTTATTTTATTTTAAAATTTTTCTGTCTCTGCCGCATATTATTTTGGGTTTGAATTTTTGTGGATTGGGTCGTTGTTCTGTTTGTTGCTGAGGGCAATAATTTTTTTTTCCTTTTTTTTTTTTACAAAACTGGCGTGTTAAATGACAAAAACAAAAAAAAATTACAAGAACATCGTTACGTCGAAGCACTGATTATAAAAAAGACCCGATTTTATTTGATTATTCCAAAAAAATAAATTGCGAATTTTTATTTGTTAATTCTCTAACATGTAATTCTTTTTCGGAAACTTCAAGTGTAACAAAGCACTAAGATTTCCTAAGTTGTTTCTGAGTATTAAAATATTTTTTAATGCCTTTTAGGATTACCTACAATACATTAATATGATAATAATGACATGACATTAATAAGAAACTCCATGTGCCATTTCGTGTTTCAATATAGTTTTCTTAATGAGCCATGTCATGGATTAATACTTTTTATTGTATTGGATATTTGGATATTTATTGGTATATGTATCCGTAATTTATATTCGTACTTCATAATACTTGTTTCTTAATCACTACAATATACAAATAAGTGTCTAAAATGAAGAAAATAATATCGAAAGAAGGGAGTTGGGGAATGTCCATTGTCAGGTGCAAAATATTGTTCAGCAATCAATATTACTTTCGTGATGCTCAATGGACAATGATACATTGTATCACTGTTATAGCAATGACTTTAAATTATTGGAAATTTCCCAGATCTAGTTGCTGGATTGAGAGAGAGAGAGAATGGCTAACGCGCCATCGATGGCACGTGCCATTAATTTTCCATCGACTCGTTTTTTGAAATTCAAAAGTCAAACAGTCGATTCAAATCGTTCAAGTTGATCAAAATATTAAAATACCTTTGGAGACTAAATTTTACATTTTTTTAAAATTTTTTTCTATTTATTATGATATTTTCAAATTGGAGGGCCTGAAATACTCTAATCATAATGGCTATGTTTGGTTGCATGAAAAGTTTGCAAACTTGAGGTTAGAGCTCTAACTTTCCAACCTTCATCAACCAAACACACTCGTTAGTGAAGTTTGTGCTAATTTCACTCTACTTCTCTAACTTGACAAAATGTTGAATTGGAAAAGTTTGTTCTCATGACCAATTTAAAAATCAATATAATTATTATTATCATCTATGTGTAATAATTATTATATTAATTATAATTATAATATTAAAATATGAATAATTATTATTATTATTTAGCAACATAACAATAATTATAATTATAATTACAATTATAAATTATTAAAAATTAATATAATTGTTGTACTAAATGTCTCTAGGTTTGTCAATTGCAAAACAATATCATTTGGCATTTAACAATCTTCTTTGAGTTTTATAGGAAGAAGATACAATTTATGAGGACTTGGATAAAAGCTTTAAGAAAGATCAAGATCAAGTCATTAGAGAGCTTGTAGGCTAGTTTAGACTAGGATAGAAGGTATACTTTAGTCCTTGTTTATCCTTAAAATGGTCTAGATAGCGAAAAGCTCAATAAACCAGCAAAATCCTGTTTTCTGTGACCTAGCGTCGTACAACACTATATAGAGTTACACAACGCTAGAACAGCTAAATTCATACTTTTGTGAATCAACGTTGCACAACGCTATATAGAGTTAGGCAACGCTGAGTCACAACGTTGTACAACGCTCAGTAGAGTTGTACAACGCTACAGTTAAAAACTTGGAAATTTTCCTGAGTACCATCGTGCAACGCCATATAGCGTTGCACAACGCCACAAAAATCCCAAGTTAGCTGTGCTGTTTTTACATGCAAAGTCTCTAGAGACGTTAGCCAACGTCTTTCAGCGTTGGGTAACGTTAGCGTTGTGTGACGGCATATAGAGTTGTACAACGCTCTGTTGAATTTGTCAGAGTTGTTCCTTTTGTCTCCCTTTAGCGTTGTGTAACGCCATTCAGTGGCAAGCAACGCTCTGACAATTTCCAACGGAATTGTCGGAGCTTTCCTTTGGTTTTACACTCTTGCGTTGTGCGACGGCAAATAGCGTTGCACAACGCTCTGACAGACCAACGGCTATATTAAAGAGCCGTTAGAATTTACAACGGTCATATTCCAGCGTTGTATAACGCTATTCAGCGTTGTACAACGCTGTAGCCTGTTTTTGCTGGGGAACTGCTCATTTCGAGCCCTATATATATCCACCCCTTGTTCTCTCTCTTGAGAGAGCTTCACTTTGCAAAATTAGACCAGAATTGAGCCTTTGAGCATAGGGATACTCTCCCACTTGAGCTTTTCATAGCTAGACCATCTTGAGAGATTTAGTAGCCTCAAACACCACCGCCCCGACATTGTCGCTAGGTGTAGGTTGGAATAGGTTGAGAGCTCTTCTCCTTTGAGGTCGTTGTGCCATTCGAGTTAGACCGATCCGCCTCGAGTGTCCTTGTGACGAGGTGATTCGGTTCGAAGTTGTAGTCCCGTTCTTGTTGGAATTGAACGGAGCGCACCCTTTCGTGGTAGCGGAACTCCCGGAGACGTACGACTAAGGCTAGCTTCTTCTAGCGGGTCGGAACTCCGTAATCATACCGAGTGTTCAATTTCTCTCTCTCTTTTTCTCTTTATTATCTTGCTATACTTGAATTGCTTATGTGCTTGCTTGTATTGGGTACCAATTGAATTGTGTTAGGGTAGTTCATACCAAACCGGTCCAAAACCTTAAATCGCTTCCGCTAAACCTTGATTAAGCCGCCTCCATTAGGGACAACAATAATAATAATATTATCATTAGTGTACTAATTCATATTTATTATACTTACTAATTATAGTTATAATATTAAATATTAATAATAATTATTGATGTCGTTGTTATATTTCAATAAAATTACTTTAATATTAATAACTATTATCATTATTATTATTATTATTTAATAATAATTATAACATTAATTCTGATTAAAATTACAATAATTATTACCATAATATTTATTATTTAATAAATATAATAATATGATTAATGACTATTACAGTTAAAAAAATTACATAATAATTAATATTATAATATAGTAATCATAGTATTATTGGTAAAAATAATTATAATAATAGTATGATATTAATATAACATTATTATGGTAGATGTAATTAGTTATAAAAGAAAAAAATAACTAAATTAATATTTTTTTATTTTCTTCTATCTCTAACTCCAACATACCACACCAAACAACATTTTCTAACCTCAAGTTAGCACAAACTTTTCACAATCTCTAACTTCACTAATGTCAATATCTAACTTCAAAATTACAAACTTCAACCTCTAACTTCTCTAACTCCACCTCCAACCAAACGTACCCAATGTTTTTAAAAATATCATAATAAATAGCAAAAAAATTCGAAAAAATATAAAATTTGGTCTCCAAAGGTATTTCAATATGGAGAACAACTTGAACGGTTTGGATTGACCATTTGAATTTTAGATCTCGAAAAATGACTTGATGGCACGGGACCCTCTGTGCCATCGATGACACGTTAGCGATTCTATATATATATATAGTTTAGCTACGGTGAGATGCATCACAAAAAGTCTTCCGTGAGATGCGATTAAAACACATAAATCTGGTTCAAAATGACTGATCCAAACTGTCTAATATGATCTCTCTATTGAAATCTCCATACAAACTAAACTTTACATTTTTTCAAATTTTTTTAAGTTTTTTTTAATTTTAGAAAATTGTTAATCTAATTAGTTCTGAACCGTTCAAAATTTGTCATTTTTAAAAATACGAAATAAATACTTAAAAATTCTGAAAAAATGTAAAATTTGGTCTGCAAGAAGATTTCAATAGCGAGATCATATTGAACCAAATTCATGAGTTTTGATCGCATCTCACGGAAACTTTTTTGTGATGCATCTCATCATATCTAAACTATATATATATATATATATATATGCGCGAATGTTCCAGCTGCACTTTGTATCGCCTTAATTAGGTATTCAATCGGATAAAATACAAATCTTGTCATAAGTTTCAAACCTAACAGCTTTATGATGTGGAGTAGATTGTTGAGAAATGTTATACCAGACGGACAGATAAATTAATAAATAAGAAGAAGAAAGAGAGACGTGCAGCAAATAATTTTTTAAAAATACAAATTATTGTTTGAATGCTGTAGTATTTTAAAATATCTAATTATTTGGTAACTAATTATTATGTATTATTTTAAAATAAGCAAGCCTCCTTAATAAAAGAGGACAACTATATTTTTAAAATTAATTCTGAATACAAACAGTAGTTTGTCTTTTTTGTGATTTTTTTTAAACCCTAGCGAAAGAAGTTTTCTAGCACTGCTTGCTTTTTTTTTCCGAATTTTTGCGAATAAAAACTTTTCTAGCACCCTTACTGTATCAGCTTATTAATTTTAATAGATAAACTTGAGGTGCATGCTTGAAGAAGTGCAAATCTGTGCACTATAATTTGATTTATCTTTACTGCTGGAAAATTTCTAAAATGAACCCAATAGATAATTTGATATTTTATTAAAAATCATATTTTGTCGAGATTTGAAGTTTCATGGCTCTCTCATTTCATCTATCATATCATCTTGTGTGCTATTTATTACACAGAAGTGAATTACATATGTTACAACTTAAGTAATGGATAAATAAATGAGGAAAAATGTATGAATTATGAAATATCTTTTTTTTTTTTTGGGTAATCCTTATACTGTAAGTAAGTACCAAAATTTTCCAGAGATGTCGAGACCGCTGATATGAATACTAGAATATCATTTTCACTATTTCCCTGTAGGATTTATTTATCTACTGCACATTAATTGCGATAACATGGCATGCAACGTTAACTTCTAACGGCCTCACTTTTTTTATCGAAACATTGCGTCTGCCTCCGTGTCTACCATTCTGTGGTTTTTATTAATTGACAAAAGTATTCTGATTATTGCAAATTTGAAATATGAGATCCCAACATGACAGATATTTTTAATATTTGTAAGTTGTAACTTTCTCCAACCTGAAGTTAGCATCTCAACCACATGGAATAATAATCAGTACTTTTTTTTTTTGACAAGCTAGGTAGCGACTACCTAGGAAAAAGAAAAATAAAAGGAAAAAAGAAAAAGAAAGAAAAGAGGCGGAGCGCAACATCGACTAGCAGCACTTCATGAAGATGGTTGATTCACTGATTATCCACTGCTGAACTGGCCCCAGAGGCCTGCCTAGTTGACGGAAAGTTCTATTATTTCTCTCGAGCCAGATGGCCCAAAGAGTGGTGGAGATAAGCACCAGCCTCCTTCGTTGACCAAAAGCCGGTTCAAAAACTGTAAGGAAGTTTTCCTTCAAACTTGCATCAGAACGAACTCCAGAGAGTTGGAATCCAAGAGACCGCCATAAAGTGCCTGAGTAATCACAGTTGAAAAACAGATGATTTGCTGTCTCACACTCATTGCTGGTGCATAGCACACATCCTGGGGTACAAAAAATGTTCCTCTTTAGTAATTGATCTTGCGTAAGAAGACGACCATTTGCCAGCAAAAGCAAGAACAATTTTAAAGACGGCGGCACTTTAATCTTCCAAATGAAGAAGAAGGGGGTAGTAGTCTTGCCAGCGGAAATGAGATACTTGTAAGCTGAGGCCGCTGTGTAGTTGCCATGTGTGGTCCACTTCCACAGTAATTGATCTTTCTGTGAATTAAAGGATAGCCGTTGGGCTTCCTGCACAGATGTGTGTTGCCGAAGAGTTAGTGGTGCAGTTAAGAATTTGAAGCGCTCATGGTAGGCTGTGTGGAGGGAGATGTTGCGCCGTAAAGGCGGCCTGTCTGAGGAGTTAAAGAAGAAAAGAAAAGAAGCTCCCCAATTACTGAACCAGAACAGTGAACTTAAGCCCGATTCAATAACAGAAACAGTTGAAATTTGAAAGAAAAGTCGAATAGACATTAAATCCCTCCAAAAAAAAGATCCAGCTTCGTTCCAGGCCAGAGGTGGTATTGAATCGTCTAACTTTGCAAACAAGATGGTAGCAAGCATGGACCAGAGAGAATTTTCATGATGATACAGGCGCCACCACCATCTAAGCAAAAGTGAAATATTTTGCAAACGCAAGTCCTGAATTCCAAAGCCTCCAAGTTCTTTTGGTAAGCACACTTTGTCCCAAGATAACAGGTGCATAGCTCTGCCTGTGCTATTTGAAGAGCCCCAAATGAAGTTGCACCTTATACGATCTAAAGCTTTGATGACCCAAGCCGGAAGCTTAAAAACCGACATGAAGTAAACCGGAACTGTAGACAGAACAGAACGAGCCAAAACTAATCTGCCCGCTCTTGAAAGTAAAGAGCTTTTCCAACCCGCAAGTTTATCTTGAACTTTGTCAATTAGGCCTTGGAACACAAGTCGATCAGGCCGGCGTAGGGTGAGGGGCAACCCCAGGTAAACAAGAGGTGCAGGGGAGGAGTGCACTTGGAGCGTCGCCTGCACTGCCTGGACATGAGCGTCACTCAAATTGAAGGTTACAAGTGACGATTTATTGAGGTTTAGTGCAATGCCAGAAACCAAGGAAAAAGAGTGAATCACTGAGTTTAGAACATGGACTGCCTGTCCCTTTGCCGTTGAGAAGAGCATCGTGTACTTACTCGACTAATGGAGCAATGGTGATGCGAAAAGACTGAACGGATGGACCATCTCTCTTGCGAGTTGCGAGAAAGAGAACAAAAATGTGAAAGTCTCTGGCAAAGTGGCAAACACTAATTGTTGGATTTTCTGCGGCGGAAGGTCTTGCATGCTCGCAAACACTTCTGTTTTAATGAAAGCCTATTCACAAATTGATAACTCATAACTGGGGAATTAATAATTTGGTAAATTTTAAAATTTATATTTGGGATAAAAAAAAAGTTTAGAGAATTATCATACAAATAATGTACCAATATGCTGATATTTTTATAAAAACAAAGATAGTTTAATTAATTTCATGAATAATACGATATAAGTAGCATGTTGTTTCTATACTTCATCAATTTGAGAATAATCTTGATGATGCTAAAAGAATGATACAAATGTTGTTATTCATAATTTCTTTTACAATGAAAAAAACTGAACATGAAACCAATTAAAACCTCATGAGCTCAATCGAAAAAAGAAATAAATTAGTAAATTAAATAAAAAATAAAAATTTAGAATATACAAGTCATGAAGTTTTTTGTTTCTATTGGGGCCGTTTGGATCGCTTAGGAATAAAAGGAATAGCCTATTCTTAGGAGGAAAATATTGAAAAGTGTGTAATTTTGTGAAGAGTTTAGATGGTTAGAAATAAATTTCCGCCCGGAATTTGCTATTCTTGCTTTTTACTTACCCATCCAAACAGCCCCATTGTTATTTTAGACTAAAATAGTAAAACTTTATTTTATTTTTTTTTAATCCAACTCGTTAATTACATCTGAACTGTACTTTTATATTGATTTGTTTATTTCATCAAAAATTGATCAAAATTGTATCCATCAATCCTTTTGAGCTGACATAAGAAAAACAAAGTCTCGAATCGAAAACAACAAGTATAGTCTGTATATAGATTATATAATAACTCCTCAATCTTGGCAAATCGGCACACCGTCTTCTGCATTATCCCATTGCTAAGAGAATCCTAGCCACTTGCGTGGTTGGTCATATTTAGCACCTTTAGGGGTTTTATACCGTAAATTCGATTAAAGGGATAAGTATTTCCCTTTCGTTTATTTATAAATTACGAGCCATATCCTAGAATAAATATTAAATCTAAAAACATATATTATTTTTTTAATCATTCATTATAATTCATAATATGTATATATATAGTGAAATTGATTTAAACAACATTTCATAAGGTTGTTTAGTTAGTAATTTATATTTCTGTTATATATAATGTTTATGGACTATTAACTATATGGAATTTATGTCCAGGGATGTATTTTACATACCTTTTTTTTTACTTTTTTATTTGTTATTACGAATATATTAGACAAACTGTAATTTCATTCAATAGTTATCAGTTAACTTTATTGGATAAAATTAGAGTACCAACGAAACTAAATCAAAGGTAAAAATAAAATAAAGATACAAAATTATTTCTTATATTAAGAGTATTTGGTATAGACAAAAGCGGGACCACTTAAGATGAAATAACACGTCACACCTTTTCTTAGGACCATTGTGAATCCTACAGTTTTTAACAACTTATGTCACTATCTTTTTCATATTAGATAACAAAATAGAAATTAATTCTTTTTAAAAATGTGATAACTTAACATAAAATATACTCCCATAACTTTATTTTCTCATAAAACATTTCCCATCCGTGCGGATATATGCCCAATTTCAGGCACGCCCAAGCACTAAGCACGTTATTTTCGTTGCTGAAAGTGAACGAGGTAGGTAGGCCTGTTCCTTTCTAAACTTCCCCTGGGCCCCGGCCCAATTAATAGAACTTTACCTAGCCTCACAAAACTTATTATGAGAAAATAAAAGAAATATCAGTATTATAAATAAAAAGTCGTGGGAGTCCGCATTTAAATTTTTTTAGAGAACTCGACACGGCATGTACCTAATGTATGGTGTTAATATTTTTACATATCTTGATACATAAACTATGTAACAGTATGTGTTGCTGAACGACAGAAGAGGCTAAAATGACCCATCACAGCACGTTTCACTTTAATTGGCTGCGTCCCCTATCTAATTTGATCGCATCAACGCATCCTCCCTTTCCTTCCTATCAACTCTAGGTTTTCTTCTTTCTTCTCCCTCTCCATCGCCTCTATTGGAAACAAGGCACCTCAGTTGCTTCTTCTCTCTCCGTCTTAACACGACTACACGTGGCACGAAGACAAGGTGTCGCCTTAACCTCCTCTCTGTCACACCTTCTCCATCTTCGTTGCCCAAAATTCAGATGTACACTACAATTAATACCATTACCTCATCTCCTCCTCCTCCGTCCTCTCTCTCACCTAGGCACGCCGCCTTCTCGACACCTTCCTCATCTCCCTCGAAGAGTTCCACTTCATCCTCCAATCCCCCCCCCCAACAGCTTCATTACGGACTTCTTCGATCGGGCCCGTCAAATCCCTCGATCTCTGCATCGCCATCCGTGACGCCATCGAATGCATTCGCAACTGGAAGAAGCATGTTCAGATCATTATTGGGTCTCTGACCAATCCCGATCTGCTTGGGGAGGGTCCCGTCAGTTGTGCCAGGAAGGCGATTGGGGATCTCACCATCATGATGTTGGATGAGAGGGATCTTCCTAAATCAAGTTCAGAAACTGCTCCTTTGCCCGTGGCTCGCATCATAAAGATCACCATCACGGTCATGGCCATGTCCATGTCATGAGATCGCACTATAGGAGTAGCAACAGTGGAGGCAGCGGTACCGCAATAGCGGGAGCTCCAGTAATGGACATTTCAGATTGCTTACTTGGAGGGGGAATCTCATCCACTTCTTATTTGCCGTGTCGCTCGCCCCAGCCAACGGCTCCACATCCGCTGACATTCCTCCTCTCTTCTCCGCAGGCACTTCCCCCTCCGCAACCAACGACTCCACATCCGCTCTCCTCTGGTTCGAATCATCTCTGATTATCTCTTCCAAACCCGGCCGCCCTCGACTTCCTTGCTATGCCATGCGCCATGAGAGGACCAGTCAGATAGTCTCCACTCCGGCGGTCTTCCGTTGTCTCTCGACCGATTGCGACATCTATGATATTCAGGTTTGAAATATGTTTTTGCATAGGCAACTTTTTTTTTTGCACTGATTCATTGAGATTTAGTTGTATATTGAAACATTTAACATCTGATTCTATTATTTCTTTGCATTAATTTTGTATCTTTAAATTTTTTTTTCTTCTTTAATCTATAAGCAATTTAATCGATTTACTTCTTGGTTAAAATTTCTTTTTACAATTTTATTGTTTTTCTAATTAGTTTCATGCACAAATTACATCTGGATCAAGAGAGCTTGATAAGATACTAGAAGGTATTAATTGTAAATCTGTGCAAGAAATTACAGTCGATTATTTTCTTGAGCTTTTCAATTTGGTACCAATCGTCTTGCCCTTATTTTGATTGAGTTCAGTTTAGTGATATTTGGTACGAACTATGCTGGAATTTTTTATTTTTGATGTTTACTAAGATATATAGTATTTTCTACCATATAGGAATACTATCATTTATGAAATCGGCAAACCGTTCTGTCTATTGTGTTTCAGGTCCTACAAAGATAAGAAGTTAAGGTGTAGCTGCTACCATATTTTCTTTGGTTAGTTTGAAAATTGCACCTGAAAATTATTTCCTTCTATTCAATTTATCTGAATTTTGAAATTATTATCCTAAAGATGTACATAAAAGTCAAATTAAGGATTTGGAGAGATAATTATTCAAAATTAAGGTGCGTAAGACAAATATGGAGTGAGTTATGTATCAAATGTAATCTTGGCTTATAAGGATTTGGAGACATAAATATCTAAAATTATTGTTATTGGTACAATATATGCAATTGAAAATTTACTCGGAATGATGTTCATCTATATGTGCAAGAACTTGGAAAAGGCTCAAATGTCATTTGTTATTAAGCTTCCAGACCAATGTCATAGCCACAACATCTTTCTTTAGACATATAATCTGTTTATTGGTGCCGATTAGACATGTAATATGTTTATTTTGAAATAAATATTTATTTTGGCAATTGCGTTATTATTATCTATCATCTATATTTGGTATTCCAGAGGTATTTTTGTTCAATCCTTCTTTCTGATAAAAATTACCATTACAATTCATGCCATAAATTTTGATTTTATTTTTTAATTTGTAGGTTATAATGTCTTCATGCTATACTGAGAATATGTGGGTACACTGGTACAGATTCTTTGGCAGGTACATGCAAGTTTTTTCATAGAACTTGAATAATTGTTGCTAAAGTCAATGGTTATATATTATCTTTTGGGGGTTTATACAGCTACTGTTATGTGATTCCAAACGCCCTTTTTTATTTTGTCCAATTGATAAATTAAATAATGTGAAGGGCATAATTGACAAAAGTAAAAACTCATTTCTCCAATTGAACATTGTCAAATTTTAGTCGATTTATATATTGTTAGAATGTTGTAGTTTTTCGTTCTTTTCTTTTGATATTTGCCCTTTAGAAAATTGCCAGTAGAATTGTTGATGTATCTATGATAAAGATCAAGATATATTTACCATCATAGTTCTCACAAACCTTTTTCTATATTTTGGACAGCTTACAATCTCTGAATCTGGTACTGTTTTCTGATACATTCTACGGAAGGAAAAAGCAAATTTATATTCGAAAGATGTCATTTTAATCAAGCAAAATTTCAAGTATCACCGCTATTTAACATGTATCAATTGAACATGATATATGCCAGTCTGTTGTGAGGACTGAACCAAAAGGAAGTGCCAACAAGAGCCTGCATGGCTGCAACTACTATGCAAATGCTAAAGGTTTTGTAAGATTTGAACTGATACAAACGATATAATAGTTAATAACCATAAGCTTTGTTTTGTCTGCATGGATATTTCTTAATATGCGATTATGGTTCTACATGTCAAATAGTCGGTACGTTAGCAGTTTTTGTATATATACTTATATTAGACAATATCTTTGCAAGCAGTCAGCTACAATTTTTTCTGGAGCATATAGATTTTCCTTTACTATTAAATTTGTGTCCGTGTGCTTTTTGCTTGAAAAATATAAATTTATTGTACGCACTCGCTTTCATCATGTTAGGGACCTATCTTCTCATCATGTTACTAGAAATTAATTCTTGCATTAAATTTATTGTGTGTTTTTTGCTTCTTTATTATTCTTTCTTAAAATTCAAGGCAATTATTTTTTTATACTTGAATGCTGGACTTTCAATTCTTACCAATAGTAACGCTTTAAACGTTACTTTGTTTCTCTTATTTGAGTTCCTTTAATTGGTTCTTTATTATTATTATCATTATTTTAAATTCAATGTAGATTGATGCCGAAGAGCCATTGCAGCCCATTTATAATGCTTATGCACTTAGTTTTTACATTTTATGTATAAAATATAGATTTTGACTATGATCTTATAAAATTAAATATTAACTCTTTGATTTTCAAATCTATTCGGTTGGAATTAATGAAATTAAAATCTGAATGAAACAGTTGAAGGTTGATACAAACTCAATTGAATAAAATGTTTGTTAGCATATATGTTAATCTTCTCCTTTAAATTGAACTATTGCGTTTACGATCTGTTTTGGGTTTTCTTCCAAGGTATTTACGTTTTCTCCTTATTAGCTAGGGTTCTTTTTTCTTCCAATTCTCTTACCTTTTTTAATACACCACATTTGCAGGCATTATAATCTTTCACTTCTTTCTCCATCCTACAACATTTCAATGATTACACTCGACATAAATATCGAAGACGACAGCTATTTTGGGGATGACGATGACAACTTCTATGACAATGCGTCCATTCATAGCTTTAAAGACCTACAAATATATATTTTTTAAAAATTTTATTTTAATATCTCTATACCTTATTCTATATTATTTTCTAATTCTGTTTATTTTATTGTCCTGTTTACTCATGTTCAATTTAATTGTACTTTTTTATGTTATTTTTCCCTTTTTTTCCCTTCAAATTACCGTTCACATTTTTTTCAAATATTTTTTTAATTTTCGTAATAAAACATCCTCCTAATTAATTATATAATACGTATATTAACAAAATAACGTATTTCTTCGTACTCTTCATTAGTTATCTATATCGCATATATCGAGCGAAGCTCGATTTCCCCACCTAGTATTAATAATAAGTTAATAATAGATCATGCAAATCCTTCTTACAGATTTCCTTATTTTTGTTAAAAAAATAATTCGGTTTCCTTGTACTGAGTTCTAGCTAGGGGGCCATTTGACAACACCACAAGTTAAAGGGATTATAGATTAAAGTTAGTACTTTTGGAATTAGTGTTTGAGATGAAGTTAGTAAATATTAGTTATAATATTAGTACTGGATCCATTTACCTCAAACTTATTTGGCAATTGTAGGTTAACAAGTTAGGCTACTGACCTAGAAATTAGGCTAATCTAATGCATGTCAAATGACAGCATCGAGTTAATTAACAAGATTATTTTTCATAACAATACCATATTTTGTTCTTTTATATTTTTGAACGATCAGATTTTATCATTGGTAATGATAAGAAGTGAAGCTTAACGTGCAACACTATTTAATGGGTTATAATTTATGTAAAAAGAGTGGATAACAATATTTTTCCCGACATGTAGCACTTTTCTTAGCTAATTTCAATACAAAGATGTACTCAAGAAACATGAGCTAAAAAAATTTATTAAAGTCAAATACGGCCGGAGAAAGTAAAGGAAATTTTAAAGACCGCAAATCAGCACAAAATCAGAAGAGGATCCAATGCTATCAAGCGCAAAGCGAAAGTCCTAATATAAAGTCAAATTTGTAGATGTATGTATGCCTTTTCTTATAAAGAGAAGAGTCAACCAATTTTAAATAATTAAATTAACCAACTGCCTAATGAAAGACGCAGTTAAGTCTATTTCTTCTTTTCTGAGTTTTCCCACTATATGAATTCAGTTCATCTTTATGAGATGACGTCAAAGGGGCCAACTCTTTTGGTATTTTTCTCCTCTTCATTGGCAAATTCTTTTCTTTTTTTTTTACTAAAGATGCGATTTTAATATCCCGCAGAAATTCTTTAGTCATATTTTTTAACACATAATTACCATTTAAGATGTTGTTCCTGGCTGCTAGACTGAAGACTGATTCTTTACTTTTCTTTATTTTGTTTGGCTCCGTTTGGATAGGTGTGGGAAAAAGGGAAGAAGAGAAGAAGTGGGAAGAAGTATTGGGAAGTGTGTAACTTTGTGAAGAGTTTGGATTGTTTATAATTTTTTTTTCTTCTTTCTTCTTCTTCTTCTTTCTTCCAACGATCCAAACGCACCCTTTAATAAGTTATATTTGGCAATTCGAGTATTAACCTTCACTTATTTTTATAGTTTTAAGAAAAAATCAAGTACATACATATCTCATATCTGATAGACGGATAATAATTGTAGGTTAGACTCAAATACATGTGCAAATTGTTATAGAATATCATAATCTAGACAATTAAAGTAGCTTATTAATTCTGCAATCAATTAGATTTTATTCTGATATCTAGAATATTTAGAATTTAATTCTGATTTATGTTTTCTTATTAACCATGTACTGTAAGCTATATATGTATAACCTTATAATACAATTATCAATCAAGTAATCAAGCAATCTTTTCATAATCTCAAATCATCTCTGTTAACACAAATAACATATAATTGCAAAAATGAAAAGGGTCACATAGAAAAGACTCTTCACCAAATTAAATTCTCCGACCTCAAAATAAAGAGGCCAAAATGACCCACCAAAGAAAAGCTCCCTCCCGTACTGGGAACAGCTCATACAAGAGATATTATTGTATATTCATACTAATAAACTATACACACTAAAGAATATCGGTCAAGACACAAGATGCATACTACACCTAAAAAAAGATACATGATTAATTAAGAAAATACGCTAAGCAGGACCTTGACAATGATTTCTTTCCGGCCTAACACAATTTTACATAATTTAATTCCAATGATTAAGGCAACTTCACCGTCCAGTTGGAACTCCTAATTAGAATTGTATTAATACCTACAATCACACAATGACATGCACTATTATATTTTGACCACGACCAGCCTACAAAGACTTTCAAATTTGAAACCAAAAAATATATATTTCTCACATTGCCAACATTTTCCACATCCAAAATTTAGCTTTCGACACCTGATTCAATTTCAGTCATTCAGGCAAATGGTGTCAACAGTCAACATTTCAACATGGCCGGTGCATAGCAAGTATTTCTCTGACCATGGGTCCTACGCGATACTCGCTCTGCTGGCTCCCACCAGATTTAAGGAACTAGTGGCCCCCTTTTACTCAACCACTATCATGACATAGGTTTACAAAAGCACCCTTTGTAAAATAATTTTCTCAAACTAATTCTGCAGTTGATTTATTTTGCGCTACTATTACACTGAACCTGATACCTAAATTAAGCTAGATTGCTAGAAGTAGGGTCTCCATCGTCCTTAAATTAATGTCAAATATTTGTTTGAAATCGAAATACAACGCAATATGTCTTAAAAATTAGAGATCGCTTCATCACTTCTCAAAATTCAGGCAGCAATTATGTATAAAATAGTTAGAGTTAGGCTCTTATGACAAACCTTGAGTTGTTTAATTATCTTTAAACTATATTTTATATCGTTAAATATTTTTTATTATATTTTAGAAAGGAGCGTTAGTTTATTTCAAGCATATGAAAAAAATAGCAAAAAAAAAAAAGTTCCTGATAAGATTTTTTGGGTTATGAATATGAGATATATATTTTTCTATTATGAGGATTAACTTAAGTAGCTCGAACTTCTGAATCTCAAAAATCGAGTCAAAATGTAACACCATATATGACGTCTAGCCAAACTAATTTCATATCTTTGTCACTTCCTTCGCTTATTTTGTTATTTTGTTCAGTATATATCCAATGTTATCTTTAACGTGTCATCAAACACCATTCCAAACTTTTTGGCAAAAAGAAAAACAAAGCCTTATCTTGAACTATCTTAGCAGTACTTTATCTTGTTGTTAAACATGACTTTATAATATCAACTTCTTCATCATTTCCTTCCACTTCTATAATGCAACCTTAATTCGTCTTTGCATGAATAAATTGTCACAGTAAGTCGCCAAAGCTGGTATTGCGAAAATAAAATTCTCAGGGGCAAAGGTGCAAAAATCCAGTCCCCTTTAATTTTTCTCCGGCCACTTCTCATGCACCGCGTGAGTCAGCGCCAACGTGCAAAACGAGTATACGGCTTCTGGTCACACATTTCATTTGCACATTACTTAAACTCCATTCTAATCCAAATCTCTCCAATTTGCCATATATAAAAGTGCCTCAAATTACCCTATTTGTTCCCTCAACTCCCATCCTTACCCAATCTCTCTTCTTTCTCTCTTATCCCACCACCAACTCGGACTTATCAAACTTTATAACTCGAACCAAGTATTATATACTCGTATAAATAAATAAATATATATATAAGCACATATTCAAAGGGAGAGAATTTGACCCTCTGAGTCTCTGACCTTCCTTTCTATTTCTCCTATATATTTTCTATTGTTATTTTAGCAACAATACAATATAATATAATATTAATTAATTTTTCTGGTTACGAAATCCAAACAAGAGGCCTCTGTAGTCTGTGCCCCTTCCAATTTCCAAATCCTTATCTCCAATCTCACCTCTCCTCTCTCCTCTTTTGTCTTCAAGCTGAAAAACCCCAAAATTCAGACGAAACCAAGAGAGGGAGAGAGAGAGAAAAAATCTCCATCACTCTAATAATCTCCTTGCTTGCACAACCGCCACACCTTTCTCTTGCTACCTCTGTACGCAATTCTATATCTGGCTCTGCTTCTCTCGCCAAAAAGTGGGGTTCTTGGCCATTCGAACCCTCCAATCCGATCGATTGAGCTCTCGGAATTGTATCTTTTGCGTACTTTTGTGGTAATTGGTCGCGAACCTTTTCTGGGTCTGCGCTAATTTGTATCAATGGCGGTGATTTTGAATTGTCTGATTGAAATCCTGAAGAAACCAGCAATTGGAGAGATTTTTTCTGAACTGGCGATCTTTTTTGCGCCTCTGTGGATTGCTTTGGCTGTTGGTTTGTTCGTTGGTTGGGCTTGGAGACCTAGTTGGGCAGTTGAGAAGTTGGGGTTTCAGAATTCGGATTCAAGTGCAAATGAGGAGAAAACTAGAGTAGGTTCTTCTGTAAATTTACCGAGCCGTGGTTCTACCATGGAGGAAAAGGAGGTTATTGCAAGGTAAGAGATCTGTTTGTTAAAATGCTTTATTGAATTAATTAATTTGCTTATGCTAGTGAGGATTCACATAGTCATAATATTTCTTTTAAGTGCATGCATCCTTTACACTTTAGTTAAATCTTTTGCCATAGAATGAAGCAATGAATATGCTCTGTAGCTTGTGTTTTACTTAACTTTTATTTCCATTTTCTTTTCATCTATAGCATATTTAGTCTTCTGGATTGGTAATTTCTGGTTACTAGTGGAACTGATTAATTGTAGTGGTGTATAAATCAATGTGTTGTGCTCGCATAAGCACAGAAAATAATTGTTATTTTACTTTTCATAATTAAGAATTTAAGACACATCTAGTGGTTTAGAATGCAAATTTGGAGATTTTGATGCTGGTATAATAATTTCTGATTTTTAATTTATAACTTTTCAGTCGACCAATAATGCCCGAGAAAGAATTGGCCGTATCGGAGTCGGACTTAGACCGCCTATGTCGGTTAGTAGAAGAGAGAGATGGGGGACCCACATGGCATAAAATGATGGAGAAATCGTTGCCTACGTGGAGTTATCAAGCTTGGAGGAGAGATCCTGAGGTTGTTATGCTTTTGTTTCGCTCGCGCCTTTATTTTACTACGTCTGCTTTTTTGTTGGTTTATGCTGTCTGTTTTTTCTTGCGTATAGTTTGAAATGCTCCAGCCTATCAACTTTTACTAACTTTTTATAATATTAAATTACTTTCATTAGTCTTATGTGGAACTTTATATGTTCTTGGTCTAGTAGAAGCTAAACTTTGAAGAGTTCTAATTTCTTCAGTTACGTGTTAGGTTTTGACCATATTCCACATTTTCCTTGTCAAAAAGTTTGATTCCAAGGGAATTTTATATGTTCAAATACTATTGAATGTACTAAAGTGAAAGAGAAAGAGTTCTTGGATTTGGTTATTCTCTTGTAGAGTAAACTAATCCCAAGTTCACCTTTGAATTGGACTCGTAGGGGGCTAGGGAGAGGTTAACTATACATTGGTTCAGGCTTTTAGTTCAGTGATACTGCTAATCCCCATCTTCACTTGTTGTGTACATTTCAGTAATAACAGTTTTCCTTCCTTGCATTTGCAGGCGGGTCCAACACAGTACCGCAGTAGCACAGTTTTTGAGGATGCCACGCCTGAGATAGTGCGGGATTTCTTTGGGGATGATGAGTTCAGAACAAAGAATGGCTGGGATGATATGCTTCTTGTCCATGAAATTCTAGATGAGTGTGCTGCAACTGGTACCATGGTTGTCAAATGGGTTAGAAAGGTACAAACAGAAAACTCCACTTGTACTGTATGAAATAACGTAGCATTCCTGGTCACTTCTTCTTGCTAAACCATGTATGGAGGTCTAATCCTCCGTAGGCAGGACTATTTATTGTCCTGATTCTCTTTAATTATGTTTTTCACCTACTCATTTATAAATGCCAATTTGTTTTGCAGTTTCCATTCTTCTGTAGTGATAGGGAGTATATTATAGGAAGGAGGATATGGAATGTTGGACGGACTTACTATTGTATCACAAAGGCAAGTTATTGTTACTTTGTTATTATTTTTCTTTCGTGTTGGTCCATTTGGTGTGCTGCGTGATTTGCATCTGATACTTTTCTTGTTTCCTTGGTACAACTTGTTCTCCCTTCTGATTTTATTTTTGAAATGTATCAGGGGGTTCCTAATGATGTGCCGAGACACAACAAACCAAGGCGTGTTGACTTGTACTATTCCAGCTGGTGCATTCGTCCTGGTACATTATTCGATTCACATAACCATCTATATTTATCAAACTCACTTCTATTATTATAAATCAGCTAATAGTTTTTCAAATTCTTTTAATAGTTGAATCGAAAAGAGATGGCCAAATGACTGCATGTGAAGTGCTACTATTTCACCATGAAGAGATGGGTATCCCTCGGGAGATTGCTAAACTGGGTGTGCGCCAGGGAATGTGGGGTTGTGTTAGGCGCATCGAGCCGGGCCTTCGTGCATACCAGCTTGTCAGATCTTCTCCAGATACTGGGCCTGTCTCACATTATGTTGAGATGGCAAGGATCAACACCAAATTTAATGCTGAAGAAGTCGCGTTGAGGGAAGAAGAAACATGTGAAGATGCTTCTGATTTGGAGAGTGATGCAGAAGCAAAGAAGCCCCAGCACTGGATTGGCAATGTACCAAAGGTATTAGCAATTGGCGGGGCCGTTGCACTTGCGTGTACCATCGATCATGGGTTAGTTACAAAGGCAGTTATATTTGGTGTAGCGAGACAGTTTGCAAGGATAGGGAAGCGATTATAATACTTCTAAGGTTCATTTTTCTTGGTGGGTTGGGGGGTAAGGGTTATTGAGCTTAAATTTGTTGTTAGAAGTTCCCTTTTGCTTTGAGGGTTCTCATGTTGGTAATAAAAAAAAAAATACCTAACATGATAAGCGAGAGAAGGGTACTTGCCTACTTGGGATGATGTCTTGTATGGATTTATCAAAATTAGGCATCTTAAGTACTTTTCTCCTAGTTTTTCTATGAGATAAAACCCCTATCTAGATCCCTGTGACTTGACATACTGATATAAAGAAACTTTTGATAGATAGTCTAGTGCAATTTTCTTTTTTACAATTTTGGCATTACAGGAGATAGTTGATGATACTAAAAAGTATAATATAGCGAATTCACAAATTTTACAAAAGCGTATGGTGTTTTGAATTATTGTATATGTCTATATGATGGTCTAAAGTGCCATCCAATTGTTTATGCTGAGTTTCAAATTCTTTTGTTTAATTTGAATTTCGCTCTGTTGATTTTCAGTCGACAAAAATGTTATGCGAGTAGATCTTAGAACATGTTGCCATGAAATGATAATTGTTTTATTGGAGCATTATTGACCAACAGTGACGAGAATTTGTGATGCGATTTACTATTTATTAAATTGTTATTAAATGGCGGTGGTTCTCCGATGCACACCGAATTATACCGCCGAGAACGGACAATAGTGCATTAATTATATGCAATATTTAGGGTTAATTTTGTTGGAAATCATTGAATTTTGATTTTTTTTCAAATTTAATTCCTCCAATTATATTAGTTTTTTGGATGGGAAAAAAAAATCGCCGGTGTGACTAAATTTAGATAATTATAAAAATTCAGTAATAAATAAGAGCACAATAGGAACACATGTTATGTATTGCAATTTTCAAAGATAAGAAGCCAAAAGATTGTGCCCATGTGTATAATGGAATTACGTTTTGTAAAGAGCAACAAATGGATAAGCAAGTACAATTGATAAATTTTATGACAAAATATTGTTTTATAATTGTTATGACGGCTTCGTTTAGACGCAAAATTGGGCCATGAGGTGCTTTTGGAAAAGTAAAAAAAAAAAATGATCTATTCGTGGAATCTTATAGCACTTTTTCTCAATGCGAATGGAAAGTTCTTATATAGTCATTGTGACAGGACCTTCAAATTAGTTCCAAAGTTTTGCTTCTCCAATGCAATCCGTATACATAAGAATGTAAATGAAAATGATTAATCCAGCATAGTCAGGGAGGGAAAAAAAATAATCTGAAGAATATGAAGAAGCATAATACATGAAATCAATATCCAATAAATATATGACCTAGAAGAACTTTTAAACATTTTATCTAAATCATTATAATGCATGTCGTAGAATCTGAAAGACGAAAGTATCTAAATCATTATAATGCATGTCGTAGAATCTGAAAGACGGAAGTATAAGCAGATTATGCAACAATGCATGCAATAAGATCAAGAATGCAAGTACGACAGCACCTTTTCCTTGCTTCATAGTTGTTTACTGGTTTATACGATATGTTTTCTGAAATATTGATTGTTATTTTCGTTGTTTCATTATCAGCACTTATTACTTATGGAAACTTGCTTATAATTTAGCTTGATAAATGAATGTCACAATCTTTTCATAAGATCATGAGGTTGTTTTGGTCGAAAACTATTGAAGTTAATGCAGTAAATTTTGTTATCAACGCTTTTTTAGAAAGAAAGTGCCCCAAGCAGGGGGACCCAATATTATAACAAAAAACAAAAGAGTTTTTGTTATCAACACTTATTTGCTAAATTTTATCAGTAAAACTAGCTCGGAAGGCTTCAAAGCACGCAAAGATCTCATGTGGGCATTTACATTCCAAAAAACATGAGAAGTTTCACCCTCATTCTCTATTTAAAAAAATTCCTTTTCTTTTGCACGTCATTATGTTCTATGTTTATTTTACGTAGAAGAGATCAATGTTATGTGAAAATCATGAGGACATTAATTCAAATAAACTATTTTGCTAATAGAACTATCTTCCATGTAGAATTGGTCTACATAGCTAAACGGAATGAATGCTATCCAATATTGCTAATATAATATATATATACATCGCATTATAATCTCTTGCCATAATTCTTATATTGCGCAGTCTATATTTACTTATTTTTTAGGAAGAGTTTATTAAACGATACTCTATCTGGAAAAGCTAATTGGTAAGTACAATATGCCAGTAGACTCTTCGCATTTTCTGTTCTTATTTCTCTGATTTTAAAAATAACATCAAAATAGTCAAATTTGAGATGTAGTAATGGTACCTAGGGGTGTCAACTTGGTACCGTTTCGAACGTTTCCGTTCCGTTCCGTCCGAAACGGAACGGAAACGGAAGGAAAATTAATTACGTTTTTAGAGACGGAATGGAAACGGAACATGTTGTATTGAACGTTAGTGTTCGTTCTACTGAAAAATGACTGAAATCAATGAAAAAATGGCTGAAATCGGTGAAAAATGAGGAACGGAACGACTAACGAAACAGTTTTCCGTTCCGTCGTGTGCTGGAACGGAACACCCCTGTTCCGCTTCCGTTATTAACGTTTGACACCCCTGATGGTACCATAACCGTCTAAGCGTGTAATTCCCGTAGTTTCGACCAACATTTTTTTTTTTCAAAATAGTTCGACTTCGATTCGACATGTTTATGTACGTAAATCGAAGCTTCCAAAACTGTGGGATCTAAAACGATACCCTAGCCAACACACGTACTATTTTCTATGATACATTATTGCAAATGCATAAAGAAACATATTATTAGAGCATATGAACGACCTTGAGATAGTCAAACAATATATGTATAAATAAACAAATATATACGCTACTAAAAAGATGGCTCAAAAAATGAAGTATCATGAAATGATGAAAGCAACATTATTTATTATTATTTTTCGCTAGAGAGTGCTATTAGTCAGCGGACTCAACTAGATAGGCCCATACAAGAAAGAGAACTAGAGAAACAATTTTAAGTCAGATTGAAGGCCCACACCAAACTAGCTTGCAGATAAAATAAATTAGGAGTTATTTAATTCTTATCATCTGGCATAACTGCTCTGGACACAAGTACCAAGAAACAACATCCGAAAATAATTTGACAACTAAATAAACATATTACAAAAAGAGATGAAAAGAAACATAAGAATAAAAAGGTCACAGCTCAATCATACAACAAACTCTCCCAAGTCCTACACTTGTGCAGTGCCTTGTGTGAACAAGGGATCCTCACACCGATACTTACCATCAGGGCCGATACCAAAACCCTTGGGGTCCGCAAAAACATTCTCCAGCAGCTGAGTCCGAGGCGGGAGGGGACTGGAATCAGCAAACTCAACTGCATCCTCAACCACATCATCAATTTTCTTGTCAATTGACTTGAGCTCAGACTCACTTGCTAAACCATGCTCAATGATGTACTTCTTCAAGGCAATGATTGGGTCCCGTGCAGCGTAGTGGGCCTTCTCATCTGACAAGGGAAAAAACTAGTTCAGTGCTTCGTAACAGAGTTTGGTATCAGCACTAGCATGATACTGCTGAATTATTTTTAATTAAAACTAAATTATATCAACGTATTTTAAGATAATCCCAGTAAACACAATTTTGCAGATCAACGTATGGTGTGGGATTTAGTGAGGATATCAGCTGCTACCTAAATAAGGCCCACTGGTATCCATTTTGGAGCAAGATAACATGCAAAAGAGGAGAAAGTTATCCTCTAAGAAGTGGGGATAATTTTATCCCATAATCATCCCTCTCTCAGACAAGGGCCATGGGCAATAGTGGCTAACTTGAGGATAGTTGCTGAACAGCAACCATTTAACACTAAGTGTAGAAGAATAACAGGACACAGGAGAAGGTGAATTAAATTATGAGATAATTGTTAAAAAGCCAACATGCCTATTTTTTCTTTTTTTTAAATAAAAAAAACCTATTGTAATGCATCGATCAATAAAGTACCAATGGATTAGTACAATAACTAACAAGATAATATGTGATGTTACTTTATCCCAAAAGAATTACTAAGTATGTTTTGTGCATATCTGCAAATCAAATTTTTCTCATGTCTGAATGGTATGGATTATCCAGACCTGGATGCAGTGGATAAAGTTTAACTCCTCAATCGATCAGGACCATCTGGTCTTACAATAGGATCATCTCACTTTCTGGGTCACTCTTGAGGGTGACAGAAGCATCTCTCTCTCATTCTTTTCTGATGCCACAAGGTATTAAGAGATTGAAGCCGTAATATGGTAATAATACCCTAAAAAAAAAGGGGTGAATTGCATACTCTTCATGACAAAATGAGATGCTGTCATGGCCCCCGTAGCAGAACCACAGTCAACACAAGATCCTTTGCTCAACCTCTCTGTTGATCATGGCACAAAGGATCCTCGAACCTTAATGATGAATACCCTTCAACATTTTTTTACCATTTTCCCTTTTTATATTGTTTTGCTGGTTTGTACATCAAATTCATTCTTTACCAAAATTATGATCCAGGACCAGAATAAACTAATTGCTGGTTCCTTGCATTTTCAGATCTCTGCTCTTAGTTCTGACAAATATGGGTATTAATATAATCCAATCTGACAAATTTTATATTTGACAAAGTGATTTCATTCATATGGACTCTGCAAGTGTTTCTTACCTTTAAATTTCTCTTTTTTTAGTTAATAAATATTTTTGAAATCTTTTAATAATTATTTCCGGATTTGTTTAGGATTTGTCAATCATGGCATAGAGGAATAAGTACTTAATGTAATTGTAAGCAAATACGATAAAGCATACATCGTATGCCACTGTAAAATGATATCTATATAATATGCCTCTCTGAAGAATGGGAATTACATGCAAACAAGAAAAAGAGTTAAATGAAAGATTGTATAAAGATCAAGTTAATTAAGATTTCTCATGTTTGTTTGTGATGGTACACTATTATGATAGTGAAATTACTTTTAATTGACTTATTCTGTCCATATAATTCTTCAATTAGTTCTAGTTATTAAGTATTAGTGTATTACCATCAATAATATCCATAGTAATAATTTACTACTGCGAATAACATGACCGCTATCACTATTACTTTTTTCTAACTAACAAGTAACAACATCATAGCATCGTTTACCCCAATTATTGTTGTTGCACGTACTTCTTGCCAACTGGAACATAAGTGGTAAATGATGGGTAGAGATCTTGGAAGAGAGGACAATAGAAGGCTGATGTAGCTAAGAAAATTATAATAGAGCCCAAGGTGTAATATGAAATTACGAACTACTTTTTCTATTTTCACAAGGCCTTCGGCAAAATAACCAACAGAAACAGTCCAGCTAAAAGGAATCGACAATGACCGATACACACCTAGCTATAAACAATTTACTGCATTTAATCCCACACCTATAGAACTTTCTATTATAAAAATTGATCTTCTGTCCATCCACCTTTTCATTTCTGATCCCCAGAACCAAGTGAGTGAGTGAGAGAGAGGGGGAGAGAGAGAGAGTAGTGATCGCCATATGATGAATCAATTTGTAATATGGCTGGAGCGAAAGGAGAATGGGAGAACTGGTGGAAAGAAGCTGCTCTGATATAGAAGATATGAACCCCAATATTAATTTGGATCTGCTACCAGCACACTCAACTTGACCAAACTAGTTGTTTAATTAGGTAAAGCCCGTCCTTCCAGGTTTCTTACTATATTGATTTTGAAACATATGATTTGAAATTCGGATTATGCTAGAGCAAAATATTGATTGTTTAATATGGAATTTATTGGTTAATTAGGAATTTGATCTAATTTACAACAAATTATGCATTAAATAGTTTATATCCTTAAAGATTTATTATGTCAATCAATGTTATTTAATTCTGAAATTAACAATTAAATTGCTTAACCGTTGCAGTTCCTGCCATTTGGGTCTGCTCACCGCTGTTCAATTTATATAGGCCAAATGTCGCTCACCACTGTTCCACTGTTTAACCCAGATTGGTGGTGTTTGCAAACATGCCTAACAAAATCAGAATGTGCATATTTGCAAACCAGTAGACCAGTTGGTCTTAACTATATTACCATCATAATATTCCATAGTTCTCTAGTAGGTACTAAATATGGATCACCAACACAATTAAGAAAATATATATAAACTAAATAAAATCTTACCAGGTTTGCGGAGCTCATCAGGGTCAGCAAGAGAGTGACCCCTAAATCGGTATGTCTCACACTCCACCAATGTGGGTCCTTCTCCCCTTCTAGCCCTGGCAATGGCTTCCTGGGCCACCTCCCTCACCTTCAACACATCCATGCCATCAACATGTACACCTGGCATACCGAAAGCAGGCCCCTTCTTCCAAATCTCGGGATCAGATGTGGCACGCAGATGTGACATGCCAATAGCCCACAAGTTGTTTTCAACAACAAAAATGATTGGCAGCTTCCAAAGCTGCGCCATGTTAAGGCACTCAAAGAATTGACCATTGTTGCAAGTGCCATCACCGAAAAAGGCCAATGTCACATCCAGGCCTTCAGGCTTGGATTGCTTTAGGACCTCATGGTGGTATTTTGCTGAGAATGCTGCGCCAGTGGCTACTGGGATACCTTCACCTGTTGTCAGATCATTCAGAGATGAGGATTAGCACTTCAATCAAAACCCAGGGTACAAAATTCTAAAACTCCCATTGTTCATTGGGTGTATGCACACTAGTCAATGATGCGCATCAAAAGCATTACTTATTGTACTTTTCGCTTTCTTTTCTGGTAGAGATCTTGTTGGGTTGGATTGGGGGAGGAGGTTGGAGCCTTGGAGACATACACATAGTTAAATAATACAAAATTATTCATAATGGGTTCACCAATCCTACCCAACTAGAGGATAACAGTAACTCAATAAGTGAATCAACATACCAATAAAAGCAAATCCACCAAGGACATTATGAGCAGCAGAGAACATGTGCATGGACCCACCCTGGCCACGGCAGCACCCAGTTGCCTTTCCAAAGAGCTCTGCCATGACCTCACGTGAAGGAACACCCTTGCTGAGAGCATGAACATGGTCACGGTATGTGCTGACGACCTTGTCAGACTGATTGAGTAGCTTGATAAAACCGGTGGAGACTGCCTCCTGGCCGTTGTATAAATGGACAAAGCCAAACATCTTGCCGCGGTAGTACATCTGTGCACACATGTCCTCAAAGGCCCGGCCCAAAACCATGTCTTCATATAGTTCCAGTGCTACCTCTCTGGTCACAGCCTAGAGAAAGGAAATTAAGTAAGATTCACTGACAGAAAAGGAATAAATTTGTTCATTGCCAGGACACAGGGCCCGTAATAAACATTCTAGATTGTGTGCATGTCAATTACAACTTTGCATGTCCATTTCTATTCATTTAATACAGCTTGTGATATGTTGCTGTTTTGTACAAATTAAACAGCTTTAAATATAAACAAATTCCATTCCCTCCTGCCAATCTAGAGTAACAAATACATGTACAGTAGGGCAATATGAGGATCTAATTTTCAGTATTATGTTTCTACAACGACCAGGCAGTGCACTAACCGTGATCTCCAAATCATGTCGCGGTTAACGATGAACCTAGAGGAGTGTAATTGAAATTGATTTGGACAGCTGCACTAATAATTAACCAGATCACTAATACTACGTGCTCTTCATATTGATTCCTTTATAAGAAAAGGCGTCAACTTGATTTAATTTGTTAGCTAACAGACTTCCAATAAAACCCAAATTCATTTCAGAATAATATTCTCGTTACATGCATGAAGACGTAAGCACTGAGGTAAAAGTACACCAAAACTCCCACAAAAGAAAAAAGGAAAGGAAAAAAGGAAATTCACAGGATTAGACGAAGAGGAGCTGGCAGGCTTGGTCTTATCACTGCTCACAACATCAGAAGAGACAGCGAAGAGAGGTCGAGACCGCACCGACTTGGCCGAGCCGAAAGAGATCGAATTGAATGCAGAGGGAGAGTGAGCGAAATGAGCCGGAGAAGAACCAGGCCTCTGGGAACTAGATCGGACGGTGGTGAATTGCGGAGGTGGGATCTTGACGGCGGAGAAGGCCGCCATGGTATCGAATTGGAGGTCGAAAATGAGAATTGGAGAGGTTTTGTCAGAGAGAGAGAGAGAAGGAAATGGAGGGGATATAAGAGCGGAGGCGGAGAGAACGAGGGAGAAGTGAGGAGAGCGACGGCGTGGGAAGATCCGTCAGATTGGATTGCTTTAATTTTGTTTAGCAATTTGCGTGCACCTGGTCTATTTTTTTTTTTTTTTTTTTGTTGATATAAGCCTTGTTTGGCTACTGATTATGTATTGGTCGGACTCCAAGTTGATATAATCCGAACTCAAAAGCGCCACTGTTGTTCAGAGTTTAAAAATATGGAACTAGATTATATGTCAACTTGTCTGGCTTCGCGTCATGCTTGATAGTAGACGATTGGAAGTCAAGTATGGCTCCGTGAGCTTAGTTTGTTTCCACTAAATTTTGTTTTATTATTATTTTTTTTTTTTGTGGAGACCATCGCATTGCATGGCTTAAGATGTATAAATTAAATGTAATTTTATAATAATAAACCTCAAAGCTAAATGCCACTCACTGTAATTTAGTGGATGGGGAGTAATTTCATATCCGACTAATTTTCATTAATTGGGAACTAAATTAGAATTTTCAATATTGTTTATTTAATTTAAATATAAACACCAATGTTCAGATTGTTGTTTGTAATTCAATTTAAATCATTTAGTATGGATTTATATCTGTATATATATATGTTTATATGGCGTGGCCTGAAAACTTCCATTGGAGCTTTGTCGTAAAATTGTCATAACACCTGCACCACAAGGCTGTGTCGTATGGCCGATAGCGAGGTTAATTATTGAAGTATTGATCAGTTAATGTTGACCGATAGTTGGTAGTATATTATTTATATTAGTTAAAAAGGTAAAAAATAAAATATTTACAACCGCTTGATCTTAATAAATATTACCTATTTGATCTTTCTAATCACATAAACCACAAAAGACGTCTTATTTAATTTAAGAGAAAATCGAATATAACCCCTCTAATTTTCTCTATCTAGATATTAACCCCTCGAATTTTTTAAATTGGATATAAATCCCTCTAATTTTGTCTAGTTTGAATATAAACCCTTTTCATCATTTTTAAACATATTTTAACTATAACAAATAAAAAACTTTAATTTATGACCCAAATATTCCTGTCTACCCGGTGCTCTTCAGTGTTGCCCCATCTCCATCTCCAACGATGTTATTTCTAAATCACTAAGGAAAATTTTTAAAAAAGATTGGATTGTACATGACAATTACGCATATAGAGTGCAAATAATGCAATTCTGACTATCATTTGAGCATTTCAATCGTTTCTGGATTTATTAAGTTATTTCACCATAATAATCTACATTTAAACTCTCTATACTGTCTATAATATGATTCATGTATTATTTATCAAAAAGATTGGATCAAACATTGTAATTATCAGTGGCGGAGCAAGAAAATTTGGCAATGGGGTTCGATGAATTTTAGAAATTAAATAAATTCATACAATATATATTAGAAAATTTCTGTTTTGGACAAGTTTTTTATTTGCCAAATCTAAATCATTCATTATGACAGATTACGGATCCAATGGCCCTTGAAAAAACTCATCCATGGCTATTTGGATTATTAGTGTTCTTTTGATCGTGCAATCGACAATTTAGACATTAACAATTGTTGGAGATATTTTACAATTCATTTCAATTTTATTCCAATAAAGTACTTAATTAAAAACTTTGCTGAAAAAATATTATGATTTATGACACAAAATATAGAACAATTTTATAAAAACTAGATCTGTAAGTTGATCTTCGCTCGACAGCATTAAATTTTATTGTAAACAATATATGAAAAATTTTATCGTCAATTTTTTTTTTAAATTGATAGATGATTTGATAAACTGATATTTTTATCACGAAGGAAGAGTAATAATTATAAAATTGTAAATTCAATAAAAATGAATCAGTAAAATGAAAATAATAATACATTGAATGGTAGTCCATTACATATTTTTATACACTATATTGTATTTTTTTGATATAAAATTTAAAAAATTCTTTGAATGTAAAAATAAAATTTATAAAAAATTTACCTTACTATGTAATAGAACAAAATTCTTTGCCCCATGTTTTTTCCATCTCCGAATTTGTTGCATGCCAAATTTTTGTGACCGGCACATTTAACACATCTAGATTTCTATTTGAGAGTGGTGATATCTATTATGTTTTTCATTTTATAAATGAAAAATTGAATGAGGAATGTACTATTTATAGATAATGTTTTTTGGCACCCTTTGGTGGAGGAGGCATCCACTCCATTGCACCTTTTTGGCGAGACATCCTTTAAATGGCATCATATAGAATATATTTTAAGATAGGAACCCTTTCAATCTCATCCATTAAGATATTCACTCGATTGCATCTTTTGCCGAGACATCTATTAAAGGACACCATACAAAATATATGTTAGAATAGGCATCTTTTAATCACACCCTTTGGGATCATCCACACATCTTTATTATGGTATACAATTTAAAAAAATTCTTTAAATGTAAAAATAAAATTCATAAAAAAATTACCTTACTATATAATAGAACAAAATTCTTGCCCCCATGTATTCAAATTTGTTGCATGCCAAATTTTCGTGACTCGCACACGTAACACACTTAGATTTCTATTTGAGAGTGACGTGCTATCTATTATGTTTGTCATTTTATAAATGAAAAATAATTGATGAAAATTGAATAAATGAGGTACTATTTAAGTATTTATAGATAATATTTTGACACCCTTTGGTAGAGGAGGAATCCACTCCATTGCATCATTTAAATGGCACCTTATGGAATATATTTTAAGATAGACACCCTTTCAATCTCATCCATTAAAGTATTCACTTGATTACATCTTTTGGCGAGACGTCTATTAAAGGGCACTATACAAAATATATGTTAAAATAGACACCTTTTAATCGCACCTTTTAGAGTCATTCACACATCTTTATTATATGTAAGATTACAAGTTATAATAGATTTTTTATCTACTAATTTAATTCTTTGAAGTCTCATCGTTTGAAATTGTCAGAAGATGAACTGTTATAAACAAACAATAAAATAAAACAAATTAAATCCATTCATAAAAATTATTATGGTTGCTGATTATATCTTTGTAATTCAATTAAATAAACAAAAAATCTATATATTAACAAAGTAGATTGTAAAGTTACATATTCAAGTTAATTAACAATTTCAATATGCATGTGCTGATCATTACTAAAAGTGAAAGTTCATGAAATATTTGAGAAGACAAAAATTAACATTTATGGAAATCTAATATATATCTGTTATATAAATAACTTTTTTCCAACAAGAATAAATTATCCAAATTTAATATGGCGTTCACTAGCGGAATATCTTTTGAGTATCTATGGGGTTCAAATATTGCATATCTACAAAATTTTTCATTTTGCAAGTGTGAACTTTTAAATATAGTATTATTTTTTATAAATCAATGGGGTCAATTAACCCCCATTTCTTGTACTTAGCTCCGCCACCGGTAATTGTTAGAGATATGTCCTAGAAGCCAATCGTTTTTGGCTACTTATATAGTGTTAGAAAAGTGCACAATTTTAATTTTTCAAAGATAATTACTATTAATTACCCATAATTAAGCATGCACACACATAGGAACTAGTACTAAGCCATTCACACAAGAGAAAGGGTTCAAAGATGTACCTCCCTTGATATCGTAACCAAGGGGATTTGAACCGCGGCTAGGATGAAGGTGGTGCTTGCTCTTTCGGCCTCCTTGTCGAAAGCTCCTCGAGTGCACTTGGTATTAACCAAATCCTCAACAAGCTATGCTAGTAACTTGGAGGATATGACTAATCCCTAGCTTTCCCGTTCTTCTAGCAAATCAACTAATCAATTTGTGGAAGAATGAGGCTCAACACATGAGCAATATGGAGAGAAGAGAGGGAGGAGGCGCCTACCACAAGGGGGGGCGGCTAGGTTTTGTGGGAGAGAGAGAGGGGGGAATTTGCAACCATACAACCCTTTATATAGTGTGCAAACCCTACCTACCTCACACCAACTATTTACAAGATTGCCACCCCACCTACCACTAGTATGGCCGGCCACAATAAGGGCCTTTATGGGCTATTTGCTTTGCCTCATGGGTCCACTCAATCAATCATTAAATGACCCCTTTTGTTGCTCTCAATTTGGTTCCCTATTGGGCCTTTAATTAACTATTTAATTAAAGCCCTATAATATGCATATGTGTTGAAATAAATAATTATTAACTTAATAATAATTATTTAGGGATTAGAAAATGCATTAATTTATTTCTATACGATCTCTTTGATTTAATTAATTATAACGGTCTATAACGCTATTTAATTAATTAATCAACTTATCATATTTTGCAATACCAATTATTGCAAATAAATAAATAATGCACGCATGGTTAAAACACCAATTTTGTGTGACCCTTTGAGGATTTATGCTACGTTGGACATGGAGTTAAATCGCTATTTAATTCCAATAATCATAAGCGGTATCTAGCAACACGTTATGATTCCTAATTCGCATAAATAGTGTACAGCTACAATATTTCAATCCTGCATGAGAGAATAAAAGTATATCTCTATTTTGATTCTTATGTCACACGATATCATCGTATAATCCAAGATAGGAATGTGTCATTCTTGCAGATTATACGTTTCTTGATCTAGAGATAATTGTATCAGTTGCTAGCAAACAATCTATCTCCATCAAGGGGCCCAAATAGATATCGTCACTCACTAAGTGAATTAATGAGGGACATACGGTTTTCTTGACTATTTAGCTTTTCCCCGCACAATTCAAGAGAACATAAATAACGTCCGTATAGCAGCCCTTATCGGGAATCAGCGGTAGACGATATTTATTGAACCTATCCTCATGTGGAAAAGATAAATATCTCAAACTTAGAATCAAAATCACAACAAAATAAATAATGACACATAACACAATCCATATATTTATTTCGCTGGGTCATGTCCTGTACTATGTTCAATTAACATAAACATATGCAATTAAGTTGGTTACTCTTAACCTGTGATTTATAGAACTTAATCATCACTTAACTTGCATACTAATCTTATTGATAATTAATGTTCCTTGTTAATTATCAAGATTATGGACGCTTTAGATTTATTGTTGTCGTTTACTACTAAATGAAACACAGTGATCTATAATTCAGATCCTCAACCTGAATGAACTGTCAACACATAAATCAAGAAACAAATGATATAAAATCATCCATGACATAAAACCATAGAAGTAGCCAAATATGATTGGCTTCTAGGACATATCTCTAACACATAGTTCATGTTATTGATGATATTTGATCGTCTGTTCCTGAATTTTATTATTGACAGTTAATTCAGGTTGAGGATTTGAATTGTGGATCACTGTGTTTCATTTATGATTAAATGACAATAATAAATCAAAACTACCCATAGTCTTGATAATAAATAAGGAACAATAATTATCAGATAAGACTAGTATGGAAGTTAAGTGATAATTAAGTTTTACAAATCATAAGTAAGGAGTTGCTAACTTAATTGCATATGTGTATGTTACTAGAAATAGTACAAGACATGACCCAATGAAATAAATATATGGATTGTGTTATGTGTCATTATTTATTTTATACGTGTTTGATTCTAAGTTTGAGATGGTTCAGTTTTTTCCACATGAAGATATGTTCTATAAATATCGTCTAACATTGATTCTTGATAAGGGCTGCTATACGGACTTTATTTATGTTAATTGTGCGGGAAAATAACTGTTCATCAAGACAACCGTATGTCCCTCATTAGTTCACCTAGTAAGTGATGATATCTACTGGGCTCCTTGATGGAGATGGATTGCTTGCTAGCAACTTGTGCAATCATCTCATCTCTAGATCAAGAAACGTATAATTTGCAAGAATGACACACTTCTATCTTGGATTATACAAGGATATCATGTGACATAAGAATCAAAACAATAAAATACTCTTTTCTTATGCAGGATTGAAGTACTATATTGGTATAGTATTTATTTATGTAATCGGAAATCATAACGTGTTGCTAGATACCGCTTATGATTATTGAAAATAAATGTAGATTTTATTTCCATGGCCAACATAGCATAAATTCTCGAGGGTCACACAAATAAAGGTTTGATCATACAGTGCATTATTTAGTTTATTTGTATTGGAGAATACAATATATGATAGTTTAAATAATAAATTATATACCGTTGTGAATCGTTATAATTAATTATATCAAAAAGATCGTATGAAACATAAATAATGCATATGCTAATCCTATAATAATTATCAATGAGTTGATAGTTATTTTATTCAGCAATATTTGATAAGATTATTTGAATTATATTAAATAGGCTTTAATTTGCTTAACTTAATTGAGCACGACTTGAATGCAATTTAATTGGCCCATTGACTAATTGATTTAATGAGCTAATAAGAGATAATTAAAATATGGATTAAGTGGCCCAAAAGCCCACTTTATAGCTGGCCTAAAAGTGAGTGGCAATGTGGTAATTTTATCCAAATGTAATTAAGTTAAAAGTACTCTATAAGAACCACTTATGGAAAGGATAAACTCTAACTTTCTCCCTCTTCCTCCCCAACTTTGAGGCCACCCAAACCACCTTCAAAAGAGATTTTCAGATCTGAAAATTTTCTTTTCTCACTTGCATTAGGGGTTCATGAGTTGAGTATTATCCATCTTTAATTATTAGAGATTAATTAGAAGAAAGACAAGCAACAAAGAATTAGCTCTTTTCTCTTGTTTATTAGCATAAACTTGGAGAATTAGTTAAACTTTTAGGTGGACTCAAGAGTAAGGAAAAGAAGAGGGGGTGGTGAGCATGCCATCAACTTCAATAGATTAAGGTTAAGCCTTCCAAATACGATTTTGGAAGAGGTAACCAACTCCTACCTTCTCATAAAGTGTTAATTAGGCTTAAATAACTAGATCCTTTGTGCTTATTTAATTAGTTGTTAATTACTAGAAAAATTAAAATTGCACTTGGACTTAGTTCCTAACAGTAATTATGCATATAAAGTGCAAATAATGCAATTCTAAGAATCATTTGAACATTTCAATCGTTTCCGAATTCATTTTGGGTAATTTCATCCCAATAATCAACATTTAAACTCTTTATATCATCTTGAATATAATTCAAATTTTATTTAATTGAAAATATTATATTATAAACGGTAATAACGGATATAAAATACAAATAATGCAATTTGAATACCATTTGAGTATTTCAATCGTTTCCATATTCATACTAGGTCATTTCATCACAATTATCTACATTAAACCTCTTTATACTGTCTAGAATATGATTTCTGTGTTATTTTGTTTCAAAAAGATTTGATTATACATGGTGATTATGCATATAAAGTGAAAATAAAGCAATTATAAGTATCATTTGAGCATTTCAAACGTTTCTGGATTCATTCCAAGTCATTTCACCGCAATAATCCACATTTAAAGTATTTATACTATCTAGAATATGATTCAGGTGTTATTTATTTAGAAAGATTGGATTATACATGGTAATTACGTAAAAAGTGTAAAGAATGCAACTGTGAGTATCATTTGAGCATTTCAATCGTTTTTAGATTAATTATAAGTTATTTCATCACAATAATCTACATTTAAATTTTTTATACTGTATAAAATATGATTCATGTGTTATTCATTCAAAAGGATTGGATTATATATGGTAATTACGCATATAAAGTGCAAATAATGCAATTCCAAGTATCATTTGAGCATTCCAATCGTTTCTGTATTAATTGTGAATCATTTCATCATAATAATCTACATTTAAACTCAAAATGTTGTCTAGAATATGATTTACATGTTAATTGTTAAATAAGATTGGATTATACATGGTAATTACGCATATAAATGCAAATAAAGCAATTCAGAGTATCATTTGAGCATTTTAATTGTTTCTGGATTCAATTTAGGTCATTTCATCACAATATTTTATATTTAAACTCTTCATACTATCAAGAATATGATTAATGTGCTATTTATTAAAAAAATATTGGAACATACATGGTAATTACGCATATAAAGTGCAAAGAATGCAATTCTCAGTATCATTTGAGCATTTCAATCGTTTCTGGATTCACTATAAGTCATTTCATCACAATAATCTACATTTAAACTCTTTATACTGTCTAGAATATGATTCATATGTTATTTATTCAGAATGATTGGATTATTCATGGTAATTACTCATATCAATTGTAAACAATACAATCTTGAGTTTCATTTGAGCATTTCAATCGTTTATGGATTCATTCTAAGTTATTTCAGCACAATAATCAACATTTAAACTCTAGAATATCATTCATATGTTATTTATTCGAAAAAAGATTATGAATGGTAATTACGCATATAAAGTGCAAATAATAAAATTCTGAGTATCATTTAAGAATTTCAATCATTTCTGGATTCAATTTAGGTCATTTCATAACAATAATCTACATTTAAACTCTTTATACTGTCTAGAATATGATTCATGTGATATTTATTAAAAAATATTGGATTATACATGGTAATTACGCATATAAAACGCTAATAATGCAATTCAAAGTATCATTTCAGCGTTTGAATCGTTTCTGAATTCGTTCTAAGTCATTTCATCGCAATTATCTACAGGTAAACTCCTTATATTTTCTAGAATATGATTCGTGCGTAATTTAATAAAAAAATATAGGATTCTATACGGCAATTACGCATATAAAGTACAAAGATTGCAATTCTAAGTATTATTTGAGCATTTCAATCATTTCTGCATTCATTTTAAGTTATTTCATCACAATAATTTATATTCAAACTATTTATACTGTCTAGAATATGATTCATATGTTTTTATTTAGAAAGATTATATTATTCATGGTAATTACGCATATCAATTGCAAATAATGCAATTCTGAGTATTATTTGAGCATTTCAATCGTTTCTGGATTCATTATAAGATATCTCATCACAATGATCTACATTTAAGCACTTTGTAATGCCTAGAATATGATTCATATATTTATTTATTTGAAAAGATTAGATTATAAATGGTAATTACGCATATAAAATACAAAAAAAGCAATTTGAATATCATTTGAGTATTTCAATCATTTCCATATTCATTCTAGGTCATTTCATCACAATTATCTACATTAAACCTCTTTATACTGTCTAGAATATGATTTCTGTGTTATTTTTTTCAAAAAGATTCAATTATACATGGTGATTACGTATATAAAGTGAAAATAAAGCAATTATAAGTATCATTTGAGCATTTCAAATGTTTCTGGGTTCATTCCAAGTCATTTCACCGCAATAATCCACATTTAAAGTATTTATACTATCTAGAATATGATTCAGGTGTTATTTATTTAGAAAGATTGGATTATACATGGTAATTACGTAAAAACTGTAAAGAATGCAACTGTGAGTATCATTTGAGCATTTCAATCGTTTTTAGATTAATTATAAGTTATTTCATCACAATAATCTACATTTAAAATCTTTATACTGTATAGAATATGATTCATGTGTTATTCATTCAAAAGGATTGGATTATACATGGTAATTACGCATATAAAGTGCAAATAATGCAATTCCATGTATCATTTAAGCATTTCAATCGTTTCTGAATTCATTCTAAGTTATTTCATCACAATAATTTACATTTAAAATCTTTATACTTTATAGAATATGATTCATATGTAATTTGATTGTATTATACATGATAATTAAGCATATAAAATTCAAATAATGCAATTTTTTGTATCATTTGAGCATTTCAATCATTTCTAGATTATTTCTTCCTTTCATCACAATAATCAGCATTTAAACTCTTTTTACCGTTTAAAATAAGATTCGTATGTTATTTATTCAAAAATTGGATTATACATGACAATAGCTCATACAAAGTGCAAATAAGGCAATTCAGAGTATCAATTCAGCATTTCAATCATTTCTGATTTCATTTTGAGTCATTTCATCACAATAATTTGCATTTAAATGCTTTATATGGACTAGAATATGATTCATGTGTTATTTATCAAATAAATATTGGATTATATATCGCAATGACAAATATAAAGTGCAAATAATGCAATTCTGACTATCATTTGAGCATTTCAATCGTTCATGAATTCATTGAAACTTATTTCACAATAATCTACATTTAAACTCTCTATACTGTCTATAATATGATTCATTTATTATTTATTTAAAAAGATTGGATCATACATGGTAATTATGCATATAAAGCGCAAATAATACAATTCTGAGAATCATTTGAGGATTTCAATCGTTTCTGGATTCATTCTGAGTTCTTTCATCACAATAATCTACATTTAAACTCTTTATACTGTATAGAATTTGATTCATGTGTCATTTATTAAAAAAGTCTTTATACTGTAAAGTGAAAATATTACAATTCTTAGTATAATTTGAGCATTTCAATCATTTTTGGATTTATTCTAAGTCATTTCATCACAATAATCATTATTTAAACACATTATACTGTCCAGAATATGATTCATGTGTTGTTTATTCTAAATGATTGGATTATACAAGGTGATACGCATATAAAGTGCAAATATTGCAATTCTTAGTATAATTTGAGCATTTCAATCTTTTCTGAATTCATTTTAAGTCACTTCATCACAACAATCAAAATTAAACTCTTTATACATTCTAGAATATGATCCATATGTTATTTATTCAGAAAGATTGGATTATACATGGTAATAACGCATATAAATTGTAAGTAACGCAACTGTGAGTATCATTTGGACATTTCAATCATTTCTGGATTTATTCTAAGTCATTTCATCATAATAATCTACATTTAAAATCTTTATATTGTATAGAATATGATTCAAATGCTATTTATTGAGAAGATTGGATTATACATGGTAATTACGCATATAAATTGAAAATAACGCAATTCTGAGTATTATTTGAGCATTTCAATTTTTTTATAGATTCATTCTAAGCTATTTCATCAAAAATAATCTACTTTTAAACTCTTTATATTGTCTACAATATGATTAATATGTTATTTATTTAAAAAGGTTGGATTATACACGGTAATTACGCATATAAAATGCAAATAATACAATTCTGAGTATCATTTGAGAATTTCAATCGTTTCTGTATGCATTCTAAATAATTTCATCATAATAATCTATATTTAAACTCTTTATGTTGTCTAGAATATGATTCACGTGTTATTTATTCACTAAGATTGGATTTTACATGATAAATATGCATACAAAATGCAAATAATGCAATTCTGAGTATCATTTGAGCATTTTAATCGTATCTGTATTTAATTTAGGTCATTTCATCATAATAATCTATATTTAAACACTTTATACTGTCTAGAATATGATTTGTGTGTTATTTATTCTAAAAAATTTGTTTATACATGATAATTACGCATAGAAAGTGCAAATGATGCAATCCTGAGTATCATTTGATCATTTCAATCTTTTCTGAATTCATTCTAAGTCATTTCATCACAATAATTTTTATTTAAACCCTATATATTGCCTAAATATGATTTATATGTTATTTATTCAAAAGATTGGATTATACATGGTAATTACGCATATAAAGTGTGAATAATACAATTCTGATTATCATTTGAGCAATTCAATCGTTTATGGATTCATTATAAGTCATTCATCACAATAATCTAGATATAAACTCTGTATACTGTCTAGAATATGATTTGTTTGTTATTTATTCAAAAAGATTGGCTTATTCATGGTAATTATGCATGTAAATTGCAAATAATGCAATTCTAAGTATCATTAGAGTATTTCTATCGTTTCTGGTTTTATTCTAATTAATATCATCACAGTAATCTATATTTAAACTATCTACACTGTATAGAAAATGAATCATATGTTATTTATTCGGAATGATTTAATTATACATGGTAATTACGCATATAAAGTGCAAATATGCAATTCTGAGTATCATTTGAGCATTTCAATCGTTTATGGATTCATTCTAATTAAATTCATCGCAATAATCTTTTTTAAACTCTTTATAATGTCTAGAATATAATTCAGGTGTTATTTATTCAGAAATATTGGATTATACAAGGTAATAACGCATATAAAGTGTAAGTAATGCGACCGTGAGTATCGTTTGAGCATTTCAATCTTTTCTGGATTCATTCTATGTCATTTCATTATAATAATCTACATTTAAACTCTTTATACTGTATAGAAAATGATTCATTTTTTATTTATTCGGAATAATTTAATTATACATAGTAATTACTCATATAAAGTGCAAATATGCAAATCTGAGTATCATTTGAGCATTTCAATCGTTTCTGGAGTCATTTTGTAAAGTGCAAATAATGCAATTCTGAGTATCATTAGAGCATTTCAATCGTTTCTGGTTTTATTCTAATTAATTTCATCCCAATAATCTATATTTAAACTATTTATACTCTATAGAAAATGATTCATATGTTATTTATTCAGAATAATTTAATTATACATGGTAATTACTCATATAAAGTGCAAATATGCAATTCTGAGTGTCATTTGAGCATTTCAATCATTTCTGGATTCAATGTAATTAATTTCATCGCAATAATCTATATTTAAACTCTTATACATGGTAATAACGCATATAATGTGTAAGTAATGCAACTGTGAGTATTGTTTGAGCATTTTAATCATTTTCGGATTCATTCAAAGTCATTTCATCATAATAATCTATATTTAAACTCTTTATACTGTATAGAATATGATACATATGTTATTTATTCAAAATGATTTAATTATACATGGTAATTACTCATATAAAGTGCAAATATGCAAATTTGAGTATCATTGGAACATTTCAATCGTTTCCGGGGTCATTCTAATTCATTACATCATAATAATCTATATTTAAACTCTTTATACTGCTTATAATATGATTCATATGTAATGTATTCTAAATGATTGGATTATTCATGGTAATTACGCATATCACTTGCAAATAATGCAATTTTGAGTGTCATTTGAGCATTTCAATCGTTTCTGGATTCGTTCTAAGTTATTTCAGCACAATAATCTACATTTAAACACTTTATACTGTCTAGAATATCATTTATATATTTTTATTCGAAAAGATAAGATTATAAATGGTAATTAAGCATATCAAGTGCAAATAATAAAATTCTGAGTATCATTTAAGAATTTCAATCGTTTCTGGATTCAATTTAGGTCATTTCATAACAATAATCTACATTTAAACTCTTTATACTGTCTAGAAAATGATTCATGTCATATTTTTTAAAAAATATTGGATTATACATGATAATTACGCATATAAAACGCTAATAATGCAATTCAAAGTATCATTTCAGCGTTTGAATTGTTTATGAATTCATTCTAAATCATTTCATCGCAATTATCTACATTTAAACTCATCATATTTTCTAGAATATGATTCGTGCATAATTTAATAAAAAAATATAGGATTATACACAGTAATTACGCATATAAATTACAAAGATTGCAATTCTGAGTATTATTTGAGCATTTCAATCATTTCTGCATTCATTTTAGGTTATTTCATCACAATAATCTATATTTAAACTATTTATACTGTCTAGAATATGATTCATATGTTTTTATTTAGAAAGATTATATTATTCATGGTAATTACGCATATCAATTGTAAATGATGCAATTCTAAGTATAATTTGAGCATTTCAATCGTTTCTGGATTCATTATAATACATCTCATCACAATAATCTAATTTAAGCACTTTGTAATGCCTAGAATATGATTCATATGTTATTTATTTGAAAAGATTAGATTATAAATGATAATTACGCATATAAAATACAAATAATGCAATTTTAATATCATTTGAGTATTTCAATCGTTTCTATATTCATTCTAGGTCATTTCATCACAATTATCTACATTCAACTTCTTTATACTGTCTAGAATATGATTCATGTGCTTTTTTTTCCAAAAATATTCGATTATACATGGTAATTACGCATATAAAGTGGAAAAAAAGCATTTCAAACATTTCTGGGTTCATTCCAAGTCATTTCACCACAATAATCCATATTTAAAGTGTTTATACTATTTGGAATTTGATTCAGGTATTATTTATTCAGAAATATTTGATTATACATGGTAATTATTCATATAAATAATGCAACTGTGAGTATCATTTGAGCATTTCAATCATTTCTAGATTAATTATAAGTTATTTCATCACAATAATCTACATTTAAAATCTTTATACTGTATAGAATATGATTCATGTGCTATTCATTCAAGAAGATTGGATTATACATGGTAATTACGCATATAAAGTGTAAATAAGGCAATTCTGAGTATCATTTGAGGATTTCAATCGTTTCTGGATTGATTCTAAGTTATTTCATTACAATAATCTACATTTAAACTCTTAATACTGCTAAGAATATGATTCATATGTAATGTATTCAAAATGATTGGATTATACTTGGTAATTACGAATATAAATTGCGGATAATGCAATTCTTATTATCATTTGAGCATTTCAATTGTTTCTGGGTACATTCTAAGTCATTTGATCACAGTAATCTATATTTAAAGTCTTGATACTGTCAATATTATGATTCATATGTTATTTATTAAAAAATATTGGATTATATATGGTAATTATGCATATAAATTGCAAGTAATGCAATTCCTGGAAATCATTTAAGCATTTCAATCGTTTCTAGATTAATTCTAATATTTTTCATCACAATAATCTCCATTTAATGATTCATATGATATTTGTTAAGAAAGATTGGATTATTCAATGTAATTACGCATATAAAGTGCAAATATGCAATTCTGAGTATCATTTGAGCATTTCAATCATTTCTGGATTCATTCTAATTCACTTCATCACAATAATCTATATTTAAACACTTTATAATGTCTAGTATATTTTTCATATGTTATTTATTTTGAAAGATCAGATCATTCATGCTAATTACGCATATAAATTGCAAATAGTGCAATTTTGAGTATCATTTCAGAATTTGAATCATTTCTGTATTCATTCTAAGTTATTTCAAAAAGTAATCTACACTTAAACTCTTTATAGTGTCTAGAATATGATTAATATGTTATTTATTCAAAAGGATTGGATTATACATGGTAATTACGCATATAAAGCACAAATAATGCAATTCTGATTATCATTTGAGAATTTCAATCTTTTCTATATTCATTCTAAATCATTTCGTCATAATAATCTACATTTACATTCTTCATGTTGTCTAGAATATGATTCACGTGTTATTTATTCAATAACATTTACACTCTTTATGTTGTCTACATGGTAATTACGCACATAAAATGCAAATAATGCAGTTCTGTGAATCATTTGAATATTTTAATTATTTTTGGATTCAATTTAGGTAATTTCATCACAATAATCTACATTTAAAGTCTTTATACTATCCAGAATATGATTCATGTTTTATTTATTAAAAAAGATTGGTACATACATGGTAATTACACATATAAAGTACCAATAATGCAATTCTGAGTATCATTTGAGTATTTCAATCATTTCTGTATTCGTTATAAGTCATTTTATCACAATAATCAACATTTATACTCTTTATACACTCTAGAATATGATTCATATGTTATTTATTCAGAAAGATTGAATTATACATGGTAATTACGCATATAAAATACAAATATGCAATTCTGAGTATCATTTGAGCATTTCAATCGTTTCTGGATTCATTCTAATTCATTTCATCTCAATAATCTATCTTTATAATTTATAGAATATGATTCATATGTTATTTATTCAGAATGATTGGATCATTCATGGTAACTACGCATATAAATTACAAATAATGCAATTCTGAGTATCATTGGAGCATTTCCATCGTTTCTGGATTCATTCTAAGTCTTTTCGTCACAATAATCTACATTTAAATTCTTTATACAGTCTCTAATATGATTCGTTTGTTATTTATTCAAATAGATTGGATTATACATGGTAATTACGCATATAACGTACAAATAAAAAATTCTGGGTATCATTATAACATTTAAAATAGTTTCTGGATTCATTCTTAGTCATTTCATCACAGTAATCTTTATTTAAAGATATACTGCCTAAAATATGATTTATATGTTATTTATTCAAAAGGTTGGATTATACGTGGTAATTACGCATATAAAGTGCAAATAATACAATTCTAATTATCATTGGAACAATTCAATCGTTTATGGATGCATTCTTAGTCATTTTATCGCAATTATCTACATTTAAACGCTTTATTTTGTTTAGAATTTGGTATATATCTTATTGAATAAAAAATTTGATTAGACATGGTAATAAAGCATTTGAAGTGCAAATAATACAATTCTGAGTATTATTTGAGCATTTCAATCATCTCTTGGATTCATTATAAGTCATTTCATCACAATAAAATACATTTAAACTTTTTTATATGGTGTAGAATATGATTCATGCGTTATTTATTCAGAAAAGATTGGATTATACATGGTAATTTTGCATATAAAATGCAAATAATGGATTTTTAGTATCGTTTGAGTATTTCAATTGTTTCAGGATTCAATTTAGATCATTTTATCACAATAATTTACATTATAGAGTACGATTCATATGTTATTTATTTAGAATGATTGGATTATACATGGTAATTAAGCATATAAAGTTCAAATACTATAATTCTGAGTATTATTTGAACATTTCAATATTTTCTTGATTCATTCTTAATCATTTCATCACAAAAATCTACATTAAAACTCTTTATACTGTCTAGAATATGATTCTTTTGTTATTCATTCCAAAAGATTGGATTATACATGGTAATTACGCATATAAAGTGCAAATATTGTAATTCTGAGTATCATTTGGGCATTTCAACCGTTTCTTGATTCATTCTTAGTCATTTCATCACAAAAATCTACATTTAAACTCTTTATACTGTCTAGAATATGATTCTTTTGTTATTCATACCAGAAGATTGGATTATACATGGTAATTACGCATATAAAGTGCAATTGTTGCAATTCTGAGTATCATTTGGGCATTTCAACCGTTTCTTGATTGATTCTTATTCATTTCATCACAAAAATCTACATTTAAACTCTTTATACAGCATAGAATATGGTTCTTTTGTTATTCATTCCAAAATATTGGATTATACATGGTAATTACGCATATAAAGTGCATATATTGTAATTCTGAGTATTATTTGAACATTTCAACCGTTTCAGGATTCATTCTAAGTTATTTCATCACAATAATCTTTATTTAAGCACTTTATAGTGTCTAGAATATGATTCATATGTTATTTATTCAAAAAGGTTGGATTATACATGGTAATTACGCATATAAAGTGCAAATAATACAATTCGGATTATCATTTGAGCAATTCAATCGTTTATGGATGCATTCTTAGTCCTTTCATCATGATTATCTACATTTAAACTCTTTATTTTGTTCAGAATTTGGTATATATCTTATTGAATAAAAAATTTTGATTAGATAAGGTAAAAAGCAAACGCTCTCCAGCGTTGCACAACGCTCTAATAAGTTCCAACGAAACTGTCGAGTTTTACTTTGGTTGTTTGCTCCAACGTTGTACAACGTTTTGTTGTGCAACGCTACAGAACATTGCACAATGCTCTAACACTGTCAATGGTAATATAAAATAGCTGTTTGAAATTTTAATGGTTATATTGAACGTTGCACAACGTCATAGAGCGTTGGACAACGTTAGAATTAACTTTTGTCTGGTTTGGAGCTGGTTGCGTCCCCTGTATATATCAGACCCTTTGGGCTTGATTTGATACTTTTGAAACTTGGCAAAATCTCTCTCTTTGAGCTCCAACCAGTTAGAATCAATTCTCTCTTGTGTTTGAGCATTTCTCTTGCAAAATCATTGAGATTAGTGTGCATCAACCAAACCCAAACCCATAGATTTGTAGTGCTAAATATTGAGTGTTTTGGTTGAGAGCTTCAATCCTTGTGCATTTGTTGATTATTTAAAGGTTAGGCCGATCCACTTCGAGTTCTTTGTGACGAGGCGATTCGGTTCGAACTTGTAGACCTGTTCTTGGTGGAATTGAATGGAGCGCGGCCTTTCATGGTAGCGAAACTCTCAGAGATGTACGACTAAGGCTAGCTCAATCTAGCGGATAGGAACTTTGTAATCACATCGCTTGTCAAATCTTTCTTTCTTCTCTTTATTTACTTGTGTTTATTGAATTTGCTTGTGTGCTTGTGATATAAGACCTTATTTGAATTGAACCAAAATCGATCATATCGGTTTAGGATACCAAAATTGTGCCTATTCACTCCCCCTCTAGGCCTTTAATTACGGACAACAGTTATTATTGCATAACATTAGTAAGTTGGGCCTGACATCCAAAGTAGCTTAAGTACGAACTTCAACTTCTTAAAAGTTGAAACAACTTTTAAAAATATTTTAAGTTCTAATATAGTGTTCTAAATACGTTCCGTCCTGTGTCAAACTTGTCGTGTCCAAAACATTTGTCGTGCCGTGTCATATCACATAGTGTCTAGATATTACACGTGTCGTACTGTGCCGTGTCTTTTTTTGATGTGTCGTATCATGTTCGAATATGTTTGAATTTTATAAAAAAAAATTATTATATACTTTATGTTTCCGGATGAATTAAACATTCAAATTATTAAATTGTCCTAAAAATAGACAATACAACGATTTTTTTTGTTATTTTCATAAAATTTACTATTTTTAATCCTCATTGTAAGCCTGTCGTGTCTCTCGTGTCGTGTCATATCATGCTGTATATGGACAATTCGCGTAATGTGTCGTGTCGTGTCTATGCCATCGAATTAGACACAATACGCCTAAAGACACAACATACTTAAGTTCTCACGTGTCATGTCGTGTCCGTATTTTATCGTATCTTACCACCTGCATGCTGTGTCTTACCGTGCTGTGTTCAATCATGTCGTGTTTTTTTAGAACACTACTCTGACCCAACAGTTTGAGATTTGAAACAAGAATGATAACCGTCATTTGTAGTTTTGCGATCACTTGTCATGATTTGAACAAAGTGAACATATAAAATAAACAAGGTAAACATATAATTGATTAAAGTGAACACGTACAAACAAATAAGTTTCATCATACCTTGTTTAGATTTTCATATGCACATTCAACTTATTTTTATTGAACTTATTTGCTTGTATGTGTTCACTTTGATTATTTATAAAATTATAAGTTTGTTTTGTTTATTTTATATGTTCACTTTGTTAAGCGATGACAAACGATTATAAAATTACAGACGACAGTAATCAATTTCCATTGGAAAACTACGGTCTTTGGATCGTCTTTTTTTTTTGAAACTTTGACAGAGGCTGCCAAAGAGAACAAAACAGAAAAAAGAAAAAAAGAGAAAGGAAAACCACAAAAGTCACAATCGCACCATCACCAGCAGTTAAGCAAAATCAGCAGTGCTTGAAGTAGAGGGTCTTTGGATCGTCACTTCACCGGACCAATAATTTCAAGGCAAAATCGGCCTCATACCCCTCAAATTTTTCTTAATTAGATATTTACCCCTCAAATCTTTAAAATTGATTCCATACCCATCTATTCTTGATGAAATTAGAAATATACCCTCCTTAGTTATTTTAATAAAATTATTAATACAAAAAAACTGATTTTTATATTTTATGACAATACTGCCCCTTCCCAAATCCCTCTCCTCTGACAACCCTAAGGAGCCGTTTGGATCGCTTAGAAATTTGGAAAATTTGGGAAAGTTGCAATTCCTAAGAATAAATTTATTGGAAAGTGTGTAACTTTGTGAAGAGTTTGGATTGTTTATTATAAATTCCTTGGGGAATCCAAACAGCCCCTAAGAAACTTTTCATCTTCCCGTTTTTTTTTCTCCAAATAAAAATTCATGGTTTTGATTATAGGGTTGATTTGAAATTATCTCAAGCATCCATATATACAGTTTATTGATGGGAAGATGAAAGGTTTCATCATAAAAGGCTTTATATTCTGAATTCAGTTTCATATTATATGTACTGTTTCCAACTTCTAAAAAGTGTGTACCCGAAATGGACATATATTAGTATTAGTCTCAACCAAAGGTTTAAATAGCGGATAGCGGATTCGTAGCGGACATGCTAATATCATAGCGGATAGCGGATAGCGGGTATTTAGCGGCCGCTATCGGACCATAGCGGATTTGCACACACAAGTGTATTTTGAAGGTCTAGTTTAGTCTAAAATAAAAAATTAAAATAATTTCAAGCAACTAATAAACACTAATTAAAATTATATTTATTTTCTATGTATATTTGACCATTAAATTTTAAGAATTTGAAAATGTTCAAAACATAAAAATTGTGGCCAGTTTTGTAAACTTTCCATAGAACTTTGAATCATATCAATCGGAGTTCGTATGCGAAAGTTATGTCCAAAATACTACTGCTATATCAGCAAATTATAAACTGCACCGCTATTTCCGCATTATACCGCTATATCGCCCGCTATTTTCCGCTATTTCCCCGCTATACCCCGCTATTTCCCGCTATAGGTCGCGCTATCGGACGGGCCGCTAAATTTGTAGCGTTGTAGCGGTGTACCAAATAGCACCGCTATAGCGCCGCTATTGCGGCCGCTACGGCCGCTATTTAAACCTATGGTCTCAACAATACATTTCCACTCTTAACTCAAATTTTCTTTTTTTTTTTTTTACGAAATCCAGTTAAATTCTTGAAAATTTGGTACAAGTCAAAGCTCATATCGAAATCTGAAACTAAAAATAAAGTCATAATTGAAGCTAATCAAACAACAAATTTCACTCCCTCGATTCAGAGGCCTGAAAATGTGAAAAAACAAAAAAGTAAGGGAACACGAACCTTGCATAAGGATAAAAAATTCCAGCACTATTGACGAACAACCCTCAAACCTTATTTGCTTGGAGAGAAAAATGCAGGAAGATGAAAAGTTTCTTAGGCTCCGTTTGGATGTGTTGAGAATAAGGTAGGAAGAAGGAAGAAGGGAAGAAATTTATTGGGAATGGGTAAATTTATTGGGAAGTGTGTAACTTTTGTGAAGAGTTTGGATGGTTAGGAATAAATTTATTGAAAAAAATTCCTTATTCCTTCTTCCCACTTCCCACCATCCAAACACAGCCTTAGGTTGTTAGAGGAGAAGAGTTTGGGAGGGATAATTTCGTCGTAAAAATGAAATTAATTTTAAAAATTTGAGAGATAAATATCTAATTAAGAAAGATTTGAGGGGTATGGAACTGATTTTGCCTAATTTTAATTTTGCTTGTTACGTCCTCATGTTTTATCGACTGTTGGGCCCACAGTCCACATGTCACAATGTGAACGGGCCTTTTGCATTAACTTAATTTCCTTTCTTTTGCTAAGACGACCACAATCAATTTTTGAGAAAAATAAACAATATACAACAACTCCAATCAATTAACCCTTAAATTTAAAAAACAATAACTCTACATTTTGTTATTTAATAATAATAGCTCACAATTTACCCAATTAAAGCAATAATAATTCGGCCCAGAAAAACAACCCCTAACAGACAGCCCACAAAAAAAATCTAAAATCTCAGCTTCAGCCGCCGGCCTATTTATCAACCATCGGTCCAAAATTCAACTGACAGTCCATCTTGCTTCACGGCACCCACATAACATACCGAAATTTTAAAAAATAATATTAAAATAATATAATCCATTAAAATTAATATCAATATAATCAGTTTAATATAAATAGTCGTTAGATCGGAATCCTGGATTTCGATCTAAGCTTTGATCGGATTCTGGGATTCCGATCAAACGTTAGATCGGAATCCAGAACTCCGAACAGTGCTGTAACAGAAATTTTTATCGTTTTTAGTGATTTTATTGTACTTCTATTATAAATATTAATTAAATATATAAAATTTTAATATTAAATAAATATATTATAAAATGTTAGTAATATATTTTGAAGATAAAATATTATATTAATATATTTTATTGTACTTGTATTATAAACATTAATTAAATATATAAAATTTTAATATTAAATTAATATATTATAAAATTTTTGTCGTTTGTTTAGAACCGAATTTTTGTTATTTTGAAGAATGTTAATATAATATAATTCTATATTATGAATAATATTTTAATATTTAAAGTTTTGATATTAATTTTATATGGATGGGTTTTTTTTTAATATTAGAAATTTTCAATTATGTTAAAAGTTGTACATAATAAGTAAACTTATAATTAAATATTAGATTTATTTCATTTAATTCATAATATAAAAATACAGGAATTATAAGTGTCATCGGCAAATATACCATCCCAGCCATCGGTAAGTACAAAAGTGAACATATACCGGAAATAAGCTGAACATATAGACGATCTAAGTGAACACTTACAAACTTATTTTTATTGAACTTATTTTGTTTGTATGTGTTCACTTAGATCGTTTATATGTTCACATTGTTTTATGTATATGTTCACCATTAGAAGAAGAATTGAATTTTGTAACCATAATATAAATTAGCACACTAAAATAAAAGAAAGGGAAAAATACATGAAAATCATAATATAATTTAGCACACTAAAATAATAAAAAAGGAAAAATGTACAAAAAAACTATAATATAAATGAACACACTGAATTTAGTTTGGTACTTAAAAACAAAGTAATAAATATACTTAGAGATCTTGATCATCTACATGTTGCAGAATTTCATCCCACCAGGATTGATCTTCTTCCGCATTCATTTCTTGTTGATTACTGGCACCATGGTTGTCGGCGAATTGAGCGGCCTCGTTCCAGAAAGCGGCATCAGGTTGTTCATTACTGGCACCATGGTTTTCGGTGAGTTGAGCTGCTTCGTTCCAAAAAGCCTCCTCATGTTCTTGTTGATTATTCGCAGCCGGGTTGTCTGCGAATTGAGCGGCTTCGTTCCAGAAAGCTGCCTCGGCTTGTTGTTGCTCAATCTCAGCCATTCTAGCTACTGCAATTTTGCGTTGTTCATCTCTCTTCTTGATCTTTATTAGGCTCTCCTTAATTTTTTTCCAATTTTTTCTTATTGCAACCTCCGGCTCTCTTCGGCGGCCTTTTCTTCCATTCTTCTCCTTTCGAACCATTGTTCTTTCACTCTGAATCTCTTTACAATTTCATCCCTCTCTTCTTGTTTTTTGTGTTCATCGTAGTGGTCACGCAAAATGGTATCTTTGAAATTGAAAACCTGACCACACTTTGTACAGCTCACTGTGTGGTCTCCACGAAAATCGTATATGCTTTTGTAAACAATCATGGGTGTAGGATCTGGTTTCCACGGTTTGAGTTCCGGCATCGGTTCAGGTTTTGTGTAGTACTTTTTATATTACAATATTTTATTTATTTTATTTAAGAAAAATATTATACCTCCCATACGGCGGACATCTCTCAACTGACGGCTTCCCCCAACCTTGGAAACTTTTCGTAACGGACGGGCAACAAAGCAATAACCGGGTGTACAACCACAACTGAAGCAGTAGCCACGGAGCAGGAACCTTCTGAGCGCCATTTGCCAGGACTGCCAAGTCCAGGCCGCGGTATAACATAGCAAGTGTGGCCGCACCCCAGTTATATCTCACTGAATCCGATGCATGAACATCCTGCAAATAAGAAAAAATATTTTTCGTTAGTTGCTCCACATTTTAAACTAAGGGTGTGTTTGGTATAATGTTAGAATAAACCTTATTCCAAATAAGGCTTATTCGGGATGAAACCAAACGCGTCCGGAATAAGCCTTATTTCGAATAAGGGCATATTCAAGACCTTATTCTAATTCCACCATATAGATGGAATTAGAATAAGACCTTGAATAAGCCCTTATTCGGAATAAGGCTTATTCCGGACACGTTTGGTTTCATCCCGAATAAGCCTTATTCGGAATAAGGCTTATTCAATAATGATACCAAACACACCCAAGTTATCCAAGTTAGTACTAATGTAAGAGATGTTCTTAATATTTACAATTACTAACCCGAAGTAACTCCAGATAAAAACAAGGAACAGAATCTTCTGTGGTATCTGGAAACATCTCGCAACCCATCAACTCCAACACCAGGGCCCGTGTGTATCTATCGATCCTATCTGCGTCCTCTGACCCAGGTCCCTGTGCGTACATATCACGCAGTTTCCCAAACTGTACTGCGTGAAGTTTCCTGCATTACATAAACATTACACACACACACACACACACACACACACACATATATATATATAGAGGTGGGATAAAGTGCCATAGATGGCAATGCCACAGATGTCTTTCTTGAGTCATTTTTTTGAAGATCCGAAATTCAATCGGTCAATCCAAATCGTTCAAATTGATCAGCATATTGAAATACCATTGGAGACCAAAATTTGCATTTTTTTTAATTTGTTTGGTATTTATTTTGATATGTTCAAATTGGAGGGTCTGAAATACTCCAATTATAACGTTTTTTAAAAATATCATAATAAATAGCAAAAAAATTCGAAAAAATGTAAAATTTGGTCTCCAAGGATATTTTAATATGGTGAATTGTTAGAGTTATGTCCTAGAAGTCAATAATTTAATGACTTAATTATTAGTTTATGTTTTGGATGATAATTTATCATCTGTTCCTAGGTTTATTATTGACAGATTATTCAGGTCGAGGATCTGAATTGTAGATCTCTGTTGATCATTCTTTAGAATGACAATAATAAATCTAAATGGTCCATAATCTTGATAATTAACAAGGAACATTAATTATCATATAAGATTAGTATGCAAGTTAAGTGATGATTAAGTTCTACTAATCATAGGTAAAGAGTTACCAACTTAATTGCATATGTGTATGTTATGGAACATAGCACAGGACTTGACCCATCGAAATAAACATATGGATTGTGTTATGTGTCATTGTTTATTTCGTTATGATTTTGGTTCTAAGTTTGAGATGTTTATCTTTTCCACATGAGGATAGGTTCAATAAATATCGTCTACCGCTGATTCCCGATAAGGGCTGCTATACGGACTTTATTTATGTTCTCTTGAATTGTGCGGGGAAAAGCTAATCATCAAGAAAACCGTATGTCCCTCATTAATTCACTTAGTGAGTGACGATATCTGTTTGGGCCCCTTGATGGAGATAGATTGTTTGCATGCAACTTTATACAATTATCTCTAGATCAAGAAACGTATAATCTGCAAGAATGACACATTCCTATCTTGGATTATACGATGATATCGTGCGACATAAGAATCAAAATAGAGAAACATATTTATTCTCTTATGCAGGATTGAAATATTGTAGCAGTACACTATTTATGCGAATTGGGAGTCATAACGTGTTGCTAGATACCGCTTATGATTATTGGAATTAAATAACGATTTAATTCCATGGCCAACATAGCATAAATCCTCAAAGGGTCACACAAATAGGACATTAATCACACAGTGCATTATTTATTTATTCACAGCAGTAGGTTCTGTGGAAATATGATAAGATTGATTGATTAATTAATTATATACCGTTGCGAACCGTTATAATTAATTAAGTCAATGGATCATATAGAAATAAATTAATGCATTAACTAATCCTAAAATAATTATTAATGAGTTAATAATTAATTTAGTTCAACACTTATCAATATAAATGGTTATATTGATTAATTGGGCCGTTATTTAAATAGCAAATATATAGCCCAATTAAAGAGCAAAGTTGAGGGACCTTAATTATATGAATTAATGGTCCAAATGAAGGGGTTTAATGGCCCATAAAGGCCCATTTCGTGGCAGCCATTTATGGTGGTAGGTTGGATGGCATAGTTGTAATTATGCAAGAGGTCAATTAGGTTTTGTGCTCTATATAAGGACCACTTATGAGAGCCTCCACCTAGACTTTTCTCTCTCCTCTCTTCCTCCCATTCTAGGCCGCCACCTTCCTCTTCTCTCCCTCTCTTTTGCTCATGTGTTGAGCTATTTTCTCTCCACTAAATCAAGGTTGTTGATTGATGCAAGAGAGAAAACCATATGGATTAGGCTTGTTCTTTGGGTATGCTAGCACGTACCTTGTAGAACGTGATTAATCCTCCTTGGTGGACTCGAGGGCGGTTACGAGACGTGGTGGAGACGGTGGAGAAGGCACGCCATCGATTCCCATGCCTTGGTCGAGCCCCGCGAATAAGATTTCGCGGGAGGTATCGATTTCCCCTTTTTCTCGTGTGTTTGAATAGCTTGTGTACTAGATCTTGTGTGTGCTATGTTTGCTTGGTTAATTAATTGGTAATTAGCATAAAAATGAAAATTAGCACACTTTCTAACAGTGGTATCAGAGCACATGGTCGTACTTAAGCTATTTTAACACTTAATTAAGAGAAATTGGCTAATTAATGGATTAGTAGAGATGATGCGTTTGTTTGCTGTCTGGAAATGGTATTTTCTGTATTATTTCGCGTTTTTGGATGTGATAAGTTCTCTGGAAGATCTTTCCATCTACATGTAAGTTGTAGATCTGTGGATTGTGATTCTTTTGTCGTTGGATTCACATTTTTCTGAATTAGTATGGATTTACTGTGAATAAAACGGCGACAGTGCGCAGAACCAGTTTTTGCTTGCACTGTCCTGTTTGAATGGCTTGAAAGATTTATATTTTGAATATAAGTACCAGTTTTCTATGGCTAGAAATAAAGAGGACTTGAAGCTCTTTCTGAGCATGTATAAATTGTTGCATGACTCGGATTAATTTGTGGGTTTTCAAGTATGAAAAGGAAGATCTTGTCAGATCCAGTTTGTTGAGCAAATTGATTGTTCTAATAAACTGTACCAACTGAGAACTCCTTTAAAAATCTTGTTTAAATAGAGTTGTTCTATTTTGAGTTAGGATTCCAGGAAAATTAATTTCGTAATTTTTCGTGGATGTTTGGACCTTCAACTAGGTTAAAACCTTTCGATTGACAGTCTGTCCCAGTACAGAATTTGTTGATTGTTTAGGCTGTAACTTAATATTATTGAACTAAACTTGGTTGTTTTCTTTTCATGAATGGATAGCCTGTAGTCTAAACAAGTTTTTCTATGTATATTGTATATATAAAAACTGGATAGAAGGTGGTCTAACAGACCAAATGGTTGAGAGGATAAGCTGAAAATCTCATAACGGTGTTTTCGTGCACTTGTAAGAGATTTGTCTTTTTTGATTCTCCCAGATGGTTTAAGATATCTTCTTGAATTTTTTACTGGTAGTCACAACTTTGATAAGAAGCTTAAGTAATTTATTTGAGAATTTTTGGAGACCGAAAACTGTTGTTTTTGTTGGATTCCATTAGTTACGTTTTTTGGTAAATTACTGTTTTTCTAAGTATTCAAACTAGTTGAATTTAATTAGAAAACTCCTTGTTTGATCTCCTTTCTGTTATGAGATGTTGAAAGAACTTTCTAAATGAATTTAAACAAGTTTGGTTGTTTAAAATTGAGGATTTATACACGGAATTTACTTATAGCAAACGATACGCAAAGATGCTTGAAAATCGTTAATTGGAAACAAAGTTCTTGTATGTGCTAACTTTGTTTTGTAGGTGGATAGTGGGTTTAGTATGGCTCAAGACTCAATGCCTTGTGGTTGTAAATGAATGCATGTGTGAATGTTTGTAATGCGGCCTTTGGTGCCATTAATTAATTTTTGATTAATTTTTGATGTAACTTGTGAGGCTTGCATGCCCCTAAGGATAGGAAGGGAATAGGATGTTTTCACATGTATTTTGCACCTTTATTTTATATAGGATTTAGATCCTTATAGAATTTAGTGGGAGGGCAAGGATTAGATTAGTTTTGCTCCATGGACGATGTGGCGAAACTAATGCAAGCGGGAGCCATACAAACCCACAATAATGAGATGCTTATATGTGATTGCTTGTGATTGCTATGAATTGTCATAGGCTAGGTATGGGTGTATGCTTACATGACCACCAAACAAGTGTCACTTAATTGATTGTCCCAAACAAAACATGATTAAGTTAAATCGCCCTCCTTCTCTCTATCCCCTTCTAACGTGTATGATCGTTCATTGATGCATTCTCGCCGACGCGGGACATCGTGTTCCATCATCCGTGTCGGGGTGTAAATCGGATTTACTAGGAGCAAATAGAGAAAGGTTACTTAACGATGTTTTCTAATCGGATTGGGCATCGGGGCAAAGTTTGTGGATATACATGTGATATTTCACAAACCAAGAATCATATGGAATGATTGGTTGGAGAACCTACCTTATCTAGTTGTTTTGGTGTCACGCCGACGCTAGCACCATCTCAACGAAAATAGGGATCTTGGAAAACCTACTATATTAGGGACATTAAATAAATATAGTGGGAGTTTTATTTGTTATAAATAAAACAATTGCATAAACTAAATGACCGTAAATTGATTTTGTTATAGATGTTAAAATTGTTAATTTTGTTGCGATCAATCTTTGAAAAATGAACAAACTCGTTTCTAAAAGGTAGTTACTTGAAAGAAGTAATACCGATTCCTAAGACATGATCTTAGTGAAGAGAAATTTGAGTATGTCAATTCCCAAAACTTTCCTCAAACTACCCGAACGTAGCAACGCGATGATTGATTGACTTTTGGCGAAAAGTTATTTAATTAAGCGTATGGCTAATATCCTCATTTAAAATTTCTAGACCTTTGAATTAGAGAATTCATATGGACTAGATCTAACTCGTACGCTCTCATCCACTTACTCAAGAAAGTGTTCTTGGAGAAAGTAGATATTAACTCCATCATTTATGATCGAGTATAAAGAATATGAGTTGACCAAGAGATTATTCTTTTAAAAGAAGTTATATGAATGTTTCATTAGCTCACAAATCGAAAGATTGAAGTAGCTAATTGATGACTAGAGATATTAATCTCCGATATCAAGGATTGTTGATATTGTCATACGATCTCTTTGGAATTATAAAGGATATAATGTTACCTTCTTCGCACAATTGTTGATGCAAAAAGGTAATTGGTTAAGTATTCAAGAAATACTTCACTAAGGTATGAGTTGAAATTTTCGAGACCCTCATTTATGACCATGTGTCACATGAGATGTTTCATTTGCCGTATAGGGAGGCATTTGAAAGGTTGTCCGAAGTACCATGATTGTGACGATTAGAAATATTCTAATCCTAAAGTGTATTTGTCGTTCAAACTATCTCACTATCTCTAATTTACACTAGTAACTTGATACTAGTTCATATGCTCACATTTAACGAAATGTGTTGGCAATGAAGAATAAGAGAATGTTCGAGAGATATAAAGTAAACTCCGTATAGGAGATGACTTATTCATTTAAGTCATTACCATTGAATACGTAGAGTTATCTTTATTAAGAGTTTGTTTAGGAATTGAAGGTTGCATACCTTAATTCTAAAACCTCTCATAGCGTCTCCATTTCATATTTGATGATGGATAACTATGTTTAATAAAAGACAAGTTCTTTTATTATGAATTTGTTTATATGATTTCATGCATCTTGATGGAATTTGCTTGAAATAGATAAACAAGTTATGAATGACAAATAGGATGCGTAAGACTTGACATAAAGTATTTGACTTTCATGTTATATATAACCGCTTAGTCACATATATAAACGAGAATCGCATTATGAGAGTCTACGTAACGTAGAGCTCGAAATTCAATTCGATTTCAAATCGATTGATATGCGAATCATGTTTGTTAAATGACAAAAGCGCCTTTAACCTACAAAGGTTTAAGGACAAGTGACTTGATTAGGACTTATACATATCGATGTATAAAGACCAATAAGTACTTGTGCAATGAAAGGTTGTTGATACTTTACTACTTAACCAACGATCATTGTAGATATTAACATATCTATTTGATAAGGTATAAGTATGAACCTTTTGACTAGTTCAAAGGAGTTCAAATGTGAAGTTAAAAAGACCGTTCAAGGAAAAAGAAAAGTCTTACAATTAATCGTGGCAAATAAGTAGTTAAGTCATATGATTTGAAATATTATCTAAAGAGTATGAAAGTAGTTTCATAACTCGCTCCATGAGGAATAATATGTCCAAGAATGGAGGTATCGAACAATATTTTGTATAGTTCGATCGGTAATAAATCAAATGGACTTATCCGACTCGTATTAGGGAATTATGTTTGAGGACAATATTGTTTACACTGAATGATGTTTCATCGAAGTCTATTGAGGAATATATCTTACGAGATTTTGATCTCTAAGTATAATGCTTCTTAAGATTTGGTGTTGATAAGCTTATTTCAAGATCGTTGATAAGCTTGTACCCAAATAAGACATTTAATATTTGTAGGATGCTTTATATTAAAAGGCACTACTTCCACGAATATGATAAGAACAAAGTAGTTGTTGCTAATCATAATGTAGTCTTGATGAATTGAAATTCTCAAGAAGAAGTAGTGGGAGTAAAGTGAGCATTAAAATAGTTTATGCATCACTACAAGAAGTACTCTTATGGGAAACTTGTCACTCCATACATGGTACTTAGTGGGAGTTGAGCGGAACTTCATTCACAAGTTGTTTTGAAAGAAGTTTAATAGTACGCTTCTTCCAATGATGACTCAACCATCTCACGAGTTGATGATGTTCGAGAAACTCATGAAATATATAAGGAGTCAAGAACTCGTTCAACAAATCGTTGTAGAAGAAGTTCATGAACCTCAAGTACCAATCCTACAAAAGATCAACGAGAGTTGATTGCCTAAGCCGTTTGGTGCATTGGCTTCACGACATTCTCAAACTTAGCATATGAGAATCCGTTGATAAACATGAAAAACGATGGAACGATCCGATTCCACATATATGGTTTGAATTCATATGATCTTTAAATAAAATCCATGTATAACAACAAGGTATAGACCTTGGTTGATGTTCATGAAGGAGCAATCCATCAAGAACGTTTTAGATCTTCAAAAGGAAAGATCGACATGGATAACAAATCGACTATGTACAAAGCGCGGCTTCTCGCTTGTAGCTATGTCTAAGTCGATGACTAGTTGACTACGTACAAAGCACAACCTCTTGCTTGTGGCTATGTAAAAGTCAATAAAGATCATTCTAGCAATAGTTGTATTTCATATATATTGATATATGGAAAAACACATAAAACCGCCTTCTTCGTATGAATGAAGGATGATGTTGTGCATTTGACACAAATCGAGGTTTTATGTATTGCTAAAAACATACGCATGCTTCAAGGATCCATAAATGGATTAAAGCAAGTGTTGTGGAGATTGGAATAAAAGTTTTGACAATGAAGTCAAGGAGTTGAACTTCGTCAAAAATATCTTGTATAAACAAGATATTCAGTGGGAGTATAATTGTATTACTTGTATTGTTCAAGATAACAATTCATTAAATTGGGAATAACATTAAGAAAATGAATATTGTCGAGATCTCTTTGGAGAATGCTTTCTCAAATGAGAACTTGGGCAAAGTCACCTAATCCTAGGAAACAAAATCTATAAAGATAGATTATGATGGATGTTAGGTTTGAGCAAATATGCGTATATTGACGAAGTGTTCTAGAAACACGAAAGTTACACTCCAAGAAAGGATGTCTAACTATACGTCACATGGCATGTCTTGAGTGTTTTAACTCGGTCTATTGCAACTCGATTCGAGAAAGTGCATGAAATAGTTCAAGCATTCTTTCATTATGAGTTTTATTGTGTACGCCATATTTATGCATATGCCCCAATGTGTAGTATCCAAAAGATATGACAAACAGTTGTCAAATGGATACAAGAGAAACACATTTGGACGATAGTCAAGGATATCCTCGAGTACCTTATGAGAAAGAGTGATATAATGTTTCATCTCTTAAGATGAAAGAGAGCTCGTGTAAGTTAATTACACTAATGCTAGTTTTTCGAAAGATTGATATAATCACAGTTGAAATACATATTTTGCTAAAAGGTGGTGTTGTAAGTTTAGAAGGTGTTCTAAATGGAATATTACAACCGTTTCCGTCACCAAAGCAAAATACATAGCAACTTGTGAAGCAATAAAAGAAGTTTATTTAGGATCGAGTTCTTAGTCGAGTTATTATGGTTCTAAGCATCTCGAACTATAACTTACTCCTAAAGAACCCAATGTTACATTGGAGGTTCAAATATGATCTATAACAATATCACTTGATATCATATGATGGTGATCAAGAATATATATAGGAGAATATATATATATATGGTCAAACAAATTTTGGATAGGTTCGCGAACACAGCGAACACTCTAGCACGACCTCTACCTTGAGCAGTATACGAGATGCAGTTATGCATCCATACGTGGTGGACGTATGAGTAACTAGCTATAAGCGTATTATTTATTTTGAGGTCCGAGACATGTATATATGTAGATATATGACATTGTTCTCAATTCTTCGTTGGCTAGAAGTCACTACTGATTGACTCTAGGCCAAGTGGGAGATTGTTAGAGTTATGTCCTAGAAGTCAATAATTTAATGACTTAATTATTAGTTTATGTTTTGGATGATAATTTATCATCTGTTCCTAGGTTTATTATTGACAGATTATTCAGGTCGAGGATCTGAATTGTAGATCTCTGTTGATCATTCTTTAGAATGACAATAATAAATCTAAATGGTCCATAATCTTGATAATTAACAAGGAACATTAATTATCATATAAGATTAGTATGCAAGTTAAGTGATGATTAAGTTCTACTAATCATAGGTAAAGAGTTACCAACTTAATTGCATATGTGTATGTTATGGAACATAGCACAGGACTTGACCCATCGAAATAAACATATGGATTGTGTTATGTGTCATTGTTTATTTCGTTATGATTTTGGTTCTAAGTTTGAGATGTTTATCTTTTCCACATGAGGATAGGTTCAATAAATATCGTCTACCGCTGATTCCCGATAAGGGCTGCTATACGGACTTTATTTATGTTCTCTTGAATTGTGCGGGGAAAAGCTAATCATCAAGAAAACCGTATGTCCCTCATTAATTCACTTAGTGAGTGACGATATCTGTTTGGGCCCCTTGATGAAGATAGATTGTTTGCATGCAACTTTATACAATTATCTCTAGATCAAGAAACGTATAATCTGCAAGAATGACACATTCCTATCTTGGATTATACGATGATATCGTGCGACATAAGAATCAAAATAGAGAAACATATTTATTCTCTTATGCAGGATTGAAATATTGTAGCAGTACACTATTTATGCGAATTGGGAGTCATAACGTGTTGCTAGATACCGCTTATGATTATTGGAATTAAATAACGATTTAATTCCATGGCCAACATAGCATAAATCCTCAAAGGGTCACACAAACAGGACATTAATCACACAGTGCATTGTTTATTTATTCACAGCAGTAGGTTCTGTGGAAATATGATAAGATTGATTGATTAATTAATTATATACCGTTGCGAACCGTTATAATTAATTAAGTCAATGGATCATATAGAAATAAATTAATGCATTAACTAATCCTAAAATAATTATTAATGAGTTAATAATTAATTTAGTTCAACACTTATCAATATAAATGGTTATATTGATTAATTGGGCCGTTATTTAAATAGCAAATATATAGCCCAATTAAAGAGCAAAGTTGAGGGACCTTAATTATATGAATTAATGGTCCAAATGAAGGGGTTTAATGGCCCATAAAGGCCCATTTCGTGGCAGCCATTTATGGTGGTAGGTTGGATGGCATAGTTGTAATTATGCAAGATGTCAATTAGGTTTTGTGCTCTATATAAGGACCACTTATGAGAGCCTCCACCTAGACTTTTCTCTCTCCTCTCTTCCTCCCATTCTAGGCCGCCACCTTCCTCTTCTCTCCCTCTCTTTTGCTCATGTGTTGAGCTATTTTCTCTCCACTAAATCAAGGTTGTTGATTGATGCAAGAGAGAAAACCATAGGGATTAGGCTTGTTCTTTGGGTATGCTAGCACGTACCTTGTAGAACGTGATTAATCCTCCTTGGTGGACTCGAGGGCGGTTACGAGACGTGGTGGAGACGGTGGAGAAGGCACGCCATCGATTCCCATGCCTTGGTCGAGCCCCGCGAATAAGATTTCGCGGGAGGTATCGATTTCCCCTTTTTCTCGTGTGTTTGAATAGCTTGTGTACTAGATCTTGTGTGTGCTATGTTTGCTTGGTTAATTAATTGGTAATTAGCATAAAAATGAAAATTAGCACACTTTCTAACATGAATAACTTGGATGGTTCAAATGGAGCATTTGAATTTTAGATCTCGAAAAACGACTCTATGGCACGGGACCCTCTGTGCCATCTATGGCACATTAGCCATCCTCTATATATATATATATATATATATATATATTGCAGCATATCTCAAAATTTAAATTAAATTTTAAAACGTTTGTTACCTCCCAGCACGTCGATCAGTCGCCCTCTCTCTGAAGCAATCTAGAACATCCTCCATAGGAGTGTCCCGTGGCAATGCAAAGTCGGCTAGCTTCTGCACATCGTCGTAATCAGTACGACCGGTCATCGGTCGTCCAGTCGTAGGCAAGCCAAAAATGAAGGCGACATCCTGCAAATTTTATTTACATTTTTTTATTAAACAACAAAAAAAACAATAAATAAATAAATAGCTACCAACAGAACTTCGAAAAAATAATACCTCAAGAGTAACGGTCATCTCTCCTACGCGGGGAAAGTGGAACGTGTGGGTCTCGGACCTCCAGAACATGGCTAGACCCTGTATCATAGAACGATCCAATGGCATGTGACCTAACTCAACGAAATGAATAAGGCCCAATGTCACAAGACGCTGGTCCACCTCCTCGGTTCGTATCATTTTTGCCTTATGTTCGGGCGTCCACGCCTAAATAAGTTAAAAAACATATTATTTACTATATATACTATTAACTATATACAAAAATTAACTACATAAAGAAAAAAATTTTATTATTTCCTTAAACCCGAAACCCTATACCCTAAATAATTTAAAAAATAAATTATTTCCTATATATACTATTAATATATATATATATAAAAGAATTAACTACATAAATAAAAAAAAACTTACTCGTACGCCTCGAAGCTGATCAGCAGGAGGAGGAACGGGGGGGGGGGGGGCAGCAGGGGGGCAGATGAAGAAGCGCCAGGATCTCCTCCTGATGTAGATGCGCCGGGATCTCCTCGACGCCTCGTGGATCGACGTGGATCCTCTGGTCTTCTTCTTCGCGGTGGCATTTCGACTGTTACTGCAATTAAACTTTAATAAAGTATAAAATCTACCAAAATTTCGGCAGCATCTCCCCTATACCAGGAGAGTTTTCCAAAAAATCTTAACCCAATTACAACCCAATTTCAACCCAATTTGAACCCAACCCAACCCAATTTGAATAAATCATTCAAATTTTACAAGCATTGCATTTCACAAATCATTTCACAAGTATCAATGAATCAATAATTGAAACATTGCATTTCACAAACATTTCACAATTTTACAATCATTGTATTTCACAATTTTACAATCAATCAATCAATCTACAAGCAATTCACAAACATTTCTATTCAAACAATAATAAAATAAACATATAAAAAAGTTAACCTGGAGCAGAAAGGAATTGACTCTCTTCTAAACAATTTTTAACCTACATTTTTAATTAATACCATCAATTATTACCATTTTTCTAATTTTTTCCATATTTAATTATCAAAATCTTAATTATTAAAAAGCAAAAAAAAAATAAATTACCCATAAATTTTCATATGATTTTTTCTTATTTTTCCGTATTTTTAAAATAATTTTACAATTTATTATCTATTTTTCTAATTAATTAAGTAGTGAATAAACAAATAAAAAGACAAAAAAATCCAATCTAATTAATAAATTAGATATAAATTTATATTTTTTCCTTATTTTTTCAGATTTTTTTAATATTTTCTCTTTTTTTTATTTAATTAACTAAATTAAAAACTAATAAACTAAATAAATAAATAATTAAATAAAAAAAAATAAAACTTACTGTGCTCGCGTGGAAAGGGAGGTCCAGAGCGAGTGCGAAGCAGTCTCCTTAGATCGGAACCCATATATATAAAGTAAAGTTTAGATCGGAATCCTGGATTCCGATCTAAGCTTTGATCGAAAACTTAGAATCCGATCAAAGGTTAGATCGGAATCCAGGATTCCGATCTAACGTTCGGAATCCAGGATTCCGATCTAAAGATACTATTTATATTAAACTGATTATATTGATATTAATTTTAATGGATTATATTATTTTAATATTATTTTTTAAAATTTCGGCATAACATAACGTAACAAAAGTCGACTCTCTCTGACTCCTTCCAAGCCTTCGAAGAATCGGGAGAACACTGTCACTAATAATTAATAAAAAGTAAAAACCACTCAGTAGGCAGTAGCTAACAACTTAGAACCAACTAGAAGTTACAACCAGCTTACAAATTAAAGTCGGTGTCTAGAACATACTAGAAGAACAATCGGCGTTACTCGGACGGTGAGTCTCTTCCGTTTTCTCTTCCAAATCGGAGACAGTCGAGAATTGTTTCCATAATCGGATCTAGGGTTGACGATAAAGTTTCAAAACCATGGTCAATAGACTGTTGCTATGGTGGATGACAAATAACAAATTTGAGATAAAAATCTGTTCTATCTTCTTATTTCTTCTTTTCTCTTCATATACAGGGGAGAGACAAAACATAAAAGGAAATAAAATAAATCTTCAATCTAGAGAAACTATCCTAAACAATATTCTTGCAATCTAATCAAATCTAATACCAAATCTCATTCACTTGACATATATACAAAGATTCTGTATATCTAATTTATATCGTCACACTCCCCCTCAAGTCGGAGCATGAGGATCATGAATGCCCAACTTGCCAAGTAAATACTGAAACTGTCTCTTGCCAAGAGCTTTTGTAAAAATGTCTGCCAATTGATCTGTCGTCCGAACATGTGAGGTAACAATATGTCCAACACGAACCATGTCTCTTACATAATGACAATCCACTTCAATGTGTTTAGTACGTTCATGGAAAACTGGGTTAGATGCTATGTGAATAGCAGCTTGACTATCACAAAACAACTTCATAGGTTGTGTATGTGAGACACCAAGAAATTGGAGAAGAGACTTGAGCCATGTAAACTCACAAGCGGTGGTCGCCATTGAGCGATATTCTGCTTCAGCAGAGGATCGAGAGACATTATGCTGCTTTTTGGTCTTCCAAGAGATAGGTGATTGCCCTAACATCACAAAGTACCAGGTTAACGAGCGTCTAGTCAAGGGACAACTCGCCCAATCTGAGTCACAATAGGCATACAGACGAAGATCACTGTCAGCACGAAGTACAACACCTTGTCCGGGATTACCTTTCAGATACCTCAATACTCTAATAGCAGCATCATAATGAGCTTGGAGAGGAGACTGCATAAATTGTGCCAACACATGCACCGAATAACACAACTCAGGTCGTGTAATTGTCAAGTAGATTAGGCGTCCCACAATTCTCCTGTACTGCTCAGGATCATCCAATGGTAGACCAGTTGCATTCAATAATTGATGATTTTGCTCAATAGGAAAAGCTGCAGGTTTAGCGCCAAGTAACCCACTTTCAGCCAATATGTCAAGTGTATACTTGCGCTGACATAAAAATAGACCACCTGATCCACGTGCTATCTCAATGCCAAGAAAATATTTAAGAGCTCCAAGATCCTTCATGTGAAAAGTGCCACTCAAGTACTGTTTAAACCCTTTGACAGCCTCTGAGTTATTTCCAGCTATAACCAGATCATCAACATACACAAGAATGGCGAGAAATACATCACCTTTGGTGTATGAAAATAATGAATAATCAGCCTTTGATTGAACAAATCCATAGGATTCCAAGGCTGCACTCAGCTTAGAGAACCACATTCGCGGAGCTTGACGCAATCCATAAAGAGATTTCCTCAATCGACACACTTTGCTAGGTTGAGAGCAAGCGAATCCTGGCGGTAGACGCATATAAACCTCTTCATTTAAATCTCCATGCAAGAATGCATTATGCACATCCATCTGATGCAATTCCCACCCTTTTGCAATGGCTACAGCCAAGAAGGTTCTCACGCTAACCATCTTTGCAACTGGAGCAAATGTTTCAGTATAATCAATTCCTTCAACTTGGCGATTACCAAGAACCACCAATCGTGCCTTGTATCGCTCAATGCTCCCATCTGAGTGATATTTGATACGATACACCCATTTGCATCCAATTGCCGTCTTTGTTGGAGGCAAATCTTCTATGGTCCATGTTCCATTGCGCTCCAGTGCATCTATTTCTGTCTGCATCGCATCTCTCCAATGCTTGTCTTTCATCGCTTCTCCAAAATGACGCGGTTCTTTGCCTGCTGTAACTGCAGCTAGAAAAATTCTATGTGCCATAGAAAATTTGTTACAATTCACATAATGAGTTATTGGATAGAGACTACCTGAGGAGTCGACAGGTGTGGGGTGAGCTTTAGATGGGTCACAAAATGCTGTATAACATATGTAGTCTTGAAGGTGAGATGGAGGCTTGCGAGATCGTTGAACACGACCATTCAGATCAGAAGAAGGTGATGCACTCTGTCCTGGTGCATCCTGTCTTGTTCCACCTGCACTTAGTTCAAGACCCGATGCGCCTGCATGACCGGGTGCACTCTCACCCGATGCGCCTGCATCATGACCGGGTGCACTCTCACCCGATGCGCCTGCACTATGTCCGGGTGCACTCTCACCCGATGCGCCTGCACTATGTCCGGGTGCACTCTCACCCGAAGCTCCTGCACTATGACCGGGTGCACTCTCACCCGATGCAAATGCATTCTGATCAACATAGTTATGTTCATTCCATAATGCAGGTGAACCATGTTCGGGTGCACTCCCCCTTACTTGTTTAAAAGGAAACTCATCTTCACAAAACACTACATCACGTGTAACAATAAATTCTTTTGTCTCCAAATCATAAACTTGCCATCCTTTCTTTCCAAAAGGATATCCAACAAACACACATCTTCTGCTTCTACTATCAAATTTATCAGATATTCTAGACTTGTGAGTATAACACATACAACCAAATGTGCGAATTGAAGCATAAGACGGTGGTTTACCAAATAGCATTTCATAAGGAGTTCTATTTTGCAACAAAGGAGTGGGAGTTCTATTAATGAGAAAAGCAGCCGTGAGGATGCACTCGCCCCAAAATTCAAGAGGCAAGTTCGATTGAAATCTCAATGCTCTTGCTACATTAAGAATGTGTCTATGTTTTCTTTCCACTCTTCCATTCTGTTGTGGGGTTCTTACACATGAGGTTTGGTGCAAAATTCCATTTTCAACATAAAACTTTGACATGAGTCCAGATTTGAACTCGGCCCCATTATCACTCCTAACACATTTAACGGTTCTACAAAATTGAGTTCGAACCATTTTACAGAATGACTGAATTGAGTTAGCAACTTCACTCTTTTCGGCTATCAAATACACCCACACAGCACGAGTGAAATCATCCACTATAGTAAGAAAATAGTGTGCACCGCAATGAGAAGTAACACTATAAGGACCCCAAATATCACAATGTATCAATTCAAAAGGTTCATTTGATTTATTTGAACTCACTGGAAAAGGTATTCTACTTTGTTTGGAGCGCATGCAAATGTCACACACACCATTTGTCACATCACCGTCACCTTCAATACTAGGGAAAAGACAAGTTATCTTACTGGAAGGATGACCCATTCGTTGATGCCACAGTTCATAAGTTGTCTCCTTTCTTGTATGAAAAACTTGATTTGGTGCCAAAGGATGATAATAGTAGACCCCATCTCTTAGCTCACCCACACCAATCGGTATCCTCAAATTACGGTCCTGAATGACACATAACTCATTAGTGAATATAACAAAACAATCATTATCTGATATAAGTTTACTAAGTGAGATAAGATTGCAATTCAATGTAGGCACATATAAAACTTTTCTAAGAGTGAGTTTTCCTTGAAGAACTACTTGTCCTTCGTGCTTAGCCATGGTTTGAGTCCCGTTTGGAAGTCCAACCGATGAAGGTAAAATATCATAAACGCCTTGTAGGCATTCATAATCTCCAGTCATATGATGAGATGCACCACTGTCTAATATCCACTTCAGAGATGCACCTGCATTGTGTGATGCGCCTATATTGGAATTGGCTAGAACAACCATGATTTGCTGCATCTGCACGTCAGAGAGCCCAGGTATGAGGACTTGTGACTCATGCTTCTTGTCTGGTCCATGTGGTGCATTGTAGGTGACACCAGCATTCGCATAGTGCACCTGCACTGGGCGCGCCTGCACTCTGTTGTCGACTCTACTTTGTTGCTTGCCGCTGGATGCACCTGGATGCACCCGCATTGAACAAACATGCATTTCTGGGCGCACCTTTATCGAATGCGCCTGCACTCTGGCTGCATCTCGTGCCTTATTCTTGAACACTATTTGCGCCTTCTTGCTCACCGGTTGTTTCATGTGTTCCGGTAGCACCTGTTGCACCTTAGCAACAATACCACGCCTAGTACCAAAATTCGAAGCAGGTGCCATAGCTGTTGGAACAATGATCTTCCTCGCGGCGAACTTTTTCTCCATAGCCGTAATTAGAAATGAGGAGTCATCACTCTCGACATCCTCAAGCAGATCAAATCGGTTCAAGATTGACACCATGGTGATTCAACCTGGCTCTGATACCATGACAAATAACAAATTTGAGATAAAAATCTGTTCTATCTTCTTATTTCTTCTTTTCTCTTCATATACAGGGGAGAGACAAAACATAAAAGGAAATAAAATAAATCTTCAATCTAGAGAAACTATCCTAAACAATATTCTTGCAATCTAATCAAATCTAATACCAAATCTCATTCACTTGACATATATACAAAGATTCTGTATATCTAATTTATATCGTCACAGTGGAAGGTGCTAGTTTAAGTTAAGGTATTTCAGAAGCAATACTATTGGGTTAAGGGTTCGGGTGGAATTAATGGGTCTCCGCTAATCCTTGCTTGGTCTCTGAATTTGTACTAGATATGAATTTTGTGTGACTTTGTTCAACATTTAGCTTAATCAGGATATGGAATTTATATAATTAGAAGAAATTCCAGATTAGTAGTTTGGTCTTTGTGGAATTTTGAGACAGCTTTGAGTAAAAAAATTTTAATATATAACAACTATTGAAAGATTTTGGTTCGGATTTTTTATTATTATTTTTTTGGTATGTCACGTCTCCTAATGTATTCCTCTTTTTGCAGGAGTGACGCCATATTCCAGCCCTTTCATTCTGCTACCAGGATTTAGTTAATTTTATGCAAGATGAGGGATCCGTACGACAATGTAGGTTATTTTTTATATTTATACTACTTTGTTTAGAAACTCTTTATAAAATACTGTATAGCCTGGATGCAGTTTATACCTTCTGGTTAGGCCTCCTGAAAATCTAGGTTAAATTTCAGAAAGGAGTCTAACCGAGTAGTTTAGGCATAATAAATGTAGGATGTAAAAGGTAAAATGGAAATAAATAAATTAATGCAGAGATTGCGGTTAATTAAGGAATGAATTGGTTAAAGTCGGATTGAACTTAAAAAACTTTTTTGATAGGACTATTATGATGACGAGGAGGAAGGTTATGTTGATGAATATGAAGAAGAGGAAGAAGAGCAGGAAGAGGTGAGAGAACTACCGAAACCAACAAAAGAAGAAAAGGAGTTTCTTAGCAGGAGAGAGAGGCTAAAGGAAAAATTTAGACAAAAACTGTCAAAGGAGATGGCCTCTGCTTTTGGCCGTTCTGCTTTGCGTAAAACCCTGAAGACTTCCTCTGAGAACAAGTATGTTTTATGCCTTTTTTTGCTTTCTCTCTCTCTATATATATATCTATCTTAATTACATTTTCTCATTTACTATTTTTAACCAGTCTAGTTAACCAACTATTTTGGCTTCTTGTAACTGGCAACCAACTGGTTTGGCTTCTTGGCTAGATAAGGGTTAGTGAGGATCAGACAGGGAAGGCCCTTGACGCTGGAATTTTAATTTATGTTAGTTTTTAATAATTGGGACTTTTGCCGAAAATAATATTTGCGGGACCAGATGAGAGGAAAAAGTAATTTTTTTTGGTATCCTTCGAGGGAATAATGGGATTCGTCTTGAGACACTCTTCTCTTTGTAGTACTATGTATGATCTTCTATTTATTCTGCTTGGCGCAGATAAATTTGTACCAATTGAAGAAATAGAGAAGAAAAACAATCATGCTGTTAAAGCTTACAACTTTGATTGTCTTTTCAGGATCAAACTTATTTTACTCATGCTGTTTTTAATTTTCTGGACAGATTTGGAGCCTTTTTTGGACCTTCCTTACCTGGAATCGCTCCACGCGTGATTGAAGAAACCAAATCTTTGAAGGAGAATGGGTATCTGCATTCTTCAAAACATTTGAGCTCTTCTACTACTGTATGTGTTAGTTCCTTTTCCTGTTATATTATTACTGTTATTGACTGAAGTTATGTATATGTGGATCTCTAAACATGGCCTTACAACATAACTTTTTATAGAATGGTGCTGCTCCAATGTCCTCAAGACCTAAGTCATTAAATGGACAGAGTCATCGCCCTAAAATAGTCAACGGGGTATGTCCTATAATAAATTTTATATAACTTTCAGTACATTTTTGGGTGAATAAAATTCATCAGGATGTTGCTAATCTCAAGTATTATGAAGATGTACATCTTGTAAAGGACTAATTGGTTGGTGTTTCTAGTTTCCATCGCTTCTGCATTTTTCAACTCTCAACCCTGAGAGGTAGTTGGCGTATCTTGTAATAATAAAAAAAAGTTCAGAGCCTTTATCCCAAACAAGTTGGGGTAGGCTAGAAATGACACCTCGACCCCTGGTCTTGTATCTTGTAATGATAGGATGCATATTTTTTTGTGATATTTTTATACTATGTAAGATTTTTTTTTTTTTTTGAGTCAAATACTATGTAAGTTGAGTATATCTAAATTTGTAGGGCTTATCGCTTTCAGGTTAAGAAGAAGGTTGAGATTTTGAAAGACAACCGAGACTACTCATTTTTGTTCTCAGATGATGCTGATACACCCCATGAGCCCTCTACAAAAAGCATTTCTCAGTTAAGATCAGGTCAGTTTGGGTTCTTTGTCCTGACTAAAGTTTTTCTTTGGTAACACCTCAGCACTTTGTAGAAAGGTGCCAAAAAGGAATGGCAGGTTTGCATTGATCTGTTTTTCACTTGTTCTAATTATGGTTGGTCCATTTACTCATGGTTGTTCCAGGTCATTCCACTGTGTCTTGTGTTGTTCAGAATTTGAGCTTTGGATCTGTACAGTTCTGGGTTGTCCTTTCTAACCACTCGGGTACAGCACTTGTGTCAAATATATTTTCATGAACAATTTGAGTTGAGGCACTCTAAAAACCATAAATGATGTATTCTAAAAACCCAACCAATCTTTGTAAATCCTAAATATAAAATCGAAGCATGGGTTCCGAGTATAAAAGTACACGATCTAGTTGGTCCAGTGACCTGTTGTTGAGCTGGGGGACCAAAAAACAACCAAAGCACATCCTTTGGTTCTTTTATGGATAAATACTCATACAGATTTTTCCTCATGTCAAAGATCCTTCTACATCCCAGCACTTATCTTCTAGGCACATGAAGGAGCCATCGAGAGGCCATCTGACAGGGCCCAATGGCAGGTCTGCACCCTGTCCCGCAGGCAACCCTGCCCAGAGACATTTGCAACAACAGCATCCCAGGCAGGGGAGTACAGGTCAGAGACACCCCCAGCAGCAGCTTCAGCGGTCAGGCACCTCTAGGCAGCATTCGCCTCCATCCAACCGACCGAGGCCCATGCCAAGTGGGTCTCAACGTCCCCGCCCTAGTACTGGTTCAAAAGCTCCTACAACAAGCACAGCAGTCAATAAGGCTCCTATGAAGGCCGTTAATGGCACCAGCAACCAGCATCCTGTTGTAAAAAAGGCTACTCTAAATGGCACCAGAAACCATCATCCTATGAAGGCTATTAATGGCACCAGCAACCATCATCCTATGAAGGCTATTAATGGCACCAGCAACCAAAATCCTGTTGTAAAGAAAACTTCTTTTAGTTCAAACTCAAGGTCGCAAGCTTCTCTTGTGCAACGGCATCCAACTGAAAAGAAAATAGGTTCTTTATCAGCAAAACCAGGTGTAAAATCAACCCCACCGTCAAAACCTCAGGTTAGTTACAGTAACAGACGTAGCTATTATGTACATGTGTTCAAAGCTTTAAATACCTATATGTCAAAGAAGCACTCTTATATTCTTATTCTGTTTATTTATGTTTTGGCACCAACAGCTATCAAAGCATATGGCCACCAATGCTAATGGTAGAGTTGGAGATCATGGGAACAAGAATATCGTGGTAAAGAAGAAACCAGTTGCAAAAAGACCCTTCGATGATGAAGAGGATGATGCCATTGGCCTGATCCGAAGAATGTTCAAGTATGTATTGGTTGTTAGAAACTTATTATTGTTTTTCTAATCGTAATTACTTTCGCTTAATCATTATGAGTATAGTATTTGTTCAAGTTGTTAATATAATAATTAAAAATGATTATTTTGGCAGCTACAACCCTAACAGATGGGCAGGGAGGGAAGAGGATGACAGTGACATGGAAGTCGGGTTTGATGTTATTCAAAAGGAGGAACGATTAAGGTGCAAATTCTATCATCCATAACTTCTATTTGTCTTTATAATTTATAACAATTTTCTGGAGGGTCTTATTGCTAATAATGATATTTATAAGCCACTGATCCTGCCATAATGTTTCAGTTCACAAATTGCAAGAAAGGAAGACGAGGAGCAATTGCGCCTCATCGAGGAGGAAGAGAGGAGGGAGCGCATGAGAAAGAAGCAGAAATTGCGACATTCATGATAACAACAACAGTGCTAGTTTACTTTTGTTTATTTTAGTACAGAGTTCAAATTTGGATTTTGGATTTAGGAGCAGGGATTGGAAATAGACTGTTAAAAGTTGAATTTTGATGCTCAATCTCAACTAAGGGGTTTTAGCTCATCTAGTGTTGTAATTTGGTGTAAGCCTGTAGCATAGTTGCTGTTAAGGGTAAACTTTTGAATTTCTTTCTGCTAGTTGTTGAATCTGTAAGTAGTATTGTAGCTTGTAGAATTGCTTTTGAACACTATCGTCTTTGAATAATTGGTTTCAGAATAGAGTGTAGTTAATCATGTGGGCGAGTTGTGTACATTCCGCAGAGAGTACTGATATCGTAATATTTTCTATTACATATGATAGTCACCTGTGGCTATATCTTATGATGTGGCATGCAATCTCTTAGGCCCTGATCAAAATGTTTTTTTTTTGTGGGATTTTATTTCGTTTCATAAGATTTTGTTGGATTTAAATATGTAGAAATTCCAACTAAATGATACCAAACTTTTTCATTTTGATCAAGAATTTTCCAATGAAATGAAATTCCAGGTTAAAAAAATGGGATTTTGTTCGGGGCCTTAGTCCGGTGTTGTTTGATGGCCGAAGAATGCAAACGGTCTCCTCGAATTTGACAATTTTCTATGGTTTTAAGACCTTGGTCCTGATTTTTGTATGCTCTGACAAGTAGACCTGTCAATATACTGAAACGGAACATGGAAATGACTGAAATCAATAGAAAATGAAGAGCGGAATGTTAAACGAAACGTAAAACTGTTTCGTTTACTGGAATGAAACGAAAACAGAAGAGTGATTTTGTTCAGTTATTAAAACGAAATGTTAAATGGAAAAGACTTGTTCCGTTCCATTTCGCACGTTTGACAGGTCAATTGACAAGGTAATTAAGTGAACGCTAAAGACGACATATTTTTGAGATAGTTTTTGTATATATGGCATATTTCCTTAAGGTGTCTGTGGCATAAGGTTATATCTTTTAAGGGGTCGTTTGGCAATATCAAAGTTTAGTGGGATCAAGGAGTAAAGTTAGCATTTTGGGATTAGTGTTTGAGGTTAAAGTTAATAAAGTTAGTACTAACTTAAAGTTGGTAATTATTGTTTGGCATGATAGGTTAAAGTTAGTGATCAAAGTGAATGCATTTAATTATAACATTCATTTTAATCTAGACATTTTAGAATTCGAAAAATTTTAATCTTGATATTTTCAAAATTTGAAATTTAAAAAAATTTTAAAAAATGAAAATTAAAATTTTAAATTTTAAAATTTGAAACTTTGAAAATTTGAAATTTGAAATTTTTAAATTTTGAAATTTGAAATTTGAAATTTTAAAGTTTCTTCTCAAGGTTTTTCTCTTTAGATACGATATAATTTTTTTTTTGTGTTTGAGAAAAGCTTAAATATATGGCCAAGTTAGGAAGGTAGTGCTAATCCCGTTGACCCCAAAGTTGTTTGGCGATGCTAGCCATGTAGGTTAGCTCGTTGACCCAAAAGTCAAGCTAAACTTGACACTACCAAACTAGCCCTAAGTTAATAAAATATACTGTTAATGTACAATTATCTGAGGGCTTGTTTGATAGTGCCAAGTTTAGCTTGACTTTTGGGTCAACAAGCAAACCTATATGTCTTGCATCGCCAAACAACTTTGGAGTCAACGGAATTAGCACTATCTTCCTAACTTGGCCATATATTTAAGCTTTTCTCAAACACAAAAAAAAAATTATATCGTATCTAAAGAGAAAAACCTTGAGAAGAAACTTTAAAATTTCAAATTTCAAATTTAAAAATTTCAAATTTTCAAAGTTTCAAATTTTAAAATTTAAAATTTTAATTTTCACCTTTTAAAATTTTTTAAAATTTCAAATTTTGAAAATATCAAGATTTAAATTTTTCGAATTCTAAAATGTCTAGATTAAAATGAATGTTATAATTAAATGCATTCGCTTTGATCACTAACTTAACCTATCATGCCAAACAACGATTACTAACTTTGAGTTAGTAGTAACTTTTATTAACTTTAACCTCAAACACTAATCCCAAATTGCTAACTTTAACCCTTGATCCCACTAAACTTTGATGTTGTCAAACGACCCTGAAATTCTAATTTTAATCTTTCATCCCATTAATAATTAATGAAGCAGTCTGTAAAGTCAGTCATGACCGACAGCTGTGAGTCATGATCCGGACATGTTCTTTCCCAGTGTAATGAGTATTTTAAATATAAATATATGCAAAATATTAATACATAATAAATAGGTATTTTATGAAAGAATATGGTTCTCTATAATATTTATATTAAATGGATGAAACAGGAAAATTTATACAATACGAAACAACAGATTTTGTAATAATAAAAATCTCATGGACCAACGTGCAAAAACAACGATCAACTCTCCAGAGGCAATCAGAATCAGGCAAGGAGTTAGCCTACGGGCCATTTTCAAAAAAAAAAAAAAAATTCAGGCAAGGAGGACGCTTCTCTGGGAGTGAATCTCTATTTTAACTTTTTGAGGACTGAGGAAAGCAATTCCCCGCTTCTTCCTGCCTCAGCGCGCGTTTTTTTATTTGCGTGTTAGTCAGCGGCTCAGCCGCTCAGCGCACGAGAACTCTGCGGAATTTTGTGCATCGACCCTAGACAATTTCTGTGGATGAAACTCTGCAGAATTTTGTGCATCGAGTATTGTTTATGCCGTAATTTGACTCATTTAGACCCGCTACACCTCAGCATCCCGTCACAACAAATCCGTAAGGGATGATATAGTATCTTACCAAAAAGGACCATATATATCTTAGGGGCCGTTTGGATGTTGTAGGAATTTGGGGAATTTGCAATTCTAGGCATAAATTTATTGGGAAGTGTGTAACTTTGTGAAGAGTATGGATTGTTTATAATAAATTTGGCATATGAAATTCCGAGAATTTGCAATTCCCTCTTATTCCAACCCCATCCAAACGCCCCCTTAGAGCCTACCCTCAACCTGAAGCCCTCAAGGCGACTCTAGGCCTAAATTATTCAGTCTATTATAAGACTATAACACGCTTTAGCAACAGAGGCACCAAAACTCAACAAAATTTTGTTTTTTCTTTTTTATATGAGTAATGCTAGAATCAAACATATAGGACGTCAAACACGATCCAAACGTAGCACATTAAAATTTCAAACGGTCGATCCAAACCGCTCAATATGATCTCTATATTAAAATATCTTTGATAATCAAATTTTATATTTTTTCATATTTTCTAACTATTTTTTTTGAATTTTCAAAATTGAAGGGTTCAGAACTTTTTAGATTGAGCATATTGAAAAATTCCAAAAAAATAGTAAAAAATTTTGAAAAAAACATAAAATTTGGTCTCCATGAAGATTTTATAACACATAACAATTTGTGCGGTTTGGATCGGTCATTTCAATTTTAAAAATTAAAATTTCATCGCATTGGACAAGTGTACGTGTCCTATATGTTTGACACTAGCAACTCTCTTTTTATATTACATTCTAAACATTTGATGCCTTTTGCGAGTCCAAAAACGAAGAAGATTGTAAGTAGGTAGCAACACTGAAATTAACCACAGGCGAATTACAACACCAGTCCTGCGCTTTCTCAGCCATATATCTATGTTAGTAATTGCTCGATGCTCTTTAAGCTTAATCAAATTATTCGTCGATAATAATAATGATGAACAACAAGCCTCGAAGCTCCCAAAACAAGCTAATATAGCACACTAGCAAATACCAAAATTGGGTAGGAAAAAAGCAAATAAAATGATCCTAAAAACTAGAAATTAAATTACGAACTTGCAAAGTTACAACCCTAACAATATGCTATCAATAGCGACCTAAAACCATCAGTTAAGCATCTTAATTAAACTTTAACAAAGACTACTTTCTCCTTATCCCACCCCCAATTCCAGGACCAAAATTTAACCTCTATATGTAAAAAAAATTGCTGTGTCCATATCATTAATAACATCTCATTGCTATCACCCATGCTGCAATTTCCTCTTTTTTCTCATGCGCTCCCTCCTCTCTTCTTCCTCGATGAGACGCAATTGCTCTTCGTCTTCCTTTCTTGCAATTTGTAGGCTGAAACAAAGGCAGAATTTATGAATAAGAAAATACAAACCTCCAGTAATTTTTTATAAATTATAAACATAAATAGAAGTTATATATAAGAATATGCGCACCTCCTTAATTCCTCTTTTTGAATAACATCAAAGCCAACTTCCATATCACTGTCATCCTCATCCGACCCTGCCCATCTGTTAGGGTTGTAGCTGCAGAGGCAATCAATTTAAGTAATTGTATGGGAAACAATAACAGAAATTAATTGGCACACTAACAATAAGAATTTTCAACAACAGCATCATAAGGTGTAAACAACATACTTGAACATTTTACGAATCATGCTGATTGCTTCCTCATCTTCATCATCAAAGGGTCTTTTTGCGACAGGCTTTTTCTTTAAGGTAACATTCCTGTCCTCCCGCTCTCTAGCTCTACCATTAGCACTTGATGATATCTGTTTGGAAGGCTGCTTTACAAACAAAATTGGTGTCAAGACACAAACAAACTTTGGTGCTTTTGATATGTGTATATAGCCAAAGTTTAGGATAAATTATGTATATAACAGCTACAGTTCTTGATCAATAACAAACCTGAGATTTTGAAGGTGGGGCCGACTTCATACCAGGTTTCGTTGAAAAAGAACCTATTCTTCTCTGTTCAGTTGGACGCTGTTGTGCAGGAGGAGAAACATGCGACCTAGAGTTAGAACTAACAGTAGTTCTTTTTACGTCAGGACGATGGTTGCTGGTGCCATTAACAGCCTTCATAGGAGCCTTATTAGCTGCCATGGCTTTTGTAGGAGCTTTTGTACTAGTACTGGGGCCAGAACGGTGAGACCCACTTGGCATGGGTCTTGGTCGGTTGGATTGAGGCAGAGGTTGCCTCGAGGTGCCTGGCCGCTGAAGCTGTTGCTGGGGGTGCCTCTGAGCTGTACTCCCCTGCCTCGGATGTTGTTGTTGTAAATGTCTCTGGGCAGTGGTACTTCCAGCAGAGGGTGTTGACTTACCATTGGACCCTGTCAGATGCCCTCTCAATGGCTCCTTGATGTGCTTAGCTGATGAGGGCTGGGACGTAGAAGGATCTTTGACATGAGGAGAAACCTGTATGAGTATCTATCCATGAAAGAACCAAAGGATGTGCTTTGGTCGTTTGGTCACCAGTTTACAACAAGTCACTGAACCTACTCGATCATGTACCTATACTTGAACCCATGGTTCGATTTTCTCTCAAGATTATATATGATAGATAGGTTTTCCAGATACATAGTTTCTGGGTTTTAGAGTGCCTCAGGAAGCGAAATTGTTCAATGAAATAAAACATTCAACCCAAATCTTGTACTTGACTGGTCAGAGCAAGGACAACACAACCGTATGGATCCAAATCTCAAATTTTGAACAACCCACCCAAGACAGTGGAATGACTGAAAACAATCTGCCAGGAAAAATGGACCAACAATGACCGGACCAAGTGCTGAGGACTTAACAAAGAATGACTTCAATCAGGACAAAGAAACCAAACTTACTAGATTTTGACTGAGAAGTGTTTATTGTAGAGGGCTTAGGAGGTACATCAGCATCATCCGAGAACAAAAATGAGTAGTCTCGGTTGTCTTTCAGAATCTCCACCTTCTTCTTAACCTGAAAGAAATACACCCTTCAAATTTAGATACACTCAACTTGCATAGTATAAAAATATAACCCCCCCTCCCCCAAACAAAAAAAAAAAAAAAGAAACAAAAAAATGCCCCCTCATGAAAAGATGCACCACCTCCCTTCTAGGGACGGGAATTGAAAAATGCAGAGACAATGTAAATTTACATCTGTGATCATAACAGTTGAGATCACTAAAATCCAGATTAAAATTTCTCCCAAAATGTAAATAAAATATATCTGGGAAGTAAATGTGATATTGTGATGCGATCATACAACTTTATCCCTAGAAATAACAGTATATGTCAGTACCATGCCTCTGACTTCTTTGGTGCATGTTTGAATTGCTGTGGAGATTTTAATAAAGGAATTTATAGGCCGTACGCTGGTACCTCGTTGACTACTCTAGGCCGATGGCTATGTCCATTTGATGAAATATATTTGGGAAATAAATGTGATATTGTAAATAAAATTTCTCCCAAAATGTAAATAAAATATATTTGGGAAGTAAATGCGATATTGTGATGCGATCATACAACTGTATCCCTAGAAATAACAGTATATGTCAGTACCATGCCTCTGACTTCTTTAGTGCATGTTTGAACTGCTGTGGAGATTTTAATAAAGGAATTTATAGGCCGTACCTCGTTGACTACCCTAGGCCGATGGCTATGTCCATTTGATGACTTGGGTCTTGAGGACATAGGAACTGTACCTTTCTACAGAAAAAGTTAAAGTTTGAAACTGTGCTTTAAGAATCCATTTAATCAAAACCTTGATAGTAATAATAATAATAATGATGTGACAGGAAAAGGAACTAACAGAAACAGCAGTAGAAGAGCCTGAAGGTTTAGAAGAAGAAGAAGAATGAAGATATCCATTCTCCTTCATTGATTTGGTTTCTTCAATTACACGTGGGGCAATTCCAGGCGATGAAGGTCCAAAAAAGGATCCAAATCTGTAAGAAAATGTATTGTGATTAGTAAAAAAAGAGTAGTGCTTAAAAGCAGATGAAAAATTTAGGCTGCATTCACGTAATTGTTTTTCTTCCGTCTCCCATTGTTACAATTTCATTTGCACCTTGTGAAATAAATGGAAATATATACATAACTGCCGGAGATATTCACTAGGAATTTGATGTCAGTATGCAAACCCCAAAAAAATTTCAAGACCTCTAGCCTAACTCCTGAGATTTAGGGAAGCAACAGGAATCAAAACTCCAGAACCAATGTTTTGCTCACAAATTCTCATTACCAAACAAGTCAAACCAGTACAAGTCCAAATAGGAAATGAGAAAAGTAATTTAAGGGAAAAAGGGGCAGGTGCCAGGTGGAAAGGAAAAACATAAAACATACTTGTCATTAGAGGCGGCTTTCGGGGTGTTGCGTAAGGAAGAACGACCTAAAGCAGAGGCCGTTTCCTTCAACAGTTTCTGTCTGTATTTTTCCTTCAGCCTCTCTCTCTCTCTAAGATACTCCTTTTCTTCTTTTGTTGATTTTGGTGGTTCTCTGGTCTGTTCCTGCTCTTCTTCCTCCTCTTCATATTCATCTTCATATCCTTCCTCCTCATCATAATAATCCTATCAAAATAAATTTTAAAGTTTAATCCAACTCTAAACAAATCATTCCTTAACTAACCCAAATCCAGCTTACATCCTACATTTTATTTTAAACGATCAAACAAATAATCTCAAGCAATGAATCCAGTTCTAGCAAATTATTATGCTGAAACTCCTTATTTAGACTCCTTTCTGAAATTTAACCAACATTTTCAGGTGGCCTTAGCAGTCACCAGCTGGTAGATACTGCATCTAGGCTAGACGGTTATATTATAAAGAGTTTCTAAGAAAGAAGTAGCTTCAGAATAGAAAATAACCCACATTGTTATACTGCTGCCTCATCTTTGCCCAATTGTAACCCAATCCTGGTAGTAGATTAAAAGGGCCGGAATATGGCCTCAATCCTGTAAAAACGGAGAACACATTAGAAAACCTAACCAATAATTAAAAAAAAAATTCTCACCAAATCTTTCTATAAGAGTTGTTAAGTTAAAACTTTGACTCAGGATTACTTCAATTCCACAGAGATCAGAATCATTAATAAAAAATTTATTCAGAATTCGATAACTTTCATACCCTGATTTCCCTAAATTCGGAACTAAACAACACAATTCTCATCTAATCACGACCTTCTAGCTAAATTTCGAACTAAACGACACAATTCTCGTCTAATCACGACCATCTATCACAGCAATACCGCATTGACCATGGTTCGGGAACCAATCGGGAAACCCTAGATCCAATTTTGGGGCAAATTGACCCCGATTTGGGCGAACAAAAAACGATTGAATCGGAAAAAAACTTACCTCCGAGTAACGCCGATTCTTCTCCCTTTCGTGTCGATCGGCTGGTTCTTCGATTCGATGTGCTCTTAGAGGTGGATTGGGAATTTGGTGGAGATCGGAAGAGAGATTGGGGATGGAGTGCAGTAAGTTTCGTTCGTAAATCGAAACTCGGAAGGAGAAACAAAATGGCTCCTTGTGTCGGACTCGGGGGGGCTATGGGGTTATTTATATAGGCAGAGGAGGAGAGGACTAGAGGAGCGTCGGTCAGACGGACCAGATAAGGTCGCTCGCGTCGCGGTAAGTTTCCTTTTTTATTTTCTTTTTATTTTTGGTATTTGAGGAGGCCGCTGGACTGGAGAAGTTTGTTTCCTTATTTACTGCTGTGGCAAATGGATCGGAATTGCTCAGGACCATCTCTAAGATTTTATCATTCCATCATTCTCACGCGTATGCTGCAACTAACTCATCTCTCCTCACGCGTACGCTGTCCCCCGCCCCCTCCCCCTTCCTCCCTCCCACATACGCTGTCCCCATCCCCCTTCTCCCTCCCACGTACGTTGTCCCCTCTCCCCCTTCTCCCTTCCACGTACGCTGTCCTCCCCTCTCCCTCCTCTGTCCCACATACATCGTTCTCCCTGCATCCTTCGTCCTCTTCCTCATACACACTTCATAACTATTGAAGTTAATATATTTAAATGTTGAAGGTAATATCGTAACTGTTGAAGTTAATATATATAACTGTTATACTAAACTTGTTGCAGAGATGGAATAGAACCAAGGTTTATCTTTCTGATATTAATTTCAACAGTTATGATATTACCTTCAACATTTAAATATATTAACTTCAGATCTGCCTAGTGTTCAGTTAGTTGATTGAAGTGTTCAGTTAGTTAATTATGTTATCTATTATTCTGCACTTTGATATGTTCAGAACTGCCTAGTGTTCAGTTAGTTGATTGAAGTGTTCAGATAGTTAATTATGTTTTCTATTATTCTGCACTTTAATATGTTCAGAACTGCCTAGTGTTCAGTTAGTTGATTGAAGCGTTCAGTTAGTTAATTATGTTCTCTATTATTCTGCACTTTGATATGTTCAGAATTGCCTAGTGTTCAGTTAGTTGATTGAAGTGTTCAGTTAGTTGATTATGTTCTCTATTATTCTACACTTTCATATGTTCAGAACTGCCTAGTGTTCAGTTTGTTCCTAAGATATGTTCAGTTAGTAACTGTTGAAGTTAATATGTATAACTGTTGAAGTTATATATGTAGTTGTTGAAGTTATATATGTAACTGTTGAAGTAATATGTTATATATGTAACTGTTGAAGTTAATATACATAACTGTTGAACTTGGCATATTTAAATGTTGATGGTAATATTTGAAGTGAGCATATTTAAATTGTTGAAGTTGGCATATATATTAACTTCAACAGTTATATATATTAACTTCAACATTTAAATATGTTAATCTCAACAGTTAGAATCAATATATAGTGTGTGTATGAGAGGGGAGGAGGAGGGGGGAGCGTATGCGGGAGGGGTGGGAGGGGGACGAGCGTGTGCGGCAGGGAGAAAAACAGAGCGATTTTCAAAAATAGAAACGCGTAGAGCCAAAAATAGAAAAAACGCGTGGGGATGATGGGAATGATGAATATCGGGGATGATCCTTATCACCCCCACAAATGGATTGCAGTTTAGTGTGGTATGTTGGGTCTTGGAGATTTGAGCATTTGTTATCGAATCGAACTTTACAAATAAAATAAAAAGGGGAAATATTCAATAGTGTCGTGAGAATCAATTTCGAATTGGACTTTAATATCAACGGTTTATGAGTGCTAATGAATTAACTTTTTTTTGGAAATGTACGGTTGAAATCAAAACTCGATTTAGAAATTGATTCTTTTAGCAGAATTTTTCATAAAAAAAATAATAAGTTAGTTTTTATAATTTTATTTGCATCTTAAATATTTATTTAAAAACTTAATAGTTTCAAATTTTTACTTTTGAAAGAAACTAAATTAGTTTTTTGAAGGAACTAACTTAAATCATTTTTGAGAGTTTAAGAACTACGTTGTTATATAAAAATGATAAATTAAGTAGATTTTATTTAAAAAAAACTAGTGGCCAAAAGTTAATTTTTACTTTTTTTTTTAAATGAAAGGAGTAATCCACAAATCACAATAGAGATCGATCTTAGTGGTGGGTTTATTTAGTTTTAAAACAAGTGATAACAAAAGGTCGTCACCTCTACTATTGTTTTTTTTTTTTGGACACTTTGACAGCATTGCGAGATCACTTCTTATTTATGCTGATTGCGGATGATCAATAATTTTTTAAAATTTTCATAAAATAGTAAAGTTCATGAAAATAGCACGTGATAAAAAAAAACTTATATCAAAATTTCAGAAGTCGGAAATAAAAAATTTTGATAGAATTTTTTATAATTTTTTTGAGAATGTACATGAAACTTAAGAAAAAAATTAGTTCGTGAAAGACCTTGAACAATTTGATAGCCAAGATCACAACAAACGGAGACACAGACGTGATATCTTGGTGACAACAGGTGCGAAATTTTGTGGACAACTTGGCCCAAATATCAGGTCTTATTCGACAAAGTGAAAGTAGTAGCATATCATTCTTAGTTGCTTCAATCTGTCAATTGGCAATCTTTTGATCAAGACCTCCATGACGAATACTTTACAAATATTTGCCAGCCTGAAAATTGTGCTGGAAAGGACGGATTCTGAATTTCAATTAACTTGAGCAAGCAGGACCGACAACTGTACCTAGTACTCGATAAGCAACGTGCAAAACAGATCGATGAAAGTGAAAAGTTGGGAAAGGAAACATAAAAGAAGTATATATAGTTATGCGGCTTTGTCTTTGGTCTTTCCGACCTTAATTGATGTTTTGGACTTTTGGTCTTCCAATGAGTCTGGAGATGAAGATGCCGTCATAACTTTGATATATTAATTATGCCGGAAAAATCTAACCAGTGCTGCGTTTTCTTGCCAGAAAAATCACTAGTGGACCTAGCATCAGCTATTTAGTGTCACTAATATGATTAACCAAGTCATGTTGATTGGACAGTGAGCAGTGAAAGAAAGCCTAAATACGGACCATAAATTGAAGTTGTATTGTTAAGGTCCAATTTTACATATTACAAATCCCCACATGACAAATTGGAAACATTGCTAACAATTCATAGTTGATGCATACATAACTAAAACAGACTGTATGTACTACATAATATCAAAAGTTTGAAAATTACTCACGAAGCACAATAATGTTGCATTTTAAAACTGAGAATTTAAATAATTAAGGACACCAATAGTACATTTTACAGATAGAGACGTTACCATCATACATGAAGTTTCTTCAGGAATTTAAGAAAAGATAAAAAGGTAGATTTATTGCAACAACCCACTCATATTACAACTAAAAATTTGACATTCCAACATTCTCATGATGAAAGAGTTGCATTTACCTAGGCAGCTTAAATGACGAGAGGAGTTCTTGCTCAAAACTATATTGTCTGGTTGTGTCATTTCCAGCTATAGATTCATGAGGCAGAAGCTGCCTCTCCTCCAAAGTTTGAGATGCACGAGGATGTTCATGCTGTCTGTTGAATTGCCACAAAACCTCGAGGTGTATCTCCAGTTCTTTCATTGTTGGTCTTTCTTCTCCATTCCTTCTCAGGCACATTTGTGCAAGATTGGCAAATACTTCAAGTTCTGTTCTATGCACTTCATTCACAGCAATTTGGGGATCGAGTATCTCTTCGAGACGGTTCTCTCTCATACCAGAGGTAAAATATGTAACAAGACCACCAACTTCAAACATTGTAGATGAGTTTGGTTTTTCTCCTGTCAGCATTTCAGCTAGGATGACACCAAAACTATAGACATCACTTTTCGGGGTTAATCGGTGAGTGTAGAAGTACTCGGGATCCAAGTATCCAAATGTCCCTTGGATAACTGTTGTTATGCCCGTTTGATCTATTTGAACGGATCTTGAGGCCCCAAAATCTGACACTTTTGCTGTGAAATAATCATCTAGTAAAATATTTGTTGATTTTATGTCTCTATGAAGAACTGATATGGAGGCAGATGAGTGCAGATAAGCTATTGCTCTTGCAGTCTCAAGGGCAATTCTTAACCGATGGTCCCATGTCAAGGGACCATTTTCTGCATGGAGATGATTAGAAAGTGTCCCATTTGAAATGAACTCATAAACTAGCAATGGGACTTCAGTCTCCAGACAACAACCGTAAAGTTTCACGACATTTCTGTGGTTGATTTGTGAGAGAATAACCACCTCATTAATGAACTGTTCAATTTCAGCCTGATCCACAATTTTGGACCTTTTAATGGCTACAATGCGCTGATCCATCAAAATGCCTTTATAAACTTCTCCATGACCTCCCTGACCAAGGATGAGTGCTTTATCGAATCTGTTTGTTGCCCTTTCCAGCTCATCTAAGCTAAAAATTCTCATTCTTTGTGTTGCATCATCATCAGAAGCCATTCGCTGCTGTAGAAGGAAGCCGCGGTTTTGATTAAAGAATTTCTTTTTCAACTTTTCATTTTTTCTCTTTTCAAACAATTTAATACGCTTCCTTATAGCAAAACATAGTAGAAAGGCACTAAAGCCAATACCAAGTCCGAGTCCAATTATCAAACCTGGATACATAAATAAAGCATGTTAATAAAAGTGAGACGGTAATTGAATTTCTTACATCTCCTGCATCAGTTAATTACGATTTTCATTTTTTTTTTAACTTGAATCAGAGGTCTGATTCATATTCTCGTTCTACTTTGATCTCTAAAGACTAAAATGTGCCCGTACAGAGATGGATGCTAAGACTTTAAGAACTAATGGTAGCTGTTTTTTGTTTTTGTTGCGGACATTAATTGCTGTTTGATGCTTGCAAACATAAACTAATCACTTCATATTTTGTAATTCAAGTTTTAATCCCAGAATGCTGAGATCCTACTATTTTAGTTTATGTTTCAACATTGCACTTTGTCGCCATTTTGTTATTTCTTTGTTGGTCTTGTGGTATTTACATGTGTGATTTTGGATCGAGCACATAGACAAGAGGCTTTATCCCAGCAAAACGACCAGCATCACTGTACAATTGCCTTTTACCTCTTTCACTCTTTGACAATGACATTCTTATCCTATTAAATAACCTACATCTAATTTTTTTTTAAAAAAAAGAAAAGAAAAGAAAAAGAAAGACAATGATATTCTTATCTCGTGAAGAATGAATGATATTGTGGCTTTAATTTGGTATACGGACATATATGGCTCAAGTTTAAACCCTGCTTTAACTATTGTTAATATAGATTCGATGCTAAATTATCTATTGTTTTGATCAATTTTCATTTGATATGACTCGAATTAGATCATAATCCAAACCCTACGAAAACAGCAAGGCGTCAACGATAACCAATCCCATCAGATTCTTTGTTATTATTTTTTAAAATTGAGCCAGACAATAAACTCTCTTTGAGCAATATCACCATTTTAAAACTATTTTGGTTCTCTTTTAGTACTATATTGTGTTCAGATTGAAGCTGGAAGTAAAACCAAAGATAAGAGGAAATTTTTCATTTGTCATTTTTTGTTAATTTCATAGACAAAGTTAAATGATACTATGAAATGCTATGCGTAGCATGGAGCTCATCCATGCTACGCATTCATTCTTAAAATTTATATTTTCAACGACTGATTTGGACTATTCAATTTGTTGGAAACCAAATTTCTTATTTTTTATAATTTTTAAAAAGATCATTATTTAATTAGTTTTGGACTTCCAAAAATCTAGAGAAGATAGTAAAAAAAAAACTCTGAAAGATATAAAATTTGATCTCCAATGATATTTCGATGTCAAAAAGATAATTAAGGGCTGTTTGAATTATGAAATTCGTGATTTGGACTCCCGGCATGAACCCATCCATACTACGCGCACTATTTTAACAGTCCTCTGTAAATTTTGTTTTATTATATTCCATTTATACCTATATAGGGTCTGAATGGCACTCGAAATATTATTTAAAATTAAAGAGAGTTCATTAATTACCAATTACATTTGGCACGTCTAGTTGACACTCTCCGTAGCTGATTTGGTTGGGTCGCAAGAAGGCTGGGCAAGGGTACCCTACAAATTAGAAACATAGTACAAAATTAGAGAATAAGATAATTTTTACGGTATATATTTGGATTTGCAAAGTGATAATGGCGGGCTACTGGGCTAGGTAATTAGTATTTGGTGATACCAGATCTTCATTCACTATTTCTGTGCAAATAACTAATTCAACAAATTTAGGATAACGTGCTCATGAAACTGGGTGTATGCTCTAGATTGGTTCATCTGTATTGGGCATACCTCCAGCTTTTAAACCTGTCTCTGACAGCAGAGGTTTATGAAAAAAGAAGGCTTTCTTTTACTTGAAAAAAAGTACTAATACTTTGGAGGGTTTAATCTTGATTATCCACGAATATTCAATTTCAAACGTTGGATTAAAATCGGACGGTCTGAACCACCATTCAATTTCCAACTGATGGGATTTAGAACGGCAGAAAAATTCCTGAATGATAGACACTGGAGAGAGAGAGAGGAAGGGAGATATTTCAAAAAGTTTCAGAGAGAGAGACCTTGACAACCTCCTTCCAAGTAAGGATTGCCTCCATAACCAGGAGAGCAAAGGCACCAGTAACCTGGGCTGTTTGTCGAGTCATAACAGAAGCTGTGATCGCTGATACAGGCATAGGAGGATCTGTTGGCTTTTGCTGTCTCGCATGCCTCATTTCCTATACTCCAATCAAGAACAACTGGCATTTGCTGCTTATATAGATCAATGGTGGCAATATAATCGGAGCTGAACAAAAACACGCTATTCTCCACAAGCGCAGCATAACCACAGTACTGACTAGAGTTGTACTGCTTTGACCCATTAGAATTCCAGTATTGGAGGCTAACCTGGTAATAGTTTATCTCTTGAGGTGCATAAGTTTGGCAGCAGCCCGTTCCAGAGCAAACCCAATTATGATTTGTGATGCTTTTATTGTAACAACCCATCGTGATGCACCCACCCGGATGCGTATTTGTCTCATTACTGCCAAAAGTAATAGAGGCATTCATATCGCAGCCAATGGCAATAAAAGTGTTCCGCCGATTGTTGATCCAGAATGGTGTGCCAGACAGATTCCAGCTGTCATCAGTAGTGTTTCTGATCATGCCACCGGTAATTTCTTGATTGTAGCAGTTAGAAATTATGCTTTTGTTCACCCGTACCATTCCCAAGATGACATCTATATCCAGAACTGAGATGCCATTGAACAAGAAAGGTCCGGGTGAGCCATTGCTTGTCGTATTGCAGCTTAGCTCAAAGCCTGGCAATGAACAGCCTGGGCCGATGCCAAAGGGGTAGGGAATTTGAATATCACCACAGATTTCAGGACACCCTGGTAATGCAACGGAAGTTAATGCAACTATCTGGAAAGGCATGATGACGAGCATCAATATTAAGGCCACCAAGGCTGGGGTCATTTGGGAGATCGTTTTGGGATTCATAATGATATCGTTTGGGAGTTGTTTCTTTTTTTTTTTATGATAGTTTTAGAGTAATAGTTGAGTGAACATAGGGGAGTATAAGATTCAACAGTTGTGCTGAATCCGGTGGGATAAATATAACTAATGAAGAGTAACAATTTGACCAGGTAATTAAGTCAACAATTCATAATATTTGATTATAATTCTGGTGTGTGTCAACTTCTAACAAGTTTACAACTAATTGATATTGCAGCGTGTTCATTGTCTGAACCTCAGATTATTTAGCATAGTGCTTTCTTTCGAAATATTGCTAATTGGGTTCTCTTACATGAATTAAAAGTGTGTTTCACAAACCAAGTACTAGTCTTAAATTTTTCTAACAGAAATTATCTACGTGATACTTCATCGTTTTTTTTTGAAAAAAAAAATTTCTAATTGAGCTTTCCTTTTCTTAGTTTCTCTCCTCCCAGATTCTTGAAGTTTTTTTTCAAGTATTTCTCACTTTTAGACGATAAAAAGAAATATAAAGATCAAATAACAGAATATAGGATCGACAGTCCTCTCTGGCCTTATTGTGTATTATTTATGTATTATAACGGCACCACTCTGGAAGATGGAAGATATATTAATTCCTTTGAAGATAGTTATTTACCATATGTGTATTGAAAGTAGAAATATTGTAAGTTATAACGGAATATTATTGGAAGCTAAATGTAAAATGATTGGTTCACCTAGAATGTTTTAACATACATCAAAAGAGCACCACTACATACAACCAAAAGATCGTTAATTTATATTAAGGCAGGAAGTTTGCAATTTTTCCAGTCAAAAGATACCAACAAGTCTAAGAACCAGTCTTACACGTAACCAGGGTGTTGCTGTCCGGGCGATTGAATTGTGGAAATGGATTGATAAATGGTCCTTTCCATCTTTTAGCAATTATTGGAATTATTATGATTGACGTTGAAGTTTTAGCAGGATCATCTTTGTTGACCAAAAAGTATAAAATACTAAATTTTTCCTCCAAATTCTCAAAATATAATATCCACGTAATTGTGGATATATAATGGGAGGGCGTACGTTCTCTGATTTGTCAGCGATTTTTAGTTAGGCCCTGATCAAAATCCCATTTATTTAACATGGGATTTCAATTCATTTCATTTCGTTAGAAAATGTTTTATCAAAATGAAAAAATTTGGTATCATTTGATTGAAATTCATATATAATTAGATCCAAAGAAATCTGGAGAAATCAATTCAAATGAAACAAAATGAAATGAAATCCGGCGTAAAAAGCATTTTGATGAGGGCCTTAATCTTCCACCACATGCCTTACAATTGCAATCAGGACCATTTTTCCGATTGTTTTCTTGTTATTCTCTATTTTCAATTATAAACAAAATAATTAAATAAATGAAATTAGCATAGTGAGAACCCCCCCTCCAAATATCCAAGACCTGGACAAAAATAAGAGTTTTGATATGGATTTTTTTTAGTTTTATTTGAAAATTATGTAACTAATTAGAGTTATTTGTAAGTTATGTAGGTTATTGGTCTAAATTTACAATTATATCTCGCTGCATGAAGAACGTTTAAAATATCTCGTTTGTTCTTGTTCCTAGCTAATTTTTACGGTATAAAGCTCCGATCACTGCTGGAGTGCTGGTATTTTGTTCCCAGATGTCTGGACCTTCGCTAATTTTAGAGTATTTTGGTAGTGTTTAAGTGCGTAGAAACCTCATCCGTCATATTTCAGAGTTTGAATCATCTGCCTCTCACCCCTTAGATTTAATTTCTCTCGCCTTCAGTGTATTTCTCACCATTGAGTAAATGTTCAAATAAATATTTCCAAAAAATAAGTAACAAATTGACCCAAATAGTAATGATTTGTTTCTCCTCATAATATCCTCCATGACCGCACCGCACAGCATGCCATCAATCAATTTGTGTATCTCTTCTCGTCTTTGCTTAATTGTGACCGTTGCGAGATTTCTTCATTTTACAGTTTTTGATAAATATGTGAGCCAAGTACAAATTATTTTACGTCTCTGTCATTGATATATGCATTTTTCATATTTAGATTCATAATTGATGTACAATTGAGATGGGAATGCTCTAAGATCTCGTATTTATTTTTAGCCTAATGTTTATTTCACAAGACCACACCAAACTTGTAGAGAAATTGCCAGAAGCTTTCCAGGAAACCAAATAAGTTCCAAGTTTCGTGCATAATATTGTCCGACACAGCAAGCACCTCGTCAAAAACACATACTGACATAAAATGAAAAAAAAAAACAGGAGAAGAAAAGATTTCTCCACTACTTACAATAGGATTAAACTAATGGCTAACTATTGCCTTGGCATGAAAAAAACTCTTACTTTTGGGAATAACTAAACATAACATAATGCTCGTTCCTCTTACATGCTGCGACAAGCCGACAACCCTACCAGAAATTCAAGCAGTCTCCATCCAAGGAAAACAAGCAGATAAATCCCTTCATTATTTTTTACTCTGGACATAATGGCCAGGGTCTAAAAAATTAATAACAAACTATATAGTTCAAACATTTACAAAAAAGAAATTTTAATATTTTGTATTCTCTAACAAGGGTACCTCTTGAACAACTAACTAGGTATATACAAAACAAAAACAAAATAAAGGAACAAAAAAACCATCAACTCTACTAAAATGCAGGTCTGACAACATTGTCAACAGTTAGTTAACCATCTAATATAACCCTCTTCTGACTAGCATTTTAACAATTTATTTGTTTACACATATGGAAGTTAACCATTTTTACTGGAGATTCGGTGAATGATTCTCGAGGAGTCGGACATGCTCAATCCGTAATATTTCTGCCACATCATCTCCTGTCTCAGCAATATAACCTGAGTACCGCAATTTTGGGTAAATAGGGGCTAGATTCTTGACACACATCTCAACAACCCTGTATTGCCCCAAATTGTATGCAAAGCGAACTACTTCAATAATAACCTCAATGTCTGTATTCCCATAGGAAAGTAAAGGAAGCATGGAACTCAAACAATCCTCTGCAACTCCTTCTAAAAACCAGTATTCAGCAAGCGAAGAAAGTTCTGTATATGCTATAAGCTCAGAAATTTGTTCTTCTCGGGTCAAACTTTTCCAATAGCAGTCTGGGTTAACTTGGGGCATTTTACCATGGTAAAAATGTTTATTTAGCTTTATCAATGCCTCATAGTCTATGGGAACTTTGATTAAATTGGAGAAACTGCATACAGAAAACATTTTAAGTCACTAACTATTAAAAGAGATAAAGTTGAATAGGATTACTATCACCAACCTCATTGGTTTCTGGAGCATTGTTCTGTTGAAGAAGAAAGATTATATACCTTTATAACCTCATTGGTTCTAAATATAAATTTCGGCCAAATACATGAAAACTAGCAATGTTTTGTGCTATTTATGAACATATAACATTGGAAGCTAGAGGTTGACTAGGATTACTATCACCAACCTCACTGGTTCAGTGGTCCTAGGAGCATTATTCTGTTAGGTTTCTGCATATAAATTTCTGCCAAATTTATACATGACTAAAAGGAATTTTACGAAGATATAACATCAGACGGAATACAACTGGTTGGCACCTGACTGGTATAGGACTTGCAAAGTACCTAGTAGGAGAAACCTAACTGTATAGCAAAGTTCCATTTCTCGGGACTGGTTGTATTCTCTGCTGTAAAGTTACTATCTCAAAGAAGCTCACCTGTCATGCATCCCTGAACTAAACAATCCACGCAGATATTCACAATTTGCACACAGTATGATTTTATGTGCATGTACATGTGGTGTTGACAAGTGGCAACTGCTGTATTTGCATGACATTTGCTTGCTTGATTTGGCTTCTAAGATCACATCCCTACATTTTTACAATGAAGAAAATATATGTAATATCATGTCTGGACAAATGGACAATAAAAGAAAAGTATAATAATTTAATAGGACTCAAGTGAAATATTTTATTATAAAAAAATTATTACTTGGGTTCCATACAAGCTGGTTGGGATGTAGGAATAATTAAAAAAAAAAAGAATAAAAAAATGCAAAAAAAAAAAAAATAAACATGAAACGTTCCAAAATGAATTATATTATGTAGTTAACAAATCTTTCTTATATAAAAGGGAAGGCAATACAAAGAGAAAACTTACAAGAAGGGATGCCCATCAAGTCCTAGGGCTCCAGCGAGATTAAAGTGAGGCCCACAAGAGCCCCATTTGGGCCATTCTTTGTTAAGCATCTGAGATAGAGATTCCAGACTGCAATTGTTAGCTAGCACTTTAACTTTCTTAAAACAACCCTCGTCCAAGTCATTCAACTCAGTAAATCCTGTATAGACATAACCCAATATCTTACCCAAAGCCTCTTTATCAACCCTCTCTGACATTTTAACAATGGTCATTTTATCCGAGACAGCCTCTATATTTGGAGGCACCAATTTGGGGCACCTAGCAGCTAAAATTGCCCCATGAACATCAAGTGTGTATCCAGCAGACAACAAAAACCTGATATCAGCTAGTGCTTTCATGTCAGAAAGCTCACCAATCTTTGTGCCAAAGTTGCTTGGAAATCCATAAACACCAAACAAACTCAAAATATAGGCACAGTAAGATTTCGGTCCCTCACCAATGTGGTCATCCCTTAAAATACGCCAAAAAGGACTGTTCGTTGAATCTTGGATCGAGTAATTTGAGGCATCTATCAATTGAGAAAGGCATATCAGAGCATAGAATAGTGACAGGTCTGCCCCCTCCCAGTCATTAACCAATTCAGAGCAACATGTTTTCCCTGTGTAAAGTTTCCTCAGATGAGGCATGACTTTTTCACGGTCAACCAGTATATCGCCATCTAACCGCCCCTTGATCACATCCAAAAAAATATTGAGCCCCTTCCATTGTAAAATTAGGGTTTGGTACTGAGGAAATGTGGCAAGACATCCCAAAATTGTCAAGTCTGATATTGCCTGAGAAGTGGGGACAGCTCCAGTGGAAGTTGAATGTAGAGATGCAAAAACTCTTTCAACAAGCTGGGAAATAGAGTCATAATAAGGTTCGAATTGCGCTGAAAGAATAGACCTTGATGTTTGGGAAACATAATTACAGGGTGAAAGCAGCATAAGGAGAAGGGCTCGGCACACCGCCTCATCCAGATATAGTATGTCTGATGACATGCTCCTACTTCTTCTTCCGACAACTGTCAAAGCCCATGAGCTATTGTCCACCCAAAAAAATTATAATAAAAATCAAATAATAAAAGGGAATTACTTCAGAACATTATGATTGGAGGATATAAAACTACTTTAACTATCAAGTTCATATAGGTTCTGAATGGTTCTACTTCATATCAAATGTAACCAGTAACGTAGGTTCAGTACAGGTTAATCCAGGTACCAGTAAATACTGACCAAATAGGGTGCAAATAAGATACGAAGTTCTGATTTGAGTAACACCAGTGGATACTGATCAAATAAAGAACAAACTGGCATGTGATGCCAAGAAAACAATAACCATCCAAAGGTATCTAGCAAAGGAACCCCCTTGTGGCAAGAAACAACAACACAAAAATATAATTAAAAAAGTGTACCAAGCAGAAGATATAAGATCATCCAGTCCAGTAGATTTTGGACGAAACTGTTGGGGCAAATATGCCACTAAGAAGCTGAGAATATCCCACACATGCTGGTGGACCTCTAAAATCTCCTTGTTGCCCAACAAATTCTGATTATAAGTGAACCTTCTCAGGATAATGTCTGCTGAAATTCTATCAATATTACAAACCCACAATTGCAGGTGATGAGGCCCAGCTCCACGAGTCAGTACAGACATGGTACGACATGCCTCTAGAATTAACGGTCCTCCATTTGAAATCGCCATTGCATCAGTCATGGCTTCTACAATAGTCTCATAGTTTGTATTTCTTACAGTAGATACCAATTCCCCAAATCTCTTGTAAAGAGGACAAAATAAGTATAAATCAGACACATAATACAGCTCTCAGATTATCAACTAACCCCATTAAGAGGGGAAAAAATCATGCATACCCATCTGAATAAGGGAAATAACACCACTTTTCACATACACAGTGGAGAAGAAGGGTTTATTTAGTATTCTGAACTTATTGCAGCAATTATCATAATGGTTGAAGGTGTTCATCTTGCAATGGACTCAGGTTACCTTTCTTCTTGTGCAGGTAAGCTAGATACTTTCTGTTTTGAAGTACACCACATCAGGGAAACAATCATTTACTGCTTTGAGTAATTTTACTTGAAATAACAGACAGGAGGGGCATAAGGTTCTGCTTTTGCATTTATAGAGTAGGGATCCATAACAATGAGTGATTTTGACAATCTTGACAATACTTTTGTCAAATAAAAAAAAATTTTGGGCAGATTGTTTATCTTATAGTTTAGCTGTCTATCAAATTTCATGCAATCTGAGTAATGTGATTTTCACCAAAGGCCATGGAATATGTAATGCTGCAAATTTAAATTAGAAACATTTTTTTATGATTGCAAGATTGTCAAACTGATCCATTGACAGTGGATTCCCACCCTTTAAAGTAAGTGATGTTTCCGTCTTTTTTTTGGAGCAAATGACTAGAAAATTGCTTTCCATGGGGGTGGATATTATAAATATTACAACAATGCATCAAAGCAAATGATAAAGCAGTATGCTTTCAAAGCTGATATTCAGTACAATGTCCCAAGATTCAGTAAATGGTAAAAGAAAATTAAAAAAATTGAACAGGACAAAACTGTATATTACCACCAAATGACGAAAAAGTATGAGAGATTCAATTCTAACTCCAACAGCACTGGATTTCCCCATGCATCTAATGATCTTACGAAATAGTGCTTCATTTTCAAGCAAATGTTTGGCACCATGGCTGCACAGAGCTAGTAAACAAAAATTGCATCAAAGAAAAAAAAACTCTTAGACACTGGTATAGGTGCAGAAAATATTAAATAACAACATTTTCTTATTATTTATGTCATCAAAGAACTAAGGTCTTTTGTTTTTGTTTTTTCTTTCTGTGCAAAAAATAGTTCGCATCGAACCTAAGGACAGTTTAGGCCAAGTAATCATCCTTAATGTAAGCATATTTGCAGAAACAACAGCAAATAAGTTGAACTGGGTTGATTCTCTGCTAAATTACATGGCTGAAGCTAACTAATGCCTACATATTTTTCTCACTTATATAAGGTATTATACTATCAGGAAAGCTCATCATACTAGGATAGTAACAATCACGTCCAAAATTGTACATGTACTAGTCAAGAAAATTTGACAATCAAGTCTAAAAGTTGTGTTTACTCAGTTCATACTGAATTATCTTTTAAAACTTAATACAAAAAGAAATCCATACCCAATGAAGAAAGAACCTTCAAAACATTGGTTGAAATTGAAATATTTGAATTATCACAATTGTCCTCTAAAATTTTCATTAAATTATTGTCTTTCCAAACCCGATATCTCATTTCAGGCCACCCCAGTACAATAGTTCTTAACAATACGACTGTTTCTGTGAAACCTTCCATTTCATCATTCAATAAATGAGAGATGCACCCAACAATGCTATTGGCTTCCAAGATATTCTTAATTTTCCTGTGGTTTTCTCCAATAACTGAACTCATCTTTTTAAGAATGGTGGATAGAGCGATAACACATGAAGATTTTGTAGTGCAAGCAAATCGATCCAATAAAAGGAGGTGACAAAGAGAAGCAATCATCTCCAATGTAGGATAATCACGTATATTGTTCTGAATGATAGAGACCAACTTCGATGTAACTTCAGTTGCATAATTTTGAGATGCAACATTATGAGATTTGAGAATTCCAGTTAAGGCAGGTATGATTTTTGAAATAGATTCCTGATCAAGAAAGAAAAAATATTTTAATTTTCTTAATTTTGATGCTACATTTTGTTGGAATGGCTCAATTAGGTGGTACAACTGTTTGCATCATGCAACCACTGGACAAAATATATAAAACTAAAGTTATGTAGTGAAAAGAACATATAGAGGTAGTAAGTACCTTTATTAGGGGATGTTGTGAAAGAGACAAAGACAGATAATCAAGGAATCCATCAATTCTCTTAAGTGTGTGTGATTCCATCCCTGCATCAATGCACACCCATTTTGCCTCTTGCCCACTGTTATACCTTTCAGAGTAATACCAATAAATAAACTTATCAATTAACAATTATATTTAAAGAACACAAAAGTAATCTAATTAAACAAATAACGAAATACCATATTTAATGAGAGTGAATAAACCTAAGAACATCACCTACAATACCATGAATGAATTTGATTAATACCAGTGCATTATTTATCCAATTTGGTAATACTAGTACAATTTGAAATATCACCCAAACCCCTTAACACATGAACAAAAATACATATATGCCATTGCTTGCTTTCCAAACCCCCTAACAAATGTTGAACTTTGAAGAAAAAATGTGATATTTTTAAAGAAGAAAGTTCCTGCCACTCAAAAGATTTCCAAAATGTAATATTTTACAAAACTAAGTAGGGATTTAAGTTTTCAGGAACGACATAAAAGATCTCCCAAATCATGTGAGATATGCAAATTCAGTTGGAGATGGCACGGGTATTGACACTAGTAACATAACTACTCCATAATATTTATGCAAGAAAAAAATAAAAATAAAATAAAATAAAATTACAGGACAGACTCAGAGAATCACAAACTTCTCAAAATAAGTCGTACTAATGTCTAGCGGGAATTCAGGACAGAGAAACCTAGCAAATTGTAGGAAGAACTGAGAGAGAGAGAGATGTACTTGAGACCGAGAGAGAGAGACTCGTGGAGGTGATGGCGGAGAGAAAGGAGTCGGTCGCTTAGACTACCTTGCTTCTCTTTTCCCATGGCGGAGAGCCGGAGAGGGAACTTTCCCGAAGGGAAGAACCTAAGTAATGATATTTTTGTTTTATACGCCATTACAAATATTTAAAATTGAAAATATGCCGTTTAACTAATTATTTTTATGCCACTACAAACTAATAAAACTTAATTTTTATGCCATCAATAATTATTGAAATTAGAGGTATGCCATCGAAAGAAATACTTAGTTTTATATCATGATAAATCAATAAAAAATAGTTTTATGCCACTACAAAAATAATAAAATTATCAATATAATAGCAAACACATTGAATAGTTTAATAAATATTTTTAACATCCAATAATTAAAATTATCGCCATTATCACCATTCTGTATTGAAGTCGTTTATAGGTTTTTTTTTTTTTTTGGTCATTTGGGTTATTGGGTATCCACTAATGATAAAAATGCTCATCCAAATTTAGTCAGGGTGCAAAGTCGAATATGTTTAATTGGCTTTATTGAAATATAATCACCGAAAATAATTTTTTTTTATTAAGCAAGTCCATCCCTGTCTGGTAGTGATAGTTCAAAAATCTTTGGCCCTTGACCCGTTCTTTGAAAGACCGTCGTAAAATCCGGACCAGACCGGCCCTTCAAAGGACTTTTCGATGGACAAGGGTCTAGAAGGGCCGGATTTTGAAAGAGTCGGGTCTAATTTTTTTCAAAGACGGATGTTGAAGGGGCGGATCCAACCTAATCGTCCAATAGTAGTGACTATTTAATCATAATAGGACGATAGAGATTAAAAAACTATTAAAAAATTAAATATTGGTATTATTTTAGAAGGACTAGAAGTACCAAGGACCTATAAAGGCCGGATTTTCGAAGGGCCGGTCTCGTATTTCAAAAAACAAACCAGTCTAACCCGTCCCATCTCGACCCTTTTTCTTAACCCGGTCCGATCCGGCCCTTCTACCAAACCCGTCAAGTCCGGTCCTTTAAAATCCGGCCCGGCCCTTTTGCCTTTCACTAAGTACAAACACATGCATGTATTTTAATTTTAATTTTATCTCTTCTTCATAATAGAATAGAGGACCATAAAAATCTGAAATTGGATAAATCTTAAACCATTTTTGCACGTATCATCCATAATTTCACATATCTAGAACTCACAATCAATATAAAAATTCAAAGAACGGTCAAACATAGAAAATAACCGGCTCAATTTTGATGAAACAAATTTCAATCAACAGTAAGTGACTGATATACCGGTACTGAATTTATGATATGTGTTATATCTGAAAGATAAATGCTTTTCAAGCTGAATGGAATGATGTCAAAATATTAGAAAATTATTTACCAGATAAAAGATATGTTATATAATATAAAGAGGAAGTTTAATATGCACTACAGTGCATAGGGCACTCCGTGCACCACGGACTTTTTCGTGGATATTTTTGTAAATTGACAAATCTAATTTAACCAATCTAATCTACATTTTGAAATCTCATAGAAAACCAAATTTTATAATTTTTTAGATTTTATTACTATTTTTTTCGAATTTTTTAATACATGCCATTTTTGGAAAATTGTAAATAGTACAATATTCCAAAAATGGCATGTTTTTAAAAATTCGAAAAAAATAGTAATAAAATCTTAAAAATTGTAAATTTTGGTTTGGTATGAGATTTCAATATGTAGATTAGATTGGTTAAATTAGATTTGTCAATTTATAAAAATATTTCCGAAAAAGTCCGTGGTGCACGGAATGCTCTATGCACTATGGTGCATATTAAACTTTCTCATAATATAAAAGATGTAATGATGATTGAACAGTACCATAACAAAAAATAAATAACACTTTAATTTAATCGCCAAATGTCCGTCAACAGATTTTTGTGAGAAACTACAATGGTATTGGTATAGGAATAGGGGAGAAAGAATGCTGACAGATGAAACTTGTCCAGTGTGCTACCTATGAAATACTATGCTTCAAAGAATTCATTGAACTCAAGTTAGCGTGCCTACGGGCTTTCATCAAAAAAAAAAAAAAAAAAAAAAAAAAAAAAAAAAAAAAAAAAAAAACTCAAGTTAGCGGGACCATTTAATATTTATCAGCTCATTATTTATCATATCATCAATTTTGATCTAGGTGTGAATTCTTATAACCTTAAACCAAACTAACAACTGGAACTTAAAATATTTAGAAATTTGAATACTCATTCAAAATATCACGAAATCGTCATAAAAAAAAATTAAGAGACTGAGATAGATAGAGAGAGATGTTGTCCGTGGTAAAAAAAAATGTCCAATGCGGCCGACCTCTAAGAAATTAGGAAAGAAACCCGGCGATACTCGCGCTTGTCGTTGCGAGGCTCGAGGATTTACATCTCCGATTTTTTCAGATCGCCGGCATGCGGGTCACCTTCTATATCGTCCTCCTTGACGATGCGCAGCGAACAATGGACAGAACTTGATGAAGACGGATATCTATGGACTCGTTTTGGTGAGGAGAGCAAAGATCTTTTGCCGATTGCCGTGGTGGATCAGTCTACCGTCAGAAAATCAAGGAATAGATTTGGTTTCAAAGCCTTGAGAGAGGGGAATTGGTCAGAGTACCAAAGAAATCTCATTCTTTTCTTCCAAAGCAGAAAAGCATACGGAGCACAATTTAATGGGCTAAACCATAAAGAAATGAGAAGGATGCATGTACTGCATCTACACAATAATGGATGCTCTCATTAAATTCCATACACCAAGTTCACAGTAAAAACATAGGAAGCAGTGGTATGGTGGGACCCACTGTTGTCTCCCCTAATGAGGTTTGGAAGAAATGTGGTACGCAACAGTGTAACCATCTATGCAAGTGCCACGATACAAGTATGTTCCTATAGGAACCACAACCCGTTTTCTGTGTAAACTTAGCTAGGAAAGCACATATATTATTGATGAAACATCCGGTTACAACACAAACTATAAATAGAGTAGCCACTTATGTTTCTTATTATGCGAGACAACGTGACTTGTACGGCAGATATTACATTGCACGGAGAGTTGCATAAATCGATCAACAGAAAATCAATAAAATAGCACTGTTCATCTCGAAAGCAAACCTTATATATAGTATAAATAAATAATAGTACAACATCGGCGCAGCAAGTCTGGGACATTGTTGAAAATGGCTTCCAAGCGAAGGTTTAAACAGTGGATGACGGACTCGTAGCGGACATGCTAATATCATAGCGGATAGCGGGTATTTAGCTGCTGCTATCGGACCATAGCGGATTTACACACACAAGTGTATTTTGAAGGTCTAGTTTAGTCTAAAATAAAAAATTAAAATAATTTCAAGCAACTAATTAACGCTAACTAAAATTATATTTATTTTCTATGCATATTTGACCATTAAATTTTAAGAATTTGAAAATGTTCAAAACATAAAAATTGTGTCCAATTTTGTAAACTTTCCATAGAACTTTGGATCACGTAAATCGAAATTCGTATGCGAAAGTTATGCCCAAAATACTACTGCTATATCAACAAATTATAAACCGCACCGCTATTTCCGCTATTATACCGCTATATCACCCGCTATTTTCCGCTATATCACCGCTATACCCCGCCATTGCCCGCTATAGGTCGCGCTATCGGACGGGCTGCTAAATCTGTAGCGTTGTAGCGGTGTACCAAATAGCACCGCTATTGCGGCCGCTACGGCCGCTATTTAAACCTTTGCTTCCAAGAAATTAATTGCGTACCAGATTAATGCCTTGTATTAATTTGGAAAATTGCCGGCATTTGTTGGCCATAAAAAAAAAAAGGGAATTAATTAGAATATCTTAACTTTCACTTTGTGGGACAAGTCAAATTTAGAAAATGTTTTAGTGTGAAATGTGAAGCCCCTCATTGAATATCTCAAGGCTTAGTACTAACTTTTCCAAAGTTTTGAAGTTTTTGTGTCTAAACTAAATAGGATTAAAAGGGTTTATATCCGATTTTGAAGATCTGAAGGTTTAGTGGAAAAGAGATGAAAAGTGCCAAATGGTAATCTGTTCGTTTGTCAGTCATATCAATCGGACTGAGCCGTTGGATCAGCTAGTTAGCTTTACTATGAAATCAAATGAACGGGTTAGCTAGTTAGCTTTACTATGAAATCAGAATTCAGTATTACGATTCAGGTGTGAGGTATGAGGTGTTCTCTGGCTAGAGTATGGGTGTGTTTGGTAAGAGGTGAATAAGCCTTATTCCGAATAAGGCTTATTCGGGATGTTGCCAAACGTCTTTTGAATAAGCCTTATTCCGAATAAGGCTTATTCAACACTCTTATTCTAATACCACCTCTATGGTTGAATAAGCTTATTCGGAGAGAGGAGAGAGGAGAGAGGAGAGAGAAAAGCTTATTCCGAATTCCGAATAAGCTTATTCGGTAGGTTGCCAAACACACCCTATACTTCATTACCTTGCGTTTGCTTCATCGAAACATATATTAATCCGGGGTTATTGGATCCGGATCCGTTACTGTTCATAAGCACTGTTGGCGAACAGTAACCGGATCTGGACCGTTCATCTCTTCCTATCGATCATGGCCGCTCGATTGAGTTCATCGCTTTCGTCCGATCGATTTCTTCTGGAGACTTCTTACTCTCTCTCTTTCTCTCGCAGAAACCCTCTACGGACGGGGCAGATGAGATCAACCATGTGAGAGGTGTACGGAGGCCCTGTCGCAGCCACTCAACAAACCGCACATTTCTCTCTCTCTCTCTCTCCTCACGGCACACTGCATAGAGCTCAGTTCCTCTTTCTTCTCTTTTCCAACGCCTCTCCTGGTGATAAAGAGAGAAACATTTTCGTTTTTCATCGCTTGATTCTGGCGATCTACGAGCTTGCCTCGCAAAGCGACCTGCAAAAATGGAATCGTCAGATGCTTCGCTTTCAGATGAGTACAGCTTGAGATTGGCATGCTTTTGTTTTCCGTTCAGAGATCTGATTCAGTACCTTTTCTCCTTTTCATTTGCGCTAGGGTTTGTCTCTCTTTCTCACATCACTGCAATTTTTGATTTCAGGCAATCATAGTTACAATCTCTGTGCTTGCTTCGCCGATCAATGTTATTTGGCCATCGAGTAGAACTAGAGGCGCAAGGGCATAAACTCCTCTTTGAAAATCTGTCGTCCCCTTTCTTATATTTTCTGATAAATGCTTCTTCAACTTTTTTTTTTAGGGTGTGGATTTTGGTCCATATCACTATATCAGTAATTTTCTTTCATAAACGAAATATGTCATTTTTTTTTAGATTTTAGTTTACACCATCAAATATGGACCTGCGAGTTCTGCCATTTATGATTTCATATTTTAATATTGACATCTGATTATGTTTTCTGACATGGAGTTGCTATTCATGTGGTACATTGTGATACACTTTCTAAGGAGTCAGGTAAGCCTCTATTAGTTCTCAAATTAATAAATTATATTTATAGAATATTCAGGAAATAAATATTTATGTTTCTATGTGTAGTACTTGGTTGTTTTGATTGATCTGTTTGTTTCTTATAGTTTTTCAGGTAACTTGCTACTGAGGATTAAATATGGCAGTTCACAATCTCTCTCTATTGCATTTAAATGATTTCAGCGTTGTAAGTCCAATCTAAATAATATGTAAACATCGACTGTTCTGGAAAATATTTTCGCATAGGTAGTTTTATTGTGCACATAATGTTCTCTGATTATTTTTTCAACTACGTTATAGATAATAACTACATCTGATATATTCCTGAGCATGTGCCAGCACTTGCTCCTTTGTAGGTATGCTATGAGTGCAACTATCTTGCTACATATCATCTGAAGGTTGGTTCTATTTTATGGCATTTGTAAATGTACTTAAATGCATTGATTATGATGAGCTTTAGGTCTTCAACTGATACTAATATAAGCTGCCAACAAGTTCAATAGTTGGGTCAAGTATTATTGTAATTTTTAGGAAAAGTAGATATGATCTTCGCCGTTAATTTGATGACAAGAACAGCCTGGTGATTTATAAGATGAAAATATCATCCTTGAGCAAACAAAAAATTGGCAACTCAACCTTAATTTCATGACAAAAAGTAATTTTTTTGTGTTAAATGGTCATCTAATGAGCATCTTCATGATAGTTATTGATATGAAAAAGAACTCGGTACAAATTTATATAGTTGAATGCGACCTTAGTGTTTGCAAGAAACCTAATCCATGGTTTGACTGGAGGTTCGGTGCTCGGCAATTTCATCTTTGCTTTCCATGATTTGAGTTCATTCATCATTTTTCCTCTTTCTTTTGTCTTTTCTCGATGGTTTCCATTTGAGGGTAACAAAACCATGATCCAAAAGAACCTGGTCATGAACTGCAATTAGGCATCCTGCTTTTTTTTTTTTTTCTTTTATCATTCTCTTGCTGTTGTTCGTTGGTTGCCAGTATTTCTTTCTCTTAATTATCTAATTAGGGGTATTCTCCTCTTTTTGTTATGATAAATTTTTGGAGTTTAGCTCCCGATTGAATTAATATTTTTCTTTCCGATTGCAGGTTTAACCATTTGTGAATAGATTTGCGGGTTGCTTTCTTTTTCAGTGTTAATTGGCTATTTTATTGGTGCGAATCTTAATTGGTAGTTTTATTTTTTAGAGCACAAGTTTACATAGATCAATGGTGGTGCTGGCCGTCTAAAAAAATTGTACCAGTGTTGTTCACTGTTTTTTCAGAGTTAATCAATTATTTCCTTCTTGGCTTCTCAAACTGGTACCAGTGTTGTTCACTGTTTAATCCAATTTATAATTGCCTATATATATATATATATATATTCTTTGCACTGATTGTGGCCAAGTTAATTCTTGCCTTTTAATTTGTTTGTTCTTTATAATTAATCAATCTGCAAGTTCTTTTATTTTATCGATTGCAGCAATAAGCAAAGTTATCCTCAATTTGTATTAGAACTGTCTAAGATATGTACTTTTCTATTCGTGATTGAGAATTTATGTAGTATCGAAATAATATTGTTTATAATTTTCAAGACAATGTGAACATTAATTGGAACTTTCCTTTTGTATTGTGTATATATTTCTCAATTGATGGTATCTCCAAAAAAAATATTAAAATTAGCTAACATAAGCTTTTAAGAAATAAAAAAAAGGTAGTTCGCGCAACGCGCGAAACCCCGCTAGTTAGTATTATTCCCATATTAAACAATAATCGAAATGATTTGACGAAGTAAAAAAAGGCATAATTTAAGGGGACAACAGTCCGTCAATGTTTCTCTTTATTAGAAGTGTTTACTTCTGTTTATGATGGTCGCATGATATCGAATTTCATAGTTTGTATTCACAAACTAAATTTACTGTAGTATTGCTTTTGACACTGACAATTCTAGCAATTGCTTTCAATATGTATGCAGCAATGTTTTGTTTCCATGAAATTAGTGCAGAAGCCTTATATTCAACACAATTCAAAAGGGAACAGACCTTTTTTTTTCCTTCTCTGTTACAAACTTTTGAACATTGCATCTTCCTAAACTATTTTCTTGTTTACTACAAACTTATCAAAGTTTGCTTCTAGAATTCTACTTCTACCTAGCAAATGCGACAGCAAGAGACTGTTGAGCCATAGCAAAAGAAGCCTAGACTGCTTTTCTGCTTGAAAGAATTTCAATAACAAGAGAGACTGTTGTTGGCAATGCCATTTCTGGCCTGTAAAATGAATTATAAAAAAAAATCAAATAAATGTAAGAGAGCACCTCCTCAAAGACCATCTATTCAACATAAAACCATGCAATCTAGGTCATGAGAAACTTCTGTTATCTTTGTCTTAAATCATTCCCAAACTACCCTCCGTACTCAATTTAAATAATTTCCAAGTTTCACTCAATTTATAGCATTAAAATAGAGGCTGTTATGAATTATGATAACCTAAACACATCACTTACACTCCCTATTAAACAGGGAATTAGAGCTGAGTAAAAAAGAATTACCAGCCTTAATTCTAGTGGCTAGATCTGTTCTGATATTAGCCAGTTCTGCCTGAGAGAACTTCCTTTTATTATACTTTAATGCTAGCACTGACACATTTTTCAAGGCAGCAATCACTGCTACATGCTTCTTCAGCCATTTAGGGAAACAATTGGTAGCTAAAAGCACTTACTAAATTGGTATAGAACATAATAAAATTGTGGTTCTTCTTTTGTAAAAAAGTAGGGTGCATTGCAGGACCTCAAAGGAAAAAGAAGCTCCATTAAGCACTTATTAATCCAATTGGCAAAGGTTAGCCCACATTTTGGACACCCAATACCTTATTCATTCTCAGCTTGCAGTCGATGCATTTCACCAAAGATCAAATGAAGACAAAAAAATGGAACAAAATAATCACAATGCAGGTCAAAACCCACTGCTTGGTACTCCATCTGATACGAAGTGAACTGCCGCCTTTGTATATGACAGAAGCAGCTGAAAGGCCTAAGAAAAATACCAAACCAGTAAGCTTCTTAACATATACACCAGTTCTAACACTTCTGTGATGCTTTCAATTGCAAGCCACCTTTAGTATTATGGTAAATTCAGTGCACTAACAGCTCCCTTGTACTGGTATTAGAGCAAAACAAAAAGCAAAAAAAAAAAAAAAAGGAATAAACAAAATTGTTGTATACTATGTCTTCTTTCACCATTTCTACTTCGAAACCACATCAACCACCAACATTTCCAAACAAGAATAAATGTTCTATAAAATCTCTTTTCTGTTAATAATTAACAGTTCTTCTACCAATAATCCCGACATGAACAAACCCCATCCCTAAATTGGTGAAACCTCCTCACATCCCTCAAAACAATCTCTCTCCCTTCCATTTTCGAAAGAAACTTGGCTGTTTCATGACAATCATTACATACTCTAAGGTTTTTGGTGACCCTAATTGTGGTCCCTGGAATAGTGCTCATTAAACCAAATGCAATTGCCAATTTCTCGCTATGCCCACATAAAATTTGCTCTTTCTCTGCCTCGTCTACATCATGTATCACACATGAGAGATCAGGTTTGTATCCATTTCTCTTCATTTTATCCCATAAACTAGCCAAAAATGAATGAATATGGTAACTTTCTGGGTGGGATGACTCACCAACCATAAATTGGTGGATCCTATTGCCTAATTCAATCCAACTACACCCTGGTTCCTTTTTCACATTGTTGAGGCGCATCAGAGTTCTCACCTCTGTTGCCTTCTTCCATTGGCCAGCAGCCGCATAGATATTTGATAGTAGCACATAATGACTAGCTTCATCAGGCTCAAGCTCAAATATATGCTGAGCAGCAATGGACCCAAGTTTAACATTTTTATGAATCCGACATGCACCTAATAGGCTGCTCCATGCCCCAGCCAAGTGGGGCCCAGGATCCATTGAGGAGATAAGGTCATGAGCTTTGTTTAACTCGCCAGCACGACCTAGGAGATCAATCAAACATGCAATATGGTCTGGAGTTGGTTCCACCCCGTATCTTGATTTCATCTCATGGAATAGACCAAGTCCATGGTGAACCATGCCAGAGTGACTGCAGGCCGCCAGCACAGCAATAAACGTTACCTCGCTTGGTTTGGCTTCTTTGCTCAAAATCATTTCATCAAACACTTTTATTGCTTCTTCTCCATGCCCAAGCATACCATATGCCATGATCAACACATTCCATGTTATCCAGTTTCTTTTGGGCATTTTGTTAAACACTTTTCTACAAAGTTCAAGAGAACCACATTTCCCGTACATGTCAACCAATGCACTTCCCACAGCCACGTCATCATTTAGCCCATGCCTGATTGAAAATCCATGTATCTCCTTCCCCTTTGCTAATGCTGCAAGGGACCCACATGGAGGTAGCACAGTTATCAAAGTAACATTGTTTGGTTTCAAGCCATTATTCTCACTTTGCATCTCTAATAGCAGCTCAAATGCCTCACTTACTGTACCAGATACTACATGACCAGCTATCAAAGTGTTCCAAGAAACAACATCTTTAGCATCCATTGAAGAAAATATTTTCCTAGAAACATCCATCTTACCTACTCTAGCATACATATCCATTAAAGCATTCTGGACAAATCTATCTCCTTCCATGCCCCTTACAACCACATAACCATGAATGGCTTCTTTCCTTTCAAAAGCATTGCATTTCACACAAGCCGGCAACACACTAGCTAGTGTGATTTCGTTTGGCTGTAACCCTGCTATGACCTCCATATCCACAAACAATTTTAATGCCTCTTCATCTAGTCCATTTTGTGCATAACCCGATATCATCGCATTCCACAGACCATGTCTTTGGACTGGCACTTGGTTGAACACCAATCGTCCTGCTTCAACCCGGCCCAAATTGCAGTACATGTCAATCAAAGCACTGGCCACAAATGGGTTATCAAATAGATTCTCATTCTTCAAAACATATGCATGAATTTCTCGACCAGTGTTTAACAGATCAAGCTTAGAACATGCTGGGAGAATACTTGATATAGTAAACTCATCTGGTATTATCTCAGTTGTTTGCATCATCTCATAAAGGGCCTCAAGAGAAAGGGTAAATTGGTCATTTTGCACAAGCGAGCTCATCATGCTATTCCATGTTACGATGTCACGGTTCTGGAAGCAATGAAATATCAAAATAGAGTCTTGAATTTGCCCTAATTTGGCATACATTGAAATTAGGGCATTGTAGGTAAATCTTTTATCATCAGTAAAGATCCCGTTACGAAGACCATAGGCATGAACCTCCCTACCTAGCTGTAGACCAACTGACTCGGTGATATTTGAACATGCTGAAAGGATACTTACAAGAGTGAATGAGCTTATTTCAGAGCATTCTTTTAGCATTAAACGCAGTGCATCAAGTGCTGCGCCCCACTCATTGTACAGACAGAGTACTGCTATTAGGGAATTCCATGACACCTGTTAATCAATAGTTTTGTTCATCAAGCTCAGTCAAGGCCCTGGTAGTACTTTTACTTGATGCAGGTAATTTAAGCATCACCAAAGATATCCAAAAAAAAAACTGTCTTATTGTGTTTATTTCCTCTGTTTGAACTGTTTTTGTCTTTTTTAAACCGAGGGAAAAAAATAAGGAAATAATAGGTGAGGAACATCTTTCTAGACAAAAGTGCAAAAAACAGATCTAATGGGTACACAGAGCAGTTACCAAAAGAACCTCTCATCTTGTGAGATTCAGACTATGTCCCCATGGGGCCTTCTGTTGGACACTCTAGAGTATTACCAGGTCCAGTACTACACCATACATATTATGCTTCATAACCCAGATATTCCTATGTATTATTTCCAAAATAGCAACTCCTGTAATCAAAATTTAAGTTTTATTTTGTATAATGAAGTCCTATAGCTCATCCAATTTTAGTACCTGACAACTCGAGGCATAGAGAAATTTGATGATAGCTGATAGCATAATGTTTTTCTAGAACAAGTTTGAAGGTCTCGCAAATTATATTCAATTCCAGTAACTTGCCAAGAACTAACCTGGTCTCTCTGTGACATTTTGTCAAACACCCTGAGCGCACTGCCGAGCTCACCGCACCGTGCATACATTGTCACAAGCGTGTTACTGACAGTCACCGGTGAATCGTGGTATCCATGTTTAACAGCAGATGCGTGTAGCTGTTGCCCCACTGAGAGCTGCCGAAGACCTGACGCGGCCTTCAACGCTGCAGGGAAGGCAAAATTGTCCGGTGCCACGCCGGCATTGCACATGGAGATATATGTGGAGAGTGCAGCGTGGTAATTCTCTTCGCGTGCATGAGAGCGGAGCGTTTCGACCCATAATAGTTGGTTTTGGGTTTTAGAAGGAGAAGGGAAGGTGGGAGGAGAGGTGATAAGAGGAGGAGAGGAGCAGTGCACCATTAGAATGGTAATGAGAATTTAGAGGTGGAGTGTGAATTGAGTGGGGATAGGGAGAGAGATTGGGTTTGGAATTGAGCATGTGTCGTTAGTTGTAACGATAAACGGGGTGGACCCGCCTGTCAGGGACCGATATGGGTAACTAAATTCGCTGCTGAGCGTCAGAGCGTGTAAGATTCCTTATTTCCTCTTGTGGCGATGTGCGAACGGGAAATGTTATAGTTCGGGATAAGTCATTTTTTTGCTTAAATTTTTATAACAGGCTTAAGTTAATTTTTTATTTTTATTTGTATTAAATTGAACATTTAATATTTAAAATAGGATAAAATCAGTCTCCAAAAATTTTAAAAGAAGTTAAATTAATTGCTAAAAGGAAGCCCACATAGATTTTTTTTAAAGAAAAAGTTTAAGAAACACATAAATTTATTTGGAACAAAATTTTTATTCTTTAATAAAAATAAAAAATATTTTTTTTTCAAAAATTACACATAAAAGTTAATATTTTCTAATAATTTTACATTCTATTTTTTTTTACCGCAAAATGTGAGAAAGACATTTTTCACACATATTCTGTAAGCACACGTGCTTTCTCATTTGCTACAAGCAAAAAAACAAGTGCTTACTAGTTACTGGGATGCCGATACATTCACCTGGCACCACAAAGCTGGGGACAACTAGTGTGACAGTGAATGAGAGACGTTAAATATACATCTCTACAGTACCATCATCAAAACCTGAACCCTTGAGTCATTTTATTGAGTCAAAATATTCTGCAATTATTAATTTATTATTCAGGAAAATATTAATTTAGGAAACTGTTAAACTTACATTCTGCAATTGTTATTTACTCGTTCACATTTCAAAACCAAATCTTGGTACCAACAACCAACTTATTAGATTAGAGCTTGGAAATTGAAAAACTGTCCCGTAGTTTGAATCCAACCTATACTAGCGTAAATTGTGAACTTGCAGTTGAAATTGAATAGAAAATCAGGAGTAATGTTTTAAATATTAGAAACTGTAAGGACCAAACATATATATAATACTTTAAAAATAAAACCAAATTGAACAAATGATAATTCAAACTTGAGTTTCATTTAACCTAGCTACAGAGACGTTGCCAATATTTTTTTGCATAGAGTATTAATTAAGGCCCTGAACAGAATATATATATATTTTTTAATATGAGATCATTTCATTAGAAATTTCCTGATCAAAATGAACTGATTTGGTAACATTTTGTTAAAATTTATATGTTATTAGATCCAACAAAATTCTGAAAGATTAATGGTGGTTATTTTACCCTTATGAGTTATGTCTAGGACTCTGGGCCGGGGGTTCTCGCGTGTGGGGCCCATATTTAGTTATATTAATTGAAGACTATATATTGAATTAACTGTTTTCACTCAAATAAAATATTAATAAAATCAGGGGCCCCACATCTACGACTCTGATTACATCACCTTATATAAGCTTGAGGCTCTTCATCAGTTTTTAGTTCTAGTAAAAATATAATTGATCCGAGGTGAGAAGCATTGGCTGCAAGCTGAGAATGATGTATTAATAATTTTGAAATGTAGGATAGCAATCATAGCATATGCCAAAATGGGAATATTAAGTGTTTTTTTTTTTTTTGAGTAAAAGCAGCCTGATATTAAAGTTATTCTTGTTAAAATTACAGTTCAGTCTACATTTCAAAAGCTTATGGTAACATTTCGAACTCCAATTCCAATCTTACAAAAATGCACATATTCTTTATGTGCTTTCTCATTTGTTACAAGCAAAAAACATGTGCTTACTAGGAGGCCTATACATTCACCTGGCACCACAAAGATGGAGACAACCAGTGTGACAGTGAATGAGAGATGTTAAACATCTCTACAGTACCATCTTCCAAACAGAACACCCCATTATCATTTTGAAATTGGGACTCGCATTCGCAGTATCCATTATTGAAGTCTTCTGTAAAATAAATGCAATTTGGTCTGCATCCAGGAATATCTACTGCAGAAACTGATACTGATGCATTCTGACCGAGGAACACGCATTGCTCTCCCAATCCATGAATCATATTCCAGGTCTCATTACATTCATCAAATTCAAAGAGCTCAAAGCAAAGTGTTTTTGCTCCTTCTAAGTCAGAAATGTGCTCTCCAAGTCTTCGAATAGCTAACAGTTTTCCAGAGCTCTCGACAAGGTAATATCTTAGATCATCCAATCCAGTAGATGAAAGTATCCTTGATGGTGATCCATCTCGGTCTCCTAGCTGGTAATTGGGTCCACGAACATAACGAGCCATGCAATTCGACCCATCAAAGTCCACTATCACTACTTCCTGCCCGCTGTTAATTGCGAATAACTTTCCTTTGAAATATAGAAGATCTTGCAAAAACCTACAAGTACCATAATAGGAGGGATCAGGATCTCTCACTTTTATAGGAGTCCAATCTTTATCCCCTAATCGACAGACAAATAGTTCATTAAAGCTTGACATGATAGCAGCAAATCCAAAGCCAGTAGTTGAGAACGGGTTCCCCAAAACAGCAAACTTGGTCAAAATCGACAATCTAATGTAAGGATCACGAAAGAAGTCAGCAGGTTGGTTCCTTATAAGAACTTCAATTTCTGTTGCAGCATATGATGGGTATGGGAGTTCAATCTCTTTTCCAGTCAGAGGGTTAATAATGCTTAGATTCAAATTCCCATCATCAACGCAGACCCAGCCATTGGAGGATCCATGAACAAGTTTGTCATGAAACTTAGGTAAATTGAATTCGTAAGTCTTAGAGCCATCGATCTCGTAAAATGCACATGTCTTTGTCATATTATTGTATGGGAGCAGAAGAAAGATGGAGTTTTGTTTAAACGAGCCGTGCACTTCCTTTGTAATACGGTACCAGTCCCGACAGGCACCTGCAGCCTTGCGGTGATACGGGTAGAACCGTAATTTCTTAACAAGTAAACGGATGACGTCATCCGGCATGTTCGACCAATCGCGGTTCCTTTACAGGAGATATGTTTAATTAAATTAAATTCACATATTTTTAAACATGTATTATGGATATGATTCCATCTATTAATGGTTTACAAAGGTACTCATCAGAATTTATTAAGATTCTCATTGATAAATAGTAAGGTATCTCCGATTTAGGTTATATAACAAATTGACTGATACAAGGCACAAAGCCAAAGAAGCCGAAGAGGATCCATTAATTAAACCTTTCATTGCTCGAAAAAAAATCATAAATGAATATACCACGCCATAGTTCTATAGTTCGCAACATTGTGAAGTTGAAAACAAAAATGCAACAAACAAAGATTATCAAGAAGGGAAGAATCTTTACCTAAGACAATGGTCCATATCAACGCACAATTCTAAACAAGGGGAGGGATGAGAAATCCGGGAACGTACTATAACAACTTTTATTTCCGCTTAAAAATTAGCTTCAATTTTATTTCCGTCGATTTAATGCCTGTTTTGCCAGAATCGCACAAGTGCGACGCCTAAAATATAAAGTCTGTATGGAAAGCACCGAAGTACTATTTGTTGACCGAATTAACATAATTATATAAAGCAGTTTTTTTCATAATAAAGCAAGTACTAGGTAAGAGTCAATTTTCTGAGTACATCGCCGAATATTTTATTTAGAATATAAAAAATACTCCAGCATACCTCGCTAAATTTGACATTTTGACTTTTCACTTTATTATAAGATGAGGTCCCTGAGCCTCATTTTTGCCTAAAAAAAAATACTCATTCATACCTTTTGTTGGAATACTGCGTACTGTTTTTCTCAATCTATTTGTGCCATTATTATTTTAAGTTGTTTCCTTTTTTATTTTATTTAAAGTTTTGTGTTTATTGTTAGATTTGGCATTAAGAGGTGCAATTAATACTTAGAAAGTTTTGAACTGGTAATTTTGTAACGGGTTTATTGAAGATAAGCAACGTATTTGTAAGAATTATTGTACATTATACATTTATAAAAAGAGTTTTAAGCATTTAATAATTTAATTTATTATTTAAGGCAGGTAATAAATTTTCTGAGTTCCTTTATAATTTTATATAACCACACAACAATTATAATTTCAGGGGCATACTTTGTAAATTGTTGTTATCATTTTGGTAATAATAAATAACACATACAATTGTACATACATAAGTAATAATAGGAAAGAACTTTATAAATTTGGTAGTCATTATCTAGAAAAAAAAGCCCAAATAATTAATGAGGGCTTTATTGTCACACCCCAGACAGAGGGTGCCGACAGCCGCCGTGAGTGTGCAGCTACTCCGCACACACACAAGGCTTTCTTTAGTTCACTACCATATAAAATTAAATAATAAATGCATGGACCTGAAAGCAAACTATATAAACATTTAGAAGGATAGAAAATTACCAAGACTATCATTTTATACATTCATTTCAGATAAAAAAAAATACATGTAATCACATATACATAAACATTCTAAAACAAATGCAGCAATGCAAATTTATATTTGACATGAAAGTCTCAGATTAAAATTAAAGTAAAACCAATAATACAATCATATTAAAACACGTGGTCCAGATTTACAAAAGCACACACACATTTTATTTAAGTATGCTTACAACTTACAAATAATATTCTTAAGTAAGAGCAACAAGGTCGTTATAAAATTTTATGCCATTAAGACCAAGTGAAAACAATCACATATATATACAATACCAAAGATGCTAATGTGTTTAGAATTTAAACACAATGTACATTCAAGAAATAAAATGCAAGTCGGTATTTAATTTAGACATGAAAACTTGTTGATCAGTATTGAGATAAAGCTAATGGAAGTTCAAATTTACATGGGCACACGCTACTATACAATCATAGTAAGAACGTTGGTATCTGCTTTGGTTTTAAACATAAAGTAACATATAATATATATAGCACATAATTTAAGATTTGACAAAAGGTACCTTAAACATGAAAGTTACATGTAGCTAGAAACTAACACAGAGTATCATTTTCAAATATGCATTTTAGAGATATACGATTACATAAACATTTTGAAGAAAGTGCAAGTACAAATGTTTATATTTGACATAAAGTTTCCGACTAAAACTAAACAAACAGCATGCAAAATATATACTCTATATTTACAAAAGCATATGTACTTAATATACATACATGTAGATACACTATATGAGTATGAGCTGAATTGAAATGAAAGTACAACGCAAATCCTTTTTATATATAACTTTAAAACATGAAGACTATGTGCCAATATTTCCATGCAAAGGCTAACAAGACCATTATAAAATTTATTACATTTAAATATACAAGTGTATACGGTCACACTTACATACACTATTAAAAGTGCCAAAGTGTTTAAAATTCTAACACAAGATTTACATGTATATATTCAAAGAAATGAAAGCAAGTAGGAATATAATTTAAACATGGAGATGCTGATCAATATATATATAGAAGTAATTACTAAGGAAAAGTCAGATTTACAAGCACAAGTTAACTGCTCAATCATCACCAAAATACAAATATTTGTTTAGTAAACATAAGTTAACAAATAATATACGATGTACAATCTAATTGGACCATCATCCCAAAATTTATGTAGTCAAATAATAACAATTACTAATATACAAGTTGGTTCAGGAAATGAAATATGCAATACTTAGAGATCACATGATGCTCACCAAGTTACAAACAATTGGCTTACTTCTTCTCATATGTGAACTCGCTCGCTAACCCTGGAACCCACAAAGTGGAGAATGAGATAAATAAAACTTTATCTCAGTACGGTATTTAGTTCCAGCCACTTGAATTTTAATATCAAGTCCAAAAACTAATTACGTTACTGAGTCAAATACAATAATAGATTATTTAGGAAATTATTTAAATTTCATCTCAGCAAACAAAGCAATAACAGTTTAAGTCACTTAATGCAATATGAAAGATGAGTTCAGCAACAATTCCATGGCAATTCAGATTTTAAACAAATCTAACAAATGCTGACTCAAATGTTTGGACATTCTAGTAATATGCAGGTCTGGTTCCATCGATCAATTCAAGTCAATAATGCTGCGAGCCACCTCCTCTCGAGGGCTACCGACAGCCAAATAATTCACAATCAATTCAGTCAAAGAAATACTCCAATTGTACATGCATGCTGGGAACACTCACCCTCTGGACCATTCTAGACTGGACCTTTAGAGTCCCGGTACATAAGCGCTTATTACACGGTGCTTGGTAGGATGGTTCATGACGCCACCTCCAAACATTACGAGTGTCTATCTCAACCACACAAGCTGTACTACTTATCACATTCGGAACACATTTCAATGAAATACCATTCAACATGCCACTTAAATCATGCATCATTTATATTTAAACAAATTTTCATGAATGCAACAATTAATGAATACAACATGCAAGCTGCTAATTAAGTCTCTATATCTATATATAATAAAAAGATAAATTAAAACTCAAGTGGAATCCGTACCTGAAATCGAAATAAAAGTAGCAGCAAAAATTGAGACAAGATAATCCTAATGACCCTTGATCGTATCGGCTGCCCTCGGCTCCGATACACAATCGGCCGACTCTAATTGCAATAAAAAAATACTAAGTTGCAACACTAACTCATACTAAAAAGATTTAAATCAAACAATCAAATAACCAATAAGATAGCTCAGTGGTCTATTTTAAAATAGCTTACTAAAGTTTCTTCTAGTATCATTGAATTTCGTTTAAATGTTTGGCACTCAGCTTGTTAGATAACTTTGTTAGGCTTAAGTACTTGGTTCCCTGGATAACATGCAACCCCAGTACCAAGGGCCAACAAGTACCAAGTAATACCATCCTTCATTTAATTCTAGCTTCTATCTAATTTAACCAAATAGGGTCTGGTTTTGGTATTTATTCACCATTGTCTTTAATTTGCAACTATCACTAACCATATCTAAACAATATTCAATTCTGCTTTGGTCATTATTTACTAAAGTCCAAATAATTAAATTTTTTTATAAATATATTTAATCAGTAAAACCAAGAAAGGAAATCAAAATTTCAGCAACCAAAGTTGAACTCAGTTCCAACCTACTTTTCTAAATTAGTTCCATACTTTTACAAAATAAAATTGACACATTTATTCACGAGGTCGGTTAAATTTAATTATAATATTTTTGGCATATTGAAAGATGGAGTTTAACATCTTAATCACTAGTTTAGAACAGAATCGAAATTCACTAATGAAAATGTTACAAGGTACCTCAAAGTTCATTAGAAGTACTTGAACTCGGTTCACCTTGAAGAAATGCTTTTCATTTTAACAAAATAAACCAAATTCAAAAATATAATTTCTATTTAAAACAGAATCAATTTCAGAAATGGTAAAAGAAGTTAATAGAAAAATCCAAAGTTTATCAGAGACGCTAGAATTGACTCAAGTTTCCAAGTCAGAACCCGACAGCAACTAAATATGATCCACATTCCCTAACTTATTTAGTTTCCAATCCTCAAATCTAAGAAACAACAATTTTCACAAAACAGCCCACAGATCTAAACAAGCAAGGGAACTAGATTTAGCAAGGGGATTACCGAACAGAGGGAAAAAGGAAGAAGACCACGCCAGCCAACACTCCGCTGACTCTCGTTATGACCACCATCGCCCTCACCTGCGGCATGACTTAGCCACCACCTCAAGTCTCTCTCCTCTGCCGTCTTCACCCCATTCATTTGCTTCCACTGTTAAACTCTCTCTCCTCTTGGATGGATTTTGTAGCGATTTCAAGAACAAACTGGGGGTACAAGAGGGGTTCGGACATGAAAAATAAGGAATAAGTGGAGGCGATGGAATCAAGGGTTTACTAGCTACAAGACAAAAATGAGTAGACTTCTCCAAGAAATAAAGAAATTTGTTTTTTCTACAGACTTGGTGTACAATTTTGAATGAAAGCTAGAGAGTCATTATGACAAGGAGGTCCCACAAGATATAGAAACAATAAAAACAAAAAATACAAAAATATAGTGGAACTACAATCACTCAAATAACAGTGAGTATAAAAATGAAATTAAATTATTCACATTTGAATCAAGCAAGTGTACTCAGATTTCAGAATTTTTAACAATAGAAAAATTTCCTAGTATCACATCCCTTCCCCCTTAAAAAAAAATTTCGACCTCGAAATTAATGTAAATAGGAAAAATAAAATAAAAAAAATTTGTCTTCAAGTACTTTAATCTATAGTTCTACTTCAATTTATAGAAATTAGCAATAAACTAGAACTATTTGGGTCAAATATGAAAGTAAATATGTCTAAGCATTTTTCACGAGTAAACAGATATGGAGTCTATATTGCAAGAATAGAGCTCAAGTACTACAAAACTAGAACAGACCAATACCATAGAACTCAATCAGGATAGAAAAGTAGAACTTAATGACTCAATAGGATGCAATCAAACTCTCTTTTCATTTCTATTTATTTTGAATTTTTTTTATAACCGCCAACAAAAGTTTAATACTTTTTCTTCATATTTATAGTTGTGGAAAAACTCAATTCAGAGAAAAATTATTTACAATTTTAGCAAGAACCTGGATTGTTATCAACTCATTCTAAGTCTCAATCTCAAAAGCTCAATTACCTTCGAAGCTAACAAAAACTAAAAATCTCAATTTAACGGCAAACAGACAACCATAGCTTTAGAAATAAACTATTATTGAGGTTGCAATCAATGTAGAAGAAACCTATAACTATCCTTTCTAATAAAGTAGAGGATAGAAATATATTAGAAAAATTCTCAAATTGCTAGAACTTATAAAGCGAATCTTTTTTTTTTTAGTCAACAGAATTCAAATGGTTATGCAAATGACATGGTACAGATTGGTATCAGCTTAGAACTATATAAGAAAGATAGAGACAAAGTTCAAGTAGTAAAATACTTTTCATAGCTAAGTTTGAGATAAGTATTCAATCTCTGTTTTAAAACTTGACAATACATAATATCTATTAAAACTTAATAGCACATTTGTAGAGAAAAGCTCTTGAAGTCAAATTATGCCAATAAAAATTTAAACAAGTACTATCATCTCGCATTAACTGAAAAGACCTTGGAACAACTGAACTGACGCCATATAAAAAGAAAATGATTTAAACCACAACTCAAGCAAAAACTTAGTACTTTCAAATAAAGTTGACAAAACAACATGTTTGCAATTTCAGACTTCTATATACAGCTTCAAACTGAACGAGAAACTAAGCGTACAATAATTAAATTTCATCACTGAAGAATCCCTTTTTTTTTTTTTTACATTAAGCTGAAGACCAAAACTTATAAACAAATAGTTATAAGCAAACAGTTCAAGTGCAAACAAATAATAGATTCATCAACTTAAATTGAAAACAAACAGAATCTAAAACTATTTCTATAAATTTGAAGAGCACCAACAGAATATCTTAAATACTCTGATTAAAAAAAAATAAAACAAACACTTTGAATTCAAAAGGTCAGCTTGAAAATTTTGGTGTTCATTACAGAAACACCTAGTTTACAAGTACCACCCAAGAAATATGCAACTACTTTTTCAGTTTGCCACAATTAAGTTAACATTATTTTTCAAATGTGCAGGTCAATACACTTACGTTGTACTACTCATAATATTATCATATTTAAAAGCTTTAAATTCTTATAGCTAGTAACATTTTGAAAGGTCTGGTCCATTTCTTATCCTTTAGAAAGCACGGTAATATCAAAATTACTCTTGACTGCCTTGATGATCAGTCAAGGAAGAAAAGGTAATTCTTGTATTATTGAGATTCAATTAACAAGTCAGGTGATCAGTCAGCTTGCTTGATCCTTGTGCCAACAAAAGATAAGAAGATCTTTACTCAAATAAATACCAAAAGTTTGTGCATACTATAGTAAATTTAGAAATCCTTATCATTTCAACCATGCATCAATATAAAACAAAACATGCTCACTATAATAAATGAAATCTCTTAACATGCCATACCAACTTTTGTACACTTATCAAAATCACTTTACATATCAACATTAGAAAATAAATTCTATTACTCTAATGCATATAAATCATTTCAACCTATAAAATATATCTTTAAAATTACAACACATATATAGGATAATCAAACAACCATATGCTATATGAAATGCTTTTCCTGACACCGTTCGTATGTATACTAATTCCACCAAAACTTCTAATTGTTTCCCAAGTTCGGCCAGAAATAAAATATTTATATTCATCCTTTTCAAGCTACCATAAACAAATGAACCTATTAAATTACGAACATATACATTATAACTTAAAACTATGCAATATAGACACAAATTTTTAAATGAACTATTCAACACACACATGAAAAGTCACCAAAGAAAGTTGCTAAGAATCCAATTTGCTTACTAAACAATCACTTTTTGAAGCAATCAATCACCTGATATTTAGACATGAAACAATCATACAAGCAATTAAGATAGTATATAAAGATTCTGGATATTATCACACTTAATAAGCGAGACAAACATTAATATGCTATCATAAATATTAAGAAATCTAACTTATTTACACAAGCAGCCCTTTAGACGTACCCCACTCACGCAATCTATTGGTCTGGTTTGGTTGTTAAACCATTCTCTGATACCATTTTATCTGTCACACCCCAGACAGAGGGTGCCGACAGCCGCCGTGAGTGTGCAGCTACTCCGCACACACACAAGGCTTTCTTTAGTTCACTACCATATAAAATTAAATAATAAATGCATGGACCTGAAAGCAAACTATATAAACATTTAGAAGGATAGAAAATTACCAAGACTATCATTTTATACATTCATTTCAGATAAAAAAAAATACATGTAATCACATATACATAAACATTCTAAAACAAATGCAGCAATGCAAATTTATATTTGACATGAAAGTCTCAGATTAAAATTAAAGTAAAACCAATAATACAATCATATTAAAACACGTGGTCCAGATTTACAAAAGCACACACACATTTTATTTAAGTATGCTTACAACTTACAAATAATATTCTTAAGTAAGAGCAACAAGGTCGTTATAAAATTTTATGCCATTAAGACCAAGTGAAAACAATCACATATATATACAATACCAAAGATGCTAATGTGTTTAGAATTTAAACACAATGTACATTCAAGAAATAAAATGCAAGTCGGTATTTAATTTAGACATGAAAACTTGTTGATCAGTATTGAGATAAAGCTAATGGAAGTTCAAATTTACATGGGCACACGCTACTATACAATCATAGTAAGAACGTTGGTATCTGCTTTGGTTTTAAACATAAAGTAACATATAATATATATAGCACATAATTTAAGATTTGACAAAAGGTACCTTAAACATGAAAGTTACATGTAGCTAGAAACTAACACAGAGTATCATTTTCAAATATGCATTTTAGAGATATACGATTACATAAACATTTTGAAGAAAGTGCAAGTACAAATGTTTATATTTGACATAAAGTTTCCGACTAAAACTAAACAAACAGCATGCAAAATATATACTCTATATTTACAAAAGCATATGTACTTAATATACATACATGTAGATACACTATATGAGTATGAGCTGAATTGAAATGAAAGTACAACGCAAATCCTTTTTATATATAACTTTAAAACATGAAGACTATGTGCCAATATTTCCATGCAAAGGCTAACAAGACCATTATAAAATTTATTACATTTAAATATACAAGTGTATACGGTCACACTTACATACACTATTAAAAGTGCCAAAGTGTTTAAAATTCTAACACAAGATTTACATGTATATATTCAAAGAAATGAAAGCAAGTAGGAATATAATTTAAACATGGAGATGCTGATCAATATATATATAGAAGTAATTACTAAGGAAAAGTCAGATTTACAAGCACAAGTTAACTGCTCAATCATCACCAAAATACAAATATTTGTTTAGTAAACATAAGTTAACAAATAATATACGATGTACAATCTAATTGGACCATCATCCCAAAATTTATGTAGTCAAATAATAACAATTACTAATATACAAGTTGGTTCAGGAAATGAAATATGCAATACTTAGAGATCACATGATGCTCACCAAGTTACAAACAATTGGCTTACTTCTTCTCATATGTGAACTCGCTCGCTAACCCTGGAACCCACAAAGTGGAGAATGAGATAAATAAAACTTTATCTCAGTACGGTATTTAGTTCCAGCCACTTGAATTTTAATATCAAGTCCAAAAACTAATTACGTTACTGAGTCAAATACAATAATAGATTATTTAGGAAATTATTTAAATTTCATCTCAGCAAACAAAGCAATAACAGTTTAAGTCACTTAATGCAATATGAAAGATGAGTTCAGCAACAATTCCATGGCAATTCAGATTTTAAACAAATCTAACAAATGCTGACTCAAATGTTTGGACATTCTAGTAATATGCAGGTCTGGTTCCATCGATCAATTCAAGTCAATAATGCTGCGAGCCACCTCCTCTCGAGGGCTACCGACAGCCAAATAATTCACAATCAATTCAGTCAAAGAAATACTCCAATTGTACATGCATGCTGGGAACACTCACCCTCTGGACCATTCTAGACTGGACCTTTAGAGTCCCGGTACATAAGCGCTTATTACACGGTGCTTGGTAGGATGGTTCATGACGCCACCTCCAAACATTACGAGTGTCTATCTCAACCACACAAGCTGTACTACTTATCACATTCGGAACACATTTCAATGAAATACCATTCAACATGCCACTTAAATCATGCATCATTTATATTTAAACAAATTTTCATGAATGCAACAATTAATGAATACAACATGCAAGCTGCTAATTAAGTCTCTATATCTATATATAATAAAAAGATAAATTAAAACTCAAGTGGAATCCGTACCTGAAATCGAAATAAAAGTAGCAGCAAAAATTGAGACAAGATAATCCTAATGACCCTTGATCGTATCGGCTGCCCTCGGCTCCGATACACAATCGGCCGACTCTAATTGCAATAAAAAAATACTAAGTTGCAACACTAACTCATACTAAAAAGATTTAAATCAAACAATCAAATAACCAATAAGATAGCTCAGTGGTCTATTTTAAAATAGCTTACTAAAGTTTCTTCTAGTATCATTGAATTTCGTTTAAATGTTTGGCACTCAGCTTGTTAGATAACTTTGTTAGGCTTAAGTACTTGGTTCCCTGGATAACATGCAACCCCAGTACCAAGGGCCAACAAGTACCAAGTAATACCATCCTTCATTTAATTCTAGCTTCTATCTAATTTAACCAAATAGGGTCTGGTTTTGGTATTTATTCACCATTGTCTTTAATTTGCAACTATCACTAACCATATCTAAACAATATTCAATTCTGCTTTGGTCATTATTTACTAAAGTCCAAATAATTAAATTTTTTTATAAATATATTTAATCAGTAAAACCAAGAAAGGAAATCAAAATTTCAGCAACCAAAGTTGAACTCAGTTCCAACCTACTTTTCTAAATTAGTTCCATACTTTTACAAAATAAAATTGACACATTTATTCACGAGGTCGGTTAAATTTAATTATAATATTTTTGGCATATTGAAAGATGGAGTTTAACATCTTAATCACTAGTTTAGAACAGAATCGAAATTCACTAATGAAAATGTTACAAGGTACCTCAAAGTTCATTAGAAGTACTTGAACTCGGTTCACCTTGAAGAAATGCTTTTCATTTTAACAAAATAAACCAAATTCAAAAATATAATTTCTATTTAAAACAGAATCAATTTCAGAAATGGTAAAAGAAGTTAATAGAAAAATCCAAAGTTTATCAGAGACGCTAGAATTGACTCAAGTTTCCAAGTCAGAACCCGACAGCAACTAAATATGATCCACATTCCCTAACTTATTTAGTTTCCAATCCTCAAATCTAAGAAACAACAATTTTCACAAAACAGCCCACAGATCTAAACAAGCAAGGGAACTAGATTTAGCAAGGGGATTACCGAACAGAGGGAAAAAGGAAGAAGACCACGCCAGCCAACACTCCGCTGACTCTCGTTATGACCACCATCGCCCTCACCTGCGGCATGACTTAGCCACCACCTCAAGTCTCTCTCCTCTGCCGTCTTCACCCCATTCATTTGCTTCCACTGTTAAACTCTCTCTCCTCTTGGATGGATTTTGTAGCGATTTCAAGAACAAACTGGGGGTACAAGAGGGGTTCGGACATGAAAAATAAGGAATAAGTGGAGGCGATGGAATCAAGGGTTTACTAGCTACAAGACAAAAATGAGTAGACTTCTCCAAGAAATAAAGAAATTTGTTTTTTCTACAGACTTGGTGTACAATTTTGAATGAAAGCTAGAGAGTCATTATGACAAGGAGGTCCCACAAGATATAGAAACAATAAAAACAAAAAATACAAAAATATAGTGGAACTACAATCACTCAAATAACAGTGAGTATAAAAATGAAATTAAATTATTCACATTTGAATCAAGCAAGTGTACTCAGATTTCAGAATTTTTAACAATAGAAAAATTTCCTAGTATCACATTTATAATTTAATTATAACACGTGTCGTTATTCATCAGTAATAATAGAAAGCTATTTTTTAATACCAAAGTTAAGTATAAGCTCTCCAAAAAAACAAACATTATTAAAGTAACAAATTTGGACGTAAATATATATAGAGAACATTACTAATATTTAATGAAGCCTGATAGTTTTAAAAAAATGGATTTTAATTGTCTTCATCAATTTTTTTGGCAAGCTCTCAGAATATTTTCAAATAAAAAGATATAATCCATTATTAAAAATTGGATAAAATTGATATAATACAAGTAAACTGAGGGGCCAATTGTGACTTCTGAGAGTGCTGGCTCTTAGGTGGGTCCCCTCAATTCGGTCTCAGCTTCAGCAAAAATTTCGCTATTCGTGCTAGGATGATTTCGCTATTTCGCACATCGCTTGGCTCATTTCACTGGTACCATTATATCACAATTGGTTTGGTTCGCCAAACTGATGACTAAAATGGGTGGTCAGATCAGCATTTTTTTTCCCATTTAAACGGTTCACAACGAATATTTGTATGTTCGTTAACAGCCTGGTTTTAGAGGCCGAATCGACCAGACCAAGGTTTAGTTCCGGATTTTCCTGGTGAACTGACCAGTCTGGTACATATTTTAAACACCACTTAAAACTTTACAGCCAAAAGGAGCAACTCCTATAAAAAATTATGGTAGAACCCCATCTATATGAATGCTAGATTAGTATATACCAGGATGGATTTCTGGCAAATTGCAGATGCAATATGAGGTCAAAATAGATACTCCTGACTGCCATTTGAACAAGTTATTAGTTTGAACTTTGAACAGATGGAAACTGACAATATGTATTGTAGATTTCGCTGAAATGATCCAAGAGGAACTGCACATTCTCGACCTGAAATCTCTGTGTCACATCATCCGCTTAAGAATGCAGGTAAAAAGAGTTTGATATCGAACTAATTGAGTTTTAGACTTAAAAAACAAATCGTGGAGCATTTCTTCTGACACTGACAGTTCCAGTTCTTCAATATATATAAATCACTGTTAAGCTTCCATGAAATCAATTCAGGAAGCCTTACATGGTACGCAAACTAAAAAGGAAACAAGTCTAGCTATTTCCTTGTCTAATATTTTTTTTGTCTACTACAAATTGTTTAACATCATTATCTTGCTACACTAATTCCTTGTCTACTACAAACTTATCAAAATTGCTTCGAAACATATGAGAGACGTAGCCAGAGGAGCCTCAGCTGCTTTGCTGCTCAAAAGGACTTCCTCAATAGTTTTGTTCATCTATTTCTGGCCTGTAAAATGAATTATAAGAAAAATTAATATAGGAAATCAAGCACCACCATAACTACCCTGAATTCAAATATATTTACCATACAATCTAGGAATCTCTCGACCACATAAAGCATGAAAAACTTCTTCCTTCTTACTTTTAAATAATTCCCAAAGTACCCCTCACACTCAATTTAAACAATCTGCAAACTTCTCAGTTCTCACAATGATAGCATTACAAAAGCACCTTGTCATGAAAGCTTGACTCATCACTTACATTCCCTATTTAACATGGAAACATATTTCTTGTATGAAATGAAACACAGGTGTGGTGGCAATAATGGTAGCATATCTGATATTATAAGAAATGAATGTAACAAACAAAGACGTCAATTAAAAGAAAACAATTACCAACCTTAATTCCAATGGCTAGAGCTGTTCTAACATTAACTAGTTTCCCAAACCTAAGAGAACTTCCTTTATTATCTCTTAATGCTAGCACAGGCACATTTCTCGAGGCAGCAATCACTGGTACATGCTTCGTCAGCCATTTAGGGTTACAATCAGTAGCTAAAAGCACAGCCTAAATAGGGATAGCACACTATAAGATTTTTGTTCTTGCTTTGTAAAATTAAGATGCATTGGAGGGCGTCAAAGTACCATGCATAGCCCTGTGACCTTAAAAATACCTTATACGGACAAAAACCTTTAATATCATGCAAAGATCACAGGTGCACATGCTACAAATTCTTATAAAATGATATTTGAATGGCAGTAGTTTTCACATACTTCGAATGGCAGAAATGGAATGGTACGTCACAGAGAATATTTTTCATTATTTGCTGGTATAAGTTGTGAATAATATTTCCCAAGGAACTTGTCTGTCACAATATACATGTGCAGCTCTGATAATCTATGAAGATAGATTATCCTTAAACAATGAAAATAGAGGTGTAGTGTGATCTAAAATCTCAGATAAAACCAACCAACGCAGCACAGATGAAATACTCAGAGTAAAATGCAAAGATAAAATAAAATTAATAACCTGAAGTGCTGCAGGAGATTTACATGGGACTCCCGTCGCCTTGTCATCCTCATTTGAATTTTCATTTAAATCAGGTACAGGCATTCTCTCAAGCACACGTGTCACATCATTTACTCCAATCGCAAAATGTAACTACACTATCAAACAACATTTTGGTTAATGTAAATTACCAAATTACATCTATGCCTCATTAATTTGAACGAACCAAGACAACTGAACCTAAATAATGTAATAATGCATGCCTAATTGTCCTTCAATAATTCAACTGAATTTAACCTAATTCATTCTCAGCTTGCAGTCAATGCATCAACCTCAAGATCAAGCCAAGGAGAAAGTAAATAAAACAAAAATGGAAATAAAAGAATTAATGGCCATACAGGTAGAACCCCAATGCTATTCGATTCGAACGAAATGGGGTAATCCAGGCCTTTATATATAGTTGTTCTCTGTCAGTGCACAAATCATAAGTTCGAGTTATTATTTTTTTTAAGGGTCGGATGGTAAAGCACCACATGAGCAAATTTTTATTAAACAAAAATATTTAAAAAAAAAAGAAAAAACCTATAGCCTATACAAAGTTTAAAAAAATAACAAGGCATGTTTCGTCCAAGAGCTAGTGTACACATGCACAAATTTTTTTGAACACAAAATTCCGAGGAGTTCAACGATTCGAGAAAATACGCTATTGCGTGCCTTCTAGATATTCCAACTTTCCAAGATGTCGAAGTCCAGATGGTGTCCCAAAATTTAAAATCAGAATTTCTGTATGAGAGCCAAAAATCACTAATTTCAAGTGTGAAATTGAGAAGAGAATCTAAATCGGAGTTGTATCAAGAACCAGACCGAGGTTGCAAACTCGCACTGTAAAAAGAGGGGGTCAGTTGTTTCTATGAAAGTAGTTGCACAACAAGGATACGTAGTGGAAGAAGGCCAACATCTTAGCATAAGATTCTTCTTGTGTTAGAAGTCAATCTTGGAGCATCAACCAGAGGAAAATTCATGAAAGGACACCAGTATTGAAAAAGTAGACGGTAGGCGCTGACGAAAGAGAAAATTCCAGTGGCTATCCATTTCCACATAGGGCCAAGGTTTCCATTTGGGAAGTTGCAGGAGAAGTTGAAAAAGGGCCCTTATTAAAGAATATCTGCTAGATTGTAGGAGACCCTACAAGAGAGTAGGTTGTTCACTTCAGAAGTAGCATGTATGGGAGTTCAATCACTTTTCCAGTCAGAGGGTTAATAATGCTTAGATTCAAATCCCCATCATCAACGCAGACCCAGCCATTGGAGGATCCATATGAACAAGTTTGTCATGGAACTTAGGTAAATTGAATTCACAAGTCTTAGAGCCATCGATCGATCTCGTAAAATGCACACGTCTCTGTCATATTATTGTATGGGAGAGCAGGAAAAAGATGGAGTTCTGTTTAAATGAGCCATGCACTTCCTTTGTAATACGGTACCAGTCCCGACAGGAATCTGCAGCCTTGCGGTGATACGGGTACGTAGAACTGTAACTTTTCAACATTCAACAATTAAACGGATGATATCATCTTGCATATTTGACCAATCACGGTTCCTATACAAGAGATATGTTTAAACATATTAAACACAAGAGAAATAGCTTAATCCTAACCTACTATATGGTAGGTCCCACCATGCGGAAAATATATGGCCACAGACGAACAACTTTTCACGATGTTTTGTTAACGGGTTGATTACAATGGAACATGACCTACTACATAATTAATTGCTCATATAAATAAGTAAAATTCTCTGTGGCAGAGTTCGAGCATCTGAGTCTGGCAAGCCACCGCTCTTTTGTTCGCAGATCCAACCGCACGATTCAAACCAACGCCCCAGATAATTTTCTGAAAAATGTTACTGTTCATATCACAGTTTTTTATGCAGAAAAGGGGTATCAAGCATTGGTAGGATATAATATAATGTAAAATGGACAATTGATCTGCAGCATTTCCATCTATTAATTATAACTAGTTAACAACTTTACAAAGATACTCGTAGAGAATTTATTAAGAATATTATCATTAGTAAGGTGTTTCAATTTAGGTTATAACAAATTGATTGATGTAAGGCACCAAGCCAAAAATGGTAAAGGACTAAAGGAGACTGATCATATTAACTTCTCACCGATCGACAAAAATATAAATAATATACACAACTTCGATCCATAGTTCCCAACATCACGAAGTTCAAAACAAAAATGTAAGAAATTAAGATTTTCAAGATTTGTAATTAATACTTAGTCAAAGTTTCGAACTGATAATTGTATAACTGGTTTATTGGTGGCAGATTCGAAACCCACATAAGTAGGAGGCTTGACCCATCTTATCTTGGAAAAATTGTTTAATTGGTTTATTGAAGGTAAGCACCATATTTGTATGATTTTAATCGAATTTTACATTTGAAAAGAGTTTTAAGTATTTAATAATTTAATTGATTATAATAACAGGTAATAATTTTGCTGAGTTCCTTTATAATTTTATCTAACCACACAACAATTGTAATATCAGGGGCATATTTTTTAATTGTGGTTATCATTTCAGTGATAATAAATATAACACATACAATTTTCCTTAAGTAATCTATACTACTTATAAAAGTACCCATAAAAAGAGATCATAACAATTTCACTAGAGGGAGTCTAAACAATTGTATATCAATTGTGGATCATTAATTATAAATAAAAGTCGTCCAAATGTCTGGCTCAATATATATCCTAACTTTAGTTTCGATGGACAATAAAATGGCAACATAAAAAGCCACAACCCATTCATCCACACACACAATAAAAACCTCAGATAAAATAAAATTTTTTTATTATAGCTAGATAATTTGATTTAATATAACGCCCAATATCCGCTGTCTTCAAATAAACTCGCTCATCTGCAGAAAAATAATTAAAAAAAAGGAATTAACATTAGGTAGATATAAAAAGAATGTTTATTAGAAATAAACTAGATTTATTATCATTAAATTAAGGAACTATCCTAGTTAATTTTTTTTACTTTCCTAAACTATGCAAAACTGACGTCAAACAAGTTCGTACACAATAATTTTAATTTATAACTTCACATACAGCTTGTTAATGTTTCTCTCCCAAAAAAAAATTTACTTAGATATTAATATATATTTGTATAACAATAAAAAAATAATCTAAATCACAGAAAAACAAATAGCATATTGTTGAATGGTTGCATTGGGTATGGAACAGTACTAAAGTATGGCACTATATATATATATAGAGAGAGAGAGAGAGAGTTTTGCTATGGTGAGTTGCAACTCACCAAAGCATCCGTGAGTTGCGCTCAAAATTCTGAAATTTAGTTCAAAATGACCGATACAAACCGTCTAATACGATCTCCCTATTGAAATCTCCATGCAGACTAAATTTTATATTTTTTCGAAATTTTTAAGTATTTTTTTAAAATTTTAGAAAATCATTAATCTAATTAGTTCTGAACCGTTCAAAAACAACAATTTTTAAAAATCTGAAATAAATACTTAAAAATTTTGAAAAAAAATATAAAATTTGGTCGGTATGGAGATTTCAATAGGGAGATCATATTGGATGTTTGGATCGGTTATTTTGAACTAAATTTTAGAATTTTGAGCGCGACTCACGGACGCTTTGGTGAGTTGCAACTCACCATAGCAAAACTCTCTCTCTCTATATATATATAACTGAGTGTCTGTCGCGTGAGAAAATTAAGGAAAAAAAAAAAGAAACGGAGAAATATCCTACGGAATTCTCAAAAAAAAAAAAAATTGGGAATCTAAATATACCAAAGGCTTAATTTTTTATATGCCCTCCAACTCTTTCCATTTGTTTATTTATCCCTGGACTCTTGTATATTTCTTATCTGCCACTAAACTCTTCTAATTTGATTTCTTATTTACCCTTCAACTTAACGGCTCCGTTTGAATAGGTGTGAGAAGAAGGGAAGAAGAGAAGAAGTATTGGAAAGTGTGTAACTTTGTGAAGAGTTTGAATTGTTTATAATTTTTTTTTTTTTCTTCTTCTTCCTTCTTCTTCTTCTTTCTTCCAACGATCCAAACGCACCCAACCATACAAAATTAACCATGATTAACTTATAAAAAACTGAAATTAATTCTGAAATAAATGAAAAGGACAGAAATACCCAGGACTAATTTTACGGTAATCCATTTCTCATTACAGAAAAAATGATTAACAAACTCTAAACTGGCAACACGTACTGACCACATTCCGAAAGTTACAACCAAAATAAAATTAACGCTTGCCATTGGGAGTTGGTAATTAATGTCTATTATTCCTGGAGGTGGATTGATAGTAAGAACTGACACTTTGAAGAAAATAGATCACATAAAAATCGATTATTGTTTGTAAGATGTACTTATTGCCAACATCATCGTCACCACCCCTGTTCCTCCCCATGGGCGCAAATTCTCAACACCTCCTAACCACATGAAAAGAGACTAAATAATTCATTTGTGCCCTCCTCAAAAAACAGAAAGAAATTTAAGCATCTTGAAATGTCAAAAAAAAAAAAAAAAAAAAAAAAACCCCCGATAGAAGCAAGAAAATAAAAAATAAATAATGGAAAATATTTCTATGTTGAGATGTGAGGAAGAGAAGCAGATGATTATTGAAATACCATAATCGTGCTTCAACCAGTTTAGCCATGAAAGCAATTGCTGGCATCAAACTAGTATTTTTTCTGATATCACCATTGTGGACCTCGAACAAATGATGTTTTGTGCAAATTGTTTACTGCTTTAGTATATCAAGGCCCTGCTTCCAGTGCATAGTACAAGCATGAAATGTTTTTGCATGATTACCAATAATTGAAATGCCATGCCAACGGCTTGCATTGGTCTGTATGGGAATTAACACATCACACATACACCTTGCCGTGCTTATTAACCAGTGTAAAATTGACTAAAGTTATTTCTTTTCTTTTTTTTTTTTTCCCTTTAGCGTGAAAATTTCTGGAGCGATGTAGTAAAACGATGGAAGATTAAAAAAAAAAAAAAAGTAGTCAGGGTATTTCTGTCCTTTTCATTTAATTCAAAATTAATTTCAGTTTTTTTATAGGATAACCATAGTTAATTTCTATGGTTAAGTTGAAGGATAAATAAGAAATGAATTAGAAGAGTTTAGTGACAAATAAGAAATACACAAGAGTATAGAGAAAAATAAACAAATAGAAAAAAATTGGAGGGTATATAAAAAATTAAGCCTATACTAAAACAACTCTAACATTATAGTTCCAACCGATGAAAATTATTTCAAGAAGTAATCTTTTAGTAGTTCCAGAACCGGGAGCAAGGAATGTAAATATAAAGATAAAAGAGCTAAGAAGTTGAAGATAATCACTTGCCATGTATTGTAAATCTTATCTAATTATAGAAATATCAAATCAGATGTAGTGTTATTATATCTTAGGAAAGATTCCTTGGATGCACGGTAGGTTTACTAGCATCACTTTCTTCTCAATGGCCGACAAAGGATCTTCCATGCACTTCTCCCCATCTGCAAATTGTAGATTGTCAGCACCTCCCTCGCCACTTATGCATCAATTCTTTAGTAGTTTAACATTTCGGCACAAAAATGGTAACTTGTGATCCTCCCCCACCAGACTGATGTGGTGCATTAGGTCTCTCTTGCCCAAAAAAACTAGTTGAGGCACTGGCTGCACTGGACTGAACCCGGTGAGGTGTGCTGTTTCGACAAATTCAGTGTTCGGAGCTGGTTCGACAAAAAATTGAAGATCTGAAAAGGTGATCCTCTCCATCGAATCCCTTGTGCTTTTGTTGTGGTGAGTCAAGTCACGTAGCTCATTTCTGTGGCAATCGTATATTGTGTTACTTTTGTGGAAATCAAGGACATTGTGCTTATGATTGTCATTTGAACTTATCACAAAAAACATAACACTAATCAGTTACTCTGGGGGTGCGTTTGGATAGGTGTGGGAAGAAGGGAAGAAGGGAAGAAGTGGGAAGAAGTATTGGGAAGTGTGTAACTTTGTGAAGAGTTTGGATTGCTTATAATTTTTTTTCTTCTTCTTCTTCTTTCTTCCAACAATCCAAACGCACCCTGGAAGATGAAACTTATTAGAGAGATAGAGAAAGGAGATAAAAAAAAAGGTAGGTGATGAGCATGTTGAGAAGCAAGAAGGAGAGGAATGTGATGATCAGATTGAAAAGCAAGAAAGGGACGTGTGTGCTGATTTGATTGAGAAGCAATAGAGGGATGGAGGTGTTGATCTGATTGACAAGCAAGAGAGGGACGGAGGTGTTGATCCTATTGAGAAGAAAGGAGAGGAAGGTGCCAATTTGTTTGTGAAACAAGGTGTTGATCTGTTTGTGAAACAAGATGCTGACTTGATTGTGAAACAAAGTGTTGAAATGACCAATAAATGCAACATAGTTGAATTGTGCAAAGAGGGGTGTAGAAGAAATGTTATCACTAAAGTGATTAAGGGAGAGTCTGGCTTGACACTTAAATGTATAGATGAATCCGTGATTGGTAATAGAGAAAATAAATTGAGATTGGAAGAGCCTATTAGGTAACACAAAACAAAAATCAAGTTTATCGAGAAAGCATTATTGTCTAATTGCAATTATTTTCAGTTTTTGTTGGCAGTAACAATTGACAAATCGAGGTGAAAAATCAAATTTAACCATAATTGTTTTCTTTTGTTCTTTCTCTTCATAATAGTTTGTTAAAAAATTAATGCAAAAATACAATAAGTAATAAAGGACTAAAGTTTCAAATCATAAACAAAATAACATTGTTTTAACTTACATAGTATATATGTTTGGTTCACATCAATATCTCAATGATACATATAACCATTTTAAATTGTAATATGGTGTAGAGAATTCGGTTGATTTGATGATTTAACTAGTAGAGTATATATTGACTAAAGTAAACCAACACCTAAATTTATATGAATTGAACATGTAAATGATTAGGTATTATTAGTTGTAAATGAACATGTAAATTTATATGAATTGAACATGTAAATGATATATATTAGTTGTAAAAACGACATATATATGAGTAGGTGTTATTAACATGTGTAGGTCATGAATGTAATATGAACATTCATTTTGGGTGCTTTGAGATGTCAATTCAATTCATTCAGTTCATATTAACGCAAAACAAAACTCAAAAGAGATTAAAAAATGGTCATTAATTTAGTTTTGAGATATTGTTATTGATTTTATTCCGTTGAGAGGAGTGCAACTCAAATGCATATCAATATCATGGTTAATAATTATTAATAATTTACAATATTTCTAAATACATATATAGTAGAGTTGCCCACGTAAAATTAAAGAATAGGAGAGTGTCAATGCCACAAGTTTGAACTAATAAATACTATAATTTTTTTCAATATTTCAAACTTTAAAATCCGAATATCCAATACATAGAATTAATCAAGATTAGAAAAAAAAAATTCATGATTATAAGCAACGTAAAAAGAAGCAATAGTATTAAATTGTTTTCTCAATATTACAATTGATCATTTGTTTTGATTGTTGATCTTCTCACAATATATTGCTTTGCCAATGTTTCAATTGATCATTTTGTTTGGATTGTTGATCTTCCCACGATATATTGCTTTCTCAATGTTTCAATTAATCATTTATTTTGATTCTTGATCTTCTCACAAAAGGTCTGAATTATTATTTTTTTGGGGGAAATTTTATGTGTGCCACTCAAAAGTGAGGAATTTATGGATTTGCCATCCAAAAATAATTTCCTCTCTTTTTGCCATCCTAAAACATCACCTCATTCAAAGTTTTGAACTGATATTTGTGTATCTGGTTTATTAAAGGTAAGCAACATATCTGTAAGATTTTAATTGAATGTTATATATTTAAAAAGAGTTTTAAGTATTTAATAATTTAATTGATTTAAATAACAGGTAATAATTTTGCTGAGTTCCTTTGTAATTTTATCTAGCCACACAACAATTATAGTTTCAGGGGCATACTTTTTTAATTATGGTTATCATTTCAGTAATAATGAATATAAATAACACATATAATTGTCCATAAGTAACAATAGGAAAGTTCTTTTTAATAACAGTTATAAAGTATAAATTTGGAAGTAAATATCTAGAAAACAACCCAAACAATTAATGAAGACTTTGTATATAATTTAAAAAAATAACACGTGCAGTTGTTCATCAGTAATAATAGAAGGGTATTTTTTAATACCAAACGTTATGTATAAGCTCTCGAAAAATAAAAACAATACCAAAGTATAAATTTGGAAGTAAATATATAGAACAACATCAGTTATCTTCATTAATTTTTGGAATGTCTCATAATTTAAGCAAAAAAAAAAAATTTTGCTATTTCAGGCTGTCTGGTTCGCTGTTTCGTGCTTCATTTGGCGCGTTCCACTGGCATCATTATTATATCACGCTTGGTTTGGTCTGCCAAAATGATGACTAAATGGGCGGTCAGATCACCAATATTTTTCCTTTTTAAAGGTTCACCAATATTCTCCATTTCGTTAAAAGCACGATTTTAGAGGCCGAATCAAGCAGACCAAGGTTCATATTTTAAACACCACCTTTTACATCTGAAAAGAAACTCTAGAAAATTATGGTGGAACCCCATCTATAACAATGCTAGTTTAGTATACCAGGATGGATTTCTACCAAATTGCCGATGCAATATAAGATCAAAATAAATATTCCTGACTGCCATTTGAACAATTTATATTAGTTTAAACAGATTGAAACTGAAAATTTGTATTGGAGATTCCGCTGAATTAATTCAAGAGGAGCTGCAAATGGTCTACCCGCAATCTCTGTCCCACATCATCCGCTAAAGCAGGTAAAAAGAGTTTGATATCGAATTAGTTTGAGTTTAAATCCAAAAACAGAATTTTCTGGAGTATTACTTCTGACACTGACAGTTCCAGCAGCTGCTTCAATATATATACACCATCACTGTTTTGTTTCCATGAAATCTATTCAGGAAGCCCTACTGGTACACAAACTAAAAAGGAGACAAGTCTATTTCCTTGTCTACTATAAATTTTTCAACATCTTGCTAGTTGCTACACTATTTTCTTGTCTACTACAAACTTATCAAAATTGCTTCCAAAACGTCTTATATCAAACATATGAGAGATTATCCAACCGTAGCAAGAGAAGCCTCAGCTGTTTTGCTGTTCAAAAGGACTTCCTCAATAGTTTTGTTGATAATGCTATTTCTGCCCTGTAAATTGAATTATAAGAAAAATTAATATAGGAAATCAAGCACCACCTTGAATTCAGCATATTCAAACATATTTACCATACAGTCTAGGAATCTCTCAACAACATAAAGCATGAAAAACTTCTTCCTTCTTAGTTTTAAATAATTCCCAAACTACCCCTCACACTCAATTTAAACAATCTGCAAACTTCTCACAATGCATAGCATTACAAAGATGCTACCATAAAAACCTTGACTCGTCACTTGCATTCCCTATTTAACATGGAAAACATTTCTTGTACGAAATGAAACACAGGTTTGGTGACATATCTGATATTATATGAATAAAATATTAAAATGTAACAAACAAAGAGGTTAAAATAATTACCAACCTTAATTCCGATGGCTAGGGCTGTTCTGACATTAACCAGTTGCCCTAACCTAAGAGAACTTCCTTTATTATCTCTTAATGCTAGCACAGGCACATTTCTCGAGGCAGCAATCACTGGTACGTGCTTCGTCAGCCATTTAGGGTTACAATCAGTAGCTAAAAGCACAGCCTAAATAGAGATATCACATTATAAGATTTGTGTTCTTGTTTTGTAAAATTAAGGTGCATTGCAGGACCTCAAAATATAATGCATAACCCTGTGACATTAAAAATACCTTATACAGCAAAAACACTTAGAACTTATGGAAAGATCACGAGTACACATGCTACAAATTCTTATAGAATGATATTTGAATGGTAATAAGTTTCCACATACCGAAAGGGAAAGGTAGGTCACAGAGGATATTTTACAATGTTTTCATGGTATTAGTTGTGAAAGATATTTCCCATGTCTTATAGGGGTAAAGGAAACTGTCAGTACAATACATGTGCAGCTCTAATTATCTGTGAAGATGGATTATCCTTGTTCTTTATCATATCAGACAAAGAGCTTCTAATTATTTCCACAAACAAAGAAACTTAGACTAGAAGAGATGTAGTGTGATCTAAAATCTCAGATGAAACCAACCAATGCAGCACAGATTAAATACTTGAGTACAAAAGGCAATGATAAAAAAAAATTAATAACCTGAAGTGCCACAGGAGATTTACATGGGACTCTTGTCGTCTTATCATCCTCTTTCGAATTTGTATTTAAATCAGGTACAGGCATTCTCTCAAGCACGCGTGTCACATCATTTACCCCAATTGCAAAATGCAACTACACCATTAAACATCATTTGGTTAATGCAAATTACCAAAGTACATCCACGCCTATATTTGCAATGGAAATCATTCATTTGAAACAATCAAGATGACTGACCCTAAATAATGTAATAATGCATGCCTAATTGTCCTCCAATAATTCAACTGAATTTAACCTTATTGGCTCTCAGCTCGCAGTAAAATGCATTCAACCTCAAAATAAGCCAAGGAAATAAAAGAATGGCCGTACAGGTAGAACCAATACTTGGCACTCCATTTGATACAAAGTGAACTGCCAATATGTAGACTACCTTAGTCCATATCTTATCAGGCACTTGTCCTTTGGAAGCTTTGGCCAGTTCCACACTCCTACATGAAAATTATAATATTTTGTCATCATACCTTGACAGTTTTTACAAGCAAAACCATACAGGTATAGATACTTAGCAGAATTAAACTAGAAGGTATGATATTGTCGTCTATTGAGACCGCATCGTAGTTTAGTCCTATCTTGACTTATTTCTACAGTAAGGCTTTAATTATATTACCAACCAACCTTGCACTATAAAATTGAATCTCAATTTTTAAAAAATTGATATAACAGTAGAAATGACTCCAGATTATAGGTAACAATTGAGTTTTACCTCTGTAATTTATCCAGAAGAAAATCAAGCCTGTCTCCTTCAAAGCAACTTGAGCTATCTCTGCTATTAAATGCACAAATTGACCACTAATCATATGGTTACAGAATAATTTGAGTAAAACAGGTGAAAGTTCTAAGAAAGGCACAGTAAGCTTGTTCTAATAAACATTAACCACTTTTGTGATGCTTCCACTTGATAGTCACCTTTATGCATTATGGTTGAAATTCAATGCATTAAACCTTCCTTGTACTGTTACTCAGCACAAGAAGATAGTCACCTTTATGCATTACGGTTGAAATTCAATGCATTAAACCTTCCTTGTACTGTTACTCAGCACAAGAAAACTGCAAAAAAAAAGGTATGAAGAGAATTACTGTATACCTTTCTTGAGGGGCTTTAATGGCCTTAATTGGCATGCTATTCTCCTTCTTTCTCTTCTTAGCCATTGTTGCTAAAACACCTTACAAGGGAACTGTAACAAACGCCGTCAAATTTCTTCTCTTTAAATCATTTACTTGGAAATCAATCATGAATAATTGCAATATTTAATTACTCTTAAGATGCCATGTCGGCTAAGGGTATAAAAACAAGGTGGCTATTAAGGCAATGATGCTTACCAGTACATGTTCTTGGCAAGAAAACAATTTGTTCAACTCGGGTATGATCAAGTTCAATATTGGGTGGGCATAGACGGAGCCATAATTTTTTTCAATGGGGTTCACATATCATATATTATTAACAAAATACAATAATAATACAAAAAATATGATAAATATATGGATTATTGAAATAGAAAAAGGGGTGATATTGATACCTCTTTGCTCTATGTAGAACTGACAGTGTGGGTGGGTTTTCTGGTTAGCCTGGTTCAGTATCAGATTAGAACATGGCATTACTAAATTAGAACATGCTGATTCTGTGCCAAATTACAGTATTTAAATCATGCATTACTTTGCAAGCTCTTGCCATGGCTGTTATTCTAAGGTTCAGTGTTAGATTCTCTCAGGATGGAACATAATGACGAAAAGTACAAATATAACCATTTGGTTTTACAAAACACAAGGTTCAAAAGAATGCATTTGTGAAACATGCTCCTTTTATATGGTTATTATGGTATATTTTCAGAGCTGAAGAGAAAGACTTGGTTAGAATAAGTTTTGAAGATGATAGACTTTGCAATAAAACCCAACTCAGTTTAGCCTTTTCATGCTGAAAGTAGCTAACTAGAACCCACCAACTATCTCCAGTTTTCACATATGTGCCCGTATTGGTTTATTGTAAAAGAAAAACGTGGTGTCGATATGTGCTTACCAGTATGCAGAAAGAGAGGTCGGTGTGAGGGAACAGCTGGGAAGTCAAGACGGGAGATGAGAGAAATGAGAAGAGAGGAGAGGATGCGCTTAAACGAGTTTTCACGAGAGATTTTGAAGGGAAGAAAGCGCGACAGGAGGTAGCCGGCGAGAAATTGAAGACCCCGTGAGGAAAGAATCGGTCCTGAACTCCTGATATGGGGCATCCCACAAATTTGACATCCCCGACATCCCATAGACCCATGTGAGATTAACAGGTTGGCCCAACATGATCTTCATAAGCTGGACGACGCTGATGTCATCTAAATACTGAGAGTATTTAATATGATGTAGGGGAGTATATAAATACGTTTTTTATAAAATAAAATAAAATTTAACAAATTTAATAATGTTTATAATGAATCAAATTTCATCATTTGACTTTATTCGAGTATAACATAAGGGAGTATATATTTTTACATAAGGAATTAAATTATTCATATTAATGGAGTATTTATTTTTTTCAACAATTTGTCTTGAAGAAATGATTAAATATTTATTAGATAGTACAAATATAAACTAAGGGAGCATATGCTTCATCATAAGGAATTCAAATAAGCACGCATAATGTAAAAAAAATTGAACTTATTTTTTTAAACGATTAGTCTTCAAAAAGTATTGACAGAAGGGATTATATATCTCTACAGAAGGAATTACAATATCCATAATAATAGAGTACTTATTTTTATAACAATTAAACTCAAATTAATAATAAATATACACAGTTACACATACAGCATTAAAATCAAATTCAAGTAACAATTTATTCAGAGTGAACATCAAAATGTCATTCATAGGATATGTCAACAAACGAAACGCGACCACAAGCTCGTCATCACAAATATCAATCTGGACAAAAAAAAAAGAACAAATTATTAATTTGCAATAAACACTCATTTAACATATAAAGTTACTCCATTAAACAAATATAACTACACTACATGAAAAAATGACAAAGGAAACTAAATACCTATTCTTCTTTATTATGTACTCAATTTCCCAATATATTTACTCCCTTATGGTACAATAATTACACTTCTAACTTACGGGTAATATACTGAAAATATGCAATGAAGGTCCAGATTATATAATTAAACAATTCCCTATATACAAATAAATGAATACATATTAAAAACTAAGTGAATGATATGCTGCATATCAACTAAATGCCAAACATCAGAATAGACTAGACATTTAAATACTCCCTTTTATGTAAATAAATGAACACATATATAAATAAATACTCCCTCATATGTAAATAAAAGAAAAAATTAACCTGATAATGCCATATCAACTAAAAAAATGCAATACACCTGCAAGATAAAAAAAGAATAATTGTCAAAAATATAAATTAATCACACTTATCGATAAAACTATACTATTGGTATTTGAAATGAGTATCATATGATCAACATTAATTCAACATAAAAAATATAAATGATTTCAAACCTTAACTGCTAATATATACTCCCTTTGTATTTTATATTTACTCTCTTATATTTAAATATATAATCTCTTCTTTTAAATATATACTCCCTTATAGTTTAATTTTTCATGCTTTAATAGATACTCCCTTATATAAAAATACATACATCCTTATGTAAAAGTATATACTCAGGTAGATGGTCTAGGCATACCAAAATTCAAAGGTTACCATCCATCCCCTATAGTTAAACATTTCATGCTTTAATATATACTCCCTTATGTAAAAGTATATACTCATTCATGGTAAACATATATTCCTATGTGTTTCAATATATACTCCCTTATAGTTCTAAATATACTCCTTGTAGTTAAACTATATAATCCCTTCTTTTAAATATATACTCTCTTATAATAATTTTTTCATGCTTTAATAGATACTCCTTTATATAAAAATACATACATCCTTATATAAAAGTATATGCTCAGATAGGTGGTCTAGACCTACCAAATTCAGAGGTTACCACCCATCCCCTATAATTAAACATTTCATGCTTTAATATATACTCCCTGATGTAAAAGTAGATACTCATTCATGGTAAACATATATCCCTATGTGTTTCAATATATACTCTCTTATAGTTCTAATATACTCCTTATAGTTAAACTATATAATCATTTCTTTTACATATATACTCTCTTATAGTTAATGTTTTCATGCTTTAATAGATACTCCTTTATATAAAAATACATACATCCTTATATAAAAGTATATGCTCAGGTAGATGGTCTAGACCTACCAAATTCAGAGATTACCATCCATCTCCTATAGTTAAACATTTCATGCTTTAATATATACTCCCTTATGTAAAAGTATATATTCATTCATGGTAAACATATATTCCTATGTGTTTCAATATATACTCTCTTATAGTTCTAAATATACTCCTTATAGTTCAAATATATAATCCCTTCTTTTAAATATATACTATCTTATAGTTAATTTTTTCATGCATTAATAGATACTCCTTTATATAAAAATACATACATCCTTATATAAAAGTATATGCTCAGGTAGGTGGTCTAGACCTACCAAATTCAGAGGTTACCATCCATCCCCTATAGTTAAACATTTCATGCTTTGATATATAGATACTCCCTCATCCATATTTATTTAGTCCCTTAAATTAATTAGATACACACAGTTAAAACTATATCTACTTCCTTATTCTAAAGTAATTACACTTGTAACAAATAGATACAAAGTTAACTAACTCCTAATTTATCATCCTAATATTCATTTTCTGTAACATGAATTTTAACTTTTACTACCTTATTTCTTACTCCCTTAATCTAAAATATATACTCCCTTATGTATAAAACGGGACTCACAATGTAACATGTGATTTTACTCCTAGTACATTAATAGTTAATCCCTAGATACAAATTATATACTCCCATATATCAGATATAAAAATATATCTACTCCCTTATTCTTAGGTGATTACACTGTAACAAACAAATAAAAAATAACTAATAATTAAGGATGAAATTTACATTTTCTATGACATGAATTTAAAATTTTTTACTACCTTAATTCTTACTCCCCTAATATAAAATATGTACTCCCTTATACTATGGTAATTACACTTGTAACAAATAGATACAAAAATAACTAATAATTAAAAAATGAAACTTACATTTTTTGTAACATGAGTTCAAACTGTTGCTACCTTAGTTCTTACTCACTTAATCTAAAATATATACTCTCTTATGTGAATAATTGATCCCACAATGTAACATCTTATTCAACTTCTAGTATAGTTAATCCATGTATACAAATTATATACTCTCTCGTGTCAAATAATATGTTTTAATAGATACCTCCTTGTATAAATGTATATACTCACTTGCGCTAAAATATATATTCCTATGTATTTCAATATATACTTTTAATATATATACTCCCTTATATTTAACTATTGTAACAACCTAGAAATACCAGACCTAGTTTAATTGTGATGGTTAGCTTAATTCTTAAAATAATACTAGGAAAAATATAATTTTAAAACTAATAACCCTTAAATCAATTAATTTAATTATAACACTAAAACTTACTCGAAATCGAAATCTTTTAATTTGTGTAGTATCTAAAAATAATTTAAATGATTCTAGCAAAATCAGAGCTGATTGAAATTCAAATCTAATATTCAAAACAATTAAAAATCTAATAAAACAAATCATCAGTCAACCCATATGAGTTGCAACATCCTTTGTTTTAAAGTGGTGGCCACAGAAGATCTGAGGGGTAAAAATTTGATAAAAACCAAATTTTCACCGTGGCACCATCTCTGTTTCTCTCTCTTTTTCGTTTCTTTTTCCGCTCCGTCCGATCCCCTCTCTTCTCTCCTCTTCTCCGACGCGAGAAATTCTCGAATTTGTCGAAGGGATGGGCTGTGACCAGCCAATCCCATCGCACCACCAGCCTCCCTTCTCCGATTGGCTGGCCTAGTTTGTTCTTATCCGCTTGAGACAGCCGTGTGACGTGGCTGTAAGATTCGAGCATGGGAGGTGATCTCTGCCGTTGGCTTCCCTCTTCCCTCTCCTCTGCACCAGCGACTATTTAAACCCTCCTCTCTATCTCGTTTCCTTGGCTGGCTAGGCGATTAGGGTTTTCAACTGAAGATAGAGAGAGAGAGAGAGAGGAACGAAGGAAGAGAGGGAAAGAGAGGATAGCTGCCAGAGACCCAAGGTATACCCATCTCTTGTCTTGTAATCAATTTGATTAAGCTGATTTCTTGATTCGTTGATTGAAAGTTGGGGAAATTTAAAATCCGAATTTTTGAGTTGTGTATGCTGTTATGCCTTGTTCGAATGCTGTAATAACTCTTTGGTAGGTGAATTGAACCCCAAGACAGTAAATTTGGCAGTGGAATTTAGCTGAACCTTGAACTAATACATTTGTGTTCCGTTATAGACCTAATTGAGCAAAACTGAATGAAATCCTGAGTTATATTAATGGTTGGGCATAAAGGAGACCTGTGTGAGCTTTACGACTGGGTTTTAGGCTTGGTACCAGTCTTTGGTACCACTGTGGTACCTCTGGTATTTCTCTGGTACGCTGTGTCGACTCAGGGACTGATTTGTAAGGAAAAAAGGACCTATTTGTGAATTTCTAGGGGCCTGTTTATGAGGAAAGGACTGGAATATAAATTATTTTGATTCAAGGGCCCCTGGGGGAAAAGGTGTGTGACAGTGGGTCGGATCCTGACCCCTCTTACCGGATCCGTGCGGACCCGTTACGACTGGCTCAGGTCAACTGGGTCAGGTTGACCTGGCTCAGTCCATTTGATGATTTGGGCCGAGACTTTTTGGGCCGAAACTTTATGGGCCGAAAGGAAAAAAAAAAGAGTTGGGCTGGGCTCAAATTTTCGAATATGGGCTGAAATTTCAGAAATTTAAAAAGATAATTATAAAACTTAATCTTTGATTAAGTTAAATTAAATGTGGGCTTAATATTTAATTAATTAAAGGAGAGGCCATTAGAAATAATTGGGTATTCCTTTAGTTAAGCGGGATTCGATTTTTCGGGAGATGATGAGAATAGTCTGAGTGAGTCAAGTACAGATAGGGGTGAAAATGGAAATCGTTCAAACCGTTTTTCGTTTCGTTTCGTGCAAAACGAAACAAAACAGAATGGAATTTTGGTTTCGTCTCTTGAGCGAAACGATTAAACGCAAATAGAGGCAGTTTCGTCTGGATTGCGAAACGATTAGCGAAATTGTACTGTTCCGTTTCGTTTCAATCGTCTATTTCGTCAAAACATTCTACATTGTTGCTATTATTAATATACCAGGGAACATTTTGCGGAGAAAACTAAGAAAATCTATTTTTTGCCGCTCCCATCCAGATTTCATTTCTCCTCCTGAGCGCTAGGGTTTCGTCTCCTCCTACCCTGCGCCGCTAAGCTCACGATTCACCCCTCTACTTCTTCTCCGATCTATACTCACCCTTCTCTCTTCTCTCCTTCTTCCCTTCCACCAAGCCGAGCAACTACCTCACCCGATTGCTCCAATCGAAACCCCACAGAGAATTCCGTCTTCGTCGTTCCTCTTTCTCCTCTGACAGCCTCTCCCTCTCACTCATCCCTCTTTTTTTCTCAAACCGAAACCCCAACTAAAAACCCTCTCACTTACTGCCTCTCTTGAACTGGCACGGTGGTGCTTCAGACCTAGCACGATGGCGCTTCAGACCTGGCACAGTGGTGGTGCTTCGTGGGATCAAGATGTACCAAAAATGCACTGAGCTTTTGATCAAGGTCAGTGCGCCATTCAAGCCAAGAGGGTTACCATCATGCCCAAAGTCAGTGGTAGCCGACTGATAGATCTGTGTTGATGATTTGGACGTCTGCACTTCTTACTGAACTGACAACAATCGAGTGCTACTGCTATCTCTCCCACTTCTGTAGGCGTTAAGGTGAAGAGCAGTGAAGGTTTCGAATTCTGGCTTAAAGTTGGAGATTTTGTATAGCCTGCAAAGCAACTTTCATTGATTATGTATTTCTTATTCTTTCTTTTTTTATTATTAGAGCTTGTACAGTCTCCTAATTGCTTCTATTATCTTTTGTTGTGTTAACCTTGCTGATTATGCAAAGCAATTTGCTGATTTTGTATAGCCTCCTAAAACCAGATGGTTATAATTAATTTAAAAAAAATGGAAAACGGTTAAACAATCAAAACGGTTAAGATCGTTATAATTGACGGAACGACTGGCGCAACGGAAAGTTATTGCGTTCAGAGGGCGCAACGCAACACGAAACAAAGTAAAATTCCGTGATATAAGGCGAAACGATTAACGAAATCAGTCATTTGCGTGATCGTTTGAGTCGTTTTGCACCCCTAAGTACAGATATAATGGCAACCAAATCACCGACTTTCTGATCCCAAACAAATAATCAAAATTTCAGTTTTAATTGCGTTTCTATTTATTTCTATTTTCTATTTTTACTTTTCTATTTGTAAATAACTAATCACATATTTAAAAATAAGTAATAAATAAGATTCTAATATTTAACATTCTAGATTTTACACTAAAAACCATTAACAAATAATTAAGATAATAACAATACCAATAGTAATAATAAGATTAACTTAAAATTTGTAATAAACCATAATTGATTAAATAATAATAATAATAATAATAATAATAATAATAAAAAAATTTCTGATAACACAAGCAATTACTATAAAATAAAAAAAAGTAATGTTGACCTAATAAAGTAAGCCAAACTTGTAAATCTAGGAATTAGATAGGGAAACCAAATAATTTTAATAACTTTTCAACCAAATTACAGGAGACTTGACGGACCCGAGTTTTGAACCACCCGCAGGTGCGAAAACGTGGATTTTTATAGAAATCTGAATCCTGGTAAAGTAAATACTGCATGGCATGTTGACAATCCGTTTTGAATGCATGAAATTCATTGTTTTTCTTTAAGAACAAATATTTTAACTCATGTTGAATATGAATGCATGTCATTTCAAATTATTCAGAGAATCAGGCAAGTTCGTGTATCCCTTTGTTATTTAACGAGCTAGCATAGCTCAAATATCCTTGCCTAAAAGAAGGAAGTTTATAAGACACAGAAGATCACTAGAATTTGGATCGAATATGAAATCAAAGCCACTCTCCGGAGTCGGTTGGCCCCCGGCTTCGGCCAGTTCGATAGCGCTATATGGATTTGGAATCCTCTTTCGCCACTTGAGTAAGGGACAGCTCCCTTTTGCCACTCAAGTTAGAGGAAGGTCTCCTTTTGCCACCCAACCGGTTGGGTTAGGGGATCTGAGTGAGTTTGAGATATGATGAGATGTGATGTGATATGACTTGATTTACTGATATTCTGTGACTTACTGTTTGTTGTTATTGCAAATTATTTTGCAGCATGGTTCTGATCGGACCCTTTTTGTTTCGTTGTTCGGTATGCAGCTGACTACAGACTTGCATCACTTTTGATTTCATCATCACATATTTATTTTCATTTATTTAATTAATTATTATTTATTTTCATCTATTGTTATGAAAGAGTATTAGTTCTGGATTAAGATTCCAACTAGAAATCCACGTCTGGAACTAAAACTCGCACTGAGAAATTGTTTCTCACTCGCGTTTGTTTTTGGCATGATCCTCGATGGTTGGGGGTTCCAGGCGACGCACCATCCGGTTAGGTCACAGCCGCTAGCTGTTTTCGATGGATCCCATGTACATATTCGTCTTTATGTACCCCACCTCCATGCTACTATAGGTTACCATGTTTCACTTGCCCCTACTGGTATGTATGTGTATTTTGAGTACCCCGACCCTCCCGCTGCTCCAGCCCCACCTATGCCCCCAGCACCTCCACCCACTCCCGAGCCAGTTGCACCTAGTCCTGTGATCCAGATAGATAGTGATTATGAGGATGACCCTGATGTTTTCTGAGTTATGATGTAGTGATGTTATGTGGTTGTGAGGAACTGGAATCAGCTTTTGATTTCACCTGTACTAGTTCTTGTTTATACTGTGTGTGAACTAGACTGTGTGATTGTTTATAGATTCCAGTTTCCTAGGGAAAACAGTAGTCACATTTTGAGGAGTATGTATGGATACTTTCTGTAGTACTTGGTATGTTATGGACGTTATGCTTGTTGTGTTGGTATTTCTTTCTTTCTGTTTTTATTATTTTTGCTTAAGTTAGGACAAGATAATATTTCTACTATATTATCTGTTATGAATAAATTCAAAATGAAAAGGTAAAAAAAAAATATATACGGTTATTGCTATATAGAAATACATGTATAAAACGTCAATAGACATTTTCAATAAATTAAGCCTTGCGAGAATACATCGATTTGTATTTTCGTGGCGGGGAAACTGCCCCACCCCATTGCGGGCTGTGACAACTATATAATCAGTTGTTTTAAATATATATTCCCTTATAGTTAAAATTTTCATGTTTTAATAGATACTTCCTTATATTTAACTATATAATCCCTTGTTCTAAATATATACTCCCTTATAATTAAACTTTTCATGCTTAAAAAGATACTCCCTTATATAAAGTATATAGTCACTTACACTAAATATATACTACTATGTGTTTCAATATATATTTTTAATAACATATTTAACTATATAATCTCTTACTACCTTAGTTCTTACTCCCTTAATCTAAAATATATATTCTCTTATATAAATAATTGAACCCATAATTTAACATGTGATTCAACTTTTTAGTACATTAATAATTCGACATTGTTCTATTTTATCACTTCTCATTGATATTAAAATAAAGCTATTGAAATTGTCTGATTAAAATTTGAAGGACATAAGAAAATAACACATTGACTAAATTTATACCCTTTTACTGCCACGAGGCACCTATTCTCAGAAAATAGTCGTCCAAATGACGCTTTTATTGATTCAGATCGAACAATGAACTGCAAAATAATTTATTATGCCGAGTCAAAATAAGTCAATACAAAATTTCAATTATTGGAAGAATGGGTTAAAATGTGAACCAGAGTTTGCTAGGAGATAAAATTGAATATCCCTGACGTGTCCTAATGACTCAACATTAATCAAACAATGATTTTTTACTTCATTCCTTATTGAGCTGCATTCGAATTTAACACAAAGATAAGGATAAAATTTGTATAGTTATCCAAAAGATTACAAACTTACCATCTTGTAATGGTCAGTATTGAAGCTGGGAATAAGATCCCACCTGATGCAATGCACCACATGTTCAACCTCATTTTCTTCATTTTCTCTCCACTATTAACTCTTCTAGCTGTTGCTACTGCATATTTCTACCATGTGTACATTGTACGAAGGCTGAAAGGTACATCAAAATAATATAATAAATACAACTAATTAATTTAATTAAAATCCCTTCAAACTACACAAAAATCGTAATAAAAATGACATAGTTACTTTAAAGCACCTCAAATGACGTAAAAATTGTAGCATTAGATACACTTAACTACACTTTTAAGGGGACTGAAACAACGAGGGTTTATTAATTTCAAAAGAGAGGAGAAGTGAAATACCGATTAGCTTCGACAGTCTGTCTCGATAGTACGGACGGACGAGCGGCCATCATCGTCGCCGGTGGTAAGACTACTACCTTGATTGAACTGTAGCCTAGCGCAATGTAAGAGCGATAGTCGAGAGAATCGTGTTCGATCGCATCCTCGAAGGAGAGATTGGAGATCTTGCTGTTAATGGCGATCTAGTATGCGCCGAGCGTCGAGGTAGAAATTATTTTGGAGGTTGAAGGGAAGGTCCGGCGCTGCCATGGCGATGCAAAGAGGAGAGAGAAATTAGATCTGGAAGAAGAAATGAAAATGAAGAGGGAGTTTGATCTCAGTTTAGTCGAATTGAATGGAGAGGGTACGACTCGCTCTTGTTGTGGTTGTCGGGTTTGGGCCCATTTAAAAACATTTGTAATTAAACTCCGGCCTGCTGGGATGACATGATGTCCCGAGAATAAGATGGCAATTAGGATTTTCGGGAAAGAATCGGATCGAGCGGCACTGGCGCTACTGCACTGAACAGGAGGGACGGCCCATTTTCGGCCGAATTAAACTCGGCCCAGAAACAATTTTGACCTACTTGTTCAATTTCTCCTACTGACTTGTTCTCGACTTGTCGCCTTTCTTTTCTTACGGGAATGAGATCAACCATCCAACAATTTACCATCCAAATATCCACTCTCACCAGCAACCACCAAATGGGCTTTTAGGGCGCCCAAGCCCAGTTTTTCTGCGTGCTGACGTCATCCGCACGCTCAGCGCTCATTTGTCGCGTGCTGACGTCAGCATTTCGTGTTATGTTTGATGCTTTAAGGGATGAGTTAAATGTTCAACAGTTTTTGAACTAAATACAATAAGGGATGAGTTAATTTGCGTTAGGAGTTCAGTTTGATACATTTATAAAGTGACATATTAATGATTTTACATCATTTTTTGGCTCATTCGGCCGACAAATTTGAAAATACCGCATCAATTTAAAGTTCATTTTGTTAGCACAAGAGATAATTTAACATGCGTTATATGTTCGATTTGATATCTTTGTAATATAACAAAAAAAAACACACAAAAACTAGTATTCAAATAAAACATTAATATGATCCATAAAAAGATAACAATAATATCATCCCTAAAACAATATGATCAGATTTAACAATCCAAACAATACAAATTTTAACCAATTTAAAAGATAATACAATCACAATTCATACAAAATATTATAACACATATTTTGTTTGGTACAAATCTGAATGTTAGTGGAGAATGAACACACAACGCCACACCAACTCGATCGAACCCTCAGCCCAAACCTGCGTAATATGAATACAAAAACATATGGAAAGTGTTAACGATATGATCCCTAAAGAATCCTTTCAGGCAATTTTACGTAGAGAATAGTTTCCACCAATGTAACATAAGATGATCCCTTGTGTCATTTAACTTATTATTTACAGTATCTAGCACATCTTTTGTGTAAAATTTGAAAGTAAACATTTGCACAAGTAATTCCTAGATGCATGTAATATGATAAATGAAACAACTAACTGAACACTTGTATAAATACACAAGAATTAGAGTGTGATAGCAATACTAAACATGTACAATTAATATAATTTCATCCATATATGCATTTAATATAACATATAAAGAATAGGGGCGGAGGGAGGCAGTAGGGTGCGAAGCTTGGCTTTGACCCCCTGTCATTTGCGAATTTTGTGAGACGCATTAAGTTTTTCAACATAAATTAATTGATTTTACCATTTCAGCCTCCCTTGTCATATAGGCCTTGTAAAATGTTTGACCCCCTTGTTACACGGGCCTAGTAAAAGATTAATTCCAATCACATAAATCTCTTCAAGACAGCTTTTCCTGTAGCAAAAGTCCAGCTAGGAAACTTATATACCACGCTTAAATATAAAAGATAAAATGAAATTGGAAACAAAATATATGGTCTTATGTGATATTCTTTTGAAGAAAAATGCTCTCTTCAACCAATTACAGAAAAATCTATTTGTTTTGATCGCTTGATCACCTCCATTGGTGGGTGTACCAACAAAGTCGTGCCCTTTCATCTATTTTTTATCTTCCCAAGCCGTGCTCTGATTAATCGGCTTCAAGAGTGCATGGAAATTCTTAATGTTGCTCCTTTCATTACTACTACTAGTAATATAGTGAGGTTCGATTGAATGATTGAGACAGAGCTCTATCGATACTATTCAAGAGAGCTATCTCAAACTCAACAATAGAAATTGAAAAACAAAAATAAAATATCCTTTCTCAAAGCAAAATTTTTAATGTAAACCCTAATTAGCCTCGCCGCTTCTACACGGCGTAATTTTTCTCTATCCAATACCTTTGCAGCCTTCTCTTCGTTTTCTACTCGCCCTTCTACATTATGCCCCCTATTCTAAAATCCTAGCTCCACCCCTGATAAAGAAAGTAATTAAACACTTGTAGAAATACACATGAATAATAGTGTGGCAGCAATGACAATAATCTAATTCCTAGATGCATGTAATATAGCGTTTAAAACAACTAACTGAACATTTGTGTAAATACGTATGAAGAGGTTAGAGTGTGACATCAATACTAAATATGTCCAGTTACTCTAATCTCATCCATAGATGCAATTAACATATCATATAAAGAAATTAACTGAACACTTGTAGAAATACACATGAATAATAGTGTGTCAGCAAAAGACAATAATCTAATTTCTAGCTGCATGTAATATAACATGTAAAAACAATGAAACCTATAATGAAACAATTCTTATATAAGAAATCTAATTGGTAAATGGTAAGTAATACTATGATCGACTACTATTCTTATATAAACAATTCTTAAAATAAAATTGACAATAACGCATTATCCACTAACAAATGTTCATCAGTAATCAGGAATCATAGTCTGAAACCAGAAAAAAAAAATTTGTAGAAAAAGAAAAACCTTAGTTTCTAAATGCCGAGGAGTAATTAAACAAAATTAGAAGAAAAAAAAAGAACTTTGAGAAACGGAGATGAGAGAGATATAAGCTTGTTCAAGATCGGGCATGAGGTGAGTATCGTTTCACTCAACGTTGAGGTGAATCCTTCAGTAACAATTTAGGAGGGTTCGAACTTCATCTCTGTTTCTCCTATTTTGCAATACCTCCTGAGAAGGCGAGATGGAGGATTCGAGAAGAGGATCCAGAACCTTCCTCTTCTTGGGCGGTGGCTCCGCCGTAGCCATGGCCGTCGTAGATGAGTGAGACACAAGGACTTGACTTGGGACTCCAGAGTCGAAAATAACCGACAAGGTCGTCATGGCTAGAGAGAGAAAGAGAAGATCTCAGATCTAGTCTAGAGAAGGAGAGATTTAAAAATGGAAAATGAAATGAGAGATTGAAAAGTCGCATCTGTAATTCTGGTAACGTGAATGTTATGTGAGGAGAAGAAAGAGAATGTTTGAATGGTTGGATGGAAAATAATGGGATGGTAAATACCAATTACCCTTTTCTTACTCGAGCGTAGTAGGTACAATGGTACATACTGTAACATACATGAAGGATTAAGGTTAAACATGCACTGCGTAAACGGGGGTGACAAATTAGAGGATAGTTGTCGAGCACATAAATTTAATTAAGATTTTTTTATTGAACTTAATTGGAATAGAGATTAATTAAGTTGAATGGAAATGCTGATAATTGGTTATACATGTCTACACGATCAATTTTACAATGCATGTCCAGATGACACCAAAGTTTACAATAGAAAAAAATTCGTAATTAGTTCCTAGAATGTCACTAGCTAACCACTTTCGCTTTTAAAATTTCAAAAAATTCGATTTAATACTTAAATATTTATTTATATATGATCAATTTGGTCATATTAATTTTGTAAAGGTCCATTTTAGCGTTCATGTTCCAATAATATTTATGCTGAAATTGATAACAAATTTAATTTTTAATTAATTTTAGTCACACAAAGCTGAATTGTTCCCATTTAAATGATTCTAAACATTAAGTAGCCAACAAGCAGAGTCCAAACATTTTTCTGAATTTAACGCACAACGCGCAATTTACACATTTCTACTTAGCGCCAAGCAGAACTAATATCTAATATCCATTATCCAAAATTGCAAGATAATTTGCTAGAGTAGACTAATACGAGATGTCAAATATGTTTGAAAACACTAAACACCAACGCACACTCTTTTCTCCTGCAAAATTGGTCCTCACACTACAAACCAACAAACTCTTCTCCTCTCTTAAGATTGTCTCATCATGGTACCAATTAATGTCTCAAAGCAGTTCAACCCATCCAACTCCACTGCAAACCGAGGTGCATCTTGCTTCCTTTTCCCTTCCTTTTCTCTCTTTTCCCCTTCTCCCAAACTGGACATTTCTTCATCTACCTTCTATAATTAGAGGAATAAAGAACATGAAAGATGAAATCTAGATAGATATCCCTGTTATGGATTCGTAATTGAGAGGTAAGAAAAGAAAACCATTTTCCGAGAGGAGTTGAAGAAAGTGGGTGCAGTTTCACGAGCCATTTCGTTTAGAAATGAACGAAATCCTTGGTTAGACGCCATTGATGGGGCTAAGAGAAATGAGAGCTGTTTCTAATTAAGAGGAGTGTGGCCTCTGTTGATATTTATATGGAATCACTTGGAAACATGTTCAAGATTTAAATGGTCTAAAAAGGGAATGGGTACGGAAAGATATTAGGACTTTAGAAGGATCCGATTCCTTTTAGCTACTTGCAGTTGGATTGGGTTATCGGGTAGGGATGGAATCATCGAGAAACTGTCACCTGTATATATACTATACTTATAAAAATATTCGTAAAAAAATCATAATAATTTCACAAGATGAGTTCTAAATAATTGTTATATTAATTATGGATCATTGATTTGCGATCTAGATGTTGATTTCAGATAAAAAAAATTAGACCATTTGACAAAAAAAACGTCAAGTGGTATTAACAATTTATTTTTTGGAAAGATATCCACATGTATTTAAAAGATTCAACCAAAATAATTTTATATTTTCTAACATTATTATTTTTGATTAATGAGATGGAACCAAATAGTCCTAGCTTGCGTTTGGATCGTTGGAAGAAAGAAGAAGAAGAAGGAAGAAGAAGAAAAAAATTATAAACAATCTAAACTCTTCACATACACACTTCTCAATACTTCTTTCCACTTCTTCCCTTCTTTCCTTCTTCTCACACCTATCCAAACGCACCCCTAGATTGCAAAAGAATAGCAAAATTACGAGTTATATTGATGGCATTTTTGTTAGTCCGTTTAAACCCGATTAACATGAGATAGGATGGAAATACGAAGAAAAGAGCCCCAAGAAGAGGATCAGATAGGATGGCATTATGGTAATTTGAAAAAGCTAGTTTGTTCGGGGCGACTTTGCTGGTTCAAATAGAGGATAGGGTTATCTTAAATTGGTTTGGCACCAAATGAAGCCACGTTCTTAAATCAAATCGCCACATGGCAAAACTCTTATCTTGTATCTCACTCCAAGCAACACTAATATTTTCGTTTGGATGCGTTGAGAAGAAGTAAGAAGAAGGAAGAAAGAAAAAAGAAAGATTATAAACAATCCAAATTCTTCACAAAGTTACACACTTCCTAATATTTCTTTCCACTTTTTTCCTTTTTTCTTTCTTCCCACACCTATCCAAATGATGCTAAACTTCTTACAAACATTTGTATTCAAATAAAATATATAGAGTTTAATTTTTTGCATTTTTAATATCGAAATTGTCAATCCAAGTTCCTCAATATAATCTAAGTATGTATATTTTATTATTTTTGTAAGAAACTAAGTTCTACTATTTTAAAAATTGTTTTATTGTTGATTTGTTGTTTTACCTTTTATCAATTCCTATTTGACATGCAAGCATTTGTATAATTTTCTTTTTGAAGAACTATCTTCATAGTGAAATAATCCAAATAAATTAATCAATTTGACATTCTACGAGATTTTGATATGTAGACCGCACTAAATGCCTTACGTCGGTTTACAATAGCCTAGCTCATGTTATACTAATTTATCAAGTTATTATAAGATTTTACAAGATCATACATTAGTTCCATTTTATTGCTTATATCAATACCTGTCAAACTTTTATACCGGAAGCGGAAACCACAATTTTCATTTCCGTTCCGTTTCGTCAAACGTAACAGAAATTTATTCCATTTAACATTCCGTCTCTATTTCCTATTAATTTCAGCCTTATTTTCGTGTTCCGTTTCATTTACGTTAATAAATTTATGTTCCGTGTCCGTTCTGTTTTCGAAAACGAAACCCATTTCATCTTTCATTTAACGTTCCGTTTCAACGGAACGGAACGGAACAACGGAACGGATGTTAATAATGACAGGCCTACTCATATCACAACTATACTTTGACGAATTGATGAAGAGTCATATTGAGTGGGATTCATAGGATTATTATAATTTCAGAGGAGAACGGAGTAATGTCAGACAACTTATTCAAGTTGTGACAATTATCTTTAACCAGATTCCGACCAGATTTCATCCGATTCCAGTCGATTCTATTAAAATCTCAGCCGATTCCACCGATTCAGTGGTATTTCGGTCTGAATCGCAAAAAGTCAGACAACTTATTAGAATCGCTATTTCGGTTTGAATCGCAAAAAGTCGACTCAGTAGGTGCCGAACCAGTCTGACTCGCCATTTTGTCGTTCAGACCCTATTATCTTCCGTATTTGTAACGTACGCTGATATGCATTCTTTGATGAATAGGCCGAGTCCCTGACAGGCTCACAGCCCAATAACAACGTAATTAGGCCTGTATCAACGAACTATGACTTCTACCTTTTCCGGTTTTCCCATAGACATCAGTTCAGTCCTCATCCCGCCACTTCTAAAACCCTAGTGTCATAACTCCCAACTCATAACCGCTGACAATGGCCACTGCCGTAGAAGGCGGCGGAGGCGAAGCCCCTCATCGATCGCCCGAGGAACTCGTGGCCAAGGCGATCGCCCCCGTCAAGCTGCAATACCTCCGCCCACCTCCTGTCAGGTCCAGTGGCGACAGTACTGGTGGAGATGGTGAAGTTGGCAAGGGAAAGGAAAAGACTGGCGATGCTTCTGGTTCCGGTTTAGTGAAGGAGAAGAAATCTAAGAGGCAACTTAAGAGGGAGAGAAAACAGGTTACTGTTGGGTTCTTTTTTTTATTTAGTATATGGTCAGTTCATCTGGGTACAATGTCAGTGGATAGGGGTTGACATGTTTTTGTTGGTTTTTGTTTTATTTACATGACTTCTATGTTTATAAGTTTAATTTTTAGGATTTTTTTTTGCTTCACTAGGTTGATCCAAATGCATTTTATGAATTATATTATTCCTTATCTGATGCATCATCTCTGTTTTTGGATTCAGCAAGTACAATCAGTCGCAAATATGTGCACAGAAGTAGCGAGAACTGGAAATATGGATTCATGTCCTTTTGGTTCCAAATGCCGCTTCAACCATGACCTTGAAACATATCTTGCTCAGGTATATTACATTCCTTTTTGCCTTTGATGCTATTAACAAAGATAGATTATTGCAAACTGTGGAATTTGATTTCATTTTCAGCAGTAATTGTAAGATGTATGGATGTAAATTTAATTATTCTTTTTACAAAATTATAGAAACCAGCTGACTTGGAAGGGACGTGCCCATTTGATAGTGAGGAAAAGGTTTGTCCTTATGGTGTAACCTGCCGTTTTTTGGGGACTCATAAGCAAAACCTAATTATACAGTCTCAAGATTTACAACGCAGAAAGAGTCATGAGATAAACAACCTAGACAAAGATCTCCAAAAATCTCTTTGGAAGGGCAAGGTTAAATTTCCCAAGGCTGAGGCTCAACTAAAGCTTCTAGGTTTGAAGGTAAGTTCTTTCAAATTAGAGAAAGTAAATAAATCCAGCCGAAGTCAATAATTCATTTTTTTTTATTTTTTCTTGAAACACTTCCTATTCTTTTTATTTTTTTGTTGAATTGTTGGTAACTTGGTATTTTTTTTATTTGCAGGGTGGTAAAAAAGAGAGGTTGGAGACTGATGGCGAACAAGATGAAATAAAGGACGAAAGTGTGAAAGAGGGGGATAAAGTGGAGGAAGAATCCATTACAGATGACGAATCCAGGCCTCTTAAAAAGTCAAAGAATGAAGTTGATGCAGAAAGTACCCATGAAACTAACAATGGTGAGTCTCCTCTTTTTTTTCACAAATGATGATAATTTTGTAATACTCGCGATTTCTCAAATTTTTGTGGAAATTGCCCTGCGATGATATCAGCAAAGAAAATTTTGCAGGTCGCTAAACTAGACTTAGTCATAGATGCTTCACTGAACTTTAGTTTGCCTCTATATGCTACTAGCTTCCTTTTCTTTATTTATATTGAAATAGTGGAAATGCATAATAATTTATTCAATTATTGTGTTTCTAAATTCAAATAGCTTAACAAATTAATATTACTACACTGAATGATGTTAGTTTTGCTTTTGAATTATTGTTATAATTTTGTGGTTGCAATATGAATAGGTACATGTTGCGTTGAAGAAGACTGTGAAAATGAAATAGCAGAGGGCAAAATAGAGAACAATTCGCCAAAAGATTCCTTGAAGTCATCTTTCAAGGTTGACATAGTCCCAAAGCTGCAGTTACGGGAGAAGAAACTAATTGATTTCAGGGGCAAATTGTACCTTGCCCCTCTTACAACTGTTGGTAATCTTCCTTTCAGGAGGGTGTGCAAAGGATTTGGGGCAGATGTTACTTGCGGAGAGATGGCCATGTGCACCAATCTTTTACAGGTACACATGTTGTTGCTCTCCAGAATATATTTTGAACGATGTAACAAAAATGATTTGTCGATTATTTTCTGGGACTAAATCATACTTTGCAATGCACTGGCACCATTGCGACTTTTAAGGACTGAAGGAAATGTCTATTCATATAAGTTAACTTATTGCTTTCCATTTAAACTTTTTTGGGGCATATTGTGGTATGTTAGTATATAAATAATGTTGACATACAAGAAAACAACATTCTTTTATTTTTCATGTGACTTCTTAGACCTCATTTTGGAACTTTTTTCACTCCTTTAACAAAAGGGACAAGCATCAGAATGGGCGTTGTTGAGGCGGCACCCATCAGAGGACTTATTTGGAGTTCAGATTTGCGGGTCCTACCCTGACACTGTAACCCGCACTGTTGAATTAGTGGATAGTAATTGCTCAGTTGACTTTATTGACATAAATATGGGTTGCCCCATTGACGTTGTTGTTAATAGAGGAGCTGGCTCTGCTCTTTTGACAAAACCTATGAGGATGAAAAGTGTTATTCAAGCCGCTTCTGGTATAATTGATAGACCTTTGACTGTTAAGGTAAGGTATCCTTTTCTTTATATGGCAGTATTGTCAAATTTTGCCATGATTATATATTTGTTACTATGAGCCTCTGCAAAAGCTAGGTGAAATAAAAGATGTAATTCATGGAGGCTATGCTTTAATTGACATAGAATAGTGTTAAATATGAATTATCAACTATTCCCAAACACTATTTGGTGTCTGAATGGATGGTTCTGTTTGGTGTTGTCGCTTACCCTGCTGTTCTGCCATTCCATCTGAAAATTGGGTTAGTGACTATTCCAAAAATCCAGCTCACCATTCTTACATTGCTAGATCAAATCATGTTCCAAGTGCACCTGAAGAATATTATGCTTAATTGATACCAGAAACAATCCCCTCAACATAAAAAGAGAAAGGCTGAAGAGAAAAGTGAAATATTGTGGGAGGCTACTATTAAGCTCTTGTATATAGTAAATAAAAATCACACAAACACAGAGAAGAACAAATTTGAAAAATAAAAAATGATTATAGAAGAGGAAATAAACTCTCTAGGATGGCAAAAAAGCTAAAATAATAATAGAGGAGGCTCACTTCTTGACCATGAAACTGAAATGAAAATAAAGTTTAAAAGAAAAAGCATTTTCCTAATATTATTTTTTTCCCCTCATTTTATAGGTAAGAACAGGATATTTTGAGGGGAGAAACCGAATAGACTCACTTGTTGCTGACATTTACAGCTGGGGTGCAAGTGCCTTGACCATACATGGAAGGTCGAGGCAACAACGGTACAGCAAGCTTGCTGATTGGGACTATATTTCCAAATGCTCCAACAATGCTCCTGAGAAGTTAAATGTCATAGGTAATGGTGATGTTTTCTCATATTGTGATTGGAACAAACACATGTCTCAATGCCCCAAGATGTCGGCATGCATGATTGCTCGGGGGGCTCTTATAAAGGTACAAATATGTTTGTTTGTAATTTTTTTATGAATTTCAATGTTCAACATTTATTGGTTCATCAGTTGCATAATTAATAATGGATATTTGCTGTTGGAATAGCCATGGTTATTTACAGAAATAAAAGAGCAGAGGCATTGGGACATCACTTCTGGAGAAAGATTTAACATACTAAAAGATTTTGTGAGATTTGGTCTTGAACATTGGGGTTCTGATAATAAAGGTATAATTTGTTTGTTTTCTCTTCCCAGCTGCTCCTCTTTTCTCCTTTGGCAAGAAAATTGAGAGAGGTTGAAAGGGAAATAATTACCTTATACTAACATTTTGAGAAATGCGCATCAGGTGTGGAGACGAGTAGGCATTTCTTGTTAGAGTGGTTGAGTTACACATACCGCTATGTACCGATTGGTCTGCTGGATGTGGTACCTCAGCGCCTCAACTGGAGGCCTCCTAGTTATTATGGTCGAGATGATCTTGAAACCCTAATGGCTTCTGACTCAGCTGCTGATTGGGTATGTGCTGATTATTTTTACAATTTTTCTCTGTGCATGTGCTTAGATGGGACAATGTACTTATGCCCTGATGTTCTGAAAGAAAAGAACAAAACAAAAGACTTGTATTGCAACAATGAGCTTATATGTTATATTCATGACCTGATCCAGTTATCCTGATTATTTTTTGGAACAGATAAGGATTTCTGAGATGTTGCTTGGCAAAGTTCCAGAAGGGTTTACCTTTGCACCAAAACATAAGTCCAATGCCTATGACCGAGCTGAGAATGGCTAATAACATATGTTTTTTTGCTGTGTATATTTTAGTAGTGTACCACTAATCTGTTTATCCACGGAATCTATGCTACTAGATAAAAGCGAACCGAAATTGGATTTGTATTGACATATTGGATTCTGTAAGAATAAATTTGGAAAATTAGATGTACACCCCTCTTATCTTTTCTAATTGGAAATATACCCCTCTAATCTTTAAAATAAGATATATATACCCCTCAAATCATATTATTTTTGGATATTTACACTTATGATTAATTTTTATAGGTTTTTTAATATTAAAAATCAGTTTTATATTTTTTTTGACCGAATTGCCCTTTATTTTCGTCTAAAAATTAGGTTTATACCCTACCCCTCTAATCGTCTCTCTCGTTCTACCGCTACATTACGTGTCTCTTGAATATGGCTAGCTGGCATCTGACACTTGGACCCGCTCCCTCATCGTTCCTACCCTCAATGCTTCGCTTCTTCCTCTTACTCTTATTTGCTATTTGAAATCAGAACGTAACTGCGAAGTGTGAAAATCATTCAAAATTTAAAGTACTTGGCGTTCTTTTCATAAGGCCTCACTGGAGAGAGTAATTAAAATTTAGAACTAGGTGAATCGCTAGAGATGTTCAGATGAAGGGCAATTCGGTCAAAAAATATACAACTGATTTTTAATATTAAAAACCCAATAAAAATTAATCATAAGGGTAAATATCCCAAAATAATATGATTTGAAGGGTATATATCTTATTTTAAAGATTAGAGGGGTATATTTCAATTAGAGAAAATTAGAGGGGTATACACCCAATTTTCAATCACACAAAACGAAGCGTTGCGGAGTACTATGTGATGTACCAAATTGGCCAAGTAAAATATAAGTTGGTAGAAAGCATAATAAAAATTTGGTGAATAATTTGGAAGTCTACAATTAGAAAGTTTTATATCATTGGATATTTCATATTACTGTAAGCATGCATATAAAATTTCATTATGAAATAAATTTTAAATGTCCTCAAACAATTTAAAAATGAAATTATATTTTTAAAGGTCATCAAACAATTGGGATGACTAGATCCGACTCGTGTCTGTGGAGGGTTTATTATTAGGTGGATCATTTTTTCCAGCAGGCGCAAACCAAAACTGTTAATAATCTTGGATGTCCTCCACAGACTGACATCGTATGAGTTGGTTATTTTCTAGCTATCTTTTGTTGCTTTATGGTACAATGTATGTATTTCGGCGGTTTTTTCATTCTTTCTTCGGATGTTTGGAAGTCCCAGTCTTGTGTCTCGAGATTTCGAGGGCCGTACAAACTCAAGAAAATGGTTGTAAATTGAGATGTTGTTTCATGTGTTTGATTAAATGTGTTATGAATTATCATAAATTAGGTATGAATATATATTTACACGATCACAAAATTTAACATATAATTTTTTTTTCTCTCAAAAGTTAAACCTATTTGTCCTCCCTCTTAAAGTTAAATTAAATCATTGACCGTTTCATGACTAGTTTTATGCTTGTGTCCTTTGATTGAAAAATTCATAACCTATTCTAACTATTATAATAGTCGCCGGCTGCAAACCTATGACTATATCGCGTATAGTATAGAAAGGGTCGAATTCAAAGGATGGAAGAGACTTAAATTTGATTTAACACTTGATAGAAAGAAAAATAAAGAAATATAATTTGAAAGATAACAAATGTAAGAAATAATAAAAATCGAAATCAAGATAAAGAACATCCAATCACACAAATCTAGGGCTTTCGTTGCATTTAATCAAATTGGCCGCATCAATTATATAGTTTACATGGATTTCTACTATTCTCTAAATTTTGATGCGAAAGGTATTTATCTTGTAATTAGACTTCATTATTTCTCCTTAAATGAAGACCACTAATCAAATCAAGAATTCCTCAATTTCATCTCTGGTTTAGATCTTAATGGTCAATTAGTTTTTTTTTTCCGTAAATCTCATAATTTCACTTCCTGGTTGGTTAGATTTTTAGGTTTACTCAAAACTGGGAATGATACAAGCACACAATATTCCATCACTCTTGCATATATACAGAGGAAAAAAACAACATAAAATTAAAAATTATATGACAACAGGAGTAAAATACAAATAAATAAAACAAGAAGATAACTCAACGAAGAAAGGCTTTTCCAACAACTTATTATAATCCGGTATCAAGACTAATTGGAAATAAAAGCAACACTTAATTTGTTGAGAAGGTCAGGTAAACCTGTGAGGCCAATTGTATTCTGTTGTTCTGATCCTTCTGAAATTTTTGCGTGCGTTTGCATTAGCGCAATCAGGGTCTCTGGCTGTGCTGCAAATTCAAGACACGCAGCTTTAAGCCGATTACAATTGTATTTCTCGGCCAGCTCAAAGGTGGATGCCACTGTGTTAAGTGAAAGCTTGTTACAAAGATTTTCTTCATAGATAAATTTCAACATCTTAATTGCATACTTATCAGCAGCCACAAGCATCTGCTGATCCAAACTAGTCAAGCCCTTGTCAGCATCACCTTCGTCGCCATCACTAGGAAGTTCTTCAGTATAAACATAACGAAGAAGGGCCTTAAAGACTGGAGGCTTCACATCTTCAATTCGAACACGTGATATCATATCGCCTTCACCATTTTGGCTGAGAAGTTGTTTAAACACTGGAGATCGGGCAGCAAGAACAATTCTGTGTGCGTTGAAACTCTCCTCTTCAACCTCAAAAGTGATGTCGGCCATCTCGCCACTCTCCAAGAGCTTGGCCAGATGCTGATGCAAGTTGTCAGAAGGCCCAACCAACTGTCGAGCCTTCAGAAACCAAACCCTGCACCTCACCATGAAGCAGTCATCTTTAAGATACTGTGATGCCTCTAGGTCAACTCTCTTGATGAAACAACCAAAGCCCCAAGCCGGATTTTTGGGTGTGAATGTATTGGGGCTTGCTACATAGGACCTCGGACCTACCACAACCGAATCACCTGAAATGACAACAAGACAAAAGTCGTATTGCACCAACAATTCCTTGTCAACGTTATTAAGCACGAGATAGATGGAAATGAATTCTTCAGCCTCTTTTTCGTCGCCTCCGGGATACATCTATAGTATAATATAATCCGCGTGATTTTTTTTGCGCGGATTTTAAAGCAACCGTTCTCGCGCAGTGAGATTAAACTTCACCGTAATATTTGAAGTTGCGGTCGTATCTTATTTCCTCCTAATTGATGCACCCTTTCTTTCTCATCGTCGATTCCTAGGTTTTCGTTCTGATCTCTTCCCTTCTCTCTGTACGACGACGCTCCTCCTGGCATCGTTTCCCAAGCCCCTCTCTATGGCCTCCAACCAGAAAATGAAGGCGTGCTCCCTTTTGAGAATTAACTCTCCGTAACCCTCGCCCCCTTTTCTCTCTCTCTCCCTGCTTCGTTTCTTATTTCTGCCCAATCTTGACATGCTCCTAATTGCTTCTGGCTTCTTCCTTTGTCGCAAAACAGGAAAAAAAGAAAACAAAGAACGACATGAATAAAAGATGGGAGATAGAGATAGAGGGAAGTCATGGCAGCAGTGAGGCAAGCTAATCCAGAGAAAAAAGTTTTATCTGAAGATATCCCAAGCCAACTCCTCCACCTCCTCTCTCTCTGCTTTGCTCAAGCTTAGCAAGGAGAGTTCGACGTAGCCTCTGAATTTTATAGAGAGGTAGGTCCCTGCCGAGCTCAGCTAATTTCTTTTTCTCAATTTTACTTGGTTGTTTATTTCCCTTTCCCAATCTCGATCCAGGTTTTGAGAGTCGATTAATTGTCAAGTATACTGACACTGGAATTTTGAGTATCTTATGATGTTATATTGGGCAATTGATCTAATTTATTCATCGAGATGTCAAGTATACTGACACTGGAATTTCATTCTAATTTTAAGTATCTTATAATGTTATATGACACTGAAATTTTCTATCTGATGTGGCATTTGTATGTGAGTGGTTCTGAGTTGTGGAAAATTAGTGGATTTCTTTTTGAAAAAAAAAACTTGCTATTATGAAAAGAGAAGTCACTGCCTTTGTATTAACCCTCTGTATATATCGAACAATTATTTACTGGGATTACAACTCGAAGTTGGCTGGTACAAACTGAGCCTAGCTTGGGACAGGGAATAGATGGAACTGGCCATCTTCTTCATATTTGTGAAGGGTCGGCTGCTGTTCCAAAGCTGGGGGTTTCTTTACTTTTGAGGTATTCTTTAATCTTCAAAATACCATAAGGTTGTCCTTTTTTCCTTTAATATGCATAGGCCTAACAAGGAAAACAAATTTGTTCAATGAAGATGACTATGGTTGCATACGTGGCACCATTCAATTGTTGGGGTTGCTATTGTGAAGGGTTGGATGTTGTTTCCTTTCTCAGTGTATAATCTGAATTGTTACCTGCCATGTGCACTAATAGAAACAAATCTCAAAATTATAAATGACTTGGTTGAATAGAGTGTTGAGTTTTTTTTTCTTTATTAATATATCTACCAATTTTAACTGGATCAATATTGAAGCTTGAACGAAAATTTTGCAAAAAATATGATATTATAATATGTTTATTAGCTAATTGCTTTGAAATCTGAACCTTATTTATAACTACAATGTAGCATGTTATATTCTTAGCACCCATCTCTGAATGGTGGCAATCAATTGCAGATGCCAACATAGAAAGGAGACATATTAAGTTTTGCACTTGAGCCTTTGTTAATTATGTCATATAAGTGAAATCTCTAATATCTTGATCTAACAGGAAAGATAACCATTTTAGTTTTCTCAGTGTCTAATCTGAATTGTTGTTTTTGTCATCTAGAGACAAATGGTGACAAGAAATCAGAGTTTCTAGCAAATATTTTAAGCACAAAATGGATGCAACTTCTGAAGTCTTTCCTAGATACAACAAGGCACACCCAAAATTAAACGTTAAGGTGATCACCAAATTTTTTCTTTTTTAATTCTTGATTGCAAAAATATGTCAATTTAAAAGATAAAATAAGTTTTTCATATTACTTAGCTTGAACCTCTGATAACTGATGTTGTCATAATTCTATATAGAAAAAATAAATGTCTATTGCAAGTGATTAGGTCAGTACTAAGCTAGAAAATGGTCACTTCTCTTAACTTTGAGTAAACTGGTGGGGGTTCTATTGCAAAATTTCCTCTTGAAAATTTCTTTTTTTTTTAAGACCTCAACTTATCCAATTGATAATCCACTTTGATGAAGCCTTATGGTTTGATGACTGTTAGTATTTATATAATAGCATGTCTATTTATTAATCTGTCCAAAACAAAAAATTGAATTAGAAATAGGACTTAATGATATATATCAATCCATTCCATGAATTACTGCTAGATGACAGCAAATTTAAGGTAGAACAAAACTCAAAGGCCAGTTCAACCTGAATCACCGAGGCCTGCACTACCAATGGCACTTTGATCAATCAAGCAAGGTCAATGGCAGCTTTCTTCATTGGTTTAGAAAAAAAATTGCTTATTTCCTGCTCTTTTGTTTTTATTTTTTTTTTTGTCAATCAAACCCAATTGATGGTATGAATTGGTAACTAGACTTCAATTTAAAACATAAACTAAATTTATATTTGACATCTTTTTAAAAATAAGTATCAAGATTGCCCTTACTGAGAAACCGGTCTATATCAAGATTGACGGTAGTGCATTTTTTTAATTTCTTATAAATCTTAATGATTTCATCTCATTACTCAGTACTCTATTGAGTTTACAATATTATCGGAACCAGTCAATAGGGAGAATCTTGGAAATTTATTTGAAAACTAAATATAATTAGTAACTGGTTTTTGTGTAATTACTTTATTATATGTTCATAAGTAATATTTTTTTCGTCCTGTATTTTGCATTGGTCCGTAAATTAAATTAAAAGATAAAAATGATCATTCATTTCAATTTGGGGTCTCCTTTTGTTTCATAGTTTTCGTGTTATTAGTTTACATCAAATTAGTATGGAAGTGTTGGTAACTTTGTACATACCTGTAGATAGCACAAAGATTTAGGTGAAAAATTGAGTTCGTTTCAGTTCCGAATTCCTTTTTCAAGTAGTTCCACTACTCAAAACTAAAATGAATAGTTTTATTATTCGTCTTCGGCAAACTAATAACATTGTTATTTGTTTTTCAGATTGCGCTGATTGCTGTTATGGTATGAGTGGTATAAGAAAGGAGTACGACACTACTATGTTCTGGAATTTTTGCTATATTAAGGGGAACTTATATATCTTTTTGTATTAATAATGCCTTTGGACTTTTTATATTTTCCTTTTCATCCCCAATGATTTATGCCTAAATGATAAACAACTTTCCGTTTCTCATTGTACCTTATTTAGATAAGCCGATACTTTGTTTTTCTAATCTATTTTGCGATAAATGATTTGATCATTTCTTAAAACATGTCGGTATTGATATTTTAATTATATATTCACATTATTATTATTGACATATACAAAAAAATTATATAAAACAAAACAAATTTTAAATTACATAAAAAAGAATACTGGATCGAGCGAAGCTCGATGTCCATTACTAGTTTTGATATAAAACTCGTGACCACCGACTTGTGAAGGTGGATGAACAGACATAGTTATCAACACCAAATTCCTTCAGCACAGAATAACTGGTGATCTTGAATATGTGTTCTCCGGTAGCTAATACACTTGTGGAAGTCATTATTTTATTTTCCGCTTTGTTGTGTGTTTGCTACTCTTTCCCTTGGGGACTTTGAAATGCGATAGAACTTTGCTAGTAAGGGAATGAGGGGTTGGTTAGATTGCTTTTTGTAAGAGATTTTGTAATATTTAAATACGGAGGTTTCCAATAATGCGTTTTGAGATGAGGACGACGAGAACAAAAACAACAATTAAGTTTTTTGTCCTAAACAAGTTGATTGGGACAGTGGCGAAGACAGAGTGGGACTGGCAAGAGCCAGGCCCCCTCTAATAATTAGATTTTTTTTCCCTCATATGTTAATTTATTAAGATAAATTTATATAGTTAAGTTCATGGTCTCCTCTAAATTCAAAATATTATGCTCAATGATGCTTCAGTTAAGAAAAATTAATGGTTGTTGGTAATACTACAAGTAATTAATACTTAACCTTGTTATTTTTTTTGTTCTCAATTTCATTTAGTTAGATTTCGACCCCTACCATTCCTCAATTTTGACTTCGCCATTGAGTTGGGATAGGCTAGAAAGAAATCCAACAAGAAAATACATCCAAGAACAAAAAACAAAACATAAAAAAATATTAATAATAGAAATAGCAATACTAATAATAAATCATACAAATGTATATTGTTATTTGGTCTTCTCTTGATTTCAAAGACGTGGGAGCATGACTAGATTGATTATTTGAAATAGTTTAAATTCGATCAACAATTTTTTTGAAAGAAAAACAAGGGCAAGAACCCCTTTTCATCAAGCATAGTTTAAAGAGTCGTCTCTGTTGAGCTCTTCAATTTTGTAGACACGAAATTAATACTAATTTTTAGCATATTAAATTAGATTATGGCATTAATGGTAATTTAATTCCATTGATAATTTACAAGTTGCATAATCGATGTGCGCATAGCCATGGTCATTTATACAGAAATTAAAGAGCAGAGGCATTGGGACATCAGTTCTGAAGTTTTAACATATTAAAAGAATTTTTGAGATTTCGTCTTGAACGTTGGGGTTCTGATAATAAAGGTGTATTTTGTTTGTTTTATCCACAAACTGTTTTTTTTTCCACTTTTGGATAAATTTTTTTGAAGATAAATTGGAGTCGAATCTCCTAACTTATTTTTAAATTAAATGTGAAATGTCTATGAAAGATCTCCAAACAGAATTTCGAACTTGCAATTTTTCACTCAAAATATATTTTTTTTGTCACTTTTGGATAGATTTGAGAGTGGATGAAGGGGAATTTATCAAGTTGAACTACATTTTGAAAAACGCTGCATAAGATGTGGAGAAGACATTTCTTGTTGGAGTGGTTGAGTTACACATGCCGCTACGTGCCGATTGGTCTGCTGGATATGGTACCTCAGCGCCTCAACTGGAGGCCTCCTAGTTATTATGGTCGGGATGATCTTGAAACCCTAATGGCCACTGACTCAGCTGCAGATTGGGTATGTGCCTAAACTATAATTATAATTCTTCGTTGTGCATACGCTTAGAGGCAATAATGTACTTCTGGCTTGATGTTCTGAAAAAAGGAATAAAACAAACGACTTCAATATTGTAACAATGAGCTTATGTTATATTCATGACCTGATCCAGTTATCCTGGTTATTTTTTGGAACAGATAAGGATTTCTGAGATGTTGCTAGGCAAGGTTCCTGAAGGCTTTACCTTTGCACCGAAACATAAGTCCAATGCCTATGATCGAATTCGAGCCGAGAATGGCTAAATAGCATATGTTTCTGTTAGTAGCGTACTACTTCTCTTTTTATCCACTGAATGTATACTACTAGATGAAAGCGAATAGAAAATGGATTTATATTGACATATTGGATTCTGTAAGAATAAATTATTCTGATGCAATCCAATTATAAATGGATTAGACAGAGGGGGAGAGAAGGAAATGACAAGGATGACGTGTTGGTTTTTATCAGAATAATCAAATTTAGTATTGCTGTTCGGAACATATAATTGCCTCAGAGTAACTTGGGTGAGCTATGCCGCATGACTCGCAAGTCGCATCATGTATCCTCTGATTTTAGAGTTTGTATTGCAAAAATCTGCCTTTTTTTTATTCTTTTGCGCGGATCATTCGATTTAAAGCAAGCACCGGGTCCATTTACTGGCGTGATCTGATTAAGATGAGAAACTTATGAATTAAATCATTTAGTATGTTATTTCAAAAAAAAAATCATTTAAAATATTCATTTCAAATCACACAAAACTGCTGTAGGACTCTCGCATAACAAATGGAAACGAAGCGTTGCGAAGTACTCTGTGGTAAACCTAAATTGGCTAAGTAAAATATAAGTATGTTTGACAAATTCATGAACTAAAACAAATATTGTTCTAGTTTTTATTTTAGTTCTAGGGATTTGTGAAAACAAGAAACTAGAGCTTATTCACTAAAAAACCTTGTAGCCTTGTTGGTTTTCTCCCTGTTCTGCTTATTCACGATTAAGCCTTATTCGGCTGTTCCCATATTGTAACATATATATTGAATTATTATATATATCCTCTAAAAATTTAGTTATGTTATATTTTATTTCAAATAGTTTGGATATTTAATTATTTTGGAAGTCTATAATTATAAATATTTATATCACTAAATTTGTCATTTTTTGCGAACATGAATATAAAATTTCATGTCCAAATAAATTTAAAAAGTCCTCAATCAATTTTAAAATAAAATTATAATTTTCTGATGTTTTGAAAATGAACATTTCAAATGTAAGTAAAATGGAAGGATAAACGAAGAGGATGAATGATGTTAGTTGGATTGTTAGAATGATTAGTTCCAGTTTGAAGAGGAGAGTTTGAACTTGTCCAGAGGCCGGAGCGAGCATGGAACTCAAATCCTTTTCAACTCCTAAAAAAACAATATTCAGCTAGCGAAAATAGAAAATTGTTCTCGGATCAAACCTTTCTAGCTACAGGTCCTGTAGAGACAAATTATACATGTCAAAATAAAGTTGTTTTTTTTAAGATAAATTAGAAGTCAAGCCTCTCAATTTATTTTTAAATTAAATGTCTATGAAAAATCCTCCAGCCGGGTTTTGAACATGCGATTTTTTCACTCAAGATTTATTGCTCTTTGCCACTAAATCAAGGTTGATTCTCGCCAAAATAAAGTTGTAGGGCGACACAGACATAGTTCTGAATGTTTGGTATAGTATCTAGAATTTGTGATTTTAAAACCATTAGAGATACGTACGTAGAATTTCAAGGTAAGAATAATAAACCAAAAAAAGAAAAAGATCGAGAAATTGTCCTGGATATTTTAATGATATGTCTAAATTTGATATTGAAATGGATTGTCACAAACTAAAGATCAATTCCAACTAAATTAATATAGAGTTTCCAAACTTTTCTTAACAATCAATCGTGTGAGTTGAAAAACTAATGCGAAGGTTTCTTACAATTAAGTAATAAAGGACTAAAGTTTCAAATCATAAACAAAATAACATTGGTTTGACTTACAATTATGTTTGGTTCACATCAATATCTCAATGATATATATATATATATATAGTAGATGGATAAAATACACTGTGGTGTACGGATCACCTACCGTACACCAGAGTCGTTTAGGAGATTAGTGAAAATGTTTTTGAAGGCATAGTGATAAAAAAAAATTCAATCAACTTAACTGCAAAATAAAAGATTCAATTATATTTTAATATTTTTGAAGAGATTTTATAATGTAAAGAGCAGCGAACTTAAATATTTGGTACAATATGTAAATTTTGATTTTAAAAATATGTCAAATTTATAGTATATTGATGCCTTTCCAACTATAGGTTAAATTATTGGTATATAATGTAATATATTGTACTATATGAGCAGTGATGCCATTTGACAATGATGAGGGTAAAATAGGAAATGTAAGTGAACTTTTGTTAAATGCAAGTGCCAAACATATTAACCACCAAAAGAGGTAATTATTTTGGAAATGTTGTTATCACTCTATATTATAATTTCAATAGTGGAGTCTAAAAATTATCTTAAGTTGTTTGAGATTAACGCACTCTGAGGTGCTCTTAGTTTGTAGAATTATATTTTTTTTTTATTTGTGCCTGATACTGGTACCTACCCATGCCGACCTGGTGAGGAGGATACTGAAAAACATAACTGGTTTTGTATCTCAATTCCTTAAAAAAAATGATACCTTATGCTTGATTAAGCCTTGATTTTTGCCTAAACCCAATTAAGCACCAAAAATTGACTACGAAAATAAGAGCACCAACCAGAGCCAATTAATTTAAGCTTCAAATTAAAAAATTTCTGAGTACATGTACGGGTAAATTAAGGAGAAATTTGAAAAAAAAAATGAGAATCCAAATCGAAAATTCAAAAGCTTTTGCTTTAAACAATTACATGTGCGCACACCTCTAATCTCAATCGTCCATTTGCTTCAATCTAATTAGCTCGCAAGCTTGACGAACTAAACTCTTATTTGTTTTTTTTTTTTTTTCCTTTCGACGAAAGACACAGAAGATTAAGTAGAAAAGCTAAAAACACAAATTAGGTTAAATAACTTTAAAAGGCGCAAAGTGTACCCTAGTATTGAAGATTGCCCAAGCATCGGCTTGGTTGGTTCGATCCCCACTCGGAGGAGGGGCTGAGGATGGGCGGCCCACCGGAGAAGAGGGAGGAGGTGCAGGGGCTGACGAAGAGGACGGCTTGGCGGATGTAGTGCTGCAGCTAGGGGTGAGGCGAGGTTGGCGAGAAGTCGGAGACGGGCCTGGGAATGAGGCGGGTTTGGCAGAGCAGAGAAGCTGTCACAAAATTTTTATAGCTTGGTCCGATAGATCGACCGAAATGATTAGCCAAGAGGGACTGGCGACCGATCTTCAACATAAGAACAAAGAATGAAACCCTAGCTTCATCAGAGGAAGAAGGGCAGGAGGCGAAACGAAGAACCAACAAAAGGGAACATTTCACATTACGCTTATGAAGTTGAACGGACGCGATTTAACAAATCGGAAACATTGGACGGATATGATGCGTGTCGCGTAGGCAGCTTTAAAATTCGCGCAAAAAAGTCACGCAAATTATATTATAACTATAGATAACCATTTAAATTGTAATATGGTGTAGAGAATTTGATTGATTTGATGATTTAACTAGTGGAATATATATTTACCAAAGTAAACCAACAGCTAAATTTATATGAATTGAACATTTAAATGATATATATTAGTTGTAAAAACGACATATATATGAGTAGGTGTTATTAGCATGTGTAGGTCACAAATGTAATATGAACATTCATGTTGGGTGGTTAGAGACATCTATTCAATTAAATTCATTATGTTCAGATTAACGCAAAACAAATCTCAACAGAGATTTAAAAAATGGTCATTGATTTAGTGTTGAGATATTGAAATTAATTTTTTTTCCCGTTGAGAGGAGTGCAACTCAAATGCATATCAATACCAAGGTTAATAATTATTACTAGTTTACAATATTTCTAAATACATATATATTTTTTTTTTTGAGGAAAAGGCCTGTATGCTAAATATTTTATTAATAAAAATCTTACAATCAATATTACATACCTATATATACTTCTTTAATTTACGACATCATACAATATCAATCTAAATAACTAAACTATTAATACACACATAAAAACACACATAAACAAATAAACTATAATTACATCACACAATTATTGAAAATTAAAAGGAAGAAAAAAAGAAAAAAAATGAAGATTCAAAAGACATATATAGTAGAGTTGTTCAAGTAAAATTAAAGAATAGGAGAGTGTCAATGCCACAAGTTTGAAATAATAAATACTCTAATATAGGTACTGGATATGTCTCCACATATCGGACAAATGGAGAGGAGCATAACTAGTTCTTCCCGGTTCCTCCTCGTGTACCGAATCCGTCTTTGTACATTCAATCAAGCGAGAAAAACTAAAAGCAAATGGGAGCCTCCGAATCCATCCTCTCCAAACAATCTCCAGTTCAACAATCCCAGGTACTTCTCTCAATTCATAAGTACTCCTCCCTCTCCGTCGATTGAATTTTTTTTAACTAAACTCTCAGTATGTCCAATTTCAGTTCGTAGACGAGATAACTACAGTATCACAGAGGATCGAAGGGGTCGATCCATTGCTTGAACGAATCCGAGCTCTCAAAATTGTAAGCACCCTTGTTGGAATTTTTGAAATTTAGTCTAAAAAATAAGGTTAGAAGGAGCTATTTTGCTATGAGAATTTGTTATGATCTTCAAAAGGCAATCATGAATAATTTCGAAAAAGTACTTCTCAAAATACACTTATCCTTGTTGAAGGATAAAGATGTGCAATTTGATTGTTTTCAAGGATTAATTAAGATGTTATCATTTTGTGTAGAGTCATTTATGATTACTGAATCTGGTGTTTCAGGCAACTCCATTGCTTAAAAGTCCTCAATCTGAAAGCAGCTTGACAGATATCCTCTTGAAGAAACCATCTTCAGCCTCTGGTAAGAACAAGCGCTGAAAATAAAAAAAAAATGAAGTACTTATACACAATTCAAGTAGAGGACTTCAAATGTAGAAATCATAAATCACAGGAATAATCCTGGGGATATGTCAGCTTTTTTTGCTTTACCAGTTTCCCAATAGGAAAGATATCATGTGGTGTTGATTTCTTACCATATGTAGAGGTAGGCACCTGTACGATGAAATTTTAATGAAACCTCGTATTACCACATAGAATTGACTAACTTAGAATGATTATATTTATAACTATTAATATGAAATTGCATTTTTTATGCCTGTTTCCTTTACTAGGTACGTTGGATCCAAATATTTTGTTAGAGCTTTTTTCTATATATCGTGAATGGCAAGAGAAGAAGGCCAAGAAAATAAGTCAAAAGCAGGTATCTTTTGCTGCTTCATTTTTTCTCCTTGTTCTTCTTTAGATGGGTTGGTCGCTGTTTTCTCAAACAACCAAGAACATGGCCAATTCAATAAGTATTGATACGACATTGTCAATATACTTTTATTGCCAGAAAGTTGCATAATTTTATTTCTTAGTTTGGTTTCAGTTTTCAGGAAAATAATTGTTTAAAATTGCCAGTTAGACCTTAAAATTAATTTAATAATTGATTAGTATCAAATTTGTCCTTTAGGAAGAATTGGAAAACAAAATAGAGACAGTAGATGCCTTGGCTGCTAAACTTCTCCAAAGGTTTACCTATTCTGTTGCTGCCATGAGATCCACTTCCCAGAGCCTGGCCGAAGGTAATTTCACTCTATCTCACTATAGTTAGTAGATCATACAAGGCAGTCTATTATGATGGGTTGGCAGCTTGTAAGCTCTGGACAAGGTTGTGGTTCTCATCGTAGGTCAAATGGCTTAGGTCCAAACCCTTAACTGTCAGGATATGGTCGTGTTTCAGTATTGCTGAACTGTAAAAAGTTTATTGGATTGATGGGCATGTCAATTCTGCTTCTTTTATGGACACTGGATAGTGGTGTATTCAAATGATACATTTGGATAGTGAAATATTATAAATACAGACAAAATAATGCCAAAGAGGTGGATTGGATCTGACCTCCAACCTGTTTTCACTTTAGTTGTTCTTACCTGGAACCTGTTATCCCTATAGTTGTTCTTACCTGGACCTGTTTGGTTAGGTTAATGTTTGCTATTTTTTTTTTCTCTGCTGCCTGTTTTGAATTACTTAAGTGTAATTATTTGGCAGTCTATCCATTACAAGTGGAAGTAGGAGAGCTGAAGGGAAGATTAAATGAAGTAATTAGCAACTGTGATGCACTTTGCAAGAGGATTTCTTCTCTAGGACCAGAAGCCTTGGGTGCTACCGTAACTCCCTTTGCACCAAGCATTGCAAGGGAAGAGGAATCTAGTTTGCCAGACGATGAACTAGAAGTCTAGAACTCCTAAATTCTGATGTTCAATAGTTATTTTTCTTAGTTTCCTTTTTTGCTTTCTATATCAAATGGACTCCAGATTATGTATATGACTGCACTCCCAATTTTTTTTGAGGGGGTGACTTGAAAGAAATTTTAACAAGGTTATGCGCTCCTCGTTCAGAAATTATACTGCCCATTACAAGCAAAATTGGTGCCATATTACTTCGCTAGCCAAGCAGCCCTGCGACAGCTGTCATATATTGTAGTATTAGAGCAACATAAAGATATATCAAAGACTATACCAAAACCTGATATAAAGAAAACAACAGAGAAAGGTCATGCCAATAATAATCTGAAACCAAATGTCAAGTGCCTTCTCGTCGCGAACCTAATAGAAATTTATTTATTGAACTAATTCCATATAGGAGTCGATGTGGAGTTTGCAAATTAGTCAACATACAGCCTAAGTAGCAAACATATGCCCAGTAAAAAGAGGGCTTAGGCATCACAGAAAGAAGAAAATGAGCTCATGAATAACACTAAGTTTTGAATCAAGCAGTACGGAGGATGATGTGAACCCCACTGTCAGTGTCAACAAGGCCACTAATCTCACCAACCCCCAGTGCAAATGTTGCATCTTCAAATGGCTTTTGCATCTGCCCCCGTCCAAATTTACCTGTGTTTTCAAAAAATATTTTCAAAGTTACTGGTATTATCCATGTAAATTGAAACCGCTAAACCCCATTAACGTTGTATAGTCAATTCTGGTGTACTGGACCCACATGTATTGTCCCAGGACTAAACTGGTACTACATTCTATTCTCATGCGGTAAATAAGAGCGAGTAAAGTCCGAATTAAGCCCCAAATCAAGTATGAAAAATTACTCTATCAAGGAGGAGATGGTTCTAAACAAGTAAACTGGTAAAGTTAAATCAGAACTTCTGACAACACATAAGAGAACTTTCCTTTTCTGATTAATAATGTTGGCCAAAATAACACCTCAAAGACTCATACTTCAATTATCTTCTTCCTCTAGCAAATAAGTCCTAGCAACAACTCATGAACAAATGAAAGCAAAAGTCTCCAAAAAACAATGCTTCAGGCTATGGCACGATGATAATATGGTATTGCATTGCATAATTATTCCAATGTTAAATCACAGTAGCAATGCATGACACTCAAGTCCACAGAGCTAACAAGAAAAAAACAAAATGCTGCATGATATGTTTAGGTCGTATTAGCCTAATTATCCATGCTAGTGCTTCTCAAACCAGGTTAGGCTTTATTCAAATTAGAAGATGACCTAAGAAGACTTCAACTATTACATTTCACTTCTCAGCTCAATTATCATACTTTGCAGAGACCCTGAAAAAGCACAAACCATTCACTGTAGGCATTGTCAAGTTCTACTTTTAAGCATTTATATCTCACCACAACAGTAGAGTTAAATAAAATAAGCTGATGCTATATTCAATCATACCAATTGACAAAGTATCAATGTTAAATAACCCAAGCCAACTCACTACATATATCTAACATTGTATTGAAATTTTTAGGCTGCACAAACAATACACCAAATCTTATAAGATATAACACTTCATGGTTTGAGTTAAAGAATACATAATATCAGATCTTAGATCTAGCAAACTACAATCCATTGTACCATTTTTTTCCCCCAAAAATTCCAAAAGAGTCATAAGAAATTAGCTAAAAGCAAAACTATGTGCCTACTAGTTACATAGACATGTTCTATTATCTTGCAAAGAATCAATTAACCACTGCAACAACGCATAAGCCCATAACTACCTTATTAGTAATAGGTAAAAAAAAAAAAAAAGATTTATACTATCTTGATATCTTGTTATAACTGTGGACATACTGTCTGGTTTAAATCTATGTGATTCAAACCATATATAGTGTTGATATAACTCAAGCAAGCTTAAGCTGTACATCTGATACGAAAAGTTCTCTTCGATCAAGGTTGAAAACAAATTATGCATTACCAAGACCCTAGATCGGAATATAAACCCTAAAGATCGTCAAATAGACACACAAAAACACACCTTTATAACAATTGTTCAATCGAATTTCACTTAATTGCGCAATAACCATCAAATCGACCTTAAACCCCATCATAAAACTAACCCCAACACAAAATCAGCGAGTACAAGTACAACGATCTTACCTAGATCGCCGCCTCGCTTGGCGGAGCTACAGTCAGAGTGAACAGAGGCGAGATAGGCGAACTTAGCGCGGCCAGAGACGATCTCCTCGCGCAGAGACTGAAGGCGCGCGGCCGCCGCCTCGCGGGTGGTGGCGGAGATGACGCGGCCGTCGGGATCCTTCCACGACGCCTTGCGCCTGGATCCCTCGTGCTTTATCAGAATGTGCGACGCTCTCACCTCCGCCATTCTCTTCCTCTCTCTTTCTCTCTCCTCTTCTTCTCTCTGAGACTGATTAAGCGCAAATATAACAGGAACGAAAAGAGCCATATCTCCAGGGACAGGAATTTTAATATTCGATTAATGTTAATGTTTTTCAGCAGAATTTTATTTAAGAATTTTAGCTGGCATTTTGTAAGTTTGTTAATCTTAAATTTATAGCTAACTAATGCTTAAAAAATTATCTTTATTTCTGTCAAGTGCTCTATATTGGTGACAATTAATATGACTTTGTATCTATCTATATAAATTTCTAATAATGAATTTTTTTTATTTTATCTATACTTGTATGATTTAGTAATATATGGTGCCATAATTATAACATCATGATCAACAAGGTGACAAAAGTCTAATTGGTTTATTACGTCGAAGTAAAAAATAACGTTGAGAACAAATTTTACAAATAATTTCATAACGTTTGCGAAACCTAAATTTTAAGTGTGTTAAATTTACACTAGGATGCGGTTTTAATAGTTGATGTGTAATAATTCATAATTTTAGCCGAATTGACATAAGGGTATATTTTGCACAGCTTTTTATAGTAGTTAGGAATAAACTAATAATATATGTTTCTGCTGATCTTAAAATTCAAATGAAAACTAAGGAAAATTTTTATCAATGACAAAAATGTCCCTCACAATTTTAAAAAAGACAAAATATCCTCAGAAATTTTAAAAAGAGCATAACTATAGCGGTAATAGCATTACCGTTATAGCTCAGCCCTTTAGCGATAATGCTATTGTCGCTAATTGTCCAATTTTGGTCAAAAATTTTAAAAAGATCTTAAAATTTTTCGGAGGTCACTGAACTTTATATATTGTCCAATTTTAGTCACCAAACTTTAATTTGTCATTGGATAATCCTTGAACTTCAATTTTGTCCAATTTTGATCATTCTGTCAGATCCCATCAAATTCCGTCTAATTGATACCGTTTGTGTGCAAATTTTGGGATGAGAATTAAAATAACTTCTCTCCTCTTCTCGTGAACCCTCTTCTTCTCTCTCAACCTATCTCTACAGAAACCTCTAGCTCCTTAATTTGCTTTTCTCAATCTCTCTCTCTCTATCGAAATTAAAACCTCCTTCGACCCTCTCTCTATCTCTCTCTACCGAAACCCTACCTCCTTCGACCCTCTTTTCTCCATCTCTCTCTCTCTCAACCGAGATTAAACCTCCTTTGGTTGCAGAGGAGCTAGATGCTAAAAAGAATTTGTTATTAGGCACTGATTTGTAAAACATTTTGTGTCAGCAATTCACAATAAAAAGAATTTGTTATTAGGACAATTGCAAAATGCAGCCATTAGTTGTGTCAGCATTTCAAATCGTGAAAATTACAGTGAAAAATGACACAAGACGAAAAATGTGAGACATTTGTCCTATATGCTAGTATTAAACGATCAAGAGGAAAAACTGTTTTGTATATGGTCTCACATTCCTTCACGATATCTACTGGTATAAAATGAATCAAAGGACAATTGCAAAATGCACTCTACTCATAATTCAATGTGTCAGCATATTTCAAAAAGCTAAGCCATTTTGGCCGCATGCTAAACAAATAACGTTGATTAGTGCATCACTATGCATCTTTATTAACCTGCCTATCAAAATATTTTTAGTAAATCAAAATATTTGAATGTAAATATAATTACAAAAAGAAATTAATTACCGTAGCTCTGTATGCAACAGAGATGGTACCAACTGGTACAGGTACTGTATCAGCATCTTACTAAAGTAAGGAAGCAACAAAGAAGGAAAATAAGCATTAAAAGGAAATGTTCTATGATAAGGCAGATCTAATATATTTTTTTTTACTATTTGATCCTAGCTTCTTTTTGGTACTGTCATGGAGACATGTATACAATACAGTGTTATCTATGTCTATGTATAATTCATAAAAGTTTGCATTATTATTATCCAAATTAAGCCCAAAAATGCTTTCCGTAGATAATCTTGCATTTTTCGTATTGTGAAAATGACTACAAAAATAGAAGTAGAATAAAAATAAAGTACATAATATAACCTTTGAAGTACATCTGCTGTACCAGTCTTGTATTCAACCTGTTTGTACTGGTGTCGCTAGTTAGTATGACATGTCTTGTGATACTGCATGGTCAATTAAAGCTTCTACTTGTACTAACTTGGTAGCCACTACCTAGTTCTCTAAAAAAAAAAAGCTTCTACTTGTACACTTCTACGAGTATGCTTGTTTATACCTTTTGTGCCTAATAAACAAAGTAATTTTGGTTTGTAGCTCAGCAACAAATAGGCTGATAACAGCAAAGGACCATGCATCAGTGCAAATAAACATTGGGCACTTGGATGAGAACGAGATTTATACTGGCCAACAAAAAGTTTGCATTATTATTATCCAAATTAAGATCCGTTTCAGAAATAAGCACGATTGACAAGGGTCAATAAGACTACCTACAATAAAGGATTGTTCAATTTAGCAGAGAGACAGAAATCAAGACGAGAGGATGCGATTTGGTAGGATTTCGGTAGAGATATAGGGGCCGTTTGGATCGCTTAGGAATTTGGGGAATTTGGGGAAGTTGCAATTTCTAAGAATAAATTTATTGGGAAGTGTGTAACTTTGTGAAAAGTTTGGATTATTTATAATAAATTTATAGTAGAAAGATGAAATTCCCCAAATTCCTTCTCCAATCCAAACATCCCCATAGCGATGGAGATGGAGGAGATGAGAGAGTTAGAGAAGGTCCGTGTTTGAGAGATTGAGAGTGTCTGGTATACTTTCACACTTCATCGCAGGAAGTGAGAGAGAGAGAGAGAGACAATATTTTTTATTTTAGATTCACTAGGTTCTGAGAGAGGCAAATAAAGTTAATTTTTCTTTGAGAAATGCTAGAGTCCAATATATAGGACGGATGGACTCCGTCCAATACGATCGTTTTCACGTTTCTAAATTTTAAATAACCGATCCGAACCGTTCAATATGTTTTTCATATTGAAAACTTATAAGAAACCAATTTTTACATTTTTTCAAAATTTTTTACTATTTTTTTGACATTTTAGAAAATCGTTGATATTGGACGATTCATAATGTTTATATCATGAATTTTAAAAAATACCAAAAAATAGTAAACAATTTCGAAAAAATGTAAAAATTGGTTTCTTGTAAGTTTTCAATATTGAGAGTAGATTGAACGATTCGGATCGGTCATTTGAAATTTAGAAATGTGAAAACGATCGTATTGGACGGATCCATCCGTCCTATATATAGGATACTAGCATTTCTCTTTTTCTTTTTAGATCAGATAGGTAAGAGAGAGACGAAGTAGATAAGATAGACGAGAGGAGGGTTTGATTCAGATCGCAAAATTTGCATCTAACGTCACCAATTTAACAGAATTAATTGGGATAGTGATGGAGGGATTAAAATCGGACAAAATTAAAGTTTAGGGATTACCAAAGGACAAATTGAAGTTTGATGACCAAAAGTGAACAACTTATAAAGTTTAGTGACCTCTCAGAAAATTTACTTGTTTTTTTTTCCGGGGCTGACACCTTTGATTTTTTTTTTATTGCGCAACTTTTAGGAGGGTAATCATTATTAGTACGTTACATTAAATTTGTGCAGGTCTTTTTGTGTTTTTTTTTTGTCGGCACCTTTTTCATTTTTTTTTTGTTTTACATTTTTTTTTTACATTAAGCGTAAATAATGCTTGATATTTTTATATTGTAAATTAATGTTCATGGCTTAGTTACATCCATGTAGGGTTCTCCAAAATGACACGATACGATACGACACGAGTACGGAACTAGCATGACACAATCGTATTATCGTGTCGTGTCATAATCGTGTCGTGTTAGCAATTTTAAAAAATTAACACGATTTGACACGACACGACTAACACGCAACACGACATGAACACGAACTAACACGACACGAATATGACACGATAACACGAATTTAATTTTTAACATTACCAAAAATAGCATCATAAACACACTTCTTCGTTTAAATTATTTTCCTACAAAATTATTTAATGTAATTTTATATCAAAATTTCAATTATAACCTTACTTTCTTTTTTAAAGTCTATTTATCTTTTTAAAAAAAAATTATTTTTTTAATCCGTTCAAATAATAAAGAAATGAATTAGCAAAAAAAATATAATCAACAATTAATCTGATAATTTTATACTGATATATATATTGAATTTCTAAAATAGTGAAATCAACTGCAACTATATTTTTTTCTTCATTTTAATATTTTAAAATTTTTTAATAAATTGTTATAAAAAAATGAAGAAAAGTTTCTGACACGACTAACACAACGTGTCAATACGACACAACATGATCGTATCAGAATACGTGCTGTATTGCCACTTCTCACCACTCAGCACGACACGGCACGATTAAAAAAGTAGTTCGTGTCAACACGACACGACACGACACGACACACACAATTGGATCGTGCTAGAGTCTCGTGTCGTGTCGTGTCGTATTGACACGAACTACTTTTTTAATCATGTATACATATCAGTACAAAATTATCGGAATATTTTTGTTAAAATATTAATTGATGATTATATTTTTTTTCTAACTCATTTCTTTATTTTTATTGTTTGAACGGATTAAAAAATAAAATGTTTAATAAAATAAATAAACTTTTAAAAAAATACGGTTATAATTTAAATTTTAATATAAAAATTAAATTAAATAATTTTTTAGGAAAATAATTTAAATGAAAGAGTGTGTTGATGATACTATTTTTGGTAATGTTAAACATTAAATTCGTGTTATCGTGTCATATTCATGTCGTATTGGTTCGTGATCGTGTCGTGTTGGTTCGTGATCGTGTCGTGTTGTGTCAAATCTTGTTAATTTTTCAAAATTGCCAACACGACATGATTATGACACGATAGGATAAAACGATTGTGTCGTGCTAATTCCGTACTCGTGTCGTGTCGTGTCATTTTGGAGAACCCTATATAGATGTAACTAAACCATGAACATTAATTTACAAAATTAATTTAAAATTACAATATAAAAATATCAAGCATTATTTGTAAAACAAAACAAAAAAAAATGTAAAACAAAAATAATGGAAAAGGAGCGGACAAAAGGGAAAAAAAAAACCTGCGCAAACACAAAAAAAAAATCTGTGAGACGTACCCAAAAAAAAAATTGTTGTAGCGGAAATACTAAGGCTGGGGCTACAGCAGCACTGGTACATCAAAAACTGCACGAACACAAAAAACAAAAAAAGTCTGTCAGATGTGCAAAAAAAAAAAAGGACTACAGCGGCAATTGTATTACCGCTATAAAGCTGGACTATTGTGGTAATACTATTGTCGCTATAGCTGTGCTCTTTTTAAAATTTCAGAGAATACTTTGTCTTTTTTAAAATTGTTAGGGGTATTTTTGCCTTTTATAAAAATTTTCCGAAAACTAATCTAAGATATTTATTTTTATAAATTAAAACCTTGGCCGCATTTTAAAGTTTAAAATGCGGTAAAAAATAGAATCAATTTTTTTACACTGTTATTTAGATAAATTAAAAATGGTTTAAAAATTAAATATATTTGGAATTCTAAGGTAGTTCATGTCTAATCTATAGAAAAAAAAATTATCCCTTCATACGACATGCAATCTGAGTCATTTAATTTATCGTTGATCGATCAATCTAAATATATTCTAGAAGTTTATCCTTAAAAGTCGCATTGGCTTTTTAAAAATATTTTTTGGTTAAATATATTAAAAATAGTTGTACCAATCATCTAATATTGTTATTTATATATAAAGTAGATATAAAATAGATATATTGAAAATATATATATACTTTTATATATTGATAGATTTAATCATCAAAATTTATCAAATGACTGCGAAGCCGCCTCCCTCATTCATTTAAAATGAGTTTACCTGACCGAATCTTTACGACAGATATAAATGTAAATAATGATACTAAACCTCACAAAATTTTTACGTAAATACTAAATAGTAATAATAGTTAAACATGTCACTAAATTCATGAGCTAATAATAATAATATAATCTTTCCTCGTAAAATTCAATATCAATTTTTTTATAAAAATAAATTGAAGTTTTAATTCGGGAATGATGAGGTACATCAACCAGAGTTTATCATCCCATCATCACATATTTTTCTCTTTTTATTTTTGGAATACTTATTCAGCACGTCGCTCATTTCGTTTTTGTTTCTGTTGCTTGTCCATGTCGCTGATTTCTGTCAATCTGTCATCCAGTATGTACTCATCCCTCCCCTCCTAACATCTTTACTTCCCTCCTTCCCCCACTTCATGTCGACCCCCACCCCACCCCTCCCTCCCCCCCACCAATTGTCCTATAAAATAATATCAATTGTCTTGTATACAAGAACAATTGATATCATTTTCTAAGACAATTAGAATGTATAAAAAACAATTGGTATTATTTTCTAAGACAATTAAGATGTATATAAGAACAACTGGTATTATTTTCTAAAACAATAATTAAGATGTATATGAGGAAAATCAGTATTATTTTTAGGACAATTAAGATGTATATACGAATAATTAGTATTATTTTCTAGAACAATTAAGATGTAGGACAATTAGTATCATTTTCTAGGACAGTTAGTATCGAGAGGTGGGAGGCCAAGGTGATGTACGGGAGGATGAGTGTAGATGTCAAGAGGGGGTATGTAGACGCTGGGTACCCTGGCTACGGTGGGAATGGGATAAACACATGATTTATGGTGATGATGCTAAGGAGGTGTGGTGTTAAGCAATTTTGATTTTAGTTCGAAAATAGAGAAAAAGAATTATGTAAAAATTTTACAGCTGCGAGAAACAAATTGGTTTAAACTTCATTTAAAATAAATTCGGAAGACGATATTTTTAAAATTATTATCTGCAATCTAAATGTTATTTAATTTTAAATTATGAATGATTGTGGTCGATCATAATTGAAAATGAACTGAAAAATTCCACGTATGTTATAACCATCATAAGAAGAACTCGCAAGAGTGTAAACGCACTATAGCAAACATTACTAGTACTGCTAAAATCAAACGTCAAAAGACGTTTGAGCTCCACAAATGTTGTTGAATTTCAATTTTCGAAATTACAACTATAAATCTGATCCGCTCAATTTTAAATTTTTTTAGAGATCAAATTTTATCTCTTTTTCAATTTTTTTTTTTTGAAGTTTAGAAAACCCTCATGGAATGTAAAAAATATAAAAATTTACTAATTTAGTCTTCAAGATAATTTTATTATGGAGATTATATTTAACGATTCAGATTAGCTCCTCAAAACATTATAATCATTTTGGACAGGGTCGTTTCCGCATAAAGTCGTCCCCAATCCTAGGGTTTTAATTTCTCACACTGGGTCTGACGCCTCTTTCTGCCTCTCATTCGCATCTCTCTCGTTTCCTCTCGCTTTCTCCGATCTCCTTCTCTCACAAAATGGCCGGCCTTCCTGGTCCATACTCCGGCGTCAGCACGCTCGCATTCGTAAGCCTCTCTCTCTCTCTCTCTCTCTCTCCCGATCTCGAATTTGGATCTAACTTTCTGTTATTCTTTTATAATTAACTTGGGACGATGAATCTGATCCGTAGGTTGCGCGTGCATCCGCGTTTGCTTTCGGAGCAGTTTATGGAAGCATCAAGCTATCCGTTCTAAAGGTCATATCTCGATTCGCTCTCTTTTTTGATGGTTTGTGCCCAAGTTTGAAATTCTGAAGCTAATGAAATCAATTGGAACACTTTTTACTAAATTGATTGGCTAAGTTACTATTAAAGTTTGAATTGTCCATGCCTGAGGCTGAGGCACTGTTGATTTGCTTTTAGCCTATACATGCTTATTTTTTTTCTGGGAGGTTCAACATCACTTTATCTTTGGATTTAGGGTTCAATTTTTAGATGCAAATCGACTGATTTGGTTATTTGGATTGTGCACTGAAAATAAATATTGCAATGAATTTAGTGAGTTGTAACAATTTTGCTTTAGGTCCTTATAAATGGTGTTGCATTTCCAACTTGCTAGTTGTTGGTTAGTTGATTTTCATTTTGTTATTGAGGAAAGGTGAAGGCATTTGAACCATCTTTATTAATTCTTTGTTGCTAACTGCATTTTCACTAATCTCCTAGTGTTTTTTAATGTTGGCCAACTTTGTGTAAAGAGTTTTTTTTTTTCCCTAACTAAGTCCTATTCTAGTACAGTCTTGTTCTAGTTGTTAATTACTTAAATTGCTTATTTTCAATCTCTTCAAGTAAAGTACCTGTTTGTATCCTCAAATGTTGACAGTTGATTGGCCTTCTATTATGTTGGTTTGTATGTTGTTATTATCTGAGTGTGTATCTCTTATTTTGTTGATTGGCCTTCTATTATTGTTGTGTAGTTTGTTTGCTGTTTTCTGTCCTGAAATTGGTTGTTAATATTTGATTTTGGTCAAGTTGGTAGCTGCTGTACCTACTGGTACTGAACCTTCCTGGTCTGGCATCAGCCAAATTAATCAATATGTTGTTTTTCTTTTGATATGTATATGACCACCTGCATGTGGGTCTTTTGCTTGAAAGTAACAAGATTTCTCATTTCTGATACAGTCTCAAAAGAAGGCCCATGAGAAGGCTGAAGCGAAAGCACACCACTGAAGAGTTTTAGAAATTGAGGGTTTTGCCTGAATCAATAGTTTTCTGTTCATGATTTCTTCTAGTTCTCATCTCCTTTAGGATTTTTCCTCTTTTTGCAGTATGTATGCATAATAATTCTTCCTGAGGCTTCAAATCTGGAAATACGGATTCCATATTGATTTGAACTTGTGTTGACTTCAAATTTACACCCTTACTTTTCTTGAAAGTGAAAGAGATGCTGCAGTTCAAGCTGTTTTGCCTTACTTGCTTTTCTGTTATCTTTTTGTTCCGTAATTTGTTCTTTGTACCTGCTATATCCTAGCTGAGTTTGTGTAGATTTTGCCTGTCAAGTGTATTTCTTTTGTTTGAAAATTATCTAATAGTTGCAATTACTGCTACAAACGGTGTTGTTGGCAGAGTTAATTATGAGGAAATTGTGTGCGTTACCATTAGATTTGCAAAAGTTTCTTACGTCTGTCTAGTTAGTAACTTTCAAATGAGGCTATACAATACCACGATATAGTGAGGGCTTTTTTGTACTTTGCTCACAAATTTAAGAAAGGCTTTTGATCTCATGAAATACCAGTCTATAAATCGGTTGTATAATGTGTTTGCATGCATGAGTTTAGCTTAATTTTTAAGTTAGTAATCTAATTTGTTAACCTACAATTGTCAAACGAGTTTGAGATCCAGGAGGTTAGTACTCACATTAGTAATCTAATTTACTAATTTCATCTCAAATACTAACTTGTGATGTTGCCAAATGCCCCCATAATAAAAAATAGACACAGATGAAATAGAATTTGTGTTGACTCCATTATCTAGGTGGAGCGAAGCAGAAATTTCAGTTCATGTGATTTCAAGAGAAATCTCATATGAAACAGCAGATGAAATTTGTCAGAAGATACTTCTGATCAGCCAAAACTCTGAATTCCGTAGCTTTTGTTGAACTAATTGAAATTGTGTGACCACTCTTCCGATCAACAAAACCTTTAAATTGAATTGAACTTTACTCTCGCGCCTTACGACTTTCTTTCGATCAGAGTATTAACTTCTTATGGACCAGTAAACGTAGTAAAGTTGTGAAGTTTTAGTAGGAAAGCTGTCACAACAGTCTGGTATGCATGTTACCAAATTTGAACTTTCCCTTTCTGGACAATATTGCGAAGTCTACGTGCATCATAAGGACCACTGTCCACTGGTCATGTGCTGATGCTTCATAGTTTCATTAGAGCAAACAGTTAGTCAGTGTTGGTGCCTAGAAAAACCCAACCATTTAAATTACTAATTTGAGTTCTTTTGCATTTCATTATTCATGTGCTGATGCTGTCACAACAGTCTGGTATCCTTGTTAGTGGGACTCGTTTTATCTTTTGGGTTCGTAATGATACGAAGTAAATCGAGGCGTTACTCTGAAGTACTTAATTAATTGTTGAACCTCTAACAGTTCGTTTAACGTTTTTCGAGTTATACACGTGTAGTGTACATATCATTTTCAGAAATAAGTTAGAAACAAATGTTTATCACTGCCTTACGAAAGGAAAAGAAATATATGCGATCATGCTATCCTAAAGAAGCATCCACTAACAAGACCACAAATGCAAAAAATAATCATTCAGTTTTAGTATTGCAAAATAATGATATGCATAAAATATATATAATATATTAATCTCCATATCTCTTGGGTCTTGGAACTAATTACTGCATAACCACGGAAGCAGTAATTTAAAATAGAATAGCTAAAGAAAACTACTTTTTTGAACAAGTCTAGCTTGATTTAGGCCCAGACTGTTCTCTTAAGCTAGCCTATCAAGCTGGCCCATGTATAAGTACATAAAGTAATATACAAATTTAAGATTCCTAGTAGGTAGTATCTCTCTGTCTATAGATACTATATTATCTATATAGTCCGTCCCTTGTATTGATCGCTGCAACCTGGACCATTTACCAAACGCAAAACAACCCTTGATCACCACTTAACTGACTTTGCATTAATTCTATTTATCAGATTAGTTCATTTTGATCCTCTGACCAAGAGGAGGTTAATTGGCGAAAACTTTTGTACGAACCTGCTTAGTGCTCTAGGGAATGCCAAGTTAACTTAGAATCTTATCTTGAAAACATAATTAGCTTGAGCATGTCTCGTTGGAATTTTGTTGGTAATACGGAGAACCTTTTCTATGATAGCATTTTGGTAACTTTTGCATAAATGTGACTTAGCTAGCTAGTAGGATAAGACAAACCAAATCTCAAATTAATTTGCTTCTACGACTACGAGTCCTGTCATCCTGTGACATTTCTTTGAAAATACTTTCATGTAGCGACAAAAGTGGAAGTTGCGTTCTATTACAAATTTTCAATTGTGTTTGTGCTGGAACAAAAAAAGGTACAAAGAGAAATATGCAAAGTTTGCTGAACTGCCAGCTGTCAACAAACGATTGATCTTCATGTTTTTCTTGCTGGCTTTCCTTCCAATTTTTATTTTTGAAAAGTGACCCTTCCATGCATGGTTGTAACGGAATAACAAGTGAAGTGGCGGGGAAGTAAAGAACCCAATAACCATCGTTTTCTTATATCATTTTTTATGATTTCCTAAGCAAATTCTCTCTCTAACCAACATTCCCACCATATTTCTACCGCCTCAACTCTTCTCTCTCTTTATCTTTTCTCTACTAACCACTCTATCAATCTAGACCTTGGCCTTGTCTTATATACACACCTGTTATTAGTTTGGCACTTCTCTCATAAATACTATAAGTCTATAACGTAGTGTACGTTGTGTAAATAAATCATTATAGAACTCTTTACTCTTGAAGAATGGAAGGAGAGGATGATGGTATTGTGCTTGTGGGAAGAGCTGAGATCGATACCAGTGCCCCGTTTCGATCAGTAAAGGAAGCTGTTGCGTTGTTTGGAGAAAAGGTCCTGGCTGGAGAGGTCTATGCCGGTCGCATTAGTGAGGTAGTGTATATACATCTCTTTTTTCTTAAATTCAGTACTAAGCCAATTTATGATATTGTAGAAATACGATCAATTTCTTGCTCGATAAATTAAATAAATTAAGGCATTACCTTATTTTCTCTCCCAAAAGAAACATGTACGATATTTATCAGATGACATTTAGGTATTTAACCTCTAATTCAACATCTCCTATATTTCACAAAATATTTAAGTATTAACTTCTGAATTATTGTGAACTAGAAAGACGTATATTTTGTCAGGAAAGGGAGGGGAAAGGTCGTGAGGTTCCGATATAATAATGCAACCAGGAACTAGTCTATGATAAAATAACTTTCCTACAATATCTTAGTTGTATCAAATTATACAATATATGGGTTCCTAGATCATAACATCTGTTAATTAAAAGATTCTATCAAATTACTTTAGTTATCAGCTTACTGAGACTAATTAAATGATGTGTTGTTGAAAAATATCATAAATAGTGAAAGACTAAGATAAGCTTAGCAAATTATATTACTTCAGATTAATTATTTTGCATTATAATTGTAAAAACAACTCTTTAATATATTTTGATGAGTCTTAAGTTATTAGTTATCACAACTAATTTGAAAACCGTACTGCTCAATTAAGCAAAACAAACAAACACAAACCATAAACGACAATAGAGAGTCTATATAACCAGTTACTGTCTTCAGTATTCTTGGGCCACTTGTACATTTTGATTGAAATGCATTTCTTGTTAGCGAAGCAAAGTATTGCCAACAACCTTATCACAACATCGCTTGCAACAGTATAAACAAATTTTAGAACAAAAACCTCTCTGTTTTTATTACATTACAAATTACAAATTAACATAAAAGGTCTTTAATTACGGCCCAATTGATTTAACATGTCCCAACACATGAATAAAATTGGGCTCAGATTAATAAAATAAAAATCAATATCTAATTACCTAAACAAGAAGCGTGGCCCATTAATTAATACTAGGTAGAGACCTATCTAACATCTGAATTTACAAACAGGTTCTTCATCTAATTCGAGTTGAGACTACATAGTTTATATCACAAATATATAAAACATAATTATAACTAGTATTAAACCCACGGAACTAACATTTATAAATTTAACTTTCTGCACCATTCATGTATATATTAGATTCGAGCAGCAGCGAGCAGGATGGAGAAGACGGAATCACCCCAAGGATCTATGTTGGCAGAGCTTGATGTTGCAAGGCGAGAGCTCGAGAGAGAACGAGCTGAGAACAAACAGTTGGCAGGAAGAATCAGCGCACTAAAGGAAGAGCTTGACAAAGCAAAGGTCGAACTGGAACAGCTGAAGGATCGTGAATCGTCTGACAAGAAAGTCATTGAGTTGGAGACTGAGGATTTAAAATTCATCGAAATTTCAAATGAGGTTGAGATTGAGAAAACCCCAGCTAATCCAACCGTTGAGTTGCAAAAGAAGAGGTATGTCACATTTGCTAGTCCACCATCTGTGACACACACACCGCCTGTGACAACAACCATCATGTTGGAAAGGCAATTTTCTCTTGGAAATGAATGCGATTCTTTTAAAAGCAAGAAGAAGAGTAGCAAGAAGAAGCCTTTGATTCCATTAATAGGAGCGCTTTTCATTAAGAAGAAAGGTCATGGTCTTGATGCATCTCCAAGCAATCGTAATCATGTGTACTATTAACCATGCCTAGATAAATTTTACAAACAAAATTATATAGAAAGAATGATATTTTGCATCTTTTTTTTTCAAAATAGAAGATCAAAAAGCTATCTGCTAATCTACACCTTTTAGTTAAGTCGGTTCGGTTCATATATATCCAAACTAAAAGAAGAAAAAAAGAAAAGAAACCTCAGCCGTCTTAACAGAAAAGTGGAGGTTAGCACTTAGCAGATGAAATTATGATTTTGATTGAATACTGTTTATTTTCTTATATATATACGGTTTCATTGCTTATATTTTGGCATGTGTCTGTTGTAAGTTGATCTGCCTTTTGAATAACAGAGTGAACATACGCAATACAACTATTGAAGAGATCTGTTTCTTAATTTTATCTTTATATTACCTACCGCATTTGCTTTTCACGTGTTATGTGTAATTAAATTCAAGCAACTGCGTTTAGGATTTATCTGACAATCAGAAATTAACACACACACATCATTTGTTCTGACTAGATAATAGATTTACTGATTTACATGACTCATAAGGATGGGAGATTGAGAGAGACAGGAGATTGAGAGAGACAGAGACACTAAGTACAACATAACTACTTGTTCATGCATATAAACAAAATATCAATACTACAGATCCTCCAAGTTTGGTGCTCTTAACCTAATGTCTCGTGATGACGACTTGTTGAAGAACTCGACACAATCTGCTATCGCCTCATCATAGTGCTGATTCAATGGATGTAAATTTGCACTGCATGACTGCTTGGGTGTATCAGCACAGTTGCTTTCCTTTGAAATTATGAGGGAGCTTTTAACTGAAATTTGTGGCCTAGATGAGGGAAAAGAGAAGAACCCCAGTAGTATCTTTGTAAAGCCATGCACTAACCTAGCTGGCCAGATACCAACTCTAGCTCTGCCTTTCTGGCCTCTGTGGGTTGCTTTCACAACCTTAAAACTCTTTGCTTGAAATTTGGACATTCTAGAGAGAGACCCTAGCCAGATACTCCACTGGTTATGTGGTGAAAGGTACTTATTCCTTGAAAAAGTAGGGTATGGTTTGAGAGGTCTACTTTAGGAAAAGATTATTAGAAAGATTTGGCATATAATTAAACCTTAGACTCAAACCAGGAGTACAACTGGACTAAGTAGAAAAATAAATTCATCTCTTATGTCATTTCCATATTTATATTTGCTTGAATAAATCATGGTACATGATTCTATATAAATGAAGTTCACTGTTCACCACACTTCATTGTTTAAAATCATATATAATAGTTTACATATATCCTAGTGCACTCATCTCAAGAATCTATAAGCATTTCAAATCCATAATTAAGTTTTTATTTTTTAAATATTAAAAAAAAAGATAAATATTTTGTTATTCACTACAACAAAAAGAATTATTAGTACCGGCTCATTAGTACCGGTTTTTAAGAAAACCGGTATTAATAATACATCATGGCAATTTCGTAATTGTCAGATTTATTATTTAGTACCGGTTTTTTTAAAAAACCGATACTAAAAATCGTTTGAAAAATAAAAAAACGTTTTTCATTAAGTACCGGTTTTTTATAAAAAACCGGTACCAATTAATTGATTTTTAGTACCGGTTTTTTATAAAAAACCGGTACTAAAGGTTCGAAAGAATAAAAAAAAACTGTTATATATTTAGTACCGGTTTTTTTAAAAAACCGGTACTAAAAATCAATATATTAGTACCGGTTTTTTATAAAAAACCGGTACTAATTTAAAAACTGTTTTTTTTTCATGCGATTTTTAGTACCGGTTTTTTATATTGATTTTTAGTAAAAAACCGGTACTAATTTAAAAACTATTTTTTTAAATTTTTCAGGCGATTTTTAATACCGGTTTTTTATAAAAAAACCGGTACTAAAAATACACAAATATTTTTACCGAATTATATGTCTTCCCTTCACTATCCCTTTGCCTCTCAAGTTCTTATACCACTGTTCTATCTCTCAAGGTCTTCCCTTCACTAATCTTCAGTTTTAAACTGCTTCAAAACCCTCTATCTCTCCACTCGCCTCCTCCGCCGTCGCCTCTCTGCACCTCTCCGCCTCTGTCCGCTGTCACTGAATCGCCTATGTCCGCTGTCGCCGCTGCCTCCACCTCAAGTAAGCTTCTCCTCCTCTCATCTCTTGTATAATGAGTTTAGGATTGATTTTCTCTATGCGAATCCCACAATCCTTCTTTTGTATAGACCATGTGTTGTTAATTTTTTGTAATTAGAATTTTGTTGCTAGTTACTAATGTAGATTAGTTCCATTGATCAAAATTAAGTACATTGTGTTATGAGATAAGGCTCAATACCATACAACATAATTAATAACTTGAAATTAGTTTTTTAGTTAGCACAAAGCAAACAAAGAAAAAGCCTCATTTTGTTTTACAACTTTCTATGGAATAATGTTAATTAATTTAGTACTAAAAAAATTAATTTATCATGCCCTATACCATACAAAAAATGTTAATTAATTTAGTTCTAAATTAATTTTTTTTTTAAAAATAAACTTTAGTACCGGTTTTTTATAAAAAAAACCGGTACTAAAATTATTAAATTTTCTATTTTTTATTTAATTAATATTAGTACCGGTTTTTTATAAAAAATCGGTACTAATAACGTTTTTCGCCAATTCCAATTTCTGCTACTACCGGCTTATTAGTACCGATTTTTTATTAATTTTAGTACCCCTATTATTAGTACCGCTGCAAAACCGGTACTAATAATCATTAAAAAACCAGTACAAATAATAAAAAATGGTGTAGTGATCGTTGAAAACAGCAGCAGATTTTCATAAAACTTGTTGCGAAAGGGCAGAAATTTTCATAGCATACAAGATAATTATTTGTGTGTATGTGTGTGTGTGTTTTTTTTTTGTAAATAGCATTTTTATTTTTTTATTATTTTTGCTTCAAGTTGCACTTGAGCTGAAAATTCATCATTGTGAAATTGTTTTCTTAGAAAATATAAAAATGACAGTATCTCCCTATATTCATTTTCTTGAGGGGAAAAAAATGAAGTTCACAGTATGCATAATTAACTATATCAAACAATAATAATTTGTCATGCAATCTCTTGCTCTACACATTTAATGGTACACTGCGATTAAGACAGGTTATCTTTAGTATGTGGGGTAAAGCTTAGTAGTGGAAAATAAAGGCCATATGGCATCATCATTGGAAACTGACCTTCGTAGTGCCTTGCAAATCAATATATATATTAGGAACTTGGATATGTCCTTGCAATTAAATTATACTGACGGCGCTTTGCCGTACGATGCATTTTCTCGTACTAATTAATGCTCTTGGATATGCAGTTGGTTCATGAACCATAATTGATGAAATTAATTAAGTCTGATGAATTTTACATGAGGATCCAATCCATCCCTACTTAAGGGTGTGTTTGGATTATTGGAAGAAAAAAGAAGAAGAAGAAAGAAGAAGAAAAAAAAATTATAAACAATCCAAACTCTTCACAAAATTACACACTTCCCAATATTTCTTCCCACTTCTTCCCTTCTTCCCACACCCATCCAAACGCACCCTAAGCTATTATATTTGTCATTTTAGTGATATATCCAAAAATCCAGAAACAAATATTTTTTTCGTGCTGGCCCCTTTTTCCGTTTTGAGAAAAAGATAAATATCAACAATAATTTCAAATGAAACTAACATTATTTACAAATGATGCAAGTTTAATATTAGATAACTACGAAAAAATTTTAAACGTCAACAAATGCTCCCGAATTGAAATGTAACAATACAAATGTTGGTTTTCTTGTTGTAATGGTGTGATCTAACGAGGGAAAATTTATGAAAAAGGAAAGAGGTTGCTTGTGTGTGTGTGTGTGTGTGTTTTTTATGTGCGCGTTTGCGGAAAGGATGTGTTTGGTTGATCTTTCTTTTATGATTGGACTATACTTTTTAATTTGTGTATGGTACATATTTTATTTTGGAAGGGAATGTTTGCGTCATTTCTGGGGTACTTCCGAAAAGGTTTACTTGCTGAGGTATGAGACAGAGAAATTGCTTATGCATGAAATTTTGTTATACATCGTTGTCCAAACAAATTTAAGGGAAAAAAATATATAAAATTCTTTTGATATATACTTATGCAGACTCTTAATTAATTATCATTTTAATCATTTGATATATACTTATGCAGACTTTTGATATATATTCTTTTGTTCTATCCAATTATGAGTAATTAGTTCCTCAAAAAAAATTATGAGTAATTAAGATGACACGTGGTTTGCCCTTGTACGTGTAAATTAATGTCTGTGTACCATCATAGTAATACCAAATGCCCTGCTGCAATTAAGTGGAATTGGAGTCGATTTTCTTGTAATATTCTTTCATCTTTTTTTTTTTTTTTTGGGAAACAGGTGGAGAATTATATTGTTTAAGAAGAATGTAAAATCTTTGGATTGACTTTTTCTTGTTATAATTAGAAATTATTAGTGTTAGAACGTTATTTAATTAACAAGTGGAAGTAGATTATGATCATTTTCCTGTTTTTCTTGAGAAAGAAAACGATTAACAATATATCTTTCACAAAAATGATAGTGAACGCTGACCTTGTCTTCTTTAATTTAATATTTAACTTTTTTTCCACAAAAGAAGCTACTTACTTTCTGCTACGCAATTAAAGTTTGACAAGTGTAGTCATTATGCAAAGCACTAATATAGTAATATTTAATGTTGTACTATGTTTATCTTTTACTAAAATCATTTGCGCTTTATTTATTTTTATTGCTAATTAATATCTGAACCTTATCATGACAGCGATAGCCCGTGAAACCAAACCTCCTTTGAAGGTTATGTTATGTGGTGTTTCATGTAGCAGGTTGTGAGCCTTGTTGTACATTTTGTTTCCATTATATAGTGCCATCATATTGTATGATATGTACATCAAAGGTGACATAAAAATTTGCTAACCTTGTCGGTGATTGAATTAAAAACGTTGGGCTTTCTCAGCCCAGATATGAGGCCCTTTTATTTTAATAAAGGGCCTTTTAGAAAGGAGAATGTTAAATTATCACAGTGTTACTTTTGTGCAACTGTATTATCGGCTGGAGTATGCAAGAACCCATTTAATTAACTGAAAACAGCCACGTTACACAGTTTTTTGAACCCTCAAAACAAGTGCCCAAAAAATCCTTCAAAAAGGCAAAAAAAAAAAAAAAAAAAAACGCTGAGAACTGGATTTAGCACACAAACCCCCTTTATTTGTCCAACACCCACATTTTTAGAGCTGAAATTTTGACCGTTATTTCGTTTTGTTTCATTCAAAATGAAACGAAACAGCTAAGCAATATGGTTGCTTTTAAAAAAACAAAACGGTTAACGAAACAATAAAACGGTTTCGTCCATGTGTAAATCACGAAAATTTCATCAATTTCGATCATTTCGTATAAAATGAAACGGTAAACGAAATTAATAGTTAGTTTCATCAACGAAATAAAACGGTTAACGAAATACCCTACTTTCGTTACCGTTTTGCAGTCCTACACTTTTTCCCTCAATTATCCTTTTTTTTCTCCTCCACTGTAGGATCTTTTATTTTTTAAACCTTCACCAAAAAAAAAAAAGATAGAGAGGTTCAATGTAATGCCGCCCAGTATTAAAAATGACGAATTTTTTTTCTTTTTTTTCCCATGTAATGGGCTCTAACTTTTGACGCATACGAAACAAATTTTGCGAAGTAGTTTTTAGATTCAAGATTTAAACTTAATTCGAAATAATCCAACTAAGGTTTCAGCTCGTTCATCAATCCTGATAAATATTGCATGCAAAAATAAAATCACTTCTACAATTTTTTTTATCGAGGATCGAGATTTGCTATTGCACACCTTAAATTAATGATTGAAAAGTGGACGCAACCATACAAGAAATAAAAAAAGATGGGCCCGCCATGTTCTTCCATTTGAGTTGGATATTATTTTCAATTATTGTAGACGCTGCAGATCACTCTTAACATGTATGCCTTGTAATTTATTCTCCACAAGCATTGGGAATAGGGCTGCAAACGAGTCGAACACCAGCAAGATGACCCTAGCTCTAGCTTGACTTTACTCGAGCTCGAGTTAGTCGAGCCGAGCTTTAACGAACACAAGCCACTATCGAGACATAAACGAGCTTAATTATTACAATTTTTTATATATTTTTTAAAAGTTTTAGAGTGAGTACTTGTAAACTAATTAATATTTTTTTATTTATATTATTTATTTCGTATGTTTTAACGAACATTAATATTTATATTTAAGAAATAAGTATATTTTGTATCAAATTGAGTACTAAATATAATAAATTATATAATAAAATCATATATCTAGCTTGACTCGTTATCTTATCAAGCCTTAACGAGACGAGCCGAGCTAACTTGTTAACAACTCGAGTTGTAACGAGTCGAGCTAATACAAGCTTTTGTCGAGTCAAACACGAGCGAACAACGAGCTACGAGCTTTTCTTGCACCCCTAATTGGGAATGCAGCTAAAAATCCTCTGTATCTGCATTGTTCATTTCCGGTTCATTTAGAAACTATAAATTGAAGAGAAGTATATTATGTGGTTAATCCCTTTTAGTATAGCAATATTATAAATACATGATAGAATTAAGGTTTTAATCAATTTAGCCACAATAAATTAACATTAATTTATTCAATTTTATGTTACCGTTTTCTATAACCTAAAGGATTTTTCAAAAACAAAAGAAAGATTTAATTAGCATCATGAGCAAATGGAAATGAGCGTTGATTCTTGAGAGGTTTGATTGATAGCACATTGAGGTTTTCAATATTTTGCTATGCAGTATATCTTGGTGAGACTAGCATGGTTGCACCGACCAAATCTGTGATTGAAGCTATGCATGTGTTTGCTTTTTATTTTTTAATTGATAACTGACAATGGCCTGAATGAAATTCTGTACTTCTTCAGAAGCGTGGATACAGATACAGTGCATGTTGAGCCAATATTTTTCAGCTGTTCCACGACCAACCAGTGCGACGATCCACACAGGTAAATATGTTGAAAGCATCTCTACTCTTAAGGCTATGTGGGAAAAGGGAAGGGAAAGAATGGAAAGAGAAGAGTACATTTTAAATTTAGGTGTAATCACAAGTGTCTCTCTCTTTACATTTTTTATAGAAGAGTTCAATCTCATTCTCTCTCATTCTCCTTAATTTTTCTTCAAATATCAGTTTTTGGAGCAGGATAATAAGTTTGGGCATGAATTGGTCAGCTACCCTTCTTTTTCACTCTCTTCATTCACCTATTTTGAAGCAGAGCCTAAAAGAAAATCATGTAGGTATATGTGAAATATGAAGGAAACCTTTTGATTTAGTTAAGTAGTTATTTGAAATGTTATTCGGTGTTTCAATGTAGGAACATGTTTAGACAAAGACAAATCCATGTTCTCATCTTGATATATTTTAAAAAAAACTGTTATCAAAGTAGCAAAGTTTTTGTCTAGACTTGAAAAATTAGTAATTTAAATTATATATATTTGTACGTAGACTTTATCGCACGAGTAAATTTTAATTGGATTTAATTGTGATATTATATGCTCATGCAGTCGTGCTTATTCTGAATTTAGATTCTCTATTATTTAAATAGACGGATGGTTCTTTAAAATAGTTGCTAATTGTACTGTTTTATTAGTCCATATTAAAATTAAATTTATGAATGTTTCAAAAAATTCGACTTAGTAAGCTGACTTTACTAATTCAAACATATCCAAAATTAAATATGCACTGCAGTGGTTCTATACAGCTTCGGCTGCATGGCTGTGCGCCACATGGTATCTAATGTGAATTTAGTATGAGGCACCAAAATGTGCAATAATTGGTGGCCGCCCACACCGGTGTTGTCAAGTTGGGGAACAGTAAAATCCAGGAAATGCTCCTTAAATTTGATCTCTGTTGGTACTTGGTAACACATGTACCAGTGGTCAGTGGACAAACTAGATTAAATTTGAGAAATGTAAGAGGAGGAGGAAAGGACAAAAGAGCATCTGCATAAATGCCGCCTTAATCAGAGGAAGAGATTAGAGAGGGATTTAGTATCAGGACCTCCCTAACACATATAAAACGGATTAAATCTTAGTATCTTACTAATGAGGATGCAAGTTATATTCAATTTCTTCTGTATTAACTATTCATTTATAAATGTTTAGTTCAATACATCATTTTTTATATATAAAAATAATAAAATTTGTAAAGTTTTGAGATATAATTTACTTTTTTCGTGCATAGAAAATATTGTATACATATCATTGAAAAAATATACATTCCTCTTAACTTTTTGTTTGCCTGTGATGGGGTAATTAAATGTTTCTTTTATTTATTTTTGGAAATTTTAATTATTATATATGTTTAAGGTAAACGTCCAGGAATTAAACATTCAGCTTATGTACTTCTTTATAACCAAGATGAATTAGGCATGTATAAAATTTGACTATTAAACTACTAAACTACGTTATCTCTGAAAACATAAGGTTGCGATTATAACAAACAAATTTGTGGCTCCCCCAAGGCTACTACCTTCCATTGGACAGTCCAATACGGGTGAAATATATTTTATTGAAAATATAATTTAACTTAGCAACAGAGCTACCATGTTGGAAAAACAAATCATCTATATATTAGTACTGCTCTGATCAGACAAATACCACTACAATGCAACAAGCAAGAAGTGTGAGAAGACAGCCCATGATTTCTTCTACGGCCACAATTTCCTGCATGCCAAGGTTGCGCCGTCCGCCGACAGCTTTCACCACGCCAATGTCTCTGTTCAATCGGTTGCGCGAGGTGCTTTTGAGGCTAATTATGATCTCATCATCTGTCTCACGAACTGAGGAAATGCATCAGGCACCACCGGCTCGGGTGTATCATAATCTCGATTCATACCGGAGCGAGGCCGTGCAAGATTGTATAGAGTTCTTTAAGCGATCTGCAGTTGTGGGGCAAGCAGAAAAAACAGAAAGTTCAGATAGCAGGGATGAATTAGATATTTGTGCAGCTAATTAATTGGTCTAGCTAATGTACTTTGATTATGTTTTGTAGGGTTTTTAATTTATTCGGTTGTATTAGGTAGTACATACTATGTTGTGGCATTGCTATGAGTTCTTATTACGGCTGTTTGTGTGTATCAGATGGGATTGGAATTGGAATTGGATCATGCATATGACATTATTTTTGTCATTAGAAATCATTTTATCGTAACTCTCAAGAGGTGTGGAATTTTCTCAGCACATAATTAATCTTGTGCGGGGATTCAGGTGGCCGTATCGATCAATGGGTCCAGGCATTTTTGTTCGTATATTTGTGTTGGATGATTTTTCAATTAAAATTTGGGTTGCGTAATATTTTGATCGATTTTAAGTATCACATATTTGGGAATTAAGTCCCGTTTCCAAGTTCTCCCTAATCGGGTCGGATATTCATTAGAAAGTTAGGCTGGTTTGTAATTCGGTGATAATTATTTTTTAAGAATTGGTGATATCTTTTAAGTTTGAATAAGAAATAAAACCAGCATATAAGAAATTATTTTTAAAACTAAAAAATAATAATAAAAAATTTTAAGTTCGATCGATCTTTACATACGTTTTATATTTGGTCAAGCTTGACTATAGATTTAATTTTTTTTCTGAAAAAATACAACAAAACATGCTTCACTACTAAAACAAGCAAGTTAATGTGTTATCTCAGTTTAGTTACACACATATCTAGAACCTCTCCAATTAGGAGCTGAGATATGTTACGGAGGTAGACTAAAATCACCCGTGACTAATTGATGGATGGACCCATCAGCCACAATTATATCTTAATTTTTGAAGTTCTAAAAGTTAATCCGAACCGTTCAATGTGTTTTATATAATGAAATCTCATTAGAGACCAATTTTTTTTTTCATTTTTCTAAATTTTTTTACTATTTTTTCAGATTTTTAAAAAGCATTGTTATTGAAGGGTCTAGAATTATTTAGATTAAGAATTTTATAAAATACTAAAAAAAATACTAACAAATTTTTAAAAAAATGTAAAATTTAGCCTCCAACGAGATTTTCAATATGGAGAATACATTGAACGGTTCGGATCGACTCTTAGATTCTCGAAAATTGAGATTTTATCATAAATTTCAATATGGAGAATACATTGAACGTTGGGGCAAGATAAGTTCAAACAGCGCTATGAATTTACTCAAATATCACTTATCCTATTTTGTCCTTAACAGCCCATTCAACTGGCACTGAATGTCTCACACATCTCCATAATCTTAATCTTAAGTTTGGTAGAGAATTAAAGATGGAGTAACTCATTTAATTCACTTTTACTCTTTCAAACATGATTTAATTTTGGTGGATTAGTGTGGAGTAAGGAGGAGTAAATTACTCTACCATTTTAGGTGGAGTAAAGTTACTTCACTTGATTAAGAGATGGTTCATATTATTTATTTACTTACTTCATTTTTACTCCATCTTTTCATACCAAATATAATAAAAAATTAGAGGATTAAAATGAATTAACTATTACTTCTCCTTAAACTACTAAACGTGGCCAAAGGTAGTAAAGCACTTAAACAGTCAAAACTAGTACAGTATCATTTCTAACGGTTTTTTTGTTTTAATTTTTTGTAGCAATCGAAATATATGTTCCTTTCCAAACTGTCCGAAAAAAGCAATAAGAACGACAATAAATTTTGGTTGTAAGGAATCTAATAATGGCATACGTCAACCGGCGTGTGCTCTTTCACACTAACAGTAATCGATTCTCATCCAAAAAATCATATTTGTTTGACACAAGAAGAATTACTGAAAAGGTTATCAATTGTTTTGTCAACTAAATTAAATTTGTAAGATAGATTTCTTGTGCAACGTTTGATAGTGTGGACATCGTTTATTAATGTAAATTTTTTTTATTCGAAATTAAATTTTAAATTTCGAATGAATATAATATAAAATTCAACAACATTGAGTAATAGAAGTATACGACAGTTGCATTTTGATTGAAATTCTTAATTTATTATTTGTAACAAATTGATGATCAGTACATATTTTGTTTTAAAGAAAAATTAATAAAAATTAGGGAGGTTATGACCTTCCAAGTTCCAACAGAGGCTCTTTTTTATATTATACAATAATATATTCTTTTACACATAAGACCCTGAACTCTAATAAATAACATAAAAGTAAGTAATAACTCAACATATTTCATCTATATTTTTTTAGCATAAAAATAAGTACAAAAAATTGAATTTCTATTCTGTTATGTACAACGTTCCGATGAAGCATATCGAATTATAATAATAATGAATTGAACTTTGTAGTTTTTTCTTGGAAATTATGTCTTAATCTTTTTGTTATCAATTCAAGCAGACCTTATAAAAATCAACAATATGAGACGATTGAGAGATGGATGTTGTGCATCCACATTTTAATTTAATTGATGACGATGAAGAATTCTCAATCAATATGCAAGTAAATTGCATTTATAAACAATGAATAGACTATTTTAGGCATAACAAATTTGATAGTAGACATTAATAATATATCTCGATTGTACTACTGAAAATAAAAAATCTGACATAGTGATATCAAGATAATAATAAATTTAAGGTATTCTCCAACATCTCATTATACGAAATATTAATTTAGATACTGAACACCATGTTTCGAAACTTATTTCTTTCATCATCGATACAATTACACCATATTGCGAAACTCATTTCTTTCATCTTAATACAATTTATTTTTTAGAGTACATCACTGATTATATACGGTGATAAGTCATCCACACTCTGGGCTTTTAAAATGAGGAAGCATCAACCGCATGAACGTTCACAACATCATCGTTTTCACTAACCCAACCAATACTACTAAGTTAATCTCTCTGATTAACTTAGAACCTAACTACTAGCGCAATAGCCTTGTCATCGGACCTCTCCACCTCGGCACGTCTCATATGAAATCAGTGATGTACTCTAAAAAATTTAGCTGTGCAGACTGCAGAGCAGAATTAAGAAATTCTAGTCTATTACAAGGCCCAAAGCATTACCAACCCAAATCCAGTAAAAAGCACTATGAGGCTTTTTTTAAACATTTTCAATGCCATACATTAGGGATCCGGATCCTCTGGACTTCTCCGAAAAGAAGACCAGTGGACTTCCTCAGATCTGAACCGTTCGATCTAAACGAACGATTAGATGTCGAGCGGATCCTTCTTCCGTCCCAAAAAAAAAAAAAAACACAGTATACGCTGGTCTAATGGTCTTCGTATACGCAGCCCAGAATCTCCTTCTTCTCTCAAAACCAAACAAACCAACTACTCGCCTTTGCCTCTCAAAACCAAGCAAAACCAACCAAAGCACCAGTAGAACCCGTCGAGCTCTTTTTGATTGCCTCTCGCAACCGCCGGCTCTAGTTTCTAGGCGCGACACTGGTGCCACTTGTCAAACAGAAGGAGAGGGAAAGGATAACGAGAAAGAGAAGGAGAAAAAGGGGAAGCCTCTACCACGTGGGAGTTGGGACCCGACGAATCGACCTGTTCTTGCAGAAAACCTCGGTAAATCCTGACGTGAATCAAGATGAGAATCTGGTGAAAACCTCAGCAAATCTAGACATTTTGCGATGTTATTTTTGTGGGTGGAACAGTGAGGACGATGTTATTTTTTGCTGGGATTTTACTCCATGTGTATTCAAATTTCAGAAAGTGACAATTCTTACATGAATTATTATTGGAATAGTTTTTATGAGGCTTCAATGAAAAGAAATTGGGTGGATTATTACGTGTGCAGTTGTTATCTCTTATGATTAAAGTTGAAACTTAATTTGTCATTCGGGATTGGTTTTTGCATTTCCCTTTGTACTAGTTGTTGGTACTGGTTCTTTGTATCAGTATAGGGTTAAGGGGCTGGTACTGGTACTGTACCAGTATTGTGTTGGTTGGTACTGGTGGCAAAGGTCTTTATTCTACGAAATGGTTGTTTATTTAAATGTATAGTATATGTCTTATTTGCTCTCCTTCTATCATAAATTTGATTTAATGTTTTTTTATTCTACAGAATGGTTGTTTTTGACTCGTTAGTCGTTTATTAACTTCATATTTATATAAGCAAAATTGACAAAAGAAATTTAGAAAATAACTGATGTTTATGTGACAAAAGAAATTTGTTATTAAGTAAAGTCATATTGAATAAAACTACTAAAAGCACTTGTTCTTTAGAGCAAATGTAGTATGTCTCAGATGTTTATGCGAACAAAAACCAATTGCTCAAAGTGTTTTTCATTACTTTCACTAGCATGAAATTGTAGCTCAAACTCAGTTCTCAGATGTTTATGTGTCGACGATTTCAAGCTTTTATGAATTTGTTGTTTATGTCTCATGATTTTATAATGAATTTGCACTTTGCAGTTATAATTAAATTAGCAATCAAAATTGGACATATTATAACAAGAATCTATACATTTGCATCACAGCACCAAACAAATTGTCCAAAAGACGTTTTTTTATATATATACATATTTACAAGGTTCTCCTCATTCTCAATTTTCTTTCTTCACTTTACAAGTTTATATGCGAAAAAATTGAATATTACAAAAAAAGGAAAACAAACTGGACATTTGGCTGCTCCCAGTGCAAGAAAAAACAACCATTAAAAAAATAATGGCAAAAAAAAACAAAATGCAACAATAACTATCAATGTTTAAACATTCATAGGCCCTACACTAAGCAAAAGCAAGTTTCTGCTATCATAATCTATTATCTAGAAGTTCCCTAATTATTATCTTAAAGTTCTCTAATTAAATCTGGTCATCCTGAGGTGGAACAAGGTCAACAACATTTTTCCTAACTGGTGCCATATCCAAATCGAATCCAAATCCGGATTGTAAAATGCATCAGGTAATTCCAGTAAATTTAAATCATCAATCGGATCAACATCAGGAAATGGTTTTATGTTCTGCAACTGGTCAGGTACACTATGCTGCTGCTCTTCCATGTTTGCCCTTGAGAACAGGTCTGTCAGCACTCAGCACTTAAGCTGTTATGCGAGTTCACATCGGGAAGATCAGGTTGAGGAAATACATCTTGTGGTAAAGGGGCAGGTTCCAGATATGGCAGTTCCCTCACTGACTCGTTGCCTTGCTCAGATTGTACCGCGTCATGCCAAATAGCATCAGGGAATTGGGGTCGAAGTGCAGAGCTGGATTGAACCCTGAATTGTGCCAACAAATTAGGATTGCGAAGAAACTTAGCTAAGAAGGAAACCATCTGCTTCTGCATTTCAACAATGATTTGCTCAATCATTGTATATATCTATATATAATTCATACTCAGAAAGAGAGAAAATAAACTGAATCAATCATGTATATAAAAGGCATTCAGAAACGACTTGAGCATTTAAATGCTGAAAAACATGAGTACCGACAAAAAAAAAGCAAAGAAAATAAGAGAGTCGACGAAGAGCTAGGGTTTGCTTCGATTTTCTACAATTTGCTTCCATCGGCTGAAAAGAGGTGGAGGATCGAGAGGGAGATAGTTGCGGAGGATCGATTTCGTTCGATCGGAAGAGAAGAGGGTTTTTCTGCGGTTTATTCCTTTCTCTCTCTAGCTTTTGCTCTCTCTCAAAGCTCAAGGGTTGGAGAAGAAGGAGATTCTGGAATGCGTATACGAAGACCAGCGTATACTGTGTTTTTTTTCTATTTTTTTTTGGGACGGAAGAAGGATCCTCTCGACATCTAACCGTTCATTTAGATCGAACGGTTTAGATCCGAGGAAGTCCACTGGTCTTCTTTTTGGAGAAGTCCAGAGGATCCGGATTCCCTAAATTAGACCATGAATTCAGCGTTCCTCGCTTAGGGCCGGAAGCCTACTAGGCTCGGATTTTCTGAGGAAATTGTAGGCTCGATTAATTGTATTATTGTATCGTGGAATACAAGAATGATAACTGTCATCTGCAGTTTTGTCATCTCTGTCATCGTTAAATATAAAGTGAACACATACAACAAACAAGATGAACATATAGACAATATAAGTGAACACTTACAAATAAATAAATGTTATCATCATTTGTTCAGAATTTTATATGCATATTCAACTTATTTTCATTGAACTTATTTGTTTGTAAGCGTTCACTTAGATCGTCTATATGTTCACCTTATTTGCTGTATATGTTCACTTTATATTTAACGATGGCAGGGATGGTAAAACTGCAGATGGCAGTAATCAATTTCCTGGTGGAATATGTTTTAGGACCTGATGGCATTTTTTGTTTCTTTTTTTTAAGATAAATTGGAGGTCTAAGTCACCCAACTTATTTTTAAATTAAATATTTATAAAAAATCCCCAGCCAGATTTCGAACCTGCGACCTGAAGGTATATTTTTGCGTTTTCTTCAGTTGGCAACTCACCTAATTTAATTTTTAACACAGAAATATAAATTGATGAAATGTCCAAGTATTACTGTATTTTCTATTTCTATACCTAAAAGATGGCATGTTATTGTCATGATTAACAATTGTACTTGCATGATAGAACCACATTTTACATGGAAAAACATTGATATAGAAATTTACAAATAAGAAGCAATCAGTGCATATGATATAGCCAAATATTTGGACATTTTACAATAGATTTAGAAAGTATCTAGATTCGAGAGATATTTTATATGATCTGTAAAAATTACAATAATAAAGTGTTAATACATCTCCCAGACTCCCTCAATCAATGTTTGTTGCTTAATTTGTTAATATAATGAAACATTATTCTACATATTAATTAGACAAACATACAGGGGGCAAATGCCAAGCCTATCTAGCTAGGATTCAGATCCCGTGTAGCGCGGCAAGCGTGTAGCGCATTTCTCGAGCCGTCCGATTTGATCTCGACGGTCAATTTTTTTCGGGCCTTACAATCCGGAAAAAATTAGAGACCATTTATCATAGATCTGACGGTCAGATCTGGTGCGCATCGCGCACCAGATCTGAATTCATCTAGCTAGTGGTCACCTCGTGAAAACATTTTCGGAGTCTCTCTCTCCGTCACCTCTGAGCCGGGGATTCGGTGCTTGTCAGAGAGATACATCTTCGAATTAAGATATTTAAATCATATTAAAAAGTTGTTTCTTCATCCATATCTTCACTTACTCGTTGCATATGTTGCAGTGTTGCATGTGCCACAAAATTAGGTGAATCTAGTTCTTAGTGTTAGTGGGGGTTGTTCGAGTTGCATGTGGAGACTGGAAAGGCAAGAAAACAATTGGAAATGGTGATGAGATTGAATCGTGTGTCAATTACAATTAATATGAGTGAACTAATTATCATACAATGATTTCCTCTTTGTTGTCTGCCTTTTGAAAAGGTTTTGGTTAAAAGAATTCTCCTGTGAAGTTCATGTGACTGCTACTTTTGGTGGTGGTTTGTCAAATATCGGAAGAATGTAAAGTTTTTCAACTCAATAATGTGTTATGTGTCTAAACTAAAGTTGTTGAAGATAAGTCAATAACATAGTCAACTCTACCTTGTTTCATGCATCCCCATTTTTCCTCCCTTGTCATTTGTAATTATGATCTTTTGGAGTTATCTGAAAAAGTTTCCTCTGTATGGTTAAAATATTTATTGAAGATAAAAAACTAGATTCCATGATTAATTAGGGACCGATTAATGACCAGTAATATTGGTAAGTCAAACAACAATTGATGAAGATTCGATGGAGACTTTATTTGATTGTACGGATTGAATATGTGTGACTTATCAGATCAAATTAAAGTTGATAAAGGAACAAATTTGTCCACCAAAAACATTTAACTATACATAAAATCACATATATTTAATATATGACAGTTGCTTATACTTGTGATACGATAAAATAAACGGTATCAACGTGATTTGAGAACCCTTATTGATGCATTTTTTTTTTGGAAAATAAGATAATTAAGAGTTCAAGTTTGTACTAATTATGTGAACATAATCGTCAATGTTGTTAGAACGCACGTATGTTAATGAAATACATCTGCATCATATCTTATCCACAAATATACTGCTCGAATTTATTTACGGTTCCTCGTGTGCATTCTAATTTATATACATCTCATTTAGAGTTATAAAATGACTGAAATTAGTAATTGTTCTTCATTGACTATATATATTAAGTACGAGCTGAAAATTTTGTCTGTGCTAGTTCTGAATAATGAATTTATTTTGCACAAATGTACATCGTTAGATTTTCTTTTTTTTTCTTATTTGTAAGTGATGTTCTTAGTATTATACCTCATTTTTCAAGTCATAAAATCATCGAGATTAAAGTTATTTCATGAAATATCGCCAACTCTGTACTGAAATAAATTTTTTGTGCAGATTTTAAATGTTGCATTGATATTTGTCCAAATTTTTACGCCGGAATATATTTTCATCATTGTGTAGGTCTTTTGTTATGTTTAGTTAATTAAAGCCACACATTTAAGGCAATGAAAGAAGTGTGGCAGCTGTTCTCCCAATACATCTCATTGTGTAGAGAAGTAATTAGCAGTTTACTGTAGCGGTCATCGTTGTATTTCATCGGATATATTTTATTAAATGTCCCATATAATTGTTACAATTTAGAATTTTTTTTCTAAAAATAGTAGACATAGCAGAATTGAGAAATGTTGGAAAGATAAAATTGCCCCACTCATTTTCCCTAGACATCGGAGTTTTGACTTCTTGTTGAATATCTAGGGTAACTAGGTTAATACTTTGACATTGCTGATTTACTTTCAGTATTAATAGTGTACTTTATTTGCCTTTTTAAGGGTTACGTTTGGTAAGGTGGCTGTATTATAAAGCATTTTGTACTGTGAAATTAACTCGTTGACGAGTGACGACTAATGCTTAAAGATTATATAATTTCCACATAAACGGCAACATAGAAGGGATTTTTTTTAGGGTGGGATATTTGAATAAGACAATATACATATTTACAAATTTCACTATTTATCATCAAGGCTGGGATGACCTTTTGATAGTTGTTGTCTATGCGATTTATTGATTTTTTTCGACTCAAGATATGGTGATCGATACAGTTGAAATGAGATGTGGAATTTTGGAAATCTAAGCTGATATGTTTCAATGAGCAAATAAGAAAAAAAATTCAATGAATTTGGAAAACTGGGTCAGATCCATAATTAATAAACAGGCTGCAATAATAAAATATGGGTCCATTGCTATAAAATATAGCTCAAGTAATAATGTCAATAATGCAAAAGCTTTCATATAATATAAAACTCATAATTAAGTACATCTAGATTTTTCAAAGAAAAAAAAATCTCCATTTATATTTAATTTAAGTTTACAAATGTAACTGATTGATTTGCTTAATAATTACACGAAAATGATCACGGCATGATGTGGTTGGTGAATGACGCACTACAAGAAACAACTAATTAATGGCTGCATTAAAGAAACCGATTGAGTGAGAGAATAATAATTTAAATTAAAAAAATTATGCACCTATACATTCTTTTAAGTGTAAAACTGTTGAAATGACTATTGTTTCAATCATTTTTCCTTTTTTTTTTACTTTATTCTTTTCTTCATTGCTTTCAATTGTAATTTCTTACATAACTTTCTACGGATTACAATGGGTAATTTTTGTTGTTTAAATGAAATTTGGGTTTAATAATCCTCAATATTTGAGGTGGAAAAAACAACAGCTTTTGTTCCATAGTAATTCCCGTAATAGGGAAAAAAAAATATTACCCATTGCTCAAGGATAAGATCGTTGTGACATGATATTACCGACGAAAATGAGGAACAAGAGAACAACCTTGGCTCGAGGTTGAAAATAATTTACTTCTACCATGTAATAAAAAACAAAAGGGAAAAAAGAGACGACATTTTCTAGGCAAATACGACAAATGAAAGCTGCCGAGAAATGGAAGGCTATTACAGCTCAGTTCGGCAAATTGAAGTCCTATTAAAAAAAGGAATGGAACTGTGTTTACTTTTTAATAAACATAATTTAATGAGTTAATTTTTTTTCAATTTAGTTATATGAGCAAGTGGTGAATGAAGTCTGGAATTTATTTTTTTTTTTGTATTGGACTGACAAAATTATTCCAGTTAGGTTTTGATAAGAACAAGAATATTTATAATCCGTATTTGTTTTTTTTTTGTATTTAATGAATGCAGACAACTTGTATTGCTTACTTATTAAATAAAATAGCAAAATTCGTGTATTTTTTCTATTTTCCTCTCTTATTATTTTGTAACCTCTTTTTAAAAATGGCGGTTGAAAAAAGAGATTACCAAACATAATACTCGTCAAAGAGTACTTGTCCCATAAATGATACTTATCTAAGCATTTTTTTTAGTTAATAAAATATAGGGAAATAAGAGTGGAGCCGTGGAGGATAAGATTTGATATGTTTTTTCGTTGCTAGTAAAGGTAAAGTTCGTTCTCCCATTTTATCATAAAGTAATCAGAATTAAGTTTATATTCGTGTCTCCACTGTCAGAGGTACGTGGATGATTAAGATAAACTGTTTTGCATCTGATGTCCAAAACCATAAATTGTCCGATGATAAAGCGTCCATATTATGTACTCATATAGTCCTATTTGATAAAGTTTTGAGTGTACTGTGTACATGTCGTCATTGTACCTAGCTAATATATATTTGATGAAAAACAAACTAATAAAATTTACACTTATAGGTTCCGTTTGGATAGGTGTGGGAAGAAGGAAAGAAGGGGAGAAGTGGAAAGAAGTATTGGGAAGTGTGTAATTTTGTGAAGAGTTTGGATTGTTTATAATTTTTTTTCTTCCCATCTTCCTTCTTCCTCTTCTTCTTCTCTCATCCAAACGCAAGCATAAGAGAGTGACTAGTGTCCAACATGTTGGACACAAGCACTTATCCGATATGATAAATTTCAAATTTTTAAATTAAAATGGCTGATTCGAACCGCTCAAATTCTTCTCCATAATAAAATCTCCATTGGAATCAAATTTTATAGTTTTTCGAAATTTTTTTACTATTTTTTTGAAGTTTTTGAAAACGCTCAATCTAAAAAGTTATAAAACCTCCAATTTTGAAAAACTGAAAAATATAGTTAGAAAATTTGGAAAAATATATAAAATTTGATTTTCAAGAATATTTTAATATAGGGTTTGAAATTTTGACAGTTGACTTTTCGAATTGCATTAGACGTCCTATATGTTTGATTCTAGCATTAAAATTATAATGTATTCCTTAAGTAGTTGGTCAACAACCTATTAATATTTCATTAACCAAAGAAAAGGAAAATAAGTAAAATATTTACAAGACAAGAAATGATAAGCACAAGAAACACAGAATGATTAGCATAGGGATCTAGATATCAACATGACAACTAAACCTGCATCTAGCCATCTACTAAACCCCAGTTGCAGACACCAGCTGACATGATGATATGGATACTAAATCCAAGAGCAGTTGAAGTACAGAACCCAGACATTTATAATTATTGAAAAGAGTTCTTTATAAAAACTTAAGCTTGTAGTTCAAAATAAATAACAACTCAGAAGCCAGAGTTTAGATAGAAGAATCTTCTTCTTGATTTGTCCACTTCAATAAAATTAAGCCCAACTCGCTAATAACCAAAAAGAACAAGGACTTGTTTAGTTTACACATAACAAACCTTACCTTTTTCTTTAATTTTTTATTTCTATGTACAAGCCAAGCTGGAAGATGAGAAGGTGCTCCCAAACCCAGATCCAAAAATGTTGTGACGAACACGGTTCCTTTGTAGCCAACCCTTGTGTGGTCTTGCATACATGTATCTCATACGACCAATGTAATCTCACAAATGTTCAGACAGCACCACTTTGTTTATCACACTAAATTATTTTTCAAAACTGCCTGGCCAATCTTCTACACGACTATTTATCCTTAACTAATTGGCTGATTGCACTATACACAGTTGAATAATAATTAATTCAATCCTCCTGTTAATTACTGCAATAAACCAACCATCAGATCAATTGATCGTACGGTAAATCACGACAAAGCAGGGAAGGATTGCCCTTGGATTCATCACAAACATCTCCTCGAGATTCGCATCACCGGCCACTGAATCGTACACATCTGGCTCTGCACCGGCCTCCGTCCTGCCTCCAGCATGCATTACTCTGCCGGCTATGACCCTACACACAACCATCGCTCTATTCAGCCCCGACAAACTATCTGACTGGTTCAATGCATCGTGCGCACGTCCACTTCTAGCGGTTGTGCGCACCCCGGTCTGAGCAGGTGGCGTGAAGCCGTGGCGAATGGCTGAGCAGACGCCACAAGCCGAGGATCCACATAGAGAATTTGAGCCATTGAGACCGAGGGCACAACTAATTGGAGCCGGCAGGAATCGAAGAAGCTCGTTGCCATCTGCAGCTGCACGGGCTGATGAACGGGATTTGACAGCCGCTCGATGGGCCTCGAAACGGGCGAGAGTGCGCGGTGCGTTATGCACCTTTAGGATGCGGTCAATGTGGCATATGGGTCGACGGGCTGACGGTGCGCGCCACGGCGAGGGTGCTTGGTGCCAGCTGGATTTGAAGATTATTTCGACGATGTTGCGGCCTGAGTCTTCCGGTCCCAGCTCTGAAACTGCACAAGTATAAGTTTCAAACCAATTAATTATTTTTTGAAGAATAACTATATATATTTTGACCTTTTCTTTTCTATATATTACCATCTTTTTTGTTCACAGGCTAAAAACACAGAAATGGATTGTTAAATTAACTTTAAAAGATTAAATCAAGCAGAAGTTTCTTGTTTCCCTTTTGTTTTTCTTTACATCAGTGTGCAAAGCAACAATGTGACAGCTTGCAGGTCAAGTAGCAACGTCAGCATAGATTTTGTACCCTTTTACGATCGCCTTTTTTGGATAGACTAAATAAATGTTGTCCTCTCTCAAAAAAAATAATAAATGCTCATAAAATTGAGTGCGGTATCATAATAGTTAGTACGGTTGAACAGATAAAGATATATTACTCCAAGACAAATTCAACATGGATGATTATTCTAATAATGAAAAGTGAATGAACGAATTAAGTACCTTCAACTTCCATCCAAACAAAGTACAAGAAATTAATTTCGCATTTTCTTGCTTGTACCTTACCGATTTTACATTAAATTATTAATAATAACTATAATTTGTTGGTATATATAGTTTCAAATTGAACAAGCTACATTTTTTTTTCTTCCTCTCCTTTTTTTTTGGGCAAATGAAAAAGAAAAAGGATAAAAAGTAGAAATCAACATTGATCTGACAGGCGACACCCTCATTCAACCCTATCCTGTGAACATTTAATTTCTTGAAAGAAGCAATAAATTGACAAGTTCAAAACATGACAACACAACAATAGTGATAAATTATAAATATACAAAAGTTACCAAAGTTTAGTAAAAAACAAAGGGTGAATTGCTAAAATTACCAGCATGGCGAGTAGCTTGATGGTGCTCTAAGCTTTCAGGTTTAGTAAAGACCTCTCCACAATCAGGGCATACACAAAGTGCCCTGGGTCTTGGATACCTCCTGTAATTTTACATTATAATCCTTTTTAGAAGCTATTTTATGCCAATATTTACTTACCTAGTTACCTTTAAACAGTAAAGAGTAAAGATTACAACCTACTTTGTCAAAAGGAAAATGAACATGACCAAAGTACGGTCAAAAGAGACTTAAAAAGGAAACGTGAAGAGGATGGTTTATCTTACTTATTACTAATTACAATTAAACAAGGACGTTTGAATTGTAATTTTGTTCTCTGTTTACAAGTTGAAAACTACTTAATTAGTTTCACAACCTTCTCTGTTGACCAATGATGAAATCAAGTTACTTAACTTGAATTGCAAATAAACAAAGAAACTAAAAATTTAACAACCATTTGCATGCATATCCACATAGATGCATCAATTGTAAGTCAATTACCTCGACATGGGCTCAACCGGCACAGCACGGCACTCGACACAACCTGTCAGACCCCTCAGCGGCATCCCGCCACCTCCCTTTGATTGAAAACCGCCGCATCCACTGCTGAGTGACCGATCCTGTGACTGAGAATGCCCATGCCTTCTTTGCCTTGCATTCTTAGCAAGCGGTGCAGTCTCTTTACATGAAGCCGAATTAATCGACCCAACCGACTCAACCGAGGCAGCTGAGGCCGAGTCGGTGTTGTCAGACCGGTGCACCACTCGCGTATTTCCATGCACAACATCGCGCAATGCGCACAGAGAAGTGCCACATATGCCGGTACCAGTGGCAGTGACATTGCGGGAGGCAATTGGAGGTTTAGCATTGGAGGAAGGAGCAATGATGTGGACAGAGGAGAGACTTTTGCAGCTCAAGAGTGACTTGAAATGCTCCCATGAGGAAACTGGAGGAGTGGGTTGTGGTTGCGGTGCCGGAGGTGGGAGTTTTTTGCTGCGACGACGGTGTGATTGATGGTGGTGCTGGTGCTGGTGCGGCTGACGCGCGTGGCGATCAGGAGTTGGGAGGAGAGTGGTGGCTGCCATTGGAAGAATCTCTCAGACCTCTCTCTCTGTAATGGATCTTAGAAAATAGTTGGATTTGTTATATGCAACTAGAGCTTGGTCTTAGTCTCTGTTTTTTATTACTCTCTCTCAGTCTCTGGTCTGAAGTCTCCGCAAGGAAGGCTTTAGTTTAGTTTAGTTGAGCTTCCCTCTCTTTTCAGATCGCTCGCTCCACATCTTCGCTCGATTTAAGATGCTTCTTTATTTTAAATGCCAATTTGTGCATGGCCCCTCTATCAATCCCATAATTACTCTCACATAGTTCCCACCGCAAGTCTACTGTAGGCTAGTAGCCAGTAGGCGACCGACCCACAAAAGTATTTAACGGACTTTTTCAATTGAACCCCTGTAAAGAAATATTTAACGGTGTTGACCTTGTGAGAGCTTTTAAATTTGACTGCAGATCTGACCTGACAGTAATTAAGACACACTGAAAATGTATTAATGCGGTCTACTCTGGACGGTGCAATTTTTATTTTTTAGTTTATTTTTTCTGTTCTTCTTTCTCGCGTCTCTTTTGTCGAAATTGGGATCCGCTGCCGCGCGACACATGGTGTAGCGCGGCATGCTGGTCGTCTGATCAAGATCTAATGGACAAGGGAGCTCCGTGCATGTAACCTAGATTGATAGGCCCGTAAAAAGTGAACTGTCTGATCAAGATCAGACGGCTCGTAGTGCGCTACACTGCGTGTCGCGCAACAGCGAATCAGGATTGCTTTTGTCGCACTATTTTTAATTATTGGAATTTTAAAGTGGAGAGTTCAAACAAGTAATCAATAATGCATTTCGTACGAATATAATATAGAGTATGGACGTAGAGATTCTTGCACAAGTGTAGTAACTCAATACTCTCCTTTTAGATCTATCGTTCAACTGTAGATTACTATCTGAATTTAAATTCCCTGCTTATGCGTAAGATACACTTATTGCAAGTTGTCTCAACGGAAAATTTACAAGTATTTCCCTGTAAAAACTATAAAATGTTTATGTATCTTTACAATTCTAATTCGTTTGTGGCATTGTAATTTTAGCACTGGAACAACGAGGTACGTAAAAAAATATTTCCGTGTAACACCAAAATAAGTTATTTCATGAAATGAAAAATCAGAGGAACAAGTTTTTGAGGGTTTTGTGATTGAATTTACAAAAGATGAGAAGTCATATAAATCAGACTGTACTTGTATGGCCAATATTTTTCTGGAGGGGGGACAGTGCATGGCATGAGGTTAGTGTTAGGTTGGTTTTTTTTTTCTTGATTTATTTTTTGGTTTGGTTGGACTGAACTATATTGTTTAATTTTCCATGTAAGATGAGCTGCTTCAATACCTAATTAGGAGCTTCACTAACTCTTAACTAGATATAAATTGTGGTCCTTTCCATCAAGGGAATCTAGTTAGAGTAGATATATTGACGGAAAAATGTGAATATTCTCTAATTATATTAGTTTATCGATTATCAATATTTTGTAATTGGGAGCCAATAATGTCGTTCATACTTGCGGTAATAGTTGTCTATTTCCTATCACATTTTTTTGGGGGTCTTTTCTCTCTTCAATTTATTTCGGAAATTTAAATCTTTTAGCACTAATCTCGTTTTAATATTGAGGGGAGTTATTTTCCTCCCTACAAAAATCTCAACTTTGCAAGCCATAATCAATTAGTTGCTGAAATGATAAGGAAAACCACAAAATTGTTAGGACCATTGCATGATATTGGTATTTTTTCGTTCGTCGTCCAAATTGAGAGGATCTCTGGTGAAAGTGGAAAAGGAAAAATAAAATAAAATACATATTTAATTATTTGACTGAAAGGCCTGTTTACACATTTATTAGCACAAGATCCCGCACGCCACTCGTGCGTGAATCATGCACAGGTAAAGAATCAATTAATCTAGAACTTATGTATATGTATATGTATATAATTTTGCTTATAGAATTGTACGATCAAATATTTAAAAAATATTTCTAATGCCCATTCAATTTTTATTTGGACATCTTTATTTAACGTATATATAAGAGTAAAATAAACTTGAGATATTTTAAAATACTTTCTTTTATACACAAAATAATGTTTCATTAGTTTATTCTATTAGTGGATGGAAACAAATAATTTTGAATAAATATACAAATCATGAGAAAGAGGATGATTTTTTTTCTTTTGTATAAAACATCCAAATTTTTATGTATAATCATATATGTCTTTTTTTTTGTGTTTCAATCATGCCTTCACTTTTTAATAATAACGTATTTTCTAAAACATAAAAGGCGAAAATGAAATAACTAGACTAGAATTGATCTGTATTATTTATTCCAAATTTTTGTTAAAGAAAATGAGAGTCTGAATTTGTTTCAATGGAAAATTGGAAACTAAAGATTCAAAAAGTAATGTAATATTGTTACCCGCAGAATTTTTTAACTTGAAAAGATGTGATATATTTATGAGTTCATTTATTGATAGACAAACCAACACGAAATTACCTTCAGTGCCCCGTAATTATTTTCCTTAATAATTGATGGGATGTACGTTGGTATGGTTGTAGCTTTCAAAACTACCATATTATTATATGATAACACTGTGTATTTTGTTGGTTTCATTTGTTATCCTAATAATTAATGAGAGGTACTTTGTATGGTTGTAGCTTCCAGAACTACCATATTATTATATATTATGAAATGATGTATTAATTTTGTTGGTTTCATTTGTTGTCTTCTTGAGCAATGTAATTTATTTTGAAATATCATAATTAGAGGTTTCCTCGATTAATTAAACAAACATTAATTTGTCCCTTCTAATGCACGGACATGGTACAAGGCGTAGGTTTTGATTTTCTCTCCAATATTGTCTAACAATATACCTAACTCTAAAGTTTGGAACCGTTCAATCCAAATCAAAAAAGTGTCTTTGTCTACATCAACTACGTGTTAACCTAGATTTAAATCTATGGTGACTATCGACATCAATGAATCGATATCAATGTTTGCATCTCAGCCTGTCCTTGTATATAACGATATCTATACAACTATTTGTCATCTCTGCGAATGAAATAAGTGAAATCTGTAAATAATCTTCCGTAAAAAAATTGAATTAGATTGTTTTAAAATTATATAATAATTATAGATGGATTAAAAATGCCATAACTTAATAAATTAATTAAAAATTTAAACAAATTTGATCATCCCATCCGTATACTGTACGCATTCAACAAAAAAAAAGGTACCACGTACCAGAGAAACCTACCAATTTTGATGATAGTTAGAAAATATTAAATTTTATGTAGTTACTGAAATGATTTTATCAACTAATGAAAAGCCGAAATTTGACTACCAATTGTCTGTTTAACCAAAAAAAAAAAAAAGAGTTTATCATGTGTTGACTTTTATTTTTTATTTTTTTAATTGGGAACATACAACTCTCTCTTTTTTTCTTTATCTTTTTTCGAATGATCTCCACAGGAATATGATTCTCTTATGACTTATTTTTAAATCATCAAAATACACCCAAAACTAAGATAAGCTTGAAAGAAAAGAAACAAAAATAATCAAAGATCCTAATTCAAATGGTCTTCATCGTCTCGTGCTTCCCGGCCATATCGGGACATTCACTAATCTAGCCTGTTATAGGCTCCGTTTGGATGACTTCTTCTCGAAATAAGGAATAAGGAATAACCATTTTTTACTAATAAATTTATTTCTAACCATCCAAACTCTTCACAAAAGTTACACACTTCCCAATAAATTTATCCCTTCCCAATAAATTTTTTCCCTTCTTCCTTCTTCCTACCTTATTCTCAACACATCCAAACGAAGCCATAAATCTTGCTCTACATTTGTAAAAAAAACTCTGTTAAACTCAAGTAGTGAATATCTTCCAGAGCCGGATCGGGCTCTCGAGAGGCCGGGTCTAAAAGAACCTACTCAAGGACCGAATCGGATCGGACTTAGAAGGACTTTAAATATGAAGATTGAGCCGGATCCTTGTTAAGCCTGCCCTTTTAGGCCCTCATAGTTTCAAGAGGCCGGGTTTGAAGGGTCTGAAGAACTTGAAGGACTGACAAACATACAATATATTTATTTAAACTATGTTTAAAATGAACAATTTTTATTTGTAAAAAATAATAAAAATCCTATAAATTATTTAAATATGATTGTAAATTTATTTTTTATTATATATAATATTTTTATTTTTCATCTTTAATTTGTGTTTAAGATCAGTTATATTATAATAATAACATAGAAAAAGTAAAAAAAAATTGTTAATGTATTAATGAATTTTTAAAATTACAAATATATGAAATAATGTAGCGTAAAAGATGAGAAATATATATATATTTTTAACTTGTCTTAACATCATGTTCAAAAATTTAAATATTATTTGAAATAATTTCTTCAATTTAAATTGAATCAGATACGATCTTATCTTTTACATGAGATTGTATCTGATTATTCATAACTTCGATTTCTCTAGACCTTAAACCCTTCCTAGTCTGCCCTCGTTAGACCTCTCTTCAACTAAGATTGTGGTCTAGCCCTTTCAAATCCTGGCCTCTCTTGGCCCTGGCCTTTCTTAAGGTTTTAAAGAGGTCGGACCGGCCCTTTGTGTCAAAAGGGTTTGGCCAGAGCCGGATCCAGGGTCATAGGCTTTTGAATGTTCACTAAACTCAAGTATAGAAATGAACAAATATGAAACATTATTATAGTATTGTCGTTAGAGTGGATGAGTTTGTATATTGTTGGCTTATTTAAACACAAGGAAAATAAAAAGTATAAAGTTTAATGATGAAATTTGATTGCACATTTTTTTTTTTACTCTCGTGAATGATCAGTTAGCTTTTCCGTTGCTCTTTTGTTTTGTACAAATAAAAAGAAATGTGTTAAATAAGTACTGACATTTCAATGATAGCAATTTAATTACACATCCAAACTATCAAAGAAAAAAAAAACGGCTCCACTTAAAATGTATTATCAATGAAACCGACAACATTTTGCCGACCGTATTTAAAAAAATAAAATTAAGGTTGCATGCAGCTTGCAAGTACAAAAATGGGGAAAGGGAATTTGTTTTATTTCAATTGTAAAATTCAGCTTGATAATTCTAGTTTAGTAGACGAAAGCGAACTCTGACAAATTGCTAGATAGGAAACGAGTTGGTGGGATAATAGCTACAAGTCAAGTGGTGTCACTATAGTTTCTTCATTGGCGTTTTCTCAGCGGTTGAAGGTTGGATGCTCTTGTAGTATATTCTTGCTATGAGCAAACGTACAATGGATTAATTATACAACCCCACCGAGACAACATCTGGCATCCCAATGCTAGTATGCTACAAGTAGGGATGAAAACGGAGCGGATAAAATTCGCTCCGATCCGTATCCGAATCCGAAAAATACGCATAACATCCGATCCGTATCCGTATTCGAACATATCCATATTCGTATCCGCCAAAAAAATATGGATGCGGATATGGTTTTGAGTTTTTTGACAATATCCGATCCGTATTCGTATCCGACATGGATATTATCCGTATCCGATAGATATTAATCCGTTTATCCGTATTTTTAACGGCATAAGATAATTAATATAATTACTTATCTACATTAGAGAATACTTTTAATTATATAATGCTTAATTTTTATTAGATAAGTTCTCATATAATAATATTTTTATTTGGAACATAAAATTATTTTTATTTTTTAATTATTGAGACGATTATATATGATAATAATACTAAAATTAATTTTTTTTCTCTAATCATGTTGATTACATATGATTAATATATTTTTTTAATGTATGATGACATTTAAGGTAACATGATATGATTTGACATTGAATAGTTAAATATACTGTTGGAATTCAAATTGTGGAAAGACTGAATTTATTGATCAATTCTATTAAATTTGTACTTATGTGGTGCTTGCAATTTTATTGATTAATTCATAAATTTGATAATTACGGTTATATATGTGATTTATTGAATCCAATATATTTGTTGAGAATCCAACCAATAATGTTAATAATAATTTAATTTATACATATTATATATAATATTTTGATGAAATTTTGGATTTAATTGGTTGAAAGAATAAATTTTGTACACTGCTTACCTTATTACCTTATTATTGTATAATTTATATTGTTTGAATATAACTTATTGCATGACATGAAAATTTTCTTATGCTTCAGCTACTCTCATATATAACAAACTTTTATACGCAATATGAAATTTAAAAAAAGTTCTAAAGAAATGAAATAAAATAAATTGATTGTTATATGATCCGTATCCGACAAAATATATTCGTATTCGACTCCGTATCCGATAATATCCGAACCGTATCCGTATCCATTTAATATCCGAACCGTATCCGTATCCGAACGCATCCGTATTCGTATCCGTATCCGAAAAAAAATATGGATGCGGATATGGGAAGACCTACATCCGCTCCGTATCCGATCCGTTTTCATCCCTAGCTACAAGGTATGAATTCTGATATATATAATTATTATATCTTTGCAGTACGTAATTGGACCACATTGGCTTTATTGGGTTTTGATCAATGTACCGTTTCTCCTCATGTTGGTGCCTATTACTAAGTCCAAAAAAATATAGGATAATTGCAAGTATTCTAGAGCAACTGGCTTTGTCATGTTTTTTTGTTTGATGCTTGTTTGAATACTGTTGTCTCAAATTCTCTTGATTTGGATTCGTCTAACAAACTTGCTATTCCAACGGTGCAAATTATTTGTACCTGGTCGATATCGTCACTCTCAGGCTTTCTTGATACCTTCACCTTAATTAAATGAGGTTTTGTTTCACGTTCTGAGTCAAATAAAAAACAATACAATGTATTATAATGCAATAAACCAATAATTAATACAAATGCTGGGTGCATGCCCTTGCACAATTCTGTCATTATCTTTTATATAGTCCATTTCGAGCAGATATGGCCTAAGAAAGAATAATATAAAAGGTTAAAGGTCCCCTATGACTTAAAACTTGACTTATTATCAGTATTCAAATAGGGCTGAAAACGGAAGTCGTTTTAACCGTTTTTCGTGTCGTTTCGTCCAGACGTAACGGTTAACGAAATAATAAAACGATTTCGTTTGGTTGGACGAAACGGTTAACGAAACAATGAAATAGTTTCGTCCATGATTAAATCACAAAAATTTCGTCAATTTCGATCGTTTCGTCTAAAAAACTGTTTCGTCGCATAGGACGAAACGATCAACGCAACAACTCATTTGCGCTATCGTCTCGATCATTTTGCTGCCCTATATTCAAGTAGATAAATATAGGCCTAAATTATTTAATTATATCAAACCCAACCTAACCCATCAAATATAGGCCCAAGATCATATAATCAGGAAAAAATATAAGTTGGGCTGGATGTGTCATTTCTCGTATAATCACGACTCAGGAGAGAAGGCCAGAAGGGTTTCTAACTTGAGCGGCAGGGGTTTAAGCCGGAGCCGCTAAAATCGACGGTTGAGATTTTGCAACTACGTGTTTTAAGGAGCAATCAGAGCTGCATCATGCATACGGACGGCTCTGATTCCATGAAATGCAACTCTGCAAAGTCATTGATTCCTTTGAAACCACTGTGACTGTTCCCTTGCTTCAGTTGCTTGCGAGAAGCCGAGAACACTTGAGCCAACATGGAAGAAGAGAAACTAACTGGCTCCGAAGAAACCTCCGCCGCCAAGGCGAACGGATTGTCGGAGGTGAACCGCGGGGTGGCGTGGGATGGGTGTAGTGTGCTTCTAGATATAAACGATGGAGATCGGCTCGTCTTCTCCCGCCTCTCCCCCTCCGCGTACTCTCTCTCTCTCTCTCTTTGAGTAATAATCATTTTTATTACTGCATATAGTGTGGTGGTAAACACTAAACAGAACTTAGTGCACTAATGTTTGAAATTTTGTAAAAGAAAAAAAAGAGGATAATTAGTTCTTGACTTTGATGTCTGCCGAGCAGCATCACTTGTAGAGTTTATGTTTATTGACGGGTTAATAATTTCAGATCAATTAAGATTGGCAACAAGAAGTGCTCGCTCAGGCCTCTTGTTGGATGCCCTTTTGGTTCCCTTTTTACTGTTGAGACTGGCCCTTCTGGGCCCCACCTATCGCGCTCTGCCCCATCTTCTACAGGTATACTAAATAAGTTTCTTTTTTTATAGCAAGTAATGCTGGTACCAGATATTTGAAACTTTGTGTTTACCCTCAAAGATCAGAATTTCAAAAGAACGATTTATACATCTGAAGAAGGTTATATCGACTATTGTTAGATTTATGAAATACATGTTTTTTCTTGTAAGAAGAATAATCTTTTACTCTTCTACTGAGATCACCCCCGTAACCGAAGAAAACTGATAAAAATAAGACTGTAAGAGTAATCCCTTCTTATTCCAAATAGATCAGATATATTGGGGTTTAAAGTACAAGTCTCTGATGCTGGTGGCTTTGCACAGCGGAATCTTGTAGGAAATAAAATTCACACTTTCTTTAAGATATCATTTGGTTGACTCTTTTAACATTAAATAGAGAAAAAGGGAACGGGAAGGATTTGGAGCGATTGCACTGGCTGATCAATCAGTCATACGCATATTACCAGATACTAACTTAGTCTTAGATATAGACTTAAGCTGTAATTACTTGTTTATCATTCATGAAATGGTTTTAGTCATGCTAGCAAGTATTTAATTGATGGAAAAATTGCAGTTAGACATTTAAGTGTGTTTCTTACTTACAGCTTATGTTTCATTTATTAAAAGGTTTGTTTTATTTGGAAGATTATGAATAAGCAAATGGGGATCTTGGAGAGAACAAAAAAAAAATGCCGGGATGACAGTTTCAGTACATCTCTTGTAATGGGGAGGATGGGTTCAATGAGTAAAAGAAAGTTTTCAGTGGCCAAACTTTTCAGTCAAGTGATGAAGTTTAACACCATTGCATTTGAAAGAATCTGGGTTCCTTAGAGTTTTGTCTGACATATTATCTTATTAAGGGATAAATAATAAATTTCAACCATTTTGCAGCGTATGCTTGATCTGTAGCTGAATGTTATCTAGTTTTCTTGTTTTCTATTGCTCTTGTTTGGTTTTGGTTTTTGTGCTTTCTATTGGATAAATTGATACTCACAGGTAACTGTGTGGAAGAAATTAGTAAAGACGAGGGGCAATCAGTCAATGAAATTAGAGATAATAGATCACTTATAGACAACAACACTGCACAAAGTTTATCAAGTGAGGATATTGAGGCTATGCGAAGGTTACGTTTCCTATTTATTGCTCTGAATCAAGTTCGGTTAGGTTTCCTATTTATTGCTCTGAATTAAGTTCTGCAAGTATCTTTCAAGGATTATAATTATCTGAACTCTAAAGTGTGTTTAATAATGCAGCGAGGGCGCGACGGGGGATGAAATAGTGAAAGCTTTAATAGCCAATAGCTCCACATTTGAAAAGAAAACTGTTTTTTCACAAGTTAGTTCTATCTCTGTACAATATATGTTGTTAATCTAAACAGTTTTATATTCAAAATTAGCTAACTTGCTGATGTTATGTTTCGTTAATGCAATCAGGAGAAATACAAGTTAAAGAAACAGAAAAAGTATGCACCTAAAGTGCTTCTCAGGCGGCCTTCTATGCGAAGGTGCGATTTTTTTGAACGTATATTTTTTTATTTTCAAAATTTATCTATATTGAAGGTGTGTTGTCTTATTTTATTGCTTCTTCTGCAGTATTTGTGAGACATATTTCAAGAAGCACCCACAAAGAACTGGGTAAGTGTCGATCCTTTCATTTATTTTCAAATCTGTGCAAATAGTTTCTACTTATTGTTGTGTTAACCTTTGAGTTCTTATTCTTCTGAATTTAGGTTTATGAGAGTAGATACATTGTCTATGCTATTGTCTATGGCTAATGTGGGCCCATACTCTGATGCACTAGTCCTTGACAAGCTTGGTGGTTTAGTTGTTGGCTCAGTAGCTGAAAGAGTTGGAGGTGACACTTTTACCTTTCTTTCTTTCTTTTTTTTTTACTTCTGATATTGTAAAAACCATACTTTTGTCTTTGACAATTGAAGGTACCCTAGTTTCTGAAAGTGTGCTATTTTAATGTTAACTCTTTTTATTTATCTATTTATTATTTTTTATTTGAAAATAGTTGGTGAGGGGACTCCTAAATTCCTATTTAATGCAAGTTACCTAATAATAGCTACCATGATACAATAAAATGTTATGCTGCTAGTATGAATTAGTATGTGCCAGTCAAGTTGTTATACCATTTCTGTATTGGCATAAATAATCTTGTTACACACCATGGAGGCATGGAGGCTTTAACTACTGATGAATTTTGCTGCTGACAGAAAATCAGTAATGTAAAATTCTAAATATTTGTTATTAAATATGGCAGGTACTGGCTATATATGTAGCACATATTTTGGAACTGTTCCATATCAAATTGACATAGTGAGGATGTTCAATTTAAGCAGTGATGTCTGTGCCAGGTATTGAACTGTTTGTCAGAAGTTAATTTGTTAATTTCCTTTTTAGTGATGAGGTTGAATTATCGATCATGTGTTACTACAGGATATTGCAAGCACCTTTTAGTGACCTTTCGCCTTTGCAAAATGCACCTTCCGAGTGTGCCATGTCAGACCCAAGTGATGTAAGACCTGGTTCACCCGAGACTGCTCAGCCCGATCCATCAAATGAGCTCCTTCAGGATGGCGACTCCTTGTTAGGTACAAGTCCAATATTTCTTAGAAGTGCTTGACATCTTGGTTATAACTAGTTGGCATCTTTTTCGTAACTAATATTTGGCATGGTGTATTGTAGATTCTAGGGATAATGGTGATGATACTTTGACTGGTCAGAAACCAGTAAAACCTGGTAGGAAGGCCCCGCCTGAAATTGTAAAATCATGGAAGGACAATGGCTTCACAAGGTAGCTGTTGTTCCTCTTTTAAATATTAGCTTGTTAAAATGTAAACACTGTAGAACTATGAAGACTGTTTTTACCTATCCATTCCTTAATTTCCTCAGAAACCTCCTTCACCTGAACACACCCTCTGTATCTCCATTAAAATGGCACAACAGGGATGGTTTTCTTTTTCTTTTCTTTTATTTTTTGGGAGAAGGGGGGGGGGGGGTGGGGGGTGAGGTGCTAATCCCATTTTGTTGTTGTGTTTTGTGTAATGTATGTTTGGAGGGTGAAGGATGGCTTCTACAGAAAGCCCATTGAGGTCCAATTTCCTGTTTATTCTTTAATTTAGATATTCTTTTCTTCTGCAGCTTAATTATTGCAGCTCCAGAAATGGATGTGGAGAGCTTGATAATGGATCTCCTCCCCCTTTTAGCTTATTCTGCACCTTTTGCTATCTATCACCAATACCTTCAGGTTTGCATTTCTGTTTTATTGTTTTCACTTGGCGTTTAGTTGTTATGTATATTCAGTTTGAACACTGACTGGCAACACTTAGAATGTAAGAGGGAAAATTAGATCATTTAACAAACGCTAAGAAAGCTGCTGCCAAATAAAAGTTAACTGGTACTCCCTGAGTATTGATGGGTACAGTACCGTGCTTAGTTCTTAATTGTTAACATGTACTTGTTGTTAACTTCTTCTATCCCCGTGCAGCCCCTTGCAACATGTATGCACAAACTACAAGCATCTAAAATGGCCATTGGCATGCAGATTTCCGAACCTTGGCTTCGTGAATATCAGGTATCATTCTTGTGAACCTGAAATATTGTTTTGTTAGCTGGTTCTTTCTTATTACTTAATCAGTTCATTTTTATTGGTTCACATGATCACATCATGCGTGTTTATAATTTTTCTTTCAGGTGCTTCCATGGCGGACGCATCCACATATGCAAATGAATGCATTTGGAGGTTACATTCTCAGTGGGATTAGAATTTCCAACTCCAATACGGGAGGTGTCATTGAAGATAAAGCGGCTTAGTGGATTTGCTCGTTAACCAACATAAAATTTTCACTCTGATTGAGAATTTTAAACCACCACTACCCAACCCTACAAGAAAAAAAAAATGGGGGCAATTTTGCCGTTTTGAATTTTGGGTAGTTTATTTAGTTTTTTGGCATGTCCAAACGGATTGTGTTAAGATGAGTTTCATCAGAATATCAATATTATTATCTCCTTGTATTATTTTAATTTTGTGCATTTGAGATCTTGGTGAGCTAGTATCATGCCTTATAAAGAGTTCTAGGCTGTATCACAAGGACGATACTGCCTATGTCGTCTTGATCTAGAATACGGCTTCTCTGTAGCAAAATTTGTGTTCATTATATATCAGTGGAAAGCGACCCATGTACTACAATGAGAAAACATTGGGCCCATACGTTTAGGTATGTACATTATCGGCCGCAGAAGATCTTGAATCCTGGAGATCAATTTTTTTTTTTGAAGACGTTAGGTACTGGTTAAAAAAGTAAAAGAAAATGAACTTGATTGGTATACAATATTTTGGCTGGACGCGGAGTAGCACTAAGTGTTTGATCACAGCCAGTAATTCTCGCGACAGCGCAGAATGGGCACGTGACAATACAATAGAGGTCCAGCGAAGGCGGCTGGGGCGATGGCGCATTGGCGCGTTGCTTGGATTCGAACTCTCTCTCTCCTGGTTTGTTGTGACGTTACGACACTGCACCCGGAATTTGCCTTTTGGATAAACGACTGGCGTCTCCCAACATTTGCCCACCCACTTCAAACATATTTCCACTTAATATTTCATTTTGTTAAGATGGTACAAGTCCTCCTAAGACGTCCCACAGTGTAAATTAATAGCAAAATTAAAATCACATATTTTAGAATATATCTTTTGTTAGACTATTTGTAATCGACACATTGCTAATATTTCATCTATTTGTTCTTATTAGATTATAAGTTTTTTTTATATTTTTTACAATTATTTATGATTTATTTTAAAATTAATAAAAGGTTATATCAATTTAATTAATTAATATATCAAGTCAGGAATATATATTGTAAGTTCAAACAATTAATTGATTAAATATTTACAGCTAGTGAAAGTTTTCTCAAAATCCTTTCACATGCTAGCATCTGTTGTAGCAAAAAAGAAGTCTTTCATATTTTATGCCAGCTTATTTGATTTCTATTTTTACTCTAAACAATGAAGTTTCTATTGATTAGTATAAGAAATATATTTTATTAATGAAAATTTTAATGTGGACTATTTTTTTTGAAGAAAATTAGTGGTCAAGTCCCATAACTTTGAGTTGAATAAGTAAAGCAGTTGCAAATTACTTTTATTTTGTTCATTTTGTAATCGGATTTAAATTCATATTGTTCATTTTAAAAATATGAACAGAGTCAAATGATTAAGATTGAAGTCCGTTTTAAAACATTTATGTGCACCATAGAATAATCCTTTTTATTAATACATAATATTATTGAAAATTACCATAGAAAATAATTATATCACCCTCATAGCTTTTTTCCCAATAAAATGTTACTGAAAAATGGGGGAGAAGTTGGAATTCTTTAGCAGTCCAAGTGTGCGCGCTCTTAGCATCGTGCCGTCATCCATTATTCGGTCCGATCAATTTACCAATGTTCCCCGAACTCAATTTCACAAAAGCTCAAAATAAGCGGAAAAAAACAATTCACTCCGCCCCTTGAAACTTCAAAAATATTATTCATCAACTTACACGCCCATTGTTTTCCGTACTTACCATCACAAAACAAATTCACAAAAGACCAAGGTGAAAATTTAATATTTCACACAAAATTTACAAAAAGCCAAAAAGATAATAATATAACCCAGGAATTAAACAATAGACCAAAACAAAACCAAAGAAAGCTTTATATTTTCCCTCTCTCACCGCGCCCCTTCTCTCTTTCCCTCTCTCCTTTCTTCTCTTCCCTCTTTCTCTCCATCAAAACCCTACCCGCCATTCCTCTCTCTACTCTCTCTTTCCTCAGCCATGTCCGGCGTAGATCCTCCGCCTAGAATCACGCCTCCGGCGATCCTCCGTCCTGCCTCCACCAACCGCCACTTCCCCTTCCTAGCCGCCTCCTCCACTCCACCCGCTCGATTGATCCCATCTGGCACTTCAGATCGCGCCTTCACTCCGTCGGCTCAAACCTTGGTTAGTCTCTTGCTCGGACCTTTTCTGTGTCTCTAGTTTTGTCCCTCCCAAGCTTGGAATTGATGCTTAATTTGTTGTTTTAACTGTTTGGTATCCTGTAATTCAAGTTTAATGTGTGTAAGTTTAGATTATTGCTGTAAAAATTTCTGGAATTTTGACAGAAAAAGGGCCTTTTGGCTTGCTATTGGTCTGTTGATCTTATACCCCTATGTCGGAGTTTCTGATTTTGTTGGGTCATTCATTGGTAAAATGATAATACAAATAAGTGAAATTTCGATCTAGAAGGTTATCCTAGATAAACTTGAAATTGATTCTGTGAGGATTCTGGGTATTTAGTTCTAGGCTATACTGCTTGGGTAGATGGGAAGCAGGAAAATTGATGGATTTTTTATATTAGCCTAAGAAAAGGAACAACTTCTATTTTATAAAGTTTCTAGAAGATGTATCTAGTGAGACTAGATAAGAATATGTGTTACTAGCCCTATTTAAAAATTAGAACCTTTTTATTTAATTTCTCTTAAATTCAGTGCCCTCCTATATTTCATATATTCTGTTTGAACACTATATCTGGTTATTATAGTCTAAGTGTTGCTTGTTTTATTTTTATTGATTAGTCTGATTAAATATTATAAATTGTGGATAGTGAGCTTGCCTGTACTTCCTGACCACTACACATAACAGTGTTACCAGTACATGTAGTGGTGCCGATATGGACGTTTCATTCCCCATACTCTTGAATGCATTCCATATAAGAGATGATAAGCTTGAATTCTTTTGTGAAGGTAATTTAGAAAGAAGAGAGATAAAAATCAGAAACAGAAGTAGCATAGGATGATACTGGGAAGTATATTATTGACCTAAAAGAGTAGGTGCTTATCTGGTTTTGATAACTGTTGCTATATTGTTAACAGAAACAACTTACTTTATTGAACTCTGTGACTATTGGTGCATATTATTCTGAAGTACATGTAAAATTTGAGTAATGCTAGAGTGAAATGTGTTTGACGTCAAATGTGATATGAGGCTCAACTATTAAAATTTCAAATGATCGATCCAAACCGCTCAATGCGATCTTTATATTGAAATCTTCTTGGAGACCAAATTACTTTTTTACCCTAAATTTTTAACTACTTTTTTCGTATTTTTTAAAATTGGAGGGTCCAACACTAATTAGACTGAGGATTTCTAAAGTAAAAAAAATAGAAATTTGAAAAATGTAATTTAGTCTCAAGAAGATTTTATTATGGAGAACAAATTAGGCGGATCAAATTGGCCGTTGTAATCTGGAAAATCAAAATCTGATCGCGTTTGATGGGCTCAATATCAACGTGTTTGACTCTAGCATTACTCGTAAAATATATATTTTGTTTTTTTATTTTCTGAATTGTCAGTGTCCTAAGCATGGGTGCACAGTGACTGGTTCATATTGATTTTAATAGAAATTATAACCGATCCAAATTGTGCTGGGTAGATTTTTGTTTTCAAGCTGGTCCACTTTAATAACTTGTTGAAGTGGTCTAATTTCTACAAAATTGTATAGCGGTCTGACAGCTTGTAATTTTGCTTTGACCTTTATAAGTTTTATAAAGTTACAAATTGGAGAAATAACAAGCTTTTAAGATCAAAATTTATCACTATTATATTTTGCTTTATCATATTATTAGGTCCTACTGTACAGCATATATAAATGTGCATCGTAACTTTTTTTTCCCCCTTAGATATAATATGATTTTTCTTTTGTTTGGAATCTGTTATAATGATTACTTGAAGTCCAAAGAATATTTGATTGTTTGGTTCATATCAGTTAGTAAAGTTTTTGTATTTGCTTCCATCTCAAAGCAATTGATTAGAAGAAGAAAATGAATAGTGAAACATATGAATCTCTTTGTTCCCCTACACCATTTCATTTCATAATATTAATAAACTATTGTAAAGTTGATATCTTATGTTTGCATCATAATTCTTATTATATGCATATTTAATAGTGCATTTTAAATCATGAAAATACTTTGTTTGCAAGACATGCGTATATTATAGTTTATCAACTATTTTATGGCTGCAAGATTGGTAATGTCTGAGTTACTCCCTCTGCACCCCCTCCCCCCTAATGCTTTTTTAAACCTTTAAAAAAAATACTACATAAACAATTGAATTTGTTATCCTTTGTAACGTTTTAGAACATAAAATTACCCTAACATATAAATAAGAGTTGATGCAACTTTTATTAAGATGTAGATTGTAAATGGAATTAGATCTGTTCAGTCAGCCATATTTTTTTTTTCTAACTTGAAAGAGGGTTCTGAACTTCTGATTTGGAAACATACAAATATTAACACAACTTCTTTGCAGATAATAAATAAACATGCACGAATAAGTTATGTTGTGGTATATAATGCCAGTGGGTGCAAGGTAAGACAGACATTATGATTGCACCTGTAACCCTAATGGAGTAACCAAAATTCCAATGATCATCAAAACTTGCAAAAGGAAAAATGGTGTGGATGGTATTGTTGGGCTGGTTGGCTTGGTTTACGCAGGTTTAAAAACTTCTAGTTACACCGTTCTAAAGAAAAATAAAAAAGAATCTGATTGTTGGTTATGCCTTTGTAGGTGAAAGAACAGCTAAATGGAAAAGAAAAGGTCAAGGTTGAAAATCCTGAGCCTGAAGCTGTGTTTAGTAGAGAAATTAAGATGGAAGATGTGGCGAATGCACTTCCTACTGGACTAAAGCCCCCCAAAAAACTAAAGCCTCCAAAAAGCAAAAGATTACTTTGTGATAATTCTGCATTAATTGATGGCAAGTCTCCCAAATTCTTTACATATGAAGTTTGTTAATTAATTTTAGTCTTATTTTTTTTGCTCTTTTGTGAAGGAAACTTAAGGACATGGTCCTGTTATGTCAGATGAGGTGAAATAGGAAGTTGTTTGTGCCTTTGTGGTTTTGGCCTTAATGTATGACTGCCCTGAACCTGTTTGAAATCTGGGTTTGTTATGAGGAAATTTTATTAAAGTTGGATATGTAATTTCTGTTTTTGTTCACTATTTCAATGTTTGTGTTTTAAATATTCTGTTACAGGCGACCCAACAAATGCTTTGCTTGCCAATAACTGCCGTTATGATAGTTCCCTAGGTATGAAATGTGAAATTTAGTCATGCTTGTTTTCTTCTCAAATGGTACTCTTTGACATTAGGTTAATTTTGTTGTAAAAATTTTTCTAACATTTAATCAGGATTGTTGACAAAGAAGTTTATAAATTTGCTCCAAAAAGCTGAAGATGGAACTCTTGATTTGAATAAAGCTGCTGAAACTTTGGAGGTCCTTATTTAATTATAGACTACAATTTTATGACGAATTTCTTTGTTTACATTGTTACTTATTTTTAATGCTGTGATTTTCTTATAAATTATTTTACTTTGCTACAGGTACAGAAGAGGAGGATATATGATATAACAAATGTTTTAGAGGGAGTAGATCTAATAGAGAAAAAGTTGAAGAACATGATCCGCTGGAAGTAAATTTCCATTCCGTTTGACTTGATATTCTTTTTCTTGGTTTTGTTTGCTTACTCGATTGTCCCTAGAAAATCCGAAATTGATTTAATGAAAAAAAAAATGTTTGTAATTTTGATTAAAAAGGGGATATGACATGTCAAAGCCAAAAGAGCTAGAGGAGCAACTTGCTTCATTGAAGGTTTCCTTTTCCCACATTTGTACCACCATTAGTCGAATTATGTTAATTGTGTAAAATTTACCTTAACATTTTTCACCTTATGAATGTTTATATTGTTCTTTTCACAGTCTGATCTCGATTTGCTTCAAAAGGAAGAGTCTAGACTGGACGGAATGATAAGGTCTTGTTTTAAGTTTCTTTGTTTCTTTATTTATTCTTTTTTCAATTGCTGTTTCTATTTCAATCAGTGGTAGAATTGGGAACACTTCAGCTGGGCAAAAAACAAAAGAGGAAAAAAAAATAACCATTGATTGAAAAAATTTCGTAGTGTATGCATATTGATCTAACTATAAATTTTTAAAATCTTAGAATTATATTGAAATGTACATTTATCACTTTTCCCCTTTATAATAGAAATTATAACTTTCTGAGTTAAGCTAATATGACCTTAAGCTCACTAATGAAGTTCTCGAACCTAATTACTAAACATCAAATTGGCTCTAAATACAGGATTGAACCATTGATCTTGATCTACTTCAGGAGCCAGCCCACTTGTGTTCCAAAATTTTTTAATTATTTAATTATTTTACTTTTTTTTATGTATAAGTTCTAGGGGTTGAAAATTGTTGAAAGATGAATGTGCCAAATAACTCAGTGTGTTGACCTGGTGATCTATGTTTATGCTTTGCTGGTGAAGTAGATCGGAATCAATGGTTGGAATTCATCATTTTAAGTTGATTTGATGATTTTTCAGGATAAGTTCATGAATCCTTTTGAGCTTAAGGCTACCCTAGCAATGGTTGTAACATTTTTCCCAAATTAAATCAAGAAACTACAAATCGGAAAAATGACCACTAAATGTAAATATGTATATGGCAGAACTTGAAAGATTCCTCAGCAAGTAAACTACTTTAAGATCCTTGTATTATATATTTATCATCAAACAGTGATGAATGAAGTACAAGTTACTGAATTTTAAGAAATTTGAATTTCAAGAGAATTGGTTGTATGAATTCTTTGAAAGGAGTATGTTGGGGAAGAAATAAATTCGGTTCATGACAAGTACTAAGAGGCTCGACTGACTTTAAAAAAAAAAAGAAATTTGAAATTTCTGTTGTGCTTTTGCACATTGAATCTGGGTTTATGAAAGATGCCAACTTATGTAGTTTGAATGTCTGGCTGTGTTTATTTAATCACAATTGAGTTTTAAAGTCCTGACTTTTTGAAATTTAAAACTTGTCAATTTGAAATTTAGATGTTGTAATTTGGTTAGCATGTTCCAACTTATTTTCTAAGTAGATTCTTATATTAATCTCACATCTCATTATTGAAATGATTTCTAATAAGATCTATTACATTGCCAATAAAATGAATGATGAGAAGAAATGTGATTGGGGAGAACAAAAAAGAGTTGGGTAGCCACCATATGAGAGTTACAATTTAGTTGTGTCAATTTTTTTGAAGACAACACATCACACCTGTTTTGGGAAGTTGTCACTCTGTTTGTAGCAGTTTTGGGTCGGTGCATATAATGAATAATCAGGCCTTTAAGGTAGTTATGGGCACAATGCATTTAGAAGTCACTCTAATGTTACTATAACACAAGTAATGTAATCCTGCTTGAATAATTGTCACTCCTGCCTTGATTGTACTGTATGTTTCTTTTGTTACAGGGCGATGAAAGATAATTTACAAGAACTTTATTTGGATGAGCAGAACCAAAGGTTGGTTTTATTTCTTTTTCATTTTATTCCAATATGCTGCACGTTTATGATCTAAAAAAACAAATCTGAAGCAATATTATTAATTAAAATGAGCACCATCATTCAATAATATGCCATCTTTTTATCCATGTTTTCTTTTCCATGTCGGTACTATCATGAAATATGCTTTTTCTTACATATTTGCAGATGGCTTTTTCTTACCAAGGAAGATATTAACAGTATTCCAAATTTCCAGGTTTATTGTCAAGATGACTTTCAGTTTTCTCTTTGCTCCTTTTGGTTTGTCTTTTACTTATGAATTTAATTATATTTAATTGCAGGATTCGACATTAATTGCTATAAAAGCACCTCATGGGACGAGTGTTGAAGTTCCAGACCCAGATGAGGTTAGTAGTTTTTCATTATAATGACGAGTAAAACATGAATGAAAATAATTTTTCCTTGAATTTGCACTAACAGGGTGTTGAGTTTCCTCAGAGGCATTATCAGATTCTAATGAGAAGTTCTACAGGGCCTATTGACTGCTATTTACTTAGGTATGTGTCATTTAGTTTTAGCAGAATTTGAAACTGGATCACCATTCTAAATGCACCTATCTTGTTCTTATGCTGGGACATTTTTTGATATTTGACAGGATCTGTTCTTTTAAAATTTTAGATAAGTTATAAAGACACTACAACAACAACAACAACAACAACTAAGTCTTTTGTCCCAAACAAGTTGGGGTAGGCTAGAAAGAAACCCAACAAGAGAACACATCCAAAAATAAAAAACAAAACATAAAAAAGATACTTATAAAGACGCTGAGTGTTGTAAAATTATGTTTTTTTTTTTTTTTTTTTTTCCCCAGCAGCAGCCATGAAGACAGAGCAGAGACATCAAATCAAAACCAACAGGGATTAGCTGAGGAGCGTAAAACTATAAATGAAAATGTAGATTCTCAATTAAGAGTTTCTTCTTATCCATTTCTCTCATCACAAGATAACATTGGCGGCATCATGCGAATAGCTCCTTCTGATGAGAATGTAAGTGTTCTAAATTTAGGCTGGCAAAGAGGTGAGATGGGTAAGTTGAATCCTGGTCACTCTGGTACTGGCCAATTTTGCATCTGGAGTTGAGTTTTTGTGTTTCTTTCTGGTCTGGTGATTATCAGGTTCTGTTTGATGCGAGGTTAATGTGATTTTGGATCCATTTATGTATGGATTGCTTGTCTAGTTTGTTTTTCAGGCATCTGTTGGTCAAAATTATATTGGCCAGTTTAATTTTTTCAACTTTTTCTTTGTTAATTTTATTTAGTAATGGCTTATCGTGAGGGTATATTCTGATTTGCAGATGGATGCTGATTATTGGCTATCATCAGATCTTGGAGCTACTGTAACAGATATTTGGGGAACTTAAAGATGATGTATCCTTTAATTCTGTTATTCAACTATGTTACTTAATATTTAATCAATAGAGTGTGTTTAGAACCCTTAAGAATAAAATTAGGGTTTACTTATTTAGAATAAAAATTTTACTCCTAAATTAGATTAAAACAAACTTACTCTTAACCCTTTAGGAATAACAATTTTAATTTAAATAATTAAGCATAGTTTTATTCTCAAACGAACCAAACACTCTTATAATCTTAAACTTGAGTCTACCTTATTGTATGCTATAAACCCAGAACATTGAATATAATTTAGGTTTGGTTAGACTCATTTTTGTATGAACATGGGTCAATGCCTTGCTTGATTTCAAGAGTATTGACAGGGCAAACAATTTAAATATCAATTAAAACTGGCCTAGTAATTGTGGGATCTGGCCAAGATTACCATAGTTTCCTTTTTCCTTCTGTTTTTCTTTTTTTTTTTTATATTGACCATTTTAGGTTATTTACTAGCCATTTCCTGGTGTTTTCCTTTGACTTCTGGAAGGATGATATCATGACTATAGCTCAGGTGTATATGAGCATTGTCAGATTATCTATTACTGTGTTATGATCTACAAAAGGAGGTTCTGACAAGTTTTCTAGTGCATGCTTGTGTCGGTATGTACAGAAATGTAAAGAATCAGGATAGGCAAAATGTTGGGAGTAAGATTTATCCTCTGTATATTGTAGGACATATTCCTGCTTACTGTAAATGTATTGAAGAAGAAATCGATGAAATGTTTTAATTTTTTTTAATCTAATTTTGTATTGTAAAGTTTCTATACTATGAAAAGGAGGTTGTCATGATTCTCTTTCTGACTTTTTTCTTTTCTTCTTCAAAAAAAAAATGAAATAACTGATTTGAAGTTGATAGTGAAGATCATTCGGCTGTCCAAAAAATAGCCCCATTCAGCATACTTATTGAATGTATAGTAGCTGCGCTAAGAAAAGGGTTACAAATGTTAATTAGTTGTGCAAAAAAACAATGAAAGAACGCAAGGAAAGAGAACATTTTGATTTCTCTCATTATATAGAAATTAGTGTTTAATATCATGCGTTGTGTGATTAAATTTTTTTATTGGTGGTTATTTGTAACATTGATAAAATTTTGCAAAATATTAAAAGGGACGAACAAAAAACAAAAAATCATGAAATATATTAGGGTTGTCAATGGTACCCTTTTAAGTATTTACCCTACTCATATCGTATTCGATGAGATGAGTATGGGTAAGATTATTTTTCTTTAAGTTATCAGGTATAGGTATGGATGTTTTAAGTTTTCGTTAATTTATTGGGTTAGGGGATGAGTAAGGCTATTTCGTATTAGTTAATTACTCGTACTGTTATATATATAGTTTATAATCTTTATCATAATAAAAAATATAATTGTAAGATTCAATTAATATGTTAATAACAAACTAAATCAAAACGATATGCTTGTAAGATTCAATTGATATGTTAATAATTAAACTAGCCAATTAAATTATAAGATTTGATTGAGATAATACTACATTAAATTGGAAAGATATAATGATAAGATTCAATTGATATGTTAATTATTTTTGTTTGATTTTCATTCATGCGCATCGTTCATTATTTTTGGTCCAGGAGATAAAGCGAGTTGCACATGCGCCGGGAGTAGCCATGCAAGGAGCATTCGTAGTTCGTACACAAGTAGGATGAAAACGGAGCGGCTCGTAACATCCTATCCGTATCCGTATCCGAACATATATGTATTCGTATTCGCATCCGCCAAAAAAAATATGGATGCGGATATGATTTTGAATTTTTTGACAATATCCGATCCGTATTCGTATCCGACATGGATATTATCCGTATCCGATAGATATAAATCCGTTTATCCGTATCTTTAACGGCATAAGATGATTAATATAACTACTTATCTACATTAGAAAATACTTTTAATTAGATAATACTTAATTTTTATTAGATAAATTCTCTTACAATAATATTTACATTTGGACTAGTAACATAAAATTATCTTTATTTTCTATTATTGAGACGATTATATATGATAACAATATTAAATTATTTTTTCTCTAATCATGATGATTACATATGATTAATATACTATTTTAATGTATGATGACATTTAAGATAACATGAAATGATTTGACATTGAATAGTTAAATATACTGTTGGAATTCAAATTGTGGAAAGACTGAATTTATTAATCAATTCTATTAAATTTGTACTTATGTGGTGCTTGCAATCTTAGAAGGTCACTTATTTGCTTTCACTTTTAGCCATTTATTTATGTGTTGAAAGTTGGAATTCAACAAATAAATTTGCTTACTTTGATTTTAAAGAAGTTTACTTCTAAAGTTGTACATTGTAATTGAAGGCAATGTTATTAAAATTAACTTTCATATTTTAAAGAAATGCTGATTTGGCTCAAACTATGAAAAATAGTATATATTCATTCGCATGTACTACTACTGATCCTGACGAAGTACTAATATAGACATTGAGTATATTGAATAACATTATATTTAGAGAAACTGCTATTGTAAATAAATAAAAAAGATTAAAATATTATCCGTATCCGACAAAATATATTCGTATTCGGCTCGAACGCATTCGTATTCGTATCCGTATCCAAAAAAAATATGGACGCGAATATAGAAAGACCAACATCCGCTCCGTATCCGATCCGTTTTCATCCCTATACACAACACATGGGAGAGCACATCAAACCGGTTCGTTCGAGGTAGCTGAGAGAGAAAAGGACAGGGCGAGATTATTTACTCACATGGGACTGGGAACTCTTTTTGGGGCCGTTTGGATGGTATGGAAATAAGGAAGAATAGTTTCTTTCTAGACATTCAAATAAGTTAGGAATAAGGAGAAGAATTGTTTTTTCCTAAAAATAGCTTCTTCCAACAATTATATATACATAATTTCGATAAAATTAGCTAAATACTAATAATTAAATGAAATTTTGGTGTGCTCTTTAATTAGTACTTTATTTAATATTAAAATAATATTTTTTAATAATTTATTTAAATTAATATTAATTTGCTTATTTCTAACTGACCATCCAAACAATATTTCTTCTTTCCGGAATAACACTCTTTCCACTCTTTCCAATGCTTTCTTTCTAAAATCCTTATTCCTTTACAAACAATATATTTAAATGTATTTTATACATACGATTATTTAAATAAATAATATTTTATATATTTTTCTATAAAATATATTTTATGATAAAAAATCATTTATAAAAAGCCTCTGGTCGGACAGTAACTTGCGAGTCTGAAATGGCTAAAAGAATTTTCAAATAAGATGAAATATGAATCACTGGACAAAATGAAATCTCTAATTGTTATCCATAAAATTATACTGATTATTATAGAATAAACAATGCCTACAACTCACTTTATAATACAATTGACTAATTGAGAGACATAAATTTCAACAAATATTGTGAATTTTCACGCTAAAATTGTATAAAGTACGGTTGTAGCTGCACTTGGGATGAAGAATAATGCTCACAACCTGTTCGTCAGAAAGCCTCAAAGATCAAAACCTTAGTAATACCAAAAACCATATATGCTCCAAAAAGAATTTTAACAACCAAATTAAAATCAGTGTAGAGGTTGAAGTAAAGACTCTTCTCATTGGAACCATATATGTAATTTGAGAAAATTTGTAGAGAATAAATTGTAAAGATCGAATCATAAAAAAAGAAAAAAATCTTAGAATCTATGCAATAAGGGGGAAAAAAAAAGAGAACATCAAATTCTAGATCAGCTATAACTAAAAATTTCAAAAAAAAAAATTGAATTAGATTTTAGGATTTACGAACAATTTAAACATTAAGCAGCGAATTTTGAAATGTGCAAGCAAATTTGTGGACGTTACCTCTGGTGATTTTGTTTATACAAAATCATTAAACAGGAAAAAAAGAAGAAAAAATTGACCAAGAGAAGGAAAAAAATGTTATCCTATATGTCACATGCCTTTGTGACACTTCTCTCTCGAGAAGTCTCCATGAGAAAGAGATCATCAGAGAATTTGTTACCTGATAGGGCCGGCCTGATAAAGCTCGGCCCAAATAGAAGGATATGGAACCCAACCCCAAAAGAGGCCTGCAATGGGGGCAAAGAAGCGGGAAAAGCTGAATTAAACAGCGCGCCCCAAAAGAAGTCGGGGGGACAGGCCATAATAAACTCATACGGAGCACCTCACCGAACATAAGTCGGGAGAATCTAGAGGCATCTAGTAGGCTAACGGCTGTCGGGTGACGTCAGCGTTCTGTTATGAAAAATAGGCCTATAAATAGAAGGGGTAGATCATTGTAATAGGGGTTGGCATTTTTGTAGAGAAAAGCGCCTGTATTAGACAGATTGTAAACAGATTATAGTCCCCAAAATAATCAATAAAGCTCATTTTCCACTCATTCTCATCTCTAAACTCTCTCACGTTGTTAATCTCTACCAAAACTGAGCTTATCAACTGGCGCCCACCTGAATTCGACCATTGGCAATTCAAAGTTGCATTTGGTAACCTGAGAAATGGATGAGAATAGGAGTGCGATTCAACCCAGGCGGTTGGATCTGGAGTTTGCTACTGATAAACTAAACAAGGAGAAACACCGTGTTCTTCACGAAGCTAGATCTGAATCTCAAACCCAGATCGAGCTCTCCACACCTCAGGCACCAGACGATGCAGTTCATCCACTACGACCAGATCTGATGAACGCTGAGCTTCAACACAAGCAAAATGCTGAAACTTCAAGAACACAAACAGTGGTCGGCGATTCAACTATGCGACCAATCAACCTCGAACAGCCAGACAACGGTACACCATTAGATCTGGGATCGACAAGAGCAGTACCAGTTACAATGCACCCGATCTTGCAAGCTGTACAATCTCGCGAAGAGTCAGAGAGAGCACCAGTTACAATGCACCCGATCTTGCAAGCTATTCAACAACCTCGCGAAGAACCAAGATTGGACAAACCCGAAACATCTACAGCAAAACAGAGAAGCACCACCAATTTAGAGAACCAACGCTCTCTCTCTCAGGCAGATCTCACAAACCTTGTAGAGCAGACACTGCAAGCAGCCTTCACATCAATTACTCCAACCCCAACAGTTCAGTTCAATCCACCAAGACCGGAGATCCAGGATCCGCGACAGATGCCAAATGTAACACAACCTCCTCAAGGTTACGGATATGTCGCTGATCCTCGCCAAAGCGCAGCATGGAGAGCAGGAACACCACAAGTATACAATGTCGGACAGCCTCCACATATGTTCCAATGGCATCCCACGGGATATGTTCACCACACAATACCACAAGCCCACATGACAGACTGGTATCATCCCCAACATAATACTTATGGTTTTCCTAGACCAGAAACTCCATCCACCTATTTTCCATGGGGCCATCCAGCTCAATGGGGCGTACATAATTCGTGGAACACCCCTAATCCTTACTCATGGACACGACCACCTCAACAACCCAAACATCCTAGGCCACAAACTACTCCAAGGCCTCCTGAAAACATCATCCCAACAAACCCAAGTCCATCTCTTGCAGTTCCTGTACCGACATTACCTGCCCCACAAGTGAATCAAGAGCCCTTAGGATCTCGAGTGGACAGAGCAAGGGCACCACAAACGGGTGAAGACAGAGAGGTATTGTCGGGAAGAAACCTGAATAATGAAAGAAGGGAACGCGAAGAGAAAAGATCTCCTGGGGGCCGTGCGAAAATAAGGCAGCGCCGCGAACATAGTTCAGATAGTGCGCGTGAATCAGAAGGATCAGGGTCACCACCTGTCGGCGCCTTGGCAAGAAGGTTATACCAAGGGGCGCGAATTGACATGAAAAATTACCCCCATCTTGATAGATATCCGGGAGGAGAAGCTAAAGATGCTCAAGCTTTTGTGAATAGTTTTCGAGCAATGATGGCCATCACACATGCATCCGACAGGGTGATGTGTTTAGTTTTTCCGACAAGGTTAACAGAAAGTGCATGGGAATGGTATTCGCGACTACCCCGAGGGTCAATCCATAGTTTTGACGACCTAACTGACAAGTTTTTGGGAAGATTCGGAGGATTAAGAGCACCAACCATTAAGTGCACAAGCCTCATGACCCTAAAGCAAGAACCATATGAATCATCACGAGCATATCTCGCGAGATTCTCGGAAGAGGCATACAAAGTTTCCGACTTTGATGAAAAACTGGTGCTGGCGGCAGTATTACAAGGTATTCGGAGTAAAAATTTGAGATATGAGCTAATAAAAAAAGATTGTGGATCTTTTCGAGAATTCAGGGAGTGTGCACAAATAAAGTCGTGACCCTCCTCGAGAGAATTCTCGGAGTAAGCGCATGAAAAAATAAAGTCGTGACCCTCCTCGAGAGAATTCTCGGAGTAAGCGCATGAAAAAATAAAGTCGTGACCCTCCTCGAGAGAATTCTCGGAGTAAGCGCATGAAAAAATAAAGTCGTGACCCTCCTCGAGAGAATTCTCGGAGTAAGCGCATGAAAAAATAAAGTCGTGACCCTCCTCGAGAGAATTCTCGGAGTAAGCGCATGAATAGTAAAGTCGGGAAAAGCCGACAAATAACTGTACTTTGTTTGTACTTGGAAATAAAGACAAAACTGGGCAAATCTGACAATAAATGCTGACATTTAATACAGTTAGTTGGCAGTTAGCTGATAAAAAGCTATAAATAGAACCCATCGTCTTCCCCAAAGGAGGCACCAGAACACGTTCACTAAGCTTGAAGTCAACAATGGCAAAAAGAAAGAAAAATAAAAGTAAAATATATTCCACTAAGATAAAAGGAAATTTAGGAGGATAGCTGAGAAGGAATCGGAGATTTAGGTGGATAGCTGATGTAAAGCAAAATACTCGCATCAGATATTCGCCAATCTTCGGTTCCGAACATCCCCGAAACACCTGAATCCAGTGAATTCAGGAGCGGCTTTGTTATCTCAGTCGTTCCGAATCCAATGGATCGAATTTGTTTCGGGTGATGGAAGTCTCCCCAGACTTAGGAGATTGGTTTCTAAGGCTGGGAAGATTTATTAACTAGCCCGGGGTTGTTAGTGTTAGATGACCAAAATCACTTCTTTCTGAGGATTGTCCGCGAATATATACAGAAAGAAAGTCAAGAAGAATTATCCTCGGTGCAGTTAGCAGTAGTTAGAAAATATATTTCCTTGAGAATGTATCTCGGAATTAATATATCTTTTGTTTCCTTGAGAATGTATCTCGGAATTAGTGTGTTTATTTCCTTGAGAATAATGTATCTCGGAATTAGTGTTATCTTTTGTCTCCTTGAGAATGTATCTCGGAATTAGTGTGTTTATTTCCTTGAGAATAATGTATCTCGGAATTAGTGTTATCTTTTGTCTCCTTGAGAATGTATCTCGGAATTAGTGTGTTTATTTCCTTGAGAATAATGTATCTCGGAATTAGTGTTATCTTTTGTCTCCTTAAGAATGTATTTCGGAGTTAGTGCATTATTTCCTTGAGAATGTATCTCGGAACTAATATGTTTGTTTCCTTGAGAATGTATCTCGGAGTTAACGTATTTTTATTTTTATTTCTTTAGAATGTATCTCGGAGTTAGTATACTTAATTTTGAGAACAAATCTCGAAACTATGCTGCAGAAGATATACCCAGATGATGTTGTTAACATCTCACAAAAAAAAAATAGTAATTAACAGAGAATAGAGACAATTAAGACAAAAGAAGTCACGATTTTCACTTCAGATAAAGCACCATATTACATCAAGTCACATCACCAAAACCTTAATTCGCTCGACCCCAACTATACCTAAAAAACATAATAGAAATACTAGCCTATACAGATCCTGAATTATCTTCGTCATCTACAGGCTTCGGAACATCTGCGGGCCAAGGCACTTGTTCTTCAGGCCACGGATATCGAGGAGCAAACATCTCTCCCAAAACATCAATGGTACCCGATAACACATTTTCATCCGGGCCTAAAAGTCGATCATCAGAACGGCGCCAGCTACATTCAGCAACGGGAGGAAGATGTGGAACTTCATTAGCTGCAAGAAGTCCAAACTCTTCATCCGTAATCGGATAGGACCATTGGAGCCCGCGACACATCCGAAGTAAAACATTTCTGAGAACTGACGCCGACTGCATTCCAGCAGCCCTTTTGAAAGCACGAGAACGAAGGAAAGAAGAAAGAAGTTCATCAAAAATCTTATACTTGTCATCTTGAGACAACTCGGCCGCCCCAGCAAGAAGAGAATTCTCCACTGATAGTTTTGTTACTTCATCCTTGAGTATCTCCGAGATGTTCTCGGACTTCTGCCTTCTGCTTGTTTCTTCTGCCAAATCCTTCCGAGTAGAAGTCAGAAGACCTACGACTTGGTCTTTTTGTCTCAAGGACGAATCCAATTTTAAAAGTAGTAAATGCCTCAGCCGCTCGAAATCCTCCAATTTCTTGGCCTGCTCGGTATGTTCCTTCAGAAGATTCTGAGCGAACAGTACAATGAATTTGTTAGAGTCCACATAGTTGTGAGTCATAGAATGCCAGTCCTTATAATGCTGGTCGTGTTCAACATGTAAATTTTGTACCTTTGACTTCTCCTTCGCCAACTCTACTTCCAAAGAAGCAATGCGAGCTTCTTGAGCAGAAAAGATCGCTCGAAGTTCTGCCAAGCAATGAGTTAACTGAGAAGATGAAGGAGATACAGGGTTCAGAGTAACAACAGCTGCATCCAGGTGAGATCTCAGAGAACTCGCAGGCATTTGAAGAGGAGTAGAAGCAGAATGCATCAAGTCTTCATCCTCCAAAGGCAGAGATCGGGCAGGAGTTGGAGGACAAGAACGAGCTGAACCCTCCGAAATCTGATGAGAGGGAACAGGTTCTGGGATGACTTCGGGAAGAAATTCCAGAATAGGCTCCGGAGCAGGGGGAATCGCGACTTTTGATGAGCAAGGCTTTGGCAAACGAGGAGGGACCACGAACAACTCATCGTCAGACACATCAGCAGTGGCCCTTTCTAAAGGGTGAGAAGATGTCTCCAGGGAAGGTCGGGTATGGGAAGGACCCTTTCCGCTAGTTGTACTTCCAACCCCTTTCGATGAGAGACCTTCTGACACCGCAGGATGTGACACCTTAGCTGGTCCAACATCTCGTCGCGCTTTCTTCTGGCGACGCTCAGAAGCAGTGGTAGAACCAACCCCCCTTTTTAAGACCTTCGGGGGGGCCACTGGAGGAATAACAGTTTCGACCCCAAGATGGATCGGAGATTCTTCCTCTAAGGAAGTCCCATTGAACACCAAGCGAATTGGACCTTCGGTTTTGATGACTGAGTCCAATTTGAGGAGAAAAGCATACTCTTCTATAGTGGGAGGATCGATGGAGACACCATTGAAACTGTCGGTGTCCTTGTTCCACTTCTTAGTAATCCCGAACACATCCAGATAAGGCTGACGAAGATAACAAAAATGAGTTTCCCAGTTGTCGAGTTTCTTGACCTTCCCGAACAAAACCATATTCACCTTGTTCCGAACAGTACAAAGGTCCCCAGCTTTTGAAAATCCAAAGTAATGCCCGAACATCCGCAAGGAAGCTGTCATTCCTTCAAAGCCCATAGCCAAAGAAAATAAAGTCACCACGGTCTCGAAAGATCTAATGATGCACCAGGCGTTGGGGTGAAGTTGTCCAGGAGCAATCTCGAGAAGTGAGAGAATGTCGATTACGAACTGTGTAAGAGGAACTTTAAAACCACACCTTGATAAAGGTTTGAAAAGAACTGCCCCCTTTTCTTCATCATAAGGTCGATCATCTGGGGCTGCAGCTTCTAAAGCATCCTTCTCAGTGAGACCAATCTGGCAAGAAAAGGCATACAAAGACTTCTCGCTCCAGGGTTGAGATTGAAAGGTAGGCGTCTTCTTGAATACTTCATCAAGAGGACGAGAAGTGCGACGAAAGACCTCCTTCCTGGGAGCCACACGACCTTTCCCCTTTTCGGGATCCCGAACAGGTGAGGAAGTGTCGACTTCCAGGTTTCCCTCAGTTGAGGGGTGAACAACCATCTGTCGTTCCGAATTGGTAGACTTTTCTGGGACATCTGAAGATGGAACTTGTGGCTTAGAACTGCTTGAAGCCATAGAAACTGGAAAAGAAAGCACATAAGTATAATACCTAAGGATAGATCGTGGCATTAACGAAAGGATTTCGGATGCAAGTAGAATAGGGACTGGTAATAATGCACGGGATCACCACAGAACAGATACTAACAGTATAGTGGGAATAACCAGTACCTCTTATACTTTTTGTACCTTTTATACCAATCAGTACAAAGATAAGGTATATACCATACCTAAAAAGATGAAACAAGAAACAACACAGAACTGTTTGCTAACTATAGGAAAGGTATAAGCAAGAACATGGAGAATAAATAATCTTCATAACAAGATCACAGTGGGTATCAACCATACCAGTTCTAAATGTACTCACAGTCATACCAAACAGATAGAAAGAGACAATCCCATGGTAAAAAAAATAAAACTTAGAACAAAAGGAGGAGAGAGGAGAGAAGATACCTGAAAAGAAGGGAGCTTGCCGGAGAAAACTTGCCGGAGAGGGAGAGGAAGGCTCGTCGGAGGATGAGAAGAGGGACTCATCGGAGAGAAAAGGATGAACGATCGTTTGGGAGTAGCAAGGAGAGAGCTCGTCAGAGAAGAAAGAGGAGAAAGAGAAGACTGAAGTGATAAATGACAGAAGAAGAGAGAGAAATGGGAGTATAAAAGGCAGGAAGTTGAAATGACAGCAGTGAAGGCGGTATTAACTTTCACAGATCACGAGGCGAAGATGGAAGGGTTGGCGTGGGGATCAAGGCGCATACCAAGCGACAGCTAACTTGACCGCCTGACCGTTTCATGTGTTCGGGACTCAAGGGTTTCACCACTTCGGGCTTCACCCAAGAGTCATATGTTCGGGACTCAAGGGCTTCACCACTTCGGGCTTCACCCAAGAGTCATGTTTTCGGGACTCAAGGGCTTCACCACTTCGTGCTTCACCCAAGAGTCATATGTTCAGGACTCAAGGGCTTCACCACTTCGGGCTTCACCCAAGAGTCATGTATTCGGGACTCAAGGGCTTCACCACTTCGTGCTTCACCCAAGAGTCATATGTTCGGGACTCAAGGGCTTCACCACTTCGGGCTTCACCCAAGAGTCATGTATTCGGGACTCAAGGGCTTCACCACTTCGGGCTTCACCCAAGAGTCATGTATTCGGGACTCAAGGGCTTCACCACTTCGTGCTTCACCCAAGAGTCATATGTTCGGGACTCAAGGGCTTCACCACTTCGGGCTTCACCCAAGAGTCATGTATTCGGGACTTAAGGGCTTCACCACTTCGTGCTTCACCCAAGAGTCATGTGTTCGGGACTCAAGGGCTTCACCACTTCGTGCTTCACCCAAGAGTCATGTATTCAGGACTCAAGGGCTTCAGCACTTCGGGTTTCACCCAAGAGTCATGTGTTCGGGACTCAAGGGCTTCACCACTTCGTGCTTCACCCAAGAGTCATGTGTTCGGGACTCAAGGGCTTCACCACTTCGTGCTTCACCCAAGAGTCATGTATTCGGAACTCAAGGGCTTCATCACTTCGTGCTTCACCCAAGAGTCATGTGTTCGGGACTCAAGGGCTTCACCACTTCGTGCCTCACTTTTTCGCGACTTGATTTTCAACTTACGATGAATACTCATCCCAAGTTCAAGGGCTTATGATAGGGCCGGCCTGATAAAGCTCGGCCCAAATAGAAGGATATGGAACCCAACCCCAAAAGAGGCCTGCAATGGGGGCAAAGAAGCGGGAAAAGCTGAATTAAACAGCGCGCCCCAAAAGAAGTCGAGGGGACAGGCCATAACAAACTCATACGGAGCACCTCACCGAACATAAGTCGGGAGAATCTAGAGGCATCTAGTAGGCTAACGGCTGTCGGGTGACGTCAGCATTCTGTTATGAAAAATAGGCCTATAAATAGAAGGGGTAGATCATTGTAATAGGGGTTGGCATTTTTGTAGAGAAAAGCGCCTGTATTAGACAGATTGTAAACAGATTATAGTCCCCAAAATAATCAATAAAGCTCATTTTCCACTCATTCTCATCTCTAAACTCTCTCACGTTGTTAATCTCTACCAAAACTGAGCTTATCATTACCACCATTGATTGTGGAGTAGAGAGGTTGTTTCTGAATTCGTGATTGGAGATTGTCACTGGAGTCCACTGATGTGTCAGTGCTTAGGCTATGCACATCTCTTGCTTTGTTGACAAATTGATGAAGACGTCTTTCGTACTCTGCGAATATCTTTCCTGCCTCATCCCATTGTTGGTGATATGCCTCGGGCATGACTTGTCTATGCCTGACTCAGAAAAAAAAAACAAAGGAATTAATATAGAAATAACAAATAGTTATGAATACGATCTAATATATATACCTGTATAGAAACCAAGCATGGGGAAATCATTAGGTCAGATTTCGGACCTCATGATACTGACTATGTACTGCAGCACAACCAGATGATTAAATTTGCAAAAATAGTAAAAGTGAATTTTTCTGATAAAGAGCAATAGTTGATCCCAAACCTATGCAACAAATAACGATATCCTCAATCCTCAAATATCGAGCTTCCCAAATATTTAGTGCATGCGAATGCGATGAAGAACTCCTTGAATTATGTTTGTTATTTTCGCTATCGAGAGAACAATAGACATTGTAACCTACAAATTAAAAAAATAAATAAATTTAGTTCAGATATCGTATGTTTCCTTAGAAAGATGGAATTCACAAAAACAGTAGCACAGATACCTCTGAGAGGACAGAATACATACAGATAATAAAAAAAAGAAATTGCAAAGGTACACAAAAAATGATCTCACAAATTATCATATATATAGATAATGGCCATTTGACTTGAAAGGAATATCTTTCAGGGGAATCATGGTAAATGTAATTTGGCAGGTTTTTTTCTTAGTGTGTTAAGCATGGTTCAATTCTGGACGGGGGAGAATTTGGGTCTTGCTCAGTATTTTATTAGTAATTGAACCAGCTTGTTTTTAAATTTTTTACTTTTATGTTGCAGGTACAAATTCTGATGCAAAAAATCCTTATACAATGAAAACCAAGGGTTCTGCTCTGGAGGATGAAGATCTGTTAAAGTAACTGTATGCTTTGGCTGTGTTTTTTTTTTTTTTCGTTGGACTTGCTGTATCCGTGTTTGATCTTGTGTATGTTAGTTTTATGTTGTGTTTTTTAGGCAGCTTTGTAATGCTTTGTGTTTGTATTGGACCTTTCAAATCTAATGCAATTAGGTCCCCTGCTTGGGGTGCTGTGTTATAAGAAAAAAGTAGTCTAGCAAGAATTCGCAGTGTCGTTTGAATTTGGATGCCCCATCGCAAGTAACAGGGTCCTGCCAGTTCATTTCCTTGAATTAGTTGTTATGTAGGCCTAATTTTCACTTCTTCGTAATCCTTTTCGGACATAGGCCAAGCTCTATTTTTTTAATTCTTTTGATCTCAGTCGGTGATCTAGGGGAATTATTATATTATATATAGCATATATAATGTATCTAGTTAAAAGAGGATGGCTCTTAAGCACAATTTGAATCATATAATGCCTATTCAGTTATCGCTAAGCTTGAAAAAAAAGACTGGGATTTCAAAGTTTTTTAAACCACTTCTAATGCCTTATTGCATATTTCTAATGCCGGTCTGGATACTGTCTCTTGGAATTTACCAGGGACAAAGGGGTCATTCTCTACAAAATCTGTTTATCAGCTGATCAAGAACTTACCTACTCATGCAACTACTTTGAACATGGTTTGGAAATTGAGGATTCCACCTAGGTTCCATATTTTCCTTTGACAAATGTTGCAAAACAAAATTACTACTCTCGACAATCTTAAGAAGAGAGGGTGGGCCCATCCAAATAGATGTTGCCTCTGCCTTTCAGATTCTGAGACAGTTAGGCACTTGTTCAATTTCTGCCCATACTTCAAAGCATTCCTAGCTGCCTTCACAGTTACTCATAGGTGTTCTCTCACAACTTCAGAGGAACACCATTCTATTTTAAACTCTTCTCTATCAGCTGAACTCAAGGACCTGCTAGCAATTGCCTTCTTCATTCTATGGAGAGAAAGGTGCAACAGAATATTCAAGGAGGTTACAAAAGAGCCGGCAGAACTAGTTCAAGAAGCTTTGCTTGAATGGAATGCTCTAAAGAAGCATACATAAATCTATTTTGTTTGTTCATTTTTTTTTTATTACTTGCTAGAATATTTATTTGTATTTTCTTTAGCTATCCAGGTTAGCAGCTTGCTACCTATTCTGTAATCGCAAATTTTTTTTAAGTTAAATTTAAAAGACAAGGGCTAGATACCCTTGTTTTTCTTCAAAAAAAAAAAAAAGTTTTTTGAATAAATGGGATTTCAAAGTTTCTTAGCTGCAGCCTGCATGACATGTTTTGAGAAGCCCTGTATTAGATGGAAAGTGCACGTCCCACGAGTCGGGTGATTCAATACCAACTTGACCAGTCAAGAACCAGAGGTCCATAGCTCCTCTCATTCATCTGATATTATCTTAATTTATGTACTCCCTTTGATTTCCATTTCTCCCTATACCACTATTAATTTTTAATACTTTGCTTTTCTATTGTATTTTTTGGCGCATTCCTTATGTGTGCTTTTGATCACTGTACCAGTTCGAGTTACCAGACCAACGGAGCACTGAACTTTTTGAGTACTGAATGTACAATGTAAGGTTTGGTTTGGATGCTCAATGTGTGAATTGAAAAATGAATTAAACCTGTCAAATTTTTAACCAAATGTTTAAAAATTTATTAGTTATATATAACAGCCTTCAACAGCGGAAAATCATTTAACGACTCGATATTTAAACGAAATAAAAACGACTAAAAAATTAATATTAAATATTGGAATTTTAATTTAGATTTAGTTTCTAGTTTCGCGAAACTAAGAAATGTCTCTATGCTAAAAGTGGTTGTACATAGAAAAAGAAAATTCTAACATAATATAAAATAAAATAAAATAAATATGAAATTTTATGGAGGCATTTGAGGGAACCGGACCCTCTCGTTGTTTTAAAATGTCCACTGGACGTTTTTTGATCTAAGCCGTCCGATCTGCATGTACTACTGTAGATCATGAAATTTGTCAGTAGATGTGTTGTACTCTATATTATTACATGACTACATCTCCGAACTGATGTACTATTGTAACGAGTACTTTCATTTTTACAACTTAATAGCTCCGTTTGGATGGCTTCTTTCTCGAATAAAGAAATAATGAATAACCACTTTTTGCCAATAAATTTATTTATAACCATCCAAACTCTTCACAAAAGTTACACACTTCCCAATAAATTTCTTTCCTTCTTCCTTCTTCCTATCTTATTCTCAATGCATCCAAACGGAGCCAATAATATTCTTTTGCAATGTTTTTGAAAACGGGATCGGATGTCGAACTTGCAAAACTGTTGGTTCAATGGTTCGATCGGTTGGACGGGTCGCTCGAACATGTTAGCCAAATTAATATGATTTTATACTTTGGTAAAATTAACAATTAACAAAGAGGCAAATAATATAAACTCATCCTTAGAAAAAAAAAAAATCGTTAAATCGAACACCCCAAGAATGCATCCAAGAAATGCATATTTAGGACTTAGAGGCTCCGTTTGGATAGGTGTGAGAAGAAGAAAAAAAGAGAAGAAGTGAGAAGAAGTATTGGAAAATGTGTAACTTTGTGAAGAGTTTGGATTGCTTATAATTTATTTCTTCCTTTTTTTTTTCTTCCTACCTTCTTCTCAACGCATCCAAAAGATACCATGAGTTATAATCGAGTTCGAGCTGGGAAGTGTGTAACTTTGTGAAGAGTTTGAATTATTTATAATTTATTTCTTCTATTTTTCCTTTTTCCTACTTTCTTCTCAACGCATCCAAACGATGCCAGAAATAAAAAGGAATGCATGTGTATTGTTCGGTACATTCAATTGGTACCAACCAAAAAAAAAAAAAAGTAAAACGCGTGTACGTAGTAGCATTTGTGAGCTGGACTCCAACCATGCGCTACCGCACAAATTTGAACCAGCCAATAAAAAAAAAAACCATTAATATATTGGTAAATATCAATTAGGGAATGGGAAATTTAAGTTTCTAATTATTTTGGTGTATCTCCACTTATACTAAGGCCAACCCAACAGATTATGGACGATCACTGGAGAATACAGCTGGAGAACTTAAATTATAAACACTGGGTGCGTTTGGATCGTTGGAAGAAAGAAGAAGAAGAAGGAAGAAGAAGAAAATAAATTATAAACAATCCAAACTCTTCACAAAGTTACACACTTCCCAATACTTCTTCCCTTCTTCCCTTCTTCTCACACCTATCTAAACGCACCATAGGAGGGTATCTATTCAAGGCACATTATTAATCGACGAAGCTTAAAAATTTATCGACCGTCCAGAAATATATATATCTGCAACCCATTTGGTATTTGTTCGATAAAGAACATTGGCAATGTCTGTTCTGCTCTTGTCAGAATAACAGACTCTGTCAAATGATGGCTGATTTCTTTCTACTAATAATTCCTTCTTTTATTACAACTAGTTAAGAAAAAAAGTCATATTGCATTTGTTTTAATCAGAATAACGAAGGATATATTATTTGACTAATATGTGCCACGCGTTTGTATTTGAAGACTTTGGCCGGGTCATTTATCTACACAAATGACATCTACATTGAAAATTTATACTGATGTCATTGGAAGGATTTTTAATTCCTTCTAAAAATAATAATAATTTGTACTACTTATAAAAGCATCCATATAAAAGAAGTAAACTTGTCAGATAAAATGATGTAAACAATTCTTATATCAATTATGGACCATTAATTTGTGTAATTTGATTTGATCAATGATCTAGATCAATGTTAGACTTTTCTTAAAAAAAAATTAAGTTACTACCAAATTAGCTATTTATTTAAAAGGAAAGACTAAATTATTGATTTTACCATATATTTATTGTCTAACATGTAACATTTTATATATAACAAAAAATAAAAATAACATTTTATTTTTTTATTTGCCCACGTATTAAGGACATTTTTGCTAGTAGAAGAAAAGTATTCACGTTTTGCGCGACCCATTGACAATCATCAAAAAATACTCCAATTCCAGGGTCCTTTTCTACAGTGTTTTTTTTGATGACGTCAGAATTTAATCTCAGCAGTCCATCTCGATGATTCGTTGTTTTCTCCGTCGTCGTCGATATGATCGAAGAAATTCTCTTTCACCCTTTTTTTTACTTTCCAAGCTCGCTCTTCTTTTTCTGTCCTCCCCGTCTCTTTCACCTCCTCACCTCTCTCTGAATTCTTCACCGCTCTCTCCGATTCAAGGACTCCTTTTTTCCTTTCTTGCTTCTCAAGGCCCAATCCCTCCTTCTCCGCCACCTCACAATTGGCGAGAGTTGCAGCTCTTGGGATTTGTTACAATTGCCTCCATATAATTTTCTCTATCCACTCACTCGAGTCCCTCTCACTTCCTACTCTCAGGCCTTCAGTTTCACCTCTTCAAGCTTTCCAATTTCCATCAAGCATCACCTTGACCTGCCTCAAAAGCCTCTCCCTCAGTTTGGTAGACATCGACCCGGCTGAAATCAACCGGCTTCTCTCTCAACTGACTTCTCTGGAAGATTTACATCTTCAGATTTGTGTTACGGATCCAATGCTTCTTTCCTCTCAATCAATCAGAAAATTGGAGTTGATTGTCGTTGTGGGTTGTGAAAATTTTGATACTTTGGAATTATCAATGCCTTTATTGGAGTTTCTTTGTTTTGAAACTCATGGGCTGACGATCAATAACAGCCTACCTCACGTTCAGAAAAGTTGTGATTAAACTTGATGAGCTGCACAAAAAAGATGCCAGTGCTGCTTCTGGTTGCTCAAATGCATCTCACAAGCAGAAGAATTAAGCCTGCACCTCAAGGAGAGTGAGGTAATGTGCTTCACGACTGTTTGTTACATTGCTATTTTTTCTATTATTGACTGAAAGTTTCAGTCTGATAAAAATAATATGATTTCATGATTTATTTATTTGTATATACTTGAACTTGATGAATATTTTGATTTTGTTTGGGTGAATTTGGAACTGATCATGCTGTTGAAAATTATATAGACTAGAAACAAATGGTATGAGAGATAACCTGGATGCATGAATAAAGCTGAAAATTGGATTGCCATATAAATTGCCTTAGCATGATAAAATTGGCTTATGATAGTGAGATTAAATGAATGAAAGTTCCAATATTGCCAAAATCCAAATCGAAGCATTGAGGGTCAATACTCAGTACATGTATATCATCAAATCCAAACCAAACAATTTCAAGTCTATTGTTGTTTTTAGAGCTTCAGCACTGATGAAGGCGAATAAGATCAAATAAGAAAAGTGGAAAACTATAGTTCAGTTGTTAATATAGACTTGAATGGATTATATTGAGGAGCAATCACATAAGTGGGGGTAGAAATGCCATGCAAATGATTTTTCAACATCAATACAGCAAATCTATACTTGATAAATCCATCCGTAGGATTGCTAAAGAAGTACCTTTATCAGAAATTAATTCTTTCATTTCACTATCACTGGTTGAAGGTTGGTCAGCCTTCCCTATTTTCAAGATCATCATCACTAATAATCTTGTATGCAATGTAGCATCCTCTTTAGCAACAAAAGAAGTAGTCACACTAACAAGATGAAATATAGCAATTCTAGATACTTGATTAAAAACTGGAATAGCTACTCTTACAGCTGCTAGCTCTACTGGACCTGTCCATGCTAGAAAAACATTTTTGAGCATTAACATCTTCCAGAAAGAAAATCATATTCTAATGCATAATATTTTCTCCTTTTTTATTATTTCCTCAAGTTGCAAGTACATCCAAAGTTGAATTAATGATTGCAACAATCCTTTGGGTGAAATAATTTAGACCCAAATGTTTGGTGTCATCTGCAAAGAACCATGAAACAAAGGTAAGTGAAGGAAAAGTGGTATAACAAACCTATGTGACCAATAAATGTTGTGTCGATAAGAGAAGCAATGGGATCAGCTGCTAATGCCAGTGCAGCTGGAACAACAATTTCAGCTATCTCCTGTCCAAGCTCATCCAATTTAAAAACAGACCTATGCACACTTGAAACCAACATAGAAAAGATCAACTATAAAAAAAATATCAAAATTATCTTAAATTGTCAATTTTCCCATATATTAATAAGTTCAAGGAGAAGTAAACAATATTCAATAAGTTGTCAAAAAGAAAATCCTCAATGGTGCAACAGCTTCAATATTTAGAACACCATTTAATGATCAAGTTTCTTTGGCTGTTGAAAAACAGGCACACCATTTAATGCATTACATCACATAAAGTAAACTCGATTCAATATTTCATTTGTAGCATTCACCCCTATTTGTAATTTATTCTGCACATGTACGATTCTATCCCCACCGAACAGAATATTTCATTTGTAGCTTCACCCCTATTTGTAATTTATTCGATATATATAGAGCTTTAATTTCTGGTAAAAGTTGAATGTGTTTTTGGCATGTTTCTGATATTAGCCTCTATTTTATTTTTTGTCAGTACATACGCCTACTCTGTAAAAATATTTTTGAATATTTTCTCATTGATGTAGTTGGAACTTTTTGCAGTCTATTGAAATTGGACAACACTACAGGAAAAAGCACTATCTGCATCGCCTTTTTACATTTGAAAACTGATGAAGTAAGTGATATGCATCGGCTTACTGATGCAACAAAGGTGATGCACAAAGTGACAGTGCAAATGATATCAAACGCATCGACTCCCTCAGTTTCATCGGATGACTGATTCTAAAAATAAATTCTTAAATGCATCAGTGTTCGGATGAAAAATAAATTATCTACTGCATCAGCATATTGATGCAACCTCTACCTCTTGCATTGGCATTCCCGATGAATTTAATTACCATTGCATCGGTGTACACATGCAGAATTTACAATAAACTGCATCCATAAGCCAATGCAACTTATACTCTTTTGCATAGAAATTCCTGATGCATGTGTTTTTTAGTTTCATCAACTTATGCATGCAAGATAAACAATAAACTGCATCTGCATCCCAATGCATTTGATTTGTACTTGCATCAATTTACTCATGCATGATAAATAACAAATGCACCCACAAGCTGATGTGATTTATAATCTTCTGATGTGATTTGTACTCTCAAAAGGCCGACTTTTGTCCGGCATTCATCGCGCTTCGCGCGATATTACAACTAGTTATTATTATTGTATAGAACCTTCATATATGAAAGAAAATAAAATGACTTTTAACATAGAAAATATAATCAATATTAAGTTAATAGGTAGAAACTAATAAAAATTTTACCTTACAAAATTCATGCTCACCAAGTATTTCCGGTCTTCGCATTTAAGGCCAAATTTTTGTCAAGCTTACACGTATCACACTATGAGTCTTGTTTGTGAGCGATGCAATATCTAAAATGTTGGTCATCTCGTATCACTAGTATGTAATATAAAAATGTATATGTTGGAAGAAATTTAACAGGAATGTTCAATGATTTGCGAAATGAAAATTATAAATGCAATAAAAATTATAATCAAAACAACTAATATGACCCTTTCGTTAGCTCCTTTTGGATGCATCTCCCCGCATGGGATGGAAATCCTCTACTGTCTCAAAAGACAGTAGAGCTCTACGACCAAACAAATTTTATTAAAATTTTAAAATTCAAATGTTGAATCCAAATCGTTGATTTTATTCAATTTTACGAGCGATGCGTTTTCATATAAGTTTCATAAATTTTGAAGTTGATTTAATACTAGATCAAGTGGTCAACAAATGAACGAATCTGGTTAACTATCACTAATTAATTCTAATACGTTTGTAATTTGGTCACTTAATCGAGTATCAAATTGACTCCAAATTTTATAAAACTTATATGAAAATTTATCGTCCATAAAATTGAACAAGATCAACAGTTTAGATTCAGAACTTGAATTTATTTTTTTTTAATTTTAATAAAATTTGTGAGAACAGCATATCCTTTACGACAGTAGAGGATTTCCGTCATCCCCACATGACCACTATATGGTAACTATGACACACTTTGATGAGGAGAACTATCATATGACATACTTTAAATATATGCATCCTTAGATGACACTCTCTCGTAACAATGTCAATATAGACTATTTCAATTATATCCTTTAGTCTTATCCAAGCATCTTTGTTATAGATAAAAGTAATATATTATATATCATGACAGTGACTCGTCATCTTACCAAAAGACCGCAAAAAAGAAATATCTTCTTGATCGTAATTAATATTTCATTTCGTTAGTTCTTTTATGAATTAATTTTTTGGAGCTGTAAATACAGCACTGAGCTAAAGCATGTATATAGTGTGCGTTTGGATTGTTGGAAGAAAGAAGAAGAAGAAAAAAAATTATAAACAATTTAAACTCTTCACAAAGTTACACACTTCCCAATACTTCTTCCCTTCTTTTCTTCTTCCCACACCTATCCAAACGCACCCATAAAAAAGAAAAAACCACACATTTATTTCCTTTTAGTTTCTGATTTTTTTTTTTGAATTAAAAGGCTTAATCTCAACGGATTCAACCAATAAAGTTTCTCTGTAAAGTAGAAAACAATAATAGCTTGATTCTTATTAGTTTTACTGTTACATAACCCATTGGGTTAAGTTATCCAAAAGTCTTAAATTGTGTTTTTAGCTCTGTCTTCTGGAATTGAGAAAAGGAAAAAAAAAAAAAACGTTCAAAGTGCTGCTGAAAGCAATTTTTTAGTTTCAAAAGTTTTAATGTTGATATTTACGAGATGATTCATTGTTGGACGAAATTCATGGTATTCAGAGAGTCTTGAATAAAACTATATATATATTTAGATGGAAATATATCGATACTTGCAAGGCATGACGAAAAGAGGATTTTGATTGATACGTGCGATCTCTTACTGGTCGCAATATAATTTACGAGAAAAACCATTATACAAGCACCCTAAAAAAATAATAAAAAATACACAGACACGTACAAGAGATAAAAGAGAGAACGACCTGGTCTAAGCTCATAAAAAACAGATTGAGATTGAATTACTCTGCAAGTGAGACCCTGCTTTCAAAATGTCATTTTCCAAATTACTCACAAGAAAAGAACTGAATGTTCGGTAGGTAGCTCGGTTTGATACTGTCAAATCGATCATCTTTAAATTAAGGAAGTTACATAAGAGTTCAAAATTTTAAGAAAAGGTCAAAAAAATTTTGACCGACTAAAAAATTTGTTATCCATGCAAGTCCAAGATTGACAGCGCCTTTCTGTTCTAAATATTAACTAGAAGAATGACCTCTATGACAGAATGATCAATTTTTTTGTACTAATTCCCTAATAAACAAACGAGAAAAAGTCTAATTAGTGCGTGTGTCTTAATAATTCAAAGGAGGCTTATTTATTTGATTGACTAAACTGAGTCCGCACCCATCATCTTACCAACTCTCCAATTATTGATTATATATATAGAGCAAATACCAACACCTATCTTCACAAAACATAGCAAAAATGAATTTGAAGCATTTCTCTTCCATCTTACTTGCAGCATATTTCTGCATTATTCAAATTTTCCAATCAGTACATGGAGTCGATGCATCAAACGAAGTATGTAATGCATCAACTAAATCCATCCGACCAATATATATTACTAGAGGGGACAATCGAGCTTCGCTCGATATTTGACTTACAAATAAATAACTTAGTTTATGTAATTCAATTATATATGGTCTTCAAATTAAAAAATTATGTCCATGTTATCTCAATAAAGAAATTTTCAGTAGCTTTTTGTTATAATTCAATTATGCTTATTACATGTAGGAGGTTGTTTTTTAAGTTATGTAAAATTTTTACACATAGTTCATTTCAGCTCAGACGGTACTGCGTGATATAACATAAGCTCCTTGATAAAATAACAACGAAATTATTGTGCTTCCTATGTCCATGAGGAAGATTTAATATAATATTTTTATTAAGACAAAATAAACCTCTACATTCAATGGGCTTTTAAATAATTAATTATTAGAGTATTATTGTGCATTTACTCTTCTCTTGTGAGTTATGGAAATTATCTTTGTCATTGATGCGATTCATTTACCTCTTGATTCTCTCTCCAATTTTGACCCTTTCAATTAACTTTATGTCTCTTCTTAATTCTTCCTACCTGCCAAATCAGTTTCAATCTGTGCAACTTTCCAAATGCCAAAGAAAATATGATTAAAAGAAATATATATGCAATTATTGTTATTGTAAACTAAGAAACAAAAGTTGATTGCAAATGAGAAAATTGGTACTATTATAAATAGACAACAAACTTAACAACATAGAACCTGCACTTATTACACAACAATAGAAATATAATATTGATAAAAAATAGAACACAATGTACCTCGCAATCACATTAATACTAAAAGCCAAATTAAATAAGTAAAATTAGAATGTGAATATAATACCTTAAATGTGTTATCTTCAATGACCTTTTCATAAAATTGCACCATAATGATCCGCTTTTACTTTATTATATTTTCTAAGTGGCCACCATGACCAGGGGTTCCATTTCAAGCTTTCAACCTTAGTCAAGTTTGCCATTGCGCAATCATGTAGCAGGTTTAGATTGCAAGGCAAGTGTTTAGCACATCATATGATCATGCTTGGTAATTAATTGAAGAGATTATTAGTGGAAGCATATCTTTAAGAGAATCAATAGTTGGTCTATCAGTATTGGTATAAATTGAATTCATTTGCAAACCCTCATACCATACGTATATCCACAAAACATCTAACATTTATTAAAGAAAAAGAAATTGTTTTATATCAACTTTACCTCCGGTAACAGTAATTGTTCTTATCACATCACCTTTGATCTAAATTGATGAACTCTCTTAAAGCCAAATCATTAAACAACATTGAAGCAACTTCGTTAGCCAATTTGATAAGCAACTCGTTTGTTACTACTCGAAAAGTTACTTGATGGGAAACTTAATTAGATTTGCCTATAAATCATTCACAATTTTATGAATATATTCTTTATTTATAGATTTTGGCAGCTAGACTGATCACTGATGCCAAAATCAGCTAGGCTCATATAGCTTTTGGTCACATACTAATTTTACGGTACAACATGAATAATCATAATACGACTTTTTTTTTTTAAGTAACTTGGTCTAACTTAAACAGCTTAAAAAAATCATATATCTTTTTGGATTGACACTTGCGATTTGTCTACATACGTACCAGGTTTTTGTTGTTAATGCAGGAGAATGCTCCTGCTAAGATTGTTGTTCTTTTTGGTGGAGCCAGAAATGAGCACCTGCGGTTAGAGAACTTCTGCAGAAAAATAAATTTATTTGATAGATTATCCAGGCAAGCAACACATAGGTGAAAAGAGCCACAAAAATTTTCAGTTGAATTATCAAAAATTGTTAGCTTCTATTTTGTTTAAAATATTAATTTGAAAAAAAAGACTTACCTTCAAAGAAAAGCCTACCAGTATGAAGCCAGCAAATATGAACTTATATGATTTAGTGTGTACTTTCAACTTGGTCTAATTGTCTTATATGTTAGATCTCTTTTTAGCATGAACTACCTCATCTTTCTTGATGCTTCAAATGTTGTGCCTGCAATAGAAATTGAGAAAAGATGTTGCTAATAAAGAGGCATACTGGTAGCAATCCAAGATAGGAACCCAATTAATTATATATTGTACAATTATATTAATTCGTTCAACATTGATCAAACCTACTAATCAAGTTATTTCGATCAAATAGTGAGCTCCAGGATTAAATTTTATTTATGCTGGCATTAGCAACTTATTCTCAGATAATCACTGAAGCGATCCTATGTCTGAAGGTGTGGTACCGTACAATCATACAATCTTGAGAACTATTTGTAGATGATTGTATCTATACTCTTTATAGATGATTGTATCTATTTTAATCAAAGCTAAAAAAAATGGCAGACAAAGTATCCTTTCATTTTTTACGCTATGACAGACAAAGTATCCAATAAGTCATCTCATTAATTTATATCGCGTTTACAAATTACCCACAAAATTTCTTTTCCAAGCACATTAAATTCCTAAATATCCTTTCTTTTTTTCAATGGCAAATAATTACATATTTAATTACCCAAAAATCATTGCTAATAAAAAAAAGCTGAGAAAATTTTTGGCTTTATCACCATCTAAACTCAAACAAATGAAGAAATTTGTAAAAAAAAAAAAAATCAGTTGCAAATTTTCTAACTAAAGAATCAAATCAAATTCTCGAATAAACAATTAAAACCTTGTCTCCATGGAGGATCATGCAGCACTTGATTTCCTGGTCGATTGAGGTGGGTAGTGATGATTTGGAAAGGAACAGAACAGGAGAAGAGTAGGGGGCGGCCGAAGAGCAGCGGTGATTTCCTGGTACAGGAGAAGAGGCGAAGGCATTTGAAGAGGGCGGTGGTGATTTTCCAGTACAGAGATCAGTTTTCTCACGCTCGCCATGAAGCAATAGAGAGAGGCTCAGGAAAAGAAGAGATTTGTTTTCTCTCTCTATTCAAAGATCGCTCATCACTTCAAGGAGAAATGAGCTAGTTCTACCGGAATAGAGGAAAGGAGGAGGAGAAGAGAGGAAAGCATCGTCTGCCAAAGAGGTGGAGGCCATCAAAGTAGATTAGGGGACGCCGCATCTATGTAAAAGAAAAATTACACTGCTGACTAAACACCAAGTGAGCCGGGTCAATTATATGATCTTAAGAGTCGATACAAAAATAAGTATAGAGTTTCCGTTGCAAAATTTCCAGAAAAATTGAACGCACAAATCATCAACTACGCAAAAATTGCTTGCCGTGTCGGCTAAATTTTTAACGAAACTATTTCGACTCCCACGGGTTTTTATTTATAATACTGATGTATCAGTCTGCTAAAATTTCCTATGGATAATGGCAGGTCTATATTGTGTATCTGGGAGAAAAAAAGCATAATGATCCGGAACTTGTCACAGGCTCTCATCATGAGATGCTAACTCCACTTTTTGGAAGGTTTTTAATTTTCTTTCCTTTATATATTCTAAGCTTCTTTTCTTGCTTTCATGAAAAGTGGCTTATGTTGACCGTTGACGTTAAAGCATGCCTATATTATACAATGCGATTAGTGACTAATATATCCTAACGTTATCTATATGTTTATATAGTTACTCGAATGTATTACCAACATTGTTTTATGATCATATGTATATATGAAACAGTAAGGAGGAAGCAGTGAGTTCAATAGTTTACAGCTACAAGCATAGCTTCTCTGGTTTTGCCGCAATGCTAAACGAGTCTCAAGTCCAGCTCCTTTCAGGTAATCATAATCAACGGTGCGCCATTAATTTTACATGCGATACTTTCAAATTTAACATTTTCCCACACAAGAAACGTATTACATTTTTATGTTCAAGTTGCGAATTAATATGTAGTTACACATCATCAAGCAATTCGAAAATTTTAAGAGAATAGTGATAGTAAAATTTATCTTTTCCTTTTTATATTTATTTGTTACGAATATCGATCAATTAAGGCAGTTATTATTTTCATCACTATAACAGATATGCCTGATGTAATTAGTGTGACGCCTAATCACAAGTCTGAAGTACACACAACACACAGCTGGGATTTTCTTGGGCTTGATTATAATTCCCAATCTAATACACTACTTCAGAAGGGCAACTATGGAGAAGATATTATTATAGGAGTCCTCGACTCAGGTTAGAGTTTAAATGTTTAATTGAATAGTTCAAAATGCTTCTGACTGTGTAATTATTATTTATCTTAATAAAATTCCTTGGTCTTGTAATCACTGACCAATTACTTTGGTGCACTTCCAACAAAAGACTCCTTACAAAATATGTTTCTATCCACAAATATTTTTTAGGATGCCTTGAAAATTATTCTTTTAGGGACTTATACTTCCCCCCCCCCCCTTTTTTTTTTTGGCGGTAGTGGGACTTATAACATAGGCATTTAATGTCGTTCTCCCGTATCATGTATGAAAGCTTCTTAAATCATCTAGTTTCTGATAAAAGGCTTCTCTTAAATTTTTACTAGGTATTTGGCCTGATATGGACCTCCACCGGCACGATGGAAAGGCATTTGCCAAACTGGTGATTTATTTGATGCCAGCAAAATTAATTGCAGTAATAAAATTATTGGCGCACGTTGGTATGCCAGTGAGTATACTTCTGAGGAACTTGAAGGGGAGTTCGTGTCACCTCGGGACAAGATGGGACATGGGACTCATTGTGCCTCCACGGCTGCAGGTAATTAAGGTTCTTTTTTTCTTAGATTTCAAAATGCATATCATGTATTTTTTTTTTTTCATATTTGGCTACATACTAATCAACAATTCCGACTTAATATGGTACTCGGACAAAATTAAAATTGTTTTGAAATTCGTCATCATTATTATATATATCATCTAATAATTTGATTGTAAGGTATGATCTCAAGAAATATATCATCATAAATCCAATAATTAATGACCCAAAGAGAAAAAAGATTAAAAAAAAATCATTTTTTCCATACAGGTAATCTAGTATCAAATGCAAGCTTCCATGGGTTGGCATCTGGATCCGTCAGGGGAGGAGCCCCTCGTGCCAGGCTAGCCATATACAAAGTGTGCTGGGTCAACCTCGGTTGCAGTACGGCAGGCATACTCGCAGCAATAGATCATGCGATAGATGACGGTGTTGATGTTATATCTATGTCCATTGGTGGCCCTGTTGAGTATCTAGGAACATTGCATGCCATTGTCAAAGGGATTCCAGTGGTTTTTGCGGCAGGAAATAATGGGCCAGCGCCTCAAAGCGTACAAAATAATATGCCTTGGGTTATATCTGTGGCAGCTAGCACGATGGATCGGTCATTCCCAACAATTATCACCCTTGGAAATAAACGTAGATTGGTGGTACGTACTTTAAATTGATACTTAATTTCTTACGTTCGATAAAATTTAATTTTTATTTGTATTATATATATATCAATAATTTATATCTCTAATTTGTAGGGTCAGTCAATTTTTTATGAAACTCAACAATCTAACACCAAAAGTTTCACCACGCTTGTTTATGGTGGGAGGTACTTGCAATAAATTTAAATAACATTTTGAATGATATTTAGTTTGACAAATGTTCCAAAATTTATTTAACACTAGTGATAATTTAACTTGTTATTTCATCTTTCTTTTGCAGCTGTGACAACAGTACATTAAGTAAGGTGAATATAACTAACAAGATTGTACTGTGCTACAATCCTACTGCAATTGCAACAATTTTACCTCGGAAAAACTTTAATGAAGCATTAACAGATGTATCCAATGCTGGAGGTAGGGGTCTCATATATGCACAATACACAGTGAATATACCAACACAACAAGATGTTCCTTATGCTCTTGTAGATTTTGAAATTGCGAATGAGATCATCTCCTATATTTCATCCACTAGGTACAAATTAAAATATAGAAATATATGCTTCTATTTTCAATATTGATATATTTGATATTAATCCATCATGTAATTTTTCTTTAAATTTGAAAGCAGCAATCCACTAGTTAAAATCTCTCCAGCATATAATATAGTAGGAAATCATGTACTGGCACCAAGAATTGCAGCATTCTCATCAAGAGGTCCAAACCCGATATTTACTGGCATTCTCAAGGTATTGTTGGCACCATAATGATTGACATATAAATTGTTGGCACCATAATTCCAAAAAATAATCTATTTTGCTCTGACTCGGTCGAATCGGGCCAAAATTGGAAGAGAAGAATCTGATTTTGAGAGATTTAGGATGGAAGTCGAGTTGAATTTCACCATTGATGGTGATGAGAGAGGTGAAGATACTTGAGAAATATTGTCCAAGGTGGCTAAGGATGAGGAAAGCGCATGAAAGTTCCGCGGTCAAGTCATAAGATTAGTGGCGCCACTCTGTTGGGGGTGGTTCAGCCCCTTTTGCTTCAACGCACAAAAAATGGAGCGTTTGAGAACGAATAAATGCAAAAGAAAGAGAAGTATCTAAAAAAAAATCAATCAAAGAACATCAGAACACATTTCCCAACAATGAATTTAAGTTATAAAAACAACAACTCTTGGTCTGAAAATTGATCCAAGCTAAACATCAAAATATTTGCAAACTTCATACTCAACGATCTATGTTAAACATTAAGGTATTTTAATGAACATATCATTTTCGAAAATATAATTCTGTATGAAATATGCTTTATTAATCATGACACTCAATTTAATTATCCTTACAATTTTATTTTCTAAAAAAAATCAAAATATCATGGCCACAAATTGATTTGTTTAATTCTTTGAATAATTGAGTTATTAACTTATTTTTTTGAGAAAAATAATATTTTCTCAATTTTTCTAATCATTGGTTTTATTCGTCATCAATTTAAAATTATTTTGGTAAATATAATATATATCACAAGCTACACGCTGAAACTATTTTTGTGTGTTCATGCAAAAAAGTAAGTTACATTAGGGTAAGAGTTTTGCAAATTGAATGTATGAAGAAAACAAACTAGTGCAAGAGTTGGCCAATAAAAACTGATATATATTTCTTAAATCCACTCTTATGTGGTTGGTGGAGGAGAAAACAAACAAAAAGTTGAAATATTGGTGGGTAACCAAATTATCATGATTTTAATACAGATACATGGTAACCAATAAAAGATATAGATTTTAAAATTGTCTATTTCTTTTAGCGATCTCTAAAATTTTATGATTGAAACAATAATTTTAACAAATTTCATTTATTGATCGAATTTTGAAATATTTAATTATTGAAAGAAGATTCAATAATTTTTGTAATATTGTTGTTGTATTTTAGTTGATTTTCAATCTTTAATTTTTAAAATTAGTTTAAAAAAATTATAATGTTTCATATCTTTTTCGAGTTTTTTAGGCATAATATGCTTTCAATGAAAAATTCGATTTTTTTTACCTAATTTATCAGATTGGCATTTGCAAGATGTTGGTAGCTAAGTTCTAAGAATTTTTTTGAATTTTTTTGTTCGTAGCCCGATACAGCTGCACCAGGAGTGAGCATATTAGCCGCTAAAAATGAAGGTTATGAATTTGATTCTGGTACGTCAATGGCATGTCCACATGTGGCGGGTGTTGTGGCACTTCTCAGATCTATACATCCTGATTGGTCCCCAGCAGCTATTAAATCAGCAATTGTCACAACAGGTAATGGAAAAATAATTACCGCTTGAAAATGACAAACTCGCTATATGGTTTTAGTGATTTTTGCCAAACCTACTCTTTGTTTTTATTAAACTTTTTTAGGTGCTGCTTAGTCTAATTTTGTTCTATTGAGGTTATGCACCTAAGCTGATAGTACAAGCCAAGATTGATCAATCTTACAAATTTGAAATGTCAGTATATAAGTGCATGACTTTATGGCTCCGTTTGGATGGCTTTTTCCCGGAATAAGGAATAAGGAATAACAACTTTTTACCAATAAATTTATTTCTAACCATCCAAACTCTTCACAAAAGTTACACACTTTCCAATAAATTTACCACTTCCCAATAAATTTCTTCCCTTCTTCCTTCTTTCTACCTTATTCTCAACGCATCCAAACGGAGCCTATGTGATTCAACGAAGTATGAATTTAATTTTCGGCCAATAAATCGCTCTTTGAAATTTGTTGTTAGCGGAGTGCCTAATTTCTAAGTGATATTTTGCAGCAACAGTTGTTGATACGTATGGTGTACAAATAAAAGCTGAGGCTACTCCAAGAAAAATTGCAGATCCATTCGATTACGGTGGCGGCCACATTGATCCAAACAAGATAGTTGATCCGGGTCTAATCTACGACATAAACCCAAATGATTACACCAAGTTCTATAATTGTACTCTCGGTTTATCTGATGAATGTGACTCATATGTAGATCAACAATATCAACTAAATGCCCCGTCAATTGCCATTCCGGATCTTAAGGATATTATTTCCGTTTGGCGTACAGTTACTAATGTGGGACCCTATAACTCGATTTACAAGGCTTTTGTACAACCTCCGGCTGGAGTCAGTGTATTTGTTGAGCCGAATTTGCTTTCTTTTGATAACAATAACAAGGTAAAAACATTCAAGGTTACTTTTGTGGCAAATCGAAAAGTTCAAGGAGATTACACATTTGGAAGTTTGACTTGGTCTGATAGCCTGAACCACTCAGTGCGGATCCCCCTCGCTATTCGATCCATCATTCAAAATTCTTATGCTGACACTGCCTAATTTGAATGAAGCTTTTGTTATTTGTGGTTAATAATAAAAATAAAAAAACATTTTTATATGTAATATAGATGTTGCATTAATAATGAGACTGTGTTGCGTGCTCGGTGATTTGATATTTAACTTTAATAATCGAAAGGATCAGGTGATTTTGTTAATAGCATAAAGATGCAATCAAGTTGTAATAATGATTATTCTTTATTTATATACACACACAATTCACAAATTTCCTTCCCTTCTATTATTTTCCATCCGTTCTCCTCAATCCATACAAGTTGTAAATAACAATGGAAATTGATTACAATCATCTGTAGTTTTGTCATCTCTTACCATCACTAAACAGAAAGTAACACATAAAATAGACAAGGTGAAAATAGAAATAAGTTTAATAAAAATAAATTGAATATGCATATTTGATATAAAAATTTGAATAAGAGATGACAATACTTATTTATTTGTAAGTGTTCATTTTGATTGTCTATATATTTGTCTTGTCTGTTTATGTGTTAATTTTATATTTAGTGATGACAAAGAATAACAAAACTACATATTACAGTTATCATTTCTGGACAACAACTCTTTTTCCACGGAAGTGAGTAAAATTTGTTGGGCTCCTTCCTCGAGAGATCCAATGGATTTGGGCAATTGGGCTTACATATGTCAAACTGGACCCAGCTGGTCTCATTAATTTTGGTAAATGAGAGAAAGGAATTGTCGAAATTATACAGAATCAGATGATGCCGTGTTTTTGGTACCTGATGTCGTGACTCGTGAACCGAACCGAACTGTTTAAGGTGTGTTTCGATGAGTCATGAATAAAAAATAAGAATAAAAATTTTAGTATGCGTGTTTATTCAAATTTTTTATTCTTATACTATGGTTTTGTTAGTATAAGAATAAAGGCTCAAATTTCTTATTCTTGTGTTGTTTGGGTTGCACAAGAATAAGAATAAGCACGCATACCAAAATTTTTTATCCTTATTCCTTATTCAAGACTTATCCAATGGATTTGCATATTGAAGCGAATTGGTTAAATTGATTTACATATTGCAATCTTATTGCAAATTAAATATATAGATCAATAACAATATTTCTCTCTCCATCTAAGAAATAGTAAATAAAATAAAATATTTTGAAAAAAGTTTCAATATATAGATCAAATTAAACGAATCGAATTAATAGTTTAGATTTCAAAAATTTAGACTTTAACGGGAAATATTGACCTCAGCGAGAGATGAGAACTAAAACCGCAATGCAATAAAATTCAATTATTTATGTTAATATAAATAGATTTTACTGCCTACAGAAAAAACAAAAGTACTACAGACATTGCTTACTAAAATACTAAATGTAGTATATAGACTAAGAGAACGTAAAATGTTTGCAAAATTTCATGAATTACCTCTGAAAAGATAATCGTTTAATTGTCAAGCACATAATAAATGATAAGCGAACAGAGAAAATGAAAAGAAAGTTACCCCCAAATACCGCATGAAACGAGAGAAGATTTATCTCAGTAAATTGCTTCAAACATCACCTCACATAATTATTGTTGTTTTCACTTATCACATAATTACGCAATTAATTATTAATCAAGGTCACATTTCACAACCAAAACGGCAAAAAAAAAAAAAAAAAATCCCCACATCCAAATCCTCCCGGATCAACAGTAGAATATGCCCCCGGATCCGTATTCACAATTTCTAAACTTATCAAGGGTTAAAGGCAAAAGAATGCGACACGTAAAACCCTTTGTTAGGATCCTCGACCGAATATGCCATCTCCGAGGTCCCTCTCCTCCTTCCTTTCCTTCCCTTCCCTTCCCCTCCTCCTAATTCTAATTCCCACGTTACCTCTTCTCCGCGCACCACTTTTCTCCCCGACGTAGAAGGGAAGGAGACTCACGAACCGCCTTGCGAGTGAGGCGTAGAAGAGATGGGAGGCGAAGGGAGGGAAGGGGACTGGGAGTGCGGCGGGTGTGGCAACCGCAACTACGCTTTCCGGTCGCTTTGCAATCGGTGCAAACAACCGCGCCTCTTAGTCGATACTAAGACGCCTCGAGATTCCAAGTGGTTGCCTCGAATCGGCGATTGGATCTGTTCTGGTGCGCGTTTTTTTTTTCTTTTTTCTTTTTCTTTTCTCCTTTTACAATTCGTTATTGTTTAAAGTTTGCCTCTTTATGGTGAATTTATGGTGATTAACTTGAAATTACGAGCTGGGTTTTCTGTTTTTGGTTATTGGGTGACTCCTAATTTAGTTGTTGAACTGAAACCAGTTGATGCTGTTTTCATGAAAAATGCACAATTGCTTTTAATCTGTAAGTAAGCTAGAGCTCAATCAAGGCTTAAATATAAAAAAATTGTGCTATAATTCTATAAAGATTTTTCGATTCAGTTCTGTCTGTTGTTTATCTTGGATGAAGAATCAAAGTTTCTCATGTAACTAATGTCTAGGATTGGTTCGCATTTTCTTGTCTGTTGCATGGCTGTAATAAGTTCATAGAAAGGTCATGAATTGTAAACCATCAATCACTGACAACTGATATCTAAACATTCTAATTTCCATCCTTGCCGACTTAACTGATGCGATCAATGTTTTTAAGCTGGATATTAGATTTGCTATGTATAAACCCTGACCCAAATGATGCAATCAATAGTTTTGACCTGAAAATTGGATTTGTTTTGTATGAACCAAACTAGTTAAAAAATTAACTGAATGTGCAAAGGAATGAAAATTATAATATTTCACATGGTTTGTTCAACTTGCTAATGACTGGCCTCCACCTGTTCCAAGCCTTACTACCCAAACCACGGGGTAGAGGCAGAAATGTGACATGGGGGCTATAGGTAACCGTACTTTTTAATAAGAGCATTATCTGACTCATTAAAAGAATCCAAAAAAGATACTAATTAAGCGCATATGCTAGTATCATGAGGGAAAAAAATTATCAAAATCACATCTTTAAATTATTGAATGTGAATTCATGAATATTAATTTTGTAGCCATATACAAATAAACAAGTTTACTTTCAACAATCAAATCTAATTCAAAAATCTTAAATTTTGTTGCCATATAAAAATAAACATGTTTGTATCAAATAGTTGAGAGAAATGAAGAGCATTTATAATTTGACAAAATGAGATATTTTAGATACTTTTATCACTAAAATTTTGAATAGTCTCCTTTTTTTCCTGATTCCTTTTCAATTTAATACATTGTTAGAACGAGCAATCTGTATTAACAGTAATAGATGGAGTGGCTTCATTTAATAGGGTGCCAACATGGAAGTTTAAAAGTTTTTAATCAATACTATGGAATATAAAGAAACTTTAGAATCATTGGGTGGAGGGGTGGAGAATCAGTTGTTCAGAAGTCAGAACTATGTATTCCCTTTATCCTAGTTTTTCTTTTGATAGTTCATACTTATTCAGCAACCAGGAAACCAAACTGAACCATTTTCCTTTTGTTTCTTTTATGTATATGGTGTTTAACCCCACATAAAAAACAATCTAGGTTGTAGTAATAACAACTATGCCTCCAGAACAAGTTGTAAGAAATGCAACCTTTCAAGAGAAGAGGCAGCTGTACCAGCTCTAGCCTTACCGGGTATGTCCCTCCTCCCTTCCTATGCCCAATACCTCTCTCGCCAGCAACAAGGTCTCAAAACAGGTCTCGGGTCACCCAGCAGATCTCATATGCAGTCAGCTGCAATGTCTGCTGGTCTGGGCTGGATGTATGGGGCCCAGACTGGCAGTTATGGGTTGCATTCCCCCACAAGTGCCAACCCAAGCAGCAACCATAATTGGGGATTCAGTGGAACAGGTTCAGGTCAGTTTTTAGGGCTCCCCAAAGATTGGCGTGATGGGGACTGGATGTGTGTTTGCGGGTTTCACAACTACTCATCTCGTGATCAGGTTTACACTTTTGTATCCTTTTTTATTTTGTATTTATAATATTACTTTTCTTTCCTAGTCAAATGAAGTTTAGCTCTTCCATTCATCAGTGCAAGAAGTGTAATGCACCTATGCCATCTGGTGCGCCTTCAACAGAAGTTACAACATCAGTCTCAGAGACTTCCTCAAGTAAGTTGCCCTCTCTTTTTTATTAATGCAAAAATGATTTTTCCTTTCATGTGAATGTTTCCTGTGATGGGATATATGACATTCTGCACAAAGATCTAAATGCCCATTCCCTCGTACCTGACTTGTTACAGGTATAAGTTTGTGCATGTGTGAAAAAAAGATATGATGGGTGGACCAATTATTTATTGCTTTTTTATTTCAGCACTAGGGATTAAACGGTTGGCATCTGATGACTTTGCGAGTGACTGGGAAAGCAAAAGGCTTAATGCTGGTCAGGTACTTAAAATCTTAAAATATTTAATTTGTTCAAGTTTAGTTCTGAAACCGTCATTATTTTTTTTTATTCTTTCTTCCTTTTTTGTGTTGATTTTTAATAATCTCCTATTTTCAATTTCATGTTTGGTCAAAAGTCGAATGGGCATGAATTTTTTGGAAATGGGAACTCTGCGATTTTGCCACAAGTGCAGATCAGCTTTCCAGCTCTCATTGGAAAAGGGTAACTTTACTTTGTATTTTTTCTTCTTGAATTACTGCTTAAGTGCATGTTGCAGTTAAAATAGAAAAGGAAGTTGAAGTATAGTCAGAAACTCTTTTGGCCAATATATAAGTGCTTGCGGCTTTTTATTCTCTATTCTCGATATGAGTTTATTAGGTAATTGCAGCATCACTTTAAAATTGTGTCTAGAATTTCTTAAGAAACACAGCCATCACTACGGAAGCTAGCAATCCGGAGTGTATTGAAAAGGTTCCTAAGACACAGCAAAAAGCTATTTACTTTTGAGTGGCTATATTTTGTCAACTAATCTGCTTGTTAACTCAAGCTATGAAAAATAAACGTAACTAGGCAGAGTAGTAGGATGTTACGCCGAGTAGGGAATTCTAGTATAAAATCCATCAAATAAAGAAAATGTTAATATTACGCGATAGAATATATTTTGAAAATTTGTACCTGCAAATTACTCATGTTATGTTGAGTAATACTTTTGCAGAGCAAAACAATGGCGTGATGGGGATTGGATGTGTGGTAACTGTAACAATCATAATTATGCCTCAAGAACCCATTGCAATAGGTATCTTCAACGTTATTTTGGTCACATCTCTACTTCTATTGTGTATTATTGTTATTTTAGTCAGATGTAAGCTTGTAAAATGTACTTTGAGCTAAACTGTGATTTTGGTCTGTTTCAGGTGTAAAACTATGAGAGATGGAGGGCTTAACCCTGGAACTGTGCTATAAAGATTATTTTGCCATAAATATTTTTTTTTCCTTTTGAGTGAAATCATAGCTTTTTGTGGGTTGGGAGTTGGTGCTTGTTTTAGTTTGGGTCTGTCTTTCATGGTTGACAATGTGGAGATGTCTTTGCATTGTTGTGTTTGTTCTTTTCTTTAATTTATTGTGGTTCTTTCAAGTATTTAGTGATTGAAGGTTCATAATTTTATTTTTATGTCTATTAACGAGCTGTGGTATTATATGTACCTATTTAGTGTGTCGAGAGAATAGTGTAATTCTTTACAAACACTAGGGGTTAATTGAGCTTCGCTCGATATTTAAATTTGTAATATTTTTATAAAATATGTCATCGACTTAAAATTTTTAACAATTTAAGTTCAAAAATGTTGCATTTATATATGATGGAAATAATTATAGTAATATATAAATAATAGAGTAAAATTTTTCGGAGGTCACTAAAGTTTACACATTGTCCAATTTTAGTCACTGAACTTTAATTTGTCTTTTTTAAATCACTGAACTTTGATTTTGTCAAATTTTGATCACTCCGTTAGAATTCCGTCCAGTGCCGTCTAAATGGGTTCAAATTGGAGACACGATTGACCACTTGTTCTTTCTTCTCCCAGGAGACGCAGTACATCGGAGACATCTCCCTCTAATTGCCTACGGGCAGACCCTCAGAAACACCTCCCTCTATTTAATCTCTAAATTCTAGGTAGCTGCGTACTTCAAAAAAAAAAAAATTAATCTCTAAATTCGTCTCCCTCTAAAGTTGCGCATCTATCTCTTTTATTTCTCCCGTTCGTCTCTCTTTAGATTGAAATATTTGTTAAAGAGAGGTTAAAATCTCACTTCAATCGTGTGTGCAAGATCTAAAATGAAAAAGAGACCAGAAAAAAATGGATCACTGTCACCACGAGCTCCGATTGGCTCTCGCCTCTGGACCCCACCCGTAAGTGAGTTGACCTATGCACATGTGGAAAGTAGCCATTGGGTCTATCTGTCGAAGGGCCCCCGAACCAATTGAATTAACAAAAGGGAAAGCTGTCGAGAGTGAGGGTGGGAGCCCCGTGCGGGACCGTACAGCGGAGGAATCAAAGCCGTCTGATTTAATCTCAATGGCAAATGGAGCCTCGTGCATGTAACTAGATTGATAGGCCCGAACCGTCTAGATCAAATCGGACGGTTCGTAGGCTGCGCTGGACGGTCCCGCGCGGGAGCGGATGGGGATTCGAGGGTGGAGTTCATCTCTGACAAAACTTGTTCTGGCGATTCACACCACGACTGTCGAAGTTTTTGGTGTTATTAGAAAGCTAGAGTCGAGGAGAACGTAATGAAATCAATGTAGACCACTGTTGTGCTCTAATTTACATTTAATTTGAAAGAGAAGCTCTCAAGCTAGTTCAAAGATGAATGTAAAATGTGCAAATTGAATCCATAAAAATCAAATTTATTTCTCACACATCTTCCTCAGGATGCTAGGAGCCTAGGAGTAAGTTGAAATCATCAATTGAGGCCAAAGCGGAACAGATAGGTGGGAATACCAACTGATCCCACGATTTAAGTAAACCACAATTAAATCCGAAATTTTATTGCAGTAAAAAATGCAGAAACTAAAATAAGCTTTTCAACGTTACATGAATGGAAAAAAATAGGCCAATTTATAGAATTATTCGGCCTCACAATTTTTATTTTTTTAGTAATAAAATAATAAAAAATTTATATTATTGTTTAGCCTATAGAGAATGTAAACAACAGTTTGTGTGTAAACAGGCACAGGAGAATTAGGAAAGTTCGTGAAATTTTCTATCAAACCGTTGCTTTAGAGAGAGGCAAAGCTAGAGATTATTATTGGAAAAAAAAAAGGCGCTCGGATCATATTATCAGAAAGAGACCAAGCGCTGTGTTGTTGGGGGAGAAAGAAAAGAAAGGGTGACTCGTGTCTCCTATTTGCACCCTAATTTAATTATTTAGACGGAACTAGATGGAATTCTAACAGAGTGACCAAAATCGAACAAAATTGAAGTTCAGTGATGCAAAAAGGACAAATTAAAGTTCAGTGACTAAAATTGGACAATGTGTAAACTTTAATGACCTCCGAAAAAATTTACTCTAAATAATATATACTGATGTTTTGCATTCATGATTTTCTCATGTACCGGGTAATATTAATTATTAGCTGTGAAAAATAAATCTAATGTAGAAACAGACATGAGAAATATATAATAGCAATATTTGTTGAGATCGATTTTTTTATTTTGTTGCCTGAACAAATGATATGTTTTTTATTGGTTTGCAGGACATGTTTTTTCCCCCTTTGAAACAAAGGCTGATTTGCTGGCCTTTGTTTTTTAGGTTTATTGCATGTATTTTAATTCTAATTCTAATGTCTAAGGATATCACTGTTTCAATGAAAAAAAATTAGTTAAAGTTGTTTCATAGTGTTAGATTCTTATAATAGTCACATACAAAAGATATATTCATAATAGACATTTTTTTAAAAAAAAATGAAGATGCAACAATCTAGATGTCCTTAGCTGGTATAATAGACCCAGCAATATATATTTTGCTTGATCCTATGACATCCTGAACAAGGTTGTTTGATTGCATCACTATCATCGTCCTCGTTGCTGAACTCTTTAGGATCATCGGAGCTGCCATGTTCACTATTCTATTCATTTTCCGTGTCGTCGTCTGCTAATCCAACCATTGTAGACATCTTTTGGAACCAAGGAAATGAACCATCTAGCAGTAATTGTTTACCACTGCTCTGTAAATTATATAGAAAATATTTTTTTTGTTAATTGCTAACTTTAAAATTTGGATCATAAGCAGTGATAGAAAAAAATATATTTGGGTTAGATTAGTACCTTAATCATCTTTCGATAATCAACATGGGCTGGTGCCTTAGGTCGGTCATTCGCTGTATCCCAACCTCCACCAGTTAGTTTTGATAGACTATTCTCAACTTTACCTCATTTAAATTAGTAATACAAACATTTGAGTGCCACTTTAATTCAGCCTAATTTAATTAATTTATAAGTAAAATACAGCACTAACTGGTAGACCAGATGCTTATGAGATCAATTAATAATACAGTTAAGATGTCCTCATTATAGACGGTATCTACATAGCAATCTAACTGGTATGTATCTACCATGCAATTGGCACAAGGCAACATTGAAAAAAATATATATGCTGAATGAAGGATGAACAGTGCGTAGCTTTGCTTTTTGTTGATTTTTCTATGTGTTTGTTAGTGTGGTGGATTTCTTCTCATTCAACTAAAATCTGACTTGATCTGTTCCATGAAACCTACAAAGATATCCGCCTCAAATGATCTATATCTAGGTGGGTAGATTTTTGTTTGTTCTTTGGCAGGGTCCTGTTCTTTTTGTATGCACATAAACCGTGCTTGATTTTTCTTTTCGATGGACCCACTTAACTTTGGTTCATATAATGCTATCCATACCATGTCTATATATTGTGTGGTATTGAGTAGATAGTTTTTTTTTGTGGAAAATCTATTTGTATCCATTCCAATGACTGTTAGTCGATTTTTATAATTAATATGATCCGTCACATATCATACTCCATAGTCTCCTCCACAAGATTGCCTACTACTTTTCTTCTACTAATGCACACGGTCTGCCCATTATTTTCTAGCCTACAAGCTTTTTGCCACCCATATTTTTGTCATGTGGGTCCTACATATTGTATTTTTTGGAAGGAAAGGCGTGCCTGTCATATCTAAGGGTGCGTTTGGATCGTTGGAAGAAAGAAGAAGAAGAAGGAAGAAGAAAAAAAAATTATAAACAATCCAAACTTTTCACAAAGTTACACACTTCCCAATACTTCTTCCCTTCTTCCCTTCTTCCCACACCTATCCAAACGCACCCTAAGAGAAAATGAAATTGCCTCCTGCTATTATCATTCTCCGGTTTTTTTGGTTAGTGAGTAAAATAAAATTCCCAAGGTGGGCCCAGTACAGAGGAGTTTTGTACTCGCAAGTCTTTCTTACACACCATTGTGTAACTTGGGACATTTTTTTACGAATTTAATGTTTGCTTTCATTTATTTTCTATTTAGTATGGTTGAAATTATCGAAATCGTAGTGCACTTGAGATATTGCAATATTGAGGGTTATATAAATTTCAAACTGACAGTAGTGCTTCTCTGTCTAATATTGCACATTCTTTACATTAGGGTGCGTTTGGATCGTTGGAAGAAAGAAGAAGAAGAAGAAAAAAATTATAAACAATCCAAACTCTTCACAAAGTTACACACTTCCCAATATTTCTTCCCACTTCTTCCCTTCTTCCCTTCTTCCCACACCTATCCAAACGGAGCCAAAAGGCCGGAAAAATGGTATGACAACCATTATTAAATATAGACAGTTGCAAAAGAATCAGACCCGCTTGTCAGAGCACAAGTCATTAAAGTATTTTGTGGCAGGATTTACAACAACTGTTATTTTTATTTAACAATCATTAAAGTATTTTGTGACTGTTATTTAATATTAACAGTCACAATGTTTCTAGGAATTTTTCATTCTTTTTTTTCACGCTTAACTTTCAATGACTGTTTTAATTTAAAACAATGGTAAAGGTTTGAATTTTATATCACGATAATGCCACAGATTTAGCAAATGGCTGTTTTTATAAATAACGGTTGCTAATTTAGAGTTGCATAAGTCCTTTTGTGTGGTAGTGTAAGTCAATGTAACAAATACAACAAATATAAAACACACATAGTCCAATCCTAAAAAATTTATATCGCAAGTTCGCAACATTCCTCCTTAAGCCAAATTGCATAAAAGATAATAATAAAATAAAAATATAAACTAGCATGAACTAGTAATGAATAAAATTAAAGCAGACATAACTAGTAAGATGCAGGATACAAATCGATAATATTGAACTTGCCAGACTTGAACTACTTTATAACTAGAACGGTTTTTAGTAATTGTGATGACAGAATTCAAATTATAGTACGTACCGCTCCTAATCACAACAATATTATCTTTCGGGATCTTTCCCCGAACAAATAATACCACGTCTTTGTGTTTTGTTCATTTATGGTGTATGCGGTCCTTCATCAAATGATTGACACTTTAATTGTCACAAACTCACGACACGTCATTAAAATTGTAATTATAATTATGTTCTTGTTTTCGAAGGCCGGTTGGCCAGTGAAACAGAAGTCACGGGGTTGATAACTCGTCAATAATAATCTTGAAAGAAGATACCCAAGCCTTCGAATTCAATATAATTAATCAAGGAAATAATGAGACTTTTTGGGGGAGATCAAATCATAAAAGCTCTTGAACAAAATTGATTTGTATCAATAAATGGGAACTATCCTCGAGTTGATTAAAACTTGACCCCCCGTCTTTTCTTTCTCACTACAACATATTTGAGCATTAGTACCGGTTTTATACATATTATTAGTACCGGTTTTGTACCGGTACTAATAATAAGGGTACTAAAAATAATAAAAAACCGGTACTAAGAAGAGGTGCAAAGTGGCGGCAAACATAATTAGTACCGGTTTTTAACTAAAAACCGGTACTAAAAATATTACATTTAGTACCGGTTTTTAATTAAAAATCGGTACTAATTATATTTTAAAAAAATCGAATTTAATTTTAAAAGTTTAATACCGGTTTTTAGCTTAAAACCGGTACTAAATTGATTAAAAAAAAAGTAAATTTTTTTTAATTAATTTAGTACCGGTTTTTAACTAAAAACCGGTACTAAATTAATTAAAAAAACAAAAAATATAAATTAATTAAAAAATATTTGACTAGTATCTCTACTATCTTTTGAATTTAAAAATATAAATTTTAATTACATTTAAAAGGTTTGAGCGTCCACGCATGTGATGTGAACATGCCAAACCAGCTTGTATCTCTACTATCTTCCAATCAAGAAAATGGAATATCTTACAAAAAGAAAAAAAAATCTAAAAGACTTGAAAACAAAGAAACAAATAGAAAATAATGAGAAATCATAACTTGGGCCATTGTCCCTCCTTCCTACACAATACGGAGCAAACAAGTCAGACTTTTTCCTACACAATTTCAAAGTAAAAGGATTATTATAAACTTGACATCTAATTAGAAATTGAAAACTAACTTCATCAAAGAGGGAATAAGAAGAGGGAAATTGAAAACGAACTTCTTCCTACACAATTTCATAAAATTGTGAGGTATAGAGAGATGCTTACTCGTAAACCGGTCTTCAATCTCTGGACTGGGTCGTCCATTGCCTGACATCAATTTCAAAATAATTAATTAATTAGAATCAAATTCAAGTTCAACACAATCCAACAAAACATATCTGAATAAACTTATATCAATAGCACCGTTGGAACAAGAAGAAGAGGGTAAGGAATTGAAGAGAATTCAAACGAGTTGAATGAACCTTGATTAGAGAGAGAGAGAGATTGAATCCTTGATGAATGACTTTCTGAAAAGAGACTTTGTGAGAAGAGAAAAATGGGTTTGAATTGGAGTTTGAATTGCTTCGCTGGAAGGAAGAAGAGAAGAGGGTATTTATTCCAGTACTAATATACTTTAACAATTTCTGAAGAGGTATTTTAATTTAGTACCGGTTTTTTATAAAAAAATCGGTACTAAAAATCGCCTGAAAAAATAAAAAAATCATTTTAAATTTAGTATCGGTTTTTTATAAAAAACCGGTACTAAATAATTGATTTTTAGTACTGGTTTTTTATAAAAAACCAGTACTAAATTAAAAATTATTTTTTTCATTTTTGTTGGCACTTTAGTACCGGTTTTTTATAAAAAACCAGTACTAAATGAAAACTGTTTTTTTTCAGCGATTTTTAGTACCGGTTTTTTAAAAAAACCGATACTAAATAATAAGTCTGACAATTACAAAATTGCTATGATTTATTATTAGTACCGGTTTTCTTAAAAACAGGTACTAATGATCCGGTACTAATAATCTTTTTTGGTGTAGTGTCTCTGCGTCGCTTCGTTCCAAGGAAAGGAGAGAGACTGCATAGTGAAGACCCCTTCAATTCTTCGACACATTATATTTCGATGATCATCAATTGATTGGATTAGGGTTGCAAAATAAGGCAAAGATCGGTGCATTATATTCGGCTAGAATAGTAAGGCCATACTCTTCTAGATTTTTTTTTTTTTGTGTGTAAATATGCTAAAACCATAAGCTTTAAATAAAACTGTCATAGCTCCCAAATTGTGATGTCTGTATTTTTATCTCGTTTCAAACTTAAACTACGTTTATTCTCTGAAGGCTTTTGATTTTTACCAATATAAATAAATTAATAAACTATATAAGAAGGTATACTATTTGGTTTTTTGAAGCTTTTTGGTCGTGTTCTTGCTTATTTCGTTTGTATTATGCTGCAGTTATTTTCTTGCGATTGCTTCGTAAAATTAAAACGTATACGCTTCTCCCGTCTCTTAATTTCTTGATCGATTTATTAATTATATGTGTTAACTGTTCAATTCTAGACCACTGGATTTGGTGATGGGAGGATCAAGCACCATGGAAGATCGTTGGGAGCTTGCTTCAATCCATGATGCAATAACGTTAGTTCTTGTGGGAAAACTCGGGTATGGCAAAAGTGCAACCGGCAACAGTATTCTTGGCAAAAATGCTTTTGAGTCGAGTTCAAACATGAATGGTGTGACCTGCACCTGCCAAATGGAAAGCACCGTCCTATGTGGGCGCAAGGTCAATGTAATAGACACACCTGGTAAGATTTCACTTTTTTTTGTTTTCGTTTGCAGTGGCTTTCTTTTTTTTATTTGCATAATTATGTCAATTTGAAGGAAATGCCAATTTACCCTTTTTATTAATATTCTTTTTAGTAACTAGTGAGTTATTTTTGTTTCCTTAATAGTTTTTTTTGGACTGTAATAGACACACCTGGTAAGATTTCATTTTTTTGTTTTCGTTTGCAGTGGCGTTCTTTTTTTTATTCGGAATTGATTAGTGTATCATCCCACCATCCTTTAGAAAACGCGTTCATTTTTTTCAATTTTTAGAAAACGTGTATGAAATTCTCTCTTCCATTTTCAGAAATCCAAAAAACGCGTTTCTATGTGTACGCTAGTACTCCCCGCCCCACCCCTCCCCCTCGCCCCCCCCTCCCCCCCTGCCCCTCTCACACACTTCATAACATGTTGAAATTAATATTCATAAATGTTGAAGCTAATGTCGTAATTGTTGAACTTGGCATATTTAAATGTTGAAGGTAATATTTGAAGTGGGCATATTTAAATTGTTGAAGTTGTCATATATATTAACTTCAATATTTAAATATGCCAACTTCAACTTCAAACAATTGGTTTATTTATATATATTAAATGTTAATATATATAACAGTTGAGGTTAATATCGTTACTGTTGAAGTTAATATATATAATTGTTGAACTTGGCATATTGAAATGTTAAAGGTAATATTTGAAGTGAGCATATTTAAATTGTTGAAATTGGCATATATATTAACTTCAACAATTATATATATTAACTTCAACAGTTACAGTATTAACTTCAACATTTAAATATGTTAATATAATTGTACGCGGGAGGGTGGGGGTTGGGGAGCGTACACAGGAGGATGGGAGGGGGGGGCGAGCGTACACGTGAGGGAGAGGAGAGCGAAAAAAGAATGAGTATTGAATTTCCGTATTTAGAAAACGCGTGAATTAATATTTAATGAATAAATGTTCGGAGACAGTACAAAATTTCCCACACGATGCTATTAATATTTAATTCATTCACAATTAATCTCATGATTTTTCCCTCATCATTTTTGCTTAGTTATGTGATTTTTTATTGTTTTAAGAAATGTTAACTTCACAATCGGAGTAATCATTTTCTAACCGGTAGATAATTAATGGCAACATCTTTTGATTAATATAGCTTGCTGATTGTTTTTTTTTCAACTTCTAAAGCTTGAAACTTTCTTCTCAACTAGAATTATTTTTGAAATTTTGTATCATACATATAGCAGTTCGGATTGCGGCAGAGCCGCAATTAAGAAATCTAGTGAGGACAAAAGTGAAAACTTTTGACAATAGTAGTGGATTCAGATAACCAAATATTAATGCATTAAAATTATTAATCGGTCTCTCTTCCATGACTGTGCGAAGGTAACACTGGCCAATAAAACTTCTTTCCAATATTGGGGCGAGGTTCATGGACCTTTGGTCTTTATTGCAGATGGCAAATGCTAGATCCCACATTGTGAGAGAAAAATGTATCCAGGGTTTTCCTTATTCTCTCTTTGGTGAAAGAACACAGTAAGGTCTCTCACACAATAGTTTATCCATACACAATTTCAGAAAGTTCCCTTGGGTGAAAATATTTTGTATAAATTAAGAAAATATAATGTGATTCCAAAAATAAATGAAAAAAAAATGTGAAAAGCTATTAAGGTTAACCTGCAATATTTCATAATTCCTCAAAATTCTCCTACTGCATATGAGATGTAAATCACCTGTATATGACGTGAGTTACCAAAATACTAGAATACATTAGATTGGCTAGGTACACGATAAAGCCGATATCAATGGCAACACCAGAAATGAATTTCCTGTTTCATCAAAGCTTTTCTGCTACTGATTTGTATCACTGAACATAAGATGGTTGATTTGGTCAATTCCAACATCTGAAATTGGGTCAATTGGTTTTTCCATTCCCTCAAACAAGGTGAATGCGGTAGGTTCTCGGCTATATTCATCTACAAACAGAAAAAAAGATGATATCAGACGACGACAACAACAACAACTAAGCGTTTTGTCCCAAACAAGTTGGGGTAGGCTGGAAGTGAAACACCATCAAGATGATATCAGACAAAACAAAAGAACAACAACTGTGATTTTCCTATGCTTCTTGGTTTTAATCATGGCCGATATTGATCATAGGTGTACCAGCACTTACAGTGCACAAATATGTAGTAAATGTAAAGAAAATACAAATATGTAGTAAATGTAAAGAAAATAGCACAATGATGCAAACCAGAAGAACATAGTAATGAGTATATTTGACTTGCAGCATAAGAACATGAGTCTGACCAATAAATTGAACTTAGGTACCCAAGTTAATGCTCTTTTAACATACCATAAATTGTATTTGGTGAATACGACGGAGGCGTCGCCAAGAAATTCAAACCCAGATAGAGCACCATCATCAAAAACACAGACATAGTTACAAAGGATGGAACAGCCAATGCCCAATACCTGAGAGCAATACCATATTAGACATCCCAGTAACAACTGGTGTCGTTAATCTGCCCAATACCAGATAGCAGTACCATATAGATAATGATTATACTCACAAGGTGCAAAACTACAAATTGTATAGTGAGTCGCAAACAATACAATTATACAAATACAGATCATTACAAGGGACTTGAGTATCAAGAAATCTGTGCAAGATATATTCTGAAGTTGACACTGGTAAGGTGTGAGCAAATTTCTAACCCATTAACTCACCAAACTGAAGTTCTGCTGACCAGTAGTTTTGTGCATTTTAAGAATATAGTTGGAATGCTAAATTGCCAAAATGGTATATGGAGGTACCCTCGGGAACAAGGATGGAACTCAATACAAGAATGAGACAACTATATAGAATGAGGAGACTGAGAATGGGGATGGGGAGGTGGAGGGAGCAAAATAAAAAATTGTTGATTCATTAAGGTACATGATGGATTCCCAGAGAATAAAGAAGAGGAGAGAAGAGATGCAGGAGTGACGTACTTGCTAGGATAATAAGTGATCCCGAGAGAATGCAACCATGGTTGTGGTGTATAAGCCCACACTAAATATATAGCTGTGAAGAAAGAAAGAAAACACAGAGTATAAGTATCATTATCAGTATTATACTTATTACAAAGTGATGGAATGAAAAATTGAATTGAGATGAGTTGTGACCAGTGGCGATAACAGTGGTGATGGATCCGACAAATCCGTAGACCTCGGATGGTTTAGGGCCATGGTCTCCAGCAAGAGGAGCAGCTGATGTTCTCTTTTCGTGATTCAGCGACAGAGAGGAGGCATCAGAGGCCCGGCGCTCACGCAATAGGCTGAGAGTGCGGCGAGGGCTGCTCACCACCAGAGTCGTCGGCGAACCAGGTCCCTCGTCCATTGCCTCCCTACTAGTAAGAAGAGGAGATCCTTTCCTTTCCTTGGTTGGGCACTTGGGCTGAGAATGAGAACTAAGCTGGCCTGTCAGTCACATATGAGATACCGAAAAAATAAAAAATGACGTTACTGTTCACACGAATTACGATAATAACCGTTAAAATTCAAAATTTAAAAAATAACGTTGTTGGATCGGTATTCGGATTGACGAAAACAAAAACTGCTTGGATCGTCATTCCAATTGACGATCCGAAGTGAGACTGAAAAATTCACTCGGCAAAAGCAATTGCTCTCTTTTTGTTATATCCAGTCAAGGTTGGTCAAATGGTCAAAAGCAATTACTCTCTCACTTATCAACATTATTTTCATAATCTGTATAAATAAAAGGAAGCAGAATTGGAATAGTTATGCATCTGGTATTATTTCAAATTATATCTAACTTAAAATAGAAAAACATAAATATTAAAAGATATTGTATGTTCAATATATGAAAATGAAGAAATAAATGAAAAATTCAGAAAAGTATAATGTCAGCTTTCATTATAAGATGCCTTTTGAGAATGATGTACACCTAATCTAAACATTTCAAGAATCCCTAATAAATAAAATCACAATAAATGTATTACTTAATAAACGAAACAGCAACCTAAATCCACGAACAAAAAATGAACCTAAATCTGTCGAGGAGTCGGGAGGAGGTGGGGCGTGCCTGGCAGAGGAGGAGTGACGGTAGAAAGAAGGGGTGCAGAGGAGTCTTCGGGGGCGGGGGGAGGGAGGGGAGCGGCGGAGTAGAGTGAGTGAGTGACAGTAGATCTAGGGTTTTAGAGGTTGAGGAATAGTGGAGGAAGACGCCTTTGCTCAGCCCACTTCAGAAAACAAAATCTCCTATCTAGATAGCACTGCCGCTCCCAGATGTACAGGTGTTGAAGTGTTTAAGTGTGGTTTTCAGGTAAGAGGTGATCGGAAAAAGTACTTGAGCTTTTCTCTTCTTTGTTTAGATCTGGATGGAAGGAGCCGCAATAGAATGGAACAGAGAGAAATGACCTATATCGTAAGCAGCTGGGGTGTTTTATTATAATAAAATTTTGCGATTTGATCCTCCTTTCTTTTTTATTTTCGTTTGTTTTACTTCCCGTAGCTGATTTCAGAATATATTTTACAGTTGTGTCATGTGTGTGTAATATGTAAAAGAACTCTATACATTAATCTAATTCTAAGCCCATTGGCCGAATTCTCAAAAAAAATATATATGTATATATATAAGTGGTGTAACTGTGTAAGTATGAAAATGGATCTCACACGTAGAAAACTAAAATAAAAATCTCAGCGACCCTACGTCCCTACCATTAGTGCCCTTGGCTACTCTCAGGCGTTACCTTTCCCACTCCCAGTTGTAAATACCCACCAACATGCGATACAGTAAGTTACCTAGGACCAAAAATATAATTTCCAAATGACTGCAGGTGCAAAAGATATCATGCAGCATTCCAAACTTTTCTATATCAGGAGACGAGCACAATAGAAAATAAAGAAAACACTTCTTAATTAAGTGCATGTGTTGGTTAATAACTCAATCCACTACTAGAAGGTGAGATTATACAAAGATCTTTAACAGAATATGTACAAATAATTATATCTGACAGTTGGTCAACGGGATATTTCTAAGTTGGAAGAGCGCCCATTTATTTGTTGCAACTGGTCCATGCCCCAGCTCAGTTTCTGTTCTGCGCCATCTTCCATGGCCTCATACTCCTATGATAAAAATAAAATAAAACATTAGAGAAAATTATATGGGAAAACACATACACGGGTAAAGAGAAACAAAAGCCATTAGTTGTAATTGATTTATGCCACAGCTCAGTTTCTGGTAAGGACGGCACAAGAGATATTGCATCTTCCTGGGTAATATAAGGGACTTAATTTTTCGTGAAAGAACCAACATGATGTAATTTTTATTCTACATTCCGTACAATGCATCCAATATTTGATAATAGGATATTCTGTTTGAGCACCCACGAAAATTTTCCCTACAATAGGAAGAGAAAGGATACTATATATGGACCATTGAAAAAAAGGTTTGGACCAATACATGAAAAAAACTAGACTACAACAAATTGGGCGTACCAAAACAAATTAAATAGCAGGGATACTTCCCTAGTTGCCATCATTATATTATTTCTATTCTCAGACAAATGTGAAACCTCAGACATACAAGATAAGTAGACATTAAGAACGTTTTTTTTCATCAAATATCCACTCAACTGCCTGGATAAGTAAATAGATATATAGCAAGTGCATGTATGCTTTAACTTTTCGTTTTAAAAGGATAAGTAAATAGAGAACAATTTGAATATTAGTTGGAATCTGCATAGGAATATTCCACTGGAACAGATTCTACATTTCAATAATATTTTAGTCAGGTTCTTCCATTTTTTCCTCAGAAAATATCAATTGCTTACAACTAATGTACAAGATGCTCAAAGAATTATTTGGTCATGTTCGCCCATTTCCTCAGAAATTCAATTGCTCACAACAAATATATTGCCATCTAAAATATCAAGGTAGCCTCTTTGTCGTGTTCGTCCATTTCCTACAATTTCGTGCAGTACCATTTCATGTCGTTTCCGGTTACAATTTCTGTATCTGTAATACATACATAGGTCAGCAACAAGGAAATCTAACTAGATCTTCACCATCTCTCAAGTTTCAACCCAGCTCAAACTTAGGGCTCACCTGATGTCATATGCTTTATGCAAATAAGCTTAAACCATTCCATCATTAATATGCTAACTGGGTATAATAGATCATCCACATGAAAAATAAACTACAAAGATTGGTTTAAAATTTTATGTTAAGGAAAGTGAATATTACAGGGCTGATCACAGCATATTGCGTAATTCAACCATCTGTTTTTCAAAATTTCAACAACATATGAAAAGTGTATATTATAGAAAAAAAAAAAAAATCTACAAACCTTATGGTAGAAACAACAGCACAGAAGATTACTAACGCTTCTTTATTTTTAATATCGAGGAAGATAATGTAGCTTTATTTTTAACCATATCTTGGTTAGATGCTCTAATTATGAAAAGTAGAGTCTCAAGCAGCATGCTACAAACCAATCCTAGTATACCTCCCGCAGCATTCTACAGAAAAATTAGAGGAGAGAGTTTGAAAACACACCTTAAGCACTCATGAAATTATCAAAACACCTGGTGCGATGCAAAGTTTGAAATCTAGGATTCACCAGAGTTGATTTTAAAAAATGATATCTAAAGTTTGAAATCTAGGATTCACCACAGTTGGTTTTAAAAAATGATATGTAAAGTTAGAAATCTAGGATTCACCACTGTTGGTTTTAAAAAATGATATGTAAATTTTGAAATCTAGGATTCACCACGGTTGGTTTTAAAAAATGATATGTTTTATATAGTTATATCTAAAGCAACCACCAAAGCCATTTTGAGTGTCTAATTGCATCTACTTTGAAGAAGCTAATTATATCTGAAGTAACAACAAAGCCACTTTGAGAGTCTAATTGCATCTAATTGAAGAAGTAAATTAGGCATCTCTAAACTAACTCAATGGACCATTTTCATAATTTTGGTTGCTTATAACAAGATACCAAATAAGGAACTTTCTTAGTAAAAGCGAGGGAAAACTACCATAACAGGGTAGTGATTGAAGAGGGCTCTGAAAGTGGCATAACCAACCAAGTAGCCTGTGAACATTAGAAGCACAACATGTAACCCTGAAAAAATAAGTAATGTTAAGTGCACTTGCCCTAACAATTTAAAAGAACTATCATCTAATATAAGAAGCTTCATGTATGTCCTACGGCCTACGCTCACAATTCCCATTTGCAGCATTAAATCATGCTTTCTCCATTACTTGTCGACATTAAACATGCCGAAATATGTAACAGTTCCTTGTCATTTGTGTAGCACCAGGATATCTCATCTGGCACATACCAGTAACAGGCTACTAGCTACGGACATGTATGTTTCAAGTAGACTTTTGTTTAATCAACAAAGCAAAGCAACAAGTAATGCACAAACTGTACAATTTCAATGTTAATCTGGCTGCCCAGACCCCTTAATTTTAGATAGATTAAAAAGTTGTCCTTACCAAAACCAATCTGATCCTTGTAAGAAGAGAAGGGCTCTGTATTATCCTTTTTAGGAGTAACATCTTTTACTAACTCAGCATATTCCCTTTGCTCTGCCAGCTCAGCAAGCTTCTTCAGCCTCGCCTTGAGCTCCTCACTCTAAACTCAACATGTCAATATATATCGTAAACAATTAGGAAATTTAGAACATTGTGTCAAAGACATCCAGAAAATTAAAGAAGCTTTCTATGAAATCAACATATCAATTCAAATCATACCTTCTGTCGCGGTTTGGGGCTGGTGAAAACGAAACCTGATCCATCTAAGAGGAGGCGAAGCGACGGTCGAGATGGAGCGGGGAGTCCGGACCGACTTGTAAGGGACTGAGCTGAGAGATGAGAGAGAGATAGCGAGCTCTCGGAGTTGGTCGGAGAGGTAGTCCCGGTCGCAGGACGTAGCGACGAGGAAGGATCGGATCGGGTCGGTACTGGTGATCACCAATCCGTCTGACATATTTGTTGGTTGAATCAAGTCTGGTTTGAGTTTGAGGAGTTTGGGCTCTGAAAAAATAGAAGAGGAAAGAAATTCTTTTTTTGTTTGACTGAGACTGAGGTTAGAAATTCTTAGTCCCCGTGGGCGGTTGGGGTGTTTTTGTGACTTTGTCATAAAGAGTTAGAATCTTATTGAACGAGGGTAATGGAATGGAATGGTACTGCCCATGTTATTAATTTGCTCCAGATTTAAAAAAAAATAGAGTAGAACTTGAGGTTAAAGGGTGGAAATGAGGAAACATTTCATATATAATTGTTGTCTATTTTGTCGTCCCAAATTTAGGGATTAAGTTTTAGTTCCCCTCCTCTTTCCCATCTCTTTCAATTCCATTCCACCTTCATTTCTGGAGCAGACTCTAAAATGTCAATTTCTGAAATCTAAACAATTGATTGGATTTTATTTTTAATTCTATCTGTATATGGAAATTAGTGCAGATAAAAATCATCTCAAATCTTATCATCTTCATCATCCTCCCAGCAATTAGATTAATTGCATTCTGAAAAAGAAAATAGGGAGCGAGAAAGAGGGGATGATAACGCATTCCTTTTTGTTGGATGAGGGGATAAGAGAGGGAGGGATGAGCGCAACAGAGGTGAGAGATGAGCATCTCACAGAAGAGAGGGAGGCAGCGACACAGAGAAAAGGGATATACAATTGTAACAATTCTAGTTAATATATTTAACAGTTCTAATAATATATTTAAAAGTTCTAGTAATATATATAAATGTTCCACTTAATACAATAACAGTTCTACTTGATATATTTAACGGTTCTGCATAGCATATTTAACAGTTTTAGCTAGTATAACAATTGTTCTAGTTAATAACAGTTATAGTTTCAGCCTTTACTCTCCTCTCTGATTCGCTCTCCCTCAACCTTCGTCTCCTCTTTGATTCGCTCTTCCTCTGATTCGCTCTCCCTTTCTTGACGCTCATCCCTTCTCATTCGTGGACCTCCTAAACCAGAAAACGTGTTTTATAAAAATAGAAGGGGATGATGAGATGATAGAAGAGAGAGAATGACGGAAAGCAATTCCGTATTGAAATTTTGTTTCAAAAATATTTTATGTTTCTATTTTTACTGTTTATTTCGGAGGGAGAAATATTTTTTTTCTGAGATTTTTAAATGCAGAACGTGTTCTTTTACACACGTTTCTATTGCAATTAAAATTTTTCTCTAGTTTAGAGTATCTTTCTGTTGCACTAACCAAAGTAAAGTTTAAAAGAATAATAGCTTACCAAGTAATCAAAATTCTAACTAATGATGATATAACTAACACAATAAGTGACCTGCTGGAGCTAAGTTCAAGAAATGGGGTCAATTGACCTCCATTAATTTATAAAAAATAATACTATATTTAAAAGTTCATACTTGCAAAATGAAATATTTTGTAGATATACAATATTTGAACTCCATAGATATTCAAAATGTTAGAGTTATGTCCTAGAAGTCAATAATTTAATGACTTAATTATTAGTTTATGTTTTGGATGAGATTTTATCATCTGTTCCTAGGTTTATTATTGACAGATCATTCAGGTTGAGGATCTGAATTGTAGATCTCTGTTGATCATTCTTTAGAATGACAATAATAAATCTAAACGGTCCATAATCTTGATAATTAACAAGGAACATTAATTATCATAAAAGATTAGTATGCAAGTTAAGTGATGATTAAGTTCTACTAATCATAGGTAAAGAGTTACCAACTTAGTTGCATATGTGTATGTTATGGAACATAGCACAGGACTTGACCCATCGAAATAAACATATGGATTGTGTTATGTGTCATTGTTTATTTCGTTGTGATTTTGGTTCTAAGTTTGAGATGTTTATCTTTTCCACATGAGGATAGGTTCAATAAATACTGTCTACCGCTGATTCCCGATAAGGGCTGCTATACGGACTTTATTTATGTTCTCTTGAATTGTGCGGGGAAAAGTTAATCATCAAGAAAATCGTATGTCCCTCATTAATTCACTTAGTGAGTGACGATATCTGTTTGGGCCCCTTGATGGAGATAGATTGTTTGCATGCAACTTTATACAATTATCTCTAGATCAAGAAACGTATAATCTGCAAGAATGACACATTCCTATCTTGGATTATACGATGATATCGTGTGACATAAGAATCAAAATAGAGAAACTAATTATTCTCTTATGCAGGATTGAAATATTGTAGCAGTACACTATTTATGTGAATTGGGAATCATAACGTGTTGCTAGATACCGCTTATGATTATTGGAATTAAATAGCGATTTAATTCCATGTCCAACATAGCATAAATCCTCAAAGGGTCACACATAATAAGGTGTTTAACCACACGTGCATTAATTATTTATTTGCAACAATTGGTTTTGCAAAATATGATAAGTTGATTAATTAATCGTATGCCGTTATGGACCGTTATGATTAATTAAGTCAAATAGATCATATAGAAATAATTTAATGCATTGACTAATTCCATATTAATTATTAAATAGTTAATAATTAATTATAATCAACACATTTAATTATTTGAGCTAATTGGGCTTTAAATTAATTGGTTAATTTAATGTCCAATGGAAGGTGCATTTAAATGGAAGAGTATTGGGCTCAACTCAACTTGAGGCCCAACCCACAAAGGGAGGTAGGTAGGTGCGGCTAGGGCAAGGGGTATTTTTGTCCATGTAATGTTGGATGAGAGCTAGGTTGAGTGGCCTATATAAAGGGGTGTTCTTTGGGAGCAAACCCTAGCCTCCACACACCTCTCTCTCCTTCTCTCTTTGGCCGCACCTCACACCAAGGGAAGAAAAATTTCAGAATTTTTCATTCCCTTTCTCTCTTCCACACACCACCTAGCTCATGTGTTGAGCAAGCTTTTCCACTAAATTAATTGGAGAATTAAATAGAAAGGGAAAGCTTTGGAATTAGGCACAATTCTCTCAATTACTAGCATAATTGATTAGAGAAGGTGGTTAATTCCTTAGTGGACTCGAGGAGCACGGCGTGGAGGTTCTTGGAGAGCACGCCACCGACACCAACGCATTGGAACGAGCCTCTTGGTTGCGATACCAAGAGAGGTATACTTCCAATCCTTTTTCTCGTGTGTTTAAATAGCTTGTGTACTAGATTTTGTGTGTGCTATGTTTGCTTGGTTAATTAATTGGTAATTAGCATAAAAATGAAAAATTAGCACACTTTCTAACACAAAATATATTCCACTAATGAACTCCATATTGGATTTAGAAAATTTATTCTTGATGGAAAAAAATTATTTATATAACATATATATATTAGACTGCCACAAATGTTAATTTTTTCTTTCTCAAATATTAAATGAACTTTCACTATTAGTAATAATATGCACATGCATATGAAACTTATTAATTGAACTTGAATATGTAACTTTACAATCTACTTTGTTAATATAGATATTTTTTGTTTATTTAATTGAATATTATAAAGATTAATCAATAACCATAATAATTTTAATGCATCGATTTAGTATGTTTTATTTTTGTTGTTTGTTTATAACATTTTATATTTTGACGATTTCAAAGGATGAGACTTCAAAGAATTAAATTAGAAGATAAAAAATCTATTATAACTTATAATTTTTATAAAATTGTTCTTTATTTTGTGTCCTAATATTTTTTTAGTAAAGTTTTTGAGTACTTTATTGGAACAAAATCGAAATGATTTGTAAAATATCTCGAGCAATTATTAATGTCTAAATTGTCTATTGCACGATCAAAATGACACTAATAATCCAAATAGCCATGGATGAGTTTTTCAAGGGCCATTTGATCCGTAATCAATCATAATGAATGATTTAGATTTTTTCCTAATAAAAACTCGTCCTAAACAAAATTTTTCCAATATACACATTGTATTAATTTATTTAATTTCTTGTAATATTAATGCTATAAATTATTGAATCCCATTATCAAATTTTCTGCCTCCACCACTGTCTACTGTTAGTTGTGCCAGACTGCCAGTCGAGAAGGGTAATTATTGCTATTGTTTGATAATTATTGCTATTGTTTGAGACCTCCCTGAGAGGCTGAGACTAGTTTTAGTAGGCTCTGCTCTTATATATTATGCGATAACTAGAAGGGTAAGCAGTTTTTCTCCTTGCTGAAGTAAAACGGCAACAGTAAAAATTAAGAAAAGGAGATGCAAGCATATTAAAATCATTTCAACCCAACATGAAAAGTCCGTGAATTTTTTAAATAAACATAATCTAAATTCAATATTTAATAATAAATATTTAAAATATATAATTTTAACAGTAAACATTCCGACGCGCCACTTCGATTGGTATGTCCAAAAATTTTTAAAAACAATAAAAATATTAAAATATTAAAACCCCACTCTCATTGACATGCCGAAAAATTTTTATTTTTAAATATAGTAAATAATTTTTTAAGAATATTAACTTATTTTATAAAAATAATAAATATTTTTTTCAAAAATGTTAAAATACTAACGCACCAATTGCCATTCCAATTGGTGAGTCCAGAAAATTCATTTTATTTCAAACTTCGAAGGCTGAAAAAACTCTCTTTTATCTCCAGTTGGCGCGGCTGCCAGCGTGTCTGGATGTTTAATCTTAAAATTATTTATTTTAGATATTTATTATTAAATATAGAATTTATATTATGTTTATTAGAAAAAATCAAGGGAGAAAAGTTCTCTAGCCTCTAGGTGTCATATGTAAGGCCCAAAATCACCTTGATTTTCCTTGTTGGATTAAAAAATTGAAAAGCATAACTATACCTTGTTGGTTGTTGGGTGCTTCAGATGCTTTGAAGTTTGACCCTCTCTCCAAAAGAAACATTGTTGATAAGTTATAAACCGACAGCGGCTGCATTTTAAATTTCCTGGCGCCTTTAATTTAGCCATCTCCAGTTGTACTGCTATGGTTTCAGTCTTTCAGATTCATTTGGGAGTAGGCCTGTCAATGGTATATCGTTAATCATTTTTCGTGCACGTTTCCTCCAAACGGAACGGCCGAACGATAAACTGTATAAAATTTCATTACGTTTCATGAACGGAACGGTAAATGAAATGTGTTTCGTCATTCGTTTGGGTAAAAATACAGTGTAATACACGTTCCGTTCCATCCAAACAGAACGGTTAACAAATCGTCCGGTACATTCCGTTACCATAAACGAAACGTCAAACGAAACGGACTATTCTGTTGCAAGTTATCAACGTTTGACCGCCCTATTGGGAGGTTCATTTTATTTCCTGATGGTTCAAATTTTAATCCGATCAAGTCATTATAACCAAAACCTAGGGTGTGCTGTCTGATTTTAATCGTAGAAAATAAAATTGATTAAAAATTTAAAACCATATGATGGATTACTCATATTTGACTTTGACCATCCCAAAAAAAATGTCTGAAGAAACAACCATAAATCATGGTTTTCAATACCCTATCGGCATCCATACCGGTCGGTGACCGAAACCCAGTATTTTTCCGAAATTTCCCGGTATTTCCTATCTAAATATCGAATACCACAATTTCGACCACTGTTCCGGTATCCGATATTACCGGAATTTTCCGGTAAGCGGTAGGTATTGAAAACACTGCCATAAATAGATACCTTCCCACAAAACTAAAGAAAAAAGAAGGTACCTTACCTTTAACAGTGTTAACTTAAAGGTGAATCCACTTGCATTTGTAAAGCAACCCCTCATGCACCCATTTCTCACACGTGTCGACAAAAGGCGCTATTCGTAGGCCCACTTACAAAAAAGTAGCAATTCCTCTTTGTTGCATTGTATCCGGCGTGTTTGATCAATAGAATTCAGCCTCCCTTTTATATGTGACAAGTACATTGTTTTCTTCTCCTATTGCACTCGTAATTTAGGCATAAGCAACTTAGGATTCACAAAAGAGATATATTAATAATTTAATATGGATGTATTGCGACGGAGAAAACAAAAACATTGTACTTCTAAGTTGTTCTTCTTTTATATTAAGTAATATCAGAGAAGCTTAATTATGAGTCATGGCGTAGTGTACGTATGCACATGTTATCATTTTTTAAAATATTTGCTCGGAATGGAAATTAAACTAACTCATTTTCTCTAAATAAAAAACGAAATCACTAACCATTCATATTGAAATCCTCATTTTGTAATTGTAAGTTACAAGGGCGGAAATATTTAATATTGAGTAATATTTAAGCTCGAGCATGATATACAGTGTATCAGGTATCCTTTAAATAATAAATACACGGGAATAAAAACGGTCAATAATTTTATGTGTACGAGAGTGTAAGTTTATTTGTCAAAAATTGAAAATCACAAGTTTACCGACATCAACATGAAATGAAGACAACAAAGTACATTATAAATCAAAAATGAAAAATCTATACTTTACGCGTCAGCAGAGTATAACCTTTGGCGGTCAGAAAAGTCAGAATCCTCCACATAAAAAGAATTCTTAATGGGACAATTCTCAGTAGGCCCCAAATTCCACGTCAACACCACCAACAAGCAGGAAAAAACATAAAAAAGGGGCGAAAGTAAAAGTTGTCATACTTTATGCTTTTTCAAAAGGCATACAATTAGAGCTGTCAACGGCACTGCCACCAACGTGGTGCCGTTCCGTTTAACCGAAACGGAACGAATAACGGCACCGGTTTTTATTTCGTTTCAATAACGAAACGGCAAACGGAATAAGAAATTGTGACGTTTCGAACCGTTTCGCCTCTTTTCAAACCGTTTCATGTGTATTTTCTTATGTGAAACGAATAACGGAATGGATTTTTGTACCGTTTTTGAAACGGAACGGTTAACGAAATGGTATATCGTACCGTTTTCTTAAACAAAACGGTAAACGGTATGGAGTGTTGTTGAAAATAATAATAATTAGTGATTGGTTTAGTCTTAGATTAATTTCTCATCATTGATATTTTGTAAAATAGCCCTCCAACCTTTTTAATTTAAAAGGGTTGCTATTTCTAGAAATTAACGTTAGAATCTAACGGACAAATTTATAGCCGTTAGAATTTGGCCTTATATAAAGGCTTGTATATCTCTGTAAAATAAGAAGACCGAGTGAAAAAATCAGTTAATAAAAATTATTATTCTTTTCCAAAATTCATCATGGTATCAGAGCGAATCTGATCCAGCTTCCGCAAAATCTGATAATTTACCAATCTCAGCAAAACCTTTTTTTCAGCACTGTCAAATGACAGAAAATCAGAAAAGAAAATCCAGTCCGAAAAAAAACATCTCATGGTCTAAAATTATGGCCATGACAGTCAGCAACAACTCTGAGCCAACATCAAATCCTCCGGCGTGTCAAAAGACATATCAAATCGAGAGAGAACCGAAAGAGTATTATCTCGATGAAAGCTTAAAAGGAGGAATTGCTAAAATACCTTCAACAGAAATCCCAAACCCTAGACTCTTCTCTCAGCCAAACGAAGAACAACGAGCGACTGTAAGAAGATCCGATTCGAACCCGAAATCGGAGTCTCAAGCCAGCTCAGTTGAGGATCGAAGGACTGGGAGGAAAGAAGAAAAGGGAGAGAGATGCTGGATTCTCAACCCACACCTTAGTCGTTGGGGAGCCAATCGAAAACCATCCAAGGCAGCAATGCAAAACTCTTATTCAGGAACCCTAGATGCAAGAAAGGGGGAGCGAAATGCTGCCATGGCGAGCGATTTAGGCGAAGAGGCGAGAAGGGATGGGGCGAAAGATGCGAGTCGAGTGAAGAGATTAGACCGTATCGAAGCAATCCTGTACTCTTTCATGGACCAAGCATTGGGCTATGGATCGGCCCAAGGTTCATCTAAACCTTTTATTTCTAATTTTTTGAACAAGCCCAAAGGTTTGCACCAAATTAAGAGTTCTGTCGAGTTAATTGGTGAAAATCAGAATATGGGTAAAATCTATATACCTAACTGTACAATTGATGATTCTAATTCGGTTAGATCAATACCGACTCCTAATGACATAAATGCAATTAATTTGCCTAAACTTAGGTTAGAAAAACCAATTGAGAACAAATGTCTAACCATGGGTTTATCTACCAAAAATGCACCTAAAAATTGTATCAAATGGATACTTGATTCCGGTGCTACTGATCACATGACGGGAAACCTAAATTTATTAAAAAATTACCGTTCAATTACTGGTGACCAATATTTTACCGTAGCAAATAATGAAAAAATAAAAATTAAAGGTTGGGGTATGATTAGTATCTTGTCAAAGAATTTTTTACAAGATGTTTTTTATGTTGAAAATGCTTCGGTCAATTTGTTGTCGATTTCTAAACTTTCAAGAGATTTAAATTGCGAAATAATTTTTAAAGAAAATAGTGTTGTTTTTAAAGATTTACTTTCAAAAGAAAAAATTGGCGAAGGATTTCTTGAAAATGGTCTTTATTTTTTACATAGCAACAAATTTATTTTCAAAACTAGTAAAGATAAAGATTTGAGTAAACTTTGGCACAAGCGTGTTGGGCATCCTTCCGATAGAGTTTTAAATAAAATTTTCAATTTTTCAAACTTAGATTGTAGCAAGTGTGAAATTTGCAAACTTGCTAAACACACTAGACCTCCTTTTTCCAATTCTATTTCTAAAAGCAATGATTTTTTTGAACTTATTCATTCTGATGTTTGGGGTCCGGCCCCTACAACTTCTTATAATGATTTTAGATATTTTGTTATTTTTATTGATGATTTTTCAAAAACCACATGGTTGTATTTGATGAAAAATAAAAGTGAGGTTTTTTCGCATTTTCAAACCTTTGTGAATTTTATTGAAAATCAATATGAGAAAAAAATTAAGATTTTGAGAACGGACAACGGTACCGAATATGTTAACCAAGTTTTTTCTAATTTTCTTAAACAAAAAGGTATTTTGCACCAAACTACTTGTATTTACACTCCTCAACAAAACGGTGTTTCCGAAAGGAAAAATCGTCACCTTTTAGAAGTTACTAGGTCACTTTTATTTCAAAATAATGTTCCAAAAATTTTTTGGTCGGATGCCGTTTTAACCGCAACCTATTTAATAAATAGGTTACCAAGTGCCATCTTAGATTTTAAAAGTCCTTTGGAAGTTCTTTATGGTAGAAAATTAGATATTAGTCATTTAAGAGTTTTTGGATGCAAATGTTTTGTGCACAATAGAAAAATTGACAAACTTGATTTTACTTCAATCAAAACTATTTTTGTTGGGTATTCTTCCGAAAAAAAGGGGTATAAGTGTTATGACCCTAAAAATAAAAAACTTTACATTTCTAGAGATGTTAGTTTTTTCGAAAATGAACCTTTTTATGAAAATTGCATTGAAAATAATATTGAAAAAATTATTTCAAATGACCTTATATATCCCTATGTTACTAACATTGAAACACAAGAGTTTCAAAGAGAATCAAGAAATTTTGTAGGTGTAGAATCACAAGAAGAAAACATACAAAATGAAGAAAGACAAAATGAAGAAGAATTTGAAGAAATCGAACAAGAAGGACATATTGAAGCCGATGAAGAAAATCAAGAATATGAGATGCCTTTGAGAAGATCAAGTCGACAACCTCAACCTTCCACGAGATTAAAAGATTTTGTCACGTATTCGGTACAATATCCAATCCAAGACTATATTTCTTACGATAATGTTTCTAATGAGCATTATGCTTTTATAAATGCTTTGACCAAAATTGATGAACCAACCAATTATGAGGTAGCCAAAAAAGACCCGAAATGGTGTAAGGCAATGGAAGAGGAACTTCATGCCTTAGAAAAAAATCAAACTTGGGAATTGTGTGAACTACCAAAAAAGAAAAAACCGGTTGGTTGCAAATGGATATACAAAATTAAATATCATAGTGATGGTACCATAGAACGGTACAAGGCTCGATTAGTTGCTAAAGGGTTTACCCAAACTTATGGTATTGATTATCATGAAACTTTTGCACCGGTGGCCAAAATGAATACCGTTAGGATACTTTTTTCCATAGCGGTAAATAATAATTGGACATTGCATCAAATGGATGTTAAAAATGCATTTCTTCAAGGAAATCTTGAAGAAGAGGTTTATATGTCTTTACCACCCGGTCATAAAAAAAAAGGTATTACTAACCTTGTTTGTAGACTAAAAAAAGCAATTTATGGATTAAAACAATCTCCAAGAGCATGGTATGGCAAACTCTCTCAATTTTTATTATCTTGTAATTTTAAAATTAGTGGAGCCGTAAGCCAAATTAGTAAATTCATGCATGCACCAAGAACACCTCATTTAGATGCCATTAATAGAATATTAAGGTATCTAAAAGGTTTTCCCGGAAAGGGAATTTGGATGAGAAAAAATGGTACTAATGCTATATGTGGCTATTCTGATGCAGACTGGGCCGGAAGTTTCGATAGGAGATCGACGACCGGTTTTTGCACGTTTGTAGGCGGAAACATAGTCACATGGAAAAGTAAGAAACAAAATGTCGTGGCACGATCTAGCGCGGAGGCGGAATATCGAGCCATGGCATCCACCGCAAGCGAATTGACGTGGATCAAACAATTACTAGCCGACTTGAATTTCAAACATAAAGAACCAATGAAGATGTTTTGTGATAATCAAGCGGCACGACACATTGCGGCAAATCCCGTCTTTCATGAGCGGACAAAACACATAGAGGTGGATTGTCACTTCATTAGAGAAAAAATCCAAGCCAAAGAGATCGAGACTCCATATGTCAAAAGCAAGGATCAATTGGCGGATATTTTTACGAAAGGATTAAGCATTAAGACCTTTGAAGATATATCATGCAAGCTAGGATTGTATGATATCTACAAACCTAGCTTGAGGGGGAGTGTTGAAAATAATAATAATTAGTGATTGGTTTAGTCTTAGATTAATTTCTCATCATTGATATTTTGTAAAATAGCCCTCCAACCTTTTTAATTTAAAAGGGTTGCTATTTCTAGAAATTAACGTTAGAATCTAACGGACAAATTTATAGCCGTTAGAATTTGGCCTTATATAAAGGCTTGTATATCTCTGTAAAATAAGAAGACCGAGTGAAAAAATCAGTTAATAAAAATTATTATTCTTTTCCAACATTCATCAAGTGTTCCGTGCATTTCGGCCACGTTTGACAGCCCTGCATACAATACAACAGCATTAAAGTTACCTGAGATTTTTGTTTCTCCAAATTTTCTTTTTTTCGAGGGTCTTGTTTCTCCAAAATTTTCATGGAAATATAAGACACTATTTCAGGACAAGTAGCAAACTGAAACTTTCTTTCTTTTGTGTTTTGTCTCTAATGTTTTTTTTTTTTTTGAGAATTTTAAAATTTCTTTACATCACAAGCATCTTTCCTTTTTTTTTTTTGTATTTTTTCTTCTTTTTTTGACGAATCATCTCAAGCATCTGTATCTGATACAAGTCACAGGTTACGATCTGCACAGGCTCAACAAAAAGCATATAAAGAAAAGAAGAACATTGATTCAATTAAATACCCACAAACATGCAATACAGTAAGTTCCAATGACCAAAATTGTAATTTCCAAATCTGCAGGTGCAAAAGATATCATGCAGCATTCCACTGATCCACTCCTTTCTATATCAGGAGACAAGCACAATAGAAAATGTAGAAAACAAAAAAAGAAAACACTCCTTAATTAAGTGCATGTGTTGGTTAATAACTCAATCCACTACTAGAAGGTGAGATTATACAAAGATCTTTAACAGAATATGTACAAATAATTATATCTGATAGTTGGTCAACGGGATAATTCTAAGTTGGAAGAGTGCCCATTTATTTGTTGTAACTGGTCCATGCCCCAGCTCAATTTCTGTTCTGCGCCATCTTCCATGGCCTCATACTCCTATAATAAAAAAAAAAATAACATTAGAGAAAATTATATGGGGAAACACAATACACGGGAAAAGTGAAATAAAAGCTATTAGCTGTAATTGATCCATGCCACAGCTTAGTTTCTGGTAAGGAGGGCACAAGAGATATTGCATCTTCTGGGTAATATAAGGGTTTTTGTGAAAGAACCAACATGATGTAATTTTTATTCTACATTTTGTATAAATACATCCAATATTTGATATTAGGATATTCTGTTTGGGCACCCATGAAAATTTTCCCTGCAATAGGAAGAGAAAAAGGACACTATGGACCATTGATAAAAAAAAGGTAGGGACCAATGCATGAACTAGACTACAACAAATTGGGTGTACCAAAACAAATTAAATAGCAGGGATACTTCCCTAGTTGCCATCATTATATTATTTCTATTCTCAGACAAATGTGAAACCTCAGACATACAACAAAGCTAAGTAGACATTAAAAAATTAAGAACGTTTTTGTTGCATCAAATATCCACTCAACTGTCTGGATTAGCAAAGTATAGATATATAGTAGGTTAGTTCCAGCAAGTGCATATATGCTTTAGGATAAGTAATAGAGAACAATTTGAATATTAGTTGGAATCTGCATAGGAATATTCCACTGAACAGATCCTACATTTTCAATAATATTTTGGTCGGGTTCTTCCATTTTTTTCCGCAGAAAATATCAATTGCTTATGACGAATGTACAAGATGCTCAAAGAATTATTTGGTCAGGTTCGTCCATTTCCTCAGGAATTCAGTTGCTTACAACAAATATGTTGCCATCTAAAATATCAAGGTAGCCTCTTTAGGTAAAATAAATTTAAGACCCCACTAAAAGATTGATATTCAAATATAATGCACATATGCCAATGTGACCTCTTTTTTTTTTTCTTCTTTTGCTCAGTAATTTGGCACATATATTTACAGAGATAAGGATCAAGGAAGGGAATTGTAATTTAATTTCTTTTATGAACTAAATCTTGGTGAAGATAGACGATAATCTGGAGAATGTAAAACGAATATCCATCAAAAGTCAGTTAACTGGGGGTTCGGCAATTTTATATTTACCTCCAGTTTAGATAGAAGCTCGTGAGCAGTCTGAGCAGAGACAATAATGTGGCGAGCAGATGGCATAATAAAGCCTTCATCAACAGCTTTGTCGATGAAGGAAAGGAGAGAGTTGTAGTAACCATCAACATTCAACAAACCCACCTAACCTCATGCAAGTGCACACAACATGTTTAAGAAAATATAGATTGAAGAAAAAGCTAGTGAATCATACACACAAGTAATTGTTAACTATAATACTTATAGCCATCTTGGTTTCATAGATAATGACAATTTGGTCAATTTGTTATTTATTAGTTTCTTTATGCTACCAGTTGAGTGTTATTAATTATAGAGGGAAAGCTCAAGAAGAGACCACTGGAGCCTCAAAATTGGAGGGTGAAAAGTTGTGTTCATACCCTCAAAAAAACTCTTTGACTTTTCTTGTTATTATAAGATATCATGTACAATCTCCTAATGCAGAACAGTTTTGTTTCCTTATTTTCAACATTTGTGTTGCCTCTATTGATTTTGAAAGGTACTTGAATTGAAAGATAAAAATTACAACTATCTTGACAACTTTTGAATGGGAAACTTCAATGGAATATCATTTCACAACCAATAATATTCTTTATTTTTTCACTGAAATAATGGCAACACAATAGCCAATTACAACATTTTCTAACATATTTTGATCTTTCATATCACAATGTATACCAGTTAGTGGGAAACATAGAAACCCTTTTCTTGTAAAATCAGATCCCTTTGGAAAGAAAAACTAATCATTTGGATCCTACTTATGACAGTTCTAGAATATTTTTTTTAATCATCTCAAGACAAACAAGCAAAAGAAAAGGAGACCGCGGGCAAAAAGATAATTGGATATCTTATAGGGTCCTCTATGAAAGAAATGAGATTGAAATTACCGGTTTGTCATGGATTCCAAGTTGAGCCCAGGTGATGACCTCGAGCAGCTCTTCCAATGTTCCATAGCCACCTAAATATTGTACAACAAATAACTTATTTATGTTCATTTAAAAACTGAGCACATTTAAGGTCATGTGGGGGCAGGAGAAAAATGAAACTTTGGATCTTTTTAGTGCCAGCATCACAAGCACTCCTGTTTAATCACATGATTTTGAAACAAAAGTAAACCTAGTTAGCTATAATATGTATAGCAAATGATTGGATTGTGTCTTATTGAAAGTGAGGTATTCTGGAGAAGGTGTTACGACCAGAATATGTTTGAATTCAGAAACAACACGTTAAAATCCAAATCTAATTTTTCACTGAAATTTAAACACAGTTAAAACTTGCAAAGATAAGTGCAAATAGAGATAATAGACCATATTATTAGTAAAAAATTACACAAATAGAAGGGACCATGAGAAAATTTAGGCTATATCTCACAGTTGGTGGCCCCTCTACCCTATTTAGTATTATTAGTACATGTACATCCTGCCATGCTTGTTTGTGCTTTTTACAGCAGACCAAGAAGCTAATGCACTGAATTATCTATTTTGTATCCAACCGATTTCATCTGCACCCCCAAAATTGTTCATATTATCCAAAGTTCAATTTAATAAAAAAAATTCAAATTTAGAAGTTACCAGGCAATGCAATAAACGCATCGGCTTGCTTTGCCATTTCAGCCTTCCTTTGGTGCATACCAGAAACAGATTTAATCTCCCCTACTGTCTCTCCAATTATCTACAATACAAAAGCATATCATTTTTAAAAGCTGCGACCAGAATAATCATTTCATTTAAAAAAAAGTCAATTTCCACTAGAATGAAAATATGGACAATTGGACAAATAGTTATAAAGAGGAGTCAATTATTGTAATTTTTCAAATACAGTAGTAATTTCCCAGAGAAAGATCAATTAATGTGTTTAACAAAGGGAGGAGGTGGACTAAATTTAAAATTAAATAAGAAGATGTTAAGTTCACCTCTCTTGGCATGATAGTCCATGGGACAACCCTGGAAATTTCAAAGAAAAATGTGTTAGAAACTCATATAATTCTTTATTGTATGAGTGTGTGAGAAATAGGGGGAAAGAAGAGGAGTTAGAGATAAACAGAGACCCTAAGACATGGCGACCACCACTGTAGACCGCTTTTGAAACAAGACCCATAAGCCCAACACTGCCTCCACCGTACACCAGGTCTATGTTCCTCTCAACCTTGAAAAATCAAAACATGAGAGAAAAGATGTAAACGCATTTTATGAAAATTACAATTATAATTACAATAAATGTTGAGTTGTCAATTAAAAATTGTAATGTTTCCTATTTGCAAGGCGTTGTACATCAATTCATGTTATTAGTTTGCTTCATCTTAATCTGTACAAGGTTTTAAGTATAAAATCTATTTGATTTTGCCTCCTAAAAGGACAATCATTACCCAAGTTTGAAACATAAAACGCACGTCTTGTCAAATCAATCTTATCTTACCACTAAACTCTAAAGCATATCTCTCTCCTCTTAAAATAGAAAGCAAACTCTTTCCAATTGGGTTCAACTCCAAATTTAGCATAAAAAAGTAAAACCAAAGTGTGAAAAGTTCCAATGAAATTCAAAATAAAACCAAGTATTACTAATTCATGGCCGAGTTGAATAGCAGCAAGCTGATAACTGGGTTTCTTTCCCGTGCTACTTCCACAAAACACACACACTCGTCGGAACCTTGAGCTAGTAGATCTCTTGTGCACCTGGTCTTCCATTTAGTAATACACCGAAGGACAGACAATAAGGACAACCTTCTCTCTCTCTCTCTCTCTCTCTCGTTCTTGGTCAGAGAGAAGTGGGAAGGTACAATCAGACGGAAACAAATGGATACACTATCTCTCTCTGTTTTTTTCTATTTGAAGGAAGTTGTGAGAGAAGGAAAGAGAGGTCTGTGGAGGAGGGGGAGAGGGATAGGTTGGTGGGGGCCTTATAAACCCATCGCCTGCCTTATTTTATTCCTAGAAATTAGAAAAAGGCATGTAATTACAAACATGCATTAATTAAACTCATTATCATTATATTAACCTCCTATCTGCAAATTGCAAGTTGAATACCCCTGAATCCCTGCTGCTTCTATGGAGTATATGTTGGGTTTGCTTTAAAGCCAAAGGGAATAAACAATTCTAGCAATATAAATAAGCAACCCAGAAAACATGAACTCGCAGAACCAGTAGTTGGAACGGACCGTCCTGGTCATAGACCGGACCGTTCCAATACACCAGAAAACTAAATCATGAGCGGAAGCTTACCTAATTCCATTGCTATGGCCTGAAGCTTGATGTTGAGCACTTGTTGATGTCTCCTGACGTGTACACTTCTTATTTCCTCTTGTTGTTGACACCCAAGACAGGAGAAAAGGTCTTCCAAAGGATCAAGACTCGCCTTGGTACTCTTTGCCTGAACTTAGAGCACCTTCTCAAGCTATTTGATGGAGGAATAGAGAGAGAGGCAGAAAATACTGCTTTCAACACATGTATGCAGTATGTTTCATGGATGTCTTATCCCTTGGGGACCAACCCCTTTATATATAGAGAGCCAAAGGCTTCTTGGCCTCCAAACAATGCTATAATTAACCATCATAATTAGGCAATGTTTCTAAATATTACCACCTATAAAAGGCAACACATCCCTGCACCAAATCTGGCTTTTCTTTACAGCCACGTTTAGCCTATTACCATATAACTGAATGACTTGGAGACCAAGCAGAAACAGCCCACCAAAAATAGATTATTTCCTTAATATGGCGCAGAGTCTGGACCGGGCCGTCCCAGAATTAGGACGGGCCGTCCCAGTGCATTGGACTAGGCCGTTCTAGACTTAGAACGTGTATCTCTCTGCGCAGTGTCTGGACCGGGCCGCCCCAGAATTAGGACGGGCCGTCCCAGACCACTGGAACAGGCCGTTCCAGTGCCAAATGGTCAAATAATCTAACAATCTCCCACTTGGGCTATTATGCTTAGTGTTATCCAATGTCCTTAACTTAATGAGCTCATAATTTAATGGTAAATAAACTTGGTGCCTTTAATTTCGTCCATCATTCATAATAATAGAAGATCAAGGAAGCATTCGTTACATTATAGCATTTACAGGTCTCTAATCCTATAAAGCCGTCGCAACTAAACTCACAATGATCATAATATCATTATAAATGAATGACATTGAATTAAGATGTGTATAAGTGGTGTGGAAAATACACGTAAGTGTGACTGTCACGTGTCTATTTCCAACTTTATTGGTCACCCAAAACTGAAGTGAGGTCAACTTAAATAAATTGAGAACGAAACTGAAACTGAATCTGAAAGCTGAAACTTTATTCATTTCTGCAGAAATATTCATTACATAATACACTGAATAAACTAAATAAACTAAAACCATCATCTAATCTAGCACTCCCACTGAACAAAACTCCCACTAAAGCCTAGAATCATGAACTGAAATTACACCCATATCAGTTACATGTTTCAGAAACTGCTTGGGTATTAGTGCTTTAGTAAGTGGATCCGCTATCATTGAGTTTGTTCCAATGTGCTTGATTGACAATTTGTCATTCTCAACCTTTTGCTTAACAGACAGAAACTTGATGTCGATGTGCTTCGAGTTGGCTGAGCTTCTGTTGTTATTAGCATACATGACTGCCGAGTTATTGTCACAGAAAATCCTTAGTGGAGTCTGGATGGAGTCCACTACACGCAGCCCAGTGACAAAATTTCGCAACCATGTTCCAAACAATGATGCCTCATAGCAAGCCACACATTCTGCTGCCATGGTAGAAGATGCCACTAGGGATTGTTTGGCACTTTTCCATGAAACAGCTCCACCTGCCATCATGAAGATGAACCCTGTGGTTGACTTCAAGCTATCTTGACATCCCGCAAAATCAGAATCAGAATATCCTATGACCTCCAGCCTATCTGATCTCCGATACGTTAGTGCAAAGTCTTTGGTTCTTTGAAGATATCTCAAAACTCGTTTGGCTGCCTTAATGTGCTGAAAACCTGGATTGTGCAAATACCTGCCTAGCATTCCTGTAATAAAAGCAATGTCTGGACGTGTACACACTTGGGCATACATTATGCTTCCAACAATGGATGCATACCTATTGTCCATTACTTGCTTCTTTTCCAACTGTGTTTTGGGACATTGTTCGAGACTGAACTTGTCCCCTTTAGCAACAGGGGTCTCTGTTGGTTTGCAGTTTTCCATATCATACCGCTTGAGTACTTGATCGATATAGGCCTTTTGTGATAAGCCTAAAATACCTTGAGAACGATCTCTAAGTATCTTAAGACCTAACACGTATGATGCATCACCAAGATCTTTCATTTCAAAGTGCTTAGATAGAAATTTCTTAGTTTCATGCAACATATCCTTATCGTTTGTGGCAAGCAGTATATCATCCACATACAAAACCAAGAAAGAATATTTACTCCCACTGAACTTGTGATATATACAATCATCCGCTGGGTTACTCTCGAAACCAAATGAGAGAATCACTCGATGAAATTTGTAATACCACTGTCGAGACGCTTGTTTGAGCCCATAAATGGATTTCTTAAGTTTGCAAACCATTTTCTTTGGATCATCCGATACAAAGTGGGGTGGTTGCACCATATAGATGGTTTCATCAATGTCACCATTGAGAAACGCGGTCTTAACATCCATTTGATGAAGCTCAAGATCTAAATGTGCCACAAGTGCCATGATCACCCTAAAAGAGTCTTTCGATGAAACTGGAGAGAAAGTCTCTTTGTAATCAATACCTTCCTTTTGAGTAAAGCCCTTAGCGACAAGACGTGCCTTATACCTTTCCACATTACCCTTAGAATCCTTTTTGGTTTTAAATATCCATTTGCAACCAATAGGTTTCTTTCCTTCTGGTAATGGTACTAAGTCCCATACATCATTGTCATACATGGACTTCATTTCTTCATTCATGGCATCGATCCACTTTTGTGAGTTTGGACTGTCCAAAGCTTGACGAAGATCACGAGGATCATCCATCATCCCAATGTCAAACTCATGTTCTTGGAGATAGACCACATAATCATTAGGTATTGCTGGTCTTTTCTCTCTAGTGGATCTCCTAGGCACAAGTTCTTGAGGTGTTTGTAGTTGTTCAATGACACTATTATCTTCAACTTGATTATTTCCAGAGTCTAAGTCCATAGCATCTGGAACAGGATCCATTTCCTGAATGAAACGGTTCGTTTCAGTATTGGGACGGTCCATTCCAGTCCTGGAACGGTCCGTTTCAATGCTGGGCACTGTATCTATGATCAACCGTTCCGTTTCAACTTCAGACCGGTCCGTTCCAATCCTGGAACGGTCCGTTTCAGCCATGTCACGGTCCGTTTGAAGATCAGTGCTTGTTTCCTCCTCAAAGATAATATCCTGATGTGTCATATCTCCCCCCACAACCAAAACATCCTCAAAGAACTTAGCTATAATCGTCTCAAATATGTTCCTATTAGTGGGATCGTAAAACTTGTAACCCCTAGAACGTTCGGCATATCCAATAAAATAACAACTAACTGTCCTTTCGTCCAATTTCTTCTCATTTGGCCTGTACGGCCGAGCTTCAGCTGGACATCCCCAAATACGACAATGTTGTAGACTTGGTTTCCTACCAGTCCACATCTCATAGGGAGTTTTGTTGTTATTTGCCTTAGTTGGTACACGATTAAGCAAATAGGCTGCTGTTTTAAGCGCTTCGCCCCAAAGAGATTTTAGCAAATTAGTATGACTAAGCATACTCCTAACCATATCCTTCAATGTTCTGTTTCGCCTTTCAGCTACTCCATTCATGCTAGGCGATCCTGGCATGGTATATTGAGGGACAATGCCATTTTCCTCTAGAAACTTAGCAAAAGGCCCTGGACGTTGTTCACCTGAACCGTCATATCTACCATAGTATTCACCACCATGGTCAGATTTGACTTGCTTAATCTTTTTGTTGAGTTGTAACTCAACTTCAACCTTAAATGATTTGAACACGTCCAAAGCTTGCGCTTTTTCACTTAATAGATATAGATAACCAAATCTTGAATAATCGTCTATGAAACTGATAAAGTAAGTTTGACCATTCCTTGTAGGTGTAGGAAATGGTCCACAAATATCCGTATGAATCAGTTCTAAGACATCACTCGTTCTATTGGCATCATATCTTCTTTTATTGGTTTGTTTTCCTTTAACACAACTTACACATGAGCCTAAATCTGTCATGTCTAAAGGATCGAGTATGTCACTTTGCACAAGCTTTTCAATTCTCTTTAAAGAAATGTGACCTAAACGCTTATGCCAAAGTGCACCTGAATTCTCATGAGTTAATTTACGCTTAACACTTCTAGTACTTGTATGCAAGTTTTCATTATATGAAGCAATAGTTTCTAAAGAATATAGATTGTCATAAACTGAAAGAAAACCAGATCCAACGCATTTAGAATTATGAGATAAACTGAATTTTCCATTTCCAAAAGAACAAGAGTAACCAAACTTGTCTAGTACAGAAATAGAAACTAAATTTCGTCTAAAAGACGGTACAACAAAAGTCTCATATAAATCTAAATACAATCCAGTCTTAAGTAACAATCTAAAATGCCCAATAGCTTCAACTTGTGCCTTCTTGCCATCGCCCACATAGATGTATCTTTCACCATCATTTGGCTTTCGGCAGTTCAGGCAACCCTGCATAGAGATACTTATGTGAGTTGTAGCACCCGAATCAATCCACCAAGTATCCTTTTGTACTGAAGTTAAATTAACTTCTGAACAAACCAAAGAGAGAGACATACCTTTCTTCTTGCGCCAAGCTATATAGCCTGTGCAATCAGTCTTCTTGTGTCCCTCTTCGCCACAGAAGAAACACCCATTTGGATTCTTTGGCTTCTTGCCAGTCTTCCCCTTATTGGGTTCCTTCTTTGACTCTGAATTAGCAGCCTTATTATTGTTTTGTTTCTTCTTCCCTTTATTCTTGGAAGTGGAGGCAACGTTAGCACTATGTGTCTTATCAAGCTTCAACCTTTCCTCTTCTTGAACTAGATGCGAAATCAGTTCATTTAGAGTCCACTTGTCCTTAGTGCAGTTATAAGTAACCTTGAAATGGTTATACTGACTAGGGAGAGAGTTAAGCACTAGACACACCTGAATTTCTTCAGATATGTCTAACTTAAGGGCTTGTAACTTTGAAGCAAGATTAGACACTTCCAAAACGTACTCACGAATGTTGCCTTTCCCATTATACTTCATAGAGGTGAGTCTTGCCATGAATGTACAAATCTCCGATTTCTCATTCTTGGCAAATCTCTTCTCAATTTCTTCCAAGCATGCCATAGCATCATCGGAATCAGAAACGGTACCCCTGAATGCCTCTGGGATTGTCTTCTTGATGATCATAATGCCCATGCGATTGGAGCGTCCCCACTGAGCCACACTTTGAATGTGTTGTTGACTGCTCTTAGCAGTAATCTCAGATGGTTTCTTCTCCCTAAATGCAAGGTCAAGATCTAGACAACCGAGAACTATCATTAAGTTCTCCTTCCATTCCTTAAAGTTGGAACCAGTCAACATGGGTATGTTGTTAATGCTAGCTGGAATATTTGCTAAAATAAACCAAAGACAAAATACACTAATATTAATAACCTTAATGTATAAGTTAAATCACAAAATATAAAGGTCCAAATCCCATCTACTAGTCTTTATTCATTTGCAAGTGCTCTTTGGAGTCTCCAAGCAAACTTCAATCAACTAGGTGTAGTATCAAATGTAATGATTCATAACATATCAATTAATTAACCTTCCTTTGGGCCGATTAATTAATTATATGTAAAACCTTATATTCATTACCCATTTGATTCTACCAAAACATTGCACATATAGCCTTTTAAATTATGTCCTTCCTTTGGGCCGACCCATAATTTAAAAGTTACATGTACCTTAATACACTTTGTATTCGAGCCTTTGAAACAACCATTAATATGAGAGCCCACTTTGGCGGGATGATATTAATATTGGTTCAATTCTCAAATACAACTCAAGTTACCTTTATATTAGACTTAAAGTATACCTTAAACCTAGACTTTTCATTATGCACATCTATCCTAATATGAAAAAGTCTTAACTAAATACTGACCTAGGATGATAAAGACTTAGGACCCAGTTGCAAACCCTAAGGTATACACTTATTGAATCGTATGGAATACATACAAACCAACAAACCAGGAACGGACTGTTTTGGTGAGAGAACGGTCCGTCCTAAATAGATCAGAAGAGAACCAAAGAGAGATATGACCATACAGTCCAGTATGGTCATATTAAGGTAAGAAAAGAAAGCGGTGGTCTCCCGTTCAGCCAGCAGCCATTGAAATTACACCACATCCAGGCAAGATTCCCAGAAAAGGTCAGGGTCATATGGACACTTAGGCGCCGACCTTATTTTCTGCGGCAGAACTTGTCCTCATGACAACATGGTGTAACCCAACGCTTACAGCTCTTACTAATGAAAACCACGGCAGAGAAAAGAAGAGGAGGGATGCATAAACCGTTATTTGTACCTAACCAGTACAAACAACCTGAATATTGGCTTAAAACCTAACAATTCTGGTTCTGGAACGGACCGTCCTGGTAGTGGAACGGACCGCCCCCTTAAGATCTGATCAATACCTAAGCAGTTTGCAACCAAAAACTGAATCTGGAACGGTCCGCCCCAGTTCTAGGACGGTCCGTTTGAAAACCGCAGAGAAGTAGATAGATGTCGTCCTAATCTAGGTCGAGAAATCCTAATGATTTCTCTCCTAACCTGACAATCTATTCTAAATCTAAATCATCCAATTAGGTCAGATTTTAAACGATTTTGAATTTCCAAAACTTTAACTTAATTTTCAAAATCTTTTCAACCAATTGCAATTTCAAATGACAATTCTGGCACAAATCTCAATCAACAAATCATAAAACAATCCAAAACTAATGGAACGGTCCATTCGAGCCATGAAACGGACCGTCCAAATGTCAGATACTTCAGAAACAGTTCAGAAAACAGTTCAGGAAAAGTGCAGGAAAAATCTGGAACGGGCCGTCCCAGAATTGGAACGGGCCGCCCCAGACCACTAGGACGGGCCGTCCCAAACTTGGACCGGACCGCCCCAGTCTGCAGCGCCAGAAAACTAAAAGCAGTTCAGACTAGATCTTCAATCTCACCAAATCAATTCAAACACTTCAATTAAATCCAAACTTATGTGTCATGCTACTGGCTCACGACGAGTGGCTCTGATACCACTTGTTGGGTTTGCTTTAAAGCCAAAGGGAATAAACAATTCTAGCAATACAAATAAGCAACCCAGAAAACATGAACTCGCAGAACCAGTAGTTGGAACGGACCGTCCTGGTCATAGACCGGACCGTTCCAATACACCAGAAAACTAAATCATGAGCGGAAGCTTACCTAATTCCATTGCTATGGCCTGAAGCTTGATGTTGAGCACTTGTTGATGTCTCCTGACGTGTACACTTCTTATTTCCTCTTGTTGTTGACACCCAAGACAGGAGAAAAGGTCTTCCAAAGGATCAAGACTCGCCTTGGTACTCTTTGCCTGAACTTAGAGCACCTTCTCAAGCTATTTGATGGAGGAATAGAGAGAGAGGCAGAAAATACTGCTTTCAACACATGTATGCAGTATGTTTCATGGATGTCTTATCCCTTGGGGACCAACCCCTTTATATATAGAGAGCCAAAGGCTTCTTGGCCTCCAAACAATGCTATAATTAACCATCATAATTAGGCAATGTTTCTAAATATTACCACCTATAAAAGGCAACACATCCCTGCACCAAATCTGGCTTTTCTTTACAGCCACGTTTAGCCTATTACCATATAACTGAATGACTTGGAGACCAAGCAGAAACAGCCCACCAAAAATAGATTATTTCCTTAATATGGCGCAGAGTCTGGACCGGACCGTCCCAGAATTAGGACGGGCCGTCCCAGTGCATTGGACTAGGCCGTTCTAGACTTAGAACGTGTATCTCTCTGCGCAGTGTCTGGACCGGGCCGCCCCAGAATTAGGACGGGCCGTCCCAGACCACTGGAACAGGCCGTTCCAGTGCCAAATGGTCAAATAATCTAACAGTATAGACTCTGACTGTTGATGGGTCGGATTCTATTATTTCTAAAAGATTTTAATTTTACAAAATCTACGATCGTTTTATATTTAATTAACATTTATGCATTATAAGTATGAATTTATTTTAATGTATATTTAGTGGAGCTCTTTTTCAAGTTTCATCGGGAAAAAAGATATCAACTAAATTTTTTTTTCAAAAAAAAAAAAAGATTCTATAAAAAATTTATCGAGCAAATTGTAAGCAATAAGAAGCCATTCGTATTAACTAATTACTAGGTAGCTTCTGGCTAGCATTTAAAAAAAAAGAAGCCATTCGTATAACAAAACACATTATAGTTGCATTGTTTAAGAATTATATTGCACCTTAAACTTATTAAATTCATATCGTTTTTTTTAAGGGGAGAGAAATATGAAAAATAAACCATCTTAATGAGATAAAGATTAAAGAGGAGAAAAACATAATTAAATAACTGATAATATTGATGATGTGGCATGACTACTGAACTTAAAAGGCACTAATTCTATTTATGTATTCTAAATTAAGGCTCCGTTTGGATGGTGTGGGAATAAGAGGAATAAGGAAAGAAGTATTGGGAAGTGTGTAATTTTGTGAAGAATTTGAATTGTTTATAATAAATTTGGAAGTAGGAAAAAATTATTCCCTTATAATAAATCTGGATGAGATTCGAATTATAGTAGTATTTTTAAAAATATCTAAAATAGCAAAATACAATGTAAGTGGACATAATAATGTTATATATCATTAAAGTACTAATGGAATAGTGATATTTAATATTTTCCTTTCAACTGGTGTATTTTTCAAATCCGTTTATTGATTACTGAGACTAGTCAAAATCTAATCTATATCTATAATACAAAATTTTAATTTGTCATCTTTCGTATTGGATGACACAGGTCCGTCGGATCGAGTGATAAATTATCGGTACCTCTTATAAACACCTTAAAGGGCATTCACCGTTATGGATATATTTTTAAACTTGTTCAACATGAAGTGGGGGTAGCTCAGCTGGGAGAGCTTCAGACTTGATATCTGAAGGTCGCGTGTTCGATCCACGCCTCACCACATTCAATTATTTTTACAATTTCACTTCAAAAAAATATATTTATATATATAATGTAACCTATTCCTAGTTATGTTCGGGAACGTGTCCAAAGTGCCAATTTTTGATCCGGACTGTTTGATCTAATTTCGACGTTGAAAAATATCGACGTCCTTAAAATTACATCGAAACTCTTGAACCCTGATATTTTCTTATCATCTATATCTCCCATTAGTTGTTAATTTGTAATTGCAATTTTGCACGTGAAATATTTGACTCAACTGTGCCTGTGCTTTTTCGATTTTTCGAAAGAAATGCAATGCGCTCGCTAATTGGGTAAGGGGTTGATGTGCACAGGAGAAAGTCGAACCCACTAGTTTCGTGATAATAAAATTTTAATAAATAACATCATGAACTTTTGAGCTTTTTTATGCAAAATTTGTAGGAGGGCCCGAATTTTTGTCCCTTATGGCGACTTGATAATATTATTTTAGTGTACCAATTATAATATTAATTTCTAAATTTGTCCAAGGGCGGAAGTTAATATAGAATAGAAAATCAATTTAGCAAACATTTTATTTATTTAAAATATTGTTTCGAAATGACCTTCAAACGTCTTATGAAGATTTATTTACTTTGTTGGTTCCCTTTGGCATGAGATACTAACAAATGAAAAACTTATACTTTATTCCAATAGCACAAGTGACGCCATAGACGGTCATTTGTTACTACTGTTGTTTATGTGGCTTTGTCATTGTGCACAATGATCTAATTAGAAAAGAGATGGGCTAAAAGACTGACGAATGAGATCGTCATTTACGATCAAATTTCAATTTTCAAAATTCTAACAGTCGATCCGAACCGTTCAATGTGTTCTTCATATCGAAATCTCGTTGGAGACAAATTTTTATATTTTTTCTGAAATTTTTTAGTATTTGTTTGGTATTTTATAAAATTCTTAATCTAAATAATTCTGGACCTTCAATAACTATGATTTTTAAAAATCTCAAAAAAATAGTAAATAAAATCAGAAAAACATAAAATTTGGTCTCCAATGAGATTTCAATATGGAGAACACATTGAACGGTTTAGATTAGCAATTAGAACCTCAAAAGTTGAGATATAATTGCAGCTGACGGGTTTAATCGTCAGTCGTGGCTGATTTTAGCCTATCTCATTAAAAAATCCAATAATTACTGTGAAATCATTTAAAAAATTAATGACTAATTATGGCATCACATTAGGTTGGTTGAATCGTCAATAGTTTTTATATGAATCTATTAAACGTCTCCACTACTGTTACTAACAGAGACTTTCTGGCTCCACTTATATGCACTTTGAATCAATATAAAGAATAAATAAATAAATAAATATCTTCAAATCCTAGAGAAGGGGTACTATGAGTCGGAATCACATTCTCCGCCGCGCGAAACGGGCAGCATTTTTCATCTCAACCGTCCGATCTATGATAGATGCCCCGCAAATAATATCATATTAATAAGTCCGGAAAAATTTATCCGTCGAGATCAGATTGGACGGCTCAGATAAAAACGTTGTTTGTGCCGCGCGGCAGAGGATACGGATCCACAATGAGTCTATGACCCTTGAACTAACTCAATAGCTTACAAAACTGTAGCCAATTAGCTTATGGGTGGGGGTATCTATGCACTAAATTTAATTCCGATTTGGACTAAAACCAACCCAAATTAATCCCTGACAAATTATGTCTTGAAATGCCTTTTTCCAGTCTAATTTAAATAACCATAACCAATCAAGCACATACTCTAGGCCCAACAACATATGTATCACAATAATTAATAACTATTCAATAAAAGTGACCTAAATGAGTTTGGAATTTATCAATTTAATTAAGCATTTAATCATATGCACGAATCGAAAATGACAATATTGACTAACCTCAAATGGCTGGAAACCAGGAAGAGATATTTATAGAAAAAAAAAAAAAAGAAAGATCGAAATCTTAAGCTGATCCGAAGGTTCGTGAGACGTAGATCAGTGATTGGATCGTTCGAACACGGGTTGTACGGAATAGAACACGTGGACGAATGAAAGCCTTGCATTTTCTTTCCGCGTAACACGTCGATACTGATGACCTGATCCGGTGTTCCTGTCTTATTTGAGTATGATAAATCATCAGATGAACAAGGTTCATCCGTATATCTATGCACCAACGCCTGCTATATTTCTATGCACGCAGCCACGCTTGCATAGTGCCAACTCTCGATCCTATCCGAAAAAACCCGGATGACTCGTGTCAACTCGTGTGTCATAAATCCAACTAGAGACCCAAGCGATTTGGAATGTTGAACTGACACAAATCTGACCTGATCAGACTTGATTTAAAATCCGAATGTGATCCAAGATTCGAATCTTGACTCGGCATGACCCAACTCCATTCATTATCTAACAATTTTATAAAATCAAATTGACATGATCCAATTCAAAAATTTTGGCTCAGCTTAAAAAAACCTCTAGGACCGGATAGAAATAATATGACTCAATATCTACCTTACTACATTGACCATCTTTATCAAAATTGAATGAATGAAAAAATTGAAAATATTTTTATATTAAATTTAGACTGTCTAAACTTAATTAGACGATTCATATGAAATATGACGTGATGACTTTATGTATCATTAATGTCAGTAGATGCTAACACATGACCATTAAGAAGGTACAAAAAAAAATATGGCCGCTTGGATCAAGCGAGAATTTGGAGAATTTCTTATTCCTAGGCATAAATTTATTATAAACAATCCAAACTCTTCACAAAATTACACACTTCCCAATCATTTATGTCTATGAATAGAAAATTCCTCTTATTTTCTATTCCTAGGCGATCCAAACGGCCCATAAAATAATTAGAGATGGAAGTAGATAAAGTCAAGTGAAGACACTTGTCCTAATTTAAAAAAAAAATAGTGTTTTTTTTTTCTTTTTGCTATTACGACCTATAAACAATTAAAATATTTCATATCTATGTTCGCAAAATTACGTCCCACTTTAATGATAAAAAATTTAAACTATGCAATTAAATTTTGATACGATGATTTAGTGTGGTTGTTTTATTTGGTCTCATTCTAAAATATACTTATTCTTCTCCTTGCCAAAAGGGCAGCTACTGTCAAATTCAGATTCTCTCCGGAAATTCCTCAAACCTGAATTATTGGTTTTGTGGCCTCCAAACATTCTGGTGACTGTTATTAAAATTGAGAGTTCAGAACAAATCAAAATAGAGAGTCGGTGCAGTCAAAAGGATAATTTGGATTTAATTTGTTTCATCACATGGGTCGGTTTAGCTTATGCTTATGCGCACAAAATAGAAAGTACTATACATCTACTCCCCTCCATTCCTCAAAAACTGTACCCTCTCTTCATATTTTATGACACACTATGGTTCAATCTAACCTGAAACAACTGAATTTACTAATAGAGGCCAACAAAGTTAGAAAGACAATACCCAAAAAGGCAACTAAAAGGACAAGTAATGAAGTAATGCTCTTTCTTTGTCGTCTAAGAAAGCCTTTTAAGCTGACTCATGTCCGCATTTGGTTCCTCACTAATGTGTCATTATCTAAATCATTTCTGTTAGGTACAGAATCCCACGTCATGTTGCATTTTTTATTTACAATTGTTATTTTTTTAATCTTGACAGGTTTATTTGTAGTGACATATAGCAGTGTGGGATCTATTTTCCAAATTATAATCGGTGTATAGTAATGGTCCTACTAATGTGAACATGATTTGAACGAGACACAGCTACAGTATTTTTCTATTTCGTCCTTCAAAATTTTATGTTATTATATAAGTTGTGGGTCCTATATCAAAATGGAACCGCCAGGCATATGTGGTAGGGAAATTATATGGGTAAAATAGGGAACTTCCAAGTATAATTTTTTAATTATACAGTCATTCACGTAATGGAAAATGACAAAGGTACTTTTGTTGACAGTCTTCATAAATCGTAATTGAGAATCGAAGCATGCATTTTTCTGGTCAACTTGTTTGATTTGGTTTTGGTGCCACAATTTTTCAAAAAGTAAATGAAATGTTATGAAAAATAATTCGATGTTGAAATGATTTTAGTAAAACAACGTTCGATGTTGGTAAATATAAATTATTTTAAACACTGAATAAATAATTGAGTGGCAAGAATTTTTTGCAGAGTATTAGCTTTTGGTCTACTGGCAAAGAGCAATATATTTCAAGTGAGAGGTTGCAGGTTTGAAATCTGGCTGAGGAGTCTTAAGTTGAGAGACTTGACCCCCAATTTATCTTCATAAAAAAATGAATTTTTTTGCAGACAATAAAAAACATATATAATATCCTAAATGAATAAATATTTTTGATCTAGTGACTAAAATGAACTCTTCAAATGAAAGTGGCGGATTCGAATTTACATGACATCTATTGTACGTATTTTTAGAGCTCCGTTTGGATGTGTTGAGAATAAGGTAGGAAGAAGGAATAAGGGAAGAAATTTATTGGGAATGGATAAATTTATTAGGAAGTGTTTAACTTTTGTGAAGAGTTTGGATGGCTAGGAATAAATTTATTGAAAAAATTCCTTATTCCTTTTTCCCACTTCCCACCATCCAAACACAGCCAGAATTAAAATGTTTAATAAATTTTTATCTCAAAATCAGGGGTCTTCTTATTCATCACTAGATTTAGATTTTTTTTTATTTAACAAATTAGATAGGAGCAAATAAAGTTGATACAGCATATTTCATTGTAGCAACAAATTCATAAGAAAAAAAAATTAATTTGATCCACAGAGAGAGAGAGAGAGAGAGAGAGAGAGAGAGAGAGAGAGAGAGCTGCTTGATTATGATCATTGGACCTCTCCTGCCCTCTGTGATCGATATAAATGAAGATGATGAGAGTAATCTGTTTTTAGTTTTTCCTCCAAGTTATTTTTGGTAGAATCTCAAATAAATTTACTATAAATAAAATAAATCTTTGTATGTTAACAGCTGGTCGATTAAATTGATTTAAACAATTTGAATCAGTCATTGAGACTGGTCATATAGAGTTTGAAATTAAGCTTGTAAACTATATTGACGAACTTACATTCATAATAAATTTACACGCAAATTATTTGCTTTTACATGCTACTAGGCACTTTTTTTTTTGTCTCATGCGTATCGGGCCAATTTTGTTTTCCCCGTTTTCTCTTCTCGTCTTTGTTCCGTTCGACGCAGGACATGCAAATTATGTTCGATTCCAAAGGTGTAATCATTCTAACTATTATAACTTACTTCGAAATTTGAATGTTCGAAGTTATATAACTTTTCCTACCTTATAGATATACGTACAGCATAAATACGTAATCGCACCTACGTTATAGACATATTAATAAGAAAAATATAAAGTAGGATTACTGGTGGCTTGCGGAGGAGCAATACAACTTTCGGTGGTGATGGGGCACTGCTTCTCTTTTGACATTTATATTGGCTGGTGCACTCAGCCGAAATAACACAAAATATATACGAAAAAACCAACACAGAAATTTACTTCCTATATTAAAACCTCGTCATGAAATTGTTTTTTTACGATCCCATCTCCAAAATTGACGCAATGAAGATGTCCCCGAGAATTGATGAGCTCCGTTATGGAGACTAGAGTTGAAAACGGTCAAGATGTCAATGCTTGGATGATTTTTTTTCCCCCCTTTGCTAGATTGATATTTCGATTTGCACCAAAAAAAAGGTTTTCTTTTTCAGTGAGAAAACTAGATAAATTATCTATCATGTCATTAAATGATTAAACTATTACGATTTATATGTGATGAATTTTCTGATGACAAATTTGAAGTTAATTTTTTCGTGGTTTGTTTTTTCTAGTGTCAATTTATGCTATATTTTCCGTTTTGACATGTAACAATATAGTACTAACTTTCAAAATGAATAAATAAATAAATAAGATATCAGTGTATATTTGTATCGAGACAAGTGTCCTTGCCGTTAGCAAGGGCGCGCGGAGCCATGACCCATGAGGGGGCTTTATAAAGAAAATGAGTTTTTATTAATTATTTTAGTTAGATATAGATAATTTTTTAAAATTTTTCCAAAAGGGAAAATTCAAAATACTCTGTCCAAAAGTCCAATTGAACTGCCCCCCCCCCCCCCCACAAAAAAAAACATCCTGGTAATTGCATGTTCAGCATATATAATTGCAGTCTAGGATGTATTAGGTTTGTTGGTTGAGCTATAAAGTGAGTCAATTTGTGGTACAACTTGATCTGAGATGACTGCTTCATTTTCTTGTTGTTATTATATATAGGGTAAACTTCAATTGTTTGGGGGATATGATTTGAACGGATTTGGGGAAGAGAAAAATTGAAAAATTCTAGATATACAAAATTTTAAATTAAAATTAGATAAGGTACTTTCACATTTTTTTTAGTTTTTTCTTGCTTGAATTCAACATTTATATTTTATTATTAATTGGGAATACTATACAAACTAACAAAAAAATACATATGGCTCCGTTTGGATGGCTTCTTCCGGAATAAGGAATAAGGAATAACCACTTTTTACCAATAAATTTATTTCTAATCATCCAAACTCTTCACTAAAGTTACACACTTCCCAATAAATTTACCCCTTTTCAATAAATTTCTTCCCTTCTTCCTTCTTCCTAACTTATTCTCAACACATCCAAACGGAGCCTATGATTCCGTTTGGATGAGCCCTAGAAATTAGAGAATAAGAGAATAGGGAATAAATTTATTATAAACAATCCAAACTCTTCACAAAGTTACACACTTTCCAATACTTCTTTCCTTATTCCTCTTATTCTCACACCATTCAAACGGAGCCTATGACATGTTTCCCATGTATCATGTTGATCCATTCTCATTAAAATGGAGAATCAATGAAGAGATCAGTTCCATGCATGTTTCTTCGCTTTCTTTTGTCCTGGATCATTTTTTTTTTCCTTCCATCTTTTTGTTCCTAAATGGTGGGTCCATTTGCATAAGAAATGAAACTGTAGATTAGACGGCTTGGATCGGATGTGTATTGGTTGTTGGGAAACAATCAGGCATTGTCTTCTTTGCTTCTTTGTTTTAATCGTGTGATGCACAGTTCACTAAAATATCATAATGGAGTTGAATCTTTTTGCTTTTCAGATTTCTCTGCCCCACTAAATTGTCTGAATGCAATGCATGTAGATTACAAAGTTTGACTTTCTTTTATAAAAGAAAAAAGTGGGCAGGCTTTGAATAAAAAAATTATAAAATAAAATAAAAAGATAATAAATACATAAAATCGGACTAGAATGTTGTAGTAGTACTCATGAAGCGATTTTAAAACATGGCTTTGGAAAGTGAAATTAACTCTTAAAAAAAGCACTCACATAGAAAAAGAAATGTGTTGTTAAGTCCTGGTCTACTTTTTTTCAGGAAAAAAAAAATAGAAGTCATATATTTGAATTAGAATTTGTCATAACATTTGGTCACTGGATTCGCCAACTAACCTTCTAAAAAATATATATACACACATTTACCTACTGGACCAGATGCTATGATATCACGCAGTAGTCAGAGTTACTAGTGTTCATTCAAGCATTACATGGGATTTAATTACACGAAAACACAAATATTTTGTAAAGAAAATTTTAAAATCAATTTTATCAATCTAATTGAACAACAACAATATTTGTATACTAAATATAATCTAAACTTAATTTGTTATACTGTATTTTATGATAACAATCTTGTAAACATACTAAGAAAAGGTAATAGTCCATATTTAGCCATTAGTGCTTTATTTTTGTATTATGCTACATGTTTAATCGCAGCGTACTCTTTACCATATTTTTTTTCTTTACAATAACAACTATTTGGCTCACTAGATAGCCGCTATCTAATTTGTCTTAAAAAAATAACAACCATTTGGTATTCTTCAAAACATAAAAAAACAACTAATTGGTTTTGATTATATTAGTACTGACACTACGTATATTTTTTATATAATAATATAATATAATAAAGGCTGCTGCAATTTTAAATCAAATGAATCATTTTTATTCCGAAAAAAGTTATTTATCGTATTTTTTTCTTACAATAACAACCACTTGGTATTTTTCAAGTGGGAAGAAGGGAAGAAGGGAAGAAGTGGAAAGAAGTATTGGAAAGTGTGTAATTTTGTGAAGAGTTTGAATTGTTTATAATTTATTTCTTCCCTTCTTCTCAACGCATTCAAACGGTACAAAAAAAAACCAACTATTTGGTCATATTACTACTGACACTACGTATATTTCTATATATATAACATGAGATTGGCTAAAGTATACTCCAGCATACGGATCAAACTCGTATTCTAGAGTCGTTTCTCAAAATCTAAAATTCAAACAGTCGATCCAAACCGTTCAAGTTGTTCTCCATGTAAAAATATTCTTCAAGTCCAAATTTTACATTTTTTGGAATTTTTTTGTTATATATTATACTATTTTCAAATTGAATGGTCAGAAATACTTCTTTATAATTCCTTTATAGTGTTTCTTTAAAATAACATAATATATAGTAAAAGAATTTGAAAAAAATATAAATTTTGGTTTCCTAGGAGATTTCAATATGGAGAACAATTTGAAAGGTTCGAATCGACTGTATATATTTTAGATTTTGAGAAATAACTCCAGCATACGGACTATCTGTATGCTGAAGTATACTTTAGCCAATCTGTATATAACATAATGAAGACTAATGCAATTTTAAATCAAACGGATCATTTTTTTTATTAGGGAAAAAAGTACAATGCAGTACGTAAATCAGAGCAGCTACTTTTTTTTGGTATTAGTGACTGTAAATCTCCTTGTTATAGTCGCACTTATTCTTGAAAAGAAATTATTACCTCAAAATAGCAGAATAAAGAGGATATTTCCCTTGCCCTTTCGGCTTTGGGCCTTCTCAAAGCCTCAAAGGTTCTATCTCGGAAAACCTCAAAGCAATAGAAGTGCGCTTGTTTTATCTTTTATGTGGTTGCGAGAAATTGGTATCCTTTTTACCTAGATATTTTCTGATCGGTAACAAGTCACGAGTCAAAACCATCAACAAGTTATGAATTGACAACCAATTTCTATTTCAAACGCAAACTATTCATTGCAAATGAGTAAATGACGCATAAGAATTGACTGTATACTTGTGAGATGAGGTGAGATGTCTTGGGTTTTCTCATGTTTTCTTGTCCATGCCTTTCTGGCACTTCCATCGCCACTTAAATGTGACCTAATCTGCTGTGCTCCAAATACAAGCGCTGTTAAGTTGCTCCAATTTGTACGCGATTATAGTTGAGGCATTTTCTTTTCTATGTAATTCTGATATAAGTAAGCTTCTTTATCTAGTTAAGTTCGTAATAATAACTTGATAAGAACTATAGAAGTGATAAATAAGTGCAGGGGGACATTGCTCGTCCCTTATTTTATATGAATTAGGATATTTTATAGTTGGTTTGAGCTCTGGTCAATCGCAACTGTTCATATTCTAGATTTTGACCTGTATAAAAAAAAGAAGGGTTCCAATGCCAACATTTTAGTTGCCCCCAAATGCCAACATTTCACTATTTGGTTACTTTTTTAAAATTTAAAATAGAAACGTCAAATCCAAACCGGTCATCTTATTTAGTTCAATGACCGATGCATTTTGATATAAGTTTTGTAAATTTTAGAGTTTATTTGATACTCCATCAAAGGCTAAAATATGGACGTATTAGAATGAATCTATCACAATTAATAAGGTTCGTTTATTTTTCTACCTCTTGATAGAGTAGCAAATAAACTCTAAAATTTACAAAACTTATATCAAAATGCATCGGTCATTGAACTAAATAAGATGACCGGTTTGGATTTGACGTTTTTATTTTAAATTTTAAAAAAGTAACCAAATAGTGAAATGTTGGCATTTGGGGGCAACCAAAATGTTGGCATTGGAACCCTCCTCATAAAAAAATTAGTCCACCGTTGAATTTTCCATAGAAATATATATACACACAATTATTTTGAGATAGCTTAAATTTGAAGTACATTCTTGATGATTAAAATTTTAACTTGAAAATTATAATTTTAACGTTATTCCTTGCATCTACATAAAAAAATAATATCATAATAAAATTCAAATGTGCATTAGAATTATCTTGTTTTTTGTTTCTTTACTATACATGGTTTGCGACCATAACTTTTATGAGATGCAGTGTAGCTTCATCAACTCAGAACAGTTGGAGACGATAAACATTTCTATTTGTTGGACCACCACCAATTTTGAAAAAGACTAGAATACTGGGAATGTGACATGGAAATGGAGGTTGTCAGGTTCGAAAAGGAAAGGAGAGGCTCGAGAGGACCACCAACTAGGATATTCATTATTCCTAATTCCTCTAGCACAGGTTCCATGTCATGTTGATTGGTGCAAGGAGCTCGGTTTGATCGAGTCAGGTATGGATTGGCATTTGTGTGACGTGCCACTGGTTGAAGGACCCGGCTATGCCGCTATCAAATTAAATTTATGAAATAACTAGTATATAACACGTGACAAAAGATTTATAACCTCGTCCTTTTTTCCTGAAAATAACAAGCGTGAGCTGTAATTATGTGAAATATTATCTCGTTTATTATTAAGTAAAACAAGAATGGAGTATATTCTTACAATTAAATTAATCTCATTAAACAGACATAATTTTAGACGAAAAACAAATTCTAATTTCGTTGAAGAGAGTAGAAAAATGGATTCATTCGAATCGACATGAGGGTCCAACTCCATTGGATTGTCAGAATCCATCTTATATATTTGAAACAGGTTGATCCCGTGTTTCTCTCATAGTACAACCCTCTTCCTGCTAAGCCCCTATCTCCTCGGCCCACATAGAAAAAATGTAGGGCTGGTGCTCAAAATTTATTACGAAAGAAAGGACTCACAAAGTCAGGATCACTAACTTATACTAATATGAGGAGAGTTTCGGTGTCCATATTTTGGATGCCCCCAAATGTTCCAAAACACACTTTTTTTACTACTTTTACAAAATATAAAATTCAAACTTCGAATTCAAACCGTTGATCTTATTCGATATAACGAGCGATGCATTTTCATATAAGTTTTATAATTTTTTAAGTTTATTTGATACTTGATCAAGAGGCTAAAATATGAACAGATTAGAATTAATCTATCATATTTAACTACATTCGTTCAATTTTCAATCTCTTGATCAAGTATCAAATAAACTTCAAAAATTATAAAACTTATATGAAAATGCATCGCTCGTTATATTGAATAAGATCAACGGTTTAGATTCGAAGTTTGAATTTTATATTTTGTAAAAGTAGTTAAAAAGTGTGTTTTGGGGCATTTGGGGGCATCCAAAATGTGGGCACTGGAACCCTCCTCTACTAATATAATAAAGAAAAACTCTTTTTCATATATTTTTTTTCCGATTCCATTGCTACGTGGGCTTTACGCAATCGATCGGATCACATAAATATTCCTTCAACATAACGTAGATCATCGAAAGAATCTCGGACAATTCACCAAAGCTTGAAACCCAGAATCTTTCTGAAAGTTGATTCCTATTTCAAGAGTGCATAACCGCATGGATTAGTTACACTAATTCGTCAATTTTGGATTCAATTGAGGATTTTCCTTGAGAGGTATCCGGAAGAAATTGGAATGGAATAATATAGATTTATACGGAAGAAAAAATTCTCTATTGATTCAAAGGGTATACCTATGGGATAGAATAAGAAAAATCGAAATGAAATTAAATAATCCAAAAAAAAAGAAAAAAATAGAACAAACAAATAAGTAGAAGATCGAAGAGCCCAGATTCAAAATGACAAAATTGAAATTCAAAAAGGATCCTTCTTTCTGAATCTCGAAGGATGAGAAGCAAAAGAATTTCTATTGAGAAAGAGTTCTTGTTCTTATTTAGATAGAAGATCGTGATTTGATCCGCATACGTCTTGTCTTTACCAAAATCTGACTTTTAGTGCAATAATATCTTTAATATTTCATCAATTTCAGAATAATGTAGTTTTTTTTATATTAGTTTAACTTAATCATTATCCTCTCTTATGTTACTTTGCTCTATCAGCAAACACCGATGTTTTTTTTTTAAAAAAAAAAGTTAAATAAGTGGTATTTACCCTTATTAAAGAGGCAGATAACATATGTACGTAGCTCTCTGCGTGTCTGTAACAACCTAGATCTTTAGTTTTTTGTCATATTTGTTTTTATATTCAATCTACTTCCAAATCATAATTATATAATAGTCAATTCAAATTTCTTATCTAGTAGAGTTACTTCCGTACACTATTTTTAATCCTCACTTCTTATCTGGATTGATAGTTATTTAAGATAGTTATTAAAAGGTGCTAGTACAGAGGTAGTTATTTGATTTTGTAAGTCGGCTTTTGTCGGAGAGATGCCAATATATATAATTCTTAGACCTTAGTTACGATTCACAAGCAGTTATGGGCATCGATTGATTAAGAGTCACTTTATATATCTTTCTTTTCTGGTCGGTTATTCATCTCGTAATTCACTCTCTCTTGAACCCACAACCCATCACTTTCTTTATGAATTCCATTTTGTGGTTCTGTTCTGCGCGAAGGGTTTCTGGACTAGTGAATCCAAGTGGTAAGTTTATTCTTGTCCTTTTCTCGATGTATACCCTGGTTAACCCTTGGGGGTGTTTGGATTGTTGGAAGAAAGAAGAAGAAGAAGGAAGAAGAAGAAAAAAAATTATAAACAATCCAAACTCTTCACAAAATTACACACTTCCCAATACTTCTTCCCACTTCTTCCCTTCTTCCCTTCTTCCCACACCCATCCAAACGCACCCTTGTGTCCGTAAAAAGTTTATTTTGTTATATTTCTTTTTTCCATGAAAGTTTGACTCGTGTGTTTGGTAAATGAATTCGATCCATTAACATATGGCTAACTTTGATATCTTTATTTTATACGGCGTGTATCCCATTGAAAGGTCAGATTTAGGAATAAAATAGTGAAAAGAATTAGGGATATGTGAATAAATTTTGAAAGCATGTTGTTGGTTCAGAGAAGCACCGAACTTCTTTTATGAGGATGAGTTAATTAAGTACCTTAATTGTTTGACCAAATGAATTTAGTTAATATATTTATATATTTGTACATAGTAATATTTGTATTGCAATTGTTTAACCGTATATAAATATCCTTTACTTAAGAAATGAAGTTCGGTCAGTATCATGCGAGTAGGTTTTTCCCTCGTACTAACATCCTGTTCGGTTTTTTGTTAGACTTCATTAATTTAAGTAAGTATGGTTTCTTCACTCCGAACTTGTAGTGATTAGGGTTATCTACGTATGATATAGGTGCATTTCCAGAAGAGCAGGAAGAGTAGAAGTTGGACGTGTCACATTTCTTGACAGGTGCGGATCCTGGTTATGTTGTGAAATTGATTTATTTATATATTAGATAGTCAAATTAGAATCATATGTTTCGTGTTACTTGATACTTTGTTCGTATTTATTTTACATGGTGCATAAATGCATTATTAGTATTAGTGGTTACATTTATTTATAAATGAATTATTAGTATTAGTGGTTATATTATTTTATAAATGCATTATCTGTTGCACGATAAATAAAGTTAAGGGAACATGAAGTTACATGGTCATTTTTGCATGGTCATTATATTAGATTGCATGTGCATAGTGTTAGTGTTAACATAGAAGATAGTATATATTAATTCTGTAAATGATAAGTGAAGTGGAAAATAATCGTGGTACCAAAAGTTGGCTTGAGGGCTCTAGTACTAGCGCGCTCCCCAGAAGAAGTCCGTTCGCGACGGACAAATGTGCTTCCTGGGTTCATGATCGTGTAGCCAATCTCGTGGACATGGAAATCGTGACGTGTTATCATGTGAAAGGAAATTAATGATAAACATTAAGGAATTGTGGAAATATTAAACTGATAGGTTGCATTGTATTTTTTGTTGAGGTTGTCTTTATCATGGCATGTATATTTATTATTTTTTTTATAGGAAAACATGTTGAGAATAAAACATTATTGAGTTGATTGTCATTGCATGTTTCATTAAATTTCACAACTCTCCGGGCTGGAACTGAATACCGCACGGAGAGATTATTTCAGTCTCTCATCCGTTGTTTCTCCATGTTATATGGGTTCCAGGTATTGAAGACGATGTGTTAGGGCTTTCGTAAGAAAAGAGAGGAAAACAAGCGGGTCAAATAAATGACACTAATTGTATTATTAGCTTTTAAGTAGTTACTTTTGATACAATGAACTAGCATGGGAATCACGTTTTCGACTCGCCATGTTAGTCCTTGTCGTTTGTCAAACTATTTTATTTTAGAATAAACAAAGTTTTGTGGCGTTTTATAAGTAGATTATTGGTATGTATGTGATGTATGTTTAGCCTTGCGTAGAAATACGCGGCGAGTTGTCAACTTGCACTCGCGAGTCGTCTAAAAGTGACTCGGGGTGTGACAGTGTCTATCTATTTTTTTTTTTTTTTTTGCATATATCAACCTTTTCGTAGTGATTTTGAATTCAAACTCTGACAAGATTTAGAAAAACAGGAGTGCCATCGGCAAATATATCATCCCAGCCATCGCTGCTATGTGTTACAAATGTTTAGTTTAATAATAAGAAGTGTTCAGTTTAATGTGTCAGAATCGCGCTAGAGTCAGAGTCGCGCGTGGTCAAGAGGTGCGCTAGGAGGCAGGGGTAGAATCGGAAAAAATTTAATTTGAACCGGATCGGTTCATTTCTAATTCTAATTTTTACATGTATTTTTTGTCCGGTTGTGACCCCTTCGCTTGGTTTTTTTCTTCTTCTTATAACAGTTGTATTTCTGTTGCAACTAACTGAACATTCATACTTATTAAACTGAATATTCGTACTTACTAAACTAAAAATTTATACTTAATAAAATAAACATGTTTGCTCATAATATTTATATTTTCTGTTGCAACTAATTGAACAGTTCTACTCAATTAACTGAACATTTGTATTGACCAAACTTAACTTTTGGCAAAAAAAAATCAAAATGAACATATTTGGTCTAGCGAACACTTATAAAATAATAAACAATTCTACTACAAAGTGAACATTTGTACATATTAAAATGAACACTTATAATAACTAACTGAACAAAAAATACGCGCTGGATGAGTAGAGGGGTCAGAACGCTAGTTGAGGCGCTGTACAGCGCGATGGCTCGGATGGCACGGAGTACGATGTCACTAATCAATTTCCTTAGAAAAATGTTGACGACTAGAGTTTCAAACTCGTCAAAACTTCGATCTTGATTTTGAAAAAAAAAATCAATTTTTTTTATTCCAAGAAAACCAAACTTAATGGTGGTAATTTGAGAGACTAACAGTATTTGTGACATTTTCACTAAAAATCTAAATGTTTCATACTTTGTCAGGGTATATGGTAAATGGAAAGCTCCCGTATTTAAATTCCGTAAATTACATTTAGTTTCTAATTAGTAACCCTTTAGATTATGCTATTAGCAAACCCACCCATCCCCCTCCTTCGGACCAGTATCCTCTGCGAGCTTAAAAAAAACCTACAGTGCAATTCTTTTATCTATGACCGTCGATCTAATATCGACGGTTGAGATTAACGGGCTCACGAATTTTAATATCAATCGCGTAGTATCCATCATTGATAGGATGGTCATGGATGAAAGAACTGCACCGTAGGGTTTTTTTTTTAAATGTTCCCCTGCCGCTTTAATATTTATTTATTTATATTTTTTTTGCGCCGTCGAGAGTTCGAGGTGGTGCGTCACGCAATATTTGGTGGCAATTAGCACTACACAAGATTTGGAAAATACCAAACAAGGAACTATCATCTAATCAATAATTACCTCTTGATCTTGTTATGGTACAGGCGTGCAGCTTCTAGGATTTTGACCCGGATCGAATCGAAGTGACGTGAAAAAATCGAACCATTATGATCCATTCATCAAACTTAACAGAATCCAATGTTACCGACTGGATTAAAACATCGAAGACAGCATGTATAATCTGCAGAAATTGTTTTATTTTATTCAATTTATTTTCAGTTTAAGAAATGATATGGCTTGAACATGATGATTTGGCCTTGCACTCATCCTAAACAAAAATAAATGACATCAACACTAATATCAACACATTGACTATTAACCGTTGACCATTGATCATACCGGTATGTACCGGGTACGGTACCAGTACTTGGTACGGGTATGGCTGATGTTCCAAAGTACCGGGGTAACCTAGATACATTCGGTGCCTTTGAAACGGACGAAATTCAGATCTAACGAGATAACCTGACCGGATACACTAAAAAAGAATACTCCTGATTCTCAAAATCTTACAAAAAGAATGTAGAACATACAAGTATATTCAAAATATTAAGATAAATGATTAATAAAAGAGAAGTGGAATCAAAGAATCTAGGTAGCTGTGTTTGTGGCTATTGTTAGGTCTTTGTCCCTTAAGCCTTATCCAAAAGCCCAATACTCGTCAAAAGATGGAGACACTAACCGAAAGATGTTTGGAAACACGTATGTTTTGTTCCAGAGGAGATGGAAGTCACTTCAACTGGATGCTTCAATTAATTGGTTTCAAACTTTCAATTAACAGTTAATATTTTTGTTTCCCATATAATTTTTCTTGTGTGGTCGTGTGAAATGTTAGAATTAATCCAAATATTTTATTCAATTAACTAAATGAAAAGTAAGAAATTTAGTTTAAAAAATCACAAAAAAAAAACTGTAAAATTTAGAAGTGTAGGGATCTCAAATTCCAATTTTAACATACTTTTCTCACCATTGCGTAAAATAATAATAAAAAAGCAGACATAATTTGGGTCGGAACTTCTAAACTGCAGCCTCAGTTTTTTCGAGTTGGAATATAGAACTTTATTCTATTTTGCCGGCCATTTGATAGGAAATTGATTATTGTCATCTGCAGTTTTGTCATTCCTGTCATCGATAAATATAAAGTGAACATATACAGCAAACAAAGTGAATATATAGACGATCTAAGTGAACATATACAAACAAATAAGATCAATGAAAATAAGTTGAATATGCATGTAAACTTCTGAACAAGTGATGACAACACTTATTTGTTTGTAAGTGTTCACTTAGATCGTCTATATGTTCACCTTATTTGCTGTATATGTTCATTTTGTATTTAGCGATGGCTGGGATGATATATTTGCCGATGACACTTATAATTCCTGCATTTGATATATTTTAATTCTAATGCCGAGCCTTGACCAAGATCTTCTTTTATTTTGTTAACCTATCTTTGGGCCGTGCATTTAACCGACGTTTCTTCTTTCGTTTGTGTTTGACGAAAATGAATTTGGACAGGATTTGGAATTCCAACCAAACTAAATTCATTTTGCCACGGGCTTTAGATGTCAAAAAAAAAAAAAAACTAAATAAACTTTATTTTAAAATTTTTAATCTTTTACATCAAAAAGTTTGGACAAATGCTAGTGTGCTTGCCTCTTGTGCAACTGGTAACTTTAATTTGTTGCAGTCTTCGGTATATGATGCAAACAAGGAAAACAATTAGGGTTATTCTATTGCACAGGCCTGTGTACACGTAAAGAATTACATAAACAATGCAATGTTTGTCACACACTTGACAGATAAAAATGTTTCACAACTCCATTGCTCTGTACATTGCTTAGTCAATAATTTACGGGTACTAGTTGTAAATTACTGAATAATCTCTAGAAATGTTGTACCTTCTAAGACATCTTTATAAAATAATCAGTAAACCATGACACATATCACGAAAGGGAAGTCCAATGTTTAGTTTTTTGTGTACATCACTAAAGAAACGGTACCTATAAGAGATGTTCTTAGTGTATATTTAAGTACCATGGTATAAATTGCGACAGGAATATGGCGATTAATTTTACATGACCATTACTGCAACCAACAAATTAATTATTAATAAATTGGAGAAAATAAATTAATTTTACATGACAATTGTTAAATTCTCATTCTAATAATTTCAACATAAAAGTAGATGTCTGCCATATAGGCAAGCGCCAGAGAGAATCCTGACTAGACGGGACAAGAAATTGGGAGCCAGTGGCGGAGCCAGAAAATCTTCAAATGGGGTTCAATAAATTAGTAATATCAATATTATCACATAAAATTAAAATATATTCATATATATTGGTATTTTAAATTTACATTTATAATCACAATGGTGTCGAAATTTCAAAAATAAAAATGGGGTTCAGCAATAAAATATCTTATGATTATTTATGGGGTTCAAATTAGTATGCCAATATAAAAATTTATGTGATAAATATACTAGTGCAAAGTTGTATTTTTTTCAAACAAATGTGGGGTCAATTCACCCCCTTTGTTGTATGTGGCTCCGCCACTGTTGGGAGCGGATGGGGACGGCAGAGAAGCAATCTATGTGGTAGAAACCTCTCAAAGATTAAGACCGAAAGTAAACTGGTAAAAGAGAAAAAGGAGAAATAAAAGGAAAGCATTAAAAGGTATTAAGTGGCCTTTTTGCTTGATAGAGACACGGAACCGAATCTCTTAAAAGTATTATCCCCGGTGTATTATCAGCATCCATCATCAGGTGTTTTGTCCCACCTTTTGTTATAGAATCCTCATCAGGTTTTCAATTACGCATCTCTTCTAATTCAATCTTTTTAAGAACTCAATTTTACTAGTTTACATAGGTAAGCTAGGAGCAGAAAATTTCAAGTAACAAGTGGCACCAATACATGATGAATTAAATAGAAACCAATTGCAAAACAAATGCTAAAATATAGTTTCTAATGCTTCTCTTTTTTTTAGTACTCTCTTCCAGCCAAGCCAAGCATGGAACCAGAAAAAAGAATCATCAATTATATCTTCCATTCATGAGCATCTGTGGTGGAAATGTTGTCTTATTAACTATTAAGTATACTTTTGGAAATTTAAACAAAAATATTTACTATTATAGGCGATCCTTCAATGCCACCAAAAGAAAAGAGGCGAAACACACACACACACACACACACTATATTGCAATTACACAATATTTAGATACCCTTCTTCCAGAGGACATCTTAACAGAATTTCTCCGATGTAAATTGCAAGGGAACCAACATGAAGAAAATTCCCCTGGTTCCCCAATAGATTTGACCTGTAATAATACCTACAGCATCTCCCTATTAAACAGTTCCCTCCTAAGCTTTGGAGATGCAAATATTCCAATCCTAGAGCCACAATTAGCTCACTGTAACGAATTAAATAGAATGATACTATTACCTGGCATCAACAGGACTGAAGCCCTTAAAACTGTACAGATGTATAATAATACCACACTAATGTGGGAATAATCACCAATTTAAAAATTAGCTAAGGTTGTGGAGTTGAGTTGAGTTCATCTAGTAAAGACAAGTATGACTGGGCCAACATGTGACCCAGACGAATTTGGGCTTCAGTATTAAGGTGTAAATTGTCATTTAGAAGGGGCAGCCCATATGCATCTACAGTTCTAACATTATGTAGTTGAATTCCCTTTTGTGCAGCTCTTACTTTTCCTGTGTAGTTGCCTTCTCCAGAGGCAAGTGCAACCTGAAACAAATAAGAGAAGAAAGAACTGGATATTTGAGTTATCTATTCTTAGAATAAAGTATATTGATTCAACTGTACAAATTATCAGGAAAAAGCAAATACTGTTTTCAGTAGTTATTTTATTTTTCTTAAAAAAAAAGGAGACCGAGAATCATGCTGGATAAGCAAAAGCTAACAGCCTTAAAATACAAAAAGCAAGAAAGAAAGTAGGCATTACATTAGCTCACATGATACAAATAATTAGAACTCCTAAACTGGTATATCACCAAAAAAAATCTCACTTATCTGTACACAATCACACTTTAGTTTCTCTAATTTGATGACTTGTTGAAATGGCCTACCAAAGTTTTTTATTTTTTAAGGTTGGACTCATAACTATTTTGAATGTTCAAAGTGATATGTCATCTTCAGTGTACATCATTTTGCTGTATACCTGATATGGCACCTGACTTGTTAATCCCACATTCCTTCCCCTTGACCCTTTGATCTTTGTTTCTGTTAGTCTAGTGCATAATTTTCATTTTATGATTAAATACTACTAATTATCCATAAACAATCATGCACAAACACGGATCTTGCACTAAGCCATTCACACAAGAGAGAAAGGTTCAAGGTATACCTCTCTTGAGCTAGTAATCAAGAGGCTCGAACCGGCTAGGTTGTAGGTGGTTGTGCTCACGTCTAGCTCGCGCCTCCTTGTCGTATCGCCTCGAGTCCACTTGGTATTAACCAAATCCTCTACAAGTTATGCTAGTAACTTGGAGGAGATGCCTAATCCCTAGCTTTCTCAATTCTTCTAGCAAATCAACAAGTTATTTGTGGAAGAATGGAGGGCTCAACACATGAGCAATAGGGAGAGATGGGAGAGAGGGAGGCGCACAAGGGAAGGGGGGCGGCTAGGTTAGTGGGAGAGAGAGAGAGGGGGATTTGCAACCATCCACATCCTTATATAGAGTGCAAACCCTACCTACCTCACACTAACTATTTACCAAATTGCCACCCCACCTACCACCTTGCTTGGCCGGCCACAAAGAGGGCCTTTATGGGCCAATTGCATTGCCTCATGGGTCCACTTAATCATTCATTAAATGGCCTCTCTTGTTGCTCTCAATTTGGATCCCTATTGGGCCTTTAATTAATTATTTAATTAAAGCCCTATAAAATGCACATGTGTTAAAATAAATAATTATTAACTTAATAATAATTATTTAGGGATTAGATAATGCATTAATTTATTTCTATATGATCCCTTTGATTTAATTAATTATAACGGTCTACAACGCTATTTAATTAATTAATCAACTCATCATATTTTGCAATACCAATTATTGCAAATAAATAAATAATGCAAGCATGGTTAAAACACCAATTCTGTGTGACCCTTTGAGGATTTATGCTACGTTAGACATGGAGTTAAATCGCTATTTAAATCCAATAATCATAAGCGGTATCTAGCAACACGTTATGATTCCCAATTCGCATAAATAGTGTACAGCTACAATATTTCAATCCTGCATAAGAGAATAATAATATATCTCTATTTTGATTCCTATGCCTCACGATATCATCGTATAATCCAAGATAGGAATGTGTCATTCTTGCAGATTATACGTTTCTTGATCTAGAGATAATTGTATCAGTTGCTAGCAAACAATCTATCTCCATCAAGGGGCCCAAACAGATATCGTCACTCACTAAGTGAATTAATGAGGGACATACGGTTTTCTTGACTATTTAGCTTTTCCCCGCACAATTCAAGAGAACATAAATAACGTCCGTATAGCAGCCCTTATCGGGAATCAGCGGTAGACGATATTTATTGAACCTATCCTCATGTGGAAAAGATAAATATCTCAAACTTAGAATCAAAATCATAACGAAATAAATAATGACACCCAAACACAATCCATGTATTTATTTCGTTGGGTCATGTCCTGTACTATGTTCAATTAACATAAACATATGCAATTAAGTTGGTTACTCTTAACCAGTGATTTATAGAACTTAATCAACACTTAACTTGCATACTAATCTTATTGATAATTAATGTTCCTTGTTAATTATCAAGATTATGGACGCTTTAGATTTATCGTTGTCATTTACCACTAAATGAATCACAGTGATCTATAATTCAGATCCTCAACCTGAATGAACTGTCAACACATAAATCAAGGAACAAATGATATAAAATCATCCATAACATAAAACCATAGAAGTAGCCAAAAAGATTGGCTTCTAGGACATATCTCTAACAATCTCCCACTTGGCCTAGAGTCAATCAACAGTGACTTCTAGCCAGTGTATAGTACTCAATGTAATATCCAAATATACATATCTCATACTAACGCCTAAATAAAAGATACAACTCAAAGCCAATCAGGCATACGCCTAATCCCCATGGATGCAACATGCAACTCATGCGCGGCTCGAGACAAAGGCTTTGTCAGAGGGTCCGCTGTGTTCGCGGCACCGTCCACCTTCTTGACCTTGACCCATCCGTCATTGACCAACTGACGGATGAGATGGAACCGTCGTAGAATGTGCCTAGTCTTCTGGTGAGACCTAGGCTCCTTGGACTGAGCTATGGCTCCCGTATTGTCGCAGTAGATATCCACTGGACCCGAGATGCTTGGAACCACCTCTAGCTCGGTCAAGAACTCCTTAATCCATACGGCCTCTTTTGCTGCTTCACCAGCCGCTAAGTATTCCGCTTCGGTGACGGAATCGGCCGTAGTATCTTGCTTGGAACTCTTCCAACTTACGGCACCACCATTAAGCAGAAATACAAAGCCGGACTGTGATTTGGAGTCATCTCGATCGGTTTGGAAACTAGCATCGGTGTAACCAGTTACAACGAGCTCTTGGTCTCCACCGTAAACGAGAATGCTCTCTTGGGTTCTCTTGAGATACTTGAGGATATTCTTGACTGCGGTCCAATGTGCCATGCCCGGGTTGGCTTGGTATCGACTAGTCACGCTAATCGGATGTGCCACATCGGGGCGAGTGCATAGCATGGCATACATAATCGATCCGACTACAGATGGATACTTGAATCGCTTCATGTACTCCCGATCTGTCTCCGTTGTCGGACCTTGAGTCTTGCTCAAATAAATGCCATGTGACATAGGCAAGAATCCCTTCTTGGAATTCGCCATGTTGTGTTTTTGCAACACCTTGTCAATGTATGCATCTTGGCTCAAACCTAGCATCCTCTTTGATCTATCTCTATAGATCTTGATTCCTAGGATGTAGGCGGCCTCGCCCAAGTCTTTCATTGAGAACACTTTCTTCAATGAATCCTTGACTGCATTCAATTCGGAAATATCATTCCCGATCAAGAGTATATCGTCAACATATAGAACAAGAAACACAACCACGCTCCCACTAAACCTCTTGTAGACACAAGATTCCTTTTCACTTTGAGAGAAGTTCAATTTCTTGACTTCCTCATCAAAGCGCTTGTTCCAACTCCGTGATGCTTGCTTCAATCCATAAATGGATCGTTGAAGCTTGCATACTTTGTTAGCATTCTTTGGATCCACAAAACACTCGGGTTGTGTCATATACACATCCTCTTCCAAATTTCCATTTAGGAAGGCGGTTTTGACATCCATTTGCCAAATCTCATAATCATAGAATGCGGCAATTGCTAACATGATCCGAATTGACTTGAACATGACGACGGGCGAGAAGGTTTCTTCATAGTCAATACCATGAATTTGCTTGTAACCTTTCGCTACAAGTCGTGCTTTGTAAATGGTCAAGTTGCCATCCATGTCGACCTTTCTCTTAAAGATCCACTTGTTCTCAACGGGTTTTACTCCGTTGGGAAGGTCAACCAAGGTCCATACCTTGTTGTCATACATGGATTGCATTTCGGATTCCATGGCTTTTAGCCATTCCTTGGAGTCGGGTTTCTTTCTCATGTCATCAACGGTCAAAGCCTCATCGTTCTCCATAACGAGAACGTCGTGCAAACCTAAATATCTTATAGGTGGACGACTTGGCCTTGCCGATCTTCGTAGGGTAGAAGTTTGAGGTTCTTGAACTTGTTCCACAACGGTTTGTGGACTTTGTTCTTGAACTTCAAGTGAAGGTGCTTCCTCAACATCATCGACTCGCGATATGTTTGAGTTTTCATTTGAGGGAGCTTGTTCGTAAACCTCTTCTTCCACAACAACTTGTGGAATGGGTTCGGCTACAATCTCATTCGGTGCATCCACATTTTGTGCAACCTCATTTGGCACCACATTGGGAACAACCACATTGCCTACTTGAGGCATGCTTTGTTGTTGCGGTTCTTGAATTTCTTCAATTACCACGTTGCTCCCACTACTTCTTCTTGAGAGAAACTCCTTCTCCAAGAACACACCATAACGAGCAACAACTATCTTGTTCTCGTTGCGGTTATAGAAGTAGTAACCCTTCGTTTCCTTAGGGTATCCTACGAAATGACATTTGTCCGATTTGGGTCCAAGCTTATCGCTCACTAGCCTTTTCACATAAGCTTCACAACCCCAAATCTTGAGAAACGACATGCTTGGTTTCTTCTTAAACCAAAGCTCATAGGGCGTCTTCTCAACGGACTTTGATGGAACACGGTTTAATGTAAAAGTTGCGGTTTCAAGGGCGTATCCCCAAAAGGACATAGGCAAATCGGCTTGGCTCATCATTGACCGAACCATGTCAAGCAAAGTTCGATTCCTCCTTTCGGATACACCATTCCATTGTGGTGTTCCGGGTGGAGTGAGTTGTGGAACGATTCCACACTCCTTTAGATAGTTGCCAAACTCATGGCTCAAGTACTCACCACCTCGATCGGATCGTAAGACCTTGATCTTTCGACCAAGTTGGTTCTCAACTTCATTCTTAAATTCTTTGAACTTGTCAAAGGATTCGGATTTGTGACGCATCAAGTAGATATACCCGTATCTACTATGGTCATCGGTGAATGTGATGAAGTATGAATAACCACCACGCGCACAAATGCTCATAGGCCCACATACATCGGTATGTACAAGGTCTAACAAGTCATTTGCCCTTGTCCCTTTGTTAGGAAAAGGCGCTTTGGTCATCTTTCCCATCAAACAAGATTCGCATGTGTCAATTGGCTCGAAAGCGAATTGATCCAAGAGACCAACGGTTTGTAATCTCTTGATGCGTTTCTCATTGATATGACCTAAGCGGCAATGCCACATCAAAGTTGCATTCTCATGTGAAATCTTACGTTTCCTATTGTCATTCTCAACACTCAAGATAAGTCCGCTAAAATCAAGCAAATAAAGACCATTCAATAAATGCGCATCACAAAAACGAACTTCATTTCGAAACAAGGTCAACAACTTGTTCTTTATTACAACATCAAAACCATCCATGTCCAAACAAGAGATAGAGATAATGTTTCGAGTGATAGAGGGAACTAAAAATACATCCTTTAGTTCCAACACAAAACCGGAAGGTAAAGTTAAATCCACGCTCCCAATGGCCATAGCGGAGATGCACGTGCCATTCCCGACGCGGAGTTGAACTTCACCTTTCTCGAGCCGCCTCCTATTCTTTAGGACCTGCACATTTCGACAAATGTGAGCACACGAACCGGTATCGAATACCCAATCAGTGTTAGAGGTAGCGAGAAGGGTTTCGATGACAAATATACCTGAAGAAGAAGGTTGGACGGTTCCCGCCTTCTTGTCGGCAAGGTACTTGGGGCAGTTTCTCCTCCAATGACCCTTGTTGCTACAGTAGTAGCAAACGGTCTCGGGAGTGGCCGGGTTCTTCTTCTTCTTGGAACCCACGGGAGCACCCTTGGCCGAACCTTGGGGCGTCACCGGGCCTTTGCCCTTCTTGGCTTTACGGCCTCGCTTCTTGATCTTTTTGCTCTTGTCACTCACGGCAAGAACATCCTTGGGGCCCTTCTCCTTCTTGAGACTATCCTCCGTCTCAACGAGCATGTTTTGGAGATCATCCATGCTCTTGTCCATGCCATTCATCCGGTAGTTCACAACAAAACCGGTGAAGCTTGGAGGGAGGGAGTTGAGAATGAAATCTTGAATCGCACCCGTAGGAAAGGGCGTATCAAGCTTTTCGAGCTGCCGAAACAACCCCGCCATCTTCATGACGTGTGGCCCGACTTCATGACCCTCCGCCAAGCGAGTGTTGGCGACGGCCTTGATGAGACGGGCCCTTTCGGTGCGGGCCTTGGTTTGGAACATGTTCTTGAGACGAGTGATCATCTCAAACACTCCATATCCACTATCGATGAACTCCTTTTGGAGTTCCGATTCCATGACCGCAACCATCAAGACCGACATCTCCATGTCGTCATTGACGTGCTTCTCATATTCCTCTTGCTTATCCTTTGGATCGGTGTCCTTAGGAGCAGAGGGAATCGGAGTGGAGAGGAGGTACTCCCTTTTTTCAAACCTAAAGGCAAGCCTTAGGTTGCGGTGCCAATCCAAGAAATTAGCACCGTTAAAGGCGAGTTTCTCTTTCTCAAGAAGAGAACGAAGCGTTAAAGAGAAGGAAGACATCTACAACAATTATCGAATTAAAGGTCAATTAGTTTTATGTTTTTAGTTTTAACAAAAGTAAAACTTTCACTACACTTTTAAAAGTCCCTAAGTATAGTGATTTCCAAGACCCCTATTTTCATCAAAATGGACCTGCTATGGCACGTCATCCAAAATGATTAGATAAGGTAGGTTCTCCAACCAATCATCTTACCATTACTCTTGGTTCGCATGAGCGAACTTCGCCCCGATGTCCAAACTCTAGTTGGGTCCATCGAAAAAGTCACTTCTCACTATTTGCTCCTTGCAAATCTTAGCTATTTGCACCCCGACTACCGAATTGGCAATCATGACGTCCGCTTGGGCGGACCGCGCCATGAGTGACAATCGGCGTGAAGGGGATAGAGAGAAGGAGGGCGATTCAACTTATTCGTTTTCGTTTGGGACAAACAATTCATATGACACTTTGTTTGGTGGTCGTGTAAGCATACACCCATACCTAACCTAACAAAAGTAATCACATAAGCATCTCATAGTTGTGGGTTTGTATGGCTCCCGCTTGCATTAGTTTCGCCACATCGTCCATGGAGCAAAACTAATCTAATTCTTGCCCTCCCACTAAATTCTATAAGGATCTAAATCCTATATAAAATAAAGGTGCAAAAATACATGTGAAAACATCCTATTCCCATCCTAACCTTAGGGGCATGCAAGCCTCACAAGTTACATCAAAAATTAATCAACAAATTAATTAATTAATGGCACCAAAGGCCGCATTACAAACATTCACACATGCATTCATTACAACCACAAGGCATTGAGTCTTGAGCCATACTAAACCCACTATCCACCTACAAAACAAAGTTAGCACATACAAGAACTTTGTTTCCAATTAACGATTTTCAAGCATCTTTGCGTATCGTTTGCCATAAGTAAATTCCGTGTACAAATCCTCAATTTTAAACAACAAAACTTGTTTAAATTCATTTAGAAAGTTCTTTCAACATCCCATAACAGAAAGGAGATCAAACAAGGAGTTTTCTAATTAATTTCAACTAATTTGAATATTTAGAAAAACAGTAATTTATTAAAAAACGTAACTAATGGAATCCAATAAAAGCTAAGGTTTTAGGCCTCCAAAAATTCTCAAATAAATTACTTAAGCTCCTTATCATAATTGTGATTACCAGTTAAAATTCCAAGAGGAGATCTTACACCATCTGGGAGAATAAAAAATGACAAATCTCTTACAAGTGCACGAAACACCGTTATGAGATTTTCAGATTATCCTCTCAACCATTTGGTCTGTTAGACCACCTTCTAATTAGTTTTTATATATACAATATACATAGAAAAACTAGTTTATTCTATAGCCTAACTAATCATGAAAAGAAAACCACCAAGTTTAGTTCAAAAAGTTCGAGTTACTAACTAAACAATCAACAAATTCTGTACTGGAACAGACTGTCGATCGAAAAGTTCTAGCCTAGTTGAAGGTCCAAATCTCCACGAAAAATTATGAAACTAATTTTCCTGGAATCCTAACTCAAAATAGAACAACTCCATTTAAACAGAATTTTTAAAGGAGTCCTCAGTTGGTACAGTTTATTAGAACAATCGATTTGCTCAACAAACTGGATCTGACAAGTTCTTCCTTTTCATACTTAAAAACCCACAAATTGATCTGAGCCATGCAACAAATTTTACATGCTCAGAACGAGGTTCAAGTCCTCTTTAAATCTAGCCATAGAACACTGGTACTTATATTCAAAATATAAATCTTTCAAGCCATTCAAACAGGACAGTGCAAGCAGAAACTGGTTCTGCGCACTGTCGCCATTTTATTCACAGTAAATCTATACTAATTCAGAAAAATGTGAATCCAACGCTAAAAGAATCACAATCCACAGATCTACAACTTTCATGTAGATGGAAAAAACTTCCAGAGAACTTATCAAAGCGAAAAACGCGAAACAACACAGAAAATACCATTTCCAGACAGCAAACAAACGCATCATCTCTACTAATCCATTAATTAGCCAATTTCTCTTAATTAAGTGTCAAAATAGCTTAAGTACGACCATGTGCTCTGATACCACTGTTAGTCTAGTGCATAATTTTCATTTTATGATTAAATACTACTAATTATCCATAAACAATCATGCACAAACACGGATCTTGCACTAAGCCATTCACACAAGAGAGAAAGGTTCAAGGTATACCTCTCTTGAGCTAGTAATCAAGAGGCTCGAACCGGCTAGGTTGTAGGTGGTTGTGCTCACGTCTAGCTCGCGCCTCCTTGTCGTATCGCCTCGAGTCCACTTGGTATTAACCAAATCCTCTACAAGTTATGCTAGTAACTTGGAGGAGATGCCTAATCCCTAGCTTTCTCAATTCTTCTAGCAAATCAACAAGTTATTTGTGGAAGAATGGAGGGCTCAACACATTAGCAATAGGGAGAGATGGGAGAGAGGGAGGCGCACAAGGGAAGGGGGGCGGCTAGGTTAGTGGGAGAGAGAGAGAGGGGGATTTGCAACCATCCACATCCTTATATAGAGTGCAAACCCTACCTACCTCACACTAACTATTTACCAAATTGCCACCCCACCTACCACCTTGCTTGGCCGGCCACAAAGAGGGCCTTTATGGGCCAATTGCATTGCCTCATGGGTCCACTTAATCATTCATTAAATGGCCTCTCTTGTTGCTCTCAATTTGGATCCCTATTGGGCCTTTAATTAATTATTTAATTAAAGTCCTATAAAATGCACATGTGTTAAAATAAATAATTATTAACTTAATAATAATTATTTAGGGATTAGATAATGCATTAATTTATTTCTATATGATCCCTTTGATTTAATTAATTATAACGGTCTACAACGCTATTTAATTAATTAATCAACTCATCATATTTTGCAATACCAATTATTGCAAATAAATAAATAATGCAAGCATGGTTAAAACACCAATTCTGTGTGACCCTTTGAGGATTTATGCTACGTTAGACATGGAGTTAAATCGCTATTTAAATCCAATAATCATAAGCGGTATCTAGCAACACGTTATGATTCCCAATTCGCATAAATAGTGTACAGCTACAATATTTCAATCCTGCATAAGAGAATAATAATATATCTCTATTTTGATTCCTATGCCTCACGATATCATCGTATAATCCAAGATAGGAATGTGTCATTCTTGCAGATTATACGTTTCTTGATCTAGAGATAATTGTATCAGTTGCTAGCAAACAATCTATCTCCATCAAGGGGCCCAAACAGATATCGTCACTCACTAAGTGAATTAATGAGGGACATACGGTTTTCTTGACTATTTAGCTTTTCCCCGCACAATTCAAGAGAACATAAATAACGTCCGTATAGCAGCCCTTATCGGGAATCAGCGGTAGACGATATTTATTGAACCTATCCTCATGTGGAAAAGATAAATATCTCAAACTTAGAATCAAAATCATAACGAAATAAATAATGACACCCAAACACAATCCATGTATTTATTTCGTTGGGTCATGTCCTGTACTATGTTCAATTAACATAAACATATGCAATTAAGTTGGTTACTCTTAACCAGTGATTTATAGAACTTAATCAACACTTAACTTGCATACTAATCTTATTGATAATTAATGTTCCTTGTTAATTATCAAGATTATGGACGCTTTAGATTTATCGTTGTCATTTACCACTAAATGAATCACAGTGATCTATAATTCAGATCCTCAACCTGAATGAACTGTCAACACATAAATCAAGGAACAAATGATATAAAATCATCCATAACATAAAACCATAGAAGTAGCCAAAAAGATTGGCTTCTAGGACATATCTCTAACAGTTTCCTCTCTCAAAAACTGACAAAAAAATGAAAAACCAAATCCATTCTCTCTGAATGATTTCCCTTTGGCTCAGGTAACCCTTGTCCCTCCATTTTCCCTCTCCTGGTAAGAAAATTTTTTCTCTATTTTGAATGGTAGCCACAAAATCCTAACAGGGTCCTGTGCGGACAGAGAAAGCTGTGACCACTTGCTAGAACACCATATCAGCAAGATAAATTAACAGATACCACTGACATTTTATATAAAAAGGCCACTTTTAAACATAGCTAAATAGTATAGGAGCAAGTAGGTCACAAAATAAATGTTGTACCGAATAAATTGAACAAAAGGGCAATTAATGAGCGAAAGTGCAGCATTGTTTCTACTTAATCTGTGTATTGTTTTTTAGCTTGTGTTAAGGCTAAATAAAGGTACTTTGCTTTTAGTTCTGGTGAAAGTAGTGTATTATTTTTTAGCTTGTGTTAAGGCTAAATAAAGGTACTTTGCTTTTAGATCTGGTGAAAGTAGAACAAACAAGTTTACTCACTCTTAAATGGTTTAGACTAAATTAGAAAGCTTGGGTTGGACAAAACGCATCGTTAAGGTGATCGGCAAGGTTTGTATCAAATTAGCAACTTGTGAAATACGAGTCATTTCAGTGTTCCAATATAAATGACAATACTCACAATACTAACAAAAATTACACTTCCTTGAGGGATAATTTTCTCTACCTACTTTGTTGGGTGACATTTTTTTTTTTAAGTATTTTGTTGTAACTTTCACATTCTATTTCATTTCCTTTGTACTGATCTTACCATTTAAATAAATACTTATTCTATTTTCCTGGAAATTCATATCCATGGTTACAAGACCAACCTTTATGGTAATGTTTAGGGTAAACATAGAAAAGGAAAAGAAAAGCAACAAAAGGTTTAAAAGAATTTCTCTCGATACCTGAATAACAGGCAAATGAGGAAGGCCCAAATCGGCCCTGAAATTTCTGATAAGTGTCTCCATCTTTTCAGCATAAACCTCCGCATCATCAAAATTTACGGTATCCGTCTCCCCTTGGTACCACAAAAGTGCCTCTATCCTCCCTCCTCCCCTTTTCGCCTCTACAGCCGCTTTAGCTCTTTTCACAGCCGAATCATATAATCCCAACCCTTTAGTCCACTTTTCTATTTTTGTACCTCCAACGGCGCATGGAACCAGACCAATCACAACTTCTCCATAGCTATAATGCACTGTTTATTTGGGAACAAGAGGTTGTTTTAACCAATTTATACCCAAAGAACTATAATACAACTAACTAATAATCATTGCACAAATAAAACCCCCTCCCAGTCCCCACCACCAACCGCTTTGGATCATGGAAAAACAAAAGAACACTCAAACAGAAATTCGGTACCAATATTTGAATAAAAGTCAGCTGAAAACTGTAACATTTCAGATAGCATATATTTTTCTGAGTATAAAGGGGAATTCAAAATAGAGATCAACAGAGACTACAACATTACAAGAGTTTTGAAGATAATGAGTATTTGAAAAACCCATTAGAAGCCATAAAAAAAAGATCATCTCCAATAAGTACCAAATTTTTTTACTGGTCATTAGTGATACGGTACCAGCATTGAGCATTGTAAATCTACAATAAACCCAGCTGGTTATTAAACTAAAAATTTGTCCCAATATGGCTTTAGTAATTAACTATCAATCATGCCCAACAAGAGTAATTAATAATCACAAGACCTACACATAACATGCACATATGCACTAAAAACCAATTGGCCAACAAAACCTATTGATCAAAATTATGACAAGATCTGACCTTTCTGAAGCACAGATTTTGCAAAGACCAAACCAGGCCCAACACCACAGGTCTTGTTAACATCTATGTCATAATGCATGGGCTCTCGCGCCGTCTCCCAATGAAGCCACCGATTCAGTCTCAGCACAGAGAGGTGAGGAGAGTACTGGTCATAGGGGTCACTGTCTGAATAGAGGGGCCCACGGCCTGCCATGTTGGATTGGCCAGCGAGGATGAAGACGAGCTTGTAGGCGCCAGCGTGGGGAGGAGGGAAGAGAGCGGAGAAGGGGAAAGGGAGGGAGACAGGAAGAGGGTAAATGGAGAGGAAGGTGAAGAGAAGGAAGAGAGAGGAGAAGAGAAAGAGAGCTGGGATCAGCTGTCTCATGTCTCTCTTCCCTTTTCCTCTCTGAGTTCAGGAGCCAGAAACCTCCAGTTTTGTTTGTTGACTCGCAATTTTTGCACATAAGCACTTTTGTTTATTTAAATTTGGTAATTTACGCATATGTACCTGTAGAAAGTGGTATTTGGTTATGGAGTAACTATCTCATAATAAAGATTTTGATTTTCAATCACTCGCTAACTCATTTTCATGGTGTCATGTCAATGATTAAGGAAATATCTACCAGTGTAAACAATTTAGATCCATATCAATGTAAACTTAAATCACGTGATAAATGGGAGAAAAAGAGATAGCACATTATATATTAACAAATAGGTCAATTCAATATACGTCATTTATAAATTATAGATTTAAACGATTGTGACTCTGTCTATAGTCTATGAGATATTTGGGTGATATATTAGATGTAGTCTGTAGATGTAAAATCGGGAAAATAATGTATTAACCGTTAATTTTGTTTGTCTTGTCGTTGACTCTTTGTTATCCAAGTATGAAGTATCCAACAATTATATTATTCGAAGAAAATCTGAAGTGAATTTTAACAAAAAATCTTTAACTGGGCCGATTGTGTGCCTGTTTCAAATATTCTTTCTCCTTTTAGAGTGGGTCCGTTTGAAGATCGTTATTCGTTTAAGTGCTAGCCTGGAAATGATTGCAAGTCAAGAGCTAAGCAAGGTTTAGACAAAATGGTAACGTTTGCCAACTACTTTTTATGGGACAATAGTTTATAGACGCTGAAATTAGGAGGGCCCTACTTTAGGGTGCGTTTGGATCGTTGGAAGAAAGAAGAAGAAGAAGAAGGAAGAAGAAGAAGAAAAAAAAATTATAAACAATCCAAACTCTTCACAAAGTTACACACTTCCCGATACTTCTTCCTACTTCTTCCCTTCTTTCCTTCTTCCCACACCTATCCAAACGCACCCTTAGATATTAAAATATGATGATTTGCCAAATCTATAACTACATTTCCATTTCTTCTCATGCTTATATTTAAAAAAAAGGCAACCTTGAGTCTTTAGGCTATTTGTGCTTTATTATTATATATAAAAAAATGAAAAATAAGTTTTTTATTTAAGCCTCCGTTTGGATGCGTTGAGAAGTAAGAAGAAGGAAGAAGTGAAGAAAAAAAATTATAAACAATCCAAATTCTTCACAAAGTTACACACTTCCCAATACTTCTTCCCTTCTTTCCTTCTTCCCACACCTATCCAAACGGAGCCTAAAATATCTAAGTAAGGTTCCACAGATTGTTTCTGAGCCAAGCGTTTCTTATTTTATGTATGAATCTCATTTTATGAAGGCAGACAACTTTTTCTCAGATATCAAAATGCGACAACTTATTTATCTGTGATTTAGTTAAAGGACTTTGACCTTTCTCAAATTCATCAAAAAAAAAAAAAAAAACAAAAAGGAAATGTTGAACAGAGAATTGGCATATTAACGTTGGTCTCAAATACTGCTTAATACGCTAAAATTTTAAATGACATTGGTGCATTCTGCATGACACAACTGTTCAAAGAGTACATCTAATGAAAACCGACTGTAGACAATCATGCCATCAGAACTAAATTTGTTTTAATGAAATTTGCACGACACACATATTTAATACCAGTTTCAATTTCGAAAAGGAAGAAGACAGTAAAATTTGTGCTTGATTGTACAAGAAAGTCATAAATTATCAATCCTGATTCCAAGGAAACCAAATGAAGAAAGCAGTTGCAACTTGCAAATTTCCCAAGAATGCTAACAGAACTTTGGAGGATAATCTATAATAGACCAAAATAAATTATATATAATTAATTGACTTGTTAGTTGAGGACTGTGAACTGTCATTCCTCAACAAAAATTGTGATCGCTATCATATATACCTTCTCTATATGAGATCAAAATGATGGGCAATTTTAAATTTTTAAAAACAAGGAAAAGTGAAAAAAAAAATGCTAGGCTCCAACAGTTGCTTTGACAACATTCTCTTCCGATTGCAAGCTGTTGTAATAATCAACAAGAACCTTCCAGCCACCAGGGCACATAAATCCATCAGGTGGGTTCTCTCCACTTTTTGCGAAATTTCTCATCTACAGTATTAAAAGGAAAGGAATAAGACGGTGCTATCTAGAATAATATGCCTTGATTGCATAAGCCCAATAATATACAACATTATACCATACAGTATGACCCCAAAACAGAATACCTTAGTTCCGGATATGAAAAGAAAATCCTGGCTCCGCGAAGGCTCAAAAAATGCCATCTTTTTGGCAACCTGATCATATGCTGCCACCTACAGAATTTTAAAGATAAAAGTGTAAACAGGAGCTGCCAGTATGGTAACATCAGATATTAAAAAAATAATAAGAAGAAGAAGCTCCAGGCCTCCAAGCACAGTATACTGGCCAGAATTACAGAAATAAGCTGCTAGTACAGTTGGTGGTTTCAAGTCTCATATCAGTAAAATAAAGCCTGTGTAAAAATACCCAAGAGGAAAAAATTATAAGTCATAACAAAAAGCATTTGTAATACCTTGAATGGGAGTATATTGAGCTTCTCTAACCCCGGCGCCATGCTTAAAACCTTTTTTCCATGGTCTGGGTTGTATAGATCCCTCTTTTCAGTGGGATGACCCATACCAGCCGGGTCACGACCCACTATGTAAAAATTGGCACCTGCATTTATGCGTGCCTTTGCATGCCACTGCACCTCTGTGGGTCCTGCATAATGCATAGGAGAAGGGAAGATTGCCACAATTGTCGTTTCTGGGTCAAGCACTCCATCTTCTAACACCTAATTTAACATATACAGGGATTTAGAATAAAAGAGTTGCATTTTTACATTGCACGCATAAGGCAATGATACAAAGAAGGGTGAGATATTAGGCATGCACATGCTTTATTGTCCTAGATCAAATTTGTATGTTAGTCTCAAATTTCAGTACAGTACCTATCAGGTCTAGTTTGACACATACTGATAATCTAAGCCAGCACTGCACTGGTCATGCTGTGCATTTCAGTCAGCTTCAAATCCATACTGGCAAAAGACTGGTCTGAACAGGTAAAAGCTTAATGCACAAATCAATACAGCCAAAACCATCAAGGCATGCATAAATTATAGGTATGACCTTAATGCACAAATATACCTTCTTATGTTGCTCCATTCGCACATCCAGAGGCACATCATCGGCCTTAACAAAACCACCCAAGGGATGAAGTAACAAAATTGGGTTCTTATACCCCATTTCTAACAACCTCCTCCTAGTATCATTCATCAAAAGTGCATGTCCATTATGCACTGGATTTCTCAACTGGAAAGCAAAAACAGCATCAGCTTCCCGCTTGTCAAATTCATCTCTCAGCTGGTGGGGCGACAGTCTGTAATGATCCAACCCATCATTGTATTTGATTGGTTCGATCACTTGTAGGTCCCCACCAATCAGCCAGTTCCCGGCTGGTGTTATGGCTTCTTCTACATATGGCAGGCCTGGGGCTGTGCAGCCCCATGTACGTGCTATTCTCTCTTCTTTGTTGTGGGGGTATATCTCTATCCTGTCATGTCAAGTTGAGAAAATTGTGTTATAAGTAAAACTTAGCTCGGTCTATTTTTGTTCTTATATATGTATTAATTCAAGATATCATCACTGAAATAGTGGGTGTCCCACCAATTACGTATTGATTGAAAATTCAATAGTTTAGGTTCACCATTTAGTACAGTAGTGGTGATCGTTGACCCCATGAATTGAATTGCTGAGTCAGAGTCAATTTTAATATTGCAGAGGAAAGCTATTGGTTCTGAAATCTGCAAAGAACCATTTTGGACATGGGATAGTGAAAGATTCCTCAAAAAACAATTTGCTGGCATGTTCAAACTGCCCTGTTTGAGAACTAGAAATGGTAAATATCAATTTAAAACCAAATTCTTCTCTTTGAGAAAATGAATCCAGATTACAACACCTTCTGAGAATTGCAACGGCACTACCACTAGGTCCCAAGAGCGTAACACTCTCGTTGGCACCAATCGCCTCCTTCTCTTGATCCGTGATTGCAAGAACGATCGGGAGAGACATGTTCACAACTGATCCGTCCTCCATCTTCAAGCAATTGAAGTGCAAGCATTGCAAGTACTCGTTCTCTCTCATGAAGCCTCTGAGCGGGCTGGCCCACCCTTCAGAGAGCACGTGCACCCACTCCAAGTCGATTTGTTTGAGCGAGATGGAAGGAAGAGTCAAGGTCTCTTGACGGAGGGCATCTCTCTCGGACGGAGGCGAGACCAACTCGGCCAGAGCGCCGCCGTCGGGGTCGATGAGAGCGCTGGTGCGGGTCACGTGGGGGTCACGTGAGGAAGGAGAATTGTGCATGATGCGTTTGGGGAAGAGAGAGAGGGACGAGGGAGAGGTGTGTGCAAATGAGGGGGTTGGTGCGGAGGGAAAGAAGGCGAAATGGGGTGCTCTCTGGGGATGTTTAGTAGGGAAGGAGAGAGAGGAGGGAGAGAGAGGAGTGGGGTTAAAGGAGAGGATGGCCATTGGATGGCTTGGGAGAGCAGCAATGAAGGCTGTGTCAGTCTGTTTGCTCCGGAATAGCAGGACATGCGTCTTGGTTTTTATATATTTAGCATCTAATAAACTGTATAAAATAATAAGTAGGGGTAATTAAATATTGGAGATAATGCAAGTGTATCAGATTTCTCTGCGTCTGTTTCGTGTAGTCAAGTGATGAAGTCACACGTTTTGTTCGGACTCTTTGTTTACCTTTTTTTTTTTTTTTTAGATATGCTAAAATTAGTTGCGACTGACTAATGAGATCGTTAACTACGATCAAATTTTAATTTTTTAGATTCTAACTATCGATTCGAACAGTTCAATGTGTTCTCCATATTGAAATCTCATTGGATACAAAATTTTATATATTTCTGAAATTTTTTAATATTTGTTTGGTATTTTACAAAATTTTTATTCTAAACAATTTTTAACCCTTCAATAACTTTGATTTTCAAAAAATTCAAAAAATAGTAAATAAAATCAGAAAAATGTAAAATTTGGACTCCAATGATATTTCAATATAGAGAACACATTGAATGATTCAGATTAGCCATTAGAGCCTCAAAAGTTGAGATATAATCGCAGCTGACGGATTCATTCGTCAGTCGTGGCTGATTTTAGCCTATCTTTTTTTTTCATTGCTTTCTTTTGACAATGCTCAAGGATCTCAAGTTGGTTCCTTTAAAAAGTTATACAAATATGACTTCAAAATGTTGTTTTGACAATATTATTATTATTATTATTATTATTATTATTATTATTATCATTATTATCATCATCATCATCATCATCATCATCATCATCATCATCATCATCATTATTATTATTATTACTATTACTACAGATAAAACTAGTTGGTAGTTCATGCACAGTTATGTTTGAATTATTAAAAATATCTAAACAATAAAAAGAAAATTGGAGCATATGTATGGCGTTCTCATATGCATGATATATCAATAATATACATCATGCAGATCACAGTTTATAAAATGGACACTAAATTAAAAAAATATCATCTCTGATTTTTCTTTCAAAATTTGTCGAAATAAATCATCGTTGAAGAATTATTGTCTAGTTTTACTCATGTCATTTTTATGTCAAACGACGAATTTCGTTGTTGGAATTTGAACTATTTTCCTAAATAAAATTATCCACACATAATATACAGAACAAATATTTATGCTTAATTTAGTGTTAATGTCACTAATTAACATTTAATTTGGTATTATTGTCAAAACTTCCTTTCACCGTAGATAAGTAACCTTATCGTCTCACACTGGTACAATCGCAGACGATCCCTATCCTGGGTGGGGAATAAATGTTAACCTCATATGACATTTGGTGGAGCCCAAGGCCATCAAATTTGAATTTCACAAAGAGCTCAGGTCCATTAAACTTGTTGGGACCGCCTTTTGTGCCGAGAACTGGAGGCCATTTCTTTTTTGGGAATCTTAATGGGTTGATGACGATTCTCATAGAATACTCGCCGGATATAGCTAAGAGCCATGTATTGGGTTTTTTTTTTTTTTTTTAAGAAAAACAGGGGTCAGGCCCCTATCTTATAATAATTTAAAAAAAATAAAGTACAAAGTTATTAGCAAGAGGCTAATATAGAAAAGAAAAAGAAAATAAAAACAAAAAGAGTACAAAAGCGCTCAAAGAAAGGTAAAAGAAAAGAGAAAAACTAAATTAGCTTTTCTTCCTAAAGAAATCCCACTCCAACAGCACTTCTTGCAGCAGATCAGAAGGTTGTTTGATAATATTTCGAAAAACTCTTGCACATCTTTCTCGCCAGATAACGAAGAAAGTAATTGTAAAAAGATCCCTGTAAGTTCCCAAAATTGTAGAATTATGCAGAATGGAATGGTAAATTGGAATTGCTGCTTCATGAGACACGGAAGTAACAGAATGACAATGTAGTAATAGTTCTCTCAATTGCTTGAAGAAACCACAAGAGTTGAACAAATGAAAAACTGATTCATTGTCAGAATAACAAAGAATACATCTGTTAGGGAGACTCCACCCCCTCTTCTGCAAGTTGTCCAAAGTGGCAATCTTGTTCTGAAACATTAACCATAGAAATACCTTGAACCTTGGAGGTATTCTCAAAGTCCAAATCGCTGGTAGGTTAGAAGAAACCTTTGGAAAAACTGAGACCAGATTATAGTAGGATTTGGTAGAGAAAGACCTGGCACTGCTACACAAGTTCCAAAGAGCAACATCATCATCAGTGAAGTTTTGGTTAGTAAGCAAAGGTGAGATAAGTTGTAAAAGAGAAAAAAGCTGCTGCATTGCCACTTGAGAAGTATGAATTAAAGGCGAAAATAAAGAAGCAATGTCTCGGATATGAGAGTGGAATTGAAAAACTGTTATGAAAGGATCAACAGCAAAAGAAAAGAGTTCAGGAAAAGAAAACTTTAAAAGTTGTGAAGTCCAATTGTGTTGCCAGAAAAGAATGCTCCTTCCATTAGAGAGATGAAAAGCCAAACCCACATTGAAAACAGGTAACAAGTTACTCAATAAGTTGCTGAGTTTACTTTTCAAAGGGAAAGAAGAGATAGAATGTGACTGTAGTTGAGAAGCTAAGGGCTTCCATAAGGAGAAATCATTTGAGGACCATTTCCAAAGCCATTTTGCTAGAAGGGCATCATTGAAAAGCTGTAAGTCAAGTAACCCCAATCCTCCTATACTTTTTGGCTTAATCACAGAGCTCCAGGAGATCATCACTAGCTTTCTAGTAGTAGAAGCAGTCCCATGCCAAAGAAAATCTCTTCTCAAAGAGTCAATTTTTTTAATCAACCAAGTTGGCAGTTTAAAAACTGTCATGAAGTAAATAGGCAGTGAAGAGAGGCAAGAGTTGATCAGAACAACTCTCCCAGCAATAGAAAGTAAAGAAGCAGACCAACCCTGAAGCTTATTAACAAACCTTGCCAGAATTGGCTGAAAGTCATTTCTCACCAGAGGTTTGTCAGAAAGTGGTAAACCAAGATAAATTAAAGGAAAGAGAGAGACCTTGCAACTAAGAACAGCTGCAAGACCTTGAGTAAGAGAAGGTTGGCAATGGATAGTAATCAGGTCAGATTTGCTAGAGCTTAAAATTAAGCCTGAATAAAATCCAAAAACTTGAAAGATAGTCCTTAGAAAAACTGCTTGCTGAATTGAGGGTTTGAAGAAAATAATTGCATCATCAGCATAAAAGAGACTAGAAAACATTCCTTGCAAAGGTACAGGCATAGCCCCCAGCGTGTTTAGTTTGGTTATCTATCTGGAGAGAAAATCAAAAGCCAGAATAAACAAGTAGGGTGAAAGGGGATCACCCTGACGTACTCCTCTTTTCAGAATAATTTTCTTACCAGCAACCCCATTTAAAACCACTCTTGAGGAGCCCCTAAGAACACAGCCATGTAGAGTATCACAAAAAGAAGGTGAAAGGCCCAGTGCAGAGAGCACCTTTAAAAGGAAACCCCAACTGATGGTGTCAAAAGCTTTATGGATGTCTGCTTTGAAAATTGCAAGAGGAGACTTGGATTTAGAGCAATGATGTATAACTTCTTGGGCATAGACAAAATTTTCAGAAATTGACCTTCCTTGCATGAAGCCAGATTGGTTTTTAGTAACCAAAGAAGAAAGCAAAGGCCTGAGTCTAACTGTTAAGATTTTAGAAAGTAGCCTTTGTAAAGAGTGAACGATACTAATAGGCCTGAAATCAGAAGTAAGGGAGGGGCTGTCACATTTAGGGATCAAAGCAATAATAGAGGAGTTAAGGGGGTGCAAAGACTTGGTCTGGATAGCTGAATTAAGAGTGGAAGTAACTTCAAAAACTAGTTCATCTTTAAAAGTTTTGAAGAAATCACCAGTAAAACCGTCTGGCCCGGGCGATCTGTTAGAAGGCCAGCTGTTAATAGCTTCTAAAACTTCAGCTGAGGAAATAGGAATTTCCAACAAAGAAGAATCAAGAGTTTGTTGAAGGGAGTATAAGCAATCAGTCTCAAAGCTAGGAGCATCAGTAGGATCAGCTCCCATTAAGTTGCAGAAAAAATTAAAGAAAGCTTGGCCTTTCGATTTTTGATCAAAAACAGAAACACCATCAACAGTGACAGATTGCACAAAGTTCCTCCTTTTATTACTCGTGGCTTTAGCATGAAAGAATGCAGAATTAGTATCCCCTTCTAGTCTCCATTTGAAAGCAGATCTTTGCTTCCAAATTGCTTCTTCATTAGCAGCAATGACAGCGAACCTTCTCTTCAACAAGCACTTCAAAAGTTTCTCTAGAGCAGTTAAGGTTCTAAACTCCATAACTCTGTCACATCTTGAGAGAAAATCTCTGATGAAGAGAGATTGTTCTCTGACTTTGGAGATTCTACCTTTGGCCCACAATCTAATCTCCTTGGTCAGAGAAGAGAGCTTTTCATGAAAGAGCAAAGGAGTCAGTGCAGGAGGAGAAGAAAACCAAAAATTAAGAACCAAGTCATGAAAATCTGGCAACTTAAGAAAGAAGTTTTCCAATCTAAATAAATTAGAAGGCCTGAAGTTTGTCTTAAAACTGCAAAGTAGAGGTGAGTGGTCAGAAGAAGTATTTGCAAGAGCTTCCTGAACAATGTTAGGGTATCTCTGAGAAAGAGTAAGATTCACAAAAAATCTGTCCAGCTTTGCCAGAGTAGGAGAATCCCTGTTATTGGACCAAGTAAAACTTCTATTTGATAGAGCAATGTCTACCAAATTAAGGGAGGAGATAGTTTGAGAGAAGTCCTGAATATCTCTCCAACTATGGCCTTGACCAGTGGTTTCCGAATTATCCAAAACAATGTTGAAGTCACCACAAAGCAGCCAAGGAAGATCAGTAACAGGGGCAAAGAGATTAAGAGAAGAAAGAAAAAGTTGCTTCCCAGAATCACCAGAAGGTCCATAAACCGAGGTAAGTCTGAAAGAGGAGCCATCAAAGTTTAAGGAGAAATCTACTGACAGTACATGTCTAGTAGCAGCAGAAGAAACACTGGTGGCAAAATTAGGATCCCAAGCAATCATAATACCTCCTCTTGTACCCAGGGAATCCACTGTGAGAAAAGATTTAAGTCTAGAGCCACAAGATTCTTTAACTAGAATGTCCAAAGCAAGGTCCCACTTTGTCTCTTGGAAGCAGACAAAGTGAGGCTTTTCAATAAGAATAGTCTGTCTCACAGCAAGACGTTTTTCTTTATCATTTAATCCTCTAACATTCCAACACAGCACTTTAAGCTTAGAAATCATAAAAGGAGACAAAGTAGTGACGCAGAGACAAAAGAGAAGAGAAAGGAGCAAGATAATCCATTAAACCAAAGTTGATACAACAAGCAAAAACATCTAGCTTTTGATAACATAATGAAGATAGATTGGCAAGACAACAAAGATAAACAATAGACTAGGCAATTCCAGCCGCTACCAAGTTCTTCTTGACCTCATCAGTGAGGTCAAACCCAGCAGCAAGGATGATAAGCTCTGCCTGAGTCATGGTGGGAGGGCCAACATCCTTCAAAAAATCTTCTAGAATCAGAGCTGCCGAGGTTTTCTTTTTTGTCTGCTTAGTCGAAGAAGAAGAGGCATATTGCACTTTTTGGGCTTTAGCAATAGCCGAAGTATAAGGGCCTGACAGCTTTTCCTTTAATCTGGGACTTCTCCTTGGAGGGTCAGAAGAATAGCCTTTTCCAAAAGAAATCAGCGATTGTTGGGCTTGAAGAGGCCCAAAAAAGCCCGGAGGAGTGTCGAGGTTGAGCTGTGAATCAACACTAGCCAAAGCTGGAGAGATAGGTTGGCTTTCGTCAATAACAGTGATTGGAGTTTCAAGTGAAATAAAGGAAGTAGGCGGCACAATAAAAGCTGTAGCAGAAACCATAGAAAAAGTAGAAGAGGTGATTAAGGGAGGTTGAATAGCCAACGGCAGCGGCTCAGGACTCAAAAAAGGAGCAACATAAGTGCTAGAAAAGAGGTTTGGTGATAAGTCATCATTAAGAACATCCAGCTGGCAAGGAGGCAACGGAACATTCAAATTCAAAAACTCACCAGAGCTATTTGAAAATAATGCAACCTCTCCAGTTGCCTGAAGGACTGGAGGTTGTCCTTGAGGAGGTTGATTGACTGAGTTGTCAAAATGTAACTGACTGCCAGAAGCAGCACCAGAGTCAGCTCCAGAGTTTTGAACATGAGGCGGTGGCGGCGGCACATAAGGTTGACCAGGGCCAATGTAAGGCGGATTCTGGTAGAAATCCACCTGCTCGTACCCTTCAATAAGAACTTGAACTGTAGCAGCTCCCGGATCATCAGAGACAGCAATCTCATGAGGTATTTTGGTAGGGTGAGCACCTTTGACAAACATCCTGAGAAAAGCAAAGTTGTTACCAGAAAAGTGAGGAGCAATGGCAAGGGGGTAACCAAACCCAGAGACAAGCTTGCGAAGAGCAATTTGATTCCAGCAATGAAGTGGTTGACCATAAAGTCTAATTCTGGAACGAAAAACAGGAGGTTCTCTGACCATGCCCCTTGATCTATTCCATCTCAGAAATCGGTAACGGACACCATACTGACGAATAACACTGACATTGCATAAGTTGTTCCTAATAAAAGCATTAGGACAAACCAAAAGAAAATCTCCAGTCGCATGGTGCACTGGATGTAGCTGGAAATTTTGCATAGCGCCACCAAACTGAGCTGATAGTCTAGTGATCAATCTTCTTTCAAAGTCAGGGGGAAGGAGGCCCTGGGTTTGATAAGTAACTACTGCTGCCCTGTTAAGTGGCTCATTCTCAGGAACAACAGGTTGATTAGGAACATAGTAAACACTGAGAAGAGGAATTCTCTCATTTTCAAACTCCTGAGCACTATTTAGGGGCATATTCTGCCAGTTATCAGGAAAGTCCATTGGTGAAGCAGAAAGGAAAGGATCAGAATTAGAAGAAGTAGAGGAAGAGAGGGGAATGATTCCCAAACAAGAGTTGGGGGTTGATATAGAGGAGGAAGGAACCTGAACGGTCAGTTCAAGAGAAGGAGGGAACTGAACCAATGACTCCAGGTGGGGCTGCATTTCTGCTTCCAAAGAGGGTGGAATCTGAACAGTCGATTCCGAAGGGGGCTGCATATCTGCTTCCAAGGAGGATGGAATCTGAACAGTCGATTCCAAAGGGGGTTGCACTTCAGCTTCCAAAGTAGAGGAAGAGGAAGAGTTGAAACAATTTTCAGAAGGCGAAAAATTGTCTGGAGATAAGAGAGGACATAACTTAGCATTATGACCAAAAAGAAGACAAACAATGCATCTCTGGGGAAGACTGCAGGTTGACTTCACATGGCCAGCAAAGAGGCAATTAAAGCACTTTCTAGAACTCTTGAAAGAAGAGAGTTTCGATTTAATGACTCCCTCAACAGAAGAACTTTCTTTGAAGTTAACTCCAACAGATTTAAACTTCTTAGGTAAAACTCTAGTCCAATTAGAATGCTCTTTAGACTCATTAGGAGGATTAGTAAAAGTATCAGAAGAAAACTTCTTCTTAGGAAGATCAAAGCAAGCAAACCTTCTCTGAAAAGATTTAGGAGTGACAAGCCTCAAAGCAGAAATAGTCATAGAAGGGGAAGGAAGTAGAGGCTGAAGTCTGGGCTTAGGAGAATCAGCACAGCGGTAGATCTTTGGGGGAGTCGGATCAACCTGATCAGGCAAAGGGGTTTCCAAAGAACCAGGACTGGGAGTTGTTTTAGCGGCTCTCAGCTTCTGTAGATAAAAGTCAAGGAGAGGTGGCTGTGCAGGTGAGGAAGAGCTAGCATCAGCACAAAAATTTTTCAAAGAACGACTAGCTAGAGGGAGGTGAGCATGGAGAAGTGGTGGTGGAGGAGGAGAAGGGGGAGAAGGGGCCTTGAGTTTCGTTTGTGGGCGGGGCTGTGGCAACCTCGTCGCAACAGCCGTCTTCTGAGGGAGGTGAGCATGAAGAAGTGGTGGTGGAGGAGGAGAAGGGGGAGAAGGGGCCTTGAGCTTCGTTTGTGGGCGGGGCTGTGGCAACCTCGTCGCAACAGCCGTCTTCTGAGTCGCCTTCTGAATCGCTTTCGGAGTCGCCTTCATAATCGCTCTCTTCTTCGATTTCCTCTCAATTAAATTACAACCATATATTATACAAATATACGTTTACAACATATATTATACAAATATACGTTTACCCATGTATTGGGTTAATTTGATCTCTCATAATCATATGGTTGAAAACGCAAGTCCTCTAATATTAATATATGAATATACATTAGTTTAATTAAGTACTTTATTATTGTACTTTCTTTTGATGTCTTCAAAATTTTGAAATTATTATTTTTTTTAATATTGAACCTCCTCTTTCTAATTCTCGTTTCAAATACCTTTCAATTGTAACCAAATTTTCTAGAAACAAATTGCATGATATGTATTGCGTGCGTGGTATGACACCGATCAAGATGCCATGTCAGATGCAAAATCAGCAAAAGAGCTGAGTCATCAATTCAAGAACTATCAACAATAATTAATTAGTTAGTTGAGAGTTATTTTTAGTCAAAATGAGTTAATAATATGTTATTGAATTTTGTGTTATCTTTCGTGGTCTTCTAGGAGGTAATTAAGTGTGTTTTGGGATTAGAAAAAGTAGTTGAGATGATATATTAATGGGTAGTAACTCTTAATTGTGTTAGATTGCTATTTAAACTGAAAATCAGAATGTAATAAGGAGATAATTGAATTATTACGAATTTTGCTTGTGAGTTGAGTTTATCTCCTCTTTTATCCACTGTCGGGTCGAGTTCTTACTTTTCTTCTAGTGATGTATTGTTATGCTTGTTAGTTTCTCTAAGTTTTCTGATCCGAACGGCGTCATTTGGTATCAGAGCTTCTTTAGGTTTGATGGCTGATCGTTGTAGACAACACAACATCCACCATGGAGGCGAAGATCAATGCATTACGAAGGTACGAGAGCTGAGATAGCTTGTACAACAACTCCATGAGCGTGTTGCGCAATTGGAGGCTAATCGAAGCTAAGACCACCGAATAAGGCATGGCCTTTCGAGAAGCACAACTTGTGAGAATCGGAGATCGTTGACTGAGGCACGGTTCTTCCACTGGTAGCAATTGTGAGAATCGAGATCGTCGACTGAGGCATGGTTCTTCTACAAGTAACACTCGTGTGAATCGAGATCGCCGACCGAAGCACGATTCATCGAGCTACATCGACTTTTTTTCTCACCACCGACAACAATTCATCTCCAGCGACAATGTTTCTCTACCACCCACCTCCAGCAGAGAAACAACCATTTTGTTCATGTGCAGGACTCTGGAACAAAATACGATAAATTGAATCGTGTTTCAGCTGACTCGAATTCTAGTGGTATAGATGAAGAGAGCAACCTCTTCCATGACAACAAACCAACTTTTGTGTCTTGTGATGAAGCGGCTCGACATCAACTCCACACCCAAAAGAGCATTTCTTCCTAATGGGCTACAGTTTGTAAAAGAAAATTTTGTGAGATGTTTCTTCAAAAAAATTCTCTTACATTCTATTCTTCTCTTTCTTCTTTGAAACCTGATATGAGGGTTAAGGAACCATTTAAAAAGAAACAAACCACCAGCAACGAAAAGCCCTCTTGTAAAAAATTGAGATGTGATAAAAGGACCAAAATGAATAGCAATAATAAACCAATGGTTAAGCTAGTTGGAAGGCTTCGAAAACAGTCCCTAAAACTTGAGAAATATAAATTGGAACAGCCCCAAACAAAAAACATAATTTGTTTCAAATGTCGTTGCATTGGGCATAATTTGATAAGCTGTCCAGAAAAGAAAATGATTTCTATTTTTGATGAAGGAAATATTAATATTAACTTGAGAAATGATAATGACTTTGAAATTTCTGATGTGTCATTTGATTCTCCACCAATCTTTGATGAGTATCCCGATAACGAGGATGATGTCTTTAATGTGACGGGTGAACCGAAGAGAAATGTGATGTCTTTTGACATACCCATAATCTTTGATGAAGAACTTGTTGATGATTTCATAATCTGTTGAGATCATGATTTCAGAATTTAGCGATCCATTCTTGCAATTGAGTCTTATGTGAACAAATGCAAGGTATTTACATTTTTGAGCAGTTGCAATTGTCACACCCCGTATCCGAGATACGAGGCCTGAGGTGACACAATATCTGATCATCCATCCGACGGCCCGTCAATCTACGTCACAACAGAAATAAAAGCAAAATGGAGTCATCTACAAAGCCGAGTAACCAGTTATTTAACAACGCAACTTCTCTATAACTAATTTATATAACAAATATCAACCGATCGGATTAATCCACATATCAATACCAAATAAATTAAATGTATTTCACGGAGATCAACGGGTCTAGGTTTTCTCAAATTAGTTTCTCGTATCACTTTCACATTAGCGCGAATCCCTCTCTAGGCGATTTCGCTTCACAATTTCACTGTTTCATTTCAAATCAAGTGACATCAGAAACCTGTTGAATCGTAAAGTACATCAGTCACAATTCTCATATATCAATTCAATCAAATAAACAAACGATATTTAAATCAATCAATATGAAAATTAAATTATAGAGAAGTCTGGTTACTTGACGAGCGATTCAGAAACAATGAAACGACCATGATTACAATGTAGAACTCGAATTTCAATCGGATGAGGATCCAAATTCCAATCGGATAGTAACATAAATGCATCATTAATTCATGGCTTTAAATTGAAATGGAGGACCATAGATATTAATCAAATGAGAGGATATATCGGGTGAAAAAATTTTAATGGTCTTTGGTAGGACTGACGAGGAGGAATGACATTTATAGGCAAATCAAACAGAGTTACCATTCTTATAGGCTAAAGGGTGCTTGGTCTCAAAGCTTAATAAATTTTGAAATAACCGAACGCATAATAAGGCTGGGTTTAAAAAAATGAACGGAAGTTTCACAAGGAAAGAAATAACTGTTTATTTGTGCCGCAAGAAATATTTATTCGAATATAATGATAATAACTGAAAGTCACCTCAAATTATCAACGGGTCACGATTATGGACAACAAGAATTAGAAAGGGACAATATAAATAAATCAATAGTAAAAGTTATAGGATAAATAATTAAATAAGAAGTTTATTAATAAGGTATATATATATAAACGGTAGCCCAAAATACAATTTATTTTTTTTTGGACGAACAAAACTTGAATTTTCATTCAAGGCTCTGTAAATAATTGTACAAATATAAATAATAACATAAAAATTTTGGGGTGTTACATTCACCCACCCTAAAAAAAAAATTTCATCCTCGAAATTCTAACAATCGAAAATTTTCATCCGTATTTTCTAATTATTTTAGTCATTAACATCTGATTTTTAGATTATTTCTTTTATATTGCAAATATAATGTTTATAAATATTCAAATGTCCATGTTATTTATTTTTGATGTATTAAATTATTCTTATTCCTTGTCGAATGAATTTTCTGCTTGGCAAACTGGCATCAATTAGTTGCCCTTTAATTACTCTATTTGTCTTATATGAAAAGATATATTTCTTTTAATCGGCAATTCTTTGTATACCCGATTTATTTTGGCTTGGACTTCACGTATAGTTTGCGTGCAAAAATACCTTTCTTTTCCTTTTGTTCTTTGTAACTGTTCCATGATATAACCGTAATTGTTGCGGTTAGATTTAATTGCAAAATTATTAGACTTGTAGGGCACACACCCCACCGTATATTATCTCTCTTTAGTTCCCTTTCGTATCCCATCCGAAAATGAAAATGCTTGTTTCCAAAGAAATACAATAATCTCATTTCCTTCGGCAATCCATGTCGGCAATCCATGTTGGTAATCCACAATCAAATTAAAATACTGTTTACAACTCGATTACTCGACCATTGAATTTCTGACACTACGTGGCAGTCGTTTATGATTCGAGTTCTTATATTCTTGTTAACTAGACTTCTCTATAATTTAATTTTCGCATTGATTGATTTAAAAGCCGTTTGTTTATTTGATTGAATTGATATATGAGAATTGTGACTGATGTATTTTACAAGTCAACGGGTCTCTGATGTGACTTGATTTGAAATGAAAAGTGATATGGAATGTGAAGCGGAATCGCCTAGAGAGGGATTCGCGCTAGTGTGAAAGTGATATGAGAAAACCTAGACCCGTTGATCTCTGTAAAATACATTTACTTTGTTATTATTGATTTATGGATTAATCTGATCGTTTGATTTTGGTTATATAAATTAGTTATAGAGAAGCTGCGTTGTTAAATAACTGGTTACTCGGCTTTGTAGCTGACACCGTTTTGCTTTTATCTATGTTGTGACGTAGGTTGACGGACCGTCGGATGGATGATCAGATACTGTGTCATCTCACGCCTCGTATCTCGGATACGGGGTATGACAGCAATACTCGATTTTGTGTTGTTTTTGATCAAAATAGTAGAACCATGTATAAGATTACCTGTTTGTGGGTTGCACCACTCGATTCTGGTTTCAAATGTGTTAAGGTGCATGGCAATGAACTTGTCAAAATGGTTCTAGCTCAGTGTTTTTATTCATTACTATAAAAGTATAAATGCGTTTTGGACATGACATGATATACATAAGAAAGATTGAGTTCTTGCAGCAATAACTAACAAAGAGAACTTGAAGAAAAGATAGTAGAGTTTCTACCTGAAACTTTCAACAACTTTGATGGGTAGAAGTATAAAAAAAACTATGAAGTTCTTTTGTTGAGGACTGAAATTTCTGAAAGTTTTATCCTCTGTGGAGTGTATGCTAGACCTTTTAAGAAGAAGCAAAACGTGTGTAGTATGGAAATCAAGAAAAAGTTTTTGATCATGGTGCTTTAAAGCTCAAACCAACAGATTTTGAACTGATTGAGAATGTGGTATGTACTCAAGTTGATTTCTGAAAGTTTGAATGAGAGATGTTGGAAACCGTGGTTGAAATTTTGTAATCTCAATCTGAAATGAGCAATTTTTGTTGCAATATTGGCTGAAAATTGATTCAAATAAACCAACGCTGTTCAATGAAAATTTTCAGTTGAAAATGAATTTCAGAAGCAGGTAATGTGTTCTGTGAATATTGAGGTTACATTTTATTGACTATTGAGGAAGTCATGACAGTAAGCTTGTGTTGCTCAATTTCGGGCTTGAATGAATCTCTTATTTAGAGAATTCAAAATTTCTAAACTCTCCATATTGTCTAGAATATGATTCATATCTTAGATATACAAAAAGATTGGATTATACATAGTAATTTCGCATATAAATTGCAAATAATGCAATTCTGAATATCATTAGAGCATTTCAAAAGTTTTTGGATTTATTCAATGTCATTTTATAATAATAATAAAAAAAATTTAAACTCTTCATACTGTCTAAAATATGATTCATAATATATTTATTCAAAAGGATTGGATTATACATAGTAATTACGCCCCCAAAGTGCAAATAATGCAATTCTGAGTATCATTTGAGCATTTCAATCGTTTATGGATTCATTCAATGTCATTTTATCACAATAATCAATATTTAAATTATTTATACTATTTACAATATGATTCATATATTATTTATTCAATCATTTGGATTCATTTTAAGTTATTTCATCACAATAATTAACATTTAAACTCTTTATACTGTCTCTAACATGATTCATATCTTATTTATCTACAAATATTGGATTATACATATTAATTTCGCATATAAATCGCAAATATTGCAATTCTGAGTATTATTTGAGCATTTCAATCTTTTCTGGATTCATTCTAAGAGATTTCATCATAATACTCTACATTTAAACTTTATATACTGTCTAAAATATGATTCATACAATATTTATTAAAAAATATTGGATTATACATTGTAGTTACGTATATAAAGTGCAAACTAATGTAATTCTGAGTATCATTTGGCATTTCAATTGTTTCTGGATTCATTCAATGTCATTTCATTACAATAATCTACATTTAAACTCTTCATAGTGTTTAGAACATGATTCATATCTTATTTATTCAAAATGAATGGATTGTGCATACTAATTACGCAAATAAAGTGCAAATAATGTAATTCTGAGTATCATTTGTCCATTTCGATCGTTTCTGGATTCATTCTGACTCATTTCATCACTATAATCTACATTTAAACTCTTTATACAGTCTTAAATATGATTCATATTTTATTTATTCAACAATATTGGATTAAACATATTAATTTCGCATATAAATTGCAAATAATGCAAATGTGAGTATCATTTGTTGATTCATTTAATGTCATTTCATCACAATATTAATTTCAAACTATTGTTGATTCATTTAATGTCATTTCATCACAATAATCTAAATTTAAACTCTTTATACTATCAGGAACATTATTCATATCTTATTCATTCTAAAAGAATGGATTATACATAGTAATTATGACACCAAAGTGCAAATAATACAATTCTGAGTATCATTTGAGCATTTCAATCGTTTCTGGATTCATTCAATGTCATTTTATCACAATATTGGATTATACATAATAATCAAGCACATAAAGTCGAAATAATGCAATTACGTGTATCATTTGGTCATTTCAATCGTTTCTGGATTCATTTTCAAGTCATTTCATCAAAATAATCTACATTTAAACTCTTTATACTGTCTAGAATATGATATGTAACTTATTCATTCAAAATGATATGATTATACATAGTAATTATGCATACAAAGTGCAAATAATGAAATTCTGAGTTATAATTTGTGCATTTTGATCATTTCTGAATTTATTCTAAGTCATTTCATCACAATAATCTACATTTAAACTCTTTATACAGTCTAGAATATGATTCAAATCTTCTTTATTCAAAAAGATTGGATTATACATAATAACTTTGCACATAAAATCAAAATAATGCAATTATGCATATCATTTGTACATTTCAAGCGTTTCTGGATTCATTTTAACTCATTTCATCATAATAATTTACTTTTCAAATCTTTATACTGTCTAGAATACGATTCATATCTTATTTATCAAAAGTATATGATTATACATAGTAATTATGCATATATGAATATCATTTGTGTATTTATATCGTTTCCGAATTCATTTTTAAGTCATTTCATCACGATAATCAACATATCTTATTTATTCACAAAGATTGGATTATACATATTAATTTCACATATAAATCGCAAATATGAAATTCTGAGTATCATTTCAGCATTTCAATCGTGTCTGGATTCATTCTAAGACATTTAATCATAATACTCTATATTTAAACTCTTTCTACTGTCTAAATCATACATTATTTATTAAAAATGATTGTATTATACATTGTAATGCGCATATAAAGTGCAAATAATGCAATTATGAGTGTCATTTGAGCATTTCAATCGTTTATGGATTCATTCAACGTCATTTCATCACAATAATCTACATTTAGACTCTTTATAGAGTTTTAGAACATGGTTCATATCTTATTTATTCAAAAAGATTGGAATATACAAACTAGTTTTTTTAGAGTACATTGACAGCGGCTGTCAAAGGAAAAGAAAAGGCAAAAAAAAAAAAACAAGACTAAAACATCAAAAACTCAAACGCTATATCATACATTTAGTTACGCATATAAAATGCAAATGCAATTCAGAGTATCATTTGTGCATTTCGATCATTTCTGGATTCATTCTAAGTCATTTCATCACTATAATCAACATTTAAACTCTTTAAACTGTCTAGAACATCATTCAAATCTTATTTATTCAAAAAGATTAGAATATACATAATAATTACACACATAAAGTCGAAATAATGCAATTATGTGTGTCATTTGAGCACTTCAATCGTTTCTGGATTCATTTTAACTTATTTAATCAAAATAATTTACATTTAAATTCTTTCTACTGTCTAGAATATGATTCATATCTTATTTATACAAAAAGGTTGGATTAAGCACAGTAATTTCACATATAAATTGTAAATAATGCAATTCTGACTATCATTTGAAAATTTTAATCATTTTTCCATTCATTTTATGTCAATTCATCACAATAATCAACACTTAAACTCTTTATACTTACTAGAATATGATATATATCTTATTTATTAAAAGGATATAATTATACATAGTAATTATGCATATAAAGTGCAAATAATGCAATTCTTAGTGTAATTTGAGTATTTCAATCGTTTTTGGATTCATTTTAAGTCATTTCATCACAATAATTAACATTAAACTCTTTATACTGTCTAGAACACGATCCATATCTTATTTATTCACAAATATTGGATTATAAATACTAATTTCGCATATAAATCGCAAATATTGCAATTCTGAGTATTATTTGAGCATTTCAATAGTTTCTGGATTTATTCTAAGAGATTTCATCATAATACTCTACATTTAAACTTTTTATACTGTCTAAAATATGACTCATACATTATTTATTAAAAAAGATTGGATTGTACATTGTAGTTACGTATATAAAGTGCAAACTAGTGCAATTCTGAGTATCATTTGGCATTTCAATCATTTCTGGATTCATTCAATGTCATTTCATTACAATAATCTACATTTAAACTCTTCATAGTGTAAAGAACATGATTCATATCTTATTTATTCAAAATGAATGGATTGTGCATACTAATTACGCAAATAAAGTGCAAATATTGCAATTCTGACTATCATTTGTCCATTTCGATCGTTTCTGGATTCATTCTGACTCATTTCATCACTATAATCTACATTTAAACTCTTTATACAGTCTAGAATACGATTCATATTTTATTTATTAAAAAATATTGGATTAAACATATTAATTTCGCATATAAATTGCAAATAATGCAATTGTGAGTATTATTTGAGCATTTCAAACTATTGTGGATTCATTTAATGTCATTTCATCACAATAATCTAAATTTAAACTCTTTATACTATCTAGAATATTATTCATATCTTATTCATTCTAAAAGAATGGATTATACATATTAATTATGACCCCAAAGTGCAAATAATGCAATTCTGAGTATCATTTGAGCATTTCAATCATTTCTGGATTCATTCGACGTCATTTTATCACAATAATCAACATTTAAACCCTTTATAGAGTTTAGGACAGGATTCATATCTTATTTATTCAAAAAAGATTTGATTATACACTGTAATTATGCAAATAATGTTCAAATAATGTAATTATGAATATCATTTGTGTATTTCGATTGTTTATGGATTTATTCTAACTCATTTCATCACAATAATCTTCATTTAAACACTTTACACAATCTAGATTATGATTCAAATATTATTTATTCAAAAAGATTGGATTATACACAATAATTACGCACATAAGGTCGAAATAATGCAATTATGTGTATCATTTGATCATTTCAACAGTTTATTGGCTCATTTAAGCTCATTTCATCACGTTAATTAACATTTAAAATCTTTATAGTGTCTAGAATATGATTCATATCTTATTTGTACAAAAAGGTTGGATTAAGCAAATTAATTTAGCATTTAAATTGCAAATAATGCAATTTTTACTATCATTTGAACATTTCAAGCGTTTCTGCATTCATTCTAAGTCAATTCATCACAATAATCTACATTTAAACACTTCATAGTGTTTAAAACATGATTCATATCTTATTTATTAAAAAATATTGGATTATACATTGTAATTATGCATATAAACTGCAAATAATGCAATTATGAGTATCATTTGTGCATTTTGATAGTTTCTGGATTAATTCTAAGTCAATTCATCATAATGATCTAGATTTAAACTATTTATAATATCTAAACTATGATTCATATCTTATTTATTCATAAAGATAGGATTATACATAGTAATTACGCATATAAAGTTCAAATAATACAATTCTGAGAATCATTTGTGAATTTCGATGGTTTGTGGATTCATTCTAACTCATTTCATCACAATAATGTATATTTAAACTCTTTATACAGTCTATAATATGATTCATATCTTATTTATACAAAAAAATAGATTATACATAGTAATTATGCATATAAAGTGCAAATAATGCAATTCAGATTATCATTTTAGTATTTCAATCGTTTCTGGATTCATTCTAAGTTTGTTCATCACTATAATCTACATTTAAACTTTTTATGTTGTCTTGAATTCGATTCATATCTTATTTATTCAAATAGATTGAGTAATTACGCAAATAAATTGCAACTAATGCAATTTTGAGTATGATTTGAGCATTTCAATCATTTCTGGATTCATTCAACGTCATTACATCGCAATAATCTATATTTAAACTCTTTATAGTGTTTAGAATATAATTCAGATCTTATTTATCCAAAAAGATTGGATTATACACAGTAATTACGCATATAAATTGCAAATAATGCAATTCTGAGTATCATTTGTGCATTTCAATCGTTTCTGGATTCATTCTAACTCATTTCATCACAATAATCTACATTTAAATTCTTTATTCTGTCTAGTATATAATTTATATCTTATTTATACAAAAATATTGGATTAAACATAGTAATTTCGCATAAAAATTGAAAATAATGCAATTGTGAGTATCATTTGGGCAATTCAAACGTTCCTGGATTCATTCTTCATTTCATTACAATAATCTGGATTTAAACTCTTACACTGTCTAGAACACGATTAATATCTTATTTATTCAAAAAAAAATTGATTATACATAGTAATTACGCATATAAAGTGCAAATGATGCAATTCTGAGTATCATTTGTGCATTTCGATCGTTTCTGGATTTATTCTAAGTCATTTAATTACAATAATCAACATTAAAACTCTTTATACAATCTAAGATATGATTCAAATCTTATTTATAAAAAAAGATTGGATTATCTATAATAATTACGCACATAAAGTCGAACACAAAGATTGGATTAAACACAATAATTTCGCATATAAATTGCAAATAATGCAATCTTGTGTATCATTTGAGCATTTGAATCATTTCTGGATTCATTCTAAGTCATTTCATCAAAATAATCTACATTTTAAAACTCTTTATACTGTCTAGAATATAATTCATATATTTTTATATTAAAAAGATTGGATTATGCACAGTAATTTCGCATATAAATTTTAAATAATGCATTTCTGACTATTATTTGAACATTTCAATTGTTTCCGGATTCATTCTATGTCATTTCATCACAATAATCGAAATTTAAACTCTTTATACTGGCTAGAATATGATATATTTCTTATTTATTCAAAAGTATATGAGTATAGAAAGTAATTACGCATATAAAGTGCAAATAATGCAATTTTGATTATCTTTTGAGTATTTCAATCGTTTCTGGATTGATTTTAAGTTATTTCAACACAATTATCATTATTTAAACTCTTTATACTGTCTAAAACATGTTTCAAATCTTTTTTATTCAGAAAGATTGGATTATGACGCACACAAATTCAAAATGATGCAATTCTCTGTATTATTTGAGCATTGCAATCGTTTCTTGATTCATTTGAACTCATTTCAATACAATAATGTAAATTTAAAATTTTTATACTGTCTAGAATATTTATACAGTAATTTCGCATATAAATTGCAAATAATGCAATTATGAGTATCATTTGAGCATTTCAATCATTTCTGGATTCATTCAACGTAACTTTATCACAATAATCTACATTTCAACTCTTTATTGTGTTTAGAACACGATTCATATTTTATTTATTAAAAAGATTGGATTATACATAGTAATTACACATATAAAGTGCAAATAATGTAATTTTGAGTATCATTTGAGCATTTATATCGTTTCTGGATTCATAGTAAGTAATTTCATCACAATAATCAAAATTTAAACTCTTTATTCTGTCTAGAATTTGATTCATTTCTTTTTTATTCAAAAAGATTGGATTATACAGTAATTACATATATAAAGTGCTAATATTGCAATTTTGAGTATCAAATAATCTACGTATAAACTCTTTATACTGTACAGATATGGTTCATATCTTTTTATATAAAAAAGATTGGATTATGCACAGTAATTCCGCATAGAAATTGCAAATAATGCAATTCTGACTATCATTTGAGCATTTCAATCGTTTCTGCATTCATTCTATGTCATTTCATTACAATAATCTTCATTTTAACTCTATATAAGGTCCTGAATATAATATATAAATTATATATCGAAAAAAATATGATTTTACATAGTAATTACTCATATAAAATGCAAATAATACAATTCTGATTGTCATTTGAGCATTTGAATCGTTTCTGGATTCATTCTAAGTCATTTCATCATAATAATCTAAATTTAAAACTCTTTATACAGTCTAGAATAAGATTCATATCTTTTTTAGTTTTTATATAAAAAAGATTGGATTATGCACAGTAATTTCGAATATAAATTACAAATAATGCAATTCTGACTATCATTTGAATATTTCAATTGTTTATGCATTCATTCTATGTCTTTTCATCACAATAATCGGCATTTAATCTCTTTATAATACAATTCATATCTTATTTATTAAAAAATATTGGACTATATATAGTAATATCGCATATAAATTGCAAATAATGCAATTCTGAGTATCATTTGAGCATTTTGATATCTCTTATTTATACTGATATTTTGGCCAGACTTTTCATCGAAATTGTGACTAAAACCGTGATATTATCTTGTTTTTCTGTTTGTTTGGCAAGATTGGATACTGCCGTGGAATTTGACTTGACTTGTAGGAATTTGGTGGATCACGCATAATCATTGCATAAAATGGTAGATTTAAGAGAATAAAATGGCTAAATGGAGGCAATAGAATTGTAGAGCTCATTGTAAGCTTTCCGACGATCTTTGAATCACCTCAATCGGAGCCCGGATGAAGAAATTATGCTCAAAATACTATTTGTGCGCAATGCTGGCACAGGAATTCGGACCGAATTGGCATCAATTCGGACCGAATTGCATCACAGAAAATTACAGAGAAGCTAATTCGGACCGAATTGTCTGGAATTCGGTCCGAATTGCTATACACGGAAATGTTTCTGGCTGCGTCCTGAAGGCGTTTTCTCCATTAGGAAGGCTATTTTTCCGCCCAAAATGAAGGAAAATCACGTCCCAGCTGTCCAGGAGAGGGGAGAGGAGTAATATAAGCATATTCCATCTTTGGAAGAGCAATCTTTGATGCCACTTTTGATCTTTCTCTTTCAGCCAGATCCAGATCTGGTTTGGGGGACAATTCTTCTCCTCTTGTGCGACTTGGGCAGGTGGTAGAGGACGATTCAGAGCTGTCCCTTGCTGCTACAACGAGTTCCGAAGGTCTCAAGGTGTTCTCTAGTGCGACGGCAACAGTGGACAACCTTAGAAACTTGGCTATTTGTTGTATCGAACCAATTCTCTCTTTAATTTCTGGATTTATGTCTCGTTTAAACTTATATACTGTTATTTGCGTTGTTTCTCTTAGTATGTTAGGGTAAAAACTTGTTGCTTTAGGGAACGATGTAGCTTAGATTTAGGTTTTGCTTGGTTTACTTGTTTTGTTGATGGACGAAGTTAATTACCCTTGGGATTTTTATTGAAATTGCTTGTGTTTGGACCCGTTATTACTTGTATCGCTCGACTTTTGTACACGTGCAATTGTTGGGAACTTCTTTACATTATATTAATCGAGTCCTGTACGAGTATTTCGAGGTAGGTCAAAGGCGAAAGTCGACCAATTAATAACCAAAAGTGAACGTTTCTAGTTAGGCGAAAATCTAACTAGATACCTCGTAGAAAACCATTGGTAAACTCGAGTAAGTCCACCGAACAACGAAAGTTGGGGGTGCAATACACTCGATGAAGGTTATTCAACACTAGATCCCATTCCAAATACCGTACCCAATAGGCGAAAGCGGAGGGTTAGGGAGTTAGGTTTGGCTGGATGGACCTTTGGCTTGAATAAATCAACAAAAGAGTAAACCATAGCATTTACACAGTGGAATTCGGTCCGGAATTCGGACCGAATTAGCAAGGCCGAATACGACAGTGCTAGGTCTTGCGACTCTGTGGCCAGTTCTAAGTGAAATCGAACCCTAAGGCACATTTATCATCTTATTTCAAACCGTTAGAAAACCCCAAAAATATTTATTTCAATTGTTTTGCATATTCTTGTTACTTGCAATTGCATTCCTATATTTCCTTTAATTTGTTCTATTGGTTACTTCAATTCTTTTCTCGATCTTTATCGTCTAGCTTTAACGAAATAATAAGAATAATATTCATATCCATCTCTGTGGGTTCGACACCATTACTCTACTACAAGCGACTAGTCGAGTACAAGGTTTATTTATTTGACCTTGGTTCACACCCTCGATCACATTTCAATCGTTTCAGTATTTATTCTAAGTCGTTTCAACCCAATAATCATCATTTCAACTCTTTATATTGTCTAAAGTATGATTCATATGTTATTTATACAAAAGGATTGGATTAAACAGAATAATTTCGCATATAAATTGCAAATAATGCAATTCTGTGTATCATTTGAGCATTTCAATCGTTTCTTGATTCATTCTAAGTCATTTCATCACAATAATCTACATTTAAAACTCTTTATACTGTTTAGAATACGATTCATATCGTTTTATATAAAAAAAGATTGTATTATGCACAGTAATTTCACATATAAATTGCAAATAATGCAATTCTGACTATCATTTGAACATTTCAATCGTTTATGCATTCATTCTATGTCTTTTCATCACAATAATCGGCATTTAAACTCATTATACTATATAGAATATGATATATATCTTATTTATTCAAAACGATACGATTATATATAGTAATTACGCATCATTTGAGTATCATTTGAGTATTTCAATCATTTCTGGATCCATTTTAAGTCAAATATACACAATAATCAACATTTAAAATCTTTATACTATCCAGAACATGATTCAAATATTATCTAGTCAAAAATATTGGATTATACATAATAATTATTATGCTCATAAAATAATGCAATTCTGTGTATTTTTTGAGCATTGCAATCTTTTCTGGATTCATTTTTACTCATTTCATCATAATAATGTACATTTAAAATATTTATACTGTCTATAATATGATTCATATCTTATTTATACAAAATGGTTGGATTAAAAATAGTAATTTTGTATACAAATTGCAAATAATGCAATTCTGAGTATCATTTGAGCATTTCAATCGTTTATAGATTCATTCAACGTCATTTTGTCACAATAATCTACATATAAACTCTTTATTATATTTAGAACATGATTCATATCTTATTTATTCAAAATGATTGGATTATACAAAGTAATTACACATATAAATTGCAAATAATGCAATTATGAGTATCATTTATGCATTTCTATCGTTTCTGGTGAATGATTCACTCTAAGTAATTTCATCACAATAATCTACATTTAAATTCTTTTTGCTGTTTAGAATATGATTCATATCTTATTTATTAAAAAAAAGATTGGATTATATATATTATATAGTAATATCGCATATAAATTGCAAGTAATGCAATTTTGAGTATCATTTGAGAATTTCAATCGTTTTAGGATTCATTCCAAGTTGTTTTATACCAATAATCAACATTTCAACTCTTTATACTGTCTAAAATAAGATTCATATCTTATTTATACAAAAAAGATTGGATTAAACACAATAATTTCGCATATAAATTGCAAATAATGCAATTATGTGTATCATTTGTGCAATTGAATCGTTTTTTGATTCATTCTAAGTCATTTCATCACAATAATCTACATTTAAAACTCTTTATACTGTTTAGAATACGATTCATATCTTTTTATGTAAAAAAGATTGGATTATGAACACTAATTCATATATAAATTGCAAATAAAGCAATTCTGACTATCATTTGAACATTTCAATCGTTTATGCATTCATTCTATGTCTTTTCATCACAATAATCAGCATTTAAACTCGTTATATTATCTAGAATATGATATATATTTTATTTATTCAAAACGACACGATTATAAATAGTAATTATGCATATAAATTGCAAGTAATGGAATTCTGAGTATCATTTGAGTATTTCAATCGTTTCTGGATTCATTTTAAGTCATTTCTACACAATAATCAACATTTAAAATCTTTATACTGTCTAGAACATGATTCAGATCTTATCTATTCAAAAAGATGGGATTATACATAATAATTACGCACATAAAGTCGAAATAATGCAATTCTGTGTATTTTTTTGAGCATTGCAATTGTTTCTGGATTCATTTATACTCATTTCATCACAATGATCTACATTTAAAATATTTATACTGTCTATAATATGATTCATATATTATTTATACAAAATGGTTGGATTAAAAATAGTAATTTTGTATACAAATTGCAAATAATGCAATTCTGAGTATCATTTGAGCATTTCAATCGTTTATAGATTCATTCAACGTCATTTTGTCACAATAATCTACATATAAACTCTTTATTATATTTAGAACATGATTCATATCTTATTTATTCAAAATGATTGGATTATACATAGTAATTACGAATATAATTTGCAAATAATGCAATTCTGAGTATCATTTATGCATTTCTATCGTTTTTGGTGAATGATTCACTCTAAGTAATTTCATCACAATAATCTACATTTAAACACTTTTTGCTGTTTAGAATATGATTCATATTTTATTTATTAAGAAAGATTGGATTATATATAGTAATTACACATATAAATTGCAAACAAATGCAATTCTGAGTATCATTTGAGAATTTCAATCGTTTCAGGATTCATTCTAAGTCGTTTCATTCCAATAATCTTCATTTCAACTCTTTATATTGTCTAAAATATGATTCATATCTTATTTATACTAAAAGATTGGATTAAACACAATAATTTCGCATATAAATTGCAAATAGTGCAATTCTGTGTATTATTTGAGCATTTCAATCATTTCTTTATTCAATCTAAGTAATTTCATCACAATAATCTACATTTAAAACTCTTTATACTGTTTAGAATACGATTCATATATTTTTTATTGATTATGCACAATAATTTCGCATACAAATTGTAAATAATGCAATTCTGACTATCATTTGAACATTTCAATCGTTTCTGCATTCATTCTATGTCATTTCATCACAATAATCGACATTTGAACTATTTATACTGTCTATAATATGATTTATATCTTATTTATTCAAAATGATATGATTATACGTAGTAATTATGCATATAAAAATGCGAATAATGCAATTCTGAATATCATTTGAGTATTCCCATCGTTTCAGGATTCATTTTAAGTCATTTCATCCTTAATCAACACTTAAACTCTTTATACTGTCTAGAACATGATTCATATCTTATTTATTCACAAAGATTGGATCATACATAGTAATTTCGCATATAAATCACAAATAAATGCAATTCTGAGTATAATTTCAACATTCAATCGTTTCTGGATTCATTGTAAGACATTTCATCATACTACTCTGCATTTAAACTCTTTATACTATCTAAAATAGGATTCATACATTATTTATTCAAAAAGATTTGATTATACATTGTAATTATGCATATAAAGTGCAAATAATGCAATTACGAGTGTCATTTGAGCATTTCAATCGTTTCTGGATTCATTCTAAGTCATTTCATCACAACAATCTATATTTAAACTCTTTATGCAATATAGAAAATGATTCATATCTTATTTATTTGAAAAGATTGGACTATGCATAGTAATTACGCTCTGAAAGTGCAAATAATGAAATTTTGAGTATCATTTGAGCATTTCAATTGTTTTTGGTTTCATTCAAAGTCATTTTAACACAAAAATCTACATTTAAACTCTTTATGCTGTGTAAAATATGATTCATATCTTATTTATTAAAAAAAATTGACTTATACATAGTAGTTACACATATAAAGTGCTAATAATGCAATTCTGAGTATCATTTGAGCATTTCAATTGTTTCTGTTAGGAAACTGCCCAATTTTGATTTTGTGACTAATTACTAACTAATTAATCCAATTAAACAAAGAGCAAGAGGATCTAGTACCTAGCTATTTCGACACAAAGAGAAAGGGGTGGAATGTACCTCCCGCGAAATCGCATCCGCGGGGCTCGATCCTACGGCATGGGAATCGATGGGGTGCTCTCCTTCGCCTCCTAATCGCGCGCCTCAAGTCCACCAAGGAAACTAACCATTCTCATAGGTCCTATGCTAGTAGGAACTAGAGGAATGCTCATCCCTTTACTATTCTTGAACTAATTTTAGGAATAGCTATTCTCAACACATGAGACCTATTAATAATCAATGGAAGAGAGCAAAAATGGAATAGAGAAAACCAATTTTCTCTCTTTGAAGGTGGCGGCTAGAGAAGGAGGCAAGAGGAGGAGAGAGAACTAGGGTTGGAAGGCACCAACTAGTGGTCCTTATATAGAGATCAAGTCCAACCTTCTTACCTCACTTTTTACCATTTTGCCACTCTATGGCCGGCCAAATAAAAGGCCTAAATTGGGCCTTTTCCATATTTTAATTATTCTCTATTAAGCCTATTATATCAATTATATAATGGGCCTTTCCAATTGATTATTATTTCGGCTCACAACGGCTAATTAAATTAAGCCTATTTATTCAATATAATTCCTACAATTATATTAAATATTGTTGAGCATAATTAATTATCAATTCAATGATAATTACTTTGGGATAAGCATATGTATTAAATTAATTTCTATATGATCCTTTTGATGTAATTAATTATAACGGTTTGCAACGGTATATAATTAATTAATCAACTCATCATATTTTTGCATTCTCCAATGCAAACAAATCAATTAATACACTGTATGGTTAAAGTCCTATTTGTGTGACCCTTTGAGGATTTATGCTAAGTTGGACATGGAATTAAATCGCTATTTAATTCCAATAATCATAAGCGGTATCTAGCAACACGTTATGATTCCCAATTCACATAAATAGTGTACTGCTACAATATTTCAATCCTGCATAAGAGAATAAATGTATTTCCCTATTTTGATTCTTATGTCTCACGATATCATCGTATAATCCAAGATAGGAGTGTGTCATTCTTGCAGATTATACGTTTCTTGATCTAGAGATAATTGTATAAAGTTGCATGCAAACAATCTATCTCCATCAAGGGGCCCAAACAGATATCGTCACTCACTAAGTGAATTAATGAGGGACATACGGTTTTCTTGATGATTAACTTTTCCCCGCACAATTCAAGAGAACATAAATAAAGTCCGTATAGCAGCCCTTATCGGGAATCAGCGGTAGACAGTATTTATTGAACCTATCCTCATGTGGAAAAGATAAACATCTCAAACTTAGAACCAAAATCATAACGAAATAAACAATGACACATAACACAATCCATATGTTTATTTCGATGGGTCAAGTCCTGTGCTATGTTCCATAACATACACATATGCAATTAAGTTGGTAACTCTTTACCTATGATTTGTAGAACTTAATCATCACTTAACTTGCATACTAATCTTATATGATAATTAATGTTCCTTGTTAATTATCAAGATTATGGACCGTTTAGATTTATTATTGTCATTCTAAAGAATGATCAACAGAGATCTACAATTCAGATCCTCAACCTGAATGATCTGTCAATAATAAACCCAGGAACAGATGATAAAATCTCATCCAAAACATAAACTAATAATTAAGTCATTAAATTATTGACTTCTAGGACATAACTCTAACAATCTCCCACTTGGCCTAGAGTCAATCAGTAGTGACTTCTAGCCAACGAAGAATTTAGAACAATGTCATATATCTACATATATACATGTCTCGGACCTCAAAATAAATAATACGCTTATAGCTAGTTACTCATACGTCCACCACGTATGGATGCATAACTGCATCTCGTATACTGCTCAAGGTAGAGGTCGTGCTAGAGTGTTCGCTGTGTTCGCGAACCTATCCAAAAAATTGTTTGACCATATATATATATATTCTCCTATATATATTCTTGATCACCATCATATGATATCAAGTGATATCATTATAGATCATATTTGAATCTCCAATGTAACATTGGATTCTTTAGGAGTAAGTTATAGTTCGAGATGCTTAGAACCATAATAACTCAACTAAGAAATCGATCCGAAATAAACTTCTTTTATTGCTTCACAAGTTGCTATATATTTTGCTTTGGTGACGGAAACGGTTGTAATATTCCATTTAGAACACCTTCTAAACTTACAACACCACCTTTTAGCAAAATATGTATTTCAACTGTGATTATATCAATCTTTCGAAAAACTAGCATTAGTGTAATTAACTTACACGAGCTCTCTTTCATCTTAAGAGATGAAACATTATATCACTCTTTCTCATAAGGTACTCGAGGATATCCTTGACTATCGTCCTAATGTGTCTCTCTTGTATCCATTTGACAACTGTTTGTCATATCCTTTGGATACTACACATCGGGGCATATGCATAAATATGGTGCACAAAAAGAAACTCATAATGAAAGAATGCTTGAACTATTTCATGCACCCTTTTGAACTGAGTTGTAATAGACCGTGTTAAACACTCAAGTCATGCCATGTGACGTACAGTTAGACATCCTTTCTTGGAGTGTAACTTTCGTGTTTCTAGAACACTTCGTCAATATATGCATATTTGCTCAAACCTAACATCCATCATAATCTATCTTTATAGATTTTGTTTCCTTGGATTAGGTGATTTCGCCCAAGTTCTCATTTGAGAAAGTATTCTCCAAAGAGATCTTGACAATATTCATTTTCTTAATGTTATTCCCAATTAATGAATTGTTATCTTGAACAATACAAGTAATACAATTATGCTCCCACTGAATATCTTGTCTATACAAGATACTTTTGACGAAGTTCAACTCCTTGACTTCATTGTCAAAACTTTTATTCCAATCTCCACAACACTTGCTTTAATCCATTAATGGATCCTTGAAGCATGCAAATGTTTTTAGCAATAAATAAACCTTGATTTGTGTCAAATGCACAACATCTTCCTTCATTCATACGAAGAAGGCGGTTTTATGTGTTTTTCCATATATCGATATATATGAAATACAACTATTGCTAGAATGATCTTTATTGACTTTTACATAGCCACAAGCAAGAGGTTGTGCTTTGTACGTAGTCAACTAGTCATCGATTTAGACATAGCTACAAGCGAGAAGCCGCGCTTTGTACATAGTCGATTTGTTATCCATGTCGATCTTTCCTTTTGAAGATCTAAAACGTTCTTGATGGATTGCTCCTTTATGAACATCAACCAAGGTCTATACCTTGTTGTTATACATGGATTTTATTTAAAGATCATATGAATTCAAACCATATATGTGGAATCGGATCGTTCCATCGTTTTTCTTGTTTATCAACGGATTCTCATATGCTAAGTTTGAGAATGTCGTGAAGCCAATGCACCAAACGGCTTAGGCAATCAACTCTCGTTGATCTTTTGTAGGATCGGTACTTGAGGTTCATGAACTTCTTCTACAACGATTTGTTGAACGAGTTCTTGACTCCTCAAATATTCCATGAGTTTCTCGAATCATCATCAACTCGTGAGATGGTCGAGTCCTCATTGGAAGGAGCGTACTATTAAACTTCTTTCAAAACAACTTGTGAATGAAGTTTCGCTCAACTCCCACTAAGTACCATGTATGGAGTGACAAGTTTCCCATAAGAGTACTTCTTGTAGTGACGCATAAACTATTTTAATGCTCACTTTACTCCCACTACTTCTTCTTGAGAATTTCAACTCATCAAGACTACATTATGATTAGCTACAACTACTTTGTTCTTATCATATTCGTGGAAGTAGTGCCTTTTAATATAAAGCATCCTACAAATATTAAATGTCTTATTTGGGTACAAGCTTATAAACGATCTTGAAATAAGCTTATCAACACCAAATCTTGAGAAGTATTATACTTAGAGATCAAAATCTCGTAAGATATCTTCCTCAATAGGCTTCGATGGAACACCATTCAGTGTAAACAATATTGTCCTCAAACATAATTCCCTAATACGAGTCGAATAAGTCAATTTGATTTATTATCGATCGAATACAAAATATTGTTCGATACCTCCACTCTTGGACACATTATTCCATAATGTTCCTCATGGAGTGAGTTGTGAAACTATTTTCATACTCTTTAGATAATATTTCAAATCATGTGACTTAAACTATTTACCATGATTAATTGTAAGACTTTCATTTTTCTTGAAAGGTCTTTTTAACTTCACACTTGAACTCCTTTGAACTTGTCAAAAGGTTCATACTTATACCTTATCAAATAGATATGTTAATATCTACAATGATCGTTGGTTAAGTAGTAAAGCATCAACAACCTTTCATTGCACAAGTACTTATAGGTCTTTATACATCGATATGTATAAGTCCTAATTAATTCACTTGTCCTTAAACCTTCATAGGTTCAAGGTGCTTTTGTCATTTAACAAACATGATTCGCATATCAATCGATTGGAATCGAATTGAATTACGAGCTCTACGTTACGTAGACTCTCGTAATGCGATTCTCGTTTACTTATGTGACCAAGCGGTATATATAACATGAAAGTCAAATACTTTATGTCAAGTCTTACACATCCTATTTGTCATTCATAACTTGTTTATCTATTTCAAGCAAATTCGATCAAGATGCATGAAATCATATAAACAAATTCATAATAAAAGAACTTGTCTTTTACTAAACATAGTCATCCATCATCAAATATGAAATGGAGACGTTTTGAGAGGTTAGGATTAAGGTATTCAACCTTCAATTCCTAAACAAACTCTTAATAAAGATAACTCTACGTATTCAATGGTAATGACTTAAACGAATAAGTCATTTCCTATACGGAGTTTACTTTACATCTCTCGAACATTCTCTTATTCTTCATTGCTAACACATTTCGTTAAATGCGAGCATATGAACTAGTATCAAGTTACTAGTGTGAATTAGAGATAGTGAGATATTTTGAACGACAAATACTTCTTAGGATTAGAATATTTCTAATCGTCACAATCATGGTATTTCGGACAACCTTTCAAATGCCTCCCATAAACGGCAAATGAAACATCTCATGTGACACATGGTCATCAATGAGAGTCTCGAAATTTCAACTCATACATTGGTGAAGTATTTCTTGAATACTTAACCAATTACCTTTTTCACCAACAAGTGTGCGTAAAAGGTAACGTTATGTCCTTCATAATTCCAAAGAGATCGTATGACAATATCAACAATCCTTGATATCGGAGATTAATATCTCTAGTCATCAATTAGCTACTTCAATCTTTCGATTTGTAAGCTAATGAAACATTCATATAACTTCTTTTAAAAGAATAATCTCTTGGTCAACTCATATTCTTTATACTCAATCATAAATGATGGAGTTAATATCTACTTTCTCCAAGAACACTTTCTTGAGTAAGCGGATGAGAACGTACGAGTTAATTTTAGTCCATATGAATTCGCTAATTCAAAGGTCTAGAAATTTCAAATGAGGATATTAGCCATACGCTTTATTGAATAACTTTTCGCCAAAAGTCAATCAATCATCGCAATGCTACGTTCGGGTAGTTTGAGAAAAGTTTTGGGAATTGACATACTCAAATTTCTCTTCACTAAGATCGTGTCTTAGGAATCGGTATTACTTCTTTAAGTAACTACCTTTTAGAAACGAGTTTGTTCATTTTTCAAAGATTGATCGCAACAAAATTAACAATTTTAACATCTATAACAAAATCAATTTACGGTCATTTAGTTTATGCAATTGTTTTATTTATAACAAATAAAACTCCCACTACAATTATTTAATGTCCCTAATGTAGTAGGTTTTTCAAGATCCCTATTTTCGTTGAGATGGTGCTAGCGTCGGCGTGACACCAAAACAACTAGATAAGGTAGGTTCTCCAACCAATCATTCCATATGATTCTTGGTTTGTGAAATATCACATGTACATCCACAAACTTTGCCCCGATGTCCAATCCGATTAGAAAACATCGTTAAGTAACCTTTCTCTATTTGCTCCTAGTAAATCCGATTTACACCCCGACACGAATGATGGAACAAGATGTCCCGCGTCGGCGAGAATACATCAATGAACGATCATACACGTTAGAAGGGGATAGAGAGAAGGAGGGCGATTTAACTTAATCATGTTTTGTTTGGGACAATCAATTAAGTGACACTTGTTTGGTGGTCATGTAAGCATACACCCATACCTAGCCTATGACAATTCATAGCAATCACAAGCAATCACATATAAGCATCTCATAGTTGTGGGTTTGTATGGCTCCCGCTTGCATTAGTTTCGCCACATCGTCCATGGAGCAAAACTAATCTAATCCTTGCCCTCCCACTAAATTCTATAAGGATCTAAATCCTATATAAAATAAAGGTGCAAAATACATGTGAAAACATCCTATTCCCTTCCTATCCTTAGGGGCATGCAAGCCTCACAAGTTACATCAAAAATTAATCAAAAATTAATTAATGGCACCAAAGGCCGCATTACAAACATTCACACATGCATTCATTTACAACCACAAGGCATTGAGTCTTGAGCCATACTAAACCCACTATCCACCTACAAAACAAAGTTAGCAAATACAAGCACTTTGTTTCCAATTAACGATTTTCAAGCATCTTTGTGTATCGTTTGCTATAAGTAAATTCCGTGTACAAATTCTCAATTTTAAACAACCAAACTTGTTTAAATTCATTTAGAAAGTTCTTTCAACATCCCATAACAGAAAGGAGATCAAACAAGGAGTTTTCTAATTAATTTCAACTAGTTTGAATACTTAGAAAAACAGTAATTTAACAAAAAACGTAACTAATGGAATCCAACAAAAACAACAGTTTTCGGTCTCCAAAAATTCTCAAATAAATTACTTAAGCTCCTTATCATAATTTTGATTACCAGTAAAAAATTCAAGAAGAGATCTTAAACCATCTGGGAGAATAAAAAATGACAAATCTCTTACAAGTGCACGAAACACCGTTATGAGATTTTCAGCTTATCCTCTCAACCATTTGGTCTGTTAGACCACCTTCTATCCAGTTTTTATATATACAATATACATAGAAAAACTTGTTTAGACTACAGGCTATCCATTCATGAAAAGAAAACAACCAAGTTCAGTTCAATAATATTAAGTTACAGCCTAAACAATCAACAAATTCTGTACTGGAACAGACTGTCAATTGAAAGGTTTTAACCTAGTTGAAGGTCCAAACTTCCACGAAAAATTATGAAATTAATTTTCCTGGAATCCTAACTCAAAATAGAACAACTCCATTTAAACAGAATTTTTAAAGGAGTTTTCAGTTGGTACAGTTTATTAGAACAATCGATTTGCTCAACAAACTGGATCTGACAAGATCTTCCTTTTCATACTTGAAAACCCACAAATTAATCCGAGTCATGCAACAATTTATACATGCTCAGAAAGAGCTTCAAGTCCTCTTTATTTCTAGCCATAGAACACTGGTACTTATATTCAAAATATAAATCTTTCAAGCCATTCAAACAGGACAGTGCGAACAGAAACTGGTTCTGCGCACTGTCGCCGTTTTATTCACAATAAATCTATACTAATTCAGAAAAATGTGAATCCAACGCCAAAAGAATCACAATCCAAAGATCTACAACTTTCATGTAGATGGAAAGATCTTCCAGAAAACTTATCAAAGCGAAAAACGCGAAACAACACAGAAAATACCATTTCCAGACAGCAAACAAACGCATCATCTCTACTAATCCGTTAATTAGCTAATTTCTCTTAATTAAGTGTCAAAATAGCTTAAGTACGACCAAGGCTCTGATACCACTGTTAGGAAACTGCCCAATTTTGATTTTGTGACTAATTACTAACTAATTAATCCAATTAAACAAAGAGCAAGAGGATCTAGTACCTAGCTATTTCGACACAAAGAGAAAAGGGTGGAATGTACCTCCCGCGAAATCGCATCCGCGGGGCTCGATCCTACGGCATGGGAATCGATGGGGTGCTCTCCTTCGCCTCCTAATCGCGCGCCTCAAGTCCACCAAGGAAACTAACCATTCTCATAGGTCCTATGCTAGTAGGAACTAGAGGAATGCTCATCCCTTTACTATTCTTGAACTAATTTTAGGAATAGCTATTCTCAACACATGAGACCTATTAATAATCAATGGAAGAGAGCAAAAATGGAATAGAGAAAACCAATTTTCTCTCTTTGAAGGTGGCGGCTAGAGAAGGAGGCAAGAGGAGGAGAGAGAACTAGGGTTGGAAGGCACCAACTAGTGGTCCTTATATAGAGATCAAGTCCAACCTTCTTACCTCACTTTTTACCATTTTGCCACTCTATGGCCGGCCAAATAAAAGGCCTAAATTGGGCCTTTTCCATATTTTAATTATTCTCTATTAAGCCTATTATATCAATTATATAATGGGCCTTTCCAATTGATTATTATTTCGGCTCACAACGGCTAATTAAATTAAGCCTATTTATTCAATATAATTCCTACAATTATATTAAATATTGTTGAGCATAATTAATTATCAATTCAATGATAATTACTTTGGGATAAGCATATGTATTAAATTAATTTCTATATGATCCTTTTGATGTAATTAATTATAACGGTTTGCAACGGTATATAATTAATTAATCAACTCATCATATTTTTGCATTCTCCAATGCAAACAAATCAATTAATACACTGTATGGTTAAAGTCCTATTTGTGTGACCCTTTGAGGATTTATGCTAAGTTGGACATGGAATTAAATCGCTATTTAATTCCAATAATCATAAGCGGTATCTAGCAACACGTTATGATTCCCAATTCACATAAATAGTGTACTGCTACAATATTTCAATCCTGCATAAGAGAATAAATGTATTTCCCTATTTTGATTCTTATGTCTCACGATATCATCGTATAATCCAAGATAGGAGTGTGTCATTCTTGCAGATTATACGTTTCTTGATCTAGAGATAATTGTATAAAGTTGCATGCAAACAATCTATCTCCATCAAGGGATCAAACAGATATCGTCACTCACTAAGTGAATTAATGAGGGATATACGGTTTTCTTGATGATTAACTTTTCCCCGCACAATTCAAGAGAACATAAATAAAGTCCGTATAGCAGCCCTTATCGGGAATCAGCGGTAGACAGTATTTATTGAACCTATCCTCATGTGGAAAAGATAAACATCTCAAACTTAGAACCAAAATCATAACGAAATAAACAATGACACATAACACAATCCATATGTTTATTTCGATGGGTCAAGTCCTGTGCTATGTTCCATAACATACACATATGCAATTAAGTTGGTAACTCTTTACCTATGATTTGTAGAACTTAATCATCACTTAACTTGCATACTAATCTTATATGATAATTAATGTTCCTTGTTAATTATCAAGATTATGGACCGTTTAGATTTATTATTGTCATTCTAAAGAATGATCAACAGAGATCTACAATTCAGATCCTCAACCTGAATGATCTGTCAATAATAAACCTAGGAACAGATGATAAAATCTCATCCAAAACATAAACTAATAATTAAGTCATTAAATTATTGACTTCTAGGACATAACTCTAACAGTTTCTGAATTCATTCTATGACATTTCGTCATAATAATCTACATTTAAACTCTTTATACTATCTAGAATATGATTCATATCTTATTTATTCAAAAGATTGGATTATACACAGTAATTACGCATATAAAGTGCAAATAATGCAATTTTGAGTATCATTTTAGCATTTCAATCGTTTTTGGATTTATTCTAAGTCATTTTATCACAATAATCTACATTTATACTATTTATAATGTCTAGAACATGATTCATATCTTATTTATTTAAAATGATTGGATTATACATAGTAATTACGCATATAAATTGTAAATAATGCAATTCTGAGTATCATTTGTGAATTTCGATTGATTCTGGATTCATTTTAAGTCATTTTATCACAAAAATCTATATTTAAATTTTTTATACAGTCTATAATATGATTCATATCTTATTTATTCAAAAATATTGGATTATACATAGTAATTAGGCAAATAAAATGCAAATAATGCAATTCTGAGTATCATTTGAGAATTTCAATCATTTCTGGATTCATTTTAAATCATTTTGTGACAATAATCTACATTTAAGCTCGTTATACTGTCTAGAATATGATTCGTTTCTTATTTATAAAAATATTGTATTATACATATTAATTATGCATATAAAGTGCAAATAATGCAATTCTGAATTCATTTTAAGTCATTTCATTACAATAATGTACATTTAATTCAACTTTCATTATGTCACTATTCTCTATTCGATTTCTCATAAAAAAATGTCCCAACAAAAAAGAGTTTAGTGGAGATAATTGAAAAGGAAAACAAGCCGACACTTTTTTGTCCCCTCTTATTGTAAATCTATTTGAGTAATGCTATAATCAAATGCGTTTGACGTTAAACACGATTATAGACTCAACTATTGAAATTTCAAATTACCAATCCGAACAGCTAAATATGATCTTCATATCAAAATATTCTTAGAGACCAAATTTTATAATTTTTTTTCAATTTTTTAACTATTTTTCCAGATTTTTTAAAATTGGAGGGTTCAAAATTAATTAGATTGAAGATTTTCTAAAATTCAAAATAAATAGTAGAAAAACTAAAAATAATATAAAATTTAATCTCCAAGGATATTTCATTATGGAGAACAAATTGAACAGTTCAGATCGGCCGTGATAATCTCGAAAATTGAGATCCAATCGCGTTTGACTCTAGCATTACTCAATCTATTTAACATTTTCAATACTATTAGTATTTTTTTTCAAGTTTTATCAAGAAAAACTATTCCTATAGTATTTTCTGAACATAATAAATTAATAATTAGAAAAAAGTACTCATGTGGTAATTAAAAAGAATGCTAGACAAAGAGTAACGCTAAGTTGTAAAGAAAAAAGAGTAACGCTAAGCTGTGATGGCGTGAGAAAGTCATTATTATTTTTTTATTTCTATCAACTGCATATGTGTTATGTTCCGTGACGGAATAATATAAAGGATAATAATAATTATCACTATTGTTATCGCTAATACGTTACAAAATTATAAAGACAAACTCGAATTCAAAGCATAACTCTTGTTATCGCGAATAAAAAGTCATCTAGAAAACTTAAGACCATTTCTATCCTAGATTTACTCCCTCCTCTAACTAAATATATTTTAATTAATTGATCAAGTTAACATAATTAACTTATAGCCAACTAATTACCCTCTGTAAATAATAATAACATATCTGAAATGATTATTTTATTTCTCTGATGTGGTCATTCTAATTATAACGCAGATTACTTTGCTTGTATAGTAACATTAATTGGTCAATTTAAAGAATGCCATTATAAACAATTTTTTTGATCTAATCATGCTAACTAGTATATTAATATGATTGATTAGATCATATGGAATACTAATTAGTGTACTTTGTTTCCTAATATAAGCTAACTGCTAGTCTAGTGCCGTAAAATGTATCTTTAACTATATTTCCAATTTTCAGATGAAGTGCGTGCTCCTATTCTTCTGTTAGAATTTGTAATGGAAGATATATGGAAATTTTACTAATGAGGCGTAACAAAAATTGAATCACTTTTCAACAATCATTTCTAGTAACTCAAAAGAGCTAAATAATCAATTCAGAACACCTTGCAAATAAAAGCTCCACATAACTTGTATAAAATTGTTAGTTCATTGCATGTTTTGTAGAGCATTAATTGGAAAATTTTATATTTGTAGTCAATGATAATTTTTTCATGAAGATATCAAAATTTCATTTGAATTGTATTCCGATAATTTGCAGTCTAGAATTATTTATTGAAATTTGTGAAAGTTGTTTTGACAATTTAAACTAGACGAGTCAAAGCGTCAAACGCAATAACAAGGTCCTACTTACAGCGAAAATTGTTTTACCACGTGGTAGAACAAGTTCAGGCAAAACTTGTCACACTAAAATTGATTCCAGTAGCCAGTCGGCCAGTCCGCGCCAGCTCAACAGTTTTGTACTATTAAACTGCCTTGACTCCCTGCTATTCGGAGATTGTGATACGTGGCATCATTCTCATCCAACGGTTTAGACTGAAGGTTAGAAAAATGCGAAGAGAAGAGGTTACTGAAATACTGACACATGGCAAATTTCTTATCTTTTTTTTTGTATTATTCATTAGTGTTACAGGAAACAACATACTATTCATAAAAAAATAGATATATTATTATTAGGACTACAAAAAATAAAATTTTGAAGAAAATTGCATGCTCATATAAAATATTATTATATTATAATTAAATACTAATTTCAAGGTTAATCATGTTTGTAAAGTATTAACAATGCTAGAATTTAATTACCAAAGGATTGGGTCATTTCATTTTCAAACATTATAGGAATCTTTTTGTGATTGTTAATTTAATTAAGAACTTGGGAATCCGATCTTTTTCTGAATAATTGTGAATTAATAATAATGCAAGGGCCTCAACCGTCACCCATCATCCAACTCCAATAGGAATTTAACAATCCAGTTCCACCGTTGGATTCCAAAGCTTGCCACGTGTAACGATCTGATATAACAGAACGATCCTATAAATCCGTACACTCAGAGAGAAACCTTCCCATTATTTCTTGCTTCCAAGTTCCAACTCTTCACTCCCTTTCTCTTCTCTCTCTCTCTCTCAAGAAAAAAGCTTGAAACTTGTGAAGAAACCAAAGGCGCTCCGATCGATTCTTCCCCAAACGATACGAGAGGTTCGTTTCGTTTTCGTACTCAGTTATTGCGTCTCGTTTCCAAGATCTAAGATTCGATCTTTCTTGCATTTAGTTCTCTTCTTTTGGGGGGTTTTCGATGATGTAGGATTGTTAGATCGAGTCTCTATTTGGTTTAGGTAATATTACAATGGTACATTGCGTTTCTTGATGATTTGACACTCGCTTCTTGATTAAATTGATCTAATCTTGTTAGTTCATGAAAAAGTACTTGACTTGAGTTCAGTTTGGTGCAACGATTGAAAATACGAAGACTGACATCGATTGCCTTTTATTTTGGTTTTGATTGATATTTGTATTATAGAAGATGGTGATATAAGTTCTTAAAGCTCAAATCTTAGATTCAGATTGCAAAATAATAATTTGAATTTTTTTGGGAGAATTTCTAGCTCAGTATTTGTCGTAGATCTGCTGAAATAGAGTTTGATTTGCTATATAGTTTCGTAATACATAATTGAGGTACCAAATTGTTAGAAAGGTAGATAGCCACACCATAACGGTATCAAGAAATCTTAATCTCACACTTTTGGAGCAATTTGGTAAGAGTTGTATGTAGTCTTGTAGATGAGTGCATTCTTGCACTCGGTTGCTCACAACTAAAGCATGATGTGTTTTTAGATTTAAGCCAGAAACTCTCTTAATTTCCAATTTTTTTTTTCTTGTGAGCAAGACCTTTTTCGTGTCTATATTTTTCTTTTGATTTATTTGAGTTAAATTTGTCCCTAATTGCGATTTTATGTTATATTTGGTAAAACTGAGGATCAATGAGTATTTCCTCAATGAGTATAAATTGTAACTAGATAGATTCTATATATATAAGCATTGTAAGCCTTAAAAGTAAGATTTGGTCATACATGACTGTTTGGAACCAGTACTAGTTAAACTAGTTGTGAAGTTCTCTAACACTAGCTTCTCCTCTGTTCAATTCTCAGGCCAACTTAGTTCTATCTACCATGTCTTCGGATGATAATGCAATCTCTTCTAAGATACAATCTGACACTCCTTCAGATGATAATGGTGCAACATCTTCCGAAACACCACTTGACACAACTTCAGCTAATACCGGTTCAACCTCTTCCAAAAGATCTGATGCACCTTCAGTCGATGATAATGCATCCTCTTTCCAGAAACAACTTGCCATTGACTTGGTCCAGACTGTACTATCAAAAGGAGATCTCTCTAAATGGGCAGAATCAGCCCACATTGAGCGGCACAGGTCACTTGATGTATACCACGACTTCCAATTGAAGAGCCACAATAACCTAAACATACAAGAGAAGAGTATCTGTGAGGGTGAAAACTCTGGTGAAAGTGGGTCGATTGCAGCAACACCAGGGCCCATGTCAGGATTGGAGCCATGCCCTTTATTGATTGAAGCGTGGAAGGAGTTGAGCAAAGCTGTGGTTAACTTCGAAAATGAACCAGTCGGTACTGTTGCTGCTCTTGACACAGCTAAAGATTCGCTTAACTATGACCAGGTGTTCATTTTTATATTTTTACGAACTTTTAATTTACCTCTGACAGAAGTTGTTCATCACATCACTTGGCCTGGCCACATCGTATAGAGAACTGAATTCATACTAATACTTTTCCACTTTATTTGAAAATCTTCCCATAAAATACTTCTTTTCAGTTATTAATTTATTTCCAATTTACAAATATTGTAACTTTTGTCTTTAACATCTGTAATAGGTCTTTGTTCGGGACTTCATACCGGCTGGCCTAGCATACCTACTGAAAAGGGAGCCTCAAATAGTGAAGAAATTTCTCTTGAAAACAGTACGACTTCAATCCGCAGAGAAGAAAATTGACCAATTTAAACTTGGTGATGGTGTTATGCCGGCAAGTTTCAAGGTGTGCCACCAAAATGACTTGAATACTAAAGAAGCCATAGTAGCTGATTTTGGGGAGAGTGCTATTGGTCGGGTCGCACCAGTTGACTCAGGCTTTTGGTGGATCATTCTCCTGCATGCATACACCAAGTCAACTGGAGATACAACACTTGCGCTGTGTTCACCAATTCAGAATGGTATTCGGCTTATTCTTGCCTTATGCTTGTCAGAAGGATTTGATACATTCCCTACTCTTTTGTGTGCTGACGGGTGTTGCATGATTGATCGCAGAATGGTATGTTCTCTCTGTTTCCTCTCTATATGTTGTTCATATATACTTGATCAGTCAGTTTCAGTATTCAATAAAATTAAGCTGCTGTCAATTTACTAATTTAACAAATGCCTTCTAATGCAGGGAGTTTATGGGTATCCAATAGAAATACAGGCCCTTTTCTTCATGGCCTTGCGGTGCGCAAGCAAATATTTACAGCACCAAAAAGATGGAGAAGACCTAATTGAACTGATCAACAAGCGCCTTCAAGCTTTAAGTTATCACATCCGAGAGTACTTCTGGCTTGACCTCCCGCAACTAAATAATATATATCGGTACAAGACCGAAGAGTATTCCCACACAGCTGTCAACAAATTCAATGTTATGCCTGACTCATTGCCGGAATGGCTCTTTGAATTCATGCCAAGAAAGGGTGGATACTTCATAGGGAATGTGAGCCCATCCCGCATGGATTTCAGATGGTTTTGTCTGGGTAACTTTGTGGCAATTCTGTCTTCTCTGGCAACAAGTGAGCAGAGTAAGGCAATAATGGATTTGGTGGAGGAAAGGTGGCAAGAGCTGGTGGGGGAGATGCCTCTTAAGGCGTGCTACCCAGCAATGGAGAACCATGAGTGGCAGATTGTTACTGGCTGTGATCCGAAGAATACCCGCTGGAGTTATCACAATGGTGGATCCTGGCCAGGTATTACTTTCTTCATCAGTTATCTATTTCTGAAATCTGTGCGAATGTGTGTTTAAGTTGATTTTTTGCATTCTCAATTAGACATGACATAAAACATATATATGGTGTGTAGAAATCAGCAATAGATAGTTATGCACACATGCGATACTGTCAGCCACTCATGTTGATGTCAAACCAGAAACAAGAAAAATTAAGAGTGTGCACGCTATTAAATAAAACTATAAAAGAAAAAGATGTTGTAGGCGGTCACTAGAAAATACCAATGCTTGTTATATGTAATTGAATATAAAAAAAAGTATATAGCATTTTTCATTTATTGATCACTATATTCTGTTTTAGTGTACTGATTGATTTCCAGCACATCCAAATGACTGAACCAAGTAAGAAAGAAGTAAACTGAGAAGAAGGCTTTCTATTATTCTAAATCCTATTATGATTCGATTTTGTAGTGCTGCTCTGGCTGCTGACTGCAGTTTGTATCAAGACGGGTCGGCCCCATATTGCTCAGAAGGCAGTAGAACTAGCTGAACGGAGACTGATGAAAGACAAATGGCCTGAGTACTATGATGGAAAGCGAGGCCGGTATGTCGGGAAACAGGCGCGCAAGTTCCAGACCTGGTCAATTGCCGGCTACATAGTGGCAAAAATGATGCTAGAAAATCCAAGTCTTGCCTCTATAATCACTCTAGAAGACTACTGCCAGGGGAGGGCCCGCCCCGTTCTTCGCAGATCTCGATCCTGGAGCTGTTCAACTGATAAGCCAAAACCGATGTACTAATAATCAAGAGAAAGCTTAGTTGATTCTGATTGATAGTGCTTTTGTTGTTTTGTTGGGGAAAGATGGATTGGTTGATCTCTTATTTGAAATAAGCGAAACCAGTGATAGTTGGTACTATTTTCACAGCTTTTTTATCGGATAGTTCAAATGCTAGTACTTGATATTTTTTCTTCTGGTTATTTTCTTACAGTATTCTGAAATTTTAACCAGAAATGGTAAACCGAGATAATATTGTTTTTTTCTTTATTAAAATAAATTGTCTCCGTGAAAATCATCTGCGAGTGACTTTTGTCACTTTTGATATCTGTTTATTATTATACTAATAATTAATTAGATGTGCATTTAGAAATTATAGGATAAGAATTCAGATTGTGTGTATACAATAGTTCATAATGAATTTTCAAAATCATACTATTATTTATGCCTTACATTTATTATTATTCTCTAGGTGATAAAATTGTACTAGACATTTTTTACTAGTTAATAGACAAAAGGCTATCCTAATTAATTATCGCTTACAATGACACAATGTCCCCCAATTGAGCGCAGTTTGTATTTTACAAAAGTGACTTTGAATTTACAATAATCTGTTATATGCCTATGATATAAATGATTTGTAACTCCTAAACATTTTCCAATGATAAAAAGCGGTTGAAACAGCTGCACGATTTTTGCCGCGCCGCATAGGAGATTTCTAAAGTTTCTTCCGTACTATCCCAAATCCCACCTCCCCACCCTTCTCCGACCTTGGCCGACTGCCACCCTCCTCTCTCTACCACAAGCAAGTGAAAATCCTAGGCGCCTCCCCTTTCTTCTTTTTTTTTTTCATTTTTCTTTTGCTTTTGGACGAGTTTCTCTTTGTTTTTCTCTTCGGCGACTTGGTGACCGGTGCTTCTCGCACATGTCCTTCTCTACCTCTTTTGGTTTGGTAGTGTGGTCGGCAATTGCGGTGTGGTCATGGTTGTGGTGCGATTTTGGTGCAGCCAGCGATTGTACTAATCGTGTGGATGGTTCGGTCTTAGGAATGGTTTAACCATTGTTATGACACAGTAAGCGATTCGGTCGTGGTGTGGAGCGGCCATCGGGATGTAGTGTAGTTGTGGAGGCGTTGCGACTGTTGCTACTGCTGCTACTGCGATGCATTGCGGGGAATTGCGGTGGTTGGAAAATGGTGTGATCGACAAATGTGTTTTGACCATGGCTGTATTGAGGCAGCTGTGTGTTTGGATGTGGTTGGCTTTGTTGCCGCAGCCATGTGTTTGGGTGCGATCTTGGTTTTCGTTGCAGCAGTCTTATGTTTGGGTGTGGTCGACGGTATTGCGGCAGCCATGTGTGTGCTGTGGTCGGCGACTGTGCTATGTGACCTAAATTATGATGAGTTGTGGTCTTCGATGAGATGCAGGGAAGCTCATGTGCTCTGTGCCATGGTGAGGGCAACAATGTCTGTTAGGTTTAGGCAGGGTTAACTGAGGTTATATAGGTACGGTATTAGTACCGTCTAAGTTGTAAACTTGTTGGTAGTTTACGGTTGGGTTATAAACTCGTTAGGAGTCTACCTTGTTTTTAGTTTTTGGTTCGTACCAGTATTATTACTGGTACTTGTGCGAGTTCTGAATTTTATATTGCTCCTTTTGTAACTTATTTTTAAATGAAAATCGCTAGCTTTTTTTGCTAGCCCTAAAAAAAAAGATATTTGATTTCAACATTGTGAAATCTTCCAATCACTGCATACCTGTAGCTTAATTGCGAATTACGGTACTGATTACGTATCTTTGAATTTTCATTTCTAAGTAGAACAACATGTTCCTTTCAAATGAGATTTGCACGTGATAAGGTTGTTGAAACTCTTAAGTTCTTTTTAAAAAAAAAAAAAAAAACTTATAGTCTTACCGTATTAGTTTTTCTCCGTCCAGAATTCTTTTGTTTTATTATTTGTCTGATAAACTTTTCAGAGACTGTGAAAACTCTCCGTCGATAATTCTAATTTAAAATTTTCGGCGCCTAATACAGTAATACCTGATTCTGTTGAACTTTCAAAAGTCAGCAACTTGCACTGAAGGAGCTTTAGGCCGAAAAGCTAATTTTGTTAATTTGTGATGTTGCAACTTGAAAAGAAGGCAGATGCAACAATCCGGTTTAGGCCTTTTGGGCCTGAGTTACAAAAATTCAGGACCGTCACCCATTTATTGGGGTGAATCAATATAGTTTTGGTCATGACGGATTGACGGTACGGTTTGGCATTTTCTCCGATCATCCTTTTTGGAAATCTCTCAACCAGATTCATTCTAAAAATCTAGCCGTTCATTTTAAAATCCACACAAATACCAATCTCAATGCAGGAAAATAATTGGAAATTCATTTGAGGTGTTTATATGATTTGTTTAATTTGATGATTTCACTATTAATTGAATAACGCTTTATTGCTTAACAAAGCATTGTAGCCTAATTCATTAATTTAAGATTATTCAGCTAATATTTATTTCTTAATTTGTTGAAATTTTATTTCAGAACTATATTTAAGGTAAATTGCTCAATTCATACTGAATCAGCGATCGACAACTGACATCATTAAACAAAAAAAAAAAAGCATCGAGCCAACTCTTCATGCTTACGTATTAAAAAAAAAAAAAAAACTCTTCATGCTTACGAAATTTTATTACGGTTCTCCAACATGCATGGACCTAACGGTAATAATTCATTTTCTTAGGTATCCAACACATAACAAGACATACACTTAGAAGTCTTACATAATTCATTCATAAAAACTATAAGGAACCATATATTCTAGCTAGCGAGTGAAAGAGTAATAAATGGTCCAGATGTAGAGGGCCAAAGAGGAGCCTACTAACACCACAAGCGCAGTCACAGCGCGAATTGTAGCCTCGCCGCCACATGAAAGTAGTCCAAGTTTGATCTGAATCACATAAACTAATGACAAAAGCAAAAATATGCAACCTAAGATTGATCCAACTCCTACGCAAATCATGCCAAGCGATAGAACTTTTGTGTTGACCTCGGCCTCGAACGCCTCATCCGGGTCGTTGCTGTTGATCAGGTTCATAGCCAGTTTCAGACCCTGTGTTTTTTTTATTAAGGTGTGTTAATAACTTAATATAGACTAAAATCAAAAGGACTTCGGTTAAGTTTAGATCTTAAATTTTAGTTCTAGTACGTGTAATCCAGCCATAGTACTTCTAATATATATTGCATCCAAACTTTCTAATTAATTCTCCAACTAAATCAGTGTAAATTAAATTGATGATGTAAGATTTGAACTCTATCCACACATGGATGGTGAAAGTTATAACCTGTGCAACGAGGCTGGAGAAGAGGAAGAAACTAAAGGAGATGACCTCAAACACTATAACACTCCGCACCATGTCCATCCCTGCATTGCAGGAGGAGAGAGAGTTGTTGCTGAGTGAGGAAGCAGATGTCAGAGATATCCCAACAAAAACTGCCGCCGTGAAAAGCGAGTTGGCACTCACCACCTCGTCGAGTGCCATGACATGGATGCTTGTTGTGCTACTGTCATTGTTCTTTGCCTGAGTTCCTTGACTATTTTAGCTCAAGAAAAATGTAATTATATATCAGTGAGCAACATCGATCATTGATTTTTCAAGGAAAAATACAAATAATTCAATGCCACCTTTTCTTTTGTTTTTATTTTGAAGAAATGACACCTATAACCATGAAAGAATGGTACCGAAATTTTGTTAAGGAATATAATTATGGAACTTTTAAAGTAATTGTAATCACAATTCTGGTTTCAAAAGTTGTAAATTTCAGCACTATGCAACGTTGCTATTTGTTATGCATAGAAATTGAGCACGAAATATGTCGTGCAGTTTTTGAAATCAAACTACAAGCATCCGGGTTTTGGTACTAACTACTAACGAAAGACTAGTTACAAAGCAAAAAAGCCAAGTGAAAAAAGACAAAAGGAAAAAAGGTGAAGGCCTTACCTGGCCATTAGTTAGAGAAAAGTAACTAAATCGTTGAAGTTGTTCGAGGTGTTATGTGGTTTTGAATGGTGCAGTGAAGTGGAGTGTGGGGGAGAACGAGAAAGAGCTAGCGTGAAGTGGAGTGTAAGAGAGAGAAAGAGGTTGGAGTAGGATAATGTACAAAATCCACTTTTCAACTCGGTCCGAGTTAGGGCCAACTCGGTCCGAGCAGGAAAATCTGACAGCCCAATCAAGCCATCTCGGTCCGAGTTCTCCACAACTCGGTCCGAGTTCATTGCCGACCTAGCATATTTGGCAAGTATTTTTCGGTATTTGTTGCCAAATCCTTTAAGGAATGAAGGCTGCATATAGGATGGTTTGTTTCCATATGAAAAGGATCTGATTTATGTCAGAAGAGAAGGAAATTTGAAGATTAAGGACAAAGAATATTTCCTTTATTGTTATTTCCAAATTGGCTAGTTGCCTTATGTATTTTTGTCTATTTATCTTCCCCTTCTCCCTAAAAACATTGTATCTCAGAAAATTAAACAGAAATAAAAGAAAGAGGGTGTGTGAGTTGTGGAGGACGTAGGCACTAAATTGGTGCTGAACCTCGTTAAATTCGTGTGTTCTTGTGTTGTATTTGCTATGTCAAATTGTTACATGGTATCAGAGCGTGGTGAATTCTAAGCCAAGAGATACTCTAAACCATGGGAGATAGCGACCCACCAACCGAGACCAAAACCATCCTCGAAAAACTGACTGAACTTGTTATTGCTCAACAAGCTCAGATGAACCAGATCATAACCCTTCAAACACAAACATCTCAAACTACCCCTCAAAATATGTCAAATTCTGAAATTTCTGCCTCACCTATATCAATTAAATTTGATGGAACCAACTACTCAATCTGGTCTGAAGTCGTCAGTATGCATGTCAAAGGAAAAAACAAGATGCAACACCTAACCAGAAATCCACCACCACCACAGCCTAATGATGTAGGATTCTCTAAGTGGAGTGCCGAAGACTCGGTTGTGAAGAGCTGGCTAATCAATTCTCTAGAACCATCTCTCATGCCTACTTACTACCGTTATGAGACGGCCGGTGAGATGTGGCAAGCTCTTGCAATCACCTACTATGATGGCAATGATGAGGCACAAGTATTTGATCTTAATAGAAGAGTATGTAGAGTAAAGCATACAGGCAAATTAGAGGATTATTATGGCACACTTCAAGGGCTATGGAAGGAGATTGATTTCAGGCGTCCCAATCCTATGACTAGTTCAGAAGACATTGAAAAATTCCGAGAATACCTTGAAAAATCAAGAGTCTACACCTTCCTGGATGGACTAGATGATCGTCTCGACAACCTTAGGTCACATGTGCTACAAATCACCCCTTTTCCAACTGTTGAACAAGCCTATGGGATTGTGAGACGAGAAGTCAACCGACAAAATGTCATGATCAAATGTGAGGAAGGTATTACTCAAAATTCTGTGGTCATGTACACTAAAGGGTCATCTAATTTCCATAATCAGGATAAGTCAAAATTGAAATGCACTCATTGTGGAAAAACGGGACATGTAAGAGAAAAATGTTTTGAGATATTTGGCTACCCTGATTGGTTCAAAGGAAAGAAAGGGAAGTCATCAGGAAGGCCACAAGCCTATGTGACTGTTAATAGGCCCCAAGCTCAGGCAGATTTAGTGCAGGCTGATGACAACTCGGTCCGAGTTGGACAGAACTCGGTCCGAGTTGATGGAGGTTCGGTCCGAGTTGACCCCAATTCAGTCCGAAATGATGAGCAACCAGCTAGAGTTGAGGCAGCAGATCATGGAACTGGCAGGGCACAACTTTGTCGAGGTCAGACCTCTTCTAGAGAAGAACAAAACTTGAATTGGGAAGGTAAAACAGCAAGTCAAGGTATGACTTTCTTCACACATCAAAGTTTGGATAATTGGATAATTGACTCAGGTGCCACTGACCATATGACCTTTATGAGGAGAGATATCAAAGAATTAAAGGAACCCATGGTACATAGAATATTGAATGCAAATGGTATTGAATATCCCGTAAGAGGGGCAGGGGATGTAGAGATTTCCCAATCTTTAATTTTAAAGAATACTCTACTTGTTCCATCTCTAACATCTCGGTTAATATCCATTGGTCAAATAACAGAGGAATTAAACTGTGTGGTTCTAATGTTTCCTGATTTTTGTATTTTTCAGGACATCCTCACGAAGGAGATCATTGGCCGTGGTACTAAGAAAGGCCGCCTGTATCACTTAGAAGACTTGGATTATGGAAAAGTTAATTTTACTAGCAAGGAATCAAAGATTGAAGAGACAATATGGAAATGGCATAGGCGACTGGGTCATCCTTCTTTTGGGTATATGAAGAAAATTTTACCTAATTTGTTAAGTGGTGTTGATGTGTCAAAACTTCAATGTGAAACTTGTGTTAAAGCTAAAAGTCATCGTGTATCCTATAATATTAGTCTCAATAAAAGTGAAAATCCTTTTGATATTATTCATTCAGATGTCTGGGGACCATCCCCGGTTGAATCTATTGTTGTACTAAACGTCTCTAGGTTTGTCGATTGCAAAACAATATCATTTGGCATTTAACAATCTTCTTTGAGTTTTATAGGAAGAAGATTCAATTTATGAGGACTTGGATAAAACCTTTGAGAAAGATCAAGATCAAGTCATTAGAGAGCTTATAGGCTAGTTTAGACTAGGATAGAAGGTATACTTTAGTCCTTGATTATCCTCAAAATAGTCTAGATAGCGAAAAGCTCAATAAACCAGCAAAATCCTGTTTTCTGTGACCTAGCGTCGTACAACGCTATATAGAGTTACACAACGCCCGAACAGCTAAATTCTTACTTTTGTGAATCAACGTTGCACAACGCTATATAGAGTTAGGCAACGCTGATTCACAACGTTGTACAACGCTGAATAGAGTTGTACAACGCTGCAGTTAAAAAACTTGGAAAATTTCCTGAGTACCATCGTGCAACGCCATATAGCGTTGCACAACGCCACAAAAATCCCAAGTTAGCTGGCTGTTCAGACAGCGCTCTGTTAACGTTAGCCAACGCCTTTCAGCGTTGGGTAACGTTAGCGTTGTGTGACGGTATATAGAGTTGTACAACGCCCTGTTGAATCTGTCAGAGTTGTTCCTTTTGTCTCCTTTTAGCGTTGTGTAACACCATTCAGTGGCAAGCAACGCTCTGACAATTTCCAACGGAATTGTCGGAGCTTTCCTTTGGTTTTACATTCCTGCGTTGTGCGACGGCATATAGCGTTGCACAACGCCCTGACAGACCAACGGCTATATTAAAGAGCCGTTAGATTTTACAACGGTCATATTCCAGCGTTGTACAACGCCATTCAGAGTTGTACGACGCTGTGTCCAGTTTTTGCTGGGGAACTGCTCATCTCGAGCCCTATATATATCCACCCCTTGTTCTCTCTCCAAAGAGAGCCTTGTCTTGCAAAATTAGACCAGAATTGAGCCTTTGAGCACAGGGATACTCTCCCACTTGAGCTTTTCATAGCTAGACCATCTTGAGAGATTTAGTAGCCTCAAACACCACCGCCCCGACATTGTCGCTAGGTGTAGGTTGGAATAGGTTGAGAGCTCTTCTCCTTTGAGGCCGTTGTGCCATTCGAGTTAGGCCGATCCGCCTCGAGTGTCCTTGTGACGAGGTGATTCGGTTCGAAGTTGTAGTCCCGTTCTTGTTGGAATTGAACGGAGCGCACCCTTTCGTGGTAGCGGAACTCCCGGAGACGTACGACTAAGGCTAGCTTCTTCTAGTGGGTCGGAACTCCGTAATCATACCGAGTGTTCAATTTCTCTCTCTCTTTTTCTCTTTATTATCTTGCTATACTTGAATTGCTTGTGTGCTTTGATTGTTTGTATTAGACCAAGTTTGAATTGAACCAAATATTGACCATACCGGTTTAGAATTTCGTTTTTGTGCCTATTCACCCCCCTTTAGGCCTAAATTTAAGGTACAACAAAGTGGTATCAGAGCGGGAACCTCGATTAAGCTATTCTTAATCTCGGTTTTCGATCATGGCGGCTAGAATGGTACAAAAACCGGATAAATTGGACCATACTTGCACAAATTTCTCTATTTGGAAAAATGGTATGGTTAGCTACCTCAAAAGCATGGGTGTTTGGTATACTGTGGCAAATGAATCTAGATTTAAACCAAATACTAACAAGCTTACCACCGAGGCCTTGAGGGAAAAGGAGGACAATGACTATGCGGTCAATGTCATCCTAAGCTCGGTACATGAATCAATTGGTAGCACACTTGCTTGCGATTTTGATATAGCTAGGGACATATGGAGAGCCATCTTGAGTTGTTTCGACGGAAGCCAAATGGGAGGAGTCCACACGGATTCGGAGCTCGATCCATGTACATCCGATTCGGACAACTACGAAGAACATGCATTCATTGCCAAAGAGATGGAATCCCCGATTCTTTCAAATCATTCCACTCCATCAACATCACCAAAGACATGCTCTCCTAAGGTATATCTTCCTCTCAATGAATCTCTTAGTAGTAGTGATAGTGAGAGTGATGATGAACCAACTTGTTCAACCAAATGTGGTGATTGTGATAGGTTGAACTCTATTCTTGATGCTACCCATGATGCCTTGGTTAGGAAAGCCGATACCATAGAAACTTTAAAAACCAAGGTAGATGAGCTTACTTCTAAGATGGGTGAGTATGAGGCTAAAATTAAGGAGCTTGAAAAACAACTTGAAAGACAACTTGAAAAACCGATTTTAGCTCAAGCTCCTAAAACGGATTTGAAAAACCTTTTCAAAGGTCAAAAGCCTCATGACAAGTCCGGTCTTGGTTATCAAAAGCCTTATCAAACCAAGAAAAGGAACTTGTCACACACTAATGGGGAACATGTTGCACAAAACACACAATTTCAAAAACCTAGGAATTCTCGTGGTCATGCACATATGTACCAAAGGAAACCTAGAAACACTAGAGTGCAAAATGAAAAGAATTTGCAAAATCAAGAAAAGAAGGTTTTTGTTCCAAAGGCGTCCAATAAAATTTATTTTAGAGGACCCGATGGATGGTTTTATGAGTTTAAAGAGCAACACTTTTCACAAAACCACAAGGCTCAATCCAATGAGCATCAAAAGAATGTTTCCCAACATTTCCAAAAGGATCGCAAAAAGGATTTTAATGCCTCATCCAATGATCCTAAGAAGAAGGCCGAATACCTTAGAGCCCATTACTATTCTCATTTTGTCAAGGGTTCTACCATGCCTAAGCCAACCAATGCATATTGCAACTATTGTTGTCAAAATGGTCATATCTCGTTGGAATGCAAACTTAGGAAACCAAATGGTGAGTCCAAAGGTAAGTGGGTTCCAAAAGCTTGTACCTCTAGTGGTACAACTAGTGGTATGGTAACCAATATGGCCTAAATACCAAGTTTACCCCCGGTCTTATAAGCCAAATTTTTAGGGGGAGCCTCTTTATTTCTATCTTATTTTTGTTTGAGAGGTTAAATTTGGTCACACTACTTTGTGTAGTGCTCTAAATTGGTTCTCCAATTCCATTTTTCCAAAATTAAGGGGGAGCCATAAATTTAGGGGGAGCTTGCTACAATTTTCACTTTTTGTCGATTTACAAAAAGGGGGAGAATTGTAGTAAAGCTTGTGAAATGCCAAAATTTAATCGCTTTACTAATGATATTGTTTTGCAAATCGTCAAAAGGGGGAGATTGTTGTACTAAACGTCTCTAGGTTTGTCGATTGCAAAACAATATCATTTGGCATTTAACAATCTTCTTTGAGTTTTATAGGAAGAAGATTCAATTTATGAGGACTTGGATAAAACCTTTGAGAAAGATCAAGATCAAGTCATTAGAGAGCTTATAGGCTAGTTTAGACTAGGATAGAAGGTATACTTTAGTCCTTGATTATCCTCAAAATAGTCTAGATAGCGAAAAGCTCAATAAACCAGCAAAATCCTGTTTTCTGTGACCTAGCGTCGTACAACGCTATATAGAGTTACACAACGCCCGAACAGCTAAATTCTTACTTTTGTGAATCAACGTTGCACAACGCTATATAGAGTTAGGCAACGCTGATTCACAACGTTGTACAACGCTGAATAGAGTTGTACAACGCTGCAGTTAAAAAACTTGGAAAATTTCCTGAGTACCATCGTGCAACGCCATATAGCGTTGCACAACGCCACAAAAATCCCAAGTTAGCTGGCTGTTCAGACAGCGCTCTGTTAACGTTAGCCAACGCCTTTCAGCGTTGGGTAACGTTAGCGTTGTGTGACGGTATATAGAGTTGTACAACGCCCTGTTGAATCTGTCAGAGTTGTTCCTTTTGTCTCCCTTTAGCGTTGTGTAACACCATTCAGTGGCAAGCAACGCTCTGACAATTTCCAACGGAATTGTCGGAGCTTTCCTTTGGTTTTACATTCCTGCGTTGTGCGACGGCATATAGCGTTGCACAACGCCCTGACAGACCAACGGCTATATTAAAGAGCCGTTAGATTTTACAACGGTCATATTCCAGCGTTGTACAACGCCATTCAGAGTTGTACGACGCTGTGTCCAGTTTTTGCTGGGGAACTGCTCATCTCGAGCCCTATATATATCCACCCCTTGTTCTCTCTCCAAAGAGAGCCTTGTCTTGCAAAATTAGACCAGAATTGAGCCTTTGAGCACAGGGATACTCTCCCACTTGAGCTTTTCATAGCTAGACCATCTTGAGAGATTTAGTAGCCTCAAACACCACCGCCCCGACATTGTCGCTAGGTGTAGGTTGGAATAGGTTGAGAGCTCTTCTCCTTTGAGGCCGTTGTGCCATTCGAGTTAGGCCGATCCGCCTCGAGTGTCCTTGTGACGAGGTGATTCGGTTCGAAGTTGTAGTCCCGTTCTTGTTGGAATTGAACGGAGCGCACCCTTTCGTGGTAGCGGAACTCCCGGAGACGTACGACTAAGGCTAGCTTCTTCTAGTGGGTCGGAACTCCGTAATCATACCGAGTGTTCAATTTCTCTCTCTCTTTTTCTCTTTATTATCTTGCTATACTTGAATTGCTTGTGTGCTTTGATTGTTTGTATTAGACCAAGTTTGAATTGAACCAAATATTGACCATACCGGTTTAGAATTTCGTTTTTGTGCCTATTCACCCCCCTTTAGGCCTAAATTTAAGGTACAACATCTATCTATGGGTATAAGTATTTTGTGTTGTTTATTGATGATTGTACCCGTATGACTTGGGTTTACATGTTGAAAAGAAAAGATGAGGTGCCTACGGTTTTCATAAACTTCCATGATATGGTACAAACTCAATTTGGAAAAGGAATAAAAGTTTTTAGGAGTGATAATGGTGGTGAGTTTGTAAACAAAACATTAATGGAGTTTTTTTCAAAAAGGGGAATAATCCATGAAAAATCATGTGTGGGAACACCTCAACAAAATGGAGTATCCGAGAGGAAGAATAGACATGTACTTGAGACAGCAAGGGCACTTCTCATTGAAAACAGAGTACCACAAGTGTTTTGGGATTGTGCAGTAATGATGGCTGTTTATGTGATTAATAGATCACCTTCTATGATTCATAAGTTTCAAACACCACTTAATACACTTGCAACTTTTGTATCTATACCGTCAGTCCTTAGCCTTCCACCAAAAATTTTTGGGTGTGTAGCCTATGTCCATGTACAAAAAAATCAAAGAACAAAACTAGAACCATGTGCCGTTAAATGTGTTTCTCTAGGGGTTGGAACAAATCAAAAAGGATATAGGTGCTATGATCCCAAATCAAGAAAATGGTTTGTAACAATGGATGTTACCTTCCTGGAAAGTGAATCATTCTATCAAGACTCCGAGTATGATCCTCAGGGGGAGAGAAGTGGAAAAGAGTGGCTTCAAACAGAAGGAACCAGGGGTGCCAACCCTCAGCTCGGTCCGAGTTCCCCACAACTCGGTCCGAGTTCCCCACATCTCGGTCCGAATTCCACACAACTCGGTCTGAGTTCCCCACAACTCGGTCCGAGTTCCTTACAACTCGGTCCGAGTTGTCTGAATTTCGATCCAAATGAGCAGGATTTTGAGGAGAATTCCATTGATCTTGATCCATCTGAAGTAAATCACAATGAAGAGACAAATGATGGAGGTCCTGAAGAAGCTGAAGAAGTGATACAGGCTGGACTTACACCATTGGCTCAACAATCTCGTGAGGATGTTCTATAGGTAAATACTTCTAACTCAAGATATATTCTCCCACCAAGACAAAACCGAGGGGTTCCACCAAAGAGGTATATACCAGAAATTGGTGCGAGTGAAAGAGTGAAATATCCAATTGTAAACTATGTTACCTCAACCAACCTGTCAGATACTTTAAAGGTTTTTTGTGACCAAGTACTTAACATACCAGTCCCAAAGAACTTTGAGTAGGCTTCTAAAGATCCAAAGTGGATTGAAGCCATGAAAATTGAAATGGAAGCCCTTAGAAAAAATAATACTTGGACAATTGAAGAGTTACCAGTGGGAAAAATACCAGTAGGGTGTAAATGGGTCTTCACAATTAAACATGGTCCAGATGGAAAGATAGAAAGGTATAAGGCAAGATTAGTTGCTAAGGGTTATACACAAACATATGGTATTGACTATCAAGAGACTTTCTCTCCAGTAGCAAAACTAAATACTGTTCGAGTGTTACTATCTGTTGCAACTAATCTAGATTGGCCTCTTCATCAGTTTGATGTAAAAAATGCTTTTCTACATGGTGATTTGGAGGAAGAGGTTTACATGGAGCTACCCCCTGGTTTTTCGAGTTTAGGATAAAAAAGGATGACTTGTAAGTTGAACAAGGCGTTATATGGGCTCAAACAATCACCTCGGGCATGGTTTGGAAGGTTTAGTGAAGCAATGAGGAGTTATGGATACAATCAAGGAGAATCAGATCATACATTGTTCTACAAGCTAAGATTTGGAAAAATAACTATTTTGATTATATATGTTGATGATATGATCATTTCAGGAGAAGACACTGAAGAAATGAATAGGCTTGAAGGACAATTGTCAAGTGAATTTGAGATGAAGAATTTGGGAGGTCTAAAATATTTTCTTGGAATTGAAGTTATCCGATCTCAAGAAGGTATTTTCCTAACCCAGCGAAAGTATATTTTGGACCTGTTGACTGAAATGGGTATGCTTGATTGTAAACCAGTAGATACTCCAGTGGCACTTAATCTGAAGTTATGTGAAGCACTCGATCAAGTGCCTACTAGTAAAGAAAGATATCAAAGGCTAGTTGGTAAGTTAATATATCTATCACACACGAGACCTGATATTGCATATGCAGTGAGCCTAATAAGTCAGTTTATGCATAACCCAAGTGAAGAACACATGGAAGCTGCTATGAGGATTGTGAGATACTTGAAGGGTTGTCCAGGAAAAGGAATACAATTCAAGAAAAATGGTCATCTAGAAGTTGAAGGTTATACGGATGCTGACTGGGCTGGGAGTGTTACTGATCGCCGATCAAGTTCTGGATATTTTATGTTTGATGGAGGAAATCTAGTGACATGGAGAAGTAAAAAACAAGGAACCGTAGCTCTCTCAAGTGCAGAAGCAGAATTGATCTCTTTGGTCAAGGGTGTGTGTGAGATGGTTTGGATAAAAAGGGTTCTACAAGAAATTGGTAAAGCTCAAGGAGGGGCAATGATTCTTCATGTGGACAATCGGGCAGCCATAGATATGACCCATAACCCGGTGCAACATGATAGAACAAAACATGTTGGGGTAAATCGTCATTTCCTAAAAAAGAAAATTGATGATAAAGAGATTGAGTTTAGATTCGTCCGATCAGGTAACCAACTAGCAGATATCCTAACAAAAAGTGTGACTGGCTCAGTGTTTAAGAATGTAATTGACAAGTTAGGCATGGTTGATATGTACATGCCAACTTGAGGGGGAGTGTACAAAATCCACTTTTCAACTCGGTCCGAGTTAGGGCCAACTCGGTCCGAGCAGGAAAATCTGACAGCCCAATCAAGCCATCTCGGTCCGAGTTCTCCACAACTCGGTCCGAGTTCATTGCCGACCTAGCATATTTGGCAAGTATTTTTCGGTATTTGTTGCCAAATCCTTTAAGGAATGAAGGCTGCATATAGGATGGTTTGTTTCCATATGAAAAGGATCTGATTTATGTCAGAAGAGAAGGAAATTTGAAGATTAAGGACAAAGAATATTTCCTTTATTGTTATTTTCAAATTGGCTAGTTGCCTTATGTATTTTTGTCTATTTATCTTCCCCTTCTCCCTAAAAACATTGTATCTCAGAAAATTAAACAGAAATAAAAGAAAGAGGGTGTGTGAGTTGTGGAGGACGTAGGCACTAAATTGGTGCTGAACCTCGTTAAATTCGTGTGTTCTTGTGTTGTATTTGCTATGTCAAATTGTTACAGATAAGACCAAGAGACGTGATGTATTCATACTTTGGTAATCCGCTCTTTAGAGTTTTAATAATTTAATCAGTAAATTATGTGTACTATTTAGACCATTGTGGTTTTTCTTTAATTTGTTTGTCACCTATTATTTGTAAAAGCATTTGCGGAGCCAAAAGATTTTTAAACGGGGCACTAAAAATTAAATAATTAATTTTGTAGGAATATCAACCACAATAAATTAAAGTAACATTATATAAATATATGAATTTTTAAAACTATGAGGTCAACACAATTGAATTAAAGTCATACTTTTATCAGGGTCAATATAATTAGAAAAATTATGCAAAATTATTGATGAGGAAAAAGAATAGGAGATATTACAATCTATAAGTTAAATTTAAATTTGTATCATGAGTAGCGTCAAGCCGCACAAGAGAGGTAAATAACTATAGCTCTCTCATCAGGGTAATACTGTAATTACTTTGATATTTTTTATGTTTTAGTGCGCACTAGTCTTAATTTATTCGTCCAATAATCAAGATTCAAAAGTTAGGTCAGAAAAAACTCAAAATCGACTTTTTAATCTTTACCCAATTAAAGGATTTGATAGAGACTTACGTAACAGTAACATGATAAATTATTGTGAGAACTAAAGTCCAGCTGTAATTTTATAGTAATAAAACACATAAGCAAAGTATGACGAAAATGTGAACTAAAGTATTGTATGATCTGAAACTTTAATTTTCCCAAAAGAGAAACGAGATGTTCGTTTATGAAGTGTACACTGAGCCCAAATTTCGGCCCAAAATTAATGCTGGCCATTTATGCATTTCTATTACTTCCAATGATTGAATGAGTTTAGAAACAAAGGTTGCCAAATTATAATTATATAAATTATAAATATAATTATAATATAATATTAATATAAAGATATAAAGATAGAGGAGGCAGCTGTGTCTGCGGTTAATACAAATAAACAATAACGGTTTAGCAAACATGAGAGACATACAGATAATACACGAAAATTTCTACCAGTGGAGCCTTGGATGAGCCTCCAGTCACTACAAAAAAGATGGTCTTTACATAGACTTCATAGCTAGATTTTTTTTATTTATGTTGATTATTGTTCTATTGCTAGATTTATTTGATGCATTAAATCTAGCAATTTTTTTAGCAAGACTCAATTTTCTATCAATAGCTCCTTAAAAATCTAGCAAGTTATTTTTGATAGACTTTTCGAATCTTGTAATATCTAATGTAGCAACAATAAATTGCTAGACTTTTTTAAACTGCTACACTAGATATTACAAGATTAGAAAAGTCTAGCAAAAATAAATTGCTACATTTCTAGATTTAGTACATCAATTGAATCTAGCAAAAAAAAAAAAAGTCTAGCAATAGATCAATGTCCAACATAAATAAAAAAATCTAGCAATAAAAATCTATGTAAAAATCATCTTTTTTTATAGTGAGTTTGCTCTCAACCAGTCATGTAAGCAAGTAACTAGCAAATTAAAGAAGAGAGAACCTGACCGCATGACCGAAGGACACCTAAATTCAAAGCTACAATCCTCCCTTAAACCACCACCAACCCATGCAACTTATTACAAGAATAATATTCTGAATATTATATAATAACAATGCACAATTACCTATCTAGCTATCAAACAAACTACATATAGGTTTGGCGTTTCAGGGATGGAGTATAATAAGAGTAAGCTGATGCAGCCAAGGAGGGGCGACACGTTAAATCTTTAGTAGTTTGTTTTGTATCTACTTTTCTGTGAAATGGAAAAGTGGTGGAATGTTTCCTTCCATTTATATCAGGAAAAACAAAACTACATCTGATATACTGTATTATTAATGACCTCTTCAAAAGTCATTTCTATGCAATCAGCCAAGCTCCTTTTTGGGTACTTCACAATTTTTCTTGTTTTCATTTACAAAGTCGACTGTCCATTTCTTAACTATAGTTCCTACAACTGGTTTCATATATATTTAACTAAGGGTCCCTCACCATATGCTTTATATAATAATGCATCAGACTTGGAGGTGGTTTTTTTATAAAACTTTTTCTTTTCTGTTTTTTTTTTGCTGTTCCTCTTTCTCTTCCTTGTATTTGAAGGCTCTGTTATATCCTTTACTACCAGCTCAATATCTGGTTTCGACCACTGTATGCTTTTTTTTGCAAGTTGAGTTACTGCAATCGTAGTTTCTGAAGCGCGAGATGTGTCATCAAATACTTTTTTTGACTCTGATACTTGTGCATTTTCAGATATAATCCTAAGCTTTTATTCCCTTTGCATTGTTTGATTGAATTTTGATGGTCTGGTATGAGAAATTAGATTTACAGAAGGAGAAGATAAATAGTTTGTGACTCAAAATTGAAGCTTTTAATTTGTTTCTGCAAAATTGCAGGATGCAAGTGCCAAACTGGAGGTGGTGTGAAGGGTGGAACTGGACCTCTTAAGTGGTTATTATGAGAAACCCAGTTGAAATTGACATAATTTTGTAGAAAAAAATTATAATTATATTGACATAAATTCATTGCTTCAAATTTAAGGGGGAAAAAATCAATTTATCACGTATCTGAATTATTTATAAAAAATATTATGACAATCATTAAATTAAATTAAAACTATATAAAGCTTGCGTGTCGTGAGATGCACGTGACCTACTGTGGTTAGTACAGTTGTCTCATCTTAGTCGTTGGATTTTATATTTGTTCATCCATCGATCTGGGCCGTTCGATGCTCATCGGGGCCGTTTGGATAGCTTAGGAATTTGGAGAATTTGCAATTTCTAGAAATAAATTTATTGGGAAGTGTGTAACTTTATAAAAAATTTGGATTGTTTATAATAAATTTATGGTAGGAAGATGAAATTCCAAATTACTCGGAATCCAAACAGCGCATCGTTTTTTCTCATCCTTTCGACAAACCCAAAAAAAAGTCAAACGCTCCTCTCTCTCTTTCTTTTTCCCCGTCGCACATCGGCACTGTCGCACTATTCGTCCCTCTTTCCGTGACCTGCCATGTCGGCTCTCCGTGCGTTGTCGATCTCTCAGCGGTTCCACGCCATCAGCGCGACGTGCGTGCCCACGTACGGTCAGTTTGGATCGATGGGGTCCCTGGTCGCGGTGTTGTGCTCCTGCGCTCTTTTTCTTCCGTTCCCTCTGCAGCGGTCTTCTGGTCCTGTCATGTTTCGCGATTCAGCAGTCTCTTTGTTGGGGATTTGTGCGCAGCTGAGTCTCCTCTGTTGGGGATTGACATATATACCTGTCATTGCTATCTATTCTTCTCTTTTCCCTTCATCCGCTTCTTTTTTTACTGGTAAGCTCCTTTTCTTACTTTCTTTGTTTTATTTCTTCGTTGTTCTGCTTTATCCATTGATTGCATCTGTTCTTTTAGATTTCATTATTGTTGCACTGCATGTTGCTTAATTGTTAATTTTCCTCCTTTTTCCCTGTCTATTGAGGTCACTGGTTTGCTCACAACATCAAGGGCGAAAATTTGTTGTTTGTGGATCACTGCTTTGTCAGGTCAGGTTCTCTTTCTTATGAAAAAAACTGTGTTTCTGTTTTGGGGGGGGGGGTTGGATTCCATGCTTAGTTTCATCTTTCAACAGGTGACGATTTTCTATTTTTGCGTAAGGAACAATTTGCTGTTGAACTTCAAATATTTCTCTTGATTAAGTTTTTAGTTGAAAAATGCATTATGATTGTACCCAAAAGTATTTAAAATAAGTAAATGGCATTCAGAATAGAGAAGGTATACCATGCTAAAAGTCAATGTCTGCTGACCTTATTGATTTCCTTCTCGGTTGATAGTTAAGGCAGGTGGATCGTGTCTTGCTTCCGATTGAACTTCTTTTGTGGTCACCTTCGCCTCTATCCCTCATCCAGGTTCTCTCTCTCACTCAAGCACCAGATAGTGGCTGGAGGAATCGCCTCTTTCTCTCTTCTGATTGTGTCACTTTAATTTTCTTCGGATTTCTTAGAGGTAAAGTATTTTTCTTTGTTTAATCTCTAAAGCAACATTCGTTTAGTCCATGTTGCTACTTTTCATTCGCCTTTTTCTCTCTTCTTTCTCAGCCAAATTGACCACTTGGATACAGACGCATGTATGATTACAAAAGTTGGACGGCTTCAGGGAGGTCAGTTCCATGAATTTACTGACCAGAACCCTCTTTGAGCAGTTTTACTTCAGCCAAATCAGTTGAAGCAAGCTGCTGAACATAAAACAAAGCATTCATGGAAAATGTACTCTCATGTAAGGTGAGCATTTGCATGAATAGGGGACAAGTAATGAGTAATCCAAGTGAATTGATGTGATTTCATCATATTTCTGAATATAAGAGTTCAAATTTTTTTAGTTCCTAATGTTTTTTGGCTGACCAGAATTTCATGAGCGGAAATTGAGTCTTATGAGTTATGACTATGACCGGTTTATTTATTCGGTAAATAAAGAACTTAACCAGTAAAGCTTTTGTCTATAGGTGGTTTCCATAAATACTAGGGTATGCTCATGGTTCAAAGATAATTCACAGATGAAGTTACTTTTTTAGCCCTGTATTTTGTTCTTTTTAGTGATGACTCTGACAAAAATAGTTTGCCATATAATATAATATGGTATTATTAGCACTGTATTTTGTTCTTTAAATAATGCACGATTGGCAGTGTATATTTTATATAACAAGGGTAAAATGGGAATAAAATAAGTAATATATATATATATATATTTTTTGATGAAAGAGGGAGGTCTTTGCCATCCAACTTTTTTTTGAAATTAAAGATGCATGCGGGGTTTGAACCCTTGACCTCATGGAAGCCAGCCTAGTGCTCTTACCACTGAGCTACTAGGCCACATGCTAAAATAAGTAATATTGTCATGTTGTGCACATTTTATTAGCTTTTTGTTGTGATTTATTAAATCATTGTTTGGTTACTTTTCAGATTATCTGATTTCTTTTGTCAAATAATATTTTTGTAGGCTGTTTTAGTGCTACTTCTGTATATAACCTTCAATTTGCCTTCTATTCATTTGGTTTTAATATTGCTAGATGGTCATGGAACTTACAAAGGTGTCTGATTTTTGTGTTAAGTGCTTCATGACAACAAATGAAGGTTTGCTTATATTTTTTAAATAATTGACAATATTTTTTTCTATATTATGTTTAGGTTTGAGCATAAGTTTGATATGACTAATTTACTTTGGTACTGTGTAGGTTGTGATATGTTATATTGATTATTGTAAAAAAAAAAATGTGTTTCAAAATCAAAAACAAAAGAGAGAGAGAGAGAGAAGAAAATTAAGGTATTGTAATATGTTTTATCAATTATTTGTTGTTTTTATGTTCTACTTTCTCATTGACTCAAGGAAATAGTATGTGAAGGGAAATTTTCATGTATAGATATGACTAAAGTTTTCATACAAACATAAGTAATTAATCAGCCTGAAGTGTATTTTTTTTTTCTTTTTTCTCAATTTTTGTTTCAGATATCAGTTGTGCTGTTATAAAAATTTTGCCGCATGTGCATTGGTTGGTTTACAAAGAGATGTGGCGACAATGTGAAAGAGTAAATATTTGTAATTTCATAAATTTAAACACCCTATCAACAATTAAACTCATCGTTATGTGTGTATAATATTGCTTATCAATAGAACCTCCAAAAAAAAAAAAAAAAAACTACTACCATTCGCTTTGAGGGGAAAAAAATAGTTCGCTCACATTAAGAAATTATTTAATAACATATTTGAATAATAATGAATCGCGTAACGCGCGAGATTAGAACTAGTGAATATTAAAATGATGATAATTGAAATTCTTATTTGAACTTGAGAGTCAAAATTCTCGGCTTGGTCGCATCAGCGAAAGGCAAAGGCTTCTACCAAATTTATTAATGATTCGTTACATGTTTAATTTTATATTGCTTAGCTTTATGAATATGATTCAGAATACAGTGCGTATGTGTCAACTCATGTGGTGTACCGTGTATCGGTGTATCTTTCGAGCTCACCTCTTGTATATTTGCATTTATACTTAACTAGAATGAGAGATATTTTGACGCAAATTGGTATCCTTCTAGATCTCATGTAAATTCTCTCTAATAGCTATCAGTAATATCTAACACATTTTCTAATAACGAGAAAATTAATAGTCATGACAACAAAAAGAATAACAATAGTGTTCTTATTTCATTCACAGAGTTTGATCTGTACCACAATTGCAATTGAAAGAAAAAAGAAGACGCCACCAATAACTGAGCCTATTGCAGATCCAATCATGGCAAGCTTGAAAATTACTAAACTGACATTGGTCTTGAATGCTTCATGCTGGTCTTTGCTATTTATTACATGTACAGCATGCTTTAAACCCTGAAAACATCAATCAGATGGCTATAAAACACGATTTCTCACAAGATTTTTCATAATAAAGGCGATTAGTACAAAAAAGTTAAAAACTTTTTTATTTGGATGATGCTAACAAAAACCAGTACTTAATTACTTCCCACCTATTTTTAAATTACTGAGAAGAATTAATGTGTCACAATTACAGAAAATATAGGATCCAATTGTAAATAGTGCCCTAACATAAACCACGAGAGTTCAAAAAGAGGGGCTTGTTAAGTAATGACTTCTGTTTTCTTCCATTTCCTCATAAGATAAATTAAAATGTTCATTGGATGAAACTATAAGCTAACTTGAGCTTTAAAAAAATGTGATTCTTAATTTCTTACTAGTGTGACGAGGCTGGAGAAGAGGAAGAAGCTAAAAGAGATCACCTCGAACACAATAAGGTTGCGAGCCTGATCATGACTGGCATTGCATGATGGCTGGGTATTGCTACCTAGCACCACTGTCGGGGTAACAGAGAGGCCGACGAGCACAGCTGCAGTTGCGAGGGAATTGGCTCCTAACATTTCATCTAGCGCCATGATATGGATGCTGGTCTTGCCAGCATCTGCACTACTATTATGGACGGAACTGTCAATCACATATAATGAGTAATTGGAACTATGATAGTAAAGATTTATGTCCTAATGTTTTTCAATCCTGAAAATACACAAAATTTTGGCTGAAACAAAAGATCCATTATTCTTAATGCTTTTATAATATGTAAATTGGAAAAGTATATTTCTACCATAAATATACCATAAAAGATGATTGAGGATATGAAATATCAGGGTACAATAAGCACAAGGATTAAAGTAAAGACAATAGAAAAAGTGCTTACCTCTCCATAATTTGACAGAGAGCAACAACGAGTTACTTGAAAGTTGCAATATTGCCACTTTGATTTTGTGTGGAGAGAGAAAGGAGAAGGGGGGTTAGGGAGGTTAAGACTTAAGACCACAAAGATGATGTGTTCATCAATTAGGTAATCTACTTTGTAGCATGAAGCTAAATCCAATGTATAAAATTTATAATCCAATGATTCACCTATACAATGACCTTCATATAAAGTAAAATTGACACATCCGTATTTTATTATATCAATATCAAGTTCGTAGCTCTGCCATGTGCCATCCATCGTTGAGTGGTTCCGCTTTCTCTGGTTTCTTTTTTTATTTATCTCCTTGTAATATTGCGATTTAATAATTGATCAAGGGTGGGAATTTTATTGGTCGCTGAACTTTTCTCAAAATAAAATTCAACATGTAAGTGAAAAGGAGAAAACAAATTAAAAATTTAGAAGGTAAATAATAGAAATAGTTGTCAAAACCCCAAGATGGGAAGCTTGTTTGAACACAATCAATGTTAAAAATTAAATACCATCGGGCATCCAGTACGTGGGAAATTGATTACCGTCACTTGCAGTTTTGCCATCCCTACCATCGCTAAATATAAAGTGAACATATACAGCAAACAAAGTGAACATATAGATGACTTAAGTGAACACATACAAACAAATAAGTTTAATGAAAATAAGTTGAATATGTATGTAAACTTCTGAACAAGTGATGACAACCTTTATTTGTTTGTAAGTGTTCACTTAGATTGTCTATATGTTAACTTTATTTGCTGTATATGTTCACCTTGTATTTAGCGATGGCTGAGATGTTATATTCGTCGATGACACTTATAATTCCTTGGTAAGTTGAGTAATTTGTTGGGCCTGTAGTTTTTTCAGAAAAGGTACTGGGCCCTTTCATATTTGGACTATATATGTTAAAAGTGGGCAAGTGGCCATCCTAGGAACAAATTAGCTTACAGATAACACTTTAACATCTGTAAGGCAATTTACTCATCCAAAACTTATTCCTTCTACAATGTAATCATGGAATCATTATATTTTATATATAAGAAAATATTTATAGAAAACAAGTGATTGTTTATTTTTCTGAAGCACGATTAGATGCATCTTTTTTTTTTTTTTTTTCGGCTTGAAGGCCCGTAGGCAAGAGAATCAAAAAAGGAAATCAGGTACAGCCTGTTACACAAGGCAAAGGAAAAGTGAACCCCTGGATATCTATCCTATTTCTTCTAGCATAATTTGCAATACAATGCGCCTGAACATTAAAACTCCTAGGACAGAAAACACAAGTAAACCCATCATCCCTGAAAATATTCACTGCATCCTGCGCTTCAAAAAAGCATTGCCAGGGTATAGCATCAACATCTACTTTGCCATTCAAAAGGTTGCAAAGTACTTGGCAGTCTGAATGGAACACACAGCGTTGTATCCCCTCCAATTGCACAGCACGCACCGCCAGCAAGACAGCATTCAACTCTCCATGGAAAGGGGATGAGATTTTGCCTGATCCAGCCCCATATAACTTGAGGGTATTTTGGTCAAAAAGCACAAAAGCCCATCCCCCCTCTCCCTGGTCATCGCAAGAGCCATCAACCCAGCACTGGACCTCTTCATTATCGCTACTTGCTGCTCCACCGTCTTGTGATAGATGCATCTTGAGTTCGTTAGTGAATGTAAAATAAACAAAAGTGGAATGTAGGATTCATGTCCTAATCAATATAGGATAGGTCTTATACTATCTATATGTGAACTATCTGATAAAAAATTGTAAATTGGTAGGGAAGAGTATCTATCAGGATCGTCCGTTCTTTTCGGAGGAAAAGGGGTCGTGCGTTCTTAATTCGATGTATTTAATCTTGAATCTTCAAGGCTTGTCAATCGATTCATTCATTTAATAATCAAATAATACCAAATTTGGTAGCAGGATTCTGTGGCAATACAATCCATATTCAAAGTACCTTTGACTGGAAATTCGGTGACCCAACACTTTAGCGGATAATGGGGGTACTGTTCTTCCTTCTCTACAAATTCTGAAAGTTGAAATGACATCTCTCGAATACCGTAAAAAAGGAGGTATTTTTTTGGAGGAATTCTGTTTATAATACAGATTTGATTAGGCACAGCGTTAGAGATCATTCGGTATTTTTTTTTTATTGTTATTTTGAGTTTGGCGCACGTTTATAAAGGAACATATTAATAAGTAACCATTAAGTTTATTTAAACATGATTTTGTCAATTGGTGCGAAAATTTGTCGATTTTTAAAAAAACTTGTGAATGTAATCTAATCGCATATTTTGAGAGAACATTTCATCTTATTCATTTTTTTTATGCTTTAACTTTTTAAAGCTTTTTAGATTCTTTTTTCAGAACCGAAATTTGTAATTTGTAACTTCTTTAATTATTCAATTCAAAGTTATGGGGCTTGACCTCTAATTTTCTTCAAAAAGAAAAAAAAAGAGAAAAATCTAATCACATATCTCACAAACCGGCTTAATAAGTATCTTATTTTTCCCCCAAGAATCTTATGGATCGGCTTAATAAGTATCTTAATTTTTTCCCCCAAGTATCTATGATGGATATTTTTTCATGAATTTCAAATTATATCAATTGTTTGTATGGTCTATATATATTCAGTAATAAATAGTACATTTTTTTATAAATATTGTAATCTTATTATATTTAATTATTCAATAAAATTACTGTCGGTCCAATTTTTAAAAGTTATTTTTAAAGAAAATATAATTCTTCTAGACAAAAAATAAATTAATTAATAAAACGTGAACACAATTTGTTCTAGATCAGATTTCGAACCTACGTACGTACGTACCCCGTAAAAGCTGATGACTCATTAAGATGATGTAAGTCAACTGCTTTTCCGGGTCAAGGATGATGATTAATATTTTGTTAATGATTAGTAAAAAAATAAAAAACTATACTTATTTCATCAAATGAACAAGTTAAAAAATAAATATTAATTAGGAAGTTTGTATAATAGTTAATGCTAACTAAAGACCGTACCAATACATTAATTCTGGAATCTTATTAGTACACTTAATTATATTGGTAAATATATATGATGTACTGTTGTTCTATACGTTCCCAAAAGCACCTAAAACATATGGAGTTAGCCTTCGAAAAAACAGTGATGGATTTGGAACAAAATGACACGAGTGCATTAATATAATCTCCTTAAAGCATTCTTATCATGCATTTTGTTCTGAATATCTACCCTTACAAAAGTTGATTGACTTTCCCACATCACTACTTAGATAAAATTAATAGGAAAGATTAAAATGGCTCGGATTTCATCTTTTTTTGTTTGTTTTTCGAGCTTACTTGTTGGTAGAGGCCTAGAGGCTGTCATTTGTCAAGGTGAAAAGGTCGATCGGATTTTGTTGCAAATGAGCAATCATACGATGGCAATCAATCGATATATATCTATGTATGATGGCATCCTAGCTAGTACTGTTAATTATAATTTTCATAAGTCGTGAAATCAAAATTAAATAATTAATTAATTATTGAAATTTTACAGAGAGACAAAGAATTTGAAGAAAGAATCTTTATTGATACATTGTATGAATGTTGTGTATTACAAGAGAGATGCTGCCTAATATATATACAGACACAAAAACACATTCTATTGGAACTCAGTAACAGAATACAGTTAAACTCAGAGCCGAGATCATTAATGGCGGCCATGACAAGCTCATCATCAGGATAAGGAGATCCAATTCAAGTAAGCTCATCCGCAATTCTTCTGAGATTTTGAAGATAATCAGTGCAAGAAGAGGTACCTTTGTTAGCACACTGAATTTGCCTTTTCAAACTCGTCACACGAGATCTGGAATTTGAAGCAAAAAGCTTCTGAAGCTCAAGCCATAGAGCCATGCATGGTGGTGGAGCACGAGACTACCTGAGATTGCACTGCCTCAGTCAAAAACGAGCGAATCCACCCCAAGAGAAGCTGATCTTGCCTGTGCCATGGCAGAAATTCAGGATTGACTTGAGGTTGACATGAATCTGCAAGGATCGTTGGTGAAGGAGGAAGTGACTCGATGAATTTGGTGAGATTGTAGCCATGAAGGAGAGGAAGTATTTGGGATCGCCATGATAGATAGTTCGTGGCCGTGAGCTTGGTGGAAATTGGGAGATTGATTAGTACAACTGGATCTGAAGTGACAACAGTCGCCATGAGAGGAGAAGAAGGAGAAGAGGAAGTGGTTGGAGGTGGCTCAATCGCCATTGAAAAGGCTCTAATACAATGAAATTGTACAGAGAAACAAAGAATTTGAAGAAAGAATCTTTATTGATACATTGTATGAATGTTGTGTATTACAAGAGAGGTGTTGTCTAGTATATATACAGACGCAAGAATACATTCCTTTGTACCAGCTATTGGAACTCAGTAACAGAATACAATTATTCACTCAGTAACTAATTACAACAGAAGATTAACAGAGAAGGTAAAAATTCCTTGACATAAGATCTTCTGTGGCAGTGACAACCTGTAGATGATGTGTCAGTGCTGTACCTTAATAATTATATTTGAAGAGTTCGTACATACCCATGTATGCACTATGCTTTCAACGTCGCAATTCGTTATTTTCGTATATGTTTTATGTAGGATTAGTCTGTGTTTTTCCCGGACTTGATTGCAACTGTCTCGGCATGTATGCCAACACCAGATATCGAACATGAACAGTATGTGCATGTTAATTAACAAACATGCCAGCGCTTCTATGACAACGTATACAAGGCATATCGAACATGAAGTCTCATTCATAATTAATAAAATAGAATATATATATATATAAGGCATGCATATTTTAATCAAAAGAGCAAAAAGATAAAGATTATACATTAATCTGAAATTAGTAAAAGTTACGTCCTAGAAATGGCACATTGTTTTTATGAATTTCATAGATTCGAAATTATAATATAAGCACTTTGAATCAAATTAAAAATTTGAACGAACGGCGCACATGTATGTGTTTGTTTATATTGGATCAGTGCTCTTAATTTGTGGCAATTCATTTATAAATATGTTACTTTTTGAAACTCTAGGCCGGAAGGCTTTAATTTCATCTAGTTTTGAGTACCACAACTAAATTGGATTAATTTGCAAGACTCCTGCACTTTACTCCCATTTACCCTCTCTTACACCCTTTTTTTAGACATATATTAACCCTCTCTTACACCTTGCCTGACCTAAATTTGGCATTTCTGATACAATTCATCTAGCAAGTTGCAATTATGAAAATTAGTTAATGCATCAAAATTTGTTCCACCATTACTCGAATGCTAGAACAAGAACCACCCAAAAACTAACTAGCACAAGTATTGAATTAATATTGTGATCATAGTCACACTTCATTCGGACGACAGTGTAACCTTTGCTGGCAAAAGATTACAGAAACATGCTTTAATAGGGTCACAACTAACAAGAACTTTGGGATCGATGAATTGACAAATAACAATCACCTTTTCTTTCTATTCCTTTTTGTTTTAAAGAACTGAACTATATATATTGCTTTCCTTCATTTTAGTTCCCTCCACTAATCGCCTAGTTCTCTTGAAGTCTGGAATTTACTTTTTATTTCGTTATCACAAGGTGAGCCTTTATGCTTTATCTTAACCTAATCAAAGTTGAGTGAACGTATTTCATGACATACGTACTTACATTTTCTAGGGAGCTGACATCTGTATGTCGGACAATTCGTTTAGAAATGAACATCGATCATCCTAATAATTAATAAAAATCAAGAGAGACTCAAACTAGTACTTCATCCATATTCAGACCAACCAAGGACTCGTGTACACAATGAAATCAAAGAAGAATAATAAAATTTGAACGAAAAATCTACAAGAATCTCTACTTGGCATTATTGGGAAAATAGCTAGAATAACACAGAGGTAGAGAGAGGAAGGGAGAGAGTATTAATTGCATGCATGGCCAACACATCGCTTTTGTTGTGGAAAAGATAGGCATAGAGCTCAAATGTTACACAGAATAGAGAGTACCAAAATGGTAGAATGTTCTAAAGGACTAAAACTAACAACCAAGAACTGAATTGATTAATCGGACATCACATTTGGGAAAGATTTATCAACGTAGCAAATATATATTTGAAACGGTTTTCTTCCTCCAGCAGTTTCATATGGGGGAAAAAAAAAAAAACATCAAACAACAATAGACAAGAAAGAAAAAGGAACTTGGGTTAAGGACCTTTTTGTGCCTAACTATTCACTAAACCTAACTGAAATGACCCAATTTCAAAGCTTCATGCCTAACCATGACAACAGCAAACTCTCAATAAAGCGAAAGTAATGAAAACCTAGCAAGAACTACAGAGACATGCATGATCATCTTTTTGGACAAAATGTGCACAAGGAACTATTAACTCCTATTTTAAATAACATATCAATGACTAGGTCAAGTATCTTTTTTTTTTGTTAAGAAAAATGGATGAATAACTAGCTAGTTGTAACTTTCATTGACTCTCTCCATCTCTCTTCAAGGTCGTGGGTTTTGAAGGAAGAACTGTGTACCAGCCATGATAGCACTCAGTGGAGCCGGGTATAGTGGGTCTAATAAGGCAGCCTGAGTCGCTACAGTAGTTGCAGTTACTGCAGCTGCAGTTGTAGTAATTGCCGCTGCGGCAGCTGATGATGTCGACTCGGCATGCTGACGAGGACTAGGAGTCATTCCAGAACCTTCTGGGCCATGGTCATAGAGTATTCCCTTAAACAAGTGACCACCAATATTAACAGCTGCTTGGTATGCGTATTCATCGTCTGCATCGTCTATAGGACTCACGCGAACACAACGAAATACAGCTGGTGAGCTCACCTCTGCAGGAAATGCAACAGATGCTTCCATGCCTCCTGTAATTACAAGTTGCATGCGACTTGATCAGGTTAAACAGTGTACAGGAAAGATATTGAAGAAAAATACCATAAATCATCACCATTCTCGCTGCAAATTGTATTTCATTTCTTTCATTTTATTGTGAATTCAGAGTCAAAACACTAGATAAAATGTTCAGAAACTTCAACAAGTATTTCATTTTATTGGAGCAAATTGCATACAAATATACTTTGCTTCGTTGCCCAGAAAGCTTTATATATATATTTATATATGCTAGTGACATGTTAAGAACTAGGGTTTGAAACGACACCAAGCTTAAGAGGAAAAATAAAATTTTATGAGATCTCCCTTACTACGATTGGAAGATCTTGGAAGAATAGAGAGAGAGAGAAAAAAATAGGTTTCAGATTTTCTTTTTCCCTTTTTCATTACGAAGTGATATGCGTTTTCATCTTTTAAAATTGTAATCATATATTTCTTTATATATATATAACAGATGAAGAACGCCAAAACATTTAGCTAGTGAGACTAGTGATTGTATGTATCATTAATCCTACTAGCGAGATCTACTATTAATTTAGAAGAATATTCTCAATATTTTTTTTTCCAAAAGGAAGAAAAGAAATAGAAAAGAAAAAAAGGGATAAAAAATTCAAATCTTACCATTTCAAAATTTAAATATCGGAAAGAAAAGACGAGCAAATTAAGAGAGGCCACAGAGTGTTTCAAAAAAAATTTTAGAGAGAGAGAGAGAGATCAAAGACATTATATATATGCAGTGTCCAGATCACAGATCGGAACAAAAATTGGAAGAGATCGTTGTATATATCTTTACCAGATGTGGTGGCAAGTGCATTCACCAAACGAGAATTACCAGTATGCAACATCAATTCTCGCGGCCTCTTTGAACTCTCGCCGCCTCCTATATCTTGTAGGACTCCCACACCACCAGTCCTATGGCGTTGAGCTTGTTGAAGAGCGGCAGCGGCCGCTAGCTGTTGTTGTCTTTCCCGCCTCTTGGCGGCCGGGACCCAAGTGCTCTTCACGTGAGTTGAGCACTGAAACCCTCTACTCTTACAGCATGTTCGGCATCTCAGATTGGAGCAATCCTTCTTCGCTTGGTTGCCGCAATCCTGGCAACTCGTTCCCCCACTTGCACCTCTCATACCTCTGGCCCCGGTGCCACTACCGGTATGTTGAACTCCGGTAAGTGGTTCGTGGGAGAAGCTGAGTAGGCTAGAAGAGGGAAAGAGGTGGTGGTGGGAGTGTTGTTGCCATAGTTCAAAGCCACGGGTGTAAGAAGGGACCTGATTGTCAGAAGGAAGACTCTGATCTCCTCTACCTAGAGAGAAACCAGCCATTGAAGTCTCTTGAGTTGGAAGGATTAAGAGCCATTAACTGAAGTGAGTGCCTATAGGTGTATTAAATAAGAATGAATATGAGAGAGAGGATAGAGTACTACTGTACTAGCGATGGATATGAATGGAAGGGGGATTAAATTAAAGGTGTAGGATCCGTACCTTTGTGTGAGGAAAAAAACAAAGAAAGGGAGTTAATAATAGAAGCAAGAGAGAGAGTTGTTAGAGATGAGAAAGCAGGGTTATGCTCTTTATCTGGCTAGTTTGTCCGCGCCACACGACGGGCGTTGGGATTTGTTTTCTCACTCTCTCTCTCTCTCTCGTGTTCTCTTTCTCTACTATTTGTTTCTCTTTCTACAGATTGTGCGACTGAGGCCAGAAGAGATGGAGAAAAAGAGTCAGAGAGGGTTAGAAAAGGAGGATGATTAAAGACACAGAATTAGAAGGGAGCACTGCAACGCCGCCATGGAGTCTGCTGCCCCTCTCTTTCTCTCTGCCACTTGCCTCTCTCTCTCTCTCTCTCTCTCTATTTATGAGTTTTCCTTTTACACCTAACCCTCTCACCGTTTCCCACTCTTTCCACAATGGTGAGATGTTAGTAAAATTGCATGAACACCCACTCAAGTTCCTTTACTATGTTATTATATAACATTAAAGGCAATTACCATATAGTTAAATGTGAGCTTATTTAATAAAAATTAATAGATAAAATGCATACTTATGTTTATGTATCTTGACGTTATTTTGCATTAAAAATTACATACATATTTTATTGTCTTTCTTTTGAAAAAGATTTTTGATGTACCTTCATAAACATAGTTGATAGTTGATACTTTACATGTTTACATTACCCTCGCAAAGCTTCCTTGATATATATATGTTAATATGCATATATTGATATATATGATCCACTCAACTAAAAACGAACAAATTACTTCAATTAGTAAGTATGAGTTTTTAAAAGTAGCTCTTATCAGCAATGAAGTAGTATGCAAAATTTTGCAGGATTTAATGCTTTTTCTTATTTTAATTTGATTGTTCTAGAGGATAAATTTGTAAAATTTCGTAGGAGTAAAGACTATAAAAGAGCAAGCACCATCATTTTAGGAATAATTCAAAATGATGAGAAGGTGACAGTGTGAATTATAGTGGGAGTGATGAGAGTATTGGCACTACGATATTCTCCATTGGCATTAAGACACATACCTCTCCACTATTCCTTAATAAAACCATACCGGTACACTGGTACATAAATCACTAACTGCCCTACAAATTTAAATGAGGATTTGCTTAAGAAAATAGTGCCATGGATATCAGCTATACAAATTTTAATTATACGTCTGTGTGAGTGAGCTTGTCGGTGTGCCAACCAATTCCATATATAATTTAAACATTATTGAACATGAGTAAATTTATTGTGAACCATGATGCACAGAGGGTTCCGTGCACTATGACTGTTTGATCGGTAATTTTACAAATTGACAAATCTAAATTAACCAATCCAATCTATATATTGAAATCTCACAGCAAACAAAATTTTACAATTTTTTTAAATTTTTTTATTATTTTTTAAAGATTTTTAGAACTTACCATTTTGGCTACAAATTAGTGTATTTATAACAAAACATGGCAAACTTTAAAAAAAATTAAAAAAATAGTAAAAAAAATTCAAAAATTATAAAATTTTGTTTGCCATGAGATTTCAATATATAGATTAGGTTGGTTAAATTATATTTGACAATTTGTAAAACCACCGGCCAAAACGGTCATGATGCACGAAAGCTTATATGAACCACAATAGATTTACTCTATTGAACATTTTAAGTAAAGACCTCAACCAATGTTTATATTAAAACAAATTCTGTATTGAGCCAACTTTTTATATGGACTGACAAAATAAATTATTTTTAATACTATGACGGATGTGATTGATCATGGCTCAAATCAGATTGAAAAAAAATCAATTGACTAAAAGAATGTCAAATTTATCGGAGGCCCTATAAATAACTTCATGTATAAATTTGATGAATCATTTAAACATTTATATTTGATAATATCTTCGTAAACGTTGAAGTTTTTCACATTTTTATTTTTAATTGCACTTGTTTGCGGCATAACTAATTAGACAGCTTTAGTGAAAATTGGATGGCTGCATTTTTGAGAAAGTGGAGACAATTGCTTGTAAAAGAATTGGAAATGATTAAAGAAAGGAATACATATCAAATCTGGCTGCAACAATGGCCTTTTGGTCTCCATCAACGTAAAGAAATCTTCAGCCGTAGTTAGAAGATCAAACGGATCTGAATTTTCCACGTGGCATACAGGAGGCCGTCCTTGGTTTCCGCAAAACCCGGTACTTTTCTCTGTGACTATTACTTTAGAAGTATCTTTGTTTCATTAGCTGTTTGGTTTCTCTCCAGTCTTTGTAAACTACAGAGAATCTTTGCTTAGGACCTCTCTAAAATTAAACCTTTGAGAAAACGGGAGGGGAAAAAAGGAGATTTGGAGGGTTCCTTGAAAACGATCGACCACATGGTCATCCCAGGTTCGTACCCATAAAATAAATATTTTTGGTATAGGTTGACCAGATAACTTTTATTTTACAGACGTCATACATATCAAATAATTAACACAATACTTTTCCTCGTGACTTTGAATAAAATTGAGCATTATGAGACATCAACATATAAAAGACTAATAACATGAAATTATTGATATTGAAATAATTTGTGAATTTAACACTAAAAATATCGATTTGGCTTTAAATAATGAACTGAAACTATTCCAATATCAACACATTCAAATATAAAATCTTTAGTATTTGTATGATTCAAGCAGCAAAAAATAATAAAAAGAAAATCAATTAAAAAAATTTTGATTTTTTTGACCAAACGTGTATATAATGCTTTTACTTGATAATGTTTATGTTAGAAAAAGGGTATGAAGTCGTTTTAAGCGGACTGTTTTCTAGGCAAAGGAGCGGACTGTTGCCACTGAGCGACCTAGCGGGTCACTTACTAGGAAAGCGGACTGCTCAGATCGACTCCTATATAAATTTCTTTCCATAATCGGCTTGGCTCTCTCTATTGTTACGAATCTAAGTGTTCCTCTATAGAAGAGAGACTAGGGTTAGGTTTGAGAGGGAAGAAGCCAACCATGTGCTTGGAGCCATCGGGTGCACACGCACGAGTAGACCACTCGCACCCTTCTTGAAACCGTAATTGTTCTTCGATTTCCGTTGCGTGTTCTTAGAGGTAGCAATTCGATTCGTGGAATCGTCGATTGAGGGGTGGCGAACCGAATTTTTGGATTCACTCTTCCTCAACCTCCTGAGGTCAGAACCGTCGTGGAAGAGGTATCTCGACGAGCCTCAACCTCTATTTTGTCCAATAAAAGTGAATCACTAACCAACCTAGCGAACCACCAAGACTGGGACAACTTCCAGGATAGTGGTCTTATCAATATGCATCTATGTGCAATAGGCTGCTCATGCCTTGAGCGATCCACTAGCCTTGTGACTAATGTGCAGACTGAAGGAGTACATGAACCTCGTAGGTCGAACGTGAGAAAGTACCCCGCCGGCGATTTGAGATTGAATGGTGGAAAATGTTCATGGCTGCTCTAGATTGATTAGTTCTGCTGAAGATGATGATAAGCCCAAACACAAAAGACTATTAAGGCTATCGATTCGCATGAACCAAAAAATGTGAAAGATGCACTTTCTAGTTGTGACTCTAAGGAATGGTTGCTGGCTATGAAAGAGAAGATTGATCAATGAAGAAGAATCCAGTCTGGAAGTTATTTGACATACCACGAGGTCGCAAGCCTATTGGGAGCAAATGAGTTCTCAAAATCAAGCTTAAAAGTGACAGGTCAATTGAGCATTACAAAGTTCAATTGGTCGCGAAGGGATTCACCTAATAAGTAGAGGGAGTGAACTATGAGGAACTTCTCACATGTGGTTAAGTTTGTCTTTATCTATTTGATCCTAACAATTCTTCGCTACAATGGATCTAGAACTATATCAAATGAACGTGGAAACTATATATGGAGAATTGCAAGAAGAGATATATATGGTACAACACGATGGATTCGTGGTTGAAGGGAAGGAGCACAAAGTGTGCACAAAGGAAATGATCAATTTTCACTGTGGTATATCTAATTCTCTAAGTTATTATTATAAATTAGATATACATATATGTTTATACTGAGTTAAAACTCCATTTGACAATACTCTCTAAAAATAAAATAAAATACATTCTTAAACTACGAATTGATTTTTAGTCATGTTCTGCAATTAATATGAGCAATGATCGATAAAAATATAAGGATATAAAGTATGAGGAGTGTTCCAATGCCCACAATTTAAATGTCCCCAAATATCCCAAAACTTATTTTTTAGTTGTTTTTTTCAAAATACAAAATTCAAATTTCGAATCTAAACTGTTGATCGTACTCTATATAACAAGCGATGCATTTTCATATAAGTTTTATAAATTTTAAAGTTTATTTGAGACTTGATCAAGAGATTGAATAATGAACGAATCTAGTTAAATATGATAGATTAATTCTAATATGTTCATATTTTATGCTCTTGATCAAGTTTTAAATAAACTTCAAAATTTACAAAACTTATATGAAAATGCATCGCTTGTTATATAGAATAACATCAGCAGTTTATATTTAAAGTTTGAATTTTATATTTTGGAAAAGCAACCAAAAAGTGAGTTTTGAAGCATTTGGAGCATTCAAATTGTGGGCACCGGAACTCTCCTCATATAGTATTGGTCCAAATGAAAGTTATGAGAAGAGTAATTTAGGGCATGTTTGGAACGCTAGGAATAAGACTTATTTCAGAATTGCTTATTTTGAAACATGCCAAACACATTTTGGAATAAAGAGAATAAGCTATTCAGTCTCCTTGTTCCAGTTCCAACAAAAAGTGGGAACTGGGTTGGAATAGGGTCACGGATGGATAAAAAAATATTAAAAGTATTTCTTCACTGATGAGCAGAGAGAAATATTTTTGCTTTCGTTGCCACACCTGACACCCCTTCTCCTCTCAAACCTACTCCCCCCCCCCAGTTCCTCCTCCTCCACTCCTTCGCCCCTTCCTCCGCCTCACTCTCGTCGCCTCCTTCCCCTCCATCCGCTTCTGCCTCTACCTCCTCCGCCCCTGCCTCAACCTCATCTCCTCCTCCGTCCGGTCCGACCTCGACTAAGCCTGCAACCACCTCGCCGACCTCCTCCCCCTTGTGTCCCCTGCGGATGAAGTAATTAGGAAGACGATTAAAGATTGTAAAGCATGGATCTCCTATTGTTGATTTTAATTTCAAGTTACAGAATGTATTGTCAGTATAGGATTGTACATGGTGCTTTGTGATAGATGCTAAAGCACGAGGCCTTGGGGCTCAACTATTTTTTTTCTATTTTGTTGGTTTTATTTTTTTTTATATTTTCTGTTCAACTGGTTTTTTCTGGTTTTATCAAAAAACACTTTTGAGACCGGTACAGAGATACATTATGCATGCTTCTTTGTTAGATGGCGCCAAACAAAAGATAGTAGGCAATATAATGCAAAAGTTAGTTGAAAAATATAAATAACAAATTATTATTCTATATATTTTTTTTCTTATTCTTATTCTTAGCTAACCATCCCAAACAACATCAAGAATTACATGAATTAGCAATTCTTCACCATTTCTTATTCACTACCCTTATTCGTAAACAAGCTATTCTATTCTTATTCACCACACTTCCAAACACACCCTTAGTTATTTTTCACTTTTTTGTCTACCAAATATGTCCTTTTGCTTAAACATCAAGCCATACATCCACTTATACAATAGTAATAAAAAAAATCTTAAAATGCAAATTATTTATCGTTGAATGAATGGAAACATTATTTTTTTTTAAATTCTTCTACAGGAGTTTTATTGAAAAAAAAAAACTCAATAAAATCTTGAACCAGATGCATCATAATAAAAATTTCTTGGATTAATTTTTGAATGACGGAGTTGGTTTATATGTTTCTCACTGTATACCAACCTGTAAGAAATTGAATTCAAAAGCTTGTGGAATATTATTACGTACCAACTTATTAGCTGAGTTCATGGTATAAAAAAAATAAAAAATAAAACTTTATTTACAGTTGTATTTAGAAAATAACATCAGTAAAAATTTATTTTATAAGCCAAAAAGATTCATAATCAGCGGTTCTTGCCACAAGAGTGTGCCAATAAACTGCGTGTAAATTATCATACTTTACACACTATATAACTGCGTGTTGTTAGTTCTAATTAATAAACACTAAAATATATTATTTTTAATCTATTATGATAAGTTTTTTTTTTTATCAAGATGTAAATTATAAGTTTCAAATCCCCAGCACATCTTAAGTTAAGAGTAATTGGCTGTTATATGATTGGAATCCACAAGCACTGAAAGTGTGCCAATAAAAGTTTGGTAAGCCATTGAGCATTGCCCCCATGTCTATAAAATTAGTTTCCAAGGTTAAGTGGCGTTAATTTGGTGATCATTTTTTTAGCCTGGGAAATATATTACAACATAACTTTAAATAATACATGCAGCAGGGGCATTCGAGAAGACAAAGTAATAAATTAAAAAGCTTAAGGATTAAACTTACAGTAAAAAAGCTTGTGTTTGGGACGATTATAGAACAAAATAAAATACATATATAATTGAGGTTTATTAGTATGATAATGAATATATAAATGAAAACTTATCCGACTACAATAGAAAGAAAATAAGTTAATTAAGTTGACTTACCAATTATTAATTACCAGATCAACGTAGATAAATATATTAAACCAACAGACCTCATGTGTTTTGCCGCCTCATGACTCCCATTATTCCAAAATGGTTTACTTGATTACTTGTCAGTTATGTGATAAAAACAATCAGTTACGGAGAAAAGCAAAAATTTGAAGTAGTAAGAATAAGATAAATATTAATTTTTAAATAATAATATATAGGCATTTGGATTGCGAATGAAATAGTACAAATGAATATATGGTGTATTTTTTTCTAAAATAATTTATCTGAATATAATTTCGTCTTCATCAATAACATTGCTCCCTTGAATTTTGACTCGGCAAATTATGGTGCAATGGCATTCAATCTTATAATAAAACATGTATGTCTGAAGGCACTATTTTCCAATTGTTTAATGGCGTATCCTTCTTTTCCAAAAATAATTGAAGACAAACAACAAAAAATGTATTTTTTTAAGGCACAACCTTGCCACTTCTTCTTTATTGAAAATTCAATTTTCAATTTAAATAGCGTTTATAGCAGCCGCTTTTGCGGTAATATTTGATATATTGCTACACCGCTATAAATTTAGTGCTTCGTCTGATGGCGCAATCTATAGCGGGTTATAGCAGCGAAATTACGGTAAATAGCAGCGCTATGGTGGTTTATTAGTGGAAACAATGGTCTAATTTATAATCTGATGATATAGTATTAGTATTTTAGGTATATTTTTCACATACGAACTCCGATTGGCATATTTCAAAGTTCTATGGAAAGCTTATAAAATAAACTACAACTTTTAAGTTTTGAATTTTTCATATTCTAATAATTTAATGATCAAATATGCATAGAAAAGATATATAATTTTAGTTGACATTAATTATTTGCACGGAAATATTTTTATTTTTTATTTTAGACCAAATTAGACCTTCAAAATATACTTGCATATGCAGATCTGCTATGGTCTGATAGCGGCTGCTAAATGAACACTATCCGGTATTCACTATGATATTAGTTTGTCCGCTGCGAATTCGCTAACCGCTATTTAAATCATTCGTTGAAACTAAAAGCGTAAGATCGTTGATGTAAATTAAATTGGAATCAAAACTATTCATTTAAAAATCTTGGGCAGTTAAAACGTACTATCTACATTAAATTGTCAAAAAAAAAAAACACTACTTAAATTGTATGAGAGCCGGAGGGAATCGACGCTGTAGGAACAGGAGAGAAGCCGAATGTCAGGGATTGCAAGGTGCAGAAAATGCAGCTTTAGGATATACGTGGAGTACTACGGATGAATTTTACTTTATTGTATCGCATTTAATGCTGCGCCGAACCGTAAATCCACGGTATATGTCCACTGGGCCCCACCCTAAATAGGCGTGCCCATTGTTTTAGTCTTCCTATTGCGCTCCAGTCATCAATTTACTGGCATGTCCATTAACTTGAATTTTAGGCATGCGGCTCTTATTTAAGTTTAGTTCTGCTCCATATTGTTTCCTGCGGAGAGATTCAATATTTATGTTTGGTGTCTCATTATGGTGTAATTTTTGTTTTCTAAATATTTTAAATTACAAATGTTTGAATGATAAATGAATTAATATGAACTGTGATAATGTTCTATGGCAAATGCAGTTCATTCACATTTTAATATTTTATGTTATACAAAATAAAAAAGTGAAAAATTCAGCGGTATAAATGAGTTATAGTAAAATATTTCCTGAGTTCTTATATTTTGAACACAACAAACTCAATATTGTTTAATTTTTGTAACGTGGATGCATTATTTTAAAAGTAAAATAAAGTAAGGGATCACATTTTAATATTTTATAAATAATTTAACCCTGAACGTTCTATAAAACATTAAACATAAGACGTTGATTTTGAATAAGTACCATTAATTTGTTCCTCTAGAAACTCAAAAGCTGTTATGGGATGCATGCATTTGTGTAAAAAAGGAAAAAAGTTGATATGTCACAAACCTTTTAACTTTTAATTTAACAGTGTTAGTTTTGGGAAATGCATGATCAACAAACAAGACATTAAATTTGCTGAAAACAACCCATCATTTCAATTTTTGTCAGGAAATAAAGAAGCACCCAAAAGCAAGTGATTAATATATGTACGTATAAGTAGAGAGACAAAACAAGTCCAAAAAGCAGATGAAATAGTCATGTTGTAACTAATTTTCCCCCCTATCGAGAACCCAATTTTATTTGTGGAGATGTTTGGTTTAAGTCTTTTCTTTTTAATTCTTATATAGTGAAAATACATTTATTAGCTACTAATACACAGTGTATCATGTTACAATCCGTATCAGAAAATCCGAATATAAAAAATGGTTTTTTTGAATGATAAAAAATGGAATGCTGGTGAAAGATATGTAAAAAGGGGTGAGTCTCAATGATGCAAGTGTTTTGTCTCTCTTACAACCTCGAGCCCTGTGCTGCCTCTCAGGAGAGTTGACCCTTTTTCTTCTCTTTCTTTCTGCTTCTTTTCTTTTCTCTTTTTCCTTCTCTTTCCTGGCTGGCATATATACCATGAAGAATAGAATAGAAGCACCATTAATTACTTCAGGCCCACTTACTGTTAACTATTTTAAACAAGCAATTCTGTCTTATCACCTCTTAACTTGTTGTCTCAAAAAGTTTGCATCTCAAAATTTGTATTCAAGACTAAGCTAGGCCATTAGTAAAGTTGGATGAAGCATCTATTGATTCTATTTACAATTTGAAAAACAGATCCCTGAAATGTAATGCAAATTTGATAAGTGTTTCATAAAGTAGAATTGATGTTTTTCTGTTGTCATCATTCAAACCCAGCAAACTGTCAGGTTTTTCACCAAAAGCAGTGCTCTGATCAATATCCACTTTTGTTTAAAAATGTGCACAGGCCTTAAATATTAATTTATATTATATATGATATGTGTTTTTGTATATTTGGAACGACAAATAGTTGTGTTATATGCTAATAATTTCAAATAAAAATCAAATATTTTAGGCAGATCCCAGCGGTATACGTACGCACGTAAATAAGTAGACAATTTAACTGCATGTGATTAACATTGAAGAATTCGTGAACATGCAAAGCGGACATGGCTACTCTAATAAGTTGTTAGTTAAATCGAGGGAATTATTGCAAAATTTATTATTAGGGGAAAAAATATATAGGTATCAGTACTGTGAAAGTTCGGGATTGGTGTCCCCAATGCTAACAAACTGGGAATCCATGTGAAGAATATTTAATTGAGAAAACGTGTTCGTATTAACACACTAACCAACAAAAGAAATTTAGATTTTAGACTTCCAGCGCAGCAATTATATATGCGTCGCATTCATTCTTTAATAATATGACAGTTTGCGCGCATGCATATTGATGTGTTGCTACTTGTTAGTCATCATTTGATCCATAATAATTAGAGGTATCACTTACCAAAAACTTGTCTTGGATTTTAAGTTTTTAACAGTATACTTTCAAATTAATTTAACAAAGCTTGAAAACTAAAAAAAAAAAATCTCACAACTATGCTGCTAGGTATATATAAATAGGCTATTAATTATTCGAATTCATACAATTTTAGCACTGTTTAGTGATGCATCAAAAGCAATTAATTTCAAACCAATTTAATCATTTTTATAGACATCATATCTGTATTTTGTTTTTTCTTAGTCCCTAGTTTAATAAAAAAGTTAGTTAGCAGTAGTTCTTGGTTAATTAGTTAGGTCAAGATTAGTTAATATCATTAAATTAATATATCCAAGGGATTTTTATATAAATCGACATCACTATAAAAATTCGTTAATAATGCACTTACAACTGTTTTTATTAAAATCGGAATTTATTTTTGAATTATTAAACATACAAACATTGAGCCCCTTAAAAAAGACCTCCACTTTTATTTTCACCTACCTAGAATTATTAGCTCTTCTATGGTTATCTTAATGGATATCCAATTAAAAATATTTACTCCAGCGTATACTCAACACTCTCTTGCAACAAATAACCGTCTAAAATATAATGTCTATTGTAACACATAACTTGGTTTACCTTTTATGCGACATACAATTATGATATTGTTCCCTTGTATTATTTCAAAGCAGAGATTATAATAATTTAAGTGGTCATGGTATGTTATTTTATCTTTCATTTTCTTCTCAATAAAGGGTTATATATATTAGGTAACCGTAGCCATACGCAAAATTAATAGTACACTTTTGTGAAATATAGCACGCTGGTTCTCAACTTTAAATGGAAGTTAATAATATAGATTCCTTTGGTTGAAAAAAAAAACATATTAGCTGTCACAATGAAGCTTGCTCGACATTATTCGCACATTCATTCATTAATTAACACATATTTAAGCTATACTAAATTGAAATAGACAAAACAAGACAACTAGATTTTTAAATTTTACTTTTTCATCATGAATTAATTTTACCAACCGCAAGATAATAAAGACCAACGCTCTTCTTAGTTTTCGAGTGACTCTAGCTTTTGTATTATTGTGTTTATAAGCTCTCTTCCCTATTTCAAGTCTCAAGAAGACGCGTATGCGCGTGAAACTTGAATGCATGCATGAACTTCTGCTCTGAGGTCAGTCTTGAAAATTTACGAAAAAGTACTAATTTTGTATAATATAATCATTATGTAATAACTTAGGCACAATTGGTAGCTATCATGAGTTATAGCTAAGCTAATATTATACGCGCAACTGAGAAGCCTATAGTAACAACTGAACTTTTAATTTACTGTTGGAGGCGGCGATTTAATCCTGCGTCTGTTAGCGCTAACATATAGTATTATTATTATTTTTGAAGTCTGGAGCAACATTTATTTAAGCAAGAAATTATCTAGGTATACTTTTTCTTTTTCTGAAGCAAAAAAAGGGGTCAAGCCCCCATCTTTCATTAAATAAAATAAAATTCATCTTAGCCACTGGCTAAAATGTTACAAGAAAAGAAAAATAAAACTATACAATATTTGAAATTGCAATGTACAATATTGGAAGAAGAACAAATAAAATATTAAAATATCGGCTTGAATTGTTTTCTATAGTAAATTGCAAAAGTGATGGCACGCTCAGTAGCTTAAAATTGTTCGAACCTAGAGCGGATAATTAACGTGCATGGTTTTATATTTAAATAATGAAAAAGTATGTTATATTTTATTTATTTTTTAAAAAATTAAATGTCTATACCATGAAAATTCATGTACATTGAAATTATCCTTGAAATAATGCCTCACCAAAATAAAGGAAATTTTTGTCCGAAAAAATCTCAGTCGAACTAGAAAAACAATAAAAAAAAAGAAAAGTGTGCCAAATGTAAACAACTCTAACATTAATGTAGCTACCATTTGCTCCATGTATTTTTCCATGGTGAAAGTTGTTTTTGTTAGAAAGTGTGCTAATTTTCATTTTTATGCTAATTACCAATTAATTAACCAAGCAAACAAAGCACACACAAGATCTAGTACACAAGCTATTCAAACACACGAGAAAAAGGGTTGGCAGTACACCTCTCTTGGTATCGCAACCAAGAGGCTCGTTCCAACGGATTGGTGTCGGTGGCGTGCTCTCCAAGAACCTCCACGCCGTGCGCCTCGAGTCCACTAAGGAATTAACCACCTTCTCCAATCAATTATGCTAGTAATTGAGAGAATTGTGTCTAATTCCAAAGCTTTCCCTCTTCAAGTTTAATTCTCCAATTAATTTAGTGGAAAAGCTTGCTCAACACATGAGCTAGGTGGTGTGTGGAAGAGAGAAAGAGGAATAGAAAATTCTGAAATTTTCTTTTCTTCCTTGTGAGATGCGGCCAAAGAGAGAAGGAGAGAGAGAGGTGTGTGGAGGCTTGGGTTTGCTCCCAAAGAACACCCCTTTATATAGGCCACTCAACCTAGCTCTCATCCAAATTTTCATGGACAAAATTGCCCCTTGCCCTAGCCGCACCTACCTACCCCATATATGGGTTGGGCCTCAAGTTAAGTTGAGCCCAATACTCTTCCATTTAATTGCACCTTCCATTGGACATTAAATTAACCAATTAATTTAAAGCCCAATTAGCTCAAATAATTAAATGTGTTGATTATAATTAATTATTAACTATTTAATAATTAATATGGAATTAGTCAATGCATTAAATTATTTCTATATGATCTATTTGACTTAATTAATCATAACGGTCCATAACGGCATACGATTAATTAATCAACTTATCATATTTTGCAAAACCAATTGTTGCAAATAAATAATTAATGCACGTGTGGTTAAACACCTTATTATGTGTGACCCTTTGAGGATTTATGCTATGTTGGACATGGAATTAAATCGTTATTTAATTCCAATAATCATAAGCGGTATCTAGCAACACGTTATGACTCCCAATTCGCATAAATAGTGTACTGCTACAATATTTCAATCCTGCATAAGAGAATAATTAGTTTCTCTATTTTGATTCTTATGTCACACGATATCATCGTATAATCCAAGATAGGAATGTGTCATTCTTGCAGATTATACGTTTCTTGATCTAGAGATAATTGTATAAAGTTGCATGCAAACAATCTATCTCCATCAAGGGGCCCAAACAGATATCGTCACTCACTAAGTGAATTAATGAGGGACATACGGTTTTCTTGATGATTAACTTTTCCCCGCACAATTCAAGAGAACATAAATAAAGTCCGTATAGCAGCCCTTATCGGGAATCAGCGGTAGACAGTATTTATTGAACCTATCCTCATGTGGAAAAGATAAACATCTCAAACTTAGAACCAAAATCATAACGAAATAAACAATGACACATAACACAATCCATATGTTTATTTCGATGGGTCAAGTCCTGTGCTATGTTCCATAACATACACATATGCAATTAAGTTGGTAACTCTTTACCTATGATTAGTAGAACTTAATCATCACTTAACTTGCATACTAATCTTTTATGATAATTAATGTTCCTTGTTAATTATCAAGATTATGGACCGTTTAGATTTATTATTGTCATTCTAAAGAATGATCAACAGAGATCTACAATTCAGATCCTCAACCTGAATGATCTGTCAATAATAAACCTAGGAACATATGATAAAATCTCATCCAAAACATAAACTAATAATTAAGTCATTAAATTATTGACTTCTAGGACATAACTCTAACAATCTCCCACTTGGCCTAGAGTCAATCAGTAGTGACTTCTAGCCAACAAAGAATTGAGAACAATGTCATATATCTACATATATACATGTCTCGGACCTCAAAATAAATAATACGCTTATAGCTAGTTACTCATACGTCCACCACGTATGGATGCATAACTGCATCTCGTATACTGCTCAAGGTAGAGGTCGTGCTAGAGTATTCGCTGTGTTCGCGAACCTATCCAAAAATTGTTTGAATATATATATATATACTCCTATATATATTCTTGATCACCATCATATGATATCAAGTGATATCGTTATAGATCATATTTGAATCTCCAATGTAACATTGGGCTCTTAGGAGTAAGTTATGGTTCGAGATGCTTAGAACCATAATAACTCAACTAAGAAATCGATCCGAAATAAACTTCTTTTATTGCTTCACAAGTTGCTATGTATTTTGCTTTGGTGACGGAAACGGTTGTAATATTCCATTTAGAACACCTTCTAAATTTACAACACCACCTTTTAGCAAAATACGTAGTTCAACTGTGATTATATCAATCTTTCGAAAAACTAGCATTAGTGTAATTAACTTACACGAGCTCCTTTTAAGAGATGAAACATTATATCACTCTTTCTCATAGATGAAACATTATATCACTCTTTCTCATAAGGTACTCGAGGATATCCTTGACTATCGTCCTAATGTGTCTCTCTTGTATCCATTCGACAACTGTTTGTCATATCTTTTGGATACTACACATTGGGGCATATGCATAAATATGGCGTACATAATGAAACTCATAATGAAGGAATGCTTGAACTATTTCATGCACTTTCTCGAATCGAGTTGCAATAGACCGAGTTAAAACACTCAAGTCATGCCATGTGACGTATAGTTAGACATCCTTTCTTGGAGTGTAACTTTCGTGTTTCTAGAACACTTCGTCAATATATGCATATTTGCTCAAACCTAACATCCATCATAATCTATCTTTATAGATTTTGTTTCCTAGGATTAGGTGATTTCGCCCAAGTTCTCATTTGAGAAAGCATTCTCCAAAGAGATCTCGACAATATTCATTTTCTTAATGTTAATGTTATTCCCAATTTAATGAATTGTTATCTTGAACAATACAAGTAATACAATTATGCTCCCACTGAATATCTTGTTTATACAAGATACTTTTGACGAAGTTCAACTCCTTGACTTCCTTGTCAAAACTTTTATTCCAATCTCCACAACACTTGCTTTAATCCATTAATGGATCCTTGAAGCATGCGTATGTTTTTAGCAATACATAAAACCTCGATTTGTGTCAAATGCACAACATCATCCTTCATTCATACGAAGAAGGCGGTTTTATGTGTTTTTCCATATATCAATACATATGAAATACAACTATTGCTAGAATGATCTTTATTGACTTTTACATAGCCACAAGCAAGAGGTTGTGCTTTGTACGTAGTCAACTAGTCATCGACTTAGACATAGCTACAAGCGAGAAGCCGCGCTTTGTACATAGTCGATTTGTTATCCATGTCGATCTTTCCTTTTGAAGATCTAAACGTTCTTGATGGATTGCTCCTTCATGAACATCAACCAAGGTCTATACCTTGTTGTTATACATGGAAAAGATCATATGAATTCAAACCATATATGTGGAATCGGATCGTTCCATCGTTTTTCTTGTTTATCAACGGATTCTCATATGCTAATTTTGAGAATGTTGTGAAGCCAATGCACCAAACGGCTTAGGCAATCAATTCTCGTTGATCTTTTGTAGGATTGGTACTTGAGGTTCATGAACTTCTTCTACAACGATTTGTTGAACGAGTTCTTGACTCCTCATATATTCCATGAGTTTCTCGACATCATCATCAACTCGTGATATGGTTGAGTCCTCATTGGAAGGAGCGTACTATTAAACTTCTTTCAAAACAACTTGTGAATGAAGTTTCGCTCAACTCCCACTAAGTACCATGTATGGAGTGACAAGTTTCCCATAAGAGTACTTCTTGTAGTGACGCATAAACTATTTTAATGCTCACTTTACTCCCACTACTTCTTCTTGAGAATTTCAATTCAACAAGACTACATTATGATTAGCAACAACTACTTTGTTCTTATCATATTCGTGGAAGTAGTGCCTTTTAATATAAAGCATCCTACAAATATATAGTGTCTTATTTGGTTTAAGCTTACAAGTCGACAATACTTGAAATAAGCTTCTCAACACCAAATCTCGAGAAAATTATACTTAGAGATCAAAATCTCGTAAGATATCTTCTCCAATAGACTTTGATGGAACATCATTCAGTGTAAACAATATTGTCCTCAAACACAATTCCCTAATACGAGTCGAATAAGTCCATTTGATTTATTACCGATCGAACTATACAAAATATTGTTCGATACCTCCATTCTTGGACATATTATTCCTCTTGGAGCGAGTTATGAAACTACTTTCATACTCTTTAGATAATATTTCAAATGACTTAACTACTTATCATGATTAATTGTAAGACTTTTCTTTTTTCTTGAACGGTCTTTTTTAACTTCACACTTGAACTCCTTTGAACTAGTCAAAAGGTTCATACTTATACCTTATCAAATAGATATGTTAATATCTACAATGATCGTTGGTTAAGTAGTAAAGTATCAACAACCTTTCATTGCACAAGTACTTACTGGTCTTTATACATCGATATGTAAAAGTCCTAATCAAGTCACTTGTCCTTAAACCTTTGTAGGTTAAAGGCGCTTTTGTCATTTAACAAACATGATTCGCATATCAATCGATTTGAAATCGAATTGAATTTCGAGCTCTACGTTACGTAGACTCTCATAATGCGGTTCTCGTTTATGTATGTGACTAAGCGGTTATATATAACATGAAAGTCAAATACTTTATGTCAAGTCTTACGCATCCTATTTGTCATTCATAACTTGTTTATCTATTTCAAGCAAATTCAATCAAGATGCATGAAATCATATAAACAAATCCATAATAAAAGATCTTGTCTTTTACAAAACATAATCATCCATCATAGAATATGAAATGGAGATATTTTTGAGAGGTTTTAGAATTAAGGTATGCAACCTTCAATTCCTAAACAAACTCTTAATAAAGATAACTCTACGTATTCAATGTTAATGACTTAAACGAATAAGTCATCTCCTATACGGAGTTTACTTTACATCTCTCGAACATTCTCTTATTCTTCATTGCTAACACATTTCTTTAAATGCGAGCATATGAACTAGTATCAAGTTACTAGTGTGAATTAAAGATAGTGAGATAATTTGAACGACAAATACACTTTAGGATTAGAATATTTCTAATCGTCACCATCATGGTATTTCGGACAACCTTTCAAATGCCTCCCATAAACGGCAAATGAAACATCTCATGTGACACATGGTCATCAATGAGAGTCTCGAAATTTCAACTCATACATTAGTGAAGTATTTCTTGAATACTTAATCAATCACCTTTTTGCATTAACAAGCGTGCGAAAAAGGTAACATTATATCCTTCATGATTCCAAAGAGATCGTATGACAATATCAACAATCCTTGATATCGGAGATTAATATCTCTAGTCATCAATTAGCTACTTCAATTTTTCGATTTGTGAGCTAATGAAACATTCATATAACTTCTTTTAAAAGAATAATCTCTTGGTCAACTCATATTCTTTATACTCAATCATAAATGATGGAGTTAATATCTACTTTCTCCAAGAACACTTTCTTGAGTAAGCGGATGAGAACGTACGAGTTAATTTTAGTCCATATGAATTCGCTAATTCAAAGGTCTAGAAATTTCAAATGAGGATATTAAGCATACGCTTTATTGAATAACTTTTCGCCAAAAGTCAATCAATCAACGCGTTGCTACGTTCGGGTAGTTTGAGGAAAGTTTTGGGAATTGACATACTCAAATTTCTCTTCACTAAGATCATGTCTTAGGAATCGGTATTACTTCTTTAAGTGAATACTTTTAGAAACGAGTTTGTTTAATTTCAAAGATTGATCGCAACAAAATTAACAATTTAAACATCTATAACAAAATCAATTTACGGTTATTTAGTTTATGCAATTGTTTTATTTATAACAAATAAAACTCCCACTATATTTATTTAATGTCCCTAATATAGTAGGTTTTCCAAGATCCCTATTTTCGTTGAGATGGTGCTAGCGTCGGCGTGACACCAAAACAACTAGATAAGGTAGGTTCTCCAACCAATCATTCCATATGATTCTTGGTTTGTGAAATATCACATGTACATCCACAAACTTTGCCCCGATGTCCAATCCGATTAGAAAACATCGTTAAGTAACCTTTCTCTATTTGCTCCTAGTAAATCCGATTTACACCCCGACACGGATGATGGAACACGATGTCCCGCGTCGGCGAGAATGCATCAATGAACGATCATACACGTTAGAAGGGGATAGAGAGAAGGAGGGCGATTTAACTTAATCATGTTTTGTTTGGGACAATCAATTAAGTGACACTTGTTTGGTGGTCATGTAAGCATACACCCATACCTAGCCTATGACAATTCATAGCAATCACAAGCAATCACAAATAAGCATCTCATAGTTGTGGGTTTGTATGGCTCCCGCTTGCATTAGTTTCGCCACATCGTCCATGGAGCAAAACTAATCTAATCCTTGTCCCTCCCACTAAATTCTATAAGGATCTAAATCTTATAAAATAAAGGAACAAAATACATGTGAAAAATATCCTACTCCCATCCTAGCCTTAGGGGCATGCAAGCCTCACAAGTTACATCAAAAATTAATTAAAAATTAATTAATGGCACCAAAGGCCGCATTACAAACATTCACACATGCATTCATTTACAACCACAAGGCATTGAGTCTTGAGCCATACTAAACCCACTATCCACCTACAAAACAAAGTTAGCACATACAAGAACTTTGTTTCCAATTAACGATTTTCAAGCATCTTTGCGTATCGTTTGCTATAAGTAAATTCCGTGTACAAATCCTCAATTTTAAACAACCAAACTTGTTTAAATTCATTTAGAAAGTTATTTCAACATCCCATAACAGAAAGGAGATCAAACAAGGAGTTTTCTAATTAAATTCAACTAGTTTGAATACTTAGAAAAACAGTAATTTACCAAAAAACGTAACTAATGGAATCCAACAAAAACAACAGTTTTCGGTCTCCAAAAATTCTCAAATAAATTACTTAAGCTCCTTATCAAAGTTGTGACTACCAGTAAAAATTTCAAGAAGAGATCTTAAACCATCTGGGAGAATAAAAAAAGACAAATCTCTTACAAGTGCACGAAACACCGTTATGAGATTTTCAGCTTATCCTCTCAACCATTTGGTCTGTTAGACCACCTTCTATCCAGTTTTTATATATACAATATACATAGAAAAACTTGTTTAGACTACAGGCTATCCATTCATGAAAAGAAAACAACCAAGTTCAGTTCAATAATATTAAGTTACAGCCTAAACAATCAACAAATTCTGTACTGGGACAGACTGTCAATCGAAAGGTTTTAACCTAGTTGAAGGTCCAAAAAACCGCGAAAAATTATGAAATTAATTTTTCTGGAATCCTAACTCAAAATAGAACAACTACATTTAAACAGAATTTTTAAAGGAGTTCTCAGTTGGTACAGTTTATTAGAACAATCGATTTGCTCAACAAACTGGATCTGACAAGATCTTCCTTTTCATACTTGAAAACCCACAAATTAATCCGAGTCATGCAACAATTTATACATGCTCAGAAAGAGCTTCAAGTCCTCTTTATTTCTAGCCGTAGAACACTGGTACTTATATTCAAAATATAAATCTTTCAAGCCATTCAAACAGGACAGTGCAAGCAAAAACTGGTTCTGCGCACTGTCGCCGTTTTATTCACAGTAAATCTATACTAATTCAGAAAAATGTGAATCCAACGCCAAAAGAATCACAATCCACAGATCTACAACTTTCATGTAGATGGAAAGATCTTCCAGAGGACATATCACAGAGAAAAATGCGAAACAACACAGAAAATACCATTTCCAGACAGCAAACAAACGCATCATCTCTACTAATCCATTAATTAGTCAATTTCTCTTAATTAAGTGTTAAAATAGCTTAAGTACAACCTGGTGCTCTGATACCACTGTTAGAAAGTGTGCTAATTTTCATTTTTATGCTAATTACCAATTAATTAACCAAGCAAACAAAGCACACACAAGATCTAGTACACAAGCTATTCAAACACACGAGAAAAAGGGTTGGAAGTATACCTCTCTTGGTATCGCAACCAAGAGGCTCGTTCCAACGGATTGGTGTCGGTGGCGTGCTCTCCAAGAACCTCCACGCCGTGCGCCTCGAGTCCACTAAGGAATTAACCACCTTCTCCAATCAATTATGCTAGTAATTGAGAGAATTGTGTCTAATTCCAAAGCTTTCCCTCTTCAAGTTTAATTCTCCAATTAATTTAGTGAAAAAGCTTGCTCAACACATGAGCTAGGTGGTGTGTGGAAGAGAGAAAGAGGAATAGAAAATTCTGAAATTTTCTTTTCTTCCTTGTGAGGTGCGGCCAAAGAGAGAAGGAGAGAGAGAGGTGTGTGGAGGCTTGGGTTTGCTCCCAAAGAACACCCCTTCATATAGGCCACTCAACCTAGCTCTCATCCAAATTTTCATGGACAAAATTGCCCCTTGCCCTAGCCGCACCTACCTACCCCATATATGGGTTGGGCCTCAAGTTAAGTTGAGCCCAATACTCTTCCATTTAATTGCACCTTCCATTGGACATTAAATTAACCAATTAATTTAAAGCCCAATTAGCTCAAATAATTAAATGTGTTGATTATAATTAATTATTAACTATTTAATAATTAATATGGAATTAGTCAATGCATTAAATTATTTCTATATGATCTATTTGACTTAATTAATCATAACGGTCCATAACGGCATACGATTAATTAATCAACTTATCATATTTTGCAAAACCAATTGTTGCAAATAAATAATTAATGCACGTGTGGTTAAACACCTTATTATGTGTGACCCTTTGAGGATTTATGCTATGTTGGACATGGAATTAAATCGTTATTTAATTCCAATAATCATAAGCGGTATCTAGCAACACGTTATGACTCCCAATTCGCATAAATAGTGTACTGCTACAATATTTCAATCCTGCATAAGAGAATAATTAGTTTCTCTATTTTGATTCTTATGTCACACGATATCATCGTATAATCCAAGATAGGAATGTGTCATTCTTGCAGATTATACGTTTCTTGATCTAGAGATAATTGTATAAAGTTGCATGCAAACAATCTATCTCCATCAAGGGGCCCAAACAGATATCGTCACTCACTAAGTGAATTAATGAGGGACATACGGTTTTCTTGATGATTAACTTTTCCCCGCACAATTCAAGAGAACATAAATAAAGTCCGTATAGCAGCCCTTATCGGGAATCAGCGGTAGACAGTATTTATTGAACCTATCCTCATGTGGAAAAGATAAACATCTCAAACTTAGAACCAAAATCATAACGAAATAAACAATGACACATAACACAATCCATATGTTTATTTCGATGGGTCAAGTCCTGTGCTATGTTCCATAACATACACATATGCAATTAAGTTGGTAACTCTTTACCTATGATTAGTAGAACTTAATCATCACTTAACTTGCATACTAATCTTTTATGATAATTAATGTTCCTTGTTAATTATCAAGATTATGGACCGTTTAGATTTATTATTGTCATTCTAAAGAATGATCAACAGAGATCTACAATTCAGATCCTCAACCTGAATGATCTGTCAATAATAAACCTAGGAACAGATGATAAAATCTCATCCAAAACATAAACTAATAATTAAGTCATTAAATTATTGACTTCTAGGACATAACTCTAACAGTTCTATCTCTTTTATTCCAGATAACCCTACACACATCACCTCTACCATTAACGTAATCGAGTCCCGCTCTCTATGGCTGAATTGAATATATAGATGCCCTGTTCCATACAAAAATCCTATATTTTTTATGTTTCCTTGAACATCGCATGAATTATATATCCTAACGCCTTGTTGATGTCTCTATAGAGTTGCTTTTACATTCACATTTCACAACACATGTATGATTAAAGTGATAATAGCTAGGTAGACAACGGAAAACACTCATTTATTTATCAGTAACATAACATAGCAGGCGATGGGTTGATAGGCTTTTGCATCTTGCACAATATATGACAAGAACCTTTAATGTTTAAATGTCTTATTCCATGCCATTATGCAGAATTAATGCCATCTTAATTTTATCCCAAATATGGTTGTTTCGTGATACATGATTGAGATATAATCAAAATAGGCCACATGGCATAGTGTCCTTTTTCTTTTGACTTTATCCTGTCATTTCTTTCTTTGTTCTTAAGAAATAACTACAAGCCAAAGAAATAGCACAACATAATATGTCACACAGAATACTGTCACAGTTCATCTCTATGTATTTTCTCTAATCCATGTTAGTACCAATAATACCAGGAACCCCACTCTTGAGGATATCAGTAGGTTCTACAAGTAGGGGTGTCAACGGCACCATTTTTGACGTTACGTCGTTTCGTTTATATTAAATGGAACGGTTTGTGGCATGAAATTTTATATCATTTTTTAAACGAAACGGTATGTGGCACAGTTGGTTATACCGTTTAGACCGTTTCAATTCCATTTCAAACCGTTTTATGTGTAATTTCTAAAGTGGAACGGTTGATGGCACAGAAATCTGTTTCGTTTAATAAACAGAACGGTAAATGACATACCGATTTCGTACCGTTTTTAAGTGGCACGATAACGATAAGGGGCGAAACCGTGGTCGTTAACCACGTTAGGCACCCCTATCTACAAGGATTCCCTTAGGGGAACCTAGCTACTCTGTGTAGGTACCTCCTCAGAGAAACACCCATATCCCCGCCATGCTAATTTGTATTTTGTATGCTTGCTAATCTAATCATGATTATCTACAAGTCAACAAGTCACAGTATCTCACAAGAATTTCTAATATATACCAAATTTGGTCACATGCTGAGCATAAAAGACGGATAGAACAGGAAGGAAATAAAACCCTTAATTTTACATTAGCAGTTTACTGGACTTAGATCTAGAGGGGAAAAAAATATCAAGAGCACTGAACCTCTTGCACATTAAAACAATGCCATGTCATAAATTTATACTAATCATTTTGTTTATTTGTTTTCCGTAAACCGCTTAGATTCTTCTTTTCATATTCACAACACTAATTAACCTTCCAAATGTATTATTCTCCGTGTAAAACATTTTTGTGCCATGTGAAACTCTTTAGCTCCGTTTGGAACTTTGGATAGGTGTGAGAAGAAGAGAAAAAGTGGGAAAAAATATTGGGAAGTGTATAACTTCGTAAAGAGTTTGAATTGTTTATAATTTATTTCTTCCTTCTTCTTTTTTCCTACTTCTTCTCAACGCATCCAAACGGAGCCTTTGTTCCTAAAGAAGGACTATTTGTTCTTGTTAGTTTTCCTATTTCAAAGGAATCTTTTTTCTAGACTCCTATGTGATCCATTTTCCAGCGACAACAATAATTTCCACTCAGTGATAACACGGTTTAGTAATATATATTCAACCACAAAAAAAGAAAGAAAATACTACAACAATTGGAGAGGGAACAGATGCTCAGTAATGGCACGTCCAATTAGATAAACCTCTTTTCCTTTGCTTTCTCGTTATGTCTTAAATTAAAAGTTAGGTCACTTTGGAAACCCTGATTGGACGGACATAATGTTTGGAACATTTGTATTTTGTACTGTAAATTATAAATAACAATGGTGGAGCCAGTGAGCTCTTAGGCCCATATGAAGACAACTTGAAAAGTAATGGAGACGACAATGTGTTTTAATTCGAATTAACAAGAAGCAATTTTAAGTTGGGTTAAAAATGCATTAACAAAAAAATGTCGGAATTATTGAATTTTGAGAAATAAATAATGAAAATTTTAACTTTTGTTTCTGATCTTCAGGCTTCAACTATTGAATCACTGTGGGAATTATAATGGCTAGGTAAACAATTACCACGACAGTTTATTGATTGATTGCTAGCTGTTGATCATTGCTGTTTTTGTTTGAAACCTTTGATATGATCAATGATGTCATTTTGAGATCATTGCTTAATTCGACCCTTGCTTCCCTCTCATCAGCATATTATAGTATCTTATAACTGGTATTCTCGTCAGAAAGTGAACTTTTCATCCAGCCTAATCATGTTTATATAGGGGAAATATGCTCAAGTTTTTCGGTGGTTGATTCGCATAATATACAAGAAAGCATTGATGGGATTTGTAGGAGTATTAGACATTTTGAAATGCGTACAATGTGACTTAACCAATCCATAATTCATATATACAATATCACTATTTCAAGACTAGACAATTTCCCACAGATTACCCAAAAGAGCTTTGAGGAATGATCTTTCCCCAATCTGCATTCAAATCAAAATCAAACAAGTGGCACTACAGTGGTCTCCCACTACACTATCAATCAAGTACATGCACCCGCAATTACCATCACCATCACCATCACCAAATAAATATCCTTTGAAAACTGATAGGATTACCCTCTGGAAGTATCAATGTATCATCATGTATGATATAATCATGACAAAATAGTGCCTGCATAGTCAGACAAACTGGAGATGGTAAATGGTAAATGCTCTCTTCCACCCTGATCGGAATGATTTCTCCATGGAATTTGATTTGATTTGATTGGATTGGAGTTGATTGGAGAGGAATTCCAAATGAAATTTGGCGATCGGATGTATTACATAAAGAATTGACGGGAATTAGTATTTAATGATAAAAAAACACATGAAAATAGGGATGATTTGATTTCATCGCTTGCATTTGTCCATTTTACCCTTCTTTCTTTCTTTGTCCATAGTTCACCGCCTTCACCCCAAGCTGTCTATTTGATTTTGCTCATTTTGGTGCCGACCAATTGTGAGTTGGAAAAGGGGGAGAGGCTGGGTTGCGAGTCTGAGGGAGAGAGGCTGCGTGGGAAAGGGAAGAGGCTGGATTGCGAGTCCCATGAGGTTCCCACTCCGCTGGAAAAGAAAGTTCTCTCTCCATTACCTTGATTGCGAGTCTGAGGGAGAGAGGCTGCGTGGGAAAGGGAGGAGGAGACCTGCGATGGTGAGAGAACTTTCTTTGCTCATATTTCGTTCTATCGGAAGGAAATGATTAAAAGGGTATTATTGGAAGGGGAGAGGGCCCACCAAAATCCCACCAAATTTCAACAAAAGTTCAAGAATTTCGCTGTCCCAAAATTTTCCTATTGAATCCTGTCGAGTGAAATCAAATCCCATCGACATATTGGTTCCGATTAGTGAAATGTACGGAAATGAGAAATCCGATTCCAATTCCAGGAGAAGAATTTGGTTCCGATCAGGGCCTTCATGTTGCTTTGGAAAATACCATGCTCTTTTCTTTGATGCTACCCTATAAAGAATCTTGTTCTATAAATGCTATTTATTTTAGTATTTGTTTCTTTGCTTTTACCAGAACTAAGTTACCCTGATAATCTCTTAAAAGAGTTACAAGCTTACAGTATCAATTACAAATTCAGAATTGTGAAAACACATCAATAGAAAACTTGCCAAGCTAACAGGTTCTTCAGCATATTTAAAAAAAAAAAATCAAATCTAGTTTATATCAAATATCAATATGAAAAAAAGTCCAATTGAATGCTTGATTTCCAACTACTTCAAAAGAATATTTAAATTCCAATGAAAAATTAAGAAAAGAGACAAAAATTGATATTGTAGCATAGCATACTTAATTTACTTTACAATGACAAATATGATAGTAGAGTTGAATTTAAAGTGATAATTTCTCCAACTATTACAAAATGTGGGAGGTGTTAATTTTATATTCAGACTATTATTTAAATGAAACTGAAACTACTCGCAAAAGTTAGGCAATGATTAGTATTACCTGCCATCTATAAGAAAAGGTGACAGAGTAATGTCAATGCTCTAAACACAACTTGGGTCTGTCATAAAAGAGAAACATTATATTAGAACATGGAAATTAGAACAGCAGAAGAAAGCTAACCATTTTAGGTGCCACCAGATCTTATAAAATGCAGGCAATTTTCTCTCAAGGTGAGATAGGATGACAGATTTACCATACCAACTCAAAAAAAAAAAAAATGTCAGAGCCATTTTGTCCCAAACAAGTTGGGGTAGGCTAGAGCCTTTTTGTATATATGGCTGAGTTTTTACGCTGGTCATTTACAATACCAACTCAATCTATTAAAAAACAATATCTAAATACCAAACACATTTGCTTTCCCCATGAAGCTGGTCAGGCTCTTACAGCAAAATAGTCAATTCAGTTGTTCACACTTTACACTTAGCTGAATAGCAAAAGATACTTGCAATGGATACCAGACTGAGTTCGCATCTGGTGCCAGATTGACTGGTATAAGAAATAAAATCCTTGATTTTGACAAATTAGTGGATAAGGACTAGAAAGGCAACCTAGTTTTTCAAAAAGAAAGGCATGCTTTCAGATACCTTAGAGAGGCAAAGACCTGACGAACCCTCTCAAAAATTTCATCAACAGTTCCAGTTGCAGTTATCTGTATAAACAGTATAAACACAAGCTCTTTAGAATGTGTTATCTGGCCGTGGAGAATCCAGTAAAAAAAAAAACCCAACTAATGTCTCATATTTGCAAAGAGCATCCCAATACCATGTTCTCCCAAAAAGTGATCCTTTTATTATGACAAGCAATAATTCAATGAGTTTTCTTTACTCTTAGATGCACATTTTTATGAAAGATAGTGTCAGAATGCACTGCTTTCAAAAAGACCGAGCAACCGGGGATAAAACTTAATAGAGAAAAAAAAAGCTTTCAAAAAAACCAAAGCGACTGTGGGCAGGTTATTAAATTTATAGATTCAAGTTTAGAGCCTAATGAAACATACTTCAGAAGGTTATCAAATTTAGAGCCTAATAAAACATACTTCAGTAATGGGGTTTTTGCAAATTCATCATCATAAATTCTTTCAGCAATTTGAGGGGTAATCATTGTGTGATTGTTACAAAAACCCCTTTCTTGAACAATGTATTAAAGTACACGATACTTGACATCTTATTTCAACTTGATTCCATTTTGGAGTTTACACTAGTGATTAGATTAGCTTTAGAGTTTTGATAGGGTCTTCCACAATCTGTAATAATGATGGTACAACATGAAAGATTGTACTAGACCTGTACCAGTAAGCCTTCTATGAATTCATCTAATTTATTCCATTGATGTGGGTTAAGTGCTATTTCGCAAAAAGAATTTGGTTAAGCTTCAGCAGGGAAATGAACATAATCATAGCAGGTTACAGCTATTCATACATCATTTAAAATCCTAATAATTTACATACATTATACTGTCTAAAAACCGAAAGTAAAAGAACTCAGTGCCAAAATATTTCAAACAGTAAACTGAGGTATAAAAATACCTTGTGAACTTTTCCTTTTGAAGAGTAATGTTCGACTACAGGCATATTTAAATCCTCAAAAACTTTGAGCCGCTTTCTTATTGTCTCCATATTATCATCTATCCTTCCCTACTTTATATCACGTTAACAAATATATAACAGATTTAGTGTGACAATAACAAGGAAGTTGGAAAAGAGATGAACAGAGTTTATAATTGACCAGATTTCGACCTAGTATCCTTTTCACCATCTCCTCTTCAGGACATTCAAAGAAAATCACTAGGTCTGGCTCTACTCCTATCTGCATATATCTTCAGAAAGTTAAGTGATGCAACCATTTTGTTTTTTAAGCATGACACATAAATGTCCCACAGAAAACCCAGCCCTGGCCCAATCAAACAATATCTTTAGTAGAAAGTCATAATAAATTTAAAAAACACTGGAAATGCTTGCTAGATCAACATCTGCGAAATTACATTTGCATAACGAATTATAGAAGACTCACAATTTTTTCAAAAGCTATACGATTTTCTTCACTTCGGGGAAAGCCATCAATAAGAATTTTGTCAGAAGTGGCTGAATTTATGGCTCTTTTAATCAAGCTAATTGTTATTGCTGATGGTACTATTTTTCCTTCTTTTATCACATTTCGTATTAGTTCCCTGAAACATAAATCCCATAGTAAATTAATCAAAGAAATAAAGATGCACCAATCTGCAATGGGCATTGTTAATTCCATTTCACTTTGACAGTCAATACCAATCAGTTTTATTAGAAGCACCAATCTGCACCAATCAGTTTTAAGTTCATAATGGAGGCAGTTGTATTAGAAGCACTACCCGTTTTCAGAGGGTGAAGACATCTCCTCTCTGAGAAGCTCGCCTGCACTTAGATGAGCAAAACTAAATATTGATGCTATTTTTTCACATTGTGTTCCCTTTCCACTACCAGGCCCACCTACAAAAAATTAACAATAATAATAATAACAAAGAACTAATTTCAGCAAAACAAGGTATTTAATAGTGATCCATTCATATGATACCAGCAAGATTTTTGAAATAAAAGTTCTCAAAATGCTCGTTACCTAGAACAAAGGAGATGAAAGGTTTCCTAGAAGAAGCCACACCATCATTCCCCTAGGATAAGACAGAATAAATCAATGCAGAAAGACTGAGATGCATATTTTCTAATGTTCCTATATGTTCAGAAAAGAGAAAAAACTAGAGAACTATTTAAAAATCTCATCATCCAGAAAAAAAAGTATGTAAAAAATAATCAATAGAATAGATGGGATTTCCTTTTCTTCTGGTTCAACCTTTGGCATGCAGAAATGAATGTTTTTGTATTGATACCAAACATACAATATTGTTTGAAACTACACTGTTATTTCCTCCCAAGCAGTCGCCAGCAAATACTGCATTTACCAAAACAAAAAACCCAACCCCATGCACCTCCAACGCACTCATCATTTCTGATACAGGTTCTTCAGCATACCAAACATGGTATTATTTTAAAATCATCACACCTAGTTGAAGTATGAAAGAAAAGTACCCATTTTGCCAATGGAACTAACACCATTGATTAATAATTTGGTACAGAACACGAGATATTATGGCACATATTAATAATACCAAAAATGATTAAAAGCTGATATACAATCAAGGTTTGCCAAAAAAATGTACTCACAGCATCAGAAGAGAAGGTATTGATGAGCTTCAGAACTGTGGGGTCCTGCTAAGAAAATTAATACCAATACCATTAATCTAAACTCACACCACTATTTAAAAGTTAATTTTTAGTTCAAGCATTGCTCCTGACCTTCTCTCAAATACATGGTGCAAAGTACCTCAAATCCCAAAATATCAAACAAATTGAAAATTCTGAATTTAGTGAAAAATCTTCCTCCCTTGTAGAAAAGAATTTCAGCTTTTAGGACATGCATCCGAATCATGCTCGAATTGAGCTTATTTTCGATTAATTAACCAATTTTTCTAGACAAAATGCAAAAGAACAAAACGAGAAACCCTTACCAACGATTGAAGCTTCGTCCTGGAAATGGACTGCGAAAGGTGCGCAAATCGCCTCCACATCTCACCACCCAGTGTTTGAAGGTTTGAGAGACTGAGTGTGCGTTTTTATTGAAATTTATTTTCGTATTTATTATATATAAAATTTTTACAAGATTATGGTACGTACTTCCGAAAAATTTAAAAATAATATTAAATTAATATAATATCTTAAAAATAATATCAATATAATAATATTTTTTAAACAGTATCGCAAAATCCTAATCTGAGATTCCGATCGCAATTACGAAATCCCGGATACCGATCTTAGCTAAGATCGGAATCCCGGATTCCTATCTTAGCTAAGATCGGAATTCGGGATTCCGATCTTAGCTAACTACTCATTTAAATATTATTTTTAATATTTAATTAAATATAAATTTAATTAATTTATTTAATTAAATATAAATTTAATTAAAATATAAATAATTATTTTATTTAATTAAAAAATGAATAATTAAGTTAGAATTTTTTTAATTAATTTACATTAAAATTATAAATTTTTAAACAACCATTTAATCTGCGTCTCGGGTGTCGTCATCTGTATAGCCAATAAAAGACTCGGGAATTTGTTGTACGAATTTTTCCACGATCAGAAAAGATGTTCGATTGCTCTCTCTCTCGCCCATGTCAAATCTTGTTATAAGTGAGTACCACATTCGGGTATTCTTTCTCCAATAGAGATTTCACGCCCGGTAAGGAAATGCAAAGAAGAGAGAGTTTGTTTAATAGGCTTAGCTAGCGTTTCGCTTCTTTGTCAAATGCTTTTTTTACTTATCAAAAAAAATATGCTCAATAGAATTGACCAGAGCTTAATTGGTGTGGGGAATTCTTATTACCAACTAGAAGATTCCAAGCTCCTTCGTGAAGTAAGCAATTTTATTCCTTTCTTTTCTTCGGGGCGCCCCCATGGAAGCCTTTTATCGACCGGACAACCCATTCATTCTAAGGGCAAATGCCTACGCTTTTTCTCAACTGTACGACCTCCCGATTTCTTTTTTTTCTACACATATATGACTTGAACCATACCTTTTGGTAATTCGGACGTTAAATCACTGTGGGTAAACCGGCTATCGGTGACTTTACTCCCCTGGTAAGAGTAAGCCCTCCTTTCTTGATAAGAAAGAAAAACCACATAAGCCTATTTTCTTTGCTATAACAACGGTTGCATCACACCGACTCTAGTCATGGTGCTGATTTGGAAGAGGATTCGGTACATGACGATGCAAAAAGCAAGGAGAATTCCAATGCTGCTTTTCCCGGTGGCTCCAGTAACCATGCTGTTCAATTACCCCGTGTGTCAATATGTGGTTGGACAAGTTCAACCAGATAGAATACCGACATCTCTCTTTACTACATTTCTAATACAGTTGGTAATAACTTCAGCCGTTAGATTATCATGCGTGAAGTCTCCGGCCCTTCTCACGCATGTGGGGGTGTACAAAAAAATCGTGAATCCGTTCAACCCACCCGATCCGAACCGTTTTTTACCGGGTTAGCAGGATGTTGGGTTGGGTATGGGTTCTAAATTTGACAAACTCGATACTTCGGGTTAGGTTGCGGATTTTGTACTAGTAAACCCGTGTATAGTTCAACCCACCCGTTTATCATTATTTATTCATCTTTGTCTCATTTTTTCTAATGTCCTTACTCAAATATCTCTTATTTCATGAAGTTTCGATGTCCTCCATAGACATTCACATCCTCTATTACTCTCACAATGACTCAAAAGTTGAAAGATGATTTAAATGCGTCTCTAATTTGCCTCGAACTAAATTATAATAGCCACAAAATGATTTTTATATATATTAAATAAATTAATTAAATAAATTAATTAAATTTATATTTAATTAAATAAATTAATAAAATTAATATTTAATTATATTAATTAAATTTATATTTAATTAATTAAATAAATAAATTAATTTTATATTTAATTAAATAAATTAATTAAATATTATTTTTAAATATTATTTCTAATATTTCAAGCTAAGATCGGAATCCGGGATTCCGATCTTAGCTTGAAATATTAAAAATAATATTTAAATGAGTAATTAGCTAAGATCGGTATCCGGGATTCCGTAATTGCGGTCGGAATCTGATTCCGATCTTGTGATACTATTTAAAAAAATATTATTATATTGATATTATTTTTAATATATAATATTAATTTAATATTATTTTTAAATTTTTCGGTACTTACTACGGACCCTTATTTGCTCGATCCAGGTTAAGACGTTAAGTAGCGGTTTCCAAAGCCCTCTATTAAAAAGACAGTTTTGGGCCGCAATTGGGAAATATCTCATATCTAGGCCTTCTCTACTTTGAATTCTTCAAATAAAGAGATAAGATGAAGCAATGTTTCCTAGCATCGGTTCTCTCATTTTTATACATTTAATATGAATATTATTTAGTGTAAATACGCCATAGATTATCCTGATGTAATTGGTTATGCACTTGCAACTGTTTTTTTTTATGATTAAAATAAGAATAATTTTTTTGAACTACTAAACAGCAAGCATCATTGGCCCGTTGACGAAACCTGCACGTTTTATTTTTGCTTACTTTCGAAAAATCGTAGCTCTCTAGAATTATAACCCTCTCTATCTACAAATTACGCACTTAAATATAATATCTGGATGTTTGTAAAACGTAACTTCGTTACTTGGTAGCCGCTACCAAGCTTTTCTAAAAAAAAAAACGTAACTTGGTTTCCCATATAAACGACATGCAATTGTGATATTGTTTCCCTTGTATTATTTCAATGAATAGCTTTTATCTTTTATTTTCTTTTCAATAAAGTAAACTATTCCTTAGTTGAGCTGCTATAAATTCCCATAATATATTGTTCCAAGGTAATCCAAAATTGCTATATTATGCACGTCATTTTTTATTGTTTGTGAATAAACCAATGCTTCTTATTAAAAATAAAGTGCATGTACGACGATAGATTAATAAGAATTAATATAAATCTTAAGCAGAATATTCATAAGAAATTATATAAATTTTAAGCAATTTTTTATCCGCCATAATATTACCCTAAATCTTATATTCTCATGCATTGTGTGCAAATCACAAATTTCTAATAATCTTCTTATATTTCATTTCACGACTTTATATGAACAGCAAAATTATGTACAAACCATTCAAACATACTGAGCGGACAGGGACAGCAAGCAGCCAGATAACAAAGAATTCCATTTTTACGACTTAAGCTTTGCAAAGCAAAGCAAGTTTACAAAAATCGAAGGAATCTAGAGCAAAAAATTTGACTTGTCTATTAGGTATACTAGCATACACGCCCACCCAACGCGTGGGACAAAATAAATTAAACCATAATTTTAACGTATGATATTTCTTTAGATAAATGAACAGCTTTTAAGTTTAATTTGTTGTAGACATTTATTTTTTTGACAGACCAAATAATTGGGACATTCAAGAGCTTGAAATGGCGATGAAAACTGCCTGACACAGTGTTAATGTGTTATTCGCGCAAATCAGAAGAGGAATCTGCTTTTCATATGTTTCCTTTATATTTTATATTTTATGTGCAGAAAAAGTGGAGGAAATCAAATATGTGGTATTATTCAAGCTTATCTGTAAACTACAAATTGGATATTTTTAAATAATTTTAAGGTCATATTAGAATTTAGCAATTCTCATAAATATTGATTGTGGTCCTCTGTGCAATTCAATGCTGTTGTCAGATACAGGTTGCCTCTACATAATATAGGGATTTCTGAAGTTTCGAGAAACTAATAGGACGAAAGCAAGCGTTGCATAAAATATATTAATAATTAATAAATGGTTATGTTTGGTTAACTTTCTAAACTTTTTACAGATGCCAGTAATAAGAGGCGTGCACTTCCCAAATTAGCAAAATTATGTTTTTTCTCAAAAGGAAGGTTAGCAAGATTTAAGAGAAACAAGCAAAAAAATTTAACTTTATGAAATTGAATTTAGATAGAAGGCAATGACAGAAAAAGAAAAGCATTAATATTGACATTTTTAAAGAAGGAAGGTCGTATTTTATTTATTTTACAGCAGAAATTTTATTTATTCTTTCCATTAAAAAACGTATCAAAATAAATCAGAATCTTTTTCTTGGGAAGGGGAGATTGAAAACAGCTTAAAAAAGAAATTCTCAATTGAAATATTAAAGCATTACAGGGACAAGATAGGTATACCTTAGTTCGCTACAATAATTGGTGTCAAATGAAAATATGCCAGCAATCCTTTTAAAAATATTACAAACCATTCCATATATTGCATTTCTATGCCAAAATACCGGGCTTCGACCTTCGAGTATAAAACTATCATTAACTAAGTTTCAAACAAAAACAATAAAAAACAACTCAGTGGTGGTAATAAAATGTAGCCTTTTTGGGAATAAGTTATTTAAAAGATTAGAACTAATATTTAAATAAAACCACATATTAATAGATGTCTTTATGTGTCAATAAATGTTTAGCAATATTATAAGTTTTCAAAACAGTTCTTGTTTATTTAAAGTGATGATCACGTCCGGGTGCCGTTGAGGATAATTTTCAGACCACGAAGGTTTGCCAAAATGAATTCGGTTCCATTGAGAATCATTTCAGACATATTAAGGTCCGTTCAAATATAATCTAAGTAAAATCATGTCTCACTAAATATGTGTCTAAGATACCTACCCACAAGTATAACTCGCCCTAGATTCTCTAGACCTCAACCATGATCAGTGGCAGAGGTCTGTATCGCGTGATATCCTTTGGAGTGTCGTTGAGTAGTATCTTTATTGACACGCCTGAAAAAAAATACGATCCATTCCACAATAAAAGTACTACATACTAACTAACTAACTGTTAAATCTTATTTTGAAAACAAGTGCTTGATTGTTAAAATATTTATCAATGTTAAAATGGATCATTTTAAAAAAAAAATCCATAAGAGATTTATAGTTCCTTTCTAAAGAATAATGAAGTCTCAAAAAACATCCACACCTGAAAAAATTGAGTGCAGAAATAGCTACTCTGCTGGAAGGTCGGTGAAATCCTGACCAGCCTCTACTGTCTCATACAGAGGGTAGCAGTAGTCTGTAGGTCTTGAGAAGTCATGTTGCTCACCTAGCAATCGAAACTCACAGGTTAAAACTATTTTTACAATCTACCCCATCCTAGTTATTATGTGCAAAACCATACTTAAAAATAAGAAAAAGAGATTATGTTTTGAAATGCATATAATTTTCAATCAAAACTATTTATCAATTATTTGCGTTACTTTGATATTGTTTGTGATATTTCGAAAGACTGTATTCAATGTGTATATTTTTAATTATTTATTTTAAAAATACTTATATAAACTTTAACAGCATGTATTATTTATTCTTTATAATAAATACAACTATTTGTAACATCATTTAATGTGGTTTCGGGAAGCGTTTAATATATTATATATCTGTTGAGGTGAAGTTAACAAGAGTTTTGCTATGGTAAGTCGCGACTCACAAAGGATCAGTGAGTCGCACTCAAAATTCCTAGATCTAATCCAAAATGATCAATCTAAACCGTCTAATACGATCTCCCTATTGAAATCTCTATGAGACCAAATTTTATATTTTTTTCAAAATTTTTAAGTATTTTTTTGAAATTTTAGAAAATCATTAATCTAATTAGTTCTGAACCGTTTAAAAAAACAGTTTTAAAAAATCCGAAAAAAATATAAAAAATTAAAAAATATATATAAAATTTGGTCTGCATGGATATTTCAATAGAGAGATCGTATTGAATAGTTTGAATCGGTCATTTTTAACTAGGAATTTTTTAGCGTGACTCACGTGAGTCGCGTCTTACCATCGCAAAACTCAAGTTAATACATTTATGTTACTTTTATTATTTATATCGCTCCGTTTGGATGTGTTGAGAATAAGGTAGGAAGAAGGAAGAAGGAAAGAAATTTATTGGGAAGGGGTAAATTTATTGGGAAGTGTGTAACTTTTGTGAACAGTTTGGATGGTTAGAAATAAATTTATTGGTAAAAAGTGGTTATTTCTTATTCCTTATTCCGGGAAGAAGCCATCCAAACGGAGCCTATACGAAGTCAATATCTTATTTATACTTCTTATTTCACTTCAGGAAATTAGTTGTTAATTATATTTAAATTTAAATCAATGTGTTAGTGTTACTTAATTATTTTGAAGTACTAGAATATATTTTTAACGTCAAGTATTTTTTAAACCAGTGGGTGATCTAATGTGTGTTGCATTACAAAATTATTTGATAATTTATTTGCGTTGTAAGAATCTTTATTTAACTAACTATAACTATTATTGAACATATTTTTATTAACCGTACATAATGTGTCTAAGTTTGGACTTCTAATTTTATTCCTTGTTTTTATGTTTATAAGATATACTTTTATGCTTACTGCTTAGTTTAGCCATTTGTACGGACTTGTATTAACTAGATTGTTCCTAAATCAAAGTTCTACTTTCGTTATTTATAACAGAAACTACTTATTTATATTGTGGGTTTATTTATTTTATGAACTTATTTCAGAACTTTTCTTATATACAAACTACTATGTTATGTGTCAAAATTCCTAAACGGTATAAGTTAAACATTAAAATCATATTCCTAAACGGTATAAGTTAAACATTAAAATTCCTAAACGGTATATTGTGGGTTTATTTGAAATGTTTATAAATGAGAAGTATAAAGGAATGGAACTCACATTAAACATTAAAATCCAATTATAAAAGTTTGGCATAAGTTCTAATCGATTAGGACAATCTTAATCATATACCATGGGGAAGCTTGATTAGGTGGGGTAACCAAAGGTTTGAGGAAAACAGAAAGTCAATTCAATTCATTCACAACAATGACAATTGCACAAATCAATTCAATTGCCAATCAAACTCAAACCCTGAAGGGTAAGAAACAAAGGGTGATAGCTCCAAATAGTAAGAACCAAACAAACCACATTCATTGCTGAGGAAAATAAAAAGTCAATTCAATTCATTCACAGCAATGGAAATTGCACAAATCAAATCGATTGCACAAATCAATGTCAGCCAATCAAACTCAGAACCCTAAAGAGTAAGAAACAAAGGGAGATAGGCAGATAGCTCCAAAGAGTAAGAACTAAGAAACAATCAAACCACATTCATTCGTTGCCTTCTCACAGACACAGAACCCTAATTAATTACTATTAAACCATAAACTAACTCAGATGAACTCCCCCGACACAGGGGTTAGCCCCAGCACAGAAGTTAAGTTGACGATGAGAACCTTCACGACACGTGCACCTCCACTGCTTTGATCACCCGAAGCCTTGATTTCGCCACTGATTCTTATATTGCTGCCGGAATTCTGGCCGCCCGCGATCTTTCCGTTCTCAATTCGAACCAGCTTTGTTGGATAGGGGAATGTATGTTTTCCCGGCATTAATGCCTCATGTTGCTGAAATTCTTGATTGGTCTCAAAGAAATTGAGGCACTATGGGCACTGAATTCGTCCTTTCTGGCCATGGCTTGGGTTAGAGGAGTGAACCTTCATCTTGGGTTTGTTGTTGCTGAACCCTTGATGGTCCAAACAAAAGTAAATGGCTTCGTCGGGGACAAGGACAACTGCTCCGTCGGAGATAAATCTCTGGCGCCTCTCAAGAAGATGAGACTTCATGGTTCTTGATCTTACTTCTTGGAAAGGAGAGAGTGTTAATTTTTTAAAGGAACTGTTGTTAAATTAGAGAACTGGGAAACGACCGAACGAGGAAGAAGACTGGGAGGGTATTTACCCAGGGAGAAGACTCTTACAGGAGGGCCCCGCCTGTAAGGTTTAATGAGAGAGGGCGATATGGGTGCATCTGGTCCATAGTGAGCCAGTGAAGAGCCATAGCATTCGGAGCATACGGCGCATAAACCAGATGCAGTCAATACTTCAAGAGGAAAGTAATTTTTAATAAACGCAGCGCCCCCCTTTGAATCAGCTTGGATCGTCTCCAATGGACGCACGCGACAAGGCCTTTTCATTTTCTGGGATTTCCAGCCGAATTTATTTAAAACGATTTATTTATTCGGCTGTCCAACCAAAATAAATTATTTAGAGGTCTTGCCTTATATAGTTTTGGATCAAATTTTGAAGGTTGAGTCAAAAAACTATGAAAAAATTAATGGTTCAAAGGGTTTTATAAAATTTCTCAAAGATTTATTTTGGTAAATTTGTAATTTTTCGAGGTTTCTTTGCAAAATATGGAATGTCTGTTAACATTTTTTGGATTTTAAAATTATGAAAATTCATCATAATTCTTGAGAATTTTTTGGGTAATTTTTTCTAGAATTTTTTTTTAGTTTGTTTGATATTTTTGACCATTTAAATTTTGATTTTAGCAATTTGAATTTGGATTTTTACAATTTGGACTTTGACTTTCAATGTCGAATTTTTAGGGTTCAACATATACAAACACTAAAATTACAAAGAGAAATCCCTATAAAACATTAAAAAATATATTAATATACCCAAGGAATGGATCGATCCATGATCCATTCTTTTGGAAATTCGGAACTCAGCTCAGCTGAACCCCATTGGGGGGAAGCAACGAGGCAAAGCCCGGAGCAGGGGGGCCATCAAGGGAGCTTCTGCCAGAAGCGACCGATAGCGAGCGACTGAAGGAGCGGATAAAAGACTTTTCATGGAAGGCTCCAGAGGCTCGTCTTGTTAGTAAATGCTTAATTTTAATTTTTGTGACTAATTACACTTAATTAATCCAATTAAAACACAAGCAAAAGGGATCTAGTGCTCAAGTTCAAAATCAACACAAAGAGAAAGGTGAGAATTATACCTCTCTTGATATTGTAATCAAGAGGCTCGATCCTACGGCTTAGAAATCGATGGGGTGCTCTCCAATCTCCTCCAAATCGAAACGCCTCGAGTCAACTAAGGTATTAACCAAGTTATTCTCGAATCGTGCTAGCGATGAGAATAACAAGTCTAATCCCAAAACTTTCCCTTTCTTCAAACAATCCACCAATTAATTTGTGGAATGGATTGCTCAACACATGAGCTATTGAATGGAGAGAAGAGAGAGGGAGAGGCGCCTATGAGAGGAGGTGGTGGCGGCTAGGAGAAGGGAAGAGAGAACCATCCAAAGAAGCCTCCATATATGTCCTTATTATGTTTAATTAACCACGCAAGAGGTGGTCGCGCCTTCATACACCCTTTCGTGTCTCCCTGTCTTTTTTTCCCGTATCCATCAATCAACCACGCAATATACTCACTCATAATTAATTACTCACTCATACATATTATTTACTCCTCTTATTATGTTTAATTACTCCCAGGTAAAAGGTACACAAAGAGTTATCACTTACTGCCTTATTCTTAATAAATACTCTCTCTTACTTTTTTAGTTACTCTCATGTATTCGTTATTTACTCCTCTTATTGTGTTTAATTACTCCTAAGTAAAAGGTACACTAAGAGTTATCACTTATGGCCTTATTCTTAATAAATACTCTCTCTTGCTATTTTAGTTACTCTCCTGTACTCGTTATTTATGTTAGGAAAGTGCATAATTTTGAAAATTTATGTTAATTACACCTAACTAACCATCCAAAACACCATATGCACATAAGGATCTAGTGCTAAGTTAATTGACACAAGAGAATTGGGAGAAATCGATACCTCATCCAATATCGCAATTGGACGGCTCGATCCATGGCATGGGAGTTGGTGGCGAGCCTCCATGCGCCTCCTCCTTCGTCGGTTGATCGGCCTCGAGTCCACCAAGGAGGTTAACCATAATCTTCTACTCTTGTGCTAGCAAGAGGAAGAAACAAGCTAATCCCTCTAGATTTCCTCTCTCATTTAGCAATTAACTATATTAATTTGTGGAGAGGAGTGCTCAACCCATGAGCTAGAGAGGAGAGGAGAGAAGAGAGAGCAAGGAGAAAATTCTGAAAATTTTCTCCCTTGGTGAATTTTCGGCCATAGAGAAAGATGTGAGAGAGAAAGGTGTGGAGGCTAGGATTTCCCCAAAACTTGACCCCTTTATATAGTGCTCTCTACACCTACCTACCACAATAATTTGTGGACATATTTGCCCTCACATGACCGGCCCCTATTGGAGGCTTTTGTGGGCTACACCAAGTGTGTTAAAAGTCCATTAATTCAAACATTTTAATTGCTCTTTCAACCAACCTCAAATCGAACTTTTATTTAACTAATTAAAAAAAGGCCCAATAGCTCAATTAAATTAAATGAGTTGAACATAATTAATTATTAACTTATTAATAATTAATTTGGAATTAGCAAATGCATTAATTTATTTCTATATGATCCCTTTGACTTAATTAATTATAACGGTCCACAACGCTATACAATTAATTAATCAAACTATCATATTTTCGCAATACACACTGTTGCGAATAAATAAATAATGCATTGTATGGTTAAAGTCCTATTTGTGTGACCCTTTGAGGATTTATGCTACGTTGGACATGGAATTAAATCGTTATTTAATTCCAATAATCATAAGCGGTATCTAGCAACACGTTATGATTCCCAATTCGCATAAATAATGTACTGTTACAATATTTAAATCCTGCATAAGAGAATATATGTATTTCCCTATTTTGATTCTTATGCCACACGATATCATCGTATAATCCAAGATAGGAATGTGTCATTCTTGCAGATTATACGTTTTTTGATCTAGAGATAATTGTATAAAGTTGCATGCAAACAATCTATCTCCATCAAGGGGCCCAAACAGATATCGTCACTCACTAAGTGAATTAATGAGGGACATACGGTTTTCTTGATGATTAGCTTTTCCCCGCACAATTCAAGAGAACATAAATAAAGTCCGTATAGCAGCCCTTATCGGGAATCAGCGGTAGACGATATTTATTGAACCTATTCTCATGTGGAAAAGATAAACATCTCAAACTTAGAACCAAAATCATAACGAAATAAACAATGACACATAACACAATCCATATGTTTATTTCGATGGGTCAAGTCTTGTGCTATGTTCCATAACATACACATATGCAATTAAGTTGATAACTTTTTACCTATGATTTGTAGAACTTAATCATCATTTAACTTGCATACTAATCTTATAAGATAATTAATGTTCCTTATTAATTATCAAGATTATGGACCATTTAGATTTATTACTGTCATTCTAAAGAATGATCCACAGAGATCTACAATTCAGATCCTCAACCTGAATGATCTGTCAATAATAAACCTAGGAACAGATGATAAAAAACATCCATAACATAAACTAATATTTAAGTCATTAAATTATTGACTTCTAGGACATAACTCCAACAATCTCCCACTTGGCCTAGAGTCAATCAGTAGTGACTTCTAGCCAACGAAGAATTGAGAACAATGTCATATATCTACATATATACATATCTCGGACCTCAAAATAAATAATACGCTTATAGCTAGTTACTCATACGTCCACCACGTATGGATGCATAACTGCATCTCGTATACTGCTCAAGGTAGAGGTCATGCTAGAGTGTTCGCTGTGTTCGCGAACCTATCCAAAATTTGTTCGACCCTATATATATATATATATATATATATATATATATATATATATATATACTCCTATATATATTCTTGATCACCATCATATGATATCAAGTGATATCGTTATAGATCATATTTGAATCTCCAATGTAACATTGGGTTCTTTAGGAGTAAGTTATGGGTTGAGATGCTTAGAACCATAATAACTCAACTAAGAACTCGATCCGAAATAAACTTCTTTTATTGCTTCACAAGTTGCTATGTATTTTGCTTTGGTGACGAAAACGGTTGTAATATTCCATTTAGAACACCTTCTAAACTTACAACACCACCTTTTAGCAAAATATGTAGCTCAACTGTGATTATATCAATCTTTTGAAAAAACTAGCATTAGTGTAATTAATTTACACCTCTTTCATCGTAAAAGATGAAACATTATATCACTCTTTCTCATAAGGTACTAAAGGATATCCTTGACTATCGTCCAAATGTGTCTTTCTTGTATCCATTTGACAACTGTATGTCATATCCTTTGGATACTACACATTGGTGCATATGCATATATATGGCGTATGAAATGAAACTCATAATGAAAGAATGCTTGAACCATTTCATGCACCTTTTTTTTAATTGAGTTGCAATAGACCGAGTTTAAACACTCAAGTCATGCCATGTGACGTACAGTTAAACATCCTTTCTTGGAGTGTAACTTTCGTGTTTCTAGAACACTTCGTCAATATATGCATATTTGCTCAAACCTAACATCCATCATAATCTATCTTTATAGATTTTGTTTCCTAGAATTCGGTGATTTCGCCCAAGTTCTCATTTGAGAAAGCATTCTCCAAAGATATCTTGACAATGTTCATTTTCTTAATGTTATTCCCAATTAATGAATTGTTATCTTGAACAATACAAGTAATACAATTATGCTCCCACTGAATATCTTGTTAATTTATACAAGATACTTTTTGACGAAGTTCAAATCCTTGACTTTCTTGTCAAAACTTTTATTCCAATCTCCACGACACTTGCTTTAATCCATTAATGGATCCTTGAAGCATGCGTATGTTTTTAGCAATAAAACCTCGATTTGTGTCAAATGCACAATATCTTCCTTCATTCGTTCGAAGAAGGTGTGGTTTTTATGTGTCTTTCCATATATCAACATATATGAAATACAACTATTGCTAGAATGATCTTCATTGACTTATACATAGCCACAAGAAAGAAGTTGTGCTTTGTACGTAGTCAACTAGTCATCGACTTAGACATAGCTACAAGCGAGAAGCCGCGCTTTGTACATATATAGTCGATTTGTTATCCATGTCGATCTTTCCTTTTGAAGATCTAAACGTTCTTGATGGATTACTCCTTCATGAACATCACCCAAGGTCTATACCTTGTTGATATACATGGATTTGATTTAAATATCATATGAATTCAAACCATATATGTGGAATCGGATCGTTCCATCGTTTCCTTGTTTATCAACGGATTCTCATATGCTAAGTTTGAAAATGTCGTGAACCCAATACACCAAACTGTTAGGAAACTGCTCAATTTTAGTTTTGTGACTAATTACCCTTAATTAATCCAATTAAACAAAGAGCAAGAGAGATCTAGTACATAAGCTCATTCGAAACAAGAGATAAGAGGTGGAATTTGTACCTCCCGCGAAATCGTATTCGCGGGACTCGATCCTACGGCTTAGAAATCGATGGGGTGCTCTCCTTCGCCTCCTCCATGGCGGCCTCGAGTCCAACAAGGAATTTGGCCATGTCCTAATTCTTGTGCTAGCAAGAGAAAGGAGATAGCTAATCCTTTTCACCATTCTTCAAGTAATTCTAGCAATTAACCTTTTGGAATAGCTATTCTCAACACATGAGACCTATGGAAATACAAGAGAGAGACAGACCATCATGGGAGAATCAAAATTCTGCCCATGAATGGTGGTGGCGGCTAGGGAGAAGAAGGGAGGCAAGGTGAGAAGGTTAGGTTTTGCTTCTTCAAGTGGTCCTTATATAGACCACTCTCCACCAACCTTTCCTTGACCTTTTTACCCTTCTAAGGCCGGCCATATACATGGGCCTCATGGGCCATGTGTTGGGTTTGTTCAATCTCTCTTAGTCCATATTAAATCAATTATTTAATAGGCCTTTCAAGTTGCATTCAATTTAGGCTCAAATAGACTATTAAATTAAAAATCTATACTTTAATTTAATTCGTTCAATTAAATTAAAGTGTGTTGAATAAAATTAATTATCAATATATTGATAATCATTTTAGGATTAGCATGTACATTAATTTATTTCTATATGATCCATTTGACTTAATTAATTATAACGGTCCACAACGTTATTTAATTAATTAATCAACTTATCATATTTTGCAATACTCACTATTGCAAATAAATAAATAATGCACGTATGGTCAAAGTCCTATTTGTGTGACCCTTTGAGGATTTATGCTAAGTTGGACATGAAATTAAATCGTTATTTAATTCCAATAATCATAAGCGGTATCTAGCAATACGTTATGATTCTCAATTCGCACAAATAGTGTACTGCTACAATATTTCAATCCTGCATAAGAGAATAATTATGTTTCTCTATTTTGATTCTTATGTCTCACGATATCATCGTATAATCCAAGATAGGAATGTGTCATTCTTGCAGATTATACGTTTCTTGATCTAGAGTTGATCGCTTAGTTGCGCGCATACGATCCAACTCCATCAAGGGGCCCAAACAGATATCGTCACTCACTAAGTGAATTAATGAGGGACATACGGTTTTCTTGATGATTAGCTTTTCCCCGCACAATTCAAGAGAACATAAATCAAGTCCGTATAGCAGCCCTTAACGGGAATCAGCGGTAGACGATATTTATTGAACCTATCCTCATGTGGAAAAGTTAAACATCTCAAACTTAGAACCAAAATCATAACGAAATAAACAATGACACATAACACAATCCATATGTTTATTTCGATGGGTCAAGTCCTGTGCTATGTTCCATAACATACACATATGCAATTAAGTTGGTAACTCTTTATCTATGATTTGTAGAACTTAATCATCACTTAACTTGCATACTAATCTTATATGATAATTAATGTTTCTTGTTAATTATCAAGATTATGGACCGTTTAGATTTATTATTGTCATTCTAAAGAATGATCCATAGAGATCTACAATTTAGATCCTCAACCTGAATGATCTGTCAATAATAAACCTAGGAACAGATGATAAAATATCATCCATAACATAAACTAATATTTAAGTCATTAAATTATTGACTTCTAGGACATAACTCCAATAATTTACTCCTCTTATTGTATTTAATTACTCCCTGATAAAAGATACACAAAGAGTTATTGCTTACTTTCTTATTCTTGATAAATACTCCTTCATACTATTTTAGTTACTCTCATGTACTCGTTATTTACTTGCCTCATAGTGTTTCACTACAGGAAAGTGGAGCAGTTGCATGGGCAGTTCTCAATTGCATCAATTGCACAAAATCAGTTGCATCGGCACAAAATTTTCATCCGCACGACTCATGCAATAGATTTAATTGTATCAGGACTACTAATGCAAATGATTTTTACTCTGTTGCAAAGACAAGACTCATGCAATTGAATAACACTTGCATAGGCTTAGACCGATGAAAATGAATGTTAATTTCGCTCAAGTCAAATGGGTCTCTATCATTTTATTGCACAGGTAAAACTGATGTAATTGAATATCAATTGCATTAGCGATGTCAATGGGATTAATATTTTCAATTGCATAGACTTGCCAATGCAATTGAATATTAATTATATATTGAGTAAAACGGGATTAATATTTTCAATTGCATAGACTTGGCCAATGCAATTGAATATGAGTTATATATTGAGTAAAACGGTGTAGAGTATTAAATTTAGTAATTCGAAGATATTTTTGTCCAAGTAGCTATGATTGATTGAATAGGTTATGTATTGTTGTTAATAAGATTAGTGGCATTTTTTTAAATAAGTTTATTTGTTTATAGAGGCATAATCTACTCTTTAAAATAGAGTTATCTCTAGAATAACGACAGAGTCACTGATCATCTATGCTGGACTCCCACAACATCCGTTAATAAGATGTATGTGCTTGACAAATAAAAACTGGAACAACTAAACATTTAACTAAAAATTGATGATTTGAAAAAGTAGAAGGAATAAAATTTAATGGCTAATTTTATGATATAGTGTACTTAGAAATGAAAAGTTAATTTTTGTTCGTGAATTTTAACATAAAAAAACACTAGAAATTAAGTTGTGCGAGTTACATTTTTTCCCATTTAAATTAAGTTTTTAAAAGTTGGTATATAATAATGGTCAGGATGAATTATTGAAACCTAGGGATTTATTGCCAAAATTTATCAATATTGTATGGAATCACTTTTATATGTTCTCGCTGTCAAATAAATTAATTTCCATTCTCACGTATTAATTATTTAAGTTCCTAAAATGATCAAATATTTGTCCTTTTCAATTGAACAACTCATACATATTTCTAGAAGATTGCAATTTTCGTGATATACAATATAATGTTCCAAAATAATAAATTCTATTTTTTCATATCCATACCAAATAGTTACATGTAAAGTAAATATTAAATACTTCATGCTTATTATTTTAGATTTCATAATGCAAATGTAATTAGTACATTCTTATAAGTAACTCATTTCATAAATCTAATAAATATAGTAAAAAAATGTAGAAAAGTATAAAAATTATCTTTTACTAGAGTTTAATATAAAGATCACATTGAAAAAGTTGGAGTCGGTTATTTGAAACTCAAAATTCGAAGACAAGAGCATTAGAAGGACTCCCACCAGCAAAAGCATTAGTAAAATTTTTAGATGATACCTAATATTATATTGTCATTCAATAAATATTGAAAAAGTTTGATGACTTGTGCTGCAGAAATTAATACTAGAATAATTCAAAATATATGAATACATTTTTTTTTAAATAATGTCATGAAATGTTGAATCATTTTGCAAGAAGTCCTATAAAATGTAAAATAATTGCATTTTTATTTAAAATTCTAAAGATTCATATATATTTTGTTTTCATATTGAAAGGGTCAAATAAAAAATGTGATACACATTTCAAATATCATTCTCGATTTTACCTTTTAAAAATGACTTTATATGATATGCAAGCATTTGTGTACTGTTATTATTTTAAAATAATTTTTTTTGAAAAAATATGTAGAAATAATAAAGCACAAAATATTAATATTTAATTTACATACAAAAATTTGGTATAGCTACGAAAAGATAGAATTTATTATTTTGGAACGTTAAATTGTATATTACGAAAACTTATATTAAAAATATATACAAAATTCTCGCAGCAATTATTAATTTTTTTCCAAAATATATATTTTTTCCTTACTACCCTATGATATCCTAGGTTCACTTATTTATATATTAACAAATGATGACGCAAAAGAATTTTATGTTTGATTTGGGAAATATTTCATAATAATAGAATCTAATGTTTATTAATATAAAAGAAATTACAGAGGATCGCAATATATTGATTGACATTCTTTACTAACTCACTTTTTTTAATTATTTTGTAAAATTTATCACTACTATTATTAAAATTATACTTGTGCATTGTATTTCTATACTTTTGTATGATTCTTGAAAAATTAATTAATATAACATATTTTTATGAATTTGATATATTTAATTATTAATGCCACCCCTTTATTTTTTATTTTATTTTAAATTGAAAAATATTAAATGTCTGATTTGAACTGTTAAATTTGTTTATTATAAGGATGGATGTGTCTTTGTAAAATTTTATAATTTTTGTGGTTCATTTGATACTTGATCATGTGGTAAAAAATGAAAGAATTTGTTAACGATGATTGATTAATTCTAATATGTTCATTTTTCATTCTTTGGATCAAGTATCAAATGAATTCTAAATTCTAATATGATAGAGATTGATATATTATAGTTGAATAAACTCGCAAAATAAAAGGAATTTTTTTATTACAAACTTTTATTTTCTCTTTGGTTCATTATTTTGAGATATAAATTTCAATATAAATTATATTTATCATTTGGCTCATTATTTTGAGATATAGCTAATAAAGAAATTCATGATGCACAAATTCTAATCGAGCATTTGCAAGGAAGCCAGTTGCATCGGCCAAATTGCATCCGTATAGCTGATGCAGAACGCATGTTGCATCAATACTGCGGATGCAACCATCCCATGCAAATGCTTCACTTTCCTGTAGTGTTTAATTACTCCCTAATAAAGTTATGCTGAGAGATATTACTTATTTTCTTATTCTTAATAAATATTCCCTCGTACTATTTTAGTTACTCCCATGTATTTGTTATTTACTCTCCTCTAGTGTTTAATTACTCCCAATGAAGTTACACAAATGGCTATTACTTATTCTCTTATTATTGATAAATACTCTCCCTATTATTTTAGTTACTCCCATGTATTAGTTATTTACTTCCATCATAGTGTTTAATTACTCTCTAATAAAGTTACACAAAAAGTTATTACTTACTCACTTGTATTAGTTATTTGTTCTCTTATACTTATTTATTTACTCCCAAACCGTAACAGAATCATATTAAAAATATCTTTTCTCTTTTTCTCTATATCCACTTTTTTTCCTTTCTATACAAGATCTGATCGTCTACCTTCTTTCTCTCTACTCGTAATGACGGAGAGAGGGGGACAGACACGAGAGAAGAGATTAAAAATGGTGGTTGACAAGAGAAAGGAGGAGGTGGAGCCGTAGATCGAGAGGAGGCAGAAGCGGAGGAGGAGGAGAGGGTGAGGAGAGTCGAAATGGAGGAGGCAGAGGTGTAGATCGAGGTTAAGAGAAGATGTGGAGGCTGGATCTAATGATGGAAGTGAAAGTACGGCGACCACAAAAGCGGGAGAGGGACGGCGACTACGAAAGAAGAGAGAGTGCGGACGAATCTGATTGATTGATTGCACCGAGTTTTGATTATCGTTTAATTCCCAAAATAATCATATTTGTTTATAGAAAGTAAAAGATTGCCGTCACAACGAGAAAAATCGTAACACGTTAGGGCTTGTACAAAGTCTTTTATGGGTGTGTTTGGAAGTGGAGTGAATAAGCGTTATTCGTGAATAACCAATTCGAGATCAAACCAAACAAGCAACAAAAGTGATGAATAGACTGTTCGGGCTCTTATTCCAATTCGGAGAAAAAGGTGGAATTGGAGCGAATAAGGAGAGTGGTCTAAGGAGAGAGGAGAGAGGTAATAGTAAAATAATGCTTCCAAACTTTTCAAAAGAAAGAGAAAGGAAAGTTTGACCATGAAAAAGTAGTTCGGTTAGATAATATATCATATACTTTCCGATAAAAATAATTTATAATAATAATTAAGATTAATTTATTAATTATTATATTAAATTATATTATTAAAATAATAATAACAGTAATAATACTTATAATTACAATAAATATTATATTATAAAGTTTTTTTTTTTAGGGCCGTCTGGCAAAGAGCCAGGGGCAAATTTTAATATAAAAAAAAGGAAGCGTATTTACATCAAAGGAGACTTAAAACTCCTAAACTAATATTATATTATAAAGTTATTTAAATTAGTCTTATATGTAACTATTATTATTTTAATGATTGGTTTAATCAATTATTATTACGATAATTATTTAAATAAATTTATTTATTCATTTTAATTAATAATAATAAATATAATTATTATTACATTAACTATTTAATTACCATTATAATTATTAATTGATTTATTGTTGTTAATAATTTATTTATTTATTTATTTTAAATTATTATTATTATATCAATAAAAATATTATCTATTTTTATTAATACTTTTTCACTTTTTATATTGCCCGTCAAATAAATAAAAATTATTTATGTTATTAATTATTTTAATAATTTATTAATTATTATTTTATAATGATTTATTAAATAAAATAATATTTATTAGAATTATGGATATAAATTATTATTATTATATTGTTTTCATCCATTCTTCTAACGAAAAATAGTTTCAAAATAAAATCAAACCATTATTAAAGTCTTTCTCAAACCAATATTATATTTTTTCTTCTCTATTCTTATTCACAACACACCATCCAAACAACATCTCCTTATTCATGAATAGACAATTTTTCTAATACTAATTCACAATTCTTATTCATGAAATTCCTTATTCATTCTTATTCACTCCACATCCAAACACACTATGGTGAGTTGCAACTCACAGGGGCTGTGGTGAGTCGAAATCCAAACCGTATAAACCGTTCCAAGATTCGTGCAGATGTGTTCGCACGATGGGTCGCTGGAGCGATTAATTTTTCGTTTCGTCTAGCTAAAAGCTCTCTGTTTCCTCTCTCTCTCTCTCTCTCTATCTCTCTCTCTAAATCGAAACAGATCTGCGCCTCTCGCTCTCTCTCGCTCTCTTTGACACAGAAACCCTAGATCGAGCATCAGCTGGGCTGGATCAAGGAGAATGGACATCTCGCGCGCCTCACTGAGCAGGTTCTCTCTCTTTCTCCATCTCTCCCTCTTTCTTTCTCTCTCTCTCTCTCTCCCTCTCCCTTTCCTCACGGTTCTATTTCTTTTTCTGTCGATAAGACGTTGAATTTCATATGCAATGCTTTTGCATTTGAAGAAAGTTGAAGAATTGTGACAGGTCTGGTCTAGTCCTGTGCGCTATATCTTTCTTGCATTTGTAGGTTGGCTCAACAGATTTTGCATTTCTAGGTTAAATTAGGATTTTGATTTTTGACACTGGAGAATAAAAATGGGTCATTACCATGCGCAATTTTCAATCAAAATTATGTTAGATACCTCTTTGAATCGTCTAAGTGGCCTAATTACCTTATATTCATTAGGACATGTCAACCAACTGGTGGGTCAAATTTTGTTGGCTTCTATTCAATTGCGAGTATGTATAGTCTAATTTTATGGCTTTTATAATTTAGTTAGAGTTCCTAAAACTTAAAGAGTTAATTTTCGACATAATCAATAATTTTCGACACAACACAGTACATTGCATTTGTTCAAGAAAAAGAGAGAAATTTCTAAGCTTTATGAATGAAGTAGAAAAATGAGAAAAATTGGATTGGGTTCAAAATCAAAATTGCTCATGTGATTTAAAGTTACCTTAATATAAATATTTTATAGAAGTTGTACCTTTCAAAGTTGTTTTTCCAACACTATAAACATACAAGATAGTTGGCATACCTCTTACAGCTTTTCGCCTGGCTGATCTAGAAGCATCTAAAAAGTTTAAAGCAAATTAGTCAAATATCACAGAATTCACACATCTGGAGCATGACCAAGTAGTCAAATTTAGTTGTTATTTAAATTTCATGTTCTGTTTACTTGTAGAACCAAGTAGGAGCATGACCTGTCAATCTAAGCTGATAGGTTTGTGAAATTACGCTGAGACTCTTATTATTTATTGTTGAGATTCAGCATATCAGAATTGTTTTCTTTTAAAATATTAATTTATTATTTAACAGTATTGTTGATGATTTTTTGTTATAGTTTAGGCAAAGAGAAGAAGGAAAAGGCTGAGGAACAACTCAATGAAAAAGCGGCTGGCAAAGAGGAATTTGTGAGGGAAGCGTTGGAATAAAAAGCAATTATGTTAGATTCCAGGGTCTAGTGCTTGTAATGTTTAAAAAACATCAATTTTCAGTTTAAAGATTCCAGATCCTAGTCATAAGATATGCACATTTGTATGAATGAAAATGTGTTAGCTTTTATCTTTTTCCTTCAGCAATGCAGACCCCAGAACCCCCCTAGGTATCACTTCCCTCTACCCCAGAACCCCAAAACCCCGATTAACTGTTGCCCTCAGCGATTTTCTTCAACTTGGCACTTTTTCTTTCCAGCACCAAACCAGTGAAGAGGAAGGCTGACGAGTGATGAAAAGGGATTTGTTGGAGAAGAGTTGGTCTAAACAACAATGATCTTAAATTACGTTGAATTCCAGGGTCTATTCTATTAGATACTGGATATTAAATTTCAATGCTTTTGTGCTTAAATTATGAATCTTAAATGCTGAATGTGTGGTATTGTTAATGTTATAAATTCATAATGATTGTATACTAATAAAATATATGATGTCATTTTGTTGATCCCATTTAGCTAGATGAGAATGCCATTTCTGTATCAATTTTACTTGTGCTGGTACAATGCGTGGCAAGGGTTTGTATCAATTTTAGGTACAGTGTGTATAGTCAATTTTGCTTGTGCCGGTACATTGCGTAGCAAGGGCTGAAGGGCATGTATCAATTTTAGTATGTCTCCTTTATATTGCACATGGTACACACTACACATACACTAAAATGGTATAACAAGTATTTGGTATCACAGGTACAATGTATACATTTTTTTTATTTAATGCTCATAGACCTACTTCATTAATTAAATTAAAAAGTAACGGGTACAAGTTAATCTGTGAACATGGAATCAAATGAAACAAACAATCTGTGAACAGTTAATCTATTTTATTGTTTAGTTGTTATTTAAATTTCATGTTCTGTTTACTTGTAGAACAAAGTAGGAGCATTACTGTTGTTATTCATCTTGGTCGGTGAGTATACTTGTAATAGCAGTGAAGGCATAATGCGTGCTACTTGGACTACTACATGTCATGCTGCGTGTACATGCTACAAGTATAATGTTGAAAAGAATTCTTTTGCTGTACATATTAGAAAGCTTCGACTGCTCAAATGGATATATTGTATTATACCTATAAATTAATAAACCAGAAATAAGATGGCTGAAATAGATTGGCGTTGGCCTAATACAAAGGAAGGACATCGTGTCAACCAGCACCAGTAATAGATCAGGCATGCATAAATCAGATACATTCAATTGATGATTGACAGAGAACCTTTATTTTACTAATTAAGCCTCAATTAAACTAGTACATATCAAACTGGTACATATTAAACATGTACCAAATTGCATTCATTTAACATTTGTAGTAAACTGAAAATTTAAATAAAATTAGTTGCTTAGACAATATGATCCAATAATCAAGAGTAAATCCAACTTAATAAATCCATAACAGAAAAGAAAATAGCAAGAGTACCAACTCAAAGAGTTTGGCCTGGATAGAACAAACCTCTATCCTAGTTGAACCAGAAAGAAAAAAATAAACTAACTCCTTGCTAAACATAGTACTATCGTAGTGGTGGACTACTGTGTAGTTATCAATCGGGGAGTGCAATAGAGAACCTGAGATCCGATGCGAACAATTAGTCGAAGGAGCGGAGCGCGATGGGTCAGCGAGTAAATGGGAAGAGCGACTTCAGCCATTTGGTGTAGGCGCTTTCTAGAGTTGTTAGATTGACGTTCTTCCTATTTGACTCGAAACATATTGATCTAGCCATGAGCAGGTTGAAGATTTTTGAGAAGACACTCAACTTGCGCGTCCCTTTTTGGATGGTTTGTGATGCACTCGGAAGTCATTTGGTAGTCGGTGAGTCTTAGGGGCACACTAGATGGAATAAAACAATCCTTAATTCTTCTCCAATCCAGGCGTAAAAAGGCGCAGAGCCAGCCGATGCTCGATCTAGGGTTTCTGTGTCGAAGAGAGTGAGAGGCGCAAATCTGTTTTGATTTAGAGAAAGAGAGAGAGGAAATGGAGAGCTTTTAGCCAGACGTAACGGAAAATTAATCGCTCCAGCGACCCATTGCGCGAACACATCTGCACGAATCTTGAAACGGTTTATACGGCTTGGATTGCGACTCATCACAGCCCCTGTGAGTTGCAACTCACCATAGCAAAATTCTATATATATATATATATATATATATATAGAGATTGGCTAAAGTCCTTTGAATAGGATAGAGGGCTTGTCCTATTCAATTCTGAGCCATTAGATTTCTATAAGATTCGTGCTTTGATCAGATCTGGCGGCTGAAGTTGATGCGCTGAGGATGTGAGTCCTTTAATTTTTTCCGTTAAATTCTTTAGTCTCTTCGTCTCCTCTCCATCTATAGCGTTTCTTTTTCTTCTATCAACCTAAAGTTTCCTCATGGCTCTCCTCACTTCCGATTCAATCTCTTTCCCTTCCCCCCCTTCCGACTCGAATATCTTTTCTGGGATCTCTTGCCCTATGCTCACTACCACTCTACTCAAGACAGCGATTCGATTTCTCTCCATCCCTCCAGCGATTCGAACCGCCGCCCGCAACACAAGCTCTAACTGGGTGCTAACCTCCAACGAGGTACAGAGCGATAAACTAAATGTTAGCCTCGTCACTTGGTACTGGTGTAATTGAGGCCAGATCGCAAGTTTCTATAGGCACAGAGAAGGTCAATTTCTCTCTCTCTACATTCCCCATTCGCATCTGCCTTACTAGCAATTTTAATGAAGATTAAAAATGGGTTCGTTAGAGATTTTGTCAATAAAAGTGTTTATAATTCAGTTTGGTTGTCCCCAATTTCTAAAGCGAGGTTCAATTAATGACCAATTGGTTGTAGCCAAGTTCTAATCGAGGGTAATTCATGCAAAATTGACAATGGTAGAACAATAACATGTGTAAAAAAATTAAGTCTGAAATGGTGTTCCACTGTAATTTGTATCAACTGAAATGGTATTTCTTTGCACTAGTTTGCAGAAATTGAATATACTAAGCTTAAACGAGTATGATGAAGGTGCATCACCAACAATTATTAATCAGACTAGCAGCCAACATGCATAGGACGTTCTGGTCTTGGATCAACTTTTGGTGCTTTCTTTGGGGTCCATGCAAGGATAGCAACTAATCCATCTTTCTTTGTCTCGGCAAGCACACAGTAGTAGTAAGGATTAATGAAGATGAGTATCGATTTGATATAATTTTTTTATTTTCTTGGATCGGCAAAGTTTTGTTTTCCATGACTTTTAAGCGAGGGAGTGAGAGAGATGGAAAGATAGGGTTCCACAAAATCAAGCGAGAAAGATCGAGATAAAGGTCAGGAAGAAGAGAAATCGAAGAGCATAGCCTTTCTAGGGTTGCTGCGGAGAGAGAGTTGCAAAAGTGCGAGGTGCGATGAAGGAAGTCAGGCTTGGTTTTCTTCTCTCTCTTTCGCTAGGAGACGTGACAGAGAGTGAGGATAGAAGGAATAGAGTCAGAGATGGAGAGGAGAGAAAACAGAGAGGGTTAGAGACGGAAACACATAACGGAAAAAATAAAGAATCGCGCTCTCTGCGTGCTAAAATATGAACTGTCCGATCTCATCATCACACGAAGTTTAAAGCGATCTGACGGTAGAAAACTTAATAGGAGATGGGCTCAGTCCTATCCATAGGACTTTAGCCATCCTCTATATATATATATATATATATATATATATATATATATATATATATATATATATATATATATATATATATATATATATATATTCGATACAGATATTCTAGGGGGGGAGGGGGGAATCACAATTTTATATCGCAATTCCAGTTGTTGATTTGTTGAGACGTAGTAAAGTTGAATCGCCTTCTTATATTTCAAAAGCACGAACCATAAATGTGTTTCGTTCCTTTTGTTAACGAAAAAGATACATTTTGCATTGCCAAACAAGCCAACCCAGTTTCTCATTTGCAATATAACTTTACAAACCTAATACAGGACTACAATTAATTCCAGTATAAAATGCAAATTACAAGTGTAAGCAATGCAGTGAATTTTTTTACGTAGAAGAAAGAATAGACGATTGCTAATAAGAATTCTATATCTTCAACTGGTACCACATAGCTGGGACCATCCACCGTGCCATCGAGTGAGAAATTGGGAACCTCTCTACAGTCCCATCTTCACAGCAAAACACACCATTATCAGAACGAAATCCAAACTCCCATTCTAATTGTCCACGGTAATAATCATCCGTGAAATAAATGCAGTTCGGTCTGCAGCCAGGAATCTCCGTAGCAGAGACAGAAATTGATCCATTTTGGCCCACGAATAAGGATTTCTCCCCTAATCCATGAATCAGCAACCAAGTTTCATTAGATTCTTCAAATTCAAATACTTCAAAGTGTTGTGTACTGAATGAATCATCTGGATGATACTCTCCAAGTCTTCGGACAGCCAGCAATTTGCCAGAGCAATCCACGAGATACAATCTTAACACATAGAGGCCTTCAATGCATGACTCACATCTTGATGGATGCCCAATAGCATCTCCTGCTTGGTAACCAGGACCAAAAGTGTCTCGAGCCATGTAATTGGGCCCATCAAAATCCACTATAACCAGGTTCCGCCCGCTATTTATTGCATAGATCTTCCCATGGAAGAATATCACATCGTTTAAAAATTTACAGCAGTTGTGTGACTTGAGTTTAGATTCTTTTACTATAATTGGAGTCCATGATTCGTCTCCTAACCGACAAACCAACAATTCATCAAATGCCGACATAATAGCAGCAACTCTGCAATCATTAGATGACAACGGGCAACCTGATACTGCAATCTTGTTCATTATGGAGGACTTAATTAAAGGAACATCCAACCTATCTCCAATAAAATCGAGTGCATAAGTTGGGTAAGGTAGTTCAACTTGCTGCATGGTAAGAAGGTTAATAAGGCTCATATTGTAATCTTTGTCATCTAAGCAGACCCAACCATTGGATGACCCATAAATGAATTTGTCGTGAAGCGCACTTAAGCGGAACTCATAAGTTCTTGAATCAGAGAGTTCATACAATGCACATGTGTCTGATTCATTATTGTAAGGGAGGAGCAGCACGACAGAGTTCTGTTGAAATGGGCCATGAACTTCCTTTGTTATGCGGTACCAGTCAGTGCAAGCTGCTGCAAATTTACGGTGATGTGGGTAGAACCGCAATTTGTTCACAATTAGACGAGCTATATCATCCTGCAATTTTGACCAATCCCGATTGCTACACACAAAAAATAAATAAATAAATTACATTGATTTCGTATAAACTTGAGAGGAGTCTCAGGTGATGCAATAATTATTTCTGGGTTTTTCCATAAAATCACAAGCCCAAGCCTAATCAGTACACAATCATTGTTGAATGGAGGGCATATCAAAAATTACCAGTCCGAGACACAATGCTATGTATTAGATTTATTATGGTGCTCAGTTAACCAGCAATTTCAATTTCGATACTAAAAATAAGATCAGCTCGGATGCCCAGGGTGCCAAATTACACAAGAAGAATAGAGGAACCTGAATATTAGCTTAGTTTTTAAAACTTCATTGCTTCATAAGGGAGACTCAATAGTCACACATTGACTAAATTTACAAGCATTTGGTATTTCCAGAACTAAATTTCAGTACATTGTTTCCGCCCAATATTTGCATATTGAGCTAAAAACATAATCATTTGTTTCTTTCACCGACCTCAGAATGCCTAATAAAATAAAAACCAAAAACAATACTACAGACCCCACTCTAGTTCATTTTTGTTGGGTTCACATCTTATTACATATGAGGTACTTGCAGAGCGAGTACCACCTGGTATGGATTCAACAGATGTAATGGCCCATTTGCTCAACCTCTGATAAATGAATAATTTCACCAAGATAGCAATCTTGCAATATCTAACCCATTCACCGAGTTCAGCTTATTTTAAATCTCACTATAAATCCCACAGAACAAAAACATTTCTTATTTTCTATGTTGGTTCCCATAAAGTATTTTGCAAAAATAAACTTTCATTTCTACTTGGGTATATATTCAGCATGTAAACATTTAGAAACACATTCTAAACACTTAATATAGTGTATCTAAACATATATTAAGATACTACAGGTATACAGTGCAGACATATCTCAATGCCAGTGTTAATACTAATTAACGCTCAGCATAAAGACTCGCAAAGAGCCCTCAAGCTGTATTGAACAGTCTTCCCACCCCTCAGCATTTATAAAGAGGAATATGATGAGTCCTATCTTCAGTTTTCATGTGATGATATAGATTCGGGATATGGTTACATGCGACGCCAAAACAGAATTTTTAATTTACTTGGCTGAAAGGGTAGTGCACCCTGGGTACTACAATCTCAGTATTTTCCAAGTTAAAATGCGTGGTAGTGCATCCATCCCTGGATGAGAACTGAATTCACTTATCCCTCCAAACTAGTGTATGTGTGCTTTACAGTATTTGAATATTTTCCAAACTACTGCATCTCTGGGTACTAATTGATGTATGACAAGGATTATGTATAGTCAAGCTACACAAGATCCCATCCACTCAAGTTCACAGATCCAAAAAAACACAGGTACTGTACTTGTTTCAGGCATCATCTCACTCATGAAGGTGAACATCTATCAATTTTTATGTTATCGTCTCATATTTTCATGTCTGCTTTGGTCTCCTATTTGTCATGTTTCTGAGCTAAAGAGTAGCAATTTCAGGAAGGCCAGTACAATTCATGATTAATTTGGTCTCCCCTTATCGTTTAATTGACCATCTCTCCCCCATTGCAATATTTCAGGAAGGCCAAAACTTTTGAAGCTTTTTCCTTTTCTTAATGAAATAGTTTCTTTGCATTGTACGGTTCCAAAATTTAAATAAATAAATAAATAAGATCTGAAGATTGCTAAGAGATTTTAAGTAATTCAACCTAAGATCGTATCTCAATTTTTGTTCAAGCTAAATTTGTTTCATGAAGAGGCAAAACGCCTGAGGCAAGTAACAAGATCGATCCATAATAATTTTACAGTTCAGAAAATTAAAAAGAGTATCCAAGAGGCCAAGACAAAACTGCGCGAGAGAATTACCTTAGTTGTTCAAATAAAATAAAAAAGTTTGGGAAAAATATATGACGAAGAAAGAGATGATTAACAAAGAGAGAAGCTTTACCTAAGAGGATGGTTCTGGAGATCTGAATCCATGGGGGGACGATTCATCCAGTAAAACTTTTTTTTAGATTTATTGAAGGCAGTTATATAACAAAATGAGTTCGATCGATTTTATTCGGAGAGAAAAGATTTTTGTAAAGAGGAAGAGTCGGTTTTATAAGAACCGCAGGCGGCGTCTAAACTGAAACTGCTACCAGTACAAAATAGGTTTCAAAAAAGGAAGTACAGGATAAACTGTCCTTTTTTGCAGTCTATTGTTGATGCAATTGTTTTTTTTTTCTCAGGGTAGTCACTTCCAAAGGTTGTAAATAATGTACTAAATGTTATATTTTAATGTTATTTAAAGACAATTAGTACTAAACACGGATACAAAGTGTTTAATGTTATTTAAAGACAATTAGTACTAAAAACGGATACAAAGTAAAAAAGGCAATTTTTTTTTCCGAAGTGTTGTTTTGAATTAGTGCATCCTTTTTTAAGAGTTTCTTTTAAATTTGAAGTGTTTTTTTTTTCCGAAGTTTCATTTCTTTTGAACTATAAGGAGAGAAAAAAAGAGACAAATTAGTATCATTTATTTAAATATTTTGATTATATAGATATTATTTAATAGGAAAAGTTTTTTGTTTTCCTTAAATACGAAATCGACTTTTTTGTATACTAATAACCATCTCATTTTAGTTTTAGTTTGAATAGTGTACGGAAGGAAAGGAAAGTAATTTTTTATTTGTTGTACTTACTAATTTTACCTGTATTTGTTTGTTGTATATCTTTCAGAAAGTTGCATCAGATGACTAAATTATTAGTGTTATCGTAATTAGCATCACTTCTGTAATAAAAAAAAGCTGCCAACAATATTCGGTGCCACATGTTGCAATAACTTCATATTTTATCAATATTTAAATTTTTGGAAATTCAAACGTTGAATCCAAACCGTTAATCTTGTTCAATTTAATGAGCTATGCGTTTCTATATAAGGTTTATAAAATTTGAAATTAGTTTGATAGTCGATCAAGTGACCAAATGATGAATGTATTAGAATTAATCTGTCATAATTAACTAGATTCTTTCATTTGTTATCACTTGATCGAGTATGAAACCGACTCCAAATTTATTAAAACTTATACAGAAACGCATCGCTCGTTAAATTGAACAAGATCAACGGTTTGGATTCAACATTCGATTTTTAAATTTTTTTTAATATTGATACCTCTAAGAGCAGCGTTCCGCTGCCACAGGTTTTTGGTGCCACAAATTGCCAAAACTTCATATTTTATCAATATTTTAGAATTTTAAAATTTAAACGCCAAATCCAAACTGTTGATCTTGTTTTATTTAACGAGCGATACATTTCTATATAAATTTTATAAAATTTGGAGTCAGTTCGACACTCGATCAATTGATCAAATGATGAACGTATTAGAATTAATCTGTCATAATTAACTAGATTCGTTCATTTGTTGATTTAGTTGGTGCGAAATAAACAGCCATAAGGGTTGTATGCGGCACAATTATTTAATGATATTGGGTCGCACACAATCCTTATGGCTCTTAATTTCGCACCAACTTTAATAAAATAATTTTGGTGTGAAATCTATCGTAAGGTGTAGAGGGTGATTCTTACTGTTTAGCCTAACCCTCAAGCAAAATTAGGATAACGAGTACCGGCTGTTTATCCTAATTTGGCTTTCATCAGGTGAAGAAAATACTCATTTTGAGTTCTATTAGGAATACATGTGGCGGCCAGCAATCCACATCCGGCACCATCTGTTTGTGGAGATGCTGTTAACAGTTGAAAATCTAGTCCTCTACAAAGATAACAGTTGTTTACTTTTCCTTTCTAAGGGACCGGTGTTTTTTCGAAGTTACACTACCGTCTAGGATTGATGAACAGTTGTACTGACGGTGTTTTTTCGAACTTAATTGTTGTACCTTTTAGTATTATAATAAATGAAATATTGTAATAATTTGTTGTAAATTGTAATGTATAATGATTATTAATGAAATTTTTAATTGTTGTGTATTTATTTTGTATAAATTCTGTGATTAGAAAAAAATATTTATTGCAATACAAGTCTAAAAATTCCGAAAAAAATATATTGTAATAATTTGTTGTAAATTGTAATGTATAATGATTATTAATGAGCTTTGTGGTTTTGAGAAGAGTGTTGCTCTTTAAATTCATAAAACCATCCATCGGGTCCTCTAAAATAAATTTTATTGGACGCCTTTGGAACAAAGACCTTTTCTTGATTTTGCAAATTCTTTTCGTTTTGCACTCTAGTGTTTCTAGGTTTTCTTTGGTACATATGTGCATGACCACGAGAATTCATAGGTTTTTGAAATTGTGTGTTTTGTGCAACTTGTTTCTCATTTTTGTATGACAAGTTCTTTTTCTTGGTTTGATAAGACTTTTGGTAATCAAGACCGGACTTGTCATGAGGCTTTTGACTTTTGAAAAGGTTTTTCAAATCCGTTTTAGGAGCTTGGGCTAAAACCGGTTTTTCAAGTTGTTTTTCAAGCTCCTTTATTTTAGCCTCATACTCACCAATCTTATAAGTAAGCTCATCTACCTTGGTTTTTAGGGTTTCTATGGTATCGGCTTTCCTAACCAAGGCATCATGGGTAGCATCAAGAATAGAGTTCAACCTATCACAATCAACACATGGGGTTGAACTAGTTGGTTCATCATCACTCTCACTATCACTACTACTAAGAGATTCATTGAGAGGAAGATATTGTTGGAATTGTGTTCTAAAAGTTATCTTATGGTGATTACTTTTATATGTTATATTTATGAATTTGATGTTATTACATTTTGTTCCATGAGTTTATATTCGTATTTAGAAGTGTTCAAGAAGATGCTCTTGGTCTTGAACCACAGAACTCTAAATAAAATGAATATATATCTCTAAAAAGTTCACAGGTCTTGGATATTAGCAGGAACACTAATATGCCATACAAGACTGTCGTGTTGATTAAAAGTACGTTGTAGTTCTGTAAACGTTGATAAAGGATTATCATTTAATAACACGAGTATATGAAAAGTTTCATATATTGAACAGACCTAATTGATAAAAATATTATATGGATTGTGTTTGTGTCATTAATATTTTTATCGTGTCATTAATTCTAAGATTGATATGATATATTTTCACATAAGAAATATGCAACATGATTATTACTTAAAGCCATTTGAAGCTTGTGGTGATAAAAGTAATAGTTCTTTGTATATAACTTGTGTAGGAGGGAAATATATATGTCAATAGCTAATTGTCACTCATGAATTGAGGAATGATATTATAAAGGGCCCCTTGGTAAAGTAAGATTATAAATGGATCCAATATAACTGAAGTGCAGTTATAATTATATAATCCTACTTATTTGAGACCAAGAAAAGATTATAATACGAAGATGACACAGCCCTACTTTGTATAATAATCATAATATCATATGGCAAGGAATAGACACAAGTAATGTTAATAACATTACTAGAAGGATCGTGTTTCGTAAAAGAATTTGCTAAACATCTATATTATTTGGGTAGCTGTAATGTATGCTAGAGTACCGCTTACAGTTTATGGAAGAAAATATTTTATTCCATTGCCAACATAATATGGATCCTCAATATAGGTCACACCAACTGAATGGGAAACAAGAAATATATTTTCTATGTACAAGGTTTCATGTTGTATGAAATAAAGTGTACAAATAGAAAATTATATCACATGACGTGATTAACTAGCAAGGAATAAATTTATTGATATGTGAATATTATAAGTATAATACGTGTTTCACATAATATAATAATATATGAATATTATTATAGAGTGCATAAATTTATTTAAAGCCCAAGCCCAAATATTTTTGAACTATGAAGAGAGAAAGAAGGCTTTAAATTCGGGTCAGAATTTGAGCCAACTTTAAACTGACAATTAGTATAGCAAATGATAACCAAATTAGACAAATGATATATGAAAATTATAGCCCTGGAAGTGAAGAATCCAATAATTCAAGTTTCATGTCGTTAGGAGTTTCCTACAGAGAGTTATCATTGTTTTAATTTTGCAACGTCAGAAATTAAAGTGTTGTTTTAATTTCTGATTAGTGGTTTTAAATGCTATACGAATTTGAAAGGTTTATTCTGATGTTTTAAAGGTAAAACAGATCAGAAATTGTGAATACAAGTAAGTCTTCATGTGTTGAAGCTTTGGCTTTCTCTTCCTCTAAATATTTGTTAAAATATTCTATCGATTAAGCAATCGATCAAGACACGGGTGGTGGAGCTAGGTGTTGACGGGGAATTCGCTAGCACGGATTCAACTGTCATTCTTGTTTCGGATTCAAGGTGAACCGAAGAGGAATAAAGCTTCGTTAGAGACCATAGATATGGCTCAACAATCCTTCTTATAGGAATATATGTGATTGTGATGCAAATATAATATAGGAAAGTTAGCGATAATAAGAACGATCTTAGATGTTATCGGTTAATAAAAATTTTTAAAATTACCCGATTCGCATCATGAAATCCTTCAGATATACCTTAAGAGAGCTCGATTTTGGCAAAGTCGGTGGAGATGGAGGTGGTGGCAGTTTACGCGCTTGGATTAGTGGATGAACAAATCTTGTCCCTTGATTGAACTCGTTGAAGATGTTCTTCACGAAGTCATCTTCCACATCTTCCGTTGAGAATACCACCTCTTCCACATTTTCCACCATAGCATATACTTCATGAGAATCCGAATCAGACGAGCTTGTTTCGGATTCAACATCCCACAAGGCATGCATGGCTTGAGCCTTCTTCTTTTCCTTCTTGTGCTTAGGCTTAGGCTTATCGGTTTGCACTTGAGGGAAAAACTTGTGACACTTGTGCATTGAGTGTCCCTCTTTGTTGCACACAAAGCACAACTCCCGTTCATCGTTGGCTAATCTCTCATTGTTGAACTTCTTCTCATGCTTGAGCAACCCACGAAACATTTTCTCAATCACCACCTCTTGCTTTGTCTCATCAAGCTCGTAGAGGGTCAATGGTGTTTGATGTGGGTATCGACGGTGGGAGGGTTGAGAGGAGGATGTTGAGGCGGGATTGTTTGTGGAGGTCATGGCTAGAGTTCTTGGAGTATGCTCTAATTTGGCAAGTTGTTTGAGCTTCTCCTCAACACATCGGAGTTCGGTGTACATTTGCTCCGATGTGTACTCATGGTCCATGCGGATAATGGTCTCAAGCGATGTGATATGAGCATCCCATTCGTGCCTTCTACTCATAGCCCGCAATATCTTCCCTACAATCTTGCCATTTGTTAGGAGCTCACCTCCTTCGGTGAATTCATTTTGGAGTTGTACAAGACGAGTGTACATATCCTCAATGGATTCACCATCCTTTATGTGGAAATTTTCAAATTGAGAGTACAACTCATACAATTTAGAGTGTCTAATTTGAGAATTTCCTTCATAACGGGTGAGGAGAGCCATCCACATATCGTGTGCTAGATCAAAACGACTAAGGGTCACACCAATTGATTCATGGACCGAGGCTAATATGGCATTAACCGCACAATCATTGTCCATTCGGTTATCACGGGACTTCTTGGTCAATTCGGTAGAATTTGATTTAAGTTCGGGGGTATACCGATTTTCTACCGCATGCCAATATCCCAAGATATTGAGGTAGTTCACCATGCATCTCTTCCAAAAAGAGAAATTTCTACAATTTTGGCCTAATTTATCTGATCTCTCTACAAACCGAGCCGCCATGACCGAAAATCGAGATTAAGACTAACTTAATCGAGGTTCCCGCTTTGATACCACTTTGTTGTCCCTAAGGAGGCGGCTTAAGTAAGGTTTAGCGGAAGCAATTATGATTTTGGACCGGTTTGGTATGAACTATCCTAACACAATTCAATTGGTACCCAATACAAGCAAGCACACAAGCAATTCAAGTATAGCAAGATAAAAAAAAAGGAGAGAGAGAAATTGAACACACGATGTGATTACGGAGTTCCGACCCGTTAGGAAGTGCTAGCCTTAGTCGTACGTCTCCGGGAGTTTTGCTACCACCAAAGGGCGCGCTCCGTTCAATTCCAATAAGAACGGGACTACAATTTCGAACCGAATCACCTCATCACAATGACACTCGAAGTGGATCGGCCTAACTCAAATGGCACAACGGCCTCAAAGGAGAAGAGCTCTCAACCTATTCCAACCTACACCTAGCGACAATGTCGGGGCGGTGGTGTTTGAGGCTACTAAATCTCTCAAAATGGTTTAGCTATGAAAAGGTCAAGTGGGAGAGTATCCCTGTGCTCAAAGGCTCTATTCTGGTCAAATTTTGCAAGGCAAAACTTTCTCTTTCGTTAGTTGGAGAGAGACACAAAGGGTGGATATAAATAGAGCTGTTCAAGGGCTGTAAAACAACTCAATTTGCTGTTGTGTGTTACACAACGCAATATTGCGTTACACGACCCACATATAGCCGTTATAATAAAACAAAAACAAGTTATCTGTTGGCAGTGCGTTACACGATCCAATATTGCGTTGTACGACGCACTGGACGACCGTTATAATAAAACAAAACGGATAAACTAGTCGTTTGAACTGCCAAACGCGTTATACGACGCGGACCACCCGTTGTGCAACGCAACATTAAATGACATTAAATGATCAGAATTTTGCTTCAAAAACGAGTGAAAAAGGCCAGAGAAAAAACAAAGGAAGGTTGTACAACGCTTCAGTGCGTTATACAACGTTCTGGCTTGATTTGAGAAAATTGCGTAGCACGACGCGTAAATTGCGTTGTATGATGCAGCTTGTGCGTTACACGACCCTCTGTTGCGTTGTGTAACGCACTGTTTCTGTTAAAGGAGAAAACTGCACAAACTGGTGCGTTGTGTGACCCAATATTGCGTTTCACAACTCACTGGTGCGTTGTACAACCCAATATTGCGTTACACGACGCATTGGGTCTGAAACTGAGAAAATACTGAGTTCTTGAGATTTTCTGCTAACTAGACCATTTCAAGGATAAAAGAACTAAAGTAAACTTTCTATTAAAGTCTAAACTAGCCTATAAGTTCTCTAAAGACTTGATCTTGATCTTGCACATAGTTTTTATCCAAGTCTTCAAACTTTGCACCTTCTTCCTATAAAACTCAAAGAAGATTATTAAATGCTTAATGATATTGTTTTGTAATTGACAAACCTAGAGACGTTTAGTACAACATATCTAATATGAAATATATAAACTAACAATTAAGATATCCAATTCCATACAATACGCTAAACTATAGTATAATCCAGTGGTCATTTCTTTTTTCCCTTACTCCTTCCAAAAGACAATGCAGATTTTAAAAATGATCGTATACCTCCTCTACTATGGGATGCATCATCTCTCATTTGGTGTTGACCTCTGTTGAAACGCGGCGGGCTTGGTCCACTAACATAATATCGTGATGGTTTCATATTACTACCTGAAGCGACATCAAAATTGGTCAAGTCATAACTTGTTGAAAATCGTGCTGACTGAATTCCATCCCTCGAAAAAGAAGACCCAGATCCAGTAGTTTGCATTCTTGGTGGAACATCGAACCGACGACCCGATTGGAGCTGTGCCATAGACACCAGCTGTTCTGGTTGCGACCTTGGGTTAGTCAACGAAGCATTGTGGTTTCGCCTCCTACCTTCCATTTCGTCCATAACCATTTTTCGTCGACCGTGCTTCCGCCGACCACGATTAATCTTTCTTGGATCAGGTATTAATGTGGGGCCGTCATATCGAGCCCAAGCCGAAGGGTCTCCGTAGGAATGGAAATGACCAGACCAAGTATCCAATTGGTGCTTCGTGCTGTAGCATTCGTCCACAAGATCATACGGCTCGTAATTCATACGTTGACATACCGCGAGAACATGACTACACGGTAGCCCGGTTAATTGTGGTTTTTGACACTCGCATGCACATTTAGGATTAGGCAAGTCAAGAGGTATTTGTTGTTGTTGGCTTGGATAAACATAACAAGTGTACTTCCATGGTCCGTAAACTCCTTCACATATCTCTTCGTCACGTTCCACCTGAACCTCATACTCGCCTTTGTTAGTATTAATGTCCACAACATTCATCGCAGCTACAAGCGCAAATAGTGCGTGTTAATTTATAATTGTAAATCAAACTTTAAAATAAAATTTAATCAATTAACTCAAACATACCTGCTTTATTGTCCCGTTTTCTATCAATTTGGCAATCTTCTTTGAAAAGGGCTCGCCTGCTTGAAGACGTTCTTTTGCTTTCTGTCTTTTGTTATCGAACCATGCGGCACATTTATACCATGTTCCCTCCACAATTGCTAGAACCGGTAATGTTCTCTCTAGTTTGAAGACGTTATTTAGGCATTCTGATCCATTACTGGTCATTATACCCCACCGATGACCCCCGTCATATGCTTGTATCCATCTGTGAAATGCGTGTGGTTCGTTGCTATTCCTATCAGTTGCTCTTCCTACCGTCAACAAGTACTCGTAAGCAGGCCTTAATCCATCATATAACTTTCGCATATTTTGCTGAAATTTTCTGGGATTTTTCTTCTTTGCGATATGGAACTTGAATGTATCCTTCAATCCATTTTCTGGAGTACCTCCGTGCTTATACAACCGTTCGCAAAAATGTTGCATGCATAACCGATGGACAGCTACTCCAGCTTGTTCATTCCATTCATACTGAGGGCGATTAAATACTGCCTTTATTCCTTTATGCATGTCTAAGATAACACACCACTTACTATAACCAGCATCTTTTAGTACATTTCTGCGTACCCAACACATAAACCACCCCCAGCTTGCCAAATCCTCTTCATTTTTAATAATGGCAAATGCTAGAGGGACAAGCTGATTTTGCGCATCATACCTGCAAGCCGCTAATAGTTTGCCTTGGTATTTTCCCGACATAAACCCAACATCAATACTTATCACCGGACGTATATGTTTCGCGGCTTCAATGCAAGGCCCATATGCCCACGCAACGCTTTTGAACAATTTTTTATAGGGGTCCTCGTGTTGATCAACTAAAAAACTACACACAGATCCGGTAGTTGTTCGAACAATTTGATTCAATAGACGGGGGAGGAGTGCATATGAGTCCTCCCACGTCCCGAATAGTTGTCCAAGAGCTTTTTCTTTAGCTCTCCAACATTTGTTATAGGTGGTCACAACATCGGGATATACATGTTTCACTATCCTATTGATTTCTTGGACGGTAATATTTAATTTTTCTTTCAAATCACCACGGATAATGGATGCAATCATATCAGCCGTTAATTGATTATGTTTTTTTCCCCCGGTGGTCGTCTACATGTGCGTGGGCCTTGAAGTGTACTTATCTTCCAACCATTTGAATACGACATCGGGATCGCATATAGACGCCAATTACACTTCTTCTTCGGATCAAGACAAAGAAGAACGTACTTTGAGTTACTACTATGGTCTGTTTTTAGCACGACGTTCTTTCGGATGGCCCAATCAGAAACCACCCATATCATGTGTTGTTTCGACTTAAAAGTCCAACCTACATACATTTCTTCTTTATTTTTTTTATCGTTCATCCTCGCTTACTGTTCTAAATCCCGATATATCACTAAGTGATGGGCACGCATGTTGCCAGCTAGATGTCTCCTCTATTAATGATGCATCCATTCGTGTAATATTTTCATCATCTGAATCTCCATCTGGATTCCGAAGACCCTCAGATAGTTCATCAGCTTCACTAAACTCTTAACCGGTCTCACATTCAGGAACGACAGGTCCCATATCTAGTCGTTCATCATCATCTAGACCAATAACTTCATCACCACTATCGTCAGAATGGTCGGAACGATGTGTTTCGCCTACAAACAGCATTTGCGAACTTGTCATCAGGGTTTGGCCAAACGCACCACCAGATGACATAGTAGTATTTCCGCCCTCGACATTCGACAAAAAGTCTCTAAAAAACCCACGATTCGAACTAGGAAATGGATCATCCAAATCAAATGTTTGTTCAGAAACCGGCACATTTTGGTGCGGTCTCTGAAAAGAACTACAACTGGGACCTTCAACATAGCTAGGGTAAGAGCTACTACACTGTTGGGGGACTGGAAAACTCTCATATGAAGTGCTTGGTTGTTGAGGAAAATACTGTGGTTCGATGTAAGATGTGTTCGGAAATATACCATCTATAAAATCGCTACCTTCCTCTTGTTGGGGTGGAAACAAATTAAGATCAAGGTTAAGGTTTTGTGTTACCTGAGGTATGTTGGCGGGTTCTTCATGAGCGGGAGTCAAATCTGCTATTAGCGCAACACTCACCATTTGCCGCTGCAAAATATTCTCTTCATAAAATAGACGCCAATTATCTTCAGAATTATGTGGTAGGTGCATCTCTTGATACATGCCGTTAACTAGACCATAATAACGGCATGTCATTCTTATTCTAAACTGTCTCTTGTTTGTGCCTAACCTCTGAAATATCTGATTTTTTATGGCTTCATAGGTGGTATTTGCGCTACCAGATAATCTAATACTAGTGGGATTAAATTGAGCGAATCTATTAACTAGAATCTCAATCAAAAACATTATGGAAAATTTTGGAAGGCTACAGTATTTGAGCGTAGTGTATTGTAGTTGTTGTGTTGGTTCGAAAATGACTTCACTACAGCTCAATTTATAGTACGAAAATTATGGAAAACGCCAAAAAAAAATTAAATAATAGGAGACGCCATTAGTAGTGGCGTCGCCATTGAGGGGAAGACGCCATTGGCAATGGCGTCGCCGAGGCCCCTGGCGCCTCAACTTTACTACGATTATTAAAACGTTTCTCGATTTACTAAATTCGTTTATTATTTTATAATAATTATTATTAATAAAAAAATTCGACTATTTATGAGTTCTCTTTTTACACCTACCCCTCTCACCGTTTCCCACTCTTTCCACAATGGTGAGATGTTAGTAAAATTGCATAAACACCCACTCAAGTTCCTTTACTATGTTATTATATAACATTAAAGGCAATTACCATATAGTTATGTGAGTTTATTTAATAAAAATTAATAGATAAAATGCATACTTATGTATCTTGACGTTATTTTGCATTAAAAATTACATACATATTTTATTGTCTTTCTTTTGAAAAAGATTTTTGATGTACCTTCATAAACATAGTTGATCAGTGGCGGATCTAGGAAAAATATTTTGGTGGAGCTGAGTGCTCCAATGAATCATTTCATCAAACGGTTTTTTTTTTCTTCAGTCCCACCTTTGAGTGCTCCAATGGCAGAAAAAATTCGCTGAGGCTAAAGAGGAGCTCCACGGGCTCGACAGCGATAGGTGGGGTTCTAGCCCCACCCGCCCCAGTGGTGGATCCGCCCATGTAGTTGATAGTAGATACTTTACATGTTTACATTACCCTCGCAAAGTTTCCTTGATATATATATATGCTAATATGCATATATTGATATATATGATCCACTCAACTAAAAACGAACAAATTATTTCAATTAGTAAGTATGCTTTTTTTTTTTTAAAAAAAAAAGCAGCTCTTATCAGCAAAGTAGTATGCAAAATTTTGTAGGGTTTTAACGTTTTTTCCTATTTCAATTTGATTGTTCAAGAGGATAAATTTGTAAAATTTCGTAGGAGTAATAAAGACTATAAAAGAGCAAGCACCATCATTTTAGGAATAATTCAAAATGATGAGAAGGTGACAGTGTGAATTATAGTGGGAGTGATGAGAGTATTGGCACACCAATATTCTCCATTGGCATTAAGACACATACCTCTCCACTATTCCTTAATAAAACCATACCGGTACACTGGTACATAAATCACTAACTGCCCTACAAATTTAAATGAGGATTTTCTTAAGAAAATCGTGCCATGGATATCAGCTATACAAATTTTAATTATGCGTCTGTCTGAGTGACCTTGTCGGTGTGCCAACCAATACCATATAATTTAAACATTATTGAGCATTTTAAGTAAAGATCTCAACTAATGTTTATATTAAAACAAATTCTGTATTGAACCAAACGTTTTATATGGACTAAAAAAGTAAATTATTTTTTAATACTATGACGGATGTGATTGATCATGGCTCAAATCAGATTGAAAAAAAATCAATTGACTAAAAGAATGTTAAATTTATTGGAGGCCCTATAAATAACTTCATGTATAAATTTGATGAATCATTTAAACATTTATATTTGACAATATCTTCGTAAACGTTGAAGTTCTTCACAGTTTTATTTTTAACTAGGGTTGGACATCGAGCTTCGCTCGATAAATTTATAGAATAATTAAAAGTTTATTTTCAAATATATAATTAAATTTATATGTTAATAATAATGTGAATATATTATGAAAAAAAATCAACATTAACACGTGTTTAAGAAATGAACAAATTAGTTAATGTAAATAGATTAGAACAACTAACAGTTTTAATGGGTTGAAAAGCCGAAAAAAATTTTTTGATCCAGATTTGGATCCATTAAGAAAACCGAGCTTAATAGGTAAACAGTTAAACAGAAAAAAAAAAGAAAAATTTGTTTATCTAAAAAGTTCATATATTAGAAAAAGGACTTCTTGAAACATCAGTTATAATTTTGTATTCTATCTTTTTCATATTTAATTTTTGTAATAAGAGACATTTTAATGAAATTAGTAAACTCTCCGTTTTTGTTGTTTTTGGAACATGTTTTAGAAGCAAGTCCGTATAACCTATATCTCTAGTTGAGGTTACAAATTTTGCATTATTTTTATTTCAGAAATAATTTATGTTTCTCATAATTAATGACATTCCGAGTGTTTGAACATTAAGTTTCTACGGGTGGTATGCTTGACATATAGTAATTATATTTAATAAAAAATGTAAGTTTAGATGTTTAGCAATTGAAACATAGAGATGATATTTTCTTAGCAATTTAAAAATGTAATTTTATAAGTCGTGTAAGTATGGAATTTGGAATATAAAAAAGTTAAATATGATATATGTATATTTAAATAAACCAAAGTGATGAACTAAGAATTAGGAGCAGCAGGTATAATGGAAATAAATCAATTATGAAAATGAAAATTTGAATGGTAAATATGAAGAATGTAAAATATGATAAGAAAGTTAAAGGAAAAATTTAATATTGCTCTTTAATGAATATGAATAAATAGGAAAGTTAAAGTAAAAAAATTAGAAAACGATAGAAAATAAGATGATGAAGATATTAGTGGAGATGGAGTCCATAATTGTATTTTATATATAGGTTTTGAAAGTTATCATTGGTGTATGGATTCACTTAACGTACCAGTCTAATGGTACCGGTCAATTATAAATACTTAATGTACTAATTACGGATGTACATCCCTAATTCCTAAAGCAAACAGCCACCCCTTATTATTTGGCAGCACATTAAAATAATCAAGATGTTGGAAAAGTCAAATACATTCTAGATAAGTAGCAAAAAAAGTTCTCCCAAGCAAAACAGTTATAAGCATATAAGCCCCTCGTGTTGTGCCAAAAATAGTAGCAGCCAACCATCCAAGAGATGGGTTGAACATCGAATTGTGAAAAGAAAAATTAGCAGTGCATTTCGTTCCAAATACCTCCTTAATGAACCGGGCAGATAATATGACATTCAAATCCGACCCTAGATCAAAAGTTTTGCACATAAACCCCCAAAAAAAAAAAGAATTGTTAATCTCAGATTGTTTCAAACTAAATTCTTTGATCTGTATTTCTGTGCTATAGTATTGTGGCAAATACCAATTAAATGATGTTTGTAGCCGAATACTTCGAACACCAAATACAAAATGCTATAGTTCTGTGCTACGATTCTTCCAACACCAAAACACAAAATGCTGCCAAAAAAAAAAAGAAATTGCTATAAATCTTGTCTAGGCTTCCTTAATTTCTAGATGGCTGCAAAAAAAAAATTCAGAAAATGACGTAATAGAAGGACCTGGGTCTCCGTTTGGATGTGTTGAGAATAAGGTAGGAAGAAGGAATAAGGGAAGAAATTTATTGGGAAGGGATAAATTTATTGGGAAGTATGTAACTTTTGTGAAGAGTTTGGATGGTTAGAAATAAATTTATTGGTAAAAAGTGGTTATTCCTTATTCCTTATTTCGAGAAGAAGCCATCCAAATGGAGCCAAAAAATAATTGGAATATAAATTTCATGTACCATCAGTAAGCATTGATATTCACCGGCATATAAGTTAAAGAACGAAGCAAAGGATGATTGAAATATTACGCCAAAGATTTATTTTTGTTTCTGTATTGTAACATTCCACATGATTGCGGTAAAATTTGTTATTTGAAAAGAAAAACATTAATTAAAAGCAATATGATATAATTGAAAGTATTTTGTTGCTCATAAATGAAGTCTATGTAATACAACATGTTAGAAAGATCAGTGAGATGTCAATTTGTGTGAAAATTAACATCCCATGTGTGATCTGAAAGCTAAGCCGGAAATTGAATAAATAAAATTTTTAAAGATTTTTTAACGTGCACATTGCAATTTTTAAAATAATAAGTTTGTACGAATTGGAAATTCAGGAAATATATTTTCTTTAGAGAATAGTGAAGAAAAGTGAAATTCAAATGACATAGCCATGCACTCAAGTGTCTATATTCTGTCTCATTTTACACATGTAATTTATAAGAGTTGTAATATGAGGTAAAATGCAAAAATGTATCAGAATATTGCAATACGTGAGAAAATATTTTAGAGTGTAAAAAAGTTTATGCTTAAATAAATGTTAACTATTAGTGTTACCAGAAATTTGTTATCAAAATTGAGTAGGAAAAAACGTCAGGAAGTGGCTTCTTCAACGTTGATCTAGATTACCTGCAAATTGTATAATTCTTTAAAATTGAAGCACAGGTGATACTAAAATATACAATTTTTTAATATTCTTGCGTACCTAACATTGAAAAAAATTCTCTGTAGACTATATTCTTTGTACATCCTTAGTACAAATCATCTTGGTTTGCAATAAATATTTTCAATCCATGCAGTGATGTTGTTCTTGAAAGAGCCACATAAATTTGTCCATGACTAAACACCGGTTCCGGTAAATATAGGCCTACCATATCCAGGGATTAGCCTCGACTCTTATTAATGGTCATTGCATAGCAAAAGCTGCCAGAAAACTGTCTTCTTCTCATAACAAAAGGAAATAATGTAGTCTTGTAAATGAACAAAATTCTTGGAATACATATTTGTTTGTTTGTGGAAACTCCGGTTATCACTTTTACCTGTATGATCCTTCTCCCACTTTTTTTTGTTGTCTTATGTTGTTGCAAGTAATAAATCTCTCGCTTTGATACTGAAAGTAATAATTGCAAATAGCCTGAGGCTTTTGGATTTTTTTAATGGCCATCTATTTTATACTGTCGTAGCTATCAAATTGAATAAATACAAAATTAATATTAGGCATCACTGTCATGAATGTTTAAGCCATTTCTTTCCCCTTTCATTTTATTATAAATCGACTAAGAAGAGAGTGTATAAACTTATATAAAAAATGTATACCAATCAAGCTTTTAAAAAACTTCGTTTTTTCCGTTTTATCGCCGTTTCATTTTGATTTTTGTTCGTACTGCACAACCGTTCTAACCGTTATATCACCGCTTTATCCGTTATATCACCGTTTTATCACCGATACCGTTTTATCACCGATAAACACTAAATCACCACCCAACCGCTAAACCGCACAAATCGCATTTTAAAACCTTGATACCAATATTCATGTAAGTCCGAAGAATCTCAACCCCTCTAAAATTTTCCTCTCAACTGAGCAGTTGCCTTTGTAAATCTGGAATTTAATAAAGAATAACCGAAATTAAATTATGTTCCCATAAAAAATATTTTAAGTAAGCTATTTCCTATCGGGGCCAATTTCTTCATTTCAAATTACATACAAAATGAGCGATTAAGTAAAGAAAAAAAACATTTATCTTACAAAACAATTATCATCATCATATTTAATTATTTATTGATTAATTTTTATATTCAACTACATGTCTATTTACTTCAAATATTTTTTTCATTTTTGCGTGAAATACCCTAACTTCTATATCCTGTACTACTGTTCTAGAGGATAGAAATTATATTCGGTCTAATGATGTGAGCATCCAAGATACAGAAATCTGACAAGTTAAATTGAAATCTCTACGGGGAACAATTTTATGTTTTAGGAGTTACTAAAACACAACAGTGAGCTATCATGAGTAAATAATCTAAGGCTATTGCAGTTCATTCACAAATCATATTGTGTTTAAATAATAATCAACGGGTTGGGTAGGTATCCGGATTGTCTAAAGAAAAAACATGACCCGACCCAATTGCACCGGGTTAGTAAAATTGAAACCCGAACCAACCCGAATCATGCTTGAACCCGTTAAAATACAGATCGGGTCGCACGGTTTAAACGGGTCGGACGGGTTTCTAACATATCAAATAGACAAAAGAAAAACAAATTGACGGCAAAGCATATATAATGGAGTACTGGGAACCTTAGGCGGTTAGGTCTCTGCTCTCAACATCAATTGTATTGATTAAATTGAATATTCTGACCAACATAAACTATAGGCATCATTAAAGTATAACTTATAAATATTTTGAATGAGAAAGAAGCAATTGCAAAATCTGTGTTTTTCTTTTTATCTCAAGACATAGCAATATTTCTAATTAGTAATCTGGTTAGAGTTAAGAGTAGTTATTAGTAATAACAATTGCAGAAAGCGCTTCTTGTCAAACCCAGCAGGCCAGATAAATACATGCACCCTTTGGAAATGCCAAAAGCTTTGTTGACATCCCCTTTGGAAGTATGAATCCGTCCCCTTTGGAAGTACATGCACCCGCAATTACCATCACCAAATAAATATCCTTTGAAAACTGATAGGATTACCCTTTGGAAGTATCAATGTATCATCATGTATGATATAATCATGACAAAATAGCGCCTGCATAGTCAGACAAACTGGAGATGGTAAATGGTAAATGCTCTCTTCATGTTGTTTTGGAAAATACCATGCTCTTTTCTTTGATGCTACCCTATAAAGAATCTTGTTCTATAAATGCTATTTATTTTAGTATTTGTTTCTTTGCTTTTACCAGAACTAAGCTACCCTGATAATCTCTTAAAAGAGTTACAAGCTTACAGTATCAATTACAAATTCAGAATTGTGAAAACACATCAATAGAAAACTTGCCAAGCTAACAGGTTCTTCAGCATATTAAAAAAAAAAAAAAATCAAATCTAGTTTATATCAAATATCAATATGAAAAAAAAGTCCAATTGAATGCTTGATTTCCAACTACTTCAAAAGAAATATTTAAATTCCAATGAAAAATTAAGAAAAGAGACAAAAATTGATATTGTAGCATAGCATACTTAATTTACTTTACAATGACAAATATGATAGTAGAGTTGAATTTAAAGTGATAATTTCTCCAACTATTACAAAATGTGGGAGGTGTTAATTTTATATTCAGACTATTATTTTCTGAACAAGGACAAATGAAACTGAAACTACTCGCAAAAGTTAGGCAATGATTAGTATTACCTGCCATCTATAAGAAAAGGTGACAGAGTAATGTCAATGCTCTAAACACAACTTGGGTCTGTCATAAAAGAGAAACATTATATTAGAACATGGAAATTAGAACAGCAGAAGAAAGCTAACCATTTTAGGTGCCACCAGATCTTATAAAATGCAGGCAATTTTCTCTCAAGGTGAGATAGGATGACAGATTTACCATACCAACTCAAAAAAAAAAAAAAAAAAAAATGTCAGAGCCATTTTGTCCCAAACAAGTTGGGGTAGGTTAGAGCCTTTTTATATATATGGCTGAGTTTTTACGCTGGTCATTTACCATACCAACTCAATCTATTAAAAAACAATATCTAAATACCAAACGCATTTGCTTTCCCCATGAAGCTGGTCAGGCTCTTACAGCAAAATAGTCAATTCAGTTGTTCACACTTTACACTTAGCTGAATAGCAAAAGATACTTGCAATGGATACCAGACTGAGTTCGCATCTGGTGCCAGATTGGCTGGTATAAGAAATAAAATCCTTGATTTTGACAAATTAGTGGATAAGGACTAGAAAGGCAACCTAGTTTTTCAAAAAGAAAGGCATGCCTTCAGATACCTTAGAGAGGCAAAGACCTGATGAACCCTCTCAAAAATTTCATCAACAGTTCCAGTTGCAGTTATCTGTATAAACACAAGCTCTTTAGAATGTGTTATCTGGCCTTGGAGAATCCAGTAAAAAAAAAAAACCCAACTAATGTCTCATATTTGCAAAGAGCATCCCAATACCATGTTCTCCCAAAAAGTGATCCTTTTATTATGATAAGCAATAATTCAATGAGTTTTCTTTACTCTTAGATGCACATTTTTATGAAAGATAGTGTCAGAATGCACTGCTTTCAAAAAGACCGAGCAACCGGGGATAAAACTTAAGAGAGAAAAAAAAAGCTTTCAAAAAAACCAAAGCGACTGTGGGCAGGTAATTAAATTTATAGATTCAAGTTTAGAGCCTAATGAAACATACTTCAGAAGGTTATCAAATTTAGAGCTTAATAAAACATACTTCAGTAATGGGGTTTTTGCAAATTCATCATCATAAATTCTTTCAGCAATTTGAGGGGTAATCATTGTGTGATTGTTACAAAAACCCCTTTCTTGAACAATGTATTAAAGTACACGATACTTGACATCTTATTTCAACTTGATTCCATTTTGGAGTTTACACTAGTGATTAGATTAGCTTTAGAGTTTTGATAGGGTCTTCCACAATCTGTAATAATGATGGTACAACATGAAAGATTGTACTAGACCTGTACCAGTAAGCCTTCTATGAATTCATCTAATTTATTCCATTGATGTGGGTTAAGTGCTATTTCGCAAAAAGAATTTGGTTAAGCTTCAGCAGGGAAATGAACATAATCATAGCAGGTTACAGCTATTCATACATCGTTTAAAATCCTAATAATTTACATACATTATACTGTCTAAAAACCGAAAGTAAAAGGACTCAGTGCCAAAATATTTCAAACAGTAAACTGAGGTATAAAAATACCTTGTGAACTTTTCCTTTTGAAGAGTAATGTTCGACTACAGGCATATTTAAATAATCAAAAACTTTGAGCCGCTTTCTTATTGTCTCCATATTATCATCTATCCTTCCCTACTTTATATCACGTTAACAAATATATAACAGATTTAGTGTGACAATAACAAGGAAGTTGGAAAAGAGATGAACAGAGTTTATAATTGACCTGATTTCGACCTAGTATCCTTTTCACCATCTCCTCTTCAGGACATTCAAAGAAAATCACTAGGTCTGGCTCTACTCCTATCTGCATATATCTTCAGAAAGTTAAGTGATGCAACCATTTTGTTTTTTAAGCATGACACATAAATGTCCCACAGAAAACCCAGCCCTGGCCCAATCAAACAATATCTTTAGTAGAAAGTCATAATAAATTTAAAAAACACTGGAAATGCTTGCTAGATCAACATCTGCGAAATTACATTTGCATAACGAATTATAGAAGACTCACAATTTTTTCAAAAGCTATACGATTTTCTTCACTTCGGGGAAAGCCATCAATAAGAATTTTGTCAGAAGTGGCTGAATTTATGGCTCTTTTAATCAAGCTAATTGTTATTGCTGATGGTACTATTTTTCCTTCTTTTATCACATTTCGTATTAGTTCCCTGAAACATAAATCCCATAGTAAATTAATCAAAGAAATAAAGATGCACCAATCTGCAATGGGCATTGTTAATTCCATTTCAATTTGACAGTCAATACCAATCAGTTTTATTAGAAGCACCAATCTGCACCAATCAGTTTTAAGTTCATAATGGAGGCAGTTGTATTAGAAGCACTACCCGTTTTCAGAGGGTGAAGACATCTCCTCTCTGAGAAGCTCGCCTGCACTTAGATGAGCAAAACCAAATATTGATGCTATTTTTTCACATTGTGTTCCCTTTCCACTACCAGGCCCACCTACAAAAAATTAACAATAATAATAATAACAAAGAACTAATTTCAGCAAAACAAGGTATTTAATAGTGATCCATTCATATGATACCAGCAAGATTTTTGAAATAAAAGCTCTCAAAATGCTCGTTACCTAGAACAAAGGTGATGAAAGGTTTCCTAGAAGAAGCCACACCATCATTCCCCTAGGATAAGACAGAATAAATCAATGCAGAAAGACTGAGATGCATATTTTCTAATGTTCCTATATGTTCAGAAAAGAGAAAAAACTAGAGAAATATTTAAAAATCTCATCATCCAGGAAAAAAAGTATGTAAAAAATAATCAATAGAATAGATGGGATTTCCTTTTCTTCTGGTTCAACCTTTGGCATGCAGAAATGAATGTTTTTGTATTGATACCAAACATACAATATTGTTTGAAACTACACTGTTATTTCCTCCCAAGCAGTCGCCAGCAAATACTGCATTTACCAAAACAAAAAACCCAACCCCATGCACCTCCAACGCACTCATCATTTCTGATACAGGTTCTTCAGCATACCAAACATGGTATTATTTTAAAATCATCACACCTAGTTGAAGTATGAAAGAAAAGTACCCATTTTGCCAATGGAACTAACACCATTGATTAATAATTTGGTACAGAACACGAGATATTATGGCACATATTAATAATACCAAAAATGATTAAAAGCTGATATACAATCAAGGTTTGCCAAAAAAAATGTACTCACAGCATCAGAAGAGAAGGTATTGATGAGCTTCAGAACTGTGGGGTCCTGCTAAGAAAATTAATACCAATACCATTAATCTAAACTCACACCACTATTTAAAAGTTAATTTTTAGTTCAAGCGTTGCTTTGCTCCTGACCTTCTCTCAAATACATGGTGCAAAGTACCTCAAATCCCAAAATATCAAACAAATTGAAAATTCTAAATTTAGTGAAAAATTCAGCTTTTAGAACATGCATCCGAATCATGCTCGAATTGAGCTTATTTTCAATTAATTAACCTATTTTTCTAGACAAAATGCAAAAGAACAAAACGAGAAACCCTTGCCAACGATTGAAGCTTCGTCCTGGAAATGGACAACGAAAGATGCGCAAATCGCCTCCACATCTCCTCCCTCTCTCTCTCTCGCAACCCAGTGTGCGAGGGTTAGTTTGAGAACTGAGTGTGCGTTTTTATTGAATTTTTTTCGTATTTATTATTATATGAAATTTTTCCAAAATTATGGATTTATGGTACCCTATTTGGATCCGGGTTAAGTAGCGGATTTAAAAGCCCTCTATTATAAAGACAGTTTTGGGCCGCAATTGGGAGATATCTAGGCCTTTTCTACTACTTCATGGAAGAGCAATGTTTCCTAGCATCGGTTCTCTCATTTTTAGCTTATTAGACACTTATCATGAAGTGTAAATACGCCATAGATTATCATGAAGTAATTGGTTATGCACTTACAACTGTTTTTTATGATTAAAATAAGAATATTTTTTTGAACTACTAAACAGGCATCCGCATCATTGAGCCCCTTGACGAAACCTGCACGTTTTATTTCGGCTTTCTTTCGAAAAATCGTGGCTCTCCTCACTATCTACAAATAACGCACTAAATATAATATCTGGATTTTTGTAAAACGTAACTTGGTTTGCCATATAAACGACATGCAATTGTGATATTGTTTGCCTTGTATTATTTCAATGCATAGCTTTTATCTTTTATTTTCTTTTCAATAAAGGAAACTATTCCTTAGTTGAGCTGCTATAAATTCCCATAATATATATTGTTCCAAGGTAATCCAAAAATGCTATATTATGCACGGCATTTTTTTTATGTGTGAATAAACCAATGCTTCCTATAAAAATAAGTACATGGACGACGATAGATTAATAAGAAATAATATAAATCTTAAGCAGAATATTCAAAAGAAATTATGTAAATTTAAAGCGATTTTTTATCCGCCATAAAATTGCCCAAATTAAGCAAAATTTTACCCGCCATAAAATTTAAGAGTGGAAAAGAAGAGAGAAGAAAGAGACAAGGATGAAAAGAAATACACAGAATAGAGCATTACTTCAAATCATCTATTGTCTTCAGATTTTTGTAATAATTCATTTTTTTTAATTATTGTATTTGAGTGACCAATTGTCAATAGAGATATATGGTCTTCTTCCTAAGGGACCAAAGGTAGTACCGATACAGTATGTTGGGCCCAAGAGATCACATTTCAAGTTTTTTCGAGAAACTTGTTCCACTGCAGTACGTATCCACAGTAGGTATATATCATAATACTTGGAATAAAATCGTAGCAAGAACAAACGGAAATCAGAGGGAAAAGTTCTGATATTAAAACGATTTTACGACAAGACTATATGCGTGTGAACAATTACTGGTGTCAAGAAGCAATAACAAGTCTAAATTTGTGATAATAAATATGTTAATAGAAAACTTTGTCAACATAATTGAATCTTCAACAGGTTTGTAGGCAGGTTTTAAAACTTGTAATTTCAAAGAAATCGTCGGGACCTCAACACGCAAGAAATTTCCATCAATTAACACTTGGTACCAAGCTTGTACCAGTGCCTAAAGCCAACAGAAATAACTCCGTTTGGGTGGTGTGGGAATAAGAGGAATAAGGGAAGAAGTATTGAGAAGTATGTAACTTTGTGAAAAGTTTGGAATGTTTATAATAAATTTCTAGTTGGGAAAAAGTATTGGGAAGAAGTTATTCCCTTATTCTTGCACACATCCAAACGGAGCCTATATATATATGCATCACAGATCAAGGAAAGAGGGGCAGTACGCTCATATCTAATTAGCAACAAATTACACAAGCCATTTACATATTTTATTCAAGCAATTTCTAGTTGGGAAGATCAATTGAAGCAATGGGAATTGCAAGGATACACGATCAATTCACCGATCAATCAGGCCAAATCGAAACATATATTAATCTGGAGTATTTAGATCCGGATCCGACACTGTAGCTAAGCACTGTAGGCCTACAGTGTGGCTGACAGGTGGGGCCACTGAAACTTATCGGATGCGGATCCACTGAAACTTATCCGATGAGCATCTTCTGGAGAGTTCGCTCTGCTGACTACTTTCTCTGCTCGCTCTCTCTCTCCGATGCATTCGACAGACCAGGTTAAAGGGAGGGCCTATGTGGGTTGTGTACGGAGGTACGTCCGCCAGGTGCTCTTGGTGGGCTTGGTGTTGTGCATCGGTTGCCTTGGTCGGCGTTCATCTCTCTTTGGTTCACAACACCTGAACCCAGTAACTCATTTTCTTTCTCTTTACTTCAGAATTATCTCCGCCTCCTGGATTCGGTTCTGTGATCGAATACCTGATTTTGTAGGGCCATTTTCTTTATTTCCTCTCCTTCCTAATAGGTAGATTGTGCTCCTAGCCCAGTTGCATATCTGTACAGTAGGTTGTCTCTTCGATTTTTGAAGAGCTCTTTTCTCATTGTTAATTGTGACATTTTCTTCATTTGAAGAATGCTGCGTTCTTTTTTTTTCCCCTTTCCTATCTTCAGATCTTCTTTTCCTATTGTTGCTTCTTTGTTTATGTGGTTTTGCATTCTATTTGTTGTATCTATCTGTCGAATTTGCAATTTTGGTGCATGTTGTTGATTTCCCTTTCGTTTTGTTTTGGCTTGCAGGTCTGGCAATTTGTTTTGATTTAGTATTTTTGTTGATTGAGGTACATCTCTTTGAGTATTATAATTTTACTAAAAATAAAGTATTTATTTGCATATTTTGTTAAAAATAATTATGTTTGGCCAACTAAAATTAGTTCAGAAAGGTTGGTTACAAGTTGTTCCTACAAGTTTATTCTTCAGGTGATGATCGAATTTATGGATAGATTTTCTTAATTTCAGCCACCATGTTAGATCTGCGTAAACTAGAATACACAGTTGTGATTCAGTTAAAGTATTATTATTAGATGTATGTGTTTAATTTAGATCTCATTTATTTTTCAGCATTTCTTATAACCTGGTGATTTCATAACATATCTATCTTGGTTTCTCATTTTTGTAGCCCACACAATCAAGATTGGTTTGGAAGCTAGAATTGCTATTGATGTCAGGTGAGATCATTTGTTACATTATTTGCTTTACTTTTCTGGTATCACCTATGTAGTCTCTCTCATAATTGCTAAGCTGGTATAGTGGCTTACTGTCTACTAGGCATTGGAGTCTATTGCCGTGCTGGGCTAAAAATCGGCCAAGTAAAAACTAAGATTTCTTTCTTTAGCTTTCTGTATATATATTTTATTTATCTTATGTGGTCTTTTTTTTATCAGCGGTAAGTACTTTTCTTTTCCTATTCCACCTGTCAACTGTAATTGACTTCAATCTGAATATCTCTGTAACAATGAATGATATCAGTACACCTGAAATGCTATCTGAAAGTAATGTCTGCTAAATGAGTGTACTATACAGTTAGTTTTTAGCTTGCTATGTACAATTTATTCCTCAGAATATCTTGATATCCTGCACAACTGACCGTTTTACCCCTGTGTAGGCTTTAGAAGAATTCTGTCGAGGCACTGAACTATTCAATGTTGGAATAAAATTTAAAAATGAAAAGAAAAGGATTGAACATAATTACATATTGGAATGTTTCATTATAGGATTTTTACAACCACAGGTATTTTCAAAATAGACCTGATGTTTTGTTGTCCATGCTTCGTCTAGGTGGTAAAAAGCAAGGGTATCAAAATTCCTAATAGTGCCTTTTGGTGTTGCACAGAGAGCATCTACCTCAAGCAAAGGTACAATAATCAGGTTAAGATTGTATGTACTATTTTCACTGATTGTAGAACTCCAGAATAAAAAGAGATTGATCAACAATAAGTTATTTTGTACTTATTTTCATAGTACCTCAAGTTTACCAGAAAACTTTTCAGATTGATTTTTCAGGGTTCTATAATTTATACATGACAAAGCAATATCATTAAGTGGTTTAGCTATTGTTTGAGAGATGAAAGTGAGGCAAGAGAAGTAAGAGAGCATCTATATGATTTTAAATCTTTCTTGCAGATGTCCTCATTGAATTTGACAGTTGGACGCCAAGCACAGTCTTGCCTAGCCTTATATTCAGAACTTTTTGCAAATAATTGTCTTATTTTAGTTGTGGTTTAATTTGATCATAGTGTTCTTACTAATAGGCTGAACTTTTTGTAGGATTTGGGGGCATTTATTAATGCCTTGGGCAACCGCTTTTGGGACAATGTGAGTTCGCTATCTTACTGCTCAACCTTTACCATCCTGAGTTTCAGAATCAAGAATGGTGTTCCTCACTTTGTTAGTTTCTATTGCTCCCGAAATTTGCCAGACTTAAGGTGCATATTGCCCTATTCTTCTCATTTATTATATCTGATTCATCCTTCAATTAATATAGCTATTACACTAATCAAACTATTTATTCTGGTATTTTTTTTTTTGGTTTAGACAATATATTGCCAGCTAAAACTCAATCCATTTTCATTTCCAAGCAAAGATTTCTTAAAAAAAAAAAAAAACTTGAGCTTCTTAAATTCTTAACTTGGAAACGAGTGCACCCGGTAATGTTTGTTTGTTTAATATTTCTTTACCTGCTCATTTGCTTTACGCCTATTCTTCTTCTAAAAGGACTGAACTATTGCAACAGACTAAATTATCCGCTTTCTTTTATTGGTGATTTTCTTGGAGTTTATTTATTTATATTCAATTCTCGATTCACACTATCAATTAAGTTAGATATATCTCATGATTATGAAAAAATATTTTTTTTCTTCGACTTCTGCTTTGGGTGTGGCAAAAGTTCCATATTCTTTAAGGTCCATACTCTTATGATTTCTTTTATTCTATTTTCGTTCCTTTAACAAGCAATAGTGATCCACAATACGTCCAATTATCATATTAAGTAATCGTTTTTTTTTGGAGCAAAACATATTAACTAATCTTTTCTATTGATACTACTCGTCTTTTAAAATATTCCTACTCCACAACAAAAATTATATCTATATCCGTTTCCTAACATCATATAAAAAAAATAAAAAAAATTGATCGCGCAACGCGCGACACCCCGCTAGTAACACATCAATTCAAGTGCAATGTCAGCCAATCTAAGTCTAATAAGCATCACATAGAGGAAAGAGAGGAAGAAACAAAGCGAGACAGCTCCAAAGAAAAAGAAATAAATCCACATTCAAAAATTGAATTCGACCATTGCCTTCTCACAAAACACTAATTACTATTAAACTAAGAAGTAAATCAAAATTTAACTTAGGCGAACTCGCCTTGACACATGGGTTAGCCCTGCACAGAAGATAAGTTGAGGTTAGCCTCGTGTTGGTCAAACTCCTCGCGGGTCCCAAAAAAATTGAAGCACTTTGGGCATATGTCCCTTCATGGCAGGGGTTAGAGGTGTGGATTTTCATCTTGGGTTTATTTTTGGTGAACACCTGATGGTCCAGATAATAATAAAGAGCTTCGTCAGGAACAATGATAATTGCTCCGTTGGAGATTAATCTCTGGCGCCGCTTTAGAAAATGAGAATTCATGGGTTCTTTCGGCTCTTGGTTCTTGTTCTTGAAAAGGACTAATAAGTTCATTTACAAGTATTTTTCTTATCCACTTCATTGGCAAATAATATAGATATAAATCTTAATAAATTTAATCATTACGACTATATTTTAAGTTCTAACTGATACTCGATTAACTCATATTTGAATCGTTCAACCAACCTAGCATATTATGATGATACATACTCATTCATTAATATGAGATTTTGAATTGAGTTGTCACGGGAACTAAAATGGCAATATATATTTTAGATTAAAAGATTAGCAAAAATTTTTATGATACTCTAAATACAAATGACCTTCAACATTTTGACAAGCTCGAGGAGTGGGGAGATCAAGAGACAAGAGTATTTTAGTCATAAACTAAATATTTCATTTTTTTCAATTAAAAATATTTTTTAAAATAATAAAAAAGGCTTATATCCCAAGGTGGCATGATTAGAGGGATTATATCCAATATTAAAGATTTGACGGGTTATTCTCAATTGAGGAAGATTTCAAAAAATTAAATACTAAAATTTCAAACTATAAATTAATGCATACTAGTATATTCGGTTCACTCCAATGTTCCAAATGTATATGTAATCATTGAAATCGAATGCTAGTATAAAGGGGCATTGAAGATTATTTTTCTAGATGATAAATTGTTGGCTGAACGAAACAAATATATATAGTTTTTCTATTTTTGTTTGAGGAAACATATATAATTAATTTTTTTTTTGGCAATCCGAATCAAGATCTCTAAATCCAAACATATATTAATGCGCAGAATTGAATCCGCCTCCGAAGCTACTGTGCGCGAACAGTTGTTGGAACAGTATTTGCATCCGGTCCGTTCAATCTTCATGTAACATCTTCATCGTCCGATTTGCCTTCTTCTAGAGAGTTCATGCCTACTCTCTCTCTCTATCTCTCTCAGGTACCTTGGACGGACCAGAGAGAGGGGTTCGCCCAGGTGGCTCCTGTACAGAGACCATTGAAAGAGACACTTTTCTCGGAAAGTTCGCTCCTCTCTCCCTGTTATTTGGTCATTTTCTTCTCCTCTCTCAACCTTTCTCATGCAACACAACTTCTGGCTCAATCAATCACAAAATCGGTTGCTCCTCTCATATCAATACTATTTCCATGGAAATTACTCATCCAGAAGATACTCCTCTTTTCTTTGCCTTTCTCAAACAACTTTTTCTCCGACTTTGCCTGCTTTGTTTTCCTGCTTTGTTTTCCTGATTTCTTTGTTCTTCTCCTCCATCCAATTAGATCCCCGTTGCTTGATCCGATGATGGATTTCATTTCTTTTACTTTCAACAAAATCATTGTTTTTTTTTAGTTTCTCAAGTTCTTCTTCCCCGTATCATCATTTTACCTTTTTCTTTCTTATTTACCTTCTTTTGTCTTTGTCTTTATAGATTTTTTTTATTTTCGTTCTGATTTTTTTTCTATTTTCCATCTCAACTTTATATCTTTAAGGCCTTGGTTTCTTTTGCAAAAATTGATTTTTTTTGTTACATTTTTTAATTAGATGCAGACTCTAAATTTTTCAAGTGGACGGTTAAATAAGTTATATTCCAGATTTTTTTTTCTGTTTCTTGAAATTTTTTACAGTATATTCTCCTTTGCTTCTCCAATTTCTTTCAATTTTGTTCTTAACAGTCTTTCTTTTTCTATCAATTGCATGTTTCTTTCAAGGATCTCAAAGATTGGAGTTGTCTTGCCATTGTGCCTGTGTGCTGTTGTAGTAAGGTTTGGTGCTCTTATGCTCTCATTATTTTTGTATTTAAATTTACAGCATTGATAGTTTTAGGCCTCTCTGAATTTATGTATGTTTTGCTTACAAAGCATTTCGAGAGTACATGTCAAAGAAAAACATGATTTTCAGTCAAAGAGAAACATGATTTTCGGCAAGGTTTAGTTTGTTGATTAAGATTGGCTACATATCAAATAATAATATATAATTTTTTAATTCAAGATGGCTCATTTAAAAAAAGAAAAAATAGCATTATATGTTGTTTGACCTGAGCATGACTTTATCGAGCAAGTTTTGTTGATCTAGAATATTTCTTTTCGATGTCTTCCTCTTATCAGGGCATGATCAAAATACACTGTAATAAGTACAGGTATGCGTTATTTGGTGCAAAGGTTTCTGTTTATTGATTTGTTGGGATTTTCTGTATTTTTTAGAGGATCAAAACATTGCCTGCTATAAAGATTTGTTTATTATTTTCTAATGGAATCTCTTATTTGCGTTCAGTCTTAGTAGTCTTACACTAATCGACTTTGCTTCTTTGTAATTTGCAGGTTGCTTGGTTGAAAACTGAGTGACTGCTGTCAGGCCGTTGTTGTCTATACAGGTTACCGTGCTGAGGTTTTTTCAGTTTGATCATCTTCAGGTCAATCTTATTTTTACTTTTCTTCTTCTTATTGACCTTTCTTCTGATCAAATTGGAATTTATGGAATTGAGTGAACCGAACTACTGGAGTATGATTCTTGAGTTAGATCGGGATGTTACAATTTTTTTACTTTGCTAATTGATCCTTCATGCATGGATGCAACTTGGGTTAGTCCACTCTTCTTTGTTGTTTATTTGATAACTATTCATGCCATCATTTAAAGAAAGTTCTTGGCATAATCTCAACTGGAGATTCTGTTAACTTTGATATTGTTATCTTCCTTGGTCTTTTCAAAAATGCCAAAATGTCCTTACATTTGCAGTCATTTTTTTGGGGGGGGGGGGCACAGAATAAGAGTAATGGACGCGTAACTTTTGTGCTTTAGACAGTAATTGCAATGGGTTACTTTTGCATGTTTATGGGCGTATATAAAAAATATAGGACACTCTAAATTACTCCTTGATTTCTAACTAACTAAAACTTTTACTAGCATTGCTTTTATTAATCACATGAAAAGCATTACATCAACCATTGGTTCTTCCCATTCTGCTTCCACCCTTTTGTCGATTGCCGGTCTCTAATATTAGTTGGAGATGAAAGATAGAATTAGACAATATTATTGTAGAAATAGTGTATTCAGCACCAAATTCTGTGCTAATTTCATTTTATGCCTTGGTGCAGGTGAGTACCTTAATTTTCAGTTCCTATATCATGATCTATGCTTATATTATGTTTATATACTCTTATATTGTTATGGATCCCCTTCAATTGTTCGCAGACATTTTATTTGTGATAGTACAATCATTTTACTTTTTATGTGTTCAATTTCTTTTAGAGATTAAAATGAAAGGCATAAAATGAAAGGTGTCTTTTGGCAAAACAGTTGACTTTTCACTTAGAGATTAAAATGTCTTTACACCATGATCTACTCATGATCTATGCTAGCCTGAAAGGTGCAGTATCTTTACACCAATAATCACATGGTATAGAAATTTTCTACAACATTATTATATTCTTTTTCCTTATTTTTACTAATTTAGTATGTGTTCTTTTCAACAGGGGCCTACAAAGTAACTTGCTGCACTTATTACGGAATATATGTCAGCAGTTACAAACGGTTGAAGAAGGCACTGTCATTGCTTCGACAATTCATTTTGATTCTGGTGACAAAGGTATTCAATATACATCTTAGATTATAATTTGACATGCATGCTTTGAGAGTAGATTCTTTTGAAAAGGATAAAAATGACGTTACCCCTTAATTCCTTGATTTGCAATTTCCAATAACCTATCTTGCTTTTTAATGGATATGAATAACTTTTTTTCCAGCTCTGATTCTGATCACAAAGCAGTGTCGTAAGCAATGTGCTTTCCCGGGTGGATATGGAGCAAGAAAGCGTGTGGGATAGGAGAGAATTGGAGGGTATGAATGGTCAGTTTCTATTAATGTTCGATTAAACCTCCCAACTAAAAAGTTCAAACATAGATGCAATAATTATGTAAAGGAGGTAGTTTGGTAACAACTGAAACATGCACGAGGAGGTAGCTATAGTGGATATGTTTATGATCCCTTTATTTTTTTTATTTTATTTTTATTTTTTTTTTGTCATACTATTTTTTTTCAGATACATTTATCTTATATAACAAATTTTACTTCTATTGTAAATGACAAGTTCACAATAGTTATATGTGGTAAAAATAGGTCGCGCAACGCGCGACGCATCCACTAGTAAACATAAAGATGGACATGTGCTAGCTGTTAGCATGTAGATCATCAATGTAACATGAATATTCATATTAGGTGCATGAAGAGATTAATTAAATTCGGATCAACTATCCAAATAATGCAAAAAGAGAGATTAAGAAATGTAAATTGAAATTAGTTTTGTCTACTTTCATTTACTTCTTTTGTTGAAAGCAGTACATGACAAATATATTTTATTATCTTGATGATCAATAACTACGAGCTGTCCCGAATATTCCTAAATGCATAGTTGATTTGCCAAAAATAAAGTAAAAGAAATTCATTGACGTCCGTTCGGCCCAAAATTTTATTATTTTTATCTAGCGTGTTTGATTCATCGAACCACCCCTACATCATCTCTTTTTTACAAAATCTTAGGGGAAAAAATCATCAACAATAGACATGAAAATCACGTAACGTAGCTAGGATCCTTACCAGCCTTCACCAAGAATCTGATTTGGTAAAATTCCTTTTTTCATTTGAAAGATTTGATACTTAATATCATCATCACATGTTTTCTGAGCAAGGTGTTGTAAATAGGGTTGTATACAAGTCGAGTTCGAGCAAGTTGGAGACAACAAACTAGACTTAATTGTAACTCTAGTTGGTTCGAGTTGAGTTAGAAATACATTCGAGTTATTTAAGCTAGCTCAAACTTAACTCGTCTCCAACTCGAGTTGGCTCGCAAGTCACGAGCTAGCTTGACATAAGAAATTGTACTTTTCAAAATTTTTTAATTCATATATTGTGTCAATATTAAAATTAACTAATATATGCAATATTATAAACAAACAATAAAATTATCATCAATTTTATTATTTCTATTGATTTGAAGCAATATATGTCTTGAAACTCAATATTTTGTATTTTATAACTAATTAAAATTAAATATACAATAATTTTTTGTGTTACTTTATGATTTTTTATTACTAAAATACTTTGTTGAAAAAATTAATTAAAATTAAATTTTACTAGCCATAATTTCGCGCGAAGCGCGATGAATGATGTACTTAAACTGGCTCCATAATTTTTTTAAAATTAAGAAAATATTGATCATTTAAAATTTGGTAGGGAAAACATAGAATTTTATTATTATATTTTGCGATATAGTTATAAATATCAACATCCATATATGAACAAATTAATATATATTTTATGATTATTTCTAAAACAATGAAAAAAAATATTTGTTTACAAACTCATGATATAGTTGATAGCATAATATTTTTACTCATAAAATTTAATCGAAAAATGATGTGAAAAGTCTTGCAAACAACTAATCAAAAGTAAAAATCGACCCAAAATAGAAAAACTATATCACTTTATTTTTTTGTAATTATTCCAATTAATATACTGTTTAATAAATATATTCTTACAGAATAATTACAATTAATGATAGACATATTGCAATATATAAAGAAATAGTATCTATATAATATTTTTTTATATAAAAAGTATAAAAATTACATAAGAACTATGCAAAATTCTTTGAAAAAAAATGAATTATACAAAATATCTATATAACATCCATAAATTTTATGAAAACAAAATAATTATGGAGAGACTTGCAAATAATTAAACGAAAGAAGTAAAATTTCTAAAAATGAATGATTATGTAATAAAATAAAGTAAAAGGTTTGTAATAAAAATTATATAAGAACTGTACAAAATAAATAAAAATTGGAGGAGCAAAACAGAAAAACGCCCCGTTACTCATTTCATGCGATGCCTCTTCTTTTTATTTCATTTGACTATTTGTGTATCTCATGCAGCTTTTAGTGTTGCAAATAAAAAAGAGAGAGTTTAATTAAGCTTGTTGCATAGAACAAATATGGGGAGTTTGCTACAAACCATCTTAAAAGCATGCTGATTGGCTATCCACTTTTTCCTCATTTGTCAGTTGTGGAGGATTTTATGTAGAACATCATGTTACATGTTGAAATAAACTATTATCATACAACCTACAACCCGTTGCACATAAAACATAACCAAATTTGTCACAACATATCCTACAGTGACACTGTAGAAAAGCCCCTCTAATTGTAGTATCAACTAATTATGTCACGAGTCAAACTCACGAGTTGATGAGCCAAATTGAATCCAACTCAAATTCGACTCGTTAGTTAATCAAATTGATTCAACTCGAATTCTTCCGACTCAAGTTATAGTTGAGCTTTCTTTGAGTCCAGATCGAGTTAAACTCATGAATTATGAGTTTTTTTGCTCATCCCTAATTGTGAGTAAAAAAAAAGTGTCATATTTTTTATATAACTAGATAGTCTACATCAATGCATACAATAAAACAAGTAATAGCTTCCGCAAGATTTAGTAAAATTGAACAAGAATGAATCGCTCGTTCGTGAATAAGAATTGCAAATAAGAATTAGATAGAATAGTTGTGGCCAACAAAATGCCAATGAATAACTATAGTCTAACAAAATGCCAATGAATAAGCATTGTATTATGTCACTTAAGCCTTTTGTCAAACACTTCATAATCTGTTACACGTACAACACACTTAAACTTATCTTACACATGTGGTAAAAGCATGAAATAGCTCTAAATCTAGTGCCTAGCCGTAGTAGAAATGTGGGCTACTAAACTCATATGAAATAATGGGTTAAAATCGTCAATAATCTCGACCTGGTCTCAGGCATTTCAACAAACACATGGTGCTCATGGTAAAACATGATTAGACATTGCAATAAATGCTTGGAAAATTCAGTAAAACTGTTCTACTGTAAAGTGTGAAGTGGTAGAAGCCGAAATCTCGTTCAAAATACATGTGTAAAATATGAAAATGTGTTAGGTGAAAATTTTAGTTATAAATAGAGGTGCATGAGTCATCAAGTCCTCAAACCAAATCAAAACCACTCATAAACAAGTTCTAAGAGTTTGAGAGCACGAGAAATAGATTGGACAGAAGCAGGCTAGAACAGAAAGGGTGCACGGTGTCTCTCCGAAGAATTCATCGTTAAGGTAGGGGCCCATCCCGACCTTTGCTTTTCCATCCTCTTCCTTTTGAATTTCAATTCCATTTTGTTATATTGATCGGAAGAAGTATTATATAGTTAGTTTATATGAGTTAGAATGATAATTTTATATAGTTGAACGCATTTGGTATTTGAAATGAAAAGCAGATTTTAAACTATGAAAAAACGCGGTTTGGTTCTGTTGGAGAAGCAAGATGGTAATAATTAATTAGATGCTGAATGAATTTCGCCATTTGATGAGAGTCTAGTTGGTAGCACCCTAAGCATTTAACTGTCAATTTTTGACCTTACCCAAGTTCGAATCCCACCTCTTGCATTTCTTTTGAAATTCTGAAATTTTATTTAGTTTCCAAGGCAACTTTGAAATATCTAATTTTGACTCCGATTTTTTTAAGTAAACTTTAGTCTATCAGAAAGCTTGTCAAATTTTTATAACACCCTTAAGTTTTTGTGAATCAAAATAAACTCAATAAACGTCAATTTATATTTTTGAAAATCAAACGATATAATGATGTGCTAATGCATTGTTTCTTGTTTTAAAAATTCAATCTTTCCATTAATATTTTTATTTTGAGTGAAAGGTATACCTCCACAGTTCTCGAAATTAATTTCAACCATATTATACATTTAATAATGATATGAAACTTTCTATATATTTCCTTAAATATTTAAAGATTACAGTAGTCATTTTATAAAAAACTTTTAATTGGAGATTTGTGGAATTTATGATGGTAAGAGTATGTTTTATGGGGAAGTTAATTGAGTTGATGATTGATATACACACGAAGAGAATTTATTATTTTTGACCGGTATTTGGTTGACGATTTTTTCGGGATTAGCGGTCCGTCAGACGTGGCGGAAGTCGATTGGTGTTAGAAGGAACATATTTTAACTATGGCAGGTGAAAATACCACTCCATCTGCTGTTGGGAGTGCGAAATAGTCCAAACTAACGACTGACTAGTCTGGTTCCATTCTGAAGTGTGGCCAAAGTATGTTGATGACATTGGTTCCCCAAAAGAAAGTATTTTATGATGAATATTAGTTGGATTTTGATATATTCCAAAGGGAGTATATATTTTGCTATGTTGCTAATTGGTTGGATTTTGATTTATTTTGTTAAGTTGACTTGTTCAATTTTATAATCTTTTAAATGGTACCTCCGATTGACTTCCAGAGGTTGGAAGTCGAGATTGTTCCTACTGATTTGAAAATTATACTCATTCCCATTTTTAATCCATATAATATTGCTAATAGTTGGAGTCGCTGTGTGAAGTTAATCTAGAAGTTTTTTAGTTTTATTTATAAGTAGTTTAAGATTATTTATTAGATATTATAAGAAAATTTGTTATTTTAGTATGTTTTCCGCTGCGAGATTATAAACTCGTTTAGATGGACCTGATTTTGTATTTGAGACTTTATTATTTTAATAATGCTCAGTTTATGATTGATGTTAAGTTGTGTACATTCTGAGAAAAAATAATGCTCTCTCTCGGGGTGTGACAGCTTGAACCCGTTATAATACGGGTCGGACGGATTTTTATTTTTCATGTACAGCCCTAGTGAACACTTACAAACAAATAAGTGTTATCATCACTTGTTTAGAATTTTACATGCATATTCAACTTATTGTTATTGAACTTATTTGTTTGTATGTGTTCACTTTGATCATTATATATGTTCACCTTATCTATTTCATGTGTTCACTTTGTGTTTAGCGATGACAAGGATGACAAAAACTGCAGATGACAGTAATCAATTTCCCTTTCCTATTATCGAATTAGACTAATATTACAACAGATAAATCGCAAGATTTTCAAATGACGGGAGACATTGCCCTATCTCGCACCCCTACTCCCTCCGCCCCTGTACTGAACACTCATCAACAACAAAACTCTAACAATTTCAAAGAAAATCTTAATTTGTCTATGCATCATAAGAACACATAAAATTAAAAACAGTTAAAAAAACCAATACACAAACATAAAAACCAAAGAGCAGATAAGTGTAAAGTGAAGTTGATATGTCAATTTTCTACAAGCTACATAGGCTGTGCAAGTTAATTTGTACATATTAATTGTATTATTTAGTAATCAAAGAATGCGGAGCCATTAATTAGCACTAAAAAAGTACATTGATTAGGGATACTTACTTATGGTCATACATCGCATGAGGTCAAGCTGTGGAAAAACAAAAAAATTAAGCACAACATTTAGATGTCTAGCATTACAGATTTTGGTTTCAATAAACTATTAGTCAGGATTATGGTCGGAGGAGGTTAATGCTCAAGTGGCAGAGTGATTGCCTTCGCATGAGAAGATGCCATTACAAATTGCTGGAGGTAAGCTCACGGATAACAGAGTCGAGAAGGAGACGTAGATCCATGCAATGATGTGATTACGATGCGATCGAAGAAGAACAATTCGAGATGCTATGCTTGTTATCTCTTAAGTTGATGAGGAACTTATTAAGCTATTTTATGATGTCTTGTTTGTTTTATGTATAATTCCATGAATAAGTATATTGATGTAATGAATAAAAGGAGATAGCGCTGGAGAACTGGTACCTCACGATTTTGGTGTCAGTGCGCCAGGCTTTAAGAGGTGATGATTAAGAGAGTGTTGTAATAAATTATTTTTTTTATTTTAATTTTAATGAAAAGAGTAGTGAACTAATTTAAGCTCACTTATTTCAAAAAAAAAAAGTTTTCATGACTATCTATATGAATCAAGAATTGGCATACCTCTTTGTCTACCAGCAGAGAAAGTTCGTGCCCTAATATTACCCTTTTTGGGATCAACAACGTCCCAAATTTTCAAAACTCAAGCATGAATTACTTCTTGAATCCTGTTGCTAAATTGTGAGATTGACCGGACAATAAACATGGTCCCCTGCATAGAATATACAAATAGATAATTTTAAAACAGTTCCATTAGAAATAGAAACAAATATGACAGTGGGAAAATAGATCCCCTCTCCCCCTCCCTCCCAAAATAAATAAATAAATCAATAAAATAAAAAATAGAGCTAACTTTTAAATTCTTACTAGAGATTATTGAAAGGTAAACTACACAATTTTTGGGAAGACTAAAAAATATAGACAAAATGAAATTGTAACTGCAATAATTATGACCATTATTACCAATATATATTTATTATTTACAATAAAATTCAACAATTTAATTCACAGCAGCACAAAAGAGAAAATCAAATGACATCAACATATATATAGACTCATAGACCTCATATTGTTTGGTTTGGCAATTTTATCTTTGATATGTGGGCGCTGCGAACTCCTCGATCATGGAATGATGGAACCCCCACCTGAGATAGACCTCAATAGTTTAAAATTTGAGAAAGACACAAATATTAATTCAAAATTTTCCAAACAATTTAGACAATAACTCCAAAAATTTTATTGCCAACCTAAAATACTACGTTTCAACTCTAATCCCATTCATATCATTTGAACCGGATTCAGTTCTTTTTCTATGCTAACAGTTAAGATAAAGATTTACTAGTACATATTGTTAATTAATCTGTACGCGACAATTATGCCCTTGCACTATCAGAACCAAAACACATCCATTCATCCATTGTACCAAACTGAAGGGTTCAAAGAATTAAAAAATATAGTTATAAATTAATCAGCAATAAGCTGTAAATTGAGGCTTTATATTGGAAACTCCTTTTATAATGGAAGCTGATGATAAGTAACAATTATTAGTAAGCAATATTACTGACCATAAAGTTGCTGAACTTTATCGAAAGAAACTAAACAAATTCTTTTGTGCAATTATTATCAACCATCATTTGTTTTTGAGTTCGTAAAATAATCATCAGTCAACAACTTAATTTCAAAATCAACAGAAAATGCACGTATCATACTTTGTTTATAAAGGCCATTAGAGTAGGGCTGAAAACGGAAGTCGTTTTTCATTTCGTTTCGTCTGGACGAAACGGTTAATGAAATAACGAAACGATTTCGTTTGGTTGGTCGAAACGGTTAACGAAACAATGAAACAGTTTCGTCCATGTGTAAATCACGAAAATTTCGTCAATTTTGATCATTTCGTCTGGACGAAACGATCAACGAAATAAAAAATCTGTTTCGTCGCATAGGACGAAACGATCGACGCAACAGCTCATTTGCGCCATCGTCTCGATCATTTTGCAGCCCTACATTAGAGATGTCTGAAATGCAATAGAGAGAATACTGATAGTATTTCATTTACACTCTAGCCCAAACAATAAAAGGCATTAAACCCCACAACAAATACAGGTTTAAAACCCAACAGCAAAGTCCAACAGAATCAGGTTTTGGATTCTGAAAAGCCAATGGGTTCGAGACAACCCGATGGTAAAAGAATTTTCAGGTCCGGCCGGTTTCTATCCGAGTCTAATAAATCGTAACCTGACCCAGTCAATTAATAACAGATCTGAATCCAACAGGTATCTTTTTCAATTTTCAAGAGTCCTTCAGATAAGAACTAATCACACAGATTACATTGCAACCCAAATAACAACAGATAATAATGGATAAGCTCGTGAACTGAACTATTGGACCTATTAATTGATTAATGTGATTATGTGAGTTAAAAACGTCGCAGTACTAAAATATGCTAATATGCTACTGGCACATAGTTCATAACATGAAATTTCACTGATAAAAGTAGCACCTCATTTGTAATCCTGAGAATTCATTAAAAAATAAATAAAATAAAAGAAATTATAAATAAAATTATTGATCATTGTTTGTTTTAAGTACGTTTTCATTTGTAGAAGGACTAATCAGAAACTTTGATGTTGGTTTCCTTTTAAATTTCCTTTGTTATTACCGGTCATGAAGCTGCAATATTAGGGAATTAGTTTCATCTTTTGAGATAAATTAAAGCATAATCGTGGTTCTATAACAATTGGACCATAATCATATCCTGGAATTCATTGTGTGATTGTTCTTTGCACCAAGCAAACTGATAAAAAGAAATATATACCTCTTTGATGTGAGTCTGAGCCAAGACATCATCATGCCAGCTTATACAACGTTCGACTTTCTTCCCCCTTTCCTCTTGCTAATCTTCTAATCATGGGAAAAAACAAACACTTGGGAACAGGGGTGGCTACTGTGCATCAACATAAGGCATCATTTAGTACAAACTAGACTTTAGTCTAGAAATCAAATTTATAGAGTCTATATATGGTCTGATCAGGCTTAATACTTTAACATTCTATTTAAATGATTCATGAACGTAGGACATGAATTATCCAAACTTGCGTTGTATTTCTTCACTTTTCAGTCTGATTGATCCAACTCAAGAAAAAAGAGATTCAAAACCACATATCATAGCTAACAACAATATCTAACAAAAACTGAACGAAAAAAATTACCCGTAAAACCATCTCAATACAGTCTTTGTGCCTCTTGCAACGGCTGAATCTATAAAATCGCCAGTCGCTTTGAGATCTGGGACAATGTTTGAGGTGGCGGCTGATCAAAGCATAGAACTTTAAGAGCGGACGGGCCATGAGTCAGTGCTGAAATTTCCACATCAGTCACACTTTTGGTGCAATATGTGATTTAGAGGAGAAGAGAGAGGATTCGTCAAAGAAAGGAAAAAAATTAGGCAGAAGTGACACATAAGAAATGAAGATTAAAGAAAGAAGAAGAGGTAAGAAATTGGTAGAAATAAATATTTAAAAGAAAATCAAATAAGAGGCGCTTCTAAATTCTACCTTTTTATTTATTTAACCCTGAACTAATTGGCACTTTATATTTCCAGCTTTAACCCTGAAAGTCCTCAAAAATCATTCATATTTCATAATTAAACAAATAGCTTATTATTGATGAGTGGTTGAATAGGTTCTGACTATATAGCATCAAATCATGAATAAGTAAGCTCTTTTTCTTTCTAACTTTGTTTTCCACAATGTTGTTGGAATGTTGGGTTTGTCCAGCCAGTTATTCATGACACACGTAATGAAAATTGTGGTCTCATTTGGATAATTGACACATTAAATTATTTTTTATGTAGTTATAGATTGCAACTTTATTATTTACCTATAAAATATCATGCCCATACTGCTATAGAATTGTGTAGAACATAAAACTTGAGTATATAGTAGTATGATACTATAATCTCTATAATAGTATATTTATAGAAAAAGCATCTAGAAAATAAGATTTGATACATAATTAAACCAACTTGAAGAGAGTATCTGATATTTTTCTAAAGTTTTTTTTTTTTTTGTAACTTCGGATGGCATTGTTTTTTACATTTAGTGATACATGAATGCATCTAATCTTGGCCCAAATAAAAAATGCAGCACTAACCTAAGAGAGAAAAGCATCAGTTAGATTTCGTGGTACTATATGCACACGGAACGTCACAAAAATGCCTCCTCACTTCTATATTCGTGGTAGATCACCGGATGGATATTGCCATATTGGCACCATGACATATATATTCTCCGCGTGAGTGCGTATATTAATCTGCAGATTCTGCATTAATTTCAGTAACGATATAGAAAAAAGTAAAAATAATAAAAAATATAATGGGTTAATTAGATTTATGCCATTATGAAAATTTGAAATTAGTAAAATGCCATCATTAAATGACAAATTTGTTTTATGCTATTATGAAATAGTAAAAATTAGTTTTATGCCATCGACAAATTGATTTGCCAATTTTACCCTTTTAAATATGCCACTATAAAAATTTGAAATTAGAAAAATACCATCACTAAATGACAAATTAGTTTTATGCCACTACAAAATTTGAAATTAGAAAATGCTATCACTAAATAATAAATTAATTTTATGTCACTAGAAATTAATTCAAATGAATTTTGTGTCACTGTAAAAATGTAAAAATTAGTTTTTATGCCACTGAAACTATGCATGAAACTCAATATAAAACGTCATGTGCTCTCACTGAAGTGACTGGTAGCAGGCAATAATTAATTAATTATCCAGATAAACACAAAAAGCAACGTCACAATGCTTATCAAAAGACCAAAAATATTGTGAATTTGTATGCACGTGTAATGTTGCGATCCAAGCCGTATGATGTGCAAACTTTCAAATCGTAACATTTGTCATGGACTCCCATCAAGTCCCTCAAAGCACGGATGTAAAATTTGATCATTTCTTTCCTGGATTTTACATGAATATAAGTGAATGTCAAAGCATGGATGCAAACGAAGCAACAAAGGGACAAGAGTAATAACATAATTTGAAAATTAAGAAATATAAAATTTCCAGCGCCGTCTTTCTCTTTTTTAGGGTTTATTCAAATAATGGTAATTTGGACATTTTAAAAAATCATAACAGATTTGATGATGACATTTTAGAATTTACAATATTTTTGGAGAATATAACGGCATAATACTAATTTTAACAACTTTATAGTGGCATAAAATTAATTAGCAATTTAACAATGGTATTTTTCAAATTGATAACTTTTTACATGGCATAATCTAATTATTCCAAATATAATAAATAAAATTTTATCGAGTAATTTAGTGACTAAAAGATAAATAAAAAAGGAAATTGGAAAAATGCAGGTTTAGTACCAAAACATGTTCATTTTAATAAACCGCATAGCCAGTCACATGTTATCTAATAACAGACTAAAATTAAGAATTATTAAATGATTCTATTCTGAAATGAGTTAAAACCAAATTAGTAATTATAAAATATATTGGAAATTTGGAATGCCATAATTCGGTGCTATTTCGTAATGTGGTGCCATTATATTCACCGTACGTTTTAGAAAGGACAATTAGCGTGGCGAATGCAAAAACTCAGATGACGTACAGGGGTGAAATCCAACATGGCCGAGCTCTCTTATTATATATCGATCGTCGTATCAGTAACTTTTCCGGTTTCCGGTTTTAATGTATTCTGGCCAGAATGGCACGATATTGGAAACGGCGCTGATAACTACAATCAACATGTAGCGCAATCAAACAATCAACGCCGAAAATAGAAAGCACAAACGGTCACATGTTTTCTTCTTTACTGTGCGTGCCTTTTTCTTCTCCCACCCATCCCACCCCTCCTTCCCCTCCCTCCCTTCTCCTTCTCTCTCACCGCTCGCCGGCGCGCAGCTCTGCCATCGCCGTCGTCGTCGCGCAACCTTCCCGTCGCAGTCGTCCAGCCCTTCTGTCGCCGTCGCGCAACCCTCCCGTCGCGCAGCCCAGCCCTGCAGTTATCAGAATCAGAAATGAATATTAATTATTTACTCCCTCACTTATATTAAATACTCTCTTACTACTACTTATTTACTCCCTTACAGTTTTTTAGTTGCTCCCAAACAACAGTAAAATCAGTTCTGAATGTTATTTACTCCCTTATACATATTAGATACTTCTTTTATACTAGTTATTTACTCTCTTATATCTATTTACTCCCAAACAATAACAGAATCAGATATGAATATTATTTACTCCTTTACTTGTATTAAATACTCCCTTACTACTACTTATTTACTTCCTTATAGTTTTTTAGTTACTCTCAAGCGACAGTAAAATAAGTTCTGAATGTTATTTATTCCCTCATACATATTAGATACTCCTTTTATACTAGTTATTTACTCTCTTATGGCTATTTAGTTACTCCCAAACAACAGCAGAATCAGATATGAATATTATTTACTCCCTTATACTGATCAATTTTCTCCCTTATACTGATCAATTTCCTCCCTTATAGTAATTTAGTTACTCTAAAAAAACAGCAGAATCAGATATAAATATTATTTACTCCCTTATGCATATTAGATACTCCCCTATAATAATTAATATCATCCCTTATAGTAATTTACTTACTACCAAATTGTAACAGAACTAGATCTAAACATCTTTCTCTTCTTATCCTTCTTTACTTCTACTTTTTTCTTCCTCAACCATATCTGATCGGTATAGAAAAGGGAGCAGTGAGAGGAGGCGGAGGCGGAGGTGGAGGTGAGGCGGACGAGACGAGAGGCGGAGGAGAGGAGAGGCTGAGGTGAGAAGGAGGCGGATGCAAGGCGAAGCAGAGGAGAGAGGTGAAAATGATCTCTGACCGCGTGCTTAGGAAGGTGAGAGAGAATAGAGAAATAAGAAGAGGAAAGGGAGAGTGAAGGATGGGGGAGCGAGAGGAGGAGGGGGCAACGAAGGATGGGGGGAGCGAGAGGAGAGGGGGGTGAGAGAGAGAGAGGAGATGGTTGAGAGGTGCGAGAGAAAAAGAATGAGGGCGGGTGAGAGACAGAATCGAAGAAAGGTGAGGAGAGGAAAGCGAAGCATGCGTGAAGAAAGGGGAGAAAAAAAAGAGACGCATCTCTGATTGCGTGATTGTTTGAGATCCTGATTACAGGAAGCAATTCCCTACTGGAAACACTAACTAAAACTACTCTACAAATAATTCCACCAAGACCCAAATAATGTCGGTAACATTTGTATTGGTAGTGTAAATTATAATTGGTAATGAGCTCTAGGACCCCTAAGATGTCGTGCCATTTCTTTATTTATTTGTGTGAAAAGTATTCCTGCAATTTTTTAAACGAATCGAATCACATACATTAAATTTAAAATCCTTGAGCCATATTTTTCCTTAATTCTTTGTTAGCCAAAATGATTTACTGCAAATTCAAAAAACAAACCATTTTGTCATTTGCAACAATGTTTAAAGCATACTACAGATGTCGAAGCACTGCATTAATATTTTTTACACGAGCAATAAAAGACCATGGAAGCCTACATCTTCAACTGGCACCACATAGCAGGGACCAACCACCGTGCCATTGAGTGAGAAATGGAAAACCTTTCTATAGTACCGTCTTCACAGCAAAACACGCCATTATCAGCACGAAAACCAAACTCCCAATTTACCTGTCCACGGTAGAAATCATCAGTGAAATAAATGCAATTCGGTCTGCATCCAGGAATTTCCGTAGCAGAGACAGAAATTGATCCATTTTGGCCAACAAATAAGGATCTATCCCCCAATCCATGAATCATCCTCCAGGTTTCTTCAGATTCTTCAAACTCAAATAGCTCAAAGTATTGTGTGCTGTATGAATCATCAGGATGTTCTTCTCCAAATCTCCGGATAGCCAACAATTTGCCATAGCACTCCACAAGATACAATCTTAGCTCATAAAGGTCTTCAAGGCCTTCAATGCATGGCTCACCTCTAGAGGGATGCCCAATATCATCTCCTGATTGGTAACAAGGACCAAAAGTGTCCCGAGCCACATAATTGGCCCCATCAATATCCACTATAAGCAGGTTGTACCCATCATTTATTGCATAGATCTTCCCTTGGAAGAATATCACATCGTGTAAAAATTGCCAGCACTCGTGTGACTTGAGTTTGGATTCTTTTATTACAATTGGAGTCCATGAAATGTCTCCTAGCCGACAAACCAAAAGTTCCTCATACGTTGACATAATAGCAGCAACTATGCAACCATTAGATGACAACGGGCTACCTGATACTGCAATCTTGGTCACTATCTCGGACTCGATCATAGGAGTATCCAACATACCACTGATAAAATTAAGTGCATAAGATGGGTAAGGGAGTGCAAATTGCTGCATGGTAAGTAGGTTAATGAGGCTTATCTTGTATTCTTTGTCACTTAAGCAGACCCAACCATTGGATGACCCATAAATAAATTTGTCGCGAAGCACATTTAACCGGAACTCATAAGTTCTTGAATCAGAGTGGTTATACAAAGTACATATCTCTGATTGATTATTGTATGGGAGGAGGAGGACAATAGAGTTTTGTTGAAATGGGCCATGCACTTCCTTTGATATGTAGTACCAGTCGGCGCAAGCTGCTGCAAATTTACGATGATGCGGGTAGAACCACAATTTCTTTTCAATTAGACGAGCTATATCATCCTGCAATTTTGACCAATCCCGGCTCCTACACAATAAAAAAATTTACATTAATGTAGTATATACTTCAGTCTGAGGTGATGTAATAATAAATTAATCATTTGAGGATTTTTCCTTATATAAAATCACAAGTCCAAGCCTAATCATTACATAATCATTATAAAATGACGAGCACATGAAAGAAAATCAATCAGAGACAATTCTGTGTATAAGATTTACTGTGGTGCTCAGTTCAACATCAACTTCTATTCAAAAATCAAAAGTAAGAAAAATGTATTAGATCGCTATAGTGCTCGGACAACAGACTGCATACCAATTTATAATGATTTCACACAGATTTACAAACACAACTAACTAATGGGAAAATCACATTTCTCAAAATAGAAAATGAGTTTCCAGGGCAAAAGGACAAAACTTGGCGAGAATTTACCTTGGTAGTTTCATAAAAGAAAACAAAAAACTGCGTGAGAGAGATGATTAAGAAAGAGACGTACTTTACCTAAGAGGATGGTCCTGCACACAGTGCTGACCTAAATCCACGAGGGCAGAATCCATCTGGTAAATCTTATTGACGGCACTAGTGACTAGTTGGCTATATTTGGTGAGAGAGGAAGATTTTTGTTCATACTCATTAATTTTGAGCAAAAAGACTTCTATTGCCGATTTTATTAGAAGCGCAGGCGGGAGGCGGCGTCTAAAATAAGTAGGAAAACAAAATTTCCAAATACATCATCGACTTTCCTATTTTGCAGTCTATTATTATTTGCTACGATCCGAAACTTGCTATTGCCTTTAAAATATTCTATTTTTCTTTTTAAGAAACAAACTAGTCTTTCCAATATCCGCTGGAAGCATCCAATACAACTCGGCAAACAAGTTAAAAAATGTGTATCACAATGAAAAGGTTAATTTTCTGTGGAATTCTCAGATTTTATAGTACTAAAACGAGTCTAGTTGAAGCTTGTCACCACGTATTAAATGCTTAAATTGACCCGCTCCATATATTAACCTTGGTCTGCCACTCTGCCTACTAACCGGATCACGCAGTCCAAAACCGGCCGGTTCAATCCTCCTTCCGGTCTAAATGGACCGGCTATTTTAACTATTTTCTTCCTAGTGACCTGAGAGAGAGACGAGTTTCAAATCAAATAATTAATTACCTTTTAACAAAAAAAGGTTAAAGTTCAAATGCATAAGCATCGGACTTTATGCAACACAGTCAAAGATGTCTTTTTAGTTAAAAGCATGTAGCCCGATTTCTTTATGTCCTGATTGGAATGGTCATTAAGTCGTGGCTTCAATTCATTTTGCGCGATTTGTAAGGAAAAAAAGAGGTTGTCAAATCGCGTCAAAATGTAAGAGATTTGCCACGATTTCATTGGATAGAGAGCGGTAATAAATTTGTAGACCCTTCTACCCTTCTCTATCGTGATAAAAAATCCAACTTCACCGTCTTTCCAATGTCGTCCACACTAGCGTAGTAATGAATTTTGGAGGTAAGCACTGAGCACGTGGCGAGCAATTTGAGAAAAATCCAACCCTTTTTTGTTTGACTTTTGTCCTTTTCCGATTGTAAGAGTAAGAAGTAGAACTTTACCATCAATTATTCGATTACAATGTTTCTAAACATCTATTGGCGCTTGATTTATGGTACGTGCTATTTGTTTTTGCTTTATATTGTTTGTTCCTATCATTTCTGTTTGATTTATGCTCTCAGTTTTTAACACGTCTAGTTGAAACTTCTAGTAAAAGCACGGTATTCGTTAATCATTGTTAAGGTTAAAGGAAGAACATATATATTTTTAAGATATCAAGGGTAAAATAGTCAAATTTATGAAGAACAAATCATTTCTTTCTTATTTTCATTTGTATCCGATCAAAATATTGATTTCTCTTAAATTCTTTTTCTATTTGTTCCAATCAGCAGATTTCATTTGAAAATCATTTCTATTGAACTCTATTCTATTGAAATGAATTGAATTCTTTTAAAAAATCATTCCGATCAGATCCTTATTTATCAGTCAGATGCTTATAGCAATTAATTAATAGAAATAATTATTCAATGTTCGTGTATCCTAAAGCTCGATTACTTAGCACGTGCTAAAATATTGTACGTAAATTCATTTCTTTATTATGAAATATTATTGGTTTAGACAAAATTTAGTTATCTCTGAAATATTAACCTCTTTTAAAAATTTATATATATTGTTGTATTTTTATTTTTACTGAGTTCTTAATTAGTGCACAACATTTGACTTTTTTCACTAATTTGACCGCTAACCAACCGCTCAAATCAATTAAACAATCTAACCGAGAGCTTATATTGATTATAGTTTTTTTTTTTTTTGAAAGCTAGGCAGAGGCTACCTAGAAGTAAACAGAGAAATTATATCTCTACTACTTATAAACACACAGACGATAGAAGTATTACATCTTAGGTCTAGCACGTAAACAAATATTTTTGCCGTTCGATCGATTTGATCTGTGGTTGGAGAAATAATGGGGCTAAGGGGAAAAAAATTGAGCATACTGGGTCTAATGTGTCCAATGTTATTATTTAAAACGTATTTTTTTTCTTTTTCCTGCATTATTCGCTTTTGAAGAAGAAATAATGGGTCTAATAAAATGACTCCTGCTATTTCCATAAAAAAATGTAGAAATTTGCCAATAATTTTTTGGCGAAAAGGCCCTCGTATTTCTAATCAAATTGCACTTCAGTAATTTAATTTTACCAGAACTTATTCAACTTAAAATGCAAAGTAATTAATAAATTAACGCAACTATAAGACTATATTATATATAGTCATGTGATTTATTATGAAATTCGCGTCGGCATGTGATTTCTGTACATTTAGCAAAAAAACACGAAAAACCACCCATCGATCTTCTAGGGCGAGCTCAATACAGCTACAATTTTGAGAGGCACAATAGAACCAATATGCAATATTTGTTGGAGATCACCGTATAAATTTGGCGCGATCATTAATTGGTGTGTATATTAATGTGCATTAATTTCTATAAGGATACAGAAAGTAAAACAAATAATTAAAAAATCCCACTATTCTAGTCGTTCAATAGAACCAACGGAGTAACCAACTTAAAAATTGAAAAACCTTCAAGCATTTTTCTTTGATTCTTTCTGAGCGAAAAAATACCATAGCATTTTCAGACAAACAAACTAATTTCTGATTGCAACAATTTTAAAAGCATAGTATAGTTCATCAACTGCAGTACAATGAAAACAATAAGTCTAAAGACTCTAAACAATGCATTACCTTTTCTACCCAGAAGCAAGAAAGGACCATTGCCAGCTACTGGAAAGCTTATATCTTCAACTGGCACCACATAGCAGGTACCAACCACCGTGCCATTGAACGAGAAATGGGAAACCTTTCTATGGTACCATCTTCACAGCAAAACACACCGTTATCAGCACGAAACCCAAACTCCCAATCTTCCTGTCCACGGTAGAAATCATCCGTGAAATAAATACAGTTAGGCCTGCAGCCAGGAATATCCATAGCAGACACAGCAATTGATTCATTTTGGCCCACAAATAAGGATTTCTCCCCCAATTCACAAATCATCCTCCAAGTTTCTTCACATTCTTCAAACTCAAATAGCTGAAAGTATCGTGTGCTGTATGAATTATCTGGATTATGCTCTGCAAGTCTTCGGACAGCCAGCAATTTGCCAGAGTACTCCGCAAGGTACAACCTCAGCACCGAGAGGCCTTCAATGCCTGAGGGACTTCTCGACGGATGCCCAATAGCATCTCCTTTCTGGTAACTGGGACCAAATGTGTCCCCAGCAACATAATTGGACCCATCATAATCCACTATAAGCAGGGTGGACCCTCTGTTTATTGCATAAATCTTCCCTTGGAAGAATATCACATCGTGTAAAAATTGCCAGCAATTGACCGTCTTAAGTTCAGATCCTTTTATTATAATTGGAGTCCATGATTTGTCTCCTAAACGACAAACCATAAGTTCCTCGTACGTCGACATAATAGCAGCAACTATGCAATCAGTAGATGATGACGAGCTACCTGAAACTGCAATTTTGTACATTATGCAGGTTTTGGCCAATGGATCATCCAACTCATCTCTAATAAAATCTAATGCATAAGATGGGTAAGGGAGTTCAAATTGCTGCATGGTAAGTAGGTTAATGAGGCTCATATTGAAATCTTTGTCATCTGAGCAGAGCCAACCATTGGATGGCCCATAAATAAATTTCTCGTGAAGCACACTTAAGTGGAATTCATAAGTTTTTGAATCAGAGAGTGCATACATTGAACACCTCTCCGATTCATTATTGTATGGGAGGAGGAGGAGGATGATAGAATTTTGTTGAAATGGGCCATGCAGTTCCTTTGTTATGCGGTACCAGTCATTGCAAGCTGCTGCAAATTTACGATGATGGGGATAGAACCACAATTTCTTGGCAATTAGACGAGCTATATCATCCTGCAAGTTTGACCAATACCGGCTCCTACACAAAAATGTTGACATTAATGTAGTACTAGTATACACTTCAGAATCAGGTGATGTAATAATCAATTAAACATTTGAGGATTCTTCCATAAAATCACAAGTCCAATCCTAATCATTACATAATCATTATATAAAGTGGCGAGCATATGAAAGATAATCAGTCAGAGAAAATGGTATGTATTAGATTTACTGTGGTTCTCAGTTCAACTTCCTAATTCAACAACAACAACTAAGTCTTTTGTCCCAAACAAGTTGGGGTAGGCTAGAAAGAAACCCAATAAGAGAACACATCCAAGAACAAAACAAAACATAAAAACATACTAAAAATAAGAGTAGTCATACTAATAATAATACCTATAATAATAATAGTAATAGTAGAAACCTAGACCTCGACCATGATCTAATAGAGGGCCCTACAAACCTATGGCATCGCTCCTACCCCTAAGTTTCTACGTCATGGCTCTGGTACATGAATTGCTAACTTCCAAGCGCTCCTATCGATCGCCAACTCCTTGGAGACGTTCCATTCTTTAAGATCTCTTTTCACCGCTTCTTCCCATGTCAATCTTGGTCTCCCTCTCCCCTTCCGTGTGTTCTCGAAATGATTAAGAATTCCGCTACGTACCGGTGCCTCTGGAGGTCTGCGTTGAATATGTCCAAACCATCTCAAACGATGTTGGGTCAGCTTCTCCTCTATCGGTGTGACCCCAACCATATCCCGTATGTCATCATTTTTAATCCGATCTCTCCTCGTGTGACCGCAGATCCACCGCAACATACGCATCTCAGCTACACTCATCTTCTGGACATGTCGTGTTTTAGTAGCCCAACATTCTGCGCCATACAACATCGCAGGTCTAATCGCTGTCCTGTAAAACTTGCCTTTTAGCTTTTGCGGGACTTTTTTATCGCATAGGATGCCTGATGCTTGCCGCCATTTCACCCACCCTGCTCTTATCCTGTGACTAACATCTTCATCTATTTCGCCATCGCTCTGCAGCATCGACCCTAAATATCGAAAGGTATCCTTCATAGGTACTACCTGACCGTCTAGACAGACATCTCCATCCACTGGTCGTATCCCACTAAACTCACACCCCATATACTCCGTCTTAGTTCTACTAAGCCTAAACCCTTTGGACTCTAGAGTTTGTCTCCACAACTCCAATTTTCTATCGACCCCCCGTCCTACTCTCATCGACTAACACCACATCGTCGGCAAAGAGCATACACCAAGGAATCTCTCCTTGTATATCCTTCGTGATCTCATCCATCACTAAGGCAAAAATATACGGGCTCAAAGCTGATCCCTGATGTAGTCCTATTTTAATAGGAAAGTCACTAGTCACACTATCACATGTCCTGATGTAAGTAGCAGCACCATCATACATGTCTTGAATGAGGGTAACATACTTTGTGGGGACTTTCTTCTTTTCTAGTGCCCACCACATAACTTTCCTTGGCACTTTGTCGTATGCTTTCTCCAAATCAATGAAAACCATATATAGATCCTTCTTTCGCTCCCGATATCTCTCCATCACCAGTAAAAAATTTGTTAGATTTATTATGGTGCTCAGACAACAGGCTGTTCTCTTTGTACCAAATTACATAAACAAGAACAGAGGAACCTGAATATCTGCTTCAGTTTTTAAAACTTCATTATTGCTGCATTAGGGAACGTCAACACATGGAAATATTTTATACTTCCAGAAATGATCTACACTACACTGTTTCCACTCAACTTGCTCTCTACTTCATTTTTGTTACATCTGATAAATTCATAATTTCACCAATATATAAATCTTACCAAATCTGACCCAAATTCACCAAGTTCAACTTAGCCACAATCTCACTTTAAATCCCATGGAAGAAAAATATTTCTTGTTCTTGATATTGGTTCCAATAAAGTAATTTGCAAAAATAAACTTTGCTTTCTACTTGGGAATATATCCAGTAAGTAAACGTTTAGATTAAATATGTAATGAAAATCTAACAGATATGCAGAGCAGACACATCTCAATGTTAGCATTAATACTAATTACCGCTGAGCATAAAGACCTGTAAAGAGCCCTCAAGCTGTGTAAAACAGTCTTCCCACCACTCAATATCCTCATGTGATTCTATAGATCAGGTATCTGGCATTTACATGTGACTTTAAATCTCTCTGTATTTTCCAAGCTAAATTGATAGTGCGTCCCTGTGTAAGAACAGAATTCACATACCATCCCTCCTATGTGTATGTCAGTATGTGTGCTTCACAGTACTTTCCAAGCTAGTGCATTCCTGGTTACTACATTGTACGAGTAACGTAGACTATTATGTATAGTCAAGCTACATCACACCAGATAACCAGACCCTACTTCGCCCCATACCCAAAAGAGAAAAAAAAAAATAATAAAAAGAACAACAAAAACAAAACGAAACAAAGCAAAACAAGAAAGGGTTTCAGTCACCATCTCACTCATGAAGGTTAACAACTTATCAATGTTTATCTTATTATGCAATATGTCAGGTTTCTAAGCCACAGAGTAGCAGATAGTGGATCATCAGTAGGGCTGCTAGTGGGCCAGTCCGAGCCGAATATCCGGCTCGAGCCCTTTATTAAGAAAATTGAGATCGGATCGGCCCAGCCCTTTTGCTCGCTAAAAATACTCGGCTCTTTTTGGAATTTCCGATCCCTTCCACGAAAGCCCTCGAGCCGAGCCCCTGGACCCTAGTTAGCCGTTAGCACGCAAGGTTAAATTTACATTTAACAAATGCCCATGTTGCAGCACTATATAAAGTGAGTCCAAAACTCTAAACAACTTCCCCACGTGCTTTCTGTAGATGCTTTTGCGTTTCTCTGTAACAAATATGTGTGACATAAGGTGCAGCAAGCTTGAAAGGTACACTGCATTATTCTTTTTTCTAGTGCCACACAGAAAGATGCACACCGAACTTCATAGAAAAACAAGGAAAGACAAAAAAGGAGGGGGCAGCTTTCCTGTGCACGTTTTCCATGTCTCCTCTTTTTTATTTTTCCGTGGACATGTCAGATAAGTGAGGGTAGTCTGGCTCGAGCGGAGATCGCGCAGAGATCGAGGGCCTTCTACCTGTGTTTAATTAAAATGGGTCGAGCCGAGTATTCGGCCCTATTTGGATAGGGCTCGGTCCATTCACATTTGCCTGGATCACCAACTCTTCTTCCACGACAGGGGCGAGGTAGACACCCACGCTGGCAAGAAAGGCCACGGCGACAAGAAGCGCCGTGCATTTTGCGGCGACTGTTTCAACTACTTTGACAGCGATCGAGAATTGGAGGTTCATGAAGACTTGATGGCCGGAGGCATACACTGCCTTTCCCGACTAAGATTGTCTCTGTCCTTTCCAATGGGTTCATTTTTGGTGGGGAATCCGACGACAGTGCTGAGGTCGCCGCCGGTGGAGTTGTCGTGATGGCAGTCAACATTGCTTCGGTACAAGGCATGATTCCTAAGGTATAAGTTCAAGAAATTTTAATTAGTATATGTACGGCAGTTAATGTTAACTAGCAAAAGATGCCCTCGATACGTGGGCAAATAAGAAAATAAAATATTGATTTTACTTTTTATTATATATAAAATGTTATATGTTAGGCAATAAAGATATGGTAAAATCAATAATTTAGTCTTTCTTTTTAAATAAATAGCTAATTTGGTAGTAACTTAATTTTTTTTTAAGAAAAGTCTAACATTGATCTAGATCACTGATTAAATCAAATTACACAAATCAATGGTCCATAATTGATATAAGAATTGTTTACACCCTTTTATATGACAAGTTTAATCCTTTTATATAGGTGCTTTTATAAGTAGTATAGATTATTGAAGGAATTACGAAGATAATTCAAGACATTTCTTAAATTTTCGTGGAATCTCTGTGCCTTATAAATTGTGTCTCAATTTTGTTAGAGAATTCTTAAAAATTGTGTCTATACTCTATAGTTAGATTTTTTTTTTTTACTTTTTCCTTTTCTCCCCCCCCCCCCCCGTTTTTTTTTTATATTTCCTTGTACCCAATTTCTTTCCTGTTAATTTTCAATATAGTTTATCAATTTTTTGTTCTAACTGTTAATTTTTTTATCAGTCACCACCGTTTGGACTATGACCAGAGAGATGATGAAGTATATCAGAACTGACAGTTTGAGGTTTGCTCCCTGTTCCTTTAAATGTTGAATCAAAAACTTCCCAAGATTGATGTGATTTGCTATTAATTTGATTTCATAGATATCCTATGACTTAAGCCAGACCCTAGTTGTATAATTGATGTTGATGTTTTAATAATTGTTTCTGTGACTTTAATTTATTCCTCTTGATATAATCAAGCAATTAGACTGTAGCATATTAATTTGCTTATGTGTGTAATTAGTAGGTGAAAGTTGAAATTGCGTTATCATACATTCCATATTACAACATAGGTTTCTTTCCCTTTTCAGATTTTTGTGTGTAATTAGATAACAAATCTATGGCTTGTTTGGATCGCTTAGGAATATGAGGAATTTCCTATTCCTAGGCATAAAGTATTGAGAAGTGTGTAATTTTGTGAAGAGTTTGGATTGTTTATAATAAATTTATGCCTAGGAATAGGAAATTCCTCCTATACCTAGAGCATCCAAACAGCCCCTATGAAGGTGTACCTTGGTTTGTATTCTCTATCAAATGTAAACCTTGTACCTTAATTGTCTCTTTCATTTTAGATAATTTGTTGCTTCCAATGAAGCATATAATCTGATGAGATGGTTGTATATCCAGCCTAGTTTATTTCATTTGGTCATATGGCTGCTATATGAATGTACAAGTTTCGAATCATGTGCTATATTTACTGATTTTGACTTTATGAATAACTCAATTGTAATTAGAACATAGTGCATACCATGATAAACTAATACCATAACAAGTCGATTTTATAGCTATATTCAAAATTTGCCACTGGATTACTACCTCCTTCTTGTCCTTGTATCAGGTACTTGAGAAGAAGTTTTGAAGACTGTCCTTTTATTGTGTGAGATAAAAAAATCTATAATTCATATAGCCCTTTTGTAGAAAAATGAGTTCAACAGAATGTAAATTTGGCATCAAAATTGGTCTGTATTCTGAATTGAACATTTGAAATGTTATTTGAATTTTGTCTTGAATAATTGATGTGTCTGAAGTGAACATGTGAGAAATGTTATTTGACTTGTGGTAGTGTTTGCTTGCTTAACTGAGGCTTTTAGCCGTGTTAATTAGTTATGTGTTGATGGATTGAAATTTGTCTCTGTTGTACACGTCATTTATTCTTTGTGCTTTGCCTTGCTGTGAACTAATTTGCAATACCGATATATCAGTCAACACCAGTTTAATTTACTCGCTTGAGTTTCTTCTTGATCTAATCTGAAGTTGGGGGTACACATGCATAAATTGACAAATGTTTGATTAATGGATGCATAGGGTAGTAATCTGTTTAGTGCTTGTTATTGAAACCTGGTGCACGTGCTAGTCTTTGATGCTTCGGTTTGTTAATTCTCTTTTTGCAGTTGTGTTTTTATTTGAACGTTTGTTTTAAGGTCATTTTGAACTAGATATATCAGTTTTGCTCGCAACTCACGGACTCTTTGGTGAGTATCAACTCACGAGAGCGTTCGTGAGTTGCGATCAAAACTCCTAGATCTAATTCAAAATGACTGATCCAAACCGTTCTTATTGAAATCTCCATGCATACCAAATTTTAATTTTGTTCAAAATTCTTAAGTATTTTTTGAAATTTTAGAAAATCATTTATCTAATTAATTCTGAACTGTTCAAAAACAATCATTTTTTAAAATCCGAAAAGTAAATACTTACAAATTTAAAAAAATATAAAATTTAGTCTGCATGTAAATTTTAATAGAGAAATTATATTAAATGATTTGAATCGGTCATTTTAAACTAGATCTAAGAGTTTTGATCGCAACTCACGAGAGAGTCCCTGAGTTACGATCACCATTGTAAAACGTTGGTATATCGATGAAGAAGGGGCGCGGCACATATTAACTCTCATCTTTTATTTATTTATTTATTTATTTATTATTTTCTTTTAGAGAAGTCCGTATTCTTTTCAATTATCTAACATAATTGCCTAAAATAACTCGATGCATAATTTAGATTGCAATTTGGACAATTATTTACTGGCATAAGGGTGATTGAGATAATTTTTAGGAATTTGTAAAAGACTAATATATTAAATTTACAAATCTAAAAGCATTATAGCTCCAACATATGGGACAAAAAAAATTTCAAAAAATTATAATAAAATTTTGAATTGCCGAGAGAGATTAAAATTTAAATCATAAATAATAATTACGTACATATTTAGTTTACTCCAATGCTCCAACAAATTAGGGAACCATTGAGTTTATACTCAGTTAATTGTTGTACCGGGGCATGGTTGCCCAAATTATTTGCTTAGACGAGGAAGTGATGACTAACACTAACCTATAATTTTATGGATTCAACATTAAAATGATTTTTGTTTTTTTGTTGAGAAAGCAATCTATAGATGAGTGATTGCAAATTGTTAGCACGCACTAGTCATTAATGCAATGTGAATATTCATATAATATGCATGAATATATCAATTAAAATTGAATCAAATCCAATTAATGCAAACAAAGAGATTAAAATGAATTGAATTTTTTTTAATAAAATTAGAGCTTTTTAACAAATGGATATTGATTTAATGTTGGGCTACTGTACCCCCAAATCATATCAATCAGCCCACTCCAAATAATTGTTGATCCTAAAAATTAAGCCCTGAAAACCAAAGTACAAAGTACAACTTCAAGACAAAACCAAATTGCGAAAGCCAAAAGTCAAACAGCGAAAATCAAATTTCCAAATTGCCAAAACTCAAAACCAAATTACGAAAAATACAAAACAAACTCCAAAAATACTCAAAATTTACCCAAAAATCTCTTAAGAATTCTGATGAATTATCATAATTTTTAAATCTCAAAAATACCCACACAAATTTCAAAGTTTGCAAAGAAAACAAAAAATTCCACAAATTTACCAAAATAAATCCGCGAGGAATTTACCAAATCCATTTGAACCATTAAATTCCTTATATTTTTATAAACCTACCCACAAAATTTCATCCAAGAATATCTAAGGAAAGGCCTTCAAAGAATTTATTTTGTATTTGCACCAAAGAATAGACGGAATGTATGGAAATCAAATGAAAATCCCACAAAAATCAAGGGAAATATCGGGTGCATACGTTGGAGAGGATCAAACAGGGGCCAGAAATGTCGCTGCCTCCCCCGGTGAATTACTGTTTTCATTTAAAGGAATGGGTGCACCTGTTCTTCATGAGCCATGTTCAGAAATCTAAGGAGGGTTGGTTGGCTCACGGTGAAACAAAACTACCCATCCCGTCTCTCTCTCATTAAACCCACGCACTGGTCCCACTTGTAAGAGGCGTCCCTTCCCTGGTAAAAAGAAGAAAAGGAGAATAGGCTGCGAGTTACTGTAGCACGCCGGGTAAAATGGAAAAGCGCGACGACGTGGCTCCTCCAGCGCCACCAACTCGAAACCAGAAACCCCGCACATGGTTTTGCAAAACCCATGCCCTAGCGCAGCCGACTGCAAGCCATTGGATCAAGATCAAATGATGGAAGTTGTTCACGGCTCAAAACCTAAACCCTAGTGCTACTCCTATATAAAGCCCCAATTGAAGACAGAAGAGAAGAGATGGGCAAGGTTAGGATAGAGCGTAATTGCTGTAATTAGGCATAAACAGAGAGAATCAGTGAGAAGCAATTCGTCGAGCAGTGAGGAATAGAGAAAAAGAAGTGAAATTGAGTGGAATAAGAGTGTAATCTTCTGTTCTTAAGTCTAATAAATCTGTTTGAAAGCATCAAAATTATAGTTTTGTTGTTCTTTTTCTTTAGCTCAGCCACCAAACAATGGTGTGCCTGAGCATGTGTATCAATGCTCCTAAGAGCCACGGTCTGAAGCGTAGCATCAGTCATGGTCCTAGGATGGTTCTAGGATGTCTCATGAGGGTCTGGAGCATAGCTCCTAGCTTTATGGGATGTCATCTTGTTCAATAAAGAAAAAAATACCATGGCTGCCATGTAGAGGTCTTTAGCCCAGCTTTAGTCTCTCATGGCAGTATCAACTTGACTTGGCATAGGTCCAGAGCACTGGCTCTGGCCTGGCCGTGTTCAAGATGTTATCAATCCAAAATGGCATTAAAAATAATAGAGGTCATGCCAAATTCTAACCAGTCCTTACTTGCGGATTAATTCAAAATTAAGGGTTTATATGCATGATAAGAGCGTGATTCATGTTTGTTTTAAGACAATTGCACAAGGTTATGAAAAAAAAATATACATGTACACATAAAATATAAAAATCTGTCCAGAGGCAAGATAAATAAAAATGTAGGGTTTTATTTGAATAAATCCATAAAAATGTATATGGACATCGAGGACATAGCCTTATGGACAGCAGGGAAAAACAATTTCTATTTTTGGACATTCCAGTGATTTTATAAACAGTTGGATTATACGGGTGTTATTTCAAAATTCCATAAGCACACAAACACTTTCATGCAAAAATATCAACTGCTGAAATCCATCCCCTTGAGTGCATATTGACCTTGGTAATTGGTTTTACTGCATCTGAAACAACTCATACAAACAATCATTAAAACAGTGACAAAAATATGCACAATTAATCCAAATTAAAATTGCAACACATGTGTAAATGCCTCTCACACAATATGTAATGTCTTCTACATCAAAAGCAAGTTCAGATTAGTCTAAATAAGCTATAGAGTTAAATCTTTCTGCTGCAAAACGACTTACAAGTAAAATTGAAGATTGAATAAAAGTGAACAAAGCACACTTTCTGCCTCATTGTCTCACATGGCAAATCAAGGTACCCCAAAGTGAAACAAAGAAATAGAAGGACTAAAATCAACCTCCTGAAGATGCTCAGATCATTGCTGGCACAAAAGAACTGCTCAGTGGGCCCCACAAAAGAGGCCTAAATCAGACCCCTTTAAAGCCGAAACACCTCAGTCCAGTTCATCTCCTTCCAAGCTCCTCCACTCAAAATTGACTTCACTAAAGCCTCCAAGGCAGCTTCGAGAGTGTAAGAAACCTCGCACTGGCAAAGAAAGAGATCAAGAAGCTTCGAACTCCATTAATAGAGGTCCGACACCTCCCAGATCCCATGTGGCACCACAAGCTTCCTTAGCGATAATGAAGCCCACCAAACTGTTCTCCTTGAGCTCACGATTCCAACGCACCATTGGTGGCCGGAACGGTTGCGATTTTGTCGGAGAGAAGAGGAGGACTAAACTGCAAAAGTGCCTCTGTTGGATTTTGAAGAAGAAAGGATCCGTGGGCACAAACGATCCCCTGTGATCAGACAGCGTACAGCGGGTCACTGACAAGACGATAATTCGTTATACAAATCACGCAAAGATGGTTAGCGCTCGTTCAAACTTAAATTCGCGCCTTGCCACGTCAGCTGCCACGCCAGCACCAAATCACATCCAGTTGGCTCCAAATCAGCGCCGCTCAGACTCCTTTGAACACGTGGACTAATCAGAAAGCGACAAATCAGCGAAACTTTAAAAATGCATTAAAAATAGTAGGAAACTCAGAAAAATTCAAATAAAATATCCAAAAAATTCTAAAAATCCAAATAAACCAAATTCACTAATATTTTGATATAACAATCTGTCAAATTGTTGATCTTTTCTATTTTTGAAATATTTTCCATATTAAACAAAATTTATAAAATTCTAAAATGATATTAAATAGATTTTATAAAATTCCAAAATGATTTCAAAACTCGATAAACTCTTTTAACAAGTTTTTAAAAATGAATATTGAAATTTTCAAGAGAAATACATTAAATATCAAGTATTTTTAAAAAAATAAACATAATTAAAAATATAAAAAGGTATTTCAAACGTCTAAAATTAAAAATGAAAATAAAAGGAAATTGTGAAAATTGTAAAATTCAAGGAGAAACTTAAAAAATTAAAAGTCAAAATACAAAACCCGAAATCAAAACCGAAACCTCTTCATTTAAGGAACGAAATCTCTTCAACAAATCGAAATCGACTTCAAGCAACTCCAAGATTCGAAATTCTCACACGTGGCCCAAAATAACCTCGAAAGTCCAAAACATGGCTTGCTCAAGAGACCCAAAATAGTCTCGTAAACTCTTTCTCACAAGTGGTCCAAAATAACCCCGAGAAACCTAAATCAAATCCAAGACCCAAAATAGTCTTGAAATCCAAATCATATCCAAGACCCAAAATAGCCTTGAAACCCAAACCAAATCCAAGGCCTAAAATAGCCTTGAAAACCCAAATCCAAATCCAAATCCTCCAAAGGCCCAAAATAGTCTATGGACCGAAAACCACGCCCCGGCATCAAAACGAAAACTAAGTCTGTCTCAAATAACAAAATCATTCAAGTGTCCTCAATTGCGTCCCGTTAATTAGGTCTGGTGCACCAATTGAGTCTGGTTTAAACCAAAAGAAATAAACCTAAAATAAATGTGAAATCAATGATTTTTCCTAGATTTTTACAAATAATCCTTTAGATCCCTTAATCAGAGGTTCTCGTAAGCAACCGCGAGGTAATTAACAGTAGGGGCTTGCGCTACTGGAAAGAAAGGACCCACGAAATCAACAAACCTCTTTAAGAAGCGACTCATGTTTTGGTTCTCTTGTCGTTAAGAGATACTTGAACGGAGATCGAACCTTAAGGGGGGTGAATCTAAGACTATGTTCCCATTTCTCGAGGAAACCTGTTCATTCTTCGAGGGATGACGAAAAAGCCTACACAGATTCTCTGACACGCCCGGTGGGACCTCTTTCTCCTCTCATCTTTGGGATTTAAAGACTATAATGTAAAGGCTAGCAAAATTATAAAATTTCAAATAAACGTTTCTAACGATAACATTTGGAGTTCTTTTCTTTCAGGAAATGGGATCCACAACTGTTGACATGAGCAAGCCCGAAGGAGTGCTCACGATTGGGGCAATCCCGATCTGCTACCAACACGAATTCATTATCGGCAACATGCCATATGGGTACTCCTATGTGCCCATAGTCCAAGTAAATGATGGAAGTTTCCAACTCGCTCACGTTGTTGAAGAACCACAAAATGTGCCAGTAGTAGTCTCTCCAATCTCCAAGACCTCTACTGAAATAGAGTCTAAAGAAGAAGATTGGGCTCTCATTCCTCAAAAGAAGGCTCACCCAAGCTCAAGTCACAAGAAACACCGGTCCAACTACCGCTCTTCTCAGAAGAAAATAGCAACAAGGAAGGTCTATGTGCCAGTCTCCCAAGGCACGGGGACCGTCAAGAAAGTTCAAAGGGCTTACAAAAATGAACTGGATGTAAGGCCCAACCTCCCAGTAAGCAACCCATTTGCACCGCTTCGACTGGTTCGAAAGAATTCTCCATCGGCGGTACTAAAAACAATGGAGGAATTTCCTCTTGAATATCGGGTCCAGTTCCGGGGCAGAAATCCTCAAATGAGGCGATCTGTGAAAGGAAGGCTCACTTTTTCCCGCACTTCGGTCCATGAAAGATTGGGACCCTAGGGGCGAAGAAGGGAATCAACTCCAGTAAGGGAAAGACTGGTGCATAAAGAAAAAGAACGAGCAACAACCCCAGTCAAAGAGCGATTGGGACCTTTAATGAATGAAGGAGAAGCCAAGAAAATATGGGTGCCAAAAGATAGGACCCGCTTGGTGGTTGAAGTGGCCAACCAAGAAGCACAAAGCAAGCGAAGGCGCTTAGTACGACGTGAAAAGGAACTGGTGATGCATGCTCATGTAAACATGATCAGAATAAGTGAAGAACAAGATATGCATGCATTCGTGAACATGGCTAGCGATGAGGAAATTCCTCCAACCGCGAGGTAATTAACAGTAGGGGCTTGCGCCTACTGGAAAGAAAGGACCCACGAAATCAACAAACCTCTTTAAGAAGCGACTCATGTTTTGGTTCTCTTGTCGTTAAGAGATACTTGAACGGAGATCGAACCTTAAGGGGGGTGAATCTAAGACTATGTTCCCATTTCTCGAGAAAACCTGTTCATTTTTCGAGGGATGACGAAAAAGCCTACACAATAATATGGTTTGACAAAAAAAAAAAAATCTCGTGGAAAAGTATCATCACATTTTTTTTATTATTAATGGTTCCGTTTGGATGAGGTGTGGGAATAAGAAAATAAAAAAATAAATTTATTATAAACAATTCAAGCTCTTCATAAAGTTACACACTTTTCAATGCTTCTTCCCTTATTCCTCTTATTTCCACACCATTCAAACGGAGTCAATAGGCTCTGGGCACTATCAGAAATAACTTGTTTTTTCTTAACTAGATAATCCATATCCATGAGTGTCATAAAACAAGACAACTTTCCTAATTAAGACACGGTTAATTTGTGTATATGTACCGGAATTGTCACCCAAAACTTATGCAATTCTTTTAGTTGGGAAAATCGGATATAAACCTTTCTAATCTTTCATATTCACAGATAAATCCTTCTAATATTCAAAATCAGATATAAATCCCTCTATTTCTATTTTCTTTGGATATAAACCATTTGCAGTATTTTTAGTCGTATTTTAAATAAAAATAATCAAATTTTAACTTTAATGACTGAAATACCCGTCTCCTCTTTATCGGACGATTCATCTTCTCCTTTGCACTTCTTTTGATATTGCATAAACTGAGAATTTTCTTTTTCTTTTAAAATCACTAAGGCAATCACCCATCTTCTTTTTCTTTCAAAATCGTTTAAGACAATCACCCCTCTCTAGTCTCTGGTGATATTTTTTTTTTCCAAATTTGGCTTGGTTAAGGACCAAATTGTATTGCAACTGCTCAAATTTGGAAAAAAAAAATCAGAGAAGCTAAACGGTTACACTTTTGTTAAACTATTGACATAAACGTTTTAATTGGTTATGGCTGAATGGATTAGAACGCTAGAATCTCAGTCTATACATAAAATGACGAAATTAAAAAAACAGAAATCAGCTTGCTATTAACCAGTAAAATGAGTTACAAAAATAAAATGTACAAAACATGCAATTGCAATTACAACTTAATTGCAGGAACTGATGATATGAAATTAAATTAAGGATAATTGTTGAAATTGTTAATGCGACAAAAAATACATCTTTTACAATTTCACAGGAAAAGAAGCCCTTGACAAAAATTAATTGGTACCATCGTTTAGGATTTTCTCTACACTACAGGATAGATAATCTTTATGCATTTTGATATGCAAATAATCGACTCATTGACTTGGCCTTTTCATATTCAGGAAAACAACATGTTAGAGAATTAAGCTAGCAACCGGAGGTCATAGAACAGATAAGAGAGGAATGGCAATAGAGCATGTTTACTTGGGGGTATTTCAGTCATAACATAAAAAATTTAATTATTGTTATTTAAAATATGACTGAAGATATTGAAAAGGGTTTATATCCAAAGAAAATTGAATTAGAGGTGTTTATATCTAGTTTTGAAGATTGGAGGGGTTTATTTCCGAATAAGAAAGATTACAAGGGTTTATATCCGATTTTCCCTTTTTTGGTACTGAAAAGTGAAAATAAGGATCAAGCCCTCACCTTTAACTGAAATTAAATAAATTATAAAAAATTGCAATTAGCCAAGAGGCTAATAATAATAATAATAATAATAATAATAATAATAATAATAATAATAATAATAATAATAATAATAATAATAAAGAAAGAAAGAAAGAAGCTAAACTATCAGGAGAGTGAAATCTTGGATTAAGAAAGGAAAATAAAAGGTTGATCCGGTAATTTAATTTGAGGACAAAAAAAAAAGAAGAATCCAAGTGCTTGAATCCTATCAACCCTGATTTTTAAGTTTCTAAAAATATATTCGAGCTATGATCATTTTATAAGGAACTTTTAAATTTTTCACATCTTGTTAGATTGACAATATAGAGTGAACCCAGTTGGACAAGTTAAATAAACTCAGTCACTCATCTGGCCCGTTTCTAAAAATAACACATGTACATACCTATACTGTGCCAGAACGTAAAATTAAACTCTGCCTCATCCAGCATTTTTGAAATTTTTTTCGTTTAAAAATAAAGAAGTTTGATGGTGAAATTTGTTCAAGGAAGATGGTCGATCGGTTGTAAGTCACGCAGAGTACTGCCGTCATTTTTTTTACAATAATTATCAGATCCTAGTTAAGGATAATGATAATTAACGAATAGTTAATAATACTGATAATTTAGAAACGTCGCAAAACTTACAAACGCCAGAATTAGCGTTCCTATTTTTTTTTTCCGCTACTGTTCATGATCTATGTTTGCTGCGTGGTTTGAATTTTGTATTCATTCTGCAATTCAGTCCATATTCATTTCATATTTACAAAATATATTGAATGAATGATTCGAAATTATATATTAGAAAATAATAATGTTTTTAAAATATATGATTCCAAATTACACATTCATGTAATTGAAAATTGAGATACAATCTCTGGTCGATTATACATAGTCTATGTTGCTTATACTACAAGTACCCAGGGATGCACTACTTGGGAAAATACTCAGACACCAATATGCAGTTAGGAAGGATATGTGAATTCTTTTCGAACACAAGGATGCAGTGCATTTGTGAAAATACTTGCTGTAGTAACCAGGGATGTGTTACCCCGTACACACAAGCAAAATAAAAATACTTCTTTAGTTCTTTAGATATACATGTTAATACCAAATTTGTTGCCTATATGTAATGTACTTAGCTGAATAGAATAGCTAATTGGATGAATTTGGAGATTTGAGAAGAGGATTTGGAGAAGAAGGGATAGAAGAGGAAGAAAAGAGGAGGTGAGGTGTGATAGTAAGGAAGAGGGAAGAGAGAGACGAAAGAGTTTCTTGAATCAATTCTTATTCCATGAATCCTTCTTTTACAATCTATGTTCCTGTTATATCAAGGATCAGTAGAACATAACAACAATGGTCTGTAATATGAATATACAAAAGTAACAGGACTAAAATGAAAAAATATCATAACAGCCTAACGATTACAACTGAACTAATTATTATTTCCCTCGTGGGCCCTGCTTGTTAGTGCAGAGAATCAACACGGAATCACATCCTCTGCTAACTTTAAAATGTTGGTAGAGTGCCGATTTATGATCTGAACCGTTAGATCTAATCTCAACGGTTAAGGGAGTCCCGTGCATGTAACTAGATTGATAGGCCCGAAAAATTGTTAACCGTCGAGATTAGATCTAACGGCTCGGATCTAATGTTGCCACTCTACCAACCTCAAAAAGTTGGTAGAGGATACGGACCCGAATCAACACTGCCCCCTGACCGCTAACTCCCTCATTCACCTTCTGACACTGCCCGGTCAGCCTGGCGAGCAGTTATTCCTTCTTGCATTTCCGCTACAGACTTGCCTCCCACATCTCTTGTACCGTTCGTACCAGAACCTGACACTCCCTCTCCCATGAAAGATTCCTTGTCCCAAGGATAAATTGAGGAAAACGATGCTGCAACCACTCGTAATCCTCCCATGTAGCATCATCTTCTGTTGAATGGGACCATTGGATAAGCAATTGAACTGCAGCTGCATTTCCCTTTTTTACTAAACGCGTGGACATAATTTTCTCAGGTACCTTCTTAACTGTACCAGCAGGATTGATAACTGGAAGGTGGGGAATAGCAACAACACCAGTACCAATTCGAGCCTTAAGCTGGCTAACATGGAACACTGGGTGTATTTGTGACCCAAGAGGCAAGCTCAGTTTGTATGCAACTGTACCCAGTTTCTCAATTATCTGAAATGGGCCATAAAACTTAAGTCCCAATTTCTTATTGTATCCTCCTTGCACAGAAAGCTGTCTATAAGGTTGAATTTTCAGATATACCCATGATCCCACTTCAAATTGCCTCTCAGTCCTCCTGGAGTCTGCAAAATGTTTCATTCTCTCCTGAGCTTTCAAATTTGTTGTTTCAGTGCTGTCATCATAATATGTCTCTCCTTAAGAACTTGATCAACAGCCTCAACATTACTCTTAGGTGGAGTACCATGGGTAATTGAGGAGGTGGATATCCATAGAGTGCCTGAAAGTGGGTAGTTTTGATTGAAGTGTGGAAGTGAGTATTATAACACCATTCGGACAAAGCCAACCATTTGTGCCACTTCTTCTGTTGATTAAACACCATACCCCATAGATAATTTTCCAGGCATTGATTCACTCTTTCAGTCTGACCATCAGACTGAGGATGATATGCAGTGCTCATATTGAGTTTGACCCCAATTTTAGATAATAGCTCCTTCCAAAAATTGCTGGTGAACACTGCATCCCTATCTGATATGATAGTTGAAGGCAACCCATGAAGTTTGTAGATGTGCTCCAGGAATACATTGGCTACATCCATTGCTTTGAAAGGGGCGAGAAAGAGAGATGAAGTGAGCATACTTTGTTAATCGATCCACTACCACCAAAATAACATCTTTCCCTTCTAATCTTGGTAATCCAATGATAAAATCCATGGAAATACTGGACCAAGCTTCCACTGGAATGGGAAGTGGCTGAAGCAACCCTGGAGAAGGCACATGTTCTCCTTCAATCATTTGGCAAATGTGGCAATTTTTGACATAGTCATGCACTGTTTCAGTTGAGGCCAATAGAACATTGATTTGATTCTTTGATAGGTACCCAAAATACCAGAATGCCCTCCCAAGGAAGAATCATGCACTTCTTTAAGTAAATGCTCCCTCCAATTGCCATTTGTTCCCACACAGATTCTATTTTTATATTTCACTATATTTTGGTGCAGTAAGTAATGTGAGCCTACCAGTACCCCTTCTTCCAGCTTCTCTTTGATATCAGTAGCCCAATCATCACCCATGTAACTGTGACTGATGTTAGTTATCCATGCAGGGATCAATTCACTGATAGCCAGTGAAGTAATCTCAGCTGGTGCAAGAGGCATTCTTCTTGACAAAGCATCAGCAACTTTGTTTTCACAACCCCTTTTATACTCAATCACATAATCCAACCCCAATAGCTTGCATAACCCTTTATGTTGCATTGCATGAGTTAGTCTTTGCTCCAACAAGTGTTTGAGGCTGATTTAGTCAGTCTTGATGATAAATCTGCCCCCCACCAAATAATGCCTCCATTTTTGGACTACTGTAAGCAGTGTCAAAAATTCCTTCTCATAAGTTGACAGGCCTTGAGACTTAACCCCCAGACTCTTGCTAAGAAAAGCCAAGGGTCTCTTCTCTTGCATCAATACAGCTCCTATGCCTTTGTCACTGGCATCTGTCTCAATGACAAAAGGTTTTTGAAAATTTGGAATTGCTAATACTGGGGCACTAGTCATAGCAGCCTTTAAAGCACAAAAAGCTCTCTCAGCAGTATCATTCCAATAGAATGCATTTTTTTTTGAGTTGGTCAGTAAGAGGTTTACTGATAGAGCCATAATCCTTAATGAATCTTCTATAGTAACCTGTAAGTCCCAAAAACCCTCTCAATTCCTTAACTGATTTAGGTCTAGGCCAGTTTGGCATTGCTTCAATCTTTGATGGGTCAGTAGCTATACTTTGTTGTGAAATAATGTGGCCCAAATATTCCAGCTGCAGCATGCCAAACTCACATTTGCTCCTCTTGGCAAACAACTTGTGCTGTTGTAGCACTTCAAGTGTTTTGGCTAAATGAATCTTATGAGTTTCCTCATCAGGGCTATATATCAAGATATCATCAAAAAATACCAACACAAACTTCCTGAGGTAAGGTTTGAACACATGATTCATTAGTTTCTGAAATGTTGCTGGAGCATTGGACTGGCCAAAAGGCATAACTGTGAATTCATAATGCCCTTCATGTGTTCTAAATGCAGTTTTGCAAATGTCTTCAGGCTTCATTCTGATTTGGTGGTATCCAGCTCTAAGGTCAATCTTGGATAAAAATTTGGCACCATGAAGTTCATCCAGCAAGTCCTCAATGATAGGTATGGGATATTTATCTTTAATTGTGCATGCATTCAGCTTCCTATAATCCACACACATTCTCCAGTTGCCATCCTTCTTTTTGACCAGTAGAATGGGAGAAGAAAAAGGAGAAGATGATGGCTGAATCAAATCAGCCTTCAGTAATTCTTCAATCATTTTCTCAATTTCAAGTTTTTGAAAATAAGAATATCTGTAGGGGCGCTGGCTGATGGGTTGTGTGCCAGGAATCAAGGGAATTGTGTGGTCCACATCTCTAGGGGGTGGTAGAGAAGAGGGTTCTTGAAAAACTGCAGCAAATTTGCACAATACATCATCCAGGTGAGTGCTAATGTTATGTTGTGAGGAAGATTGATGTCCCACCAAGAATAAATGTGCAATGAAAACTTCATGACCTGCAGCCTTTTCTTCTTCAACACTGAAAATTTCCTGGCACAATTGAACTTGTGCTACTTCATCTTTTACTTGTAACTCAATCTCTCTACTGCCTTGTTGAAATTTTATGTACCCCTTACCCCAATCAATCAACATAGGCCCCATTTCAGTTAGCCAGTCAAGACCCAGTATGAGGTCATACCCTTTTACATCAAGTACTCTCATATCCTTCTGGAATTCATACCCTTGTATGGAGAATGTCAGCCCTTTGCATTCCAATTCAGTGATCATTTTATTACCATTTGCAACCATTACTGCCATAGGGGTGTTTTTGGACACCTTAAAGGGTTGAGAGTGGAGCACATCTGGGTTGACAAAAGAATGTGTGCTACCACTATCTATTAGTGCACAAATGCTTTTCTGACCCACCATGCCCTTGAGTTTCATAATATTTATCTTCTGGGACTCCTTGGTGGTAAAAAGAGAGATGACAGCCTCTTCTAAATTCTCACCCGCAATCTCTTCAGTACAGTCTTCAAACACTGGTTCAACTTCTTTCTCTAATTCATCCTCAGGTCCAAGAATTAAATGCAAAGTTTTTGAACCACACTTGTGGCCTGGAAACCATTTATCATTACATTTGTGGCATAAATTGAGAGCCTTTCTTTGTTCAAATTGGTTGTCTCTGGAAGCACTAGTATGTTGCCAATTTCTTTGCCCCTTGTCAGTAAGTACAAGTTGCTTCTCAATGTCAGATACAGTTCTAGGGTATGTGACTTGATATATTGGATTAGGTTGATACTTTAGCCTCCTAAATTGGCTCTCCTGTACACTCTTATATTGCACAACACATTGATAAGCCTCATTTAATGATGGAGGTTTCAGTAGTGTGATCATGGCTCTCAATTCTTCTTTCAATCCCTCAATAAAAGCTGCCAAATATAAGTCATTGGGGATATATGGTCTGGCTCTGGTCATTTTTGCTCTACAACTATCAAATAGTTTGACGTAATCAGCAACCCTACCACTTTGTTGTATCCTTTTAAATTCCCCCACTAAGCTTTGAGTTGCATTACTTGAGAAACGGTCATACAGTTCTTCAACAAGCAGTTTCCAAGGAGGATTTTCAATTCTCAATCTAAAAGTCTGGTACCAAGAACTAGCTTCTCCAATAAAATTGATGACAGCTAGTCTGGTTTTGTGCATGTGTGGCAATTGGTAGATATCAAAGTAATACTCAGCTTTCATAAGCCATTCAGGTAAGTCAGAGCCATCAAAAGTTGGAAAGTCAAGTTTAGGAAGTGATACCGATATCGCTGCATTTCTTCTTGCCCCTTCTCCACTTGAATGTGCATCAGCGAATGGATTGTCCATGTCATGGCTATGAGGTGGCCTCCCTATTACACTGGGCCCACCAGATGAGCCATGTGGGGTTCGATGCTTGTCAGAGAGAAAGCGTTCAAACATCATCTTCATCCGCATCATGCGCTCATCCATTACCTTGTTAGCTACATCTGATTGATCTTTCATCGCCATTACCAGTTGCTATCTCAGTTCATTGGAGCGATTTTCACCATCTTTGGCTACCTTGGCCAATTCAGATTGTAATTGAGCCAATTGAGAGCGCATTTCATCCATCACAGTCGATCGAGCTCGTGTGGACGTCATGAAATTGAATCGGTTTGAGAATTTTCCTTTCGCCAGTATCGGAAGCTATGAACTTGCTAGTTCCAATTGAGCGATCTGAAGCAAGAGATCGGTGCTCTGATACCAGATTTGTAATGTACTTAGCTGAATAGAATAGCTAATTGGGTGAATTTGGGGATTTGAGAAGAGGATTTGGAGAAGAAGGGATAGAAGAGGAAGAAAAGAGGAGGTGAGATGTGACAATAAGGAAGAGAGAAGAGAGAGACGAAAGAGTTTCTTGAATCAATTCTTATTCCATGAATCCTTCTTTTACAATCTATGTTCCTTTTATATCAAGAATCAGTAGCACATAACAACAATGGACTGTAATATGAATATACAAAAGTAACAGGACTAAAATGAAAAAATGTCATAACAGCCTAACGATTACAACTGAACTAATTATTATTTCCCTCGTGGGCCCTGCTTGTCAGTGCGGAGAATCAACACTGCCCCCTGACCGCTAACTCCCTCATTCACCTTCTGACACTGCCCGGTCAGCCTGGCGGGCAGTTATTCCTTCCTGCATTTCCGCTACAGACTTGCCTCCCACATCTCTTGTACCGTTCGTACCAGAACCTGACACTATAGGACGACATGGAATACGGGGCCATTTGGATGGAAGTTGGAATTTGAGGAATTTGGAGAATTTCCTATTCCTATGCATAAATTTATTATAAACAATCTAAACTCTTCACAAAGTTACACACTTCCCAATAAATTTATGCCTAAGAATATGAAATTTTCCAAATTCCCCAAATTCCTAAGCGATCCAAACGGCCCCAAAGAAAGGACTGATCAAATTTCTCTTTACGAATGCTGAGGGGTGGGATAGCTGCTGTCCACAGCTTGAGGCTCCTTACAGGTCTTTGCAGTCAGAGGTAATTAGTATGAGCACTAGAATTGAGATATGTCTGCACTGTATACTTGTTAGTTCTGCATCCCTTGTGTTCAGCAAAAGCATGCTTATGTACCGATTACAGAAATTCTTTGTTGTCATGTTTTTTTCGGTCACTTTTATAGTTTGGGCATTTTAATTAATTTTAGCAACATGCTAGTGTACTATTTAACCGGTTCTTTCCTTATCAAGAGTTTTTGGATTGTTTATATATGTAGTTGGATTGCTCCAATTAAGTTAATCTTAAACTAATTTCAAAGATCCAAGTATTGGTCTGGTCTAAAGCAAATGTGCGCAGTATAAAATAAGCCATTAAAAGTCATTACGTTTGATGAATCCACGATGGTGAGGAACCACTTGCCATTGGTACAGGTGGTACTCTCTTAGAATGAACCTCTAATGTTGTAAGATCTATGCCAGATAAATGAACTGAGGTAAGTTCTCTACTTTTGCTTCTTGTAATTATTTTATTAGGCTTTCTGAGATTTGTGAAAGAAACACAAAATTATGTTTCTAGCTCAATATGAATTTGAGTGTAAAAAAATGTAATTGAGTTTAGTTTTGGAAATATGATATGCTTGTAAATTTGTAGAATATGTCGACTCCCGCTAGTGCAGCAATAAAAAGCATGCTAATATTCAGGTTCCTCTGTTCTTGTTATGTAATTACCCTGAGAATTGAGCTAATATACTTTTTAAGTTTTGATATAGAAATTGATGTTGAACTGAGCACCATAGTTAATCTAATTAATAAATAACATTGTCCGACTGATTATCTTTTATATGCTGTCCAAGCAACAATGATTTATGATTATATATATAGGGAAAATTGGGTGTATACCCCTCTAATCTTCTCTAATTGGAAATATGCCCCTCTAATCTTTAAAATCGGATATATACCCTTCTAATCATGTTAATATAATATATTTACCCTTATTGAATATTTTAATAATAATATGAATATAAGAAATGAAAATTTACAAAATTACCCTTCTTCTAGCGACCCGTCTCTTTCCGAATGCGAGTTCTGACCTTTTATTCTTGAGCAAACGAGCACTCTCGTGCCGATCTTGAATTTGGGATTCGTTAGACAACAATAAGTAATTCTTTCTTGAAAGCTTCGTGATTCGTGAAAGATCTAGAGCACTTAATATTGATTATTTTGTAGTTCATCCAACAATTATAATTCGTATGCACAAGGTATAACAAATTAACAATCAATGTGAATCTAAATTTTACTCGTTCAAATCTGTACTCAAGGCGTATCGTTGATGAATCAGGGTCATAAAGCAACATACGAAAAAGAGGAATTTTATTTTTTAGGAGAGAGGAGACTGTTCACGGCACAAGGAAATAATTGGATTCCATTACCATATCGACATGAGAGAGCTCATGAATAAAAGGGGCAGAAGTACCATGTGAGAAAGAGAGGGGACGCTAGGTCAAGAAGGATAATTTCGTCATAAACTTTAAATTTAATTTTTTTATATTTAAGTTATCATTAAAATATTCAATAAGGGTAAATATACTAAATTAACGTGATTAGAAGGGTATATATACGATTTTGAAGATTAGAGGAGTATATTTCCAATTAGAGAAGATTAGAGGGGTATACACCCAATTTTCCCATATATATAATGCATTAATGTATAATGATATGCTGCAATTCGGCCTGCATCCTGGAATTTCCGTAGCAGACAGATATTGATCCATTTTGGCCCACAAATAGGCATCTCTTCCCCAACCCATGGGGCCATGAATCATCCAAGGTTTCTTTAGATTCTCCAAAGGTCAAACTCAAATAGCTCAAAGTGTTGTGTATTTCCCAAATCATCAGCTGGATAGTCTTCGGACAGCTAGAAATTATCTGCAATTTGTCAAAGCACTCCCAAATCACATCGAGTCACCGACGTCTTCAATGCATCACATCTCCTTCTTGGTAACTGATTTCAAAAGTGTTAAGCGTCCGGAGCAACATAATTGGACCCATCATAATCCACTATTTATTGCATAGATCTTCCTTTGGAAGAATATCACATCATGAAGGAATTTAAAACACTAGATAAGTATAACCATAAAACAAAACTAAACCTTATTAATAATTTATTTTTGGTCACTAAATTACAAATTGTTCGAGTCTGGTCACATCTAATTTTGGTCACTCTGTGAAGAATTTGTCTAATTAACTTATTAATTTGTAATCAAATCTGATTTTTTAGATGCTGATCCGGACTTCTGAATTATTTAATTAGCTGTATAAATATGTTTTGTGTCGATAAAATGTATTGATTAAAGGCTAATTATATGGTTAGTTAGATAATTTTTATTTTAACAATGATCAAATTAAATTGGACAATTTGAAAGTCCGGTGACTAAAATTGAACAATTTGAAAGTCCGGTGACTAAAATTGAACAATTTGAAGTTCTAATTTAAAAAAAATGGATTATAGGTAAAGTCAATTGCCTAGGTAAAAACGTGACCCTATAATTTTAAAAAAATATTTTTGTCCTAATAAATATTCAAATGATCAAGTCCAACAAAAATAACACCAATATGTTAAATTTGTTGAAAGTTGAAAGAAAATTGGAGACAACACTACTGCCACGGAAAATAAACATATTCTTTAAAGTTTTTATTTTTATTTTTTGAGATTGATCTCTTTTTAAGTTTCATTGGCTTCCTGGATGCCTGCATTACTTGAAGAAGTGCCAGTCCCTCCATGTTAATACTACTCGGGGACAACGAAGAAATTTGAATTCTCACTATGCTATTATATCATTAAACTAAAATGTTATTATATGACCCAAGAAGAATCATTTTTTTAAAAATAAAACGTACATTACGTTACCAACAACGAAAGTATATAAAATGGCTATGACCGTTCTGAATAGCAATCTCCCTCATAAAGTGTGGTATTAGCTATGACAATTCTGATACGTGTGCCACATGCAAGTAGACTTGAAAAAATGTCCGTAATACCATCCCACAACTGAAAAAATGTACATCTCTTGGCATGGAGCAGGGTTTGCTTGCCCAAAGCCGTAGGGGGCTTGGGAATCAAAGACTTGAAGTTACACAATTAAGCTCTGTTGCTTCGATGGCTTTGGAAGTTATATGTAGATAAAGAGTCACTTTGGTCACTTTACTCACCTGGCAGAGGATGTGTCTCACCTATGCTATGGAATAAAACCGGCTCTTTTTTCTGGAAGGATCTTTTCTCTTTAAGGTACCTCTTTCAGCTCTCAACGTCCTCATTAGTTCATAATGGAATCGCCACTTCTTTCTGGCTTGATAACTGGGGAGGAAAACCACCGAGGAACTTATTGCCTAATACCCCCTCGTACCAAAGACCACAAATCAGTCTGAAAGATGCACTGCACAATCTACATACCTTACTGCCCCTACCGACAACAGAACAAGATCATGATATTCTCTCAAACATCCCAACAGTTTCTTCGAATGTTAACCTGTCTGACTCGATAACCTGGAAATGGAGTTCTGATGGCAGTTTCTCAGTTTCAGCTTTTTACAAAGCACTAGCTTCAGCTGGTAAGGTTGCCTCTCCTTTTGACAATTTTTGGAAATGGAAGGTGCCCCCCTTGATCAAATTTTTCCTGCACTTGCTGTCTCTGGACAGATTACTCACTCAACAACAGCTGCTGCGACGAAACATGCCGGTTACCCTGCGATGTGTAATGTGTGAGGACAACCGAATTGAAGATTCCCTCCACCTTTTCTTACTTTGTCCCTTTGCGTTAACAACCTGGGCGAAGCTACAAACTTCACGCAACTTACCGGCCCTTCCAACAATGGACTCCCTGCGCCTTTCACTTGTGCAATTGATGCAGATGGTTACCACAGACAAGAGACATGCGGCAGCTACAGCGACTTTTCTCTGGGGAATTTGGCTGGAAAGAAACAATAGAGTGTTTAGGAGGGCTTCCAGGCCCACAGATATACTGGCGAATTGGATACAGGAAGAGGCGCTTCTATTTCTCAGGAACTGCTAGTGTTTTTTTGTCTCACTTCTGTTTTTTAGTTTGTAGTTTTACTTTTCTTTTTAGTTCTTGTTTGACAGCCACTGTCAAATGTTCAAAAAAAAAAAAAAAAAAAACTAAAATCAATTGATTTGAGCGGTTGGTTAGCGGTCAAACTAGTGACAAAAAACAAATGACGTGCACTAATTGAAAACTCAATTAAATTAAAAATACAACAATGTATATAATTTTAAAATGATACTAATTTTTTCAGAGATCACTAAAAGTTTTTTTCATAAACCAATAATAATTCATAATAAAATAAAGTTATTAATTTACTTACAATAGTTTGGCACGTTCTAAGTAATTGAGCTATCGGATACATGACATGTGTTTGGATGTTTTGAGAATAGTGATGACATGAACTATAGTGCTATTCCTAAATAATGGAGAAGAGAACTATTCCAAAAATACCACATTGTGTTTGGATGGTTTTTTGAGTATAGTGATGTTATAATGAAAAGCAAACGATCAAGAAGACTGCTATTCCAACTTTTCGTACAAATAGCTAAACTTCAAGGTATCATTTAATATATTAATCCGCGTGATTCGGATCCGATCCGAAACAACTGTGGGTAAACAGTTGTTCAAACAGTAATTCAATCCTGACCGTTCGTTTTTGTCCGAATTAATCCAGGTCGTCTGATCGAGTTTGATTTGTCGGTCCATCTTGCACGCCTCTTCGATATTTCTGGAGACATCTTTTCGAAGAGTGAAGGGTCAATACACTGTAATTGGTACTTTGTTGTCCTCTCTCTCCGTTCTTCTGTACTCCGTTCTTCTCCTCTTTCTCCATTGTAAGACAAGATGTTGCCTCAACTCCACATTTCTCTCCTCTTTTACTTCTCCGTCTCCACTCCTCCACCTTCTTTTCCCTGCACGAGAACAACCGACAGAGAAAGCAACGGTGACGGGGAACTCTCATCAAGTGCCTCTTCGCAGGAATAGTTATAGACTTTTCTCAAGTGTCTCATCCCTCTTTCTCGCCACTCCCTTCATCTCCGTTTCAAGGTTTGAAAAATTGTATACCTATCCCTTTTCTCTCTCTGCTATTTTCCCTTTTTGAGCGTTTCCTTTTATTTGAGCATTCATCTTTTGTGAACTGCCTAGAATTTGCATCCTCTTCGATTGAGCCGATTTGGATTGTATGGCTGCCTCCATCGTTTTTCCCTCTTTCGAGTGAACATCGATTTCTTATGAATTTTGATATGTTCTTCTTTGAAATTCTTTACCTGTTAGTTGATCTGTTTAATTGGATGTTTTTTCATTTTCTGTTTTGACTAATTGTTTTCTTTTTCATCTGAAATTTGTTGGGTAAAAGGTAAGAAACGTTGAAGGGTAGATGTTGTAACCGTTAAAATTACTTGGTCAGTTGATTGGTTTGCAGCTGAAAGTATTTTCTCCGTTTAAAATGCCATTGCAGAATTTTGTAATTAAGTTATGTTGTTGGTGTTTGATCTATATAATTATATTACAACTTTAGTCTTCATAACAATTATGTTTTTATTTCACCGCAGCTATCATTCTATGAGAGAACCTCATGATTTATTTTTTTTATCAAAATAGTTGCATTAGATATTCTTTAGTAATTATCTCACTATTTCTCTCTTTTTTAGATCTCAGGATGCAGACCTTAGTTAGCTCAAGTTGGTCCTAGAATTTTGGTTCTAAAAGGTAATTAGATGCAAGCAGTATTTAAGATCAGCTACTAATATTCATTCTTATTTAATGTCTTTTGTTGTTTACTATGTATTTTGTACAACAAAGCCATTATATCATTTTGTTTGTTTCGATTGTGTTTATTGATTTCGTGGTTGTTATTTTGAGAATGGTTGGATGCTGTAAAATTTGATCTGCACTTCTAATTGAAAATCTAACAATATACAGAGACTAATATGCTATTGCTATCAGTTTTAGATCAGTTGTATCGGGAAAGAGGAGGTCGGTGTTTCCATCTGTGCCTAAGGCGAGAAGAACAATTCTTTTGCTGGCTTCCTCCTCGAGCTGCTCCAAATCAAGTAGTTCCTCACTTTTTTTGTGTGTTAAAATATGCAAGGAATCTATCCTGCCGAAAATATTACAAGGCAGATATATTTTGGTCTACGGTAGCTTATTTTCTTTTCTATTCTACTAATAGGCAAGCACTCGCTTCATGGATAAAAAGAAGTGATTAGCAATTATCAAGTACTCATCTGAATCACACACTTGATGATCTGACTTTTGTTATCCTCTTTCGGTTAGATGCCAGTTGACATCACATGTGTTTGAGATGTTGATTGAAATTCTTTTTCAGTGTGCAAGCTTACAACGCTGTCTGGTGGTACTGATTTGAGAAGAGAACTAAGAACAAGAGCATCTACAACATTTGTTCTATTTATTGTTATTCGATAGAACTAAAACAAAGCTATGACAGAAGCTGTAAATGCTGTGATCTCCTTTCTCATTTGATTCCTTCAAGTTTTACTAGAAATTCAATATTCATGTATTTGCATCTATTTTTTTTATTTTGCAGTTGAATAGTCAGTGCAAGACCACAGATCCTGTCGAATCAGATATGCACAATATGGTACTATTTCTGAGATTCTTTTATAGACATTGATATAGTCAGATTAAAATATGGGCCTAATAGTTATGAAAAGCCTTGTGTAAGGTCCTTTTTCAGAGAAAGGAGCCCATGAGTCGTTATGATGAAGGCGGGTCCGAGGTCGTTGCGCTCAGAAGGGGGCCCAGGAGCCGTTAGAGGGAGCTCTCATCAGTGGGTCCCCTAGAGGAAACGGTTTCTGAGCACGGATGTCCTTTCCACAACGGCCGCAGGATGTTCTGTGACCTTTAAGCAGTAGTCGTTCAGGAGACCTCGACTCAACCTCGCACTCATCCTCGCCCGGATGAACGTTGGCCACAGGCGAGGAAAGAACATGTCGAGGTTGAGGGAGGTCATGACGACCTTCTCGCCGCAGTCAAGTAAAGAGGATGAGAACACGATGAGGCCACAAAAGATCCAATGTGATGAGGGACCACCAGATAGTTATAAATAGGAACCCCCTCCCATAGGGAAAGGGGGTTAGACATTCTGTAAACAAAAGGATCCATATATTAAACTAATAAAGAAATTCTTACTCTTCTTGATCTAAATCCTTTGTTGAAACCTATGAGCTAGATTAGGGGTTATCAACTGGCGCCCACCGTGGGGTACAGGAGCTCATCCTAACAATCGAGAAATACGACCTTTTTTCTTATTGTTTGAGCTCCAACTCGCATGAAAGGGAGTAGGAATATTCATCCAAAAAAGTTAGACTTTAGTACACCATCAACAAAAACCATGGCAACCAGCACTGCAACCTTCAACACTCCAGCTACGACCCCACAACCTCCACCTCCAGGAACGGAGCAAACTTCCGATCAATCCGTTAGCATTTCCTTAGCCCCAAGACACAACCCCCTACCATCACCAATGTTGCTTTACATGACATGCGCAATTATCAATCACCACCACATGTTCTCCCTTTTACAATGCCTTCCCTTACACCCTCTTCCGTCCACAGCAGCCACAACCATCAACCGCAACCGCCCCTTCCTCAGCAGTCCCAGGCCCCCCGCGATCCACCGTACCAACCTCCAGTTATCACCCCACCTCCCCCTCAGCAATATCCTTACCAACACCCCATATTCCCAGCCGATCAGTCAGGGGTACCAACCCAACCATCCAATCAGACACACACCCGACTGTCCAATAGAGAGGAATTAGCTTTGCACAGCGAAGACTACAGACCGCAGCCGTCTCACAGGCGTCCCCAATACACTAACATCTCCAATCATTCCCGCTCTCATACAAGAGGTCGCTCCAAATCTCGTTCACGGCGGTCCAAAAGACGATCAGCATCTTCGGGATACGATACTCATAGTTCGAGCGAACTGTCTTCCCGTAAGTCGCCTTCCAAGAGGCGTCGCGGTCGGTACAGCACTTCGACTAGATCCTCGTCTCCAAGTCTTTCTCAAACAAGCGACACTAGCGACGGGAGATCCAAACCGCGCACTCACCGTTTGCGCAAAATCCCCTGGAAGCGACATGGTAGCCCTTCGCCTCCTCGTGGAGCCTTGGCTCGACACTTATACAAAGGAAAGGCCCTTCGTCTCAAGAATTTTGCCAGCCTCGACAAGTACCCTGCTTATCCAGCTCATGATGCTCGAGCCTTTGTTAATACCTTCCGGGAGTCTATGCTCATCACTGGAGCATCTGAACGAACCATGTGTCTCGTTTTCCCTACACGATTAGAGGGAGTTGCTTGGGAGTGGTATGCGCAACTTCCTCCTGGCTCGGTGTCCAGTTACAGAGACCTTACCACCAAGTTCCTTAAAAGGTTTGCTAGTGTTCGAGCACCCCCCAAAACATGCATGGACCTCATGGGCATTCGACAACACCCCTCTGAGCATACCCGAGATTACCTCGATCGATTTTCCATCGAAGCCAACAAGTGCGGAGATTATCGGGAGGACATGACACTGTTAGCTGTGCAGCGCGGGTTACTGGAAGGACCCGTCCAGTGGGCAGCAATGACGGAAAAGTTCTCTGATTTCGCTGCATTCAGGGAACGGGCTGAACACCTTATTCGCGCAGAGGAGCACATCGCGGCCATCCAAGGTTATCGTCACAACACATTTGCTGCACCATATAACAGACAAAGCACATCCCCCAGAAAGCCACAGCGCCCAAGTTCACCTCGTGATCGTCAGCGCAGTCGTTCCCCACGTCCTCGACGTCGAGATGCTAAGCCTTCCAGACGAAACCGTGGCCGTCGCGCTAGCTCTGCAGAAGACAATGCGCCATATTATAAAATGTACCACGTCACAACAGAGCCTCAGGATCGCGTGTATGATAGAATCAAGCATAACAAGGAGATGAGAAGGGCACCACCCATTACCAGGACCGAAGTTTTCGACAGGAATAGCTATTGTGAGTATCATGGCAGCAGCGGACACCGTACCAAGGACTGCCTTAAGCTCAAGGATGAGATTGAAAGGTTAGTGCGCCAGACAAACATCCTTGAACATTTTTTGGCAAAGGACGACAAGGGCAAAAGGAAGATGCAACACCTTCATGAATCGGGGACCAATGCAGACGGTCGTCGCACTGAGCATCCCAGTAACCCGCGGCCCCAAACAACCGCATCTGACAGACAGCAACGTATATCCCCTCCACCAGTAATGTTCATCGAGGGTAAAGCAACTGATAATCCCCGGAGGCAGCAACCTTTTCACGTCTTCCAAATTGAGCACAGATCAGAATCTACCCAGGTCATCTCATTTGGTCCGCATGATTATGATGGTGTTCAGCTGCCTCACGACGATGCCATCGTTTTAAAGCTCCGAATTAACGGTATTCGGGTAAAGCGAATCCTCGTTGATACAGGCAGTTCCGCCGATGTGATGTACTTTGATGCTCTCAAAAGAATGGGCCTAGGAAAGTACCCCTTGCAGCCGATGACGACATCACTTGTCGGTTTTACGGGTGACAAGTTGAAGCCTTTGGGGACCATCGATTTGGACGTCTCGTTCGGGGACGCACCCCGAACGGTGGTCTCTAACGTCCGCTTCATCGTGGTGGACGCCCCATCCGCCTACAATGTCATTTTGGGACGCACTTCCCTTAACAGCATCGGAGCAGTCGTATCCACTCCGCACTTGATGATTAAATTCCCAACCCCACAAGGAGTGGGTATAGTGAGAGGAGAACAACAAATGGCCAAGGAATGCTACCGAATTACAATGGCACCCCAGATTGCTCACATCGAGCGATCTAGAAAACACCGCCAATTCGTGGCCAGCCTAGGCGAACTCAGCACAGAACCGCCAAAGACCCCGTCAACAGAAGCCATGGAAGATACGGAACCAGTCGTCTTACGAGACGGACAAGTAACTCAACTTGGCACCATGTTACCTGCAACAGACCGACACATGGTAAGAGAGTGTTTGATTGCCAATAAAGACATTTTTGCCGACGAGGACGACACGATACCAGGTATCAACAGGGCCATCGCAGAGCATCGCATTGATACTTATGAAGAAGCACGTCCAGTTCAGCAAAGAAAGCGCAAGTTAGGCTTGGAAAGGAGGAAGGCTGTACAAGACGAGGTGGATCGATTACTTAAGGCAGGGGCCATAAGGGAAGTGGAGTACCCCCGGTGGTTGGCAAACCCCGTCTTGGTGCGCAAATCCAATAGAAAATGGCGCATGTGTATCGATTACACTGATTTGAATAGGGCCTGCCCCAAAAAGCCCTTCCCATTACCAAGCATCGATGCCATGGTCGATTCTACCGCAGGCTTCAAATACCTCAGCTTCATGGATGCTTATTCCGGGTATAATCAGATACATATGCACCCCGATGATGAAGAGAAAACAAGTTTCATAACTGAGCAAGGATTATTTTGCTATAAAGTTATGCCATTCGATCTCAAGAATGCAGGAGCTGAGTATCAGCAGATGGTGAACAAGGTTTTTAAAGCCGAATTGGGCGGAATCATCGAGGCATACATTGATGACATGGTCGTTAAGAGTTGTACTGGCGAAGAGCATGTGCAGCATCTCAACATGATATTTCAAAGAATGAGGGATGTCGGCATGCGCCTCAATCCAAAGAAGAGTTTCTTTTGCTTGTCTAGTGGAAAATTTTTAGGTTACATTGTGTCTGAACGAGGCATTGAGGTGCATCTCAGCAAGTGCCGAGCTATCATCGACATGGAAGCTCCCAGCACTGTGAAAGAAGTGCAAGAACTTACAGGGCGGATAGCCGCGTTGAATAGATTCATAGCACGCTCGGGAGAGGTTTGCAAACCTTTCTTTCAGACTATCAAGAAGGCCAAAAAATTTGAATGGACCCCGCAATGCCAGGAGGCATTCGAGCAGATCAAGACTTACCTATCCAGTCCACCAATAATCAGCAGGCCAACCAAGGGAGAAACTTTATACCTATATGTCAGCGCTTCAGCGGTCGCAGTTAGTGCGGCCTTGATTCGAGAGGAAGACGGAGTACAAAAGCCTGTATACTTCGTGTCCAAGGTACTGCGCGATGCCGAAGAAAGATACTCAATAGTCGAAAAGGGCGCTTTTGCCGTACTTGTTGCAGCCAGGAAACTGCGCCCCTATTTCCAGGCGCACCCGATTAAAGTGCTCAGCGATCTTCCCTTGAGAAAGGCTTTAGGTAATCTTGATGTATCGGGACGACTTTTAAAATGGGCAGTGGAGTTATCAGAATTCGACATTTCCTTCTTGCCTAAAGCAGCATACAAGGGACAAGTGCTGGCAGACTTTGTGGTAGAAAGTACAGGAAGGACAGAAAAAAGGGATCAGGAGGCTTTGTGGCATGTTCATGTCGATGGCGCCGCCTCTGAACGGGGGTCGGGCCTCGGAGTACAGATCAAAGGACCCAAAGGAGAAATCTTTTACTACGCCATTCACATAACTTTCCCTGTCACCAATAATATGGTCGAATATGAAGCGTTGATTGCGGGTCTGCGGCTGGTAGAGGCAGTTGGTGCGACTAAAGTCAGGGTGTACATGGACTCCCAGCTCGTGGTACATCAGATCAATGGGCAATACGAGGTACACGACCCTACCTTGGCGAAATACTTAGAGAAGGCCAAAGAGGTCTTAGCAACATTTGAAGAAGTCACGATCGAACATGTCCCGCGGGGAATGAATGAAATCGCAGACGCTTTGTCCAAGCTAGCAAAGGGATCGGACATGAATAGCGAGACACCTATCACCATCATGGAAATACCCGAAGCTTGCATTACAGCGACGGAACCCAAAGTCTTGCCAATCAGTGCCCAGCTTGAATGGTACACTCCCATCTGGGACTATCTAACCACAGGACAGTTACCAACGGACAAACTTGCTGCGCGAAGGATTAAGAGATGGGCGCCCGAGTTTACCATCTTGGAGGGGGAATTATTGAAAAAGGGATATCGCAAGCCCTGGCTCGTTTGCATCAGTGAATCGCAAGGCAGAAAACTGATTGATGAGGTACATGGTGGCATATGTGGCAGCCACCAAAGCCCTTACACCGTTGACAAACGCATCGAAAGGGAGGGCTATTTCTGGCCAACCATGAGAAAAGACATGATCGACGTCGTGCGACGGTGTGAGCGATGCCAATACCATTCTCGTGTCTCACGAAGGCCTCCTGCCTCTCTGAACACCATTGCAAGTCCCTGGCCTTTCGATGTATGGGGCATAGACATCCTAGGCCCCTTCCCGACAGCAAAAGCCAATCTGTGTTTCTTAGTCGTAGCGGTCGAGTACTTCACTAAGTGGATAGAAGCAAAACCACTTGCCCTGATAACCTCCCCACGAATAGCCGACTTTGTCAAGCACAACATCGTCTACCGTTACGGCATACCTCATACCATCATATCTGATAATGGTCGTCAGTTCACAGGCGCGCCATTTCAAGATATGTGCGAAGGTTTCGGAATACTCTCTCTCTTCTCTTCAGTCAGTCACCCTCAGACCAATGGATTAGCTGAAGTTTCCAATCGAACCATATTGGAAGGACTTAAGAAAAAGGTGGAGGGCAGCAAAGGAGCATGGCCCGACTTCCTTGATGAGATCCTATGGTCCTACAACACCACCCCAAGAACTGCAACTGGACGATCCCCCTTCGCCATGGTATATGGAATGGAGGCAGTCACCCCTATGGAAATTGTGCAGCCCACATTGTGCACCATCGCTTATGAATGGACCAAAAATAATGAGAAAAAGTTGGTGGAACTGGAAACGATTTATGAGCTACGCGAAGAAGCGCGTGCAAGGATGGCCGAATATCAACGAAAGATGCGCAAAAACTTCGATAAAAAGGTCGCCCCAAAACACTTCCAACCTGGCGATTGGGTATTGAGGAGTGTGGAAGCAACTGGAAAACACATCGGAAAGCTCGATCCCGCTTGGGATGGCCCTTTCATTGTGACTCGATCCATAGAAGGACGAGCGTACATGTTGCAAGACTTAGCAGGACGCGACCTTCCCAATGCCTGGAATGCTGTTCATCTGCGCAAATTTTACAAGTGACCGGCAACCCCCCCAAGCAATTGACTTCGATGGAGCAATACCGTAGCATAGGCCTCCAAAGACGAAGTGAATTAGTTAAAACTTGTACCTTTTTCCATGCTGTTTAATTTCTTTTCAAGCAATGAAGGGAACTTTGTACCCAATCTGCATATCAACGCGTACTTTGCTAAAATTCAGTAAAATGTTTTCTTTCCACGAGTGACAAATGGTCTTTACTTTGGAATTCATTGTTGTAAATTTTTCATGAATTACTTACATTATAGCCATGCGCAGTCTGCCATCACAACAGACCTTGGCCGCATAGCCATGCGCAGTCTGCCATCACAACAGACCTTGGCCGCATAGCCATGCGCAGTCTGCCATCACAACAGACCTTGGCCGCATAGCCATGCGCAGTCTGCCATCACAACAGACCTTGGCCGAATAGCCATGCGCAGTCTGCCATCACGACAGACTCTAGCCGCATGGCCATTCTCCATCTGCCATACTGCAAACGTTAGCCCCATCGTCAAAACAGACATTAGCCACAAAGTTATCCGCCCCCAGTAACACTGGCCAACATTAATCCTACGATTTGAGTAATCGGTCATACGTACAAATTTATCCAAATTTAGCAAAGCCTTTTCATCAAAAAAGCAGATATTTATTTCCCGACATATACGGCGGAATTTAAGGGTACAACCCAACTGCCTCGGGCCACAATTAATATCCAGCATTTAATACGCCAAGTCTCGCATTTATTTCAACATGACAAAAGGGGGGCCCACCATTGTCGGTGCCGGGACATCTATAAATAGGCGGGTTACCCCACAAACACTTTCATCCCAAGAGCCCCCATTCTTTTTTCCTCTTCCCACGATCTTAAACGCTATCTTTCTTCCTTAAGATACAAGACACAAACAAGAACTTGAGAAAAAATGGCACAAAAAAAAAAAGAAAAGGAAGGAAAGAGAGAAAAGAGCAGGAGGTATAGTAAAGCAGCTGATGAGTTCGGGAAGGTATAGTAGAACAGCTGAGGTAAAATCCCTTCAGTTGTATACTAAACCTTCCCTATCGACGGGTAGCCTTGCTTGACCGTGTGCGCGAGCAAGACATCCGTCGAGTGGGTTTGGGCGGCGGAGCAGAGAGTAAATGAAAATAACACAACTCAGCCGTTTCAAGCCCACATAAACGAAGACGACGACGGTGACAGAGCGTTATTGCAAGCTTGGCCCCCAATGCAGGCGACCTTACCATGTCTAAATTAGAGGTCGCCCTCGAATAGCCGACAGCCAACCATCAACGACAGATGGGGAATGCTCGGCGCGAGAGAGAGGGCAAGCTTTTATCATGGGTCATTCCCTTTGGAGAGGAAGGAGCAAGATCGCCGCAGACACCTCGTCAAAGGAGGTATCAACTTCGACGCCAATAAATGACGCGGTGATGCACACTTTCTACATAACCAAAGGAGCCCAATCCAACACAGCGTCGTCTTCAGACGTGATGGTAAAAGAGAGTAGCTCTCCAGTCGACCTCCATCACGGTAAAAGGGGAGTCATAAGGACAAAAGAAAGACAACATCCCTTATGTGCAGTGACTCCTCGCCCCCCTTTAGCTAGGAAAGAAAGTCAACATCCCTTAGCCTCGTTAGGCATGTATCACCTAAAATATGACCTGATGTACTTTTATGAATATAATGAGTTCAAGCTTGTTCATACATCATTTTCTTCTTTTAAATTACTGATTGCGTGTGCCTCATTAACTTCTTTTGAGTGAGTTCAAGCCTGTTCTACTTTTGTCAGACACGCGCTCAGCGCCCTAACATCGTCGATTTTCTTACTTTTGTCAAAAACGCACTCTTATTTACGTTTCACATGAGTTCAAATATTTTTCTGCGCATTAACTCCGTTGCTCCCTTCGTTCTGCCATGTGATATTTACCGTCAAAATCTTGACTTACTCAAACATCAACAAGTCGCAGTGACAATAAACAACAACAAAACGATCAGACAATCCAAGACACAGCAACAAAATAATTACACAATCAAGTCGCACAAGATAAATCTTTTAAAGAGAATACCATAATCCAAAAGGTTCACATTTACATAATAACATACAACAAGTGATGAAACTTGGAACAGTAACTCATGGCTCTCCATCTACATCACCGCCTAAAGAGCCACCAGGGAGACTAAAATCACTTAGCTGGAGATCTGGATGCAACAAGTTATACTCCCGTTGTTCGTTCAACATCTGGTCAAATTGTTCGGAAATGTTAAGTGACCCGGCCCCCTCGGCATGATGCGGGGAAAGGCGAGCAAGATCGTCAGCTAAATCGGCAACAGGTCCAGTCTCCCCAAAGGTGTTCACCCCCGCAGACCTCTCCTCGTCCGATCCTCCCTCTTCGTCGTCTTCAGCTTCAATTTCCTCCCTCGAAGGACGAGTTATGTCTGAGGGCCAAACAGCGCCAGAGCTTGACCAAGGGTAGCGCGGAGTCAAGAGAGGTTTTGTCACTTCCATACCTAGCTCGACCACTCGATCACCTTCCTCGTCTTGACAAATGAGATCGCCACTTTCTTCGTCCCAGCGACACTGCGATAGAGCGACGTCCGGCTCTGGCGCAGGGTCCATAATCCCAAACTCCTCCCGGGTGAACGGATAGTACTGGCGCAACTGATCACACTTCAACTTCAACATGTAATGAAGACCCCCGCAAACAAGGCGGGTAGCTGCAGCTTGGGCGCCTGTGGATCGAAGGAAGGCCTGAAGAAAGTCATGGGAAGAGCGGACTTCACCCTTATCAATGCAAATCTCTTTGCCTTTGGAAGTGGCAGGAAGAGACTTCAACCTTTCTATCTCGGCTTGCAGCTCAGCAAGGCGAACAGAAGATTCTTGCAGCAGCGAGGAGGTCTGAATAACCTCAGAATGTAGCCGGGCTTTTTCAGAAGCTAGCTGATCCTTTTCAGATGTCAGTTGGTTCCTTTCGGCCTTCATCTGAGACACCTCTTCACCAAGACCTGCCAATTCTTGGTCCTTCTTCTGAAGCTCGCTTAGCAGCTCCTCAGCTTTCCGCTCAAAGCCCCGTTGGTTGACTTCAACTTCGCCAACTCATTTATCCGTTCTTTCTCCTGGCGCGCTACCTTCTCGCACGTTTTCTTCCAGTCAGATATGGCCCCATCTCGTTGGAGAATAAGTTCTTTGGCCTTATCCAATTGTTTGTCGCGCTGGTCCAGCGATATTTGCGCCGCAGACAGCTGATTCTGAAGGTCAACATTAACGCGGGAGGCACGGCCCAGCGTCTCGGACATCAGATCTTTGTCCGCTTCAGCAGCCTGTGCGCGAACCAACAAAGTGTCTTGAGCGGCGGCAAATTTTTCAAACAACGCAGTCATCTCAGCCTTGTCTTCGTCAGAAGCGCGCTTCGCAAACGAGAATTGCGACAGATCCACCTTAAAGCCCCAATCCGACTCTTGCTCTCCACGAAGCACGCGAAGTTCCTTATCGATTTTGGCATTCCTTTCGGCCAAAGAAGATAAGGACTTCATCCAAGCACTTTCAAAGTTGCGAGAATGACCGTGAACGCTCGCCTGAAGACATCCCAACTCCATCAGTAAAGAATGCATTCGCATGAACTTCTCCTCCATCGATAGGCCAGTAAGCGCATTACTAATTTGTGGACATAAGTCCAAGGACACACGATGCAGGGAGGCGGCAAGACGAGGCACCTATGCAATGAAATAACTTCGTCAGTTTTTAAAAAAAAAAAAAAAAAAAAAAAGAGGTTAGGCGAGCTAAGCAAGAGTGAAAACCTGAATCTTGGAAGGATCCATGTCTATACCAGGGAGGCGCAGAGAAACCTTCTCATCTTCATAAATTTTCCTGACGCGAGCTGCGCGCCAGGAATCATCCGGAGTAGTTAGGCGACGCTGGGAGGAGGAGGAAGGGTGAGCTGACGCAGATTTCTCACCAACAGATGCCTTCCCAGATGTCTTTTCAAATGATTGCCCCAGGGCAGTAGGCACCGCTAATTCATCACCAACAGACGATCCAGGGAAGTCTGGAGGAGTAGGTGAGGAATGTTTCGACGAACCTTCGACACGCTTCCTCTTTTTAGTTTCCTTTGCCGCCGATCCTACTGCGGCCAACACCCTACCCGTGGGGGCTTTCTCTAATGAATGCGCGGTTTTGGGATGTTGAGAGATGCGAGAAGAAGCGGGTTCAGAACCCTTAGAGCCGCCCCCCTTAGCAATTTTAAACATCGCAGAAGCTTTGGGGGCGGGAACAGACGCCTTCTTGGCAGGAGAAACTTTTGCAACAGTAAGAGCTTTTGCAGTGGGAGACTCGATCGGTGGTGGCGACCCTTCTCCTTCCTCTTCAGGTGGAGGAGAATAGTTAAGTTGCTGCAGGGGTAGCTCCTCGTCTGCGCCATCATCAGGCTCGATGCACTCAGCGAAGGTGCGGTCATCCGGTACAGGGCTCCCCCCATCCCAGCACAAGTGGTAACCCGCCTGAGAGGTCCTCTTCAAATGGGATATTATGGCATGCTCATCCTCAGTAGGTTCTGGGAATTCTACCTTGGTGAACCCAGTGGAAGTCATGTTCCAATCCAAACAGATGCCCATTCCATCCATCAGGGTCCCTCGACAGAAGGCGAAGTTCTCTTCCCAGTTACCTATTTTTCTGGGTTTATTGGCGAACACGCGGTGCACAGTTCTGATGGTGCAGAATTCATTATGACGACAAAATTTAAAGTAATGTCCAAACAGTCCTACCGTGGGGGTGATCTTAGCCTTAAAACCTAACTCTGCAAAATTCACCGTAAGCAAACGCTCGAAAGAAGTGATGCAGCACCAGGCAACCGGAAGAAGTTGGCCTGGAGGAATTTTTACCATATTAAGAAGTGCGCATTGAAACGGCGACAAGGGTAGGCGTACTCCCCACCATGCAGATCTGGCAAAGAGCACCCTTCCCTTTGAAGTTTCAAAGGGACGATCCAATTTATCCGCTCCTTCTATATACAACTCGCTCTCCTCTGGATCATCAAAAACCAAACTCCTTTTGAACTTGACTATTTTTGAATCAATCCAAGGATTAGATTCGAAACCTCTGGACGTTGGGAACTTGCTCCTAATCTTCTTAGAGTCTGAACTCCTGAAAACCTTCTTAGGCATGGCGGGGCTAAGCAACAAAAAAGATTTAAGCAAAACGATAGTGAGAACAGGCGAAAAGGCCATGACAAAAACAAAAGTAATAGAAAAAATAGCAAGAACGAGGAAAGGGTTAATACCAATATTCAGTAGTCGCCGTCAGGCAAAGACAGAAGAAGAAGGAGAGAAGAGAAACAACGATAAAAAGTTCACCAGAGCAAAGGGAAGAAGAAGACACTTGCAGGGGCACAGAGAATGTACTGAAAACAGAGAGAGAGACAAATGAAGGTTTGGAATCTATATAAAAGACACGTCTCTTCGGTTCTCCCGCCTAGAATGGAACTTTATCCCTTTTTTCAAATTCCAACGAGAAGACAAATCGTCGCGACTCGATCCCCCCAAAGGATGCAATGATGGGAAGATCTTGTAGGATCCCTATAGAAGATCTTGTGGCCCCCGCTTTCTTTCTTTATATTATTAAATTCACCAAATATTTCTTCCAACCCCGTATGAGGGCTCGACCATATCAACCTTCATTGTGCAACTGCGCCTGGCGGGTTCGGATACTAATTAACATCATTACTGTGCGACCGCGGCGGATGAATTTGGATGTCAGCAAACACCCTCTGAGGGCTTGCGGACTATAAGGACCTCACAGGTTCCGTCGTCTGCTTTCCTTCCAAAGAATTTAACCAATAAGTAAACATCGCTCAAACATCGCCTGAAGCCCAATGACGCCACCTAGGAGTTGCCATAAAGAGCTTCAGATAAAATGCAAGCATTTATCAGAAGCTCGAGGGCTAATGATATAGTCAGATTAGAATATGGGCCTAATAGTTATGAAAAGCCTTGTGTAAGGCCCTTTTTCAGAGAAAGGAGCCCATGAGTCGTTATGATGAAGGCGGGTCCGAGGTCGTTGCGCTCAGAAGGGGGCCCAGGAGCCGTTAGAGGGAGCTCTCATCAGTGGGTCCCCTAGAGGAAACGGTTTCTGAGCACGGATGTCCTTTCCACAACGGCCGCAGGATGTTCTGTGACCTTTAAGCAGTAGTCGTTCAGGAGACCTCGACTCAACCTCGCACTCATCCTCGCCCGGATGAACGTTGGCCACAGGCGAGGAAAGAACATGTCGAGGTTGAGGGAGGTCATGACGACCTTCTCGCCGCAGTCAAGTAAAGAGGATGAGAACACGATGAGGCCACAAAAGATCCAATGTGATGAGGGACCACCAGATAGTTATAAATAGGAACCCCCTCCCATAGGGAAAGGGGGTTAGACATTCTGTAAACAAAAGGATCCATATATTAAACTAATAAAGAAATTCTTACTCTTCTTGATCTAAATCCTTTGTTGAAACCTATGAGCTAGATTAGGGGTTATCAGACATCATAATTTCCTTCCATGCTGCTGTTGCTGCATACTAATTTGTATTAATTTGCCTCAGAGTACTATTAGTTGATGTGGAATTTAACATGTATTAAGTATGCTTTTTAGATGCCTTTTTATCATGTACAGGTGTACCGTATACTATATGGAACAACTCAGAACATTAGTTGGTATTCCACTTATATCAACACCGATTAATATACATGCTTTAAATGCTTTAGGTATAATCTGGACGCTAATCACAAAAAGACAAGTGTAGAAAAAATTGCGGCAACTTCCTAGGTTCAATTATAATTCATGCTGCAAGCATAGGTGTATTTAACTATGTTTACAGTAATGCATTTATTTGTTTTTGGCATTTATTCTGTTTAGTCTCTTTATTTCGTATTTATTCTGATAAGTCTCCTAGATTCTGGATTCATGTTAAATAGTGTGCTTTCCTCTTTGAAACAGGGATCAGCAATGAAAGGTCATTTGGACCTTTGCTCTTTCCTTGGTGTTTCCTCATCCCGTTCTATGCCTTTTCTGCTCTGATTTGTACCGGATTGCCCATTCCGATGTGAGCGCACCCTTATCTCTAGATTGTTCCTTTTCCTATTTTTCTTTCTTTCTTTTCCGGTTCCTTCTGTTTGGTCAGCTGCTTCGCTTAGGTGCTTTCTTATTCTGTTTATTTTTCTTTTCTGTTGTTTGTTTCAGTTTGTCTCCATAATTTGTTGTTTTGCCTATCTACAATTTAATCCCACCAATTTTGTTGTCTCAGGGCCTGCTTCTCGATTCTGCTACATTCTTCTCTTGACATCTCAACTTCAGTGTTCCCTTTGCAATTATTGCTTTGTCTAGGTCAGCTCTCATTGACTTAGCCATTATTACATCTCTATGCTTTTTCTTTTTTGTTTTGTTGTTCTTAGTACTGTAGTCAAAAGTGAGAAAATGCAGAATAAGGCATCTGACTGTTTCCAAAATGGAAAGTATAATTGAAATTGGATATTGGTAAAAGTGCTGGTAAATAAGCTGAAAAGGATAGAGAACGATTTGAACTTTCATTGTATTTCAAATTCTATCATTCTCGCTTACATTACAAGCAGCCTTTTTACAGTGTATATATGAAAGACAAACTGCTAATTTCTGATTCCTTAACCAGTTGATGATCGCCAAGTGTCATAGTGTGAGAGGAGAAGAGTATGACCACAAGAGGTTCACAGGTGCACTATCAAGTTTGTTGCAAGTTTTTAGTCATTTGTTCCTCTATGTTAGTTTTAAGTACTGCAGCATCCATGTTGCAATTCTCATTTTCATGGTGTTGTTTTTATTTTCTTTAGTAACACATTTTCTTTACATGATCTTGGCAGGTGGCAATCACAATTGAGGAAATCTTAGCACTGTAAGAAAATTTTCAAATTAAATTGTTCTTTTATTGTTTTTATTTTAGTTTCATGTCAAATGTAGATTCTTAGTTTCTAAAGTTCTGGTTTGTTGTTGTTTGTTTTCATCTTATATGATACTGGCATAGAAAACTATAAATAAAGGTTTTATACAAGCTATAATACACACAGACATGGTTGAGGCCAGCACCTGAGATTTCTGATATACTTCTTGCTTTAGTGTATGCTGTCATATAAGACAAGAGATTACGCAAAGACAACATTTCACATGGGATTTTTCACTTTGAATTCCATATTATGCTCATTGCCTTTCTAATTTTGTTTTATTTTCTTTTGGGTTGACCAATGGCAGGAGATTGGGCAAAGACAGGTCAAGTTCAATTGTATTTTCCTCTCTTACTTGATTGAATTCTCTATGATTTTTTTTCCTGATTTTTGGATTTTTTTTTTTCCGTGGTTAGGCATGAGGGACTGGGGGAGTGGGACAGGTATCGAATTGGTATCGAATTGACCACTGTTTGAGTTGGTGTTCGATTTGGTATCGAATTGCGAAGGATGCCAAGAAACTGATTCGCGTGCTACAGGTATTTTGGCAAAAATGTAGGCTTTATTCATACATATCTTTTATTTAGTCATCAATTGAATTACAATGGAAGGGCGGAGGGAAAAAAAATACATGCCTTTAGTTAAGTCCAGAGCTATTAGAGGCTCAACAAAGGCCGCCAACCTAATAAATAGGCCTTATAAAAACAATCACTCAACATCCAATTTTCATGTCCATGTTCTTAATTTTTCTTCTAATAAAAAGTATATTTGCCACATACTATCAGCATATAGCCTCGCAGGTCAAAAAGGCTATTTTATTTATATATTTTAGTTAACAGTATATTGTGTTATAATAGAATTTTATATGATCTCTTATGAAACAATCAACAGAATGGTTTGGATTTTCACCTATGTTAAGATGGGTATTACGCTCTCTTTCTCTCTCCTCCCTAATTTTCTGTGTATGGTACTCTGTGTGCTAATTATGTTCCTTTTTCTTTCGATTGAGCTTATAGGTTTGGAGTTCTGAAGATTGGTTGACTTTGTTTTTGCTTTAATTTTGTAGGATTCTTCCATTTCAGATTTCGGAAATTTGTCTTTCTATAGTTTGGGCTCCATTTTCTTCTCCTGTGCTTGCTTTGTTCAGGTGATTTTTGCTCGCTGCTATTTTATTTATTTGGTTATTTTGCATTTTAGGCATATTTAGTTGATGAATTTTCAGGAAAAAGGAAACACAGGTGGGGCATGGATCATAAGGGTTCAACAATGTTAGAGAATGGGTAAAGACATAAAATCTGACCTTTTTTTTTGTAATTTTCTTGGCTGATTGTTCGCATCTGACCATGTTTTTCAAAAAAGAGTAGAATTTGGCTGATGGTATCCACTGCATAGCATCATAGGAAGGCAAGTCAATGTGATATATTTTACCTTGATTATTTTTCATATGGCTGTCAGGATCATCATGAACATCATCAATGTCAAATTTGTGCGTGCATTTCTTATTATCAGAATCTGTATGAAATTCATTAATTTACACGAGTTTGCAGATTTTTTCGAGAATACAATGAATCGTGTACCTAATCTGCTGCTCTGTGCCTCTTTCAGGTTACAACCAATTTGTTTTCCCATCTTATCTAAGTAATTAATTGCCGAGTGCTAAGCATTGAGCTGTTAATTCCTATTTCCATATCTTTGGACAACAACCCAACTTGATATTGTTCCGTTTTCTCTTTTTTTAGAGAGTCTTGCTTTGCTCCTTCCTTTTATCCATGAATACCGCAGCTTATTTGTGATTATTTTTATTATTAATTTTACAGCCATGATGCTAAATACATGGCAGTAGGAGAGATGAGGGAAGCACAGTAAGTGGAGGCCTTACTGTATTGTCAATCTATATGCTGTGAGTTCCTTGGAGGTCTGCTGAATTTTTTTAGCTTTAATCCAGTAACTTGACCTCATTATTTTCATTTCTTATTTTTAGTAGTTCATATTGCTATATGTGCAGTACTGGTTGTCCATTTGTGTTGGGTTGAGTGCTATAATATAGTGAGTGCACGAGGCAAGCCAATTGTGTGATATAAATCTTAGCCTTTTGACTTAATATTATTTTAAATCATTTTAAAATTCGCATGTTATTTATTTTTTTATAATATGGAAAATATATTTTATGTTTTTTATTATTTGAGTTCCTTCCCCAACTTTGTTCGCATAGATAGTTGTCCAATTGACAAGACAAGGTCAGACTACAATTTATACATAAATAAAATTGACTACTATCTATACATATCGATTTGAGATATTGAGTTTTAGACCTGAAAAAAATTTTAAAATTTTTTCCAATTGAACATTTGAAAAAAAAAAATATATAATATGTATTATGTGGTCAATTGAACTGCTCATAAAATCATCGAATTTGATATTTGAAATTCATCTTACTTTTATCGTTGTCTCCTCATAAAATTATTTACTATTAATGGCATCAAACAAAAAAATAACATGAAAAATAGGTCGCGCAACGCGCGACGCACCCACTAGTAGCTATATTAATTTGACCTATTTTTAACTTAGTTTGGATGTTGCAAGGTAGCTATTTTCAACTCTATTCTTGAGAATAGTTATTATTTGATATAATTGGGCTACATGGTTTTAAGTAAAAATTCGAATTATTAAAAAAGACAACATTAATTGTGTTGCATAAAATCCGATACGTAAGCCAATGATGTAATATTTGACCTAGGTTTTCTTTTATTGTTTAAAGACAAGTAATTATTTGATTTGGAAAGAAGGGACTGGAAAATAAATTGAACCGGCGATTAACTACAAAAATTAAAATGCATCTGAAACTCTTCGCGAGGACAAAAATTAAGTTAAACTAGCCTGTCCATTTGGACCGGAAGGAGGATTGAACTGATCGGTTTTGGACTGGGGTCAGGTTAGTAAGCAGAGTGGCAGACCAAAGTTAATATATGGAGATTGGAGCGGTCAATTTAAGTATTTAATACCTTGCAACAAGCTTCAGCTAGACTCGTTTTAGAACTTTTTAATCCGAGAAGTCCACAAAAAAATTACCTAATTAATCCTTTTATGGTACTTCACATTTTTTTTTTTTGCCGGTTTGTTCTGGATGCTAAGATTGGAAAGTCTACTCTGTTTCTAATAAAAAAAAAAAGAAAGTCTATTTTCAAGGCAATAGCAAGTTTCCGAGCAAAATAACATATTGCAAAATAGGAAAGTCTATTATGCACATGGAAATATTATTATTATTATTCTTTTGAGAAACCTACTTTGTACCCTTTTTTAAAAAAAAATTGACGCAGCCTGCGCTTCTGTTAGGGTTGTCAATCATTTACCCTATCCGTATCGTATTCGATAAGATGAGTATGGGTAAGATTTTATTTTCGTTAAGTTGGTAAGGCTATTTAGTATTTATTAATTACCCGTACCGTTAATCTTTATCATAATCAAAAAAATATAATTGTAAGATTCAATTAATACGTTAATAACAAACTAAAATCCGAAAGATATATTTGTAAGATTCAATTGGTGTGTTAATAATTAAACTAGGCAATTAAATTATAGGATTTGATTGAAATAATACTATGTTAAATTGAAAAGATATAATGGTAAGATTCAATTAATATGTTAATTATATTTTTATCATTCACGGGCTACATTAAAAAATAATAAACTTTTTCAGAAGATCCTTTCTTATGAGTTGTCATTTGAGGAAATATTCTATAATTAGTAATTAGTTATGTAATTTTTTTTGGCAATTGACATTAGAAGATATAGTATGATTTTATTATATTTAAAGGATTATTCAATGTTGCACTTTATTAATATAATTAATTATCTGATAATATTTATTTATCTCTATTGTACAATATTTTTTCATTGAGTTATTAACATTATTACTCATTTTCTACTGTTATCATACTTTTACCGTTAATTCTTAACGGGTAAGGGTAGTGTAACAACCTAGAAATACCAGACCTAGTTTAATTGTGATGGTTATGTAAATTCTTAAAATAATACCAGGAAAAATATAATTTTAAAACTAATAACCTTTAAACCATTAATTTAATTATAACACTAAAACTTATTCGAAATCGAAATCTTTTAAATTGTGTAATATCTAAAAATAACTTAAATGATTCTAGCAAAATCAGAGTTAATCGAAATTCAAATCTAATATTCAAAATAATAAAAAATTTAATAAAACAAATCATTAGTCAACCCATATGAGTTGCAGCATCCTTTGTTATACAGTGGTGGCCATAGAAGATCAGAGGGGTAAAAATTTGATAAAAATCAGATTTTCACCGTGGCACCATCTCCATTTTCTCTCTCTTTTTCCTCCCTTTTTCCGCTCCGTCCGATTCTCCTCTCGTCTCTCTTCTTCTCCGACGAGAGAAATTCTCGAAATTCTTGAAGGGATGGGCTGTGACCAGCCAATTCCATCGCGCCACCCAGTCTCCCTCCTCTGATTGGCTGGCTTCGTTTGTTCTTATACGATCGAGATGGTCGTGAGTGACGTGGCTTTGAGATACGAGCTCGAAGGATCTCTGCCGTTTGGCTTCTTCCTCCCCTCTCCTCTCTCCATCAGCCATATATAAACCTCACCCTCTCCTTCATTCTTGGGTTGGCTGGGCGATTAGGGTTCCACCTTGAAAAGAAAGGAGAGAGAAGAAGGAACAGAGAGGGAGGAAGTAGTTGCCAGAGATCCAAGGTATATCCATTCTTTGTTTTGCGATTGAATTTAATTAAGCTGGATTTCTTGATTTGTTGGCTGATTTTGGGGGAAACTCAGAAATTGAGTTTATGGTCTGTGCATGGTATTATACTTTGCTTTGGATGCTTTAATTACTCTCTGGTAGACAAATTTAACCCCTAAGATATTGAATCTGATAATGGAATTTGAGTAAATCTTGGAATTTATGTTTTGTACCCTATTATAAATTTAATTGGATGAAATTGAGTATAATCTTGGGTTATTACTCTGGTTGGGCATAAAGGAGACTTGTGTGAGTCTTACGACTAGGTTTTAGGCTTGGTACCAGTCTTTGGTACCACTGTGGTACCTCTGGTATTTTTCTGGTACGCTGTGCTCGACTCAGGGGCTGATTTGTAAGGAAAAAGGATCTATTTGTAAAATTCTAGGGGCCTGTGTGTAGGAAAAAGGATTGGAATGTAAATTACTTTAATTTAGGGGCCCCTGGGAAAAATGTGCTGTGACAGCGGGTCGGATCATGACCCCTTCTTATCGGATCCGTGCGAAACCGTTACGGCTGGCTCAGGTCAACTGGGTCAGGTTGACCTGGCTCAGTCCATTCGATGTTGGGCCGAGACCTTTTTGGGCCGAGACTTTCTGGGCCGAAAAGAAAAAAAAGAATTGGGCTGGGCTCAAAATTTCGAATGTGGGCTGAAATTTCAGAAAATTCAAAATGATAATTATAAAACTTAATCCTTGATTAAGTTAAATTAAATGTGGGCTTAATACTTAATTAGTTAAAGGAGAGGCCATTAGAAATAATTGGGTATTCCTTTAATTAAGCGGGATTCGATTTTTCGGGAGATGATGAGAATAGTCTGAGTGAGTCAAGAGCAGATACAATGACAACTAAATCACCGACTTTCTGATCCCAAACAAATAATCAAAATTTCAGTTTTTAAATCGTGTTTCTATTTTATATTTTCTATTTTTACTTCTCTATTTTTACTTTTCTATTTATAAACAATTAATAACATATCTATATAATTAAATAATAACTATAATTCTAACATTAAACATTTTAAATTTTATACTAAAAAAAGACCATTAACAAATAATTAAAATGATTATGATAGTAATAATAGTAATAATACCAATAGTAACAATAATATTAACTTAAAATTTGTAATAAACCATAATTTAATTAAATATTAAAATAATAATAATAATAATAATAATAATAATAATAATAATAACAACAATAAAATTTCTGATAACACAAGCAATTACTATAAGGTAATAAGAAATGTCGATCTAATAAAGTAAGCCAAACTTGTGAACCTAGGAATTAGAAAGGGAAACCAAACAATTTTAATAACTTTTCAACCAAATTACAGGAGACTTGACGGACCCGAGTTTTGACCCAACCGCAGGTGCGAATACGTGGATTTTTATAGAAATCTTAATCCTGGTAAAGTATTTTTGTGCATGGCATGTTGACAATCCGTTTTGAATGCAATAAATCGATTGTCATAGGAACAATATTACAACTCATATTGAATATAGATATATGCCATTTCGCAAAGTTGCTCAGCATATCAGGCAAGTTCGTACATTCCTTTGTTATCAATTGAGCTAGTATAGCTTAATTATTCTTGCCTGTAAGATGAAAGGTTGTGAAATATAGAAGATCGCTGGAATTTGAATATGATGTGAAATCAAAGCCACTCTCCGGAGTCGGTTGGCCTCCGGCTTCGGCTTGTTCGATAGCGCTATACGGATTTGAAATTTCCTTCTGCCTGCCCAGGGTTAGAGATACGTCTCTTCTGCCTGCCCTAGGGTTAGGGAAAGGTCTCCTTCTGCCTGCCCAACCGGTTGGGTTAGGGGATCTGAGTGAGTCTGAGATATGATGAGATGTGATGTGATATGATTTGATTATTGATCTTCTGTGACTTACCATTTGTTTATTATTGTAAATTATTTTGCAGCATGGTTCTGATCGGACCCTTTTTGTTTCGTTGTTCGGTATGCAGCTGACTACGGACTTGCATTACTTTTGATTCCATCATCTCATATTTATTTTAGTTTATTTATTTAATTATTATTCTTTTATTGTTAATTACTTATTAGAAGAGTATTAGTTATGGATTAAGATTCCAACTAGGAATCCACGTCTGGAAACTAAAACTCGTACTGAGAATTTATTTCTCACTCACGTTTGTTTTTGCATGTTCCTCGATAGTTGGGGATTCCAGGCGACGCACCATCCAGTTAGGTCACAGCCACTAGCGGTTTTTGATGGCTCCCATGTACATATTCGTTTCTTTGTACCCCACCTCTAGGCTACTATAGGTTATCATGTTTCTCTTGCCCCTACTGGTATGTATGTTTATTTCGAGTACCCTGATCCACCTGTTGCTCCAGCCCCACCTATGCCCCCAGCACCTCCACCTACTCCCGAGCCAGTTGCACCCAGTCCCGTTATCCATATAGACAGTGATTATGAGGATGACCCCTACGTTTTCTGAGTTATGATGTAGTGAGGTTTTGTGTTTGTGAGAAACTGAAATCAACTTTTGATTACACCAGTACTAGTTCTTGTTTATATTGTGTGAACTAGACTGTGTGGTTGTTTATAGATTCCAGTTTCCTGGGAAAAACAGTAGTCACATTTTGAGGAGTATGTATGGATACTATCAACAGTGCTTGTTATGTTATGGACACTATACTTGCCATGTTGATATTTCTTTCTTTCTTCTTTTATTTATTTTTGCTTAAGTTAGGGCAAGATAATATTTATATTATATTATCGGTTGCGAATGAATTTAACCTCGAAAATCAAAAAGAAAATATATATATATATATATATATATATATATATATATATATATATTTATCGCTATGTATAAATACACGTGCGAAACGTCAATAGATATTTTAATAAGTTAAGCCTTGCGAGAATACATTAATTTGTATTTTCGTGGCGGGAAAACTGCCCCACCCTAATGCGGGCTGTGACAGGTAGGGTACGGATAAAGTCAAATTTTAACGAATAAGGATAGGATATGGATAAAGAAAATTTTAATGGGTATGGATATGAAAGATATCTCTACCCATTGACACCCCAGCTTCTAATGGAATCGGCAATAAAAGTCTTCCTCTTTCTTCAAAAATTTCAATACTAAACAAAAACCTTCCTCTCTCTCCAATTATAATCGAGCGAATCCGAAATATAGCCAACTATAGTGCCGTCAATAAGGTTTACAGGATGGATTCTCCCCCATAAATTCAGGTCTGCACCTGCACATCCTCTTAGGTAAAGCATGCTGCATGCATGTCTCTTACTTAATCATCTCTCTCACACAATTTTTTCTTTTCCCTTTTGAAACCACCGAGGTATATTCTCTCACAGTTTTGTCTTGAAAACTCCTTTTTTTTTGTTTTTAATCGTTTTAAGAAATGTGATTCATTAGTCGTGCTCTGTTAATCGTGTGTGATCATAATAAATCTTTTTGAAGCAATATTAGGGAGAACAAAATTTGAAATACTACTAGCGGGTCTCGCACGTTGCGCGATCTATTTTGCATTTTTTATATTTTTTTTACATTGTATCGATTCGAGAAATCATATCAATTAGTTGTGTTACGTGATATTTTTTAGCATTTACAATCTCTTAAGCATGCACTTCAATTTGAAACAGAATATAATAATTAATTTTTTTGCAAGATAGTATGTGTACGTTATTTGAAAGCCTGTCATAATACGTATGACATTTTAATTTTCATTGATTATGCATGATCTATATTTTTTTTTCAAATTTTCCTTACGAAGGCACATAAAGAAATACAATTACAAAATTTTTCTTAATCGGTGTTATTAAATTTTTTATAAGCTTTTAAAGGATACACGTAAATTTTGAAAAAACAAAATAGGATGGGATTGAAACAATTTAAAAACTAAATAAAGTATTTCTAATGACATAAATAAGATAACATGATTAAAACAGTACTATCAAAATTTAAAATCTCAAACAGGAAATTTATATTTTTATTTTTATCGAACAATAATTATTTGTGCACAATATTTATATCAACATATAAGCACTAATAACCAAATATATTATACTTAAAAATAATTGATATAATAAGATTCCCTGAAAATGTTGGTACCCAAATAATATACTAAACAGATAGAAAAATTAGCTGAAACTTAATCATTTGTAAGAATTAAATAATATTCATTTAGCATTAATTATAATTAGAATATCTTATTTTTTTTATCTGCGCCAAAAATCCAAGACTTAATTTTTAATCAAAACTATATAATTATGGGAAAATTTTTATAAAAGGCAAAAAATACCCCTAACAATTAAAAAAACTGTACCCTCTGAAATTTTAAAAAGAGCACAGCTACAACGGCAATAGTATTGCCGCTATAGTCCAGCCTTATAGCGGTAATATAATTGCCGCTATAGTCTTTTTTTTTTTTTGCACATCTGACAGACTTTTTTTGTTTTTTGTGTTCGTGCAGTTTTTGATGTACCAGTGCCGCTGTAACTCTGTTGCATTAACTTGTAACTCATCTGACAGACTTTTTGTTTTTTGTATTTCCGTATAACTCTATTTTTTTTTTGGTACGTCTGACAGATTTTTTTGTTTTTTGTGTTTGCGCAGGTTTTTTTTTCTTTTGTCCGCTCCTTTTTCATTATTTTTGTTTTACATTTTTTTTGTTTTGTTTTACAAATAATGCTTGATATTTTTATATTGCAATTTTAAATTAATTTTGTAAATTAATGTTCATGGTTTAGTTACATCTATATAGGGTTTTCCAAAATGACACGATACGATCGTGTAGGCACGACACGACACGAGTACGGAATTAGCACGACACAATCGTGTTATCCTATCGTGTCATAATCGTGTCGTGTTGGCAATTTTGAAAAATTAATACGATTTGACACAACATGACTAACACGCAACACGACACGATCACGAAACAACACGACACGATAACACGAATTTAATTTTCTAAAAAAATATTTAATTTAATTTTATATTAAAATTTAAATTATAAGTGTATTTTTTTGAAAGTTTATTTATTTTATTAAATATTTTATTTTTTAATCCGTTCAAACAATAAAAATAAAGAAATGAGTTAGCAAAAAAATATAATCATCAATTAATCTTTTAACAAAAATATTCCGATAATTTTGTACTGATATGTATACACGAATAAAAAAGTAGTTCGTGTCAACACGACACGACACGAGACTCTAGCACGATCCAATTGTGTGTGTCGTGTCGTGTTGACACGAACTACTTTTTTAATCGTGCGTGTCGTGCTGAATGGCGAGAAGTGTCAATACAACACGTATTCTGATACAATCATGTCGTGTCGTGTTGACACGTTGTGTTAGTCGTGTCAAATCGTGTCAGAAACTTTTCTTTATTTTTTATAATAATTTATTAAAAAATGTTAAAATATTAAAATGGAGGAAAAAAAATACAGTTGCGGTTGATTTCACTATTCTAAAAATTCAATATATATATCAGTATAAAATTATCAGATATATTTTTGTTAAAAGATTAATTGTTGATTATTTTTTTTGATAACTCATTTCTTTATTATTTGAACGGATTAAAAAATTAAATATTTTAAAAAGATAAATAGACTTTAAAAAAAAAGTACGGTTATAATTTAAATTTTAATATAAAATTACATTAAATAATTTTGTAGGAAAATAATTTAAAAGAAGAAGTGTGTTTATGATGCTATTTTTGGTAATGTTAAAAATTAAATTCGTGTTATCGTGTCATATTCGTGTCGTGTTAGTTCGTGTTCATGTCGTGTTGCGTGTTAGTCGTGTCGTGTCAAATCGTGTTAATTTTTTAAGATTGCTAACACGACACGATTATGACACGACACGATAATACGATTGTGTCGTGCTAATTTCGTACTCGTGTCGTGTCGTATCGTGTCATTTTGAAGAACCCTACATGGATGTAATTAAGCCATGAACATTAATTTATAAAATTAATTTAAAATTACAATATAAAAATATCAAGCATTATTTACGCTTGACGTAAAACAAAAAAAAATTAAAAACAAAAAAGATGGAAAAGGTGCGACAAAAAAAAACAGAAAAAAACAAAACACAAAAAGACCTGCACAAATTTAATGTAACGTACTAATAATGATTACAATCCTAAAAGTTGCGCCAAAAAAAAAAATCAGAGGTGTCAGCCTGAAAAAGAGAAAAACCTATAGCGGCAATAGCAATGCCGCTATAGCTTCCTATAGCGGCAATAGCATTATCGCTATAGGGCTAAGCTATAACGGCAATGCTATTACCGCTATAGCTGTGCTCTTTTTAAAATTTCTGAGGGTGTCTTGTCTTTCTTAAAATTGTTAGGAGCATTTTTATCATTGAGCAGCAGCAAAAAAATGTGACAGGAAAATTCAGCCAATACATTATACACATCTCCAAACCGTGTGGGGCCATGTGCCCATGTGCTAATATTATTTCTAAATTGTAACCGTCAGATGAATCAAAATAAAACATCAATGGATGGATGAATGATCACGTGGCAACAGAAGAGAAGCCGACGGTTGAGCGGAGAGAGTGTGCACGTGGGAATCAGATCCGCACCTGATAAATGGCAATGAGACCCACCTGTCTGCCACACTATTCTACAACAGTGCTTATGAATAATGTTCCACAACAATGCTTATGAATAATGTTCGGATCGGATCTAATTATCCTGGATTAATATATGTATATTGATTGATATCAAGTGGAATTACTTAAAATCTCTTGACAATCTTCTGTTCTTATTTTAATTAATTAATTAATTTATTTATTTATTTTGGCACGGTTCCGGGAACAATAAGGAGAAACTATTTTAAATACAGAATTTTAGAAGAATGTTAAATATAGCATTTTACCATAAGTTTTTTTCTTATCTTAAACCTTCTAGCTAGAACCCGTATAGTTGAATACAGCATTTTAGAAGAATGTTTTGAACATGTGGGATTTCTGAGCCTGTTATGCATCCTTATCCATGTGCATAAAGGCAGTTGTGAGTTGTTCAGTCTAAGTCACACCGGCGTCTCACGATTTTCCATGATCTTGTCCAGGTTGTGACTGAAATATTGCGAGTAAAAGAGAGAAGATCAAATGACTAGAGGAAGAAAATTAATTATGAGTCAAAACACTGGCCTTTCTAGAAAATTTTGCATCCACTATCTGCTACTACGTAAACCTCACATATTGCATGATAAGATATGAGAAAGTTTAATATGCACTATAATATAGGTTTTTTTATATACCGCGATTTTTTTCGAGAGTATTTTTGTAAATTGACAAATTTTATTTAACTAATCTAATATACACATTGAAATCTCATAGCAAACCAAATTTTATTAATTTTGAAATTTTATTACTATTTATTTCGAATTTTTTAAAACTTATTATTTTTGAAATGTTGTAAATAATAGTTTGTTTCCAATAAGCATGTTTAAAAAAATTCAAACAAAATAGTAATATAGTAATAAAATCTAAAAAATTGCAAAATTTGTGTTGGAGTTATATCCTAGAAGTCAATAATTTAATGACTTAAATATTAGTTTATGTTATGAATGATATTTTATCATCTGTTCCTAGATTTATTATTGACAGATTATTCAGGTTGAGGATCTGAATTGTAGATCTCTGTGAATCGTTCTTTAGAATGACAATAATAAATCTAAACTGTCCATAATCTTGATAATTAACAAGGAACATTAATTATCATATAAGATTAGTATGCAAGTTAAGTGATGATTAAGTTCTACAGATCATAGGTAAAGAGTTACCAGCTTAATTGCATATGTGCATGTTATAGAACATAGCACAGAACTGACCCAACGAAATAAATATTTGGATTGTGTTATGTGTCATTATTTATTTCGTTATGATTTTGGTTCTAAGTTTGAGATGTTTATCTTTTCCAAATGAGGATAGGTTCAATAAATATTGTCTATCGCTGATTCCTGATAAGGGCTGCTATACGGACTTTATTTATGTTCTCTTGAATTGTGCGAGGAAAAGCTAATCATCAAGAAAACCGTATGTCCCTCATTAATTCACTTAGTGAGTGACGATATCTGTTCGGACCCCTTGATGGAGTTGGATCGTATGCGCAGAACTAAGCGATCAATTCTAGATCAAGAAACGTATAATCTGCAAGAATGACACATTCCTATCTTGGATTATACGATGATATCGTGTGACATAAGAATCAAAATAGAGAAATACTTTTATTCTCTCATATAGGATTTAAAATACTATAGCAGTACACTATTTATGCTAATTGGGAATCATAACGTGTTACTAGATACCGCTTATGATTATTGGAATTAAATAACGATTTAATTCCATGTCCAACATAGCATAAATCCTCAAAGGGTGACACATAATAAGGTGTTTAACCATACGTGCATTAATTATTTATTTGCAACAGTGTGATAAGTTGACTAATTAATTATGTACCGTCATGAACCGTAATAATTAATTAAGTCAAATGGATAATATTGAAATAATTTAATGCATTGACTAATTCCATATTAATTATTAATAAGTTAATAATTAATTATAATCAACACATTTATTTATTTGAGCTAATTGGGCTTTTAATTCATTAGTTATTTAAATGTCCAATTTGAGGTGCAAATATAATGATTGGTTAATGGGCTAAACCAACAACTAGTTGTAGGCTCAAGGCCCATTAATGGGGGCGGCTAAGGAGGGGCATAATTGTCCATTGAAAGGTTGGTAGAGCTCTAGGTCATGAGGGCTATAAATAGAGGTGCTCCTTGGGAGAAAATCCTAGCCTCCATACCAACTTTTTCTCTCCACCTTCCTTGGCCGAAAATTCAAAGAAGAGAAGAAAAATTTCAGAATTTTCTATCTTCTTCCTCCCATCTATTCCACCTCTAGCCATGTGTTGAGCAAATTTTCCACATAAATTAATTAGGAGAATTGATTAGAAGAAGGGAAAGCTTAGGAATTAGTCTTGTTCTCCAAATTACTAGCATAATTTGTTGAGAACTTGGTTAATACCTTAGTGGACTCGAGGCGGCGGCTATCAACCTTGGTGGAGCCTCTTGATTACAATATCAAGAGAGGTATACTTTTTCCTACCTTTCTCTTGTGTCGAATTGAGTTTTTGCACTAGATCTACTTTGCTCTTTGTTTAATTGGATTAATTAAGTGTAATTAATCACAAAAATTAAAATTGAGCGATTTCCTAACAATTTGACCCTAGCGTCTTGCATCAAAAACTATCTTGTCCGGTCCGTGCCCTTTTGGCACGTCCCCGTGCACCATATCCAATTAACCTTCTATCTCAATCCACCTACCACATTCACCATATCCAAGTAACCTTCTATCTCAATCCACCTACCACATTCATACCATCACACATGAGAGATATTATTTGATTCATTAACCTTATACCAAGTAGACTCCCTTAATTTTATCCTCTCGCATCACGTCTCCAACTTATTCTTCTAATGACTTCTAATCTTTTGACCTGACATGTATTAGACTTGAGCATCCTTTGTTGTCTCGCACATGACTTGATCTCTTCTAGGTCATCTTGTAGAATTCATTGCATGACACGATATTCATTCGACTTGAGCACACTTGTGCTCGACCCGAGTATTCCTTGAGTCCATTTTTGTTACTTGGATTAAGGTCTAAGGGTCTGATCGGAACGAGTAAAACAAAGATTTCAATTCATTTCAATAGAATAGAGTTCAAAAGAAATGATTTCAATTGAAATTTGGTGATCAGAATCAATATAAAAAAGAATTGACGAGAATTAAAATTTGATGATCGAAATTCATATGAAAACGAGAAGAAATGATTTCACATCTTGCATTTAACCATTTTACCCTCGTAGCTCTTTTTAAAATGTCAGTAAACCAGCAATCCTGCCAACAAAACAAAGTTATGCAATTTACTATGTTATAACTTACTACTTTTTGTTTGCCTTGGTGTTTTCAAAAGAATATTAATAACTGATAGAAAAATCTAACTTTTCCTCCATGCAAGAAAAAAAAATGGAAGTACAATACAAGGTTTAAAATAAAAATGAAACGAGGGGTTCGTTCACCTCAAATCTGTTGAATTTATTTTATATAAAATAAAATTCCATTGAGTTAAATGTAGCTATCAGATATGCAATCTTTCGAATTTTGATTACACCAATTAAAAAACAATATGTGTAAATTTGCATTAAAGTCCTTCTTTCTCATTTCTTGAAGCCACGGTCGATCCACACGAGAGAGACAAATCTATTGTCAAATCTCAAAAGCCACCAAAATCACACAAGCTATAGGTCACCGCAATAACTAATTGGGCAAATTCAATAAAAATTTATCAATAAAGAAAGTACCCCAAGTTGTGAGAACACACAAAATAACTCTGCTTCCCAATATTGCTAAAGGTCAAAGAGAGAAGTACCGGAAGAGGAAGGGCAATTCGGTCTGTAAAAAACGCACGTCCTCCAAACAAACAAAATCGTGCCAAATACCTACGTTTTGGACGGGAATTCGCTGAGGCTAATTTTTCCGCCAAATCGCGCACATTGAAATCAATTCTTCACCTGTACACGTTCGATCATGGAAATTCATAAAATGAGAATTCTATTTCTAATTCTCGCGTCAGTTTTTTCATTCCGATCAGACCCTAAGTCTTAACTCGTCTTGACCACTTGATCCAACCTGGACCATATGATATGACTAGAGCCTCTTGTCTTCGTTGATCATATTCTCTCATGTTTATTCTCTTGATTTAGCAATTAATGCAGTAAAGAATTGCTATATTAAACATTACAAGATTTAAAAAGTCTATAAAAAATAAAATGCTAGATTTTAAGATCTATTGATTGAAAATTGAGTCTTACTAAAAAATTGATAGATTTAGTGCATCAATTAAATCTAACAATAGAACAAGGTCCAACACTAATAAAAAAAATCTATCTAGAAAAATCGAACAATAAACTATCTCTCTTGTAGTGTTTATATCTAAGAAATAAATACTTATATGTAAAATTAGATACTATGTTTATTATTTAATGAAATTATACAACGAGTTAATTTCGAGTTAAATTTTAGCAAGACAAGTTAGTTACGAGTCTAAATCGAGCGAGCTTATTTCAACACAAAATCAAGAAATTTTTTTTTTTTATTTTTGGCCACCGCTATAATAAATACCGACCGAAATGGTTTATTGTTTTCCTTCCCATTGGAGATTGCAAATTCTATTATTAATTGAAGCTCAATACTCAATAGTCCGGAAATTGCTTTGCTCACGCTTCCCCATTTAGCGATTCAATTATATTTTTGTCTGACTGTATCTCCCATTTAGCAATTATACTCTCTGTAAGACTGTATCCCCCGCTGAGTTCGATCTTTGCTGCAATTTGCAATTTGCGAGCAAAGCATTTCCCCAATAGCCCATAGGAAATTAGCAATCTGTAGCCTGTAGACGCGTAAAATAATAGATTGTAAAATAAAGTTTATGTGGTACTTTTTATTTATTTATTTTTTTGAGAGAAATCTGTTTGGTACCTTTTTTAGAGTTTAAACGCCGCCTGCGGTTTTGATAAAACCGTAACAACTTGAAAGGAAAAGAAAAAGAAAAAGGAAAACGAGAAATAATAATCTTCCTTCCTCTTTCCAAATAAAATCGAGCGAAGTCATTTTGAAGCCAATAACTTTTCTTGATGGACCTTCCTCCTGTCGATTCAGATCTGCTGCGTGTGCGTGTGCAAGACCATCCTCTTAGGTAAATCTTCTCTCTCACACACCTTTGTCGTGGGATCTCTTTTTCATTGTTCAAAACTGTGATGTATTATTTGTGCTTTGTAAATCTGTATAAAATTATATATCGTCTTCTTCATTTTATTTATTCACCGTTTTATTTATCATGCATCAGAACTCAGTTTTACAAAACTAACATCCTAACATGGAGTCCGATGAAACCCTTAGCAACAAAACTACTTTAAACAATTATTGGGGTTAAGTGGCCTCAGTATCAGATGGATCTTCTTGTTTGCCTTCAGTTTTTTTTTTCTTCCTCTTCTTTTTTTACCTCTTCATTAAGCAATAGTAATTATTGAGAACCAAAATTGAGATACGATCTCTGGTTGAATTATTTAAATCTCTCAAAAATCTTCGGATCTTATTTTTCAGGACAGGTTCCCAGTTACAAGGCAAAGAAACTATTTTGGATAAGATAAAGGGAGATGTTAAAAATTTTGGGTTTCCACCATAAAACTTTTATTGTTTTCTATCTTTTGAAACATGAAACAGTTTGAACATGTGGGATTTCTTAGTCTATTATGTGTCATAATAATCATAAATGTGTATAAGGGAGGGGATGTTCAGTCTGGCCACCGTCACTGTTTTCTATGATCCTTTGTCGAATTTATATCTCGGTGAAATTATGAATTATCAGATGTAAAGCAATTGGGACATTTTTTTATAACTTATATAATGTGAAACAAGCAAAAATGAACTTAGTGTAAGATCTGTGTTTTATTTCTAGTGGTTATTTTATTAGATTTTCTGAGCTTTGAGAAACAATGAAGTGGAATTCAGTTCAGTTTTGGAAATATGAAATGCTTGTAAAAGTTAAAGCTTATAATATTCAGGTTCTTCTGTTTATGATATTTAATTTGGTATGGTAAGCATTTGAAATAATAGATATTTTTATTTTTGAAATAGAAATTGTTGTTGAACTGAGCACGCCAGTAACTCTAATAAATAGCATTGCATGGGTGACTGATTATCTTTGATATGCATGCCATTTAACAGCGATTATGTAATATTTAGGCTACAACTTGTCACTTTATGAAAGAATTAATATCTCATGAATTGATTATTACATCACATGGTGGCTACATTAATGTGAACTTTCTTTTTTTTTTTTTTTGTAGGAACCGGGATTGGTCAAATTTGCAGGATGATATAGCTCGTCTAATTGCGAAGAAATTGTGGTTCTACCCCCACCATCGTAAATTTGCAGTAGCTTGTGCTGACTGGTACCGCATAACAAAGGAAGTGCATGGCCCATTTCAACAAAATTCCATTGTCCTACTGCTCCCATACAATAATGAATCAGAGATTTGTGCATTATATAAACTCTCTGATTCAAGAACTTATGAGTTCAGCCTAAGTGTGCTTGACGGTAAATTTATTTATGGGTCATCCAATGGTTGGGTCTGCTTAGACGACAAAGATTACAGTATGAAGCTTATTAACCTACTTACCATGAAGCAATTTGAACTCCCTTACCCATCTTATGCACTTGATTTTATCGGAGATAGGTTGAATGCTCCTTTCATTAAGGCCGACATAATGTCGAAGATTGCAGTATCAGGTAGCCCGTTGTCATCTAATGATTGCATAATTGCTGCTATTATGTCGACATTTGAGGAACTTTTGATTTGTCGGTTAGGAGACAAATCATGGAATCAAATTATCATAAAAGAATCTAAACTCAAGTCATACAACTGTGGTAAATTTTTAAACGATGTGATATTCCTCCAAGGGAAGATCTATGCAATAAATGGTGGATGCGCCCTGCTCATAGTGGATTTTGATGGGTCAAATTATGTGGCTCGGGAAACTTTTGGTCCCTGTTACCAAGCTGGAGATGCTATTGGGCATCCGTCGAGATGTGAGTCATGCATTGAAGGCCTATACATGATAAGATTGTATCTTGCCGGGTGCTCCGGAAAATTGCTGGCCGTCCGAAGACTTGGAAAGTATTTTGACGATGATGGTTCATTCAGCACACAATACTTTGAGCTATTTGAGTTCGAAGAATCCAAGGAAACTTGGAGGATGATCCATGAAATAGGGGGGGAGTCCTTATTCGTGGGCCAAAATGAATCGATTTCCGTCTCCGCTACAGATATTCCTGGTTGTAGACCGAATTGCATTTATTTCACAGATGATTTTTACCGTGGACAGTTAGAATGGGAGTTTGGATTTCTTGCTGACAATGGTGTTTTTTGCTGTCAAGATGGTACTGTAGAGAGATTTCCCATTTCTCACCCGATGGAACGGTGGATGGTCCCTGCTATGTGGTGCCAGTTGAAGATATAGGCATCCATATCTTTTCTTGCTAGTGCATAGGAAATGTTAAAGCAGTGCTCCCACATGTAAATTCCGTTGTAATTCAATTGAAGAACGCTTGTAAAATCGTTGCATAGGAGAAAATGGTTTATTTGTTTGAAAATGCAGTTTTCGATACATGATAATGATATGAAACTAGTGGTCAACGCGCGAACTATTTTTTTAAATTTTTATATCAATTATTGATTTCTTTTTAATTATCAGCATGTTTATCTAAAATATTAACACATATGATATTTTTAACATCAAACAGAAAAGATTATATAAAGTATTTATTTTGTATCCATCTCATCCAGAGACGGATCTAAGTGAAGCTTAGAGGTGTCAATGTCACCACTATTTTTTAAAAAACTATTGTTACATATGAATATTTGTAGTTATAAAATATAAATTTGTTGCATGCACTATATATTTGAACCCCACTAGGCATCTCATCGCGCGAAGCGCGATGAAGTTTGGTCTGCAGTTTTCGACGAAACAGGTCTTGTAGAATATATGCAATCCCTTCCTGTGAAAAAATTGAAATATCCATAAATAATCTTCAAAATGTCACATGTTCAGTCAAAAGTAGCATGATTCAATAAGATAAAATAATTAGGATCAATCAAGAAAAATAAAACAATTACAAAATTAGGATTAATTTCACATGTTCAAACAATTCAACAACATATTTAGATTATTTTATAATCTAATTAATCAGGTTCACGTGGATGCTGATAAATCGTGAACGTATGTCTCTGCATTTCAATGGTTCGAGAAACATTAATCCTTAGCACAGTTGGTACCAACTGGTCATAACCTTAATTTTAAAAAAAAAATGCTGACAACAATTTTCTGTTGTACATAAACGTCATAGCAGAGTCAAACACTTGAAATGCAGTTTAAAAAAACCCCCTCAAATTTAATACCTCAAAATAAGAGAGAAATAAAAGGCAACATAGGTAAAAGAAGATAGTTTTATATTCAAACGTTCTTAGGAACTGATATATGCTCCAAATATCTAAAAAGAGGCTATGTAAGTTGCAAACCTAATTGGTGTATATTTCATTGAACAACTGCAGATTTTAATCAGTGTATTTTCCTATTACTTAACTGTGATACTGCACTGATTCACCTGGCCCATGTGTATACAATGCATGTGGCAAGGTTTGCCAATAGATACTTGAAAAACTACCAATTACATGGAAGTTCCAGGTTTAATACAATTAGGTACCTAATAAACTCCTTATGGGGCTCAGAATACCTTGTCAGTATAATAATTCTCATTATGAGGACTGGATATTCTTCCTTGTTAGTGATGCAGCAAACCCTAGTTTCCAACATATGAATTAATGCAAAGCCACCAGCAATAAACTTCTTTTAGGGACCAAACATCTGAGCCAAGAAATCAAATAATAAGATGGTGTCAATTTAAGACCAAATGCTAGAAACAGAAGGAAAAAAAATGAAAATTGTTGCACCAACAAAGATTGTGCGAGCACATTGGATGGTTAGAAATGACATAAAAGAGTACCATTATATTCTGTAATATCATTATAACAACTATCGTTATATCCTGTAAAAATTGGCTGGAGGATCTATGTTGAAACACCGGTTCTTTCAAGTAGTTGTCAAGATCAGCAACCGCTGGTTCTTCAACCCAAGTGGACTCCAAATATTTCCAAAAGTTGTTTGGCTGTGACTGTGATGAACTTGAAGGAACTGCATCAGAATTTGAAAGACCTTCAAAGTATACAAGAGAAAATTTATTACAAGGACAAACCTCATCTAATCTAAATTAAATTAACATACATTCAAAGACAGCTAATTTATTACCTCCTACAGTTGACTCTGAAGAAAACATGAAATCCTTTGCATACGTGTCATACAGAGATCTTAATTTCTCCATAACTTCATCAATTCGACTTCCTACCTCATCCCTAGAGTATAATACCCCATAAACAAACTTTACTGAGACCATCTTTAACCTAGGATCCAGAATTGACGCCACAGCCATCAACACATTCACTTCTCCCCAATACTTCTCAAATTTCTCATACATGGCCAAACTCATGTCTCAAGTAAAACCATCATCATCCACATAGGCATCACATATCACCTTTTTGACATTAAAAATCTCAACCAAAAACATATTTGAAGTGGGATAAGAACTACCAGAAAAGATCTTTGTGGTTTCATTAAAAATCGTAAGCAACTTGCGAACCTTTTCAACCTCATCCCATTCGGGTCTATTAGGTAGCCACTCAAAATTGGAATCTCTTTGAGCATACCCCTCCAAAGCCAACTTGTAATGGATAGCCACATCAAGCATGTGAAATGTTGAGTTCCACCTAGTTTTCACATCAATGCACAATGATCTTTTAGTGCATATGCCTAATTGAGTGGCTATCTCTCCAAATTTTACAAGCCGGCCTGGGGATTTTTTAAGATATTTCACCCCTTCTCTAATTTTAGTAAGGCATTTATCAATCTTACCAAGACCATCTTGCACAACTAAATTCAGAATATGAGCACAACACCTAATGTGAAAAAAATAACCTTGAAAATGTAACTTATCACGTGCTTGAAAACTCAACCTTAAAAGACCAGCTGCCTTGTCATTATTAGAAGCATTGTCTAATGTCGTAGTTCCAATTTTATCCTCAATACCCCATTTTCTAATTGCTTCTAAAATGGCATCAGAAATAACCTCACCACTATGAGGCGGTGAAAGATCTTTGAAGGTAATTATCCTCTTTTGCAGGTTCCAACTAGAATCAATGTAATGTGCTGTTATGCACATGTAACCAACTGTTATATTAGAAGTCCAATAATCAGAGGTGAGAGACACCTTATCAACATCTTTGAAAACTTTTTTAGCTTAACTCTCTCACTCTCAACCACTTTCATGCACTCTTTTGTAATGGTTGTTCTACTAACCTTTTGCCAAAGAGGATTGTTGTACAACATGTACTTACGAAACAATGAGTACTCAGAAAACATAAATGGCAACTCATGACCAACAATCACATTTGCAAGCATCTCTCTATCTTTTACTGGATCCCACTTTCCATTAACCCAAACTGGATCCCCTTCATCTAAAACCACCAAGTTGAGTTTCAGAAATAGGTATTAAACCAGCAGTTTTACCTTGATGGCGTTTATATAGAACACAACCTTCAAGATGCCGCCATAGATGAGTTGTGGTACCTCCTTTAACTTTCTTGTAGTGCTTTTGGCAATGAATGCAGTACACTTTCTCACGCTCATTATGTTTGAAGTTCAACCAGATTTCAGACGAGCGCTTTCGCTTCTTCCCAGGTTGAGCATCACCCCCCCGTACTAGTAGTAGGACTTGGAGTAGGACTTGGAGTTTCGCTGGTTCTGCCTCGGCCTCGCTTTCACTTGAAGCTTGCACTTCTTCTTCATTTGTCTCAGAAGCAACTGATGCTTGCGTGTGTGTCATATCTGTAATAAATAGAATGTCAAATTATCAACTAAAGATAAACATATGTAGTTATGTACTGTTCAAAATAAACATATGTAGTTACAGACTGACAATGTTCAGATTGACATCAAAATTCAAAATAGACAGACTGACAATGCTCAGATTGACATCAAAATTCAAAATAGAATGTTCATATTGACATCAAAATTCACAATAAACAGACCGACAATGTTCTATATAGTATTAACATAGTAATATAGTATTAACAGATTGTGCTATCACATAGTATTAACAGATTAACAGATTGACATAGTATTAACAGATAGTATTGACATAGTATTGATAGTGTTTTGTATAGTATTAACATAGTATTAACAGATAGTTCTATATTGCATTTGTGCTATCACATAATATTAACAGATTGACATCAAAATTCACAATAAAAAGAAAAATTCACCTGAAATGAAAATCACAGATTGACAGTGTCGGAGAAAGAGAAGTTGACAGTGTCAGAGAAGATTTCTGAAAAAGAAGATTGAAAAAAAATATTAAAGAATGGAGCCATGGAGATGGAGGCATATATCAGTCACTCATCAAGTCATCAGATTGTAAGAAGGAGCAATTAGGCGCAGTGAAAGTGAAAGAAACTTACCAAATCGTAAAGAGGAGCGATTTAGGCGCAATGAAAGTGAAGTCGATCTGTCAGACTGTCACGAGCACTCCATCACAGTGAGCGATTTAGTCCCTGAACAACAGAGGGAAAACTTCACCAATCAGTGCAATCACCAGTACTCCATCACAAATGCAAAAATGGAACGATTGAAAGGTAAATTACCTGAACATTGAAGAGCCGGAGAGGAGCAGCGGCCCAGTGCAGATCGTACGGCTCCAGTTGGAGTTGGAGCAGCACATATCGTAGAGGAGAGAAGAATGAAGAGGCGGAGAAACTGGAGCTCTTTCAATCCATTTGAGAAACTGGATTTGGAGACAGGACTCAGGAGAGAAGAAGAGGGGGGAGAGGAGTTGTCGCCTGAGTCGCCTCTTGTCGATGAGTACAAGAATTGGATTTGGGAAATGAGAATTGGGGTTGGGGCGGTAGGGTTGCGATGAGGGTTTACGTATTATCAGTATCAGTATCAGTATCAGTATTCAGTATTATAAATAAAAATCTGTGGGAGTCGTTGTTTAGTTTGGTAAATATTGGGCGACACGGTAGATTTGAGGAATATAAAATAAAAGTGATTATGATTCCTGCATCGTTAAATCCAGTGAATATATGTGAAACAGGTATTATTGAGCATAGAAATGACCCGTTTCAGGAGTAAGGATTTATTTTGGCCCTCATTAGATTATTTCCAATTTATGCGTTCCATTTATAATTTCTTATATTTTGTTATTCATGGCGTCTCTGTATTTTGGTTCTGCACGCAAACACTCCCTCTTCCAATTTCTATGGTAGAGCTACATCGCCCATGACCCTCTCATCTGTTAGAACTACTTCCGCTATTTGTTGCCAACCTTGCCAACCTCCTCCCTCCGATAGTCCTTCTCATCTCCGACTGATCGGAGCGACAAAGAAACCCTAGATCTGTTCCTTTCTTCGTCGCCTCCTAATTGACAGTGAAATCAATGCTCTAAATCCATGTGAAGATGCACAATCCGAAGTTATCATTGACTGATTGGAACTACTCTACTATTGTAACCTATCTCAAGCAAATTGGCATGTCAAAAGGGGAAGTCGGTACCATTCTCAGTTAACATTGACTTAGAAGCTTACATCGCCTGCATTGAAAGAGCGCACCTGTCGCAATTTTTTTATAATTCCAAGAAGCTTACTTTGTGCGCTTTTCGTGCTTTCTACGCGAAGCTCTTTTTCGATCTAAGAGATACAATGACTCATATCCTTTTTTTATCCATCATTTATCTCTTTTATTCTTCATTAGTTGATTATGGTTAGAATTTGATCTAATTAATTTATCACAATTGATACGATCGTTCCTCTTTGTCGTATGATTTTTTTTTTAAAAAAAACTTTGTAGGCTAAATATTTATAATTTATAATTCATTTGAAGTATTATTGATGAATTAGTGGAATAAAGATTATGTCTTTAATCGGTTATTTCCTCTAACATAGGTTATAATACCTGGTTTGGTTCAGTTTACAAGAGAAATTTTGGATTTGATGATTTTTTCCTTCTATATTCTTGCAATTTTTCCACAAGTTTGAAGAATTTTTGTCTCTAGGAAGTGTTTTATTGTGCTTTCCCTTGATTCAATTTGATTCACGTGGAAATTAGAGGCAGCGAGACAGTGAAAATGTTTATATAATGACGGATTCCAAATTGAATATATATGATACGGTCATGATAATATTGTATTTTGTATTTAATTTCTGTAGGTGTTATCGGTAGGAATCAAATTTGTCCTATTTCAGCTCTCTTTCATTTTTATTTCAGAAAATTCCGTCATTAATTATTAAATGGTGTTCAGTTTTGAAATTACAAACCTATAAAGGATATGCCATTACATTCTGTCATACAATCCTAATTATGTCATTAAATGGTGTTCAGTTTTGAAATGTTTATGCGTTATATAGAGGAATCAAGGGTCCATGGTTGTTAATTTCTGAGATATCATTTACAGGTTGTGCAAAGCCTTCAATAAAATTTTATTACACACATTAATATTGCTAATTAATACAGAAAGTGTGCCATTTTTCTTCTTATGCTTTTGTTATGTCTATATGTTATGTCTATATATAGGTGTTGAATTAACTCTATGGGCATAATATATGCTTTTATCAGCACAGTACCAGAAAATTTGTTGATAGACCCAGGAGATGATGCTGTACATGCTCAGACTCACAGCGATGGAGGTATCTTTCTTTTTTACCAATTTGCTTGCTGAAAGAGCAATCACAATATTCAATCTACAGCAACATATAATTAAATTATAGCAATACATGACTCATGTGAGTCTAAGATACCTTGATCAAAATTAAAATTATACCAACAAACAATTCATTTGTACTTGATGGGGTTCTCTTACTGGGCTTGGGTAAAGGGGTGAGCAGGTATATGATAAATTGTTCACGACTAAGTCCAAATATGTCCCTAAAATTGTGTTTCAGTGCCAGCATAAAAAAATCAGAGCAATAAAATATAAATCCTTAATCTGTACATAAATGCATAAACTCTACAGTTGAATGTGATATGGAAAAAAGATACAATTATGGTTAATGGCGCTGTAGGAATCAAAATCAATAATCAAAAGAAAAAATAAAATAAAATGGAGCAATGCCTTGATGCAAACATCCTAAATTTTTATTTCTAATTGAAAGCATGTATGCATCTCAGGTTGTACCAAAAATATCCTAGAAACCCAAAATATGTCATACATGTTGATCATGTGGCAATCTTTTGACTTCCTATCCTCCCTTTCCTCCTGGCGCTCTCCACTGAAACAACCAAGAAAGCACCCCTCACCCCGTTGGAATGGATCGATTGATGAAGAGTCGCGCTAGGGTTTAGTTCAGATCAGAGAAATTAACAGAAATTCAAATTGTAAAGGTTGCTCTTTTATACATATAATCCTTTTTAGGACTTTTAATGACCAGTGTGCATATTTAAATGCAAAAGAAAAAATATATAAGTTTAAAATTCTAAATTTTTTGCAATTATGTATGTATAAACTTTACTGAAATATTAAAATTTTAAGAAAATTTCCAAAAAAATATCCTTTTTCTCTGTGTTCTGATAACTATAGGCCAGCACGAACCCACGTGGCTACTTATTTATGGGTACTAGCACACATGACTTTCATTACCAGTTATTACATGTATGATAACATTCCTAATTTATCTGGTCAGTCTAATACAAGTTCTAAGTGGCAATATAAGATAAATGGTTTACTATTCTTATATTGACCTACATTAGATATTACATGTTAGTATTTCGTCGTTACATTAATCAATAATAACTGTTGTTAACTATAGGTGCTGAAATTGAAGGGACACCTACTGCATACTTTACGGTTAGCTGCTGCTCAAAATGACGGACAGGTACAGTGTCTGGTACAATTACAAAGCTGGTACAATACAATCACAAGCTGCGTTCATATTATTTATGGAAACATTGGAGAAATATGAAGAGAAAAGTATATTGTATATTTATCTCAAATTTAAAATTTTAAATTTTAAATCTAATTTGTTTTGCAGATATGCAATTAAGTTTATAAATCAAGTCCCATAATTAGTATGCTTAAATGACTTTTTTTTTGTTTTTATATGTAGCTTTATCGTGGGTTACTAATATATTAGTATATGAAAAATAAAATCTTAATTTACCATATTTATATATGCAGTAAATTCAAAATAATTCAATTTTCCTCCATTCCATCGCTTATTTAATTTCTCACTAAATATTATTTCCTTTTTATCGTCTCTTAATTTTTTGTTAAGTAAATGCTAAGTGTGAATTTTAATGTTAAACGTTATTTTTTACCAGCAATAATACATGAAAATAATAGAAAGTCGTTCATAGGAACTTAACATAGTAAACATTAATTAAGAGAGCCAGTTAGTAAGGAGAATTAACACCGATATATATAAAAAAAAAATACATAACATAGCAAAATTTTATTTTACTACTGAATCGATTTAAATAAGTACCCAACAAATTTAAAATATAAACATTACATCATTATTAAAAAAATATTACATATATTAATCTTTGCAAATGCAACAATTATAACATATTTAATATTAATTTTTAATTCAAATATCGAGCGAAGCTTTGATTAGAACAATTTAATACATCAAATATCGAGGGTTAATAAATTCTTATAGAACAATTTAGTACGTCAAAATTCTTATAAAGCAAATAATATCATATGTTGCAACCAAATGATAATAAAGAAAAAAAATTTCTGTATTTATTTTTTTTCATAATTTATCTATTTGCACTATATATGGTTAATAGACGCAATAATTAGAACTGCAATAAAATATACTGTAATAGTAAAATTCAATAAAAAGACGAGTGATAACATAGGTCGCGCAACGCGCGACAACCCCAACTAGTAAAGGAATAATGGACGATAGGATTAGTTTATATTTTCATCGTACGGTTCACATAACTCGTTAATGTATCGAGTTACTAACGAACGAGTTAGGTGCTGGTTGAACTCGTCAGTATAACTCGCGAGGTAAATAGCTCGTCTCGTTAATAGCTCGAGCTGTAAACGAACGGGCTGTTAGCGAGTTTTCTTCGAGTCGATCACAAGCGAGCTAGGAGCTACGAGATTTTCTTGCACCCCTAATCTGAACGGAGCCAATAACAGTATTAATAATTAAAGTAAATTCCATGGATGTCCGATTCCGTTTTTTTTTTCAGTTTCGACACGGCTATGCGTTGTCTCCTCTTACGACATGCATCTGAGCCCTCCATTTTTTAACGCTGATCGCTTGATCGATCTGATCCATTAATCAATTTCATTCGCTTCTCTCTTCTTCCTTCGCCTATCGCCTCTCTTCTTTCCTTTTTTTCTCTCGCCGACAACAGAGAAAACAAGCCGTTGCCGTTGCCTCCTCTGCCAACTGCCTGCGTCACGGTCACCCCCAACCCCTCCTCCGCCAACCCATCCTTTCTTCGTTGACTTTACCCAATCCCCAACTTCCGTTGACTTCCCCCAAACAAACAACCTCCGTTGTCCACAGCACGCTGTCGTCTCCTCCACCCTTATCCTTCCCTCTTCGCATCTCTGTTTCCTCCGCCAACTCCCGCCTCACCCCCATCCACACCTCCTCCTCCGTCGATTTTCTCCCACCTCAACGGAAAACCACCACCCCGATTTCTCCTCCGCCAAATCCTCCGTAGACTTCTCCCCAACCCAATAGAAAATAATGAGGTAATTTGTCAAATTTAAATCTCAAAAGCTAATTCATTGTTGTTGTTGCTTTTTTTTTTTTTACTGATAATTCTTTTATCGACTGAAGTCTTTCAGTCTTTTTTTTCAGTTGTTCCTTTTTCTTTTTTAAGTCTGAACTTTGACCTTCCTTTGATTTCATTTTCTCTCTTTTATATTTTCTTTCCTATAACTTTGTATAATTTGTGTTGAATATGTTTCTAATTTTGCTTTGTGCATGAATTAATTAATTAACTACTCCACTGTGTTGAATATGTTTCAAGTGGAATTTTCTCCGTCGGCGCGTCCTCGCGGCTCTCCTTCTCTTCTCCTCCTCCTCCTCAAACCCCACCTCACCTCCTGCAACTCCTCTCTCTTCTCCAACCAATCCGCCTCTTTCTCCCATGCCATCCCTGCCCCAATCCCAATCCTCCTCCCGACCTGAGTTCACTGGAGTTGTGGTTTCCCACTTGATCTCCCTCACTCACGTGGATACTTCCCCTTCTTGCCAGGTGGCATTTTACCTTCACAATGAAACCTCTATCTCATCAGCCCATGTTGCATTATCAGATTATTTCAATTTTGGTACTGTCATATTGCTAAAAAGATGTATTTTGCTGCTTATTTTATTATTAATTAGTGCTTATACTCAATTGGTTGTATTTCTATCAGGTATATCTCTATCTGATCTATGGCAAGAGTTTTCAGCTGTTGATTTGAGATCTAAGCAGTTATCAGAGAGATTTGGGGGTGGGGCACGAGTCATGAGGCAGGATCCGGTTGAATGTGTGTTTCAGTTTCTATGTTCATCAAATAATAATATAAAGAGAATTGAGAAGATGGTTTCTGTTTTGGAATCTGACGGGAGTCACTTGGGTTCATTTGGAGGATTTGAATTTTATCAATTTCCTTCCATCGAGAGGCTTGCTTCTATAACAGAAACTGAGCTCAGACAAGCTGGTTTTGGATATAGGTATGTTTTCTTTCTATTTTGCATTTAAATAAGTATTTAGGAAGGAATTTGTTTTTTTTCCCTCATGAAGTTAAAAGTATCATGAGAGTTCAAAATTAATTAATTCATTCAATGCTGCTACTAATTTGTATTACAATATGTTTCAAGGATATATCATACTAGAATATCTGAATTTACTAGAATGAATTTTAAACAATTAAAAAAGAAGTATTTCCAAAAAGGCCTAGGGTAAGTTCTCTCTCCCACCATGCAGGACCATTCTCTCTCTCAAATGCTTCTCAATTCCTCTCTATTTTCTGAAAAAAACGTAGCACATGGTGAGTGGTGGAGATGAGATAACAAAAAATTTTCGTCATTGCTCTCCATCCTCCTTCAAGGCCTCAAGTAAATATGTATTTTGCCCGACTTTCAAATTTTTTCTTCAGTTTCATTCTTTTGACAAAATAAACTCTCAATTAGCTAGAAGTCATTATGTTCCCTCAAACAAATTTGAATGGGGTGCATCAGGTCATTAGAAAACGATTTGAGAATATTACAAATTTTTTTGCCCCTCTCTATATTCATCTGAGATTTAAGGTATAAACACAAATTTTTAAGAATACTACAATTAAAAGAGAAAATTATAATATGTTTCAATCTGCACTCTGCAGGTACCTTTTTTTTTTAAGCTTCTTCCTGCATTATTAAACCCAGGATATGTTACAATACTGGCACATAGTACAGATTATGTTACAATACTGGCACATAGTACAGATTAATTTCTATTACTTGAATAAGATAATTTACATGACTTAATTCTGAAATGTGTATAAGCATTCCTGATTTTTCGGACTCAACTGGACTTCGCTTAGTTAGCTTTCACTTGATTCAGTTTTCACTTTATTTACAACAGATTATTACTTGAACAAAACTTGAATTCTTTACTGTTTTATGGGGCAATTGTGTAGGTGGTTCAAGGCGATACACCTTTTAGAGAACTGCTCAATCGGTACAACTGTTTATGTTCAATTTTATTATCCTTAATGACTGCAATTGGCAAACTCCATTCTTAGCTTTAAGGACAAACAGTTTTGGAGATGAGCAATAATTGCTATTGGAAAAGGGGAACCAGCTACAGGTATGTCGGAGTACAGATTCAAGTAAGAACCTACCTGATTTTATAAAATTATGTTCTTTTCAGTAAAAATTGAGTGGTTCTTTATTCTGTGTTTTTGTTTGTAATGTTTAGCGGTTCACATTCAGGTATTTACAATTCAACTATAAAATTGGGTTTACCAAATATTTTTCTGTAAACGACTTAGATGCTGGTTCTTAATTTGATTGAAGATGATCAGGTGACAATGGTGATAGATATTGAAATTCGAGAACCAATTTGAATTTAAAAAAGATAGCCATAACAGAGAAATAAAGTATGGTAAGAGTCATTTGCTGGACTAATGATGGTATGGAATTTCACTGAACATGGGGATAGCATACTTTGTTCTACGGATAGCTAAGAAGGTACTAGCAAAATATTTTCCAGGATAGTCAACTGAGATAACTATTGTAATATTTTTCATTTAGTAATGTAATGGTGCCGAGAGGCTCATCTCAAAAAATAAAATAATTTTTGCACAAAGCGCCATCTAATGGCAACAAATGCAACAAAGATGAAAATTATATATTACCAAAAAAAATGCCACAACTCATGTGAAAAGAAAATTATGGCATATTTTCTTAGCACTTGCGTGTCGCACACAATTTAGACTTAATGATAAATTATTAGTACTTAAAATTGAAATATAAAAAATCTGTTAAAGCGCGGGGACGCCGTGCTTCCCCACCTAGTAACTTTGAAAGGAAAAAGAAAATAGAAAAAGGAAAATAGGAAATAATAATCTTCCTCTTTCCGAATAAAATCGAGCGAAGTCATTTTGAAGCCAATAACTTTTCTTGATGGACCTTCCTCCTGTCGATTCAGATCTGCTCCGTGTGCAAGACCATCCTCTTAGGTAAATCTTCTCTCTCACACACTTTTGTCGTGGGATCTCTTTTTCATTGTTCAAAACTGTGATGTATTATTTGTGCTTTGTAAATCTGTATAAAATTATAAATCTTCTTCTTCATTTTATTTATTCACCGTTTTATTTATCATGCATCAGTTTTACAAAACTAACATCGTAACATGTAGTCTGATGAAACCCTTAGCAACAAAACTACTTAAACAATTATTGGGGTTGAGTGGCCTCAGTATCAGATGGATCTTCTTGTTTGCCTTCAGTTTTTTTTTTTTTCGTTTCTTTTTTTTACCTCTTCATTAAGCAATATTAATTATTGAGAACCAAAATTGATATATGATCTCTGGTTGAATTATTTAAATCTCTCAAAAATCTTCGGATCTTATTTTTCAGGACAGGTTTCCATTTACAAGGCAACGAAACTATTTTGGATAAGATAAAGGGAAATCGAAACATATATTTATTCGAGTTTATTAGATCCGGATCCGTTACTATTCATAAGCAGGAATAATAATCGGATCTGGACCGTGTTCGATCTCCGCGTAACATCTTGGCCGTTCGATTGTTGGTATCTTCTCCGTCTGATGAGCATCTTCTGGAGAGTTCTCTTCCCTGACTACTTCTCTCTCTCCACGGTGTATTCGATGGACCGGTAAATGGCAGGAGCCATGTTCTGCTGTACGGAGCTGTGTTCCAAGCTGGTCTCGGTGCTGCACACCTCTACTATTTCCTCTGCCGAAGGTGTACGCCGGTGTTTACTCAACACTAATTTTCTCTGTGTTTCGCATCTTTCAGTCATCTTTTCCTTCTCTCGCTTCATTTTTATCCGCTCCCTTTTAGTCTCTCTCTCTCTCTCTCTCTCAGCTGCAGATGTAAAAGAGAGAAAAATTGCTGTTGCTGTTGGCCTATAAATCTTTCCTGCCTCCGGCCACTGTTCGCCTCTATTCCGAATGAGCACAGATCTGGTGAACACCTCATTTTCGTTCTCGCTTTTTATGTACAGTTAGTATACTCCTCATCTTGCAATCAGGGTTTTGTTGCTTTCTCTTTTGCTGCTATTTTCTTTCTATATTCGTTGGTTCTAATTACTTTCTTCTCTGATTTCTTTCTTCTCTGTGATTTAGTAGATTTCTCTTTGCTTTCATCTGCTGCTGATTTAAGAAATTGGGATGCAATTTAGGTTTTAGTTCACTGTGGTGGTAATTGGGATGCTCAGAATTTAAGTTTTAGATCATATGTTATTATCAATACAGGATCGCTGAGATCTCTGATTTATATATTCTATAATTGGGATTTTTTCTGGTAATTGGGATCTTTGAGATCTTATGCTAATATCAGTTTTACATCTCTGATTTATATATTCTATTTTATGTTTACTTTTTATTTTTTGCTACTTGATTGCTACAATGTACAATGTACAATGGAGAAAGCAGATAAGCGTATTTGGTCTATGGCAACCAAAGTAAACAAGTTCAGAATGTGCATATGGAGCTAACAACCAAAGTAAACACACTTATTTGCTCAGGTCAGTTGTCAAATTTTTGTGGGTACTTTGCCCCTTCGCGTTTCTTAATACTTGCAAGGAAAAATAATTCTTTCTTGCTCCATGCATGTGCAGAAAACAAAGATCCCTTGCCTGTGAAGAAATAGAAGTAAGAATCAAAATCTGATGGAGTCAACCAACTAAGGTCAGTATCAACTTTCATGTTTTTTTTTTTTAATTTTGTGTAATCGAGTTAGCTTTTGAATCCGATTTTTCTTTTGTTGCTTTTAGTATTCAACATAATTTTTTTACCTTTCATGTTTGTTACTGCCTACAATTTGTTTTTAGTATTGCGCTCATCGCTTTCATTCCTCTGTCTGTTACAGGTTCCTTGCTTGGAGCTCAAAGATTGTTGACAATTGAAATCTCCTGTTATTTTGAGGTCTCTCTTTCTTTGTCCTCTTCCTCTCTTTGGCTGTGCTTTTGTCAAGACATTTTGGTTTCATTTCTTTTCACAGTCATATGAAATTAGCAACTCTCAGTGATTAAAGGTCTCCTATTTTTGTGCTTTGTTGCTTCGATTTTCTTTCTGATTTTTTTGCTTTCACCCCCAATTTTCCCTTTTATTCTATTTTAGCATGATTTGTCTCTTTTTGTTCAATTTTTTTCTTTCGCCTCCAATTCGAAATTAAAGGGTAAATAGACAATAACAACTTCAATTATATCCAAACGAAGCCAACAAAATAGGTCATCTAAGTATGTTAATGTAGTTACAGGAAGATCACTAATTCGATGTATACAAATTGTCTTCAGATCAATGATACGTGATCCTGATAAATTCAAATCCCTTTATAATATGAATAATGTGTTATATAATATCGAATTTATATTGATATAACAATATGTAATATCAAATTTAAATTGATATAACAATATCTGTCAGTATAAAAGTACACACTGTATTCTACTCTGACCTTTTTATGATTAAGGACCTTGAGGAGTTTAGATCTCCTTCAGGGATATTGTAGTATCTTATAGAGAGTGTTACCAGTTTTCTCTAAGCACGTGAGTACAGATGGCACTTGATCTAAGCAAGCGAGAGAAGAAAATTAAGTACAAACTAAAAAGGACCTACGAGCAAGGTTTATCACAGGTCCAAGTCGACACGGACTTGGATTCTGGTATTCATTTATCTTTCAACCTGCAGTTTCTCTTTTTTATCAGAATTGGTTTTTGCACATACTCAATCATGTTGGTAGCGTACACTGGTGGAGTAATTAAGAGTTGCTAAATTCAGTTGATTGAAATCAGATCGTATTGGATTTTGTTAAAGAGACACAATGGAGATTCAAATAGTATAGTAAAGATAGACACTTTTTAAATTGCTGACCCCTTTGTAATTATCTTCACATTAACTTTATGCTTACCATCGATATGCACAATTCTTTCATGTTTAGAAATGATATAGAATGTCTTTATTGTACCAGTTTTGAAGATGGATTAGGTACCAAACTGCTACCCATCACTTTTTACGTTATAATCTGAATTGGATTTGTGCTTCTTCTATTCTTTTCAATATATGCTGAAAAATTAATTATATTTTTATTCACCTTATAGGCTGAGTGCAAGGGAAATGAGATAGTTTGGCAAAGCGGCAGAAGGCCAGAAAATTTAGGTAATTCTTTCAATATTATTTTTTACAAATAGTTATTTAGTTTCATTTTCACAGGTTCTCTCCATGGCTTTTTTCTTCTGTTCACCAACTATTACTCAAGTCTGAGCACATTGATATTTGTCTTTATGTATTTGTTTTATTTTTCCTTTTTTTTTGCTCGATGAAGGGATGTGTAAAGAGGGAGGTTTTATTGTGATTATTTTGTAAGTCAACCGTAACCAGTTTAAATTGATTTAGATTTGTTGGTATATATATATATATATATATATATATATAGAGATAGGCTAAATTGTGCTTCAGCATATAGAGAGTCTATATGCTAGAGTGTTTAAACCGTCGGATCGATAAATTGATGGTATAGATTTTATCGCTGATTTAGCGATTTTAGACTCTGCCTCTCCGTTACTTTTCTTAATTTTTCCGTTTCTTTCCTCTTCAACCCAACGCGAGGAGAAAGCCTCCTCTCTCGTTCTCACGGTACACATCATCTCTCTTTTCCTTCTCTCCTCCGAAAGAAAGACCTAGCCAAACCCTAGATTTGATGGAGCTGCTTAGAGGTGAAATCGAGAACCGCTGGTGACGCACCCCTCCCTCTCGCTTCGTCTCTGTCACAAGCGCAATCAGACACGCGAAGCACTGAAGAAGCCCGTCGGCCTTTTCCATTCCATGTGAAGACGACGCCAAGGAAAAAAAAAGTAAGCACCGTAATTGAAAGGCAAGCCAAGAAGTAGAAACACGGAATTCAATTTAGCATCCACTTTCTTTCTCCATTTTTGCATATTAATTAATTAGACAAATATCGCCTCAGACTTGTGGTTGGAGAGAATAAAACAAAATAGGATCACTTCTTATATAACAATTAAGAAGGAAGGTGATATATACAAAATGGACACACACAATTTTATCTCATATTTCATAGACCCTAAATTAAATTTTGGACTTGTACTTTTTTATTTATCTTGTATCTTCATATTATCGTTCCTTGATTACTTTTGTGTTGTCCATGCCTCAATTAAGTAATTTATATGATTGAATTCAGCGATTTAAACATTTGAGAGCATAGGTCTTCAATTTAGACAGTTTTCAAATGTAGAGAAATTAGTTTGTGCAAATGTATTTGGGCCCTTGTTAAAAATTGAAAATTACAAGCTTAGTATCAAATAATGAAAATAATTTTTAGTTGTTTTTCCAATAAATAAAATTGTTTTATGGGTTCAATTAACAAATTAGTAAAGTAAACAAATTAGCATACAACAGATATTACCTAAAAGGTTTAAACCACCATCAGAGCCAAAGAAACCATGAAAATGTGGCATATGTGGCAGTACGAAAGGAGGGCATAAGAGTAGAACTTGTCCGGTATAAAAGTTCCACTTATTAAATTTCATTTCATGTCATGGTCTTCCTTTTAGTACAATGGACTGTTAAATCTGTAGATTGATTTTTATTTTCAGATGAAGAAAGATAGAAAAAGCAAAAAGAGAGAAGAAGAAGAAGAAGAAGAAGAAGAAGTTGATGGTGAATATGAGGACTTGTCAAGTTGAGATATCATGGTTATAGAATTGTTATAATTTAGAGTATAGGATGGTTACATTTTGGTATAGAAAGGTTATATTTTGGTATAGCATGGTTACATTTTAGTATAGAATGGATATAGAAAGGTTTATTCCTTGTATGATTATAATTTAGATCTGATTTTGTTTTGCATTTTTTCCCTGTATGATTACTTGTTATTATCTGATTTTGATACATCTGTTAAAATCAATGCTTGCATGGATTAAAATCTGATTTTGTTTCATCTTGGTACCAGCCACTGTTGGTTTTAATTTCTTTGCAGTGTTGCATCTCCATTAGCCAAAAGACAATTTCATATCAAGCATACCACCGTAGGTACCACTGGATAAGTAGGTATAAGAATTGAAAAGGAATTAGTCTCTGGTACCACCTATGAATTGACTATACACACTGTACAAGTACAAACGATGTTGCTCTGTTAATTTTGGATCTATTTTTATTGTTTAAGTCGAATGGATTGAGTTTCTCTATTAAAATTTCTGAAAGTTCATTACTAGTTTGTGCTTCTCAAGGGGTCACAAATGGTTAAATTTCTGTAAGTGCTTGTGTGCATTTTGGCGAGGTCTAAAAATTTTGTGGTTGAATGAAATCTTCTCTTTTGCTCAAATTGTGAAATTTACTTCAAACACGTCATGTATATTATGAAGGTCATAATTAGTTTGAAAAAAAGGTTAATTTAAAATGTGAATAGCCAATCTGAACATGCTTCTCGTTCCAATTATTCACCTCTTTAAGTCTTTATACCAGACCAATCCCAACCAAACCTTCGTGTCCCCACCAAACCAAAGAGACGCAAGCAAAATCAACGTGCTAACCGACTTCTCCATCCTTCCACGAAGCCGTATAAACTGCTCCCATGCCTTGCGGTGGCTAGAAATGGCTGGTAGTCTTAACGGGTTGGCACCCGTTAACGGGTGTTCCCAATAGCTGGAATGAATCCATTCTCCTTTGTTTAAACCCAGGGCGTAGAATTCCTATAAAGATTAAACAGAGACGGAAAACGGAAAATTTTAAAATTTAACGGAGAGACGAATTCAGTTTTGCTCCTCCAGCGCCTGAATCTAGATCGTTGGATTTCAAATCCGACGATTTAAACACTCTAGCATATAGACCCTCTATATGCTGAAGCACAATTTAGCCTATCTCTATATATATATATATATATATATTTTTTTTTTTGTGTAGATTGGTAGGAAGGCTAAAATTGAGCATCAGTTTTTAAAATTTTCTCTTTAGGTTTAAATTTAAGTGCTGATTTTTCCTTTTTGTGGTTGTTAAAGAAATCAAATTGCTTCAGGTTTTGGGGTCAACACTAGGTCATTGTAAATTTGGTGTTGTTTATGTTCCATCTACTATTACCCTTGCTGAGTTTCTATTATTAATAACTTCTACTTATAATGATACATCTGGAATGCTGGATACAATTATAGTTAGGTGTTCATGTACGATTTTGTTATCTTTTTCACCTGGCTTAGTATGTTCACTAGGTGAGTAGATGATTTTTTTCTCTGGGCAAAGAAGAAGACGACAATGATGAAAATTCAGAACATAGCAGTCACTAACCTTGCATGATAAGAGGCCCAATTCGATCTGATTCATTGAATTTTCAGGATGAAAATAATTAGTGAGTTCATTATAAAATTCTTGCTTTAGAATGTATGATTAAATTAACCATTTTTTTAAGCTATTCGAAGATAAAAAAACACTTTTCTGTTTATGGCCCAATCTTTTATTGTTTCGGAAAAAAAATATATTGGCTACATTTTAGACCTTTAGATGTAATTATTACTGATAATTTACTATTATTAAATGCTCCGCACTAAAAGTAATGCCATGGACAAACTAAACCCAATATGTTTCTTTTCTTTATACTTTTTTACTTCAAAAAAGAACTTGATTGAAAAAGCATTTGCCATGGACAAACTAATTACGCATTTAGATGTGTGATTAGTACTTTTTTCTATGACTTCAAAAAAGCATTTCCTATGGACAAATTAAAACCAACATATTGGGGTAAATTTTATAGGAGGTCACTAAAGTTTGTACATAGTCCATTTTTAGTCACTGAACTTTAATTTGTCCCTCCACAACCATTGAACTTTGATTTTGTCCGATTTTAGTCACTCCATTAGAATTCCGTCTAATTCCGTCTGTGTTGATGAAATTGGGGTGCAAAATGGAGATTCGAATTAAATGTTACATCTTCTCCCGTCTCTAAACTGCCTTAAATGTCAAAAAAAAGAGCTGCCTCCATGTCTCTTTCTTGAGCTCTTAACCCCCCCCCCCAACCCCCCACCTTTCTTTCTCTCTCTCCGCCAAACAGTACTCCTAACCTTCCAAGTACTCTCGGTCTCTCTCGTCCCCCCCCCCCTTATCACTTTATTTGGATTGAAGGGAACGGCCTCTCTCTCCCCTCCTTTAATCCTTTTAATCCCCCAAAGTGGATTACACGACCATGGTAGTCGTCCCACTAAAATACTGCTCTCTCTCTCTCTTTTTGTTTGAGATCGAGGTAATTAAGACAATGAATGTGATTACCCATTGAACTCTATTATTACATTACACTAATGGAAAATTTAAGCACATGTCATCAGGCTAGAAGGCCTTACATAATGGGTGTTCGAGTTTGTAAACCAATTTATGGTTTCACAAATTTATAGCTTATAGTCTTTCAGTGGCTATGTGTTTGTATCTTATTAAATAACATGAGAAGTAAAAACTATTTGCTGGTAAGAATTTCTATGCTGGTAAAAATACTAGAAAGGCAAAAACAAAAAGGGTAAAAAATGATGATGATGAGCCGAACTAATTCTTGATCAGATTTTATAGTGCTAAAATGTGACCGATATTTGTAATTTTGTTATTTCAGTTGCCTTGTTTCATGCAATTAACCTCAAAAGTTAACATGGAAGTTAAGGATTTCTATGCTGGTAAAAATGTGACCGAGAGTATTGAAAGTTGGAGATATGGTTTGAGTTTGACGCAGAGGTGGAATTAAGGATTAAGAGAGAGACGATGGAGATAGATTTCAGCAATAGAAGTAGCCTTATAAATAGGGCACTTTGTGGGAGATGGAGGAGAAGCAACGTTTGATTCATATCTCCAACTTACGCCCCAATTTCAGCAAATAAACGGAATTAAACAGAATTCTGATGGAGTGACTAAAATCGGACAAAATCAAAGTTTAGTGGTTCTGGAATGACAAATTAAAGTTCAGTGACTAAAACTGGACTATGTACAAATTTTAGTGACCTTTGAGAAAATTTACCCAACATATTGCTTATAGGGTTTACGGTTCAATAACTGCACTTTGATACTTACTAGAGAAGATACATCTCCAATATTTCAATAATAATTTATTATTACCACTAAAATCAGAGCTTGTTGAATGTTGATTGTTCCCATTCTTTGGAATTATCAAAGTTGATTTATTAGGAAAAGATAGATAAAATATAGAAAAAAAATAGATCGCGCAACGCGCGAGACCCCCTAGTGTTAAAAATTTTGGGTTTCCACCATAAAACTTTTATTGTTTTCTGTCTTTTGAAACATGAAACAGTTTGATAGAAACAGTTTTGAACATGTGGGATTTCTGAGTCTATTATGCGTCATTATTATGAACTAGAGGGGCCAATCGAGCTTCGCTCGATATTTGAAATAACAAATAAATATAAAATATGTTATCATTTTAGAATTTGTAAAGATAATGTATTAATTTATTTTTTGCTGATGGGAATAATTTATATGTTATTTATATTTAATGTTTCTTGGGATTATTTTATACTGTGTTAGTAGTAAAATTGAAGTTTAGAAAAAAAAAAATTTCTCTGCGCCACCTAAAACTAAGAAAATTATGATTTTGGCACCCTAAAACACCACCTAATTCCCTAATTTCCACTTTATCCTTTTTTAATAATATATTTTACATTAAAATAATAGAAACATAAATGTGTTTCCATTATACTCCATATTTCTGCTATTTATGTCTTTTCTTGACGTCAATTAATTTTAGATTATATATTGAACGCACCATGTGAAATTTGCCTTTAAATTTTAGTTGAAATAAAGAAATAAAATGTAACCCAGTAAAATTTGCTATGCTTCAATTATACTGAACGTACCTATATTGAACGCACCATGTGAAATTTGCCTTTAAATTTTAGTTAAAATGTAACACATCAATTATACTCTGCTCCAATTTACTAAAATTTAAGACGTCATTGTACATATTGAAGTTACTCATATTTTTATTTGTGGGTTGTAATTGTTTTCTATGAAATAGCTATCTGACAGTACTATTGTTTAAGTTTAAGGGAAATTTTTAACTGGCTGTCTAAGATTGAGAATATTTTAATTAATATTTAATTTAACTAATTGTCTAAAATGTAACCCAATAGATATCTAAGTGTTCACATACTCATCCAACCTTGGCCTCAGAAAATTATTGATATTAATTATAACCTTTCCTTCTGACTGTCTCAAATAGATAAGCTCCTAATATGCTTATGAAAATGGTTGTAGTCTGATCTCTTTACCTTCAAATCGTTCTGCCTGTTGGTTATATTTATTTATTTATTGACATATTCTTGTTGGTTATAATCAATGAGCTTCTGTTCGATCTTTTTCCAGAAGCGAAATCAAACCCATCAGAGGGGTTACTATTAGCACTGAACTCGCGTAAATTTTGTTTTTTTAATGTGAGTCCTTAGGTAAAACTTTCATTAAAAAAAGCGCAAACTGATACAATTGTTTACCAATACATAAACCAAACCTAAAACTTTCCAGGAACATAGCAAAAAATGAAAATCTGAATTAGCTAAAAGAAAATTCCTAAAAAACAGATTAACTTAGAGTCTTAGACTAAGGAAAACCAAAAAATGAAGATCTGAATACAAATAAAAGAAGCAGAAACTAAACAACTTGAGGGGTATTTTAGACCATGTCAAAGAAATTTGTGTTCATACTCAATTAAATTCCCATAGTTTGCAGTATCAACTCTATGAGGTAAAATGACAGTATTACTTTATTAGACACAAATGACAATGATAATATTACTTTATGAGGTAAAATGACAATATTACTTTATTAGACACAAATGACAATGATTATGTTGGTATGCTGTAATTGATGATAAAGTAGTAATGATTATTATCTAACCTAGCATTGAAAACATTTCTTTGAAAACAATGTATCCTGTATATCCAGGATGGCCTGAACCTCTTGTATGGTTGAATTGGTATTCAAAATTATATCTTGCAGCATGTTAATTAAAACATAAAATGAAGAAAATTTTAAAAAATTAACAATTATCAGAAAATGGAAAATAAAGAGAAGAAAATTAATAAAAACAAAGTTAATTATGCTATTGATAAACTGTGCAAATACCGCGTGGTGCACAAATTGGTATTGTGACGCTGCTGATCTCCTGAGGCAACTACACTGTTACATCTGATCAGAAAAATCTGATGAAAATTTTTTTATTAAACACAAAGTAGAAGTTAAAATCATAAAATTTGTTGAACTAAATAAAATTAATCTAGGCAAAAGTTTTAATCTAATTAAATGATCAGTATTGAGAACTTGCCTTTTGGAGAGAGGGTTTTGGAGGACCGGCTAGAGATCTCGTTCTCCATCAAATCAATTTCTCACCGCGACTATTATCAGCGAAGTTCGCCATTTCGATGCTCATTCTAGGTGAGGGAGGTGAAGCCGTGAAGGAACATGCTATGCGAGGAAGACGAAGGAAAAGGAGCGAGGAGTCGAGATAGAGTCGGAATATCTCTAACATGGTCATTACTCATAATTCGATTATAATTACAATATTATGCCTCTTCCTTCGGCTAAAAATTCATGTGCCCCATCTTTGGCATCTAAAAGAAGAAAAAAAATAATAACATATATAGGATAGATCAAATGACATTGCTAGCTACCATGTTCGGCTTTTTCAAAGGTGCTTTCACTGTAGAAACACAAAGTATAATCAAGTTTATACTTTATACAAATTAGTTCAATTTTAAGATCTCTTATACAACATCCATATAATTGTTCCATGATCAGCATGCACATGAGAATTCATAGCACAAATGACCTTCAATCCAAACTCTATAGTTCTATCAACTGGATCAATTAACTATCGTTTATGAAAAAATATATCAGAGGCAAAGATAAAATAAAAATGACTCTAACTTTAGTAATCAACTACATCCTTCCCCCAATTTCTAATAACCGCATATTTCTTCTTCCTAATCGGATCCAACCTCATTCTTATGCATATTATCAAGTTCTTGCTTCAACTCCTATAAAAGAAATAAAAAATAAAAAAACCCAAATCAGCATGTCACAAACAAAAACAAAGGAACGGAGTAACCAATCAAGAGATCAAGAGCTTGAAATCGATCTATTTACCATTTATTAGGGAATTTGGAACACAACAGACCACCAAGAACCTGACTTCCTCTCTCTTTCCCTTCTATCCTAGCCTCCTTTATTTTGTGAAGATCTGAGGACAGAATGAGAAGACTGAGGAGGAAGGCATGAGATAGCGAAGGAAGACGGGAGGAAACCTCGTACCAGTCTGTAGCGCATTATAGGACGAAGAGGGAATTAGTGAAATCGTGCCATTGTGCCAATTTATACTTTTTCATTAGATATCGCCAGCAAAATTTCTCTCTAATTCTCGCCGAGTGAAACGGCTCTCGGAGGAGAAGGCGCGGCTGGCGGAGGAGGAGCCGGGGAGGTGGGAGTATGGTATGGCATAGGGTCTGATCGGAAGTGAGATGGAGAGGAGGCAACGGCGATTTTTCAGAGAAATTAGAAGGGAAAGGGAAAGTTGGGTTTGCTTGCGTTGTCTTTTGGCTGAGACCAAAACAAAAGATTTTATGCATGCCTATATCTCGCCACTTGTTAAAACGGGTCATATTAATGATCATTATTGTCAACAACATAATTTCGTACAGAATTTCTGTTTCAAATAATTGAAATTTGTTAACACCGCAAATTACCCATTAATTTGCCGTGTCGAGTTTTGATTAAGCATTTGTAAACAGACTCCCACGGTTCTTTATTTATAAAATACTGATGTGTACAAGAGAGGAGATGTTCAGTCTGGCTACCGTCACTATTTTCAATGATCCTTTTCCAGTACGGGATGGTTCTGATAGAAACATTGCAGGTGGGGAGAGTGAAATGACACTAGAGAAGAATTAATTAATTATGAGTTATACTGGTCTCCCTAGAAATTTTTTTCATCCAATGTCTGTAATATTAACATGATAGACATGTTAACCTCCATGAGTGAGATGGCGCCTGTAATTTTATGAAGAGTTTGCATTCTTTATAATAAATTTAGGCCTTCTTCTTTCTTCCTTATTTCTATATCCAAACGGTGCCTAAATAAACTTGGAGGATGATTCATGGGATAGGAGAACGTCCTTATTCGTGGGCCAAAGTGAATCAATTTCTGTCTCTGCTACCGAAATCCCTGGTTGCGGACCGAATTGCATTTATTTCATAGATGAATTTCACCGTGGACACTCAAAGTGCCGAAATTATTTTATATAGAATTTTTGACACAAAAAATTTTAATAAAAAGAATTATTTATTTTTTTTTTAATAAGAAGAAAGTTCGAACGCGTTTTATAAAAGCGTACAGTCTCTAACCTTCGTACCCGTTTATAAAACGCGCTCGAAGGCTTCGAGCGCGTTTTATAAACGCGTAAGAGGAGAGAGCTTCAGTTACGCCTGAAGAGGCTGGTCAGACCTTCGTACGCGTTTATAAAACGCGTTCGGAGCCTTCGAGCGCGTTTTATAAACGTGTTATTAGTTTTTCATATTTTCCATCAAACCGCAACATTTAACTTATTAAAAATAATATTTTGCAATAAGGTCCCTGCATGTTTCATATTTACAAAATTCTCAAAATTTTATTTCCAATTAAAGATGTATTAAATAGATGTATCAAAATTTTATTTCCAAATAAAGATGCATTTAATTGCACATATTTTTTTTTTAACATGTGTATAATATCATTTGTTTGAATAATTATTCACCGACGACCCTGTAATTTTACATACTTATCTTTTGAATTGTAGTCTCTTCTCTTTTTTTTTTATTTTATGTTAGCCATATATATAATCAAATAATATATAATATGGAAATAATTAAAATATAAATTTTTAAAACAATTTTGAACATTAAAACTTTAAACAGGCTTAACTTTTGATAGGAATGTCCGTTTGGGGTGATCGAGGACAATCCGGAAAGCTCGCGACGAGATCTACATATGTTACCAGGGTGAGACCCCGTAACGACCATTTTCGGAGCCAAAAAACGCTCTCTAGACCTCCAAAATTCACTTTGAAAGTTTGCAAACCTAAAAACCACTCTAAACTACTAAAAAAGTTTTTAAAATCATAAATTAATCATTAAAAAGAGAAATGCAGTAAATTAAGTGACTTTCTTGATAGTTATTCAAACAAAATGATATTAATGTCAAAATTAATATTCTAATGTCATTTTTAAATAAGATTAAATTTAAAAATAAATTTAACTTAAATTTTCACATTAATTTTTCTATTAATTTTGAAAAAAAATGGTAATAACTCAATTTCGAAAAATTTACGCCTTCCTACCCGTTTATAAAACGCGCTCGAAGGCTCCGAACGCGTTTTATAAACGCGTACGAAAGTCTGACTAGCCTTTCTGAAGCTCTCTCCTTTTACGCGTTTATAAAACGCGCTCGAAGCCTTCGAGCGCGTTTTATAAACGGGTACGAAGGAGAGAGACTGTACGCTTTTATAAAACGCGTTCGAACTTTCTTCTTATTAAAAAAAATAATAAATAATTCTTTCTATTAAAATTTTTTGTGTCAAAAATTCTATATAAAATAATTTCGGCTCAAAGTGGGAGTTCGGATTTCGTGCTGAAAATACTTAATCTAATAAATTCTGGACCCTTCAATAACAGTGATTTTCAAAAATCTGAAAAAAATAGTAAAAAAATTAAAAAAAATGTAAAATTTGGTTTCTAATGACATTTCAATATGTAGAAGATAATGAACGGTTTGGATCGGTTGTTTGAAGCACGAAATGCAAGAACAAATCCGTAGCACGAAAGTCATCCTTGCTATGCATAGCATTTTAGCAATCCTCCAAATAATATTTATAATTTTAAGTACATATGAAAATTCAATGTATATTACATTTAAAATCTACCACAAAAAGTATTTAGACCCTCTTAGATTTTATAAATAATTTGTCTTAGGCTCCGTTTGGATGAGATGTGGGAAGAAGGGAAGAAAGAAGAAATATTGAAAAGTGTATAACTTTATAAAGAGTTTGGATTGTTTATAATAAATTTCTTCCCTTCTTCCTTCTTCCCTTCTAGGGGTGTCAGCGTGAAAAAATGGCACGTGGTGCCGTTTCGTTTAAGTGAAACGAAACACATAACAAAATTGGTTTTCATTCCCTTCTAGGGTTGTCAGCCTCATTTCAAACTATTTCATGTGATATTTCTGAAATGGAACGATTAACAAAACGAAATTCTGTACCGTTTCAGAAACGAAACAATTAACGAAATGAAATTCTATACCGCGTTCCTTAACGGAACGGTAAACAGTTCGTTCCGTGCTTTTTTGACACGTTTGACAGTCCTATTCCCTTCTTCCCACACAGTATCCAAACGGAGCCTTAGTATAACTAGTTTTTCAAGTACAAATAGGTTCATATAGGAATCCAGGTACGGAGGTACCGATTTATTTTTTTCCGCTAGAGGCAAACATCATATACATGAAACATACACTTTTGCATGGTGGGGTTCCGGTTCACAGCTTTGATGCATCTGTACCTAATGACAACAATTTATAAATTAAAAAAACAAAGCCTTTCCTAAAATTAAAACTTCGAGAAACCTCAGAGATCACTCTCAGCAAACATTCTCCAACTTCACAGTTCTTTTTTTTTTTCATTTTCCATTATTTTACTTCCATCCGAAATAAGTCCAACTGGCAATACCACAATCAGCCCACCTACCTACGAATCTAACTAGCTAGCTAAGTCAACTTTATACAAAAAATTACAGATTTTCTCAATATGCCGGCCAGAAAATTTGGCTTGACAAGAAAAACCAAGGAAAAAAAAAGACAGGTAAGGGTGACAGAGAAGCTCCCAGTGTTTCTTCCCTTGTAAAACCAAAAGCTCCCCATTTACCAAGAAGCATATAAAGGAGAAGAAAGAAGTAGGGAAAAAAATCCACCATCCATTCAAATTATGGAAAAGGCATCACGTCTTGATCAGATTGAGAATCCAGTGCACTGTCTGGCATACGGTTCAGGGCATCAGATATACGAACAGCCATGATGGCTCGGTAGGTTGCCAGCTCAGCTTGCTCCATTAAGGTCTGAGCTCGTGTACGGAGCCGTATGGCAGATTCCACTGTCCGTTTGGCTGCAGCCTCTGCCTCCTGCGCTCTTCGAACTGAGTCATCCTCTGCAGGATCTGCACATAAATAACAATGAAATAACTGTTTTTGCATGCTTTCACTATGTAGTGCATATATCGACCCTGCTGATGCACATAACACCCATACTAGGTATCTCCTACAGATGATGCATGAGAAAAAGAAAATAAAATAACAATTACTTATTAATTAATAAGTAATGGATACAAACAATACCATGATGAGGTGTTTGTTCAGATTTCAGCCTTGCAACAACCTGGCTGCGTTGCCTCTTAAAGGATCTCTTTTTCTTGAGATATGGCTTCTGTGCCCATTGAACTACCTTCACAGGCTTCTCTTCCCACTGTTTCATCACAAACATCATACAAATAACAGATTAAGCAAAACAATACAAATATAATAGTCCGAATGCTTAAAACTTTATAAATGAATTCCATTTAGAGATGCTTTAGAGGCAAATTCACATAGAAAATTTCATCTTCCTCATATAGAGATGATAAAGAACAAAAATAATTAATGGTATTTATATACTTCCCTTAAACAGCAATCTTATTATAAGCACAGTAGAACCATTAATTTTATATTATGCTGGAAAAAACAAATATGAAAAAATAACTTCAATCCTAATTCAGCATGCTCAATATTTGTAGTGAGAAACACATGTATATTCTGGACAACAAGGAACCTTCCAACAAATTATATTTTATTCTACAGAGTTTATAACAGCGTGCACATAGAAGAGAACAATCAAACTGATTGTGCAACCCATAATCAACATCTCCTTATCAGAAGAAACAAGAGGAGCAAAAGCAAAGTACCTGGAAGAATCTGACCATAGCATTCGCCTTAGAATTTCTTCTCTTCAACCAATACTCATAGATGCCAACCACAGCATCATCTCTTTTCAACTCCTTGCAACGTTCAAACACTCCTTCAATTTTCCCGACCCCCACTGGATTACTGTATGCATCCTTCTCTAACAAACTTATCACCATCTCAAACTCCTCTAATGTAACCCTTCGTGACCCTCTCCCATTAAAATCATAAAGCCACCTTTCATCATCTGAATCAGCCTCATAAATCGCACCTTCCTTCTTCATGGCCCTCTGCACCTCATCATACAAAACCCTGATATATGTGTCAGGCAGCACAAATCGATCAGAAACCCTACCCATATTGTAACCTGGAACCAAAGAAACGCCAGGTGTGGGTATCTGTACTGGTCCCACTTCCTTCTCCTTCTCCTTCTCCTTCTCACGTGAATTGCGAACCCGACATTCAGCATGCAGCTCCTTAAAAAGCAACCAATCAAGTTTTTCCACGAACTCAAGTCTCATCACCTCATCTACAGTCCACATGTAAGCATGTGTGAAGCGGTTAACCACACATGGTCTCATCTCATTGGGTTTGTGCCTAAATTTGCTATTATCTTGTAAGGTCACACATATGAGCCATTCACTTGACTCAGATTCTTCCATTGATAATATTGCATCGTCTTCCCTGTAGCAGCGGTCCTCTAGGGTTACTAAAATGTTAGCCTTGCACTGAACTGACTCTATGTTCTGCTTGGCTTCAGCTAGGGCTTGACGCTCATGCACACGATCCACAGGACTCTTCACAGAAGAGGACCTCCTGTGCTTTCCAAGTGGGGTTGACACATCACTATCTATACCACTCTGGGATGTGTCATCAGGAGGTAACTCAAGCGGCTTTGGGCGGTATGAGCTTATGATGGAAGTGGCAGATTGTTTTGCTTGAAGTGATTTTTCTGCTAATGACTTTGCAGAACGAGTAATCCTGCTTGAACTCCTCCTCCTTTGCTGGTGTCCTCTCAGTTTCGAAGAATGCAATATAGTGGAAAATTCAGGAAGAGGGGAAAGAGCCTGGGTAGAATAACCCAGGGGCTTGTCTCGACTTGAGGTTTCAGATACCTTTGAACTGCTAGCAGAAGTGCTAACAGGAGTTTCAGATACCTTTGAACTGCTGGCACAAATGCCTGTGGGAGTTTCAGAAACCTTTGAGCTACTTGCACAAGAGCCTATTACATTAGTAGTCTCCTTGGAAATACAGGTATTGGCATGGTCCCCTACTGTTATGTTAGAAATTGAGGCATCTTTAGAGGAATATGAAGATGGTCTTACAAGAAAGATTGGTATATACAGTGAGCGGAGAGAAATGGTGAGATGCAAACTTGTGAAATAGGAAGGGAGAGAAGAGAAGTTGAGCGATAAAAAAGGTATGGTTGTGCTGGACTCGTGCATCTTGCACACCCCAATTGAGGGTAAGGAATCACCTGCTACAACATCCTGAATAGGAAACAGCAAATGTTTAGAAAGTTATCATAAAGGCAATTTACATAAAAGTTATGGAAATTTATAACAGATAATAACAGTTTATAAGTGAATATTCAAAGAACTTTGTCCTGTCACTGCACTAGCCTCTAATTAGTACCAAACAGTTCAAACCTATACCAGAAAAATGTTTCACAAAGAGGAGGTTTCATGCTACAGTTAACTAATTAACATCTGACTACATGCTTGACCTCTTGGATTATCCTTTCAAACCTTCCTGTTTATTTGTGCTTGCCTATTCTCTAAATACCTAAGAGGCTTGGCACTAGCTTGTTCTAACTTCTAACCCTTGATATGGCCTCCCTTATTCATGACAGTAAAAGAAACATACCAACTCAAAATGGAAAATGGGATACAGAAGGAAAAGCTTACATCTCTACCCTCCAGGAGTGGCAAGAAATGAACACCATGAACAGAGAACACTCTAGCAATGGGGCCCTTCAACAAGAATGAAATCAATCTCCAGATTTTTGCTCTAGAACTACTCCTGATCCACCTGAAGACCGACAAGAGAAACCCCAAAAAAATTCTCGAGCTCTGGGTACACTTCATCTCCACAAGAACACCCAGCACCACACTGGTAACCTTAAACCTTGTCGTAATGTCATTTTCTGATACTCCCACCCTTCTTGCAAGATCCCACGAAGAACGAGGCACAATTGTGGGATATACTTGAACCAAAGATACTGATTTCTTGTCTGATAACCTCAACCCAAATCCCTCCCTCTGATCGCCAGCTTCAATCTTGGGTCTCTTGTTTTTCCTTTTTCTAATATATACAGTTCCATATCTCTTGCTCTGGCCATTGCTACCACTGCTCGGGGCGTTTAGCCTTGCCCTTTTTCTCGTGTAAACTATGTCCGGCGTCTTCTCGTCTTTCTCTTCCATGGCGGTCCCACTGGGTGCTTCCGCTGCCGTTGCTGGGTCCAACCCATCAGCCACTGCACCAGTGTTCCTATCCTTCGCCCAGTCGTTAAATAGGCTCAACCAATCACTATCCGCCACGTCAGCCTCTTGCCTGTTAATGTTATTCTGCTTGACAGAGCGTATATGGGCCGTCGGTGACTGCGATAACGGGTCGGATCTCAGAGAAGGTTTGGATTTAGGGACAAACACACGGGTTGTACGCCGGGTCCCGACTGAAGGCATCGGCGGCCCGGCCGGGAGTGGGAAAACCTTCGACCCAATCTCTGACAATTCTTTCGCCAAAGCTCTCCTGCCGCCAACCTCCGCAGGAAAGATTTTTTTTCTTGGGCACTGCGATCTCCAGCGAAAAAAGAAAAGTGGGTCAGATCTGGTGAAACGATACGCTGCCACGTGGGTGCTTCCCGTCGCCGGAGATGCCTCAGATCCCTCGCATGCTAATTCGTCAGGCAAGAATGTGTCTAGACTTGATGACGTCACCAACAAAGGATCGACGAATAGGAGGAGAGATTGTTGGTGGGCTCACGCGCTCGATTTTCGGATGTGGAGATGTAGCGATCTATTGGTGGAGGTGTGGCGATCGACGAATTTGAGAGGAAAGAGAAGGGCCGCCGGAAGGAGTCTAGGGTTTGATGAGAGAGAGAGAGAGATTAGGATTTAGGAAGGAGAGGGAAAGAATGAAAGAAGATTGGGGTCGAGATTTGGATCCGACGGTGCAGATTAGATGGACCAGTTTTTCTGAGCGGCCAGTGATTTGCCCCGGCTATTGTTGGTCTTCGCTGCACCTGGTGTATAAACCGTAACGAGACGCCGTTAATGGTTTCGGATGAAAAGATAGATATAATACTCTGTTTTGAAGGGGTTTATGCTACTAACTATAATAAATTACACCCCTAAAAAAATCTAATAAATTGGAAATTGGCAAATTTATTTATTGAAGGTTGATGACATCACGTTTCAGTGAAATATTATACTTAAATTTATCAAGTCCGCTGGTTGACAATAAAAATGTGTTTATTCTTGTATAATAATAATAGCAACAATAGTTGTATGACAAAATTATAAATAAAGTATACATGCAAAAAATAAAAAGAATATTGCAGGTTCAATATAAAAAAAATAATATAGATTAAATTTGTTAAGAAAATTACAGATAATGAAGATTATTTTTTCAAAAAATAATAACTACAAGAATGTCAGGATACTTTGTCTTTCAAATTGAATCGTGCCAAGATTATTTTGCAAAGGTAAACTAGAATCTGTCAAAAATAATTTGATTAAAATAATAGTCGATGAAATATTATATTTCTTCCAATGCTCTGACTTAAACTTATAAATTCGCAGTTGATTAAAGAAAAATGTTATCAAAGTTTTTTCGGATGGATCATTCCTCTAATTCACAAACTGGAAAGTGGGACCCTGCGTCCAAGACGTAGCAGGCAATTGGGGAACACCGTTAATCGTATGGACCAAGCCTATTCAAAAATTAACACATAAAGGAAAACGGAAACGAACAGGTGGACTGGAGAAGGATATTTTGTTGGAGTCGGTGTGACGGGGTTTCCAAGGACAATCCCATACCGCGTGATTACTTTAACAAATCGCCGTTTGAATAAAGCATGGGTTTAATAAGGAGAGAAACGAACTTGTCTCTATACGTTGGTGTACGATATTTATCTTGTGCTCCAGGAGTAGCACAACGCAGCACTCTAGTCTAGTTACTTCGTTCTCTATTTTGATTTGTATGATCTTCAGGAAAAGATCAGAGTTTCCACCGAGCTATAATATGTTTCTAGTTCTAGCAAATTAGAACCGTCATTTTTGAGCACCCGTGCGTTTCCTTCCAGACCTTTCTGTTTTTTAATGGTCGGGCGTGCGCCGTGTAGACCGACCCGGGTCCTAGTTCCTTATTGGATTCGAATCCATTAAACCGAATTGAAAATAAACCCGAAAAGAAAAGAGGAGAATTTATAGTCAAGGTTATTTATTTTTGGATTACAAATTACAATTTTATTATATTTTGACTCAGACAGTAATGTACTTCACAACAGATGAGCGAACATCCTCCATGAAAGCAGCTATGTCTTTCTGAAAAAATTAAATGGACAAAATAATAATTAATTAACATTGTATTATGTCACTTTGAAAGTACAGTCAATGCAAGTAAAAGTACTTTTGTACTTGTACATTTAAATAAGACTCTAAAGTTGACATCTAATTAAATTAAGACCCCAGCAAGAAATAAATTAACAAGATAGATGAAATCCAAACAAACTCAAAACCAATGCATCTTCTATTTCGATTTTTCATTACTAAGTATAGCATAATCCAATTGAAGATGGGACTAAATTAAGGTCAAAAAACATATAACAGTTACATATGAATTAACCAACTTACAAAGTTTCAATATTTTGATTTACTTAATCATTTGTAATTTCCGAAGAAGTTCAGAACAATGTGTATTTCAAAAAGGTTTAAACAGCAAAAAAAATTTAATAATAATAAATAAATAAAGAGGAAAACTAGAGAAGCACCTGATTGCTGCTCACTGCACTTGCTATGTTTTCATCAAGAAGAGCCAGTAGTGATCTGTTAAGCTCATTTTTCTCCACCATCTCCAGTAACTGTTCATTGTTTCCAATTCCATTCATATTAAAAAAAAAAAGAATGAAAAATACCTTACGGACAAAACAACTAAAAATAGCTAATCGTTGTCCTCTTTTATTCTGCTCAATTAATTTTCTCTTGTATGCTTTACTAGTTGGACAACTGCATATTTCACAAGTTAAACTGATCTCTCCATTCAAACTTCACGATCTACCATATAGAAAAGTGTAAATGCTCCACATGAACATGCAAAAAAAATAAAACTTTTCATATGTGTATACTATATAGTATGACAAGAAGATACATACTAGAACAACACATGCAATTTGGAAATTCACTAATTAAAAAGTCTAAGCCTTTTATCACAAACAAGTTGGGGTAGGCTAGAAATGACACCCCGACCCTGGTCATTTCTTGTATATATGGCTGAGTTTTTTACGCTGGCTCGCCAAGCCTATCGCAAGCATGCGGGCTTGAACCCTGGACCTCTTAGAAGAGAGCCAAGTGCTCTTACCACCTGAGCTACTAGACCACATGCTCTTGGAAATTCACTAATTACTTGTACAAAAATGTTTTGGAATAGAAAAAAGAAGCAAACAAGTGGATATAATCTTACAGTAGATTTTCTATCTTTAGATTGCAAAATCTTCATCAAGTTCTCCCTAGCCGATACCATATCTGCTTGCATCTTATCATATGCTTCTGCATAATAATGTTTCAAAGTAAATTAAGCAAATAGAAAATTGTAATTGGTGCACGTTAAGTAATTGATCTAATGCTGTGAAACAAAGGATATTTTTTCAGTGTACTGGGCTGCTTAAAAGACGCGTAAAGACACATAATAAAATCACAGAAACAAAAATTATGAATTGGTAACAAAAAAAACATTACAAGAACTACCCTAAGTTTTTATGCCAAATGAACCCGACAAGTAAAACTGTTTGGCCCTAACATGCCTCACAAACCCTGTGCTCACACACCATAAGTTTTGAGATTTTAATTTTACTAAGGGTGTAAATGAAAGAATAAGAATACAATTAACAACTTGATATACAAAAGAGAAAACTTGCCAGCTCCCTCTAGCAAAACCTTATGCATTGCCTCCAACTCAATTAATCTATCATCCATAGCCTACAGAGGAAATAACACTTTAATTCTCTTTCCCACAAACCAGGATTATTTGCAAGAAGCAAAGCCCCTATTATAACCTGAGTTTTGTTCACTGCGAATCGGATTTGTGCAATTTCACGCTGTATATGATCAAAGAATGCTTTGTCCAACCTAAAGTAGCCGCAATACTAACAAAATTAGAGAGAGCAAGAAAATAAAAAACTAAATATTAAGAAATAAAACATTTTTTTGTTTAACAATCGATCAAAACAGTCCACCATTTTCATGTTACTAATACAAAAAGCCCATAAAAAATAAATCAAATTAACATTCGGCCCTGATTAAAATCCTTTTTTATAAACACGAGATTTCATTTCATTTCATTATAAATCTTTTGATCAAAATGAATGGAACTGATAACATTCGATTGAAATTTCCAAGTTATTAGACCCAAAAAAACCCTAAGAAATCGATTCTAATCAAATGAAATCCCATGTAAAAATCATATTGATCAAAGCCTTCATGTTTTACAATAAAAAATAGCACATCAAAGTGATTGATTAACCTGGGTTTCAGTCTGGCAATCTCGATCTCAATCTCACGTGCCTCTGTGTCTAGAAAATATTCTACAAGTCCTTCAATGGTATCAGGTGCGACTCTGGCCTATCCTTAAAAACAACAAAAGAAATCCTTTATAATTATTCATCAATGATCAAAAGATATTCTAAATATTATCAAACAAAGTTTAGGAGAGAAATAGCACCTCTCTTTTGGCACGGCGTCGCTCCTGCTCCTGCTTCACCTCGCGCTGGAAAGCTTCACGAGCTGCAGAATCCTTGTCCATTTTCCTTTTGAATTCCATTCTAGATATGTGACCCCCTTGTGGTGGCCCCAGAATTCCCTCTGGATCCTACCAAATAATTTTTTTAAATTAAACAAGAAAGGAATTAGAAATTGTTGGTCTTGTTTTCAGTTTTTAATTTTAGTTGTTGATATTCTGCATGTACAGTTCTGCGCTTTACACAGCTGCCTCTATACAGAATGCTTTTTATTTCCCCTTTAATAACAATAGCTAATTAAGTTATGTGGCATATTATAATTGGTTCAAGAGCTAAATTATTAAGGACTTAAGAACAATACAAGTTATGCAAGAGGTAACCACCAAATTTGAAGGTTTAATAAAAATTCAATTGAAAGAATGTGTTGGTTATGGAATACCTAAGAAGAAAAAGAGAAGAGAGGAGCAGAAATTACCCAACCGACGCATTGAATCTTGATGCTGCTTCTTCTTCTTGTTGGGTTTATTCTCTTTATCGAGTTAAAATTGCGAGAAGAAGAGTGAAGGAGAGGTGAGGCAGCTTGTAGTGTGGCCATGCTCCTCTCTCTCTCTCAGCAACAATGTGTTCGCGTCAGAAGTGTTATCTTTCCTAATTCGTGCTGCTGACCGCTGTCCCTTTATCGGTTCGCGTCAGAAGTGTTATCTACTTAATAATTCGTGCGTGTATCCTCTGCAATTGAACAAATTCCATTGTGAGAGTGTGATAGTCTGATAGAGTTATCTTCTGCACTTCTCCTTTTCCTTTTTTTTCTGTTTATTAATTATTATTTATTAAGGTTTAAATATAACTGGATAATTCGCTGCGCATCGTGAGGCATCAGCCGGATGAGTTAACATCGGCTATATGTTTTTTTTTTTTTTGTCAAGGTAATCAAAATAAAATAATTACAACAGTTATTATAATTTTTTTTTTGAAGAACGTGACTTGAAATATACAATTTTAATCACAATGCTCGAGTCACTACTGCATGTTTTTTGGCTTTTTGCATGTATTTATAGTTGGGTAATTTTATAGTGGACAAAATTTTTAAACAAGGCTTCAAATTTTTTTTTATCTATGTTCAGAATTTTAAATGAAGGATATAGATTTAAGTTGGATTATAAAATTTATTTCATGATAAAATTTGTCTTCATAGTTTTATACGGATTTGTTATTTATTGTTATAATCATGTAAAAGTTACATACAATTCATTTTGGAATATTTTTTTTATTAGTAATACTAAGTGATTATTTAATAAGTATAAGTGTTCAGTTTGTTATTATAAATGAGTATATAATGCTTATTCAGTTAGTATTACTAAGAAAGTATCTAATGGTCATAAATATTCATTCAGTTGCAATAAGGGAGTATCTAATATATACTAAATTGTTAATAAAGTAATATATTATGAATGTATATGTTGTTTGTTATATATGTTCACTTTATCATTTTTTATCGATGGTCGCGATGAACCGCTGACCGCTGTCCTCTGCAGTGCTTCACGGGAATGATATCATCCCTTGATTTCCTTCTCAAAATTGGTGAAACTTTGTTGTGACATCAAAATTTTGAAACCCAGGAATAGATTGGGCTCAGTCCAACGCCGAAAGTTTTTGAGCCCAAAACACTACAGTATGGAGACCTGCTTCTAGGTGGGCCCCACTCACCGCACTAATAAATGGAGAGACGTGCCCAATTCATGCTGTGCACTGTGCAGTGCAGCGCTTTCCGTCTGCCCGTGAAAAAGACAAGCTAAGCGGACACATTTCCCCACTTTCAGCCAGACGTACTCGTTTCTCTCCAATACAAAACCGTCCAGTTAAAAATGCCACATCACTTTATTCTGACAACTGGAGACCCCATGAACTAAACGCCAGACTAGGCGCGCAGTAATATTTCTCCTTTCACCATATCCACCACCTCAGCAAAAGACTGTCGCGCACATTCGGATTTATAGCACCTTCAAAGACCACACGTGTCAGTAACCCGCTAACAATACGCATCCGCATCCTCGACAGCCATTTAAAAGGACTGTGCCGAGCAGTCCTTTTAAATGGACCGTCCGATGGAGATCCAACAGCCAGAAGCGAAAAAGGCCAAAATCGACTCTCTTCAGCTTGCCCTCCCTGCCCCGAGTCCCTTTTTTTTATTACAAAAAAAAAAAATAGATCTGAAATTTGCATCTATTTGGCAGGAATAATCGACTCTGACATTTCTCTCTCTCTCTCGAAAAATCTCTTTGACTGAATATAACATCGCCTTCAACTAGAATCATCAACCCATGGACCCATCGACTCTCTGACTGACCAAATCATCGAGTGACCAAGGATCATTCTTCAGTGCGAACTCATAGACTCCAAGTACTGGTATACTTGCTGAGGTGTACTATTTCTTATCAGTTATTGCAGTCTTTCCCTGAGATTTGAGAAAATAAAATCCCAAATGACAAAATTACATATAAATTGCAGTTTAAAATACTGGCCAGGTTTTTATTAGACTGTGCTTGATAAGGTATCATGGTCCAGTAACAGTAGAATTGAGGTTCTTATAAACTACAATTATTTATCCAGATTGAAATAGAATTTTAAACTAATAAATAAAGGGCATGAGTCTGGTTTATTTAAGCAATATATATAAAAGAATTGGAGTCCTGTGTAGAATTTGCACAAGAACTATCTGTCAACCAGGTTACCTGAGTCCTGTGTAGAATTCTAACTAGACTCCAATTCTGAAATTAAGCTCGCAATTGAGTGTAGAATGAATAGACTAAGACCAATTACCAATATATATAAAAGAAAATTGAGGAGTTATGGATGAATATATTGATTGATGGCATTTCTCTTACAGCATCAAATTTAATTTTTCTAGTGGATTTCTAAATGTTCATAGTCTAATTTTTTTTCCTTCTTCTCCGTGAAGGATATGGAGAATTCAAACAACATGCCCCATTTTGATATGTCATTTGCAACCGTTGACGAAGCATGGATATATTGGAAAAATTTTGGTGGAAGAAATGGATTTGGAGTTAGAAAATTATATGAAAAAAATGGGGAAAGATAATAAACCAACTTCATACACTTTTGTGTGCTCATGCGATGGGGAAAAAAAAAGGACAAGCGAGATCATCTCACAAAGAACCCTCGAGATGAGACTCGAACTGGTTGCTAATTCGTCACAAGATATATCGGAGGAAAACTTTGGTTGCAATGATAATCTTGAAACCTTATAGTAAGTGCATTCAAATGTTTATAATTTTTTTTTGGAAGTGCTGACCCAGTGCATTCATATTTTTATGCCAAACATCATACTAGATAGCTCACTGCGTCAGCAAAGGATGAGATAATAGGGACATTCTGTGTACTAATTGGGACAGTACAAATTACTGATAGGGACATTATGTGTACGGACCTGGTATGCACCTAGTACAGTCCTGGTACGCACCTAGTACAGACCAATTTATCCTAATTTCATTATACTAATTGTATTTTTTTTTTGTTTGCAGCAATTTGTCAATTATAGAAGACTAGAGAAGATTTAGTGGAATTTCTTATTTTGGCCACATTTTGTAGATGAAAGAAATAGTGGAATAGTTAGTTGGCAACATTTTGTAGATGAATTTTAGAAATAGGGGATAGTATTTTGTAATGGGTTTATGTGCAAAATTTATGCTAGCGGGTCGGATCTTTTAAAAGTTAATGTTTCAATTGATGTTTCGAGCAGTCAAGGAAGTAAAGGAACTTCTTATTATATACTCAAATTCATTTTCTGGTACACGACTGTTTCTGTTTAGCAGCAATGCCTAGTTTGTCAACATGCTGGAACTTTCCTTTGACTAACATTTTATAAAATTCATCGGTCTGGAGTTTCCAGAAACTGCACAATTTAATTGAATGGTAATACCCTGACATATTTTGATGTATTCACCAGCCAACAATATCTTTTTTTTTTTAATAACAGTCACCCATAACTAGGTGACCTGCATGCTTACTGATGCAAAAATGGGATGATATAAGGCTCACTAGATGTGATCTAACAAAAGGGGAAAAAAAAAAAAAAAAAGGTTACAACCAGCCAAGTCTACACCAGCTTTCAATTTTGCTAGAACAAACTGAAACTGAGCAAACAAAACAAGCCACACCCAACGAAAAAGCACAAAAAAAGAAAAAATAAAAGTAAAAGGAAAACTACAGAAATGCTTAGAACCTAAACATAGAACCTAAACTGCATAATACAAACATTCATTTTCCAGACTTGGAGCAACATAGAACCTAAACAGCATAATACAAAATGAAGCTGCATATTGAATATTTACAACAGAAGGTACTAAACTGCATATATACTGGAAATTTAAATATAAAGTACAAATTCTCTCTTCATCCCTCATACAACATACTACTTGAAATTACAACTTACAAATTACAATAATCAATAGAAAATTAATAAATAATACAAAATACTGAATTAGTTGCCTCTTAAATTCTTCGAAATGCTTCTGGAACTTGTCTTCCATTTCCTTCAACTTCTCTTCCAGTTCAATAAAATTGTCATCCAATTGTTTCTTACTTTCATCCGCTTGCCTTTCTAATTGCTTCTTCAATAATTCAAATGTAATTTTAAGATCTATAGGACTAAAGTTCACCTCATCACGCCATCCAATAAATTTATTACATCTTCGACACGAGTAGAACGCTCGACCCTTATTTCTTGGCGTGTCTGCAACCAATACAACAACACATTTCTTATGAGAGAAATTGAAAGAGATTGTAGAAAGAAATAAGCTAGCTGAATTGTAAAATCATGTAATCTCTATTCTCATATAGTCAAAATTTATTCGTTATATCACCTATTAAAAAAGTAGGTATCTGAACTATGCAATTGACCAGCAATTAACCTTCAATCCAGCAATATACATCAAAACAATTTGACACGATTTACACTCAAATTACATGAACTATGCAATTGACCATTAAGCCAACTAATGCTCTGTTGCCCTAGATACCTCCCAATATTCTTATGTCTAGGATCAAGCAAAAAGCTGATTTAGTTTTAATTAAGCACAAATTAAGCAGAATGGAGCTTTTTCAGTACAAATTGATTAAGAAGAAAGAACTCATTTGTGCCTTCGCAAATTATTAAGGAATCAAGAAAGACCTAACCTGTCTGTGGCGATACTCGTATGTCTAGGGTTTGGAGAGGAGGCGATAATCGTTCAAAATCAGCGAAATCTACTGTGTCGCTCGATCTACTGTCTCGCCTCACTAATTCTCCTTCAAAATCAGCGAAATCTACTGTGTCGCTCGTTCAAAATCGCCTCGCTCGATCAATTTAGGCTTTCGCTTCTCGGCAGACGAGACGAAAGAGACGGAGGAAATGAATTTATAATTTTTTTAATGTTTCTTTTTGTTTTGTTACGTTACGGGCATGTCGGGCAAGGTTGAAGAGAGTCGATTTTGGCTTTTTTACTTTCACGCCGTTGGATCTCCATCGGACGGTCCATTTAAAAGGACTGCTCGACACATGTCGGGCTGTCGAGGATGCGGATGCCTAACGCAACACCGTGAGCACCCAGAATAAGTAATTTCATCAAAGAAGGAAAGGAAATAGGATCAATGTAAATCGAACTAAAATAGTGTACAAACTCTTACACGTGACTCGTGAGGCCTACATTATGAAATTCAATTAAGGATGTACCAACAAAATGCCATCCACGTGTCAATCCGTAGAAAATAGTAAAAGTTTCTGGTCGGAAGTTTCCACAGGGAAGATCACCTTTTCGATTCTATCACTCACTCCGAATTTACCACTCCACCTGAAAAGGAAAAAAAGACCTTTCTCTTTCTATTTTCCTTTTACTCGATCAAAAACCTTTTCGCAACGAAATTCTACACTTTCTCTGTTCAACATTCCTTCGAATTCGTTTATGCAAGGGTTGATTCGGGGATTTAAAGGAATGAGTCAGGGAACGAAGTGGATTCACCATGTAAGAAGGCTGAGTGCAGCCAACATCCCCGCCTCTTTGATCGAGAAAGGTCAGAGTCGTGTCATCGATGCCTCTCTCACACTCATTCGCGAGCGTGCCAAGCTAAAGGTTATTAACTTTATTTTTAATTATCATTTCCTCTTGAACTTTTTGTGGTTATTATATTGGTTCCTAAGGGTTTTAATAATAGGTGTGTATTTTATCAAAATCGGTAGCTAATATGTGATCAATAGTTTATGACAACTAGAAAGAAAATTCGTTTTGAGTTCTAGATGCGAATTGGATATCCTAGTGATTAAAATTTTGGTAGGGTTTAAGGAGGTGATATCCTGTGCATACTGATGTAGTGACACCAGTCAGAAAGATGCTAACACTGTATGGCTAGTATTATTATTGTTTTATTGAGTTATGCCAATTAATAAAATTTATCTTTTTGATTGTTTAATTATGTCTGGGTTCAAACAGGGAGAACTACTAAGAGCACTAGGTGGTGTGAAGGCCTCAGCATCGCTACTAGGAATTCCTTTGGGGCACAATTCATCATTTCTTCAAGGTCCTGCTTTTGCGCCTCCTCGTATTAGAGAGGCTATATGGTGTGGCAGCACCAATTCTTCCACGGAAGAAGGTATCTTTTACTAAAATTCCACTGTTAATCAAGCCACTTCTGATTTGGGTTGTTTGCCTTGGTACTGACCTGATTGTACCAGCTCATAGTGCTAACATGTCATAGGTAAACCTTACGTAACTAAGTACCATTAGTTAGAGCAGAAACCATATAACCGAAAGAAACCTTTATGATATCATTGGTATGGCCAGTTGTATTTTAGGGTGGAAAAATTAATGAACTGTTTATTATGGACTGCATATAACACAAATATATGAAAAAAAGAAGGATCTTAATAATCTAATTTATTCGTGCTTTTATAATGTGCAGGGAAGGAGCTGAATGACCCACGTGTTCTGACAGATGTAGGGGATGTTCCGATACAAGAGATACGTGATTGTGGCGTAGATGATGACCGGCTCATGAATATTATCAGCGATTCAGTTAAAATTGTTATGGAAGAGGTAGTTGTCTATTGGAACAGTTTCATATTAAATTGTGCAAAACGTGAGACTATAACCGTTGCCCTGTACAAAGGGAAGTTCCATGAATTCTCCTATGGAATTTAGAGAATTGCAAGCTTACCTCATTAAAAAACCATTGGAAATGTAATCGATACCCTTCTGTTGATCTTTACTTGAGGGGATTATATCAGTATGACTGTATCCATGGAAATGAGGAATTCTCTTTTACAATGTTATGAAGAAAGTTGCATGGCCACTTGCATGTTACTTGAGGGTCGCTATATATTTGTGAATTGTGATGTTGTGGAGGTACTCGTCATAATTTCATTTTCAAAACTGTGCATATGAGATCAGTATTGTCGATTTTACTGTTCATAGTTTCTATTAGTTCCAGTTGTTTCTTGGTGCTGAGAACCTTGCTTATTATGCATAAAAATCAACACTGTTGGTCTTATTCTGCAGGAACCTCTTAGACCGCTGGTGCTGGGAGGGGATCACTCGATTTCATACCCAGTGGTAAGAGCCGTTTCAGAAAAACTCGGTGGGCCTGTAGACATACTTCACTTGGATGCACATCCTGACATTTATGATGCATTTGAAGGAAATATGTACTCTCATGCTTCTTCCTTTGCGCGTATAATGGAAGGAGGCTATGCAAGACGTCTCCTTCAAGTGAGTTTTGTTTAGAACTTTTTTTTTTTTGCTCAAATTTATGGGGAACGAAATTTATTGTATAGGGCTGAGGAATGTTGGGTTGGGTCGGTTAGGGTCAGTTATTTTCAATTACATTTTTCATTTGGGTTGGAATTGACCACCAGCAGGTTAAGATGACCCAACCTGTATCCAATTCAACCAGAAGCTTCTAAATAAGTTGGAGGGCTTGACCCCCATCTTATCTTCAAAACTTCAGCCAGCTGGTGGTTAAGGTGATTTTGTTTTATGTTTTTTTTTTTTCCTTTTTGCAAGTTTGAAGAAATCAAATTTACATAGGGGTGGAAATATCTTCATTAGAGTCAAGGAGGGTCAATAATAATATATTATTTCTGTCCTATACACATTGCGCTTGACCCATCAGCAGGTCAAGCTGACCTGACCAACATCCAACCTGATCTATATGAGTTTTGTTTTTTTTTTAAAAAAAAAAGTTATTAGTCATGTTTTGTACAGAAGGGTCAACGGTTGAGTTGGCAGATGCTTGCCTTGAGTGAATGCACATGGGTGCTGACTCAAGTGAAATGTGCATGTTTTGTCTCAATTGTTATTCAGTCTGTATATTACAAACATTTTCTTTTGAAGAAAAACAAGGGTACATTACAAACATTATGTAATTTAAAAAGGTATAGAAGCTGGATGGATCAGGTCATGACTTGCTTAACTCGTCTTCTAACCCACCTACATCAGGTCAATAAGTGCTTGGTCTGGATACAACCTGACCTGACCCACTAATTACTGGGTCCATCTTACATGGATTGGATTAAGGATTGGCACCAGTATTTGAAGTAGTTCAAGCAGGGATTGAGAACCAATACTTTTGTAAATTGAAAATAAAATAAATTAAACACCTTTTTTTAATACCAACCTGACCTATCCACTAACAATTGAGTCTTGTACATTTTGGATTGGGGTGAGTCGACTCAATGATTGACAGACCAATTTTATACCATTAGTTCAAACAAGGCAGGGGAGGAGCCAGGAGACAACTTACCGTGGGGAAAAAAATTCAGAGCTGGGGCCTAACTTACAATCAATTTTGATTATGGCCTTATGGGCATAATTTTGCAAATTTTCTTCAAAAGATTACACATTGCACTGTTGTTGGGTTGGGTGTGTGTGCTGGGGTGAGGTTGTGCCTCTTAAACCAGGATTGAGAACCTGAGGTACTTTCGTAATGCAAAAGTTAAAAAGAACAAAAACCTACTTATTACTTTTTTTTTTATTTTCTATATCATTCTTTCTTTAAGAATGCTTTTAATAATTGGATATGTATATTTTGAATTCAAGGTAGGACTAAGGTCAATAACAAAAGAAGGTCGCGAACAAGGGAAGAGATTTGGTGTCGAGCAGTACGAAATGCGCACTTTCTCTAAGGACCGCGAAATGCTTGAAAATCTTGTATCCTCTCGCTCTCTCTGACATCTTTTCATTTTTTTTCACCATTCCTGTTTCTATTTTTGCCTTTTGACTTACGAACATCGGAATTGGAATTTAATTGCTTAAATAACTCTCTTCTCTTTCCTAATTTTTGTGTGTGTGTGTTTGGGACAGAAACTAGGAGAAGGGGTGAAGGGTGTGTACATATCAGTGGATGTAGACTGCCTAGACCCAGCTTTTGCACCAGGTGTATCCCACATTGAACCAGGTGGCCTCTCATTCCGTGACGTGCTAAACATACTGCACAATTTACAAGCAGATGTTGTTGCAGCAGATGTGGTTGAGTTCAACCCCCAACGTGACACGGTTGATGGCATGACCGCCATGGTCGCTGCAAAACTCGTACGCGAACTCACTGCCAAAATTTCAAAATAATTCAAAATTTTGTCAAATTGACTGGTTCTTATGTTTTCTTTTGATTAATCTGCTGTTGGCGTTGCTAGTTAGGTTTGAGTTAGGAAAAATCTAGAAGATTTCATTTAATAAAATTTTGTAAGTTCCTTGAGTTATATATGGCCGCTTTTTAAATGGATATTATGAATAAAGAACAAATTTTTGTGTTACTGCCCTTTTTGAGCAGTAGAGTTAGTGATTTTCTGTTCGGATGCATAACTTTGGTTGGTTGGTCATAGCTTATTATTTTATTTTAATTTTCATCTATTATGTTTCTCCGAGTACATGATAAAAAGAAGAGTGAGGCGGAAGCTTATTGACTTGGGAATAGATTCTATTAGAAACACGTAAAGCTTAAACAAAAGGAACTCTCATTAAAGCTAAAGGTCTGGGAGTGGGAGCATATATGCTTCTTGCTCTTTCTTTGATCAAGCTAATCTTAAAGTTCTCTTTTCCATTATTTTGCTTTTGATCACTCATTATACAACTATATGCAAAGCGGTCAGCAATTATGTATGATTCTCTTGAAAGAATCAGAATTTTTTAGTGGACAGCTCGCCTCGCATAGTCACCCAGCTCTATAAAACTTAAGTGCGCACAAAGGCTTTGTTTCAATTCGGACTCCATCTCTCCCTCTCTCATGGCTGATTGTCCCGAGCGATGTCACTGTTCCTCTCCACCAAAGATGCATCATCATGATCCAAATCTTTACCACCAAGATGGCAAACCGTACCACCATGAGGGCAAACCGTACCACCCTGATGCAAAGCCATTACCTCGTCGACAGCAGAAACCTCCTGCCCCATCATCTTCTGGTACTGCTCGCCTTTGTGTTGTTCTGGTTGGTTTCTTTGTCCTTTTGGGCATAATTGCTCTGATACTCTACCTAGTTTACCGCCCATCACACCCCCACTTCTCTGTCACATCACTTTCCATACTCTCTCTGTCCAACTCTACCTTACCATTTAACACCATATCCACTTCAGCGCAAGTCACAATACTCATCCGAAACCCTAATAAACGTTCTTCCATCAGTTATGATTCTCTTTCGGCCTTTCTCTCATATCGCAACCAGGCGATCACGTATTCAACTCAGCTACCAGCACTGGCACAGGAGCCTGGCAGTGCCCTTGCTTTGTCACCTGTGGTTGGTGAATGTGCAGCAATTCCAGTGTCCTATGATGTGATGGAAGGGTTGATGACAGATGAGATGTATGGTCTTGTTGGGTTGCGATTAGTGGTGCAGGGAAGGATTAGATTTCACCCGGGTCCATTTTACGGAAGGTGGGGCACACTTTATGTGAGGTGTGATCTGCTAGTTGCTGCTCGGAAGGGGTTCACCGGCCAAGTACCGGTGCTTGGGAATCCTAACTGTTATGTTGATCCTTAGTGTGCATCAATTTAGATCTTGTGTTTGCACTTACCTTGTTAATTCAACTTTTGATTTGTTAACTTCTGTTATATTAAAGAAGAAATATATGTCTCAGCAGTTAACAGTGTGTTCAGCTTGTATCATTCCAATTGTTGTTGATCTTGATTGAGAACATTGATTTTCTTCTCTCTGGTTTTTGAAAACAAGGTTTCAGGAAGACTTTAGTGGCTTGAGATGCCAAGAAGAGCTTACAAAATGGGATATCATGTGTAAAATAATCTTCATCTCTAAGTCTTGATGTTTTGAAATTCATAAAGTAATTAACTTTGCATTCAACTGAATTTTTAATATTCTTTTATACAAAAGAGATGGCAATTTGATGCAAAGTATAGCCTTTATTCCTCCCTACTTTTCAATGCTATAGGAATATTACTTGCTGGGGTTTCACAGAGTTAGAAGGTCGTAGAGGATCTGTTTCTTTGTGTTGGAATAATCCAAATGAAATGCATCAAATAATTAATTGTATTAACATTTTGAATATAAAATGAGCATGTTAGTAACTGTTAGAAAATTTTGCAAGTTGATTACAACAATAGATAGATACTTCAATCTGGAACAAGTTCTACACCCATATATAGGGCTGTCAAAAGTGTGCCATTTCGCACGTTTTCGTTCTGTTCCGTTTGAACGGAACAGCTGACGGAAGGGTTTTCAGTTTCGTTTCTGAAAAAGAAACAGAAACGAAACAGATGCTGGTAAACGTTAGTTCCGTCTATCGAAATATTGGCTGAAACCAATAGAAAATGGGTTGACATCAATATAAAATGCTGAACGGACCAACTAACGACGGAACAGAAATGAAATATAATTTACTTATGTTAGCTAGAACGGAACATACCTGTTACCCTTCCGTTTCGCATGTTTGACACCCCTACCCATATATGATATAGTCCTCATTTTCCTGAACCTATGCCCTATGGTATTGGTAGGTTGCAACAAAAAATAATCAAAATTCTCAAATTAGAATGATAATAAACTTTGAAAGTTTGAATCTTACATGCATATCAACAGAAACTAATCTCTCCTTTTCACCTCGTCAATACACACCTAAGAAAATATTCTTGTAAAAATTTCCGCTCTTATTTGATAGTGTAAATTCTCTCCTCTCACAAAAAATAACACTTACAAGATCTGTGAGAGTGAGACTGACCTGCTCATCACTGGTTTCGCATTTCTCGGCCCATAGTGAAGAAAAAAGGGGCTGGATTGGTAAAACGATACGGGGCCGGGTGTGGATTTCTAAACCCGACCCGCGCCGGACAAAAGTAACATGCATCGAGGGGCAAATACGTAATTCGCATAAGAGAATAAAAAATACACCCAAATTGACCTCTGATTCCTCCGATTCATCGTCAGAGCTCTCCAAAGGAGACCAACCCATCCATTCGTATCCTTCACGTTCTCAGTACTAGTTTTTTTATTTCCAATTTTGAACCTTTCCCGTCTCTTTCTCCTATAAATCGCCGCCTTTGTCAGTTTTTACATAGATTTGGTATTAATACTGAGAGGGAGATAGAGAAAGAGGTACTTGTGGCTCCTAACGGTAAGGTCTCTTTGCTTTTAGATATCTATTCTTTCTTCATTATTGGTAGATTAGATTCGTTGTTGAATTCTTTTCTGGGTTCTGTTCTAGTTCATTCCACAAGCTCATTTCTTAATTTTTTTTTATTTTTGATGAAACCTGATGTGTTGAATTGAAGATTAATGACTTTATGCAAATCTGTCGAGCTGAAAAATCTGAACTCTATTTCGTAATTTTGCAATTCAGTTTACAATATCCATACCTGAGTAATTTAGTTTAGCAGATCAAGGTCAATTCCACTTACAATTAGCACATCATAAGAAGAATTACAATCCACTTGGCTAGATTTTAGAAAGTACAATCTCAGTGATTTGGCTAAATCTTAAATGTGATTTACCAATTGTTTTGTAATTTTATGTGAGAAGATTTATCTTTGGTGTGGTTTTGTCTAAAGTGGAGGTAACAAATCCATATATTTACTTCTTTTTTTAAGGTCTGCTGCACCCTTCTTCACACTGACACTGAATTCTGGTGATTTTTTGAATAATTGGCCAATTTCAATTGGTTATAGAGGAAAAATATGGCACTAGCAATGGTGAATGTAACGGCAAGTGTGCTGGACTGGGTCTCTTCATATTTTGATGCTCCTACCAGAGCTGTTGTTTTCGGTGTACCTATTGATGGTAATTTTCCTTTTACAATTTCTCCCAGTTTTGTTAGTACACAGCTATCAGAGTTTAGAAGAAATTCAGAAAGGAGAATAGAAGATTGAGAGCAATTAAGCCTATGGACCCTCATTTTTAATACCTGTTGATTCACTATATTGTGATAATTAAGTTCTTTTAAATTGAAGCTAACTGTTTGTTTAATATTCAAATTGAAGGCCATCTAGTGGTTGAAGCATTACTTGTAGTGGTGATATTATTCCAGCTTACAAGAAAGAGCTACAAACCTCCTAAGAAACCTCTGACAGAAAAGGTACTAATTGTACAGTACCTTGTATTTATGTTTAGTTTAAGGCAGTTGAATATTGTATCTGTGGTGTTGCGTTAACAGTGAAGTTCTTCTGGTGAATATAAACACAGGAAATAGATGAGCTATGTGATGATTGGGTGCCTGAGCCCCTGACCCCACAAATTACTGAGGACATGACGTATGAGCCACCAACTCTGGAAAGGTTCACATTTTTAATTATCCTATTTTAAATTTAATCTGTTCTTATTGATGGTTTATTCTGCATTCCTTGGATGAAGTAATAAAGCATATTCGGTGCATTTCCTTTCTTGTAGGTTTATAGATCATTAATGCATTTGAAATATTGAGTTTCATTTCTTTCTTCCTAATTTCTTTCACCTTTTGTTTATTTATTTTATTTTATTTTGTGTGCAATGCAGTGCTGCAGGACCACATGCAATAGTTAATGGAAAGGAGGTGGTGAACTTTGCATCTGCAAATTATCTTGGTCTTGTTGGAAACGAAAAGATAACTGTAAGAAGAACTTTTCTTCTAATCTGACTTTTTTCTTCATTTCCTGTTCCCAATTTAGATGTAACTCATGCCCTGAACTCTAAACTCATGCCGAATTTTAGGATTCATGTGTTGGTGCACTGGAGAAATATGGTGTTGGTTCTTGCGGGCCTCGCGGATTTTATGGGACCATTGGTGAGATTTCTCTTCTTGCTATGTTTTCCTGTTTCTTATCTCTCCATCCATTCTAAGAACTAAACACTGTATCTGACATAAGTTAATGTGTACACAGATGTGCACCTGGATTGTGAGCAAAAAATAGCTAAATTCCTGGGAACACCTGACTCAATCCTCTATTCCTATGGCATTTCAACTATTTTCAGTGTTATTCCTGCTTTCTGTAAGAAAGGCGATATCATTGTTGCGTAAGTTAACTTTTTCTTTCATTCTTTTGTGTTTTAATTAGCTCTATTTGTGACCATTATTTTGATTTTTACTTGTTATTTTTCTGTTAATTTGTTGCCAAACTTACTATATTGTTGTAAAAATAGAGATGAGGGGGTACACTGGGCAGTACAAAATGGGCTATACCTTTCAAGAAGCACTGTGGTTTATTTCAAGCATAATGACATGAAATCATTAGAAAATAAATTGGAAGAGGTCACCCGTCGTAGCAAGCACCCAGAGAAAGTCCGCCGGTACATTGTTGTTGAAGCCATCTACCAGGTTCAGTTTATTTATATATTTATTTATTTTTCTGGTTAATTTGGCTAAATGTAATGGCTTACAATGCTGAACCTCAAAACTTGAAAAATCAGGTTATCTTAACAAACATCACCAAAATATTACACATCACCAAAATATTACAGATGTGTGAGTAGCTGTAGCCTGTGGGGGTAGTAGTGGCATTTTCACCAGTTCTGTATGATCGGGTTGATCATGGTATTTATTGATCTGTAGGCCGTGCTAGAAACCATTTATCCTGTGTGTAAATGATATGTTGAGATTTTCTATAGCAACTGAGATATGACCTTTGGTTTGTAAGTTTTTTGAGCTCTAGTTCTGAAATTGGATGTTTACTATAACAACTTATATCCTTGGCCCTGATTGATTTCAGAATTCGGGACAAATAGCTCCATTGGATGAGATTGTGAGGCTGAAAGAGAAGTACCGCTTCCGTATTATATTGGATGAGAGTCATTCTTTTGGTGTACTTGGAAATTCAGGTCGTGGTCTTGCTGATCATTGTGGAGTTCCGGTACGTTTTTTTTTCATTTTTTCAGTAAGAAAATGTAATGGCACACATACATACACACAAATATCCGCTGATCCACCCACACCCCCCAAAAAAATCTTTTTAGTCAATTAAAGGTTTAATTTGAGAATTTGAGAAACATATTAACTTAATTAACTAGAAATACAGTAATAAAATGAAATATACACTGCTGCTAGATAATTGTACAAGCTATTTTGCTCCTTGTATCCCTTCTTGATTATAAATTTTATAGCTTAGTTGGAAATAATTGTTTGGTGTGCAGATTGAGAAAATTGATATAATAACGGCTGGAATGGGAAATGCTCTAGCCACTGACGGTGGATTCTGCACTGGAAGCGTCAGAGTTGTTGATCACCAAGTATGTGCAATCAAAGGAAAATAAAATAAGAAGAATAGTTTCTGACCTATTGAACTTACTATCAGATTCCCCTTTTCGACTTCAAAAAAGAATAAATATGAATGAGACCCTTGTGTTGTTTGTTGTTTGTAGAGGTTGAGCAGCTCAGGGTATGTATTCTCGGCTTCTTTGCCTCCATATCTCGTGAGTGCTGCAATTGCAGCAGTTGATTATTTGGAGGAAAATCCATCAGTTCTTTCCAAGCTAAGAACTAACATTGCTACACTTTTTAATGGTACTTCCTTTCTTCTCTTTTCTTGTTTTTTTTTTTTCTTTCTTTTTGGACTTATTAAAGGATTCAGGTCATAGATTTTGAATAAGGAATGATGCTTCTATCTTCTTCAAATTTAAGTTATAAGCTATATGTTATCAAATTATTGATCATAATGCATTTATTTGTAAATAAATGCAGAGTTGTCAGATGTGCCAGGGCTTGTTTTAGCTAGTCACATACTATCTCCCATTGTATTTCTTAAACTGAAGAAATCAACTGGAACTGGCAAGACTGATATAGACCTCCTTGATTCCATTGCTAAACAGGTATGTTTTATAAGGGATTTGATTCACATGTAGTGTTTGTTACAATTAAGCACATAGATGTAGCATCAGGCTCTTCAAATCACATGCATGTTGATTTCAAGTTGGACCATTTGGATTGGTTCATTTGTGGGATCCATTCTTTTCAGTCCTGGATATTTTTGGTCTTGAAACATCTGATTGCTTCTTTGAATTAACTTGGGTTCCAGGAGCTGGTTTGCAATAAGATCCTTTGTTTGGGTTTGAACCATGTTCTTTTTATTTATTAACTTTCTGAAAATTTTGGACTGAGTCAGATTCCTGCTCAGGCAGGTGATGTGGGATGTTCATTTCAGATTTTGCAGCTCTATGTTAGATCTTTTGTCATAGTGAATGTATGGCATTGTACCTGACCACTATCCAGAAAATTGTTTTTTTAAATCATGCTATTTTTTGTTTATTTTTTCTATCGGCTTAAATAAATCAAATTCTTGTAACTCAGGCTTTGGAGGAGGATTCAGTACTTATTGCGACAACAAAAAGATCATCCTTGGATAAGTGTAAGCTCCCTATTGGCTTACGTCTTTTTGTCTCAGCTTCTCACTCCGAATCTGACCTTCTTAAGGCAGCCGCATCCCTGAAAAGAGTTGCTGCATTGTTGATTTCTTAGTTTCCTCTCAGTGAAGTTTATCATGATTTTCAAAAATTAAGGTCTATTAACGATCTTTGGTCTTGTACTTTGTAATTGTATAGCTTCTGCTGTTACCTAGTTTTCAGAATAGTCTTTCCACTTTGTATGAAAATTTGTTCATTTGGAAATAAGTTATGCTGGTAGTAATTTTCCACTCACTGATGATCACTTGTTGTGCTTTTCGCACAAAGTTAAAAAATTTTGTTGTTTTTTACATTCTGAATTTTCATTTAAATTTTTATTGGATTATTAATGGCATCAAATGTAGAGTAGTACTATCCTTCCTGCACTGTGTGGTGTTAAATTTGCCCAACCGCAAGACAGTATACTGCTCGGTAAACACTCGCATCTGGATAAGTCTAAGAGAGTATTCACTATTAGCTGATTAATTTTATTTTTGTTGTATTCTACTTCTTTCATTTACAAAATTTTCCCATCTATCTAATTTTATACCGTTCAAGATTCATTTTAGGAGCAAATTTTTTTCCCCCAAGTTTGGGCCTGTCTTATATTTTTGGTCAAGTTCAGTGCCGCTGTATGATCCTTTGGTTTCAATAGATATATGACTTTGTTGTTGCAGAGTCCTCTCTTTTTCTTTGAGTTATTTTTTTTTTCCCTTCTCTTTTCCTTGTGTCATCATTTTAGTATGGAATATGTAAAAAAAAAAAAAAAAAGTATCCGCCAGCTATAATTTCAGATTGTAGATATACATTATATAAGTAATGAAGTAAACAAAAACATGTCACTTGTTGCGAAAGCAGGGAACAAGTACATTATTAAGCATCATAATACACTACAAAGTAAACAAAACTTTCCATTGAAGCAAAAGAACAAGCAAACTCTGCTGAATGATATAAGAAAAAAATCAAAAATGGACGCGTAAATATGAACACACTCAATTCTTCTGCTGGGGGGCTGTGAGTTGTGGTTGTTAATTGCTTACACTACGTTGAGCTGCCATGACCCTTGAGGCTCCGTTTGGATGGGTGCAGGAATAAGGGAATAGTTTCTTTCTACTCTCAAATTTATTATAAACAATCCAAATACTTCTTCTCTTATTCCTCTTATTCCCACACCATCCAAACGGAGCTTGAGTGAAGAACTTTTCATATTTCCTTTTTTTTATTTAATTCTTCAAATTTCGGCTTCTAGGCCGAGGATTTATCTTTATTTAAGTCGAAATAAAACCGTTGAACGAATTTGAGAATGCATTAACTGTTATTACTTTTCTTTCTTTTTTTTTTTTGAGAATGCATTCTTTTTTTAAAAAAAATTTTGGGAAAGACACCCCACATTTTTATTCTGAAGTAGTTTCATTTTTTTTCTTTTGTTTATTTTTGATTTAGGTCTTATTCGCGTGACAATTTTTCTCTTTTTTAATAAGAAAATTTTGAAATCTTTTCGGCGTATAGAAATGTTCCACCTTTGGATGACGAATTCATACATTTGCATGCTGGTCCTTCTCAAAAGCTAATTTCTGATAGCACTCGCAGCCTTTTTCTGTTTAAAAGAATTTGTGGATACGAATTCTATCCTCTATTAAATCATCTTTGCAAAAGGCATCTTTCCCTTTCCTATGGTTCTGATCCGTGTATATCCCACCCATTCCAGCATAGTGCATATTCTTGTAGAATAATTGTTCCTCGCCCATACTTTTCTCTCGGTTTTTATAAAACTAATAAAAATAAAAAGATCAAAATTTTCTTATTGTAACCTCCTAGGGAGAAAGAAAAAGGATCATAGACACAATTCAACAACTAGTCCACTATCTGCCAGTGTTGATTGACTTCACATCCTCAAAGTTGCGTTAATTCACATAATTCATTTGGAATCTCAAAAAATTACCTAATCTCCTAAAAAAGTTGACCATGACCTCTCATTAAATTGTCCATTCATCTATCAGGAAATGCAAATATTGTCTAACTTCAATTAGATGTCTAAAAGGAATCAAGGATACAGAGTTTAACTAGGAAGTGCTCATCAAGACCATATATTATTGACTAGAAGGTTCAAATTGGATACATAGTACTTGCAATTAAAATAGTGGGGGTTCAATTGACTTGCAATATAAATCTCCATAAATAATTTTTTTTCCTTCGCCCCTCTGCCTTTGGCAGATTCATTAAAAGAAGGAATGAAAAATAATGTTTCTCATTTTTTTTATTGATTAAATTATGTGTGTATGATATTTTTCTTATAAAACTCATATTTGACATACACAAAAAAAAAATATAAAAATATTTCATTTTTAACCTTCATGTTACAATCTAAGCGTTTTGATATAATATATAATATTGGTATATATAACGTGTGATTCTCTCCCAAACTTTTTTTGATTCCGTGCATACCACACTTACAATGTGTTTATCCAGGCGACCATGCTACCTGCCTCACAAGATTGTGGGGTCAAAATTTTCCCTTAAAAGAGATTCTATCACTTACCTCTTCTACAAAGTTTTTTGAAGACTTGTTCGTAGGTACATTTTGTGCAAATGGTTTATGGTTCTATTAACAGTAGAAAATCACCACTCCTAAGAAAATCAGATGATTGTTATTTGTCATCCTGTCGAGTAATAAAATAAACAAATATAGGTAAACAAACAAAGCAAAAAATTGCCAGGCAGCCTTCTTTTCCAAACACACAAAAACCCATATTAAATAAAGGCACCCACCAAAAGTTAGCTTTAATCAGGCTATGCATGCAGTGCTATGTTCTGGACTTCTGGTAGCTTATTTTCTGAGAGAAACTCTGTAAACAGATATTTCATATTTCCTTTATAAATTTGTAAGTTGTAACTATGACTTATTGAAAGGAACTCTGTAACCAAACATTTCCAAATTTGTAACTAATTTAGTTACAAGACAATAAAAAAGTTTAACAATTTAAAATATAGGCTATGGTTCCTAAGTTTAATTACTGTCAGCTGTTTATATATCAAATAACGAAAGAACTGGAGTAGATGTTTCCTTATTTTCTTTTTTATGATGTTTTCCATTTTATACTCAACTGCTGTATAAAGCACATAATTATTTTATTTAATTGCTTCTAAGTTAACTACAGGAAAAGCTTTGTATTTCTGTGCCACATACTGTGTCAGTGTCAATTAGCTAATATTTCATTTACTATTATTATAGGTTGATATTTAAAAGTAAATTATAAAAATAATCTAGGATAATAGAAACCTAGTCACGTTAACAACAATAGTTCCTATGCATTGAAGAATACATATATATGTAGTGCAATTTCAACATTTTTAATTGTTAAGATTAATAGTTATAATTTTATCATGATAAAGAAAAATTTTTATTGAGGCAGCTACGGCGATATTTTGTTTATGTTAAATGAAGGTAACTGAATCCGAGTTCCAAAAGCTGTAAGGTTTTGTTTTACAACTATACTTGTCGAGCTAGCATCCACTTGATTCTTCTCTAATGACACAATTTCTGCTTGAGAATTTTGCCATATCTATATATATTAGATTATATTAGTGAAATTGGTGAACTTAAATTCATGATATTTTATAATATGTAAGTTGACAATGACAAACCTTGATGTTATTAAATAAAATAAAAAGATGACAAAAGCTAGGTACAAAAAAGTTGCAAATAAAGTGCTCAGAATAGATAAAAGGACTGAACAATGATTACACAGGTTACTAGTTAAACTTATATCTTCTCGTTAATGATGATTACATATTTCACTTTCCTCCTTTTTAAAAAAAATCACCATAAACAATGAAGGCATTTTTGGAATATTTTCTAGGAAATCATTATTGTTATTTTTTTTTTTGTGGCGTTGGTCGATGCCAACTTCTTGCTTATGCTTAATATCAATTGAAACAGTTAGATTTATTTTATTTGATCTTAATACACGCGTATGAAAAAATATATATTATTTTATTTTATTTTGGTAATCATCAGGAGATGAAGAAAATTGACAAAATATGATTATATTATCAATTTTTTATGCATACCACAGTAAAGTCAAATATGAAATAATTTTGTAGCTTTACACAAATTTCAGAATAATCACTTCTGATTGCTGGATTAATCACTTTGTATCATGAGTAATAATTTCCATGTGCACATGAGTAACTACATCATATGTTTATATTAAAATTAGTAACAAATTTTTCATTTTTTTTTGTCAATAATGAAAATACAGGGAGCATGAAGGGACAAAAAGCGCTCATCCCTCCATAGCTTATTACAACTAAATCGTCTTTGAACTTCAGAACTAAGAAAGGTTCTGAACTAATAAAGGTGGTTTGATTGCATTGTTTATCATTGCTTTTCACCCACAATGCATATACTTGAATGATCCAAATTCTCCTTCACCTTTTACGATTGGTCTATCCACTAACTACCCAGCATTGCTCTTCTGTTTCATTAATCTATGTAACTAATCGTAAGGTGACTATTGTCAACCTTACGCAGTATTAATTAGTTTTACACCTGCATATCTAAGTCGCAGGGACGGAGCCAGAAAAACATTAAGCATGGGTACAAAACTGGACCAAGAAAAAACATAAGGAAAATTAGAAGTCCAATTCAGGCACAATAAAAAAATTAGCCCGAGCACAATATTAAAAATACATAACTGGACCTTGATTTTTAGAGAACAAGTCCGCCTGGGCTTGCCTCTACTTGGCTCCGTGACAAGTAAAGAAATCGTTACATAAATTATACAATTTTCTTGAGATCCAGGCTTCATATCATAAATCTTATAGTAAAGAAATTTTCTCCACATCAATGCCTGTTGCTACAACCTACAAGTGCCTGTCCAACAATATGGACCCACTTGGCACTTTGAATTACAAAAGATCCAAGGTAAATAGGTAGGTACGCTTTGAAACTTGCTATGAGAGGTACTTGAGAGTTAATAATGAACGTGCAATTTACTTTCTTTCATGTAATGATGTTATAACTTTTACTTATTGCAATTCATTAATTGGATATCCTTAAATACCCCAGATATGCATCTCAGTAACTTTTGAGGTTGATCCAGGAGTTCTCTCTTTTTTTTTTCTTTTTCTCACTTTCTAACTGTCTTTTTTAAAAACCTATACCTCGTTACAAAAATAAATTGAGTTGTACTAAGAGCAACCATTTTGCTAAAATGAAATATTTAAAGTTAATAACATCAATGAAGGGTACGTTTTTTTTTTTTTTAGACATGCTGGCCAGTGGCTGGCAAGCAAAAATGTACGTTTTTAGTAGATAGATGCAAACAAGTCTAGCTAGAGTGGTTCTCATTAATTTCCGCAGTTAACAAAATGTTATTACCTTTTAGCAATAAATATAATTTCTTAAATAATCTTATAGGATCAGTATTTTGGAAATATCAGAATTAAGAATACATTATCATTTGATCTCTCCTCCTAAATTAACCGTAACTATGTTTAAGTACAATTTCTCTGCGCGCATATTCATCTCTACTCACAATTTATTCGAAAAGTATTCACAAATCACAATTACTTTGATAAAAGAAAACTCGATTTTGCGATTGGATTGATAAACACCTCATATATAAGAGCTAGTTGAAAATGAAACCAAACATTACTAACCCTTTATCTCCAAATCAAAAGATAGTAGTGGATCCCCATGAATAATTGTATCTTTTTCTTGTTGATATCTAATCATTGCCATGCTTTTCTATGTGCAAGATTACTAACAAACGCCACCCTCTAAATACTTTATTTAAACCTTGCCGAATCCAACTCTCCCTATTCATTTCATCCAAACAGCCTCTCTTTCTCTTGTCTGTCTGTCTCTTTCTCTCTCTCCTCTCTAGCAAATGTCTATTAAATTTACTGAATCACCTCCAAAAGATTGCTCCAAGAAAGGCCACAACAATTTATTTCACAATCTCAAAAGCAACAGAAAGCTCTTGATTTCTCTCTCTGGCCTGATTTTCTCTCTTCTCTTCATCTCTGTCCTCCTCTGGCTTTTCCTTCATCCCAATAACCCCAAATTCTACCTCAAAGACCTATCTTCCATCAATTCTACTATATCAACCACCTTCATCTCAAAGAACCCTAATTCTCACGCTCACTTATACTATGATAAGCTGCATACCTACCTCGCATATGCCGGAGTGCAAATTACACCTGACTTAGAGTTACCACCTTTTAATCAAGGAGAGCTTGATAGTGACATCATCTCAGCTAATCTGGTGGGCCCAACAAGCAAGCAACCTGCGTCAGGCACTTCCATGAAGCTTACAAGTCTCAATTTGAAAATAGAAGGAAACCTTCGTTGGAAAGTCGGTCCATTCGTGTCTGGCTGGTATAAACTAGAAGTCAATTGCATGACAATGCAGATCAACAGACCAGGCATGCCAGTGCCAGCAAGTTCAGTTCAAGAGGCTGAATGCTCTACAAATGTTTAGTACAAATTATTGTATACTCGTGCGGTGTTTTGGCACCACATGAAGGAATTGACATTAAGCAACAGTTGAAAATTATGTCATAACCATGCTCCGATTGGTGTTATGTTGGATTAGTTTGATAGGATTAATAATTGGTCCGGAGTCATACTCGCTGATTCATAGCGACTCATATTTGGGACTCTGGGTTCACAATGTGTAAACGCACTTTAGAGATAGGCTTAGGTTATGTTGTTATTGTTGGAGATGCAGGGGTATATTGAGGGTTTTGACGAGTGCAGTGTAGATACATCTGGTTTTCATGTATGAATTTAATATAGATGCATATTAAGTTCTTGTTGCTTTGAAATTGATGATAATGAGAATTATATTTAAATAAAGGGCGTCTGAAAGAACAGTTCTATTTTGAGTAATAAGACACAAAATACATCCATAAAACTGGGTTAATAGCAGCACGAATGTTTGAATCATCTTTTATGGTGTCAAAACTTCAAAGCCATCAATAAGAATAGAAGATGAATTGAAAAGGAGAAGAAGAAACAAAAGTAATAGGCCCCAGGCCCCCAAGGCCAGACATCTGCTAGAAAGTGCAAAAGCTTGACACTTGAAATTGCAGTTTTACAATTACAACAACATAATACCCATGTAAGTGCAAATGCAGGATGTGGGGATCCTTAGTGCATAAGGAAAGCCATTTTAATTGTCACAAGTGCAACGCATTATATCGACGTCAAACTACAATGCCAGAGAACTGATGAAGTTTCACTAATCATTTAGCTACATCTGTTGTAATAATAGAGTGATTTCGCCATGGTACAGATATTTTATAACTAATGAAATTGGTTAAGTTTACTGAATTTCCTTTTCATACGCCGCAAATTGTAGGATCAGAAATAAACTTGCAAGTTACAAAAGTGAATGAGTTAGTTTCTGATTTTTCTTGCTTGTTGACCAGCCCATTATACGGCCTTCTTATATAAAAGGGTATTACCTTGTAATTTGGGCTTAGTAGTTTTTTTTTTTTTGTCACATATAAAGGAGAAGGGTCTATGGTGAAATATAGGAAAAAGAATGGGCCGACATTATTGAAGTAGGCTATATGTAATATGCCTACAGGCTACAGCCTACATGCCCTGTATCCTTTCTTACTTTTTCCTGTCTCTCAGGTGGAAGTTCAACTCCAGGACTGGAGTAGCACTCGAGTAAGATTGGATTTCAGCACCCTGTGTTAACTACACAGTAACCAAAAAAAAAAACTGTTCCTAACAATCATAAAAAAAAAAAAAAAACATAAGCTATAGGGTCCGTATCCACTACCAACTTTTTTAGATTGGTAGAATGGTAACATTTGATCCGAGCCGTTAGATCTAATCTCGACGGTTAAAATTTTTCAGGCCTATCAATCTGGTTTCATGCACGGGGCTCCCTTAACCGTGAAAATTAGATCTAACGGTTCAGATCATAGGTCGGCGCTCTACCAATAAAAGGTTGGTAGAGGATGTGATTCCTAAGTGATATATGAAGTTGAAAATAACCTTCCTACAGGTATTTAAGATGATAAATTTCAATATAAAGGGATATCTAATAACCCCAAATTCGGAAATAATTAAAACTAAGCAGAAAGAAAAGGGATCGAGTATAGGGTTGGATAACGTGTATCACGGAAACGGAATGGGGTTGTTCCGTTTCCCGTTCCATTTCAGTAACGGTACGAATCAAATGATTCGTGATTTGTTCTATTTGGACGGAACGTGGTGGAACGACTATATTTACACTATAAAATGCACAAACGAATCACAAAATGCATTCCGTTAATCCGTTCCGTTTGCGAAACGAAATGAAATTTCATTCCGTTACACGTTCCATATGGACGAAACAGAACGATTTCGCATATTCGCGGTATATGATGAGTGGATTTTATATGCATATTCAGGTACCATTTTGTCTCCAAACTAAGTCAATTGCCTTGAGTTTACATAGTTTAGATAGTTTAGATAAGTTTAGGTTAGTTTAATTAGGTTTTTGTATCAAGAATGAGTTACTACCATAGTTTCTAATTTTATTGCAGATTATGGACAATAAATGACTTGGATGAGTCTATAAAGTTGAAGAGCTCGTTCTAAGCTTTCCAACGGATCTTGAATCACCTCAAACGGAGTTCGGATGAAGGAGATATGCCCAAAATACTGACAGGACGCAGTGCTGACATTTTCCTGCGACCCGCTGAAAGTCCCAGCGGCCCGCAGACCTGGAACTGCCAGATTTAGTAGAATCGCCCGATTTGGCAATTCTATATTTGGATGGCGGTTTCTACCGACTCCAGGTGCATCCAGAGCACGTCTTCAGTTATTTCCAGCGTTTCTAGACCTTCCCAAGGCCTATAAAAGACCTGTTTGAAGGAGAACAAGAGGGAGAATAAGAAGGAGACCAAATCCAAGGTCAAAGTTAGGGTTAGACATAGAGTTATTTGAGAGTTGAGTCTCAAGTCCAGATCGTGGCAGCGCCAAGCAGGTCATTTGCGACAGCAAGAGACGTATTTGATAGGAAATTTCGACACACGCAAGAGCAATTGGTTGTAATCTTTCCTTATTCTCATTTTCTCTTGTGTTTGTATGATGTTTCTTAGTTGTTGATTGTTTGTTTTAGGGCTATGGTTGTAAACTCGAATTCTTAGTTGTTGATTGCATGTTCATTTAGTTTATTTGATATCTTTGTGTTTTATACCTTACTTGAATTGCTTGAATTGATTATGCCATGATTGTCTAAGTAGATTTGTTTACACCCGTTAAGTAGAGCTCGCTTAATTGCTAGGTGGTTAAGTTCAAATAAACTTAGATTATTAGGCATGGTTATGATTAACATGAAGGTTGTAAACTGAAAGGTTAAACCAGGACTAGTTAACGAGAGTTAAGTCCTTTCCAAGAGTGAAAACTCAAGGATTTCATAGGTTAGAAAGGTATAAACTTGTAGAAACTAGACCAAGAAACGATAGTTGAAATCTAGATTCTATACGAGGGAAATTGGGTTAATTAATTGATAACCAGACCTAAAACGAGAGTTTGATCTAGGAACCTTAATTAAGCCATTATCCCTATACAATTATCAACTGAATTAGGTCAATTTGCATTCTCATCGCTAATCCTAGCGGGCCGCTGAGTGAATCAGCGAGGTTGTCTATGCCCGCCAAGTAGCCAGCGACCAGTCTAATAGATTAGCGACCTAAGTTCTTTTAGCGGGCCGCTACGAGAGTCAGCGGGCCGCTGGAACTGGGACTAAGAAGAAGTGTTAGCAACCAGAAACCCTAGAATTTCGTGACTTGTTGAATCTCTCTCATTAATTCTTGTTTTGACCTTGTAACTAGACTTAGGATTTAGGCTCACCTGCAACCCTTAATTTACAAAAGAGTTGAACCGTCTAGCTAGTTTAGTAAAGTAAAAGACTAATATTCCAACACCGTCCCTGTGGATTCGACCCTCAAGCTGTTCTACAAACGATTAGATCGGCAGACACGAGGTTTTTATTTTGAGACTTGGTTTCCCATCGATCAGTATACCGCGCCCACCCCTGGTCGAGTAATCAGTATCCGGACCAATAAAAATATATAATTTCAGATGTGAAAGTTTAATAGTTTATACAAGGCGTGATGCCCATCCGTTAGTTCACAAGTTCAGAAGGAACAATTTTTGAGAGAATCAAATCATAATCTGAATTTTAAAATCTATGTAGTTTGGTGATATCCTCACTATATCAAATACAATATTCAGGTTCAATTCAAAGATACCCACCAAGAGTACCTTTTTTTTTCCCCTAAGATTATTTGGTGAAAAAGGACAGTTAACAAGTTTTCAAAAAATATAATTTACAAAAATCTGCAGAAAGAGAACCAAAAGCAAAAAATCTTATATCGCGTATAAGCAAGTGTCATTATGTAAAACAATATCACAGAAATAATCAACAAATATAGAACTCAAATTGTAAATTTTCTCGGCCTCCCACCACTTGCAAACAAATATATACCAACGAAACTTACAAAGCAACAAATTCAGGTGAATTGCACTTGAAAAATAAAGAAAAAAGAAGGGTGAATTTTGGTATGCTACTTTCCATTCCATGCACAGTCAGCAATTCCAATTCCATGAAAGAAAAAGGGAACAAGAGAGCAGAGGATTGGAGGAAAGACAGAGAAGGCAGAGGATAGCATGAGAGTCACATGATGCCCATGTTTCTTCTCCATAATAAATGTTAGATGATCTCATTTAGAACCGCTCCGCATTTGGCTCTTGTTCGTTCAGATCCCTATACAGGAACTGAAAATCCAAATCGGATAAAAGTGGAGGAATTGTTAGCAAATTATTAAAGCAAAAGAAAAATTAATAATTGGCAATGATATTAAATTATCAGCTAGCAGCTGAGGTTTATCATTTAATTATTTTTTGAGAAGTTTTATTGTTTACTAATTAATATATATATGCTGTCTAGGTAATTTCATGTCATTATTTGTATTGGTCTTTTTCTTTTCTTTTGCAGAAAGTATTGGTCGGTTGATTTGAGGTTCGTTCAAACCAAACTAAAAACAGTTCAACCAACAAAGTAAGTCGATCAACCAAATCATTATGCAAAATTGGCCGGTTCAATCTAAATCGAACCAAATAAATCAAATTTAAATTTTGCTAAGCAGAAGTAATGATAAATTCAAATTTTACCTATTAATTTGGAATTAACTCTAAAATACGTACTAATATGTTAATAATAACAACAACAATAAAATTATTATAATTATAATTATAATTATAATTATAATAATTATTATTGTTCTTATTATTATTTACTAAATTTTAATTTATTTGATGTGTCCGTATTATTAGATCTCATTATAAAAACCGGACTGTACCAAACTACCAATACAGAAAAGGAAAATTGAACAAGCATAATATATAAACCGAATTGAATCGAAAAATCAAACTGTTTTGACAAGCCTTTAGGTCAGCTAAAATCAAACTAACAGAGCTTAATTTTGAATAATATAATTACGGGGGATCTAGATTTAGTTTGAATTGCCTCAATTAAAAAGAATAATTGACTTAGCTGTCTTCTCAGATGATCGATCCCATCTTGATCAAATTATCTTTGTTATATAAATTTTCAAATTGAGCCCTATTTTAACTTGCATGTGTATATTTAATTTTCTTTCTTCAAGTGTTATCCCATATGAGTAACTGAACAAGACAGATTCTTCAATTGGTTCTAGCGTGTGTAATTAAACTGCAAAATAATTAATGTCAACTAGCTTAGTGTTGACTATATTTAATCTTTTGAATTAAGTGTCACTTATGCTAGTAGAGATGCATCTATAAATAATTAGTTCGTTTTTTTTTACAAAGAGTAAGAATTCAACGGCCTTTATAAACTTCAGTTGAAGTTAAGTTTAATTTGAAAAACACTCAATTATACGACTGATCAGCACAAACTTAAGACATAATAATTATGTTATTTTTGGACAAACGGATTCTTCCGGTTTAAAATAACAGAATTAACAACAACTAGCATAAGGAATGTCCTCATATGTGGGTAAATAAAGAAACAAAACAATGTTAGACAATAAAAATATTATGTTTCTTAATTTACCAGCGATACAAATAGATGTGTTATTCAATTTATTTCTATATTAGATGGAAAACCAATCAATAGTGTTGCTTCAGCTGGCGATTGATATCCAACCACAGATCAAATCAATCGAACGATAGAAATCTATGTTTACACGCTAGATCTAGCGTGTTATACATTCGCATGCGTGCGTTTATAAGTAGTAAGTATAGATTAACAGAATTCTTTAAAATAAAATAATCTGATCAATGAAGAAGATATAAACGGTCAGTAAGGAAACAAGACTTTAAAAGGAAAAAAATTGTCACGGAGTATTTTGTGCTGAATTTTCTATCTCTAAATGAAAACATGGATCAAAGCCTTAAAATTATTATTTTTAATCAATCATACTCCAAATCGATAATAATCAAATAATTTTTTATATTGTAGCCTTTTTTGGATAAGGTGTAGGGGTGAAAATGGATCGGATACGGTCAGGTAGTGGTCAAATCATATTCCCATTCAATTTTTTTTAATATACGAATACGAATACTGATATAATTAAATACGGATACAATTTAAATATTAATCGGATGCGGATATGATTTGGATATTGTCAGATACACAAATGAATACGGATATATTTTATCGGATACGAATTGCAATTTAATCGCTCTTAATTTAGTTATATATATAGTACTTTTTAAAATTTTCATAGTGTATATGAAAGTTTATCGCATAAGTCAATTGGAAACGAGCCATAAAAGTATTACTAATCAATAATAAATTTATTCCTTAACTTGATTTCAAAATAAACAGAAAGATTCTTTATTTTGATTACAAATTTTTATTAGTCATAATTAATTTTTTTTATAATCTATACAAAAATCCAAATTAAAGATCTATACGTAAATCACATTTGTACATATTTTATTTACTCTAGAAGCTGTTAATATAATAAATGCCTTAAACTGTCTATTGACAAATGTATAATTGTTGTAGTGGTAGTGTGGTAGAGGCGCGGGGTCATATATAGCAAATTAGCAATTCTTGTGTTCGGTCCCCAGTATTCGGATCCGGATACTTACATCCGAATCCGTTTTCATCTCCTAACGAAATTTTTTATAGAACATGTACTATACACACATAATGCCATATCTACGCAAACTATTATTAGAAGCCTAATAAGACCCAATTCAATAGTTGTTAACCCGTTTTTCAACTTCTCAATTGGGTGAGATCTGTAGTTTTGCCATTCTGGACACAGGTTCGGATTATTTTAATTACTGTATTCAATTGTTAATTTGATTTTAGAGCAAAATGAGGATCCCACACAAGCACCATTCTCTATTCTCCCTCGTGCAAGCTATCAGAGTAGGTCACAGCATAGGCCTACATTGTCATTATCACTAGCCACTGCCATATTCACAGATCAGAGCAGTATCTGAGATGGTTGTTCTATGCTTTGGATTTGGCGCTGTTTTCATTTTGTTTTTCTTTTCAATCCCTTGTTAACTGAAGCTATTTCTGAGATGCAATTTTGTTTGTTGCGATGGAACAGTTCGCCTGATTATGTACATTTATGTCTCTGTACAACATACTCTGTGCAAATACATGCACGTATCCTTAACAATCATATATCGTCAACTGTTGAAGTCAATAAAATATTAGAAAAAAGCCTCTCTTTTTTTTTCCCTTCATCCACTGTTGCCGAGTGAGTATTATTTATTGTTTTGCGTAATAATTTAAGACTTTTTAATTAAAAATTATGTCTTACTGTTTGCATGTCAATATCAATAAAAAAAGTTTTCATTTCTTTATTAGAATTTAAAAGGTTATTATTTTATTAGATCAATAGAATAATGAGCATATCACCTACTGTTGCTTCAAGCAATTAAATTGATTCTTGGTAATATTGTCAGTCAATTATAACAGTAACTGTTTTACATAGAACAATTGATGCTTCTAGCAATTCTATTTGGTTAAAGTAAAATCAATTGAACCTTCTCCTTTCAAAACATTATATAACATAAGGTTTCTGTGTGCAATGTAAGGAGAAAAATGGAACTGCTATATATATGTCCAAACTCTACGAAAATAGGCTAATCGAATAATTTTGAAAATAAGTTTTGAATTATATTCGTTACCAAGTTTAATGAATGCAATTCAATTTTCTACAACGGCGCAAAAATACACTTATGATTTAGTTCGCATTGAAATACTTAGGATATACTTACAAACTTCCTTTTGGTTTGTCTCCTTCTTTTTTTTAATTAAATTTTTTTATTTAGGTTTAATTCTAACCGTATATCCTCCATGGCACTGTCAGAATACGGTTGGATAGTCTGTTTTTATAATTCATGCAAGTACTATAAACAATAAAATCAATAATGATGGTAGTATTATTCAAATAAATGAATAACCACCCTTTTATCGAATACTAATGCTATCAAGGCCTACTAGTCTATTTAATATTTCATGTATAATAGTATTAATCCTTATCATCAGTAGGTAAGATTCACTGTTCAAATTATACTGTACCAATTTATGAACTCATGAGTTATGATCTATAATTTTTTTAAATTTCTTGCTAATCACCATTTCCTCAGACTATAAGGAATATATATATATTCTTTCAAGGACACTGCCCCCCCCCCCCCAATAAAAATAGTTCTATACGCAGTAGACAAAAAAAAATGGTCCAAGTACTTAAGTAAGATTATCCTATATACGGAAAAGGTAAGGTAAAAAGATGCTGTTTCTCAAATCTCAATTAGAAAATTATACATCGGTACAAGATGTAAAAGGCAAGGACTTCCGGATTATAATTCTTACGCAGATCTACTTAAATGGCTCAAAAAAAATATCTTGCAAAAGTAAAATAAAATATATTGCTCCAAAAATGGGGGGGGGGGGGGGGAGGTGTATTCTATCCTTAATACAAATCCAATACATAAAAGTAACAAAAAAATAAAAATTTTAAACTCAAATAGTATAATATAACCAGGAATCTCTAATATTTTCCTTTTTTAAAATGAAAATATTATACATACTATAGCAGTATAGCTAACTAAGGACCACATTAGCACAAATGCATTTTGGAATTTGATCAGAAATAGCCGAATAGGTACCGCTCTCGGTACAAGTGGGCTCAAGATTTGCACAGGTCATAAAACGACCGTCCCACATTTATGGGCTTTTATCTTTTTTGTCTCTTTCTCTGGAATCGCGCCAACCCACATGCATTTCCTCCTGGTTAAAACCTTATTTTGATTTTCAAAAGGAAGGAAAATGATTCAACTGATCCCCAAGGCCCCTACTGAAAATACAATTAATTGAATTGGTTCTACTTTTCTCAACTTTCAACTAGAGTACAATCATGGTGTTGGAAGAAAAAAAAATTGTTGAATGCCTAATTTAAAGCAGAGTCCTGCATTTCTTTGTTTCAACATTTTATTTATGTGCAGAGGATTTACCATGATGTACACTGTTTGAATTAAATTCGGCCAGAACCTTGTCTAGTTTCCTATTTTCTTTTCAGAAATGCACCAATGACACTTGGCTTGTGGCTACCTCCTCCATTCATAACGACCAGTCCCAAAATATACTGCCTAATCAAACATGAAAGAAACTCAATCATCCTTGCCCAAAATAACACTTCTTAAAAAAATTCAAACTCATAATTTGTTACAAAACTTTTCTAGCAAAAGAACGGATTAATTAGAGAAACAAAATTAGTGACAAATTTATCATAGCATCAATAAATTAAAATAATCTGATTGGAGACTTCTCAATGTTTTTAAGAAAATCAAATTATTTGATGATATTAACTATGAGAAACAATCATTCAAATAAAATTATGAGAAACAATATGATAGTAATTTGAAACTATCAAACAAAAATTAATTCAGAATAACTCATCATACAACATTTAATTGATGACTTGTGATATTTAAGTGTTGTCATCCTTTATTTCTTTAGTGTTTATTTCCCGCCTTTTTCTTGGGCGATGGATGTAATATTCTGAGTTACGACACATTCTCCACTTCGCACTCCATTTGAATTTACATCTCTTTATTTCAATTGGACGCTTATGGGTCTTAATGTTTTTTCATTTAAAGAGATATATTTTATTATATAAGATGTGTGAATGACTCAAAAGATGTGATTAAAAGATGCATATTTTTAACATATATTTTGTATGGTGTCCTTTAATAGATGTCCCACAAAAAAATACAATCAAGTGAATACTTTAATAGATGAGACTGAAAGGGTGCCTTATCTTAAAATATATTCCATATGGTGTCATTTAAAGGATATTACACCAAAGGGTGCAATGGAGTGGATTCCTTCTCTACCAAAGGGTGTCAAAATATATTTTTTATAAATAGTACCTCATGTATTCAATTTTTCATCAATTATTTTTCATATATAAAATGACAAACATTATTTTTCATATAGCACATCACTCTCAAATAAAATCTAGGTGTGTTACGTGTGCGAGTCACGAAAATTCGGCATATAACAAATTCGAAGACGGAAAATACATTGGGGCAAGAATTTTGTTCTATTGTATAGTAAGGTAAATTTTTTATGAATTTTATTTTTACATTTAAAGATTTTTTAAAAATTGTATACCAATAATAAAGATATGTGGATGACCTCAAAAGGGTGAGATTAAAAGGTGCCTATTTTAATATATATTTTGTATGGTGCTCTTTAATAGATGTCTTACCAAAAGATGCAACCTTAATAGATGAGATTGAAAGAGTGCATATCTTAAAATATTTCCATATGGTGTCATTTAAAGGATGTCTCGCCAAAGGGTGCAATAGAGTGGATGCCTCCTTCACCAAATGGTGCCAAAACATTATCTATAAATAGTACCTCTCTTATCCATTTTTTCATTAAACATTTTCTATTTATAAAATGACAAACATAATAGATATCATCACTCTCAAATAGAAATCTAGATGTGTTATGTGTGCCGGTCATGAAAAATTGACATGTAATAAATTCAGGGATGGAAAATACATGGGGGCAAGAATTTTGTTCTTTACAGAGTAAGATAATTTTTTTATGAATTTCATTTTTACATTTAAAGAATTTTTAATTTTATATCGAAAAATATAGAATATATGTAATGGACTACTATTCGATGTATTATTGTTTTCATTTTACTGATTCATTTTTATTGAATTTATAATTTTATAATTATTACTCTTCCTTCGTGAGAAAAATATCAGTTTATCAAATCATCTATCAATTAAAAAAAATTGACGATACAATTTTTCATATATTGTTTACAATAAAACTTAATATTGTCGAGCGAAATTCGACTTATAGATCTAGTGTGGTTAATTTGTCCAAGGACCAATGTAATATTAAAATGATGTTACTCTTTTGTGGTCCTTATCATGTTGGTAATTGTAATATTTATAATCATACATGTACTATTTAGAATTGGCAAAAGACATTTTTTTGTACAAAAAATTTACTAAATACATTTTTTTTAAAATATTACGTTCTAAATTTATATATTTTGATCAGAATAAAATTTAAAATAAAACTCTAGTTTATACAAAGTGAAATATGTAAATATGACATGTGGCTCGAATGCTTGTATACGAGAAAGCATTCGAGTCCCAAAAGATTTTTTAATTGTTTGACTTGTTCCGTTATCTCGTTTCGAGCAAAGCCATTACTCCTCGACTGTATCTGACTATCTGTATGTCCCACTTACGACCATATTTTAAGAAAAAAAAATTATGACAATATATATTTAAAAAGATTAATTGAATTCGGTTGTGTTTCCATCGCCATAGCGTTTGACGCCATCTTGACTTTTTACCACCGTCTTATCTTAAAAAAATTCTAAATTCCTAATTAAATAAAATAATTAATTAAATAAATAATTATATAAATCATTACAATAATCAGAGATAATTTCCTCCGAGGCTACATGACAAATTTACACTGAGAACGAAATCGCCAAAAAGTCCACTTCCAATAAAATTTGAGATGGCCTAAAGTCAGCCACGATTGACGGATGCAACCGTCAGTTACGATCAAATTTTAATTTTCGAGATTCTAACAATCGATCCGAACCATTCAATGTGTTTTCCATATTGAAATATCGTTGGGGACAAAATTTTATATTTTTCTAAAATTTTTTAGTATTTGTTTGATATTTTACAAAATTCTTAATCTAAACAATTCTGGACCCTTCAATAACTATGATTTTTAAAAATCTCAAAAAAAATAGTAAATAAAATCAGAAAAATGTAAAATTTGGTCTCCAATGAGATTTCAATATGAAAAACACATTGAACGGTTCAGATCGACTGTTAGAATCTCGAAAATTGAGATTTGAATTTGATCGTAGCTGACGGTTGCATCCGTCAGTCGTGCCTGATTTTAGCCCATCTCATAAAATTATTGATATGTATGACTTCTTAATAAGTTATAGAGCTAAACTTAAATTAATAGATACAAATATAATTTTTATTTTCAATTTGAATAAACTAGCAAATACAATACAATTTTGCCTTATATATTTATTAAGTAATATCACAGACTTTTTCATTTTAAATCTAATTGAATATGGAATACTTCTGACATTTTATTATTATGTTTTCTGTTATATCCATAATAGTCCTCATGCTCCCTCTTCCATGCTTCATGCTTCATTTCTGGCCCCGTCCATGTAAATACAGAAAATGATATAATTATTTATTTTAAGATACTGACAAACAAATATACAGTTTTAAATTCAGTTGGTTAAGATAGGAATGATTCCTCGACTATTTCTTATGAACCATTTGTTTATGCTTTGCAAGCTGCAAAACTATTTAATTTACTGCTAAATAGCATTGTATAACAAGTTGATGCCGCTAAGATCCTAGAAATGAGAGTCGATATCAGTTTGTTTTTTTAAATTAAAAATAAAACATAGAAAAAGAGAGAGAGAGAGAGAGAGAGAGAGAGAGAGAGAAGAAGCGAGAAAGAGAGTTGATACCTCTGCTTCAATTGTTGTTGATTAAATAGATGTGTTAATATACGCGTGAGTAAAAAGTTTTCTCAAAATTGAACCATCGAGGTCACAATCCATCAATGGAAAGGGGGTTTATGATAGAATAAGTACAATCTAAATTCATACGAAACATAAATATTTAAATAATTATCATTAGTTATGTTTTATTATTGTTTTGACTTTACATAAGCGAAAAGTTACGACATTTTGAACATGTGATGTTTTTATTAAATGATATATTTTTGACAATGTCTAAATATTGAATTTTCAAACTAATGATTTCCATCAAATAAAGGAAAATTTTTTGTACTTTTTAATTTTTCATAGTTCAATACTTTGAGGGAAAAAAATGGAAAATTTTAGATTTTTTAATTATAAAAAAATGTGAAAAATGGAAATGTGATGGAAGCAATATATATATATATATAATTATTTGAATCCACCTTTTTCGGTAAATATCCTAGTTACATTTTGTTTTTCTTTTGAAACGCTTTGTGGAGGCTTCGGAGAAAAAAATTACAGACTCTGTTTAAATAGCTACTACCATTGTACATTTGACGACGAAGTAAATATGAATGGATTTGAATAATGATACTGTTGGTTTTATATGTCAGAGTGGCTGCAAACTGTAATTAATGTACATTTGACCTCATTTCATTAGTGTCACTAGTCGTTGAATTGAATATGCAAACATAAGAACATATTTAGGTCGAATTTTATGATAAATTATTATGTATCTACAAAGAGGTTAGATGTGTTGTAAGTAATTGTTCAATTGTTATTTACATATCAAAATTTTATAGGAATAAAAAAAATTTTATAATCCTTTTAATTATTTTAATATTTTTTCTTACATGTTTAAAAATCATCGTCTTGCATTTTAAATTTTTGTTCAGGTGGCAGTGGCACTAACAAAACCGAAATCAACCAAGCACTTGAAGCACATATAAAAGAGCACTGCAACGGCAACCAATTCTCTTGAGAAACATTAATTTCTTCCAAAGTTGTCCCAACCGGGCTTGCTCTGTCAGCACTGATTCATCCCTGTTTTTATTAGCCTTTCTTTGATAAGAGATGGACATTTATTAAAGAATACGCCTCAAGGAGTTGTCTCCAGAAATAAATGTGCTATATATGAGGATTGGAGTAAAGATATAAATATTCGGCCTTAGTAAAAATAAGTTACAGCTTTCCCAATAAGTGTCAGTGGTTCATTTGTTTGTGCTTGTGTACGTATTTATTTTATGTTTCCATGGCCGGCGAGATTTTTGGTTTGATGTGATCTCTGATATTTAACAAACCTATGCTTCTCACTCTGTCGTTCTCTGTTTGCTCTTTTAACCTTCTAACATTATTGGTTTAGATCCGAGCAGTAAATATTAATATTCATAAAATTTGTAGATCTGACCAAAATTTTAACTTCTGGGGCCTTTTATGTGGCTGTTCATCTGTGTTGGAGAGAATAATGTCTGTATTTCATATTACCACACAAAAGATAAATTAGTGCTCTTGTAATGATTAATGATATATTTAGTTTATCAGAGTATTCAAATTTTTAGTACTTATGATGAATGATAGTATTTGTATTTGGAAATTAATTATTGTTATCAGTAGTTTTGTGATCGCTTGAATAAAATAAATGCATAAAATAAACAAGATGAACATATAAACGATCAAAGTGAACACATACAAACAAATAAGTTTAATAAAAATAAGTTGAATATGCATATTAAAATCTGAATAAGGATGACAAAACTTATTTGTTTTTATATGCTCACTTTGATAATCTATACGTTCACCTTATCTATTTTATGTATTCACTACGTTCAAACTATGACAAACGATGACAAAACTGCATATGACAATTATCATTTCTCTTTATATTTAGTGTTCTTTCTAAATAATGCATACTTGACAATTTTAGAAAAAGTGACTCATTGCAAATTGGCCTTGCAACTTTAGTGACGATCAAGTACTCATTTTATTAGGTCGTTGATATATGTTTGGTTGTACAAAGATAAGTAAAGATAAACAAGAATAAGATATAAGGAAGAAGGATAACTTTTTTAAAAAAAAATAAAAAATTGGAGGTCCAAGACATCCAACTTATTTTTAAATTAAATATCTATGAAAGACACCAGCTAGATTTCGAACATGCGACCTTTCACTCAAGAATAACTTTTGATAGAGTGTAGAGTTTATATCTTATACTCTGAATTTATTTTCTTATACCTCTTTATACCTTCTCTATGGAGGAACAAACAATAAACTTATACTATTTTTTTACTTTGTGTTTAATTGGGTCCAAAACTAAAAATATAAGCCTTCTTGTACCTTTAGCGGGCTTCTCTGTTACTTTATTCGAACATAAACAAATTATTAATTCATCGAATATCGGGTAATGACCTTTTATTATGTTGGCCTCTCACCCTACTTGTTGCTATTTGCATATTTCTCATTTGCGGCTTTGCGCTGCCCCTTGATGATACTATATATTAATATGACATTTGATGCGCCAATATGTAGATTTTGATTAACAAAATAATCAAAAATATAAAGTCATGTAAAAGCTAATTTTTAGTGAATTCGCACCCCAAGCTTCAATTATATTTAGGTTTATTTAAGAGTCAACTCCATACGAAATTAAAAAAATTATATAGGGATCTCATTTGACAAAAAATTATATATAGAAATACTCAAAAATAATTGTGCATAATTTGACAAATTGTTTTGAGTCCGCCCTTCAATTTATACAACCTTTTAAATTGGTTAATTTTCATTCTTATTTCACAGTGAATTACAGAACATACAAATAAAAGCAACATATTATTAATTATTTTATTTAAATTGTGACCTGTGATTAAATACATTATTTGATTGTTATTCTAATTAGAAAAGATGGTTTTATCTTCACTGATTGAACTGTTCTATAAAATTCACTTCCATTTTTTTTTATCGATAATGATAATATTAACGAAACCAGCGACGGAGCCAGAAAATTTTTCTAGGGGATTCACCAAATTAATAATATTTAAATTATTGCATTAAATTTAGATAAAGTTAGAGTCCATATCATCAAACTCCTGTTACTTTAAAATTCAGATTATAATCAAAATAATTAAACAAAATATAAGTCTCCAGTATACATCCATTACTTAAAAAGCTAAAAAAAATGCAAAATAAATAAATAATCGATTTGATAAATAAAAGAGCCAATTTTAATTAAGCTGCAGCAGCAAGGGGGGTGGGGTTGTTTCGTGCAGTACTTTTATCTAATTATCTCTGATTGTTATTGCAAAAGAGCTTTTAAGGATGATTTTTTTTTTCCTTATCGTTCTCGCACTCGCAGGTCACCAAGAGGGCAAAACCAATTGTGATTTATCTAGTTTGATTTCAGTGTGTAAAATCAGTAAAGTTTATTGGGGAAAGAGAAAAGCCGAAAAGGTAAAAGAGGAAAGGTTACGCAGCATATTAACTTTCTTTTTTTTTGACAAATTTCCATAATTTGTTTTCTATTGATCTATTCCATGTCGTTGCTTGGCTGGGCCATGAGACTAATCATTTTGAACCATCTTTTGGTGGCCCGCAAAGAAAAATTGAATAAAGTAACGAACAATTCTGTTATTGAAATGAATTGTTTTATTGCTTATCGTAATAATAATGCTTGACAAAATAAATTGTTAATCTAACAAAAAAGACCTCACAAACAAAAATTTTATAAAATATGTATGGGGTTCACCAATAGAAACTCATCTAAAATTTTGTGGAGTTCAAATATATGGTGCATATAGCAAATTTATATTTTATAATTAAAAATATACATGTGTAACAATATTTTTTTAAAAAATAGAGGTGACATTAACACTCCTAGGCTTCACATAGATCCGTCTAACGAAACCATCCAATTTATACACTTTGGTTCCGAACTTCAGATGGCCCCAAAACGAAAAACTATATCATACTTTGTTGTTATTTGTTAAGCAGAGCGAAATAATACCGGATAAATTAAGTGGCCTCGAATACGTGGTCAGATGTTAACCCATGCCACTATTGGATTGTAACTTTGTAAGACATATCTTTCACTTTACTGTGCCTAAGAAGGAGTTTGGGCCCACGTTGAACAGAAGTTATCAAGATCTATAATATTTACCAAATTACCTCAATAGGACAAATCCACAAATGGTTATTGGTTCAAGACTGGGTCGTACAGCGGCAGAAGAAATTATAATTGGTGCTGAATACGAGAATATAAAAATAGCTAGCTAGAAAGTAGGGTATCATAAATACTTTTTGTTTTAATATCAGAATATGATTACATATTTAGTAAATTTTTTTAGTCATGCATGCATCTGCTGTCGCATAAAGAGTGTTGTCACCATTGCACATCAACATATACTACCCATACTAAAATCTTTTTAAAAAAGCTTGACAATAACAAATATATGTCTCTCTTGATCTGTTAAAAAAATAGGATGTCATATTGGCATGTAGAAGTAATTGCTTTACGTACAAAATAATACAGAATACGTGTCACTTGACATCAAAACAAATATTTACGTCGTACTATCATTTTTTTTATATGACAGTCAAATACTGTCATATTCACTTTCTCATCTTGCGATCACAGTTTCTCTAACCATTCATTTCTGATCAGACCTTCCAAGCTGTCATGACCCAATTGCATATTTGCATGTGACAGATACATTGTCAACCAAATTTTTTTTTTAAATTGTCCCCACATGCACCTCCCACGAGGAAATGTATGTTTTGAAAAGAAAAAAATTGACTCTTTTAATATTTTAAAATGGAAATTTTTATTATTGTCATCTTTGTCATCGTTAAACACAAAGTGAACACATAAAATAGACAAGATGAACATATATAATGATCAAAATAAACACATACAATCAAATAAATTTAATGAAAAAAAATTGAATATACCTGTAAAATTCAAAACAAGTGATAACAACATTTATTTGTTTGTAAGTATCTTAGATCGTATATATATTTATCTTGTTTGTTGTACATGTTCATTTTATATTTAGCGATGACAGAAATGACAAAATTACATATGGCATTTATCATTCTTGCCGAAATTAATTAATATAAAAATTTGGACACAAAAAATTTTAATATACAGAATTATTTTATTTTTTTTTAATAAGAAGAAAGTTCCAACGCGTTTCAGAAGCAAGTATTTGAATTCCCCTCCGTACGCGTTTATAAAACGCGCTCCAACCCTCCGAACGCGTTTTATAAATGCGTACGAAGGAGAGATGCTGTCCACTTTCCTCTCGTTTGTCAGAGCTTCGTACGCGTTTATAAAACGCGTTGAAAGCTCTGGAGCGCACTTTATAAACGCGTTGCCCAACCTCCTGAGGAGTCGCTATAGGGACATAATCACCCTCATCTCCGGCCGTCCGCAGTAATGTGCTGAACGAGTCTGTCCCTCCCATACTACCCAACGGAGTGCCAAATGATGGAATAGAAGAAGGCGTAGACACTGACGGAATAGTAAATGGAGGAACAGTAAATGCAGGAAAAGAGGAAGGCATACCAAATGGTGCAAAGGAGTACGGTGGAGGATCCTGAGGCTGAAAAATGCCAGTGGGATCCTGAGAAATGCCAGCAAACTGCGAGGTCGATGCTGATGCACTATGCATGGATGGAGTAGGACCTGAGGCTGGAAACTGAGTAGGAAAGAACGTGCGTGGTCCTAAAATATCATCTAATCGCCCGGTATTCAGTCGACCATCCTATAATATTAAAAAAAACAATGTCAATATAAATAAATTAGTATCTAAAATTGAAACTTGCATATGAACGAATACTAACCGCATGCATCAGATCCTCCGCCTGAAGGTCTGTGGGTACAGTCGGACGTGCAGAAGAAGACTCGTCCCCAGAATCTGGTATGTCCTCAATATTTGTTGGAAGTCCTCGCTGCTCCAACAAATCCTCCAACCTGTAATTTATAAATTATTGAATTTAAAATGCAAAAACGCAATCAAAAATTAAATTATTTAAAATTACCTCAAAGGGATGGAAGCATCATGCAACTGCGAACGACAGTTGGCGAGAATTGCCTTTCCCACCCTTCTGCACCCCTTCTTCACAACCAGTCCCAATGCATGAAGTGCATTCTTCAGCGCAGAGTTGCCCTGCAATTTACGAGAATAATGACATATTGCACAATTCCATTTACCAATCATACATTCCATATTTAAAAAATTAAGATGTACCGTATTGCGAAGTCTGGACCCCATGTTTGTGTACTGCCTCTGAGCAAGAGGCAGCTGCTGAGTGCGCTGGAGACGTGCCTCGGCATCCTCTCGTGGCGTGGGTCTCTCGGAGGCACCGTATCGCCAAAACCATCGGAAGTACCGCAGCGTATCAGTAGCACTCCAGGATCGAGTCTCCAGCTGGCATGTCTGTAATGCCTCGTCAGTCCACTCAGCATGTGCACTCGCAAAAATGGTAGCAAAATCTGGGTGATCTCGATAGGTACCGTGCTGGAAACCCAGCAGGTTCTGTGTCACGTCCCAACTCTGTTAAAATAAACACGTTAGTTCTTTACTCTAATTAAATTGAAGTTGATCGTATGATAAATCAGAAAAATATAGCAAACGTATGATTGGGCTCTAATTAAACGCGTACGAAGGTCTGACTCGTCTCAAAAGGCGTAACGGAAGGGTTGAATTTATTCCCTTTCGTACGCGTTTATAAAACGCGTTCGGAGGGTTGGAGCGCGTTTTATAAACGCGTACGGAGGGGAATTCAAATACTCGCTTCTGAAACGCGTTGAAACTTTCTTCTTATTAAAAAAAAATAAAATAATTCTGTATATTAAAATTTTTTGTGTCCAAATTTTTATATTAATTAATTTCGGTCATTCTTGTTTTAAAATTAATATTGTAGAAGAACAGAATATGCACTACCACAAAAAACTTTTCTGCAACAGTTTTCTTAAAATCTTACAAGATATCAGTGGTAACAAGATAAATATGTGAAAAACTAAATTTCCGTAAAAAAAGGTGTCAGATCATTTTGTAACGGTTGATTTGTGACAAGCTTTCCTCTCTTCCTTCATTTCACTTTCCATTAATTTTTACATGTACTTCAGTCCAAAAAAATTAGTTAAAAATTTCAAAATAAATCGTAAAAAAAATAAGAATTAGAAAGAAAAAAAAGGAGAGCAAAAGGAAAGAGAAAAAAAAATCAATTTCAGCAATATTCCTTATTTGGGACTGCTCTTTGAATATTTTGTCTCATTTAGGATTAGCGAGTGGTGCGTTAGATGCAATCTGGTGTTTGAGAAACATTCAACTGTATTTTTCCTTGTGTTCCCACGGATGTGTATGCACAACACGACTGCATGACTAATTGTGTGTCTACATATTCAAGGAACATAAGAGAAATTGTGGCTAAATTTTTCTCAAATACCAAATTGCATCTAGCGTACACTTGCTAATGAGACAAGTATCCAAAGAATGAATTAAGATAGTAACCCGTCTAGAAATCTCACGTGATAAATTGACCCATAATCCTAAATCATGACATTTGCATACTTTTAAAAACCTCATGTTACAAAATTAAGAATTTGATTTTTAATTATTATAAATTTTGTAATGGTTTTTATTAGAAAACCGTTACAAAATGAAGGTGACATTGAATTTTATTTTTTTATTATTAATTTTAACAGATTTTATTAAGATCCGTTACAAAATAAAGACACCACAGATTTTTTTTATTATTAATTTTGTAGCGTTTTTTTTTAATTAGAAAATCATTACAAAACTGGAGGATCTGAAACAGTTTTGAGATAAAAACCGTTACAAATTTTGTAATGATTATTATTTAAGAGTAAAGTTCATGGACCATCAAATAAAAATTTTACTTTTCATTAATATTTTAAATTCTAAAATGTAAATTTTGAATCTAAAATGTTGATCTTCTTTATTTTAAAAAATGATGCATTTTCGCATAAGTTTAATAAAATTTTGAGTTGATTTGATACTTGATCCAGAGGACAAACCATGAACGTATTGTAATTAATTTGTTATAGTTAACCAGATTCGTTCATTTTTAACCTCTTAATCGAGTATCAAATCAACTTCAATTTTTATGAAATGTATATGAAAATAGATCGATTTTTAAAATGAAGAAGATCAACAATTTCGATTTGACATTTACATGCTAGAATTTAAAATATTAACAAAAAGTAAATTGAGGCATTTGGTGGCACTAAACTTGTGACACCAGAACCCTCCTCATTATTAAATATTAACGGGACTTTCGTGACGGAGCATACCAGTTACAAAAGTTCTTTTATCAGTCGTTACAAATGTCTAATTTTCGGGTAGTGATGAAGACACAACTTTAATTACAAAATGATTGGTCTTAATTTTTGAATTATGAGTGGTGTCCGTCTTGGTACCTACAGATATATATAAAGTCGCAGGTCACTTTAGATAGATCTAAAGTCATTCCCCTTAGATCATTTTTGAATGGTCTGACTAAATATTATTTTTGAATGGTCGAAACATATTTCAATGGTCTGACTCATTTTACATGTCATGAACTCATGATTATCTTCATTATACTAGGATCGGGTACGTCGTTTCATATTTGTATTATTAATTTATTATTCAAAATTTTTTTGTTATTGGAATCCATATCAGGTCGTATTTTGGATTGTCCAATATTTAAAGAGATGGGTTAAAATCAGTCATGACTGACGAATGCAACCGTCAGCTATGATCAAATCTCAATTTTCGAGATTCTAACAGTCGATCTGAATCGTTCAATGTGTTCTCCATATTGAAATCTCATTGGAGACCAAATTTTACATTTTTCTGAAATTTTTTAGTATTTGTTTGATATTTTACAAAATTCTTAATCTAAACAATTCTGGACCCTTCAATAACTATGATTTTTAAAAATCTAAAAATAAATAAATAAAATCAGAAAAATATAAAATTTGGTCTCCAATGAGATTTTAATATGGAGAACACATTGAACGGTTCGGATCGACTGTTAAAATCTCGAAAATTGAGATTTGATCGTAGCTGACGGGTGCATCCGTAAGTCGTGGCTGATTTTATAAGAAGAAGGAAGAAGGAAGAAGGTTCAAATTTATTATAAACAATCCAAACTCTTCATAAAGTTATACACTTTCCAATACTTTTTTCTACTTCTTCCCGCACCTATCCAAACGGAGCCTAGATTGTTGAGATATTCAGATCAAAACCAATTTTTAAATCTTCTAAGTTTACATTATTTTATTTTATTTTTGGATAGGAGATAATCTAAGTGGGATATAGATCCAGTTACTTCTCAAGTAGTTGGGTCTAGTTGAGTTTGATTTTCGATCGAATTAAATGGAATTTTTAGATCATATATTGGCACGTCTAAATACAAGAGCGGCATCATGCACCAAACCGGAACCACAAAGACATGGAAACAATTAACTCTGAGCATTCAATAAATAAATAAATAAAATCAATTACCTCTAAAAGCAGACCTAATTGCTAACACATGAATGGGTGACATTAATTACAAAAATTGGCAAGACACACCAAGCAGGATGGAAAAAAGACAGGAATAATTTCCCTTAAATCCACCTCTTCTTTTGAAATTTATTGAATGTAGGCCCTGCACACCATACCAACTGAAATAAAATAATTTACAAGTTGAAGATATGGCTTGGGAATATATATGTACTGTATAATAAATAGAATACATTCAGAATGGATATATATTCTGAGTTAAAGACAACGTACGTGACACTTACTCCACAATTCATCAATATCAAATGTGCTAATTCAAATAAGTAAAAAAAAAAGTGCTTAATTTAAAAATAGAAAGGTTCTACCACAGCATGCAGGTACGTTCATTAATCGTTCTTTGTCAAAACCACCTTCATTACTAAAAAGCTGCACAACCTCTATCATGAATGGATAAAAATGAATTTGAATGCAATGCATCTCTCAACCGCCAATAGGAATTCTGCTAACATTTTTTATGTATATCAATTAGATTGATTTTTGTAATTTATGGTAATATGGTATATTTAGATGGTACACTTGTATTATTTTGCGTCTTAATTCTTATTTTTATTTTTTATCTTTAACTAATAATTTTTATATATAGTTAAGTATTCATGATGTACCCATCGACTTGTGCAAAATACAAGAATGTGATTCTGACTATTTCGTTTCTAGTAAAATAATTTGGGTTGTAATGAAATATTTTACACTTTCACAATATTAATATATAGAGAACTACCCACCTAGATTTTTTTCTTAAGGAAAAAAAATATAGCAACCATGAGGCTCTTGAATTGTTAACATATTTTCTTGTTGTCTGCAGCACATAGTCTTCAAATTAAAGTTCAAATATAGTTTTTATTTAAGTTATTACGCTGAAGACCCATCAAGCACTCATTGGTTCACTGGCATGAGGCAGTTTAAAATACCTACCTTTTAAGTCAACTTTCAGTGCGGTGCGGCGTGTAATATAATTTTTTTCTTTTTCTTGACAATAAAAAATAATTTTCTCTGCATTGATATGATTTAACAAACGGTATCCAAATTAATGGCCCAAGCCCAAAACTAAAAACAACAAGTAGATAAAAACAAACACTAAGTAGCTCTCAGCTGCCGCTTCATAATAAGGATTTCACATGGGCTAGCACAATTAATTGGACTTTGATAATTAATGATGTAGGTGCCCTTTGAGCATATTTTTGGATTATAGCTGGTGGGTTTTAAAAAACCAAGGACACTGAAATAAATTTATATTCAGTGTAAACGTTGAAAAACTTGCATGGTATTGGAAACTATTCGGTACTTCCTATGACACGCCTACTTTCTCAAATATCTGAAGTTGTGATTGTGTGCATATAAAGACGGGCTCCAATTGCATGCCTAGTTCCATTATTACTATGATTTTCCGAATATCTCAGTCGCTGTTTTTTTTCGTAATTATACTTTTGAAGATTTTACGCAAAAGTACTATTTTCAAAGATACATTGACTGAACCGATTGAATGCAAATACATTATTTTTTGGGAAAATTCTTATGATCATTTATATACCTACATAAGCTTTTAATTAATTAATTGGAGTCTGGAATTTCTTTTAAAAAAGAAATTTCCTTTTGTTTTAACCAACTCCTGGTCCGACAGAATAGAAATAATTCTTGCAGAGGGTAATTATGAAAAATTAAATTAGACCCTAACAAACGGACCACTAGAGTAATAATTATCTCTATTTCATCGCCATGCAAGAAATAATTTAATTCAAGCAGATAACGCCTGCAGATGGGGATACTGGGATAAGGTCTGACGATCCAATAAAATTTAACATGCAGCACATATTGCCCCAATAAAAACTCAACACGTCATGTATTAAATGCCAGTAATTATGTCATCAGTCAGTCATTAAATCAAGCTAATCAATGTTTAAGTAGGCACTAATTTCAAAGAGGCAGAGGAGGGAGAGAGAGAGAGAGCATAGGGAGAGGTGCAGTCGGTCATGGGTATCTCGTGGGTATAGTCGTCATATCTCTCTTTTTCTCTCTCTTCTGGTGCTGCTGACCCTTGCAGGGAGTGCGTCTTCAACTGTTTAAATCTGTACAATGAATTAATTTGCATATTCTACAACATTGTTGTAGATCTGGATGAGATAGTTATAAACATATAATATATACAATAACATTCTAGCCAATGAATATTGAGTTCTACTGTTATTCTACAACAGTGATGTTTATAAGTTTGAATATAAGATCCAATTATATAAGTTCAAATAAAATATTCGCCATAGTTAGATCAACACAATAAAGAAGCCTCTGTTTCTATTATTGTTTCTTTTGAAGAGGAAATAGTGGGCATCTAGCCAAGATAACTACACAACATACCTTTGCGATGATATGTACTTATTTATTAGATTGTATTAATAATAAAAAAAATTTAATATGAAATGTCGAGTACTTATATTAAGTACTATGCATGCATGGGAGATGCTATTTTTTTTTTCCATCTACTAATATCCGGTCAAATGAATATTTGTAAAGATTCGTATACTGATCATACTTATTGTTTTTTTTAAAAAAAAAGTAAACTATATACTAAACAAAAACCCTTACTATTTCTAAAAACACTAATTTAGGGGCTAAAACAATTAGACCAAGGATAAATAGTTTACTTTGTGCATTCTTAACCATTGATTGTTTAAATTAATGGCTGGATGTTATTAACAAATATAAGTTTATCGACTTATAATTTCAAATATAAAGAAATTTATTACTTGATTGATTGCGCACTCATTGAAATAAAAAAAATCTCTGGATTGTTTGTGTACTGTGTTTGGAAAGATAACACAACACATATGAAAAATTTTCTTAAAATAATAATTTTTTATTTTGAAAATAAAGCACATATGTAAAATTATTCTTATTAGTAATTTTTTCAAATAATTCTTTTATTAAGAAATAAGAATAAATATTTCCATTAAATTATTTTTTTGCTGTGATATCGATTTTTATTTTTTTGAAATATAAATAATTTTTTAAATTTTTATTTACCTACCCATTGGTGACTGGTGAGTACTGAGTACTTTTGCTATTGTAAACAAAATTCTTTAAAAAGATTCCTTGAGTTATAATTATTAGCAAAATATAGAACCTAGATAAAGTACTAAGTGCCGCATAAGATCCCAAACTTCCTCCTCGATCAGCTATAGCATTTTTTATTTTTAGCACAATAGCCCGTAGCTAACAGCTCTAGCATTTTTATTTATTTATTTTTTTTGATGAAACAACATATACACAACCATTCAAAAGGGAAAAAAAATCTACACATGTTTGGATTCCAGGTTTTTATGTGATGACGTGATTGAATTGACTAAAACATTCACCAATTATTCGGATGAACAGTTAACATGCGATCATTGCGCACACTTTTTTTTAAAATGGGAAAATTGAATATAACCCCTACGTACAATCTTCTCCATTTGGATTTAATCCTCTCTAATCATTAAAATTGAAAATAACCCCTCCAATCATGCTTATCAGAGATATAAATCCTTTTTAATAATTTTAATTATTTTTTAATAAAATAAAATCACCAGCATCATCTAATTACCAAATTGCCCTCAATGTTGAAAACGTTTCATCTTCTCTCTCCTTGCATCCCTCTCCGTCTCTGCCAAATAACAATTTCGATAAAATAAGTTTTTAAGTTCAGCGTCTAATCTTAACATCCAAAATAAGACTGGTCTCAGATTTTGTCCAAATAGATTATCATCGTTGTTAGAATCGAGAAAAGATAAAAGAAGCTTATCAAATTCAACACTTCGAAATTTTTGTATAAACCAAGAAAAGAAAGTCAGTCTGGAAAAAAACCACCTTGTCTCGTGGATCTCAATTTTGCTTGACAAGTTCTTGATATGCCTGGATGGCTGGATGTAAATAATGCTTTCAAGATGACCGAATATAATGTGCTAGCAAGCAAATTGAAGCTATGGAAATACTTCTACGTTTTCATGAAATACAAACCATTTACCGGTATAATAGAATCTTATTTCTGTAAGCATTTACCAATACAATCATTACATTGCCTCTTTTTAAATTTCTGTTAGATTTTGGCACTTGCAAGCAGGTCATTCAAATATTTTATTTAAGAATTCCATAAAATCAAATGTTGCATGACTTTAGATTCGTAATAGAATTATCAAAATTATTGTAAAATATATGCCAAAATCAGTAAAATAAAAGTGTCAATTAAATTTTAACGTAGATCCTTACAAAGCACCGACAAAACAAGAAAAAAACAATGAAAACCAAATACTAGATTTTTTTCGTTAGTTTACATAGAGACAAATTCTAAGCATTTAATACCGTGAACTTTGGTGAAATTTTTCATTTTGTATTTGTTCTCGTCTTCAATTTCTAATTAAGCTCTTCGATAGTGAACGAATTATCATTTGAGAAATTGCTTCTTGAATAATCAAGGCTGGAAAATGGTCCTCATTCGATTCTGTATCTCCATTCTGATAACAGAGGCGATTTTGGATTATGAATTGATTGCTTTATTATATAAGGATACATATATAATTTACAGTACATGATAATTAAGAAAATATAAACCAAATTTAAAAAATTTATTGCAAAAATAATAAAATACTATACTTGTCTAGAAAAAGAGAGACTAGAGATTTAAAAGAATTTGGCATCGGCTATATCAGAAAGAAGGAAGAAATATTTTTGGCAGGAAGGACAGAATTTGGCATTGTTAATATTGAAAAGAAGATAGAAATGTTTTGTAGGTTGGTAGGATACTTTGGTCAAAAAAAATATTTTGCTGATTTTTCTTGATAAAAATGATTAAATATTGTTTAAAAGGGATTATATATTCGACACGCATGATTAGAGGGATTATTTATATAGTTTTAAAGATCGCAAGGGATTATATCCAGATAGAAAAGATGGGACGGGGCTATATCCAATTTTACTTATTTAAATGGAACGCAAAATGACACAGATTTTTACAATTGTTATGCAATCACAGAGTTTATAAAATAATTAATTTTTAATGACTTAATATCAATCAGCTGCAAGTCTGTAACGTTAAAAAACAATATGAAGAGATTAATGACATATATAGGGGTGTTTGTTTCATAAAGAGGTTATATAACACTTAATGCAATCAAACACCCGTTACATAAAGTTGTATAAGAATGAATAGCTTATTACATCTAAAAAAGTTGTATAACTTATGTAGAGGATTCTTCTCATCTCATTTGACATGTGTACCCTTTAAAATATTGATATAATAATAATAATAATAATAATAATAATAATAATAATAATAATAATAATAATAATATTATTATTATTATTATTATTATTATTATTATTATTATTACTACTTGAAAGAAGGAATATGATTTATTTTATTATAATAAGAATATTGTAAAAAAACTATAATAATAAAACCATCAATTATTTATTTATTATTATTATTATTATATTATAATATTACAGTATTATTTGTTTTTATTACTTATTTTATTATTCAGATTATTAGTATAACATATTAATTACTTTTTTTATATTATTATTAATTATTTTATTACAATATTAATTATTTTTATAATATTAAAATAATCTTTTTCTTACTTATTTTATTATTCTTATGACTAGTATTAAATAATAATAAGTATGTATTGTATACTAAATAGATATTGTGCTTTACTAAAACAAATAACTCAAATTTAAGAGCATTTTAGTCTTTTGATATGAATATATACATGCATTAAATTACTCTTCTTTACTTACACAATCAAACATTAATTACTCCGTATACAGTATAAGAAACACAATCATAATGATTTTGTAAATTTTTCCAATATTAGTTTTCTAATTTGAAGGTGATGTTGACTCTATTACAGGAAACCAGCAGAAATAGCCGCACTTGACACATGTAGGCATCCATAGAATAACTGTACGACTACGATCTGATTCAATTCAATTTCCGAGAGGCAACCATATTTTTGGTGCCAAGTGCCAGGACCACAACCTTTCTCACATCAATTTAAAATAAAAATAAAACAAAAATCTAAGAGGGATGATGGCATCATAACAACTTTTCCCTATTGTATAAACGAGGAACAACTCTTTTCCGATTCCCCCATACAGATCAGGACCATCTCAAAATATGATAATTAAATTTGTTTACATTGATGTTGGCGTTATAAAATTATGTGGGCTTCATTCTTTTGCTCTTCCTACATTGATAGGAGTAAAATTTATCCTTCAAGTACAAATAAAAAGACCAAACACACGTTTTTTGGGGAGGGTTGATTTTTGCATATATTACTTAACATGTTATTTCCATTAAAAGTACCCATATATATATATATATTACAAACGGGCGAGTTCCATTTATAATGAAAATAGACCAGTCATTGTGATAAACTTCTATTTTTAATTTAGTCCAAAATTTTGAACTAGAAAATTATTTAGTTAGCTTCACAACTTGTTTCATAATATAATTCTCTGATTTTCTATCAAAGAAATCTTAAACATGGAAGATCAAGATGCGTTTCAAATAATTGATAAATGATAAAAATGTCATCAACTTCTAAATTTTTTTATTTATATTGTGTGCTTCAAATATCTATCACATTAAAAAAAAAAATGTCATTGGAAGACGAATTGGGAGTAGGCTGGGCACTCCTTTCACATATTGTTTTGATTCTATATTTTATTCTTTTCAGGTACGCACTATCTCTTTGGATTGCGATGCATATTTTGCTGGCAAATTCGTTAGAAATGTTTGGTCGTTGAACATTTATTGTTCTTTTGTAAAATTTATGCACCTTTGGTCAATATCGCTCTCCGCATTTTCATTGTTGATATTGTAGCCAATTAATTCATTACCATTCCTCATTGTCTGATACGTTCATTGAAAATCTTTGACTAAAATTAAATGAAAATTTTTATTTCGGTTTTCTTACAAAATTATCACTTTTTTACCATACAAGTATATATTGTTCGTACTTCGTACGGCATATTTATGGTGTGTATGATGGCATCAAAATTTGAAATTTCATAAGCAAATCATGATCGAGTACAAAAACAATCTGTATATTTATTACTGATAGGACGCATAATCAATGTCCTGTTTATGTGTCAACACAAAGAAACCAAAGTATATATGGTACTGTTTCAGGGTTAGATTTGCAAAACTTACCATATACCGTATAGTACATTAGTACTAGCTAGTAAGTCAGTCATATATCCTCCTCAATTTCATAAGAGAATTGATTTGATTCAATTCAATTGAATAAACCGATCCGTTTTTCCCGCTGGGCCCCTCTTAATTAAGCTTAGACCGACCGATCCCTGTTTAAAATCATCTCCTTCTGCCTCTTTTCCCTCCTCTTCTCTCTGTCCATTTGCTTCAACGTCTCTTCTCTCTCCAGGTTTCAAAGCATTCAAGGAAAATTTGTTTTGTTTTCACTGACTCACAGCCACTCGATCCACATTTGAAAATCAACACATCTCTCTCTCTCTTTTTCTCAATCTGTGTGAGAGAATGGGGAAGGAGAGGCAGTGGAGTAGGTCTATATCCAGAGAAGAGAGAGAGATCACTGCCTCTGGCTGCATGGGTGGCATGCTTCATTACTTCGATTTTCACCACCTTCTCTTCACCGGGGGCCACGACAGTGGTCGCATGGCGGCTAACTCAGTTCATCACTCCGACTTGAGAAAACCGCAAAGTAATTTGAAAGGTACAATCTTTGAACAAATTTGTTGAGAATTAGATGAAAGTAATGTAAAGGAAAATTCTTCTCTTGTTTTTACATACCCGGATATGTAATTTCTTTTCTCTAAGATGAAATAGTTCCATGTGTTTTAGGTGTTGAGGCACCGAGAAATAGCCTTGAGGGAGAAGAAACTATAGACCAGGCAAAGACATCATCTTCTTCGGTGGTCGAAGATTTGTACTTTGAGATACCAGTAAGAAATTTTCTTGTAATATTGCGCTCTTACATAAATTATTTTGATTTTTTTTGCTGCCTTATCAGGAGCATTATATTATTATATATATTTAAATTTTCAATGATCTTCGAAATTGTAGTGACGGTAAACGAGTTGGCTTCATTTTGTAAATTTGAGTTTAATTAATTAATCCAATTATTTGAATCTCTTATTACTTAACAAACTTCGACGCAGTAATGTCAACTCATTTAGTCTTTCCTTGCAGTGTTCTTAATTATTGATTTATTTCTTTTGTATAAAATAGGTGGGAGTGCAATTAGCTCCGGCATTCGATATATTACCTAACAAGATAAAAAAACACAGAAGAAAAAATTCTCTTTTAGAAGATGAAGATGAAAGGCGAGTCCCACAAACACCTGAAACACCACGCACTCCAAGTCTGGTAGCTCGGTTGATGGGCATTAGTGGCTTACCCGATCCAGCTCCATCTCCACCGGCAACTGCTCGTCAAAAGCAACTGAGCGAAATTACAAAAACCCAACTCAAGAAGAGAGACCCAAGAAGTAGCAAATTACATGAGTGTAAGCAAGAGCCAAGGCAACCTTTAAGAAACATAAATTGCAATGAAGACATAGTGATGTGGGATCTCGGTCTTTGCCGGACACTCCCCGGGCTTCTTGTACCCGGTCATATGATGCTGATGCAAGGCTCTCTCTTCAAATACATCGAGAGAATTCAAACTCAAGTTCAAATTCAAGTCATTCAAAAGTACCAGTTGGTGAATATTCATTACCACCATCACCAACACATTACACAATGAAGCATCGAAGAAAATATCAAGATGAGAATAGGAGCCCAAGGAGTAGAGAGTATGCAAAAGAGATCGTGAAGCAAATGAAGGAGAGCATCACTAGTAGAAGACAAAATGGCCGTGAAGAGTGTAATTTGAAGTCCAAAAGAACGACTACACGAGGAGTTCAGAAGAACGATGCAGGAAGCTGCCGGACCAAACCAGCAGCTGACAATGTTGTACTGCCACCACGACCTGTTTTATCTGCTCCAACGGTTAAAACAATTGAAATTCAAATCGAAGCTAAGTTGCAAGATCACATTCCTACTTTGCGAGATATGGCAAAGCCGGTACGGGTGAAACCATCTCGACCGCCACCACCTCCACCAAAACCAGCAGAACCGGGCAAGTGCAAGAAAGGAACCAATGAACGCTTCACGGCGCGGTTTAAAAAACCAACTCCATCAGCACCTGGTTCTATTGCTAGTGGAACTGGAGAGAAGAATTGTTCCATTGTAATAGAGAAGAATGAGCTCACGCCTAAACTCTTCAGGTCCCCACAGGTATTAATTTTTAGCAACTTTGATTCAAAATAGGTAATCATTTTTCTTCTTCGGTTAAAATATGCAGTAGCTTTCAATAATTAATGCATTGTCTAATGCTAGATTTTTGTACGATTTTTATTATTTCAGCTAAATAAGGACGAGAACACATCTTCACTGCAACCGAAAATTCCGAAGTCATGCCGAACTCGACCAGATCAAGACCTGGAATACAAATACATCCGGTCCATACTATACCGAGGTGGCTTCATGGGTTCAAGACAGTCCACCAAACGCTACTCGCCATCATTGCCGGTGGATCCGATCGTGTTCCACCAGCTGGAAGTTGAGCTCCCAGTGGATGACTCGAGATACTGCAGTAGCACCCTTCGGCATCGATGGAACAGGAAGCTCCTGTTCCATCTAGTGGAGGAGCTACTAAGCGACCACCTGGATTGCACCGGTCGGAGCATTGGTCCTGTATATCACAACGAGTATAATGCCGGCAGAACGAACACTCATTCAGGCAGCGGCATGCAGCTGCTGAGACGACTGTGGAAGCAGGTCGAAAGAATACCGACAGCCGACTGCCAATACATAGCCGATATCGACGCGTTGGTGGCAGTCGACATGCCGGTGAACAACATAAGACAGCTGACATGTCACCCGGCAGTTGCAGAGCAGGCGAATGACGTGGCAGCCGAGGTGGAACAGGAGATACTAGAGGAGCTCATTGGAGAAACCGCCGCATCTCTTTCTCTCTCATCAATTTTTGTCTCTAGCATGCAGACTACTGGTGCCTAGAATGACATCAGGTGACGTGAGGGTATCTCAACGGAAACGGCGGGCGCTCAAATTCATGGTCTAAGGATGGGTCTGGTCTCACTCAGACACCTCCCCTTAGCACTTTTTGAATCACATCTTCTCTCTCCTCCTTAATTATTAAATGTAGATCTTCGTCTCTCTCTCTCTCTCATCAAATCAAGATGGGAGAGCAGGAGCACGTGGCAGGCAACTCATTTTGTTTCTTTTACAGTTGTAAATATTTTATTTTATCGTTTGCGTTGTCCCCTATAATTCGACTGTGTTGTCTTGTGTATTATAATTCAAAACTTGATTTAACTATAAAGATTTGTCTGTGTCAAGATTATCCATGATAACTTGGATACTGTTTAATTTCTTTGTTTTTCCTGCCAATGCTTAGCTTTGGTTGGTGGCAGTAAATGTGATGATTAGTAATTTAGTAAATCAGTAATTATCTCTTTCATGGGAGCACAGCATGTACTGATGCTATTAATTTTGACATAAATAGTTTCCTTAAATGAAATACAACTTTATGCAGACTTATATTTCACATCAGTCCTGCACGGCTAGATTTTTGAAGCATATTTGGCTAAGGACAAGAAATTTCCCTATTGATTTGAAGCCAACTACAACAATACAACAATTGAAAAGGGGAAAGCAAGAAGTAAAGACTAAAGACCAATGTTTTAAAAAACCGGATCCACCATCAAAACTGAGAAACTATTTATAGTTTTCAAATAAAAATAAAATATATTAAAACTTTATCTCTTGAAAGATTGTATTTCAAATTTCTATGGATGAACTTGGTGTTGAATCAGATTAACAGCTCGAACGGAAGGTAGGGTTCACCAGTTTGATCGAAAATCTGACCTGACAGACCGATATTGATTTCGTATCGTACCAGTATATGACTAGTTATGGACTAGCCTAGTACGTAACCTGTTCCCAATCAAACCGTTCGAACTAGTCAGTCTGATTAAGTTTTTAAAACACTGTTGAAAAGTGAAAAACATAACTAAGGAGGGGCATGACAGCAACATATCAACTTTTGTGGGACTTGACTGCCAAGTAGGAGTAGTTTAATTTTTATTATTTGAAATCTTCTTTAATTTGTTCAAGACATAGTGGGGTTTGTTATTTACAATTATCCACACAGAGTTTAATCTTGTAAATTGTCCATTCTAATGGGCCATGATGCGTCTGTAGTTTTGTTTGGAGCTGGGATCTGTGAGGTTGGAGTTGCTTTTGTCGGGGAATTTCCTCTTTTCCTGGTAAATGTAAATAATTTGTTGTTTTCTTGTACTATTTACATTTGTTTGTACTTTCAAATTGACCACTGATACGTTAACTTTGATTTGAAATCGTACTATTTCGTTTAGTGTATTTCCGATTTTTTATTTGTTAGAAAAGAATGATATTGGAATCTACGCTTAATTCGTACATTTATAATCTATACTTAATATTGTTTAAAAGAGGGTCTGAAATAATATGTATTTTTTTTTTTAAAAAATGTCTTCAATAAATAGATGGTAAATATTTAAAGTTGAATTCATATCGGAGTTTCCACATACAACTCTTATTATTTCGCCATTCAACTTCTTCCTTACTGTGAACAGATTTTAATTAGTGATTTATATTCGCCCTATTGTTAGTACTACGCTAGCACCTATTCGTAGAATATTTTCAAAATCTCAACGGCTATGCTTTATATTGAGATTTGAGCTGTGCATAAAAAATTCTTAACAATCCACAGCATGGAATGTCTCCAGGGGAAAGAGAGATGCATCGCTATAGATGAAGTCAAAATAATTCAGCAATTAAATCTAAATACTACGCGTAGCATCGATATATCAATACCATTATTTTAATTTTTTATTTGTGATTTCACTAAACGTTGCGGGTTCGAAATCCGGATGAAGATATTTAATTTCAAAATAAATTAGAGAGCTTAACTCCCATTTTATCTTCAAAAGTTGATTAAACTGCTGAACTGTAATACTCATCATCATCAATGCGATTTCTAATATCGTTGACCTTTGAATAGTATGCATATGCTTTTATGTTCTTTATACTGTTGGGATTAACATAACGCAATTTATAAATATGCCCAACATGTTTGTTAGAGATATGTCCTAGAAGCCAATCATATTTGGCTACTTCTATAGTTTTATGTCAGTGATGATTTTTATATCATTTGTTCCTTGATTTATGTGTTGACAGTTCGTTCAGGTTGAGGATCTGAATTATAGATCACTGTGTTTCATTTAGTAGTAAATGACAACAATAAATCTAAAGCGTCCATGATCTTGATAATTAACAAGGAACATTAATTATCAATAAGATTAGTATGCAAGTTAAGTGATGATTAAGTTCTATAAATCATAGGTTAAGAGTAACCAACTTAATTGCATATGTTTATGTTAATTGAACATAGTACAGGACACGACCCAACAAAATAAATATATGGATTGTGTTATGTGTCATTATTTATTTCGTTATGATTTTGATTCTAAGTTTGAGATATTTATCTTTTCCACATGAGGATAGGTTCAATAAATATCGTCTACCGCTGATTCCCGATAAGGGCTGCTATACGGACGTTATTTATGTTCTCTTGAATTGTGCGGGGAAAAGCTAAATAGCCAAGAAAACCGTATGTCCCTCATTAATTCACTTAGTGAGTGACGATATCTATTTGGGCCCCTTGATGGAGATAGATTGTTTGCTAGCAACTGATTCAATTATCTCTAGATCAAGAAACGTATAATCTGCAAGAATGACACATTCCTATCTTGGATTATACGATGATATCGTGAGACATAGGAATCAAAATAGAGATATACTTATATTCTCTTATGCAGGATTTAAATACTGTAACAGTACATTATTTATGCGAATTGGGAATCATAACGTGTTGCTAGATACCGCTTATGATTATTGGAATTAAATAGCGATTTAATCCCATGTCCAACTTAGCATAAATCCTCAAAGGGTCACACAGATCGAAATATAACCAAACAGTGCATTAATCATTTATTTGCATCAGTGTGCTTTTGCGAAAATATGATTAGTTGATTAATTGATTATATGTCGATATAATTAATTAATTCAAACGGATCGTATCGAAATGATTTAAATGCATAAGCTAATCCCATGGTAATTATTAATTAGTTAATAATTATTCAACACAATACAATTTAATATAAATAGTTATATTAAATTAATGGGCCGATATTTATTATAGAATAAATAGCCCAAATTTAGAGCATCAAATGGTGGATCAAATGGATTGAATTAATAATCAAATTGGAGAGTGTGCAAAGCCCAATTAGGCCCATGATGTGGCCGGCCATGAAGTGTGGTGGTAGGTAGGTGGCACAATTGTAATTAAAGGGAACTTGTTGCTAGGGTTTGAGCATTATAAAAGGACCCTTGTGGAGGCTCCTTGCTCCTCTCTCTCTCTCTCTTCCCTTCTAGGCCGCCACCCTCCTCCCCTCTTCCTCTCTTGGCCGCCACTTCTCTCCCCTCTCATCCACCTTAGCTCATGTGTTGAGCACCATACTCTCTCCACTTAATTAAAGAGAATTAAGAAGGCGAGAACACTTGGGATTAGCCTAGACCTTGTAGCTTCTAGCAAAGCTTGTAGGTCTTGGTTAATTTCGTGGTGGACTCGAGGACGAGCTTGGCACGAAGGAGGAGCTAGACGCGATCACAACCACCTACAACCTAGCCGGTTCAAGCCTCTTGATTACTACATCAAGAGAGGTATACCTTTGAACCTTCTCTTTGTGTGGATGACTATGTACTAGATCTTGTTGTGCATGATTGCTTGTGGCTAATTAGGAGTAATTAATCATAAAAAATGAAAATTATGCACTTAACTAACAATGTTACATGTTCTCTCTAGTTATGAACAGTTATTTTGGAAATTGATTACTGTTATCTACAGTTTTGCCAACCTTACCATCACTAAATATAAAGTGAACATATACAACAAACAAGGTGAAAATATAGACGATCTAAGTGAACACATACAGATAAATAAGTTCAATGAAAATAAATTGACTATGCATGTAAAATTCAGAACAAGTGATGGTTACACTTATTTGTTTGTAAGTGTTCACTTAGATTGTCTATATGTTCATCTTGTTTGATGTATATGTTCACTTTATATTTAGCGATGACAGGAATGACAAAACTGCAGATGACAGTTATCATTCCTGGTTTATTTTTTCTAGCTCACCTTGGATTTTGATTTTGTAGGCCATCATTGTATGGCTGTCATTATATTCCATAGTGTGAAATCATTTAACCGGATGTAAATAAATGGAATTTAAAGTAAATGGGCCTTTGTTACTACAACAAATTGGCCCATAAACTAAGGTTGGAACTTGGAAGTCAAAATTGAACTTTTTATACCGAAAAATAAAAAAATAATATTAAATTAATATAATATATTAAAAATATTATCAATTTAATAATATTTTTTTAAATAGTATCACAAGATAGGAATCCCAGATTCCGATCTTAGCTAAAAGTAATATTTAATAAATTTATTTAATTAAATATAAATTTAATTAATTTATTTAATTAAATATAAATAATTATTTTATTTAACTAAAAAATGAATAATTGAGTTACAAATTTTTAATTAATTTACATTAAAATTATAAATTTTTAAACAACCATTTGATCTGCGTCTCAGGTGTCGTCCTCTGTATAGCCAATAAAAGACTCTGGAGTTTGTTGTACGAATCTTCCCACGATCCGAAAAGATGTTCGATTGCTCTCTCTCTCGCCCATGCCAAATCTTGTTATAAGTCGGCACCACATTCCGGTACTCTTTCTCCAATAGAGATTTCACGCTCGGTAAAGAAATACCGACATCTCTCTTTACTGCATTTATGATACAGTTGGCAATAACTTCAGCCGTTAGATTATCATGCGTGAAGTCTCTGACCTTTCTCATGCATGTATGGTCTTGTTCGTTCGTTATTATCTTCCAAAATTTATAATTTTAATATTATCTTCCAATATTTAATATTATATTTTAAAAATATTATTATGTTGATATTATTTTTAATATATTATATTAATTTAATATTATTTTTAAATTTTTCGGCTTTTTATATTGTATAATCGTTGGAAACAGGTATCAAATGTAGGCCCAGAAACTGTATTAGATAAGCCAATACAACTAGTCATCGTCTCATACTCTCATTGATGAAGATCCCTCCACTTTTGTCTTTTTTCTAGGGGTGAAAACGGTCACCATTTCGACCGTCCTTTCGTTTCGTTTCGTCCAAAATGAAACGAAACGGTTAAGATTTTTTGTTGCGTTTTATAAACGAAACGGTTAACGAAAGCTTATAACAGTTTCGTCCATGTGTATTTTCGTGGTATTTTCGTGATTTCGACCGTTTCGTCCAAAACGAAACGGTTAACGCAAATGGGTGATCAATTTCGTTTTAAAACGAAACGGTTAACGAAATCGACCATTTTCGTGGTCGTTTTAGACGTTATGCAGCCATACTTTTTTCATCTTTAATTAAATAACTAGGTGGGGAAATCGAGCTTCGCTCGATATATGCGGTATAGATAACCAATGAAGAATACGAAGAAATACATTATTTTGTTAATATACGTATTATATAATTAATTAGGAGGATGTTTTATTACGAAAATTAAAAAAAATTTTGAAAAAAATGTGAACGGTAATTTGAAGGGAAAAAAAGGGAAAAATAACATAAAAAAAGTACAATTAAATTGAACATGAGTAAACAGGACAATAAAATAAACAGAATTAGAAAATAATATAGAATAAGGTATAGAGATATTAAAATAAAATTTTAAAAAAATATATATTTGTAGGTCTTTAAAGCTATGAATGGACGCATTGTCAGAGAAGTTGTCATCGTCATCCCCAAAATTTTTTTTTTGAGGGAATCGTCATCCCCAAAATAGCTGTCGTCTTCGATATTTATGTCGAGTGTAATCATTGAAATGTTGTTGGATGGAAGAAGAAGTGAAAGATTATAATGCCTGCAAATGTGGTGTATTAAAAAAGGTAAGAGAATTGGAAGAAAAAAGAACCCTAGCTAATAAGGAGGAAACGTAAATACCTTGGAAGAAAACCCAAAATAGATCGTAAACGCAATAGTTCAATTTAAAGGAGAAGATTAACATATATGCTAACAAACATTTTATTCAATTGAGTTTGTATCAACCTTCAACTGTTTCATTCAGATTTTAATTTCATTAATTCCAACCGAATAGATTTGAAAATCAAAGAGTTAATATTTAATTTTATAAGATCATAGTCAAAATCTATATTTTATACATAAAATGTAAAAACTAAGTGCATAAGCATTATAAATGGGCTGCAATGGCTCTTCGGCATCAATCTACATTGAATTTAAAATAATGATAATAATAATAATAAAGAACCAATTAAAGGAACTCAAATAAGAGAAACAAAGTAACTTTTAAAGCGTTACTATTGGTAAGAATTGAAAGTCCAGCATTCAAGTATAAAAAAATAATTGCCTTGAATTTTAAGAAAGAATAATAAAGAAGCAAAAAACACACAATAAATTTAATGCAAGAATTAATTTCTAGTAACATGATGAGAAGATAGGTCCCTAACATGATGAAAGCTAGTGCGTACAATAAATTTATATTTTTCAAGCAAAAAGCACACAGGGACACAAATTTAATAGTAAAGGAAAATCTATATGCTCCAGAAAAAATTGTAGCTGACTACCTGCAAAGATATTGTCTAATATAAGTATATATACAAAAACTGCTAACGTACCGACTACTTGACATGTAGAACCATAATCGCATATTAAGAAATACCCATGCAGACAAAACAAAGCTTATGGTTATTAACTATTATATCGTTTGTATCAGTTCAAATCTTACAAAACCTTTAGCATTTGCATAGTAGTTGCAGCCATGCAGGCTCTTGTTGGCACTTCCTTTTGGTTCAGTCCTCACAACAGACTGGCATATATCATGTTCAGTTGATACATGTTAAATAGCGGTGATACTTGAAATTTTGCTTGATTAAAATGACATCTTTCGAATATAAATTTGCTTTTTCCTTCCGTAGAATGTATCAGAAAACAGTACCAGATTCAGAGATTGTAAGCTGTCCAAAATATAGAAAAGGTTTGTGAGAACTATGATGGTAAATATATCTTGATCTTTATCATAGATACATCAACAATTCTACTGGCAATTTTCTAAAGGGCAAATATCAAAAGAAAAGAACGAAAAACTACAACATTCTAACAATATATAAATCGACTAAAATTTGACAATGTTCAATTGGAGAAATGAGTTTTTACTTTTGTCAATTATGCCCTTCACTTTATTTAATTTATCAATTGGACAAAATAAAAAAGGGCGTTTGGAATCACATAACAGTAGCTGTATAAACCCCAAAAAGATAATATATAACCATTGACTTTAGCAACAATTATTCAAGTTCTATGAAAAATCTTGCATGTACCTGCCAAAGAATCTGTACCAGTGTACCCACATATTCTCAGTATAGCATGAAGACATTATAACCTACAAATTAAAAAATAAAATCAAAATTTATGGCATGAATTGTAATGGTAATTTTTATCAGAAAGAAGGATTGAACAAAAATACCTCTGAGAATACCAAATATAGATGATAGATAATAATAACGCAATTGCCAAAATAAATATTTATTTCAAAATAAACATATTACATGTCTAATCGGCACCAATAAACAGATTATATGTCTAAAGAAAGATGTTGTGGCTATGACATTGGTCTGGAAGCTTAATAACAAATGACATTTGAGCCTTTTGCAAGTTCTTGCACATATAGATGAACATCATTCCGAGTAAATTTTCAATTGCATATATTGTACCAATAACAATAATTTTAGATATTTATGTCTCCAAATCCTTATAAGCCAAGATTACATTTGATACATAACTCACTCCATATTTGTCTTACGCACCTTAATTTTGAATAATTATCTCTCCAAATCCTTAATTTGACTTTTATGTACATCTTTAGGATAATAATTTCAAAATTCAGATTGAATAGAAGGAAATAATTTTCAGGTGCAATTTTCAAACTAACCAAAGAAAATATGGTAGCAGCCATGGTTCAAAAAATCGGCCGATTCCGATTCAAATCGGTTGAATCGGATCGGAATCGGGGAGTGGCGAGTCGATTTCAGGTGGTTTGGGGCGGAATCGCGTTTTTCTGGCTGGAATCGGCTGGAATCGGCCGGAATCGGCCGGAATCGGCTTGAATCGGCTTGAATCGGCCGAATTGACCGAAATAGGTCTCAAAAAGTGAAAATTGAAAAAAAAAACGAAAGGAAAACTTACCGTCTCTCAGATCGATTATTGGAGGTCTAGAGTGGAAACTGGAGAGAGGCTAAGAGAGGGGAGACTGAGTCTGTAGAGAAGAGACCATCGCTGATCGCCTCAAGAGGACCATCGCTGATCGCCTATCGCCGCTGGTCGCCCATCGCCGCTGACTTGGTGAGCATCGATCTTTCTTTCTTTTCATTTCTCTTTTAGCCATTGTTTCGCTGGGTCTGGTTTCTGGTTGGTAGTGGGTAACTGGGTTTGGGTCTGGTTTCGCCCATCTTCTTTTTTTTTTTTTTTTTTTTTTGATGCGAATGGTTTCCCCATCTAAGTTCCGTGTGAGAAAATTTGTTAATGACAGATCAATTATTCAGAAAGAAAAAATAAATGTTATCATCTTTATACGAGACTAACATTAATTGTTACCAAATATGTTATCATCTAATTATATTTTATCTCATATCGGTAGTTTATGCCCCTTTATTGTATAATTAGATGATATGATGTATTTCTTAGTCATTTATCTTTATTTAAGATATGTAAGTGATTGTAGGATAATGTGTGTAGTCTGCCTACTTGACTTTAAGACATATTGAATTATTTTAGTTAATTTTAAGACTAATTTTTTTTTATTATTTATGAAAACATATATTTTCCCAATTTTTTCAATTTTTTCTGATTTTTAACGGCATAAAAATGTGTTTTTAAAAAAAATCCGATTTTTTTAGCCGATTCGGCCGATTCTTCCGATTTTTCCGATTCCGGGTCACGGTCCAGCTGTCCGATTCCGATTCCGATTCCGAGTTTTAGAACCATGGTAGCAGCTACACCTTAACTTCTTATCTTTGTAGGACCTGAAACACAATAGACAGAACGGTTTGCCAATTTCATAAATGATAGTATTCCTATATGGTAGAAAATACTATATATCTTAGTAAACATCAAAAATAAGAAATTCCAGCATAGTTCGTACCAAATATCACTAAACTGAACTCAATCAAAATAAGGGCAAGACGATTGGTACCAAATTGAAAAGCTCAAGAAAATAATCGACTGTAATTTCTTACACAGATTTACAATTAATACCTTCTAGTATCTTATCAAGCTCTCTTGATCCAGATGTAATTTGTGCATGAAACTAATTAGAAAAACAATAAAATTGTAAAAAGAAATTTTAACCAAGAAGTAAATCGATTAAATTGCTTATAGATTAAAGAAGAAAAAAAAATTTAAAGATACAAAATTAATCCAAAGAAATAATAGAATCAGATGTTAAATATTTCAATATACAACTAAATCTCAATGAATCAGTGCAAAAAAAAAAGTTGCCTATGGAAAAACATATTTCAAACCTGAATATCATAGATGTCGCAATCGGTCGAGAGACAACGGAAGACCGCCGGAGTGGAGACTATCTGACTGGTCCTCTCGTGGCGCATGACATAGCAAGGAAGTCGAGGGCGGCCGGGTTTGGAAGAGATAATCAGAGATGATTCGGACCAGAGGAGAGCGGATGTGGAGTCGTTGGTTGCGGAGGGGGAAGTGCCGGCGGAGAAGAGAGGAGGAATGTCAGCGGATGTGGATCGAAGCCGTTGGCTGGGGCGAGCGACACGGCAAATAAGAAGTGGATGAGATTCCCCCTCCAAGTAAGCAATCTGAAATGTCCATTACTGGAGCTCCCGCTATTGCGGTACCGCCGCCTCCATTGTTGCTACTCCTATAGTGCGATCTCATGACATGGACATGGCCATGACCGTGATGGTGATCTTTATGATGCGAGCCACAGGCAAAGGAGCAGTTTCTGAACTTGATTTAGGCAGATCCCTCTCATCCAACATCATGATGGTGAGATCCCCAATCGCCTTCCTGGCACAACTGACGGGACCCTCCCCAAGCAGATCGAGATTGGTCAGAGACCCAATAATGATCTGAACATGCTTCTGCCAGTTGCGAATGCATTCGATGGCGTCACGGATGGCGATGCAGAGATCGAGGGATTTGACGGGCCCGATCGAAGAAGTCTGTAATGAAGCTGTTGGGGGGGGGATTGGAGGATGAAGTGGAACTCTTCGAGGGAGATGAGGAAGGTGTCGAGAAGGCGGCGTGCCTAGGTGAGAGAGAGGACGGAGGAGCGAGGAGGAGGAGATGAGGTAATGGTATTAATTGTAGTGTACATCTGAATTTTGGGCAACGAAGATGGAGAAGGTGTGACAGAGAGGAGGTTAAGGCGACACCTTGTCTTCGTGCCACGTGTAGTCGTGTTAAGACGGAGAGAGAAGAAGCAACTGAGGTGCCTTGTTTCCAATAGAGGCGATGGAGAGGGAGAAGAAAGAAGAAAACCTAGAGTTGATAGGAAGGAAAGGGAGGATGCGTTGATGCGATCAAATTAGATAGGGGACGCAGCCAATTAAAGTGAAACGTGCTGTGATGGGTCATTTTAGCCTCTTCTATCGTTCAGCAATACATACTGTTACATAGTTTATGTATCAAGATATGTAAAAATATTAACACCATACATTAGGTACATGCCGTGTCGAGTTCTCTAAAAAAATTTGAATGCGGACTCCCAGGACTTTTTATTTATAATACTGATTACAAATGATATGCATCTTTCGACGTCACATTGATCATCACGCCCGTTCCTAAACACAAATAATACTTTTACAAAAGGGAAGCTGACAGTTTTCAAAGGACTTCACGTCTGGTAGGTAAAACTTGCTCTACATTTTGAAGCTATTTGTTTTATAAAGTTATATATGTATATTAATCAGACAAGTTAGATGATGTAAATTGATCAATTCATGCAATAAATTGCTTCAAAGAAGACACGTACGGAGTTGTCCCAAAATGCCATTGACATGGAAGGCAATGGTAGAGAGGTGAGAAGGTTTGTTGGCTCGTGCGAGAGTAATACAAGGTTTGGTGACCACGTGTATTGCTTTCCTAGTGTATGTGCCAACTGGTCTAAGCACGGTAAGAAGCCCAGAAGCCCCGAACTCAGAAGCCAGAACTACCAAAAGGTAAAATGAGCTTTAAAATTTATACAAGGGAACTCATGTCTACCAACTTGGAAGATTCTTAATTATAATGCACTTTGATCATAATTATATATGGTCTCTATCAGTTCACTGTAGAAGATTTATAGTTCTGTTTTACTATGCTTTTGTTTTATGAGGCAAATCATTTGACTAGTTATCTTGTAATTGCCTTGCTTAACGTATGCTATTTTATGTCAGGAACATGCCACACAGACACAGGCGATCCAGAAAATTTTTTTAGTCCGGGGCACAATTAGTCAATTATAATATAATAAATAATAAATTTAATAAATAAAGCCATTCTAAACATATAAAATTAAAATATTACAAAGCACATCATCTTTTTCATAAATCTAGTCACTTTTTCATGATCTTTACTTCTCCATCAAACACCAAAAAGTAAAAAAAAAAAAATCTAATTCTAATTTTCTAATGCAATTAACAATCCTTAGCGTGACTTCATTGTTTGAAATCGTTACATAATTGGCGGAAGAAATAAAATGTAACAAAGTCATGATCATTTGGATTGTACTAGCTAATTGGCAGTCGAAGGTCCGGATCGGAAGGGACATTAAAGTTTGAGTTATAATCCAAACGTGCTAGCTTACGATTTGATGAGGTTGTTTTTTTAAAAAAATCTCTCCATATCTAAAATAAATAAATTTAAAATAATTATAAGCATTCAAATTACAAACTAATGAATAGGCGGATGTGATAATCTTAAATTCACATACATTCAAATATTTAATATTTATTATATGTAATTAATCAATAATAAATGAGAATTTTTTGGTATCTGAAGAATAACAATCTGGATGAAAGAGTATGAGTCCAAATTGTTAAAGTGAAATCGTGGTCATAGACATAATTTTGGATTTTTAATTCATAAAATTTTATCAATTTGAGACTATTAAACAATTGCAAGTGGCGAATTAGAAGGAATTAAATAAGGACAATTTACCTGATAGTGCTGTGCGGAGAACGTGCCGAGTGTTCACTGGTCAAGCGGAGAAGTAAAAAAGAATGGTGAACGGAGGAGTTTTAAAAAAAAAAACAATTGAAGACAAAAAAAAAAAAAAAAATTGAAGACACGGTCTAACGATTTTTTTACCACAGCCCAGGCACCCATTTATTCTGAGCCCAGGCACTCATCCAATCACTATAATGGGTCCTTTATTTTTCGAAAAAGTTCAACATGGATCAGCCACTGTACACAGGTATACACTGTGGATGGCCTTATTGCACCAGTGAACACAAATCGAGTTTGCGCACATGCTTACTTTTATGAATAGACTATAGACATTTACATTCAGTTACTTTTGAAAGCAATGCGCTGATAAATACTGAATTTTTGCAATATAATGAAACGTTAATGAATTAAGAAACGTACTTTAAACGGAAAATTAAGTTTTCTTATCCTTCACCTTTTATTATTTTTATTTCAATCTTTCTTAAAGAACATCTAAAAGGTTCCTAGTATTACATTTGAATTGATTTCGTCCTGGGTATAGGAATTTGGGCACGAATTCGACAATTTCTTCGATTCACACATAAATCAAGAAGGAAAATATATTTATAGTAAATTAATAGTTGATAAAATTGTTGACAAATTAGTTGATTATGGTATTCTTCGTGCATTTTGTAATGGAAATTTGAAGAGATATATTCTTATTAAAAATTGATCGATAAATGGTTTCTGAAACATGGGACGACGAGTTCGAAATTTGACGGAATTCGTTATTATAGGAGTGTTAAGTTATTCAGTTATTTTAATATTAATTGAAGGATTTTATTTTGGATAAACTGATTTGGTTGCTCGATTTAGTGTTGTTCGGTTCAGTTTTGTATGAATATATAGTAGAAGCTCGGATTTTGGTTTATAAACCATTTTGACAACTAAAAATCAAATAAACCAAATGAACCGCAATTAAAATTATTTTTGTATTTTGATATTACACTATGAAAGACTATAATGCACAATTTATCAGGTTACTGTATGTAATTAACGTTATAAATTGAACTTGCATACCACTTCAATATAACTAATAATTAAGCCAACTAGTTCGGTTGATGAGATTATTCGATTAGTTCAATATTTATGCAAACCGAATAAAAGTTAAGTTCTACAAATTTAATTTTATTTGAGAAAAAACCGGCGATATAGACAGACATACATGTGGACATTTTATTGAAGATAAATTGGGGTCTAAGCCACATGTGGACATTTTAATTTATGAAAGCTTGATCTGAACCAATTTCAAATTTTCTATGACAAAAAATATGAATTTCCCTACGGATTTTTTAAAAAGACAATGAATAACACTTGAATAATTTGAATATTTCGTAAATTCAGTTTGAAAACTCATCAAATTTTGATCCGGACCTGATCCACGTAGAAAAAATTTTGTCGGGAAACTTCTACATTCCACATTCCTCAAGTGGTAGAAAGATAACTAGTTCAAAATTATGAAGCGCAAAGATTAAACGATCGAGTACTGTTTGGTGGAGAGAGTTGGTACTCACATGCATAAATTTTTTTTTTTGGATATAATTGGTACGCTAAATCAGAACTTCACTCTATAAAAACCCTTTTGCTGTTCTCCATATTACAAGTGCTTCACTGTTTTATTGAACAGAGAACAGAGAGACAAGTGAAAAGGTGTAAAAGAAAGCAATGCCAACAAAGGTGTATATTGCACCAAGGGTTGAAATCCTAGCTCAAAGCGGCATTGAGTCAATACCAACCGAGTATGTGAGACCGGTGGAAGAGCGTCAAGACCTCGGTGATGCCCTGGAGGAGGTCAAGAAACAGATTGCCAGTGGGGTCCCACAGATACCGGTGGTTGACCTAAAAGGGTTCGACTCAGACGACCATGAAACAAAAATGGCATGTGTAGATTCTGTCAAAAAGGCAGCCGAGGAGTGGGGCGTGATGCACATTGCCAATCACGGCATACCCGAAGATCTATTGGACAAGGTACGTGAGGTAGGGAAGAAGTTCTTTGACCAGCCAATTGTGCAGAAGGAGCAGTATGCAAACGACCAGGCTTCAGGAAAGATACAGGGGTACGGGAGCAAGCTAGCGAACAATGCGAGCGGGCAGCTCGAGTGGGAGGACTACTTCTTCCACCTAATATACCCAGTCGACAAGACTGACCTGTCCATTTGGCCAAAGGACCCAAGTGATTACATGTAAGTCGGTCAATATCTTTTTTACTTTTCTTTTAATGTGAAAATTCCAGATACATGATTAATCTACTTATAATTTCTAGTTTTTAGAATCATTTTTTGCATCTTGATTTCATAATTTGCGCCCTTGTCATATCAAAAGCAAAGCCACTGTTTTGTGTACTTGGATTGCGACAAATTACTGTAGCTCAAATGTAAATTGGAAGATAATAAGATTTATGTCATCCACAGATATCAGCAAACATTTGCTTCTTTAATATAATTCGAATTGTTATTGCACTGTATTACATCAGTCACATCCAAAACCATGCTTTGTTCTTCCTGGCGAGATAATTTCTCTTCAGTTCTTCGAAGTAGAATGCATATTATAGGGCTCTCAAAAGTTTTGGTATACATATGGAGAAGCTTGAATTACTTTGTAATTCTCACCACTTAAGTCACCAGACCAGACTAGTTGCCTGGTCAATTACTTTGACAAAACACAATAATTTGTTTGTAATTTTTTTTGGGTAAAACTTTGTTTGTATATTACATTTTTAGTCTTTACGTAGAATCTTTCTCCTGTTGGTCTGCTAGATTTACATAGTAATGTCATTTTCATGATCTAATTTTGTTGAACTCATAACCTTTGATGGCGCCGGAAAACAACTGCAGAGAGGTCACAAAGCAATTTGCTGAGCATTTGCGGACAGTAGTCAGCAAGATGCTATCAATCCTCTCAGTTGGTCTTGAACTAGAGGAGGGCAAGCTGGAGCGAGAAATTGGAGGCAAGGAAGATCTCCTGATGCAACTAAAGATAAACTACTACCCAAAGTGTCCCCAACCCGATTTAGCGCTTGGTGTTGAGGCACACACCGACATCAGTTCCCTTTCTTTCATCCTCCATAATGGCGTCCCAGGTCTCCAGGTAAATTCAAAGATTCAGTACTATTTTTCTGATTCTGTTATATTTGGTGTTGTGTATGCAGTTCTTACTTGTCAAACCATTTTGACCAAATATATATCTGCCAATAGGTCTACAAAGAAAACCGTTGGATCACTGCCCCTTGCATCCCCGACACAATGATAGTCCACATAGGCGATACCTTGGAGATATTGAGCAATGGAAAGTACAAGAGCATCCTACACCGTGGTCTCGTGAACAAGGAGAAAGTGCGCATCTCGTGGGCTATCTTTTGTGAACCGCCAAGGGAAAAAGTTGTGCTCAAGCCACTTGAGGAGTTAGTGACAGATGAAACACCCGCCAAATTCACGCCCCGCACCTTCCAAGAGCACATCGAGCGAAAGCTATTCAAGAAAAAACAGGCCGAAGAGGCTGCAGCAGCCGCAGCAGCACAAGCAGCTAATGGTCACAAGCCTAATATCACCAATTAGAAATTGTGGTGAGTAATAAGAATTGAGCAGGCATGGTATATTTCAGTTGAATTTATGTAGTATTGAATTAATCCATTGCTGGTTGTTTTGTTTGCTATCGTCCTTTCATATTGTGAGTGTAGTTTGTTTTTATTTGATGTTGATGGCGGCACCTGATGTAGTAGCTGTTAGATGTTGAATAAAGTATTTAGTTGAATTTTGTTATAAAATGATCAGTGTATGACGTTCTAGGCCTGATGACTAATTGGGGACCATCAGTAAATTTAAGTTACCTATTGCAAATGGGCCTAGACAGGGAGTACGTCGTTGTTTGCATGGCCGGCTGTAAGCCTTTAATTGGATTAGCTGGAAGCAATTTTAGCATTGACTATATTTGAATCACTTTAAGTTCGAGAACTTACCGTTCCATTCACCGAGGCTGCAAAATACAGTAGTTTGGTGTGCACTTGCTATTTTTTTTTTTTGTGGTTTTGTGTTTGAGTTACAATTAGAAATTTGAGATTGCGAAGAGAGCAAGGGAGACGAATAAATTTGAGTTGTTACTAGGGTAAATTATATTTTTCTCCCTTGTAAGTCAATGTAACAAATACAACAAATATAAGACACACATAGTCCAATCCTAAAAAATTTATATCGCAAGTTCGCAACATTCCTCCTTAAGCCAAATTGCATAAAAGATAATAATAAAATAAAAATATAAACTAGCATGAACTAGTAATGAATAAAATTAAAGCAGACATAACTAGTAAGATGCAGGATACAAATCGATAATATTGAACTTGCCAAACTTGAACTACTCTATAACTAGAACGGTTTTTAGTAATTGTGATGACAGAATTCAAATTATAGTACGTACCGCTCCTAATCACAACAGCTTCGTTTGGATGGCTTCTTCCCGGAATAAAGAATAACCACTTTTTACTAATAAATTTATAAACGGAGCCAACAATATTATCTTTCGGGATCTTTCCCCGAACAAATAATACCACGTCTTTGTGTTTTGTTCTTTTATGGTGTATGCGGTCCTTCATCAAATGATTGACACTTTGGGTGTGTTTGGAATGTGCCATGAACAATTAGTTCGCGAACTAGCACTGTTCGCACGAACCAAACAACCCACGAACAGCCGTAGTTCGTGAACTTCTCCCTAGTTCCTAGTTCTCCGATTTTCATGAACTAGTTTTGTTCATGGGCCTTTGTTCTTCCCCTTGTTCGTGAAGCATCCAAACACACCCTTTAATTGTCACAAACTCACGACACGTCATTAAAATTGTAATTATGTTCTTGTTTTCGAAGGCCGGTTGGCCAGTGAAACAGAAGTCACGGGTCTATGTTACTCGGATACTTCATTTTACTAGCGTATCCCATATCCGATTCTTCATTTTACTAGCGTATCCCATATCCGATTCGGATACGCACACCCGATTTTTTTAATTATATTGGAAATATTTTATATTATATGCAAATATTTTATAATAAATTCTCATTACATGGACAGACGCATGGCACACGCGCGCACAAACCACAAAAGGACATTTAAGTCCGTACCATGACGCTAGAACTCATCCTATATATACCGCTCATGAATAACTTACAATTCCCATGTGGGACTAACCTTGCACTTCAAAACCGAACATGCACTTTGATTGCACTGGGCCTTTAATGGACTTTTAATGGATTTAACAAAGAACTAGAATAAGTTACCAATGAGTAATGAATGAAGTAACAAATAAAGGAATTATTTTAATCCAGTTTTATATATAAATGCATTATAAGTTATGAAAGAACCTGCTAACGTATCTAAGTTTAACCGTTTTAAAAAAAAAACATATCAAAGTTTATATATAAATAAACTAGCATACACGCCCACCCAATGTGTGGGCAAATTTCTAACAAACTAAAAAGTCAACAGACTTAATTTATGACAGTTGTAGTATCATTAATTTATTTGGAACAATCCTCAAATGTTGGCATCATCACCCATAATTAATGCATAGAGCAGGAAAATATAATCTAAGATGCAAAAAAAAGAAGAAAAATAGTAAAATAATAATAATAATAATAATAATAATAATAATAAGGTCAATTGAATCTCAAGACCAGCAGATCCAAAATACTTTGCAATACAACAAGAGGCAAACTAAGTAAATCTCATGTCCAGAAGATTAATTGACTATCTTGGAAGATAGCGCTGACATGTCTCCAGATGTGGTTTTTAATGTGTTACGAAGATCCTTTGCATGGTTGAGAATATTAGGCTCTCTACAATGATGTAGATAAAGGTCATTAGGAATAAAATTTTTAATCCTCAAAAGTGGTAATCTCATTGAGAAAGCTCCAAAGTTCATAAAAAATGGTCTCAGCTTTATTTTTTCAGTCCGAGATGGCCTAAAATTTTGGTGTAGTAACAGCAAGGCCCAGTATAAGATTTACACAAGCAGGTCATTTGAATTTAATTAAGTATTTTGGATAAATCACGTCTTCTATTGACCAGTAAATCTCAATATGGATCAAAAACTACGGTGGTACACAAATTAACAACTAAGAAGAAATTAACCTGTTGAAAGTAAGGCTGTAATAATAGTCTTTTTTCCTTCATAGCCATGTTTTTTTCTTGAGTTTAATTCTTCGAGCTCTTGGAGAGCCTTCTTAGTAGTTTCAAGATTAATCTACATTTTGTAATGATTCATATTACATCAAGGGTCTCGTTGGACCAATCCAAAAATTCAATGTTATTAAATTACTAATTTACCTTGTATTCCTTAATCTCAGCTTCCTTGTCAAATTTAGTGTCTTGTTCTGCTCGATAGAGATGCTTAAACCTCTCAGATTCCTATAAAAAAAGGAAGGTGAAATTTTAGGTACATATAAAGGAAAAGAGTTGGCCTATCTTAAAAGAAATAAGTTGTGAACTTATGCCTTTTTCTTCTGACCCAAGAGAAGCTCTAACTTTTCAATCTTCTCCCTCGTCGCCTGTGTAAACAAAGCAATTGTAAACAGAAAGGAATTGGGTTATTTGAACAGTAATAAAGTAATAATTAAGAGAGAGTCAAGTATAGTATTTGAAGTTACTTGAACAGTAAAAGACAGCTAAACCTCCATATAAATAGGAAGCAATAAGAGAGAGTCACTGCAAAATTTAATTTAATCCCAATAGCATTATCTAATAATTAAAGCATAGCACATATAGAGAGAAAATTATATATAGAAAAGTTTAGTTTTCTCATTGAAACCTTGTAATTTGGCTTGGTCCATTCTCTTGTTCGCAAGCTAGTCGAGCACATGGTGGTCGTTCACCTTCCTCGAAGCATTCGAGTCAGCAAACATAATAATCTTCTGTTCCACCACAACTGCAGTGTGGCTGTCAGGGGTCCCAGGATTCTGACCCGTTGTCACCAGGGTACTTCGTACCATTCTCTCCAAATGTAGGGTCAGAATGTCGCTGAAGGCGGTGGAAGTAGATAACTTCAAGCATAGAATATCTCTCATCGAGGCACCGAAGCCTCTGGTACCGCCACCATGGATGGAGGAGGCGGTTGAGACAACCTCAAAGCAATTAGATCTCCAATACCATCTGACTTCACACCATGCTATGCATGACCTAACCCATGCAACCCAAACCCTAGAAAGTTAAAATAGACAGCTCACAGGATTTCCATGACCAAATTCTCTTGTACATCAAAAGGAAGCTTTGCAATTGAAGTTTATATTATGTAAAATGTTTCTTTTCTGCAATATAATAATTTAAATTACATTGAAATGTGTAGACTTACAAATTACAACAATGTGCCAGTTACTGTAACCCTAGATCCTGGAAAAGGAGCTGCCCAGTTTGCCACCTGGCCATCTTCCTTAATAGTCTTCCATTTAAAATTCACAAGAATAAAAACAGTCAAAAGAAAATAATGACATTTTCATGGGACAAAAATTTGAATGTCCTAGAGATAATGATGTAAGTTGACACTTGAAAGTGAATAAACCCCATACAACAAAAAAATCTTGAGTCAAAATTGTACTCGTTGTAGTGATATTGTTTAATTCATTTTGGTTATTCCGAGTTTTCAAAATAAAATAAATTAGAGAAGAAACACATGAAAGAAAGGCTAAAGATTCCCCTAAATTAGTTAAGGGAAACAAAATCCAGATTCGATCCAAATGAAAATCAATAATGCAGTGGTACAAAAAAAAACAGACCTATTTCTGAGGAATTGCGTAACTCGAGAGTTTCACCAAAACCAAAAATAGAAGAAATAGCAGAAAAAATGTTGATGAAAATGACAATTAAAATAAAAGAGAATGACAACATATTTAAAATATGTTCTATAGCAGCGAGCGTTATAGTCATAGAAAGTACTCCTTTTTATTTTTTACGACGGTTTTGAATAGTTGTACTTTATATTATAAGTACAAAAGTGTTACCACAGGAAGCCACATAATAGGACGGATGATAGCCTCATAGCACGACATAGTAATATTTGCTATCAGGGAAGAGGAAAAAAAAAAAATAGAAAGCACCTTACTGAATAAGCACCGACCGGGCTAATATGTTTTGATAAAGCAGATTTTTATAACCTACAAAAATTATTCTTTTCAGCCAAATTTGTCTAAAAAAAAAGAAAAGGAAAAGCAAAACAAAAATTTCGATTTCGAATAGACCAAAAGAAGAGAGATTGATTTGGGCTAATTGATCAACAACCGAGTCTTAAAAATAAATAAATAAAATGTCAATCCTGAATAATTACGCTCCATTGCGAAACTAAAAGCTACAGAGGAATTCTGAAGCACTTAACAACACATTGAAAATATAAAAATAAGACATACCTTCTACCAGAAATACTTTTAAAGGATAGAAGGCGTAATACTCGTGTAAATCGACAAAAATGGTAAAAGGAAAAATATAAAACTCCTAATCACTGACAAATCACCTGCAGCAGGTGGCACAACCTAGCATTGCCAGGTATGGTAAATCTCTCGACTATGTTCTCCATTGTAATTAAATATCCAAACCTCTAAATTGTTAAGTTTAATCGATTTTCCAACAAAAAAGTACTAATAACATTTGATGTCTAAAAATAAGGGATGGGGAAAAAATTACAGTTCTATCATCTTAACATGCATTAACTTTATTGCCCATTGCACAAGCAAAAAAAGCAATAAAAGCATACAAGGAAAATGTTGAAAAACGCTTTCTGTACTCACACTGCCAAGACATGATCCTTATGCACCACCTTGGCCTCACCAAGTTTCCTTGCATCAAAAGTATAACAATTGCAATCCTTATTTGCCTGAATAAGATAAATTTATATATAAAACAAAACACCAGTAAGTGTGAACTAATGGTAAACATTATCCTTTTCAATGGTGGGGGATGTACCGCAGTGAAGTTAATAGGCTCCATTGTGTTCCAACATATGGAGTTAGTTTTTGTCTGCATTGAAATAAGAACGAAGGATGAGGTCAGACCAATGTATACATGATATTTTAGATAAGAATATAGGAAGAGAAGATTTACCTGCATTATAATTTTTTTGAACGGAGAAGAAGTGCGCAAGTCATATAGTACAACCCCACGATCACTACAAAAACATTTAAAAAATCATATAAAGGAAAAACTTAGAAAGTTAGAATACATGTGTGCAATAAGGTTGGGTGCAATTTAATCAGCTTAAACTTATAGCACAATCATTGGTTGTTTAGTGGTTAAATTATATATACTGACAAGAAGCAATATTGTACCTCAGCGGCTAAGCCTAACATAAAGACGTGATAGTATTTTGAAGGGTACAGTTTCCAGGAAGTCACTTGAGTTGATCCCTTGTTTGTTTTTTATCATTCAACTTCGAATTATCTGGTTTTAGTCAATTGATTTCATAGTTTATCCAAATTAATCAGTCTCCTCTTAAATTCAAATTTCACATAAACTGTAAAGTACTTCAACAGTTAAGTTAAGTAGCTCCTAGATTATGTTTAGTCACATACTTCATATGTTAAGGGAATAATCTCACACTGCCTTTATAATCAAAGTTGCCATTACAAAACTATCAATTAGAGATATTACAGTTGAATGGACTTCAAAAAAAAAAAAAAGAGAGAGAGAGAAACAGATTATATACCTAGAAGAGGTTGCCAACAAGTTGGGCTCGCCAGGATTGAACCGAATAGAAATCATCGAATCATTTCCCCACTGAAATGTGTTTATTGGCTCCGACCTGTCCTCAAAAGGGTGAAAAAAGTTGAAAGAAATCCGATTTTATTTGCAAGTAAAACGAAATTAAATAAAGAAACAATATATGTACCTGTTGTGATCCCATATATCAACGGACGAAGGAAGGGGTTTGGGATTTGGGAGAGGTCGGTCGACTCCGTGACGGGACCGGACTGGATCTCCACTTTGGCGCAGCGATGGACCAAGGGGAAGGTCAATCGAGGCGGTGCTAGCAGAAAGGAGGAAGGCGGAACAGAAGAGCATCAATGAGCAACGCCAATTAGATATCAGAAGCAAAAGGAATAAGATTTTCATTTTTCTGGCAATTAATTTTCAGTGTTTCCAATTAAAATTGCAATTCATTTTTCGTGTTTCCAATCAGAGGCAGCGCAGCATATTGAATGGAAAAGAGAAAGAAATATCCATAAAATCTTCTGTTGCCATATCAAATCGATGGAAATTGGAGAGGAGATCTGATCGCTATCGATGGAGATTGGAGGGAGATCGGATCGCTGGTCGCTGGGGGAACTTTGGAGATTACGATATAACAAAAAATATTTGCGCAGCGGAGAAAGAAACAAAAAAACATATTTGCGTAGCGGAGAATCGAGTCCTCGCACTGAACTGAACTAACCAACGCGCTTTACCAACGCACCGTCTAAACAGTTCATGTTAAAAAATCGACCTTTTAGTATGATATTTAAATTTGAACCGTAGATCACAGTAGATTAACAAGATCAACAACAACAACTAAGCCTTTTGTCCCAAACAAGTTGGGGTAGGCTAGAAAGAAACCCAACAAGAGAACACATCCAAGAACAAAAAAATACAAAACATAAAAATACTAATAGTAAGACTAGCCATACTAATAATAATACCTCTAATAATAATAGTAATAGTAGAAACCGACCGTGATCTAATAGAGGGACCTACAAACCTATGGCATCGCTCCTACCCCTAAGTTCCTACGTCATGGCTCCAGTACATGAATTGCTAACTTCCAAGCGCTCCTATCGATCGCCAACTCCTTGGAGACGTTCCATTCTTTAAGGTCTCTTTTCACCGCTTCTTCCCATGTCAATCTTGGTCTCCCTCTCTCCCTCCGGGTGTTCTCGAAATGATTAAGAATTCTGATACGTACCGGTGCCTCTGGAGGTCTGCGTTGGATATGTCCAAACCATCTCAAACGATATTGGATCAACTTCTCCTCTATTGGTGCGACTCCAACCATATCTCGTATGTCATCATTTCTAATCCGATCTTTTCTCGTGTGACCGCAGATCCACCTCAACATACGCATCTCAGCTACACTCATCTTCTGGACATGTCGTCTTTTAGTAGCCCAACATTCTGCGCCATACAACATCGCAGGTCTAATCGCTGTCCTGTAGAACTTGCCTTTTAGCTTCTGCGGGACTTTCTTATCGCATAGGACGCCTGATGCTTGTCGCCATTTCACCCACCCCGCTCTTATCCTGTGACTAACATCTTCATCTATCTCGCCATCGCTCTGCAGCATCGACCCTAAATATCGAAAAGTATCTTTCGTAGGTACTACCTGCCCGTCTAGACAGACATCTCCGTCCACTGGTCGTATCCCACTAAACTCACACCCCATATACTCCGTCTTAGTTCTACTAAGCCTAAACCCTTTGGACTCTAGAGTTCGTCTCCACAATTCCAATTTCCTATCGACCTCCGTCCTACTCTCATCGACTAACACCACATCGTTCGCAAAGAGCATACACCAAGGAATCTCTCCCTGTATATCCTTCGTGATCTCATCCATCACTAAGGCAAAAATATACGGGCTCAAAGCTGATCCCTGATGTAGTCCTATTTTAATAGGAAAGTCACTAGTTACACTATCACATGTCCTGATGCAAGTAACGGCACCATCATACATGTCTTGGATGAGGGTAACATACTTTGTGGGGACTTTCTTCTTTTCTAGTGCCCACCACATAACTTTTCTTGGCACTTTGTCGTATGCTTTCTCCAAATCAATGAAAACCATATGTAGATCCTTCTTTCGCTCCCGATATCTCTCCATCAATTGCCTTATTAGGAAGATGGCCTCCATGGTTGACCTCCCAGGCATAAAACCAAATTAGTTTTTCGAAACGTTTGTCATCCGTCTCAAGCGATGTTCTATCACTCTCTCCCAAAGCTTCATTGTATGACTCATAAGCTTAATCCCTCTATAGTTTGTACAGCTTTGAGCATCCCCTTTATTCTTGAAGATTGGTACTAGAGTGCTTCTCCTCCACGCATCTGACATCCTATTTGATCGGAAAATGCTATTGAATAGTTTGGTTAACCAAACTACAGCCACATCTCCGAGGCACCTCCATACTTCGATTGGTATGTTATCAGGTCCTAGAGCCTTACCTACTTTCATTCGTTTTAAGGCTTCTTTCACCTCGGACTCTTGAATTCTCCTAACAAAACGTCTATTGGAGTCATCAAAGGAGTCGTTCAACACAATTCCTAAGTCGTCATCCTCTCCATTGAATAACTTGTTGAAGTAATCCCTCCACCTATTCTTGATCTCGTCGTCCCTCACTAAAAGCCTATCAGTCTCGTCCTTGATGCACATCACTTGGTTTAAGTCTCTCGTCTTCCTATCTCGAAGCTTGGCTATCTTATACACGTCCTTCTCACCTTCCTTCGTACTCAGCTTCTGGTATAGATCCTCATAAGCCCGACCTCTTACTTCGCTCACAGCTTTCTTTGCATTCTTCTTGGCCAATTTGTACTTCTGCGCATTGTCTTCGGTCTTGTCATGGTGCAAGCGTTTGTAGCATTCTTTCTTTTCTTTAATAGCTTTCTGCACTTCGTCGTTCCACCACCACGTATCTTTGGGTTCGCGGTTGCTTCCTCTAGTAACTCCAAGCACTTCCGTAGCTACCTTTTGAATGCTAGCTGACATATCTTCCCACATCTTATTTGCTTCTTCACCTACTTTCCACGGACCTTCTTCAATCATTCTGCCCCTAAAAGTATGAGACACGTCTCCTTTGAGCTTCCACCACTTCGTCTTCACAACTCGAGCGCCTCTACCTACTCTAGAACGCAGCGGAAAGCGAAAATCAGCCACCACAAGTTTGTGTTGTGAGACGACACATTCCCCATGTATAACCTTGCAATCCATGCAGGCTCGTCTGTCCTCTCTCCTAGCAAGAACAAAATCAATCTGGGAAAAGTGTTGGGCACTACTAAAGGTAACTAAGTGGGATTGTCTTTTTCTAAAGAAGGTGTTAGCTATCATGAGGTCGTAAGCTATGGCCAAGTTCAAGAAGTCCTCACCTTCTTGGTTCCTATCGCCATACCCAAAACTCCCATGCACCCTCTCAAACCCTCCACTAGTTTCACCTACATGTCCATTGAAGTCTCCTCCGATGAAGAGCTTTTCAGTGGTTGGCACACTTCTAATCATACCATCTAAATCTTTCCAGAATTGGATTTTGATGGATTCACTTAGTCCTACTTGTGGTGCATAAGCACTAATGACGTTCAAAACTAAGTCCCCCAAAACTAGCTTCACTAGAATGATCCTATCCCCTTGTCTCCGCACGTCGACAACTCCACTCTTAAGGCTCTTGTCGATTAAGATACCTACTCCATTCCTGCCCCGTTCTTTTCCAGTGTACCACAGCTTGAAACCGGTGTTCTCCACTTCCTTTGCTTTTTGGCCCGTCCACTTTGTCTCTTGTACCACAGTAGATTAACAAGATCAATGATCCATATTTGATATCAGAGGGGTGTAATTCTCTTTTATCTCGAAGTTTATGCCTGTTCTACTGATACTTTATAAGTAGTGGAGATATATTATTTTAATCCAATTAATGAAGTAACAAATAAAGGCAATAACATATTCCAATAAAAGGTATTAGATTAACATACATTGGCTAACAAGTAATAAGTGTATATTTCAATTTCCAGTGCAAATATTGGATTAACAAATATATAAATATATTATTTTACAAAATATATAAATAAATTATTTTAATTATTTTATATATACTGCCGTATCCTGATTTTTTAAAAAATGACGAATCTCCGCATCCTCCGCATCGTATCCGATACGACACCCGCACCCGCACCCGCACCCGCACCGAGTGCTATTAACATAGCACGGGGTTGATAACTCATCAATAATAATCTTGAAAGAAGATACCCAAGCCTTCGAATTCAATATAATTAATCAAGGAAATAATGAGACTTTTTGGGGGAGATCAAATCATAAAAAAGCTCTTGAACAAAATTGATTTGTATCAATAAATGGGAACTATCCTCGAGTTGATTAAAATTTGACCCCCTGTCTTTTCTTTCTCTGCGTCGCTTCGTTCCAAGGAAAGGAGAGAGACTGCATAGTGAAGACCCCTTCAATTCTTCGACACATATATTTCGATGATCATCAATTGATTGGATTAGGGTTGCAAAATAAGGCAAAGATCGGTGCATTATATTCGGCTAGAATAGTAAGGCCATACTCTTCTAGATTTTTTTTTTTGTGTAAATATGCTAAAACCATAAGCTTTAAATAAAACTGTCATAGCTCCCAAATTGTGATGTCTGTATTTTTATCTCGTTTCAAACTTAAACTACGTTTATTCTCTGAAGGCTTTTGATTTTTACCAATATAAATAAATAAAGTATATAAGAAGGTATACTATTTGGTTTTTTGAAGCTTTTTGGTCGTGTTCTTGCTTATTTCGTTTGTATTAGGCTGCAGTTATTTTCTTGCGATTGCTTCGTAAAATTAAAACGTATACGCTAGCTTCTCCCGTCTCTTAATTTCTTGATCGATTTATTAATTATATGTGTTAACTGTGTTCAATTCTAGACCACCGGATTTGGTGATGGGAGGATCAAGCACCATGGAAGATCATTGGGAGCTTGCTTCAATCCATGATGCAATGACGTTAGTTCTTGTGGGAAAACTCGGGTATGGCAAAAGTGCAACCGGCAACAGTATCCTTGGCAAAAATGCTTTTGAGTCGAGTTCAAACATGAATGGTGTGACCTGCACCTGCCAAATGGAAAGCACCGTCCTATGTGGCCGCAAGGTCAATGTAATAGACACCTGGTAAGATTTCACTTTTTTTTGTTTTCGTTTGCAGTGGCGTTCTTTTTTTTATTTGCATAATTATGTCAATTTGAAGGAAATGCTAATTTACCCTTTTTATTAATATTCTTTTTAGTAACTAGTGAGTTATTTTTGTTTCCTTAATAGTTTTTTTTGGATAAATATTGGAAAATCTGGGATTATATATTAACAATAATCAATTTGTGAAAGCTTATCTACATTGTATTTGTACAACGGAAGTAAGCGCCACCCCAAAACTTGTTTACCATTTCACCTCTAGTAATTATTAAAGGCAGTTTTACGTACATGTACATAATGGCAACATTTGTCCGGACTAGCAACAAAAGCACATGGTTAATCTTAATTTATTATCAATTTGACTGTTATGGCTGGGTAAGTTAGTTATCAACTTTAGCTTAATGATTGTTTATAATTACTTATACTTAGGAAGCAAGCATAATTTTAATGAAGAAGGTCATCTTATTACTTATACTTAACTTTAGCTTAATGATTGTTTATAATTACTTATACTTAGGAAGCAAGCATAATTTTAATGAAGAAGGTCATCTTATTACATGAATTATTTTGTGTCGCTGCTGCTTATCTTTTATTTTATATTTTTTATTTACCAGGACTGTTTGATTGGTCAGTTGGGTCGAAGGAAATTGGAAAAGAGATAGTTAAATGTGTAAAGTTGGGCAAAGATGGCATACATGCTGTGATACTGGTGTTCTCTATCAGATCTCGCTTCTCAGAGGGAGAAGAGACCATCCTTGAAAAGCTTCAGATGTTATTTGGTGAGAGGATTGTTGATTACATGATCCTTGTTTTTACCGGCGGAGATGACCTGGCTGAAGAGAGCAAGACTTTTGATGAGTACCTCAGTGGGGCACCTAAACCTGTCAAGGTTGATATTTTCTTGAATTTCTATAATTTGGTTCCATGAATCAGTACTCTCCCATTTTCATTTTTTTGCTTTTTGGTTATTGATTTTCTAATTTTTTTATTTTTTTCATTTTGACTTCTGTAGACGATTATTAAAATGTGCATGAACAGAGTAGTACTGTTCAACAACAGGACTAAGGACCAGATTGAGAAAGATGCTCAACTTCAGAGGTTGTTGTTTTATGTTAACCGTGTTATAGCAAATAATGGAGGAAAACCGTTTTCTGACAAGATTTTTAGCGAACTCAAGGTACTGACAAATAACCTGAACAACTTCTTCTTGCATTCCTTCTCTTTTCTTGGAAAGAGCATAAAAGGAGCACGTGTATTTATTTTTTTCCCTCTTTCCTTACAAATACTAAGGCTTCAGAAAGTTTTTTCATGGCAGAGGTAAAATATCTCTTATTTAGTCTTTTCTCATAATATGATGGTAGTTCTCTTTTTCTGGAAATTGTAATCCTTTTTGGCATTTAATATCTTGATTATGTTCCTTTACTATTTCCACATGATTCAACAAGAAAATAAAATAAGGTAACATTTGAATCCCCTGAATTTATTAAGGGGTTGATAATGTATTGATGATAGTTTGTAGATCCACTAAGCAAATACATCCTGTTATTTGTATTATACATATCTTGCTTTGTTGAATGTATGTGCTGTTGCAACTGTAGCTAGAGGCGCTTAAATTACATGATGAGGAGAAGGTTATTGATAATATGAGGGGGCAATCGGCAGAACAAATAGCTGCACTGAAGGAAGAGATTTACAAATCATACAATGACCAACTCACTCGCATCACTGAAATGGTGACTTTTTAACAATTACAAAAACTTTTGTGTTCCATTTACATTTATACTCTAAACTCTACTTTTAAATATTGCTGATCAAGTTTTGTTTACAATCACGCCTCGCTAAACTTTTACATAATAAAATTAAAGATGAGGTCTCAGAGCCTCATTTTTGCTTCAAAAAATTCAATTAGGTAACTGGTAGCATCTAAAAACTTGTATTCTACCTAAACATAAAAAAGAAGTACTCAAACATTTTAAATATTTGTTGTAAAGGTCATGCAGCAACGACAAATAGTGAACTACATAATTAAGCAGGTTTCTATTTAGTTTACAGAACAAACAGCTTGGAACTTATTGTCATATCACTTACAGAAAGCTTGCCAGTTTACTAGGATATGCAACTTTCTAATACAATGAATAATATCAATCTTAGTACAAATTGTTGTATTGTCAAACTATATATGTTTCAATTTTAGATAGAAAAGAAGCTAATTGACACAATCGAGAGACTGGAGAAGGACCTAGCAAAGGAGCAGGCTGCCAGGCTCAACTATAATGATGAAATTCATAGACTCAAGGAAAGTCTCGAGAAGGCCCATAAAGGAACTGCAGAGTCTGATGATAAGATTCGTAAGCTCAAGAAAAGACTTGAGAAAAAAACTGCAGAGTCTGATGATGAGATTCGTAAGCTCAAGGAAAGACTCGAGAAAAAAACTGCAGAGTTAAAGGCTCAGGGCCGACAGTGTGCCATTTTATAATTAAAGTCATTTTGGAAAAACCATTAGTCAATTTGTTTGTAGGTTGGGGTCATGCATATATAACCCGACATAATGCTCTGTTGGTTGGTGACTTTTCTGTTACTTATGGTGTGTGTTGTTGCTAGGTGTGTTATTGAATCTCTTTTGTTTATGCTATCAGTTATGTTTAACAAATATGGAATTGATATCCTTTGGCAATTATTGTTTCCTGTTATTTTCAATGGTTATATGTTTCTCTTTTGTTAAAAGTCTTTTGGATTAAATTAGAAGAATTCTTAGACTTTGTCCACGTACACAGTGATGAGTTAGATCTCATTATGAATTGTCATTATCGTCGCATGCATGTTGATTACTAGTTTCACCATGCAAAGGCTTGGTGCTGATTTTTCACATTTTTTTACTGGTTTTGAATTGGTACAGAATATTAAAACTAGTAAAAATTCTAGTTAATTGATAATTTTTTATCAATGATCAACATGGAAAGTGAGCTCAACCTTCTAAGTAGCATAGGTAATTCTATAAATTAGAATATGTGCAATAATGCAATATCTGTTTGAAAATTGACCAACGGTCAAAAGAAATCGTCTATAAATATGTACACAAAAACCTTATAAGTCATCGCAGAAAATGCTGAAAAAGAACTTTCTCATGTCCAATCTCAATCTAAAAATATAATGGCATTAGAAGCAATTTTAAACTAGTGTACAAATAGTAAAATTTCAAAAACCAGGAAAAAGATACTATTGCAGAAACCGAGAGTCCGGGAATCATTGCTAATATTAAATAAGTTTTATTTCCCCAATACTCTTGACAACAGTAGTCAAGTTTTACAACATAGTTGCGGCACTGACAATAACTTACTATTGCAACATGACAATCTAAACTACTTACATGAGAACTGTTGGATCACAGCCTCTTGCATCCCCCGCACAATGATGTTCCACATAGGCTATACCATGGAGATATTGAGCAATAGAAAGTACAAGAGCATCCTACACCGTGGTCACATGAACAAGGAGAAAGTGCACATCTCCTGGTCTGTGGCAGCTTGCAGCAGCACAAGCAGCTAACGGTCAGAAACCTGATAACAGAAATTAGAAATTTGGGTTGGTTAATGAGAATTGAGCATACATGATAACTTTTTTTGGATAAAATTTATGTAGCATCGCTGGTTGTTTTCTTGTTTTGTTTGCTGTCGTACTTTTCTATGTGGGTGGCTTGCTTTTGTTTGATGGCAGTACCCGAAACCTGATGCAGTACCGATGGGTCTGCTAGATATTGAATAAAGTATACTTGATTTGGTTGAATTTTTCTTACAAACTGATCAGCATACGGCCTTCTAGGCCTGATGACTAATTGGGCATCATAGTAACTAGTAAATTTAAGTTGCTAATTTCAAATGGGCCTAGACCGGGGCAAAGTGGTTGCCCAAGGTTGCTTGGTAAGTTGGTATGCTGTAAGCCAGTAACACGATTAGCGGGAGGCTATTTTACGGCACCAAATTGACTATATTTGAATCACAGTAGTTTTAGAACTTACGCTTTAATTCACCAAAAGCTGCAAAAATACTGAACTGTAATTTGGTGCATCCTTTGCTTAATTGCTTTTTTTGTTGTTTTTGAGTTACAACTATCTAATATATATGTCTGTCAAGTTCTCGAGAGAGAAGAAAAAAAAAAAAAAACTATCTAATATTTGGCGCATTGTAACGAGAAAAATGAGTGGGATAACGAGACCCACAAAGTGAAAAAAAAGGCGATATTTTAGGGAAAAACTGTGGTACTGTATTGCAATTTAAGATAAATAAATGTAAACAGACTAATCAACTTTACACTTACAATCAATTATATTTTAGAAATTCACTTGCCTACAATAAGAAAAAAAGTTTCGGCTATCCAAACGGCTTCTTATAAGTAGGCCTGATTAACGTGGTAAACGGACACGGAATGGAATGTTCCGTTTACCGTTCCGTTAACGAAACGAAATGGATTTCGCTACCGTTTACCGTTCCACTTACTAAACGAAATAATTTCGCTAAACGGCATGTACAAAAACACGTTAAACTGTTCCATTTCATGTTACGTTTACCGTTTCATTAAGGAAACGAAACAAATATCAATACCGTTTACCGTTCCGTTTCAGCAAACGGAACGGCATAACGTTTTTTTTTGTTTCCGTTGGCAGGCCTACTTATAAGTAGGTCCTAGGGAACAGAGTGCTTTTAGTTTCTCCACCTTGTTCCTTTTCAGTTTCCAATTAAGGTCCTTGCATTGTCTCATTCTCTTCCCCTGTTTATGTTTCTCGATCCTTGGCATATGGTAATATTCTTTACTGGCTTTAATCGATCGATTAACTGAAACGATACTAAAATATAAAAAAAACATTAAAATATTGTTAGTATTTTTTTCGATGCCAGCTAGAGTTTAAACGTAAGGAGAAAGTAAGAGAGACGAAGAGTTTCAAGTCTAAATTATTCATAGAATCTACATTACATATAACTAAAAAAAAAGAAAGATATATAGTTCAATAAGCCCTCTAGATTACAACTTATTAATAGCGATCTTGATCCAAATTACACGAAAAAAAATCGAACATAAATTAAAACACGATTTGGTATAAACTAGTAACAAATAAATGTAAACACTTATATCAACATGTAAAGAATTTTCGCAAAATTGGAACTTTACAATTGAAGAAGGTTCGTAACCATATTGACAATATCTAGGTTCGGCTTTTTTCTGCCAACTAAGAGCTCCTTGGTTTTAATCGCAAAGAGAATATTTCTTTCAATTATTTTTTTTTAATAAAAATGCGTTGAATTCTAACCAATATTCTTCAAAAAAAATTAATTAATATATATTGTTATATTGTTATGACTCTTATAATTACAACTCACTAACATAATTATTTAGCCAAAACAGCTTGGATGGGTAAATATATATAAATCTCACCCCTCTCCAACTCCATTAAGTACCATAGCCCCATCACTTGCATTTTTCATTTCCCCCCCTAACAACATTCATATGAAATACTAATAATTAATTAAGCAAACATATCGTCGATATATATATATATATATATATATAATTAATAAAAAGAAAATATTAGACATTTCTGGGACTCTGGAATCTGAGAAGATCAAATCATAAAATCTCTTAAATTAAATTGATTTGTTTGTACAATAAATGGGAACTATCCTCGAATAAATTTAACTCCTAGTCGTTTCTTATTCTGCGCCGCCTCGTGGCAAGAGAAAGAGAGAGATTGTAGACTGAAAACCGTCATCAATTCTGAATTCATTAAAACCTTTTTATAGGTGCACAATCATTAAGGCCATATATTATTCTCTGAACTCATCCTACGATCATTTGTATTGTGTTTTCGTTCTGAGCTTAATCTAAGTTTATCCTCTGAAGGATTTTTTATATTTTACCAATATAAATCGAGCTCAACAGGTACAATCCTTATTTTTGGCAGCTTTCTGGTCGTACTCTTGCTTATTTCGATTATTATTTGTTATGGCACTGGCACTTTCTTGATCTAGATGCTTTCAACAACGTGAGCTTGTTCCTTTTATCATCACACTTCCAAATTTATTCATTAATTTATATGTGATAACTGTTTAATTACAGACCACTGGATTTTGTGATGGAAGATGATTGGGAGCTCGCTTCAATCAATGATGCAAGCGCAACTGAAGATGATTGGGAACTTTCTTCAAACAATGATGCAATAACGCTAGTTCTTGTGGGAGAAATCGGGGAAGAGAAAAGTGCTACTGGCAACAGTATCCTTGGTCGAAAAGAATTTAAATCAACATTTGTTGTTTGAGAAAGAGATTTAGGTTAAAAATTAGGGATTATGGCCTCTGTACAGAGGCTCCCTTTTTATATTAATCAAGAATTGTATTTTTACAAATAGGACCCTAGACTTCTACAAATAACATAAATAACATAAATACCACAAATAACATAATAACTAATATAACTCCACACTCCCCCCTCAAGATGGGCGATAGATATCAATCATCCCTATCTTGTTACAAGAACTCTCAAACTGTTTACAACCCAAACCCTTAGTTAGACAATCAGCCAACTGGTCCTCTGATTTCACATAGTTCAACATCAACACTCCATTATTCAATTGTTCTTTGATGAAGAAACGGTCAATCTCCACATGTTTGGTACGATCATGCTGAACTGGATTGTTTGCAATGTTGATTGCTGACTTGTTGTCACATCGAAGTTGTAAAGGTTCTCGTCGAAGCACGTGCAACTCAGACAGGAGATTCCTCACCCACATCAACTCACATAGGCTAAGTGCCATAGCCCTATACTCAGCCTCAGCTGTAGATCTGGCTACCACATCTTGTTTCTTGCTCCTCCAAGACACAAGATTGCTTCCAACAAACACACAATATCCTGTGGTGGATCTACGATCATCCACACAACCTGCCCAGTCAGCATCACAATAGCCTTCAACTCTCAGATGCCCATGGCTTCTGAACCACAGTCCTTTTTCAGGACTTCCTTTGATATATCTAAGGATCCTGTGAACAACATCCAAATGTTGCTCTCTCGGATCATGCATGTATCTACTCACCACACTCACTGCATGAGAAATATCAGGTCTAGTATGGCATAGATAAATGAGCTTACCAACTAGCCTTTGGTACTGCTCCTTGTCCACTGAGTCACCTCCCTCAGCACACAACTTCTGATTCGGCTCAATAGGAGTAGGGGCAACCCTACAACCTAGCATTCATGTTTCTGAAAGAAGATCTAGTGCATACTTTCGCTGAGAAAGCACTATACCAGTTTTTGATCTGGCAATTTCAATTCCCAGAAAATACTTCAAATATCCCAAATCCTTGACCTCAAATTCCTTTCCAAGATTTTCCTTTAGCCGCCTGATCTCCTCAACATCGTCTCCAGTAATCACAATATCATCAACATAAACAGCCAGGATGGTGATACGACCTTTCAGATGTCTGTAGAATACAGTATGATCTCCATTGCACTGCTTGTATCCCATGCCACAGACCGCGAGTCTGAACCTATCAAACCATGCTCTCGGAGACTGTTTCAGCCCATACAATGACTTCTTGAGTTTGCATACCTTCCCAGCTGATTGTGGAGTAGCAAATCCTGGTGGAATCTCCATGTACACCTCTTCTTGGAGATCTCCATGCAAGAAAGCATTCTTGACATCCAACTGGTGTAATGGCCAATTAAAATTGGCAGCACACGACACCAACATTCTCACAGTGCTCATTTTTGCAACAGGGGCAAAGGTCTCATCATAGTCTGACTGTATTCTTTTGCAACCAGTCGGGCTTTGTACCTATCAACCTTGCCTTCTGGAGTTTGCTTGACAGTGTACACCCATTTGCATCCAACAGCACGTTTTCCAGCTGGTAAAGGTACCAACTCCCATGTGTCATTCTTCTTCAACGCCTGAAGTTCTTCCTGCATGGCACCAAACCATCTAGGATCTTGCTTAGCTACCTGCCATGTGTTAGGTACATGCACAGAATCTAAAGATGCAAGGAAGGACTTATATGCAGGTGGAACAGATGCATATGAAACGTAATTTGCAATATCATTTCCCCAATTACCATACTTAACAGGAGGTTTCCCAGCATTAACCCTAGATGTTCTACGAAGGGAAATTTGAGGAGAATTGTTACCTATCAACTCTGAGTGAGAATCTGAGGGAGCACTTGGGGAAGGACTTGGGGAGGAGCTACTTGGGACATTGGCATTTAAGGGAACAATCAATTCATGCTGCGGAGGCTGCTCATGCTGCTTCTGCTGTTCAGGTTGTTCATGCTGCCTAGGTTGTTTTGGCCTCCTCTTATACACTATCAGCTCCCCCTGTTGGTTATTTTCACCACTCAGACTGTTATTATCACCATCATCTCCATCATTATTTAGATTGCTATCACCACTCAGTCCCGACAAAGGACATGGATAATCACCAACTATAATTCTATTCTCCTTCTCCCCCTCTCTGCCATCACTGGTAGAGTCATCTTCAAACAATGAGTCCAACTCTGTCTTTTCTCCATAGTATGGTTCAGATTCTCGAAAAGTCACATCCATACTAACAAAGACCCTTCTTTCAGTAGGGCACCAACACCTGTATCCTTTCTGATTTGAAGGATAACCTATGAAAATACATTTGATCGCCCGCGGGTCTAACTTTCCTACTGTCAATCTGTGATCTCTCACATAGCACACACATCCGAACACCCTGGGTGGAACAACAAAATCATTAGAGCCAAATAGTACCTCACGTGGTGTCTTCATTCCTAACACCCTTGATGGCAGCCTATTGATCAGATAGGTTGCTGTCAAAACTGCCTCACTCCATAGGAACTTCGGTACGTTCATTCTCAGCATTAATGAACGTGTCACCTCCAATAGATGTCTGTTCTTGCGCTCAGCTACTCCATTTTGTGCTGGAGTATCTGGACAAGTAGTTTGATGGAGGACCCCTTGCTCAGACACAAAATTGGCAAATTCTTTGTTGACATACTCAGTTCCATTATCTGTTCGAAGGACCTTCACCTGTATTCCAAATTGAGTTTTTACACAAGCACAGAAATCTTTAAAGCATTTGAGAACTTCAGATTTCTGTTTCATCATGTATACCCAAGTCATGCGTGAGTAACAATCAATAAAGGTAACAAACCATCTAAATCCACTAACAGAAGTAATAGGGCATGGTCCCCAAACATCAGAATGAACAAGTGCAAAAGGCTCCAAACTTCTTAAACCAATCATTTTATAACTAGAACGAGTATGTTTTCCAAGTTCACAAGCATCACAAAATAATTTATCCCTATCTACTTTATTCATCAAATCAGGATCTAATTTATTCAGACTATCAAAAGATAAGTGCCCTAATCTATTATGTTGCAACATAGCCTCTGCTTCTGTTCCTTTTTCCATAGCAGCAGCGAGCATAGCAGCCTCCTTATCCAGGTACCAAAGTCCATCACGCCTGTTGCCATTCCCAAGTCTCCTTCCCGTTTTCTTTTCCTGAATCAAACATGTATCTTGATCAAAAAGAACAGTGCAATTCAATTGATCAATTAGTGAGCTAACAGAGAGTAAATTAACAGGAAAAGAAGGTACATGCAATACTGATGGTAGGGTAATAGAAGAACTACAGTAGACTGAACCAATACCCTTGACAGGTTGAGATGTACCATCAGCAGTTTGGACTGTATCTGGTTGGAGTTGTTGACTAGGATAATATTCCACAAATTCATTAGATGATCCTGTTATATGACTAGATGCACCTGAATCTATAATCCAATCTATATGAGATTTAGTGGATGCAAAAGCCTGTGCCTGAATACCTTTAGTCACATGAGCATAATAACCAACATTACCGAAGTAAGCACTGTCATCACATTCCTCCGAGACCTTTCCCTTGCCTCTAGAGCTCTCAACTCGGGTTTTGAAAAGTCTCAGTTCTTCCAGCTCTGTCAGTTCTCCTCCAGTTGTTTCTGTTGCAGCCTGGGGTTCCTCTGTCGTGGCAAAATGAGCAACACCTCGACCTCCACGTCCTCGGGTTCCTCGCCCTCTATATCCATTACCACGTCCACGACCACCATATCCACCTCTCTGTCCTCCACCTCCTCGGCCACCAATAGACTTGCGAGGCTCAGGACAATTGAAACTGAGGTGACCTTTCAGTCCACAATTAAAGCAATCCCTGTCATCTCTGACTTGGGTTCCAGGCACCGCCATTGCTGAGCGAACAACGGGCAAGGCTTGAGATGCCATCACCTTTTGTCTGACCTCTTCTTCCTCCATCGAAGCAATAACATCATTCAATGATGGAAGTGACGGCAAATGACATATTGCCGCCCTTCTTGTCTCAAATTTTGAGTTCAAACCTTTCAGGAAGCGAGCCACACGCCTTCGTTCAAGATACTGTATTCCACAAAGAACATCTGCTGGATCTTTCAGTGACAAGGGGTCATAGTGATCCAAATCAGCCCACAAACTGCGCAACTCTGCTGCATACTCGAGAACTGATTTCTCTCCTTGGACAGTGGCATCGATCCTTTCTTCCACATCAAGCATCATCATCACACTCCCAGCTCCTGAGTACATTTTAGCCAGAGTATTCCAGATATCTGTTGCACTTCTAATCGATTCCACCATTCCAGCTATGGCTGGAGACACAGATGTCAACAACCAAGAAACCACCAGAGAATTCATGTGACTCCATCTTGTCCACTCAGCACTCGATTTGTCAATAGGTTCAATGCACTCACCTTTCACATATTCTTCAAGTCCTTTCATGTGAAGGTTCAGTAACGCCCTCCGAGACCAACTCAGATAATTTCTCGTCCCCTCAAGTTTGATATCATTAGGTAACAGTTCTATCTTCTGTACCACCTGTGACTCTGACACAGATCCGGAAGTCTTACCGGACACATTCTCAAACTTCACATTCAACAATCTGGCCATATTTTCCATAACGGCCTGTAATTCCTTAGTAGTCACGGGTACATCCATCTTAACTATCAAATTTGTATCTTAAACACAAACACAACTAGAGGACGAGATCCACAATTTTCAAACACAAACCGTGCGGACGCACACGATCACGGTTTCAGCATCTAACAAAACAGATCTGAGAAAGATATAGAGAGGACCTGAAGAGAGAAGACATGCTTAGAACAACCGAGTCAGATGGGTCAGCTAAGGAGGCAGACTCTGTCTGGTGCATGCGCGGTCCACGACGAGCTGCTGAAGGTGGTCCACACGCGGCTCACACCTGCGTGTGAAGAGGAGAGGCGAGCAGGTGGTCCACACGCGGTTCACACCTACGCGCGAAGAGGAGGGGTGATGCAGTTGGTCTTCACGCGGCTCACAGAGTCGCTGCTGCTGGTCTATACACGCGGCTCACACACGAAGCAGAGAGAGGAAGAAAGAAAGGTAGGCAGTGCACGAAGGAAAGAAGAAGAGGGAGGGGGAACGTTTCAGCGCCGCCGCCGTCAACGGGGCTCTGATACCATGTTGTTTGAGAAAGAGATTTAGGTTAAAAATTAGGGATTATGGCCTCTGTACAGAGGCTCCCTTTTTATATTAATCAAGAATTGTACTTTTACAAATAGGATCCTAGACTTCTACAAATAACATAAATAACATAAATACCACAAATAACATAATAACTAATATAACTCCACAACATTGACCCTTGACACTTGCCAAATGGAAAGCACAGTTCTAAAAGACGGCCGTACTGTCAATGTAATCGACACACCTGGTATGTATCTTTATCTTTTTTCTTTTATTATTCTTTTTTGTAACGTGGTTTGTTTTTATTTGCATAATTTTGCCAATTGAAGGAATATGCCAATTTATTGTTTTTCTAAGATTCTGTAGTTATTACTTGTTAGTGAGTAATTGTTGTTTTCTAGTAGTCTTTTCATGACAAATATTGGAGAAAGCTGGGATTATTAACCTTAATCAAATTGTGGAAATTCAATGGAAATAATAATAAAATTTTTGCACAGTAGATTGTTCGGTTTAATTGCTTGACTCTATTTTATTATCTGAGTGGTCCTTGATTCGAATCACGAAGAGAGCATGCATTTTCAAATTTTTTAACAATATAATCATTAGTTTCAAACTAAAGTCCAAAAAAATATCAAATTTTGTCGGATAACATTGTCATCGATTTTAATTATGCTAGCATTTCGCCTCCAGTATTTATTTCGTATCTAGCTGTGCATTTTACATACATATATGTAATGGGAAGGTACGTCCGAGTACCCTGACTAGCTAACAACAAAATCACATGTCGACTAATCCTAATTTCTTTTCTTAATAGTGTTATGGCTGGTAAAAATGATTTTGGTGTTATAATTATTTCTTAGGCAAGAACGCATAATTTTGATGAAGATCATCTTAATGCATGTATAAGTTTGTATCAACAGAACTTCTGTTTATTTAATTTTTTCCCCCCTTTTTTTCCATCCCTTACCAGGTATTGTTGATTGGTCAGATGGGTCGGATGAAGGTGGAAAGGAGATAGCAAAATGTCTTGATTTGGCCAAAGATGGCATACATGCGGTCATACTAGTGTTCTCTGTCAAATCGCGCTTCTCGGAGGGCGAAGAGACCATGCTTGAGAGGCTTCAGATGTTGTTTGGCAAGAGGATTGTTGAGTATATGATACTTGTTTTCACCGGTGGAGATGAGCTGGAAGAAGACGGCGAAACTTTTCAGGAGTACCTTAGCCGGGTACCAGCAACAGGCCAGGTTGAAAATTTCTTGGATTTCTGTTTTTTGATTACATGAAATAGTACTCCTTGTTTTCAAATTTTTTTAGCCTTTTGATTATTAAATTGCTAATTTTTGTAATTAATAATGCTTTGTAGATTATTATTGAAATGTGCGAAAACAGAGTTGTCCTGTTCAACAACGAGGCAAAGAATGAGAATGTGAAAGATGATCAAGTTCAGAAGTTGTTGTTCTATGTTGATCAAGTTATGGCAAATACTGGAGGGAAATCCTTTTCTGATGAGATTTTTCGAGAACTCAAGGTACTGATAAATATTACAGCTGACAAGTTTATTTTTAGAATTTCTTCTCTTTTGTGGGCACGGGAAAAAAGAATCTTAGACCTGGCAGGTGTAGTTAATCTCTTTTTTTTTTCTATTTCCTTTTTGTTTTTGATATTCTAGGCTTTAGAAAATTTTTTATTTCGCCAAAGTTCATGGTTCTGAAACTCGGACTCGGGGTCGGACTCGGACTGTTAGTAAAAGGAGTCGAATCGGATGACTCGGAAAAACTCGGGTGACTCGGATCAGAAACTCAGATTTTCATATAAAATATTTTTTAATATCTTTAAAAATCAGAAAAAATAAGAAAAAAATTAGAAACAACTATTTTTTCATAATTAAGTTAATAAATTGAATATTAGAAGCATAAAATCATCTAAAATAAAATTTAATATAATAATTGAAGTAGCAGGACATTTCAATTATTTTTGAAATTAAATTTTATATCAATTAAATTGAGATTTCATAATTAATAAAATAAATTTTGTGAAAAATATTTTTTTAATGAAGATAATTTTCATAATACGCTTAATGTATCAGATAGAATCGTAGATAATGAAATTTTCAATTTTTGTATGTCTTTGGATCACCTTTTCGATTAAAAATCACTTTCTTTTGAAATTATTTCACTTTTGAATAATCTGGGCCGTTGATCTAATCTAAAATAGAAAAGAAGGAAATGGAAATATCCAGTTTACCCTTTCCCAGTTTCCCTTCCTTTCTTCTTCCCCGTAACCCACCAGGTCACCACTCGCCTCTCTCTATTTTGTACGGAAGGGTTGAAATTCCCAGACAGAGAGAGGCTCCATGGCTCCGCCTATTGCTTTTTCCGGCCTATTGACACGATTTCGCTGCCCTACACCTAATCTATGTTGTCTATATTCGTTCTTTCTCTCCATGGATGAAAAAAACCATTAATGGTGACCTCCACCAAATCCGCTCCAACTCGATAAAAATCGGATCGGCAGCCGCCGAGTCCGAGTCGAATCGGGCCGATTCCGAATCGACTCGCCGAGTTTTTAAACCATGCCAAAGTTAACATATTTAACACACTCTTTTCTTATCATAAGATTTCTTCTCTTGTAAACTGGAACTCTTTGGCATTTAACATGTTCCTTTACTACTTGTCCATTATTTCTCCATGATTTAGCAAGAAACTAAGGAAGTTAGAAACTTCTGCATAACAGATGGGGAAAAAGGGAATATTTTATTGCACTGAATGGAGGGAACCAATGATTATAAATGATATTTTGTAGTTCACAAAGCAAATACATTCCATTGTTTGTATTATTATATCTTGCTTTGTTGATGTTATGTGCTCTTGCAATTGTAGCAAGGGGCGATTAAATTGCATGACAACAAGAAGGATATTGATAATCTTAACGCCCTTTTGGCGGAGCAAATAATAGCTGTACTAAAGAAAGAGATGCACAAATCATACGAGGACCAACTCGCTTGTATCACTGAAATGGTGACATTCTGACAATTCACTCTAACTTTAAGTATGGCTGGTGAACTTGTTCGTTTTTTAAAAAAAAAAAACCAATTAACTACATGCATTCTACCCTGCCTCAAAAATCAAATACGTGTATATTATATTATTATATTTAAGGTGAATTATAGGCATTTTCGTTATAACACTGACAGGAGTACAGGACAAAGAGCTTGGAACTTTGATTTTGAACTTAGTTGCGCATTAAATGAATATAGTACCTTAGAGAGAGCTTAAGTCCACAACAATATAAAACTTTCTGATAGAATCAATAATATTGGTAAGCTCTTACTTAGTATGTACTGATAAATTGTGGAACTATGGTTTTGATAGGTAGAACAGAAGCTGAATAGCACAATAGAGAGGCTGGAAAAGGAGCTCACAAATGAGCAGGCTGCGCGGTTAAAGGCACAAAAGATTGCAGAGAAAGCACGTCTCGAGTCATTTAAGCTCAAGGAAAGTCTCGATAAGGCCCTAAAAGAAGCTAAAGAGTCAAAGGCCGCACAGCTGAAGGCTCAAAAAATTGCAGAGGAAGCACGTCTCGAGTCAATTAAGTTCAAGGAATGTTCCGAGAATGCCCGGAAAGAAGCTGAAGAGTCAAAGGCTGCACAGTTGAAGGCTCAAAACATCGCAGCGGAGGCACGTCTCGAGTCACGTCTCGAGTCATGTAAGCTCAAGAGAAGTCTCGAAATGGCGCAGAAAGATGCTAAAAAATCAAAATCTGCATGGTTAAAGGCTAAAAAGTTCGCTGAGGAAGCACGTCTCGAGTCATGGAAGCTTAAGGAAAGTCTTGAGAAGGTCCAGAAAGAAGCTAAAGAGTCAATGGTAGCACTGTTGAACGCTAAAAGAATTGCTAAGGAAGCATGTATCGAATCACGTAAGCTCAAGGAAAGTCTCGAGATGGCCCAGAAAAAAGCTAAAGAGTTAATGGACGCGCAGATGAAGGCAACTAAGTATATCAGAGGATGAACTGCTCGAGTCACCTAAGCTCAAGGAAATTTCAAAGGACCAGAAAGAAATTGCAGAGTTAAGGCTCATCAGGGCAAGCATGTCATTTTATGAAATAATTTTGAAAAACAATCAGTCAATTTGCTTGGGGTCCTGCATATGTAATTCGACATTATACTGTGTTGGTTGGTGAGATCATACTTTTTTGTTACTCATGGTGTGTAGTGCTGCTAAGTGTGTTATTGAATGTCTCTTACGCTCTGTTGTATCTTGTATAGTTGTATGCTACTAGTTATGTTTAACAAGGATGGAAATGATATCGTTTGACAATGTTTCCAGCTATTTTTCAATGGCTATATGCTTATCTTTTGCCAAAAGTCCTTTTGGGTTAAACAGAAGAATGCATCGACTTTGTTCACATACACAATAATGAGTAGAACTGATTATGAATTGTTGCATGTGTTCATTGACTAAATAATTGAGTTTTAGCAATGGAAATGCTCGGTGCTATTGTTTGACATGTTACCGGTATGGATTTGGTACAAGAATATTACAGCTTGCGAAAATTCTAGTTAATTGAGAATTTTTATCAATGATTGAGCTCAATCTTCTCTGTCAGAATAATCTACAATTATTTAGCCGTTAGTATCAAGTATAGAAAGTAGCATAAGTAGCATCAGTAATTCTATAAATTAGATTATGTGCAATATTGAAAATTAACCAATGGGTTAAAAGGAAAGGAAGCATCGTCTATAAATATGTTCTTACACAAAAACCTAGTAAATAATCTTAGAAAATGTCAAAAAAGAATTTTCTCAGTCCAGTATTAATCTAAAAAAAAATATCATGATATCAGACTATCAGAGCAATAATTTCAAATCAGTAGTGCAAAAAATAATAAATCAGAAAGTCAAGAAGAAGATATTATTGCCAAAACAGGGCTATAAGATAGGTAATATATATTTTAGACACGTTTTCATTTTTTTCAATTTTTTTTTTGACGATTTTAGATATTCTAATATTAATCAACAATCACATCTGAAAACATTTCAATATATTTATTTATACAAAAAACACGTTATGTCGCGCATAATTTTATCTGGTAACTTTACATGCCCACTCCCATTAGTGTATGTCATGGCACTGGCACGTCATTTCATAATTCATATTTTCTTTATAATACAGTACATATTTAGTTTGTCCTGGATTGTTTAAGTATTCTTTAATTTGAAACTCTGATGAGATAGGTTTTTTTATAATTACGTCTGTGAGATGCATGTTTAATTTTTAACCTGACAACTAGATCAAGGTGAGATTATTGTCAGTTGTTATCACTGAATTGATATCTTTGACATTTTCGCCCCTTCTTTCTTTAATATACTATTTTATTGAGTAAAAAATGGGGGTTGACCTGCGGATTATTTGCATAATTACAAAATTTAGCAGAGGCTAAAAAAAGAGAAGCCTGAAAAAAAGACTAATTTACTCAAAATAAAAAAAAGACTAAAGAACTAAAAACAATATATAAGAAAACATTTGCATCGGGGTTTGTTTTTGTTATTGTACAAGTCCTCAGTACAATCAGGCACAAGGATCTATATATATTGTACTGCAGATTAATTTTTAGAGAAAATATGTAGATCCGAAGCGGTGGGTTATAATTAAACACACTAACACAGCATGAATTTTGTATTTTGACCCAGAACTTGTGCTGCTGATTATTTTTTAGAGAAAAATTGAAAGATCCGAGACACGGATCATAGTCTATCCTTTTTCGAGATCTTGACAGAAGCTGTCAAGTTGACCATAGTCTATCCTTGGGGCACCAAATTTCTCGGGTAACTGGTTGAGGCCAAATCTCTCGGCATGTGCGTCGAACTCCCCATTCGTTGTGCACAATTTTTTTTTTCTACTTAAAATTTATTGGACGGTTTAGATCGATTAATTTAAACTAGATCTAAAAATTTTGAGCGCGACTCACATATTCTATTGTGAGTCGTGACTAATCATAGCAAAATTCTCTCTCTCTATATATATAGAAGTGATAAAATACACTCTGGTGTAAGAATCATCCCTGTACACTCAAGTCGTATTCGAAATTCAAAAATCAAATGATCGATCTGAGCTGTTCAAATTGTTCTCCATATTAAAAAACTTTTAGAGACCAAATTTACTTATACAAGCAAGCAATTTACCGGTATTGCAAGTTTTAATAGAATGGCGCACCTCACAACCTCAAATGTGAGAACGTTTGTCCTCCACAGATAGATTTATTTAATTTTTTAAGACAGTTTTTGACACTTGTATTTTATTTTCTTTTCTTTTTTAGCCTCTGGCTAAAGCCATGTAACTTTTATCATCATTTTAATAAAAAGATGAGGGCATGACTCCCATTTTTTACTCAAAATTTTTGGAGACCAAATGTTATATTTTTTCGAATTTTTTTTCTATATATTATTATATTTTTAAATTGAGAGTCAGAAATACTCTAATTGTAGTGTTTTTTGAAAATATTATAATATATAGCAATATATTTGGAAAAAAATTGTAAAATTTGATCTCTAAGAACTTTTCAACATGAAAAACAGCTTGAATGACTTTGGTGTACTGGAGACGATATGTACACTAGAGTATATTTTATCCATCCAATATATATATATGAGTAATGCTAAGGTCCTACGCTGATCGTATTTGCGTAATTAAATTTCAAACCACGGATCCAAACCGTTATATTGATTTTTTTTTCTTGTTAAAAACTTGTATGAAACCAAAGTTTACATTTTTTCCAAAATTTTTTACTATTTATATATATATAATCTGCTGTTTTAAGTAGGAAAAAAATCATGCACAACTAAAGTAAGTAGCGTTGTCGTGTCCAGGAAACAGAGGTGAAAAAAAAAATGTACATTGGTGCAAAGGTTATTTATGTTAAAAATGATATTCCGCTCGCGGATGCGAACATACATGTCTTGTGTATATAAAGGCCGAGAGGTTCTCATTTCGTACTACAGCAGCATATAAACGGCCATATAATTAGCCTATCAATTCTCCAATTCTCTCTAGCAAGAGTGGGTGTGAGAACAAACAGAGTTGACAAAGAATTGTGTTTATTTTCTATCAACGCAATGGTAGTTGTGGCAGCTAGAGTGGAGAGTTTGGCCCAAAGTGGTCTCAATGCAATTCCGACCGAGTACATTCGACCTGTAGAGGAGCGCAAGGACATGGGCGATGCACTAGAAGTGGTGAAGGCACAAATAAAGGAGGGAACCAGGCAGATACCAGTGGTCGATTTACGGGACTTCAACTCCGAAAACAAAGAGATCAAACAAGCCTGTGTAGAATCTGTCAGAAAGGCGGCAGAGGAGTGGGGAGTGATGCACATTGCCGGGCATGGCATGTCAGCTGAGCTGTTGGAGCAGGTGCAAAAAGTAGGCAAGCAGTTCTTTCACTTGCCGCTAGAGCAGAAGGAGCGATATGCGAATGACCAAGCATCGGGAAACATACAGGGATATGGGAGTAAGTTGTCCAATAACTCGAGCGGGCAGCTCGAGTGGGAGGACTACTTCTTCCACCTCATCCACCCGGAGGAAAAGGCAGATTTTACAGTATGGCCTAAGGAGCCTTCAGACTACATGTAAGTGCAAAATTTAATGTAGCGTGTGCCTTTAGATACTATCATGGTTCTGAAATTTTTGGCCCGGATTGGCATGTTCATATAGTTTGTCTAAGTTGGATTTGATTTAGCTGACTCAAAAATGGACCAGGGATATCGTGAAATTTGCTTTGATTTGAGCAGTTACTTTTGGAAATAGTTCACAAGAAAATGGTTTTAACCTTTGTTTTACTCAAAAATGTTTTTTTGACTTGCACTGCAAACCTAGCTAGCTCAGTTTGCACAATTTCAACTCAAGAAATTCTGATTTATCAGAAATATTCTTGTTTTTATTTTTAATTGCAATTTATTCCTTATAACAATTACTGACATATTGAAAGATCCACATTAAAATTTTGAGCATGTATTTCTAGTCAAACTCTTTACACAAATGGGAAAAGGGGGCTGCTTAACAAAGTTTCTTTTAGCTTAGTTATTACTGATCAGTTGAGTATTCAAAGTAGAATCGATACCTCTCATAATGAATTGGCGAAACTTGGCCATGTCCTGGCCAATACTTATCGCACTCTGCCAATTCATCTGCTTAGTTTTTACCTAACAATTAATAAAATAGGTGCACCAACTGTTTAGAATACTACATTTGGAAGTATAGTAGATGTTTAAGTTCTCCTTTAATTAGTTGAATTGCAACGATATATACAAGTAGTGTCGTCGGAAAATCTACTCACTTTGTTTTCACTTTCACTTTTATATTTTAATTAGTTGCACTTCTCAACTGTGATCAAAGACAATAAAACAAGAAAAGAAAATGACGGATTGTTTTTTCTCGGGATCCATGTTTACAAGCGTTTATTGTAGCCATAGCATGTGGTAGGTTGCAGTCAGAGAAGTAAGATTCTCTTGATTAAGAGTATACGCTCTACTTGTCAGGTCCCCATGATACTGTCAAGTGTTAGCAGGTTAAAATATTTAGTCCTATTAATTACTGTTAGATCCAAACATTAATGTATTATTCCAGGTTGTCCTCATTTTTATTCGTTGTTATTAATTTTTTTTTTTTGACAAAAATTAATATACCGCGGTAATTCTGACTCCAAAAATTCAATCCAAACGCGAAGGTAAGTTTTTTAATGTGCCATGCATGCATGCGTTTCCTTGCATTTTTTTTTTGTTCTAGCTTCTTGTTGTCAGTCCTTTTGGGCCGAGAAATTTTAATATTCAGAAAGCAACAAATCCCTACCAAAATTTTACAGTTTTAGTGTAATTAGGCAAATGCAAAAGTTCTAGTTTGTTACTTTTTGTAAGAAAATAGTTTTCGCCTAGTTATAAAAGTTTACTAAATCAAACAAAAGTTTACATAAAGATAGAGAAAGGATATAGAAAAGGTACCGAAGGAGAAAAATGAGGTTATATTCTTCCCAGCATCAGTATCTTTGAAGTCTTTCTGAATTTGGCCACATCACACAACACGTTGCATTTTGAGAACACTGCTTCATAGGCATATGTTAAATTTATTTTTGCATTATTTGTTCCCAAGAAATGAGCGTTCTACTTTCTCCAAGTGAACGAGTATGGGCAGAATATTCTAATTTCTAAAACTTTTTGTTTGGACTCTGCTTGGAAAAAATGTCAATTAAAGCACAAGATCTTATTTCTCTGATTGAAAGTTGCAGTTTAATGTCGCTTTGATTCTGTTTCCAATATTTACTGAATCAGTGAAGTGACCAAGGAGTATGGGAAGCAGCTTAGAGGATTAGCAGCAAAGGTGTTGTCTATACTGTCCCTTGGTCTTGGCCTAGATGAAGACCGATTCGACAGAGAGCTCAGAGGCTCAGAAGACCTTGCTCTGCAGTTGAAAATCAATTATTACCCAAAATGCCCCCAGCCTGACCTGGCACTGGGAGTGGAGGCACACACCGACGTTAGCTCGCTTACATTCATCAACACTAATGGTGTCCCGGGCCTCCAGGTACCAATTTGACATTAAGCATATATATTACCCAGATATATAGCAGCTATCTGGTATATCCAAAAAAAAAACGTTAAACATATATATAATGAGAGAGAAAATTATTTTATTATTATTTATTACCAATTTACCATGCATATATTAGTTGTGGCTTGTTATATGTTTTCTTACTATCGAATATTTTTTAAGGTTATAATAACCCGTCTTTAAGCAACAGTCAATTTGCCTGCTAAATATTATCACATTAAGCAACAGTCAATTTGCATAAATGTTAGACTTAGTAAGCAATCTGTAGATTGTTGAACAACATTTTAATTTAATAACTGTCAAAACAAAATTGTCATATATTCATTGCTCCTTCAATTCAAATTCCCACCACAATGTATGCCTGCTAAATATACAGGTTTTGAAGGATGATCGTTGGATCACAGCAGAGTGCATTCCAGACACAGTGATCGTCCACATCGGCGACTCGCTAGAAATACTAAGCAATGGCAAGTACAAGAGTGTAGTGCACCGGGCTCTGGTGAACAAGGAGAAGGTGCGCATCTCTTGGGCTGTCTTCTGTGAGCCTCCAGAGAAACTCATGCTCAGGCCATTGGAGGAGCTGGTTTCGGAAGACACGCCGGCGAAGTTTACGCCCCGCACCTTCTTTCAGCACTTTGAGCAGAAGTTGTTGTTCAAAAAAAGTTTCATTGCTTCGGGCAAGACCAAATGAAGAGCAACTGTACCTCTGGTTGTTGATCATTTGGTTGGTTCAGTGTGGCGTTCTTTCAAATAAATTAACATATTTTGTCCTTGGGACATTATATCGTTGTTGATCAAGGATGGATATTGTTCAGAAATTTATTTTATATTCTATTCTATTAATTAAATATTTTGAACACAAATATATGTTAGTATCCTTTTAAATTTAGTACATTCTCATCACTTTTTTAATTGTACTTGGCTATATATTATTATATATTATACTAATCCTTGAACAGTAACATTTCCGAATTTTTCCTCTGAATTTCCGTTCTGATTGAGCACGTGGCACAAGGGAATTGAGCATGTATTGGAAGAAAAATGGACACGCAGCCGCGGAACTCAGATATGGTGCCGCGCGGCACACCGTGTAGCGCGGCATCCTAGTCGTCTGATCAAGATCCAATATATGGACAAGGGAGCCCCGTGCATGTAACCTAGATTGATAGGCCCGTAAAAAATGAACCGTCCGATCAAGATCGTGGTTATATAACCTAGATTGATAGGCCCGTAAAAAACGCACGCTACACGCTGTCCTGCGCTACAGCGGATTCGGATCCCGCAGCCACGCCCACCATTAGGAATGAAAACGGATCGGATACGGTTCGGATAGTGGTCATATCATATCTGTATCCATATTTTTTTCCAGATTCGAGTACGAATATGGATATGTTTCGGATATGGATACGGGTCGGATGTTAACCGAATAAGAATACGAATCAGATATTACGGGATACAGATACGAATACGAATATATTTTAGATATTAAAACAGATATGTATAAATTAAGAAAATTAAATAATTAATTTCATATTATCATCATATTATGTTATTATATTGCCAAAATGTTATTTTAAGTCAATCTAACTAGTAAAAATTTAGTTTATTAAATCAAAAATCTTTTCTATAGGTGCTAGAGGAGTAATTAAGTTTATTAATTATCTGGTGTCTTTGATTTAATTAAGGGTGAAAACGGTTCGGATAAAGACCAAATACGGATCGGACAGTGGCGGATCTAGCAAAAATATTTAGGTGGGGCTGAGTGCCCTAATGAATCGTTTGATCGAACGGTTTCTCTTTTTCTGTTCTTCAGCCCCACCTTTGAGTGCTTAAATGACTGAAAAAATTCATTGAGGCTAAAGAGAGGCTTCAGAGCTCGACGGCGGTAGGTGGGGCTCTAGCCCCATCCGCCCCACCACTGGATCCGCCCCTGGGATCGGATAACGAATTTTTTTGTCGGATACGAATACGGATCGGATAGTAGTCAAACCATATCCGCATCCATATTTTTTTGTTGGATACGAATACGGATACGGATATGTTCGGATTCGAATACGGTTCGAATATGAAGCATATTTTTTGGATTCGAATGCGGTTCGGTGCGGAGTTTATCCGCACCGTTTTCACCCTTACCCACGCAGGTGTTTGGTGGTATTCAACTTCAAGTCATTTAATTTTTTTTTCTTTTGTTCGGTAATATTAAAAGCAGGAGTATATCGGTGGCAAAACGAAATATATATATTTGGTCGAATAATGATATATATATGTTTTTTTTTTAAAAGATAATGATCTATGTCGCGGCAACGCCGCAACACCAGGACCATCTAGTATTTATATATAGGTAGGCCATCATACGATATTTTTTTAATCAATCATAATCCATCAATAATAATATCTATCTATATCTCTCTCTATAAATTTATCTACAGAGCACATGAGGTGGATTTAAATATGTGCTTAAGATCGAGCTACTAAAAGGACCAGTTCACTTGTAATTTATGAAATAATAAATATAGTCTGTACATATTGGATCTACCTTACAGAATAATGATGGTATAAATTAAACTCGCTAGCAGTGGGGGGTCGTTCTTTGATCAAATATTTTAGACATCTGACACCAACAATTCAACACAGCCTAGTAAAATTAAATTGTCAAGTTTGGGTAAATTTGTCAATTTAGATTGCTGTGATTGTGTATGCACCCAGCTTGTAATATTATTAAGGGCCCATGAAGAAATTGGAATCTTAGATTTTATGCACACGGTGTAAAATGAGAGAGATATTAATGAGATTGAATTAGCACTACCACAAAAAAGTGAATCTGCAACGGCAGATCAAAAACATTTTGATAAAAAAAAGGTTAAAAGGAGGCAATGACAATATTGGTATAAATAAATAAATAAAAGTATCATATGTAACTGTTTTTAAGAAAAATTCGTTACAATTTTCCGTGGGCCAAATAAATCAGTTAAGAGAAACTCTAACGGTTTCTAATTAAAACCCGTTACAATTATATTAGGTTTTCCATTATGAAATTTCCTTTCTCTCCTCCATTTTCTTTCTGCAGCCGCACCCTCCCCTCCCAATAAATGTTTTTCCATTAATATTTCCATATCTATTTTCATTCCAAAAAGAATAGCAATATATTTAAAAAAAAATCTAAAAAAAATAAGAATTAAAAAGAGAAGGATAAGGAGAGTAGATTTAAGGTAAAACAAAAAATGTAAACAATATTCCATGTTTCCTATTTTATCTTATTTATATTAATTTTTATTTTAATTTATGATTAAATTAATGATTAATTATTTTTTGACTTATTATTTTCAGATGTCATCCAAGAAGAAAAGAATACATCATATTGAGGATATATTTTCATAAAATTTTCTATTTTTTTATTTATCACTAAATTATGTATTAATTATTTGTATTTTCATGTTAATTATTAAATTGTATTGTCATATAGGACAAAAAAAACCGAAACATCACCGACTTTAGGTTTTTGTTTTTTGTCCGATAATAATCTATTAGGGATTAATTTCGGATAGTCTCTGTTTGAAATTGCTTTTTGGATACTCTAATTTATTTAGAATTAGCAAGTGGTACGTTAGATGCAATCTGGTGTTTGAAAAAATTTCAACGTCTTTTTACCTTATGTTCACACGGATGCGACCTCACGAGCCATCGTGTTGGTGCATTCACGAAACATAAAGGGATTGATCTCGAATTTTTCTCAAACACCAGATTATATCTAAGATACACTTGCTAATTAATGAGATAGAGTATCTAAAGAGTGAGTTACATAGCGACTGGTCCTAAAGCTTGATGTAATAAATTAACCATAACCCTAAATCCCGACGTTTTGCATACATTCTTACCAACGCTGATAATTCCTCTATTTCTCTTCCTAGGCTCCGTTTGGATGCGTTGAGAACAAGGTACGAAGAAGGAAGAAGAGAAGAAATTTATTGGGAAGGGGTAAATTTATTGGGAAGTGTGTAACTTTTGTGAAGAGTTTGAATGGTTAGAAATAAATTTATTGATAAAAAATGGTTATTCCTTATTTCTTATTTCGGGAAGAAGCCATCCAAACGGAGCCCTAGTTCAGCTCACCACATGACTATTCAATACAAAGAAAATTCTCGGCGCTCTCGTATTTTTTCTAACTTTGATGCCTATCTGGCCACTACTCATACTAATTCTGATCGTATATAACCTTTGCACTGTTAGGAAACTGCCCAATTTTAATTTTAGACTAATTACACTTAATTAATCCAATTAAACAAAGAGCAAGAGATGATCTAGTGCAAAAGCTAATTCGACACAAAGAGAAAGGGGTGGAATTTATACCTCCCGCGAAATCGTATTCGCGGGGCTCGATCCTACGGCATGAGAATCGATGGGGTGCTCTCCTTCGCCTCCTAATCGCGCGCCTCGAGTCCACCAAGGAAACTAACCATTCTCATAGGTCCTATGCTAGTAGGAACTAGAGGAATGCTCATCCCTTTACTATTCTTGAACTAATTTTAGGAATAGCTATTCTCAACACATGAGACCTATTAATAATCAATGGAAGAGAGCATAAAATGGAATAGAGAAAACTAATTTTCTCTCTTGAAGGTGGCGGCAAGAGAAGGAGGCAAGAGGAGGAGAGAGAACTAGGGTTGGAAGGCACCAACTAGTGGTCCTTATATAGAGATCAAGTCCAACCTTCTTACCTCACTATTTACCATTTTGCCATCACCTAAGGCCGGCCAAAAAAAAGGCCTAAATGGGCCTTTTCCATATTTTAATTATTTTCTCTTAAGCCTATTATATCAATTATATAATGGGCCTATCCAATTGATTATTATTTCGGCTCACAACGGCTAATTAAATTAAGCCTATTTATTCAATATAATTCCTACAATTATATTAAATATTGTTGAGCATAATTAATTATCAACTCAATGATAATTAGTTTGGGATAAGCATATGTATTAAATTAATTTCTATATGATCCTTTTGATGTAATTAATTATAACGGTTTGCAACGGTATTTAATTAATTAATCAACTCATCATATTTTTGCATTCTCCAATGCAAAAAAATCAATTAATACACTGTATGGTTAAAGTCCTATTTGTGTGACCCTTTGAGGATTTATGCTAAGTTGGACATGGAATTAAATCGTTATTTAATTCCAATAATCATAAGCGGTATCTAGCAACACGTTATGATTCCCAATTCGCATAAATAGTGTACTGCTACAGTATTTAAATCCTGCATAAGAGAATAAATGTATTTCCCTATTTTGATTCTTATGTCACACGATATCATCGTATAATCCAAGATAGGAATGTGTCATTCTTGCAGATTATACGTTTCTTGATCTAGAGATAATTGTATAAAGTTGCATGCAAACAATCTATCTCCATCAAAGGGCCCAAACAGATATCGTCACTCACTAAGTGAATTAATGAGGGACATACGGTTTTCTTGATGATTAACTTTTCCCCGCACAATTCAAGAGAACATAAATAAAGTCCGTATAGCAGCCCTTATCGGGAATCAGCGGTAGACGATATTTATTGAACCTATTCTCATGTGGAAAAGATAAACATCTCAAACTTAGAACCAAAATCATAACGAAATAAACAATGACACATAACACAATCCATATGTTTATTTCGATGGGTCAAGTCCTGTGCTATGTTCCATAACATACACATATGCAATTAAGTTGGTAACTCTTTACCTATGATTAGTAGAACTTAATCATCACTTAACTTGCATACTAATCTTATAAGATAATTAATGTTCCTTGTTAATTATCAAGATTATGGACCGTTTAGATTTATTATTGTCATTCTAAAGAATGATCCACAGAGATCTACTATTCAGATCCTCAACCTGAATAATCTGTCAATAATAAACCTAGGAACAGATGATAAAATATCATCCCATACATAAACTAATAATTAAGTCATTAAATTATTGACTTCTAGGACATAACTCTAACAATCTCCCACTTGGCCTAGAGTCAATCAATAGTGACTTCTAGCCAACGAAGAATTAAGAACAATGTCATATATCTACATATATACATGTCTCGGACCTCAAAATAAATAATACGCTTATAGCTAGTTACTCATACGTCCACCACATATGGATGCATAACTGCATCTCGTATACTGCTCAAGGTAGAGGTTGTGCTAGAGTGTTCGCTGTGTTCGCGAACCTATCCAAAAATTGTTTGACCATATATATATATATATATTCTCCTATATATATTCTTGATCACCATCATATGATATCAAGTGATATCGTTATAGATCATATTTGAATCTCCAATGTAACATTGGGTTCTTTAGGAGTAAGTTATAGTTCGAGATGCTTAGAACCATAATAACTCAACTAAGAAATCGATCCGAAATAAACTTCTTTTATTGCTTCACAAGTTGCTATGTATTTTGCTTTGGTGACGGAAACGGTTGTAATATTCCATTTAGAACACCTTCTAAACTTACAACACCACCTTTTAGCAAAATATGTATTTCAACTGTGATTATATCAATCTTTCGAAAAATTAGCATTAGTGTAATTAACTTACACGAGCTCTCTTTCATCTTAAGAGATGAAACATTATATCACTCTTTCTCATAAGGTACTCGAGGATATCCTTGACTATCGTCCTAATGTGTCTCTCTTGTATCCATTTGACAACTGTTTGTCATATCCTTTGGATACTACACATTGGGGCATATGCATAAATATGGCGTACACAATGAAACTCATAATGAAAGAATGCTTGAACTATTTCATACACTTTCTCGAATTGAGTTGCAATAGACCGAGTTAAAACACTCAAGTCATGCCATGTGACGTACAGTTAGACATCCTTTCTTGGAGTGTAACTTTCGTGTTTCTAGAACACTTCGTCAATATATGCATATTTGCTCAAACCTAATTTCCATCATAATCTATCTTTATAGATTTTGTTTCCTAGGATTAGGTGATTTCGCCCAAGTTCTCATTTGAGAAAGTATTCTCCAAAGAGATCTTGACAATATTCATTTTCTTAATGTTATTCCCAATTAATGAATTATTATCTTGAACAATACAAGTAATACAATTATGCTCCCACTGAATATCTTGTCTATACAAGATACTTTTGACGAAGTTCAACTCCTTGACTTCATTGTCAAAACTTTTATTCCAATCTCCACAACACTTGCTTTAATCCATTTATGGATCCTTGAAGCATGCGTATGTTTTTAGCAATACATAAAACCTCGATTTGTGTCAAATGCACAACATCATCCTTCATTCATACGAAGAAGGCGGTTTTATGTGTTTTTCCATATATCGACATATATGAAATACAACTATTGCTAGAATGATCTTTATTGACTTATACATAGCCACAAGCAAGAAGTTGTGCTTTGTACGTAGTCAACTAGCCATCGACTTAGACATAGCTACAAGCGAGAAGCCGCGCTTTGTACATAGTCGATTTGTTATCCATGTTGATCTTTCCTTTTGAAGATCTAAACGTTCTTGATGGATTGCTCCTTCATGAACATCAACCAAGGTCTATACCTTGTTGTTATACATAGATTTTGTTTAAAGATCATATGAATTCAAACCATTTATGTGGAATCGGATCGTTCCATCGTTTTCTTGTTTATCAACGGATTCTCATATGCTAAGTTTGAGAATGTTGTGAAGCCAATGCACCAAACGGCTTAGGCAATCAACTCTCGTTGATCTTTTGTAGGATTGGTACTTGAGGTTCATGAACTACTTCCACAATGAATTGTCGAACGAGTTCTTGACTCCTCATATATTCCATGAGTTTCTCGAATCATCATCAACTCGTGAGATGGTTGAGTCCTCATTGGAAGGAGCGTACTATTAAACTTCTTTCAAAACAACTTGTGAATGAAGTTCCGCTCAACTCCCACTAAGTACCATGTATGGAGTGACAAGTTTCCTATAAAAGTACTTCTTGTAGTGACGCATAAACTATTTTAATGCTCACTTTACTCCCACTACTTCTTCTTGAGAATTTCAATTCATCAAGGCTACATTATGATTAGCAACAACTACTTTGTTCTTATCATATACGTGGAAGTAGTGCCTTTTAATATAAAGCATCCTACAAATATATAGTGTCTTATTTGGTTTAAGTTTACAAGTCCACAATACTTGAAATAAGCTTCTCAACACCAAATCTCGAGAAGTATTATACTTAGAGATCAAAATCTCCTAAGATATCTTCTTCAATAGACTTCGATGGAACATTATTCAGTGTAAACAATATTGTCCTCAAACATAATTCCCTAATACGAGTCGAATAAGTCAATTTGATTTATTATCGATCGAACTATATAAAATGTTGTTCGATACCTCCATTCTTGGACACATTATTCCTCATGGAGCGAGTTATGAAACTACTTCCATACTCTTCAGATAATATTTCAAATCATATGACTTAACTGCTTATTTACCACGATTAATTGTAAGACTCCCATTTTTCTTGAACGGTCTTTTAAACTTTACTCTTGAACTCCTTTGAACTAGTCAAAAAGTTCATACTTATACCTTATCAAATAGATATGTTAATATCTACAATGATCGTTGGTTAAGTAGTAAAGTATCAACAACCTTTCATTGCACAAGTACTTATTGGTCTTTATACATCGATATGTATAAGTCCTAATAAAGTCACTTGTCCTTAAACCTTTGTAGGTTAAAGGCGCTTTTGTCATTTAACAAACATGATTCGCATATCAATCGATTTGAAATCGAATTGAATTACGAGCTCTACGTTACGTAGACTCTCATAATGCGATTCTCGTTTATGTATGTGGCTAAGCGGTTATATATAACATGAAAGTCAAATACTTTATGTCAAGTCTTACGCATCATATTTGTCATTCATAACTTGTTTATCTATTTCAAGCAAATTCAATCAAGATGCATGAAATCATATAAACAAATCCATAATAAAAGAACTTGTCTTTTACTAAACATAGTCATCCATCATCAAATATGAAATGGAGACGTTTTGAGAGGTTAGGATTAAAGTATACAACCTTCAATTCCTAAATAAACTCTTAATAAATATAACTCTACGTATTCAATGGTAATGACTTAAACGAATAAGTCATTTCCTATACGGAGTTTGCTTTACATCTCTCGAACATTCTCTTATTCTTCATTGCTAACACATTTCGTTAAATGCGAGCATATGAACTAGTATCAAGTTACTAGTGTGAATTAAAGATAGTGAGATAATTTGAACGACAAATACACTTTAGGATTAGAATATTTCTAATCGTCACAATCATGGTATTTCGGACAACCTTTCAAATGCCTCCCATAAACTGCAAATGAAACATCTCATGTGACACATGGTCATCAATGAGAGTCTCGAAATTTCAACTCATACATTGGTGAAGTATTTCTTGAATACTTAATCAATCACCTTTTTGCATTAACAAGCGTGCGAAAAAGGTAACATTATATCCTTCATGATTCCAAAGAGATCGTATGACAATATCAACAATCCTTGATATCGGAGATTAATATCTCTAGTCATCAATTAGCTACTTCAATCTTTCGATTTGTGAGCTAATGAAACATTCATATAACTTCTTTTAAAAGAATAATCTCTTGGTCAACTCATATTCTTTATACTCAATCATAAATGATGGAGTTAATATCTACTTTCTCCAAGAACACTTTCTTGAGTAAGCGGATGAGAACGTACGAGTTAATTTTAGTCCATATGAATTCGCTAATTCAAAGGTCTAGAAATTTCAAATGAGGATATTAAGCATACGCTTTATTGAATAACTTTTCGCCAAAAGTCAATCAATCATCGCGTTGCTACGTTCGGGTAGTTTGAGGAAAGTTTTGGAAATTGACATACTCAAATTTCTCTTCACTAAGATCGTGTCTTAGGAATCGGTATTACTTCTTTAAGTGAATACTTTTAGAAACGAGTTTGTTAATTTTCAAAGATTGATCGCAACAAAATTAACAATTTAAACATCTATAACAAAATCAATTTACGGTCATTTAGTTTATGCAATTGTTTTATTTATAACAAATAAAACTCTCACTACAATTATTTAATGTCCCTAATGTAGTAGGTTTTTCAAGATCCCTATTTTCGTTGAGATGGTGCTAGCGTCGGCGTGACACCAAAAACAACTAGATAGAGTAGGTTCTCCAACCAATCATTCCATATGATTCTTGGTTTGTGAAATATCACATGTACATCCACAAACTTTGCCCCGATGTCCAATCCGATTAGAAAACATCGTTAGGTAACCTTTCTCTATTTGCTCCTAATAAATCCGATTTACACCCCGACACGGATGATGGAACACGATGTCCCGCGTCGGCGAGAATGCATCAATGAACGATCATACACGTTAGAAGGGGATAGAGAGAAGGAGGGCGATTTAACTTAATCATGTTTTGTTTGGGACAATCAATTAAGTGACACTTGTTTGGTGGTCATGTAAGCATACACCCATACCTAGCCTATGACAATTCATAGCAATCACAAGCAATCACATATAAGCATCTCACAGTTGTGGGTTTGTATGGCTTCCGCTTGCATTAGTTTCGCCACATCGTCCATGGAGCAAAACTAATCTAATCCTTGTCCCTCCCACTAAATTCTATAAGGATCTAAATCCTATAAAATAAAGGAATAAAATACATGTGAAAAATATCCTACTCCCATCCTAGCCTTAGGGGCATGCAAGCCTCACAAGTTACATAAAAAATTAATCAACAAATTAATTAATTAATGGCACCAAAGGCCGCATTACAAACATTCACACATGCATTCAATTTACAACCACAAGGCATTGAGTCTTGAGCCATACTAAACCCACTATCCACCTACAAAACAAAGTTAGCACATACAAGCACTTTGTTTCCAATTAACGATTTTCAAGCATCTTTGCGTATCGTTTGCTATAAGTAAATTCCGTGTACAAATTCTCAATTTTAAACAACCAAACTTGTTTAAATTCATTTAGAAAGTTCTTTCAACATTCCATAACTGAAAGGAGATCAAACAAGGAGTTTTCTAATTATTTTCAACTAGTTTGAATACTTAGAAAAACAGTAATTTAACAAAAAACGTAACAAATGGAATCCAACAAAATCAACAGTTTTTGGTCTCCAAAAATTCTCAAATAAATTACTTAAACTCCTTATCATAATTGTGATTACCAGTAAAAATTTCAAGAAGAGATCTTAAACCATCTGGGAGAATAAAAAATGACAAATCTCTTACAAGTGCACGAAAACACCGTTATGAGATTTTCAGCTTATCCTCTCAACCATTTGGTCTGTTAGACCACCTTCTATCCAGTTTTTATATATACAATATACATAGAAAAACTAGTTTAGACTATAGGCTATCCATCCATGAAAAGAAAACAACCAAGTTCAGTTCAATAATATTAAGTTACAAGCTAAACAATCAACAAATTCTGTACTGGAACAACTATGAAATTATGAAATTAATTTTCTTGGAAGGTCCAAACTTTAACCTAGTTGAAGGTCCAAACTTTAACCTATGAAACAATCAACAAATTTTAACCTAGTTGAAGGTCCAAACTTCCAAAAAAAATTATGAAATTAATTTTCTTGGAATCCTAACTCAAAATAGAACAACTCCATTTAAACAGAATTTTTAAAGGAGTTCTCAGTTGGTACAGTTTATTAGAACAATCGATTTGCTCAACAAACTGGATCTGACAAGATCTTCCTTTTTCATACTTGAAAACCCACAAATTAATCCGAGTAATGCAACAATTTATACATGATCAGAAAGAGCTTCAAGTTCTCTTTATTTCTAGCCATAGAACACTGGTACTTATATTCAAAATATAAATCTTTCAAGCCATTCAAACAGGACAGTGCGAGCAGAAAACTGGTTCTGCGCACTGTCGCTGTTTTATTCACAATAAATCTATACTAATTCAGAAAAATGTGAATCCAACGCCCAAAGAATCACAATCCAAAGATATACAACTTTCATGTAGATGGAAAGATCTTCCAGAGAACATATCATATCGAAAAACGCGAAACAACACAGAAAATACCATTTCCAGACAGCAAACAAACGCATCATCTCTACTAATCCGTTAATTAGCTAATTTCTCTTAATTAAGTGTCAAAATAGCTTAAGTACAATCTGTCTCTGATACCACTGTTAGGAAACTGCCCAATTTTAATTTTAGACTAATTACACTTAATTAATCCAATTAAACAAAGAGCAAGAGAGGATCTAGTGCAAAAGCTAATTCGACACAAAGAGAAAGGGGTGGAATTTATACCTCCCGCGAAATCGTATTCGCGGGGCTCGATCCTACGGCATGGGAATCGATGGGGTGCTCTCCTTCGCCTCCTAATCGCGCGCCTCGAGTCCACCAAGGAAACTAACCATTCTCATAGGTCCTATGCTAGTAGGAACTAGAGGAATGCTCATCCCTTTACTATTCTTGAACTAATTTTAGGAATAGCTATTCTCAACACATGAGACCTATTAATAATCAATGGAAGAGAGCATAAAATGGAATAGAGAAAACTAATTTTCTCTCTTGAAGGTGGCGGCTAGAGAAGGAGGCAAGAGGAGGAGAGAGAACTAGGGTTGGAAGTAGTGTTTACCAAACGGGGCGGGGCGGGGCGGGGCGGTCAAACCCGCGGCGTTCCACGGGTTAGGACGGGGCGGGTTAGGACGGTTCACGGGTTAAGACGGGGCGGGTTAGGACGGTCCATCTTAGAAATCTTGGCCCTAACCCTTCTTAAACCCGCCCCATGTAACCCGCACGGGTTATGACGGTCCGGTCCGGTCCGGTCCGCGGGTTCTTATTTATTTTATTATTACTATTTTTTTTATTTTTCTTTAGTATTAAACTACATATATAATCACTATAACGTTTTTTTTGCTGTTTTTTTTTGTGTGTTATTTTTTCAATACTTTTTTTGTTTTTTCAATATTTTTTTCTGTCTTTTATTTTTCGTTAATTACTTTTATTTTTTACTTTTACGTTTTTTCTTTATTTTTTTTACTTATATTTTCTGTTTTTTTGTTTTATAAGTAATTTTTTTATTAGATGAAAAAATTTGAATATAATTATATAAAGTTACCCTCCTTTTTTTCGGGATTAGCACGGATTTTGGACGGGTTGACGGGGCGGTTCGGTCCACGGGTTAAGACGGGGCGGGTTAACACGGGTAGTTTTAGAAAGGGCGGCCCAAACCCGTCGAAGACCCGCCCCGTTCTAACCCTTCGGTCCATCGCGGTTCATGGACGGTCCGGGGCGGTCCGGTCCATGGGGCGGGTTTGGGGCGGGACGGGTTCGACCCGGCGGGTTTTTGGTAAACACTAGTTGGAAGGCACCAACTAGTGGTCCTTATATAGAGATCAAGTCCAACCTTCTTACCTCACTATTTACCATTTTGTCATCACCTAAGGCCGGCCAAAATAAAGGCCTAAATGGGCCTTTTCCATATTTTAATTATTTTCTCTTAAGCCTATTATATCAATTATATAATGGGCCTATCCAATTGATTATTATTTCGGCTCACAACGGCTAATTAAATTAAGCCTATTTATTCAATATAATTCCTACAATTATATTAAATATTGTTGAGCATAATTAATTATCAACTCAATGATAATTACTTTGGGATAAGCATATGTATTAAATTAATTTCTATATGATCCTTTTGATGTAATTAATTATAACGGTTTGCAACGGTATTTAATTAATTAATCAACTCATCATATTTTTGCATTCTCCAATGCAAACAAATCAATTAATACACTGTATGGTTAAAGTCATATTTGTGTGACCCTTTGAGGATTTATGCTAAGTTGGACATGGAATTAAATCGTTATTTAATTCCAATAATCATAAGCGGTATCTAGCAACACGTTATGATTCCCAATTCGCATAAATAGTGTACTGCTACAGTATTTAAATCCTGCATAAGAGAATAAATGTATTTCCCTATTTTGATTCTTATGTCACACGATATCATCGTATAATCCAAGATAGGAATGTGTCATTCTTGCAGATTATACGTTTCTTGATCTAGAGATAATTGTATAAAGTTGCATGCAAACAATCTATCTCCATCAAGGGGCCCAAACAGATATCGTCACTCACTAAGTGAATTAATGAGGGACATACGGTTTTCTTGATGATTAACTTTTCCCCGCACAATTCAAGAGAACATAAATAAAGTCCGTATAGCAGCCCTTATCGGGAATCAGCGGTAGACGATATTTATTGAACCTATTCTCATGTGGAAAAGATAAACATCTCAAACTTAGAACCAAAATCATAACGAAATAAACAATGACACATAACACAATCCATATGTTTATTTCGATGGGTCAAGTCCTGTGCTATGTTCCATAACATACACATATGCAATTAAGTTGGTAACTCTTTACCTATGATTAGTAGAACTTAATCATCACTTAACTTGCATACTAATCTTATAAGATAATTAATGTTCCTTGTTAATTATCAAGATTATGGACCGTTTAGATTTATTATTGTCATTCTAAAGAATGATCCACAGAGATCTACTATTCAGATCCTCAACCTGAATAATCTGTCAATAATAAACCTAGGAACAGATGATAAAATATCATCCCATACATAAACTAATAATTAAGTCATTAAATTATTGACTTCTAGGACATAACTCTAACATGCACAAGCCAATAAGATTCTCCATTGGCGTGATGCTATGAATAAAGAGGTTCGGGCCTTATCACAAAATCAAACATGGGTCCTTATTCCTCCACTTGCAAATCAACATGCTGTGAGGTGCGGTGCAAATGGGTATTCAAAATCAATAGGTGTGTGGATGGATCAATTGAGCGCTATAAGGCTTGCCTCGTGGCCAAAGATTTTACTCAAGAAAAGGACCTTGACTATTTTGATACATTTAGCCCGAACATCCGTCCTACAACAATTCGCATTGTACTCTCTTATGCTGTCTCCAATAAATGGTCAATTCGTCACTTGGACGTCAATAATGTGTTTCTAGATAAAATTCTTATATAAACTGGTATTTAGATTGTTAATATTTTATAGATGCATTGTTAACCTATAAGAGTATATACATTTAGATAAAATTAATTCTTATTCTTAAATGTATATAATATAATAAAAATATAACTAATTTTCAACATAACTAAATATAAAATATACTTCCCTTCGACACCTACCATTAGTGCTAGCACATTGGATGCGGTGTAGTAATTCTCACCATTTAATTCTATACTATATTTTCTTCACAATGTAACGACGTGGTTGGTACAGTTTTAGTATTCTTTTTCTTTTATTAATTTTCTCCTTTGCAATTGTTAGAACTTTTCAATAAAAAGATTTGTATTTCTATGACATACAGGTTAAAACTATACACTAATTTGAGAAAGAAGAAAACATAAGAATAAAGACGTACAACGAACTATAATTTTCCAATGCATTTGATAATCACACAGTTTTTTACCCCAATTTATTAATTGTATCCCACATTTGCACTATACTAATTCACCAACACATACAACTCCAAGTCTCCAACCATTATAAATTTGGGGTTGTTTGAGTTGCAGCAATAGCTACATCATAATTCATAAATAGTAGTGAATTGTATAATTTTCAACATATTTTCAATATGTTACATGCCAACTCATAGGAATGACTTGAAATAATCTCTGCATGTCAACTCTTCCATGCTCTCAATTATCAAATTTTCACATAACCCACTTCTGGCCAAGGCTACTATTGACCGTTGTATGGAACCGTGCACGGCTATTCTTTTGTCGGCGGCGGTGACGGGACTAAGGCGACCATTCTCCTTAAACCACCTGTTCTCAGCCTCCACTATCTCACACTCAGGCAGCTTCTCTGGATATCTTAACGTGTCATAACAAGCAGAGTAACTCATAAAATTCTCACGGAATGTGTGCATTGCCTTCCTTTTCTCTTGGGTCATGACAGACAAGCCAGTGGCCATCAGATCTGAATTTGATACAGTGCAATTGTTGCTGGAAGTAGGGAGCATCTGAATGGGGTCCACGCGACAGCCAACAAGGGAAAGGTCACGAAATTCAGATGTAAAGGGACTGTACTTGTAGTTGACCTTATACTTACCGCCTGAGGTGGCCCAATTGGATGCATCCCAGATGGTGGCATAAAGCGACATTGGCTTCGAGGGGTAGTCTCCACCCATTGTTTCAGTACGGCGCACCTCCCGAATCGGTGTTTGATCAATGTAGAACCTATGGGGAAATATAAACAATGTAACTGAAAATAAGAAGATATAGGGTGAAGTGGCAAAAATGGAGTAACAAAAATATATATATACATACATACATGATGGTCTCATTGGTCCAAAGGATGGAGTAGCGGTGGAACTCCTTAGTCGGATCAAACGGCAAGAAATAGCGCTCCTCACGACCCCGGCTGGTGCTGCCATTGCCATAGATGTTTGTCTGAACCCTCCACTCCTTGCCTTTAATGTTCCCCAAAAACTCAAAATCCAATTCGTCGTGATTTTTCTCAAATACGTCACCATTCGAAGTCTATTCATGATTTTCATTTCAAAAGGGAATGTATGTTATAATACTCATCAACTCAATATGACTCGCAAACAAAAATTAATAACAAAATTAAGTCCGGTATTTTGACCACTTGTTCGCACATTGATAATAACAGATTCAAATAAACAAACAAAATGAAGTAAATGCAGTTAAACCTGTCAACCAGCTTGCCGGTAATGCTGGCACTAACATTACGTTACAATGTGGCCTATTTTCCTAAACTACATTTGGGCCTAAAAGGGTTTAATGTAGACCTTTAATTCCAATACAAGATTAGTCAGAAACTCAGAATAGAAATAAGATAATCATGTGTCAAGAGCTCTAATTATAGAAAAATCTTAATTTAGTATTTTAGTAGTAAACAAGCACACTTGAAAAAACTACCTGTTGACAAGTTTGTGGACAATAGAAAGACTGTGCCGAGGTTTATGTCACAATCCGTGGCTATTTTTGTAAACTTTTAATTCAACACATGAAAATGTGGATCATTCATTAGCAAACCTTTCTTTAGGCTTTTACAAACTTTTAAAGTGTGGTACACGCAACTACAGGATTTTTCTAGGTGTATTCAGAGAAAGCATACTATAAATATTTTGTAAATTAATTTCACCAAAATTTGGAATACTAGAAGTTTCCTTTTTAATAAATATTCTAAATCTTGACGTTTATATAATGGACTACAATTGAATCAAGTACAAGAAGAAGAAATATCCCCACAAGAAAGGGAAATATATAAAAAAAAGAATATTCAGACTTACATAGAATGCAACAACTACACCAGCTGTATAGTCTGATGGTAATTTGATCGATGCACTAAACAAGCCATACTGGTACATATCCGATGATATGAAGCCGAAACCTAATATAATTGAGCTTAGGAATATGAATTTTAATTGCTTTTTGACAACTCTACATATGCTCTTATTGACCGATCTTATAAATTTTCAATAGAGGGTATTTCACCGGCCCTCGAAAAGAAAAAAAAAATCTGCTTCAAAATTTTGTTTTCTCATTACACTTGACGTCTCAAACAAATATTCTTTTGCTGTGAATTTTCTTGCAGGATTGAGCGATATTACAACATAACGCATTTAGGCTAAAGAAATGAAATAATACCGCTGGAACGGTCAAGGAGGAGGCGAACATGACGGTCTTTGCCTGAGAGGTGGATGTTATGATGTCCAAAGAGCTTCGAATAGGCCTCGTCGAATGCAAGAGTCTTTGTATTGATTGCCAAGGCAAAGGAAGCAAACCACAATAATATGATAGAGATCAATATTTTCATATTGCAATCCATATAGAATGAACCCATTTTCTTTTCCCCCAATTTGGTGATTATGTACCCCGTTTTTATCCTTAATTTCAAAAGTTTGAAAACCCCCTTCTTATTTTAGGAGGAGATGGAGAAGATCAGACCCGCGTTCTCTTTGCATTCTATCGATTTATAACGGAAATGAAGAAATGGGATCTCATGTTGCTTTATGGTGTAAGAATTCGTGTACCGGGTTATTTCTTATACTTTTCTCTGACTTGCTACATGGAGTCCTGTGGATTTAGTTATTGAGAAAAGCCAAACAGACGAATTTGAAATTTCATTAGCTGGAAGCATTTTGTTTGTTTTTTTTATAAGATACAATGTGTTTAACAATCCCTCTCGTTCTCCCATAGAGAATTTAACTGGACGTGCTAATATAACTTCAGGTCCATTTAAGGTTGTGAAAAAAATCCGTTTACTCACTTATCTTGTCCCTACAGATATTCAATAAGACGATATAAGTAAGATTTTATTTTTATTAGACTAATGAATATGAGTGTGGATAAGAAAAAAATTTTGTTAACTTAACGGGTACTCGTATTTATTATCTAATCGGTAAAATTTTACAAACATATATGTATATATAATCATGATGTAATTAGCACATTCCGTAAGATATGGTATTGATTTTGATCTTTATCGAAATTTATTTATATTGATGAAAAAATTAATGTATACTCTATTATATTATAATTTATAATTAGTTATATATATATTTTTCTAATGTCAATTGATATGAGAATAAATTTATTATTTTTGTTATATGCATTATCTAAATATTGAATTTTAGTTGTATATTTATTTGATGTTATTTATGTAGCATATTACATTTTTTTATTAAATTAATAATATTATTAATTATATATTATTATTTTATCTTTACCGTTAATTCTTAACGGATACGAATAGATATAAAAATATCTACTATCGTATCTTACCGACAGCCTTGTATTAGCCGAAAAGGAGAATGAAAGGTATTTAATGCCTTCGAATAAATAGCACCGAGCCAGTTATTTTTTAATAGAATCATAAACCGACCGGCACTTTGGTAGGAAATATATACAACAACACCAGTTAATACTAAGTTGATCCATACTACAAGTCAATAATTCCACGTCATCAATTTCTAAATAATCTTAACAATATATAAGCTCTAACCAAAACAATTAATTTCTCGAAAACCCCTTTCTTTCGCATGCAAACCACAAAAACAGAAAGACTGTTCGACGAAATTCCAGGCCGAGAGAGAAAAACAAAACAATGAGCTCCTCTTCATCTCTCACCCCCACCATCTCCGACAAATCGCCACCCTCCGATCTCCCAAGTGTCCTTGTCCTCAGTCCTATCCCCGACACTTTCTCGGCACCTCTCTCCGCAAAATTCACTATAATTTCCCCTTCCTCATCGCTCGCCGCGTCCACTCAGGCCGTGCTGGCAATTGGAGAAAAGCAATGGAGAAGAAGATAACGGCCTTGAGGCAAAATCAAACATGGGAGTTGGTGCCTAAGCGTGAAGGAGTGAAACTGATCTCGTGCAAATGGGTAAAGAAAGTAAAGGCTCAAGGAGACACACTGATCAAGAGATATAAGTCTCGACAAGTCACACAAGAATATAGGAGTGCCATTCAGAATTATCGAAAGACAAGAAGACAACGGACGTCAATGTTGAGGGGGAGTGTTAAGAATAACAACATTGAGCCCAAGCCTAATATATGGAGAAATCTAGAAACATGAAGAAATATCATGATTAAAGATATTTGTGGAAAAATTTCTAGAATATCTCTAGAACCTTTTGTAGATATTTCTAGAGATTATCCAATAATCAAGAGATCTCCATGTAAGTAGTATAAATAGGGCCATAGCATTCATTTGCCATCCAAGCAAGTAAGCAACCAAGCTAAGCAAATCTAAGTAAAGGGCAATCCAAGCTAAACTAAGTAAAGAGTGTTAGTATTTAGGAGGTGTAGGAATATAGTGAGAAGTAGAGTTGTATTCTTGGAGGTATAATATTTAAGTAGTAGATGTTGTGACGATAGTTTTAATGATAATAAAGAAGCAAGTTTTATCATAGCGCATCGCCTCTACTCAACAATCTGGTATCAGAGCCAGGTTCAAGCCAGTGCTGTCGGTGGATCGGTCGGGTTTCTCGTGAAGGTCACGCACAGCGTCGGGAGTTTGCGATTTCTAGAGGAGGCTTGCTAGACGTCGTGAAGCTAGTTGAAGCCATGGACTTCACAGGTACGACTAGTGGTCTTAAAAAATTAAACAACACCAATTATACAAATTGGAGAACTTACATAGAGTCCTACCTACAAGGTCAGGACCTATGGGAGGTAGTCGGCGGATCCGAGACAACTCCGCCGGAGGTTGTAGAGACCACGGTACCAGTAGATGACCCAAACCAAACCGGAAGAAGTACCCAATCCGTAGAGAAATCGAAAGAAACCGATGCTCTACGGAAATGGAAAATTAAGGCTGGAAAGGCCATGTATGTGCTCAAGACAACCGTAGAAGAAGAGTTGCTTGTGTACATACGAAATGCGGCCACGCCTAAGGTCGCATGGGACACTCTGGCAACGCTATTCTCCAAGAAGAATGATGCCCGCCTCCAACTACTCGAAAGTGATCTCATGACAATCTCACAAGGGAGCATGACGATCAACCAATACTTCACCAAAGTGAAGTCGTTATGCAACGAGATTGCACAACTCGACCCCGAAGAGAAGATCAGCGAGCAGCGCATGCGGAGGATCATTATGCACGGTCTTAAGCCCGAGTATAGCGGGTTCATAGCGGCGATCCGAGGATGGCCAACTCAGCATGTGTGTTTCAATTTTATAAAAAAAAAACTTATAACTTTTCCTTTGAAAAAAAATGTCTCAAATAAACATGATTTCTTGCACATGATCTTAATCAAAGCCGGACGGGATAACAAAATCTGACAAGGCATAAATCTTGCACATATCGGAACTGAACACGTGGCACAAATTCCATCGCAGACAACACATGTCTGTATATGATAGGAAACTGAGCGTGTCAGGGGTCCGAGCATATCATCAGTCAGGACATGTCACATTTCATTCACATAATTTCCACAGTCATAATCACTCAGGTTCCTTTCCCATCCGGATGGGCACATAAGGAGACCTTTCCCTTACCTGGCCGGCATGAGGGACTTATCCCTTGACCAGGTGGCATGAGGGAATTCCATATCCGCATAGCGCTATCGAACTGGCCGAAGCCGGGGGCCAACCGACTCCGGAGAGTGATACAAAATCATACAAAATCTTTCATTTACCTGGCCGGCATGAGAGATTACATCTCTTGACCAAGTGGCATGAGGGATCTTTCCCTTACCTGGCCGGCATGAGAGATGTAACTCTTGACCAGGGACATACAAATCATATCAGGCATGTCATGACATATCACAGTAAACCATTTCAGTCAGATCATTGATGAGTCGGATTTATCAATCACAATGGCATATCCAAATATCTGACTGTATTTCTTTCAAATTTTCTCAAAGTGGAGAACATGCATCTCAAAATGCAGTTTTATCAATATTTGGGCACTATCATTTAAAAATGCTTGAATACGGTCATGCAAGCAAACGGATTTACAATATGCATATGAATAAAACATATTTTATTAATTACTTAAAACTTTAACAAAAATCCAACGTAATTCCGCACCTGAATCGCAAGCTTAAACGTAGCTCCTCGATATCCTATGATGATTCGAGTGCTTGACGATAACCCTACTTAGGTTCTCCTGCTTGATGGTCCTTTATGCTTGATAGTCTCGTGTCATCTGATTTTAGTTCGATTCCCTAATAAAACGGGTGATTTTCTTATTAATCATTAAATAAAGTAACCTAAGTAACCTACTTCTAGACGGTTCTTGGATTTCCATACTGACGGTCTAAATTAACCAGACTGGTTGAGATTTGGATAATCAAGTTCAGATTCCTTGTTAGGGGGTTCTATTTTAAAATATATTATTAAGTATTTTATTTTGCTATTTAATAATTGATTTTGACTTTCTAGTTATTAAATAGTTATGATGAGACCTTGCATGTTTCCATTATATAAATTATTAATTTATACTCTTAAAATTTCTGAAATAATTATGTAAACTTTATTTAAGAATAAAGTATTTGTTTATTTATATATTTTTTTAGTATTTATTTGATTATGTAATATTGAATTAATTAGTTAGAAATACTTAGAATATATAGTTTATATTTTGAATCTGTTCCTATGCTTTATTCTTCAAAGTTATTTGAATTTTACCATTTCATAATTAGTACCTTTACGTCGAAAATATAAGAATTAGCTATATGAAGTGCCAACATCCTGCAATTAATTAAGCTAAAATGTTATCTTGTTAAATCATTACTTAAGTATATAAAAATATTACGTAGAATAACTCATTTTGATTGTTACTTAAAAGCAATTCTTGAACTAATGTTTCAGAAGGAAGATGATGAAGAAACGATATAGAGTTGTATTGACTCATATTTGATACTGGAAGGAATACGAGTATATATAAATGGACTTAGCTACCTAATGCTATTACACATACTAATGTCATATGGGTACCTAAGTTACATGAAATTTTAGTTATAGCTTATTATCGCAGTGTCCATTTACTAGAGTGTCCATGAACTTATCCATCGTATGACAACCGTCATTTGTTACAAATCTTAAAGTTCATTTTTAATATAATCATTTTCAATTCAAGTTCTAGCTTTAGTTTATAACGTGCCAGCAAGTTATTAGTTCTTGTTTCATTTTATATTGATGCCAATTATCATATATCAGTTTAGAATTAACCCAAATTAACAAGGAAAATCACACATTAAGGCAAAGTGGGCCACGTACTAGGAACAAGCAAGACCCAAAAATTCACACAGATCCAGTCAGAGAGGAGGTACACGGTTTAGAATGAAATAGAGGAGTCAGTATACTTAGCCATTTTTGCACATTAATCCCTTAATTTTTACTGACATCTCATTTTAATCCCTTAAAACTATGAATCAGATCCTGAACCTTCGCACATCAGTCCTTAGCATCAGGTTTTTTTTTCGTACCAGAACCCAATTTCCATTTCGTACCAACTGGTATTGAGGTTGTACCACATATCTAGGCTGAGCTTTACATCTGTATGTGTCTCAGAATGGTACAAAGAAGGTACCGAGGTCAATTTCAATCTAATTTTAGCATTCAAAAGTCCATCCATTCGGATTAAAGGAGAATCCGGAAGTTCAGCAAAAGAATGAGTAAATACCTCAACTTAACAAGCAAATCTCGACTTCTAACTCCTTCTCTTTCTCTTTACCTTTCCACCATCAATAATTTCGTCTAAACAAGAAGGAGAACAGAGAAAAGTATGGAGAAAATGTTATATACTGAAAAAGAAAAAGAGGAAAGTAGAGAGGTGCTATTTATAGGCCGAGAGAAAGCAAAATAGGCGGTGAGAATTGAACAAGGTGGAGAGAGTTGATTGGCCATCTCTACAGCTCCAATGAGGAGCTTCCAATACAACATAATCGGATAAACATCAAGGTCTCATTGAGCTTATCTGTGTTGATAGAAAGAGGATCGAACGATTTTAATCCAACGGAGGGGGAGCCGCTCCTCTGCTCGAGCCAATCGGAAAAGATAAGGAAGATAAGAACGAAATAGAAAGGATGAGGATGGAGGTTCGGATCCGAACGGGGAAGAAGAGAACTTAGCGGAATTAAACGAGGTTTGGGTTCCGGATCTTAATCCCACGGCCAAGATAAATCCAGGAATTTTTTTACATGACCCAAGGGTCCAGATTAACCAAAATTTGAGTTAATAAGTTTTGAGGTTGTAAATTTCATATTTTTATTTGTTTAGGCTTCAGAAATTTTAGTGCTCATCACCTAATGTTTTTTGTTGGTCGACTTACATTTTATTGATCATCCTTTATATGTCTGGATTAAGTTCACAAGTAATTCTGTTTGTTTTTATCAAGAATGCTGCAACTCATATACATTAATATCTATAATTATTTTTTATTAGGATTTTAATTATTGTAATTGGAAATTTGATATACACCAAGCTTTGATTTTGCTAAAATCATGTAGACTAATTATAAATACTACATAGGGTAGAAATTTTCGATTTCAATTCAATTTCACCATTGCATTGGATTTATTTCTTGAGGTTATTATTTAGTAATTTGAGTTATTCCTGAGTATTATTTTTATAGTTTTATTTATGAAATTATTCTAATTAGCTAGACTGAAACGTAGTCTGATATTTTCTCATATGTTACAGCAGCCAAAAGAAGGGTCGATCTGACAATGAGTCGAAAGGCAGACCCAGTCAGAGGCCAAACCAACAAGGAAGACCGAAGGGGAGAAGTAACTCTTCAGGGGGAGCTCGCAATCAGAGAAGCAATAACCGCCAGCCTGAAGATAAAGATGATAGATGCTACAATTGTGGCAAGAGAGGACATTATGCTCGAGAATGCCGGTCCAAGAAGAAAGTCCAAGGGAACGTGGCAACGTCAAGAGACGGACGACATGACAAGAGTCATGAAAGCAGCAGCGAAGACGACTGGGATGTCGAGGCTGCCTGCGCGGTTGCAACTATTGACTCAAAGGAGGAGCAAGAAGAGAAGCATGAGGTTGCTCTGACTGCGGTGTCCAAGTCAGAGAGAATCAACTATGAGAGTGACTGGATTGTCGACTCTGGTTGCTCAAACCACATGACGGGTGAAATCAAGAAACTCGAGGACTTGGAGAAGTATAATGGAAGGCAGGTGATCGTGACTGCCAACAACTCCAAGCTGCCGATCGCTTATATCGGTAAGACAACGATTCCCTCTCGCTTCAACCCAGAGCAAATTGAGTTGCAACGAGTCTATCACGTTCCTGGTATGAAGAAGAACCTATTGTCAGTCTCACAACTGACCGCACAAGGAAACTATGTGTTGTTCGGACCGCAAGAGGTTAAGGTGTACCGCAATTTAAAGACGTCAGGCACACCGATCATGGAAGGTCGAAGAATGGAGTCGATCTATGTGATGTCGGCAGAGTCGGCCTACGTAGACAAGACTCGGAAGAATGAAACTTCTGATCTCTGGCACGCACGACTAGGGCACGTGAGCTACCACAAGATGAAGCTCATGGTTGAGAAGTCGATGGTTAAGGGCTTATCAGACATGGAGGTACGTACCGACATAGTATGTGCGGGTTGTCAGTTTGGTAAGGCACATCAACTTCCTTACCAACAATCGAAGTTTAGAGCTAAGGAGCCCTTGGAGTTGGTTCACTCAGATGTCTTTGGGCCAATTAAGCAAACTTTCATAAGCAGCTCAAAGTACATGGTGACATTTATCGACGACTTCTCGAGATACGTGTGGGTGTACTTTATGAAAGAAAAATCGGAGACACTTTCCAAATTCAAGGAGTTCAAAGAGAAGGTGGAAAGTGAGCTCAACAAAAAGGTACGGTGTCTTCGCACTGATAATGGAAAAAAATATGTATCACATGAGTTTGACACCTACCTAAAGAAATACAGGATCCGACGACAGTTAACATGTCCCAACACCCCACAACAAAATGGCGTAGCAGAAAGAAAGAATCGACATATTGCCGAAACATGTCGAAGCATGATACACGCCAAGAATGTGCCAGGAAGATTTTGGGCTGAGTGCATGAAGGCGGCGACACACATCATCAACCGTCTACCTCAAGAGAAGATGGGTTTTATCTCACCATTCCAGAAGCTTTGGAAGATCAAACCCACAGTAAGTCATTTTAAAGTTTTCGGTTGCGTGTGCTATGTATTCGTGCCTGATCATCTTCGAACCAAGTTCGACAAAAAGGCGGTACGTTGTATCTTCGTCGGCTACGACGATGAAAGAAAGGGCTGGAGGTGTTGTGATCCTACAAACGGGCGCATCTATACCTCAAGAAATATAGTGTTTGACGAAGCCTCGTCATATTGGCCATCTAAAGATATAATCCAGTCTGAAGCGAAAGACATGGAAGCGGAGATAGAAGAGATGGCAAAAGACGTAGCACGAAATGGTCATAAAGACCAAAGTGACGACGATAAGAGAACAACTCCTTCAAAGTCCAAGAGTCCATGGCAGACAGGAGTGCACGAAGAAGTAGAAGATGTGACTCCACAACTGCCAGAAGAAGTTGAAGAAATTCCTCCACCACTTCGAAGATCGTCTCGAGAAAGACGAACAAACCTGAAATATGCGAATGCCGCAGTCATTGAGGATTTCGAGCCAACGTCCTATGAAGAAGTGACAAAGAGTGGCAATTGGAGAAAAGCAATGGAGAAGAAGATAACGGCCTTGAGGCAAAATCAAACATGGGAGTTGGTGCCTAAGCGTGAAGGAGTGAAACTGATCTCGTGCAAATGGGTAAAGAAAGTAAAGGCTCAAGGAGACACACTGATCAAGAGATATAAGTCTCGACAAGTCACACAAGAATATAGGAGTGCCATTCAGAATTATCGAAAGACAAGAAGACAACGGGCGTCAATGTTGAGGGGGAGTGTTAAGAATAACAACATTGAGCCCAAGCCTAATATATGGAGAAATCTAGAAACATGAAGAAATATCATGATTAAAGATATTTGTGGAAAAATTTCTAGAATATCTCTAGAACCTTTTGTAGATATTTCTAGAGATTATCCAATGTTGGTTAAACATTTTCTCTCGATTTGCCGATTTGCAAAACAACACCGAAACCCTTAAACTAACATCTTTTTTTAGTGCTTTATAGCTAGATTTATTGAAGAATGGATTAAAGCAAGTGTGGCACTTAGTTTGGAGCTTCAAGAGATTGCTTTGGTCTAGTTAGAGTCAGTAATTAAGGTTTAATTAAACTCTAAACAAATCTCAATCAATTTGCTGGTAAAATGCTCAGTTTTTCTGTCCAGCGTCATACAACGCCAGTTGCCGTTACACAACGCAGCGTTTAATTCGCTCTTAAATTGCAAAATCTCTAACAAGGTTGGAACAGCGTTACACAACGCTCAGTAGCGTTGTGCAACGTTAGTTCATTTGCTTTTAAAACCTGTTTAATCCTTGTTTCCCCTTGTCAGAACGTTGTGCAACGCTAAGTAACGTTACACAACATATCCACTCCTACGTTGTGCAACGCTACTCAGCGTTGTACAACGCAGTATGAAACAGGCGTCTCTGCATTGCTCAGACATCGATCTGCATCGATGCTGCATGCATGCTGCCATGTTCCATGCATTGTAGCGTTGTGTAACGCTCTAAACTTCGCTCAGACTTCGCTCAATCGCTCTGGACGCGTAGTGCAACGCTGAATAGCGTTGTGCAACGGCGCCGTTGTGTGACGGCAGTCAGCGTCGTATGACGTTCTGACAATATTGTTTGAGTTTGTCAGTTCTGCCTTGTTTCTCTTCTTGACTGCGTTGTGCAACGCTACCTAGCGTTACACAACGCTCTGACAAGTTCCAACGGAACTGTCGAGCCTCTGCTTTGGATTTTTGCTGAAGCGTTGTGCAACGCGATACGGCGTTACACAACGCTCTGACAACTCACAACGTTATTGTCTGTGACCGTTTGATTTTTCAACGGCTATTTTGGCGTTGTACAACGGCATATAGCGTTGTATAACGCCAGAGTCTGTTTTGACTGGTTTTTGGAGCTGTTGGCGCCCTCTATATATATGGGGCCTCTTGGAACTGTTTAGACACTTTTGAAACCTTTGAAACTCCTCCCTTTTGAGCTCCAACCAGTTAGACATTACTCTCTCTTGTGTTTGAGCATTATTTTAGCAAAATCATTGAGATTAGAGTGTGCAAAACCAATCCACTAGTGTTAATTGCTAGATTTGTTGAGTGATTTGGTTAGAGCCTCAATCCTTTGAGTGTTTGAGATTGTTTAATCGAGTTAGGCCAATCCACCTTGAGAGTGTTTGTAACAAGGTGATTTGGTTCGAATTTGTAGTCCCGTTCGTGTGGAATTGAACGGAGCGCGCCCATTTCGAGGTTGCGAAACTCCCGGAGACGTACGACTAAGGCTAGCACTTCCTAGCGGGTCGGAACTCCGTAATACATCGCGTGTCATTTCTTCTCTTCTCTCTTTACCTTTCTTGAATTGTGAATTGTTTGTGCTTTGATTGTGTTTTGTTAGAACAAATTTGAATTGAACCAAATATTGACCATACCGGTTTAGAACTTTGTTTTTGTGCCTATTCACCCCCCTCTAGGCCTTTAAATTAGGGACAACAAAGTGGTATCAGAGCAGGGGTTATCTTTTGACCATCTTGTTAGGTAGATAACCTCGATTCATGACCTCTAGGGTGATAGAAAAACCGGACAAGTTTGGTTCCACTTGCAAGAACTTCCGTTATTGGAAGAGATGTATGGTTGTATACCTTAACTTGATTGATCTTTGGGAGGTTGTTGATAAGCCATACACACCAATTGTTGATAGTGAAGGTAGAGAAACCCATGCCTCTAAGACCATTAGGACCAAGAATGATAATGCCGTGAATGTCTTGTTAAATTCGGTACATGAGTCCATAGCGGCAATTTTTGGTAGCTCTACTAGTGCACATGAAATGTGGGTTTCTCTCTTGAACCGTTATGAGGGAAATTCTCTAATCAAAAGCTCTCGACAATTTGAGTTGGAGTCTAGATTGGATAATTTCCGCATAAGGGAAGGTGAATGCATCGAGGAGATGTATACTCGGTTTATACAATTGCTCGATGAATTCACTAACATAGGAGAGACCCTTTCTAATAGTCGTGTTATAGGAAGATTGCTTAGGGCTTTGGTGGGAAGACCTCAATTCGACACTCTCATCTCGACTCTTGAGACACAACAAAGGTCCCACAACAACCTCACACCGGAGATCATCTATACTCATTACCGGTGCGTGGAAGAGAAGCTCAAGCAACTTGGAGAGTTGAAGTATGAGCCCAAAACCGTGGCATTGGCGGCAAGTGACAACAAGACATCTCCTTCCAAGAACCGCCACAATGACAACCACCAAGGGAGACACCGCCACTCAAGTGACAAGGCCAAAGGCATCATCGACCTTGATGAGGACAAGCAAGGAGCCGTTCTCTCAAAGATGTTTAGAGATATCATGATCTTTGAGGGAAAGTTCAACAAAGAAAGGCTTGAGAATGACGAAAGAGCTCTTTGCTTCGTGTGCCAAAAAGAAGGTCATACCATGTACTCTTGCTTCAAGCTCTTCCGTCACTTGAAGAAGGACAAGGAAGATGGTGGTAAGAGAAGAGGTGATGGCCGGTTCAAGTCCAAGAAGGGACACTACAAGAGCAAGAAGAAGGGTGAGAGAGCCATGCAAGCCACTTGGGACAACGACTCTGATTCGAGCTCATCCTTTCAATCTGATTCGGAATCCGAGTGCGACTTTGACAACCTTGCTCTTGTGGCTCAAGTGAATGAAGTGGTGATGCCGGTGGATGACGACCTAGATGACTTGGTGAAGGAGGTCTTCAATGAGTTCAACCGAGGCAAAATCTATGTGCATCCATTGAGCAAAGCTAGCCTTGATGAAGCATCATCCTCTACATCGACTTTCACACAAGCTCCAACGACTATTCAAGAGGAACCATCCACAATTGCCATTGAATTGCCTAAGGTCACAAATGAGGTACTTCTAAACTCATTCTCTAGTAGTGATAGCGATTGTGATAGTGAAAATGACTTGAGCTTGAATGATGATGCAAACTTGCAATTTGATAGGTTGAATGATTATCTTGATGAGTCTCTTAAGACTATTGCGAGTCAAAAAGAGCAAATTAGTCTTTTGACGACTAAGGTGCATGATCTTGAATCTTTGGTGACAAGATATAAGGGTATGATTGAAAGTTTTGAAAAACCAAGTGTTTGTGAAAAATGTCAAACTCCTTTGGGTGAGACAAATGTTTTGAAAAATGAAAGGGCTTCAAGTTCGTCTAGTGCTTCTCATAGCACCAAGATGAATCTTGATAAAATGTTTGTGGGACAAAAACCCAATGACAAAACGGGTCTTGGCTTCAAAAAGAGGAATCAATCCTTTTCTAGACCAAGAACCATGTCAAGCCCAACACAAAATGAGAGACTTTATAACAAGAGCACCAATGGTAGGAACACACACGGGCAAGGGCAAAAGAATTTTGTTGGCTCTCAAAATGGTGCTCAAAAGAGTTTTGGTAGGAATAGAAATGGGTCTCAAAGACCTCAAAAGAACTTCCAAAACAATCGGGGCCCAAACAACTTGTATTTCAAGGGACCCGATGGGTGTTTTCATCCTTTTCAAAACAATGGTGGGAATAGGAATAGAACACACACTAGACCTCAAACAAATGGGGGAAATCAAAAAGTCTCTCAACAAAACAAAAAGAATTTTCAAAAACCAATTTTGAGAAACTCTCAATCATACACTTTCTCTAAGGATCCAAAGATTAGGGCCATGGAGCTTAGGCGTCATTTTGAAATCTATTTTGTTAGAGAAAGTTCACAAGTGAACAAGCCAACTTGTGCTTGTTGCAACTATTGTGGTAAGAATGGCCATGTCACACTAGAATGCAAAGTTAGGAAAGCAAATCATACATCCGGTTCAATTAACATGATTTAGGTTCCTAAAGTCACTTCCACATCCATTTCGATTGGTGGAAGTGGTTCGAGTGTGGCTTAGTTAGCCATCTTCTTTTCCCAAGGTTATTCTTGTCAAATCTTAAGGGGGAGAGATTACAAGAATAATATATTAGTTGTTTGTTTCTAACTAATATGTATTCTTGTAGGTTTGTTTGTTATCATCATTCAAGAGAAGTGCTTGGATCATAGATAGTGGTTGTTCACATCACATGACGGGTGATGAATCTTGTTTCAAGACACTTGAACCTTTTGATGGTGGTGAGGTTACTTTTGGTAATAATCTTAGGAAGAGCTCTATTATTGGTATAGGCTCGGTTGGAAACCAAAATTTAACGGTTTTTAATGTTTACCTTGTGGATGGTCTCAACTACAACCTTTTAAGTGTGAGCCAATTATGTGATGCGGGATATTATTTGAAGTTTGATCACTCCTCTTGTTTTGTGCATCAAATTTCGGATAATTCTCTTGTTTACACGGGACAAAGGAAAAAGGATGTCTATTACTTGAACTTTGATCACTTCACAAATGGTGAACAATGCTTTAGTGCCATAGCTACCGGTTTATGATTATGGCATAAAAGACTTGGTCACGTTTCTCTAGACTCCATTAAGAAACTTGTGAAATTGAAACTTGTCCGTGGTCTTCCATCACATAAACTAGACTTAAAAGGGTTGTGTGAAGCTTGCATGAAAGGCAAGCAAACCAAGTCTAGTTTCAAAACCAAAGAGATCATCTCAACCTCTCAACCTTTGCAATTGCTTCATATGGACTTGTTTGGACCAATCAATGTCTTGAGTATTAGTAAGAATAAGTATGTCTTTGTGGTGGTAGATGACTATAGTCGCTTTACTTGGGTTTTCTTTCTTGCTCACAAGGAAGAAGCATTTGACCATTTTGTTAAATTTAGCAATTGGGTTGAAAACGAAAAAGGGTTGAAAATCTCTAGAATTCGTAGTGACCATGGAAGGAAATTTGAAAATGCTAAATTTGATGAATTGTGCATAGAAAAAGGATATAAACAAGAGTTTTCCGCTCCACGCACCCCTCAACAAAACGGTGTAGTGGAGAGGAAGAACCGAACCTTACAAGAATTAGCACGCACCATGCTACATGAGTTTGTCGTACCCAAATTTCTTTGGGCCGAAGCGGTAAATACGGCATGTCATGTAGTAAATCGTGCATGCATTCGTTCTCAACTCAAGAAAACTCCTTTTGAATTATGGTTCGGTCATACTCCTAATATATCCTATTTCCGTGTATTTGGCTCCAAATGCTTTGTCCTTGATGAGTCTCCTAAAGTAACCAAGTTTGATGCCAAGTCTTTGCCCGGTATTTTTGTTGGTTACTCAACCACAAGCAAAGCGTATAGAGTCTATTTGCCAAACTCAAAGGTAGTTATTGAGTCTATTAATGTCAAATTTGATGAAAAAGTCCTTGAGGAATCCAAGGAAGGTAACTCTATTGTAGGTACACAAGTGGATGAAACTATACAAGAAATCGAGTCACAACCTCAAGCACAACCACCGGTGATCATTGAGGAGCCTTTGAACCGGGTTGATGACATTTTGATAGGGGGAGAGACTCATGAGGAGGGTATCTTAGACACAACTCAAAATGAAACGCCTCATGATGATCCTCAACCTCAACCGTCTCCCCAACCGGTTCATGAGCCTCCCGAACTGCTTAGAGAAGTTTCCTCTCATCCTCTTACTAATGTCATAGGTGACCCTAGGGAAGGTGTTAGGACTAGATCTAGTTTGCACCAAACTATTGGTCATTGTGCCTTTGTTTCTCAACTTGAACCAAAATCCTTCAAAAAGGCCAATGTTGACCCAAATTGGATTGTTGCCATGCAAGAAGAGTTGAACCAATTTGAAAGAAATCAAGTTTGGGAACTTGTACCATTACCAAAGGGTAAGCAAGTTATTGGTACCAAATGGGTTTTTAGAAACAAGCTAAGTGAGGATGGTATTGTGGTTAGAAACAAAGCCTGTTTGGTTGCACAAGGTTTCAAGCAACAAGAAGGTATTGATTTTGAGGAGACCTTTGCACCGGTTGCTCGTCTTGAATCCATTAGAATGCTCTTGGCTTTTGCCGCTAACAAAGGCTTTACCCTATTCCAAATGGATGTCAAGAGTGCTTTTCTAAATGGTTGGATAGATGAGGAGGTTTATGTCCAACAACCACCCGGTTTTGTTGACCATTTCAAACCGGACCATGTGTATAAGCTTCACAAAGCTTTGTATGGTTTGAAGCAAGCTCCTAGAGCTTGGTATGGTAGACTTTGTACCTTTCTTCTAGACAATGGCTTTAGTAGGGGCAAAATGGATACAACTCTTTTCACTAAGAAAAGAGATGACCATTTGCTACTTGTGCAAATTTATGTGGATGATATTATCTTTGGCTCTACTAATGCAACTCTTGCCCAAGAGTTTTCTTCTTTGATGAGTAGTGAATTTGAGATTAGCATGATGGGAGAACTCACTTTCTTCTTGGGGCTTCAAATCAAACAACTCAAGGATGGTATCTTTGTGAACCAAGTCAAATACGCCAAGGAGTTAGTGAAGAAATTCGGTGTTGAAGATAGCAAGAGTTTAGACACACCCATGGGCAAAAGTGCGAATATCGATGCGGATGAGAAAGGCAAACCTATGGACATAACTCTCTATCGGGGCATGATCGGTAGCCTACTCTATCTCACGGCTAGTAGGCCGGATATTATGTATGCCGTATGTCTATGTGCTAGGTACCAAGCCAATCCTAAGGAATCTCACCACAAAGCGGTAAAACGTATCTTGCGATACGTCAAGGGTACTCAAAACCTAGGTCTTTGGTATGGTAGACAAACCGAACTAGACTTGTTAGGTTATACCGATGCCGATTTTGCCGGTGACCGTATGGACCGCAAAAGTACTAGTGGAACTTGCCAATTTCTTGGTGGTTCACTTGTATCTTGGTCTAGCCGCAAGCAAACTTCGGTTGCTCTATCCACCGCGGAAGCGGAATATGTAGCGGTCGGTAGTTGTTGTACCCAACTTCTTTGGATGATGCAAACCCTTAGGGATTTTGAGTTAGATTTCCAAAAGGTACCAATCTTGTGTGACAATACTAGTGCCATCCTTATATCCAAAAATCCGGTATTGCACTCTAGAACCAAGCACATAGAGATACGACATCATTTTATCCGTGATCATGTTGAGAAAGGTGATGTGGAATTGGTTTACATCGACACGAAGGAGCAAATCGCCGATATCTTCACCAAACCTCTTCCAACACAACAACATCTTGAACTTAGGTTCAAACTTGGTATGCTTGAACTCAAAGATTAAATTTATGCATATCATGTTGTTGTCTTTGTTGTTTGGAGCTTATTTTAGTTTAAATTGGTTGTATTTCTTTTGAAAACCATGAAAAATAAGTTTTTAACTATTTCGGTCTTAATTTTCTGAATTTTCTGGTTTTCTGTTAACTCTGGCGTTACACAACGCCATTCAGCGTTGTGCAACGCAAGAGTAACGTTAGTTTAAAATGAATTTTGAATTCTGTCGAGTTAAACGTTGTACAACGCTGCTTACCGTTGCACAACGCTGGTTTGATTTTGTCTTGTAACGTTTCACAACGCTGGCTATCGTTGTACAACGCTGTCTATTTTATTTTAATTTTCCTTTGCTGAATTTTAAAATCTGTCGCGTTCAACGTTATACAACGCTGTTTACCGTTGTACAACGCCAGTCTGTTGTTTTTTTACTTACCGTTTTACAACGCTGTCCACCGTTGTAAGACGTTGATTTATTTCTTTATTTTGTTTTTTTTATTTTTTATTTTTGTTTGGCTTTAGTGTTGTACAACGCCCTTTAACGTTGCACAACGCTGGGTTGTAGCGTTACCCATCGCTACTCAGCGTTGTACAACGGAGCAGTCAGTCTCTGCTCAATTTTCGCTGTTTTGACTCCTGCGTTGTACAACGCCCTTTGGCGTTACTTAACGGTGGACGCGTTTTTTAACTGATGCGACCCCATCTTTTCTTCTTCTTCTTCTTCTTCTCTCTCAAATCCGAGCCCCCTTCTATTTTTCTTTCTTTCTCTCCTCTTCACCCTCATACCCTCAAACATCTCTCTCTCTCTCTCTATCTCTCAATCCACCGAAACCCTAGCCACCGCCATCACCGTCAATTCCGGCGATCCGACCGTCCGATTTTCAATCGGCTTCGGTTCTGTTCTCTCCAAGGTCATCTCATCCTCTCCCGCTCTTCAATTTAAAGGTTTAACCTCATCATTTCTCTCTCAATTTTCAATGGCACCGAAAACCGCTACCAACAAACGGTCTAAGCGCAACCCCAAAGGTGCCTCCTCATCCAACCCACCGGTTCAAACCGATCAAACCGATCAACCGATCCCAATGGAAATACCACCCGTTCCCGTGGATTGGACCCTCTCCTCTTCCAACACTTACCTCTTCAAGGACTCGGCCTCCTTCATGCACTTTTGCCAATACCGTGAGGCAAATCGTGAGTGCATCGATTGCTTCTTCTTCACCCACCCGCATGGAGACTATCATCTCACACCGCGGGAACTCAATTGGATCAAGGAGCGAATTGAGTATTGGAACATGTCGGGCCTTCTCTCTCACTCCCAACCTTATAACCCGACATTGGTGAAACTCTTCTACGCCAATCTCACCATGCAATGGACCGAGGGGCAACCATCCGCTCACTCATATGTGCTCGGCCGCCACATTGTCATCACCAAGGAGCGCTTGGCCACTTTTCTAGGCATCGACGACGACAATTTGGAAATCTACATTCATGCCAATTGGCCCCGCGAATTACCACCTTATGACGAATACCACCGCTTCTTCTACTGTTGGCGCAACTATACCGTTCGCCAATTCACCGCCACCGAGCTACCGGCCTTACACCGCCTTCTCTTCCTCTTCATCAACAACATCATCACTCCGAAGGCGACCATCAAGACCAATGTGGAGCAATTCGCGGTGTTTCTCCTTCGCTCCCTCCTTGAGATGAATCAAAAGGTTAATCTTCCATTCATTATCCTTGCTCACATGACACGGGCCGATCACTCTCCTCGGTTCTCTCTCCCTTATGGCCATATCATTCAATCCTTCCTCATTGAGGATGGTATTCCTCTTGACACTCCGGTTTGGGGCGAACCCGTGTCCGAAGATACAATTGCTCACCCGGAAAACCTAATGGCTCATCTCACCGGAACCGGGTGGATCCTTCAAAATGAAGATGAGATAGTGCCCGGGCCATTCCATCGCAATGCCTATCTCTTTAGGCCTACGGCAACAATCAACCAATATGAGGAAATTGGGAATGAGCCATTGCACGTGCCCGGTGGAAGGGCGGAAGGTCAAGGCACACCGCATGACTTCAACACCTATCTTGATGCCAAGTTTGCCGCCTTGACTACACACATTGATACGCGGTTCAACACCATTGAAGAAAACCTTGCCGCCTATCAAGCAAAGACCGATGCCTCAATCACGAATCTCAAAGATGAAATGATCAAGCTTTGGGGCAAGATGGAGCTTCATCTCCAACGTGGATCCGGTAGTGGCGCGGGTGATGATGATGAGGAGTAGTCATAGCCGAAACCGTCTCCAAGCCTTAGCCCTCTCCTTCCTTTTTATTTTGCTTTTCGTAGTTTCTTTGCCTTTCGTATCTCTTTTGTGATTTCTCGGTGTTTTGAATGTTTAAGTTTGCGCTAAATGGATTTGTTTTGTTTTATGGATGATGCATGAATGATGTTATGTTTTTAATGAATTATGTTGTGATAAATGGCTTCGTTTTTAGCTCTTTTTCTTTTAATATGCATGCATGGTCTATAATTGTTAGTTTATACCCTCGTTAAACCTAATAGATACCCCTAATCAAATGAACTTAGAGGCCAAATTCTTTTCGAAAGGGGGAGGATTCTTATGGTTTGTCATCAAGGGCGTTTTGGGTATTCTTTTCCCTTATTGCAAAAAGGGGGAGAATTAGGTAATTTGGGTTATTCCGCCTTGTTGTATCAAGTCCCAAATGTACCTTAGGTGTTGTTTTGCAACTCGGCAAAAGGGGGAGATTGTTGGTTAAACATTTTCTCTCGATTTACCGATTTGCAAAACAACACCGAAACCCTTAAACTAACATCTTTTTTTAGTGCTTTATAGCTAGATTTATTGAAGAATGGATTAAAGCAAGTGTGACACTTAGTTTGGAGCTTCAAGAGATTGGTTTGGTCTAGTTAGAGTCAGTAATTAAGGTTTAATTAAACTCTAAACGAATCTGAATCAATTTGCTGGTAAAATGCTCAGTTTTTCTGTCCAGCGTCATACAACGCCAGTTGCCGTTACACAACGCAGCGTTTAATTCGCTCTTAAATTGCAAAATCTCTGAAAAGGTTGGAACAGCGTTACACAACGCTCAGTAGCGTTGTGCAACGTTAGTTCATTTGCTTTTAAAACCTGTTTAATCCTTGTTTCCCCTTGTCAGAACGTTGTGCAACGCTAAGTAACGTTACACAACATATCCACTCCTACGTTGTGCAACGCTACTCAGCGTTGTACAACGCAGTATGAAACATGCGTCTCTGCATTGCTCAGACATCGATCTGCATCGATGCTGCATGCATGCTGCCATGTTCCATGCATTGTAGCGTTGTGTAACGCTCTAAACTTCGCTCAGACTTCGCTCAATCGCTCTGGACGCGTAGTGCAACGCTGAATAGCGTTGTGCAACGGCGCCGTTGTGTGACGGCAGTCAGCGTCGTATGACGTTCTGACAATATTGTTTGAGTTTGTCAGTTCTGCCTTGTTTCTCTTCTTGACTGCGTTGTGCAACGCTACCTAGCGTTACACAACGCTCTGACAAGTTCCAACGGAACTGTCGAGCCTCTGCTTTGGATTTTTGCTGAAGCGTTGTGCAACGCGATACGACGTTACACAACGCTCTGACAACTCACAACGTTATTGTCTGTGACCGTTTGATTTTTCAACGGCTATTTTGGCGTTGTACAACGGCATATAGCGTTGTATAACGCCAGAGTCTGTTTTGACTGGTTTTTGGAGCTGTTGGCGCCCTCTATATATATGGGGCCTCTTGGAACTGTTTAGACACTTTTGAAACCTTTGAAACTCCTCCCTTTTGAGCTCCAACCAGTTAGACATTACTCTCTCTTGTGTTTGAGCATTATTTTAGCAAAATCATTGAGATTAGAGTGTGCAAAACCAATCCACTAGTGTTAATTGCTAGATTTGTTGAGTGATTTGGTTAGAGCCTCAATCCTTTGAGTGTTTGAGATTGTTTAATCGAGTTAGGCCAATCCACCTTGAGAGTGTTTGTAACAAGGTGATTTGGTTCGAATTTGTAGTCCCGTTCGTGTGGAATTGAACGGAGCGCGCCCATTTCGAGGTTGCGAAACTCCCGGAGACGTACGACTAAGGCTAGCACTTCCTAGCGGGTCGGAACTCCGTAATACATCGCGTGTCATTTCTTCTCTTCTCTCTTTACCTTTCTTGAATTGTGAATTGCTTGTGCTTTGATTGTGTTTTGTTAGAACAAATTTGAATTGAACCAAATATTGACCATACCGGTTTAGAACTTTGTTTTTGTGCCTATTCACCCCCCTCTAGGCCTTTAAATTATGGACAACATCCAATAATCTAGAGATCTTCATGTAATTAGTATAAATAGGGCCATAGCATTCATTTGCCATCCAAGCAAGTAAGCAACCAAGCTAAGCAAATCTAAGTAAAGGGCAATCCAAGCTAAGCTAAGTAAAGAGTGTTAGTAGTTAGGAAGTGTAGGAATATAGTGAGAAGTAGAGTTGTATTTTTGGAGGTATAATATTTAAGTAGTAGAGGTTGTGACGATAGTTTTAGTGATAATAAAGAAGTAAGTTTTATCATAGCGCATCGCCTCTACTCAACAGTGGTGAACCACATCGACTTGGAAGCTTGTGTAAAGAGAGGAATTTTAGTTGCCCACGCTGGAGAGGCGTTTTCCAACGAGGTGGCAGATTATGCGGTGGGTTTGTTGATCGACGTTATGAGGAGAATTACGATGTCGGATCGGTATGTGCGTAACGGGTCGTGGGTGGCTCATGGCGACTACCCGCTTGGATCAAAGGTAAAGTTTTTATGATGTAACGCTCTAATAGTTTGAAAGGCTGTGGTGCAGACGTGCAGTGCAACCAATTGGTTGATGTTGATAAGTTGATTACATAACTAATTCATATTTTGAGAATGGTCAATTGACTTGAGAAGAGTACATGTAGGCCGTCTATGTTAGATCCAGCAGTCCAGATTCTTCCTAATCAAAATGACACCTGGGTTCTTCCATTTTAGTCCCTCATTTCCCAAAAATTGACAAACTGTGAAAATGATGTAAGAACTAAAAAAAATCAAACAACTGTCCTTAAAAATGTGTAACTTAACTCACGCCAAAGTTTTAATTATGCAGAATTTTCTAACAAAAAGTTCACCATAAGTGGTCAAGGTTCGATTCATGCATGCATGTGTTCAACTTTTGAAAAGTTAACTAATGACCTCCATTTTTATTTAAAAAATTCACAGTGAATCGTGATCCCGTGAAAGGGTCTAAAAGTTTTTTAGTAAAAAAATAATAATCGTAGCAATATTCAATAAACAATACGCTTATACACATTGAGGAGATCTATATCTGTACAAAAATTACTACAAAATATATGCAAGAATACAGTAAAAGAGGTTGCCGTACTTCATTACTCTAGGCAGCGAATTCTACAGGTTTTGATGTTTATTATAAAAAAAAAAGATTAAGTTCATAGGACATCGAATCATTCAATGATGAATTTTAATTTCAATTGATGAATAAGAAAATATTACTTAAACATTCAGTTTGAACGTTATATTTGTATAAGCTTTATTTAACGCAAGCAATGAGAATTCTTATTTTATTTTCATATTGGGAAAAGTATACGTGTGCAAAGTTAAGTTATTGTCATAAAGACTTTTTTTTAAAAAAAATGAAGATAATTTATTGAATTGGACTGATAATTTTTCTCAAGTATTTATAAAAATACTGAGGACATTATAGCTTTATATGATAAACTCAAATACATAAAATAAAAGAGACCTAAACCAAAATAGTAAAATATGTTGCAGTTGCAGGAGTACATATTTCTCTTTCAAACCGCTACGTCAGACGCAATAGCTTCATACGCAAACATCATTGTACGAATGAAAAATTATTGCTCTGTGGTCTCGAATACAATTTGGTAGGTTGCATTTGTCTCGTTCATACTCTGTCGTCACTACAGAGGAAAAAAGAAAGAAAACAGAGACCAATAGCCAATAGGGTAAAGAACTAAAGATCCTCCCTTCTTGGCACGTTGCTCTAGCATCATTAACCAGACGACTCACAAGCTATTCGACAAAATTTCCCTGAGAGAAACAAAACATGAACTCCTCTCCGTCTCTCACCGGTGACGGCGCCACCAATACCATCACCACCTCCAACAAAAGATCATCGTCCGATTTGCCTCCTCTCCTTGTCCTCCGTCCACTCTCCGATGCCTGGTCGGCAGCTCTCTCCGCAAAATTCACTGTCATCTCACCTTCCTCCCCACTCTCCACCTCCACTCGCGCTGCGCTTGTCTCAGCCGCTTATAACAAGGTGGACCCCGCTTTCCTGGACCAATATCCCTCCTTGCAGTGCATTGCCACGACAAGTATCGGGGTGGACCACATAGACTTAGAAGAGTGCTGGAGAAGAGGTATCCAAGTGGCGACCGTGGGAGAAATATTTACCAACGATGTGGCAGATTATGCGGTGGGTTTGTTAATTGATGTTTCGAGAAGGATTACAATGTCGGATCGGTATGTGCGAAACGGGTTGTGGATGTCACAGGGTGACTACCCGCTTGGATCAAAGGTATGCTACTTTCTGGATTATTTTACAGGCATACTAATATCTTGGTCCAACCAGCAGTTAGCACATTAGCACTTGTACATGAATCCACATGCCTTTCCTAAATAATATCGTGGTCTGGTATTCCAATATTAGAAATCATCAAAATAAGTAATAAATAAGGCCGGATTTATATAAAGGAAGGTCATAAAAATCATGTTCTGATTTTCTGAGTACAAGACTATGTTAGAGCACAAGGTTTTTTGTCGATGCTCTGCCTGAATGGATGCATGAGGTAAGAAGTCAAATTTTGTAGCTCTAGCTCCGTTGTCCTGACTCCAACTCACAACTTCCATGCTCCAAATGATACCAAATCATGGAACATACTGTGGGTCTATACTCTGTTCCATTGGATCTTCCATTTTCTGTTTCTCTCAGTGTAGATCTGCCAATTACATACCGCTACTTCATTGTACCGAATTCTACCTATCAACAGGTGGTTTCGTCTCATCTTGTCTTGACAAATAACCCTCGGTGTGAGAGGTGTGTGGTCTATGAGAGCTGGGCTAGTGTACAAGGAGAGATTTAAGTGGCCAATATAGGAAAAAAATTCTACTATATGTTGCTGATCATGCATGAAGTTGTAATTTAAAAATTATCATGTTTGATTGAAATGTGAGAGAAGCGTCCTTGATGGTAAGAGGGAACTCTCTGTTGATCAGAGGAGACCCTCGGTGTCGGATTTTTGTTTTTACTATAGATTGAGTTAAATCCATTTGAAATTTTGTATAAATGCTTTTTTGAGTTGGTTTTCATTTTTACTCTAAATTTACTCTAAAAGACGGTTTAATCCAATTGCATGCCTGTAAATCTCTACAAAGGTTAAATTGCATATTGATTTTTGTTCGAATTTTCCAGTTAGGAGGTAAACATGTTGGAATAGTTGGGCTAGGCAGCATTGGATCTGCAATTGCTAGGAGACTTGAGGCATTTGGTTGCAAAATCTCCTATGTGTCAAGAAAACCAAAGCCAAATGTCAAATACAAGTACATTCCCAATATTTATGACCTGGCCACTGAATCCGATATCCTAGTTGTGGCGTGCTCGCTAACCAAAGAAACTCACCACATTGTAAACAAGCAAGTGTTGCAAGCCCTCGGCAAGGAGGGCATCGTCATAAATATCGGACGTGGAGCTAACATTGACGAGCCTGAGTTGGTCAGATGTTTGGTACAAGGCGAGATTAAAGGTGTGGGGCTTGATGTGTTTGAGAATGAACCGAACATTCCGAAGGAGTTGTTCGAAATGGGTAATGTTGTGCTTACAGCACACCAGTCTGTGTTTACACCTGAGGCCATTTCAGATATCATCCAAGTTTGTATTGCAAATTTTGAAGCTGTTTTTGCAGGTAAGCCTTTGTTAACACCAGTGGTGGCTGATTGATGTTATTGTCTGAGAGAACTAGTTTTATTTACTTCATTATAATTGAACAATTTAGCTATGATAATGATTTTTTATAAAGCTTTATAAAATGTGTATTGGTTGATATCGCTTTGTAAGGATGTCTGCCAAATATGAAGGGGTTCATGTATATCAGATACTATTTGTCAGTGTGATTGATGGCGAGATGGTCATTCATGTTAATATGTAGAAATTAATAATGTGCATATATACTTGCTTTAATATATTTGAAGAATTTAGCAGGAACTCAAAAAAGGATTTACGTTCTTTCGCGAAATCTTCTTTTAGCAGAGGACAGTGGGAGCCTGGGAGGGTTGGAGATAAAAGATTAAGAAACTTATATGAACTAAATTTATTCGTTTCAAACTTAATTGGAAATTAAAATTAGTGGAAGTTTAACTGAAACATTTGTCGTCTTAAAATATTAATATTTTAGATAAACACATATGGAAACGTATCAAACTCAATACGCTACTTGAGAATGACATTATTATTTCTTATACCTTGAGTTTTGCACAAAGACATTGGGAAAGAATTTTTTTTTTTGTGGGCATTAGGATAAAACACAGTCATCTTTTTCTATTATCCTTTTGTGCAAAACTTATGAGGGGCTGTTTGGATTCCTTGGAAAATTTCATATTCCTAACATAAATTTATTATAAACAATCCAAATTTTTCACAAAGTTACACACTTCTCAATAAATTTATGCTTAAGAATAGAAAATTTTCCAAATTCTTCAAATTCATAAGGCGATTCAAACGGCCCCATGGTTTTGTTTTGATTCTGAAAAAACTCAATTCAATACTTGTAATAGTGTAGACATTTACACTTTGTTTTTTGTCCCAAATTTATCCTGGTCTGTATTGTTTTTTGAGCTTTTCGTTTTAATAAAATGGAAAGAGGAGGGCTGGAGGGGAGAATCCCTCCGTCTGGTTTCAACAAAAAAAAAAATAAATAAATAAAAAATTATCCTGGTCAGATGAAAAGTTTCGAATCGTACCCTTTCTTTTAACAATAACAGTACAAATTATATCTGCAAATTTCTGAAATGGAGGCATTTTTTTCCTGACAGAAAATGTAATTTTCCAAGAACAATGATTTGATTTGGAATTTGAACAATCGAATAAGGAACATTACATGTCTCCATATCATTTGCTAGTAACTAATCGTAGAAAATTTACAAGCAATTAACAGAACATTTCTCTATCCTTACTCCCAAGTCGACATCAACAATTCACCATTATCAATCACACGCCTACAACCTGTTCGACGAAATTCCTCACTGAGAAAAACAAACAAAACATGTACGCCTTTCCTTCTCACACAGCCGCCTCCATACCCACCTCCGACGAAACCCCAACATCGGATCTCCCACCTCTCCTCGTCCTCCGTCCTCTCTCCTCGTCCTCCATACGCCTTTCCTGGCTGTCGGCTCTCAACGCCAAATTCACTCTCGTCTCACCTTCCTCTCCACTCTCCGCCTCCGTTCACGCTGCGCTCATCTCAGGCGCGTATAACCGAGTAGACCCGGCTCTCCTGGACCAATACCCTTCCCTGAGGTGCCTTGTGAATACAGGTGCTGGGGTGAACCATATAAACTTGGAGGAGTGCAAGAGAAGAGGTGTGCAAGTGGCGAATGTTGGGGAGACACATTCTAAAAATGTGGCCGATTATGCTGTGGGTTTGTTGCTTGATGTAATGAGGAGGATTACCATGTCGGATCGGTATATGCGGAACGGGTTGTGGGTTACACGGGGTAATTACCAGCTTGGATCAAAGGTAATTATCTGTTGGCAAAGCTATCTTTAATTCTAATATAATCTTACATGCGGACACTTGTCAGTAACCTGCCACACGGTCTGATATATGTGCACACACATCAGGGAATCAAAATAGTATCAACAGACTGCTACCAGAATGTTGTCATTAGAAGATAAACCACTGTGCTTGCATACCAAATTCTCTTTCTCGGATGTCTCAGAGATAAAAATACCATAACATGGAATCCATTGAGGGATCTGTACAGCCGGTCCTACCTTTGGTTGTTTTTTTCACTCAACCCCCTGCCGACTTCATCGCCGCTTTCTCCACGAAATTCCACCTCGTCCCGGATACGTCTCCGTTCTCAGCTTCGGCATGCGCCATGCTCGAATATAGTGGCTTTGACTGTGTGGACTCGGCTCTCCTGGACCGATATCCCTTACTGAGGTGTGTGGTCTCTGCAAATGCTGGGGTCGACAATATTGACTTGGAGGAGTGTAGGAAGAGAGGAATACTGGTGACTAATGCCGGACAGGTCTTCTCTAAGGATGTCGCTGATTATGCAGTGGGGTTGTTGATTGATGTTTTGAGAAAAATTACTATGTCGGATCGATATGTGAGGGAGGGTTTGTGGTCTTCACTAGGGAACTACCTACTTGGCTCTAGGGTAATACTTAATGAAGTATACAAGTTTTTTTGTGTCAGACTCAGAAGTTGTGAATTTGTACAGATTGATTTTGTCTTATTTTCCTTTTTAAACTGAGAAAAGCACAATTATCTGATTGCATTTTTGCATGCTTGTAGGAAGTTTAACATTGAGCTGCAAAATTGATATAGTTGTTTGTTCAAATTTTCCAGCTAGGAGGTAAGCGGGTTGGAATTGTCGGGCTGGGAAGCATTGGATCTGCAATTGCTAAGAGACTCGAGGCATTTGAGTGCAAAATTTCCTACTTGTCAAGGAAAGCAAAGCCAACAGTTAGTTACAGGTACATTCCCAATATTTGTGACCTGGCTGCTGAATCTGATATCCTAGTTGTGTCGTGCGCACTAACCAAAGAAACACACCACATTGTAAACAAGCAAGTGTTGCAAGCCCTCGGCAAAGAGGGAATCATCATAAATATCGGACGTGGGGCCAGCATTGACGAGCCTGAGTTGGTCCGATGTTTGGCACAAGGCGAGATTAAAGGAGCTGGGCTTGATGTGTTTGAGCATGAACCGAATATTCCAAAGGAGCTGATCGAATTGGAGAACGTTGTGCTCACGCCACACCAGTCTGTATTTACACCTGAGGCCATGGCTGAGGTTATCCAAATTTGTATTGCAAATTTTGAAGCATTTTTTGCAGGTAAACCAGTGATAACACCTGTGGTAGCTGATTGATATTACTTACAGTATGAGGTTCTAAGTTGGTTATGCTTCAAATTATTAGAATTGAATAATCTATCTAGTTATGATTTGCATAAAGATCATAAAATGTAGTGCTTGTCTGCTTTGATGTATTCCATTGTAAAGGTAATGATCTGTAAGTAAGTATGGTCTATATGGAGAGATACTGGTCATTCATGTTTATACGTAGAAATAAAGAATGACCAAGTTACTTGCTTTTATATATTTGATTGAAGAACTTCTAAATTTAGCTACAACCTAGTATATTATTCATATAATTTATAAAATATAACAGACAACTATATACTTGTTAGTCTCATTATCTTGAAAAAGTTAAATTACAATTTAAACGATATACAAGATATTTTGCACATATCAATCTAGACACAATAATTAATAACTATTATATAATAATGGCAGATAATTAAAATAATATTATTATATTTATCATTTTTTTAAGAACAAATAATAATGGCCCAATAACACAAAGCAAAGTAATAATCCTAATAACAAATAATAAAAACTAATAAAAATTGGTGGTCATTCATGTTTATACGTACGAACTAAGAATGTTGATATTACTTTTTTTATATATATTTGAACAACTTTTCAGGAATACCAAAAGAAAAAAAATAATGAAACAATGTGCTTTCAGGAAAATCTTGTTTTAGCATGGGATCGTGGAGGGATGCGTAAAGAAAGATAAAGAAAATTATATCAGATAATTTTTAAAGTTAACTCGATAATCTTCGTAACATTAATAAATTTATTATTAACGTCTTAAATAAACACGTATGGACACGTATAAAAAAAATACGCTACTTGGTGCCAATACCATACTACCAGAGTACCAGACCACCGTACCAGAGTCGGAACTCTCCAGTTGGTGTTGTCTCCCGAATTCATTGTGATCCAATCGGTAAGTTTAGAAATGGAACTCTCTTTCTTCTGACAATAAAATGATATTATTTCCAGTATTTTAGAAACTGGAGGTATCTTCCTAATAGAAAATATAATCTTCCGAAGTACAGGGACAGCTTGCCTGCATTTTTTATTGAATGATTCCTTTTGTTATTAATGATGCAGGGCGCCTTGCGTTGTGCACTCACTTACTTTTATATAATTACATTCGCGTAATCATCTTTATCTTTACTACTTATAAAATTACCAGTCTAAAAGTCTATCCAATTTTGAGTCCAAAAGTGCAAACAATTATTTACCCAATGCAATATAGACAATGGATTGATTATGATCTAATCAGATCAGTGATCTGGATTGAAGAACGAGTTAAAAGATTTAAACCTTTCGTATAGATCTATTAACTTTCGCTGGCGGAGGGGAAGTGCGCTGATTTTAAACTGCGCAATACGGGGATTCGATTCGCTGCTCCGTTCCCCATTTTTTGCATTTTTTTTTGGGAAATTTTCATTCGCTCCTATCCGGACAGTATCCAACAATTAGATTTCCTCTCACCTTTCCGTCGATCTGATATAGCAACATATCTATTTCTCTTTTCCATTTCAAAATCAGCGTCGCTCTTTCCTCTTTTCTTCTCTAGGATTTGTATACTGGCGCCGCTCCCTTCTCCTCTCTTTCCCACAGAGCTATTCCTTCCAACCTGTTTCCATCTTTTTCCTTTGCGATTTCATTTATTTTTCTAACCTAGCCGCCGCCTCCAATTTTACTTTGCACTGGCTAAAAAATAAAAAGAGGATTTCGATGAATTTTTACCTTCTCGCACTGTTTTTCCTCCTTTCAGGTACAAAATCAATTTTCTTTCATCTATGAATCTGATTTTTTTTTAAAAAAAATTATCTTGTTTTTTCTTTCTTCTTATTTCAATTCATTGCTGAAAGATAAGCGATTGAGCTTCTGATTCGGATGACGTGAATCGCACAGAGGTCCCAAGCGAAGCGAACAAACGAAGAGGAGTTGTTGTCCTAATTCACCCAAACCCCGTTGTCGCGACAAGTTTCTGATCCTTTCTTCCTTCATCTGGTACATATATTGTCTCTTTAAATGAACCATTTCAATACATTGATTTCTAATTCTTGGTAGAAGATCAAGTAGGCAGTAGAACTGAACAGCTGAGATACTGTTTGTATGCGTAGAAGGTCAAGATATTTTTACCAGTCGCTGACACCAAAAAAACAATTTCAATTTTCCTTTGAACTGAAATAGTTTGAGGTTATTTGGGTGTTTGTTGTTTTCAGGAAAATTGAAAGAGGGAAGAACTATTGCTGCAAGCCTGCAATACATGTATTCAGGTTCATTTTTTACTTTAAACCCTATTAATTGAGGTTATGTGTGTTGTGCTTTTTGTTTTACCTCATTAGATTGCATAGATGCAAAAAAAAAAAGAATATATAGAACAAATGGAGATTTACAACCAGAAAAAACTGGAGGTAAATGCCTTCAAATATTACCACAATAATCCATTTACAATTGATGAAATTGATTTGGAATGATACTAACTTGGTACATTTTCTTTTGTAACTTAGGAAAGTGTTACACTGGAAAAAGATGAAGAGCAGAAAAAATTGCTAAAATAGGAAGACCTTCAATTGCTTCTAAGAAAAAGGTGAAAACTGAGAACATTATAAGGTACCAATATGATTTCAATTGCCTTCTTTCTTATATGATCTCTTACTGTCCAATTTGCTCGAGAAGGTCCCATCTGAACCTGTGATTTTGCCTAGAAATTGCAATTTGATTGTTGATGTACATGGACAGGGACAAAAAAATTCCTCTTTAATTTTTTACTATTTCTATTGTTAATTTAAAAGAGCATGCTTGGTAAGTTTGTTTTAAATTTCATCTTATCTTTATTCGTAGTAATTTTCTGTCAAACACTATTTAATTCTCATTGAAAGGTCTTTTGTGTATAAAAAATCATCACCTTCAGCTTTGAATGTCCTTGGGTGTATCTTTAATCAGTGGTTGATTTTTTCAATTTTCTTTTAAGAAGTTTGCTTTCATCAAAGAGCTAGATGTTATTTGCTTTTCATAAACAACAATCTTGGATTCTAATTTTTGGGCTATTTGGTTTATCATCTTTACTAAGCTTAATTCGAGCATAGAATTTTCATCTTAGGGGTATTTCTGGAGTTTCTAGAATTTAGTTAAATAAATAGATACAAAATAATTATTTGATACATCTTTACTGTTCCGTTGAATTTCAACACGTTTTATAGGTTTTGTACACATGTTACTGTTATTTAGTATAGGCCAAACTGACATCTTAGCTTCGAGATACACATTTTCGTTACTAATTTTTTTTCTTCTTTTTATAGTCAGGCATACTTAAACACAGATAAATTAACGAATTTTTTAGGAAAGAGCAAGTTGTTGATATGAAGTGTGATCTTCTATTAACAATTTTTCATGCTTGGCAGTCCGATAGCAATTACTTGGCTGTACATCATGGGATGATATTTGGACCAGTGCCGGCATGTTTGAAATGGAGAAAGTAAAATCAGGATCTCTTATGTGTTGTTGGGTTCAGCATAAATGTAGATAAAGTTTGATTTTGTATCTTACCAGTCCAATTTTGTAATCCTTTGCTTTTGTTTAATGCAGTAGCCCTATGGGGAATTCATTACCATAATACTTGATGTTTACATCTTTTTGGTAAATATTCAGGTATAGATCATAGGATCATGGAACGTGCTATTAATTGAATCTTTTATTTTCAGTTGCAGGTTTTGTACCGCTGTTACTGGTACGGTGGTACATGGAACCACAAGGTTCGGTACTTAGTTTCAGGTTGCTCTTGTTGACTTGAAATCCACTTGATGGTGCTGACACGCCTTTGAAACAAAATTTTGAATATGTATTGTTTCATATATGGCGACTATTGATATCAGTATCCATTAATAACTTTTCTATTATTTCAACCAATCATCAGCTCTAGAAACAGGCAAAAATTCTGATATAGTCCTGAGTAAGTTTAAATTTGATCTGCGGAGCATAATTACTGCAACACGTTTTATGCATGTAAGGAACCTTTCTTTTATAGATCGCAAGGATACTTGGCAACTAAAAACTATGAAGACAATCATTGCAATAATTAGGAAAATAATCTTCAAAAATGAAAATCCCTCTACTTCAAGATATATGATATGATACGCAGCTATACAATTTCCTATTTCTGCATGATGCGCAGATTCCTTTCAAATATTCGATAGAAAGAAATTTGGGTCCTATTTGTGTTAAGATCTCATTAAGTATGCTTAGAATTTTTTCCTAGAAATTTTAAAATAAATCGTAAATATGAAATAATAATGGGGAATGTTATGTACATTCTAAATTTCTCGCATTCCAAGAAATTGTTTTGGACAAAATACGCCCCTTTAAAATAAAGTAAGAAGCTGCAATTAATATTTTTTTTCATTTTTTCTTGCAATTATATCGTATAAAGTTTCCTCAATTAATTGAATTCTCTCTTCATCTTTCTTTAATAATAATAGAAAAAATTGTCAATTAGTGTATAAATATACTTAAAATATAGGCGATGTTTACCATCTATATCATTCTTTCTATTTCTCTCTAAGTACATAATTATTAAGGTTCATCATAAAAATTGAATTTAGTTACCGGAATATTTAGGTGCATCAGGATCAAAATTTGCTTCATCCTAATTAATTATTCTTCGCATTGTGCACGATATCATTTTATTATTGATTGATAAAAAAAGAACAACTATCTAAGGAAATCGTGTGAGGAAAATTGAAAAAAATAATCAATTAGATATCAATTCTCATCTTGTGTCCCAAACGTTAATATTATTGGCAAGACAAAAGGTATTTCCTTTAAAAATAAAAATAATTAATTTTCCTTTTCTTTTTACAATTGGTTAATTGTCTTGCAATTGATTTATTTGATTTAAAACAAAATCTCCAATTTCTTAATAAAGCAAGATGTGCAATTGATTTAAACGGATCATCAATTAAAAGCGTTATTACAATGATTCTATATCAATCGATATCGATTTCTTTATTTTATTTACTCTAAATATAAATAAAAAATGAACAATATATCTATGTCAAATAATTAGAGTATGCCCATATATTGGATGGGGCTCTGCTGCTAGTAAAATCAAAAAGAAAAGATAAAACTTCGCTGGGGTTTGTGGTCAGTGGTCAATGAACTATTTAACGTTGCATATTCCCTCCATATCATTAAAAACAAACCTTAGCTTTTTGTCCAAGTGGACATCAAATGGCTCACAACCTGTTCGACGAAATTCATCACTGAGGAAAAAAAAAACAAACATGTACGCCTTTCCCACTCACACGGCCGCCTCCGTCACCTCCGGTGGAAGTCCATCGTCGTATCTTCCACCTATCCTTGTCTTCCGTCTGCTCTCCGACGACTGGTTGTCGGTTCTCTCTGCCAAGTTCACTGTCATCTCACCTTCCTCCCCACTCTCGACCTCCGCTCGCGCGGCACTCGTCTCAGCCGCTTATAACAGGGTGGACACGGATCTCCTAAACCAATACCCTTCCTTGAGGTGCATTGTGTCATCAGGTGCCGGGGTCAACCACATGAACTTGGAGGAGTGCCAGAGAAGAGGTGTGCAAGTGGCAAATGTCGGGGAGACACATTCTATAAATGTGGCCGATTATGCAGTGGGTTTGTTGCTTGATGTTATGAGGAGAATTACCATGTCGGATCAGTATGTCCGAAACGGGTTGTGGGTTACACAGGGTGACTACCCGCTTGGATCCAAGGTACTTGCAATATTTTTAATTTTTTTTTCTTTCATTTTAAGTAGGTATTTGATTTACTTTACAACATGTTATGTCCTGATAGAAACCATTGAATACTGTACCGAACCAAAACCTGTTTCCATTTGCAACATTAATAGTGGGGCAACAGAAGTTGAATTTCTCTCCCCTAATCGGGTGAGTGAGCACTCCTAAGTGACTTATTTGATTGTTCACATTATTGGCTTCAATACTTATTTTGAGACTCTTCAACTAAGAAAAACAGGACTCATCCAGTACTGCACGAATGTTAAAAAACAATGTTACTTAGGGTCTGTCTCTTACAGAGACGGGAGCTATGTTTAAAAAGAAACTTAATATTGTATGGAAACTGTAAAAAATGATTTTGTTATCTTACATACATGTATTAGCGGAGTCTAAGTTTTGTCTTTAACAAACACTACAACAATTTTAATTATAAAATTTGTAACTAATTCACTTATCTTGTTTTTTTTTGAGGGCCAACGAATATCAGCAATTTTCATTAACAATAAAAAAAAAGTTACAAAAATTTCATAACAAAATAAAAATCAAATACCAACCATATCAATAATACCAGTACCTAACCAGTACCAGCCTTTCTGCCCCGACCAATGACCCAATACCAGTATCAACAACTGGTATGGACAAAAGAGAGATAAATAGTACTGATTCCTAACAATACCAATACACGCTCTTCTAAGCCCAGCATCAACCTAACCGGTACTTACGAAACAACCTTCCAAAAGCAAACAGACCACCACGACCTACCCATGTCATGGCTGCCACCATCCTTCACCTCAAACGTCTCTTCGCTGGGACCAACAGTGTCGTGCCATACAACCAACCTCACTAGAGTCGCCGACTAAATGGTCACTTATAAAATTGTAACATGATTATTGTTTATATGACTTCATATTGACAACAGTTTGAACTTATTATCAAGTAGTACAGATTTTTATTGAAGAATCATCGTGTATATAAAATCATAATTCATAAAACTTAAATGTAATAATTTCACAGTAAGTAATAATAATAATAATAATAATAATAAGTATTTAATGGTTGTGAAATTCACAGTAAGTCAATAATAAGTAAGCCATACTGTGAAATTTCACAGTAAGTCAATAATAACTTTTATTGAGAAATTAACTTTACAAAATAATTAAACTAAATTCATTCAATTTCCAATATTGAAAGGCTGTAGAAATTTTTAAAAACAACCAAATACCTAGACTCCTAGACACATTATATATCCACATACCCATCTTCAATTTAATTATCCTACACGGGGACATTTGTCAGTATCCTCTGATGCACCAGGGAATCAAAATAGCATCAACAGATTGCTTCTAGTCTGCTAGCACTGTCCAAACACACAATGTTAGAAGATGAAAAACCGCTATTCGTTTAAAACCAATCTTCCCTGTCCAAGGAATACCAAACTAATGACCCTACCATCAGTTCTTCCCTCAGTTGCTTTCATCAGCCAACCTTCTGCCTACTTCATAGCTGCTTTCTCCTCCAAATTCCTTCTCATGCCACCTTTATCTTCTCTCTCAGCTCCGGCATGTGCCATGCTCAAATACGGTGGCCTAGATCGAGTGGACTTGACTCTTCTGGACCAGCACCCCTCCTTGAGGTGTGTGGTCTCTGCCAATGCTGGGGTCAACCATATCAAGTTATTGGCTGATGTTTTGAGAAAATTCACATTGTCTGATCAGTATGTGAGGGAGGTTTCCTTGTTCATACTAGGGAAGTACCCACTGGGCTCTAGGGTAATGCTGACGCAAGTAAGGTTTTTACATCAAAATTTGTGAATTTGTACAAATTGATTTTTCTTTTTGTCTCAGTTCTCTTCTTTTGATGACAAAGACGCAAAAATCTGGTTGCATATTTGCTTGCTTATAGGAAGTTTAATGGTGCTTGCTCGGAAGTTTAACTTGTAAATTGATATAAATAGTTTTTTTTCAAATTTTCCAGCTAGGAGGTAAGCGGGTTGGAATTGTCGGGTTGGGCAGCATTGGATCTGCAATTGCTAAGAGACTCAAGGCATTTGGGTGCCAAATTTCCTACTTGTCGAGAAAACCAAAGCCAAATGTCAACTACAAGTTTATTCCCAATATTTATGACCTGGCCACTGAATCCAATATCCTAGTTGTGTCATGCTCGCTAACCAAAGAAACTCACCACATCATAAACGAGCAAGTGTTACAAGCCCTTGGGAAGGAGGGAATTATCATAAATATTGCACGTGGGGCCCACATTGATGAAACTAAGTTAGTCCAATCTTTGGTAAAAGGCGAGATTAGAGGTGCTGGGCTTGATGTGTATGAGGATGAACCGAACATTCCGAAGGAGTTGATTGAAATGGAGAATGTCGTGCTCACGCCACACCAGGCTGTATTTACGCCTGAGTCCATGGGGGAGGTTATCCAAATTTGTATTGCAAATTTTGAAGCTTTTTTTGCAGGTAAACCATTGGTAACACCAGTTGTGGCGGATTGATGTTGTTGTCAGAGAGTAAAAGTTGGTTTTGAGCTTTCTTTCATTGTAATCAAATAATCTAGTTATGATTTGTTTAAAGCATCATATGATGTTGTTGTCAGAGGGTGCGTTTGGATAGGTGTGGGAAGAAGAAAAGAAGAGAAGAAATGGGAAGAAGTATTGGGAAGTATGTAATTTTGTGAAGAGTTTGGATTGTTTATAATTTTTTTTCTTCTTCTTCCTTCTTCTTCTTCTTCCTTCTTCTTCTTCTTTCTTCCAACGATCCAAACGCACCCAGAGAGAAAAAGATGGTACTGCTTGATATATACCTTTGTACTGGCAAGGATCTATAAGGATGTATTCCAATAATTTTTGTGCTCCATATGAGTAGGTTTGTACAACGGACGAGTTTGCAATTTTTTATCAATATTTCAACCCAACTTAAATATACCGGTTAAAAAATTTTATTTGTTGACCCACCTGTAACCCAACTCAACCCATATAAATTTTATCTACAGGTTTTTACGGGTTTTCGGGTTGAACAGGTTATGATTTGTATTTTAAATAAATAAATTTGACAATATTAATTAAATAAAAATGAAGAGAAAAATAAAACAGGTTAGGTTAAATTCACTTCACCAAAGATATGTAGCTGATTATATTTTTGCTAGAAACTTAAAAAATACGTACTGCATCTTCCTTCCGTATTCATATTTTTGCCACTGTACACATATATACTAGTTTTCGTAAATGGATTAGTAGTCTAAAAGTATCACGGTTCCAAGTTTTGTTATCAAAAAGAAAAATAAATAAATAAAATTGTACATAGGAATTTTAAGCAATCCTTTTTTTTTTATCGTGATGTAAATATTAGTGATTTGTGCGGTAAAAACTAAAAATTCATCCTTTGTAATATACGTACGTATATACGTATTTTTCATTAAAAAATAATGAAGTGAATTTAAATCCATATTTGCCTACGCTATCTATCTTTTGAACAAGTATACCAGTTTTTGATGTAAATTATATCAGTTTTAATGTCTCTGCCGGTGCCAATAATGTTTATGCAATACAAATTACATCATATCAATAAAAATAAAACGGGTCAGGTTAATTTACACTAGATTATTCTAAAGAAAAATATAATCCAATCCAATTATACCGGGTTAGTAAAATTAAAATCGGAACCAATCCGGATCATGTTTGAACCCGTTTAAATACGGATCGGGTCGGACGGATTAAACGGATCGGACAGATTTTTTTATTTTGTTCTACAGCCCTACATATGAGTATAGGCCGAAGCCTATATCTCTCTCTTTCTAGCTACATATTTTGGAAGTCAAATTAGGGAAAAAATGAATTTCTCATATTTGATATTGAGAAAGTTTAATATGCACTATAGTGCATAGGGTATTCCATGCACCGTAGATTTTTTCGGGAGTATTTTAATAAATTGACAAATATAATTTAACCAATCTAATCTACATATTGAAATCTCATAGAAAATTAAATTTTACAATTTTTGAGATTTTATTATTATTTTTTTCGATTTTTTTAAGACATACTATTTTTGGAAAATTGTAAATAGTATAACATTCCAAAAATGACATGTTTTAAAAAAATTGAAAAAAATAATAATAAAATCTCAAAAATTAAAAATTTTGGTTTAGTATGAGATTTCAATACTTAGATTAGACTGGTTAAATTAGATTTGTCAATTTACACAAATATTCTCGAAATCCGTGGTGTACGGAATGCCCTATGCAGTGCATATTAAACTTTCTCTTTGATATTTCACTAGTGGGGATCTCGCGCGTTGCACGATCTATTGTTTAGAACAATCTGCAGTCAGTTTAGTATTAGAGTAGTAATGTATAGATAATTTTTTTTATTAGCTGTGTTAGAGAACGATAATTTATATATGTGAGCTCTTTAACAAATGGTCAAAATGAGCAATTTGGTTATCAATCGAAGCAATTTCATGACCAAAAATTGATAAAAAAAGAAAAGACAAAAGCACGAAGGGTACTTGCTACATTATACATTATTCAGTACCTGAACTAAGCTTGCCTGAGTTTCAGCATTTGTTGCTGGCATAATAAGCCCTATATCTATCGTTTTGTTCAAAATTCTAGATTGTACCAATTTTGTGAGGAAACGTTTCACAACATGGAGCTTAGCCAGCTATATGTATTATGTAATATCTGATGAAGAATATATGGATGTTGGTGGCAACTGCCGACCATTGTCTGTCCTTATTAGTAACTAATTCCATAGTATAAGTTGCGAAATCTGAGCCCAACTAAAGAACCTCTCCAAATCCAAAGTGACCTAATGTTCAGATCAATAGCCATCACATGCAGGTCTGAAGGTTTAGAACCTAAAAATGTAATAATGTGAAGGTTTAGCCATCCAAACTGCAGGTCAGTACCAATTTTTTATGAATCATGGAGTGTCAGGTTGTGTGTCTGGTTCAGTCTAATGTTCTTTCACACGGTAAATCAAACGGAAATAATAATGCATTTGTTCACCAACTCTTGCACGCTGGATTTGTTACGAATAAAATACAAGGAAAAAGTTAGTATAAAGCCTATGGACCATCTCATTTTTCATCTCATCAATGTAACATCAATTAATCAAAATGAGGAAAGAACGAAAAAATAGTATAATAGCCTTTGGCCATTGCAACACCAAATTCTGTAAATATCAATCTATGCCAATGCAATCGTACACATGAATATTCTATCTTAGTTGCTACTTGGTACTAAAAAATCATTTTCTATTGTAAAGAAGATCATCTTGATTTTATAGAAATAGAGGTACAATGTTCTTATTTAAAGTTACAATACTACTTCCATGTAACCTTGACTAATACTATCTATGTCAATGCAATTCTACACATGAAGAGATAACAGAGGTCTTGACGATATAAACACACAAAAAAAGGAACAATTTAGTAAGATCTTAATCGCTGAGAAATGACCTTAGAGAGCAGCACCAGCTGAGGAGAATAGCTTACTCCAAAGAGCAAAAGTGTAAGCAACCAAATTTGCAGACCATGAAACCTGCGAAAATGCAAAATTTCGCAAGGAATAAATTGTGTGAGTAGAAGAAACTGAAAGAAGAGCAACAACTAAACAACGAAAATTTGCGAAAATTTCTTATTACTTATTGTGCAGTTAAGATGCGCCCATCAAAGCTGTGCAAAGCAAATTAAGAACTAAATACCCCATTCTTATTACTTATTGTACAGTGGAACAAAAAAAAATCTACCAGAAGAGTTTACCAGAAAGATCTGAGCAGCATCAAAACTAACTTGGAGCTACTAATTCTATATTATACTGGTGAAAAAGAATCCTGGAATCAGAAGAGAAAATCACATGAATGAAGGCATGAGAAGAAAGTCCAGATTTTTGTGTTAAAAGAAAAGAAACTAAAAGGGAGAAAAACACTTGCTTGATAAGGCACATAACAAACAGGTGTTCAAATCAAAGAAAAAAAAAACAAAATTAGATTGAATTTGAGTTAGTCTCTTACAGTGAGGACTCATTTGGGTTCAGTGGCAACAGCTATAACACAAGATCGCCTGGCTAAGAGAAATGGTACTCATTTATGACAATCGTGTTGTGAGCTGATTTCGGAGGCTGTCATGATCAGAGAAGTAAAAGTAGTAATGAACAACTATTTCTCTTTCTTCGGGAGCTGTGCTTGGATAGACGGAGAAAAGAGGAACTGAGAAATGAATCAAAGAGGGACGTGGACTAGAGAAAGACCAAAGTAAACAAACAGCTGGCCTTGTACGGAGGCACATGGGGAAACCTATTAAGGATCTCTCTAGAAGAAAGCCATCCGACGGAGAGAGGAGTTTAATCGGACGATCAAGATCCATGAGCGAAGATTGAACGAACAGGATCGGTTACTGTTCTAACAACTGTACACGCAGAGTTGTTTCGGAGTCGGATTAATATCCGTCCATTAATATATGTTTTGATTTGATTTGATTTGATAATTTGATAGCTCAGTTCTGAACTCATGGCTTTCCTAGTGACTTTGTCACAAATAACATACAACACGGCTGGAACAATAAAACAAACCCTTTAGCTGAGGGTACGTATATTCTTCTCAATAATTCATTATACAAGTAAACGTTAAAATTTTCATCTATCTTTTGGTAATAATTCTACAGAGTGCAAAGATTGACTCATCAAATGTGTATTGATTTATTTGAAATGTAGCTCCAGCCTAGACAACCTACCTGGAATGTTTTTATTTAGTTGTCAACTTGTCATCCAACAGTTTATCCTGCCTATTGAAATGGAACTAGACAAGACTTGCTGCTCCACTAGGAAAACGAACGGGGGTGAATGGGTGAGCATGGGAAGAGGTGAACTGTCTTTTTCCCGGGAAAATTTTTATCAAAGACAAAAATATCTCTAATAATTTTAAAAAAGATAAAGGAATACCATTATTTTTAATAACAGCACAGCTATTGCGGCACTTGCATTGTCGCTATACCGCAGTTGGATTTTTTTGCCTATAGCGGCAATACTAATGCCGCTAAAGGACTTTTTTTTGCCGTTTTACTTTCCACTTTAATTTCTTTTGTTTTTTCGTTTTATTTTGTTTGTTATTTCACTTTTATTTATTATATGAATAAATTGTAATGTAATTTTACATAAATTTTACATATATATAATTAATATTTTTTAAATTGTTCAATTTTACTTGTATGTAGAGTTCTTCAAACTGACACGACACGACAAGAGTACGGAATTGACACGACACGATCGTGTTATCGTGTCGTGTTGGTAATTTTGAAAAATTAATACGATTTGACATGACACGACTAACACGCAACACGAACGCGAACTAACATGAAACTAACACGCAACACGATTTGTCAGTCGTGTCGTGTTGACACGTCATGTTAGAAACTTTTCTTTATTATTTTTTGTATTAAAAGATTAATTGATGATTTTATTTTTCTAACTTATTTCTTTATTGCTTCAAACATATTAAAAAAATAAAATATTCTAAGAAAGTAAATAGAAAATAAAAAAGAAAGTTGTAATGTAATTTTACATAATTGGCACGACCGATGGTGTTATCGTATCGTGTTGGTAATCTTAAAAACTTAACACGATTTGACACGATGATGAAGGAATTAAATCCTAGTACCAAATAAAATTTGTATACCTAGACCTAACCTCACTAATCATTTATAGTTTAGTTCTAGGGTCGAACCCAAAGGACGGATTAACGAATACCGGACTTGCTCTTTTTCTGAAGCTAGACAATTAAAAAGGGAGTGAATTTAATCGTAAAATAAACTAAATAAATAAACATGCACTAAGATAAATATTTTTGAGTGTTTTTGTGAATTAAAATAATTAAGAAATCTAAATGATTGTTTTGCTTTTTCAAATAGTATAAAAACGTCTTAGGGATCAGATTTCGCTTTAGTTTGGACTTCTAAAACTCAAAGTTTAACACTTTCATGCAAATACTTGAAATTTAAAAGCAACAGCCTTTCAACTCGGTCCGAGTTGAAAGGTGAGGTGGCTTAAATTGGCTTGGTTTAAGTCTGTTATGATTCAGGTAAGGTCTGGTTGGTTAAACCTAGACTTTCTAACCCTCAACGTTAGCTTTTTGGATTAGGGAATGGTTTAATGTCAACTTCCTCAATTTAAACTAATCAATCCCGCAACTTTTGGTATAGGAAAAACAATTAGCCTAAACATTGTTTAATGGTTTTCGTAAGGATATTTAGAAGTCTTTTGCACTATCTAAAAATTACACTTTTGATGTTAATTAATCTCCCCTTTCGGATCAACGATTTATCCCGTGTACTTGGTTCAAACTATTCTTGTTTATCCTAACTTGGACTTAACTAAACGTGGCCATTCATTTAGAAGTTAATTAAGATGTCACAAGCAGTTCAAAATAAGCAATTAAAGACTACTCATTAAACAAACCATAAATCATAACAAAATATCACAAGTCAAAATATTACCATCCAAACTTAAACTACTCTCTTACTCCTAAGACAATTCAGATTTAGCCTAACATAATTCTAGAACAAACAACAAGTTTCATAATAATAAAAAGATACAAACTCAAAGAAATCAAAGTAAAGAACATAGGAAAAATAAACCAAATACTCCTCGTATGTGCTAACTTCAATTTCCAGAGCCGTGGGGTGTTGCAAGATGAATTCTGATCCTTCCTTTCACTGCCGTCGCTTAGAAATAAGGGCTACTTCTGGTTTTAGGTGGGTAACAAGGCTTGGAGAAGAGAGAATGCAATTGTGGAGGCTTAGATCCTTTTCAGGGCACAGAGAGGGCTTTTTATAGTGGTTCCACGCACAAGGAAAGAGGTCTAGGGCGCCAGGACAAGAAAAACTACAAAAAAAATACAACTTCCATGCATGAAATCTTGCCATATGTGACAAGGTGGTGTTCAACTCGGACCGAGATGAGGTCAACTCGGACCGAGCCAAAAGTGAGAGTTGAGAAAAAGTCATCTTTCGCGCTAGGAATGAGTCGTCTAGCATTCGTCTTGTGCCGTAAACCATCTAGAGCTTGTAAATCCACCAAAACCAAATAGAATCCTGAAAATAAGAAGAGACACAACAGCAGAGCCATTTCCTAGAAAAACATAGCAATTTATCAAACAATTTAATGGTTTGAATATAATTTAGGTGCTAAGTACGGTCCGAATACCATCAAATAATAACGATATCAAATCCCCCCAAACTTAAACTTTGCTTGTCCTCAAGCAATGCCCTAAGTTTAAAGAATTAGACAGTACCTAAATCCAAAATCGAATCAATTCTCAAACCAAGAAATTTTGCTAAGAAAATCAATTGCTTATGTTTAAAATTTTCACACTTAAATCAAATAAGTCAAATGAGATTTATTTCAAAAATCGAATTTTGTGTTCTACAAATTAAATTATGCGACTCTTGGTCTAAATGAAAAGTTTTTCTCAATTTAAGAACTCTAGCTTCTCTCTATTATTTCAAATGCGATCTCAATTTCAATCACCCGTTCCTTTTCATATTTCACAAAAATTTGCAAAGTCATTTATCAAAGTCAGAAATTTTGTAATGAATTTCTCTTAAAAGTAATTTCAATTTTTCACCAATTTTCTTTTTTTGTGCAAGTCGAGCCGTGGGGCTTTACACCCTAGAGAATAATGCGGTATCATTGGCCTTGAATTTGCTACTAGCACATGACGCGCTAGGGAGGTTGGACGGGTGTTGCTCGACTATGGCCACGGTACACTTGGGCCATAATACTCAACAACTCCTTTACCAATGCTTTCGCACCGGGTCCGGTAGAATTAAGGGTGAATTGTCCAATTATTTCTCGCTTTCTTTGAGTTGTAATTCCTAACAATTCATACTTAATCCAATACCCTCCAATTTGTGGCTAAGTTGATGGAAAAAGGCCTCAGTGCGTCCTCGTTTTCACAGCTATTTTGATTTATTTTCACGTTAAGTTTGCTCGTTGGTGATTCAAGCGATTAAAAACATTTTCAACAAGACCAAATTCATTTTATAATTTTCCAAGTCGATAAACTTCTTTTCAAAAGTTTGTCAAAACACGAATCAGTTCACTCGGTAAAAACTTGTGAGAATCGACTAAAATTGATCTAATAGTATCCAAGCATCCAAAAATCGAGTCCTATCCTTGTGAAATTCTTTCTATTTTTGTCCATTGGTGCAAGAGTTAATTTGAGATATCAAAATATTTTAAGGTTCTTTGAGAAAAATTTCATTTGACTTCAAAATGGCTTCAAAAGTGTGAGTTTCATCTTATAAATTCAATTTGATAGAAATTAACCATTTGCAATTGATTTCCCTCAAAATTCCATTGAATAAGACCAAAAACCCAAAAATCCAAGTTCAACTCGGACCGAGTTGGGTTCTTCTCGGACCGAGCCAAAAGGCTACTTTTCATGAAATCCACACAGAAAGGCATCTCGGACCGAGTTAAACCCATCTTGGACCGAGCCAAAAAATCAATTTTCAAAAATTTTGAGAAAAACTCTAATTTTAACTCCAAATCATCCATAATATCGACTTTCTATCGCCCCCCCAAACTTGAGTCATGCATTGTCCTCAAGGCGTCATTCACAGAGAAAATGTAAAATCGGAGTTAGAAGCTTACCAAATTAGAAGTAATACCCGCCACTCCCGTAGGGATTGGATCCATCGTACGGTCCGGAACCACCATAAGGATTTCCTCCTCCGTAGGGCCCTCCTTGCTGCCCTCCATCGCTAGGGAAGATATCGAAGTGATCTTCCGCCTCGAATGAACTCGAAGGTTGAGCTTGCTCTTGTGGTTGAGGAGGTGGGGAATGAGATGACGAGGCAGTGGTATTCACCGAAGGAACTGGGCTGTAGCTTGGGGTTGGAAGTGGGACCTCATCTCCCGGCCAACTCCCATGTATCAAGTAATAATTGTTATCAAAAGTCATATCAGAGACTGAGTCGAGACGTTTACCAAATTGGAGAAATTCATTGGATAGGCGACTAAGTTGCATGCCATAATCGGCTTGAAAAGTCATGCTCCTTCTCACATCTTCTCTGGTTTTCTTAATTTCCTCAGTGTTCTCCATGGTAGGCCTTGAGAGGTTTCCAACCATGTTAATGAGGTCCGTCGCCCATGGCGGTGCTTGTGGGTAAGTCTCTTGGTAAGGTGAGGCACGGGGAGGGGAATTAGGCCTTTCGGAAGGGCCTACCGTGTCGGTCTCCATGGGAGTTGGTTGTTGCACATGCATCGGTGCCCTAGGCTTCACATAGTCATGAGGAATAAGCCAAGTGTAATATTGAGAGACATCAACCTTATGAGGGTAAGGGAGGTAAAAATCACTTCCTTGGTCGCGGAGCCAAAGGTATTTGTCATCCGGCCGTCCCATAACATTGAATATTTTGATAAAAGAGGCAGCAGCGAAACGCTCATCATCAAAATGAGTGTAGCCCGTGCAATCGTTGTTATTAGGCAAACGAATACTATGGCGCTTGGCTAGGATTGTCACAAAGGATCCCATGGTAAAGCTGTCCTTTCCGTGCTTCAAATCTCGCTGATGGATCCAATGCTTCACCATGATTTTCATAACATTTAGTTTTTCTGGTTCAGGTTGGAGCATATGCCACAAGAAACCTATGTCTTTATCTTGAGCAAGGTTGACAGTTTCGCCCCGTGCAAACATCGTAGCTGCGATCCCACGCAAAAGCACACGAAGAGTCGGGTGTTGCACGTGACGGAATTGATATTTCGTGCCTTTGCCACACAACAATGTCCATATGGCCTCCCTAGTGACCTCATGGCTTGGGTCTCTTGTATAGTAGAGATTTTCCTCCGTCCCATTCTCCAAATGAAACACCCCTGATAACTCATCCAGCCATGCCCTTCTACTATAATTTCCCAATCGGTAAACAATGAAATCCCTCCCATCATAACTCAAAAGTTTAAGAGAACAAAGAAATTCCATTGTGAGATTTTTGTAAGCATACTCACGAAAATTCCAAAAATCGAGTTTGATGCCTACCTTGCTTGTCAACTCAAGAAACTGCTCCGCCACCCCGAACCTTTCCAAGGTTTCCATATCCATAAAACGGGTATGTTCAAATGGCCTCTTTTTCAATCTCATGAAATTTCTGAATTGAAAACCCCATGGCATTTTAAACCCCGCCTCATTTTCATACTTGGCTGCCTCGGGATCCAATGCAAAATACGGGTCAGTTTCGGTTGGGTCTAGTTATGCACGGGTCGGCGGTGGTAGAGGTTGCGGTTGAGAAGAAAAAGCGGCCGCGGCTCTTGCTCGAGACCTAGTATTCTTGCCAATTCCAAAAACCATTCTGTCAAATCGAGGGGTTAGGTTTTCTCAGTGAACAGGGGTCTGCCCGGGCCGAGATAGAGACAACTCGGACCGAGATAGGAGGTTTAGAAGAGGTTTTGTGCAGAAAATAATGTTCAACTCGGACCGAGATAGGATGAACTCGGACCGAGTTGAATGGCGGGTTTGGTGAAAATGGCACAATTTGGTTCAATTCCTCCAATTTGTTCTGTGAAATCCCTATCCACGACTCAAATAACCAATATCAAACTTCAATTGATCAACTTAGAGAAAAAAAAAGAAGGTGACCTTTGGTCTTTTCGGGTTCAGCAATTGACACGGGGCAGCTGTTTAAACCTCGATATGGCCCTTGATATCACTTCTATAAGCACCAGGGAAGCCTCTTGAGTGCACTAAGTCAGTCAAAATGCAGAAACCGCCAAATTGGAGTTGAACTTCGAGAAGCGTGCCGTGAAAAACCCGTCGCAAGCAAGTCTTCGCAGCAAAATCCGAGAGTAGAGGTTGCTAGAGGGTGAGGAGAACTTCGATTTGAGCCCTTGATCTTGAAAAACGGTGGAGAGGAGAGGGTTGCGAGTTGGGGAGGGGGTGGGCTCGGGTTGAGAACGAGAAAGAGAGAGAGAAGGGGGACGGTTTGGGAGAGAAAGAGAGAAATGGAGAGGAGGGGATGGGTTTTGTGTTGCGTGAAATGGAGGCGTCCATTTGAGGCTGGGAAATGGATATGTCCATTTGGGCCTGAAAATTAAGAAAAATAAAAGAATTTAGCCCAAAAATATGAAATCAAGGCCCATTACGATTTCCATCTCGGACCGAGATGGAACCAACTCGGACCGAGTTGAAAATCCTAATTTGTCCATTTTTCCCTTTTTTCGTATCAAATCAATCCCCGCTTGTCTCCTTGTTTTCCAGGTTGGCCTTGCTATCCTTCTCTGTAATTGGTGCAAGTCGTATGAGGTCGGTCGGGGTTAGTTGGCTCGCATAACCCATGGTGCTCTAGCACGAATTGCACACTTCTCCGTTTGTTCCTTCAAAAATCCTGTAAATAAATAGTTAAAACAATTAAGTTCTTATATTATTTTATTTTATTTATTTTTTTTGTATATATATAAATTTTTTTTTCATTTTCTGTTTTTCTAATTTTTAGGCCGTTTTTTTTCTTTTTCATTAACCTTTTTTTTCGATTTATATATATATATATATATATATATATATATATATTATTATCTTTTTTATATAATAGTAAAATAAAAATGAAAATGAAAATGATAAAATAAAATTAAAGACAGAAGAGTTCAGAAATTCTTGGGTTGCCTCCCAAGAAGCGCTTGTTTAGGGTCTTTAGCTTGACCGTCCTTTCTAATCTTCACTTGGGTCGGGTTCGCCAAGGGTTATGGCTTGAATATCTTGGCGTTCCTCATTGGCAATGTAGCGCTTCAAACGTTGTCCGTTGACCTTGAATGGTTCCGAATTCTTTTCACAAATATCAACGGCGCCAAACGGGTAGACTTTCACAACTCGAATTGAATAGGAGCACCTTGACTTCAATTTTCCGGGAAAAAGCTTAAGTCTTGAATTGAATAGGAGCACCAAATCCCCTTCCTTAAACTCTCTTCTTGAAATATGCCTGTCATGAACAAGTTTCGTTTTTTCTTTGTAAAATTTAGCATTTTCATAAGAGTTTAGGCGTACCTCCTCCAATTCATGTAAGTCAAGGATGCGCTTTTCTCCGACTTTGAGCAAGTCCATGTTGATTGCTCGAGTTGCCCAATATGCTTTATGTTCAATCTCCACCGGAAGATGGCACGGCTTTCCATAGACGAGCTTGAAGGGACTCATGCCTATAGGGGTCTTGAAGGCGGTGCGGTAGGCCCAAAGCGCATCATCAAGCTTGTTTGCCCAATCCTTGCGAGTCTTAGCCACCGTCTTCTCAAGAATGCTCTTAATCTCCCTATTAGACACTTCCACTTGTCCATTTGTTTGAGGATGGTAAGCAGTTGCCACTTTATGGGTTACACCATGCTTCTTCAACAATCCATCAAAGTACCGGTTTATAAAATGCTTTCCTCCATCACTAATGACCACTCGAGGGACACCAAAACGCGGAAAAATCACTTTAGAAAAATAACCGGATCACTGAACTAGAGTCTGCAGCCTTGCATGGAATTGCCTCAACCCATTTAGACGCATAATCAACGGCTACCAAAATATATTCATATCCATATGAGCTTGGAAATGGACCCATGAATTCCACCCCCAAACATCAAAAATTTCTACTTCTAGGATCGGGTTTTGACTCATCTCACTTCTTTTTGAAATATTTCCCGTTCTTTGACATTGATCGCATGACATCACAAAAGCTCGAGAATCTTTAAAAAGAGTGGGCCAAAAGAAACCTGATTGAAGTACCTTAGCAGCTGTTTTGGAGAATGAGGCATGCCCGCCATAAGCGGAAGAATGGCAACTTGCTAAGATCGGTCGAACCTCCTCAAACGGCACGCAACGCCTATAGACATTATCAATCCCGAGCTTAAAAAGGTAGGGCTCGTCCCAAAAATAGTATTTAGCATCAGTTTTGAGCTTCTTCTTCTCCTGCCAGGTCATCTCTGGAGGTAGAGTCCCACTTGCAAGGAAATTCGCCAAATCCGCATACCACGGCTGACTGTTTTTCACAACTCGCCCTCAACTCGGTCCGAGTTAGGCCCCGAGTTGGAGATAACTCGGTCCGAGTTGACCCTATCTCGGTCCGAGTTGATCCCTACAGAGAGAATTTGCAGGGCCAGAGCTTCCCAGTCGGTTTCTACTGCTTCTGCCTCTGCTTGATTCGGGGTGAATTCAATGCTCATCAGTTTCTCATCCGGAAAGGAGTCATCTATTGGAACCTTGGTGCCTTCTTCCTCCTCCCAGTACAATCTAGACAAGTGGTCAGCTACTGAGTTTTCGGTACCCTTTTTATCTCTTATTTCCAAGTCAAATTCTTGAAGGAGGAGAACCCATCTGATCAAACGCGGCTTGGCATCTTTCTTGGTCAATAGGTAGCGAATAGCCGCGTGATCGGTGTAAACAATCACTTTAGACCCCACCAAGTAGGATCGGAATTTGTCGAGAGCGAACATAATAGCGAGGAGCTCCTTCTCAGTGGTTTTGTAATTGGTTTGGGCTGGATCAAGCACCTTGCTCGCATAATAAATGGCCACCGGCTTCTTATCTTTTCTTTGTCCGAGTACTGCTCCAACTGCATAGGCACTCGCATCGCACATGAGCTCGAAAGGTTGAGACCAATCAGGTGGTTGTAAAATCGAGGCGGAGACAAGAGCTTCCTTCAATCTGTCAAAAGCAATAATACAATCTTGATCAATAATAAAATCATTATCTTTAATCAAGAGATTACTTAATGGTTTTGCTATTTTTGAAAAATCTTTAATGAATCGTCGATATAATTCGGCATGTCCGAGAAAACTCCGCACGTCCTTCACATTCTTTGGCATTCCAAGCTTTTCTATGACCTCTATCTTAGCCTTATCGACTTTAATCCCTTGAGATGTCACCAAATGTCCTAGAACTACTCCTTTTTGCACCATAAAGTGGCACTTTTCCCAATTTAATACCAAGTTAACCTCCTCGCAACGCTGTAAAACATTAGATAGATTAGCAAGACATGAATCGAAACAAGTACCATAAATAGAAAAATCGTCCATAAATACTTCCATTTTATTTTCAATCAAGTCAGAAAAAATCGCCATCATGGCACGTTGGAAGGTTGCGGGTGCATTACAGAGTCCAAAAGGCATTCTTTTATATGCAAATGTGCCATAGGGGCAAGTGAAAGTAGTTTTTTCTTGGTCATTTGGATGGATAGGTATTTGAAAGAAACCCGAATAACCATCTAAATAACAAAAATATGAGTGATTAGCAAGTCTTTCAAGTAATTGATCAACAAAAGGTAGAGGGAAGTGGTCCTTTCGCGTCGCCGCATTGAGTTTGCGGTAATCAATACACATCCTCCACCCGGTTGCTACTCGTGTCTGGATCAGCTCGCCTTTCTCATTTTTAACCACCGTTGCACCTCCCTTCTTTGGAACCATGTGGACCGGGCTCACCCACTTGCTATTAGAGATCGCGTAGATGATACCCGCATCAAGGAGTTTGAGTATCTCTTTCTTGACTACTTCCTTGAGGTTTGGATTTAGTCGCCTTTGAGCTTCTCGAGTTGGTTTGTGGTCGTCTTCCAAAAGAATCCTATGCGTGCAAATCGAGGGGTCAATACCCTTCAAATCTCCGATTGAATAGCCTATCGCACCTTTATGTGCCCTCAAAACCTCCAAAAGCTTCTCTATTTGGCCTGCATCTAAGTCCGAGTTAACAATAACTGGGTAATTTTGATCGAGATCAAGGAATTCATACCTGAGAGAAGCAGGAAGGGGTTTCATTTCGATTTTAGGGGCATCAACTCGGACTGAGTTGGTGTAGCTCGGACTGAGTTGAACATATGTGGCCTTCAATTCCTCAACTCGGGGCTCAACTCGGTCCGAGGTTAGGGTCGTGATGGCCTCAAAATTGTCGGTTTGCTCGTCATTCACCACCTCCATCGTCTCCTCTACTCCTAAGGACTCTTGTACATCATCAAGAAAGTTTTGGTAGGCCTCCAAGGCAGTTTGGTACTGCTCCTCAAGTGATTCCTCAAACTCGGGCAATTCTTGGATCATAAAGCAAGAGTTGGTCGTGCTTGGGCATTTCATCGCTTTGTCGATTGAGAATCGAAGAGTCTCCCCCCCAACTCTGACCAGAATCGTGCCGTCTCTGGCATCCATCATTACACCGGCCGTGCGGAGAAAGGGTCGTCCCAAAATGATCGGAACCTCTTTGTCTTCCTCCATATCCATCACCACAAAGTCACCCGGCACCAGAAATTTGCCGACTTGCACCGGAATGTCTTCTAGTATGCCCAACGGTAGCCGCATTGAGGAGTCGGCAAGCTGTAACGTCATCCTTGTGGGCCTAAGCTCCCCAAATCTAATTTTCTCATATACTGTCTTAGGCATTAAGCTCACACTTGCCCCCATGTCACACAATGCCTGTTTTATTATAGCATTTCCAATGACACAAGGGAGAGCAAATCTACCTGGATCCTCCAATTTAGGCGGCATTTTGCTTTTCAAGGCTTGGCTACTTCGGGCCGTTAGGGCCACCGTTTTCAATTCTTCCAAGGACCTTTTGCCTGAGCACAACTCCTTCAGAAACCTTGCATATATAGGCACCTGGGCTATGGCATCGGTGAATGGGATAGTAATTTTCAATTGTTTTAAAATTTCCCAAAATGCCTTGAATTGAGAATTTTCCTTTCTTTTCATGAGTCGTTGAGGAAAAGGCACTGGAGGTTGATAGGTTGCCCTAGGTTGCACTGCCTTCTCATTCCCTTCAGCCGGTGCCTTCATTTTCTCACTTTTCTCTTCTAACTCGGACCGAGTTGAATTGGGTGTAGTCTCTATATGACCTTGCAGTGGATCAATGGCAGCGCTTTGTGGTTCTTTGACCTCCTGGAGTGGAGGGTATGGCTTTAGCTGCTCTAGAACAGGCTCTGTGGCATGCATAGCTTCCAACTCGGACCGAGTTGTGGTGAACTCGGACCGAGTTGATGGTCGAGATGGCTCCTCAGGTGGCATCAGAGGGTCCTCGTATTGTTTCCCACTCCTCAGAACATGCAGAGCTTTAATCTCTGCATTGGGATTGACTTGAGGCTGCCCCGGGAGTTGCCCTGGAGGTCGGGAAAAATGTGCCTCCATTATTCGCTCCAGGCGATGTAGGGAAGCGACACTCCCTTTTAGTTCATTAGTTGTGGTCTTTAGCTCCTCTATTCCTTCTGCAAGCATCATATTATACTTCCCTTGCTCATGCATGAAGTGTTGGACAACCACAGGGACTCCGTCCGTGTTATAAACTGACTTCTTTGGGAATGGCCCGTTGGAGTTGTTAAATGGTTGATCGCGCCTGAGGAATTGCGAGTTTTTCCCCTTGTAGTTGTATTTGGGCTGGTAGGGTCGATCGAGAGTGGTCTTTTGCATGGTTTTCTTGAGATCAGGGTCATTCATGTGCTCCCAATCCCTTTGCTCCCCTTCGTCCAACGAGTAGCTACGGCTAAAGATGTGCCTTGGATAATAGGAGGGTCCATTATTTATGGAATGAACTTGAGCCCCCCCACTGTCGTTCTTAGCCAGTGGGCAGTCCTGTGACCGGTGCCCTTCTTCACCGCAAGCTCCACATAGGTTGGAGTGAAGGTGAGTCCCTTGAGCGGACTGATATGCGGCAAGCTCGGCTTCTAGCTCCGCAATTCTATCATCCCTTGAAGCGATCTCATGGACTTGCTGCCTCGAGCTGCTGGGGCGGCGAGGATTTGGCATGGGGTACCATGTGTAGTTCCGTGCACAATAGTCAAGCAAGTCCCGCCCTTGGGTCGCGTCAAGTATTTTAAATGCCCCACCTGAAATGGTGTCAACGTTAATCTTAATATTATCATACAATCCAGCATAAAAATTTTTAATTAACATCCATTCTTGAATTCCATGATGTGGGCAAGGATTTTCAAGGTCCCTAAACCGTTCCCATGCATCCCTCATTGTTTCGTCGTCTTTTTGAGCAAAATTATTTAATTCCCTTCTAATCGCATCAGATCTGTCCGTGGGGAAATACCTATCTAAGAATGTTTGTGCCATTTGTTCCCTAGACCGAATTGACCCCTTTTTTAAAGATTTATACCATTTTTGGGCTTTATCCTTGAGGGTAAAATGGAACAACAAAAGCCTAATCGCTTGTGGAGGGACACCATTAAACTTAATTAATCTAATGCAATCAACAAAAGTTTGCAAATGAGCATGAGGATCCTCTTTATCATCTCCATAAAACGGAATTTGTTGGACAAGCGCGACGTGGTTGGGAGCTATTTGCATGTTGTTAGCTTCGATTCCTGGAATCACCACTGGTCCGCCTACGTCCCTTGTACTAGGGGTTCCAAATTCGCCAAGGGTTCGGTCACGCCCCGGCTCGTCATCGTCATCGGGGTTATGGACGCTTGCTTCGTCTTCGTTGATCCATCGGCGACGCTCGTCTTCGAAATCCCTTCTTTGACCTGCAAGAGCGTTCCGATCTGCTGTTAGTCGAGCCTCCCTTTGTGTTTACCTCTAATTTTTGCCACATGAGAAAATTTCAATAATTCGCAAGGCAGTGAAAATGGGGCCCATGAACGTATGTCGGGTCCAGATTCTCCGAGAGATGGGGTCAATTTTTGAAGCGAAAGACGCACCTGGATTAAAGCCATAATATTGATATTAATATTAATATTAAGACAGTTCACCATATGACTATGTTAATCTGATATTTAATATTCAATATTAATAAAAAAAAGGTGACAAAATATCATAAGATGATTGAACAAGCAAGAAGCTATAAGGAAGCAGCAAGAATGCGTGAATAAATTAATTATGTGAATTATTCTATAAACTTTAGAAAATTCATTTAATTAGTTTAAAATTCATAAAAATAGAAAATCCATGACCATCAAGTGCCTCGCATTTTTATGAAGAATTTTGTAAAATTTCATGTCGAAATGACAAAGAAAGGGGCTCTAATTAATTTTTCTAAGAACAACAGAAACAAAGTTGCTGAAATTCCAGAAAATGGACTTATCCATTTCCCGTTATAATGGAGAGGGTCGTTAGCAAGTTGAATTGAAAATGGAGACAAACTAATGGGAGTTGGGCTGTCGGAAGCAAACGAAAGAGAGAAACCCATGTAAGTCCATGACACCTCTCTTCTTCGACCCGCAACTATCAGAGCCTCACACATGGTGAGCCGCGATTCGCTCTCGCACTCGACCCCACTCGCCAGCGCCTCAGTTCGTAACAGATGGCGACCCCCGATTCGCTCTCGCATTTGACCCCACACCCAACAGAAAAGAAAAGGAAATGAAAAAATCGGAGAAGGAGAGCTCCGTCCCTCTGACAAAACCCAATCCGACGATCCCCGTCGCCGTTTCTCAAATTCTTAGTACCGCTGGAAAGCTTATAATGAGGAGAACATGATGGTACCATTCCTGACCCCTATAGTGAACCCTATGGTACCCAATTTCTAAAGGGAAGTTCAAGCAAGTGAGAAAGAAGAACTCAAAATTAAGTAAATTGGATGAGTGAAGTATGAAGCCCATGGTTCACACAACTTCCTGGATGTGTAACGATGCCTTCTATGTGTTCAATTGCAATCAGAGTACGCCTAAGTGATGAGAACGTCAATTGATGCCATGAATGGTCAACCGTTGGTCAAACTTTGCATAACAATGGTCAACAAATCCAATTGATTAATGAGGCATGTTAAACATGGTACTCAGATGCTGTAATGATGGGAATCAAGTAATACAAGTTCCTAAATTCAACTGGAGATGCGGTTGGACTTGAGAGAAGTAAAAGGTGAAAGTGAAAAGCATGCTCTCTTTGGTCCCCTCCTCCTATCTGTACTGCCTCCATGAGATGTCTCCACGTATAGAGAAGGAAACTTGGCCCCCAAAACTTCTCTCACAGCCACTAGATGGAAAACTGGAAGGTTGAGATGTAATCAAAAAGGAAGATGGAAAACCATAAACTACACACGCCATTGGATCAACACCATATCTCCATGGCTTCATCCTCTCCACAAGATGAAAACCATCCATAGTTTTGCAGAACCAGCACATGGTTTTACAAGGAAACTTGTTCCCCACGGATCCATATGAGCCACTTGATCAAAATGAATGGTTGGATATCCAAGCTCCTCTCCATGAAGCCCTAACTTCTTGCCTATAAAAGGAGATGAAGACTGAAGAAGAAGGGGAGGCCAGGAGGTTAATAGGGTCAAAACTCTGTCATTTTTAAAATATCAAGTTTGTTTTTGAAGTGAAGGTAATGAAGTGTGATTTGTAATGGCCTCCAAAAAAAATATGAATAAAATGATACTACATGCATTTGCTGTGTTTTCTTTGTTTTCCTTTACTTCCTAGCTTTGTTCTTTGGAGTTTGCATTGATATTGATAGGGAGCGTGACATAGATTCCGCACCTATAAACATCAATTGTGTCTCTAGAGTCATGCATATAGAAGTAATTTGCATTAGCATAATTTTTTTTTTATTGTCAGTATGTGTAGTTAAAGGCTATTGGCTTTATGGAGAGCGTGACTTAGATTCCACCTCCATGGACGCCATGCTAGTCCCTAACTTTAGTTTGCCTCAATACTCATGTTATGGTTGTCATCATATTTCCTTTTTGTTATGCAAACGGTTCACAGCAATGGCTCAATAGGTCAAGTTCCTGTCATAATAAAAATGCTTAGTTTTGTAGATTTTGAAATCGAGAGGATAGTTTAATCTCAGCGTTTTCTTTTTTAAAAACACAAAAAGACACTTGAATCCTTACCTACTGTCTACAATCAGAAGGTGGCTTGGTTATGAGGAGTGTGACCTAGATTCCACCCTCACAATAGGGCTCAAATCCTGATTTATGCAATAGGCTAGGCCTCAAAGTTGATTGAAGCAATAAAATGAATAAATATAGCTAAGTTCAAGGTTTAGAATGAAATGCCATTTTTTTTTATGTATGCATAAGTTTGGGCTTAATGAAATAGAAGCATATCAATAATAAAAGCATGTTTTGGATCCTGAAAATATACATGCTAGTCCCCTTTTGAAAAGAAAATTATCTTTCTGTTCATGATTATTGAGTCTTAGGTCCTTCCAATGGTATATGATAAACCATTCTGATTTTGACTTAAAACAGATTTAAAACTGTGTCCTGAAACTTGCTTTATTTTATTTGTAGAGGCTTAGGTTCCTTTAGCAAGTCAAGAATAAAATGGTGTATTTCTGTCAAAGAAGTTATGTTCTTAAGTTAGTTTTCAGACAAACGGTTTGCTAAAAAAATAATAATATAGGGAGCATGTAGTTAAATAAGTTAAGAAAAATGATGAAGTTAATAGGTTCCAAGGTTTGTCTTACTGTCATGCCTCTTTGTTTCATAATTTACATGTCCAAAAAGAAACAATATAGAATTGCATCCTTTAGGTCAAAGCCTTGATTGTTTGAGTCCAAGACATCTAGTAACAGTAAGTGTTTAAGTGGGAATCTAAATTGCTTTGTTCTGGAATAAACACGTAGGAAGCATTGAAAGAAATTAAATCCAGCAAGTATGCAAAACTGTGTTTACATGAATGAGGGAAAGGGAAGTGAATTGGTTTTAGAATAAAGCTGACATGAGAATGTAATTGGATTTCATGAGACTGTTTACACCCCAACATGATACAAACAAGAGATATAAATTGAGAAGGTTATGTAAAATGAAGAAATGTCAGGGTCTAAAATGAATAGGATGGTCCTATAGATGATCACTGGTCAGTGTTAGCAAAAATTAGCATCACCATTTCAATTATCTGAACAAGTATGTGTTGCAGCCTTGACATGAAATCCCATGTCATGTATACGGTTAACAAATAGAATGAAGATAAAGGTGGAATTAAGTGCTTAATATCTAAATACTAGTTACCCTATCAATGAAGTAAATAAAATGTGTGAAAGAAAGTAAAAGGAGCCATACGTAAGATGAGTTACATGTGAAGGTGGCGTTTCAGCTCATAGGTTTGCCAGACCAAAGAAAGTCAGCGTATATTACCTCAAATTGGGAAATGCAATACAAAATTGAATTTGCAAATGGCTTCACGATGCTCCCGAGATGATTCACAATGCCTTTTTCAGAGTAATTTCTTCACCGCATTCCATCAATCAGTCGCTCTCCACCATGGCTGCAGACCCAAATCAAACTGAGACTAGAGCGCGCCAAATTGTCAAACGCGACTTCAGCGGACAGCATAGACGACCACAGTAGACCATCGCGAAGCTTTGTGACCTAGTTGCAGTCGCCATGGAAGCCGGAAGAGCCTACTGACATCGCCAATGGAGACCTCCAGTCGAATGGGAAGGCATCAGACCAACGAAGGAGGGAGGGAGACGAATTGAAGTTTTGCGTAGGCATGGCACACACCTGAGCAGCAACGCCGATATTCGAAACCCACAGATCGAATCCGAACCCAACTCTGACTCGATCGGCAGACAGTCACGGGCGTGAGCCAAGCGACCCAGTCAACCTAAAACCCTCAGCGCGTTCCTTGATCTTTTGTGACGGCCAGCGCGTAACGGATCCCTGATGAATATAACACAAAACACCAAAGTCTCAACCAATCAGAAAATTCTGTGACGCAGAATAACTTCAAAAATGCACTAAAAATAGCTGGGTTATCAGAAAAATTCCCATAAAATGTCAAAATGTCAAAAAAAAAATATGATAAATATTTTAATATATCGTGTCATGTCAAAACAGTAAAGTACAAAGCATTTCAAATTAAAATCTAAAAGGGGGTCATAAGGGAAAATAATAAGTTAACATCGTTAAATAAAAGTTAAGTTTCTCAAAGAAATTGAACAAAATCATTCGAATGTTTTATGTTCTGACAACAGGTACATTTGACATTTCATGCTCTGAACAACAAGCACAGTCTGTAAACAAAATTGAAACACCAAAAAAGCATCACCAAGAAGGTCAAAAATAAAAGTTTAAAAGTGTAAGAAAAGTGAAAATCTAAAAGTCCAAATTCAAAAGTCCAACCGAATAATTGAAAATCTAAAGCTCGAAAGTCAGACTCAAAAGTCGAAGCTCAAAAATGCCAGCTTAAAAATGCAAGACTCAAATGTCGAATTCAAAAGTCCAAAATCCTAAAATGCAAATCAAAGGTTCAAACCTGAAATTGACGTAAAGTCAAAAAATGACACAAAGTCAAAATGATACAAAATCTAAAAGTGACTCAGGAGACACAATGTCAAGAGTGACATAAAGTCTTAAAGGTCAAAAGTTCGTCTCTTCAAGACCGCATGGCGTTTCGCCTTGAAGGAGACACCCTCCTGATATTCAGATTGAGAAAAAGGAAAAGTCAATTTTGAATGATCACTGAAGTTCATGTCAAGAGAAGGCATAGCGCATCTATACTCGCGACTTGAACGAAAATCCAAAAAATCCCTAAGTTCCCCGAACGACTGAGAACTGACCTAGAATACTCTATTTTCTAGTGTTGGACTCAAATCTAACAGCTTGTTTCTACAAGTTCACAGCATGTTTGACCAGAAGCAGACTGAAATCTGATGCCCAGGTGACAAGAAGAAAAGTCAACCAGTGGCCATCACCTAAGTTCCCGTCAAGAGAAGGCATAACGCATCTGTACTCGAGACTTGAACGAAATCCCAAAATCTCTAAATCCCCAAACGATTGAGGACCGATCTAGGATACTAAATTTTCCTAGTATCAAATTCGAAATCTCTTTGACGGCATTAAGCCTGACCCAGCAAAATTAAAATAAAAAGGCAACCTAGATATCTTAAAATGTAGAATTAAAGAATTAAATTGCATCACTCATGTCTGCATGGTACTGTTCAAATAAATGCCCTTCTGCACTGCTTTTATCCTGAAATACCCTATCAAGACACGATCCTTTTCATCCAAAATGGACTCCATCCACTTACGACATCTAAACTTTGATTATCCCGATCTAGAGGTGCTCCTGACTCAATTCGTAACTGAGTCCGGAGGTAATTAACAGTAGGGGCTTGCGCCTACTGGAAAAAAAGGACCTACGACAAACAATCAACTCTCGAGGTACTTAGAACCGCATTAGTGTCCTTCGCTCGTTTGGAATGGACAGTAACGACGGGTCCCAAGATGCTCGAGGGGTATCTGATCCGCATTTTCTTCGCCCCATAGAGGACTATCTGTTCTTCCGTGGTTGGACTGAAAAAGTGCGAGACACTTTGCTCAAGTTGGAGGCGAAGTGCCTCCAAATCGCGTGTTTGCTGGGCAATGGCTTCAGGTGTGAGTGGATCAGCCATCGCGGTGTTTTCTTCCCTCCTTCTAGGGTTGAACTTGGTCTGAGTTGAGGTGGAAGAGAGGGGCTAAGTTAGCTCGGACTCTTCGTTTAACCTCTGGAGGAAGCTTCTGACTTCAGATCGGGAGGGCTTCTTCCTTTGATTATCCCCTGCTAGTCCTACAATAGAAAGAGAGAAAGGTGAGTAAACAAATGTAAAAATCTAGTCTCCAAATACTTAAACAAGTATCCAATATCGACACCCTTCACGGCAACGGCGCCAATTTGATGAAGGAATTAAATCCTAGTACCAAATAAAATTTGTATACCTAGACCTAACCTCACTAATCGTTTATAGTTTAGTTCTAGGGTCGAACCCAAAGGACGGATTAACGAATACCGGACTTGCTCTTTTTCTGAAGCTAGACAATTAAAAAGGGAGTGAATTTAATCGTAAAATAAACTAAATAAATAAACATGCACTAAGATAAATATTTTTGAGTGTTTTTGTGAATTAAAATAATTAAGAAATCTAAATGATTGTTTTGCTTTTTCAAATAGTATAAAAACGTCTTAGGGATCAGATTTCGCTTTAGTTTGGACTTCTAAAACTCAAAGTTTAACACTTTCATGCAAATACTTGAAATTTAAAAGCAACAGCCTTTCAACTCGGTCCGAGTTGTGTCCAACTCGGTACGAGTTGAAAGGTGAGGTGGCTTAAATTGGCTTGGTTTAAGTCTGTTATGATTCAGGTAAGGTCTGGTTGGTTAAACCTAGACTTTCTAACCCTCAACGTTAGCTTTTTGGATTAGGGAATGGTTTAATGTCAACTTCCTCAATTTAAACTAATTAATCCCGCAACTTTTGGTATAGGAAAAACAATTAGCCTAAACATTGTTTAATGGTTTTCGTAAGGATATTTGGAAGTCTTTTGCACTATCTAAAAATTACACTTTTGATGTTAATTAATCTCCCCTTTCGGATCAACGATTTATCCCGTGTACTTGGTTCAAACTATTCTTGTTTATCCTAACTTGGACTTAACTAAACGTGGCCATTCATTTAGAAGTTAATTAAGATGTCACAAGCAGTTCAAAACAAGCAATTAAAGATTACTCATTAAACAAACCATAAATCATAACAAAATATCACAAGTCAAAATATTACCATCCAAACTTAAACTACTCTCTTACTCCTAAGACAATTCAGATTTAGCCTAACATAATTCTAGAACAAACAACAAGTTTTATAATAATAAAAAGATACAAACTCAAAGAAATCAAAGTAAAGAACATAGGAAAAATAAACCAAATACTCCTCCTATGTGCTAACTTCAATTTCCAGAGCCGTGGGGTGTTGCAAGATGAATTCTGATCCTTCATTTCACTGCCGTCGCTTAGAAATAAGGGCTACTTCTGGTTTTAGGTGGGTAACAAGGCTTGGAGAAGAGAGAATGCAATTGTGGAGGCTTAGATCCTTTTCAGGGCACAGAGAGGGCTTTTTATAGTGGTTCCACGCACAAGGAAAGAGGTCTAGGGCGCCAGGGCAAGAAAAACTACAAAAAAATACAACTTCCATGCATGAAATCTTGCCATATGTGACACGGCGGTGTTCAACTCGGACCGAGATGAGGTCAACTCGGACCGAGCCAAAAAGTGAGAGTTGAGAAATCCACCAAAACCAAGTATTCGTCTAGCATTCGTCTTGTGCCGTAAACCATCTAGAGCTTGTAAATCCACCAAAACCAAGTAGAATCCTGAAAATAAGAAGAGACACGACGGTAGAGCCATTTCCTGGAAAAACATAGCAATTTATCAAACAATTTAATGATTTGAATATAATTTAGGTGCTATGTACGGTCCGAATACCATCAAATAATAACGATATCACACGACACGACTAACACGCAACACAACACGAATTTAATTTTTAATATTATAAAAAATAACATCATAAACATATTTTTTAAAATTGTTTTCTAAAAAATTATTTAAATTGATTTTATATTAAAATTCAAATTATAACCGTACTTTATTTTTTTAATGTATATTTATTTTTTTTAAATATTTTATTTTTTAATATGTTTAATCAATAAAGAAATGAGCTACCAAAAAAATAAAATCAACAATTAATCTTTTAACTAAAATATTGTGACAATTTTATACTGATATATATACTAAATTTGTAGAATAGTCAAATAAACTGTAACTTGAAAAATAATCGTGTCATGTTGGCAATCTTGAAAAAATAACAAGATTTGACACGACGCGACTAACACGCAACATGACACGAACACGAACTAACACGATACAACAACACGTATTTAATTTTTAACATTATCAAAAATAGCATCATACTTCTTTTAAATTATTTTTCTAAAAAAATATTTACATTGATTTTATATTAACATTCAAATTATAATTGTACTTTCTTTTTAATTTTTAATGTCTATTTACTTTTTTTAAAATATTTTATTTTTCTAATCTGTTGAAACAATAAAGAATTGAGTTAGCAAAATAAAAATCATCTATTAATCTTTCAACACAAAAAAATAAATAAACGTTTCTAACACGACGAGTCGACACGACTGACAAATCGTGTTGCGTGTTAGTATTATGTTGGTTCGTGTTCGTGTTGCGTGTTAGTCGTAGCATGTCAAATCGTATTAATTTTTCATGATTACCAGCACGACATGATAACACGATTGTGTCGTGCCAATTTTGTACTCGTGTCATGTCGTATCGTGCCAATTCCATACTCATGTTGTGTCAGTTTCAAGAACCCTACATACAAGTAAAATTGAATAATTTAAAAAATATTAATCATATATATATGTAAAAATTATGTAAAATTACATTACAAATTATTAAAATAATAAACAAAAGTGAAATAACAAACAAAATAAAACGAAAAACAAAAGAAATTAAAGTGGAAAGTGAAACGGCAAAGAAAAAAAAAATGAACTTCTATAGCGGTATTAGTATTGTCGTTATAGGCAAAAAAATCCAACTGCACTATAGCGACACTGCTAGTGCCGCTATAACTATGCTATTATTAAAAATAATAGTACTATTTTGTTCTTTTTAAAATTATTAGAGATATTTTTATCTTTGATAAAATTTTTCCCATATATGTTCATCTGCTTCCAGACTAAAAAATACAATGAAAACTTAAAGAGTAATGCTAGAATCAAACATATAGGACGTCAAACACGATCCAAACGTAGCACATTAAAATTTCAAACGGTCGATCCAAACCGCTCAATATGATCTCTATATTAAAATATCTTTGCTAATCAAATTTTATATTTTTTCATATTTTCTAACTATTTTTTTCGAATTTTCAAAATTGAAGGGTTCAGAACTTTTTAGATTTAGCATATTGAAAAATTCCAAAAAAATAGTAAAAAATTTTGAAAAAATATAAAATTTGGTCTCCATGAAGATTTTATAACACAGAACAATTTGTGCGGTTTGGATCGGACATTTCAATTTTAAAAATTAAAATTTCATCGCGTTGGATAAGTGTACGTGTCCTATATGTTTGACACTAGCAACCCCAAACTTAAATATTGAATAGAGACTAATGAGAAAAAAGTCTATATAGAAATTTTGCCAATTTAATAGTTGAAGATGAACACTAGTTTCTTCCTTTTTCTGGAATCTGGAGCAAGGCCTAAGTGGGCCTCAGGGCCTGCATCAAACTACGGAGACAGAAAAAAAAAAAAAAAAAAAAACTGTATACCATATTCCCATCCCATTTGTAATTTGTAAGAAGCTTAGACCGACCTGGGAAAATTAGATCTGGGACTGGGAGCAAAGTGTCAAGTCGTCACTGGTGAGTGAGCAAGAAGTTCATGGAGAGCTGGGTTAGCAATGGGAATGGGGATCTGAGCGTCTTGTAACAGCGATGATGACGAGAGGATTTCAATCCTACCTACTAGGCTCGCACATGTAGATCCTCCGTTACTTTTTGGTAGTAGTGCTCTCGTAATTAGATGAAGTGAGCACAGAGAAAGAGGCAGACAAGGTATATTAATTACATGTGCTTTGCTTAAATAGGAAAACAAACTAATTATATATGATGCTTATTACTGGTCCATACTCCTAATTAATGCTGATTTTATGTTATGCAGGCACAGAAGGCTGATCCTACACATCGGTTTGCAATGATTGGGTAACAATTGGAATAGGAGCTCCACACCCAATTGGAACACATATTCGTCTCATAATACCAAGAAATTAAAAGATAATGCAGTATGAAGAAGCCAGAAATATTGCAGTCAAGCTTAGTGGTACCAGCCACGGATACCCCCAGAGAGAGCCTCTCGCTGTTGAACCTCGACTTTCTAAATGCCCACCTGCACAACTGTACCATATATCTGTTCAAAAACACTCAAGGTGCCAAGGACTTCTTCTCTGTCGAGGTCCTCAAGTCTGCCTTGGCCAAAGCATTGGTGCTGTTCTATCCTCTTGCGGGCCGGTATGTCGTCGGGCATGACAGCCGTAGCCAGATAGACTGCAATGCCGTGGGAGTGCCCTTTGTGGTGGCCCGGTTAGACTGCAGATCAGATGACATCCAGTTGGAGCCATTGTCGAGCGAGATCAGAGAGCTTTTTATTCCTCAAGAGCCGCAATCCTTGTCCCTTCTGCAAATGCTGCAGGTAAAAGTTATGAGATAAGCCTTACCTACAGTTATTAAGAGATTAATAATTACTTTCCGCTGCTATTTCTATTTTGAGTAAGGCTAGAAGCCTAGAACAACAACATCATGGAAAAGGAAAGGGGCAAATTAAGGTTTAAATAGTGGCCGTAGCGGCCGCAATAGCGGTGCTATTTGGTACGCCGCTATAACGCTACAGATTTAGCGACCCGTCCGATAGCGGACAATAGTGGGGTATAGCGGTGAAATAGCGAAAAATAGCGGGTGATATAGTGGTATAATAGCGGAAATAGCGGTGCAGTTTATAATTTGTTGATATAGCAGTAATATTTTGGGCATAACTTTCGCATACGAACTCCGATTGACGTGATTCAAAGTTCTATGAAAAGTTTACAAAATTGGCCACAATTTTTATGTTTTGAACATTTTCAAATTCTTAAAATTTAATGGTCAAATATGCATAGAAATAAATATAATTTTAGTTAGCGTTAATTAGTTGCTTGAAATTATTTAATTTTTTATTTTAGACTAAACTAGACCTTCAAAATACACTTGTGTGTACAAATCCGTTATGGTCCAATAGCGGCCGCTAAATATCCGCTATCCGCTATGATATTAGTATGTCCGCTACGAATCCGCTATCCGCTATTTAAACCTTTGGAAAGGGGTATGTATAGGAATGAATGCATGTAAAATATAATCATTAATTGTTGAGGTGGTGTCAATAATTATACAAGCCATCTGTCACAATAAGGGGTCAATATATCGATTATTGCGTGCTTCATAAAAGACTCTTGACAGTTGACATTCAGAACGTGATTATTCAATCTCTTATTTTATTTTTTTTCTCTTAAAAAAATCTTAAGTACATTTTATTGAGAAACCCAATATATTTGTCTTTTTTTGAGGGTCAAACCCAATATATTTGTCATTCCGTTCCTTTTGGAAAAGAAGACCAGAGTACAATATACATCATATGGTGTGTATATAAAGAAATACTAAAATTCTTATACCCGCCATAGACGAAGAAATCCCAATCCTAGCTTGATTCTGAGAACTAAACAAACCCAATTATAGGCCTGTTTGGATGGTATTTGGATTTGGGGAATTTCAAATTCTAAGCATAAATTTATTATAAACAATTCAAACTTTTCACAAAGTTACACACTTCTCAATAAATTTATGTCTAGGAATAGAAAATTCTCCAAATTCTCCAAATTCCTAAGGCACCGTTTGGATATAGGAAGAAGGAAGAAGGAAGAAAAAAATTATAAACAATCCAAACTTTTCACAAAGTTACACTTCCCAATACTTCTCCCCACTTCTTCCCTTCTTCCCTTCCCACACCTATCCAAACGGAGCCTAAGTGAATACATCATGCATATGATTCTATGGAGTACAAACACTTCTAATTAACAAAACAAGTGAACAAGGTTTCCTATCTTCTTGTATTTTTGCACTTGAATCCTTACTTTTGAAATCAAATTCCTGTACATTGTTAAAATTCATTAATTTAGACAGAAGGCAAAGATCACGTTAATTTTAGAGATTAAAACAAACTTTTAACCACTCGGTACACCATTTCAGACACATTTTATCATTGCATATAATCTAAGGGTTGTAAAGATCAAATAGAAAAGAAAAACTTCGATATCTAATGTGAAAATTAACAGTTCATGATGTATTTGATCAGACTTTATGTTCAAAACTGGAAAAGCTATTGATCTAACGACACACTTCTTGTTGTGCAGGTAACCTATCTCAAGTGTGGTAGTGTGGTGCTAGGTACTTTCAGTCATCATATCTTAGTTGATGGTCAGAGTGCTGCGCATTTTTTCCAAACATGGAGCATGATTGCAAGAGGAGACCTAAAAAGCATTGTCCCGCCCTCCTTTGACAAAACTCCTCTTTGTGCTCGTTCGCCACCAAAAATCAATTACGACTTTCCTGCATACACGACTGATCAATCAAACATTAAAGGCAGCCCAGATGCTTGTGTTTTAAGTTTGTTCAAGCTTTCACAAGAACAAATTAGGCACCTCAAAATTCAATGCAGCAATGGCACTTCCACCAATGTTTCAACCTTTTGTGCAGTTTCTGCACTTTTCTGGAAGTGCTACTGCATTGCACAAGGACTTGCTCCTGGCACCAAGACTTGTCTCTATTTTGGTGCTAACATGCGCAACCGCATACATACCCCGATACCAGCTTATTTTGGTAATGCATCAATTCGAGTGTCTGTCATCTCTGAAGTTTCCAAAATTACGTCGAGTCCCATTGGTGATGTGGCTGACACTGTCAAAGCTGTCATTGATGGCCTCACAGAAGAGTACTTCCGATCTTTAATTGATTATTTGAAGGTGATGTCGGACAAGAAAATGTCTGTCAGGTACACAGATGTATCTGAATCTGATTTGACGATTCGATCCGTTATTGGACTGTCGCTATGTGATGTAGATTTTGGATGGGGTGCCCCACAACTGTTTTTGTGGGAACGACCTACAAGAAGTAGAGTTGCCTACATACAGAATGAACTGGGAAATGATGCAGGCATTAAAGTTGTTCTGTCCCTCGATCCTTCAACCATGAAACGATTTGAGAAGGTGTTCTACGAGGAGCTGTTGTTTGCTGATGAGCAAAATTAATAATCATCAGGAGCTTCCCTTTCATGAAATGTGGTTAAAAGATATAAAATCTGAATTGTATGACAGTTAAATTCAATCAGTAACAATGAATCATTAGTTGCTGTAATTGCTGCCTTTTCTTGGTATCTGATTTTTTTGCAATCAATTTGGGTAGGCACCTGTACTGGTACTGGATGCGTTGGCTCCACATATGCTTGAAGCTCAGAATTATGGGCTATATACATGATAGATCTTTTGTTTATTTTGGTGACAGGAGGCATTTTTTTCTCGTTATCTATAATATGTTGATTTGCATTTGAGTTTTTGTCACTTTTATTTCACTTCTTTTACACTGTTTTATTTGCCACGTATGAACTTGTAGTATTCGACAAAGAAAATGATACCATCGTGGGTTACATCATAAAGTTTAATTGATGACCTTCATGTAACGAATTGCTGGAGCTAGCTGTGAGCTCGTAACAACAAATTAAAGCCCATTGGCGTAATTGTGCTCGTAACTTGAAGAATCATGAAATTTTGTAGAACTTAAGATGATGAGCCAACTTATTGCATTTGTGTCGATCAGACATAGAGGCATAGTGAAAAAACTCCGCAAGAGAAAAATAAAACATTAGAAAAGCCTAGTAGAACCAATGCAATAGCTAGCAACAATACATACAACATACACAAGGAAATCAGTTAACCAGGACCTAATTAATTCCTTACTAAAAAAATAATAGAGAATTAGTTATACACTTACCATGCTTTAGACAGCTTTTTTCCTGTGGATCTATAAGTCTATAACAAGCAAACAACAAATGCGTCCAGGTTGAATCCCATATGGACTTTGCAAATAGTATAAAGGACTTTTTCGAGAAAGCTACTACCAAATCTGCAAGTTGAAATTTATGTAGGTCTTAAACATTGTGAGGGGTACTTTTTAAGTGCCATTTTAAAGCAAGGAAATAAAAAAAAATGATGATTGCTCTTTTGTAGAATACGGTGGGTCTTGTTTCAATTTTACTTCCCTTTCTATAAAAATTAGGAAAAATCAGCCATATACCCAGCGCTTAAATCTTCACCAATTAGTCATATACCTCATAATCTATAATATATTCGTTTGCCCCTCTAATCTTCATTTATATAGACGGTCATTTTCTAATCTGAGCCGTCCGATTTAATCTTAACGGTTAATTTTTTTGGACCTATCAATTTGGTATTATTCACGGGACATCCATAACCGTTGAGATTAAATCAAACGACTCAGATCAAAAAAACGTCCAGAGAATCCTCTGGTTTGCTGACCAGAGGATCTCGTTCCTATATAAGCATTTACCTTTTTATTCATTTAAATGATATATTATTCAAAAAATTAAATCTTTGAAATTTAAGACTAAAATGCCCCTACTCTTTCTCCCTCAGCTTTTCCCGTCAGGAAGAAAGAAAACAAAACAAGCTTTATGAAAAAAAATTTGGATCATCTTTAACGTGAAGTGCAATATAAATTTCACTAAGGATGTTGGTATCGGAACCCATTTTGTTGTTTTTACTAAATTTATCTTTTCTTGTAACTAATTTAAATAGACAGACCGCAACAAGTTTAATTTATGTGTCTCTTTATGAAATGGATCAATCACAGACTCACAGTTTATGAGATGAATATATTGCAATGCATCAGACTATTGAAAAGAGAACTTTTATTCGACTCAACATCGTTTGCAAAAAAAAGCTACAATAGGTATTGTGATGCAATTATAAAAGAAAGGGATTAGGGATAATGACTAATGATTTGGCTATAATATTCTATAATATTCCATATTTAATTTGTATCTTTTCGTAGGTTCCCTTTGGATGAGGTGTGAAAAGAAGGGAAGAAGTATTGAGAAGTGTGTAACTTTGTGAAGAGTTTGGATTGTTTATAATAAATTTCTTCTCTTCTTCTCTTCTTTCCTTCTTCCCACACGATATCCAAACGGAGCCATATTGAATAATAGTTCAAATTTGCTGTGGAAGATGAAGGGTGGGAAAACTGAGAGATAAAGGACAGGGGCACTTTAGTATTACAAATTTTAAAGATTTAATTTGCTGGATATTAATAAATTTTGTTATTTAAAATGGTAAATGGCTATATAAATGAAGATTAGGAAGGTTAATGAACAATATTAAAGATTAGGAGGATATATGCCGATTTTTCCAAAAATTATCTCACCCACCTATAAAATAAAACAAATTTCAACGAAAAAGAAAAATCTAAATAACAAAATTGCGGGAAAAAAAGAGAGAAAAATGTGCGATGCAACTAGTGAAGAACCTGAGGTAAATTTCCAAAGGAGATCAAAGAGCCCGGAAAAGGAATGCTAATTGTACGGAAATAGACTCTTTTGGTGGTCAGATTAGTGAATTTATTAGATTATTACTAATACTAGCAGCAGTGCCGCTCAATATGCGGGCAATATTTTATTTAATATATTTCAAAAAGTTAAAGCTTTAATAGCTGTGTTGGTTGCACAAATGTAGAATGAATTATGTTGTCTGTGCTCATCACTATAGATTGAACTGACAATATATACATCTAGTTTTATTTTTTACATCATTTAGTTATTATTAACCAATGATACATCATCACTTTTTACCTCCTATTTATATTGTCATTTCTTAACTTAAATGTTGCGATTATTTTGTTGCTATTTATCATTTAATTAATATCGTATGAAGATTATTTCCTTTTGCCTAATTGCAATGAATTTTTCAAATATCTCTTTCAAAATATTTCCAATTAAAAGGTGTGCACATTTGGCCATCCACTTACTTTTTATTGGCCGAATTAATAAATATTTATGAATGCACATTTAATATGATTGGTGATATAAAAGAACATAATTATATCTATAATTAAATAGGAATGCAACAGAATATTTCCATTACACTCTATCATCAGTAGGTATACTTCAAAATCTAAATTTTCAAACATTGATAGTAGCCATCAAGAAACAAAATCTAACAAATTACATTTGAGTACTTTACTATTCATAATGAAAAGCAAATAACAAACACATTTCTTGAGCCAATGCACCCATATTAAAAGCCAAACGTAATGGCAAAAAAAAAAAAATGAAAACTGAAACTGAAAGTGCAACTCTTGGCGCAAAGCAAATATCCTGACTGACATCAGTTATAAGTCCTTGCTTCTTCCTTGCTGCATTTGCTAAAATATGAGCCTGCTTAAAATGATCTCTGACGGCGTTCCTTATCTTCAATCCTTGTAAATTTGTGATCAATGTTAAACATTCCTTCACGAAGGAGATTCCTGCATATCAAAATTATCAATAATAGATACCAAAATTTTGAATAAGTAAAATAAATGGATCCCATTGTAGGCTACATTGAGAGAACATATATAATATAAAACATTCAACAAAGCTGTAGCCTCAGCCACAAAAGCATCAGCAGCTGTACCATAATCTGTATGCAAACAATTTACAACAAAAGGTTCTTGTTGGGTACTCAAAGTGAGTAGCTACAACAAAATAGAGAAAATAATGTTACCTGCAGAGCTAAGATGAGAAGAGTTCACTTAGTATCAAAACTACGAAAAATATGCCATAATGAGTGTATATCCATGAAATTTACTTTCCTGTCATCTATATTTCATGAGCCTTCAATCCTGCTAAAAAAAAAATTAAAGTTAGCATGCTGGAAAGAAAACGTGAGAAAACACCAAGTTAGCATATTCATGTCATGATCAAATTGAAATATGTCAATATAAAATTTGAGTCAAAAAGGTAAAATAAATTTCGCAATCAACTCATGACCCAGAAAGTGAATCCTAATTAATGTTAAGTTTGTCCCTGTTTTCTTATTGGGTTTCAATATATACCTGATTCCTTGATTTGCATTTTTATTCTTATTGTCCCTGTTTTCTTATTGGAGTCTAGTTGTAGCTTAGAGCCATCAATTGAGATGAAGGCTGACAGAAGCATCTGAGATAAGGGAATTGCTCCATCAAACAACTCATCTGTTTTGGTTCTTGTTGGAATTTCGTGTGTATGTCAAGGAAGCGGAATTTTAAAATTTTTATTTGACTCGTTACACAAAGGACTTTATTTATATGACAATAGCAAGCAAGATAACGATTAAACATTTAATCAAGCATCCTATGTGCATAACAAAATCATCAAATAACTTTATTTGAGGAGAAGGAATAATTTACCTAAAGAGATTGTCAAATCTCTTAGTAGAGAGAAATCGATTTCTCTCTAGGTCTCTTGGAAACCTTCGGTTCTTGTCGCTGCCGTTCAGCGCGTTTCTTTCTCTTGGTTCACCTTGAACCTAAACAACAAACTCATCCAACACTTAGATAGATCACTGGTGAGTTTTAAGTTTAGATCCAACCACCTTTGATCTTCAATCAACAAACTATTTGATTTCTTAGTAGCTAAACTAAATTGCAAAATATATATGAAAAATATAATTTTTCTTTTTCCTTTGTTTTTCCTTTTTTTTCTTGGCGCAAGTGAACAAAAGCACCACATATGGTTTGCAAAGAAAGGCTCGAATAAGAAATCAATTTCGGCCAATTAATTGAAGAGAGAGAAATTGATTTTCCATTTATTTGTTTTTCCTTTGCGCAAGAAAGCAAAAGATGGAAAAATTGTGTCGGCAAAATTAAAGGAGAGAAAAATAATTTTTCCTTTTATACAAAATATTTTGCAACTTGTTTAATATATTAATTCATGAATTAATAATATGAAACATATTATTAGAATATATGATGTCTATATTATTCTTATAATGTTCTCTAGCATTATACCAATAATATTCATATACTTTCATGAATTTATATATGGTCTAAGCATGTCATTTTATATGACATATTATTTTAATATTTTATCACATGTATTTTCATACATCATATAAAATGTAAAACACTTGTTGTTTCTCTTCAGTTTGTGTGACCTTACAGAGGATCTACGTCATCTTGGTAATAATATTAAATATTTTATTTTATAGACTATAAGAGGTTCTATCACTACATTATAGCCACCCAAACGACACAGTCATTACGTACTCGATCCACTTGATCTGTGTCTGTCCTTGTCTCATGATATTATGAATAATATGCAAAATAGGATCGTGTCATTTTTGCATTATATTTATTTTCTTGGTCTCTTAAGTGAATTATAATTATAACTACATCAGTTATATTGCATGCTATATAATTCCACTTTACCAAGGGGCCCAGTAATATCATAACTCAAATAACTGAGGGACAATGATAATCGACATATAAATTTCTGCCGCACAAGTCGCATTCAATGAACTACTAATTCCCTCCATCAACAGATAACTAAGATCAGTAAAAAGATGGTATTAATCAGTAATTACATTGCATGCTTCTCATGTGAGAAATCTATACATCTCATATCTTGGATTCAAAGACACGATGGAAATATTAATGACACAAAACACAATCCATATAATATTCCATTTGATTAGGTCATATTCGATATATATAAAGCATGCTCATTTTATATATACTCATGTCATTGAATGATAGTCACTTATCAACATTTATAGAACTACAATGTACTTTCAATCGACATGACAATCTTGCTCGGTAATTATTGTTCCTCTTTAATTACCACGATAGTAAATACATTTAGGATTATATGTTTTCATCTTAAGAATTCTATGGTTCAAGACCACGAGCATCTTCTTGAACACTTCTAAAGATATAACATATTAATCTCAAGGAACAAGAATGTATAATAACATTCAAAATCATGAACAATAAGCAATTATCATTAATAAAGATAACTTTCAAAATACATATCCTTCAGTTCTCCCGAAGGAGTCTTCCAATGTGGAATCCCCAACACTTGATTTACGAGATGAGGAGTGATTAGGAGCCTTTTCCTGGACGTGAGTAATTTTTCAAAAAAAAGAATAACAAAATGTGGAAAAAAATAAATATTTTTATGCATTGATCTGGAATAGCTGGAGAAAAAATACAGCCTTTAGAAGTATCTACTGCTTTACAGCTCTATTACGAAATCATTGTAGCAATCCAGAATCTTAGATGCATTTGGAATAAGGCCAAAATAGCAAATCACACCAAAATCTACATATCCATCTCAACTTTTTATAGATTGGAAAAATTTTAAACCCACAACAACTAAAGGAATGCAAAATAAATGTGCTACTGGCAAAGACATTTTTAATCAAACATCTCACTCTGTTTACCACTTGTTATTAAGTAAAATGACAAATAAATCTGCGCTCACCTCATGGTTAAAACTATCAACCAGAACATCAGAGGCACTTCTATCTAGAGCTTCCCCAAAAGCAATCTGCACATAAATAAGAAAATAAAAAAAGGTTCCCAATAAATTGGAAAGGACAAATGAAGGTTGGACTTAAAAAAGAAAAGGAAAAAGAGAAAAGAGCTTGACTGATTTTTCAAAAAGGTTAGGTCGTCAGATGCAGAAAAGAACACAGGCTCCATTTTCTTCCAGAAAGGTCCAGTGCATGCATCAACTATTAGAAGAGAATAAATTAAAAAAGATGTCATACATTCTACTTTAAGGAATAACAGATGTATATTTCTCATATACCCTTATTGTTAGGAACTCAAGTCCACGTGCAATTTTAATTTTTATTAACATTTAACAAGGAATTAATACGCACGATTAACGGATCTAGTCATTCAAGTGATTAACATCATAAAAGGAGAAACGGTAGGAGGTTACCTCTTCCGAAATCGTATTCGGAAGGCTCGAATCCAATCTCTTGGAGTCGGTGGCGTGCTCGTTACCCTCGCGACTGCCTCCGGTTGCCTCGAGTCCACCTAGAAGATTAACCAAAGTCTCAAGACAAGTGCTAGCTTGTCCGAGACGATAGCTAATTTCCTTTTGTCTTCTTTGCGCGATTAACTGATTAATTGGAAGAAGAAGCGCTCAACTCATGAGCAAGAGAGATGGATGGATGCACAAGCAAGAGGAGAACCAAATTTCTGCCCTTGCTTGAGCCGTCGACTAGAGGAAGGAGGGAAAGAGAATTAGGTCAAGACCGACTTGTTCTCAAAGAAACAATCAATATATATGCAGTCTTTCTCTTTTTCAATTTTTGTCTGGACAAAAATACCCCTCAAAATCCGAAATTTTCAGAGTTTTTGTGGGCTAATCGATATGATATAATGGCCCATTAATTCACTCTATTAATCCATCTCAAATCGGACTTTTAATTAACTGATTAAACAAAAGACCGATTAGCTCAGTATAATAAAATTGCATTGAACGAATTTAATTATTAACATATTAATAATTAATTTGGAATTAGCATATGCATTACATTATTTCTATATGATCCATTTGAGTTAATTAATTATAACGGTTCATAACGGTATATAATTAATTAATCAACTTATCATATATTCGCAGTACTCGCTACTGCAAATAAACAAATAATGCACGTATGGTTAAAAAACTATTTGTGTGACCCTTTGAGGATTTATGCTATGTTGGACATGGAAAATAAATCACCATTTATTTCTAATAATCATAAGCGGTATCTAGCAACACGTTATGATTCCCAATTCGCATAAATAAATACTGTACTAATACAGTACTTCAATCCTGCATAAGAAATAGTATCTTATTGTTTTGATTCCTATGTCACATGATATCCGTGTATAATCCAAGATAGGAATGTGTCATTCTTGCAGATTATACGTTTCTTGATCTAGAGTTGATCGCCTAGTTGCGCGAATACGATCCAACTCCATCAAGGGGCCCAGTAGATATCATCACTCACTAGGTGAACTAATGAGGGACATACGGTTGTCTTGATGAACAGTTTCTCCCCGCACAATTCAAGAGAACATAAATAAAGTCCGTATAGCAGCCCTTATCAGGAATCAGCGTTAGACGATATTTATAGAACCTATCCTCATGTGGAGAAACTGAATCATCTCAAACTCAAAATCAAACACGTATGAAATAAATAATGACACATAACACAATCCATATATTTATTTCATTGGGTCATGTCCTGTGCTATGTTCCAATAACATACACATATGCAATTAAGTCGGTAACTCCTTACCCATGATTTGTAGAACTTAATCATCACTTAACTTGCACACTAGTCTTAACTGTGATAATTAATGTTCCTTGTAAATTATCAAGACTATGGACTCTTTAGAGATATTATTGTCATTCTAACGAATGATTTACAGAGATCTACAATTCAGATCCTCAACCTGAATGATCTGTCAATAATAAACTCTAGGAACAAATGATCAAACATCATCAATAACATAAACTAACATAATAGTCACCAACTGATTGGTTTCTAGGACATATCTCCAACACTTATAAACCCCTTATACATTTGAATTGATTATTTCCCAAATAGTCACACCTTGCCTCCCAAGACCCAAAAGGTTTTCAAGATGGATATGTGGAAACTAACAGATCTACTCTTATTAAATTCCTCCTGGTCATATAGGTAAAATAATACAGTATAACTGGTATCAAGAAAAGTTCAAAATTTCTCACAGAAAGCATTGCGAGCAACATTAATAGTTGTCATTAATTTTTCTTTGTCATCATCCAATTCACCTACAGAAATAAGTTATTTCTAGGTATAAGCAATCATAACAAAAGAAAAGAGGGGGGGATATATACCCATCATATCTGAGGGGACACTTTGTGAATTTTGCACTGGCCGACCTTGAGACTTGCGGTCAAATGTCTTCTTCAGAGGAGGCCTTCCTATCCTACTGCACAACCAACACAGAAACAATATCAAATTCTTGATTTCTAATCTAACAAATAAAAATATTATAAGCACTAAATAAAAAAATAAACAGAATGGAGGAGAGGCAAAAGCACCTGTCATTCCTGTCAGATGCAGACCATCCACTCTTAGGCGGCTTCGTGCCATTGTCACTACCATCCATCTTCTCTTTTGGTAATGGTGGTAGGGACCTGCCTTGAAGGAGGAGCTCAATCTGCTCCTCCATTCTCCCACGAAAGATTTACTCAAAATTGAAATCGATATCTCCATTGAAAGCTCAATCTAGGGTTCCGGCGCAGCCAGCGGCGATGGTGCAGGTTGGCTCGTGAGAGAAAAACAGATGCGCCAGAAAAAAAAATGGGAGGTGGGGGGTTGCAGCGGCTGCTGAAGAAGAACAAAATGAATTTGGGGTGGCTCAAACCCTAGACTCGCAAGAGAGAGGGCTAAGAAAAATCAGGCGCCTGTAATCCTTCTAGCGGAGATGCTATAAGAGTATACAGAGAAGAAAAAGGAAAGAAATGATGCGAAGGATAAGTGTTTTCAATCGGAGGCAGCACAGCTTATTGAACGGAAAAGAGAAAGAGATCTCCACAGAATCTTCTGTTGCCATATCAGATCGATGGAAATTGGAGAGGAGATCCGATCGCTATCGATGGAGATTGGAGGGAGATCGGATCGCTGGTCGCTGGAGGAACCCTAGAGTGGAGAGTAGTTACGGAGTGAAGATATCTTTGGTATGAACAGTTGGAGATTACGATATAACAAAAATATTTGCGTAGCGGAGAAAGAAAAAAAAAATTTGCGTAGCAGAGAATCGAACCTCGCACTGAACTGAGACTTAACACACGTAGCGCCTAGGCAGGTTTCTGCTAAAAAGTCGACCTTTTATCTGATATTTAAATCTGAACCGCAGATCATAGTAGATTAACAAAATCAATGATTCATATTTGATATTAGAGAGGTGTAATTCTCTTTTATCTCGAAGTTTACACCTGTTCTACTGATGCTTTATAAGTAGTAGAGATGCATATAAGCGTGAAGTATTATGTTGAGCTAAAATGTAATTTATAGGTTGTGGCAATATCTATTGATCCCGTTTGTTTTTGCCTTAAGAGGCTGCGTACCTCACTATGCAGCTTTTATGTAACCAAACAGTTGTTATATAAGTGTGCATAAGGATGCATAACTTATTACAAGGTTGCATAACTTATAAAAAAAATGTAAAATTAGATATAACCCTCTCGAAACATCTCTAATTAGAAATAACCCCCTCGAAACTTCAAATTTAGATTATAACCCCTTTTAATCATCTCAATAATAAATATACACCCTTTTTAATCATTTTTATATATTCTAACAATATTTTTTAACAAAATAATGAACTGTATAATATTTGGACGAAAATACCCTTCTACCAATAAATGTTTCTCAGTGGTAGCTAGTATAAAGTAAAACGTTTCTCGGTGGTAGCTAATATAAAGAGTACAATTGAGCAACATATGAATTAGAACTCAACACCAAAACAAATAAAAAAAATCCAAATAGAACCTTCGTGATTATTCTCTTACTAATAATTCACTTGTTCCCAAAATTTCTACCTTAGTTTCGTATTACATAAAGCTACGTAACAAATAAATTACCAGTAAATTGATACATTTTTCTATGAACTTATAAAGAGAGATAGAGAAGAAAGAGGGTAATTTAGATAGATTATAGAATCATAATTTTTAGAAAGATTTAAATCGGATCTTTGTGAAGGAGGTCAAGAATTCTCCTTATATTGCATCCTAGATTGATGGAAGCCTTTTCCTTTTGATGATCCTTCTATAGGTCAAGGAAGCAAGGTGGAATAGAGAGAGAATCGTAGTGAATAATTCTTTTTTTATCCCATATTAAACAGCACAACCAACTGGTCTCGATGCAAAAAAGCGCTGGGAAATTTTCATGTTTAGTTCAAGTGGGAAGATGAAAGGTCTTGAATTGGAATAAGGGTATTTTCGTCCAAATATTATACAGTTCATTATTTTGTTAAAAAATATTGTTAGAATATATAAAAATGATAAAAAAAGGTGTATATCTATTATTGAGATGATTAAAAGGAGTTGTATCTAAATTTGAAGTTTCGAGGAGTTTATTTCTAATTGGAGATGTTTCGAGAGGTTATATCTAATTTTTCCTAAAAAAATTTCACTGTAAATTTCTAACTATATCTCTTTCATTAATTTCTCATGAAAACTTAGTCTTAATTTTCACATTAAAATATATGCATGCATAAGTTACTCTTCATTGTTCAATAACCAAACATCCATGACATAATAAATACATAAACACTTATGCACCTTAAATTATACAACTTCTTACTCCACAACCAAATTAAAACTCCTGTATAATTTATAGTCATTTGGATGAGTGGTTTTTATTTCCCGTTTAAACTTTTTAGGCGTTTCTTATTGAGATATTTTTTTATCCTTTTTTTTTGTTTCTTTTGTCTTTTTTGGGGTGGTGGGGACCAACATTCTCGGGAAAGATTTATTCTTTGTGGATCTTCTCTGAACTGTCTGATCTAATTTCGACAGTTAAAATTTACAGGTCGTACTACAAAATCGATATCAATCACGTAACATACATTATTTATCGGATAGTCTTGAAAAAAAAAATGCAGAGAACAATTCTCCGGTAATTGATGTTTACCATCACATTTAATTCTATCCATCCCATCCAATAGACTTTCTCCGCACATGATATCACGTGACACGACCAGATGACGCGTCCTTTGTAATAAGGCAAAACCAGGTTTCTCTGGCGGCTTTTGCAAAAACTGTCATTGCGCGTAGGGCTGTCAATTTCACTTCGTTTCGGACGTTTACGTTCTGTTCCGTCCGAAACGGAACAGAAACGGAGGAGAATTCTGTGACGTTTTACTCAACGGAACAGAAACGAAAGCGAAATGGATTATGTTGGTATGAACGAAAGGTAAACAAAATTAGGGTGTTATGTTCCGTTGGCCCAACGTTATTCCGTCAGCCTGTTAAATTTGCAGCCCATATATGATATATCATATAATGTAATGTTTCAGGGAGTCAAAACCTACAGGCTACAGAGGCATGCACGTTTTAATGTAGGCGTGCATCTTTTCATTAAAACCTATAGAAAGTAGATAGTGTGCGGCGCTGTTTGCCTCTTTTCTTTCTCTATCAAATCTCGATTGTATCTCCCTCTGAAGTTCTGATCTGTGATAGACTAAGAGTGGCTGAGTGGGTGTGCGTAGCTAAGCATGTGTTTCTCTCTGTCTGTGTCGAACTCCCGATGTGTGAGCATCGCTCTTTGATGTTCTCGATTGTAGCTCCCTCTCTCTTTGAGTAAGAAGAGTAGAGATGAACTGGTTTGAGGACTAGAGGTGAGTAGAGGTAGTGGATGAGGCTGGAGGAGCAGATCAGTTATCGGTCTAGGCGGCGATGTCTCCGATGTCCTCGCCGCATAAGAGGTTAGATGAAGCAGAGAGGAGAGGTTTCTTGTGCAGGGGAGGGATGTGTTTTTGAGGAGTTAGGCTGAGAAGGCGGGGAAGTCAACTCGCTCGAGGTGGTAATCAAGGGAACGGGAGGAGGTACTGAAGTGGTGTCAGTAAGTATGGTTGTAATGGAATCTGAGGAGGTGCCAATTTAGTTAATTTTGCCAATTTGAGGTACTGAAGTGGTGTCAGTAGCATGCTACAACTTTTCATTTTATTGACCAGCTGTGTTGCACACTAGAGAAGTCCCTGGCTTTCATCATATTAAGTTTATTGAGGTTTGATTAAAACTTTTGGGTACAACTTCTCCAATTTCTTTTTCAATTTCAAAATTATGTCGATTTCTTTCTCAATTTACCACAATTTCTTTTCCAATTTCAAAATTATGTCGATTTCTTTCTCAATTTACCTCAATTTTTTTTTCAATTTTCTAGTTTTGAGTTTGGTGTTGCCTTCGTCTAGTATTTTTTTTTGTTTGTTTCTAGTAGATGTATATAGGACTTTTGGCTTTCTGTTTCTTATTTTTTGTTTAGGGGTAGTTTGGGAAGTTTAAGGCAGTGCACCATTTGCTGGTAAAGATTCTGAACAAGAAGATCATGTATTATGTAACTTTTGTTGTTTTATTAGTGAAAGTTCAAGTCTAAGGGTAGTGCATATGACTTTGTTGTAATGGAAGTTATCATTTTGTTGTTTGAAAAGTTAATAGACATTTGATTGTTGGATAAGTTGATGTTTGATATAGTGTAAAACATAGTTATTGTGAATGTTTGATTTGTAGTATTTTGTGATAATTGTTGTTTGATACGTTTGATTTATATTAGTCTAATTTTTACTTAAGTGGGTTGTGTTACTGCTAAGCTTACTGAGTCACTGGTTTTTACTTTTAATTCTGATTTTTACTCAGTTACTGGTTTTTTTTTTTTTTTTTTTTTGCAATTCTGATTTTTACCTTTAATGCTGTTTTGTTTAGTAACTTTTTGCAATTCTAGTTTTTACCTTTAATTCTGTGTTTGCAATACTGAGTTACTAAGTTTTACTGATTTTTACTAAGTTACGTTTAATTTTTTGCAATTATGCTTTTTTAAGACAATTCTTTTAAGTAAGATAATTTTTAACGTTTATTCCGTTTAATCTTACGGAACATTAAACGTAAAATTTTTTTGTTACGTTGTTAGAACGAAACGTCAACGGAACTTAATATAGTTATTACGTTCATTATCACGGAACGTACACGTTATTATTTCCGTGTAGGTTATGCACGTTTGACGGCCCTAATTGCGCGTTCTTGATAGAACCCTCTCTCCTCTTCCTCGGTTGCGGATCTCTCTTCTTCGCTTCTTCTTCCTTTCCCAACCAAAACCCTAATCTAAATCCGACGACATATTAAAGGAGATTGAGTTGAATTGAGAGGAAATATATGGGGAAGAAGAAGAAAGAGCAGTAGGGAAGGTGTTCTATAGACATGATGGTGAAGATCTACTCAAGGTCCACTTCTCTGTCTCCAAGGGGGTCGAGGCAAGCACGAGAATCCCAGTACGATCCCTCTCTCTGTTTCTCTTTCTCACTTTGTGATTTTGATTTGATCGAGTTTTAAATTGAGTTGATATTTCCATATTTGTGTTGATTTGGTGGGATTTAGGGCTCAAACTAGTTAAAATTTTATAAATTTACATGGTGAAGATCTCGAATGCTCACCTCTCTTGCTTTTCTCCCCACACAAATGGAAGGTCAGGCCTTTTTTTCATTGTCATTATTCTCACGGTTGGAAGAAGAGCAGAAGCTCCTTTTTTGGAAAATCTTCGTCAAAGAAACATGGTTATCAAGTTGCATCAAGGCTGAAACCTGAATGTCATAGGACCAAAATATGTTAAATGTTTCTATAGACAAAGAAAAAAAGAATCCCACGTATCTTACTTGTATGTAATTGAGATGATGGAGAACATATCCAATAATTATAGTTGGAGAAGGGTTCCAATGTCAACATTTTGGTTGCCCCCAAATGCCAATATTTCACTATTTGGTTACTTTTTTAAAATTTAAAATAGAAACGTCAAATCCAAACCGGTCATCTTATTTAGTTCAATGACCGATGCATTTTGATATAAGTTTTGTAAATTTTAGAGTTTATTTGATACTCCATCAAAGGCTAAAACATGGACGTATTAGAATGAATCTATCACAATTAATAAGGTTCGTTTATTTTTCTACCTCTTGATAGAGTAGCAAATAAACTCTAAAATTTACAAAACTTATATCAAAATGCATCGGTCATTGAACTAAATAAGATGACCGGTTTGGATTTGACGTTTCTATTTTAAATTTAAAAAAGTAACCAAATAGTGAAATGTTGGCATTTGGGGGCAACCAAAATGTTGGCATTGGAACCCTCCTCTTATAGTTGTTGTGTCATACTTGAATAAAAGAATTGTTTTTGCAATGGGACTTCATTCGACAACTTTTCAATAAAATAGAATTTTGCCTTTCTTAATTTCTAGAATGAATTATATTATAGCATTTAATATTAATATTGTATCTTTTTTTGCATTTTTGTGTATTTAGATTTATTTATTGAAATGAAAACAAGGATGAAGGATGTTGTTCATCACCAAAGGAGGTGTTATACATTATCAAACATTGGATTTGCAAGTCTTATGTGTTAATGTAATCTTTGTTATAAGTGTTCATTAAAGAGTGTATTTGTTCACTTTGTTTATTGTATAAATTAAATATGTTGTTATATGTGTTCATTTTGTATGTTGAATATGAACATTTATTTCTTAAGAAATTTGTATATATGTTCAGTTTAATGTTGTAAACATTTATTTTGTTGTTGTAAATGTTTGCTTAGTTTGTTGGATCTGTTCATTGTGTTTCTTTATTTAACCAATATTTGTCTCTTCGTTTTTGTTGTTGTAAGTGTTCAGTTTATTATTGTAACTATTCAATTTTATGTTGTAAGTCTTCATTTTATTTACAAGTGCATCTAACTGAACATATAATAAAGTAGTTTAACTCATCTTTTATGGCCATTATGAGAACCAAAATGTCATATTACCACTGCATTTAACTGAACACTTAACTAGTTTAACTCGTTTCTTGACGTATCTAACTAAACACGAAAATCCGTTCATTTGATGATGTCAACATATGCCAAAAAAAATTAGAAAAAGTTTGTTTTAAAAAAAAATTGATGATGTCATCACACTCGGACAGTCCAGAATGGTCCAATTTCAACACCTACTCCAATTGAATGGTTTTGATAGTTTTTTATTTGATGGTGCATATCACACCTGAGGTGGAGGTGGGTGGCTCGAGGATATGGATGGTAATAAGGTCCATTGTTAAACCTATTTGTTCTTAAACATTCTAGGGGTACTTTTCTAAATACATGCAAGTAAAAAAGACAAAAGATTTTGGGAAAATTAGACATATACCCTTCTAATCTAAGTCAATTGAAAATATCCCTCTCTAATCATCAAATTTAGATATATCCCCCTCCAATCATCCTCACTATAGATATTTACCCTTTTTATCAATTCTCATGAATTTTTAATACTTAAAAATTACTTTTATAAATTTTAGACAAAAATGCCCTCATCCTCTAATGCTTGAGCTTCCTGGCCTCCATTTTATGCTTTGAAACTAATAATAGCATACTGGCAAAAATGGAAATGAGGGAGCCTATTCGAGGGGCACGAGTATATGTTAAAGAAAATTTTCCTTTAAGTTTTTATTTTGGTGCACTGAAGAAGCAATCTTGAAATATTTTAGTTTGAAAGGAATTTTTCCTTTTTAAGTTTTTATTTTGGTGCACTGAAAAAGCAATCTTGAAATATTTTAGTTTGAAAGCGAAATTGAAAAAGAATACCAGTATTGTATTGAACTGGCAAAAAAATAGCCTATGGTATCCAAATTATTCAAGTTTTTTCTTTGCAATTTTAGGTTTATCCGTTTATGTATAAACAGCAAGGGGAGAGGAGGGTTCAGTCTCAGATCTAGGAAAAGTTCTCTTTCCTATTTGTGATAATGTTTTCTCAATTACTACAAGAAATTATAAATTTGCTCACTAATTAATATTTCCATCGCTGTTTGTTCCATCAATCTTATCTTTCTAATTCAATTTTTTATTTTCATTGAAGTTCGTCTAGCATCAGACGACTTCAACTGCTGGCTTTCTTTTCAAAAAGAAATATTACACAGTTGCATCATCATATAATATATATTTGGCAAAAATAATATAGCCGAGTCTAATCAAAGGAAGAGAACACAATCAGGAATTCTTTTTTCCGATAAAGAGCAGAAAATAACGAGAGTCACAGAGAAGAAAATATCGAGAAGCTTAAGCGTCAGGGTTGAGGGCATCCTTGTCCGAAATTTTGAAAAGTATTTTTTTTTATTTAAAAAATGATTAGAATTGATGAAAGGGTAAATATCTATGATAATGATGATTGAAGGGGATATTTCTAATTTTGAAAATTAGAGGGGGATATTTCCAATTAGCTGAGATTAGAGGGGTATATGACTAATTTTTCCAAAGATTTTTGCCACCTGCGGAACACGTGGGTCCCGTTTTAAGATATAAACCTTTCCCTTTTAAAACAACTAATCATTATCTAATTCATCAATAAAATTAATCTCAAAACAATCTGTATCACAAGGTAATAAAAAATGGAAAAAGGAATTTGTGATGTGACTAGCAAAGAACCCCAAGGCAAGCCGGAAGTTCTCCTTCTCCAACCTCTCTCCATTTATTTTGAACCTATTCTGTCTCAAAAATTTAACCTCCTAAAACCATGGGAATCCCCTCTTCCTTTGAATGTATTTCTCTCCAACCATGCGCAATTCGTCCAAGCTATCATAGCTTCAGGCCCAAATTGCCTCCCAATTGAGAATTCTCTTCTTATTCTCCTCCCAAATCTCGGCATCATTACCGCTATGACTGTTGGAGTTGATCATATCGACCTTGAAGCTTGTCGTGAAAAAGGTGTGGCTGTGACAAATGCCGGCAGTACTTACTCACCGGATGCGGCGGACTTCGCAGTGGGATTGTTGGTTGATGTATTGAGACAGGTTTCTATGGGAGATCGGTTCGTCCGAAAAGGTCTGTGGCCAGTGGACGGAGATGGCCTCCTTGGTTCTCAGGTAAGTGAATTTAATTTAATTACTAATTCATGGAAATTTCAACTTTCAAGTTAAATTTATGTCAAATTTAAAATTCAATCTATAGGTCTTTGTGTATTGGTATACTTTTAATTATTCAAATTAAAATGTAATTAAATGTATAACGATAATTTTGGCACTAATATTTTATCAATAATTCATCATAAATTAAACTACATTGTGCTAGATATAATTTGAAAGATTAATTAATCATTATTAATTAATTTGGTATATGATATGTCGCCAAGCCTTGTACTGCCGAGGCTGATTAAAAATAATAAATAAATAAAACGACGAGTCAGGCCATAATTTTGAGGTTGAATGAGACGAATCGGACGGCCGTGCGCCCGTGCCTAGGATTTGAACATAGGACCGGACTCTGAAGTGTGTACACATTAAACCCGGTCCAATAAAAAATCTAGGTTGTTGTGGTTAGAGATTATTAGTAATTTTGGGTGGACAACTTGATCTGATCCCAAAAATATAATTATTACATAATTAAAAAAAAAAGATTTTTCGGGAGCGAAACAATTTATTGTGATTTTTTAATTCGGATTGAATTTTACCAATACAAAACAACAGTCAACAGTAAACCAGGAAATAAATCTGAACCATCTAACTTATTGTCCACCTAAGCTATTTAATTTGTGGGGAACACATTAGGCATTTAATTGGGAAGGGCTGACTGAAGGTAGATTGATGGTGACGAAAGAGATGACGGAACCTCGAATAAAAAAGAAATATCTCATGAAATGGGTAAACGAAGAACATTTGGTAGCGCAAGAGCACGGAATCACATCCCCAAGAGCACAAGGCAAAAAAAAACCCATTTCAATCATTCCCACGATCGGAAGCCTTTCTCAACGCTGACACTCATCCTTCGCCAAATCAAAACCCCATGGCTACTACTACTACTAACACTCCTAAAATTGAACAAAAACCCAAAGTGCTCGTACTCCAACACATCAACGCATCCTTCGAAGGCGTTCTCTCTCCTCATTTCGACCTCGTCAAAGCCGAAGAATCGAGTCTGCCACTTCCCGCCTTCCTCTCTACTCATTGCCAACACATCAAGGCCCTTATCACCTTCGCCCCGATAGTGACCGTCGATTCATCCCTCCTTGACCAGCTCCCGTCTCTCGGCCTCGTTGCCTGCACATCAGTAGGGTTCAATCACGTAGACGTCGATGCGTGTCGAAAGAGAGGCGTTGCAGTCACCAATGCCGGGGAGATGTTCACGCCTGATGTGGCTGACTACGCCGTGGGCTTGTTGGTGGATGTGTTGAGGAGGGTCGTCATGGCGGATCAGTATGTCAGAAACGGGTCGTGGATGCTCAAAGGCGATTACCCGCTTGGATCCAAGGTTTCGTGTTTTAGTTTCCTTTTTTATTTTATTAAAAAAAGCTGTAGTAGTTTAGCTTTAGTAATAATAGAAACAGTAAAAAATGTTGATGCTTGGCTACTTGGCTTCTGAACCATCGACCCTCTGATCTTCTGTGGCAGTAAAAAATTTATTATGATAGAAGGACACGAATATCTAGACACTCAGATGTACTCCAAAATAAATATATGATATATTCATCAATATTAATATATGTGCTAAATTAATGTAGTACTGAAAAAATTAGCATTAATTTTTTATCGACATAAAGGTCCTGATCAAAATGAAATTTATGTGGGATTCATTTCATTTCAATTGAATTGATTTCGTTAGATTTTGTTGGATCTAATTACATGGAAATTCCAATCAAATGACATCAAAATTTCTTCATTTTGATCAAAAATTTTCCAATAAAATGAAATCCCACGTTAAAAAAAATAGAATTTTGATCAGGGTCGAATTGAATCACATTGTCCTACTAAAATCGACCAGCCTCCTACAAAAATACCAACATGTCGATCAGATAGTCCCAATACTGTTCACATAAATCCGTCTCCAACCTCAAAATTTTGGGCCGTGTATTTTTATTTTTTTTATGATGACGAAACCTCGCCGCACCAACATCAGCGGCAACACATCTAATCCTTTACGATTATTCCCTCTTTCACCAAAAAAGAAAAAGAAAAAGAAAATTGCTTTCCGATTAATTATAGGTAAATAAATAACTCATCTCAAAAGAATATATAAATAGGAACATTCGGTAGAAAAAAGTGCAGCAAACAAACAAAACTGATAATAGAATTAAAAATATCGCCCGTCTCCAAGACTAACCATTTCGATACTTCAACCGTTGACCAAATCAAAGTCCCAATTGCCATGGCCACTACTACTTGTACTACTAACACTCCTAAAATTGAAGAAAAACCCAAAGTACTAGTACTCCAACGCATCAACGCATACTTCGAAGGCGTTCTCTCCCCTCATTTCGATCTCGTCAAAGCCGATGAATCGAGTCTCCCGATTCCGGCCTTCCTCTCCACCCATTGCCGCCACATCAGGGCCCTCCTCATCATGGCCCCAATCGGGACCTTCGGTTCATCCCTCCTGGACCAGCTTCCCTCTCTAGGCCTCATCGCCTGCACATCAGCAGGGGTCAACCATATTGACGTCGATGCGTGTTGAAAGAGAGGCGTTAAGGTCACTAATGCCGGCGAGATGTTCACGCCTGATGCGGCTGATTACACCGTCGGCTTGTTGGTGGATGTGTTGAGGAGGGTCGTCATGGCCAGTGGCGGAGCCAAGAAATTTGACAATGGGGTTCAATAATTTTTAGCATTAATATTATAATTAAATAAATTCATACAATATATATATTAATATATATATTAGAAAAATTATATCTTGGACGAGTTTTTTTATTTGGGCTAAATCTAAATCATACAATATGACTGATTACGGATCCAATGGCCCTTGAAAAATTCATCCATGGTTATTTAGATTATTAGTGTCCTTTTGATCGTGCAATCGACAATTTAGACATTAACAATTGTGGGAGATATTTTACAATTTATTTTGATTTTTTTTTCAATAAAGTACTTAGAAACTTTATTGAAAAACATATTAGGACTCAAAATATAAACCAATTTTATAAAACTTACAAATTATAATAGATTTTTTATCATCTAAATTAATTTTTTGAAGTCTCATCCTTTGAAATCATCAGAAGATGAAATGTTATAAACAAAAAATAAAACAAATTAAATCGATTCATAAAAATTATTATGGTTATTGATTATATCTTTGTAATGTTCAATTAAATAAACAATATATATATATATATATATATATATATATATATATTAACAAAATAGATTGTAAAGTTACATATTCAAGTTCAATTATTAAGTTCAATATGCATGTGCTAATCATTACTAAAAGTGATAGTTCATGAAATATTTGAGAAGACAAGAATTAATATTTGTGGCAGTCTAATATATATATCTGTTATATAAATAAATTTTTTTCCAACAAGAATAAATTTTTCAAATCCAATATGGGGTTCACTTGTGGAATATCTTTTAAATATCTATGGGTTCAAATATTGCATATCTACAAAATGTTTCATTTTGCAAGTGTGAACTTTTTAAATATAGTATAATTTGTTATAAATCAATGGGGGTCAATTGACCCCCATTTCTTATACTTAGCTCCGCCACTGGTCATGGCGGATCGGTATGTCAGAAACGGGTCGTGGATGCTCAAAGGGGATTACCCGCTCGGATCCAAGGTTTCGTTTCGTGTTTTAGTTTCTCAGTTTTTATTGTTTATAAAAAATTGTAGACTTGTAGTGGTCTAGAAATAGACCAGTGCGGGTGCGGCAGGCCGGCAGTGCCCCAAATCCCCAATGCAATTATGCAATATTATTGGAACACATGTCGACTTGATTCTTGACTCGTGAGCTTGGCCTCCGAACCATCGACCTCTGATTTTCTGTGGCAGTCAAAATTAGCTTGAGCTTCCGTAAGTCTGTGATGACTGGTGAGTGCAACACGCTATTATTATTATAGGAAAAATCGGCCATGTACCATTTGACCAGACACATTCATCCTCTTTTGTTTGGTTTTTTTGAAAATTAGACTCATTCACCCTCATTAAAATATAGTATTACAATTTACAAACGTTTTGGTTTCGTTAAAAAGAAATTAAAAAACAAAAGAAAAGAAAGAAAAAGGAAACCAATGAATGACAAAACTGTTAGGTTATTAACTTATTATTTCTGTATGGGCTTAATCAACCAAACTTGGGCCTAAAACCTTACAACACAAATCCGCATGTGTTACTCATCTTCTTGTAGTTTTTTTTTTTTTTTTGATGATTTGTAACTTGACTAATGACTATTCTTAGTTGACATGTTTACTGACTCCGTTTAATATCCAAATGCTAGGTTAGCGGGAAACGGGTCGGTATAGTCGGGCTAGGAAGCATCGGATCTCATGTGGCGAAACGGCTAACGGCATTTGGTTGCCCCATTTCCTACTTCTCCAGAGCACCGAAACCTAACTACCCTTCATACACATATTTCCCCAATGTACTTGACTTAGCTCGTGAGAGCGATGTTTTGATACTCTCCTGTGCACTCACAGACGAGACCCGCAACATCATAAACCGAGATGTGATGATCGCATTAGGAAAAGATGGTGTCATCATCAATGTCGGTCGGGGAGCCCTTATTGATGAACCAGAACTTGTGAGGTAAGCTAATCACTTCTTCTATATCGTACTTATTTCCTGATGGTTATCAAATCAAGAATTAATAAGTTGACATACATGTGACTTTTAATGAAGGTGTTTGAAGGAAGGAGTGATAGGCGGGGCTGGTCTAGATGTGTTTGTAAACGAACCCGAGGTGCCCGAGGAGTTGACGCATATGGAGAATGTGGTGTTATCTGATCACAGAGCCGTCACAACACCTGAATCTTTTAAAAATGTGCTCGAGTTGGCTATTGCCAATTTGGATGCCTTCTTCTCTGGCAAACCGCTGCTTTCTCCTGTTTCATGTTAAGGAGTTATTTTATTATGTTTTTTAGATAAAGCTATAAAATTGCATTAGCAGAGAATGACAATTTGCAGGAAAAAAAGAATAATGAGATTTCATAAGAGTTGGGGTCAACCAGCATGATCAAACGACTGATATTACTTGCTTATAGTACTCCAATTGTATCGTCCAGGACCTCTAAACAAAAACTCAGCATCCATTACAGAATAACAAACTGCCTTTCAAAAGCCATTGCAATTGGTTACAACATGCATATAGCTAATTAAGTTGCAGCACCACAAGCAATACAGAATAAAACTATTCCGAGTTCCTTTCTGATCGTACATCTCGATAACCAAAAAGTTATATATATATATTTAGGAACATCCAACAGCTATTGATTGAATTTTTGAGGTGAATGTGTGCCTTTCAATGAGAGATGGTCAGAAGGTTCTATAAGGAGAGGAGCAGCCCAGTTGAGATGATCAGCATTGTCAGCTGATGCGGTGGAGCAGGCAGAGCTATGTCACGAACCAAACCAGAACTATGCTGTCATCTAAACCCTAACGACTTATTTTCACAGTTGACCACGTTAAAACCAACACGCTCAAATCAGTGTTACGTCTTCCAATACTGATAAATGGGTCAAGCTTCAACAAATCCTGTGTTGGACATCCAGCAGGGATAGCAGGGCTTTGTGTGAGTGGTTGAGATCAGACGTAGTTGTTGGATGGTCTGCAGTTCTATCGAGTGTCCGGTCTGGACTGTCCATATTGATGAAACAGCTGATACTAAAAAAGCATGAAAATTAAACCCGCCATAATGTGGGTTGTGTTTGTGTATTAACGGTTTCGCGAATCACAGATATGTTGAAATTAGCCTGTATCTGCATTTGCAATATTGACAGCAGAGAACAAACATTGTTTAATCAAGATCATCCAATCAAAATAAAACACTAATTTCTTAAGATGCAGAATTTTGATATAATTGAAAGTTTTGATCAAATAGACGACGCACAATACAAATTTTGCCAGCACATTTTGATATACCATATATGTAGTTTGCTCAGATTATAAATCATTCTGTTTTATTGAGCCCAGATGCCTGATTAATCAGAATTTACACTATCTGAATTGAGCCATCCTGCTATTGGGTCAAAAAAAAACATTGATTAGAAGGAATCTGAATCATCTGATAACACATAGCAGTAGACTAATTAATAATTATACAGCAACAAGCCAGCTGAAGGATAAATATATCTGTACAATCCAACGGACCAACTTCAAAGAATTATACAATGGCATTACAGATTGGAAGTGTTTTTGATACATCATGCAATTCAGAATCCACAGTAGGCCAATCAGCTATAGAGGCCAACTTTGTCAATATTGATTATTCCGGCGTTTCTCAACGGTGGTAGAAATGTATTCCAGTGTTTGTTTTTTGTCCTGTTGAAACAATATAGGTATGATGGTAGAGATATATACAACTTGCATCAAAACAATAAATGGATGTTAAGCATTACCTCTCTTGATTAACTGACACATAAAATAGTCCACAAAATTTTGTAACACAACTTCCCATCATTACCAGCAATCATATTGATACCTAACCCCGCTAGACACACTAATTATTAGCATCCAGAATTCACTGTTCTCCTCTAACAAAAGCACATAAGTGGAAAAAAAAAATATGCAAAACAAAACCCTTGATAACATTGCATCAAATAGTGAATGTGCATCAGATTGTGTCAACCCAAGGATCTGATCATTTCTATGATTCCAATTGTTAAATCTATGTCAACAAATAAACTTGCCTTATAGAATTCACACAAGCATCAGATTTTTTTTTTTTTTTAAATAAAGCTGCAGTTCCATTAGACATTGTCCTTAGTATCCTCAGTGGATCTTTTATATTCAGGTTTGAGCTCGTGGGTTCCTTGATTCGGACCTCTCTTGTTGTACACACATAGATCATTCAGTATCTCCTTCAAAAATTGCTGCACCAATTAAACAAGACATTACTGTTAAAACCATGATTCTACGAAGCAACACTGGTTCATCTTTTGAGATTCTGGCACTAAAATAATGTGTACCAAAAGGATGTGTTCTTAAGTAAATTACCTCAGGCTGATCAGTTTCTTGCACAAGTTGTTTAAGGGCCCAGTTTGGTTGTCTCTCAAAGAGTTTAAAGATGATATCTTCCATCTCACGCCTGTCACGACGTGTTCTCTTCATTTCAGTTCCTTTTGTTGGTGTCAACTTCTTCTGCTTCTCCTGCACAAACAAATAGTTTAAAAGCCAAATTTATTGCACTCAAAAAAAGAAAAGAGAGAAAAGTTGGTGAAGCCAAGAAGGAATTGGAACTTTTATTTTACCTTTGTGCCAGAAGACACCAAACCGACCATTCCAGGCATTGGCCTCATAAGGACACCATGATCATTATCTAATACCTACAAACCAAAAAGAATATTCATTTTCTGCTTTTGTTTTTCAACTAAATACTACCACTTACTGATAAGTGATAACAATGAATACCTAATGCTCATAATCACTGTACCCTTTATTCTCATTGTTACAACAGCAACGCAATTTTTTGTCACAATATAATGGTCTTAAAAAAAGGCATGTGTAATACCTGGACTTGTCGTGTTTTGACCATATATTTGTTAGTTCTCTCTCGGCACAATTTCCCATATTCACCAAAATTTTCAGTATGTGGTTCCATATCAAATTTATGCTCTACTCTCCCCTCCACTGCGAGCTTCCCTGCATAATTCACAAAATGGTTTATTTCAAGTTCCTTGTACTGGTACCAACACTCCTCCGAAAGCAGGTTTCTACTTCTATATTACGAAAGGAAAATTTGGGTATAACTACAAGATGAAAGTTCAATTGGTAATGGTATGAGTAACCATGAGCTGATTCAGGCTTCATGACCAATCTAACAGGATAATAACAGCATAATTAATTATGAAATCACATAGCAGTCTGCACTCCAACAAAAGCCCCAACTAACCTTAAAAGTTAAAAACAACATTGGAATTTCTTATTAGTACAACCACCTTGATTAGACTCCGAGAAGACACAGAGAGGTACAAAGTCCTTGAACATATTGAGAGAGTAGCTCTTGGGTGTGTTGCCTGTGTCTGTCTGTGCCATCTCCATCTTAAACTGTAAATTTCCATTCATTCAAACAGTAACAACTTATATTCAGCCACCCTTATCCATATTAAATAGTTAAAGGTACAATTCCTAGTTCCCTATCTCAGTAAACAACACCAGTAAAAAAGTGGACGATAGAAGGGGGGAAGAGAGGAGGGAGATTGAACCTGCATGGAGGAGGATTCGTCGGGATTGAGGAGATCGAGGGAGAGAACGACCTTGGCGACAGTAGGGTTCTGACTGGGATCGCTGGAGCTGGAGGCGGCGCTAGCGGCTTGCCAAGATCGGGTGACGACAGGCGGGCACTTCATCAGCCAGACCGACTTGTCCGCTCGAGCCGTTTCCAGAGTGTATTTCCCTTCATCCGCCATTAGAGACGCGCGGAGAGAGAGAGAGAGAGAGACGAAAGCAAGGAAGCAAGCCGAGAATTATTACAGAATATAAGAATCGGGTTAATGACTTTATTATTGAGTTTTAATGTGGTTAGCCTAATAACGACTCGAATTTAATTTATTTATTTATTTTGGTTTGCACATGAACCAAATATTCCAGCTACTGCTAAGAGAAAAAATTGTGTATTAGAAAATTTTTAATTAATTTTTTTAGGGAAAATGTTGTTGGAAATTAGATCTTGGAACTGAGATGTTGGAATTTTTTAATTTTTAAAGTTATAGCTGTCAAGCAACCCATGAATTAATAAAATTCTAAAATTATAGTTAAAATTACACACTCTAGATTCTAAAATTACAGTTTTTGGAACTGAGATGTTAAGCTATGGACATGCATTTAGTTATTAATTATAATTATAAATTCATGCATTTAAAACTGAGAATATCTTAACCAATCGTATAAAAAGTCTGGATTTGTTTACTGAAAACTAAAAAGAAAGATCATCGGAGAAACCTGGCTGGGCCTTTTTGCAGACTTCCATGGATTTTTCTGGTCTAAGATAGTGAGAACAAATACTAGAATTTTTTTTTGTTGAGATTATTTTTTCACAAATTGATTACTGTCGTATGTAGTTTTATCATTCAGAAAAATGAACACATAAAATAGATAAGGTGAACATATAGTGATCAAAGTGAACACATACAAATAAATAAGTTGAATGCGCATATAAAAATCTGAACAAGAGATGACAACACTTATTTGTTTGTAAGTGTTCACTTTGATCATCTATATATTTATCTTGTCTATTTTATATGTTCACTTTGTGTTTAGCAATGACAAAAAATGACAAAACTATATATAACAGTTATCATTTCTGGTCAAGTTGTCATAACTACACAGAAGGTAAACAAAATTTTAGGGAGGTGCTTTGGAATTTGGACACCCGAAATTTCCCTGGAAGCATTACAATCGGCTGTGCACCCGTTAGTTTTAGAGGGGATTAAAGGAGGGCTGGGGAGGTGACGGGTGCCCGGATATTTGTCACCCCCAAATCGGAAATTAATGATTTGGGGTGAACTCTATTAAAAAATCTCTCTTGTCTCATCCCTGTACTCTTATTTAATCCCCTCTCATCTCAATTGTGGAGCAAGTAACCGGAAACGGACAAATTGGATTCACCTAACCTAAGCTCCCCTCCCCTCCGTCTAAGCTATCTACAGCCTAAATAAAGCAAGAAACTACAATGACTGTTTACTATTTTTTCTCTACAATTAATCGCATAAAATTTCTTTTGAATTTCTTAATTAAACAATAATAAACATAATTTCTTAAGTCAATTTCTTTGCCGCCACTTGAAGTTGGTTTACCATGAAAAATACGAAAACATTTTGTTAACAGTATGAATTTAATTTTTTTACCATCATCGCACTTTCTTTTCTATACACTAAAATATTACTAGATTTTTTTTTCTAGTTCATAAATAAATAACCCTGATATATTATAATTTTAGATGAAACATATTTAAGGCCCTAGTGTGTTCAAAATTTTTTTTTCAAATCACAGAATATTATATGTACATCATAATACTTGCATATCACATATTTTTCATTATTTTTATTATTATTTTAGTTATTATAATTATTATTAGAATTACTATCATTTTATCTTAAAATAATAATGATTTTTATTATGATGATGATTATTTTTAGGATTAGTATATGTAATATAATTATAATCATCACTACTTAGCTGGACCCCTATATTTGTATAAGCAGATATTTTGTATTTCTCAAAAGATACTTCCTGATTTTTGCAGTCCTAAATCTAGTTCAGTCTTATTCCAGAAAAAGCTCTCCAAAAAGGTCCAATGTACTTTCAGATAAAAATATTGGGCATTGATCTCATTATTGTATTTCAAGTATGTTTCTGCAACTTGCCTTGCCTAGTAATAAAAACTTATTACAAGGTTCAAAATTAGGCAATAGACAAATTCATTAATAGACCATAGACCATCCAAAATATCCTTCCCATTGGCACCACATAATTCTGCCATTGGAGTTGCCATTGGAATTGAATGCGCAGTTTGTGCTTCATCCCATGGCTGGCTTCTAACTGTAAATTCTGACTTACAACTTACTCTATTTAATCCTCTTTCTCAGTTAAGATAGAGTTGCCTGTACCAGGTCAAGCCACACTACTGAAATTTAAGAAAATTGTAGAGCGATCATTTGTTTCGCGAATCGTTGTAGTCATATCGAACTACTTGAGACAAGCTGTTATATCAGAGAGTCCTTCATTAGACTCGAATTGTCTTGTTGCTGCCATTTTATCAAATTCTGATAAAATTGCCATCTGCCGGCTTGGAGATGAAACTTGGTCCACAGTGAATGCCTCATCATGTAAAAATAATTCGCGTAAAAAGGAGAAGGAAATTGTAGACTATTTCGAAGCCTTGGCGATATACAAGGGGAAAATATATGCAGCAAGGAGATGGGGATCTATAGCAGTAATTGACTATCAAGGACCTGATAAACTGACGATGAGAAATATAGCAGAGCCGAATGATTACAATGTGGATTCTGTCATGAACAAGTACTTAGTTGAGTCAGCTGGTGAGTTGTTGTTTGTTGAGAGGTATGGTACCATACAGCGAAAACGTGGTGGTACCTTCAGCTTTGAAGTGCACAAATTGGAGGAAGATAAAGAAACTTGGAAGAAGGTCAGAGATTTGGAGGATCGTGTAATTCTCTTAGGACCTGGTGGGTCGTTATCGGTGTCGACTCGAGATATCCCTTGGTTCAGGCCTAATTGTATCTACTTCATCGATGATTTTTACATCGGAGACTCCTGAAGATGGCATGTACGGGTGTGGACCTGGGTACCAGATTGAAAATGTTATTTTCAGTTTAGAGAGTAATTTTGTTGAAAAATTTGATCTTGATCAGCATATTCTTGGGTTTTGGCCTACACCAGCTATGTGGTACCAGAGAAAGGTTTAGTGTAGTCAGTAATGTTATCTTTTTTTTTTATGACTAGTAATCAGAGTCTTAGTTTTAATTTATTATTTTTGTTTTTCTTCCATGGGGACAAAAACTTACAAATAACTTCACAACTCATGTAGATCGATGCGCAGGGATACATTAAGTCACATCTTAGTGACGTTCCAGGACCATTTATTTATGTTTGAATTGACAACCAAACAGTACTCAGGAGGTTATACCATCTCAAGTGAGTAACAATTAGAATCTCCGGCCGATCTTCCCCTCAACTCAACCAAACATTCATTTTAGCAATCCTCTTATTATATTTATTCATTGTAAGTGCCTAAAGAATGGTTGTTATCTGCTTCATCATGGGTTGAACAATGGGGCGCATCCTCCTTTGCAGATGTAAAACAAGCTACTAGGTAATTGACGAAAAAAAAAAAAAATGCTAGGCTGCGAGCTGATGAATAATTGATAATTTTTTTTACTTGTTTTAATTGCCAAAATACAATGAAGTGGTTATCAAGATAATTTTGCAGATTATTCTCCGTAATTTAGATACATTGTGGAAAAATGTTGAACCAATTTGGAAATGAGATTGGACGTCAATAAGTGCTCCTTAAACTGAAACATTAATTATTAACTGCTTGATGGGTGATTAATCAATTAAAAAATGAGCAGCGGAACAGTTTTTTTTTACACAAGTTGCCATAACTTCATATTTTATCAATATTTATAAATTTTAAAATTCAAACGTTGAATCCAAACTATTGATCTTGTTCAATTTATCAAACGATGCATTTTTATATAAGTCTTATAAAATTTGAAGTCAATTTGATAATCGATCAAGTTGTCAACAAATGAACGAATCTAGTTAATTATGATAGATTAATTCTAATGCGTTCATTTATTGACAACTTGATCGATTATCAAACTGACTCCAAATTTTATAAAACTTATATAAAAATGCATCGCCCGTTAAATTAAACAAGATCAACGATTTGAATTCAGCGTTTGAATTTTAAAATTTATAAATATTAATAAAATATGAAGTTGTGGCAATTTGTGGCAACTTGTGGCACCAAAAAACTGTGGCAGCGGAACGCTCCTCTTAAAAAATTGCATCAAATTTCATATACAATCTATCTAAACTATAATTATGATATCTTTTAATTAATTATATAATTTTGGTTGTAATAACTCATTGATCAGTTTTTGAAATTTTGGTTGTAACTAGATGCTTCCGTCGCGGCTCCGCCGCAACATATAAATATAAGTTGCAACAAAATTTAAGACCGGTCTAAAACTCTAATTCTATTTTATTAATAACAAACGAGACACTGAGTTACTCTGAATAATTTTGGCACCTTGATATGTTTGAAGCATATTCATTCTTGAATTATATGAAAAGTAGACCTATGGGCTCAGATCTTCGATATATATACATATAAATGCTTTGGGTAAAGGACATCAACAATGAGGCGTATAGGAAGATGCATATTTTTAAAATACACAGAGTGTTATTTTTCGTTTCTCAGGTTCAGCCATACGCATTAGTTAAGTTCATCCCTAGGTAAATTAGACCCATATTTTTTTTCCTTTAAATTATAAGCTGTAATGAATGATGTTTTTTATTTGTAATATATATATATATATATATATATATATATATATATATTTTATATAAATGATCTACGTTTGAACACAAAAAAATAATCATATGATATTTAGTTATGCAACACCATACTTTTTCTACTTTGTTTCCTTGTCATGAAATTTTTTATTTGATTAAGTTAGCAATTTTTCATCTTCCAATTAATAAGAATTGAATAAGTACAAAATAAATTATATATTTTTTTATAAGCAAACAATTGAAACAAAAAAAAATAATAAATATTGATATGTTGATTCAAATATTTGGAAATTCTAATTTTTCCATCAATAGAACAAAATATATTCTTTTCCCAATCAAAATTGAAAGCGTTTTTTTTTTATTTCATTTTTGGTATGTAATTTGAAAATTTTAAGTTGAATATCTCATTAGACATTATTTAGAATAAAAATATACTATCTCGTTCAATCAAATTCATACAGGCCAATTATGTTTTGGATTTTTGAAAGCTAAAAATAACGCATTGTACATCTACTTATTAGTATTATTTTTTTATACTATGCTAGTATAGTAATATGTGACCACAGGAGTATTATTACATCATAACATAAAGCACTATCAGTTTCTCAGACAAAATTTTCTTTATTACATTGTACTTAAAGTAGAATTATTTAAAAGAATTGAAATCTCGAAATAACTATAATTTAAAAGATAATTTGCAAACAATAAATGTATGGGCAGAAATAAATATTGCTCAGCTGGACATGTACCACTTAGCAGGTATATGAACTTATAGAAATAGAAGACCCCACCCAGTAGTGCATGTTGCACCAATGGCTCGTTGGAACGACACCAAACAAAATGGCATAGAGGCATAAGTTGGGTCCTGCATTTGATTTATTTTTAGTTTTTTTTTCGGCTGACCTGACCGAAAAAAGTGGGGAATGATAAAGGCAAGGGGCAATTTTATTTCATCTCTGTATACAACGGGTGCATCTTTAATTCCATAAATTAGAATGGGTGAGGACCCACGTGGGAAAGATGGGTTATGGTCTTATGGACTTATGGGTGGGAATAAACTTATTGGGTTTGAGAAATAATGTGTAGAACATATGTATTACTAAAAGTGAAGTAGTAGAGAAACTTGCAGGCTAAACTATAGAATAAAATATGTGGCGGATCATATTAACAATAAAAATAAACTTACAATCATTGAAATGTACACATTTAATTTTTCCACAGAAATCACCTAATCAACACCACATAAGGCATAGACCAAGGTGAGGTGCATACAACATGCAATGGACCATAGATACATGGGACCCATCGGAAGAAAAAAATGAAGGTACAACATATACATTTATGAAGAATATGGACCGTCCAAAGAGTGGACACAAAACTACCATTCCCTAGATAGATTGTATGGGCCATACATCTTTGTATGCACTATTCAGCATACAAACACAAAGAGCTTATTGAAAGAATGATAACTCACCACATCAACATTCACACGGATAAATCAACCAAAAATAATGCCGCACACTATTCATCTTTCATTCAGGATATATAATTTTTTCAATAACTCATTTATATTTATATTTTTTAATAATCTGCTCAGCGTTACTATAAAAAGTTTCTTTTCGTAAAAGGATATATAGCACCCTAACAAAGAAGCTTTCACTAATTATCCCATTCAAAATCAATTATTAAATGCACTAACGATATTAGATTAAATATAGTTTTCAAGTACCAGGACCAAATTTATACAATACAGTAGGAGGAGAATCCAGAATCAGTCTATGTTTCCACATTTTCTCTTTCTTTCCGTCATCTCCCTTTCTCCATTTACTCCAACGAGGACTTTGTCGGCGATTCAATAAACGGAGACCTCCGTTTATTCCAACAGGAGAAAAGTGCTCTTTCGTCATTTTCTTTTCTTTTCTTTTCCACTTTCTTCAGCGACTCCTTTGCCTAACTCCACTTTGGGATATGCACTCTCTCCAGTCGGGTCCAGTACTTTGCTTCTTTACCAAAAATCCCTAATTGAAAATTTTGCCCCCTTTTGAAACAAGCGCGCGGCCTCTCCGTCCGATCTTCGCCTCAACTCGAATCGCCGATAGGTTAGGAGTATGTCTCTTCTTTCTCTCTGAATCACTGAAAGGTTTAGGCTTTTCTTTTTGTTTGTTACCATTTTTTGTTTTGGGAAGGAACTGTGGTTTATCAGATCTTGGTATAAGTTGGGGATTATTAAATTAGTTAAGATTCACATCAGATTAATGGATCAATATTTAGTTGCACTCGATCTCATATTTTTCTTTGTTGATTTAAGTAAAATGTTTGGTTTCTTATTTTTCAGGATATTTATATTTTTATAGTAAGTTACTTGACAAGAGTTGGGAAGTATGCTAAGACCTGGACAGAAGGAGAACCAAAACAATGACAAAGTATATCCTCAGCCTCTGGATGAAAGTGTAAATAATCAGAATTGCAGGGATATTTCCATGGATACCCTTATTGCGAAGATATTTAGCAACATTTCCTCTTTGAAGACGGCTTATATCCAGCTCCAGGATGCACACACACCTTATGACCCTGACCGGATTCAGGAAGCTGATAAACTTGTTATAGAAGAGCTCACCAAACTTTCTGAACTCAAGCACTCCTACAGGTACGAACAAAGGAAAATCAATTATCCGTACGAACAAAGGAAAATCAATTATCCGTACGAGCAAGGGAAAATCAATTACCCGTACGAGCAAGGGAAAATCATTTATCCATCAAATACTGATTTAATTAAAAGATTTTAAATATAGAAAGTACATGTTATGCCCCTTTCTAATCTATTATCAGTAAATAGTAAACGTTCAATCTTGCTACTTGTGTGGTCTTTTATTGGTTGTGAACTGGTGTAGGCGTGTAGCCGAAAATTTTGGGTCAAATTGTGACCCAAATCCAGGTTCAGAAACTATAACTTGACCTTATTATTGCCAATAATTGCTTCCATTCATTTTGTACGAGAATATTTCAACCTGTAATTCCACTATCTCAAAATTCAAAAACAGTCTCAACGGCTGAGTAGAAATGTCATATTATCTAATTTGTTGAGTTTTTACCAGTAAATAGTGGCTTTGATGTTTTGGTCCATTAGCAGGCAAACAGATAACTGTTACATTTTTTCTTAGTTGTGGGACATAATCAATAGATATTTCTTATTATTACTGAGGTCGCTTGGTTTGTTGGGGGATAGGTTTTGGTTGTTGGTTGTGGGTGGAGGGGAGATGGGGGTAGGCGATTGAGGGAGTTCGAAACAGGGCACAAGGAAGTTGATTCTGATGTTAATGTACCTGCATAAAGCAAAACACAATGAAATAAACATCTGGAAAACATCTCCAGATGTTTATTGTCTCCAATTGTTTGTTTTGAATTCTTAGAAAATGTTAGGTCCTTATGGAATTGCTGTTTGAACTGGGTCACATAAACAGTCCAATCCTACAATTTTAGGAATTGACTTAAATTTTCATGATAGTTCATGTGTATTGGAGTAATGTGCAAAAATGTATAGGAATAGATAGAAATTCTCAGATTCTGATCATCTTAGATCTCCTTTCCTCTTCTGTCCCAAATTACTCTCTTTCTGCATTGCTTTCTCCAGTACACATTTTAAACAAAACAACTATAACTAACATTAGTCTAAAGAGAAATTCTAATGTAACCTGTTATTTTTAATATTATATTAATCTATACTATATGAACACTCGATAAAGATTTACCAATTTTTTAATAAGTTTGCAGTGGTAATAAAAGAACTTCTGCCAGGAAATGCACTACCGAAACTAATTTCTTGTAACAAAAATTTTTATCAACGATATAGATATTTCATGTACGGACTCAATTTTGTATACTACGAAAGTAAAAATTTGTAATTTCTCCTAACGCTGCTACCAATTCCTAACCAAAACTTAGCCCCCAGAGCCAAGTTTTTTAGCTTCCAAACTTTTTCTGCGCTAGTTCTAACAACTTGGATTGAGCTGACCTCTGGAGCTGAATGCAGCTTGAGTTTTGCTCAATCTTAAAATTGAGCTTAGTTACCTTGTTATCTCAACCTCTAACATGTCAACATAATACTAAGATTGATCTTGGCTTGCTACTGTTTGGAGTTGGCTCCATGTTGCTTGCTATTAGCTTCAGGTCGGTTGCTTCTGGCTGGTTTGGTCCTAAATAATTGTTTTTTTTTTTTTTTTTTTTTGGGGGGGGGGGGGGGGGGGAAGGGGGGTGGGGGGCGTTGAGCAATAGTAGAAAAGCTTGGGATGCAGGTGTGCTCTGGTCCACTTTAAATGTGGTTCATGATTTACTGATGGCCAAATTCAAAAGAGAAATGAGCATTGCGAGGAGATCTCAGTGCAAGATAAATGTGCTGGCTGTCAAAGGCAAACTTCTTGGTGCATGCTATTGATAAAAAAAAGAGTGCTTTCTGCTTAAGGGACTAAACATTTTCCTGCCTTTTAAATTGGAAATTACGTTCTCTTTCTTTCTTTCTTTCTTTTTTTTCCCTCAAGTATGATGGGCTCCTTTTTGAGTCTTGTTCCAGAGCAACCTTTAAAATTGCCCATTATGGGTTAATGCTCATGTCTTGGTATGGCTTTTAAAACTACCATCATAGTTCCTTTATGTCTTGGAATAACATGGTTCCACATTGCACTAATAATGACTGTTGAACCTCATTGCAGAGACCGCAACCCTAAAACTATTTCTGCTTCACCTCAAGATGCACGCCTTCTCACAGAGATCCAGCAACAGCAAAACTTGCTGAAAACCTATGAAGTCATGGTCAAAAAGTTTCAGACCCAAATCCACACCCGAGATAGTGAAATAAACCAATTACAATCCCAAATTGAGGAGGCCAAAAGTCGAAAGGCAAAATTGGAGAAGAAACTGAAACAAAGAGGCCTCCATTCAAAGGATGGAGAAAATGAAGAAGATGAGGAGAACTTTTTCTCTGTTGAATTAACCCCTAATCTTTTCACAAATACTGTAGAAGCCACCTATAAATCCATCCATGATTTCTCTAAGCCATTGATTAATATGATGAAAGCTGCTGGTTGGGACCTTGATGCTGCTGCAGATGCCATAGTCGGCCCTGGAGTGGTGTATGCAAGGCGGGCCCACAAGAAGTATGCGTTCGAGTCTTATATCTGTCAGAGGATGTTTGTTGGGTTTCAAGAGGAGAGCTTTTCTGTGAAATCTGGACATGGAACTGAAAACGGAAATGGTAATGTTTCTGTTTCTAATGAGGGATTCTTCCACCAGTTTTTAGCTGTGCGGGCCATGGACCCATTAGATGTGCTCAGCCAGAACCCAGATTCCATATTTGGGAAGTTTTGCAGAGCAAGGTACTTAACTGTTGTGCACCAAAAAATGGAAGGAGCCTTTTTTGGAAATATGGATCAAAGGAACTATGTCATGAGCGGAGGCCACCCAAGAACCCCCTTTTATCAGGCCTTTCTCCGGATGGCGAAGTCGGTCTGGCTTTTACATCGACTGGCGCATTCCTTTGAACCAAAAGTAAGGATTTTTCAGGTAAGGCAAGGCACTGAGTTTTCTGAGGTTTACATGGAGAGTGTGGTTAAAGATATAGTTATTTCTGGAGAGGGAGGGGAGAGGCCTAAGGTTGGTCTCATGGTCATGCCAGGCTTCATGATTGGTACTAGTGTGGTACAGTCTAAGGTTTATCTATCTGGGGTTAATTGTGCTGATTAGAGTTTCTAGACAGACTGGTCCTGTTGTTATTGGTTCTTTGGCGTAGTATATGTGTGCTATTACTTTAGAGAGAAGGGACTGAAGTTGTAGATATTATTATGCTGTAATCTTATTATTAGAGACGTTCTTTGTTTTGGACTTCTAATGAGAGGAATCTGTTGGTTGTGCGTGCCATTTTATTTTTATTTTTCATTATATCTATGCAGTTGATGATAATCTTATAGTTTCCATGTTGTTGGAGATGAGCTTAGTGTCATACGATTTTAGTCATATATCTAACACTTATAAAATCTTCGTCAAATTGATGCATATAGTAACTATAACAATTGTAACTTATAGATTATCTTTTAATTAAGAAACATTTACTAACAACTGAAATACGGAGCTAGACTTCAATGCTGTTTTGTTGTTGTTCTCTTCAGAATTTTTTCTTTTAAATTCTTTTCTTCAGTATGGTATGCCAAACGATCTCTCCATCTCTGATCCGGCACCCTATTTCCTTCCTCCATTTGGCCCTTCTGAGTTCTGACAACTAACTGTTCTCAGCCCCATTTCGTGGGACTCAAACCCTACCACAACGCCCATACGCAATAGTCTAATGTAGATTGAGGCGCATATCAAATACTAGGGGTCACACTTCAGTGATATAACGGTCCACTCAATGTTTGCCATACATTGTTGTCCACCTCAACAATGATATCCAAGCTACTAAGTACAATTTGAATAGTTTCAGATTTTTATGTTGTCTAATCTCCAACAGGGCAACGTTAGCCACGTCACATTGGAAGATTCCAGAACCATTTTGGTCCTAGTTAAAATTAGTGAAGTCAGCTGCAACTAGAAAACAAAAGCTGGTTAAAACTTATGTGCTACGTCAGGTAGATCATTAACATGGGACAGATTCATATCTTATAAAAAAATTATACATGTCAATAGTGCCATGACAATGATTTTTAACTGCCCTTGATATGGTATATATTCTGACATTAAAATTAGCAATTGCACGAGCAGCTAGTGACCGGTTTTCTTTACTTTTTCAGTTAGTAAGCATGCTAAAACCACAGACGTAAATAAATTGGGCAAGTGCCATGTGCTTGTGTATCCATAGGAAGATACAAGGGGTTGGCACTACCTTTGCTTGTTTTGTATGTATGCCTAAGTTGAATTTATTGTACCTTGCTATCACCAAGGAATCTCCACAATTATTATTTTATCTTCTAGAACGGTCCATGCATGAATAGCCCTTTTAATGGTTTGGTTTGTATTGAATTTTGATTTTTAAAGGCGTAGCAATAGATGGCCTACATTTCTGGCTACGCTGTAGCTATGGTACATTTATTATCTGATAGAGGCCAGGATATTTTATAAAATAAAAATAGAGGCTTAAACTTTTAAACTTAATTTTTAATTTACGCACTTAAAGGCCTGAAAAATGAAGATCTGAGCGCTGTTATTTAGCTAATAGTTATTTTGATAATCATCATCATGGAGATAAATACTGCTATTTTTAATCTGTTGGTTGTTATCTTGACTGTGTTATAAGATTGCTTGATATCAGAAGAAAAAAATGGCCTAACCTTGAAGCGTGGACCATCATGGAATCAAAATTTCCAAGATCAGTGACATTATTTAAAACTGTACCTGACAAGGCGAGACAAAAAGGCACCACCAGCCAGAAAGAGAGATTCAGTCCAAAGTTCAATTGTTAGGTCCGAATCCATAAATATCAAATTCAAAATCATTGCTTATGTCTGTAACATCAAATTTGGTTTAAATCAAAATTAAAAAGAATTTGATTCATAGCAGTATATACCACTTCTTACACAATTGGTCTAATTCCTGTGATGATATCTTTTTGTGAAGTTTTTGGTTTATTTTATTATTTATCACTTTATTTAGATTTTGGATAACTAGTAATTTCTCGTCACGTGACAAAAATAAATTAAACATTATTAAAGTTAAACAAAGCCAGGTAGATTTAATTATTCGGGATGTAGCATTTAAAAATTCCTGAAAGCAATTGAATAAACGGGTCAGGTCGGTGTATAGAATCTAATATCCAATAATCCAATACCAGTCATATGATCATGTACCATGTGTGATCTATGTATAAAACCCCCTCCACCTTTGAGGGATAGACAAACAACTAAACGAGAGAGAGAGAGCACAAAAAAGGTGAACATGGAACAAAACAGCTCCTCACTTATGAATACCCTTTTACTGATCTCAGTCTACTTGTTGACCTGTACAGCCATCATCTATGCTGCTGCATCCAACTCAGCTGATTTTGTGCGCCGGTCTTGCAAGACCACGCGCTATCCGGATGTATGCTACAAGTCCCTAGTCAGTTATGCTCCTTCTGTCAAACATAGCCCCCACCGACTCGCATACGCTGCACTTACCGTCAGTATTGACCGGGTTCGTTCTGTTTCCTCTTTTGTGGCTCACATGTCAGCCCGGCCTAAACCAAATGGTTTCGTCGAAACTGAGGGTTCAACTGAAGGCGGTGCAATACAAGACTGCACAGACAATTTGAAAGATAGCATTGACCAATTAAAGCAGTCGATCAAAGAAATGGGTCATTTGGGTCGGGCCAAGGCTTCCCGGTATGCATGGCATTTGAATAATGTGGAGACCTGGGTTAGTGGGGCACTAACGGATGAGACGACGTGCCTTGAATCACTTTCACAGTCAGCCGGGCCCAAGGTCAAGGCAGCCATAAGGAAAAAAGTGGTTGAAGCTGCGCAAGTAACAAGTAATGCATTGGCTCTGGTGAACCAGCTTGCAACGCACTAGCAATTTAACTGGTACCGGACACTAGCTGTAATTGAAATAGGTTTCTGAACTGGTGTGTTCTTAATCGTGCTATAATGTGGTAATTTTAATGTTTTTACCAGATATTAAAATGCATGATGAACTAGTGTGTGCTGTAATTGTATGTAAGTATGTCAATATATACTAAATAGTTTGATTTTGGGTGAAGTATTAATAATTAACAAGTAAAAACTGTTAGCTCCTTACTGTGATGAATGTGAGATTAAAAAAAAATCACTAGATAATCCAATTGCCGCTCATTCTGGAGAATTTTCTTTTGATGGTATTTTCGTATATTGAATTGTCGGATCATATATTGAATCAAAGTCAAAGTTATGTTTGATTCAGTTTGATTTTTTTTCAAAATAATCTCTCTGTCGAGATAATTTAGGTATGCAAAAAAGTTGGTAAACGCGCACTAGCAAAGCGCCAAAGCAAGAAGTCGGTTGGATGTCTCAAAAAAAAAAAAAAAAAAGAAGTTCGGCTAGTTCTCACAGGAGAATAGTTTAGAACTTTTGACCTCATTAATTTCGCGCTTATGAAAATATTATCATATTCTCGTTGAGGTTGAAAAGAATTTCTTTGTAAAGTAGCAAAAAAGCATGATGATTGATGGTGTCATCTTTAATTTAAAGCAATAAGTTTATTTAAATTTTGTACACTCCCCACTTTGCTTTGTTTGTGATTTTCAGCAATTGTTAGCTTTGATCTTATCACTAATTTGACCCCAATTAGCGACTGCACTTGCTGACAACGTGAAACATAGAAAGCCACAATGATTAATCAACAAAAGAACAAAACTAAGGAACAAATATTAAAACTGTAATACTCATATTTTCATTCTTTTCCACTTTTGGTCATATTTGCATTTTGCACGTTCTTTTGTGTGTAGTCACTAGTCAGAGTGGCTCCACCGGCATCTCTGCTCGTTTCATATATATTTTATGTATGGGTATGGTTCCAATCTCTGCTTGTTTCCCATCAAATTATTTTATTTTATTATTATTATTATTATTTTAAAGAACAGCCCATAGGCAATCACATTTTCCCCATCGAGTTCAATACATTTGCAGATGGAGAATCGACAAAATTGTTACATGATCTGTTCAGTAGTATTAAAGAAGTTCCTGTTGGCAACTTGCCAACAAGCCTTCGAAAAAAAGTATTCAAGAAGTTCCAAACGACCAAACTCCAAACATAACTACATAAGTTCAAGTTATTTACTGATTGCAGCCCATTTTAAAAAGTTATTTACTGATTGCAGCCCATTTTTGTTTATATTCAAATTCAAGGCCACTTTTCTGTTGTCCTTGCTCATTTTGTGTCTTACATCTAGGGCTGCAAAATGATCGAGACGATGACGCAAAAGAGCTGTTGCGTCGATCGTTTCGTCCTATGCGACGAAACAAATTTTTTATTTCGTTGATCGTTTCGTCCAAATCGAAATTGATGAAATTTTCGTGATTTACACATGGACGAAACCATTTCATTGTTTCGTTAACCGTTTCGTCCAACCAAACGAAATCGTTTCGTTAACCGTTTCATCGGGACGAAACGAAACGAAAAACGGTTAAAACGACTTCCGTTTTCAGCCCTACTTACATCCAATTAGCGTTTAATATCATGGACTTTTATTGATGGAAACAATAATTATAACTGCCATAAGCAGATTTACCATCGCGCGCCATCGGTGAACAAATAGCGGGCGTGCGTGAGTCTCACATGATTAGAGTGTCTGTATTTGTTATAAATGTTCAGTTTGATAACGAAATATGTTCAATTTAATAATAAAAAATGTCCAGTTAAATGTGTCAATTTATGGTTTAATATAAAATTACGCGTCAGTCTTGGAGAGAGATGCGCCAGGGGTCGAGTCGGAAAAAAATTAATTTGAACCGGACCGGTTTATGACCCCTTCTAATTTTTTCATGTGTTTTTTGTCTAGTTCGTGACCCCTTCACTTGGTTTAGTAATAACGTTTTTGCTTATAATTTTTTTTTATTACACCTAACTGAACATTTATACTCAATTAACAAAATATTTATACTTACCTAAATGAACATTTATACTTACTAAACTAAACATTTATACTTAATAAAATGAAATTTTTTTCTTATAATATTTATATTTTTTATTGCAACTAACTGAACATTTATACTTAAATAACGAAGCATTTATACTTATCAAACTGAACATTTGAATACGAAATAAGTACGCTAGATGATGGACCATAGCTAAAACGCTCCCCCTCAACGATAGGGAGCAATGGTAATTAGTGCTACGGCACTAATCAATTTTCGACGGAAATGAAACCAAGCGACAAGAACTAACCTGCTAAATTTTTCGAATCGGTACGGTAACATGTAACATTACAAGACGAAATGATTTCGTGGGCCACAATTTGACCCAAAATACCTCTACCCATTACCCAACATTTCATTCTAAGGCTTTTAAATTACCCTAATAATGTCGCGGACTAATAATCAGTTAATCACTATTTGTCATTTTGTCAATTGTCATTGTACCTTATTTTTTTAAAATTATGGTACATATTTTAAATCTGAATTTTTTTCAATTTGATTGGATGGTCCACACTTAACACTGTCACTTGTTGACTTGAAGCCACACCTGTTCACAACTGCTTGCTTCTAGATAGCGGATCCAGTGGTGAGGCGGGTGGGGCCTACCGCCGTCGAGCTCTGAAACTCCTCTTTAGCCTCAATGAATTTTTTCAGTCATTGGAGTACTCAAAGGTGGGGCTGAAGAACAGAAGAAGAGAAACCGTTCGATCAAATGATTCATTAGAGCACTCAGCCCCACCTAATTATTTTTGCTAAATCCGCCACCGCTTCTATCTAATCCACTCATAAGTAAGTCATGACATAAGATAACACAAGCTGAATCAAGGATCCGTTTAGTTTACCTTTTTAATATCAATCATGTGCTCCACACGACTATACCACACACAGAAATATGTTTCCTTCAAGCTTTCAAATATCTCGTAATTCCCTCTCACCGCATACTTTTCTGTTATCACTTGTTAGGATTCTCTTTTGCGCTAAAACAAGGAAAACTTGAACAAAAATATAAATTGCCTCCTGAGATCACAATTTTTCATCAACCCCATTGGGAATCGGATGTAAACAATTATATATATCATCGAAATTATATCAACAAATTTATTTGGACCCGCTAATTATTAGACATAAAATTTCGTTCCTACTTCGTCCAATAGATTTTATATTTTATTATTGTTATGTGACAGCAATCCAAACCATGACTTGAGGTTAAAAGATTTAAGTCACATATGGCTAATGAAGTCTTGAAAATTTTTAAAAATTGTTATTTTTTAGATACATGTCTAATTTGAAGTAAAAAAAAAAAATTTCTACGTTGGACTAATTTTTCCAGTCCAATTTGAACCACGATCAATTAGAATCCTTCATAGTTTTATATGTTAGTCCAAGAAAATATTATTATTGTTAGATCCACGACAAAATTCGAGATAAATGGTTACGTTATTTTTAAACCCATGTCTAATTCGATCTTAGCTCAATATATTTATAATTTTATAATGCGCTTTCGTTCAAATATTTAAACCTTCATATTTAGTTAGTATCACTATGCATTCGATCCAAATTAAATTGGAGTTTAATATTACTGGATATAATATAGAGGCTGCATTGAATCCAGCCAGATTCCCTTCCTCCATTCCTACCTTCATTGACTAATAACCAAATAAAACAAAACAAACCAATCTTCAATACCATAATAATGTATTTCCTCTCAACATCAATTCGATTTGATCTATCACTATTCTTAGTTCCCCCAAATTCCCTCTATACTCTGCTTCTCTTCTTCCTCCTCAATGGCCTCATTCACGCAAGAGAAACCCCAAAACGCACAGTTGCATAAGCCATGGCGCTTCAACTCTCCTTTCGTTCAAGTTCTCCTCGTGGGTTTGGTTTGCTTTTGTTGTCCTGGCATGTTCAATGCCTTGTCTGGCATGGGAGGAGGAGGCCAGCTTGATCCGACGGCAGCAAGCAATGCCAACACGGCACTATATGCCGCTTTCTCCATCTCGGGTGTACTCGGTGGGGCCGCTTTCAACCTCCTCGGACCCCGGCTTACGCTGTTTCTCGCGGCCTTAACTTACCCTCTTTATGTTTCTTCCTTTTTGTATTATAATCATGACAAGAGCCAGATCTTTCCTATAATTGCTGGTGGAGTTTTAGGTAATTATATCTTTTTTACTTAGAATTTCTTAAAATTTTGGAATTTTGTTCAGTATCCTATCCTAATTTTATAAAATGCACCAATTTCTGGAAATCAAGTAGTTTATCCAAGAAATTGTGGGTACTTCACAAATTGGAATTAAACATTTGAAACCCAGAATTAGAGGTTTCTAGTTTTGTTCTGCCAAAACATGATAATTGATGGAAGCATACAAATTAGTACTCTTACTAGCATCAATTAGGAAAAGAAGAAGAAGAAAGGTACTTAAATTTGAACTCCGATGAAATGCATTAGGTGTTGGAGCGGGTCTGTTATGGGCCGGGCAGGGTGCAATAATGACCTCGTACCCGCCCCAAGACAGAAAAGGGTCCTACATCTCTCTCTTCTGGACCATTTTTAACTTAGGCGGAGTGATCGGTGGTTTAATCCCATTTACCCTGAATTACCATAGGAGCAGTGGGGCCGCTTCTGTTACTGACTCCACCTACATAGCATTCATGTGTTTCATGGTCATTGGTGCCCTATTTGCTCTCATTATCTTGCCTCCTTCTAAAGTGGTACATAGAAACTCAGCAACTTTAAAAATTGGTATTTTATAATGTTTAGATTCCTTTTTAAGTAGAGTGATGCAAAGCTATACTGAAATATGGGTCCAAAGTTACTCACAGTTTTGAAAAAAATCTGGTAACCGTCCAAAACAATGGAAATAAAGAACCATTTTGCTCTGAACGAGATGTAATAGACCGTTAAATGGATATATATTTTAGTTGAAACCTTTAAAACTTCTGTTGTGATTCATTATGGACCAAAAGGAAAAAGGTTTGAAAAGTGTGTAATTTCTTTAGATAGCGCCATTCTTAGAAACACCACACCAGTTCTCAATTTGCAAATTTGTTCAGTAGTGCCTTCCTGTTATGGTATTGTAAATAATTATATTCAGGGGCTGGTACCTGCCAGATATATTGGTATTATCATTGTTGACATTAAGCACCTTTGACAGATCCGGAATGATGGTACCAGTGCTTCCAGAGTTATCTACTCTGATGTACGAACTGAATCGATAGAAATAGTGAAGCTATTTTCAAATTGGAAAATGCTACTTATGCTCCCTGCCTCTTGGGCAAGTAACTTCTTTTATACATACCAATTCAATAATGTGAATGGAAAATTATTCACACTTCGAACGAAAGGCTTAAACAATGTTGCCTATTGGGGTGCACAAATGGTGGGTTCTTTAGGAATTGGCTACTTACTGGATTTTAGTTTTACAAGTAGGAGGGTTAGAGGATTGTTTGGTGTGGCAATTGTGGCAGTACTTGGTACTGCCATTTGGGGTGGTGGCTTAGCAAATCAATTGAGGTATACAGATGGGGAATGGACAGATCTGATTGATTTTAAGGAGGGTGGGAGGTATGCAGGCCCATTTGTGTTGTATTTTAGTTTTGGGTTGCTCGATGCTATGTTCCAGAGCTTGGTTTATTGGGTGATTGGTGCACTGGCAGATGATTCGGAGATACTTAGCAGGTTTGTTGAAATTTCTTATCAGTTTGCAAGTTGACAATTTAAATTTATTTCAAATTTGAACTTTCTGTCAGCTCGTGCTGTTTTTGTTTTGGATCAAGTAGTTTAATTAGATACTTCAGACGTTAGAGCTGTCTTTAATTGTTTAATAAACTTAAAAATGATTTTGTTTTAGTTTTTATGTTATCATAGAGTGGGTTCCTTTTTCTCTGTGTATTCTACCTAAACATTTTCTTTTGTAAATAGGATGAGCTGATTGCGATAACAATGCCTTCCATTGAATATAGGTTTACTTAATTAGAATATTGGACACATTATCTCATTTTTTTTTATCTTAGTCAGGTTTACTATAATCTATTATTTTATTTATATTCTAGAACTCACTCAATTTTTCTCTGATGATGAACTGGTAAAACTGTACATCTGATATATTACAGGTACAGCGGGTTTTATAAGAGTATACAAAGTGCAGGCGCAGCCGTGGCATGGCAAGTTGATACCCATCATACTCCCTTGCTGACTCAGCTAATTATAAATTGGGTTCTGACAACAATTAGTTATCCACTCCTCGCTTTGTTGTTGATTTGGGCAGTAAAAGATGAGAAAACACTAGTTGAGACAGCAGCATCAGCTGGAGAGATAGATATTCAAGGTAATATTGGATCAGAAAAAACCAGTGTGTAAATAAGGAGGGGCTTGATTATTTATATATGCCAACAAGTAATGAAGTAATTAGATTATTTATGTTAAATCAATTATAGGAGCTATTTAGTTGTTATATAAATATTTTTTAAGTGAAAAATAGATTTTCTATTACAATGGGGCCTTAATATTTAATTTCAGAAGATATAGTACAATTTTTCTGAGAACTGAAAAATCCAAACTTTTTGTAGGATTAATTTAAAATTTCAAATAATAATAATAATAAATAAATTCCATAATCTAGAAATGCTAGGTGTTACGGCCCTAAACCTTTTTTTTCTGACACAAATGAATACAAATATATATATATCCTAAGAGTTTGAAATTCTAGTCCTTAGAAGTGTTGGACTATGAAATCTTGACCAGAGGATCCATTTCCAAATCCCAGTTATTTCATGGGAACAAATCTGGCCTTTAGTAGTGTTGGATTCGGAATCTCGGCTTTTGGATGGCTTAACGACCGTGGATTTTGTTCTTTATTTTTTTATTAAATTGAAAATAAGTACGAGCCGAATTTTTATATATCATCCTTCGAAATTTCTAAAATATATATTTTAATTAATTTAGAAATTTATATTTATTAAACGCAAAAAAGTTGGTTCAAATTAAAATTTGGAATCTAGATGCACCGTTTTTGGGATGCTATTGCGGCTTGTGTGCTTGTGCTGTAGTCATGTTCAGTATTAAATTTTTTTATTCTTGTTTGTTTTTAGGGGCTCGTACAAATTGCTCGAAAATTTCAAAAAGAATAAATTTAGTGATAAAGAAAATAAGAAGCTTGTTGACTCTGACAAATGGATACATAATACATTAATGACTCATGACGCATGGGCACCTTAATTAATTGACCTGTTGGTGCTTTGATTAAAAGAAGGAACATTGAGCCATAGAAAATGATTTTGTTGTAGATGATAAATTATAATAATAATATTAACAAAAAGCATAGAATTTCACTAGAAGAACCTTAACGATGACCACTTTCCCTCCTCTATCCGTCTCTCTGACTCTCTCTCTCTCTCCCCGCGTTAATCATGTTGCGTATAATTGTAATTAAATTGTATAATTTACAATTTAATTACAATTAAACGAGATTAATGCATAATTTAGACTTTTGCGAAGAAAATATGAGATTAATGCATTCTTCTCTATTCAAATTTGTTAAATCGTACTCTTAAACGAGGGTTGTTCTTCATTGCAGGTGTGGGCTCAACTGATTTGGAATCTGAAATTGCATCTCAGCCCTTGCTGGGAGATCTCACGGGTACAACCTCATACAGTGGGGTTAGGAGGAAAAATAAATTTGAACTATTGTAATAGTTTTTCCATCCCACGGCCATTTTGCTATTTCCCCAACATTTCTTTTGCATTTGATATATTCTTCAAAGCTATTTCAGTCTCATCTTTTTCTTGTTTTGGTTTTCATAATACTCAATCTCACCTTTGAAAGCTCCTGAAGAAAAATTTTCCGATCTTAACCCCTTCACTTTTATGCATTTTCCGTGAGCTGTGTTCACACCAACTAAATTGGAAGAATGCTGTCTTGGTGTGTTTGGATTGTTGGAAGAAGGAAGAAGAAGAAGGAAGAAGAAGAAAAAAAATTATAAACAATCCAAACTCTTCACAAAGTTACACACTTCCCAATATTTCTTTCCACTTCTTCCCTTCTTCCCTTCTTCCCACACCTATCCAAACGCACCCGAAATGAAGGGGCAGATATCCACATTTCAACTAATTATATGCATGTTGTTTTGCATGCAGGTATTGATTTCCATGCGTTCTGAAATTGGGGTTTGTGACATTTGTGATTTAAATAGCATGTAATACAAATTCTCATAATTTCTTATATTTTCGATATAATGTGTTCAGAGCATAATTGAGAATTTCAAAACTTCATCCTCTAATATTGGTAAGAGCAAAAATAATGTGAGCAATTTTACATAAAATTATGTTGAAGAAGCCTATTATTTTTAAGTCAATACCGACGGCAAGCTAATTACTTAGTAAGATAGAATATATTTGATTAAATATTTTCTCGTTGCCTCTGCTTCACTCAGTGGCGAAACTAGGATTTTATCTCAGGAGGGTTCATAATTTATTTTTGTCTAAAATAACAACAAAAGATCTAAAATAATATATCCCATATCCAAAATAATAATTCAAGACAATATTAAAAAAATAAAAATTACAACAATTCTCTTTGAGTTTTTATTTTTTGATAATTTTGCATAATAGGTTCATTAGAAATGTCATTAAACACCTCTCTTTCTATATACGTTACAAGACAATTATTCATCCAAACATCTTCCATTCTATTTCTAAATTTCAAAACAAGATAAAAGAGTTAATAAAATAAGATTTCAAACTACTTGGTAGCCACTACCAAAATTATCTAAAACTTAAACAAAGTTTAAAAAAGAAACAATAATACTCAATTAAATCACCACAAAAACAGATCAATCTAAAGTTCTAAACAGATATGGTCACCACCTAGTTACACAACATGGATAGTATCCCAAATTACATATTTGACCTCTGTGTGGTTTCGCAATTTGTTGAGAACACATAAAAGTAACTGGTACTTAACCTAATCAAGATTGGCTCTCTAATCTTGAACTACTACATAAATTCCCCTCCGATTGTATCTGTCATTATAGAGTTTTAGACAGTCAAAAAATCAAAACCAAAACATGACATTTCTAATGCAAACCCAAACAATTAGAGAGGAGACCATTCATATATGTATGATGATTTTTCGGGTAATATGTAAATTGCAAAATAGGGATGACAAAAGTGCTACCTAGAGAGAGAGATCCGTTCGCGAGGCAGTGTGAGGGGTGAGAGCGAGTCCGCGAGAGCCAAGAGAAAATTTCAGTCGCTGATTCTGTATTTGATCGCAAGTTGCGATTTGCGAGAAGCTTCGTGAGGAAGGATCAGGGTCCAAGGAGGAAAGCAACAGGCGATTAATTTATTCAGATTGGTCCTCTCAAAATTTCAGATGGATCCTTATATATTTTTTTATTTAAATATGAATACTATTCCATATATTTTTTACTTTCTAGGTGGGTCCCTGGACCCAGTAACTTGTACATAGTTTCGCCTCTGGCTTCACTAATATGAGATCCCATAACAGTTGATATTCCCACAGTCGTTATTGGTCGGCAGTATCATTCAAAGTATCCTAATTTTTCATCTTGAGGGACATATATATATTATGAGGTAGATTAAAATCAGTCACGACATATCGATCCATCAGTCGCGATTATATCTTAATTTTTGAGGTTCTAATAGCTAATTCAAATCGTTCAATGTGTTCTTCATATTAAAATCTCATTATAGACCAAATTTTACATTTTTATGATTTTTTTAAATTCTTTTACTATTTTTTTGAGATTTTTAAAAAACATCGATATTGAAGGGTCCATAATTGTTTAGATTAAGAATTTTGTCAAATACCAAAAAAATATTTAGAAAAATGAAAAATTTGATTTCCAACAAAATTTCAATATGGAGAACACATTGAACAGTTCAGATCAACTGTTAGAATCTCGAAAATTGAAATTTCATCGTAACTAATCATCTCATCCATCAGTCGCGACTCTTTATGGATCGTGGTATGTAGTATCCAGCCAACAATATCATTTGTTTTTTTTTTCCCTTTTTAAGAATTGAAACCACGTTGGTTTTCAACTGTATAATTTTTTTTATTTTGACATGTAATTTGTTCTGAAAACCGTTGGAGCTTTACATACATAATATATATCATCGAATTCGTTGCATTTGCTGATTGAGAACGAATATAAATAATATATTCTTTATACGAGAAAGTTTAATATGCACTATAGTGTATAGGGAGTTCTATGTACTGCAGATATTTTCAGAAATATTTTTATAAATTGACAAATCTAATTTAACCAATCTAATCTACATATTGAAATCTCATAGCAAACCAAATTTTACAATTTTTTAGATTTTATTACTACTTTTTTCGATTTTTTTAAAACATGTCATTTTTTAAATGTTGTAAATAGTAGTTTGTTTCCAAAAATGACAGGTTTTAAAAAATTCGAAAAAATAGTAATAAAATATCAAAAATTATAAAATTTTGTTTTCTGTGAGATTTCAATATGTAGATTAGATTGGTTAAATTGGATTTGTCAATTTACAAAAATATTTTCGAAAAAATCCGCAGTGCATAAAAAACCTATGCACTATGGTACATATTAAACTTTCTCTTCTTTATACATATTGAACAGTGCTACAGCAGTCAGTAGTATTCAAGAGGTTCAAGGTATATGTTTCATGGAAAAATATGAAACTACAAGGAATTAATTCTCAAACTGATTATTCACATGGGGCAAATTTCAGCACATTTATCGGTTCTTAAGGCCATTTTTCTGTCTTGTTTGCTCCTTTGTGGCCGACATTCAATTAGCTCTTACATTAAAGCCCGTATAACAGATCCCTATAACCCAAGTTTAAAAAGAAAAAAATGAAAACAATTAAATAGAATGGAATGCCCGGAGATCTGGTTTCCTAACATGTAGGGCTGCATAACGTCTAAAACGATCAATTTTGCTAACTGTTTTGTTTTGAAAATAAAATTGACTATCTATTTGCGTTAATCGTTTCATTTTGGACGAAACAGTCGAAACCATGAAAATACCATGAAAATATACATGGACGAAACTGTTTCAAGTTTTCGTTAATCGTTTCGTTTTTGAAATGCAACCAAAATTTTTTAAACGAAACGAAAAAAACTATCGAAACGGTGACCGTTTTCACCCCTAGTAATATGCAAAGATTCAAAATCCCTGCAGCGATGGGATATCACCTGAAAGAATATATTACATGCATCGAAGGATATCTAGGTAATATATATGTGATATATTATAGGTACAGCGGGTTTTATCACATTATACAGAGCGCAGGTGCAGCTGTGGCATGGCAAGTCGATACCCAACGTACTCCTTTGCTGATGACTCAGCTAATTATAAATTGGGTCTTACAAGTTACAACAATTAGTTACCCACTGCTCGCTGTGTTAAGTTGATTTTAGGCAGTGGACGAGGGTGGTTCTTTGGACACGCAATTTTTAACTGGGGGCATTCTCCTCATTTTTTTTTGACATGGAGTTTTGCTGGAGTTTTGCTCGAAAATTTCAAAACAAATAAAACATCAGTGAGAAAGAAACAAGAGGCTCGTTGACTCTGATAAATGGGCACATTTATTCACCAAACTGGTATTTATAACTTTCAAAAGGTCGTTGACTAGTGACGCATGGGTAATTAAATTAATTAATCGGATGGCATTTTTAAATTAAAAACAGAAGGGTTGAATTTAAAACATGTTTACCTAATCCATCCATGTGAACACAGTTAAAATTAAAAAGTTTTTTGATGTTCGTAGTTATAAATTTATAATAGAAAGAAAATAGCATAGAATTTCACTAGTAACGCCTTGTGTCTTGCCACATTCCCACTCCCACCTCTAGGAAACGGAACGGTAAACGGAATGAAAGAACATATCATTACCGAAATGGAACAGTAAACGAAATGACCTATTTCGCTTTCGTTTCGACAAATAGTGCAGTTTTTAGTGTAAATCCACGTCAAACATACAACAGAATGAAAGGGCATTTTTTTTTCTGAAACAGAACGAAAAATGAAATGAAACGGTTTATGGAACAGAACAGCAAACGGAATGGCCTGCCCATTCCTTTCCCGTATAACACGTTAAAGGTCTACCTCTATCTCTGTTTGTTATCATGATGCGTATTATAATAGTAGATAATTCAACTCTAGATGTAGTTTTGACTCTTGAGTAATATGCTGAATACTTTGGAAATTGCTCCTTTGGGTTCAGACAAAAATATTCTTAAGCGATTCAATAACTCATTTCTTTCCTTTGATATACAAATATACAATTATTAGCCAATCTATAGACCGTAAATTCTTTTCAGCATATATTCTTTTGTTTCCTTTATAACAGAAGCTTCATTTTAATGAAAAGAGAAGGCCATTTGGCCTTTACTTTTACTAAAATATAATACAGAGCCACTCATTGGATATTAATGCAGTCAACTATTAACTTTGTTCAATGAAAGAGCATGTGCTCATGTTCACTCCATATTTCTAACAATAGTACGAAGATATTTTGAAAATGCTGTCACTCACCGATACCATTCTGGTGAATTGGTTTTATCCAATCAACCCTTTTAATCCCTAAATTGACCAATCTTACCGTTTGGTGAATTAAGAATTTTACACCATCTTCAAATATGTGTGTACAAATCCTTCGTAACAAAAAAAATTGTAAATTTGTAAATTTGTACATTCAGATAACTAAAAAAAATATTGTTAACGTAATTACAAAGAGGAATATTCACTTAATGAATAAAAGAATACATTATTAACTAATTAATCAATCTCTTTTTTAACTATTACAAATCAATTGATGTAGTTTCCCTTTAAGTCATGAAATATAATTGTAATAACAAGTAAGACTTTCAATCAGAGAGGCGGATTGTACTTGTGATGATAAAGGCACCAGTCATGGTGCCGTTTGAGTGGTGAAGGTGAATAGGTGTAAAACAGCTGAATGATGAGAGCTGAGAGGTAATTGCAATAATTGTGAGGGTAACACTGAATTAATGTGACTGCGGAGATGGCGGCAATGGTGAGTGTGAAGATGAAGGGGCTTTTGAAGGTGAAGGTAAACGTGATTTGGATGGTGATCACAATGGAGAAGGTGAAGGTGCTTTTGATGGTGAAGGCGAAGGTGATCTTGATGGTGCCCGTAATGGAGAGGGTGAAGGTGATCTTGATGGTGCCTGTAATGGTGAGGGTGAAGGCGAAGGTGATCTTGACGGTGCCCGTAATGGCGAGGGTGAAGGCGCTCTTGATGGTGATGGTGAAGGTGAAGGAGATTTTGATGGTGATGTCAACGGCGAGGGTGATTTTGATGGTGATGGCAATGGCGAGGGTGAAGGTGATTTTGATGGTGACGAAAATGGCGAGGGTGAAGGTGAATTAGATTTTGGTGTTGATGGAGGAGAGGATGAAGGTGAGGGTGATTTTGATGGTGGTGATAATGGTGAATGCGAAGGTGAAGGTGAGGATGATTTTGATGGTGATGGTGCCGGCAAGGATGAAGGTGATTTTGATGGTGATGGCAATGGAGAGGGTGAAGGTGAAGGTGATTTAGAGGGTGATTTTAATGGCGAAGGAGAAGGTGAAGGTGATTTTGATGGTGATGACAATGGAGAGAGAGAAGGCGAAGGTGATTTAGAGGCCGATGGTGTTGGTGAAGGAGAAGGTGACGGTGATTTTGCCGGTGATGGTGCCAGCAAGGGTGAAGGTGACTTTGATGGTGATGGCAATGGAGAGGGTGAAGGTGAAGGTGATTCAGAGGGTGATTGTAATGGTGAAGGAGAAGGTGAAGGTGATTTTGCTGGTGATGGTAATGGAGAGAGTGAAGGCGAAGGTGATTTAGAGGCTGATGGTGTTGGGGAAGGAGAAGGTGACGGTGATTTTGTCGGTGATGGCACAGGTGGAGACGAAGGCAGCATTGCATTAAAGATGCTACAGTTCTTCCTGACTTCTCCAGCCTTACCTTCAAGCACTTCTACATTTCCTAACCTCACTAGTGCATCCACAAAAAGCTGAAAGAAGCTGGTCGCATTACTTGCCAGCATCTTGACGAAGTTTGCTGTTGAATTGTCAAATGCCAGCTCCTCGTCTATCTGTAGAATACCTCTCCCAATTAGGAGTTGCTGGTAGTAGCTATTGTCGACGATAAATGATGTGTTTTGGTCCAAGAAGGCAGTACTGTCCTGATCCAATGGCTTTTGAGCTGGGCCACAAATCTGCTTAAGGTTTGCAAGGAGTTTTTGGTCCAGTGTCGGGTCAGGTGCACCCGTCCCATTGAAATTCTCCATCCGATCGCGAAAAAAGGTGCAGTGGGACACACCCACTGTGTGACCCCCCAACAGTACAACCATGTCATTAAGTGAAAACCCTTTTGAAGTGAAGAACTGTAGCGCTTCTGATACAGTGAGCGATGGACCCGGTAAGCTCACATCATTAGGGTCTGATCTAAGACCATCACGTCTGCCTGTTGGTATGGTGTAGTTTGGACCACCGGATTGAACAACTGCATCTCGTGTGGCTAGTGCAATGATATCTGAACATGAGACAGTGTTAGGACAAATAGCCTCTAGTTTGGACTTGGCCTCATCAATTATATCAAAACCACGCACTGTTAGGTTTGGACCGGCACTTCGTTCTGATTGTGTGCTGTTGGTTGGCGCAATGAGAAGTGAAGCGTCACATCCCTAGCCAATCAAAATGAGCATTAAAGATTGTATTGAATATTTACAATAGATATTAGAAAGTAAATTTTTCGAACAAATTGAGCATATAATTAATAAAATCTTATATCTGATAGAAGCAGCTTTCAATGACACATACATTTACAGAAAGGATCCATACATATAAGTTAACACAACAGCAGTGAAACTTACATTAACAAAACAATCATGAAAGTACATTCGTAGAAGTGCAGCAGTGATGGTGCGGTCCGTTAAAAAGCGGTTTGAGATCACTGATTGAACAGTGGATTCAGCCTGAGGGCATGTAGTAGCGTAGAAACCCACTTGAAGGGCTGCTGAGGTCAGAGGAAGAAAAGCTAGAATGAATAAGAGAGCTTTCATGGTAACAACAGTCAACAGGAAATAGCTACGTCCTGCTGCTTCTTTCGAGTAGGATGTGCAAGGTTGAGCATTTTTATAAGAAGAAGCCAAAATGGGTATGCATGCATTGTTTTACTGTCCAGTATGGATTATTTTATTCTTGATTCTTTTGGAACGTTCCTCTCCTTTAATTGATCTAATTAAATTGTTGAAGTTTATCTAGAGTAGGTTCTTTTAAGCAAACCATTGTTTCTTTGTGTTTATTTGATAACGACTATTATTATATTAATCTGTCTTTAGTCTATGAATTAGAAATATTATGTTAAGCGATCCTTACGAGTTATATGACATTTTGAAGAAAATTAAGAGCAGTCGCAAACATTTCTCTAGGATATATATGTGAAACGGTAGCTTGATTTGAAAATAAATAAAACCAAGTCTGCCTAGGGACTATGTATTAATTTAGAATTAGAAATGTAAAGATTATTAAATGAGTTTGACAGCTAGCATAAATTTCCACAGACGAACCTAGCAACGCGTGGAGTCGTTGTGCCTCTTATTTTGCCTTATTTAAATATAAGCATGATCGTTCCACCACCACCTGTATGATATATAAATTTTAATTGAAGCACCGGCACCGGCAAAATGTTTATATATTAGCTTTATTGGACATGGTTGAATTTACCAGTTTATATAATTTACAAAATGACATTTAAGTTTGGCTAGTTATATCCCCCCCCCCCCCCCAACACCCCGTTGGCTTTAAAATATATATAAAAAAATCCTGCTAATAATCACTGGGAAATAATTCACTCATGTTTTATGTATTGAAAGAGTGATCGCTGAGAAATAATTCGTATATTATGCATAAAAAAATAGTGAACTATATTACAATATACTACACGAAATTTGAATTAATATTCTCTAGATGATAATTAACATTCCCCAACATGAAACTTGATGACAAAAAGCAAAAGAGAAACCTTATTTCTCTTGTGATATTTATCGATTGATAGTATTCAGCATTGTGCAGCATCTTTATTTTCAGGTGAGGCTATTAGTTAAGATGCCATTAAGCAGTATATATCACATATTATTAATAACAACTATCGCACAGTATTGTTGCTAGCTTCATGTGCCAGAGAGAGAGAGAGAGAGAGTTCCAAAAATGTGTTATGTGACCTGGAAAGCATGTTCCAAGAACCCAGAATTATCTCAGAGAATGTCTGAGAAGCTTCTCAACTAATTAATGGTTAAATTAATTCAACGATCAATTAGATTATTGCAATTATATATATTTGGAAGCATTTATAAACATGGACGTACAGAAAGTCAGAGCCGTGTATTTTCTTTTTTCAGACTAACTCATGAATTTCTGTTTTTCCAATTATTATTCAATTTAAAATAAACATATATACCAGATTCATTTGTTAAATGATATATGTTAACAAATAAATGTTGCACAGTACTTATTTTGGTATAAATAGTTTGGATCAGAAAAATAGATTTTACAATATTTTTTTTAGGAAAAAAGTAGCTTCTTGAACTACCGTTTCATTATATGAAACAAAGAGTTGATACAGCACCAGACAAAACAAAACTAAAAAGAGTTACAGCCGAAACCCCCTCAGCTGCAAGTTGCCCACTAAACCTATACCCGTTTTTCTTACACCCATATATTCAACTATCTGTTCTGCTCTTAACGGTCAGTGACCTTGTGTAAACATCAAACAAACACAAACTTTTTAATAGAAAGATGTGGGCGGTGACCCCCATTTTTATTAAAAAAAAAAATCAAACAAACACAAACACAAGGAAAGTAAAGTAAAATTTGCACTCTTAATTAAGCAGGAATTATTCAAGCTGCCACTTACACTAGTCCCCTCATGTTGACATCACTCTGCATGTTTTCTCCACCTGGCATGGCAAACATGTATAAATGTCCCAAAATCTCAGGGTAATTTTAGAATAACATGTATAAACGTCCCAGAATCTCATGGTAATAAAGCAAGTTCAATATAATGAAATGAATCTGACAAACTTAGTTTACCAGTCTGTCTATAGAACAGATCTCGACACAGAACATCTTTTAAAGTTCGACAGGAAGCCACCAATTTTTATCAAAGTTTGATTTTCATTATTTCTTTTCAGTTTTCTGTCAAGAAAGAAGAATACTCCGTACCAATTAGCATTTATTAAACCTACCAACATTTTTTTCACATGAAAAATGGAAAAATAAAAATACATAGTCGAATAAATAATGTAAAACATAGGCATAGGTAAGCTCTAACAGAAAAAATAGTAGTCTGCTACTGTTTCCATGGTTTCAAAAATCTATCTGATATTTAGATATTTAATTTTCTAGACCGAAAAAACAAAAAGTTTGAATAGGAAAAGGACGGGAACCTCTACTGACCGTTAATTCTTCGAACCAAAAAAAAAAAAAAAAAAGGATGTGGTCAGCTGATGATCGAAAGAAAAATATTGTGGGTTTAGTTCGTCTTGGGCGGCCCAATGGTTAACAGTTAGCCTTCTCAGTGCTGTGGAAACAGAGCAATTACTTGGGCCGTATGTCTCAGGGTTTTGGTCCGACCAGCTATTTTGTTGGACTGTTTGTTGTAGGCTCGTTAGTAGCTTACAGGTATAATTAAAGTTATCTTTTCTAGAATATAATTGCTAATATTGGTGCATGGTACTATTAAAAATGGTGACATAATAGATACATTTGGTATAAGTTGTATTACGAGTCAATTTATTACAATATATCAAATTATTATGAAAATCAAAATAGCAGATCATATCCATCTTTTTTAATAGTTTAGATAAATTGTGTAATCAAATTTAACTATAAATATATTTACATTTTTTTCCCTGATTTTTGATGGACATTTTGTTGATTGTTCAAATAAAATTTATCGCTAGTATATCCAATTCCCAATATATATATTGTTTTATTAATAGTAGGTATTCCTTGCTGGGTGGTTGTCAAAATAAAAAAATTCCTTGCTTGGTTAATTAATTAATGACTTGCATGATATATCAAAATAACAAATTAAACGTGACACGAAGACTTAATCCAGGTCAAACCATGCGAGCAGCCGGGAGACATAATTAAAAGGCAGGGTTAGGAACAGATACATAGTTAAAGGAAGACTCAAGACGATAGTCCTTTGATTGGGGATATATTGCAATAACAAATTGTATTACTTGGAAGCAATATATAACAATAAATAAGAGCACATTCAGGAATTGCAAAGAAAAAAATATCATTTGATCAAAGAATCTAATATTAGTCATAGCCAAGTATTGGATATAAGAACACTGTAACACAAGATCATGACACAGAAGATCCGAATGAAAATCAATAGCTAATTAGCTTAGGATTAATTCTCTTAATTCCTGTACTTAGCTAGCGCTATCTATATATACATGTAACTCTCTCCGGGATAATAAATCGAGACATTATAATCAATACATTCATTTTCATTTCATCTCTTTTCTCATTCATTTACCAGTAAACTGAGAATTGCTTCATGGCATCAGAGCCAAACACGATTCCATCTCTCTACAACACCACCTCCTCCCTTCTCTCCGGTGACACATCGGCCGCTTCGACTTCCGTTCAAATGGGTTCTATTCCAACTGTTCATTCCCAAATTGGTGGTTCAATTCAACTTAATTCCTCACAATTCGCTGGTCTGGTCCCACCTCACACCTCCTCTATCTTCCACTCGACTTCGACAAATCCATATCATCCCTTCAACAACAATTCGTTTTTCCCCTCCTCTTCCGCTTCATCCCACCATATCCCCTTTTACAGTCAAACCTCCATGAACGCTCCACCTATCTCTCATCAATTTCATCATTCTTTCAATGCATCGCTGCCCCAATTTACCCCAATTACTCCTCTAACCCTCCCCATATCTCTCAAATTAAACCAAGATAACTTCTTGACCTGGAAGGCTCAAGTACTACCTATGATCCATGGCTATAACCTCTCCTCCTTTCTCACATCTCCCTCCCCAAACCCTACAATTCAATCAGCTTCTGGACAAATACAAGTGAACCCCGATTTTCTACCTTGGTCTCGGCAAGATCAACTGTTATTAGGCTGGTTAAGATCGTCGCTCACAGAATCCATCCAAGCTCAGCTAGTCTCTTGTAACACTGTAGCTGAACTATGGTCAAATCTTCAGAAACTCTTCTCCTCTACCTCCAGAGCTCGCCTTATCGACCTCAAGCGACAAATTCAATCTGTCACCAAAGGTTCTGCCTCTTGCAGCGATTACATTCAGAAAATTCGTCGCATATCTGACGAACTTGCGTTTATTGGAGCTCCAATTTCTGAGGATGATATAACATTAGCCGTCCTGAATGGTCTTGGTCCTGAGTTTAACGCCTTTGTTGCTGTCGTTACAACTACCAGTAGAAAAGAACCTCTATCACTATCTGATCTTCATGGCATGCTACTCAGTCATGAGGCTCTCCTTCAGGCACAAGTTTCCGCTGCTATCTCTTCTTCTCCATCTCTTCATGCTGCTTTTTATTCAGGCGCAAATCGATCATCTAATTACAATAACTCTCATAAAGGAAAGTTTGTCAGACCTAACTTTCCTCCAAAACAAGGTGTTCTTGTCAGTCCTCAGTCTAACTTTAACCGGGCTCAACAAACTGCACAACCCAAACCTTCTTCTGGCAAAGCCACTACCTCAAACAACTCTAGCGCTCAAAATCTGTGTCAGATATGCAAACGCCCCAACCACTCGGCTAAGGTGTGCAGGTTCAGATATGTAGAAGACCCCGTTCATCAACAACACTCCAACAACAATTTTCAGGCCTATGTTGCTCAGCCATCCACTGCTCCAGCACCAACCGAGTGGGTCTTGGACTCCGGTGCATCTCATCATGTCACCAACGATATCAATAATTTGTCCTCCTTTTTCAACTACCAAGGGCAAGATACACTTCAAATAGGGGATGGTTCAGGTCTCAACATAGAGCACACAGGTACAGTATCTCTTCTCTTCTCTAACACCACGGTCACTCTTAGAGACACATTACATGTACCTGCTTTCTCACGAAACCTTATTAGCCTTTCAAAATTGATTTTTGACAATCCATTTCTAACTATAATCTTTTCAAATTCTTCTTGTTTTTTAAAGGATATCCACACCAGGACCATGATTCTTGAAATTCCTTCCTCACATGGTCTCTTTCTTATCCATCCTTCTTCTCCTTCACCTCATGCTTTACTCGGTGTTCGCACTACTGCAAGCATTTGGCACTCTCGTCTTGGCCACCCATCTAATGCTACTACTCTTCAAATTGTTAAGGCTTTTGATTTACCTTGTAGTTCCAATAAGATTGATGTATGTCATGACTGTTGTATGTCTAAATCGCATAGGTTACCTTTCAATTCTTCTATTTCTTCTTCTTTTTCTCCTTTAGAAATTGTACATTCCGATGTATGGGGTCCTTCCCCAATTCTTTCAAATAATGGATATCGTTACTATATTGTTTTTATTGATGATTTTACGCGTTTTACTTGGATATTTTTTATGGCTAATAAGAGTGAGGTTCTGTCGATTTTTACTAAGTTCAAGGCTCAAGTTGAAAACCTCATAGGCACCAAAATTAAAGTTTTGCGAACTGATGGTGGTACAGAGTTTAAACCTATTACCAATGCCTTTCCACAAATTGTACACCAAACGTCTTGTCCTTATACTCCCCAACAAAATGGCGTTTCCGAACGGAAGCACCGTCATATTATTGAACTAGCCTTAGCGGTTATGACCAATGCTCATATACCTTCTAGTTATTGGGATGAAATATTCAGTAGTATTGTTTATCTTATCAATAGACTACCTACCTCTCATTTATCCATACCCTTTACTAATCTCTTTCACAAAGCACCAGATTTTGCTTTTCTGCGTATTATTGGTTGTTTGTGTTTTCCATATACTAGACCTTATACCAAGCATAAACTTGAACCCAGGGCACTTCCCTGTATTTTTATTGGTTATGCCTCCAACCAAAAAGGGTATAGGTGTCTTCATTTACCAACAAATCGAATCTTTATTTCCCGTCATGTTCAGTTTGATGAACAAACCTTTCCTTTTATTACTCATACCACACCTGACCATCATGTTACAAATGACCATCATCCGGTTTTACCTTTTCTGTCCACTTTGAGTCCGGTACAACCTGTTGAACTGTGTAATATGCCCCTGGAAAATTCAACTGGTACTTCATTCAATCCTCCTCTGCATTCGGCTACTCAACCGACCCATTCCAGTCAACCTCATTCTTCCGTGGGCTCAGCACTACAGTCAACCTCTCTTCCTACTACTGGCCCAATACACATCACCTCTACTGTTCATTCTGCTGACCACACTACCATTACCCCTGCTCAAGGGGTCTCTTCACCTAACCACTCACTGCCTCCTCTCAGAGGCGCGTCAACTTCGACTGAGACTCAACCTACATCTATTTCTTCCTCTCTCTCACAACCTTTAAACAACCAAACAAAATCAACTCATCCAATGATTACCAGAACACGAGACAACACACGAAAACCTCGTCACTTTCCAGATCATGTTGCACTTCTATCTACAATAGACCACGAACCTACCAGTTTCACCAGAGCTTGTCCTCATCCAGAATGGCGACAGGCTATGGAGGCCGAGATGAATGCCTTGGCTCTCAACAAAACATGGACATTAGTACCTCCTCCTCCTAATCAGCGAATCATTGGATGCAAATGGGTTTACAAAATCAAACGCCGCTCCGATGGTTCGATTGATCGGTACAAAGCTCGTCTCGTTGCGAAAGGCTTTCATCAACAAGAAGGGGTCGATTTCTTTGATACATTTAGCCCCGTTGTCCGACCAACGACTATAAGAGTAGTACTGTCAATTGCCGTTTCTCAAAAATGGTCCATTCGTCAACTTGATGTGCACAACGCCTTTCTCCACGGTGATCTCATCGAGCAAGTTTTTATGTCTCAACCACCCGGCTTTATTGATGATGCAAAACCCAACCATGTGTGCCTACTTTCCAAGTCACTTTATGGCCTCAAACAATCACCGCGAGCTTGGTTCCATAAACTTAGCACAACACTTCTTCAACTCGGTTTTAAAGAATCCCAATATGATCCCTCCCTCTTTATTTCTCATCAACACAACACATTAACTATCATCCTTGTCTATGTTGATGACATTCTTATAACAGGGAGTGATTCCACCATAATTTCTAACTATATTGAGCATCTGCACACCTCTTTCTCCCTGAAAGACCTTGGTACTTTGCATTATTTTCTAGGTATAGAAGTTCAACCAATAACCAAGGGTATCCATCTTAGTCAAGCAAAGTATATAAATGATATTCTCTCTCGGGCTACAATGTTCAATGCCAAACATTCACCTACTCCAATGTCAACCGGTTCTCCATTATCAAAAACCGATGGTCCTCCTTTTGATGATCCTCAATTATATAGAAGTATTGTTGGAGCCCTTCAATATGCAACTCTTACACGGCCCGACATCTCCTTTGCCGTTAACCGTGTTTCTCAGTTTATGCAAGAGCCTACAACAACTCATTGGACAGCCGTCAAGCGCATACTTCGGTACTTGAGTGGTACAATTCATCATGGTCTTACTTTCACCTCTAGTGCCTCGCTACTTCTTAATGCATATTGTGATGCCGATTGGGCGGGATGTCCCGACGACCGTCGTTCCACCACCGGATTTTGTATCTATCTTGGTGGTAATCTAGTCTCTTGGAGTGCCAAGAAACAACCAACCGTCTCTCGCTCTAGCACCGTGGCGGAATATAGGAGCCTTGCCGTCACATGTGCTGAAATTCTTTGGATGCGCTATCTGCTCACCGAGCTGAAACTTCCCTGTCACACTCCACCAATCTTATGGTGTGATAACATTGGTGCTACATATTTGGCATCCAACCCTATGTTTCACGCTCGCACAAAGCATATCGAGATAGATTGTCACTTTGTTCGCGAGCGGATTATCAACAAGGAAATAAGTGTTCGGTTTCTTAGCTCACAAGACCAAATTGCTGATGCACTTACAAAACCACTGCCCACTGCCAGATTCCTCTTCATGCGATCCAAGCTTACAGTTGCTCAGATTCCTTCAGCTTGCAGGGGGTGTATTGGATATAAGAACACTGTAACACAAGATCATGACACAGAAGATCCGAATGAAAATCAAGAACCCACTGTAGCTAATTAGCTTAGGATTAATTCTCTTAATTCCTGTACTTAGCTAGCGCTATCTATATATACATGTAACTCTCTCCGGGATAATAAATCGAGACATTATAATCAATACATTCATTTTCATTTCATCTCTTTTCTCATTCATTTACCAGTAAACTGAGAATTGCTTCACTAAGGCTTAAGATAGAGATTATGATAGCATAGGAGATGATGAAGGCAAATGTACGTAATGGTGCATCTCTGACAATAGTGACAGTACTTGTGCATAAGAGAGTGGTGGTAATAGCACAGGCTATTGCCATGGACGCTCGAATTTCCCCTCCTCTTCCGCTTCATCCCACCATATCCCCTTTTACAGTCAAACCTCCATGAACGCTCCACCTATCTCTCATCAATTTCATCATTCTTTCAATGCATCGCTGCCCCAATTTACCCCAATTACTCCTCTAACCCTCCCCATATCTCTCAAATTAAACCAAGATAACTTCTTGACCTGGAAGGCTCAAGTACTACCTATGATCCATGGCTATAACCTCTCCTCCTTTCTCACATCTCCCTCCCCAAACCCTACAATTCAATCAGCTTCTGGACAAATACAAGTGAACCCCGATTTTCTACCTTGGTCTCGGCAAGATCAACTGTTATTAGGCTGGTTAAGATTGTCGCTCACAGAATCCATCCAAGCTCAGCTAGTCTCTTGTAACACTGTAGCTGAACTATGGTCAAATCTTCAGAAACTCTTCTCCTCTACCTCCAGAGCTCGCCTTATCGACCTCAAGCGACAAATTCAATCTGTCACCAAAGGTTCTGCCTCTTGCACCGATTACATTCAGAAAATTCGTCGCATATCTGACGAACTTGCGTTTATTGGAGCTCCAATTTATGAGGATGATATAACATTAGCCGTCCTGAATGGTCTTGGTCCTGAGTTTAACGCCTTTGTTGCGGCCGTGATGGAGAAGTCATTGAAAAAGCGGTTTTCGATGACTGATTCAACTATGGATTCGGCTTGTGGGCAGGAATTCTTATAGAACCCAACCTGAAGAGTTGCTAAGGTTAGAGGGAGAAAAGATAGAATGATCAAGAGAGCTCTCATGGTGAGAATAGGAAATGCCAATGCTTCTTACGAGTTGAGATGATATGAAATTTTCAAATTCGATCCTTATAAAGAAGCCAAGGCCTAGACATGCATGCATGCATGGTCTTATTGCAGTTAAAAGATTATATTATAATTGTCCCTTTAAATTGGAATAAAAACTAACGTAGTTGACTCAATTTTTTATGTTCATCTTCCGAAGGTTGCATTAGTTAAAATATTTGAGATTTAATGTGGCCACTCGAGTACATACTACTATATAGCTACTATATAGTGCATGCATCATCCTGATTGCTTTTCCCTTTAATAGTGATATGATAAAATTTAGCTTTTGAATTTCTATATTTTCGAAAATAATGGTCTCAAATGATCACCTTATTTTATTATCTAAACATTAATAATTTCACACTATTAATCACCCTTCAAATAGACAAGTAAACACTTCCAAATTACAAAAAAGATAAATGATGGCCTTGAGAATAATCCTCCCTTTATTATCTATTTTAGAGATTAAGCACCATTATCATTTTTCCCCCTTCATTACCATTATTTCCTTTACTATATATGCCTATTGGTTCTCCTTAAAAGAGGGAAACGATCCGGGCAAACTGAAAAGAACTCTTCTACATTAATTGTATAGAGTGAACTTTTTTGTGAATATCAATGGCACAACTTGTCAAGACAAATTTCCAACCCTGCAAATTTGCAACGGTCGACTTGAAGGAAATTGCAAAGTTGACTTGAAATCGTATAAAGTATGAACAGAGGCCAAGTAAATGCTCAACACTAATTTGACATTACAGAGCTGGCACAATCTAATCATTAAGTGGTGATAACATAAATTTCCATAATCAAAATTAGTGAACGCGTAAAATGGAGTCGGTGCGCTTTGTATATGCCTGGTTCACATTACAAAAGGATAAATAATTCTCATCTAACCTCCAGAGACTTAAGTTGAAGTACCAATGATATGTATTATGTATATATATAATATAATACTATCTTGACTTTGGACCTGATTAAATGAATGATTATCTTAAAAGATTTTATTGTACCAAAAGGAAACATATTATTTTTTTTCGTAGTAATTGTCTGATTTTCTATTCCTTTTGTTCAAAAGTCTAGTGAAACCACTATTTTTGGTTCAAAAAAAAATGAAAATATCATGTTACTCAAGTAAAGGAAAAAAAGAAAGCGGGTGTGCTATATATATATATATATTTTTTGTAAGATTAAAACCTGATAATATATTTGCAATTAAATAGTGCATAGACATTAGGCTTCAATTTCAGCACCTAGAATCCTAGATGCTGTTGAGCATCATTTATTTGACCGTTGTCAACTAACGTATGGTAACGCTGCTTCCTGTGTCAGAGAAAGAAAGACTATTAAAATTTGATTATCTGAGCTGTAGAGCATGTTCTAAGCACCAAATTATTTAGGAGAATGTATCAGGAATTTCCCAACTAATGACCATATATAAATAAGTAATCAACAAGTATATAAATTATTAAGATTAGCTTGAAAGGAGGAGAGATAAAAACGTGGCATAATCCACTAAGTCAATCCTCCGCCAGTATGTTCAATCTCATTATATAATTATCCGACAAATTTGTTCTATTGTCGTTACAAGAATCAAGAGGAACAGCCAATAGTTTGATTAAAATATAAGACATGAAAGCCATTAATTGCCACCATCGCTGCCTTTTATTTTCTGCTTCAATATTTTTCCAAACTATATATGCAGAGTGTTCGGAAGAAAAGTACTACATAAATTCGCACTATTCCATTTAGTGAATCAACAGATAAAAATAAAACAAAAAAAAAGGAAACTTGTACCAAAACAAAAGTTTGCTAGACGTGTTGAATTTAGACGTAGTATATACAACAAAAATTTGAAAACTGAACAATACATAAAGATATAGTATTAATTAAGTACGCTAAAAAAATGGTATTTTACATTGTCACAATTAATTAAATAATTTCCCGGAGTAAACGCAAACTTCTTTAACAATTAAAATTAACTATAAATATTTGTTCGAAGTCGATCATAAATATCTTTGTAAAACGTTTGCGAATCAACTGTGCAGAACGTTAACTTTAAAAAAAATATACATACAACTTAAAATTATCAGATGATGTAAGAATTTAGACGAAAGTATAAAGTTAGATATATCATTGTGCAGAAACCTTTGATCGATAAAAGTCTCTTTCACGTTGTGGACTGCAATATATTCTTAAAACTTCAAAATGTTCATTTATTTCAAAGAAGAAGAATATATTCCAATGCTCGATTCATTTTATTTGAACAAAATATAAATCTTGCTAAAGATTATAATATTTTTGTTTATGCAAGTTTGAAAATTGAATTTCTTCTTAACTCTCATCGATAAATTTCAGAGTAAATTTAGGAATGCAACAATTACTAGCTATAATTCAAGTTGGTGCCGCATGTCAAAGACTCAAAATTGATCAATACGCAGGCATCCTTATCGCGGCAAACGTCGGAAACAGGTACAAGTGAAAGTGGGCATTGTCTCCCTGCGATTTTAAATTCAATTTATAAAATCTAAAATTTACATGCTAATTTCTTTAAAACTTTGAAAAATTTCTTATATTGCCCCCACGTGAGATGAAAAACAATTCTCTGCCCCTCTCGTCTCGTATTTCTAGCTCCGCCCATTTGGAATTAAATAAATTAATTAAAAAATATCATGTTGTAGATAAATTTAATTGCCTGATTTTTTCCCCTTTTTATTTGGGTATTCAAGCCACGTAGGCATCCTTATTGGAACCAAATAAATAAGTTCAGAAAATCATGTTGTAGATAAATTTTTGCCTGATCCTTCGAAAAAAGAAAAGATAAATTTAATTGCCTGATCGGTACTATTTTTTTTTTTTTTTTGATATTCAAGTCCCTAAGTAGGCATTCTTATCGGAGCTAAAGTGATCGATTCAATTGACAATCATAAGGGCTCTGTTTGGATGGTGTGAGAATAAGAGAAATAAGGGAAGAAGTATTGGAAAGTGTGTAATTTTGTGAAGAGTTTGGATTGTTTATAATAAATTTATGTCTAGAAAGAAGCTATTCTCTTATTCTTAGACTCATCCAAACACAAGCCAAGGAAAAGTCGACCATTTGGATCGAATTGAATATTGACATCTGGCCGACATCACACACTAAACTCAAACAAATTATTTCTTCAAAAACTTATCGTTGGGTCTATATAGTCTTTCCCGATTTTCTGTTTAGAGAGGTAGAGATGGATTGAATTCAGATCTCTCTTTTTCTATTATTTTTATTCTTGCGGAGCAGATATCGGAGGGAGAACAAAAAGGTTATATTGTGCGAAAAAGAAAGACATGCAGCAGCCAACAAGATAGCATAGCATGTCAGGGTTTCGCTTCATTTTTTCCCCCTGATTTCTCTTCCAATTTTTCTTCTTGTCAATAATGAATCAAATGCAAATTTTGCATGAAATTCAAAAAATATCGAATAATAGATAAAAACATTCAAAGTGCCTTAATAATCGATCAATAAAATTTCAGCGATAACTCACATTCTACTGTTTGGAAAAAAAAATTATTATATTTCAGCCCTTAAGTTTTCAGTTTTCACAAACTGACGGTATATGTACATTTTATTATTATTAAAACAAAGGTCTAACGGCAATTAAAACGTAATATTACGTTATAAAATATCGTGCATATATTTTCCGTTAGATTTATTGTATAGTTATTTATCACTAGCACTACCCCAAATATATGCCTCCCTATTTCCGACTGTCAGTTAACTGTGCACTATATGGCCAATTAAGTGCAATAAAGTCATAAAATTTGAGAAGTTTTGGTCTTATTCTAAGCGCAGGAAGTTCCCTATGTCAGTTCCATAAAAGGCCTTAATTGCTGCGCACTTTCATTGCTCGTCTCTCTTACCTCCATTTTTTTTTTTTTTGGTCAACGGTTTTGAGAACTGGTGACTTTGTTTGATTTTTGTACTTTATGTGATAGGCTGGTAGCCCACACCGCATGCTAATTACTGCAAGAATGCCCCAAAAAATAGTTTAAATAATTCAATGATGTGTTTAAGTGTTTTCGACCAATAAAATTTTTTAAAAAATATATACTGGGAGAGATGCTCATTAAAAAAATGTTTAAAGTGAAATAGCCTTAATTAGTATCGGTTCATTTGGGAGTGTGCATCTAAATGCTAACAAGACAAAGATTTGCTGATGGCAGAAAAAATTATGCCAATTTATTACAAGAAAGAGGAAAAAAAAACAGATAGAGAATGAAGATAGTATATCTTTAAAGAAAGGGAAATTAATTATTTACGTGCTATTTGCGCATTAATATCCATCAGCAGAAGAGATAAACCTCCAATTTCTGATGTGGAATCCATTATATTAAGGGTGGTGGATACATTGTAATCCTTTAAAAGCAGCCATATTTCATTGGCTAAATATGATAGAAACGCTTGGAATTTAGTTGGAAACGTATACAATTCCAGTGAAGTGCAATTAAAACGTATAGGAATCCAATTTTGACATTTTTCATGTTTCTTTTTTTTCCTTAAAATTCTATCACCTGTTGTTTTGTACTTTAAAAATGGTTCATGAAGCTATAAACAGAGCTGGACTGATAATTTAAAGTACATATTAAGCTGATCTTATATATGTAGAGTTATGTACAGTTGTATATAGTGCACTCTTAAAATTTTGTCGCCTGTTCGGTTTATCGTTACATAGTATGTTGACCGCTAACACGCCTGTGAACATTTTGTTTTTCTTGAAATACTGACACATTTGACAGAATGTATGCATACACAACAAGTTCATCTAAATTTAGAAGGAAAAAAAATCACTTGCTCATGTATGACAGATGTACGAGTCAGTTTGAATTTAATGTTTGCGCGCGAAGAAGAAAGTTAGTTCGTCGACCGTTGAAGCACGTGTGAACATTTGTATTTCGAAACGCCGACACAATATTCTGGCCGAATGTATGCATAAACAAAACAATACCTAAATTTGGAAAGAAAATGCAGTGTAATTTGTGTGCTTAACGTTAATATTTCTCCTAATTAACATGCACACAAGACATATCAGGGAATACAATTATTTGTAAAACCTATAAAATTGAAAACAATTAAGATTTTGGGGGTGACTTCGAGTTACATTTGCTGATTTGCAGAAATTGGTAAAGTTTTCTATCCTTTTATGGTTTGTTAACTTTTCACTTCGGAGTTCCGCTAGATTCACACACTAACGTTTCTTTGTCCCTTTAAGTGAGTTCTCTTACTTCACTTCCTCTACAAAAAATAATACAAGAGAACTTCTGATGGACAAGTGTCTGAAGTTTATGACCATATCAAACTGTTGAACTGTCACGTGTGTAAGACTGTAAAATTGTCACGTGTGTAAGACTGTAAAATTTGCTTGTGTGTGTTAAACAAAGTCATCGGCCGCACATCTGGTCTTTATTGTGCTCTCGTCAGTCTTTTAATTTCTACCCTCTACAAAATCACCGCCTCCTATATTCCTGAAGAAGTGTTACTGTGTTAGTGTAACCATGTCCTAAGAGAGAGCCAATTCATAGCGATTTTTGTTTTCCTGGAAAATTTTAGATGTCATCTTTGATGACGGAGAACATGACTAAAGCACTTGTTGTGGATGAGGACCTCATATGCCTCCATGTAGCATCAAAATTATTTGAAAATTTTAATTGCAAAGGTAGGTTTTTTTCCCCCTTCCTCAAAGAAATCCAATTTTGTGTTACTTCATCATTGACACCGAATTTGAACTTTTGTTTAATAAAAATTTACTAACTCCTCCTCGCATAAGTTTATAGACATTGGAAGAAAATTAAAAATATTGTCTTCAATTCTGGAAGTATCATCTGTCTAGTTTTTTTTTTTTTTTTGTAAAGTTTTTAATACTTGAAAAGCTTGATTTGCGCCTTTTGTGGCAAGTTCTGTTTATTAATGAAGATTAGGACTTATCCAAAAATTTTGAGTAATTTTGAATCTTTATACTTATCTTTTCTGTGCTATCAATCAGTGATTTTCTTCTCTTTCTTTAGATAGAAATTACTTTCAAGTCTTGCCTTTTAAAACCTTGACAACGAGATTTGTGTATATTGAGCAGTTGTAGCTTTCAAAAGTGCTGCAGAGGCATTCTATGCTCTTCAAGGGAGCAAAGATGAAGAATACAACCTTGCTTTGATAGAAGTCCACGTCGGATCTACCGGATTCGCTAGTCTCACTGGTTTCGACCTCTTAGATCATATTCACAAGGAGAAAAACTTCCCTGTATTTAGTATGTTACTTACTATTTATTAAAAGCTCAAATTTGTTTTTTTTTTCTAGTTTTTCTCTTAATCTATGGCTTAATATCAACTGTAGTTCTAATAGCCATAACTTTCTATATATATTAGCTAGCTATTAACTTTGTGATTTCGTAGCTATGTGTGCGCACAATGAGGATGAGCTCTTTTCTGAATGTGTGCAAAAAAAGGGTGCCTCGTTCCATTTTTCCAAGCCGCTAACAGAAGAGAGTATAAAGATTTTGCACCAAAAAGTACTAGGAAAGAAGGAAAAGAGATATGTAGGAGAGGCTTCAGGTCATAGAGGCATTCCCTCAAATGAAAAATCTGCATCAGAGATAGTTCGTATTGATAGTGACAATGAAGAGTTGCACAGTAATGATCGAAGAAAGAAACGTACACGTGTGCGCTCGGGTCCTGTTGAAAATAAAAATAAATAGGGGCAAAAATGTAATTTGCCAACAGTACAAGTGAACGTTAGTGTTTAACGGCTCTTAGAGTTGTAACGGTACAATGAGTACCACTATAAATACTTTGTACCTCTTTTTGAGAATAGACAGAAAAAATAAGAAATCAATAACAATACTCATACAAATACAACAATACTGTTTCTTTCATGGTATCAGAGCAGTGAAAACTGCTATTCCCCTCAGATCCAAAATACCCCATTCTCTCATACCAGTAAACCAGCATGCCAGAGGAGATAGCTGGCTCAATTGGTAGTACTGGTACCACTGCCGAGACCATCCCTCCATGGAGTGGTCTTCAAGGCGTCGATACAAGTACTGTCAAGCTTACCACCATCCTTCTCAACGGCTTAAATTATCATCAATGGGCTCATGCTGTCAATATCGCCCTGGAAGGAAGGGGTTTGCTCGAATTCATCACTGGGGAGTTTGAAAAGCCCGATCAAGCAACAAAACCAAAAGAGTATAAGCAATGGAGAAAACTTGATTGTCAGGTTTTAACCCTCATCCAAAATTCAATTGAACCTAAAATAGGAGAAATTTTTTTCAGCCATACAAGTTCCAAAGATCTCTGGGATGCCATAGCAAAACATTATGGAAAAAGAAAAAACCATTCTCATATCTATCATCTCAAGGAAAAAATCAAGCAAATCAGCCAAAATCAAAGGCCAGTTATTGAATACATTACTGACCTGAAGAGGGGATGGGAAGAACTGAAACTTTACCAGCTTCCTACTTCAGATCCAAACATGGTCCGAGATAGAGAGAATGAACAGGTGTACAAGTTCTTAAGTGGCCTTGATGACAGCTTCGAAGCCATCAGAGCTCAAATCCTGCTGTCGGCCGAGCTACCTCACCTTGACGATGTCATGGCAACTGTTGAGGGGGAGGAGACCAGACGACTTCTCATGGTGAGAAGCTCGGCCAGCCAAGAACGTACAGAAGCTCAAGCAATGGCAGTAAGAAAACCTAACCCTAGATCTGGGAAAGGAACCGATTGGTGTGATAATTGCAAAAAGGAAGGCCACCCAAGAGATAAATGTTGGTTCTTGCATCCTCATCTCAGACCTAAGTGGTGGACGGAGAAAGAGGAAGGCAAGAGTGGGGCGGCGGAGAATTCAAAAAGGGAGAAGAAGAGAGGGTTTGGGGCGGGTGTGCGTCACGGAGAAGACGAAGGGGTTAAAGCCCCTCGTAACGGGTCCGTAGCTGAGAGGCTTGGAACCGGGTCCGCATCCACCTCGACCCGAGAAGAATTGGGCTCTCTTCTGGCCCAACTAACCAGGCTCCTCAAGCCCAATTCGGAAAAAAATGCAGGTTACAACAAATTTAATAGTTTGGTTTGTTCTAAACTTGAACCCGTATTGAACCAGACCAAAACAGAACCTAATAAACCAATTTATACCTTCCTTGGTTACCATGAAAATGATATGGTTGATGATACTTGGATTTTGGATTCCGGTGCCACTAATCACATGACTGGGAACAAAAATTTGTTACATAACTATCACGATTTAGAAAATAATGACTTTGTGATAGTAGCCAATGGTGAAAAAATGAGCATTTGTGGACATGGTTCAATCAAGCTTTTTTCTAAAGAAATTTCAAATGTGCTTTATGTTGATAAATGTACTTCAAATCTTTTATCTATTTCGAAACTTTCACAAGAATTAGATTGCGAAATTAGTTTTTTCTCAACAAATGTAATTTTTCAGGATTTGAAATCCAAGACGAAGATTGGTGAAGGAGTTTTACAAAACGACATTTATGTTTTGAGTACAAAGAGATTTAATTTCTATACAAAGGCACGAGATTTTGGAAGGCTTTGGCACAAGAGAATAGGGCATCCGTCCGATAAAGTCTTAAAGCATGTTTTTGATTTTCCAAATTTAGATTGTAGTAATTGTGATGTATGCAAATTAGCAAAACAAACTAGATTACCTTTTTATGCTTCAAACTCCAAAAGTGAAAATTATTTTGATCTTGTTCATTCCGATGTTTGGGGTCCCGCTCCCGTTGATTCTTTTAATGGTTTTAAATATTTTGTTATTTTTATAGATGATTTTTCTAGAGTTACTTGGCTATACCTTTTAAAAAATAAAAGTGAAGTCTTCTCAAAATTTCGAGATTTCTATAACTTGGTTGAAAACCAATTTGATACTAGAATTAAGACCCTTAGAACCGATAATGGGACCGAATATGTGAATCATATTTTTAAAGACTTTTTAAACGAAAAAGGAATTCTACATCAAACAACTTGTGTTTATACCCCCCAACAAAATGGAATTTCCGAACGAAAAAATCGTCACCTCCTTGAAGTAACTAGGGCTCTTCTTTTTCAAAACAATGTTCCTAAGGTTTTTTGGTCGGATGCCGTTCTCACCGCCACGTATTTAATAAATAGACTTCCTAGTGTTATTTTAGATTTTAAAAGCCCTATAGAAGTTTTATATAAAAGAATGTTTAATCTTAATCATTTACGTGTTTTTGGTTGTACTTGTTATATTTATAAAAATAAATTAGATAAATTAGATCACACTTCTATTAAAACTATTTTCCTTGGATATTCTTCTACAAAAAAAGGGTACAAATGTTTTGATCCAAAAGAGAAAAAATTTTATATCTCTAGAGATGTTGCTTTTTTTGAAAATGAACCTTTCTATAAAAAAGATGATAAGCTTGATGAGTACATCTCCACAAATGACTTTGTTATGCCTATAGCTCCTAATCAATTTTGTGAGAAAGAATTTATAGGGAATGAACAAGAGGAACATAACCAAAACGATATCGGTAACAACACTCAAAGTGAAGCCGAAGAAGAAGAAAGCCCAAGTGTAGAAGAAGAAGGAAGGGCAAATGTGAATCAAGAAGTTCCTTTGCGAAGATCCACGCGTTCTACTCAACCACCGGCAAGGTTACAAGACTTTGTAACCTATGAGGTTCAATATCCTATCCAAAATTACATTTCATATGATAAGATAACCAATAATTACCGCACTTTTTTAAGTGCAATATCCCAAAATGAAGAACCAAAAAACTTTGAAGAAGCCATAAACCAACCGGTATGGTGTAAGGCTATGAAGGAAGAACTTCAAGCCTTAGAAAAAAATAATACTTGGACAATAGTATCATTACCAAAAAATAAAAAACCCGTTGGTTGCAAATGGGTTTATAAAATAAAATATAATAGTGATGGTACCATAGAACGGTATAAGGCTAGATTGGTCGCTAAAGGTTATACCCAAACATACGGAATTGATTACCAAGAGACCTTTGCACCTGTTGCAAAAATGAATACCGTTAGAATCTTGCTTTCAATAGCGGTTAATAATGGTTGGAAACTATATCAAATGGATGTAAAAAATGCTTTTCTTCAAGGAACTCTTGAAGAAGAATTCTACATGACTCTACCACCGGGTCATGTAAAAGAAAAAAATACTAACCTTGTTTGTAGGTTAAAGAAATCCATTTATGGACTTAAACAATCTCCAAGGGCATGGTATGGAAAATTGTCTCATTTTTTAATTTCTTGTGGTTTTAAAGTAAGCCATTCCGATACATCATTATTTTCAAAATATGAAAATAATGACACGACCGTTGTTCTTGTGTATGTTGATGACATAATCGTTACCGGAAATAATTTAGAGAAAATTAATTGGGTAAAAAAACAATTGAGGGACAAGTTTGAAATAAAAGACCTTGGCATACTTAAATATTTTTTAGGCATTGAAATAGCACACTCTTCTAAAGGTTTGTTCATTTGCCAAAGGAAATATACCTTGGATCTTTTGAAAGAAACCGGTAAGTTAGGATCTAAGCCGGCCTCTACCCCAATTGATAGTAATACCAAATTAAATTCCGAAGATGGTGAACCGTTGAAAAATATTAACCAATTCCAACGACTTGTAGGAAAATTGATATATTTAACGGTAACTAGGCCGGACATATCCTTTGCGGTAAGCCAAATTAGCAAGTTCATGCATGAACCTAGGAAACCACACTTAGATGCAATAGATAGGATATTGAGATACCTCAAGAAAACACCCGGAAAGGGTATATGGATGAAAAATAATAAATCTAACAATGTTTGTGGCTATTCCGATGCAGACTGGGCCGGGAGCTTCGATAGAAAATCGACAACCGGCTATTGTACGTTTGTAGGCGGGAATTTAGTCACATGGAAAAGCAAGAAACAAAATGTCGTGGCACGATCTAGTGCGGAAGCGGAATATCGAGCCATGGCATCTACCGCAAGTGAGCTCACTTGGATTAAAAAAGTACTCAAAGACTTACATATTCCGATACATACTCCAATGAAGATGTTTTGTGACAACAATTCGGCACGACATATAGCTTCAAATCCGGTGTTTCATGAAAGAACAAAACACATTGAAGTTGATTGTCACTATATAAGAGAAAAAGTTCAAGCAAAAGAAATCGAGACTCCATATGTGAAGAGTGAAGACCAATTGGCTGACATCTTCACAAAGGGACTCATTCCAAAAGTGTTTGAAGATATAGTTAGCAAACTTGGATTAATAGATATCTATAATCCAAGCTTGAGGGGGAGTGTTGAAAATAAAAATAAATAGGGGCAAAAATGTAATTTGCCAACAGTACAAGTGAACGTTAGTGTTTAACGGCTCTTAGAGTTGTAACGGTACAATGAGTACCACTATAAATACTTTGTACCTCTTTTTGAGAATAGACAGAAAAAATAAGAAATCAATAACAATACTCATACAAATACAACAATACTGTTTCTTTCAGGTCCTCAGCTTCACTCCAATAAGAATTTTGGAGGCATAGAAGCACGTCAAAACCAAAGTAAGGAATATATTAATTTATTTTGTTTATGATCTTTTTATGTCAAGTTAATATAAAACTTTTTTGTTATATTGTAGGTTCGACTGCGGAAGACGTTATCGTAGTGAATGTTGTGAACCAGACTTCAAGCCATCTTCAGGCAAATTTAAATTTTTTCTTCTTGGTGCGTTTGGATCGTTGGAAGAAAGAAGAAGAAGAAGGAAGAAGAAGAAAAAAAATTATAAACAATCCAAACTCTTCACAAAGTTAAACACTTTCCAATACTTCTTCTCACTTCCCTTCTTCCCTTCTTCCCTTCTTCCCACACCTATCCAAACACACCCTCTGATAGCATATTAGATAACAATTTTTTTGTCTAACTATGTTAAAATCAAATTAAGATGTAATTTAATTGGAGTGAGTCATTTTATAATCTACTTATTATAATACAGTGAGTTAAAACGCATATATACTCTCATGCAAAGCTGGATTTGCCATAGCTATCCACAGTCCAATTTGCATGTCAGGCCCAATTTATTCTGTGTGATTTTATTTTCAAGTCAAGTGACATACGTGCACTTTGTTCTCAGTAAAGAAAAGAAAAATAGCATGATTTGTATTCTCTTCGTAATTTGTGGATTTTATCAGGATATGTTGTCCATGTTGGCCAACTAGTTATAAGTTTGATCAATGTCATAGAATTGGTATATGCACAAAGCCTAAACAGAGCTTACCTTCTAAAATTGCATACTGTTTGTACAACAATATTTCAAAATCTGACTTGTATTTTCTAAATTCAAAAGCAGGAAAATCAGAGAGCTGATAAAAATAATGGAAAAACAATCCTCCAAGGATCATCATCACAACAACCATCCTTCAGTTGCTTCATGTTGAACCCGCATTTCCACTATAATTTCCCCAAGACAGCATTCACACCACCATCTCCCGGATTAGCAGATGCCCCCTCTTTGTTTGTAGTGAATGGCAGCACAAATGCACCTCGTCCAGTTCACTCATACCCGCAAAATCCCTATGTTACAACTGCAACTTATCAGGTTCCCCCGTACCCCCGATATCCCTTTGTTGGGCTCCGAATGGAACCTGATGGCAAGTTGTGTGGCTTGCCATGGAAAAATCTTGGTCAAGCTCGTGGATTGCACAATGTTGAGGATTCAGGTTCATTGAAACAAAAGTTTATCAACGAGGTAGATGGGAACAAAGAGGAATCAGTTGGGGATGACTTTATGACTCTCAGCAGGAACAAATTTGATGCGCGTGATCAATCTGAGGCATTAGAAAACCCCATACCTGATGCATTGCTGGGAGATAATTTAGGAGGTGATATGTCAGGTTGCTCTGCTGGCAACGAACCAGAGATAGCAATGGATAACAATCTACTAGATGTTCTGCAAGATTTTGAAACACCAATTGGAGATGAGTTAGGAGGTGATATGCCTGGGTGCTCTGGCAAGGAACCAAAGATACCATTGGGTACCAATCTACCGGAGATTTTGCAAAACTTTGATACAGAAGATGGAGATAATTTAGGAGGAGATGTGCTTGCGTGTTCTCACGACATTCAACCAGAAGTAGCAGATTGTACTGATCTATCAGAGTTTCAGCAAGACTTTGATATAGAGAACTTTGTCTTTGATAAAAGTTTATTGGATTTTGAGTTTTAGAAGCTGTTGTAGCTAAACTTTCATGACATGCAGAGTTTGTAATGTGGGGGCTAGGTATTAGTCTACCTATTTCTATGTATTTTCTCTGTTGAACTCTTGTTTGTGCAGTTATCAGTAGGTATATGACTGTTATGTTTAGGGAATGTTGAACCTTCGTTTAATTAGATTGCAGGAAATATATAGTCAGTTGCAATTAATAATTTAAATTTTCCTTAAAGAATCAAAAATTTATGTGATATCCAAACTCATGCCATTGGGAGATTCTTGCCATATATAAGCCAGAAAATCGAATTGGCTGAAGCTTTAAGCTTCTAGGGACCATTTGGATATAACTTTCAAACTAGAAAATTTTCGTACTTTCGGAGACGTTTGATTATATATATTCCTTACACCTAGCGGGCTAGCATACAAGTATATAAACCATGTACTAATTTTACCTTGTTTAAATATTGCAACCACATTCAACTTGTTAATTTATTCCTGGATATGTTTATTCTCAATTATTATCGACCACAAGCAACTTTGCTATTTTCTGGATTAGCAAAACCCCACCGATTGTTATTCTCTCTCTCGGTTAGGGTTTAGTGTCAAATTGTCAATCAACATTTGTTGGGACACGCTCTCAGGTGTCTAGGCAAGTAAACAAGGAGATAGTAATTTCGACAAACACGTAACGGACATAAAACATACCCGCAAAAACAAAGCTATGATGGTACCACTTGAGAACCAAATAACAATAGCACAATCAAGCACAAGAAAATAAAGTAGAGACACAAGATTTTACGTGAAAATCCGAAAAGGAAAAACCACGGGAGCGATCGGTGCAAATCCACTAAATCAAGAGTTTCTTACAAATACATGGAGATCATCAAGCTATCAACCTTCATCTCTCTCTCACTCACACTCTCTCACAATTTAGAAGTGAAACTAACGAGAGATTCAAGAGAAATGTCTAAACCCTAGATAGCTTTAAAAAAGAAGAAGAGAGCTGAGATGCACAGAGACTCAACTCTACTCCTTCTGTCTCCGTAACCCCTTTTATTTCCTCCTTTTCCGTATGGGCCAGCATGGGCCACGGCCCATTTTGCAATTGGCTTCATACATTAACAGCATTGGGTTGGATTTAAAGTCTTTTCATGGGCTAAATAGGCTTCAACACTTTAAACCATTTAAATTGGGTTCAAGTTTTCTAGAGAGAGTGTGTGAGTGTGAAACATTGTACAATTGGGCTCAAGTTTTGAATTTAGCAAGGGTTTAGATTTTGGGGATATTCAAGGTACATTTTGTCATAGGCGAGTAACTCCCTCTTTTTCAATGAAACAGGCCATTAGGCCTCTTTTTAAAAAATTAGTATCATTGTATCAACTATCATCTACTTTTACTTCCGCCTAACTAAATTTGGAAGTTACTAGTGTTAATCTTCAAAACATTGCACCTCCATCCAACTATTAAAATATAAAATTGGATTAACATTAATATACTACATATATAATCTTCCGCAGCTGATAATTTTACCCTTTATTGTTGAGAGTCTAAGACTATCGTAACAACCTCAAAATATTACATGAAGGATTTCTGTAATGAATGATGGGATAGATCCATTTTTCTAAATGGAATCAATCGGATTGTCATAAGCCGTTTGATGTTCAATCAAAATGAGTGATACTCTCTGAATGAATCTGAAAATTTATATATGGCCTAAATCCTAAAGCGTTTCTAGTGGGATACAGAATTCTAGTACAAATTACTTGCCAACAAGAATATTAGTACAAATTTTAAATTAGTTGTTTTAGGTGTTGCCATTATGGAAAAATAAAGCGAACTTGCGGCTATAATAAACTTCAATATAATACCAATCATATATGCACCAACCATGCCTTAATGGAGAGAACGGCTATAACCATCATTACTCCCATTCATGATCCGTAGTATCTTTTAATTATAATATTTGTAGTAAGTACGAATGTATGATCATAGACGACGAGTATCAAAGCCACCAACTCACACTTGGCTTACTACTATGTTAAAGCAATATTCAAAATCTATCTAGTACAAACTCATCATGATTTGAAATTTTGGAACCTGCATATAATATTTTTATTTAAAGTGTGAAAATAAAGTTCAAACATCTGAGTCGCCAATAATAATTTGAATGATTACTAGATTCATAAAATTTCAACCAAGTAATTTAGTAGAAAAATTGCAGATGCTTTAAGGGTATATATTTAAAAGAAAAAAAAGAGGTTCAAAAATTATGTTTTATTAGTGCCACAAAGTTAAATTTAATTTTTATCAAACAGATTGTTTGATTTTTCAATCAATTAAAATCTAATTTAAAATCATAATATTATCAAAATTAATCGCTTTGCTCTAGATATTGTCAAAAAGTACTCATTCGAAACTTAATTAGTTTTGCAAAGTCAAAATAACGAGTCAGATACATATTGTTGAAATGCATTTTATGCACTTGTTGAGATATACACCTAAATCTAAAGAGGAAGGCTTCATATATGCATTTAAACAATTTATCCGTCTGAAGTTAGCTGTTGGACTAAATTTTATTTCCTGTGCTTGTAAACAATTTACGGTTTGCTTTAATATAATTAGGCCCACGGGCTTGTTCTTCAAAACAAAAAAAAAACAAAAAAAAAACAATTTATATGTGTTATCTGTATCATTCTGAACTTGGAAAAACAAATTTCAAGCAACTATATTTGGCAATATTTAGATAACAGTGCTTAATTTTTTATTTATTTAAATTTTAAATTTGACTTAAATTATTCGGAAAACTAAAAAAATCCATACAACTTTCTTTAATGTATATGGTAGCAGTATAGATTGTATTAAAGCTGAAGTATCATCAACTTATGAGCGTAAGAAAATTACTTAAAAAATAGACTACTTTAAGGCTTTGATCAAAATAATTTTCTATGCGGGATTTCATTTCATTGGAATTGATTTCTCGAGATTTTATTGAATCTAATAATGTGAAAATTCGGACCAAATCGAAATGACCTCTAATCCATCCATTTTGATAAAAAAATTTCTAATGAAATGAAATCCTAAAATTTACCATTTTTAATCAGAGCCTAAAAGTATGCACATTGCTCTTGTTAGCGGCTTTCCAATCATTAAACCTAGGCTACTTTTTTCTAATTAAATTTCAAAAGTTTCTTTCGCCTTACTAATATATAAGCACAATCACACTTGTCCCAAACACATCAAACTCGCCTCCGAAAGGAAAACACAAAATCTCCGAAAGAGATCGCCATGGAAAAACGTAGCAACATAAAGAACATTGTTATAGCTCTTCTCACACCTCTTCCTTCTATTCTCTTCTACCTCTCATTTCTCCATAACCATTCTTCATTCCCTCGTTCAAGCATCTGGTCGTTTTGCTATGAGCACCCTCTACTTCTTGCAAATATCCTTTTCTTCTTCAATGTCGATCTCCTCTTCTGGCTCATTGGTCTCCTTCTATCCAACAATTGGGTATGTAAACAACCCAATTTAAGATAATGGTTTCTTGATTTCGTAATAATAACCTGGAATTTACTATTTATTTCAATTTGTTGTTACTTTGTAGTTAATTGACCTGTATTGGACTGTGATACCAGTACTCCTGGTACACTACTTCTCAAGCCATCCTAATAGCCAAAGCAATTCACTGAGATCAACCATTGCTATTCTATTGACTTGGGTTTGGAGCATAAGGTTAACTCATAATTACTTCAGAAGAGAGAAATGGGAGTGGGGAAAGAGAGAAGATTGGAGATTTAGTGATATGAGGAAGCAGTATGGTAAGAACTGGTGGTGGATTTCTTTCTTTGCGGTGTATCTCTCCCAACAGGTACAAATTAATTAGTGATTTGTGAAGTTGGCATTTATATTGGCTGGTTTGCATACATGCATACCTTGTGTTTGTGAAAATGTCTATGTGGTTTTTGGGGATTAGTATGAGAGTTTCAGAAAATTATTTGTTATCTGACTCCTTTTTTAGGTTCACCAAATTGTGGTTTCATTCGACTATGTAAGTTGAGTGCAATATTTTGTGCCATTCAGGGTTCCTACTTTGTTCAGAAAAAGAATGGTTGAGTGCATTATGGGATTATACACCTGTATGGTGCCAGTACAGAACTATAAATAGCATCTGTAGCTAACAAATCTTTCTCTGGCAGGTATTTATAATTGGTATCTGTCTTCCCATGTTTGCCATCCATGCAAGCGACCAACCATGTGGCATCTATGATTTAGTCGCACTGGTAACATGCATTACTGGCATAACGGTAGCATATTTTGCTGATACTCAGCTGCATGAATTTGTGACCAGAAATGAAACTTCAAAGAAACTGGGTATGCCAATTATAGCAAACCTCGAGACAGGTCTATGGAGGTATTCGCGTCACCCCAATTACTTTGGAGAACAACTGTTTTGGTGGGGTTTGTACCTTTTTGCTTGGAATTTGGGGTATACTTGGATGTTTGTAGGGCCCTTGGTTAATAGCATGTGTTTAGGTTATGTCACAGTGCTGGTAGAAAGGCGCATGGTTGAGAAAGAATACCGTGCCGAGGCATACCGACAGTACCAGAAAAGTACTTCTGTTTGGATCCCTTGGTTCAAAGGAAGTAAGATTGATGAAATCAAGGAGAAAAGTATGTAATTCCTCTCTTAAGGGTTTAATTAGTTGGCTCTGTTTTCTTTGCCTGTGCATTCCGGAGGTGTTATTAATTTCTAATCTGGTTATCATATGTAATAAAAAAAAATATGTGATGTGCAAAGTGAAATAATTGTATAATTCAAGATCTCTAGTTAATATTTGCAATTTTTCGAGATTTCTTTTTAGTCTAGGGCCAAAGAATGACGTTTGTTGAGCGGAGGTCATGAGAGTTCAAAAAATATGTTTAAAAGATTCTTTGTGGATATTTTAAAGTTGAGACTTGAGATACTTGACACTCATTTTTATCTTAATAATTTTGCAGCTAAATAGCAAACTTAGGCTTAGTATAAACTTTCTTAGTTTTGGTACCAAATAATTCTTCCAAGGCCTTTTTAAGCTAATTGCAAAGAACAAAACACAACTAAGCACATCTCATTATCAAAATTAAATTCACTTTATCCACGCCAACAATAAGGAATATCGTCACTGTAAATTGAAAAGAATCAAAAAAATAAACGACATCACATAAAATTGGTTACAAATGAATTTAATCAGTTGGTAGGGTTGGATTCTTCCTCCTTGGTCTCTTCCGTCTTGGATTCCTTGGTCTCTTCAGCCTTCTCTTCTTCCTTCTTGGGCTCGGCAGCAGTCTCGACTGGTGTCTCGCTCAAGGCAGGAGCTAATTCTTTAACAGCAGTTGGAGTTGACACCTCAGCTACGGTTTCTTCGGGTTTGGTTTCTGAGAGGTCGACCAAGGGTGCCTCGACAGCATCAGTCTTTTCCTAATAAAATTACATTTGAATAATTAATTCACACTGGCAGAAAAATATAACATATGTAGTATGTCTGGTACAATGCAAATTAAAAGCGATGACAATGTGAAAAAGATTGTTGAACCTCAGTGGGGTTGGTGATGGTGGCATGGACGGAGGAGTCTTCGGCTGGTGGAGCTGCGGGGCTGGGGCCGTTCACTTCCTTTGGTCGGCTGGCACAGGCACCCATCCTTATTGGCTCCTTGTCACCTGTTACACCCCCTGGGATTGTTTTTAATTTATGTTTGAGGAAGAATGATTTCCACATTCTCTGAATGGCATTTTATAGGGAAAAATCATATTGTAGTGTCTAATTTTGGACACTGAGATAACGTGATTGGTGGTCGAGATTTGGAGGAGAGTAATCAACAGCTATGTATTTCCTTAAAATGGCTCACTCATGAGTTGGTAACCGTTAAATTCAATGGGAATTTCTCTGTACAGATTTTGACCTTCTTATTGGCAATGCATCAAGACAGAATAGGATAGAGGATCTGTTTGGTTAGAATTTGCTGGACTCAATATGAATTGATACTTGAGAGTACTGCGGCCAAAATGATAAAAATAAATAAATAAATGAGATTTGACCATGTCACTTCCACACAAGCTTTTAAATTTCGGTTTTTTCGGTATGACGGTCCAGGTCCCCATGTTATTTCGATGTTATAACGGTGTAGAAATAACTGAAATAACGCGTTATATCGCCGAAATAACTGAAATAACGCGTTACGTCATTTTCTCAATTAAGACTGTAACGTTCATGTGGTTTGACACAGAATACCACTATTTCTGTTATTCGCCGAAATTTAGTAGCTTGCTTCCGCAATCCACATTAATGCTGAGCCGCCTACCAAGATGAGGTGGCTGATAAGGCAAATAATTAGATTAGCATATATTGACTCAAAGTCAAAGTTGAGAGGCCCCTTTCACACTCTATAGTCACTAGATGTGTATATATTATATTAAGGATTGTACCTATTTAACCATTGCCATTCCTAGATCCAGTCCAGAATCAGAGAAAAATGGCACTCAGCAACCACTTTCGCATTCTGCTGTTCATGACCATCTTTTCTTTTCTTCTTGTTGCACCATATGCTCGCAGAACTGGTACAGGACCATGCCCCGGCGGGTCCCAGGCTGCTACCGACTCTACCACCTGCACCATAAACTGCTTCCGTGCCGATCCGGTATGTGGGGTCAACGGTGTGACGTACTCATGTGGTTGTCCTGAAGCAGCGTGCAACCATGTTGCTGTGGCATATCGTGGGGCATGTCGAAACAATGGCAGATCTGGTGTGGTTTCTCTTTCTCCTTGATAGAGCTTAGCTAGACTGAGTTTCAACTTTCAAGTCATTAGATGAGTCAAGCATCAAATTTGGGGGATCTTGATCTAGGTTAAACTAAGTTCTCTTCCTTTGGTCAAAAAAAGGTATCACTGCTTGCTTGTACTGCTATAAGTTCTCTTCCTGTTGAGAAAATAAACATTTTTGTAATCTTTCGACTTCAGAATCAAGTACTTTTCTGAATCTCTATACATTCTTAGCAAATACATGTTTTTTTTTTTTCTGTTTCCTTCAGGATCATTCTGAAAATATCATTTTGGAAACCTCAAAGATCTTCAAGCTCCTTTGCTGACCAAAATGTTAACAATCATTAACCTCCATGACTGTGTTTGAGAGAAAAACGTCACTGCCCGCTTCTCGTCGCTTATTTCAGAAGTCCTGTAAAACTGTTTTAACTTTTTAAGTATGAAACTGGTAAAAGCTGTCCTTCACAAAGAGATTTTACGAGGAAAAAATGTCGCCATTGACAAGTCAGAATATATTTTTTTTATTTGATTATTGGCACCGCCAATGTATGTAACACCATATAAATTCTTGCTAACACGACATAATTTGTGTTTCGTAAAGCACATCAGTTTTTCATTCTACTTCATGATGAACAAGTGAGATGAAGACGTAATAAAAAGAACACCTTACAAATTTTTAAATACAAATACAAATTAAATTCATGTTGGAAAACCAACAGAAATGGATATTTTCTGTAACAATAGCAATAACTCATGAGAAATTTCTAAACAATACAGGAATTTAATTTGCTTTTCATCTACTGCTAAATTATATATTAAGGTTTCTATTCCTCATCAGATAAATCTGCATATACTCATTTCAGTCGTCAACTGCTATAGCAGTACCCTGTAAAGCATAATATATGTCACAATTGTCTTAGAAATGCATAAATTATGGTACCTAATTGGGTGAAATTGTAGTGAGATACCATATGGAAAGGGGAAAGAAAGGATTCCACAAATATAATGGAATTAACAGGATAATACAGATGACACTTTAATCAAAGAAAGTCCAGAATAGGATAGAGGACTTGATTAGAATTGCTGGATTCAATATAAATTGAGACTTGAGAGTGTTGTGGCCGAAATGACACAAGTAGCAAATTATCGAGATTTGACCATGTTACCTTGACATTTATGTTGAGCCACCTACCTAGATTGTGTGGCTGGTAAGGTAATAATTAGATAAGTATGTATTGACTAAGAGGTCCCTTTCGCACTCAATAGTTACTGTATGTATTATATAAAGGATTACCTACTTAACTATTGTAGTTCCAAAATCCGGTCCAGAACAAGAGAGAGATGGCACTCAACAACCATTTTCTCATTTTGGTATCCATGATATTATTCTTTTTTCTCCTCTTCACGCCTTATATTCACACAGCTGATACAGGGCCATGCCCAAGCGGGTCCCTGCTTGCTACCGACGCTGAGACCTGCACCATAGCCTGCTTGTTGCCTGATCCCGTGTGCGGGGTCAATGGCGTGACATACACATGCGGCTGTCCAGAAGCAGAGTGCAATAATGTTACCGTGGCATATCGAGGGGAATGTCGAGACGATTGTGTTGTTTCTCCTTGATAGTACCTTAATAGGCTGAGTGTCCTGTCATAATTATTGATTTCTCTTTTTATTTTACCAACAGGTAGTTAATAAAGAAAATAATTTGCATTGAATATGTTTTAAGCGTTGGGTTTGAGCAACTTCATCTAGATTAAATGTATGGGCCCAAAGCGATTACTAAGCTTCATATAGGTGCTTGTTTGTATTTCTTTATATTTCAGTAATGGTTTGAGGAAATAAACATGTTTAATTGTTTATAATCTTCTGCTTTCTGCATGCTCTGCCTTCGGCACCAAATTTTAGTGGGAAGTGATTCGGACACCCCTAATTTAGTCCGAGAATTCCGAAAAAGTTTTTAAGACAAAATTGCCCAAGCAGACTGGAAGTAATTACATACCCACCCAAAAAAATTACCATAACATGCATCCAAGGCACTATTAATCGCCGTCGCTTTGGGAAAAGAAAGCAAACAACTATTAATCGGTGTCAAAAAATCATGCTCTGTATTTTAATCAAATTATAAAAAAAAAGGCGAAACAAAAATGATATCATCTATTAAATCGTGTCGTTATTATAGCAGCACAACTGCACAAGCTCAAAATGGCATCGTGGGTGCCTTAAAACTATGACCAAATCATTCTCGTGTAGTCAATGAACATTGTGTTTCTTCATGCCTTACACAATTATTAATATATTTTCAAGCCAATTACTTCAGAATCAATTTCCAATAGTTAAATGATTTCTATAATTTCAAATCCCGCACAAACTCAGTGAGATGAAGATGAGAGGAGTATGAAGGGAACTGGTGGAGTGATCAAAAACGTTAGAATAGAAAACTAGCATTGAGTTCAGTTCATTGTATTTGTGATCGGACTAAGGCTCTGATCGGAACGCTAAAAATAATCGTACGATTTGGAAATGGAATTCTTGCGATTTGAAAAATGTGATCGGAAGAGAGGAGAACGGAAGAAAAGAAACGACTTCGTGCGATTTCACGAGCTCCAAATTCCGTACGGAATTCTCACCAAAAATGTCAAAATTTGGCGAGAATTCATAGCTTGCCGCTTCTCCTCCCTCTTTCTCTCTCCTCCGATTGGTGGCTGATCAAAAATCGCACGAAAATCCCAGTTTCCTTCGCCGATCAACGGAAATGATTTCGAGTGAAAAGTCTTCTCTTTACTTTTCCGTTGAAATGAAATCTTTTCTCGTTCTTCTCTCTTCCGATCAGAGCCTAAATCAGAGGGTGTGCAAATTGATTCCCTTTTCTAGTTTACAATTTTGGAGACCTCAAAGATCTCTGAGCCCCTTTGCTGAACAAAACGTTAAGCATCATATTCTTCATTACTGTGTGTGAGATGAAAAATGTCACTGCCTTTTTCTCGTCACTTATTTGAAAAGTTCATTAATACCGTATCCCACAAGGATTTAACTGGCAAAAACAGCCTTACACGCAATGCACACTAGAGAGAACTTTGACAGATAACCAGACAATTTACAGCAAAAATATTGTGTAGAAAAAAAAAATATATCAAATCCTCTAATAAGACCCTATCATTTTTGTGTAAAACCACATAATTTTTGCGGCACAAAGCACGTCAATTTTTCATTCTGCTTCATGATCAACTAGTGAGATGAACACATAATAAAAAGAACCTCTTACAAAATTTTAAATACAAATCAAAATCTTGTTGGAAAACCAACCGAAACAGATGTTACATGTAACAATAGCAATAAGTAACTAATGAGATATTTCTAAACAATACAGGAATTAATAAGGTTTCTATTCCTCGTCGGATGAGCTCTGCATATAATCCTCTCCGTCATCACCACCTACAGAAGTATCCTGTACAACACCACAAGATTTGTCAGAATTGTCAGAGAAATGATAAACGATGGCAGCTAATTGAGCAAAACTGCAGTGAGATACCAAGTGAAAAGGGCGAAGAAAAGGATTCCACAAAAACAGTGATAGTATAGTAAAGATGAGACTTACAGCCATTTTGTCCCAATCCTTCAACTTTGAACCAAGCATGTAGCTATCTCGCAGCGGGGCCCATCCTAGTTCATTTGACTCTTCATCTACAGAAGGAGCCTAAAAATAACAAGAATAATTATTACTTTAAAATAGATGTGATGGATTACATGGGAAACTTCAAATTAGAAGTTCAAAAGTTTACCGATTGTTTCTTCAACTCAGATAAAAAGGTTTGCTTCCTTTGCTTGGCCAAAGCTGTATCAATTCAAACAAAATCATGAGATCAAAATTTTTTTATGACTTGATAGGCCATACTAAAAGACATACAGAGGCCTGAGTGCTCCATTAGAAACTCTATATCAGTACAGTGCCCACAGGGTACATCAAACAATTTCAAAATAGTAATTAATGGTTATTCAGAATCAAGATGTATTTTGTGAATTTTCAACTTTGGGCCCATCAGCTTAAACTAGTGACCATAGAAGTTGGAATCGTACGATTCACGATGCGAATCGTACGATACGTTACGATATATAGGCTCAGCGATGCATATCGTTAGTTTATATCGCAAGCCTACTGAATCGTCTGAATCGAACGATTCGACAGTGCGATACGCGTATCGTATCGAATCGCAACGATTCCTCCGATTCGCTAACAACCAATCAGAACGAGATTTTCCTATCGACGATTCAATTTCCTAAATAAAATATTAGTTGTCCCTTTTGTTTGCGCCTCGGAGAGAGGAAAGTAGTGCCGTGTCGAGTAAAAAAGGGTAATGGAAGAGACGATACAGACACGTGGGTCCCAAAGATTAAATAAAGAGAGAGAGTATATGGGCACAAAGTTACATTTTCTCTGTCTTTTAAAATCCGATTTATTTTTTATATTTTATTTTTTTACAAAGTATTGAACTTAAGGGACCATAGTTATGGGGAATCCTGCTAAAATTTTTTTTTATTGCACATTAAAGTCTCTTTTGTTAAAATTATTTAACTAAATAATTAATATTTGAAAATATATTTAAATAATAATAATTAATAATAAAATATCTGGATAATACAACATAATAATAATTTATACATATTAATTATGATTATAATTTGTACAGTTTATAATAAAATATCAGTAAATATTAACAACAATAATACAGATTATGCAAATTATGCATTATATTATAAACTATAATTTATTGATATTAATAATTTATACATGAATAAATAGATTATATATTATAATGATTAGAATGAGTATAATTTATACAGATTATGCAGTATAATATTATAAGATCAAATTATAAATAATAAATAAATATATTATACATTATAATATTAAGTAATAGCGAATATTCTTGACTCCTTGAGTGAAAGGTCACAGGTTCGAAACCCGACTGGGGGGTCTTTCATAGACATTTAATTTAAAAGTAAGTTGGGTGGCTTAGACCTCCAATTTATCTTCAAAAAAAAAAAGTAATGGCGAATATTCATACACTACATTATTAGATGCCTGAATTGCTGAATGATTACCATAATAGAGTGTGATATTATAATTTTCTTTTAATGAAAAAATTCAATATACATTCTAAGTAGTCAATTTACTTCATTTTAAGGGTAGTTTAGCGTATCTTAAACGATTCGATACGATACACGATACACGATACGATTCTAAATACTACGATACACGATACACTTTACGATTCAACTTCTATGCTAGTGACAACAAAGAAAAAGGAAAAAAAAAACTATAACAAAACATCAATTTTCTAACAATTGATGAAAGCAACAAAAAAGAGTATAACTTCAATTACCTTTTGCATCCTTAGACGTCGAAGGATTCAGTCCCTTTTGAGGATTTTGAGCCTTGCTCACCTGCTCATCATAAAAAAGAACAATAAATATACAATTTCAAAACTAGGATTTACATACAACATCAAAAGGTATTCTCTTACAGCATTAAACAGCCGAACAACTGCACGCGCATCGTCAAACATATGCAGAAAAAAGAGTAAAAAGAAGTTTAGTTTCTGCTTAAATATGAATACAAATATAAAAGATACAAAGAGCCAAGAACGGTTCATTCAATTACCTCCCTTTGTTGCAATACCAATCAACAGCTTTTCCTTCGCATCCAAGTAACTTTCAGGCTTCACATGCCCCTTCTCTTCCACCTAATATACCAAAAAATATATACGACTCAACATCCTATTCTTTGAATGAAGTGCATATAATGCAGATCTGGAAAAGAGTACACACCAATTGTTTCTTCTTCCTGGCATGACCCTTTGTTTTATGTTCTTCCTCCTCCTCAGCTAGTTTTGCCACAACCAGCTTTTTGTGGGCTGCTAAGATGGGTCCCTTCAATAAACAAGTGCATCATTAGTATCAATATATGTACTATCTATGTGGTTGAGTGACTAAGGTAGCATGCATCTTCAAAAGAAAGGTAAACTGCAAAATGATTCAAAACCCCTATGTAAAATTGCAAATTCATTTATCACTTCTAACAACTAATCAATTTATTTAAATAAATGAACGACCTAAACAACTCACTCTGACAGGCAGTCCAAAATATGAATTGCTATTCGGATGGAATGTTCTGGAACCTTGTCAGGTTTAAATCCATGCCCATAAAAGTCTATAGCAACTCCGTCACAAAACCCAGTGGAAGATCCAGTAAGACTCTCGGGTATTCAATTAAATATTTTTTTCTCCTCAAAATTGAGCACATAGATACATACTATCTAGTTTTCTGTGAATTAAAATTGAACATCCAACATGTATATGATACTATTGTCTCATGTTAATCTTAAGAAACATCCTAGTTCTGGAATGGTAGAATAATTCCCCCAAATTAAAAAAAAAAATTAATTAATTCCATCAAAACGAGACACAGAAACCTGTCCTGTAAAAGTTCTCTATCTTTTGTAACATTATTTAGGCCTGACAGAAAAGAAATTAAAGAGAAAGAGAAGCAAACCAAGGGATCATTAGGTAGATTCTTCTTCATAATCTTCAAAAAAGCAACTTTAAAAGCTCTACATCCCTCAGAAAACCTCGTAATTCCACCATGCTCCTTTCCTTCTCCTTCTCCTTCTCCTTCGCTCCCACTCAAACCATCATCTCTCTCATCCTCTTCATCTCTCCCTTCTCTCTCTTCTTCTTCGTCGGAGTCAGAGTCGGAGTCATACCTCTTGGCTCTCTTAGAAAACATTTGAAGCATTCTCTTGCTGGGTTTCTTTCGCTTTCTCGCCTCAGCCATGGCCGAGTTGCGTGGGCCCTTCAGCTTCTTGATGGGTTTCTTCGCCTTTAGCTTAGACTTTCGTTTTAGGGTTTTGGGTATTGATTGGGTGGAGGTGGTTGCCTTGGTATCCATCTCACTCGCCATTGCGCACCGCCGACGAGGAGAGAGGCCAAATAGAAAGAGAAGCAGGGTTTATGTGCGAAGCGCTTTTGAAGTTCAAGTTCGATGTGCCTACGTTATTGTGCTCTAATCTATAGCGAGTCATTACGATCGAGAGTTTCGGCTTGAAATATCAATGACATAAATAACACATAATTAGTTACACAAGCTAATGCATGTATAATTGTATGCTTTCATGTATAATGTATTGAGCCGGGCAGAGGCCTATTTCAATTATGGGCTTAAATAAATAGCTTAAAGTCATCAAAGTAAGCCTAGTTAAGTATAGCCTGCTTATCTTTTCAATTTCACTTATTTCGCATTTTATAAAAATTACAAATTCATCAAATAAAAAGGGAAATCATTATGTGCCATCTCTCCAAGCGCCATCCTGTGTCATCGCATTTGTATTTGTTCACTTAATTAATTTATATATTCAATTTGTATATTTGTGTTCACTTTATCCAATTTTAAATAAGATTTTATTTTTTGTATTGTTGTTTAGATTTTTATATGCATATTCACTTATTTGTTTATATGTGTTCACTTTAATTATTTAAATATTCATTTTGTCTATTTTATATATTCACTTTGTTCAAGCAATGACAAGCGATTGCAAAATTGCAGATTGCATTATCATTTCTTAATAAGAAGTTGCTCCTATTGAAATAAGGAATAGATCAAACTATACTTTTTTATTTCGGTACATGGTTTATATCTGATAATTCAGTGGTTAAGTTTGAATTCGCAGCAACTTGGCCTTAGAACAATGGAAAGAAACAACATTTCAGAAAAAGTTCATACATATATTCTTTTAAAGATATTGTCACAATAAAATATCTTTTTTTATCAATGCTAATTAACACATGAGGGGAAAAAAATACAAGTCAAAAGAAATACTTGCAATCTTTTTTATTATTACTAAATGTCTCAAACTGCGGATGTCTGAGTTTTATTACTCCAAATTGTATATATTCTGTTTCCAGTACCCCTTACTCATCATGCTTGCCTTTCTCTTCTTTTTCAATCTCAGAATGATGCTCTACTTTTGATGTTCCTTTCTTCTCCTTATCTTTCTTCTTTCCATCCTTCTTCTTCTTCCCCTCCTTTTTCTTCTTGCTCTCTTTCTTCTTGTTTTTCCCTTTTTTACCCTTTCTATCCTCATCATCACTTTTGTCACTATCGCTGTCGCTGTCACTATCACTATCGTCGCTGCTACTATCATCATCGAAATTGTCGGTTATTATTATGTGAACACCGGGATCCTCGGCACTACAGCTCCCTTCAAGCATGATGGAATTGTTAACAGCCTGATAATTGCTATTTGTGTAGGCACTCATCGAGTTTTCATCACTGTGTATCATGCCTTGAGTATCCTCGAGTTCGTCCAAGCTCGTTGCCTTCAATGCTGCACCTTTGTTTTCCCCTGCCAATGTGATTATCCTGACACCTTGATCGGTGTCATGATGTGCATGATGGTTGTTCTCATGTTCCGATGTACCTTGACCGAGGGAAACTAGGCGATCAGTGAGCTTTGAGATCATCTCATGGATACCGCGCTCAGACGACCGTTGGGATTTTGCATTGGATGAAGCCATTTTCACTGTTATATAAAAATAGAGTAACTGGTGAGGTTTAGTTTTCTGTTGTAGATTTTGGGTTGGTTTAATTTGAGTTTAGAAGAGATTGGTTTCTTATATTTATAGTTGTTGGAGAATGGTTCCTGTCTTCATATTGGACTGAGAACTAGCTGGATTAGATACCTTACATGGGAAAAACAGTAATGAACTAATTCTTGACAATGTTGGAGGAAAAGCATATCTTGCAGTTGAAGCTTGCTGTTCCAATCTCTTAACGAAGTTTTTTTATAAGGAGCCTATATTATCTCGCGTTAGAATTGAAACCACAAAGAATATAAATATTTATCGGATTTATTTTCATTTTTTATCCAAATTGTTAAGAAACAGGAGCTAATTGTTAGAATACCAGCCATTTATTTGTTAACTTGAATCAATTTTTTAATAAACATTTATATTGGAAGTATATTCAATAAACACCTAAAAATCACCAAAGCTCTCATGTCGTATTTTGCACAATTTAGTTAAAAAACAATCCAAAAAAGTTGTGCTTTTTGGAGAGAATTAGATTTTTTAGCCAAAAGCTGACTCAAAACCACGCTTACACTAAACAATGTGATTTAGTTGAGTGTTTCAGAAGCTCTTTTGCATCAACTTTATATATATTCAGTACCAGTTCACATGAATCAGGTGTTTTGAATATATTTAGAGACATAATTTTGGTGATGTTTAGCAAATAAATGGATTCAACCAAATTCATTTGACAGGATTTCCGATTAAATTCTATAAAACCTTAACTTTGAAAGTTCAAATATTCAATTCAAACTGTTCAATTCCTTAAAGAGATTTCTATATGGAGATCACATTGAATGGTTTGGATCAGTTATTGGAACTTTTAAAGTTGATATTTGACATCAAATGAATTTGATTGAATCAGCAAATAAATTGATTACAAAATGTGCAATACCAAATTTGCTTTATGGATCAAAATTGTTGCAACAAAGTAATCCTTATCGATCGGCGAAAAATCAGTTCATGAACATGCATTTAGTGATACTCCCAGCACAAACCGTTAAATCTTTCTCATAGGTACTATGTTGCGTTGGGTTTTAATTATTATACCGACTGTCGGTCTGGTATTAGATCAGTTATTTCTCTCTTTTGTTTGCCCCGCTTTTTCAGTGTTCGGTATCAAAGGTACTGGGGTCTGTGGGTGCGTTGGGTTTAATTATTACACCGAGCATTAAGAACGTTAATTAATGTCTTTAGGATGATGAATTATGGCATTGTAACTCTAAATTCTCTAATAGAAAGCAAAAAGGGCAATTTCAAGGGCGCATGTGGGTATATAAATTCATAAAAGAGAATTGCTTGGAAACAAAACAACATAAATTTTAGGCCGCACACAAAACTGCACTCGTATTATTAATAATCTGTTTTTTTTTTTAAATCTTAACAACCGCATTACTAGAATGTACCAATACCAACTACATGAAAAGATTGTTGGATTAGCTTTGTTGTTTTTTTTTTAAACTATTCTAGTATTCTCCCATTTCTCGCATTGTGCTGTGTAATATGTAAATATATTTGAAAAGAAGTACAGTAGGGATAAAAATAAGCCAACTAGGAACTCGTCCGTTGACAAAACTAGGAACTCGTCTATTAATCAAGAGAGATGAACCACCAAAAGATACTTACAGCTGGTCATCTCACAGTCTCTCCTCTCTAGCAAAGCTCAACATAATAAAGCATATTTCAAAAGAAAAAAGAGGGTTATCTGATTGATTCGCTCCTAAACTCCTGCAAATCAAATCAGTAACCAACCTTTGTACAGTTGTAAATTACAAAGTCTATTGACCTATCATAATCCAAAGGCATAACCCTAGAAGACAGGCTGAGCACAAGGCAACTGCACGGGCGAGAACACAACAGTGAGAGGTGCATGGTCAGAAAGGGAATAGTTGTCAGGCCACATCCCTTTCTCGACTTCAGGAGGGAACAGCACCGCATCTTTTACATTAAACCCAAATGTCAATGCCTCTCGTTCTTCTTCAGATTCATCTCTGACAATTAGTTTTTTCTCAGGACTGCTTGTTTGCTCAGGTTGATCCCACCATTTGGGGCCCTTCCAAATATTTCTCTGCACATCCACCCATTTAAAAATCAAAATTTGTGTGACTGATAACATAATAATTCTTTAGCAAAACAAGATTCTTATTTTTTTTGGGCTGCAAAAGCAGAAAGTAGACTACACTGATTTCTAAAGGTAAACTTTGTACAGCTATAAGCAAAGGTGACTAAACATTTGGCCACAGATCCATTCATCATCATTTTGACTTTGCTTAACCTAACATAAAGCAAATGGCTACCCAAACAAATGGCCAGATATAAAAACTGCACTTTTTAAGATGGTGCTCCCATTAATTTTATGGTATTAAAGTATTTCAATTGCAAGTATGGAATAAGGAGGTAAAGTTACTCTTCAGAGTAAAAACAAAGTAAAGAACGAAAAGATCCATAGATTTTATTGGTTTCACGGTTTCACCTGAAATATATTAAAATCCATGGCACCATTGGAGTCGATGTCGATCTCGGCCCATAAATCCTGCATTTCTTCTGAAGTAAGCCCATATGGACCACTCAATCCCAGCTGTACATTCATGCACAAGAATATTTCTAAGTTATTATTTCTTTTTATATAACAAAATAACAATTTCTATAAATCAACAAAAAGAAAAAAAAATTTGAGAGATTAAGAAACAAGATTACCTGACTGAGGGCTTGACAAAAGCCGGAAAATGTGACAAAATCAGCAGAGTCATTAGCCTTGAGATATGCGAATGCATCCTCTTCTGAAAGTGATTCTCCTTGTAAAAGGCACTAAAATATCAGGACAAAGAAAGAGATCAATTGGTGCATAGACATGATATTAGAATAAAAAATTGCACAAAAAAAAGTGTAAAGAAAAGTAAAAGGAGGTGAAGAAGTCAAACCTTGATCATAGCAAAGACAGCATGGTTCCAACTGGATTTGAGAGGTTTTCGATGCTTGTTTGGATTCAGAAGCCATATAAAGTCAACCCCACATATGTTTCCTCTATGGTTTCTATGGCTCACCCACTGTTTTGTACAGCCATGATAACATAATTATAAACAATATAAGTCAACAACTCAACATCAGAAATGAACTTTTGTCAAAAGTGATGTAAAGTTATTCTAGATATCTGCTGCTGAGAGAATTTTCTGATTGATGAGAAGCCAATAGCCATTGATAAGGAAAAATTGCTCTGTTGAGGAATTTATATTTATTAATTACCTTGTGGGCATCTGCATCACTGTCAGTATACTGATGAGCAGTGTCATAGGATGAAACAAAACCTTGAGATCTCAAAAATTTGTAGACATGACCCTTTTTACTTCCGTTCCAGTCCCTGCAAATTTCAAGATGTGTGCTTTATTATCACATTAGGTAAAATATAGGAGAAGATATTTAGACGAAAACAAAAACTTACCCACAGAGAATTATTGGCATTGGACTTAGTTTATGCTCTTCTTGGTACGATTCTATGCATTGAAGTATCTCATACACCTAAATAAAAATAAATAAATAAATAAATAAATAAATAAATAATAATAAATAATTTAACAAATGTACTGGAAAATGCGACAAAAAATTTTCTCTGGGTGAATAACATTTCCATGAAAATTAAAACAATAATAATATACCTGCCTAAGGCGAATAATACAGAGGCTGTAATCGTGGGGAAACAACAGATGAGTATTCAAAATAAGCATCTGTTGCTTTATACTGCTGCTATTGTTGTTTCGGTACGACCAGAATGGTACCACTGATTCCACATGTAAGAGTTGTGCCACTCTGTCCCCAAAATCATTGAAATGCAGGTTTTTGTAGTTTACAACCTTGAAGGTATCTCTATGCACAGCAGTCAACAGACCTACATTTAAAAATTAACAAAATTAATATGGGCACACCCTAGAAATTGGGCCCATACTATAATGGCAGCCAAGACATGCCAGCTTTTGCAATTTTTCAGTTTAGCAAAGATTTGATTCTGAGCCAGTCAGGTGCCTGCCTGTACAGTAGTGTATAATATATTCCTGTTCCAACAAACTGTTATGGGCATTCCCCAGAATTGCCACCAACACCCTTAACCCCCTTCATTTCAGAAATTAAAGCATGTTCGCCACTGGTAGATGATCATTTATTGTGTTCAGTATATATTCCTATTATGAAAACTACAAAATTTAATATTAGAAGGCAGGCATAAATACATGATCAAAGCTTCATATATCATGTATTCATGTATTTCTAAAATGGCTTCATTGTACAGTTTACCTAGTACTGCACATATCCAAGTCATGTTTTTCCTAGATCAAATTCCTTCAGCCTTTATTATAGGTCATAACCATAATGATATTCTGGAAACTCTTGAAAATGGAGCTCTCCATCTCAAGCAGAATGTTTTTGATATGATATAAAGCCTAAAACTGGAAAAATTATAAATAAGATCTTAAATCTTATTGTTATTCAAAACTTGGTCAAGGAAAATACCGTGACACATTGCTGAAACTGCATGTCCAGAAATTTGTTCTTGTAATTATGATAAAGTAATATTTTAATGATATGTACTGATTTTAAAGAAAGAAATTGGCGATACAATCATACATCAATGGAATAGTAATGTATTAAAAACTAAAATTTTGAACATACCATCGCCACGATTGTTTGCTCTAGCGAGCTTGAAGCTGATGTAACCAGCATCACCAAGTCTCTTTTCATACATATCAACCAGCTCTTCATTGCCCAACCAAACCTCCTGAAAATTTTACAGCAAAAAAATTATCAAACAGTTGATATAATTAAAAATAAATAAATAAATTTTAAATGCATAAGAAAGAAATTTAATTATTAATCATACTTGAAGGCAGATTATGGAAGAGCAATCCTCTAATAAACGGTCGATAATCTTTTGGTTGCGGCTCAGCCAATATGCTTTGTACTGACTTTCTCTACAGCTCTGATCCTATTTCAGGAAAAAGATGAATTAGCATCCTAATTACTGACAAAAATTAAAAAAAAAAAAAATTTCAATTTGTGGTAAGGTGGAACAAGAATATTTTGGAAGCTTTGAAACACATCCAGCAGCCTCTGACTTAGCATCTTCACACATTTCAGAGGTTTCCCTTACATTTATACATATGTCAATAATTATCTAAAAATAGAAAGAAGGGCGAAGACACAAAACCCCAGTTGCAGAGCAAGTAAAGTTTTATTGGAGCTATTTTCCACATTTAAATTTCCAATATTTAGCCTAAATATGTATATTTTGCATATGTATAATTCATTTTCAGCAATCCTGACCAAGAATATATAGACAACGACAGAAATGACCCAAATAGCAACCAAAAAAGCATGTACCAGAGAATACTAGAAGCTTGACGGGAAAAGAAAAATAAAGAAAGAAATTTCCCAATAATCTAAATTAGAACGAATAGCCTTTTAATCCATCAACAAAACTACACAATTACCACATTGACTGCAATATTCCCATGCCAACAGAAAGAAAATGACACATGGAAGATGGAACCCACCCAACAAACCCAACTGGGACATATTTGTAATCATTGTCCCCCACCGCCACAAAAACTCAAGCACACCAAAATTTAAAAAAGAATGATAATCCTGATCACCTAATGCAGAAACATGGTCCCATCTTGTATTAAAGTCCGAAACAAAACACAATCATTTTTAAATGCTAAATCTAATCAATCAAACGCTCTTAATTTCTACATTGACCAAACCCAACCAATGATCATGACGTGGTGTAAAAAAGCACAAACAAAAACCAAAAATTTTGACCAAAGAATAAGAGAAAATCAGTCAATTGAGAATTACCTCGTGATCAAGTCTCTTGTAGATTGGCGCAAGAATGTTGAATGTAGTGCATGAAATACACCGCTCGGCTTTTCTAAACTTTCCCTGCAATTAAGTTTGGAATTGATAAGAGAACTGTTTTAAAACCAAATTAAACTCTTTCCCATGCTAGCTGAAATACTTTCAAAATTGCATCAGGAGAAAATATATAGATGCATTGGCATATGTTTTATTGATACATCTATTTCCTATCAATTATCAACCTATTCTATATATACTTTCTACAACTGAGTTTAATGAAGTCTCTAATTAGACCCATCAAATTGCTTGGCAATAGTCATAATCCTTTTCGCGAAATTTTAAGTATCACATCACAAAACACAAAAAACAAATGTATTCGACAGACAAAGAAGAAGCCAGATAAGAATTGAAAACAAGGAAACAATCTTTTGCTAAAAGATTTCTTTGGAATAGTTCCAAAAATAGTACTTAACCCTTATTGCATTCAAAGGAAATTCACAGAATTCGCGAGCGATTAAGAGAAATAGACGAAATTGACACTTACCATTAGAAGAGGTAACAAAGAGTGGAGGAGATAACACGGGAAGAGAAGGAGAGAAGAAGAGAAACGAATAACAAATGGTGAGAGTGCGAGGAGGGATTGATTGATTTTTGTGGGGAGAGAGCGATGGCAGCGGTGTAAAATTAGAGGAGTTATAATTGAGACAAGTTGCTCTAGAAAAATATGTGCCTCGGCTTTATATACACAGATGGGGTCATGGGGACATTTTATGAGGCAATCGGAAACGCCGTTTTTAACTCCCCTGCAATTAATACATTTCATGCACTACAATTTTTAGTATTTCATATGTCAACGTATTATGAATGAAACCTTAATAGGGACATCTTTCTATTATGAAAAATTAGTTCAAACTGAAAGTAAATTTAGTACTGTTATATTAACATGGAACGTTGAAATTGCAGGAGTTATAATAAATTAAATTGCAGAGATCTATTTTTATTGAAAAAAAAATTATGCAAAGAAAAAGAACCGGAAGAGAGAGGCGTTTATTTAACGGGTGACCGGCGGGCAGGCAGGGTCAGGCAGAGTGGAAGGGCTGTAGCCGGTCACCCACCGTCTAGTCTCTTGAGTCCTTATTTTCATTGGCCTCTTCTCATATCTAGATTTACACGTGGAATATCTACGTTATCCTACGGGGTATCCACGGCAGATAAGATATAAGAGCAGACCGATTTTTTCCTTTTTAGAAAAAGATGATAATTTTTTTTTTCATATGTTTCTCGTTTTTTGATGGTTTCATCTTTCAAGTCCAATTTTCATCTACACACTTCTTATCTTCAAAAATATTATCATTGGTTTTTTTCAAAATTTTTATTTAAAAGTATGTTTATTTTCGAATTTCATAAATTATGAATTTTGACAAAAATTTATCTCATCCAAAAATATTTGTTATTTTTGCATGTGCCTTGACTCCACTATGTTGGTGATTCCGACTTTAAACCAATCTAATCTAACTATAATAAAAGGACACAATCCTAATTCTATTATCAAGAGGTAGTGATCCATCTACACGAGATCAAAATTGCATAAAATCACCCAAGCTAACAAAAAAAAAAATGAAACAATACAAATAATAACAAAATATAACACACAAACTAAATATGAAATTTCGCTCAATAAAAGTATAGAAATGATTGGATCTAAAGGCCTTCAAGTCGAACCGAGACCAATCCGAATAACTTTAAACTCAAAGGACAATTCCCTTTCCCACATTTAAGATTGAGAATTATTTGAAAATCTCACTATAATGTAGAAAATAAAAAACAATACAACTGAGTTTCGTTCTTCCTCGTAGCATACGTATTTTTTGTGATATAAGGAAGCATAGTAAATACAAATATACAAATTTTTAAATCACAGATTTAAGTCCAAATGCAGATGATTTTTTTTCTTTTTCATACCACGTCCATACCAATTTTAATAATCGTAAAAAATAAAATATATCCTTTTCTTATTGAACGCGAACTTGATCTTCCTTTTATTTCTCCCTTTTGTTAACTTAAGAAGGTCACTTTAATCTAGTTTCTAATGATTTTATAAAATATGAATCAGAAGATATTATAGAAAAAACTAAACATATTAGGGTGTTATATAATTTCAAACATTATTTTGGATCAAAAGTATAAGTTTGTATTTAAAATGTATCTATATAAATTAAGTATTTTTGTCTTCTTTTAGCAAGATATGTTCAAAATAAGTATATATTTATATAATATATTTAATTAGGAGCGAAAAATGTTTTCTCTACTATAGTATCGCTCCTTTATTGATAAGCACGCTAGGATTTATTAACTGCCTTATTGAAATTGAGAAAAATTATAAAAAAAAAAATTTTGTTCTCCGTATAAAAAAAAATATGTTAATTTTCTACACTATCCAAGTCGCATGCTGGATAAATACGTGATAATTAACTCATCTAATATTTTTTGTGCGAAAAATTAGACGTGTTTGGTATAAAGATACAGCAGGATTAAAGGCGCAGCTAAGACGTGTTTTGATATAACTTTTTGGGACACAGCATGCTACCTTTACGGCTTTACATGTCATATTTCTTAGCCTACGGGTTTTATTGTCAAAAAAAAAAATGTCATATTTCTTCTGTTTTGCCCTTTTTATTTATTTATTATTATTATTTTTTTTTTGCTGGACTACAATTGCCATGCGGACGCACCAAAATAAAATATTTTGCTTCTCCCTCAGAAACTAGCCACATGGCACATGCTGACATGCACAGGCAGCATAGACAACTTGGCAAAGTAAAAGATAATTGGTGAGGTAAACCATAAACCAAATTAAAGGTTTAATCCACGTATGTAGGTCGTACCATTCCTTCAATTTTTTTATTACTATAAGTTTGGGATTATTTTGGATGTTTTCATTGTTTCCGTGGCTGCTTTTTCAACCTAGGTCAAGAGCGCTGGGGATTCATCTGACGGTTGAATTGAAAGTCCCAAATTGCCACGTGTAAATTATCATTGCTTCCGTGCCAGGTCAAGATGAATTTTGAATTCCTCAAATTGAATTCCTTATTAATTGGTCCGGTAAAGCTGAATGTTGAATTCATCAAAGCTGTATGTTGTGTCCAAAACTCCAAATTGAACTGTAATATACATGATTTTTTATATGGAAATGCTTACATATGATATAACCTAGATGAAGACTTGGTTTAGAATTGTTGTTTCGGACGCAGATTTTCTATTATTATTGTGGAACAGGACAGCAACAATGTGCCGTATCAAAAAAATACGTCACAGAAACAGATTTTGTTAGGAATATGATATATAATATAATATATATAGTACATATAGTTAGCCTTTTTAAATTAAAATTATATGTCTATAAAAATTAAAAATTAATAATTATAATGAGAGTTCAACACTATTTTATCAAAATAACAAAATAAAAAATATATATTATATTGAGAAAGTTTAATATGCACTATAGTGCATAGGGCATTTCATGCACCACGGACTTTTTCGGGGGTGTTTTTGTAAATTGACAAATCTAATTTAACCAATCTAATCTACATATTGAAATCTCATAGAAAGCCAAATTTTACAATTTTTAGATTTTATTACTATTTTTTCGAATTTTTTAAGACATGCCATTTTTTTAAAATTGTAAATAGTACAATATTCAAAAAATGGCATGTTTTAAAAAATTCGAAAAAAATAGTAATAAAATCTCAAAAATTGTAAATTTTGGTTTGGTATGAGATTTCAATATGTAGATTAGATTGGTTAAATTAGAATTTTCAATTTACAAAAAAAATTCCGAAAAAATCCGTGGTGCACGGAATGTCCTATGCACTATAGTGCATATTAAACTTTCTCATATTATATATACCCTCTGTGTGTATATAGTTAAGGTAAATCGATCGATACAATATCCAAGCTGCATCAATTTTGATATTAAACATGTATTCAATAAATCGATCTACCATTTGAGTTTTCAACTTCAGTATATTAAAAATTTACAATATTGATTGTGTCACCGTAGATAAATTAAATTTGATTGTCAATATATTATATCATTTCGAAAACTATGTGTAAATTTCCGTTCACGATAACAAATCAAAATTTTGAATCAATGACTTTAAGCTATATTAAAGTTAATATATTTTTATATTCTATAAAAAATTAAAAATACTCAAATCACACACTTCCCACGTGTTGTAACTATTCACAAAATTTGAAACAATGACTTTAAGCTAGGCAGATATAATGCGCACAAACAGTGTTCTTAAAGAATGGTTTGGCAGCTAAGATTTATCACGAGTTCATTTTCTTATATAGTGTTAAGTAACAAGAGAGACTTTGTGGAAATTTGAGGACCCTCATCTTTTTCCATAAAATAATAAAAAGATAGATTTTCAAATTGCCGAAAAAATTAATAATGACGTTACTGTTCATATTAATTTTGATAATAACAAAAAAAATCGAAATTTTAATACTAACGTTGTTGGATCGTCATCCCAGTTGACGAAAGCCCAATACCTTTGGATCGTCATCCCAGTTGACGATCCAAGCTTGGATCGTCATCCCAGTTGACGACCCAAGCTTGGATCGTCATCCGAAATGACGATCCAACGATCCAACAAAAAACAAATATTAAAAAATAGGTTGTGAAATTATTTTGTTTGGATCGTCATCCCAAATATTTTTTTTAATGCAAATTTTGCATTTTAGCCCCCAAATTTTTTATTATTACAAAATATATAATTTATAATTAAAAATTAAACATAATTAAAACATCTATTATAAAAATATAAGTATATAATTAAATTATTGCATGTTAAATACATAATATTTTATATTTTTTAAATATTTATTCATACAAATATATATAATGTATCGTATATTTTATATATTAAATACATATTATTGTATATAATTAAAATATATGATACATATTATTATGTACATATATTTCTATGTATATTTATTTATACATTAAAAAAAATTATATATTAATATCTACATTTAATGTATAACAAATTTTTTTATTTGACTACTATGTAAAAATAATAATTTTAGTGTCATCGGCGAATAAATTTTAATTATATATAATAATATGTGCGTGTTGGCACGACACGATGTGCGTGTTGACACGACACGACGCGACGCGACACGAATACAAAATTGGCACGACACGACATGTCATGTCATAATTGTGTCGTGTTGGAACATTAGAAAGTTTGACACGATTCAACACGACACGATTCGACACGCAACACGACACGAACACGAATTAACACGACACCTCAACACAAATCTAATTATTAATGTTGATTATTTAACCAAAATTAATAATTTATTTTCAATTTATAATACCACATCATATTACTTACCATCATTTAAATCATAATATTGTTCTAATTTAATTATTATTTTTTATAAAAAATATTAATAAAAACTTTAAACTTAATTATATAATAAATTATAACGTTTAGTAATTTTTTTCTTAATTTTTATTTTTAATTAAAAAAATAATAAAATAATCTGACACGATTTGACACGACTAACACAACGTTTCAACACGACACGACACGATCGTGTCAGTCGTGTCGTGTTAGAATGCGTGTCATGTTGACTCTTATCACCACTAAGCACGACACGACACGGTTAAAAAAGTAGTTCGTGTCAACACGACACGAGACTCTAACACGATCGTGTTTGACATGACATGACACGGCATGCACGATGTGTAAATAAAATATAATAGATGTTTTAATTATGTTTAATTTTTAATTATAAATTATATATTTTGTAATAATAAAAACTTTGGGGACTAAAATGTAAAATTTGCATTAAAAAAAAGAATTTGAAATTTTTTTGTTTGGATCGTCATTTGGGATGACGATCCAAACGAAAAAATTTTCAAAATCTTTTTTTAATATGTGTTTTTTTCTTGGATCGTTGGATCGTCAACTGGGATGACGATCCAAGCTTGGATCGTCATTCCGGATGACGATCCAAGTGTATTTGGCTTTCGTTAACTGGGATAACGATCCAGCAACGTTACTATTAAATTTTTTTTTTTTTGTTATTATCATAATTATTGTGAACAGTAACGTTAGTATTAATTTTTTCGGTTCAAATTGTGTTGCAACATAAACACGGAAATGTCGGTTTGCAGTTGAGACGTGCACAGTAGGTACAGCTAGGGACAACTACAATCCCCACATGCAGCACCACAATCAAAACTAGTACAAAGGTCATAGATAATTAATGATGTGTTCTCTTTAATTATGAAGATTAATTTAAGCACAGTACCAGACAATATTATCGTAAATCAAGAGAAAATGACAAGGATCAGCCCTATTTCGGTTGAATTCGTCATTACTACGTCATGATTAGCACACCCCTAGGTGTACGTATATACAAAAGTTGGCATGAATTAATGAATAGAATTTGATATGCTATTTTTTAATGTTGTTTTCATGAGAGTTGGAGATGGTGTTATCTATATTAGCATAAAGATTCCATCTCAATTTTCTTCAAAAAGAAAAAAAAAAGGATTCCATCTCAATTTCCCTGCTGACGTAACTTGAAAAGAGAGAGAAATCCAATTTAAATTTTGCGAAAAAGACTACGGGGCTTGTAATCTATACTTCTATATTATATTACATATTATAAAGCACGCATACCAATATAAAGAGGTGTAATACGCTAGATCTAGGACGTAAACATATATTTTTGTCGTTCGATTGGTTTGATTTGCGGTTGGATATCAATCGTTAGCCGAAGTAACATTGCTTGGTTTTCCATCTAATATGGAAATAAATTGTATAACACATCTATTTGTATCGTTGGTAAATTAAGAAACATATTTTTATTGTCTAATATTATTTTGTTTCTTTATTTGCCTACATATGAGGGCATCTTATGCTAGTATTGATAATGGATTATTTGGACCGGTGCGTTCTTTTTTTTTTTTTTTGCGCGCTTTCAAATGCATCGGTTTCACTTTTATTTTAAAAAATTTAAATATCGATCCAAACATTGATATTATTCTCTTTAAGAAGCGACGTATATTTATATAATTATTATTTATAAAGTTTGAAGTTTATTTGATACTCAATCAAAAGACTAAAATAGAAACGAATCTTGTTAACTATAATAGATTAATTCTAATACGTTCAAATTTTGGTCTCTTAATCGAGTCTCTTGATTGAATATCAAATGAACTTCAAATTTTATAAATTGTATGCAAATGTGTCGCTGGTTTGAATTGAACAAGATCAATAATTTAAATTCAGCTTTTGAAATTTAAATTTTTAATATATAAGAAAAGTGAAATTGATGCATTTGGAGGCACCGGAAAAACGCACCTGATCCCTCCTCTTTTTTAAAATTAAATTTGGGTAGTGGTAACAACTCATTTTGTAGGAATTTATAATTTTTGTGACGTAGTCAATATTTATTGTTATTTGGACCGTACTTAGCACTCAAAATAGACTCAAATCAATAAATTATTTGATAAATTGCTATGTTTTTCCAGGATTTGGCTCTGCCGTCGTTTCTTCTCTTCTATGTACAGGTTTTTGATGATTTATGATGACTTTGGAGCGTATAGATGGATTCCCGACGTATTACGCACGCTAGATGACTCATTCCTAGCATTAGAGGCTCTATTCTCTCTTCTGGTCGACCCAAACAGATCCCTGTTCGAACCGACCTAGACTCATGGCTACCAGGCGTCATCTCCTTTATTCAGTCGATCCGACTGCCTGGCTGTTCGATCCGACTGGACCTCACAGTAGCATACTTGTGTAGCTGCTTTCTCTCTCTCCTGTTCGGTTCGACTGCCCACATGTTCGATCCGACCAGGTTGCCGCCATATCACATATGGTAGTATTTCTTGTATGGAAATTGATTGTTATGGCAATTTCTTGCGCCCTGGTGGCCTAGCCTTCCATCCTGGCGACCTGGGACATCTATATATACCCTCTAGGCCTGAAGAAAAGAGGATTCCTTCTGAATATCATTTTCCACTTTTCCAAAGGCCAATTTCTCTCTTCTCTTTGGGAATCATCATCCTTGTGACGACGGCAGCAGTATTTCAAGTGAGATCTCCATCTAGCATCACTCCATCGCCTTGAAGATCGTGATCAAAAGCATAAGGAGTATTCGGTTTTATTTCTTTATGTTTTTATCTTGTGATTCGATGGGCTTGTATCTTTATTGTTGTTTATCTCTTGTTGTTTGCTTTGATACTATGTTAGGCTAGTCCTTTTTATAGCCTTAGGATTAGGAGAATAACTCTATGATTGGATGAAGTTAGTTTGATATGCTATGAATTGCTATGTTTTGAGACCTAGTTTATTGTGAATTAATTAGTTGCTTGAGTTAATTACTTGTTGAGTTCTCTAATTACCTTCTAGTTGAACAGCTGCATCTAGTAAGTCTAAGTTAGGAATAGCAAGTTCAGATTGATTTAAGTATTTGGAGTAAATCTTAGAACCGAAAGGGGAGATTAGTTTGCATCAAAAGTGCGACTTTTAGACTAGTACAAAAGACTTCTAAATATTCCTAAGAACTCCAATAAACCGGTTTAACGAGTTGTATTCTATACCAAAAGTTGTGAACCAATCAAGTTAAATAGGTTAGATTGTGAACAAACCAGAACCTGTTCCAACAAGCGAAGGCTGAGGTTTAGGTTAACTAGGTTCGTCCAATATAACCTAACTCAAAACACTAGTGAACGTAGCAAACCAACCCAACGCACTTTTGCTCTCTGGTCGAACCGAACAAACGTCTGGTCGAACTGAACAGACCATTGTTCGAATCGACCAGATCTCTGTTCGAATCGACCAGAGAGTTGACTGTAGTTAAATTGAGAAACTAAAACGCGAAAGTATTTTGAGTTTCTAATTTAATAGCCAAACATAGATGAAATCCGATTTCTAAGGCGTCTAAATTTCTGTTAAGACCTTAAAAAGACTTTACTTTAATATTTTACCTCAGTTAGTTTGAACATCTTATTCCAAGTCTAAAAATAACCAAAAACATCTTTAATAGAATCATCGTTTAATTTAATATTATTTAAAACTCCACAAAAAAATATTCTTGTCTAGATTTTAAGAAAAGATAAGTCCGGTATTCATAGATCCGTCTCTTGGGTTCGACCCTAAAGCTATATTCTGAACGATTAGTGAGATTAGCTATAGGTTATAAATTTATTTGATTCCTAGGTCCTAAGTCTTCATCATTTTGTAATAAGACTGTGGGAAGAACAATTAAAAGAGATGGAATATCAATTAGGTACTGATATATTTTTGGAGATATTGAGATCTTTTGAGGGGTTTGAATCGATTCTGAATGACTTAGATAAGTTTATTAATTAAATCTAGTTAAAATCAAGCTTGGGAGACATGGGACAACGGGGGTTGCAAGGGCCGTCAACGACAAAAAAACACACGTTCTGCCGTAACGTTAATGAATAACGGCACGAATAACGGAAGTGAAATGTATTTCGTTAACTAAGCGAAACAGCAAACGAAATAGGCCGGTATACATGACACATAAACATAACAGTAAACGAAATAGGGTGTTCCGTTTTCGTTATTTCGTTTTCGCGTTTAGTATTCTGCGAGTTTAGAATTATTAAATAGCAGAGAAGGGGCGGAGGTATCGAGAGAGGCCTCGAGTCTTCTACTCTTCTTCCCCACCCCACGTCACTATTCTCTGTCTGGTTGTCTCTTTACCCCTTGAGATAAATCAGAAAAAGAAAAGAAAAAACAGAGGAAAAAAATCCAAGTCTCTTTCTCTCTACAAAGTATAAACCCTAGCAACGCCAACTTTCTCGGCGAATCGAACGCCGCCTCCGTAGAAACCCTACTTATAGCTGCTACTCCGTCTGGGTCGCCGCTCCGCTAGGTGCTTCCGCCTCCGACACCATCGACGACGACGTGGTACAGACGACGTGCTTCCGCTTCCGCCTCTGACACTATCTCAATGCCAAGCTCTTCTGTACAAACCACCACCCTGGAGTCAAATCTCACCTTTCGTTTGCCACAAGTTCGCCTCACAACTCAAGACACTTTATTCTGGGGTTCCCTTTCGTCTTTTATTTTCATTTGATTTCACTTTTTAGATAGGATGCTTCCTTTGTTTTTATACCACTAGTTTTTTCCTTTAATTTTGCTTTTTGTTCCTTTCTGGCAATTTACCAGCTAGTTAAAATGTCGCCATTGTATTGATATTTTTAATTTTGATTTCAATTAATGCAAAGGTAGGAGCCTGACTCCTATTTTTCGTCAAAAAAAAAGAAATTTGATATCTTTTAATTTTGATTTCAATTTATTTATGTCTCTTTGTAGGCTATGATATCTCTTCGAATCTGGGCTAACTGAAATTTGTATTGTTGTTAGAAAATATAATTGATTTTTGTATTGATTTGAAATTTGTATTGTTGTTGGCAAGTGTACAAACGTTAAATAGTTTATATCGTTTAATTAAACGAAACAATTAACGTAATTAATTTTTATACCGTTTTATAAACGATTTGGTTAACGGTTAATTAAGCTGTGGCGTTTAATTAAACAAAACGATAACGATCACAGCTATTTTTGTGATCGTTAGCCACGTTTGACAGCCCCAGTTGCAGGTAGTTTGCAATTGTGACGTGGCGTATTAATGGCGAATATTTATTTGATGGATAACGGTAACACACTTCGAGCAGAGATGGCTAGTTCGTAATTGTCTCTATTCTAGTTCGTAAATCATAGGTCCAAAGAAAAAAAGTTCTTATAATCCAAAGATCCTTGTAAATATTTATAATTTAAAAAATATTGTCCTAGTTAACATTATAAAAAAAGGAAAAAATATACGGTTGAAAAAATGTCTTACGTCATTAAGCATTCAAGAAATTTGCTACGCTCTGAATAAATACGAAGTACAATTCAAATAACTTAGACATGCATGTATAGTGCGATAAGTTTCTTTATGGTATTATATTAATTTTTTCTTCAAAACATAAGAATTTTTTTTTTTTTAGAAAATCTTAGCGACTATTTGCGGTAAGCCGGTAACCATTTTTGATATTTGGTCAATTATAAAGTATTAAAAATTGACCCAAGAATACTGATTGAATTATCATTATTATCAAAGTCAAATTTCGGACCAATTTTTGAAGTTATCCAAGACTAGATCTGTCAATATTAACGTTTCGTTTCATTCCGTCGAAACGGAACGTTAAAAGAAAAATGAAATGGGTTCCGTTTTTAGAAATAGAACTGAAATTTGTTAACGTAAATGAAATGGAATACGGAAATAGAATTGAAATCAATAAGAAATAGAGACGGAACGTTAATTAGAACAGATTTCTGTTACGTTTGACGAAACGGAACAGAAATAAAACAACCAAAACGGAACGGAAATAGAAATGGTTGTTCCGCTTTCGATATAAACGTTTGACATGCCTATCCAAGACCTTCTATAATTGGTTGACACTTGACAATAGTAAAAAGTAAAAACTAAAAACCGCCGCATAGGCGGAGCCCACTCAACAAGCACCTCAAATCAAATCAACTGGCGGTGCTGCCTTTCGTTTTCAGTCGTTAGTTATGGTCTGGATGCTTAACACGTGAAGACATGCGAAGCGTGTTTTGTTAGATATGTTTTGAGGAAATCTGGGCCCCGCGTTGCAGCCTTTGCGTGCCTCATAATGTGGAGTTATGTTCGGTGAAATTATCAATTTAATTAGAGCAATCTCAGGTATAATAAAGATGTGTGTGGATAGGCCTGGAGGATGCAATTCAAAGAGTCTATCTTGACATAAATACGTGCAAGTTAGAAGAAAAAGTGCCTCATTCTATGGGCGTAGTTAGAATTTTGTGTGAGTAGGATCAATAATATTTTTCTTTTGAAAACATACGCATCACGTAATGTCTAATATAGAAATAGCACAATAATAATTTTTAAATAAACAACTTAAAAAAAATCATGAGAAAAAAAATATATATTAATATAACAACAAAAGATCTTAAATAATAAATTCAATATATAAAATGATAATTCAAGAGTTAAGACAATAAAAAAAATACATCAATTCACTATAAATTTTCTCATAATTTTGCATAATATGTTCATCAAAAATTTCGTTGAACATTTTTTCTATAGTATATATATATATAGTTTTGCTATGGTGAGTTGCAACTCACCAAAGCGTCCGTGAGTCGCGCTCAAAATTCCGAAATTAAGTTCAAAACGACCGATCCAAACCGTCTAATACAATCCTCCTATTGAAATCTCCATGCAGACCAAATTTTATATTTTTTCAAAATTTTTAAGTATTTTTTTGAAATTTTGGAAAATCATTAATCTAATTAGTTCTGAACCGTTCAAAAATAGCAGTTTTTAAAAATCCGAAATAAATACTTAAAAATTTTGAAAAAAATGTAAAATTTGGTCTGCATGGAGAATTCAATAGAGAGATCGTATTAGACGGTTTGGATCAGTCGTTTTGAACTTAATTTCGAAATTTTGAGCGCGACTCACGGACGCTTTGGTGAGTTGCAACTCACCATAGCAAAACTCTATACACACACACACACACACACACACACACACACACACACTAATAGTTCGGCCACTATTCAAACCATAGTATTTCGGATATTCTGTAGCGCTTGGAAGTTTTTTTTTTTTTGACAGGAATAGTGTTTAGAATTTTCAGTGCCCGTTTTTATAATATCTGAATAGTATTTTTCGATCTTTTGTGATAGCTTTTGTTTATAATGTCCTAAAATTCACAAAACATTATATAGACCAATCACGCGATGTCATCTATTATTCTACCTTTCTCTTTATAATTTCTTTTTTATTTTCTGTGCTCTTGTTTTTTTCCCGTATTCTTCTATGTCCAAATTACTCCACTTACTCCCTATTTTTTGTTTTGAGAAAATGAATGTAGTTCGTGTATTGTTTACATTGAATACTTATAAATATATACGAGAGCACCAATTAATTTTTTTAATGTCAAAAATCTTCAAGAGTTCCTTTTAGAAACCTGAACAGTACGTAGTTGTCAAGTGAACTAAAATTATTAAAGGTTTAATTGTCAAGTGAACACGTGGCATCGAAAATTTTGACATTTGTAAAAGCCCCAGAGCTTAGTATGGGCTTAATCATGCTTGAACCAAAAGTCTTGCTTGTAAAATATTTTCCATAATACTTTACAAGCTCGCACAGATACAAACTATATAATGCGTACATTCTTACTTTTGCTCTCTGTTGTTGTTTCTTTTATTTATTTATTTATTATTATTACTTTTTTTTTGTTAATTAGTTTATTTGCTTTTGCATCTTTAGTAGGATATAATATTGCATACATATGTACATTCCATATATTTTTTTTTTCCTATTTTAATATTGGGACTAAGGAATAAGTGGAAGGCCACGAATTGCATTGATCATTTAATATATTAATTCCTGCAATTAGATCCGGATCCGAAACAACTGTGGGTAAACAGTTCTTGCAACAGTATCGAATCCTAGCCGTCCGTTTCGTTCTCTTCGATCCTCATCGTCTGATTTGTTGGAAATTTTCCCATTATTTTTCTTTTCTGTGCATCGTCTCTCCCCATTCTCATTCCTTTCTTTATATCTACTCTCCACGCGGCTCCCGAGGTGGAAAAGAGAGAGCCATTGTTGCTCTTGGCCGTCGATTTTCGGCTGCCTCCGATCTCAGCTCCAAATACCAATTTTTCGAATAGGTAGATCGGCTTCTTCTCTTTCAGGCGAGTACCATTTTGCAGGCATAATGTTCTCTGTCTCTCTCAACTGCGTTCTTCATGCCGTAACCTCTACATCTCTTTTCGACTATGTAGGTATGTTAGTTTCTCTTCTCCTTCCTGATTTGTTCTGATTCATTGCTTGCTGAGAAAAGAGAGAAAAATCTAATTTTCTTTTCTTTTTCCTTTCTCTGCGTTTGGTTTTTCTTGCAGCTCTGGCCATGTTCGTTTAACTGAGTTGCTTAATTTGATTTAGGATGAAGAGACGTCCATTCGAAAGAAAGTCTAAAAAGGTTGGCAATTTAATAACTATTATTTATTTTCTTCGAAGTTGTGACCACCTAAATCGTGTAGATTTACCGCTTAAGTAATACTTGCTGTGTTGCATGTTTACTGAATGAAAAATATCTATGTTTACAGGCCATGATCTTATATATTGATGGCTAACTATTGAAATAGAAATTTAGATTTTAAGGTTATGCATAGGCTAGAAATGCTTCTGCAAATTTCATGGCAGCATATTAGCATATCAACAAAATGAATTTTAAAATTTCGATTTTGCTTGCTTGGCGAATTGCAATAAAATTCTGGAAATGTCAGTAACACATATACAAACCATATGAACTATATGAGTTCATTTCTTTAGTTTATTAAATTTTTGCTATAGGAATCTGTTATATACCACTATATGGATGCATTATGAACATGATACAGAGAATAGAAATCTTCAGTCTCAAAGGAACATAACCATGGATGCATACTGATAGATGCTAAGCAGGTACATTGCTTAAGGTGACTGTACATAGAAGTATTTTTTTTCTCTAAGCTTCTTTTTCTGACTGTTTTGCCAAAAAAATTTGGAAAAGAGGTCCCATGTCCTCCAACATGCTAAGCAGGTCCCATGTCCTCCTGTTGTGTGCATCGAAGCTCTGTCAACTTTCCTCCTGTATTTTCTCTATCCTTCTCCTACAATTTCTCATTGGGATTGTGTTCTTTGCTTGGTGAGTTCTTTCGCTTCTATATCTCCTCTTTTTTCATGTGCTCATTTTGGGGCAAATTGTTTACCGGTATCTTAGCCAAATCAGACTGTATTTTGAAGTAGGTGTTGCTATTGCTTAGTTTATCTTATGATACTTTTCTTCTGAGTAGTTTATTTGTGACCAAAATAGTCAGCCAAACCACAGCCGCTGTGATTTTTCTCCTCTGTGCATTGATCACCTCACAGTAATACACAACGAGATTCTTCCCATTGTAGGAAAAAATTGCATCCGTGTGTTGTTTCGCTGTCTAAGATTAGGACTGCATTTTTTACCCCTGTACAGATGCTCAGAACTGTATTGTATATGCCCTTTATCTGTTGCTATTGGTGTTTAATCTTTTCCTTTCATTGTTTCTTCTTATGCATAGTCCTTTCATGCTGTATTTGGGTTTCCACTTATATATTAATTTGTGTTATTTTTATTTGACTGTTTATACTTTTTTCCTTTTTTTTCCCTTGCAGGTTCATCTCCACATTTCGGCTTCGTTCCCGGTATCTTCTTTCATTTCCATTTTTTCTCTCCATCTGTTTATTACACCTTTCTTTCATCTCCCTATTTTTCGGATCGTTTTCACGTCTACCGTTTTTCGTTGTTCTTTTAACTGCACGTAGGCTGGAAGATCTTTGCTGCATCTTTGGTTTCTTCTTTCCTTCCTCTTCGCTGCCACTAGGTTTGTTGGGAGCGTATCCTCTACCAACTTTTTGAGGTTGGTAGAGAGCCAACGTTTGATCCGAGCCGTTAGATCTAATCTCGACGGTTAAAATTTTTCGGGCCTATCAATCTAGGTTACATGCACGGGGCTCCCTTAACCATTGAGATTAGATCTAACGGTTTAGATCAAACGTTGGCCCTCTACCAACCATAAATGGTTGGCAGAGGATGTGATTCCAGGTTTGTTGACCTCCTTTTTTTTTCTCTTTTTTTGCACGGCTTTTCTTATTCTATTTCTATTTTGTGCTGATCATTTTTATTTCTTCCTTCATTGTAGGTTTCTTGGTTGGAGGTAAGGGATTACTGCTTGCTTTCTGCCCCGTCTACTGTTATTTCTTTTTGTGTGCTCAGTGTTCTTCTTTTCAGGCGTACCTTCTTTTGGTTAGTCTTTTATTTTGACTTCTGATTTTTCAGATTTTCGTCATGTAAGGCCTCCAATTAAAATTTCTGATATGATTTTTCTTCGTTGTGCATAGAATTTGAATCTTTTCTGCAGTATTTTAGGATGACCAGTAAATTACCTTTTTTTTGGGCCAACATTCTTCATTTTTTAGATTTTTATTTTTGTTATTTTACTATTTATACAAGTATATTTTAGGAAATGTAGTCTTCATCTCTATTTGCCAAAGTCAGTGTTTCAGTGATTTTTGGGTTTCGATTATTTGCAAAACATATTTCAGACTTACAAGTTCTTGGGTTTGAGTCATTTCATAGAGTTTGAATAGAGACGATTTATTGAGCTTCAGAATTTTGAGAGAATTCATTAACTGAATATTATGGGGCCTAATCTGAAAAGAAATAGGACAAAATAGATAATTGTTTTTAATTTTCTCTTAGGTAGTCCTTATTATGCACATAATCTTCTGTTTTTTCTATGCCAAGATACTATTTTTCTATACACTCTGACACTTCTGATTTTTAACATTTCAGATACAGACTTTTAAAGAAGCATAAGAGGCAATATGAGGGAGGAATCGTGGATCATTGCCATCCTGAACCTTTTAGATATCAGTATTGCTTATCGTGTTTCCTTTATTAAATTAAGTTTTACGTATATTGTTCGTTAAAGATTAAAAGAGCTTCTTTGTTCTATTGCAAGTAGTTGTCAATTTAGAATATTGTGCACAACCACTGCTTCAAAGATGGAAGTTCACAATCTCTCTTCATCAATTTATATGATTAGGCAACAAAAATCTTATCTAAACAATTTGTGAACATCAAGTGTTTCAACTCAGCTCACCTACTTAAATGGACTAAAACTGATGAGATTTTCACAATATTTTGCAGATTTTTACTTTCTAGAAACATTTTTTTAGGATATGTGAAATTTGTGGATGTGTTTTGATTTGCTAACTCTTTCTATGTTTGTTCTTCAGAATTAAAAAAATTCGAGCTTGCATTGGTTTATCAATTTTCTTCTATGAGTTAATATATTAATCCCTGCAATTCAGATCCGATCCGAAACAACTGTGTGTTTGGATCCTGGCCGTTCGTTCTCCGAGCGAAATCTTCACCGTTCGATTGACACTTCTAGAGCCTTCCGCCTCTATTTCCTCTTTCCATTTCTCTCTCCACGCAGAAGGCCTCTTTCGCCATTAGAGTTCTCCTATCCTTCGATGCTCCAATCGCGGTTGCTAGGGCTATGCCTATGTGGGGTTCTGTACGGAGATGACCATCTCTACTTTCTTCTCCTCTCATACGCTCTCTCTCTCACATTCAGATGTTTCTTCTCTCTCATGTCCTCATCAACTAAAACGAAGAAAAACCTTGGCCTTCGATTGTTGCTGACAAGTGTCATCTTAGAAAGGAGGTGGTCAGGGGTTGTTCGAATAGGTTTGGAGGTTGCGGAACGGAGCCCGAGCCTACGACCTTATGTGCCCAGCTGTCCGATGAGGGTTGCGCAGTGTACCGACCACGATCTTCTATAGTTGTTGCTTCTCCTATGGCTCTGACTGTTGACCATTGTGAGTTTGATTTCTCTTTTCCTCTTACTTTGTGCTTCCTTTCCTCTTTTATGCCATTGGATCTATTATCCTCCTTTTCTGTATTGTTCATGCTGCTATTCCTTGGTTAGCGCTCTCTATTTCTATTTGAGTTTTTTTCTTGCTTTTTCTTTTTTTTTCAATCTTTCTCCTACCGTCCTACAATTTGGCTTCAAATTTCTCTGCTGGTTGCTTAATAGTACCAGTTAAATTCGTACTTAACTATAAGCGATCCAATTTCTCTGCAATTATTGTCATCAAAATTGCATTTTCCTCCCAGGGATAACAATGCTTTTTTAATAGTTTTCAGTGCTAATTGTTGGTGTGTTTGGAGAATAAGAAATGATTACATTTTTAATAATATAGAGATTAAAATAGTAAAACAAACTTTAATGATTATTTACCATTAAGTTATGTATTGTCTAGGTTCTTGGAAGATAGAAGAGAAAGGAGATGTGGACCAATGGCTATCTATAGAGTGGGATGCTATTCCCCTGTAGATGATACCAGCTTCTCAGATGGTACTGGAGATGATAACGTGCATGAAGGGTGTTCTTGTAGAGGTTGCTACTTAACAAGTGACTGTGGTCAAGTGCATTAGTATCTCAGCACGATTCAAGAGGTAAATTTTCATTATTTCAACGCCATCGACAGTTTGCCTCTTGCAAAAGAAATTTTGTGCTTTTCGATTTAATAGCTCTTTCAATAAATTTAGAAGTATTTGTTACTACAGAATAACTGTTATTGCAAAAGCGATGTTTATTTTCATTGCAGTACTACCCTATATATAGGGAAGTATGCACATGGAGATGTTCAAATTACGATCTCTTGAAATTACTAATTAGTATATGTTTTCCAAACTGGAATAGGATCCCAATTAAGAAAAATCGCTTATTAGTAAATACCATTGTCATCAATGGTTCTGATTTCTGAGTATACATTAGTAAATACTACTCTTGAGTTTTCTTTCTTACTTTTTTGTAGTTTTTCTAAAGTTCTATTTTTCACTGTGTACCAGCAAACAGGTTTCTGGTACAAATTGAGACCATGACCACAAAATTATTGGAAACAAGACCAATTTTCAGTTTTAAAATCCAAGATATCAGGTGTTTCAAATGTTCATTCGATCATTAATAATTATTCCAAATTGGCGTCATTTTCCCTTAACATACTTTTTCTATGCCACACTGGAGTTTAATAATATATTTTTTCCTGTTTTTTTGCAGATTCTATATCGTTTTCATGCTCGCAAAAGGGTAGCTAAGGTAATTAATTCACAAATAAACAATGAAAAATGCAATGATTTTTGCTTTCCTTTTTCTTATTGTAATTAATACTTTCTCTTATACGTTTAATAGGTTGGGAAAGGTTTGTTAGAGGATGAAAAGGCACAGAAGCTAGCTCTCCAGTATTGGCTCGAAGCAGTTAGCAAATTTACTTGAATTAATTTTGGTTTACTTTTCCTTGGCGGATTATGTTTTAATTTGTTAGCTGAATCTTTCTAATTGTAAATAATTCATGCACATATTGATCCACCCCACCAGTATTTTAGATTATGAAATTGCTTACTGATTTCGTCGGATTGTATTCCCTCAACAATCTTATGGTTGGTTGCATAGTCAGGTGGATTCCAAACTATTCATTTCGTAATAGACTGCAAGATGTGGCATCTCCATAGCTTTATTGCATTACCCAGTGAAATGTCCCATTTTCGGTGTTGCAGGCTGCTGCTGGATTTATGTTTACAATTGCTTTGTGGTTTTGCGTCCTGGTGAGTTTGGTCTTTTTTTACTGATCGATGCATTTTCTTTACTGTCTTGATCTGTTTCTTCTTATTAGTCTTGACTATCTTTTGTTTTTATTGTGTGGTTTCCCATGCTCATTATTGATGATTTCCATGCTTGATCGGAACTTCTTTAGGTCAAGTCCATTTCAGATTTTGAATGTATCAAGTTTATCCTCTTTTGGCACAGAAGGTGAATTTACTTCTGACTTCAGGTTATCTATGGTCATGAAATAGAATTACGATGTATGCTGCCTTGCTTCTTTGAGGTAATTCACTATCATAGCTGAATAATTCACTGTCTTTATTGTGTTCACCTACATTGTTTTCAATTTTGTTCATTATGTATTACACTGTCTAGATAGAATTGCATTGTTTATTTCTTATATTTTGCTGATATATGGAGGGAATTTTTTTGTCAGAAAGGAGTTATGTTATTAATAGATCTTATTTATTTAATGAAGAATCACAGGACAAGTTGATTTATTAAATTCAGTTTATTGATGTTTATCTCTTGCTTCTCTACCTTGAAAAACGAAATAAAATCTGCAAAAAAAGAAAAAAAATATCATTGTTTATCATTCTTTCTCTTGCGAGGTTCATATCAATAATACATTACTATGCCACCTTGAAAGGTTCATATCAATAGTACATTACTAAAAAAAAAAATACAATCTGCCTTGATTAATAGATCTTTCTTATTTATTTTTTTATCATAAAATTATACAACTTGATTTTTCAAATTCAGTTTAGATTTATCGCTCTTTTTCCCATCATTTTTTTTACAATTAATAAGACTGTCGAAAAAAACACAAGACAAAAAAATAGGTCGCGCAACGCGCGACACACACACTAGTTAAAAAGAAATGGTCGACGTGCATATACCTCGGCTGTATGTGTTTTACTGTTTGTTATGAAACGCATGAATTATTATTTTAGGCTTTAAAATAGACAAATTCGTCGAATAAAATATTCTTTGAACATCATGAAAACTGTTGGAGACTCATGTGTCATGGATTACTTCCTTAACTATTTGCCTTCTTAATTTTTTTTTTCAATAGGTTACATTTTGTTTATTTATTTATATAGTTTATAGTTTATACGGACGGCCGGAGAGGATATATATATATTGGGAGTCGGAGATTCGTAATTAAATTGGTGCTAGTACGATGACTATAAGGTGCTGACTTGAAAATTGTACTAAAGTATAGTAACAGACTAACAGCCAATAAAAATATTTGTTAAAAAAAATACTTTTATTATTGTAGCATACGCATATCCATTGGTCATCCATGGAAATAGATGAGAGAATATGGAGTGGCATTTAATTTTTAAATTTTTGCGCGATTATTACTTATTGTTGCTGTTGATGATGATGATGATATTATACTGTTGTTATTCATCAAATTCCTCCTTTTTAAGAAGCAAAAATAAACTGTTATTGATCAACAACAAATAATAATCAAACAACGTGCGAAAATAACATTAATTAGATATATTTTACAATACCTGAATTTATATAATTAATTTCTTTAGAAATAGGATTTAGGTGGAGAGTAATTATTGTATCTTAATTTAATTTTTAACTTACATAATTGTAGAAAAATGAAAAACACAGTCTAAGAAATTTAGAAAATTTTTCTAGCTGACACAGTATGTGAAAAATGAAGAAGACAGTCTAAGAAAAATTTTCTAGCCGAAGTGTGTTTGGATGCGCAAGAATAAGAAATCGGATAAGAATAAGCTCAAAATCCCTTATTCTTGTGAAACCCAAACTACACAAAAATAAGGAAGTTAGGCCCTTATCCATATTCTAACAAAATCATGGAAATAGAATAAGAAATTGGGCAAGCACTCATTTCGAAATTCTTATTCAACTCCTCATCCAAACAATAAAGTATTTGTAATTTTATCTGGAATATATTAAACTTTTAATAAAAAAAATTAACAAGTGGGTATGCCGGGTCAATTCAGCCATTAAATTATTCCATTTTTCTATTAATAGCAACATCGTTTGTTCAATCTCAATGTGTACTTTTTTATATTCACATTTATTTAACATTTGATGATTATTAATTTTTTTGGGTATTGTATTATCAGTTTAAATAAAATAGAGCTAGAAAAAGATCAAACAAAAAAAAAATCAATCAACTAATAAATTAGTATTTTTGTTAAAATGTATTCTCTATTTTTTTGTGTGCTTTTGTTTCATTGTCAATGTAAATCTTGCTAGAGATATATGCATAGAGCGAAGAGTACAATTAATTGGATGCAATTGATAAATGACACATGTAATGCTGTTTGTAAAAAATCAATAAATTATTAAAAACTTTTCACAAACTCACCCTTTCCACATAACAATATGGGCATAAAATTGAGGGTAATTCTGCAGTAAAATACAATTTTAAAACCGAACCAAGCCTTCATATATCGATTATATCCGTCCATTATTTTGATGGAACGATATAGATTTAAGTCCGGTTAAACAATTTAGTCCCCTATAAATTTTATCTTTTAAAATTAATAAGTGAAATAATAAATAGAATTCCCAAGCCAATTCCAAGATGCAAATGTTCTAGAAATATAGGATATAATTATTACAAAATTATCCAAACACTTATGGCGTATCCTTAATGCAAAATTTGGGGCTTGACCTACGATAATATTTTTAGCATTTAAATAGCATTATTTTGCCAAATAATTAAGCCCCAAACACAAAATTAAAATATATTGATCGATGTTTGAAACAATCCACAATTAATTTATCCGACCAGTAGTAGACTTCAAATTTATTTTTTTTTAAAAAAAGATTAATTTAAAGGTATACGACGACCCTTTAAGTACTCGAAAGGTTTTATAAATAGAAAATGAATAAAAAGGTCAACCTAGGTAACGAGAAGAAGAGCGCAACATGCTAACATAAACTGATTCGATGCATATAATAAATTTCCGATGTGTTAATATTCTCGTATAAGACTTACTAACTAGGGTTGGACATCGAGCTTCGTTCGATATAATATTTTTTTTACATAATTTAAAGTTTGGTTTCTATTATATTATTTTTTATACATGTTAATAATAATGTGAATATCTAACTAAAATATCAATATCATCATGTTTTAAGTAAGATTATAAACATATTTTATACTATATAAACAACATAAATATAGATTATTGTGATCAAATTACTTAAAATTAATGTAAAATCGCTTGCAAATATACTCAGAATCTATAAAATCTACACATTATGTGAATAATTACAATGTACAATCCAATCGTTTTGAATAAGTGAGTCCATAAACATATTTTAAACTATATCAAGAGCTTAATATAGATTACCGTGATGAAATGACTTAAAATGAATGCAAAATCTCTTGAAATGCTCAAATATACTAATAATCTGTAAAATCTGCACATTATGTGAATAATTACAATGTATAATCCAATCGTTTTGAATAATTAAGCTCATTAACATATTCTAGACTATATAAAAAGCTTAAATATAGATTATTGTGATCAAATAATTTAAAATGAATGCAAAATCACTTGAAATGCTCCAATATACTCAGAATTTTTAAAATCTATACATTATGTGCATAATTACAATGTATAATACAATTGTTTTGAACAACTTAGTTCAGAAACATATACTAAACTATATAAAAAGCATAAATATAGATTATTGTGGTCAAATGACTTAAAATGAATGTAAAAATCGCTTGAAATGCTCAAATATACTCAGAATCTGTAAAATCCATACATTATGTGAATAATTACAATTTATAATCCAATCGTTTTCAATAAGTGAGTTCACAAATAAATTCTAAACAATATAAAGAAGTTTAATATTGATTATTGTGATCAAATGACATAAAATGAATGCAAAATCGCTTAAAATGCTCAAATATAATTAGAATCTGTAAAATATGCATATTATGTGAATAATTAAAATGTATAATCCAATCGTTTTGAATAATTGGCCTCATAAACATATTCTAGACTAAATAAAGAGCATATATATAGATTATTTGTGATCAAATGAATTAAAATGAATGCAAAATCGCTTGAAATGGTCAAATATGCTCAGAATCTGTAAAATATGCACATTATGTGAATAATTACAATGTATAATCCAATTGTTTTGAATAATTAAAATCATAAATATATTCTAGACAATATAAAGAGCTTAAATATACATTATTGCGATCAAATGACTTTAAAATTAATGCAAAATCACTTGAAATGCTTAAATATTATCAGAATCTGTAAAATCTACATATTTTGTGCATAATTACAATGTATAATCCAATTTTTTTAATAACTGAGTACAAAAATATATTCAAGACTATATAAAGAGCTTAAATATAGATTAATTTGATCAAATAACTTAAACTGAAAGCAAAATCGCTTCAAATGCTCAAATATACTCGGAATCTATAAAATCCGCACATTATGTGAATAAATACAATGCATAATCTAATCGTTTTGAATAAGTGAGTTCATAAACATATTCTAAACTATATAAAAAGCATAAATATAGCTTATTGTGATAAAAAAAAATCGCTTGAAATGCTCAAATATAATCATAATCTTTCAAATCTGCACATTATGTGCATAATTACAATGTATAATCAAATCGTTTTGAGTAAGTTATATCATAAACATATTCTAGACAAAATAAAGAGCTTAAATATGTATTTCTGTGATCAAATCAATTAAAATGGATACAAAATCACTTGAAATGCTCAAATATACTCTAAATCTGAAAAATCTGCACATTATGTGAAGAATTAGAATGTATAATCTGATCATTTTGAATAAATGAGTTCATAAATATATTCTAGACTATATAAAGCCCCCGTTTGGATCGTATGAGAATAGGAGGAATAGCTTCTTCCTAGTCGTAAATTTATTATAAACAATCCAAACTCTTCACAAAATTACACACTTTCCAATACTTTCCGCCTAGAAATAGGCTATTCCTCTTATTTCTAAGCAATCCAAACGAAGCCAAAGAGCATAAATATAGATTATTGTGATTAAATGAATTAAAATTAATGCAAAATCGATTAAAATGCTCAAATATACTCAGAATCTTTCAAATCTGCACATAATGTGCATAATCACAATGTATAATCCAATTGTTTTGAATAAATTATATTATAAACATCTACTAGACAAAATAAAGAGGTTAAATATTGATTATTGTGATCAAATGATGTCAAATGATTGCAAAATCGCTTAAAATGCTCAAATATACTTGGAATCTGTAAGATATGCATATTATGTGAATAATTACAATGTATAATCCAATCGTTTTGAATAAATAAGTTCATAAAAATATTCTAAACTATATAAAAAATATAAATATAGCTGATTGTGATCAAATGACTTAAAATGAATGCAAAATCGCTTGAAATACTCAAATTTACTCAAAATCATTAAAATCACATTATGTGAATAATTACAATGTACAATCCTATCGTTTTGAAAAATTGAGATCATAAACATATTCTAGATAATATATAGATCTTAAATATACATTATTGTGATCAAATGACTTTAAATTAATACAAAATCACTTGAAATGCTCAAATATACTAAGAATGTGTAAAATCTGTACATTATGTGCATAATTACAATGTATAATCCAATCTTTTTAAATAAGTGAGTTCATAAACATATTTGAGACTATAAAGAGAGCTTAAATATAAATTATTGTGATCAGATGACTTAAAATGAATGTAAAATTGCTTGAAACGTTCAAATATTCTCAGAATCTGTAAAATCTGCAAATTATGTGCGTAATTACAATGTATAATCCAATCATTTAGAGAAATTGAGTTCATAAACATATTCTAGACTATATAAAGAGGTTAAATATAGATTATTGAGATCAAATGAATTAAAATGAATGCAAAATCGCTTGAAATGCTCAAATATACTCAGAATCTTTCAAATCTGCACATTATGTGCATAATTACAATGCATAATCAAATCATTTTGAATAAGTTATATCATAAACATATTCTAGATAAAATAAAAAGCTTAAATATATATTATTGTGATCAAATCACTTAAAACGAATGTAAAATAGCTTGAAATGCTCAAATATTCTCAGAATCTTTAAAATCTGCACATTATGTAATAAATTAAAATGTATAATCCAATGCTTATGAAAAAGTGAGTTCATAAACATATTCTAGACCATATAAAGAGAATCAATATAGATTATTGTGATCAAATGACTTAAAATAAATTAAAAAATCGCTTGAAATGCTCAAATTTCTCAGAATCTGCAAAATCTGCAAATTATGTGAATAATTATAATGTATAACCCAATCGTTTCGAATAAATGAGTTCATAAACATATTATAAACTATATAAAGAGCATAAGTATAGATAATTGTCATCAAATGACTTAAAATAAATGAAAAATCATTTGAAATGCTTAAATATACACAGAATCTGTAAAATCTGCATATTATGTGAATAATTACAATGCATAATCCAATCGTATTGAATATGTGAGTTCATAAACATATTTTTGAGTATATAAAGAGCTTAAATTTAGATTATTGTGTTCAAATAACTTAAAATAAATGAAAAATTGCTAGAAATTGAATACCAAATCTTTTGAAATGCTCAAATATACTCAGAAATTGTAAAGTCCGTATATTATGTTAATAATTATATTATATATAATCCAATCGTTTGGAATAAGTGAGTTCATAAAAATATTTAAAATTATATAAAGAGCTTAAATATAGATTTTTGCAATCAAAAGACTTAAAATAAATGCAAAATCGCTTAAAATACTCAAATATACTTAGAATTCATCAAATCTGCACACTATGTGAATAATTACAATGTATAAATAATCTTTTTTTATAATTGACGTCATAAACATATTCTAGCTATATAAAGAGCATAAATATAGATTATTGTGATCAAATGACTAAAAATGAATACAAAATAGCTTCAAATGCTCAAATATACTCAAAATCTATAAAATCTTCACAATATGTGAATAATTACAATGTATAATCCAATTATTTTGAAAAATTGAGATCATAAACATATTTTAGACAATATAAAGAGCGTAGATATAGATTATTGTGATCAAATAACTTAAAATGAATGAAAATCGCTTGAAATGCTCCAATATACTCAGAATCTTTAAAATCTGTACATTATGTGTGCAATTAAAATGTATAATCCAATCGTTTTTAATAACTTATATTTCAGAAACATACTCTAAACAATATAAAGATCATAAATATAGATTACTGTGGTCAAATGAATTAAAATTAATACAAAATCGTTTGAAATACTCAAATATACTCAGAAATTATAAAATTTGTATATTATGTCAATAATTATAATGTATAATACAATCATTTGGAATAAATGAGTTCTTAAACATATTCTAAACTATATTAAGAGCTTCAATATGATTATTGTGATCAAATGACTTAAAATGAATGCAAAATCGCTTAAAATGCTCAGATATGCTTAGAATTTGTCAAATCTGCACATCATATGAATAATTACAATGTATAAACCAATATTTTAGAAATTATTGACCTCATAAACATATTATAGACTAAATAAAAAGCATAAATGTACATTATTGTGACCAAATGACTTAAAATGAATGCAAAATCTCTTCAAATGTTCAAATATACTCAGAATCTGTAAAATCTGCACAATATATGAATAATTATAATGTATAATCCAATCGTTTTGAATAATTGAGCTTATAAACATATTCTACACAATATAAAATGCTTAAATATAGATTATTGTGATCAAAGTACTTAAAATTAATGCAAAATCGTTTGAAATGCTCCAATATACTCAGAATCTTTAAAATCTGAAAATTATTTGCATAATTACAATATATAATCCAATCGTTTTGAATAAGTGATATCATAAACATATTCTAAACAATATAAAAAGCTTAAATATATATTATTGTAATCAAATAACTTATAATGAATGCAAAATCGCTTGAAATGCTCAAATATACTCAGAATCTATACAAGCTGCATATTATGTGAATAATTACAATATACAATCCAATCGTTTTGAATAATTGAACTCAAAAACATATTCTAGACTTTATAAAGAGCTTAATTATAGATTATTGTGATCAAATGACTTAAATAAATGCAAAATCGCTTGAAATGCTTAAATATACTCAGAATCTTTAAAATCTACATATTATGTGCGTAATTACAATGTATAATGCAATCGTTTAGAATAAGTGAGTTCATAAACATATTCTTGACAATATAAAGATCTTAAATATAGATGATTGTGATCAAATGATTTAAAATGAACGCAAAGTTGCTTGAAATGCTTAAATATACTAAGAATCGGTAAAATCTGCACATTATGTGAATAATTACAATGTATAATCAAATCATTTTGAATATGTGATCTCAAAAACATATTCTAGACTATATGAAGAGCTAAAATATATATTATTGTGATCGGGTGACTTAAAATTTATGGAAAATGATTGAAATGTTCAAAGAAACTTAGAATCTGTAAAATATGCACATTATGTGAATAATTACAATGTATAATCCAATCATTTTGAATAAATAATCTCATAAACATATTATAAACATAAAGAGCTTGATTATTTTGATCAAATAAGTTAAAATGAATGCAAAATTGCTTGAAATACTGCAATATACACAGAATCTTTAAAATCTGCACATTATGTGCGTGATTACAATGTATAATCCAATCATTTTGCAACTAGATAGCCTCTATCTAGTATTTCAAAAAAAAAAAAATCCAATCATTTTGAATAACTTAGTTTATAAACATATTCTAAACAATATAAAGATCATAAATATAGATTACTATGGTCAAATTACTTAAAATGAATTCAAAATCATTTGAAATACTCAAATATACAAAAAAATTGTAAACTCCGTATATTATGAGAATAATTAGAATGTATAATCCTATTGTTTAGAATAAATGAGTTCATAAACGTATTCTAAACTATATAAAGAGCTTAAATATATATTATTGTGATCAAATGACTTAAAATGAATGCAAAATTTCTTAAAATGCTCAAATATACTTAGAATTTGTAAAATATGCACATTATATGAATAATTACAATATATAAACCAATTTTTTTAATACTTGACATCATATGTTCTAGACTATATAGAGGACATAAATATAAATTGTTGTGATCAAATGACTTAAAATGTGAATGCAAAATCTCTTCAAATGCTCAAATATACTCAGAATCTGTAAAATCTGCACAATATGTGAATAATTACAATATATAATCCAATCGTTTTGAATAATTGAACTCATAAACATATTCTACACAATATAAAGAGTTTAAATATAGATTATTGTGATCAAATGACTTAGAATTAAAGCAAAATCGCTTGAAATGCTCAAATATACTCTTGAATCTTTCAAACCTGAACATTATGTGCATAATTACAATGTATAATCCAATTGTTTTGAATAAGTGATATCATAAACATATTCTAGAATATATAAAGAGCTTAAATATATATTATGGTGATCAAATGACTTAAAATTAATGCAAAATCGTTTAAAATACTCAAATATATTCCGAATCTGTATAATCTGCATATTATGTGAATAATTACAATGTATAATCCTATCGTTTTGAATAATTGAGCTCATAAACATATTAGAAACTTTCCAAAGAGCTTTCTTATAGATTATTGTTATCAAATGACTTAAAATGAAAGCAAAATCGCTTGAAATACCCAAATATACACAGAATATGTAAAATCTGCAAATTATGTGTGTAATTACAACGAATAATCCATTCATTTTGAATGAGTGTGTTCTTAAACATATTCTAGACTTTGTTAAGAGCTTAAATATAGATTATCGTGAACAAATTTCTTAAATTGAATGCAAAAATCGCTTGAAATGCTCAAATATAATCAGAATCTTTAAAATCTGAACATTTTGTGCATAATTACAATGTATAATCCAATCTTTTTAAATAAGTGAGTTCATAAACATATTCGAGACTTTATAAAGAGAGCATAAATATAGATTAATGCGAACAGATATACATTATGGTGATCAAATGACTTAAATTGAATGTAAAATAGCTTGAAATGCTCAAATATACTCAGAATCTGTAAAATCTGCAAATTATGTGAATAATTATAATGTATAATCCAATCTTTTCGAACAAATGAGTTCATAAACATATTATTAACTATATAAAGATCATAAATATATATTATTATCATCAAATTACTTAAAGTGAATGCAAAATCGCTTGAAATGCTTAGATATACTCCGAATCTGTAAAATCTGCATATTATGTGAATAATTATAATGTATAATCCAATCGTATTGAATATGTGAGCTCATAAATAAATTCTAGAGTGTATAAAGAGCTTATATATAGAATATTGTCATCACATACCTTAAAATGAATGCAAAATTAATTGAAATGCTCAAATAAAATTAGAATCTATATAATATGCACATTATGTGAATAATTACAATGTATAATCCAATCGTTTTGAATAATTGAGCTCATAAATATATTAGACTATATAAAGAGCTTAAATTTAGATTATTGTGATCAAATAAATTAAAATGAATGCAAAATCGCTTGAAATGCTCCAATATACTCAGAATCTTTAAAATCTGCACATTATGTGTGCAATTACAAAGTATAATCCAATCGTTTTGAATAACTTAGTTCAGAAACATATTATTAACTATATAAAGATCATAAATATAGATTACTGTGGTCAAATGATATAAAAAGAATACAAAATCTTTTGAAATGCTCAAATATACTCAGAAATTGTAAAATACGTATATTATGTGAATAGTTACATTATATAATCCAATCGTTTGGAATAAGTGAGTTCATAAATATATTCTAAACTATATAAGGAGCTTAAATATAGATTATAGTGATCAAATGAGTCAAAATGAAAGCAAAATCGCTTAAAATGCTCAAATATACTTAGAATTTGTCCAATTTGCACATTGTGTGAATAATTACAATGTATAAACCAATCTTTTTTAATTATTAACCTCATAAACATTTTCTAGATTATATAAAGAGCATAAATATAGATTATTTTGATCAAATGACTTAAAATGAATGTAAAATCGCTTCAAATGCTCATATATACTCAGAATCTATAAAATCTGCACATTATGTGATAAATTACAATGTAATAATCCAATTCTTATGAATAAGTGAGTTCATAAACATATTCGAGACCATATAAAGAGCATCAATATACATTATTGTGATCAAATGACTTAAAATGAATTCAAAATCGCTTGAAATGCTCAAATATACTCAGAATCTGTAAAATCTGCAAATTATGTGAATAATTATAATGTACAATCCAATCTTTTCGAACAAATGAGTTCATAAACATATTATAAACTATATAAAGATCATAAATATAGATTATTGTCATCAAATGACTTAAAGTGAATGCAAAATCGATTGAAATGCTTAAATATACTCAGAATATGTAAAATCTGCATATTATGCGAATAATTACAATATATAATCCAATCGTATTGAATATGTGAGCTCATAAATATATTCTAGAGTATATAAAGAGCTTAAATATAAAATATTGTCATCACATTACTTAAAATGAATGCAAAATTAATTGAAATGCTCAAATAAACTTAGAATCTGTATAATATGCACATTATGTGAATAATTACAATGTATAATCCAATCGTTTTCAATAATTGAGCTCATAAAGATATTTAGACTATATAAAGAGCTTAAATTTAGATTATTGTGATCAAATAACTTAAAATGAATGCAAAATCGCTTGAAATGCTCCAATATACTCAGAATCTTTAAAATCTGCACATTATGTGCGCAATTACAATGTATAATCCAATCATTTTGGATAACTAAGTTCAGAAACATATAAAGATCATAAATATAGATTATTGTGGTCAAATGACATAAAAAGAATACAAAATCTTTCGAAATGCTCAAATATACTCAGAAATTGTAAAATGCGTATATTATGTGAATAATATTACATTATATATTATCCAATCGTTTGGAATAAGTGAGTTCTTAAATATATTTTAAACTATGTAAGGAGATTATATATAGATTATTGCGATCAAATGATTTAAAATGAAAGCGAAATCGCTTAAAATGCTCAAATATACTTAGAATTTGTCCAATCTGCACATTATGTGAATAATTACAATGTATAAACCAATCTTTTTTAATAATTAACCTCATAAACATATTCTAGACTATATAAAGAGCATAAATATAGATTATTTTGATGAAATGACTTAAAATGAATGTAAAATCGCTTCAAATGCTCAAATATACTCAGAATCTATAAATCTGCACTTTATGTGATAAATTACAATGTATAATCCAATCGTTTTGAATAATTGAGCTCATAAACATATTTTAGACTATATAAAGAGCTTAAATATAGATTATTGTGATCAAATAACTTAAAATGAATGCAAAATTGCTTGAAATGCTCCAATATACTCAGAATCTTTAAAATCTGCACATTATTTGCATAATTACAATATATAATCCAATCTTTTTGAATAGTGATGTCATAAACATATTCTAGATAATATAAAGAGCTTAAATATACATTATTGTGATCAAATGACTTAAAATGAATGCAAAATCTCTTGAAATGTTCAAATATACTCAAAATCTGTAAAAGCTGCATATAATATGAATAATTACAATGTACAATCCAATCGTTTTGAATAATTGAAGTCATAAACATATTCTAGACTTTATAGAGGAATAGATATACTACACTCTGGAGTATTGAGTCCTCATACACTGAATTTCTGAGCCTTTGGATCGCTTTATAAATCGTGCACCAGATTTAGATGAGTGGATCGGATTATGGCGCTGATTGCTATTCGATTCTCCGTTTCCATTAAAATTTCCGTCTCCTTCTGTTTAATTCTCCATTCGCACCTCTCTTCGCACTCATGGTCTCATCTCCGTTAGCACCAAATTGAACGCCAAAACTCTTATTTGCACGATTCTCTCTCTCGTTGTCTGTACTTTCGTCACGTCACTCTGCGCGCTTCTCTCTTAGGATTTGCCAACTTGAGCTCGCACATCTTAACACACCTAGACGATTGTTCTGTTTTTGGTCGCACATCATACCCTTTATCTGATATATGTGTACGCTAAAAGTTAGAACTTTCATAACAATGAAAAGAAGGCAAGAATCTTTGATTTGAGACATTTAATATCGCAAATGAATAAAAAAATTAACAAAGATATTTTTTCTCGCCTGTTAATTTGGACCTTTGCCCCTTTCTATTATTGGTTTCGCCTCCACTGGTGTCAAGCTGTCAATCGACGAATCCAAGGAGCACAGAACGCTAGAAGGGAGGAAAGGTCAACAAAGGAGTGAAGGAGAGAGAAAGGTGTTGATGCGATGAAAGAGAGAATTACGAGATGAAGTGGGGGAAAACGAGAGTTGCTGAGGAGGTAGAGGTGATAGAGGCTGTCAAGGTTTTACTTTTTTTTTTGTTTGAAGGACAGAGAATCTTCAGACGGAGGATTCAACAGAAGACGGAAAATTTTAAAGAAACGGAGAAGCCTCTAGCGTCTCTGTCCCAGGCTTTCATCAAAATCCTACCACGGAAATTAGAGCGATCCGACGGTAGAAAAAAATCAGTGTATGGGGCATGTATAAACCAGAGTGTAGTATATCATTCCTCTTATAAAGAGCTCAATTATAGATTATTGTGATCAAATGACTTAAATAAATGCAAAATCGCTTGAAATGCTCAAATATACTCATAATCTTTAAAATCTACACATTATGTGTGTAATTACAATGTATAATGTAATTTTTTAGAATAAGTGAGTTCATAAACATATTCTTGACTATATAAAGATCTTAAATATAGATGATTGTGATCAAATGAATTAAAATGAAGCAAAATCGCTTGAAATGCTTAAATATACTAAGAATCTGTAAAATCTACACATTATGTGAATAATCACAATGTATAATCGAATCGTTTTGAATATGTGAGCTCATAAACATATTCTAGACTACATCAAGAGCATAAATATAGATTATTATGATCAGATGACTTAAAAATGAATGGAAAATCGATTGAAATATTCAAAGAAATTAAGAATCTGTAAAATATGCGCATTATGTGAATAATTACAATGTATAATCCAATCATTTTGAATAATTCAGCTTATAAACATATTATAGACTATATAAAGAGCTTAAATAGAGATTAGTTTGATCAAATAACATAAAATGAATGCAAGATCGCTTGAAATACTCCAATATACTCAGAATCTTTAAAATCTGCACATTATGTGCGTGATTACACTGTATAATCCAATCGTTTTGAATAACTTAGTTTAGAAACATATTATAAATGATATAAAGATCATAAATATAGATTATTGTGGTCAAATGACTTAAAATGAATACAAAATCGTTTGAAATGCTCAAATATACTCAGAAATTGTAAAATCTGTATATTATGTGAATAATTACAATGTGTAATCCAATCGTTTAGAAGAAGTGAGTTCATAAACATATTATAAACTATATAAAGAGCTTAAATATAGACAATTGTAATCAAGTGACTTAAAATGAATGCAAAATCGCTTAAAATGCTCAAATATACTAAGAATTTGTCAAATCTGCACATTATGAAAATAATTACAATGTATAAACCATTATTTCTTAATAATTGACCTCATGAACTTAATCAAGACTATATAAAGAACATAAATATAGATTGTTGTGATCAAATTACTTAAAATGAATGCAAAATCGCTTCAAATCCTCAAATATACTCAGAAACTGTAAAATCTGGACAATATGTGAATAATTACAATGTACAATCCAATCGTTTTGAATAATTGAGCACATAAACATATTATACACAATATAAATGGTTTAAATATAGAGTATTGTGATAAAATGACTTAAAGTTAATGCAAAATCATTTGAAATGCTCAAATATACTCAGAATCTTTAAAATATGAGCATTATTTGCGTAATTATAATTTATAATCCAATCGTTTTGAATAAGTGATATCATAAATATATTCTAGACTATATAAAGAGCTTTAATATACATTATTGTGATCAAATGAATTAAAATGAATGCAAAAACGCTTGAAATGCTCAAATATAGTCAGAATCTGTAAAATCTGCATATTATGTGAATAATTTCAATGTACAATCCAATCGTTTTGAATAATTGAGCTCATAAATATATTCTAGACTTTATAAAGAGCTTAATAATAGATTATTGTGATCAAATGACTTAAAATGAATGCAAGATCGCTTCAAATGCTCAAATATACTTAGAATTTGTAAAATCTGCACATTATGTGAATAATTACAGTGCATAAACTAATCTTTCTTAATAATTGACCTCATAAACATATTCTAAACTATATAGAGATCATAAATATAGATTACTGTGGTCAAATGACTTAAAAAATGAATACGAAATCATTTGAAGTGCTCAAATAAACTCAGAAATTGTAAAATCTGTATATTATGTGAATAATTACAATGTCTAATCCAATCATTTTAAATATGTGAGCTCATATTCTAGACTATATAAAGAGTTTAAATATAGATTATGTCATCAAATAACTTAAAATGAGTGCAAAATCGCTTTAAATGCCAAAATATACACAGAATCTGTAAAATCTGCAAATTATGTGTGTAATTATAATGTATAATCCAATCATTTTGAATAAGTCTGCTCATAAATATATTCTAAACTATATAATGATCATAAATATAGATGATTTTTATCAAATGATTTAAAATGAATGGAAAATCATTTTAAATGCTCAAATGTACACAGAATCTTTGAAATCTGAACATAATGTGCATAATTAGAATGTATAATCCATTCATTTTGAATAAGTGAGCTTGTAAACATACTTTAGACTATATAAAGAGTATCAATATAGATTATTGTGATCAAATGACTTAAAATGAATTCAAAATCGCTTTAAATGCTCAAATATACTCAGAATTTGTAAAATCTGCAAATTATGTGAATAATTACAATTTATAATCCAATCGTTTTGAATAAGTGAGTTCAAAAACATATTCTAGACTATATAAATAGCATAAATATAGATTATTGTCAACAAATGATTTAAAGTGAATACAAAATTGCTTGAAATACCCAAATATACACAGAATCTTGAAAATTTGCACATTATTTGTGTAATTACAATAAATAATCTAATCGTTTTAAATGAGTGTGCTCGTAAACAAATTCTTGCCTATGTAAAGAGCTTAAATATATACATTATCGTGAGCAAATGCCTCAAATTGAATGCAAAAATGGCTGGAAATGCTCAAATATACTCAGAATCTATAAAATTTGCACATTTTGAGCATAATTACAGTGTATAATCCAATCTTTTTGAATAAGTGAGTTCATAAACATATTCTAGACTATATAAAGAGATTAAATATAGATTACTGTGATCAGATGACTCAAACTGAATGTAAAACCGTTTGAAATGTTAAAATATTATCACAATCTGTAAAATATGCACATTTGTTCGTAATTACAATGCATAATCCAATCGTTTTGAATAATTGAGTTCATAAACATATTCTAGACTATATAAAGAGGCTAAATGTAGATTATTGAGATCAAATGAATTAAAATGAATGCAAAATAGCCTTAAATGCTCAAATATACTCAGAATCTTTCAAATCTGCAAAATATGTGCATAATTATAATGTATAATCCAATCGTTTTTAGTAATTTATATCCTAAACATATTCTAGATAAAATAAAGAGCTGAAATATATATTATTGTGATCAAATCACTTAAAACGAATGCAAAATCGCTCGAAATGCTCAAATAAACTTAGAATCTGTAAAATATGTACATTATGTGAATAATTACAATGTATAATCCAATTGTTTTGAATAATTTAGCTTATAAACATATTCTAAACTATATAAAGAGCTTAAATATAGAATATTATCATCAAATAACTTAAAATGAATGCAAAATTAATTGAAATGCTCAAATAAACTTAGAATCTGTATAATAAGCACAATATGTGAATAATTACAATGTATAATCCAATCGTTTTGAATAATTGAGCTCATAAATATATTTTAAACTATATAAATAGCTTAAATATAGATTATTGTGAGAAAATAACTTAAAATAAATGCAAAATCGCTTGAAATGCTTTAATATACTCAGAATCTTTAAAATGTTCAGATCATTTGCACAATTAAAATGTATAATCCGATCATTTTGAATAAATTAGTTTAGAAACATATTCTAAACTATATAAGATCATAAAATATAGATTACTGTGGTCAAATGACTTATAAAGATTTCAGAATCGTTTGAAATGCTCAAATATACTCAGAAATTGTAAAATCCGTAAATTATGTGAATAATTACAATGTATAATCCAATCATTTGGAATAAGTGAGTTCTTAAACATATTTTAGACTATATAAAGAGCTTAAATATAGATTATTGTGATCAAATGACTTAAAATTATTACAAAATAGCTTAAAATGCTCAAATATACTTAGAATTTGTCAAATCTGCACATTATGTGAATAATTACAATGTATAATCCAATATTCTTAATAATTGACCTCATAAACATATTCTAAACTATATAAAGAGAATAAATATAGATTATTGTGATCAAATGATTTAAAATAAATGCAAAATCGCTTCAAATGCTCATATATACTCAGAATCTGTGAAATCTGCACAATATGTGAATAATTATAATGCATAATCCTATCATTTTGAATAACTGAGCTCATAAACAAACTCTACACAATATAAAGAGCTTAAATATAGGTTCTTGTGATCAAATGACTTAAAATTAATGAAAAATCGATTGAAATGCTCAAATATACTCAGAATATTTCAAATCTGAATATTATGTGCATAATTATTGTTGTCCCTAAATTTAGGCCTAAAGGGGGGTGAATAGGCACAAAAACGAAATTCTAAACCGGTATGGTCAATATTTGGTTCAATTCAAACTTGGTCTAATACAAACAATCAAAGCACACAAGCAATTCAAGTATAGCAAGATAATAAAGAGAAAAAGAGAGAGAGAAATTGAACACTCGGTATGATTACGGAGTTCCGACCCGCTAGAAGAAGCTAGCCTTAGTCGTACGTCTCCGGAAGTTCCGCTACCACGAAAGGGTGCGCTCCGTTCAATTCCAACAAGAACGGGACTACAACTTCGAACCGAATCACCTCGTCACAAGGACACTCGAGGCGGATCGGCCTAACTCGAATGGCACAACGGCCTCAAAGGAGAAGAGCTCTCAACCTATTCCAACCTACACCTAGCGACAATGTCGGGGCGGTGGTGTTTGAGGCTACTAAATCTCTCAAGATGGTCTAGCTATGAAAAGCTCAAGTGGGAGAGTATCCCTGTGCTCAAAGGCTCAATTCTGGTCTAATTTTGCAAGACAAGGCTCTCTTTGGAGAGAGAACAAGGGGTGGATATATATAGGGCTCGAGATGAGCAGTTCCCCAGCAAAAACTGGACACAGCGTCGTACAACTCTGAATGGCGTTGTACAACGCTGGAATATGACCGTTGTAAAATCTAACGGCTCTTTAATATAGCCGTTGGTCTGTCAGAGCGTTGTGCAACGCTATTTGCCGTCGCACAACGCAGGAGTGTAAAACCAAAGGAAAGCTCCGACAATTCCGTTGGAAATTGTCAGAGCGTTGCTTGCCACTGAATGGCGTTACACAACGCTAAAGGGAGACAAAAGGAACAACTCTGACAGATTCAACAGAGCGTTGTACAACTCTATATGCCGTCACACAACGCTAACGTTACCCAACGCTGAAAGGCGTTGGCTAACGTCTCCAGAGACTTTGCATGTAAAAACAGCACAGCTAACTTGGGATTTTTGTGGCGTTGTGCAACGCTATATGGCGTTGCACGATGGTACTCAGGAAATTTTCCAAGTTTCTTAACTGCAGCGTTGTACAACTCTGATTAGCGTTGTACAACGTTGTGAATCAGCGTTGCCTAACTCTATATAGCGTTGTGCAACGTTGATTCACAAAAGTATGAGTTTAGCTGTTCTGGCGTTGTGTAACTCTATATAGCGTTGTACGACGCTAGGTCACAGAAAACAGGATTTTGCTGGTTTATTGAGCTTTTCGCTATCTAGACTATTTTGAGGATAATCAAGGACTAAAGTATACCTTCTATCCTAGTCTAAACTAGCCTATAAGCTCTCTAATGACTTGATCTTGATCTTTCTCAAAGGTTTTATCCAAGTCCTCATAAATTGAATCTTCTTCCTATAAAACTCAAAGAAGATTGTTAAATGCCAAATGATATTGTTTTGCAATCGACAAACCTAGAGACGTTTAGTACAACAATCTCCCCCTTTTGACGATTTGCAAAACAATATCATTAGTAAAGCGATTAAATTTTGGCATTTCACAAGCTTTACTACAATTCTCCCCCTTTTTGTAAATCGACAAAAAGTGAAAATTGTAGCAAGCTCCCCCTAAATTTATGGCTCCCCCTTAATTTTGGAAAAATGGAATTGGAGAACCAATTTAGAGCACTACACAAAGTAGTGTGACCAAATTTAACCTCTCAAACAAAAATAAGATAGAAATAAAGAGGCTCCCCCTAAAAATTTGGCTTATAAGACCGGGGGTAAACTTGGTATTTAGGCCATATTGGTTACCATACCACTAGTTGTACCACTAGAGGTACAAGCTTTTGGAACCCACTTACCTTTGGACTCACCATTTGGTTTCCTAAGTTTGCATTCCAACGAGATATGACCATTTTGACAACAATAGTTGCAATATGCATTGGTTGGCTTAGGCATGGTAGAACCCTTGACAAAATGAGAATAGTAATGGGCTCTAAGGTATTCGGCCTTCTTCTTAGGATCATTGGATGAGGCATTAAAATCCTTTTTGCGATCCTTTTGGAAATGTTGGGAAACATTCTTTTGATGCTCATTGGATTGAGCCTTGTGGTTTTGTGAAAAGTGTTGCTCTTTAAACTCATAAAACCATCCATCGGTTCCTCTAAAATAAATTTTATTGGACGCCTTTGGAACAAAAACCTTCTTTTCTTGATTTTGCAAATTCTTTTCATTTTGCACTCTAGTGTTTCTAGGTTTCCTTTGGTACATATGTGCATGACCACGAGAATTCCTAGGTTTTTGAAATTGTGTGTTTTGTGCAACATGTTCCCCATTAGTGTGTGACAAGTTCCTTTTCTTGGTTTGATAAGGCTTTTGATAACCAAGACCGGACTTGTCATGAGGCTTTTGACCTTTGAAAAGGTTTTTCAAATCCGTTTTAGGAGCTTGAGCTAAAATCGGTTTTTCAAGTTGTCTTTCAAGTTGTTTTTCAAGCTCCTTAATTTTAGCCTCATACTCACCCATCTTAGAAGTAAGCTCATCTACCTTGGTTTTTAAAGTTTCTATGGTATCGGCTTTCCTAACCAAGGCATCATGGGTAGCATCAAGAATAGAGTTCAACCTATCACAATCACCACATTTGGTTGAACAAGTTGGTTCATCATCACTCTCACTATCACTACTACTAAGAGATTCATTGAGAGGAAGATATACCTTAGGAGAGCATGTCTTTGGTGATGTTGATGGAGTGGAATGATTTGAAAGAATCGGGGATTCCATCTCTTTGGCAATGAATGCATGTTCTTCGTAGTTGTCCGAATCGGATGTACATGGATCGAGCTCCGAATCCGTGTGGACTCCTCCCATTTGGCTTCCGTCGAAACAACTCAAGATGGCTCTCCATATGTCCCTAGCTATATCAAAATCGCAAGCAAGTGTGCTACCAATTGATTCATGTACCGAGCTTAGGATGACATTGACCGCATAGTCATTGTCCTCCTTTTCCCTCAAGGCCTCGGTGGTAAGCTTGTTAGTATTTGGTTTAAATCTAGATTCATTTGCCACAATATACCAAACACCCATGCTTTTGAGGTAGCTAACCATACCATTTTTCCAAATAGAGAAATTTGTGCAAGTATGGTCCAATTTACCCGGTTTTTGTACCATTCTAGCCGCCATGATCGAAAACCGAGATTAAGAATAGCTTAATCGAGGTTCCCGCTCTGATACCACTTTGTTGTCCCTAAATTTAGGCCTAAAGGGGGGTGAATAGGCACAAAAACGAAATTCTAAACCGGTATGGTCAATATTTGGTTCAATTCAAACTTGGTCTAATACAAACAATCAAAGCACACAAGCAATTCAAGTATAGCAAGATAATAAAGAGAAAAAGAGAGAGAGAAATTGAACACTCGGTATGATTACGGAGTTCCGACCCGCTAGAAGAAGCTAGCCTTAGTCGTACGTCTCCGGGAGTTCCGCTACCACGAAAGGGTGCGCTCCGTTCAATTCCAACAAGAACGGGACTACAACTTCGAACCGAATCACCTCGTCACAAGGACACTCGAGGCGGATCGGCCTAACTCGAATGGCACAACGGCCTCAAAGGAGAAGAGCTCTCAACCTATTCCAACCTACACCTAGCGACAATGTCGGGGCGGTGGTGTTTGAGGCTACTAAATCTCTCAAGATGGTCTAGCTATGAAAAGCTCAAGTGGGAGAGTATCCCTGTGCTCAAAGGCTCAATTCTGGTCTAATTTTGCAAGACAAGGCTCTCTTTGGAGAGAGAACAAGGGGTGGATATATATAGGGCTCGAGATGAGCAGTTCCCCAGCAAAAACTGGACACAGCGTCGTACAACTCTGAATGGCGTTGTACAACGCTGGAATATGACCGTTGTAAAATCTAACGGCTCTTTAATATAGCCGTTGGTCTGTCAGAGCGTTGTGCAACGCTATTTGCCGTCGCACAACGCAGGAGTGTAAAACCAAAGGAAAGCTCCGACAATTCCGTTGGAAATTGTCAGAGCGTTGCTTGCCACTGAATGGCGTTACACAACGCTAAAGGGAGACAAAAGGAACAACTCTGACAGATTCAACAGAGCGTTGTACAACTCTATATGCCGTCACACAACGCTAACGTTACCCAACGCTGAAAGGCGTTGGCTAACGTCTCCAGAGACTTTGCATGTAAAAACAGCACAGCTAACTTGGGATTTTTGTGGCGTTGTGCAACGCTATATGGCGTTGCACGATGGTACTCAGGAAATTTTCCAAGTTTCTTAACTGCAGCGTTGTACAACTCTGATTAGCGTTGTACAACGTTGTGAATCAGCGTTGCCTAACTCTATATAGCGTTGTGCAACGTTGATTCACAAAAGTATGAGTTTAGCTGTTCTGGCGTTGTGTAACTCTATATAGCGTTGTACGACGCTAGGTCACAGAAAACAGGATTTTGCTGGTTTATTGAGCTTTTCGCTATCTAGACTATTTTGAGGATAATCAAGGACTAAAGTATACCTTCTATCCTAGTCTAAACTAGCCTATAAGCTCTCTAATGACTTGATCTTGATCTTTCTCAAAGGTTTTATCCAAGTCCTCATAAATTGAATCTTCTTCCTATAAAACTCAAAGAAGATTGTTAAATGCCAAATGATATTGTTTTGCAATCGACAAACCTAGAGACGTTTAGTACAACAATCTCCCCCTTTTGACGATTTGCAAAACAATATCATTAGTAAAGCGATTAAATTTTGGCATTTCACAAGCTTTACTACAATTCTCCCCCTTTTTGTAAATCGACAAAAAGTGAAAATTGTAGCAAGCTCCCCCTAAATTTATGGCTCCCCCTTAATTTTGGAAAAATGGAATTGGAGAACCAATTTAGAGCACTACACAAAGTAGTGTGACCAAATTTAACCTCTCAAACAAAAATAAGATAGAAATAAAGAGGCTCCCCCTAAAAATTTGGCTTATAAGACCGGGGGTAAACTTGGTATTTAGGCCATATTGGTTACCATACCACTAGTTGTACCACTAGAGGTACAAGCTTTTGGAACCCACTTACCTTTGGACTCACCATTTGGTTTCCTAAGTTTGCATTCCAACGAGATATGACCATTTTGACAACAATAGTTGCAATATGCATTGGTTGGCTTAGGCATGGTAGAACCCTTGACAAAATGAGAATAGTAATGGGCTCTAAGGTATTCGGCCTTCTTCTTAGGATCATTGGATGAGGCATTAAAATCCTTTTTGCGATCCTTTTGGAAATGTTGGGAAACATTCTTTTGATGCTCATTGGATTGAGCCTTGTGGTTTTGTGAAAAGTGTTGCTCTTTAAACTCATAAAACCATCCATCGGTTCCTCTAAAATAAATTTTATTGGACGCCTTTGGAACAAAAACCTTCTTTTCTTGATTTTGCAAATTCTTTTCATTTTGCACTCTAGTGTTTCTAGGTTTCCTTTGGTACATATGTGCATGACCACGAGAATTCCTAGGTTTTTGAAATTGTGTGTTTTGTGCAACATGTTCCCCATTAGTGTGTGACAAGTTCCTTTTCTTGGTTTGATAAGGCTTTTGATAACCAAGACCGGACTTGTCATGAGGCTTTTGACCTTTGAAAAGGTTTTTCAAATCCGTTTTAGGAGCTTGAGCTAAAATCGGTTTTTCAAGTTGTCTTTCAAGTTGTTTTTCAAGCTCCTTAATTTTAGCCTCATACTCACCCATCTTAGAAGTAAGCTCATCTACCTTGGTTTTTAAAGTTTCTATGGTATCGGCTTTCCTAACCAAGGCATCATGGGTAGCATCAAGAATAGAGTTCAACCTATCACAATCACCACATTTGGTTGAACAAGTTGGTTCATCATCACTCTCACTATCACTACTACTAAGAGATTCATTGAGAGGAAGATATACCTTAGGAGAGCATGTCTTTGGTGATGTTGATGGAGTGGAATGATTTGAAAGAATCGGGGATTCCATCTCTTTGGCAATGAATGCATGTTCTTCGTAGTTGTCCGAATCGGATGTACATGGATCGAGCTCCGAATCCGTGTGGACTCCTCCCATTTGGCTTCCGTCGAAACAACTCAAGATGGCTCTCCATATGTCCCTAGCTATATCAAAATCGCAAGCAAGTGTGCTACCAATTGATTCATGTACCGAGCTTAGGATGACATTGACCGCATAGTCATTGTCCTCCTTTTCCCTCAAGGCCTCGGTGGTAAGCTTGTTAGTATTTGGTTTAAATCTAGATTCATTTGCCACAATATACCAAACACCCATGCTTTTGAGGTAGCTAACCATACCATTTTTCCAAATAGAGAAATTTGTGCAAGTATGGTCCAATTTACCCGGTTTTTGTACCATTCTAGCCGCCATGATCGAAAACCGAGATTAAGAATAGCTTAATCGAGGTTCCCGCTCTGATACCACTTTGTTGTCCCTAAATTTAGGCCTAAAGGGGGGTGAATAGGCACAAAAACGAAATTCTAAACCGGTATGGTCAATATTTGGTTCAATTCAAACTTGGTCTAATACAAACAATCAAAGCACACAAGCAATTCAAGTATAGCAAGATAATAAAGAGAAAAAGAGAGAGAGAAATTGAACACTCGGTATGATTACGGAGTTCCGACCCGCTAGAAGAAGCTAGCCTTAGTCGTACGTCTCCGGGAGTTCCGCTACCACGAAAGGGTGCGCTCCGTTCAATTCCAACAAGAACGGGACTACAACTTCGAACCGAATCACCTCGTCACAAGGACACTCGAGGCGGATCGGCCTAACTCGAATGGCACAACGGCCTCAAAGGAGAAGAGCTCTCAACCTATTCCAACCTACACCTAGCGACAATGTCGGGGCGGTGGTGTTTGAGGCTACTAAATCTCTCAAGATGGTCTAGCTATGAAAAGCTCAAGTGGGAGAGTATCCCTGTGCTCAAAGGCTCAATTCTGGTCTAATTTTGCAAGACAAGGCTCTCTTTGGAGAGAGAACAAGGGGTGGATATATATAGGGCTCGAGATGAGCAGTTCCCCAGCAAAAACTGGACACAGCGTCGTACAACTCTGAATGGCGTTGTACAACGCTGGAATATGACCGTTGTAAAATCTAACGGCTCTTTAATATAGCCGTTGGTCTGTCAGAGCGTTGTGCAACGCTATTTGCCGTCGCACAACGCAGGAGTGTAAAACCAAAGGAAAGCTCCGACAATTCCGTTGGAAATTGTCAGAGCGTTGCTTGCCACTGAATGGCGTTACACAACGCTAAAGGGAGACAAAAGGAACAACTCTGACAGATTCAACAGAGCGTTGTACAACTCTATATGCCGTCACACAACGCTAACGTTACCCAACGCTGAAAGGCGTTGGCTAACGTCTCCAGAGACTTTGCATGTAAAAACAGCACAGCTAACTTGGGATTTTTGTGGCGTTGTGCAACGCTATATGGCGTTGCACGATGGTACTCAGGAAATTTTCCAAGTTTCTTAACTGCAGCGTTGTACAACTCTGATTAGCGTTGTACAACGTTGTGAATCAGCGTTGCCTAACTCTATATAGCGTTGTGCAACGTTGATTCACAAAAGTATGAGTTTAGCTGTTCTGGCGTTGTGTAACTCTATATAGCGTTGTACGACGCTAGGTCACAGAAAACAGGATTTTGCTGGTTTATTGAGCTTTTCGCTATCTAGACTATTTTGAGGATAATCAAGGACTAAAGTATACCTTCTATCCTAGTCTAAACTAGCCTATAAGCTCTCTAATGACTTGATCTTGATCTTTCTCAAAGGTTTTATCCAAGTCCTCATAAATTGAATCTTCTTCCTATAAAACTCAAAGAAGATTGTTAAATGCCAAATGATATTGTTTTGCAATCGACAAACCTAGAGACGTTTAGTACAACAATTATAATGTATAATCCAATTGTTTTGAATAAGTGATATCATAAACATATTCTAGACTATATAAAGAGCATAAATATACATTATTGATCAAATGACTTAAAATGAATGCAAAATCGCTTGAAATGTTAAAATATACTTAGAATATGTAAAATCTGCATATTATGTGAATAATTACAATGTATAATCCAATCTTTCTTAACAATTGACCTCATAAACATATTCTAAACTATATAAAGAGCATAAATAAAGATTATTGTGATCAAACGACTTAAAATAAATGCAAAATCGCTTCAAATGCTCATATATACTGAGAATATGTTAAATCTGCAAAATATGTGAATAATTACAATGTGTAATCCAATTATTTTGAATAATTGAGCTCATAAACATATTTTCGACTGTATAAATAGCTTAAATATAGATTATTGTGATCAAATAACTTAAAATTAATGCAAAATTGCTTGAGATGCTCAAATATACTCAGAATCTTTCAAATCTGAATATTATGTGCATAATTACAATGTATAATCCAATTGTTTTGAATAAGTGATATCATAAACATATTCTACACTATATAAAGAGCTTAAATATAGATTATTGTGATCAAATGACTTAAAATGAATGAAAAATCGCTTGAAATGCTAAAATATACTCTGAATCTGTAAAATCTGCATATTATGTGAATAATTACAATGTACAATCCAATCGTTTTGAATAATTGAGCTCATAAACATATTCTAGACTTTATAAAGAGCTTAATTATAGATTATTGTGATCGAATGACTTAAAATGAATGCAAAATCGCTTCAAATGCTCCAATATACTCAGAATATTTAAAATCTTATCATCATGTGCGTAATTACAACGTACAATCCAATCGTTTTGAATAATTTAGTTCAGAAACATTTTCTAAACTATATAAAGATCATAATTATAGATTACTCTGGTCAAATGACTTAAAATGAATACAAAATCGTTTGAAATGCTCAAATATACTCAGAAATTGTAAAATCAGTATATTAAGTGAATAATTACAATGCATAATCCAATCGTTTTGAATATGTGAGCTCATAAACATATTCTAGAATATATAAAGAGCTTAAATATAGATTATTGTTATCAAATAACTTAAAATAAATGAAAAATTGCTTCAAATGCCAAAATATACACAGAATTTGTAAAATCTGCAAATTATGTGCGTATACAATGTATAATCCAATCATTTTGAATAAGTGTATTCATAAATAAATTATATACTATATAAAGAACATAAATATAGATGATTATTATCAAATGATTTAAATTGAATGGAAAATCGTTTGAAAAGATCAAATATACTCAGAATCTGTATATTATGCACATTACGTGAATAATTACAATGTATAACCCAATCATTTTGAATTATGAGCTCACAAACATATTCTAGACTACACAAAGGGCTTAAATATAGATTGTTGTGATCAAAAGACTTAAAATGAGAGCAAAATCGCTTAAAATGCTAAAATATACTCAGAATCAGTAAAATCTGCACATTATGTGAATACTTACAATGTATAAATTCCAATCATTTTGAATATGTGAGCTCATAAACATATTCTAGACTATATAAAGAGTTTAAATATAGATCATTGTCATCAAATAACATAAAATGAATGCAACATCAGTTGAAATGCTCAAATAAACTTAGAATCTGTAAAATATGCACATTATGTGAATAATTACAATGTATAATCCAATCGTTTTGAATAATTGAGCTCATAAACATATTTTAGACAATATAAAGAGCATAAACATAGATTATTTCCATCAAATAATTTAAAATGAACGTAACATCAATTGAAATGCTCAAATAAACTTAGAATCTGCAAAATATGCACATTATGTGAATAATTACAATGTATAATGCAATTGTTTTGAATAATTTAGCTCATAAACATATTCTAGACTATATAAAGAGCTTCAATATAGATTGTTGAGATCAAAAGACTTAAAATGAGATCAAAATCGCTTAAAATGCTCAAATATACTCAGAATCTATAAAATCTGCACATTATGTGAATACTTACACCGTATAAACCAATCTTTTTGGTTAATTGACCGCTTAAACATATTTTAAACTATATATATAGCATATATAGAGATTATGGAGATCAAATGACTTAAAATGAATGAAAAATCACTTAAAATTCTGAAATATACTAAAATCTAAAAAATCTGCATATTATGTGAATAATTACATTGTACAAATCAATCTTTTTGAATAATTGACCTCGTAAACATATTATAAACAATATAAAGAGTATAAATAGAGATTATTGTGATCAAAGGAGTTAAAATGAATGCAAAATCGCTTGAAATGCTCAAATATACTCAAAATCTTTAAAATCTGCACATTATATTCGTAATTATAATGTATAATCCAATTGTTTTAAATCGGTGAATTTGTAAACTTATTCTAGACTATATAAAAAAGCATAAATATAGTTTCTTGTGATAAAATGAATGTAAAATAGTTTGAAATGTTCAAGTTTACTCAGAATCTTTCAAATCTGCACATTATGTGCATAATTACAATGTATAATCCAATCGTATTGAATATGTCAGCTCATAAACATATTCTAGACTATATAATAAGTTTAAATATTAAGAAAAATTTGAATGTCCCTTATAGAATGTAAGATAAATAATTTACAATTTTTAGAATGTACTATTATAAGATAAATAATTTTACAATTATTAGAACTAGTGGGGTTCATCGAGCTTCGCTCGATACATGAATTTTTATTATATTATTTTTTATTTTGTTCGTAAATTAAGTTATATATAAATCAGCCATGTAGATTTTGTAGATATATAATTCAATTTTATTTAGTTTGACATACTACAAAATTTTTGTTAAATTTGTGGATGTTTGTAAAACCATGGCCAAAAGACATGATGTTTTAATAATGGTAATCTAATTTGTGTTGAACATATTGTTCTAAAATAGTCTAAAAGAATATAATTATATTATACATCATATATCATATTGCATAGCAATAATCTAAAATTGTTGTAAAATAGGAAAATAAGAAGAAGTTGTAAATTAAAAACGAACCACAAAATCGTCATATTAAAGAGATAATAGAACATGCAAAAATTCTTCAATAGTTGTTTCCAAAGAAAAAAAAAACAATTCGTCAATAGCCTTTAATGATGTCCCCTTAATTTTTTGTAATAGCATTAATACTAAATCTTTTATTTGCAACTAATAAACCAATAGCCAAACGCACGACTCATTATTTTATTAAAGCAATTAATTATTATTAATTGTCATTAAACCAAAAGCCACTAATTGCCATTAATTTTCACTGTATACATTTTCCTTATTAATGCATTTTTTCTCTCAAAAAGAACCCAGATATAGCAATTTGCCCATTAAAAATTTTTCTTTCTTTTTTTGGTTATCCATCATTTGAATATGAATCAATATACACCTTTTAGAAAAAGAGGATTAATGTTTTTGTTTATCCTCAAGGACATGAAATTTTTTGTTTATCTTCAAGATGAAAAATTTGCTTGCAATATAATTCCTAATCCTCACCATTCCTCGATTCTGAAAAAGAGGATTAATGTGGAAACCATAAATCTCATGCATCTCATCAGATCACGAAATGTCAAGCATGTCAATACTTAAAAACTGAATCGGAAACTAAATTTGTTCTTTGAAAATGGGTAGACTCTCACATTGAAGTAAGAGAAAAATGAAAAAAAAATTAAATACATGCTCAAGCTGGAATTATGTTAAAAACCCTCCATATTTATGCTGCAAGATAGTCACTGCCTAAAAAACAAAAGAGACTTAAAAGAATCTCAAATTGATTATGTTATAATGATAAACAAAGAGAAGAAATATTTGGTAGCTAAACCAAATTAATGACCAAATAAATCAGCTTTAAAGGACGAAAGACATCCAGCAGAAAAAAAAAAGAGGAAACATAAAAGACTGCAGCTACAATTTTGAAACCAAAATGTTGTTATTTGTATTTCTTTGTTAACTTAAATTAAATCGTGTACATCAGAATTTTGAATTTTCTCATTTTTAAAATAACTATTCTTAATGCTTGCTATAATGCATGGGCATTGTATATTTCTCATTTCCTAGACAAAAGGATTCTATGGACTAAAATTATATTTAAAATGGTACAATGGAGAGCTATGGCTTCAAAATTAATGTAACATTATCGTCAGATTTACAAAACAAATTCATCAATCATGTTAGATATCACATCAGCCCCAGCAGAATTTATCATATAGATCTTGACCTACATGAAAAGAATGGTAAATAAAGGTTATACAATAATTGCCAAATCAAGAAGAAAATGGTAGAATAGTCATGATATTTGGGCCATAAATAAAGCTTTAGAAAAATAAGAGAGGAATTTGTTTTTACATCTACTTGAAATCAGGAAGTCTACAGGTCTTCTACCAGATAAGTATGTACCAGTTGGGTATGCAGTCTCATTTTACACCATGTATTTTAGCAGCTTCAGTGTTTAACAATTAAGGGAACTAAGAAAAATGAACATGAAGAAAAGGAAAACCTGAATAGTAGAATGAGCAAATAGCTTTTGCATTGTCTTTCTGAAGCTAACATCTATCCTTTCCCATGGAATTCTCTTTAGACTTTTTATCATTGCCTCCGCAATCAAATTTTATAATTAAACATATAATTAAGACACTTCAAGCTTCATATGTCAGATCGATTACTTCACATATTGATGGGCAAATCATCAAACCCCTCATCTTTCCATATAATAGCAAGACCGTCATTTGTCTTGTTCTCAAACGGCACTGGCAAGATACATCACTCAGTAATATTTAATACTGCACCAAAAAACCAATACCCTCCCTGTTGGGTCTTATTTGAACGATCCAATATGCATTTTGGTGGATGCTGAAACTTAATCGTGAGCTCCTTCAACACTACAGACCAATATTCCTGAAACCAATAAATGAAATACCATATATACAGTATTGAGATTTACAGGCTTAAGGATTTTCTGCAAGTCTCTCTTTTTTTCCCCTATTATAAAAGAATACCTCTGGATACTGAGCACAAAACTTTCTAAATAAAATAAAGGTTGTTAACAAATGAATAATAATGATTATAAATTTATTTGTTAACAACCTTTAATTATAGAAGAATACTTTGTCCTAACAGAAAAGCAAAAAATATCTACCATCAAAATGTAAAAAAATAAAAGGAGTTCCAAATGGTTTATTTCAGTTTTCAGGGCTATCTAAAAATCAAGAAACGACATACCTCTTTGCCTACCAGCACAAAGTGCATGCCCCAAATATTACCCGTTTCAAAAATTCTGACATGAATTACTTCTTCAATCTTGTTACTAAATTGCGAGATTGACCGGAGAGTAGACATAGTTCCCTACATATAATATACAAATAGGTAATTTTAGAATAGTCCCATTAGAATTAGAAATAAATTGGTAATGGAAAAATAGATCAAAAAATAAAAGGATGATAGAGCTACCTTTCAAATTCTACCTGAAGGTTATTCAAAGGTAAACTACACAGTTTCTAGAGAAGGCTCTATATATAGACGAAATGAAATTGTAACTGCAATAATTATGGTCATTATTACCATTATATTATATATTTATGAATTCCAACAATGATCTGAGAGGTTAAAATAAATACCAGAAATGGACCGTCATAAAAATTTTAATCATTGTTTTTAATTTCATAAAACCATATAAGAATTTGAAATAGAATATCAATCCTTTTATTGTAATAAATAAAAAACCAGAATTAAATTGAATTAGTTGCAAGGAAAATGAATAAAAAAAATCAGATCGGAAGACCAAGCAGGAAAACAAAACAAATATTATTTTTTAAAATACGAATTGCAAGAAATTTCCATTACAATGGCTACTGTTCCTTTTGCTTTATTGTGCATCTTGCCATGGATTGTGGGTATTTAGCTGTACAGTTCTAAACTTACTTTTTTAAAATTCAGTGATTCAAATTATAAACTTGCTTTAACTTAATGTTTCAAAACTCACCAAAATCAGCCTTTGGCTATTATACTGACCACCTTTGCAATAGCTTCATAATCCTCTTGCCACTCCTTCATAAATTCATAAATTTACTTTCATAAATAGATCTAGGGTTTTCGTGCTAGACCCTATCAGACGGAGTAGAGGGCGAATGGAGGGCGGGGATGCGGAATAACGGGTAGGTGCCGCCAAACAACGAAGAAGAGGAGAGGTGGCGAGATATTTTTCTTATGCGGCATAAGGTGTTTGTTTGGTTGCACGGTATAGAGAAGAAGAGGAAGAGGCGATGACAAATTTTTTTTTTCCTTGCAAGCGATGAAGACTTAGATGGAAAGGGGCGTGACAATTAGGGAAAAAAATATTTGAGCACCCAATTATACCTATGTTCAAGGAACGGGTTTGTTTCTTGCATAGATCATACTCGACACACTAAAGTTTATACAAACTACGTTCCACAATCATAAGAACGTAAAATTGAAAGCTGCCGTGTCGAGTCCTTATTAAACTTTCCTGTGCGGACTCCCACGGGTTTTTATTTATAATTCTGATGTACTAAAAAGAGAAGAAAGCACCTCTGATGATATGTAACTAAGTACATGCACTATTGAATATCAAGACATGATATATATCAAATTCAATATGTTACTTGAAACTTTAAGCAGAATTTAATATACTAAAGTAAACTCACCTAATTCTAAACTAAACGGGTCAACGAACATGATAACGGTCATGGTAGTGACAATTGCCTTTTGTATAAACTCAATTCCTTATGCATCCATAGGTACCAACCACTGTACCAACTAATAAATCAGCTTACCAAACTTAACAATCACCATAACAAACATTATTTCTTCCTTCTCCTCATTGTTTTGATACTAAAAAACCTACCCTTGTACCAATGCCTTTCCTTGAATGCAACTGGTATCAAGCCTGTACTTGTGTCATACCAGCCCTAATTTCTCCCACCTTTCTGTACCACCATACCTGATCTCAAGTGGTCCTACCATATATACCAACACACTTAAAATCAATATGATTTTACTCTCTCATCAACTGAGATCTTCTATGCCAAAAGATCTGATCAAAATTGACAAAAATTTGAAAAAATTAAACAAATTAGCCATACAATTTCTAACTTTATAATAAGAAGAAAGACAAATCACATTATCATTAATTCAAATTAGGGAAAAAACTCACAATAGAAAAATTAATGCTTAAAGCAACAATTGATGTGTAATTACTTGTTGACTTATCATATAACACGTGTAGCTTTCTCTGTTTCGCAAATACATGAACCCAACATGAGGAATTAATGTAGTGAAGTTTGCATAAAAAATACATGAAAAATATTCAATCATTTATATGCATTCCCTCAACAATTCATGGCTGCTGATCTCATTTTTGTTTCTCATTGTTAGCTTCAAAGTTTTTCAAAAAAAAATAATAAGAAAAAAGAAATTAAGTTACCTAATTGTAAGAGATCAATATACTGAAACCACCATCCAAAAGATGATTGTTTGGCTGTTCCTTCAAAATTAGCAGCACACAATATAAAAGATATAAAAGATGCCCTGCAGTCAATATCGCTTCCTTTTTTCCTCAGTTCAGATCTGGAATTGAAGAAAATACCAAGGAACAACCAACAATTACAAACCTCCAAAAAATATACCACCAATAGTACCAGGACTCAGTTTAGATTTGAAATTAAAAGATCGATAATCGATAACCTAGATAAAAAGAAAAGAGAAGAAGGGTCATTTTTTCACAAAAGTTTACAGATAGGGATGACCTGTGCAGTAGATATAAAATTAATGGAGAGTGCGACAATAATGACCGTTTTGATACCAATTTGATTTCTCTAAGCACTATATAAGGAAAATAAATAGTATTTAAATATAGCTTTGAAGCACATTTAATGCAAAATAATAATGGCAGCATCAAAGATTCCCTTGATTTGTGCATCTATCCATGGTTGGTAAGAGAATGAGTTGCCTTGCCTTAAAAAGTTTGAAATTAAATTGAAGGGTCATTTGAAATTTAAAATTTTGAAATTTAAAATTTGAAATTTGAAATTTGAAATTTTGAAATGTGAAATTTGAAATTTGAAAATTGAAAATTTGAAATTTCAAATTTTAAAGTTTCTTCTCAAGGTTTTTCTTTTCAGATACGATATAAATTTTTTTTTTTGGTGTTTCAGAAAAGCTGCCAAGTTAGGAAGGTAGTGTTAATCCCGTTGACCCCAAAGTTGTTTGGCGATGTAAGGCATGTAGGTTAGCTCGTTAACTTAAAAGTCAAGCTAAACTTGGCACTACCAAACTAGCCCTTAGTAATCAGCAACAGTTTGTATACATCCCCCTGCAATTTCACAAATATTGGTTCATATTGATTGTTTCTCAAAATTAATATAAGAATAGAGCAATAGAAAGAGAAGGAAAGAGAGAGAGAGAGAGAAAGAGTACTGGAGTTTGGGATTGGAACGTGATTGGCGGAGTTGCAGACGGAGAGGTGACCGCTGTTGGGATTGGGAAGTGGATGGCTGAGGCGTGAAATTGGAGATGGGTAAGCAGCGGTTGAGTAAGATTTGATCGACAGTGGAGATGGAATAGAGATGAGAGTGTTAGTAAGTGGTTGGGATGCACAATTTTTATTTTTATTACAATTAACAAATATAAAACAAGCAAACAACCACAAGAAATGATCTTGTGAGCATATAACACATTAATTAACCAAGAGAAAAGGGATTATGGATATACCTCTTCTTGAATCGTATCAAGAAGGAAAAATCCATGGCGTAGGAGTCGGTGGCGTACTGCGCCTCTCTTCCTTATTCTCCAATGGATGACCTCGAGTCGACTAAGAGAATCACCACGATCTCGAAACCGTGCTAGCGATTGGAGATCACGTCTAACCCTTCCTTCCTTTTCTTTCAATTAAACTTTTTTAATGGTGGAAGAAGTTTGCTCAACACATGAGCCAAGAGGATGGAAAGAAGAGAGCAACAAGAGAGAATTTCGAAATTATGCTCTCTTAGAAAATTTCAGCCAGCAAAAGAGAGAGAAAAATCCAGCATTATTCCCAAAGCTCTCTAAAACCTAGTTTCCATAATTAATTCATGGACATATTTACCCATCTATGGCCTGCCTTAGACAGACCTTTAATGGGCTATAACAATTGTATTTTAGTCCATTAATTAATTACTATAATTGCTCATTTAACCATCCTAAATTTGGACTTCTAATTAACTATTTAAATGAAGGCCCAAATTGCTCATTGAATTAAATTAAGTTGAACAAAATTAATTATTAAGTTATTAATAATTATTTAGGGATTAGATAATGCACTAATTTATTTCTATATGATCCCTTTGACTTAATTAATTATAACGGTTCGTAATGGTATATAATTAATTAATCAACTTATCATATATTCGCAATACTTACTGCTGCGAATAAATAAATAATGCATCGTGTGGTTACAACTCTATTTGTGTTACCCTTTGAGGATTTATGCTATGTTGGCCATGAAATTAAATCGCTATTTAATTCCAATAATCATAAGCGGTATCTAGCAACACGTTATGACTCCCAATTCGCATAAATAATGTACTAATACAAATATTCAAATCCTGCATAAGAAATAAAGTATTTCTTCGTCCGATTCTCATGTCACATGATATCATCGTATAATCCAAGATAGGAATGTGTCATTCTTGCAGATTATACGTTTCTTGATCTAGAGTTGATTGCACAAGTTGGCCAAACAATCCAAGTCCATCAAGGGGCCCAAACAGATATCATCACTCACTAGGTATACTAATGAGGGACATACGGTTTTCTTGATGAACAACTTTTCCTCACACAATTTAAGAGAAACATAAATAACGTCCGTATAGCAACCTTTATCAGGAATCAGTGGTAGACGATATTTATAGAACATATTCTCATGTGGAAAAGTTGAACCATCTCAAACTTATAACCAAACTCATATGAAATAAACAATGACACATAACACAATCCATATGTTTATTTCATTGGATCATGTCCCGTGCTATGTTCCAATAACATACACATATGCAATTAAGTTGGTAACTCTTTACCTATGATTTGTAGAACTTAATAATCACTTAACTTGCATACTAATCTTATATGATAATTAATGTCCCTTGTTAATTATCAAGATTATGGACAATTTAGATTTATTATTGTCATTCTAATGAATGATCCACAGAGATTCACAATTCAGATCCTCAAACTTGAATGATTTGTCAATAATAAATCCTAGGAACAAATGATCAAATATCATCAATAACATAAACTAAGAAATTAAGTCATTCAATATTGACTTATAGGACATAACTCCAACAGAGAGGGGATCCTTAACGTTAGCCTTGATGATGGGCTGGATGACGGTGAGGTCGACACCGGAGCAAAATGCTCGGAGAAACAATTGCTAAGGAACCGTAGTCGGGTCTATTGGAGGCATGCCTTCCTCCGTGCCCCTTCTTTCCGCTTCTGCCATTGCTAGTTCTCTCTCTAACTTTATCCCACTGCTCTTCCTGTCTCCATGAGAAACAAAATGAGGAAATGAAGAATTAAGAATAAAAATCGAGAATTAAAAGAAAGAAACTGAAGAGGCGCCGAGACAGTAAATGAGGAGTAAATGAGAAAGTTAAACACGGGGAAGAAACTAAAGCTACGCAACGAATAAAATAAACGGCTTAGATTAAAACTTTTAAAAAAGCAACGGATAGGATCTGTTTTCGGTGTTTGAGCATGTGCTTTGTTTTAAAATCCGCACAAAAAATTCACGCAAATTATATTATACTATAGATTACAATATTGATGGACAAAACCTTTTTGGTTTATTCGACTATCGAATTTTGGCCATCCTGTTCTTCAGATGAGTGGAAATTAAAGAGAGTTCAATTTAACTCCATATTAAGGGACGACTTCTGTACGTCGAACCAAATTAATTTGCAGGGCTGAGCATAGTCGGTCATAAACTAAATCATTTTTATATAATATTTATTACTGTAACACATCAAGGTTTATCAGCACCCTACCGGTTAGGTAGTCGAAATTCGGTATTTTCCAAAATTGTTCAGTATTTTCTCTCACAATATCAGATACTGTCTTTCCTGTCATTATTCTGGTTTTTGTATTATCGAAATTTTTCGACATCCGATACAATTTTCAAAGCACTGGTTTTATACAACATTTTCGTATATTATAAAACAAGATAAGTTGGTATATATTAAATTACTAGTTCACATTGGCATATTAACGTGAGAAAGTGCTATAGAAGATCAAGTTATGGATCGAATACGTGATACTAAACTATTAAAACAAAATTGGCAAGTTGTCATAACAAGTTGTACATGCCAACTTGAGGAGGAGTGTTACAACGCAGTATACGACTGATGCTGTGGTATGTGTGAGCTCACAAGGAATCTTGCATGCATCATTCGCCTGAGTGTTTGGTTGAGTGTTCGCCAAACAGGATCTCGAATAGTACCTCGAATGGTATCCTGAATGGGTCAAATTTGGTAACATGGAAGGCTCTAGGCCGGCACCAACTTGTCAAAGATAAAAAGGAAGTGAATTGCACGTCCAGAGAATATTTTCTAGTGTGAAAATAATAGATTTCCTTGTGTGATGAGATTTAATGTAATTTTTTGGTATGAATAAAGAAAAAAAAAGAGGAAAGAAATAAAGGGGTATCTTGGGAAGGAGATGTGTATCTCCATTGTGATTTTCATATTTAATTCCTTCTTCTTCCTTTTACAATGTATCTCAGTCATTAACAGAAAATAAAGAAAAAAGAATGTGCGTGTATGTGGAGGAGTAGACACCAAGTTGGTGCTGAATCTCGTTAAATCTCAGTTCTCTTTGTATCTATTGCGTGATTATCTATTTTGAGATTCTCGTGCTGACCAACTCCTAAAAGATACAGTTCTTGTGCAGTTACACTTGGATCGTGTCTCCTCGAATCAAAACTCAAGTTCCGTTGCGTAGACAATCAAATTCTTAACAAATAATAACATTGATATATGATAATTTGATTCAAATCCGCATAAATGAACTCACTTGTGGATTCTGGAAATGCAGCAGGATTTGTGAACCTCGTTAATCTCATATACTGAATAAATTTTTTTTGATTTGTCAAAAATGCATATCAATGAAATTGAATTAAAATTACTCATACATTTAAGTTAATTTTTTTATTTAATTTGAGCCGTTATGACAATGCAAAATTAGTATGTTCATTCCTGTCATGCATGCATTATGCTATTTTGAAAAGTTTTAGCTAAATATATGAACTGTAATCTTAATCCGATTTAAACTCCAATAAGATAATTGATACGAGTGTATTGAATTCTCTAATATTTTGTAGACGCAGATTCATAATATGAATACTTTGAGATCTTATAGAATCAAATTTCAATTATTCTAAATTATGATCTATTTTGATTCGTCAACAACCTTGTAACGTGGTTAAAGGCGTTATACCTTGCAGGCTTGCAGCAATATTCTTTTTTCCTGTTCTATATATATTATAAGCGGAAACCTAAGTAACGCTAACAAGGAAAAAAGATGTCCATTAGACGCAAAAAAAGAAAATTCCTAAAGATGCTGAAAGCACATATCTTGTATTCTCTCCATCAATAAAATAAAATAAATCATGTTTTTATCATGTTTTTGCTTACAAAAAGCACTCAGTTTTTTCTTTGGTCACCTGCCTGTTTAACGTCTATGACGGCAGCGGAATGAGTCATTCTGTTTACCGTTCCGTTTCAATAGCGGTATGTACTGGAACGATTCGTTAGACGTTTTGTTAGGACGGAACATGGCGGAACAACTCAATTTACACTGTATTTCACACAAACGTATGCCGAAATTCGTTCCGTTTACCGTTTCGTTTTGGAAACGTATACCAAAATTTGATTCGTCAGTCGTCACTCGTTCTGTTTGGACGAAATGTCCACGAAAAACGAATGACGGTATACCCTCGGCACCCTTAAGTAGGGGTGGTTTCGACTCGAGTTACGATCGAGTTAGTATCAACTCGAAATCAAGTCGTTACATTTCGAGTTAACTCGTGACTTGATCGTGAGACACTTTCGAGTTCACTCGACTAACTCGAAATCAACTCATGACAACTCGAGTTAACTCATGACTTGATATTTCTACTCGAAATTGGATTTATCTATCATACAAGGCTAATATATTATTGTGTAGTACGCTGATACAATGCTTATTATTCATCACAAAACATACAAAAGCTAAGCTTAGCTTGAGATATTAATGTGTAGTACATTGGTACACTAAGTCGAAACGTCTGGGAGTAATTTTTGGCCGCTACACTTTGATGCACTTGAGTTGGGATTATTTTTTTGGGCTGCACTGATTACTCGAGTTAGAACCGATCGAGTTGGGTCCAACTCAAAATCACGTCGTTTCATTTCGAGTTGGTCCTAACTCGAGTTGTGGCAACTCGATTTCTACTAACTTGAGTTATACCCGAATTTTTTTCAAGACGAGTTCGAGTAATTCATGAGTTACGATTTTTTTGCCCACCCCTACCCTTAAGTGCTGGTCTGCTGGATGTGTGGATAAGCGGGAAAGGAATAAAAGCCTGTTTGGGTCAAGCTCTTTGGACTTTAGTTTTCCGTTCTTCAATAAATGCATGTAGTTATTGGGACCATTATTTAATTTATTTCATTATTATTGTTTTCAGCACAGGACCATTTTCTCTTATCCCTACAACATTTGTCTATAATTCGGTGCCCCACTTCATTGTCGGCAGTCGGCACAAACTATAAAGAACGTAATTTAAGAAAAATGAAGTTCGGCTATATTTTAAATGGGCTCCTACATAAACTACCTTCAATGATTTGGGTTTTTAAATGGGCTCCTACATATATTTTCTGATCCTCAGTTCGGCTACTATTTCAGCCCAACTCTGAAATCCAATCTATTGACAGACCTACAGCTCCTTTGTGGGTTCGTAACGACTAGTAAGTAATAATCCCATTTACAAGTCGGAATTGCTTAGGACCATCCTTCATATTCTATCATTTCCATCATCCTCACGCGTACGTAACTAACTCGCGTACGTAACTAATTCCTCCCTCACGCATACACTCTCGCGCCTTCCCCTCCTCTGTATCCGCCCCTGTCTCCTCCTCCCTCCCACGTACACTGTCCCCCTCCCTCCTCCTCCCTCCTACATACGTCGTCCCCCCTCCCCCTCCTCCCCTCCTCCCTCTCATGTACACCGTCCCCCCACCCTTCTCCTCTTTCTCTACACACTTCATAACTGTTGAAGTTAATATATATAACTGTTGAAGTTATATGTGTAACTGTTGAAGTTATATATGTAGCTGTTGAACTTATATATGTGACTATTGAAATTAATATGTTATATATGTAACTGTTGAAGTTAATATATATAACTGTTGAAGTTAATATATGTAACTGTTGAAGTATATATGGATCTGTTGAAATTATATATGTGACTATTGAAGTTAATATGTTATATATGTAACTGTTGAAGTTAATATACATAACTGTTGAAGTTAATATGTGTAACTGTTGAAGTATATATGGATCTGTTGAAATTATATATGTGATTATTGAAGTTAATATGTTATATATGTAACTGTTGAATTTAATATATATAACTGTTGAAGTTAATATATGTAACTGTTGAAGTATATATGGATCTGTTGAAATTATATATGTGACTATTGAAGCTAATATGTTATATATGTAACTGTTGAAGTTAATATATATAACTGTTGAAGTTAATATATGTAACTGTTGAAGTATATATGGATCTGTTGAAATTATATATGTGACTATTGAAGTTAATATGTTATATATGTAATTGTTGAAATTAATATATATAACTGTTGAAGTTAATATATGTAACTGTTGAAGTATATATGGATCTGTTGAAATTATATATGTGACTATTGAAGTTAATATGTTATATATGTAACTGTTGAATTTAATATATATAACTGTTGAAGTTAATATATATAATTGTTGAACTTGGCATATTTAAATGTTGAATGTAATATTTAAAGTGGGCATATTTAAATTATTGAAGTTGGCATATATATTAGGTTCAACAGTTATATATATTAACTTCAACAGTTATATATATTAACTTCAACAGTTATATATATTAACTTCAACAATTATAATCAATATATAGTGTCAATATATATTGTCTGTGAGAGAGGGGAGTGGGAGGGGGAGCACACGCGGAAGGAATGAGAGGGGGACGAGCGTACGTAGCAGGGAGAGAAACAGAGTGATTTCCAGAAATAGAAAACGCGTAGAGTCAAAAATAGAAAAACGCGTGGGGATGATAGGGATGATGAATATCGGGGATGATCCTTATCACCCCGTTTACAAGTTTACAACAAAAAGGTGTCAAAAACTTGCCAAACTTTTAGGACACGTGTCAAAATATAATTGGTATTCTCACGTCATTGTGCCAATCAGATGTATACCTTCCAATCCATTAACAGCGGTGGGTGCGTTTAGTTTAGGAGCGCCTCAGAAAGAATAACATGGCAGCGTTATGCCGTTAACTTTTCTTGTTTAATCATTTCTGCCGTTATAGTTGAAGATTATTAACTATCCAATTTCAAATGCTTGGATGAATTCATGCTTCTGCCGAGAGGGCAGACTTTTGATCTAAACCATCTGATTAATAATGGATGTCTCCTAATTAATTTCAGGTCCATCAAGATTCGTACGGTCCGTAAAAATATATCTTTTGAGATTGAATTAGATGGTTCAGATCAAAGATCTATAAGGATGCTGGTCCACGCTTGGACCAATCATTTACTCTTCAAACCGAATAATTTATCATTTCGATAAGATTTTTCTCCAAATTAAATAATAATTGTACAAATACTTTGTTACCTGTTACATGAAATATTTTCTTGTATTAAATTCTAACCAATTTAATATTTATATACTATTTTATTATGATAAATAAATTATGCAGTGGAGTAATTCTCTTAAATTAGTTAAAAATAATATATACTGTTCTTTTAAAATTATAAACGGATTGATTGATCATTGATTACAGCTCGAATTGTGCTAAAAAACTGATCACAATTAGTATTTAATTTAATAAATTAATAAATTTAATTTAGTTAACGGTAATCGTTAATTAAGGATAATAATTAACGTTAATACATTCTCTTTTTTTTTAATATTTTAATAATCCTGGTTCCTCTAGCGGCACATTGTCACATGTATTTCCAGCGCGTCCCTTTCCTTCAAAACCCCTCCAATCCCCCATTTTAAAACCCGTTTCCTCTCCATCGATCAATCTCTCTCTCTCTCTCCAACAATGACTTCTTCTCCTCGTGCTCTCTTCCTCGCTCTTCTCGCCATCTCCGCACTCCTCTCCGTCAACCTGGTCCAGGTCCACTGCACCGACGAAGACGACGACATAGCGTTCCTTTCTCAGGTCGACAAGGACGAGGTCCATCCGCATTCACCCGACCATGGCGATTTCGACTCCGGCGCAGATCCGGCCGAGTCGGACCCCGATCTGCCCCAATTCGATCACGAAGAGAACGAGGATGAGGTGGCGCTGTTCGACGAGAGCCACGTGGCGGTCTTGACGGACGGCAACTTCAGCTCTTTCATCTCGAAAAATAAGCATGTCATGGTCGAGTTCTACGCGCCGTGGTGCGGACACTGTAAGATGCTCGCGCCGGAATTTGCGGCCGCCGCAAAGGAGCTGGCTGAGGAAGGTGCTGAGGTGGCATTGGCGAAGGTTGACGCCACTGAGGAAACCGATCTGGCACAAAAGTTCGACATCCAAGGGTTTCCCACTGTTTCGTTCTTCATTGATGGCGTCCGCCTTGATTATTCAGGTGGTAGAACCAGGTAAGAAGATATCTGAATTTCACTTTGGATCAGCTCTAATTGATCGCATTGTGCATAATTCTGATATGTGGGGTTTAGATTTAAATTTCTGAGGGTTTTGTTTGTGATATTAGGGACACAATTGTGGCATGGATTAAGAAGAAAATTGGACCAGGGGTTCAGAATATTACAACAGTTGAGGAAGCAGAACAGATTTTGAACTCCCAAGACAAAATTGTTGTGGGCTATCTTGATTCCCTTGTGGTAAGTTTTCTCTATTTAGCTTGTATTTATGCCAAAAAGTTATATGTAGTTGTGTCATTTGGCTATTATAGTATATATGATATTTTTGGCTATTTTACAAACGAATGCTTAATACTTAATAGTGATAAAGAAGATTGTGATTTACTGTTATTTTACTTCATGGAAATAGTAACAAATTATCTGGTACAGATGTTAAAAGTGCTTTTAACATAATAAAAAAAAACTATCAGAGGCGACGTTTTTACATTTGCAATTTGGGTTATGCAAATGTACGGACAACATAGTCATTTAGTGATTTAGGGTTGTTGTTGAACAGATTTTTAAATTATACACTAGTTGCTGTATAGAAGAGAAGGATTGAAATTGTTGCTCTTTTTTTTTTTATGCACTCAACAGTTTGAATTTACAATTTCACTTGAAATGTTGACAATGGGACATATATGGTGAAAAGTCTTAACAATTTATTGAATGTCGGCTCTTAGACCTATCTGATGGAAATTTCTTAATATTAAATTTGGGATGCAATCGTGGATCTTAGCAAAAATTGTTCAGATCATATTTTGGCCTATAAATTTTGATTTGTCTCCCTTCAGTTCTTTTCATACCTCTCTTCTCACTAATTTGTTGATATCTCCTGCACCTTCTCTTTCTCCTCCAACCTGAACGATACCGTAAGAGTATAGAATGGAATGAAATGGAAGAATCTGATTTAATGGCGTAGGAAGGACAAGAGAGAGAGGTGGGTTGTAATGGAGAATTGTGGAAGAATTTTAAGAGGAAGATATGGATAGAAAGACAAGGGTATTCGTTTTTGCTTATTTTCATGGGAGGGAGGGATGGAGTGACTTTATTAAATCAAAAGGGAACTAAGTGTCTTGAGAGGAACAAATTAGCATGGATTGAGTTTGCATCCATAGAGACCATATCTATAATCAATTAAAGGAGATACAAGCCCCCTTGTTATATAATCTAGCCTGAAACTTATATACATGTTATTTAACTAAAGTACTTACCAAATTGCAGCATCACATGTTTCCATTATATTTAAGTAAGATTGAAAATTGATTGCAGGGTGCTGATACTGATGAGCTTTCAGCTGCATCAAAACTTGAAGATCAGGTCAACTTCTACCAAACTGTAAATGCAGATGTAGCTAAAGTCTTTCACATTGACCCCAAGGCAAAGCGCCCTGCTTTGGTTTTGCTAAAGAAAGAGGAAGAAAAATTGACCTACTTTGGTAAATACTCACTAAATAATTGGTACAACTTCATAGATTCACTAGAGTACTTGGTACCTTGCCTAACTTTATGTGATGTCAATATTATTATTTTGCAGATGGTGAGTTGAGCACATCTGGAGTAGCTGAGTTTGTAGCTGCCAACAAACTTCCTTTGGTCACCGCTTTCACATCAGAAAGCGCACAATCTATTTTTGATAATGCTATTAAGAAACAGGTTTGTTTTTTTATCAGTACTTTGTTATCAAGTTTTTTTCTGAAGATAATCTGTTAGACCAAAAGAGAAGAAAATTATGGCAACTGCAAACAGGTGATCTAAACAAGTCAACAAATATTCTCACATTCTGCATGCAATATAGAGTAGCATTTTTAAGGACATGTTTTATATTTACTTATCTACTTCTGGTGTGCTGTTTTCTAGGTTTTGCTCTTTACCTTGTCTAATGAGACAAAGGATATCCTTCCCATTTTCCAAGAAGCAGCAAAGTCATTTAAGGGGAAGGTATGTCAATTTTTCATCGTTTAATTTTCCCTTTTTTTTGAGGCTGCTTATGATTTTTGATTAATAGAGTTACTTTTTCTTCATCTTTGTGAAGATTTTTGTTTTCCCTAATTCTTTTACTCTGATTGTTTTGTTGCAGCTAATATTTGTGCATGTGGCAAAGGACGACGAGGAAGTTGGTGTGCCAGTTTGTGCATACTTTGGTATAACTGGAGAGGGACCTAAGGTTGGAGAGTTCTTTCCTACAAAATTTTTATTATCATTTCTAGCCTACCCAACTTGCTGGGACTAAAGGCTTCATTGTTGTTGTTGTTGTGTATTAGCTCTTACAGTTGGGTTGATGCCTGAAGATGCTGCTACTAATCTCATATGAACTTTTTCACTATAAAAATAAGACAGGTTATTGCATTCTCTGGAAATGATGATCAAAAGAAGTATTCTCTTGAGGGTGAATTTACCTTGGAGAAAATCAAGGTAATTCGTGTGGTTGAGTTACAATTGACAGTCAACAATACAGTATACTTTTACATGTCAATACTGGTGTTAACGTTTTTGATGATTTGTAATATGTATAGAAATTTGCTGAGGATTTCCTCGAAGAAAAGCTTCAGCCATTCTACAAATCTGACCCAATTCCTGAAACTGTAAGTACCTTAACTATACATCCTCCTTTTCCTGAAGATCCATATATCTAATATCTGATATAACTTGTACAGAATGATGGAGATGTGAAAATAGTGGTTGGGAACAACTTCGATGAGATTGTACTGGACGAATCCAAGGATGTTCTTCTGGAGGTCAGTACTTCATTTTGCTGCTGCTGATAAATCTCCAAACTATGTTATGTAAGCCTAATAATTTTTACTTAATATAAATTAATGTATTCAGTTATATGCACCATGGTGTGGCCATTGCCAAGCACTGGAGCCCATATACAACAAGCTAGGAAAACATCTGCGTGGAATAGACTCTCTTGTTATTGCTAAAATGGATGGAACCTCCAATGAGCACCCTCGTGCCCAGGTCTCTCTCCTCTACCTCATTCTCTTTATATATATTTTTTTTTTCGAGAACTTGACGGTAGCTATAAAGGGATTCCTTTTTATATTTTTATGCACCTCTCTATCATGTAATTATTTTTTTAAATAATTTGTTTTGGATATCAGCAAGATGGCTTCCCTACAATTCTCTTCTTTCCCGCTGGCAACAAAAACTTCGAGCCGGTAAATACTCCCTTGACCTCACTGGAACATAATTCTATTTAAAATATTTATTTTTGAGGCTTCAGTTGAGATATAAATAATTCCTTCTTTTTTTTGCTCTTTATCTAGATCACATTTGATGGGGAGAGGACGGTGGTGGAGTTCTACAAGTTCCTGAAGAAGCATGCTTCGATCCCTTTCAAGCTGAAAAAAACACCTGCAACACCATCTGCCGGAAAGTCCGAGAGCACAACAGATGCACCTGCAACAGAGCCCAAGAAGACTGATAAGCCTTTGAAGGATGAATTGTAGACAGAATTAACTTTTCTTTCTTAGCGACCATAGTTTTAGTTTTTAAATAATGAGAGTGAGCCGAAGAGGTGTAGGTTAAAGTGCTAAATGGGGAAACTTTAGATTAGGATTTGGAACATGTGCATGCGTCAAAGAAAAAATAGAGGAGAGAAAATAAAGTGTTTACTCTGCTTGTGTAAAATTACCGAGCGTGGTTCCAAGTGTTTGCTCTCTTGTGTAGTATTTTTTTTTTTTTTTTATAATTGACATAGTCATAAAGAGTAGTCTTCCAGATGTCTCCTATGTTTCCAATATGTGTTCATCTTGCACAAGTTCAAAAAAAAAATAATAATAATAAAACAGAACATTCATATTTTATATTTATTACAATATCTGCTTGCATACCGAAAATAATTACATTTTGTTTCAATTTTAATAGCAATCATTGCATTAAAAATATCTAGAAATTTTCCATGTTGATGGAATTTCAAAAAATAATATACTTATTTTTAATCAATATATGTCGAAGAAACCTGTGCAGCCATTGTTAAAAGAGAGATCTGATGAAAGAGAATTGATCAATATATGTTGGGTACTAATATATTTTACTAATTTACTGGTACAATTTCTGTTGATTCATGGAAGATAAACTGAAGATTTGCTGTCTTGGCAGTTTGTGCGATCCGCTGTTCTAACAGAGTAACAGAGGTTGAATCTAAGCCCTTTGTGAGATTCCTCCTAGGGGTGAAAACGATCACCGTTTCGACCGTTCTTTCGTTTCGTTTCGTCCAAAACGAAACGAAATGGTTAAGATTTTTTGTTGTGTTTTATAAACGAAACGGTTAACGAAAGCTTAAAACAGTTTCGTCTATGTGTATTTTCGTGATTTCGACCGTTTCGTTTTGGACGAAATGGTTAACGCAAATGGGTGATCAATTTTGTTTTAAAACGAAACGGTTAACGAAATCGACCGTTTTCGTGGTCGTTTTAGTCGTTATGCAGCCATAATTCCTCCCATTTGCAGTTTAAGCCCAATCAATAATTTGAACTCAAGCACAATCGTGAAATAAGGATTCAGTTCAGCCTGAATTCATTTTTTTGAAGAAAGAGGGAGGTCTTTGCCATCCAACTTTTTTTTTTTGAAATTAAAGATGCATGTGGGGCTTGAACCCTTGACCTCATGGAAGCCAGCCTAGTGCTCTTACTACTGAGCTACTAGGCCACATGCAGCCTGAATTCATTTAGGTAGTGAAAATCTAATCATAGTAGCAAGGTTCTTATCTGGTGCGTTTGGATAGGTGTGGGAAGAAGGGAAGAAGGGAAGAAGTGGGAAGAAGTATTGAGAAGTGTGTAAATTTGTAAAGAGTTTGGATTGTTTATAATTTTTTTTTCTTCTTCCTTCTTCTTCTTCTTTCTTCCAACAATCCAAACGCACCCAGGAAATACCTGGACGCTTTTACCATTTGATTTAATTGTCTATTAATTAAGTGTGTGTTTTTTATTTGTTAATAGGAAGTACAATAAGAAAGTTTCAAGGATAAAAAGAGTTGCAATGAGTCCTTTGGTCTGTTTGACAGTTACTAAGTCATACGAAATGAAATCTAACTATAAAAGATCTGTACAAATCAAACAATAGAAAACCATACTTGAACTAATTTATTAAAATCCGCAGAAAATGTTGTTTACCTATAAGGAAGATATATATATTTTTTGTAAGAGTTCGATATCAATGCAAATATTTTAATAATAATTGATCTTTACGTTACATAACTTATTTGAGTGAGATTTAACGAAATGATGTTTTAAATGTGAACATTCGATGTTTATATCACCTTTCTCATGCTTGTCTTTATGCTCCAATCATGTTTCCTATGCTGACTTACCGTGTGAACAACTGATTCAATTATCTTTTCTCTAACAAAATTGATCTTATGAAAGTGAAATTTAAAATTTGACACTTGATAATTAAGTGAGCTTTTATAAAGCTGTGATATTGTTAAGAACTTGAAGTATTTATACCTCTCAGTTTCACTCTTATAGTGTTAAGTTGAATCATTGATGGCCATGTATCCACCTATTATTCTGAAATACTTAAAAAAGCTGTTAATGATCCTGCCTGGTACAAAAATATGCTTTCACATGCAATTACGTGAATTAATGTGGAAGCTCAGCTACTAGGGAAGACATTGGTTCTATTTTTTTTTTTCTAAGAAATAGTGAAGAGATAAGAAGTGTGTGGTGTGTAGTAATTCCTTTACAAAAAATAGAGCACCAAACAGGCTCTTGAAAAAGATTTATTGTAGGAGTCTAAATGAGATTAGGATTTAGTACTATTTATGTTTTTGTTTTGATGATGTTGTATTTGGCAACCACTATCAAGAATTTCTTAAAAAGAATTATTTCAGAAATTTCCGTTAAACTCATTAGTTCGTCTCAATTTATTGTCTGACTAGCTACTTCTGAATTATGATAAGATTTTGTAAATGACCAGGATAACCCTCGTTGGGACTGTTGGTTGGTATTGAACATCTTGTGTACTCTAGCAAGGTTAATTAGCAATGGCCACATGGCCCCCTTAACAAAGGATAAACTAAGCTCCGTAACATAATTTGCTTGGCGATATAAATTTAAATTTTACGAATGAAAAGAGGTTGCTAAGCAGATTTTATAAATTGAAAATTACCTGTCCTGTCACATTGATACGTTTTGACATGTTCCCCCCCAAAAAATCGGTACATGATCTGGATATAAAATTTTTGGATGATATTGTACTGGATATAGAGGTAGATATTAAGTAAAACAAGCTCAGATTTACTTTACAAATTAGTTGCATTTTTCATATTTTTTTATTGAAGAAATAAAATAGTTATTTCAATTTGTCTAGATTTAGAGTCAGATCCATATTTTTCGATTTTGTTTTCAAACTTGATACTCCAATGAAAATTGACCCACCACAGCTGGAATTATATATTATAATCGGGGTGATAAGGATCATCCCCGATATTGATCATCCCCATCATCTCCAGCACCTAATGAGGCGTTTTCTATTTGGGCGAGAATTATCCACATGTTTTTCAAAAATGGAAATCTAATATTCATCCTCTGTTTCGCTCCCCTCCCACACCCTTCTATTTCGCTCAGTTGAACAATTACAATTAACTTCAACAATTATAGATTAACTTCAACAGTTGCATATTAACTTCACTAGTTACATATTAACTTCAACGATTATATATATTAACTAGAACAATTAATATATAACTAGAACAGTTATATATATATAACTTCAACATTTACGATATTTACTTCAATAATTATATATATAACTTTAACATTTATGATATGTTACATCAACAATTATATACATAATTTCAACAGTTTTATAGTTATATATATAGAGAGATTGGCTAAAGTATACTCCAGCATAAGGATCAAACCTGTATGCTTGAGTCGTTTCTCAAAATCTAAAATTCAAACATTTCAAATTGTTCTCCATAGGAAAAATATCCTTCAAGATCAAATTTTAGATTTTTTCGAATTTTTTTGCTATATATTATGCTATTTTACAATTGAAGGGTCAGAAATACTCATTTACATTGTTTTTTGAAAATAACATAATACATAGCAAAAAAAATTCGAAAAAATATAAATTTTGGTTTCCTAAGAGATTTCAATATGGAGAACAATTTAAATGGTTCTGATCGACTGCATAAATTTTAGATTTTGAGAAACGACTCCAGCATACGGACGATCTGTATGCTGGAGTATACTTTAGCCTATATATATATATATATATATATATATATATATATATAGAGAGAGAGAGAGAGAGAGAGAAAGCCTTCAATCAAAGCGCTTTGACCGGAGTCTCAGTTAAACCCCGTCGGTTCTCAATTTTGAAAGTTCAAACGACCGATCCGAACCGTCAAATATGATCTCCATATTGAAATCTCCTTGCCGACCAAAATTTTCATTTTTTTGAATTTTTTAAGTATTTTTTTCGGATTTTCAAAAACAGCAATTTTTGTAGGGTTCAGAACAAATTAGATTAACGATTTTTGAAAATCCGAAAAAAATACTTAAAAAATTCAAAAAAATGAAAATTTTGATCGGCAAGGAGATTTCAATATGGAGATCATATTTGACGGTTCGGATCGGTCGTTTGAACTTTCAAAATTGAGAACCGACGGGGTTTAACTGAGACTCCGGTCAAAGCGCTTTGATTGAATCCATTCTCTCTCTCTCTCTCTCTCTCTGTATATATATATATATATATATATATATATATATATATATATATATATATATATATATAAATTGGCTAAAGTATACTCCAGCATACGGATCAAACCCGTATGCTAGAGTCGTTTCTGAAAATCTAAAATTCAAACAGTCGATCCAAACCGTTCAAGTTGTTCTCCATGTAAAAATATTCTTCAAGACCAAATTTTACATTTTTTCGAATTTTTGCTATATATTATGTTATTTTCAAATTGAAGGGTCAGAAATACTCCTTTACAACTCCTTTACAATGTTTTTTTTAAATAGCATAATATATAGTAAAAAAATTCGAAAAAATGTAAATTTTAGTTTCCTAGGAGATTTCAATATGGAGAACAATTTGAAAGCTTCGGATCGACTGTATGCATTTTAGATTGTGAGAAACGACTCCAGCATACGGGCTATCTATATGCCGGAGTATACTTTAGCCAATCTCTCTCTCTCTCTCTCTCTATATATATATATATATATATATATATATATATATATATATTAAATCTATTGTGAACTATGGTTCATATAAGCTTCCGTGCACCATGACCGTTTTGGTCGGTGGTTTCACAAATTGTCAAATCTAATTTAAGCAACCCAATCTATATATTGAAATCTCATAGCAAACAAAATTTTACAATTCTTTTAATTTTTTTATTTTTCGAATTTTTTAACACTTGCCATTTTTTGGCTATAAATATACAAATTTATAGCCAAAAATGGCAAGTTTTAAAAAATTCTAAAAAATAGTAAAAATTTTTTAAAATTTGTAAAATTTTGTTTGTTATGAGATTTCAATATATAGATTGGATTGGTTAATTTAGATTTGTCAATTTGCAAAATCACCGATCAAACGGTCGTGGTGCACGGAGCGCTCTGTGCATCATGGTTCAACAATTATATATATAATAATATGTAATTGTTGAAGTTTTATGTATAATTGTTGAAATAATATGGTAAATGTTGAAGTTATATATATAACTGTTCTAGTTATATATATTAACTTCAACAATTATATATATAACTGTTGAAGTTAATATCGTTGCTGCGGGAATAAGAAGGGAGCGAACATAAGGGTGAGGGCGGGGAAGGGGAGCAAAACAGTGGGGATGAGGGATGATGAAAACGCGTTATTAATAGTATTTCCGAAAATGAGAAAGATTCACGCGTCATTAATTAATGAGACGCTGGAAAGAGAAGGAGATGATAAAATCCAGAAGATGTCTTAAGTAATTTCGTATTAATAATTGAGTTGTAGCTGAAGGCGAATTCTTTTTTATTTCCTTTCCTTGTGACGTTACCGCATTAATTGTTGTTTTTCCTTTTTTGAAGAAATGCAGTTATTGTTAGGTAAGGAAAATACAAACATGGAAAAGATAAGTACAGCGGCATGTGTTATATATATGACTTCACCTTTGGCTCCGTGCTTTAAAATTACGAATCCCATCTCTTGCATGATCACGGTATTTTTTTTCCTTGTCTCAACATATGTAATATTGTTAAATGTACTTTTTAACTTCATTCGGAAACTCAGATTAATTCAATGCTTTTTTATTTGGAAATCATAATAGGATCTCTGAAACCTAACACTGACAATTGCGAAGTTAATAAACTAACCACGTATGACAAGGCGTGCTTAATAGAGATTAAGACATGTTGCTTTTGTTGATTAAGACCTGTTTCATCTTTCTCGCGCCAAGCGTTTCTTTTCCTTTTTGGTTTGGGGGAGCACTCATGCAGTCATGCGAGAAAGGTGTTCGCTAGACCTCTCTTTCTACAGTTGGTTTGGTGGATAACTGGTGCAATTTTTCTTTATTTATTTCCAACAATTTGTTCGGAACTTCAGATCTGAATCAGTGAATAGGCACTTGCAGAGAAAATGAGAAATGTTATTAAAAGAGAACTATGAATCACGTTCTCTGTAATCGATTTCACAAAACCCACCAAGTCATTAAATATGTTATAGGAAAATAAAAGAATTCTATGGAAATGTATGGTAGATTAATTTATTTTTATGCTGAGAATTTTAAGTTGGAGTGCTTCACTTTCATCTTATCTTCAAAAAGGATAAGTTCAAGATTCTTTTTTTTTATATATAAACCTACAAAAATTAAAGCTAATATAATGGTAGATTGAGAACAAATTAAAATAAAACTGTGACAACTTATAAATTGACAAAAATAAATATAATGGTAGATTGAAAAAAAAAATTAAATAAAACTGTGACAACTTACAAATTGACAAAAATAAATATATATAACTCATCGATATTAAAAAAAAAATAGAATTGTTGATATGTTCTCCTTTATATAAATGTACTCGTGTATCAAATTTGACATTATCTAAAAATTATATAACTACCTATTTTAAAGTTAAGTTCTACATGTTATTAATTTTTAATCCTCAACCAAATGACTTCGTTCATGTCAAATTTACATATCTATTTAAATGATAAAAAATATGTGATAATGCATTTTGATGTTGATCACGTGACTGTTCAACAGGAAAGGTTGATTTTCAATAAATTACTTTTCCGGAAAACAAATTCATTATCCAAACAATCTAAAAACAAATTATTATCACATTAATTGCGGACGATTCTATTAAACTAATAATAGAGGTTATTCCTCCTTTCCTCGTTAAGGATGGCCATTAAAGTGTCTACAGGCAACCTAAACCTGCTCAATCAAAATCCCGTGCGTGCCTGTGCCTGGCGAGACAGCTTGCCTGCTCCACCCATTGGCTTCCCTCCGCCGTGCCTGTGCCTGCCTGCGGTTGCCTTCAGGTGGCTGAGGTAGATTAATCGGACGGCGAGGTTGTCAGGTGGCTGAGGTAGATTGATCCGACGGTGAGATGTGAGGGTAGCGGAGCATCGTTTGATTTTGAGAGAGAGAGAGAGTTCGGAGAAAGCATGGAGCTATTGCGGCTAGGGCAGGTGCCTGTGGGCCTGCCTGTGTATGGCCCGTTACATTTAAAAAACTCACCCTTATCTTACCTGTTTTAGTTTTGGGCCAGGCAAGCTCTGCTCCTGCATCCAGGCAGGTACATGCAGGCTGATGGACTTCGGGTCATTATGACCATCCCTGTTCCTCGTTGACTAATCAACACATCACGTTTCCCGGGTAGATGCGCCGTCACTTTCTTTAATCTGAAAAGCCTTAACTCTGCTTCGTAAACCCAAAAGCGTACACAAAGTCATAAACTCTTTCGTCGAGAAGCTGTTTATTTGTACTGCGGGAATATATGTGAATATATCATATATATGTCGATGTTTTCCATATTTTTCCTAAGAAAATGGATAAATAGGATAACAAATAAATAGATAGTTTTGTTACACTAACAAACTTAAATGTAAAGTTAGTCAAATTTTTTTTTACATATTTGAGTAAAAATAATTTTTGTATTTAATTACTTCTATATTTTTTGGGTATTTTTCATATCATTATATTGTAATACAATTGCAAGCTATCATAGTCTTTATTAACAAATTTCTATGCATATGCCCACGATATACTTTATATTCTGTGGTATGGCTTTCAGCAAGTCAACTAATATGATTAGACATATATTATTGTAATATTGTTAGTTGAAACTTAGTTAAGTTACTTGCCAAAAAAAAATTTGTTAAATTTTATTTGGAAAAATATATATTAGCATTATGGATAAATAATTTGTAATGCACTCAAACTAATTGTTTATTTCATAACATTGTACCTCTTTTAAACAAGAAACAATAAATATAAACTTGAATTAATTATGAATTGTTCAAATACCTGGATATATATGTAATTAACCGTTAACCATTTGAAGATGAGCAAAAAAAAGAAAATCCATAAGCATGGGGAAAAAATTATGAGGTATTTTCTTTTCTGTATTAGTTCAATATTCATCAGTCATCACTTGTAGCTAATTGTGATGGATAACTAATCAGAAAAAGAGATTAGTTAAGTGAGAAATTAGGCACTTCCAGCTCAAAGCCTCGTTGAGGCAGCGACTAAAGCGACCTGGTCCCCAATGCCTACAAGGATCTTCTGTGCAGTGATCGGTGTAGCTTGTTAGATTATTTCAAAATTGGCTAGTCAAGACTCGTATCAAGTATCAACTGGCCAGTAACAAGATGCACTCACAAGAACATTTGTACAGCTACAAAAGATCATAAAAGTGTTTATGTCTCCCGGTCCGTGCGCTCTTTTAAATCTCAATCTTGTCTTTGAAGAGAGAAAATTACATCTTCCTACCCCTGGGCTTAACTATATTAAAATTTGAATTTTTGTCAAAACATTATCCTGCTCTATTATTATGAATCTATGATTTAGTCCTCTTCTTAGGATACTTCCAACTTCCTTGTTAGAATTGGATAAACTTTATTTTCCCCATGATGTTGCATTAAAACTTATGATTTAATAAATATAGGTGAGAAATATGAATTTAATATTAATTTCAATTTTCAAGTGATAGGACTTGTTAATTTAATATTTTAAACTGATTAATAAGCACTAAACAGTAATAATAAATATTATTTGTAGTTCACGTTGTTAGGAGTAATTTTTCCTACCAGAATTCAAGCAGATTATGCTTTGTGTAGAAAATCATTTCATCACCAAACTTCTTTAAATTCAGTGATATCTTATATTGCTTTGTAAGGGGGGGGGGGGGAACAAAAGCTAGCTTGCAATTTAAGACAAAAAAAGGTTCCACCAACTTTGATAGTCAATACCACTAAATAAAGGGGGTGAAACGTTAATGTCTTTTCTTTGATAAGAACTGGTTGACAATTGAGTAATTGACAGAGGATATGCAACAAAAAAATATTTTTCAGAAATAGGCCCCTTACCCAAAAAATGAAAAACAATAATTTCCAGAAGAGAAAACGAAAGATATATGATACGTCACTGGTCCAATCCAATGGAAAGCACCGGGTATTGCTTCACTCACGCCCCAAAAGAGAGATTCACTCCTATTTTCGTCGTCAATGACCAAAATACCCTTGTTGAGATCCGACGCAGGACAAAAAATTGACCATCGCATGAAGGGCATTTAAGTCAAATTAGCGAAGCTATGAGAGCAGTGTTATAACTACACACACACACCTCTTTTAAGTCGGAGTTTGACCCCAGCACAAGGGAGGAGAACGCTTAAAGCCCCATTGTTTGTAAGAGTAGAGAGAAAGAAATCTCTCTCTCTCTCTCTCTCTCTTCTTAGATCTACACAAGAAGGAAGGAAGGAGACGAAGAGAAGGAATGATGGAGGATACGGCGCCTTCTTCCGACCATCCCTCCTCCACTCCGGTGAGTTCTACTCGCTCAATTTTTTTTTTTTATACTTTTATGGATAGATTCATATAACTTCTGTTCATTGAGAAAGAGATAGGTTCTTCGCTTGATCTAATTCGTTCAAGCTTGTAATACCCACAATTTAGTTCTTATTAGTAGGTGTGTATTCAGTTTCTCTGGATCTGTATTGGGAAATTAGCTCTTCATTGATTTAGTCTTCAGATTCGGAAGATTTATTTATTTCTTTATTTGCTAGCCGTTGACTTTCAGTTGCCATTCGATTTTGGATTTCTAAATTCAGATTGAATTCTCATAAGTCATCAGATGTGATCTACCTGATCTACTGGATTTATCTGATCTAGATTTTTGTAATTTCTTAGTCCATTTTTCACTTTTCTTAACAAAAGAAAGTGTGAATGAAAATAAAAGAAAAGGATGTTTTTCCTATGTTAATTTGGTTATTGAATTTCACAAATGTACTTGTTCAAACGCCAATCCAAATATCGGGTAACTTAACAAATAACCAAAGAAGAACATGCAAGAAATATATATATGGAGAATTATTCAGCTCACATTCGGAAACACACTATAATTATCAAATAATTCTATTATAAGTTAATTTGAGAAAATTGTAAGTGCAGTTTCACTATTGTTCACGTTGGCATATGTTCCTTTTTGTTCTCTACTAGATCAGGCATAAGTTTGTATACATAATTAGAATATGGACTTGTACTTAATTTTAGCTTGTTTAATTCTTTGGAAAATCTTCGAGGCAGTTTTACATGATAGTTATTTAATTTACAGATAAACTTTTTCTCTGCTTTATATCTTCAGAATATTGGCCTAACTTGTAGCCTAACAGTCTAATACCTTGTCAAAACTAATTGTTACTAATTATTTAATTAAATCGATTCACTTGCATATAGAATACTATTGTGCTTCCTTACATTGCATTACGATAAGGTGCTGTTTTTTAAATGGAAACTTTATCTTCTAATCAAATGTAGGTTGTGACACCAGGCAAAGGGTTCACAAAGACATGCAAAGGTGGAGTCGTAGTATTGATTGGTGGTTATGCATTGCTCCAGCTCATTCCTGGTTCTATTAACTACCTAGCCATCATTCCCGCCAAGTACTATCCCCACCCTTCCTCTTCAAAATGGCTCTTTTTAAATAAGCAATTTTTTTATAATTAGAAAACTTTTGCTCCACATTACAGGACAATACCATTTGTGTGGACGCTGTTCACTGCTGGTTATATAGAGCAAGTTCTTCCTGGGGTGAGTAATACTAATCTTTGATTTTCCTGTGTTTTTAATTGTCTTGGCTTGATTGCAATTCTGTTTTCTTGATCATGTTTATAAATATAATTTTCTTTTGTCTTGAGTTAGGCAATCGGGAATTCGCTTGGGCTTCTTTTCTGTGGGAAGGATATAGAGCCAGTGTGGGGCCGCAAGGAATTGCTCAAGTTCATCATCCTTGTCAATTTCATTTCATCTATCTTAGCCTTTGTTATTGCTGTTGCTCTGTACTACATCACTGGCAAAGAGAGTTTCCTGTAAGTTCACCTACTTGTTTCTTACTAGTCTTTGCAAACTGGTTCAATAATTTCTATTGGATACTCTGTGCATAATATGAGTTCTGACTAACTTGCCTTTTGTCTTTGGGACAGTACAACTCCACTGTCAGGCTTCCATGGGGTGCTGGCTGCATTCCTTGTGGCATTGAAGCAACTCTTACCAAATCTAGAGCTGCCCATGTGCTTCTTCTGGAAAATTAAAGCCAAAGTGTGCATTTTATTCTTAGTGTACTTGCATTTGTAGTAACTCAGTTGTTTTATTTATTAATTGACCAATATTTGGAATGTGCAGTGGATGCCACTATTTGTGATGACATTCTCAACTGTCATGGCATTCATAGTAGTAGAATCAATCAACTTCTTGCCGACACTATTGGCTGGTACGTATGTGGGCTGGATATACTTGCGGTATTTCCAAAAGAACCCGTTGACCGGCCTCAAGGGAGATCCTAGTGATGATTTCTCTTTCTCCAGTTTCTTCCCAGACTTCATGCGGTAAAAAACTAGATATACCTCAATGGCTTAATCTTTTCCAGAATGTTATTATAAGGTTGGCCAACTGGGTTACAATATGGTCAGCTTTAAGATTTCAGTTACGCCCAAGCTTGGCAATGTTGCACAATTCTTTTTAAATATGGTTGTATTGATTATCAATTTCCTTTTTTCTAATGAAATGTCAGGCCGGTTACAGAGCCGGTAGCAAACACATTTGACAAGCTTTGCTGTGCAAGATCTAGGGCTGGTCATCAGGCTCTGCCGGTGTCTGACCCTTCTAAGGCTTCCAGGAGAAGGTATCTATTCCTTTTCTTCTATTATGTTAAGAGTTTGCTTTGTTCTTTTTTTCTTTGCAATGAACACAACAGGTTTCACAGTTATATTTGGTTATTTTTTGGTATCATCGAACCGTTGATTCAGATTTCAATTCAATAATTACTTTATGGCTGGCCATTTGATATTTAAAGCCAACATTCAAAATTCTTGGGTTTGGTTCTTCCAATGGCTCTAATCTGACAAATTAATAAATAAATTGAATAGCCTGGAGATGTCTTGCCTGCAAAGTAAAAAAGAAAAACAGTGCCTTATTTATAGGATATTGATTTTCTCCCAACTAATAAATCATAGTAGAATATGTTATTCCCAAGTCCTTTTACCCTTTTGATTCCATGCCTTTGTATAAGGACAACCAAAGAAGCCTCAACTTTGGATAACACAAGTTGAAATAAGCAACTGATGTGCAGGGAAAGAGGCGAGAAGGCACTAGAGGAGAGGTTAGCAGGTGAGAATGCAGGAGGGACCATAGAGGTCACGTCTCGTGGTGAATCTGATGATACCAATGCTTAAGAGCCCTCATAAATTATACGACATTGCCGATGACTTAGCAAGATTTATTTTCAGTTCTGATTTCTGTTTGGGAACTGTGGCAGTGGCCATCTGTTGAGAAGGGCATTTTGTTCATCTCTTTGTGACTTTGTTTTTCATTTATATCTTCATGACTTAATAGAAGGTTTAAAAGATACATATTGAATTATGTTGTTCAGAATAATGTCATCTTTAGTATATTTCTATCGGTGGGTGCATATATGCTTCGTGCTGCTTAGCTCAAAGGAAGAAAAGCACGTACGTTTGTTATCATTTAAAAGTAATGAGGACTGGTTGTAGACTTGTACTACTGTATGTCAATTTTTAAGCCAAAATTCCAAGAACTACCTCAAAAATTTGTAATTATGGTTAAAGCTTCGGTCTGAAATAAATAAAGCTCAGGCTATTAATGTTTAAGTACTATTTAAATAAACAAACAAATTTGTGTCCAGGGGTTATCTTTTATGCATCAATGTGAACAGTACATTAGAAGATGTTTTTGGATCAAATTTTTTTAAAAAAAATCATACTACCTGAGACCATTTATTCTCATTATTTGTTTTTTTATACAGAAGAGACGGACAATTTTTTTTTTTTGAAGATAAATTAGAGGTCTATCCAACTTATTTTTAAATTAAATGTCTATGAAAGACCCCCAAGCCGGATTTCGAACCTGCGACCTTTCACTTAAGGAGTCAAGGAGCATTGTTCTTTGCGATTAGACCAAGAGCTGGTTCTCACGAGAGACGAACATTATTATATTGGTTCTTCGGCTTATTGTTTTATTTTTTTTTTCAAAAATTAATCTTTCAGCCCGAATCTTAGCTAACATAACTAAGCCTTAATAATTCCATAAGTTTTATACTTAACTCAGTTTAGTTATGAGATCCCTAAGGCGAATTTTTTCTGTTCAACAAATTCTAAAGAAAGTCCTTTACATGGTTTTGATATGTAGTAAAATGATTAGAAGCATAATCGTTGTGTTAAGATCATGTGCTAACTGAGAATCAATTAGCTGATATTCGCAGAGCGCCTTCTACTTGACTCTACCATGCTGAAATCAGAATATAGGATAAGCATAAATTGTTGTCAATTGGTAAAGGGAGGAAATAAAAATAAAGGAGGAATGTCAGAATTTGCAAATTGTCCTGAACTGATCGAACTGGCCAATCTTAGAAAGACCGTCAAGGCAAAGAACTAAAGCTTCAAATAAGAAATATAAATTATATAATGAAGATAATTTTGTTAACTATGGGTAATGGGCTTAGAAAAGGCCCACTATAGTACAGAAAAACAAATTCTTCGTATAAACGAACGATGTGAGGCCCAAACTTAGGATTCCAATACCCACTGGCACTGCAAAGGGTACAGTCCATAAGTCCAAAACTGATTTGAAGGCATGATTACTGATTGTTACAGGTGATTTCTTTTGTTCTCAACTTAAAGTTGGTTTTCTTTTCCTCTAATCGAAAAGAATTAGCAGAAAGACTGGCTTTGTTATTGGAAAAATTTTGTAGGCAATCCTATGCATGTTGTGTTGGCATCTGGAATCCTATGCATGTATTGTGAGAAATGTACTTTGTAGACCTGCTGATGTCAGCATCAACAGGTCAGGTCATCAACCATGAGACAGTAATACAGTGTGTTAGACCGAATAATCCAACAACTTGTTTGTTTATCAGTTCTTCTGAGGACATTCTGTGTTGTGAGATGTAGCATTTTGAGACAGGTGGACAACACTAGAGATTGGTTTGTAGCGTTTATATTAGAGACGGAGTAATGAAAATTGATATCTTTTAGTAGCAGACCACTTACTCGTTGTCCTTGCTATTAAATTTATCAATTTGATTTTCATCACGTGGCACTACAGGAGATGGCCATTTTATTTGCCACTGGAGACGTATTAAATTGACTTTTATGCTAGCGAGTCACAATTTAGGTGCCTAGGTGGTACAATGTGATAGCATGTAGTCGTTGATGACAGCTTCCATAACTAGTCTTGAAGTGAACACATAAAAAATTTGATATTTTGCAGCACCTTTCAATCTGCCGGCCACCATCTGATACCTTTTGCTTCATGAGTGGTGATAGAAGTTTCCAATATCTACGATATACTTTGATCAGAATGCTTCACACTTCTGTATTTATTTATTATTTTTTTATCACATGTATATAGCTCCCTCCTTTTTCTAGGAACATAAGGGTTTGCTTGCGATTGGCAAATTTATAATTATAACTCATTTTTAGTTCACAAAAAAGTCTTTTAAGTCTGAAATGAAGCAACTCAAAATTTGTGGTATGAATCGTATGATGCCTTACCATATTATGTGGAAAGTAATATTACTTTCCAGAAAAGTAAATGATTTAGGGTATGAAACATGGTACTATAAGTGGGGAGTAATGCATATCCTTTTTTGCACTATATTTCTCATTCTGAGGGCAACAGCCTGAAGGGACTGGGGTTCTGACCAGTTCTTTTGATGAAGAAATAAAGGCGAAGAAATGGGACCAGGGACCTATATCTTAATAAATGGAATTGTCCTATTTTGTTGTTTGCACGTATCAAAAAATGCCACCATCTGAATCAATAATGGTTTTTACTAAGAATAGATGCTTAGGGGAGCTCAATTAAATGATCTTCTTTATGGATAGAGACTGTTTCATTGTCTGCATTAGAAGCTGAAGTAGCTGTCAAGCTTTGCAATCGCATGAAGGGAATTGCTTGCTTGTGCCCGCAAATAATGGGAAATCATTCCAGCCCATATATAAAGCAAGCAATTAAAACAATTTTCTTACTGGAACTGTATAGGATGTTTCGAAATGTGGTGAATAAGAATATAATAGCTTATTTTCGAACAGGGTGGTGAATAAAGAAATGATGAAAAATTGCTTATTTCTAAATTAAAAAATGTGGTTTGGGTGGTTAGTTAAAAATAAGAACAAGAAAAAAATATAAAAAATAATGATTTATTGTTGGATGGTTAGCTTGTTCCAATCTAGTTCCAACATTTTGTTGGAAAAAGAACAATAGTCTAAATAAACTATTCCGCTTTTTCTAAAATGTGTTTGATAACCTTTAAAATTAGCAATTCCGAATAAGAACTTATTCCAATGTATTTTGCCAATGTGAACCCCAAGTCTCTAGTTAACTTAGAATGCATACAAAACAGAGACCACTGTTTGTGTTATTAATGTTAATGAGTGTGGTCGGAAGCAGTGTACCAACCTTAATCATTGTTAAAGACATAGAAGCAATCATTGTAGTTATAGTTACCTACCAATATAATATGCAAAGATGTCTTTGTATATCACAATGATTCTTTCAAATGGGCACATCAGCATTAGAAGATAAGTTCAAGTGGCCTCTCACTTACATATATAAAAACAATAAATTGACCTTTCACCAAGTTGAAACTATTTGATCATGAGAGACTAAATTAGTTTTTTTTATATGTTCAACTCTTCAAAGATCAAAGAAAGACATAGATTCTAATAATATTTCATTATTATTTGATTGCTTAATTATACAAAACATTGTACCGTTCCTCACAAGTATCTGACCAGCATCACAAGTACAGAAGTAACATTTCTGCACTAACAAAGCAATAATTTTTTATAGAAATGGATTGTAAGATAAATGGATTGGTCTTACAACCAAGTTTTATTATGTACAGTAAGCAATAGTAAGTGGAAAAATATGACTAATCTAGCATTTTTTCGATCTTAAACAAGAACCAGAAGGATTCATCAAACAGATAACAATTTTTTTTTTCCTACTTTCCCTACATCAAACCATATTCACAAATTATTTTCCTTTTTCTTTCTTTCTTCCATTTCTTTACTGCTTTCAAAGGTAATCATTCTGCCAAGTAAAAAATAGCAGACTCACCACATGACAATAATACTGAGGAAAAGAGGGGGGAAAAAACACAGATTTTAGGCAACCTCACTCGTTTCAGTTATTGGTTGAGAGATCATGTTTTGCCAGTTAAAAATTCAAAACTAGGATCGATCGGAACAGTTTGATTGTTTTATAACAACTGTAGGTGCAATCCGACAATGCCGAGTCCGGTGCTCTTGGATAAGCTCAGCAGCAACCTTATCCAATATCTCCTTGTTGGTGCTGTCTGCAAACCGTTTACCCGCAAACAGCACCGACTCCACATTCTTCTGCTTCAACATATGCTCTGCTGTTTCTTCGAGAGCAATCGGGTCTATAGAACCTGAACCCAAATGGCAGTCTGGATCCATTTTGTACGCCGAGGTGCTTGGAGCACTGTATGCCTGTGAAACAGCATAAACAACAATTGTCAAATAACAGCAAACAAAGCAGACTGGATAATTTATAATTTAAATGGTACTAAGTAAAATCTAAACCTTAATATTATTTTTATCTATTCAACCTAATCACCATTTACTACCAAATATTGATTTCTTAGCCAGGCCAAATAATTTAAAAATTATTGCTTGCAACCAAAGCATATCAATCGTTCATATCCAAGCTCCATTAAATCATTAATTAACAAAACCCCCGAGATCTAATGAGTTACAACATGTAATTAGAAAATTATATTCCTACCGTAAACATCTCCATTACGACAAATAGCCAACTGATTCAACTGTTTTGACTAATCCAATTTTTAAATATTGACTTGTTATCTAACTCAAACAATTTTCATACTTTAGCTTCAACCAAAGCATACACACCAGCCATATCAAAGCTGTCTATATTACATCCAAGACATAGTTCCCAATAAGTTTTAAAAGTTTTAGTTAGGAAATACTTTTACTCCAAACATACCATAACATGTCCCCCTTGTTGTTCAAATGTACCAGTCACAATGGGCATGTTTAAAATACACTAGTATGGTAACTTCAACATTTCATTTCATTTTCCTTCGTTTAACTTCTATAACGAAGAGCTAACAATTCTCAGTTACATATGCACTGAATTTCATTTCATTGAGTTTGAGTTGCTGCTCGATCAACTTGATAAACCAGATTGCATATTGCGAGTTTGCGACACACATCATATCTTATGGCACCAGGCCTGGTACATGATATTTACTGTCGAGGACCAATGTTATCATCTAAATCATGTTTTAGGCTAAGCATCTAATTTGAGATTTTTATGACCTAAATTAAATACTAAAACTCATAGTTTCCATACCCGTAATAAAGGTCCAGTTACTGAAGCAAACAGTATTCATAAGTTTGATCTCTCCTATAATGCACCAATGGAGAGAACATCATTATCTTACACTAGATGAGTCTGTGATGAGAGACAACTCATCTGAGAAAGAATCAGCCACACAGTTTTAGCCCCCACAAAAGCTATTTAAAATATGAAATGAAAAAGCCCTCTTCATCTATTATACGGTGGTTAACACTAAGAGCCAACTAGAGTCTTATTAGCAATAAACTGTACCAAATTTGACCTAATCAAGAACTGTCTCAAAAAAAAAAAATGACACTTTAGCATTACCTGAGAAGACAAAATCCACCCATTATAAAATGCTTACTCTTGCAAAAATATAAATAAGAATAATAAAGTAATTAATTAATACCTGAATTCTGACATAGTTGGCGGCACGGTGTTGGCCGAATGCCATGGCCACAGCATGGTCCACAAATTCGGCTGCCCCATCAGCTGCAATCCTTGCCACAGGCTGGGCCCAGTCCTTCTGCCCCCACCTCCTCCAGTCACCTCCTGCCAATTCGCTGCCACCCCCGGACCCACAACCCAGTGAAATCACCAGTATATCTTCAACCCCTCTTACGAACGGGAACTCCTGCTTGTTGTGCAACACATGAGTTATGGCAACAGATGCAGGGTTGCTCATCACCAAACCACCATCTATGCCAAAGCAAACTGTTTTTCCATCTATAGACCGGGTTTCCTCAGGTTCAAATCGGCCTGGCTCTGCCCAGGTGGCCCGACCCACTTCCCATAGTCTGAAATCATAACTCTCAGACTCAATCGCATCAGCCCGTGAAAAAACAAATGGTGCAGATGTTTGTAGGTCATAACAAGGGATCAGAACTGGCTTAAGTGTGTCTTTGAGAGTGAGATTTTCACCAAACAGTTGTTTCATAGCAGCTTCCATGGCCTTTGTAGTTGAATCGTGAGTTCTATTTCTCTGCCAGAAAAAACCACCTCTCTTGTTGTGGGTCTTCTGACCCAGTAACTTTGGCCACCAACTAGTCAAAAAGCGCCATGTGTCATCAGCAGTGAATAGCGGGCGGGACCCATTATCAGAGGAGAAGAGCATGGCTGACAAAACACCCCCTACGCCAGTGCCGGCAACCAAATCAAAATAATCCGAAATTCTAGCTTGTGGGTTGCTTGATTTTAACCGGAGGGTTTGCTCGAGGTAAGAAAGGGCTTTGCTTGCCATGATTCCACCATGGATGGAGGGGTTGCCATCAATGGAGAGGATGCAAACACGGCCCCGCTGGAGAGAAAGAGGCTGCGGCTGTGGAGGTGGCGGCGCTGGCTCTTTCGGAAGGTACAACAATTTTGTCGGATCGGTGTATCCAAAAAGGAATTTGCTTTCTAAAATTGAGAATATCTCATAGCTCAGCTTGTCTGTGCTGTTGTTGGTTTGATTCTGAGCGTTGGTGTCGTGCACCTCCTTTATCGCCATTTCCTCCTTCGAATTCATTGCCACATAAATTTCTCTGGAAATCAAGGCCAATAAATTTTCAATGTTTTAAAGAGGAAGAATTCTATAAGATGAATCAATTTGTAAAACAAACATGGAAAGAAAAGAGCTTAGAGCTAAACATGCAATTCTAATTTGTGAAAGAGAAGGATCATAAAATTGGTTTGTATTCAAAAACGGATAACAGAATCTAAGAAGATTATATATAGAAGTAGTCGCTACCGAAATATAGGAAGAAACGAAGTTGGATTTCACTTGTACTCCTCTCTAACCGCTTTCTTCTCCAACGGGTTTTCTCGTTTCATGTCTCTTTGGAAAGCATGCGTGCAATCGAAAGAGAAAGGATGATTTTAGAAAGAGAGAGAAAGAGAAAACAAAAAAGACGAAACGAGGGGGTTTTGCGCTTTAATGTCTCCCCTTTTTCTCCGGCTATTATCGTTGAATTTCTCTATCCCTCTCTTTTGTTTCTTTATCTGCTTACACCTGGTGTTCATTTAACTCGTACACCGAAGCCAATAAAACCAATGTCACTAGAGCCGACAAAAAATAATATGTATTATGTAACAAACAATTTTGTATGTTCGAATTTAACAAAACTCCAAATAATATGTATTATGTAATTGTATTATTTAATTTTAATATTTAATACTTAATTTAATATATAAATTACATATTCATTTCTTATGTATGCATATTAACGACTTTAAAATGTTATTATAAAGTCTCCGTTTGGATGGTGCTAGGAATAAGAGAATAGTCTCTTTCTAGGCGTAAATTTATTCCTAACCATCTAAATACTTCACAAAGTTATACACTTCTCAATATTATTCCTCTTATTCTTAAGCAATCCAAACGGAGCCAAAATAAATAAAATAATAGTTTATAAATAAAATTAATAAAATGAATTAATTTGCACTTTACTTAAAAATATAAAAATATATTAATAAATAATTTTGAATAAGACTTGATTGCAGCTTGTATTTGATTAATTTCTGTTCAACAAAATCTAATTAATTTCAAATCGAACTTGATATCCGCTGTTATGTCATTAGAAGGTTTCAGTATTAATTTGTACGTACACACCATGTCTATACACCAAATCTAACATTTTCTGACGGCCACAATATGTGACGAATTAATCCGACTGGAATGTGTAATTAAATGACTGTTTGAATTGAACGTTGGAAAAAAGGACAGTTTGCAATAACTCCGCGCACCTCAGATTATACAATAGTTTACTCAGAATGACGTGGCACAGTTGTATTAGACCAATTTATTTAATGCTACAATCCGACCAATGTAAAGCTGGTCTTTCACGGTATAGTACAAATATACTGTAAATAATCAATTGATGGTTTGCCCTTTCTGAGAAAATCGGATGACGGCAGACCGTTTCTAGACCGGTCAAAGGACAGATCGAACGGTCTAGATCCGCCACACGTATGCGAGTTTCTCGGGTGGGCCCACCTCTGCCGTCCTCGTATTTTTTTTTTATTTAATAAGAGAGGTTTGCTATTTAATCTTGAACTAGAAAACGTAACACCTGCGTGATTGAAACTTTGAAAAACTTAGAAAATTTAAAATAGGCGGATGCTTCATTGCTCTGATGCTCTCCATTGCAACTAGGGGCGGATTTAAGGGGGGGGGGGGGCGAGGGTAGGCGAGACATACGCCATAATCTCCTCTAAAACATTTAAATCCTGGTTAAGTCTCGGTTCAAGCTTATTTCTCTATTACAAATTACAATATTCTGAAATTTAAAATAATCGGTTGCCAAAACCAATTATGGAAGAATGAGTTGTCAAATCATCAAATAATAAAAGAGCATATGATTTGCGCTGATAATTTTGTTTTCTTTTTTAACTTATTTGTAATTTTATTTTCTTTTTAACTTTTTTTGTATTATAGCTGTAAAAATCTCTAGTTATGGTAATGAATCCTCTAATCAACTATATCAGAGAGGAGCGGACATCTAGAGAAATCAATCAAATTCATAATAAAGTTACTTTCTTCCTTTTACAATTTGTCCCTCACAATTCATTTTATTTTTCAAATCCAATCAACAAATTACAAAAGTACAAAAAGAAATCTGTTTATTGTTTGAGGGACGTCACAAATATCTTGCCTATATATTTATTTAAAGAAATCTCTAATCAGGCAAGAAATATTTATATATAAAATAATAAATATTATTTTTTTTGTCTATGTACAAGTCAAGAGTTTCATTCTTCAACAACATTTTCTTTTTTTATCAGTGGTGCTATTTAAATTTTTTTTCGCTTGCCCTAATGTGAATTTGAGAGACACATTAAAACTCATGTAAGGCTTAATTCACAACCATTTAAGTAAGTAATTAAAGTATTCTGTTTGTATTCATATCTGATTTTTTTAAATCAAACTTTTAATTAGGCCGTAATTATTGCTCAGTAATTATATCTTAATTTCAAATAACTCATTTTGACCACAACATGCTACCTATTTGTCAAATCTTCGCCCCCCCTATATGAAAATCCTGGTTCCGCCCCTGATTGCAACTCTCCATACAAAGCAATAAAGCTTTAGAGCGTCTTCCTTAATATACAGCAAATATCTATTTGACGATTATATTCTATTCATAAAAATGTTGTAGTTGTTGTATTATTGAAAACATTAAATCCTTATTTTTTTGTTTTACAATTGCTTTTATAAGTTCTGCAATTATCTACACATGCAATTGCAGGAAATTACGCTCTTTGACTGTGTTTGGATGAGCTTAGGAATAAGGAAATAGCTTTTTCCTACTTCCATGTTTATTATAAACAATCCAAACTCTTCATAAAGTTACACACTTCTCAATACTTCTTCTCTTATTTTTCTTATCCCTACTATACCATTCAAACGGAGCCATTATCATATTAGTGGGTCCCACAATTGAAACTACAAGTATAGAATGATAAAAATTAATTGATAATTGTTAATTTTGCTTATGGGAAAAGAGATGCAGTAAGCATGCTGATGTGGGTATGCGATTTTGCTAAATTTGAGGCGGTGCCAAAAAAAAGGGCCTAAAAGTATCAAACAACATGTATGTTATACTCTCTCTTATATGTATTAAAAAAGGGCCCGATTCGTTGATCACCTGAAATAATTTTAAAGTTATGAACTTATGATATCTCGACAGCTCATTACAACATTCCAAAAGAAAAAAAAAAAGAGTTCTGATATCTTGTGCAAAAAATATAATAATTTTATACAAGTTGTCCATGCGAGAGGTAACTGACACAAATTGTATACTTGCCGATTTTTATTTCAATAATTTTGGCCTTAATTACCTGAACAACTGTACGGGAAGCTCTTGGCTAGGAAAGTATAAAATTGAAACAAAGTAGATGCTATTCCAATTTAAAAATGATGATTAAAAAAAATGACATCGTATAAAAAGATCAAATTTTCCAAAATGTATTTTATTACCAATAAAGACAGATTTAGTCCAATAAATGGGATCAGTGTACCCCATATTTGTCTGAATCGTACACATGTAATTTCTTTTGTATTACACATGCAATATTTATAATAAAATTTTTATTTGACCTCTAAAAATATAAATATCATTTCACTGTCGATCTTCATATATTAATAATTTTGAAATAATAATTGTAGTAGTACCGTATCATTTGACTCTCATTTAACTTTAAGATATATTTTTTTAACTCTGCTTATGGTCAATAAGCCAATTAATAACTTATATGCAATGGAAAATTAAGCAATCTGATGAGTACTTTTATTCTATGAAAACAACTTTAGGTTTACCCAAATTTAAATTACTTTCATCTTATATTATACATATAAAAGAAGTAAAGACTAGGGGTGAGCAAAAAGTTCGTAACTCGTGAGTTTACTTGAACTCAACTCGTAAAAAGCTAAAAGAATTCGAGTTGGCATAACTCAAGTTGAACCAACTCGGTTAATCGACGAGTTGAGTTTGAGTTAGGCTCAACTCGACTCGTTGACTCGTGAACTGACTCGTAACGTAATAAATTTTAATTATTTTTAAGATTATCAATATGATCTATGAGTATAAATATTGAGTTTCAAGACATATTTTACTTCAAATCAATGGAAAAAATAAAATTGATAACATTTTTTTTATATTATTGTATATATCAATTATTTTAATTTTGAAATAACGTATCAATTAAAAAATGAAAATTTGAAGTAAACATGCCTATGTTAAGTTGGCTGGTGATTTGCGAGCCAACTTGAATTAGAGGCGAGTTAAATTTGAGCAAACTTAAAATATTCGAAAATATTTTTAACTCGACTTGAGCTAATTCAAATTATAGCGAATCTGAATTTGAATTTACCCCAACTCACTCGAACTCGGCTAGCGTATAGTAGCCCCATTAAAGACCGACTTTTAATAAAGTTTTAATTTTATTCCACGAACGGTGTCGGTATCGTGACTGAAATAGTCCAAAAAGAACTGCGCTTTTGGGACCACGTAGCAAAATCCTTATTGTTGCAGTGGGACCACAAACTCAGTTGTCACTATAGAATTTAGACGCACGTGTGAATGGCGCTGGAGCAAAAGCATGGTGGTCGCTGCAGGGTGCGTCTGCACTGCCGCTACACACCTTCAACTTCTTATTTGCTCTAGTTTGTCTAAAAAAAAAAATTGCCTAGTTTAATTATTATATCTTTCTGCTTATTGGAAAAGTCTCGCTACTAAATTATGCACTTAAAATTCAGTGCGCCAAGGATCCGGACAATGTTTGGCGCAGTTCAGCTACCAGCATTCAATAGTTGCTCAATAGTTATTAGTTATTACTCATCACTAAATAGTTGCTGTATAGTTATTGGTCAATAGTAGTGTAGTAGTGGTGGCAAAATTTGAATTGACCCCAAAATTATATTTATTCTGTTATTCCAGCTAGATTCAATTTGAATTTTCTTTGAGATAGAACTAATTCGAATTCAATCCAAGTCGATTTGATTGAACTTGATATGAGATTCAAAATCAGACGACTTAGAAGCTCGACTTGATTTGGTTTGTGACTCTGGGGGCCGTTTGGATCAAGTGGGAATTTTCTATTCCTAAGCATAAATTTATTATAAACAATCCAAATTTTTTATAAAATTACACACTTTCTAATACTTTATGTCTAAGAATAAAAAATTATTCCTATTCCTAAGCGATCCAAACGGTCCCTGATAATTTTCCAAAGTCAAAATTCCACAATCCAACCTTTTCAATTACTAAACTGTAACAAATATGGGAAAATATTCCCGAGAGAATCTGACTCGATTCAACATGAGACTGCACGTAATTAGAAGTTAAACAATATGAAACCCGCTCTGTTTGATGCGACCCGACTCGATCGGATCGTGATCCGATAAATCTTCAAAAACAAACTCATTCAACGTTCTGATCCGATATGAATCCGATCCAATCCGCCGGATTGCCATATCTATCAATTAATCACCATGTTGCATTGGTTTGCTGTACATTTATGGATCTGGTATTCTGGTCCAAACGTTCAACAGAAACTTTTGTTTTGTTGCAAGTAGTAGGTTAGCATTTAGATGAGATTGTCTAATAAATAATAAGCAGCCCTCATAAAATATCCGGCATTAAATTTCCGGCCCTAAAAGTTTCAAAAGTCAGAGAGATTGTCGGCTCAAACTCTTTTTCCATTTGTGGGAGGAATTTATTGAAGGTTTTAATGGATTAGATTGGCCTTTATATTTTTAAAATAAAGCAGTTCAAGTGTTCAACTTCATCCATTTTCATATTTTGTGGAGTAACTCAACTTGGTCTCTTTAGTGTGCCTCATTGCTGTTCTTGTTTCGTTCTGGGAGCGTTTGGATAGGTGTGGGAAGAAGGGAAGAAGGGAAGAAGTGGGAAGAAGTATTGGGAAGTGTGTAACTTTGTGAAGAGTTTAGATTGTTTATAATTTTTTTTTTCTTCTTCCTTCTTCTTCTTCTTCTATGAACATTTAACATAATGCAATAATAATACAACAACAATAATTGGGCTCTAATCAAAATGATTTTTACGCAGTATTTTATTTTATTGAAATTAATTTCGTAAGATTTCATTGGATCTAATAATACAAAAAATCGAACCAAATGACAAAAAAAAAATCCATCTATTTTGATCGATTTTCTTAAATAAATTGGGGATCAAGTCTCCCAACTTATTTTTTTAATTAAATGTCTATAAAAACTCCCAGTCCAATTTCGATCGAAAAATTTATAATGAAATGAAAATATATTTTTTAAAAAAATGTCATTCTGATCACGGCCTTATGTTTTTTGTCCAGAATAAGTTGGTGTTGGGATAAGCTATTAAAAATTGTCGGGTAGGTTGAAGAAAAGAGGTGGAAACTTTTGAAGTATTCAAGTGCATTCTAGATTTTAGAAAAACTAGCATAAGATTGTCCTTATATGTGAGAAAATAAAAAAATAAAATAATGTTAGGTAATAAAAATATGTTGCTCAATCTACTAGCGAAATAAATAGATATGTTATTCAATTTATTTATTTATTAGATGAAAATTAAAATATATTATTATTTCGTCTGATGATTGATATCCAACCATAGATCAAATTGATCGACAAAAATGCGTGTTTACTATTGGATCCGTGTGTTTATAAGTATATAGTATGGATAGAGATAGTCCGGTGTCGGCGATTTATATGACATTGTCGTGAATTACATTTCAAGATATAAGAAGGATGTTGGTAAAATGGGTTCACATATTACTTGATTGATCGGTTTGAAAGAAAATACCTGTTAGCTTGCTTTGATTTTTAGCTCTTAAAATGTAATCATATCGCATTTAACATTTTACGAGCTAAAAATTATACGAGAACTACAAATAGACAAAAAAGGGCTCAATTAATTCCGCTAAGTATTTATTATTATTAACTAGCACACCTGTCTATGTCGTCATCAATCATCATTGTTTTAGCAACTGGCTATTTAATTCTGGCCTATTCCTCACGGGATTAGGGTTTCAATATCTCCACTTTCCAGTTTCCACCATATATATGTTTTATATATTAAAAAAAACATTTGTCTCAAGTTTGTTGGAATACCTCCTAATGCTCTTTATGGGCGGTTCAATTTTAAATGATCAATAATTTCTTTTTTTTTTAATATCCAATAATTTCTTTTCTACTATATTGGCCATGAAAAAAAAATCTAACAATTAATCCTGAAATCCAAATTCACTTAAAAATGCTTAGAACCTAAGTATAATAAGTTAAAGCATCACAAATTTTCAGACATGCATTATTCATATGCTTTGAAAATCAAGCAGAACCGGCTGAATTGATTAGAACTAATTGCCAGTTAGATTTTTATATTTTCTCACTCTGTCATTTCTCTCTACTCTCCGTACTCACTTCACCTAAATCTAAAAAAAAAAGAATATAAAATTTTCAAAATCCCTCAATTTCATCACTGATTTTCGTCACTCAATGAACTGGTGTAAGTCTAACCATAGCTCTACCCGTTTGATGTCCGATTTAGTTCTAAAAACATATTAATGATGATGTTTTATCCAAAAAATATTCTTAATTGAATAGAGGCATTTTAGTCTAAAAAAAGGAGTTTAAATCATTTCCTGAAAAAAGAGAGTGCGTTCATATGTTCAGACAGTTTATCCCGTAATTTTCCCAAACGGCCCATTAGGCGATAATTGGGCTTATCTGGCCCATAAGAAAAATGGCCTGAACAGCTTTAAGGCCGAGGGAGCGTGAAATATTGTATTCTCAATTTCTCAGATCAGAGGTTAGAAAAATAACCAACTCCGACTCCGAAAGGGTTTTAGGCCTCTCTTTACCATTCCCACTCAAGCCGAAAAACCTCTCTCCACTCCTCCAATGGAGACGACGCCGGCGGCTCCCTCCGAAGAACCTCGTCCGTCCGATCTCCAATCAACGGCTCCCAGAGACCCCGAAAAAGTCGCGACAGGAGAACACAATACTGGAGAACTGAGACAAAACTCAGAGAATGAACAACAGCAATCCGACCAAGCGATGGATGCAGACCCTGTTCCTCCCACCGAACAAATCCAGCCGTCTAATCCCGAACCGAAACCGACGGCTGTGATCAATTCAGAAAAGCGTAAGAGAGAAGAAGAACAACAACAAACCTCGGATACAGAGAATAAGAAAAAGAATTTGAATTCGAGTAGCAATCCGCTTTGGAAGACTAGCCTGTGTTCCTACTACAGGCGCTATGGTGCAAATTGCAGTCATGGTGAAACGTGCCGGTATGCGCATGGGGAAGAGGAGTTGCGGCCCCGACCCGATAACACATGGGACCCGACATCCAATAAGGCGAAAGAGATGCAGAAAGCTGATGAAATGGAGAAGGATGAAGAAGTAGAAGATGAAGAACAGGTGGCGTTGGATGAGTCATCATTGGATAAGTGCCTTGTTGGGTTGCCTAGAAAGTGGGTCCATGATGCATTGAAGAAATTTCTTGAAGAAAAAGTAACTTTCCTGAATTGTGCTAAATATTTTTCTTTTCTAGAGTTTATGTTTAAGACAACATGCAAGTCTTGGCATTGCAACAGATGCAAGTTTGTGCAGGAAGATTAAATTTTTTTTTTTCCACTTGTAAATTTGCAGGGTATCTCATACAAGACAGCTAAAAAGAAGAAAGGAATGGAAGTTGGTTTTGTCACGTTTGAAAACATTGAACAGGTCGAGAGTGCTATGGAGGTACTACTTTTATGTTGAATTTTGGTAACCATTTATTGTTTCCTTCAATTCAATACTGATTAGCCTTGTTTATCACCATGTGACAAATAATCCTTTCTTTTTAAAAAAAAAAAAAAGATATTAAGGGAGAGCTCCTCTGGAGGTAAGACAATAAAGTTGAGAGATGCCATCAAAAAATCTGGTGATGGTGGCTTAGTTGAAGGCATGAATTCATCAACGAGAAAAAGTGTGCGCGAAGTGGTCACACCACTTGCACATTTGTCATATTCTGACCAATTAGAGCATAAAAAGAGCAGCCTTTCACAACTTCTCAAGAAACTGGTAAGATTCTTAATTTTTTTTATTTGTATTTTTCATTTGTGGTATGTTTCTGAGGTTTCAGCCGCTTAGTTCCCAAATTGTACAACCAACCCTGCAAAAAGAAACAAAGGTTGAAATCCAAATAAAGTAAAGCAAAAGAACTCAGATTGTCAGTTATTTTTCCTATGAAAATTGATGGAAGGGTGCTATGTGGAAAACATGATGTCCAGGAAGTAACATGTGAACTCTGGAAGACTGGAACACTGAAGCTTTATTATTATTTATTATAATAATTTTTTTGAACACTGTCTCTGAAACCTTAGGGCAGATTTTGTAGCCTATCTTTATTTCTCTTATCTAAATTTTTAATACCTGTAATATTAGACAAGAAATGCAAGGAAGGCCTGCCCAGATGATCTTCCACTTCCTGATTGGATTCTAGAATCTAGAGAGATAGGTGTGAATATCTGAACCCTTCTATTTACATTTATATAGGCATCATTTTATATTTATATGCATATAAGCATTCAAATGGTTTTCTTTTGTTCAAAATACTTTTGAATCTCACTGGATATTGAAGTGACCCAATTTATGGAAGTGCTGCTTATTTAGGTGGACTTCCATGCAAGCTAGAAGGTATATTGGAGTCTCCTTTAACCAATGGGTACAGAAACAAATGTGAATTTTCTGTTGGCTATTCTTTGGATGGAAACATAACAGTTGGCTTCATGCTTGGGAATTTCAGGTTAAGTTGTAAATTTTGTTTTTCTCTTATCTTTCTAGAGTACTTAGTCTAGTGCTGCTCGTAACATTGTTAAATACTAATGTGAGAGTGTAGGGAAGGTGTGACTGCAGTAGAGGAACCAACAGATTGCCCTAACGTATCAAAATTAGCATGCACATATGCCAAGATTTTCCAAAATTTTCTGGGCTCGTCAGAACTACCTGTATGGAACAGAATCAACAACACTGGATTTTGGCGCCAACTGACTGTACGTCTGCTCTTCTTTACTTAAATAATAGGAGTTATGTAGTATAAAATGATTTTCAATGAATATTTGAAAAAGATGCAATTTGATAGTTGTTTTTTGAAAGTTTAATTTCTATATGCTCCTTTATCCTCAACAGATATTTGATTTTGTTTAAATCTGACCATTTACTTCAGATTTATTCATAAATTCTTATTAATAATACTATACTAGTATAAATGTTCATAAAAGCCTAGTAACTAAGTAATAATTAAAAGTACAGAGGCCTAAATAGAAGTTGCATGTTCATTCTGTGCGTCTCCTATTCAGCATTCTAGGTTCTGTAATTATTCCAAAAACCTCACAAGCCTGCTAGAGGCTGTTGTCATGTCAAGTCAACCTTTTAATTTTGGTAATGTTGATTACACAGATGATTTTAGCATATTTTGCATTTCCAATGGTGTATTTTTGTTGGTTAGCTGTTTTATTTGAGGATAAAAACTTAAGTAAAGCATAAAAGGGTTCGGTACTTCCCTGCAATTGCTTAGAAACCCTGACCTTTCACCCAACACATTACCCCACAGGTATGTTTGGCTATGGATAAAATGCGGGGATACAAATATAACTCTCATCATCACTTTAACAAAGGATAAGAGTTATCACCTTATTACTGCATTTTATCTGCTTCCAAGTATGGTATGTGGGTCAGCCCTGCTAGAAAATTCCCAAAACTTTTGAACCATTAACTTATTGACACTTTTTACCTAGGGTGTGTTTGGGAACTCACGCGAACAGTGAGTTCGCAACCCAAGAAGTTCGCGACCCAGAGTTCGCGCAGTTCGCGTGAAAAGTAGAAACAAGGGATAGGGGTAGTTCGCGCAGTTCGTGGTGTGTTTGGTACCTGCGAACTGGCGCTGTTCGCGAACAAGCTGTTCGCGTGCGCTGCCAAACACACCCCTAATGAATAAAGAAATTTCATGACTTATCTATTATGATTTATGAGCAATTTAAATTCTTACATATGTTGAAATTGTAATTATAGGTTCGAGAGGGAAGGAATCCAGATCAAGGTATCAATGCAGAATCTGAGATGCAGATCAAAGAAGTGATGCTTATGATACAGGTTAGTACATAGAAGCTATATCTACACACACGCACACACACACACATAATGATTCTTTCCTTTGTGAAGTTTCCTAATAAGAATATGTTGCAGGTATAAATGGATTAGATATTTAATTTGAGCAAAATGAAATTGCTTACGTATATAATAATACTACAGGTTTGTTCAACTGGTGTTGAAGAAGAGGTAATGAAAGCTGAGTTTGAGAAAATGAGGTTGGCATTTTCTCAAGGGGCAAATGATGCTTCATATTCATTACCTCTTACTACTATTGTTGTTCAGGTATGTATAATCTGTTCCCAGTTTCTGTATAGTTTTGATATTTCAGTTTTGAATTTATGCAGACCCGATTTTTTACTATTTTCGCCAAAGAGGTCCGCATTTCTGAAACTATTAATTGACACTACCAAGGGTTACTAGCAACTGACACTCATACCTCAGCAATAAGTTTCATTGAATTGCCCTCTGAATATTTGTTTTCCTGGCTACATCAAATCAACCTACTAACATTTTGTGGATTCGGAGAAAAATGATTCACTCGAAGTAGAGCCAATAATGTTAACTTAATGAAATGTATCGTTTCTCCATGTAATCAATGGACAGGTGTTATTTGCAAAATTTTCAATGAAATTGGGTCTCACTTGCAATATGCAAAAATTACATATTGTTTGTGTTCAAATATCACAGAAAAAAAGTTAATTTTCAGTTTCACTTCTGAGAATGTTCAGTATCAGAACAATGCTGCTGTTCCCTACAAATTCTTTCATGAGGAAATTCTCTTTTTTGTTGTGGCAGGATCACACTGGTATATCAAATGCTGCTCCAGCTGACTGCCCTTTGATTCCTTTATTGGTGGCTGGAGGTGGAACAGATGGTTCTGATTGCCTCTCAATTGATAAAGCCAATATCCATGACTACATATCAAACCTCTGCTTTTCCATTTCACCAACTGCATTTTTCCAAGTAATGACACCTCCTCCCGTAGAACTTTTAGCCATAAGAAGTTGGAATCGTACGATTCACGATTCGAATCGTACGGTTCGTTACGATATATCAGGCCAGCGATGCGAACCGTACCGATATATCGCAACTCCACTGTATCGGTTGAATCGGAACGATACAATCGAACGATACGCGTATCGTGTCGAATCGTAACGATTCTTCCGATTCGCTAATAACCAATCAGAACGACATTCCCTACGCGACGATTCAATTTCCTTAATAAAATATTCGTCGCCCCATTTTGTTTGTGCGTCAGAGAGAGAGAAAGTAGTACTAGGTCGAGTAAAAAAGTAAAGTTTAGAAAAGATGATACTGACACGTGGGTCCCAAGATTAATTAGATAGAGTATATGGGGGCACAAGCCGCACAACTGCTCCTAGTAGACAAAGTTAAATTGTCAGTCTTTTAAATCCAATTAAATTTTTATATTTTATTTTTTTCTACAAAGTATTGAACTTGAAGTATATTTGTAGGCAATACTACTTGCTATTAAAATTTTTTATAGTGCACATCAGCTTCTCTTTTGTTAAAATTAAGTAAACAATTAATTAATATTTGAAAACATATTTAATTAATAATAATAATATTAATAATAAATTCAATAATAAAATATCTAAATTATACAACATAATAATAATTTATGCATATTAATAATGATTTTAATTTATATAGTTTATAATAGATTAATAACAACAATGATAATTTATACATATTATATATTATATATTATAAACTATAATTATTAATAATTTAATATTAATAATTTATCCATAACTAAATAGATTATATATTATAATGATTAAAATGAGTATAATTTATACAGATTATGCAGTATAATATTATAAGATCTAATTATAAATAATATATAAATATATTAAACAATAATATACATTATAATGTTAAGTAATAGCCAATTATCACACACTACATCATTAGATGTCTAAATTGCTGAATGATTATAATAACAGATGTGATATTAGAATTTTCTTTTAATGAAAATACTTCAATATATATTCTAACTAGTTAATTTACTTGATTTTAAGGGTAGCAAAGCGTATCTTAAATGATTCGATACGATACACGATACACGATACGATTCTAAATACTACGATACACGATACACTTTACGATTCAACTTCTATGGTTAGCTTTTTATCCTTTTCTTTCATTTTCTATATTATTTATCATATGAAAATACTATGGTTCTATAATGACAATGCACAGGTTAATACGCTAGCAGCAGAAAGGCTGTATAAACTGGCAGGTGATTGGGCTGAATTAAGTGAGGATACCTTGTTGTTTGATGTTTGCTGTGGGACCGGCACTATTGGTCTCACTCTTGCCCACCGTGTTGGAATGGTTTGCTCCTGCTTTTGCATTGTTCTTGATTCTGTCTTTGGCTTGAACACATTTCTTGAGTACTTATAGGTGAGGTACTGAGGTCACTTTTTTATATGCTATTAACTACTAATTCCCTCTTTATACTTATAGGTGGTTGGTATAGAGATGAATGAGTCAGCAGTATCTGATGCACAGAGAAATGCAATTATAAATGACATAACAAATTGCAAGTTCATTTGTGCAAAGGTTCTTTTTAATTTTATTCATATATTATATCCCTTATTTTTCTCTTAACAATAGTTGGTGTTTAGTCTATCTAGACATTTTCGTAACTGTCAATTTTGTTTATATGGAGTGCAAAAATGGTGAATTGGTTAAGGGCAAGTGTTTGTGATAGTAGCGCATTGATACCACTGCATAGTCTATACAATATCTCCTCCTTGTTAAATTCAAGAATGTTATTGTGTTAATAATGCTCAAGATCTCAAGCTATACTTCATTAATCATTAGAAGTCCTCTAGAAAGAAAAAATTTTTAATTATCTCAATGGTAAATTTTAATTTGGCAATGTTGCCTTCTGAACCCAAAAGTATAGTTGATTATTTTGCTAATTTGACTTTTTCTTTTTGAAAATTTATGATTACAAATGACAGGCTGAGGATGTGATGGGTTCTCTGCTTAAGGAGTATCTTGGTGCACCTACTGACGCCTCATCAAAAGTCATTTCAAATAGTAATGGTCATTCAAAGAAAACTGAAAAAATTTCTGAAGATACAAACGTAAAATTAGAAGCTACTGATGGGCAAGAGAGAAATGGAGTGCAGGAAAAAGATATCACCGACAGTTCTGAAAAAAAGGAGGATATTAGTGCCACTGATGCAGGACTCACAGTATCTGATGGTAAAGAGAAACAGCATCGGTTCAAAAATGTGGTGGCTATAGTTGACCCACCTCGTGTTGGTCTTCATCCTACTGTAAGTTATATTTTGTCGTACTTCCTTGTTTTAGTTTCATATTTTGTATAGAGAAATGCTATGGTCAAAGCGATATGGATGCTGGGTTTTGTTAAACAACTCAAAAATTCAGAAGTATAAATAATCGTCTGAACTATTTTTGGAACTTGGGGGGGGGGGAAGGTGTGGCCTGGCACCCCCTATCCCCGGATGGCCCCCCAACCCACCCACAAAAAAAAAAAACAACAACAAAGAAAAACACCACACACACAAGATGATTTAAAGGTTGTTACTAATTAGCATAGTATTCCAATGCCTCAATTTTAAATGACTCAAAAACTCGTGTGCCAAAATAAAAACCATTGGTTGTGCCTCTACATCAGTTTTTCCATTCACAAATATAAAAGGATTATTTATTGGCATAAAGAGCTTGTGAAAGACCATTGAGGAATGTGGAGGATTTCTGAACATTGATTTTCAAGTTCTAAGGTTCATCAAGACAGTTGAAATGTCATAATTTTTTATGCGCTCATAGAAATAATATACATCATATTTTAGTCATTTTGTTTTCTTATTTGAGTTTTAGAAATTGTGTTATTAAGAATTTGAAAATGGAGGAATTTCAAATCTTGTCGAGGATATTGAAAATCTTGGAATTCATTAAATGATATTTTCAGGTAATTAAAGCTCTCAGAACTCATCCAGGGATCCGCCGTCTGGTGTAAGCCTGAATCAATTTTTCTAAACATCTCCTTGCTTCTTCCCCCCCCGAAGTGGCTTTATATTAAAAGGCTGTACACTTTTTCCTTGTATAGGTATATATCTTGTAACCCAGATTCATTAGTGGCCAATGCCATTGAGCTTTGCACACCCACATCAGATAAACCAGTGATAAATAAAGGACACAAAGGGTGGCGGAATATAAGCAGTGCGGGTCTGGCCAGACATCGGACCAAATCCATGCCGAATTCTGAGCATTTCCGACCTGTTAGATCCATGGCTGTGGATCTCTTTCCTCATACCAACCACTGTGAAATGGTCATGCTTTTTCAGCGTTGACTATTTTTTTTGGCAATATTCTAATTTATGAGAAGAATTTTATAGCCCTTAGCCATTTTTCCATGTATTGCTGCTATTTATTGTGTAATCTAATTGTTGTATTATATTTTGTTTTGAGTTATGATGAGAGAATAACCAGTTGTAAACTTGTAATCTTCAATCTGTAATAGCTGTAGAGTTATTTCAGGCTTAGAATTTAGCTTCGCTGACTTACTAATGGAACATTATTCATGCTTTGATCTACTTGCAATCCCTTGGCAGTTGGTGCATTTTGTGCGTGCGTGCCTGACCTTTAAAAACAGTAGGAACTAGTGTAACTTGTGATAACAGAGAGACATGCCACGTTTAGTGCAAGTGTGCACGGGTTATATAAGTTGTACGAGAAACTGTTTAGTTTCTGGCAGCAGATCCTCGAGTTAAGAGTAACAAATTAGCACTGCTATTTGGCAGTTGCTCGAGGATATGCTGTGATGCATCGTTTTCTATTAGCGAAGAGCACCCTTTTTTAAATGCTCCAGTTTTACCAGCACTGTTGTCATATTCAAAACAGAATATACTATGATTGCATGATTCAATACTACGCTAGTGTCAGAGAGATCGGTACACCATCATAATCACATTTAATCAACTGAGGTCACAAGAGTTCTAATCTTTCGTTTTCCAAACAAGAAAAACAGATAAATAATGCATATTTTGGATGTGGTCATCGTACCAGGGGACTCACTAAGCTGCCTATTGACATATAATATTATAATATAGCCCAAGCAAAGCTCATCTACCACAACCACGACCCAACAAACTCAATGAGGCAAATTGAAACACTTTGAGATATGTACTTAGGCTTTATGAATTTTCTGGTAGATAACTGTACCAGACTTTTGTTACTTATAAATTGTAATTCATTGCTTCAATTTTTCCTTTCTTTCTGGATCAATAGCATAGGAGGGCTGCTCTACATTTAAAGCCTATAAAATCATAAAGAACAGGAAAAATAACAAAAATCAAGCTCACAACAAGGCGCTCAGGAACCTAACCATCGAGTGTTATAAAATTCACTAACAACAGCCACAAGAGACCGGCACAACATGATCAGTTCCACATCCCCAACCACAATCACAATACAAGAAAACCGGTACAACAAGGATATACACATCATCCATAACAAGGAGCAACAAGCAGCCAGACAACATTTCAATCTCTCATTGATACAAGTAGGACATTGATCTTACATTAAAACATTCAAAGTTTATTGACATTTGGGGTCAGCCAAATTGGTGGTTCCGCAAATGGATGGAAAATCTCAGGCGGATAGAAGGGTTCAACGGCATCTCTCACAAAGTCGTAGACACCGATATCATCACATCCATAGAGTTCAGGATAAAGTTTAATACGCAAGTCTGTAAAATAGATGCTATTTCTTTTGCAGCCGGGGAATAGCTGAGAATTTACAACCAATGGGCAACTAGTACCCAAAAATATAGCATAATCACCAAAATCCTTGTACTCAAAGGACCTTTTCTCCTCCAAATTTAATTTCTGCACTGCAAATCTTTCTGTGACAACATGAAAATGGTGCCGACTTTCTCCTAAATTTATTATTAGATGCCTTTCCACAAGTAGCAACTCTCCCATAAAATCCACTAGATACTCTATTCCAGAAAGCAATAGAGGCATAACAAGCTTCATTGTCGGATTTGATCCGACATCGGAAATAATAAACAAATCACTACTGCATGCAAGATAGAAATTTCCTCTGAAAAAAATAGCATCTGCAACATGATCCATGCATGGTATGCATCTCCACCTATTCTCACCTGGCCGCCAAACAGCCATCTTAGTGAGATTTATACGATATAAAAACAACACTGTGAAATCAGACTTCTTACTTGGGTCATGGGATAAGACAACCTTGACCAATCTTTTCTGCAGCATCTCTTCCTCGAATTTTGGCGGCAGAGGTAGCTCGTAGCATTCTCTTGTAAACGGATTGAATATACGAGGAATGAATTTTCCGTCGACAATGAAAAGCCATCCAAATGAGGAACCAATCCAGCACTGGTTGTGCAACTCAGGGATGTCAATGTAGTAGTGTCGTTTCTCAGTCAGGCTGTAGAACTTGCTCTTCTTAGTTGAAGCATCCTCCCTCATCATCAACCATGGGAGCTGCTCAGCAGGAGAACAATTATTTTGTTTTGCCACCCATCGCCAATTTCGACAAACAGCACTGAAAAGTTGGAGATCTGGCAGAGACAAAAACCCGATGATGTGATGATGTGTCCAAGGGCATCACTGCAGAGGTCCGACCAGTCACCAGCTGACCATGTTAATTTTTTGCTATCCTGCATGAGAAGTATCAAATCATTTCAAACTAAGCTAGCCATAATTTCTACGTGTGGGATCTAGCTAGTTGCATGTTTTGCTACCATGACATAGTCTGAATATCTAGCATAATGCAGAATCTGCTTTGATATATTATATTTTTAAGGTAAGAAGACCCAATACAGCTTGTTTTATGGTTGCTAATTGCATATTAGGGATAACAGGAGCCATTTTATTATTATTAATATAAAAGAAATTCTACAAAATAACAACCAAATTTAGCTGAGAATTATAGGACTTGTTCCAACAGGGTGTATTTGGATGCGCAAGAATAAAAAATTTGAGCTTACCCGGCCCCTTTATTCTTATACTAACAAATCTATGGAATTTGAATAAGAATAAAAAATTCTAGAACCTCGTGCCAATCCTTTTCTAAATTTTTACAATTTTCATTTAGAATAAAAAGATTTATGTTTAATAGAATTTCTCTCGGTGTGTGGTTATACGTGTGCAGTTTTCTATCTAGCCAATAAATTATTCAAGAAAAAAAATGTACACTGCATTCTACAAAGATTTATCGTATAAATTTATCAACATTCGAGGACAAAACTGTTATTGTGCCAGTGATTATTTTCTGAAACAAATTTGACATTTTTTTTCAAACCATCTTATGAAACAAATATAGGACTGTACATGTTTGCAGTACTTGCAACAGCTTGCAAGTTAAATATTGTTATAAATGTATTTGCTTACAACAAACAGCTGCTGTATAGAGAAAACAAGGACTGCGGTCAGAAATGCAAGAGTCGAAGCATTTGACACTCGCGTCTGTTTTGACAAGATTAGATCTCAAATCCAAGGTTACAAATGATTGATCCAAATCATTCCTTGTGTTTTTCACATTGAAATTTCGTTAGAGACCAAATTTTATATTTTCTTGAATTTCTTTATTATTTTTTCAGATTTTTAGAAAATCGATTGATCAAAAAGATAACGATTGTTCAATAACAGTGGTATTTTAAGAATTCTAAAAAGTAGATAAAAGATTTTAGAAAATGTAAAATTTAATGTCTAATGAGATTTCAATGTGAAGAAAACACATTCAGCAGTTCATCAGTCGTTTTCAACTCGAGGCCTGACAGCTTAATGTATTTGCATTGATTTTGTAATTATACTAAAGGCCCTTCGAAGCATATAAATTTCAAAACCCTTCTAACCATACAAATTGACCCTTTGATTTACATAGTTGTTTGATTTTTTTTATCGTAAAGCACATATTTGTCTAGTAATAAACTACAATGCTTATCTAAGAACCAACCATGAAGTGTATAACGCATTCTGGTAAAATTAACACATGGCCTTATACTCAAGCACAAGCGCAGGTCTACTCAGCAGGTGCAGATTGAACAGCAATTGATTATCGCTTATGAGAGTCGATTCCGATATGCTGAAGCCATAATCAGCAGTAATTGTATATATCTAACCTAAACTACACTAAAAGAGAAATTATGTGGATTACATATCTAGCTTTCTGCAAAAACCACATGAACACGGTCAATTTCCTAGGATCCGCACTAAACGACCACAGAGAGAGAGAGAAAACAAAGAGTTTAAATTAGTTCTAAAATTCTGAATGATACCTTTTCTCTGGGTACTGAGAGGCCGGCAGAGGGCGGAGGCAATGAGGCGGCTTTTACCCGAGATACGTATATTTAAATAACTATAAATTCGAGATATGTGGTATAAAATTATAAAAAATAGTGTTGTACTGTTGTGTGTGTGTGTATAGAGTTTTGTTATGGTGAGTTGCAACTCACCAAAACGTCGGTGAGTCGTGTTCAAAATTTTAAAATTTAGTTTAAAATGACCGATTCAAACCGTCTAATACAATCTCCCTATTGAAATCTCCATGCAGACCAAATTTTATATTTTTTTCGAAATTTTAAAGTATTTTTTAGAAATTTTAGAAAATTATTAATCTAATTAGTTCTGAACCGTTCAATATCAGCAGTTTTAAAAATCTGAAAAAAATACATAAAAATTTCAAAAAAATATAAAATTCGATCTGCATGGATATTTCAATAGGGAGATCATATTGGACGGTTTGGATCTGTCATTTTTAACCAGATCTAAAATTTTTTTAGCGCGACTCACCATAGCAAAACTCTATATATATATATTGAAAAAACATTGAATTTGTAACTCACAAATTTGACTTTAATTTAATAATTTCCAAAATATCCATGTTAAATTTTACCGTAAAGAAAAAGAGAAAAAAAAATGGTAATTTGGGTTATTTCTTTCCTTTTCGTATTTTTTTAATATTGATAAATATGAAAGAGTAATTTGGATATTTTAAAAAATGTGACAAGTTTTAGAGTGACATATCTCTAATTTAAACTTTTTTATTTAGAAATAAAATAATGGCATAAAACTAATTATAACCATTTATTGTGGTATAAAACTAAGTAGCAATTTAACAATGGTATTTTCCAAATTGAAAATTTTTATAGTGACATACATATATCTAATTATTCCTTAATTTAAATAATTGTAACAATAAATTAACAGGAATTATAAGTGTCATCGGCAAATATACCATCCCAGCCATCGCTAAATACAAAGTGAACATATAGACGATCTAAGTGAACACTTACAAACAAATAAGTGTTGTCATCATTTGTTCAGAAGTTTACATGCCTATTCAACTAATTTTCATTGAACTTATTTGTTTCTATGTGTTCACTTAGATCGTCTATATGTTCACTTTGTTTGTTGTATATGTTCATTTTATATTTAGCGATGACATGGATGACAAAACTGCAAATGACAGTAATCAATTTCCATAAATTAATCTTAAACTAAAATCTGCTAAACTTTAACAAACAAGTATTACCATCCGAAATAAAGCTTTTTTTTTTTTAAGACAAGCTAGATAGAGGCTATCCATCCGAAATAAAGCTTATCCATTGTGAAGCAATACTGAAATCTAAGTCTCAGATGTAAATAAGACTAAATTTAATTACTTTTCCTTCTATTTAAAATTGACAATATTTTTATACATATTTAGCAGTAAATATAGTAAATTGTAGTGATACAATGTCATATCTAACATTTTAACATTTCATAGATAGAATTGTCATTTTAATTTGTCAATTTATAGAATTGATTTTTATTATTCTGTAGTATAAAAATAATTAGTTGTTTAGTTTAGTGATAGAATATCACAAATTTCATAATTTTAAAGAGGCATAAACTTAAATATCCGTCATAGTACTAATTTTGTGACTGGTTATGATTAAGCCAAAATGATTGACTTAGTCCTGAAAAATTTTGTGAAAATCTGAAATAATGAGTCTATAAAATATTTGTCAGAAATTATCTGCTTTATAAACTCAAAAAAGATGAATGGTATGATCAAGAAATTAAATGACATTTGGAATAAAATGCTATGAGACTATACTAGATTTTCCCGGATAAATTAAAGTAACAGTGAAACGTTGCTGAAAAAAATAAGATAAGGATATCATAATGATCTGTTTGATTTATAGAAAATTTGATATGATTATTCAAGCCATCTGAATTCTGTACGTATGAGGGTCAATTAATTGCTAGAAATTAATTAAGGAAAGTTGTCAGTGGGTTGCCGCACACATGGCCACGCGTGGAGAAGAGAATTTATTTCTCTCCGCGCTGGCCTCTCCCCTTTTCTTCGTGTCCTCTTTCTTGTCTGTTTTTCTTCGCCTAGCTCCGTAAAAGAATTAAAGATTATAGCGATTGACCAATTTAAATTTTTTTTCAAACGCATCACAAATCGCAATAATCAAAGATCTAGTAAAAATAAATTATTTCATGCAACACATGTTTAGAGATGGAATAAGAATCAACATCTTTTCTTGTATAGGAACAAGAACACTTGATTACATGACATTAGAGGCGACAACTTGCTTTTTTTTTTTTTTTTTTCTTCTTCCTTCTTATAACATTAATGATCCACAAAGATTAATCAACCTCTCGAAAAATTATGCTAGTAATTTTTCAAGAAAAATAAATCTAATCCTAACTTTTTTTTTTCTTTCTTCAATCAATTCTAGCAATTAATTGGGGATAGTACGCAAGAGATGACTCTATGGTGGTTTTAACGTGGTCGTTTTGGAAGTTTGACAGGCATATCTATGAAACTTTATTTTTTTCTTTTAAAAGTGTAGTGGGAGAAAAATTTAAACATCTATAATGAAAGTCTATATACAAGAATTTTGAAAAATTGCTCTAAGAAAATTCAGAAAGACATTCTCATTTATTTTATATGATGGATGATGATGATATGCTTGAAGAGGAAAAGACGGCTAAAATGAATCTGTTTAAGCTAAAGCCATATGATGAGAAGGCATTGCAAACTCTCTATATATATTCTTTGTATAAATAAGTTAGTGTATTAAATTCGATGCATTTGGAAAATTATGTGGCTACAGATTTAATATAAGAAAAAAATGAAATGTTTCATATGCACCTTTAATTTTAAATACAAAGACCTTCCTATTTCTTCTAAAAAAATGAAATGAAATATTGTCAAACCTTTCAATGTATGATCAATTAAATTTCAAAATTTATTAAATTAAAGTGGATACACAACTTATCTAGTGATTTAGATAAAATATAAACTATTTTATTAGCAGTGGTTATTTAAGCGGTTGTTAAGGTTGTCAAACAAATTTATGTGAATATAACATATTTAAATCCCATAATTAAAATATGTGTACAACAAATCTAAAACAAAGCGTAGAATTTGCAGGGCGGCGTAACTGCGTCATTTCGTTGACAAAATTACCCATCAGAGTTGGTTTGACAAGCAATTTCCTATGTTTGTCCATCCCGCGTGAAAAAATGAAATTTAAAGCCGGTTGTTATGAGGTTGGCAATCCTATAATAAGAATAATTTGCATTTAAACGTGTTGCGACATGGTTGAATAATGAATTATTCTAAAATAGGAAATGACATTTTCATGAAAATTCAATTTAACGAACTACTTTTCTTTTTCCCCTATGGGTAAGCACTTCCAAGCCACATATTTGCGGTCAGTTATGGCATTTTAATAGATATATGCGTAATTGCATACACAAGACCAATGAAATTCGTCCATACAATCATTCTTACATTTTAAATTTCAAATGATCGATTTGAAAGGTTAATTGTATTTTACATATTGAAATTTTATTGAAAAAATTAAATTTTATATATTTTAAAAATTACTTATTTTTTCAGTTTTTTTTCAAATCATTACTATTGGAGGGTCAGAATTTTTTTATAATGAATTCTTTTAAATACTGAAAAATAGTATAAATTTTAAAAAAATATATAAAAATTTGTTTCTGATAAGTTTCAATATAAAAAAGATATTAAAAAAATTCAGATCAATCGCCTAAAGTTTGAAATATAATTGTAGTTTGGAATATGAAAATAATTGTACGGAACGAATTTCATCCATTTCATATATTGAAATTTATTTTAATTTGTTTCCATTAAATATAACAAACAGGAGCGCCTACCGAACCGGCCGGCCCTTTTATAAATTGACTGGTGGGAGTGCAAATCAAGATGCCACGCGTATAACTAACTGATATGCTGAGATAACTATATCTTTTCATTTTTTTTTTATTAAATACGACCACGTACTACTGCGTCCCTATCTGTTCAGAATATAGTTATTCTCCTTCTGACTTTTTAATCCCAAATTTCTGGCTATCTATAGCCAAGCGTCAGCCACTGGATCTGGTCAGATTCCATTTTTTTTTTTCTTTTGCGCCGAAGCGATCTCCTAGGATGAATAGATTGAAGTTAAAATGGTTTCATTTCAATTTTTTTGTGAATTTTGACATGATTTCCCCTTATATATTTATCATTCAAAGTTTAAATTTTAGAAAATTGGAAATACATAATTATGATTAAAATGAGCAAAAGTTGTAATAATATACAACTTAAAAAAATTTTGCCATAAAGTTTGGTCTCTTTTTATGTACAGTAGCATTGAATTATCTATTTTAGTTTAAATTTGAATTATTATGATGATGAGATACAAAAAACTTTGTAACAATATTTTCTTTTAGTCTCCTTCTGATGTATAGCACCATCAAATTATCATTTCAAGTTTTTATATTATTAGAAATACAGAATTATGATTAGGATGAGACGCCAAAAATTGTAATAATATATAATATATAATCTCCTCATACGAATAGCACCACTGTCCACTGAAAATTTTAAGACGCGTTGGTCACTTATGCCTCATAGGGCAGTTTCAAGCACGTATCATCAGATAAAAACATAATAAATTGCCACCCATACAAATATGTTGATTACAATTTACAAGGATTAGGCGGCACTTCTGTAAATATGACTAATAATAGCATGCAAAAAATACACTTTTCTCTTTTACTACTGGCCAACTTTGCACTAATTTGAGTCGCTTAATTTAGCAGGTTAATTTGCTCACGTTAGTCTTAACTCTCGGTGGCATCAATCCATGTGGCCAACTGTGTGAGCCAGCATTCTAAGAAATTGATCCCCCCCCCCGCCCCCCGCCCAAAAAAAAAATATTTCTATACGTAATAAAAAATATTAGATAATTATCTGTTACTAGTAAAATCGTGAAATATTTTTGTTTCCGTACTTGGATAAGTCCCTTGCGAATTATTTCACCAAAATGGAACTGTCGGATGTAATTACAATTTATTATTTTTTTTTTGTAAAACGAGCATTTTGAGATTCATGCTGAATATTTCACAATTTTTATCATTTTCGAAAATCACTCAATCAGATGGGAAGTTGATCATATAACATTGATGAGTATTATTATTTCTTCCATTAGATGTGAAGCTGATCACATACCATTGACGAACATTGTTATTTCAGCCCGGATCAAAATTCCATTTTTTTAACATGGGATTTTATTTAATTTCATTTTATTAGAAAACTCACGATCAAAATGAATGGATTTGGTGTCATTTGGTTGGAATTTTTATATAATTAGATCTAACGAAATTCTGTGAAATCCATTGAAATGAAATGAAATTCCATGTAAAAAACATTTTGATTAGGGCCTTCGTCGCTGTGTGAAGTCAAGTGACGACTGACGAGCACTGCTCTTTTGAAAAATAAAAATTTGATCACACACCACTCTATTTCTTCAATGAGATGTTTGGTATCACCACAGTAGGTGGTACCAAAATTGTTCACAGAGCATCAAATTTAAACTTCTTCCTCAGATATGATTATTACTTTCTGCCTAAGTTCACCTTTTTATAATGCCCGTCTCCTTCGTACTAAGAAAAGACACATTTGTACGATTTTTTAGAAAAATAAAATAAACATAAACATAAATTTTACGGCCGCTATCTCTTGATATTGCTCGACGATATCATGGAAAATTGTTGGACCTAACTTCTAATGAATTTAAGTTTTGGTGTGTTTGGATGCTTCACGAACAAGGGATGAACAAGGGGAAGAACAAAGGCCCACGAACAAAACTAGTTCGTGAAAATCGGGGAACTAAGAACTAGGAAGAAGTTCACGAACTACGGTTGTTTGTGGGTTGTTTGGTTCGTGCGAACAGCGCTGTCTAATCCGCTGCCTTATTTTCACACATTGATGAGAATCTCAATCATGAAACTATGTCATGCACAACTATATATATATATATATATATATATATATATTTTTTTTTTAACCACGAACCTGGATATTTCTTCTTTTCTCTCATTTTTATTAGGTGAGTTTTGAGACGCTCAGAAGAAGCCATCCTAAACTTGATTTAATCATTTTATTAGATAACTAAATCTATAGAATCTACTTGATATATTTAACTTTATAATCTGATATATCTATAGATTTATTTTACAGTTAAATTCGAATTCACCAAAAGTCATTTAACTTTCAATTGGACGAATTAATTTTTTTAATTTAATGATATTTTCCATATGCCAGACATTTGTAAAATTGGGTCAAATTTGAGATACAATAAATTTAAATGATAAATAGCACATATATAAAAAAAAATATTTCCTTATGATTCAACAATGCCAAAAAAAATATAAATGGGTGTACCATAACATATATGCATATGAGAACTATTGTTTGTACCAACAATAATTTGGACCTTGCTATATATAAGGACTCCGTCAAAATATAACTCTTGGATTTATATATATCCAAGGAAGGCACTGGATTGAGTCTGAGTAGGCTGCTGACAGATCGGACTAAAACTAAAATAATTTTGTCCGCGCTGGAGTCTCCAGAACTTATCTCTAACAATTGGCGTCCATGGACATCTCCAAGGGTTCAGGGTTTAAAGAATTGAAGCGTACAATTCCTCAGATGGTAGAATATTGAACTATTTTGTTGACCTTATTATTAGAAGAAAATGAGAGTCGAAAAAGGCCAACTATTGAACAATTTGTTTTTGCCGGGAGAGTGAACTCGGTGAAGGCGCGCACTCGCACATTTTGCTTTAACGTCCACGAGTATTTAAAATTTACAAAGTTAAAAATCGCAGGAGATTAATGTAAATTTCATAATTCTTCAAGGGTTGAGTGTCTTGTATTGGAAATGGTAAGAAAATATTAAGTTTTAATACGAATGTAATTAGAACATTTACATACCTTATTATTTCTATCATTCAAGTAACATATTGTGTATTGACATTTTTGCATAATGTCAATAATAACATAGTGTAATTATTACATTCTTTTTTAAAAATTCCTCCAAGTTTGAATTTTTTTTAATATTGTTTAAAAATAATGCAAATAGAATCTTGGTATCATGATGTTAGAAATGTATGGAAAAATAAAGAAACCACGCTCTACGTTCTATAACTAATGATTTTGAGTTCAGAAGATTTCTGACCTACGTTCCCAACTACATCCGATAATGAATGTAGATCATATCGCGGCTTTCCAGAACGGGATCATAAAAAAAATGAAATATTCTGAATGATGTCAATTTAAAGCTTGAACACTATTTAAGAATAATTTTCTATATTTAAGAATATTCCGACAATAAAGAAGAGGAACGGAGAGGAGAGTAAAGGTTGACCGAAAATTTGTTACTATCAAATCGGAGTGGAAAAGTTTACTCTAAAAACTTTCGAATTTTAGTCTATCTCTTCCCTCTTCTTCTCTTCCTTTCCGCCGTCTTCTCCTCTGCATGGATTGAGTAACCAATCGGACAGAGTAAACTCGTCCGTTATTCTCCTCTCCTCTCCTTCCGATTTGGTATTCTGGAGCACAGCCCAATAGTTTGTTCCGCATCGATATTTAATTTCATGCCAAAACAAAAGCACATCCCGTAAATCAAAATTCTTATAATCTTTTATGTTCAAGTTCAACACAACAACACAAGAAAATCAAACCAAAGTTTGTAAATTGTAACTTCAACATTTTCATTTCAGATCGAGGAGCATTTGCAATTTTTGTAGAGATTGATAGATTTTATTATATTACGGAATTTTGTAAAGATATAATAGAATAATATTCGCATCTAGACTAATTAAGAACCGTCCTACGCAAAAACAAAACAAAATTAATGGGAGGTGCTTTGGACACTAAAATTTACACTGCGAAGTGCGAACATCCCGATATAATTTTAATGACAAGTTTGTCCTCGAGCAATCCTAATCCCATTTGGAAACGTCATCTTTGTTCACTTATTAAATTGGATCAACATAACAAATTTATGTCCAGCACTAATCATTAAGCAGCCGTCCAACTTTGCCCTATGGGCTTATATTAGCTCAATAAATAAATAAATAAATAAAATAGCTGCTCAGCAATTGACTTATAAAAAATATATATATGCTTAATAACTATTTACTTTATAAAAATAGAAACTTATATATTTAAATCAATTAGAAAACGTATTACTCAATATGTGGGTAGAAAAAATATTTAGAAATATTTATACTTTAATAAAAAATTAAAATTAAACTATCAACATGAAAAATATAATTTAATAAAGAAAAATTCTAAAGTCCAACATGTAGGACATATATGGTTTGTCTAACGTGATCATATTCGCATATTAAATTTCAAAATGACCGATCCAAACCATTAGATTGAGTCTATATATTGAGAACTTGTAAGAATCCAAATTTTAAGTTTTTTCGAACTTTTTACTATTTATTTCATATTTAAAAAAAACTGCTCCTAGAACTTATATGGAATAATAAGAGTGCAAATGAATTTATTTCATATTTTTCGGCAAGATTTGGCTACATATATTTATAAGGAGTATATAAGGATATATAAGATGAAATAATTAACTTATCAAGAGTGCAAATGAATTTTCAAAATTCTCGGCAAGATTTGGCTCTTCAAATGGCCGGTAAGAATTTCTTCTATTACTGTGTAAATGAATAAATGATAATTCAATTATGGAAAATAATTATGGAAATGAAAGGTTAATACCTACGGTAGATTATTAGTTAATTTATAGGGGGGCATATACGTCCAAAAAAATTCAGTGGAATGTTCCCAGTGAAAATTTTGGTGTCAAAGCACCTCCCAAAATTAATATGAAACGAAACACGTTTACCATGCAAAGATATATAGAATGATGTTTTTCTTTTTCTAAGAAACATCTGTTATTCCTTTTTTTTTCGAACAATGCAACATATTAATTCCATCTATATATTAAAGAAATCAGTACAAATAATTATGTATTTTGATGTTAAATATCTTTCAAAATTTCTAAATTACGTGACAATGATCTCATATCGAAATATTCTTGTAAATGTTTATATCATTGCAAACAAGATTCATTTGATGATTGTCCTATCAATAATTAATTCCCAAATCCCAACTATCTCCAACACAATCCCATACGAACTTTCGAATTCCATTGATTTTTAAAGATTTGAAAGCGAACAATAATTGTACGTCTAGAATTGGAGCGATAGTGGCGGGCAAAAATTGCAATATGCATTTACCCAAAGAGACAAAAATTACAAAAATGCAAAAGGCGAGGGTAGGCAAGGAGTTAAAGCAAGTTTTAGGTCCTGATTATAATAATTTTTTTAACGCGGGATTTCATTTCATTACAAATTTTTTTATCAAAATAAACGTGTTTATTTCGATGTCATTTGATCAGAATTTATATGTTATTAGACACAACAAACTTCTATAAAATTTCGTATAAAAACTATTTTAATCAAAGTCTTAAAGAAAAAACGATAGAGACAGAATCAGCACAGATTTAAAAAAAGCCACCACCAATAATTGTACGGTAGTAGAATTGCACTATAGTGTAGTGGAGGTAAAATACAAAAAGCGCGGGTAGGCAAGGAGTGGCGCTTTGGTGGACCAATGCAAGATTTAGGTAAACAAAAGAGGAAACCGTATCACTAAAATACGCATAAAAAACGAACCTCATGTGAGGCCCACAAATCAGTGGAACATTCTAGTAGAAGTTAGTACTAGACGCGTGGCTATCATCTATAGTAAGTAATTAATTACTAATTAATATATATACAACACAAACGGAGAGAAGCTTAGTAACCTGTAAACATCAATCAGTCTTTTCTCTCTTTCTAACTCTTAACACATATGCACTCCAAAATTAAACCATTATTGCTGGTGCTTCCCATCCCCACCGCCCCATTTCCTTTCCTATTTACTGAGAGAGACATTGAAAGACGAGGTGAGAATTGAGTGCTTCAGCGCTGGAAGGCACTCGCCTCTTTCCTCTCTCAGGCTATTTTGTTGCTGCTCTTTCTGTTCTTTGTTATCTCTTCTACTTATAACTTCATTCTTTCTTTCTTCTTTCCTCACTGAGTCTTCACCATGAATCCTGATTCTTCTCAAGAGAAGGTACTTCCGAACTTTGCATGTCTTAGTTTGTCTTGTGCTATGTGTTCTCTCTAATTTTACCCTGGATTTCTCAGTTTGTGATTGCAATTGAGTCCTCTTTGGTTTGATTTTAGTTGGTCAAGTTCTCTTTGACGAATTGGGGTCGATCAAACTACAAAGTCAAACTAGAAGAGACGAATTGTGATATGAGAAACATTAGTAGTACCTATCATGACTCTAGCTTGAGCTGATAAGCAACATATTTTGCTATTTTGTGGTGGTTAATATGCAAGACCAGTACTTTTTAATAAATAATTTGGTATATGTTGGTTGGTCAGAGATTTCTCATGGACTGGTATCAGCAACGTCAGCTCTGGCAAGTTAATTAATCTGTAATTAAATCTGATTGTTCCACAAAGGAAGGGAAAAAAAATAAAATAGGACGATGGGTGTGCTTTTGTTAGTTGGGGGGAAGGCCAAACAGTGGAAGCAATAATAATGTTTGGAAAAAATGTATCTGACGCATTGATTGTTGATTATTATTATTACTATTAATATACTCTGACTCTTTCTCTAGACGGCATGAGGTAGAATAGCCAAGGACAAATTTTACTGATCCTTTTTCAAAAATTTCTCAATTTCTCTTTGGTCAGTCTTATTACTTATTTTTTATCGTTGTGGATCATTCCAGCTGCAGACTGACAGTAATTCGAGGGAGACAACTCATGAGACAAGACAGGGAAGAAGGCCACATCTTTCCATTGACATACCTCCAAGAAGTGGTACAACAAATTCTGCAAGAGCAAATGCACTTACAACACCAACCAGTTCTTCTTCTACCAGAGGAGGAAGTGGACTTCCGCCTCGCCCTGCTTCTGCAAAAGTTCAAAGATCCAGGAGCTCTATTAAGAAGCTCTTGTCAGCTACAAGTGTCAAATTCGGAAATGGAGATGCATTGACTGATGGCAGAAGTGATTCACTGGTTGTGGATGGATCATCGAGGGGAAATAGGGAGAGAAGTTCAATTATAAGGTCACTATCTTTGACTAAAATACTGAGTCCATCTGTGAGAAGATCATCTTCACTTCCTGTTGACACAGAAGTGGATTTGCCTGAAAAGTCTTCGCAAGAAGCTTCCACTGCAGAAGGCACTTCTAGTGCAGTAAGTGTTAAATCTCTTTATTTCAAGGAAAAAAAAGTTGTGGGATCAGATGGTAATATTCTCAAATTGACAGAGAAATGATGTCAAGCAAAAAATATGGCGATCAAAATCAGTTCCTTTAAATGGTAAAGTCGCCAATGCAAACAGTTTGAAGAGAATGGACTCGCTAGGCGTGGTATTTCGAGTTATTCCTTCCACACCACGAGCACCTGAAACAAGTGGCCCTGCACCAGAAATAATATCAGTGGAAACTGGTACCTATCTAAATCATATTCAGATCATAGTGAATATGATTGCAAAATTATTCTTCGGCAGTAAATTTTGGGCTCATTGCCTTTTGTTTTGTCTTGTTTTATTTATTTATTTATTTTTTGTATCAGAGAATGAGGATGTAGATAATGGAGAGGATATACCAGAGGAAGAGGCAGTGTGCCGTATTTGTTTGACAGAGTTACCAGAAGGGAATGATACAACCTTTAGATTGGAGTGCTTGTGTAAGGGCGAAATGGCTTTAGCCCATAAGGAGTGCGCCATAAAATGGTTCAGCATCAAGGGAAACAGTGATTGTGAAGTGTGTAAGCATGAGGTTAAAAACTTACCTGTAACTTTACTTCGTATTGAGAATACTTCTGCTCGTAATGGAAATACTCGAGCTGCTGGTCGGGTTCACCAAGACATCTATTATCAATATAGGTGATTATTGTTATTATTAATTTACGCATGCCACCATTTTTTGTTTGTCTTTGTTGTGCAGTACAATTCTTTATGTAATGCTTGTTTAATTTGTTGTATTTTTGTTTGCAGTACGTGGCAGGGGATGCCAATATTGGTAATAGTGAGCATGCTTGCATATTTCTGCTTCTTGGAGCAACTATTGGTACATAGCCTATCCCATGCACCTTTTTTCTTGTGTTCCTCACTTATTCATGTTCCATTTTATCAGTTAAAATCATAAGTCTCATATTGTTTTAACTATGTGCAATTGTGTTTTTCATCTCAGGTAGTTGACTTTGGTACTGCTGCATTGGCCATATCATTGCCTTTCTCTTGCATTCTCGGACTTTTTGCTTCGCTTACTTCTACCACCATAGGTATGTAGAAGTTCACATCCAATGAAAAATCAAATTATCAAGTTACAAGTGCAAATGATGAAATAATATCTGATGCAGCGATGAGACAGTACATGTGGATTTACGCAGGGGTTCAGTTTTTGCTCGTTGTTTTCTTTGCTCATCTGTTTTACTCCTATGTAAGTATGCCTTTTCACTTTAAACAATCATGTGCTTTTTTATAAAATAATTTAAAAAGGGTTAAGACTGTATCTATTAGGATGATCACATTCTCAACTATAGAGTCGCAATAAGATCCCCTGTTTTAGAACATTTTCTGATGCAAACAGATATTTTTTTTAAGATAAATTGGGGGTCTAAGCCACCCAATTTATTTTTAAATTAAATGTGTATGAAAACTCCCCAGTCGGGTTTCGAACCTGCGACCTTTCACTCAAGATGCATTGCTTTTGCCACTAGACCAAGAGCTAGTTCTCGATGCAAACAGATATTAAACTCAAAAATAAATAGATCGTCTTCTCTTTGCGGTTGGAAAAAAATATGATTTAACAGCTGAATATCCTATGTGAACGATTTAAATGTTTATACCCTCCCCGATCTTCTAAATTAATAATCTTGATGACTTGATATAGGATGGTGTTGAGTTTAGAAGAGAGAGAGAGAGAGGTACGGTGTGGTACAGAGAGAGATCAAAGAGAGAGGGGAGATGTATTTTTGGTTTTCTGTTTTTCGCACCTAGGGGCTTTGCACGAGACAACAGAGAAGAAAACCAAGAAGACAAATATTTTTGGTGGGGTGCATCAAAGCCCCGATTTTCATTTTCCCTTTTATTAGTCAAATGTTAACAATTTACAAACAAACCCTATAAAGTATTATTATTACACAAATGACATAAAGGAAAGCTAAATGGGCTAAATGAGAAGGGACCCAACAAACTCCTCCTCCCGACTCATGGAGCGCATCCATCAACTAAACCCGCCTTTTCACAACAAGCTTCAAGCTTCAAAGACGGTACCGGCTTCGTCAACATATCCGACCCATTCTCGCTTGTGTGGATCTTCTCCAACACCAATTTCTTCTTCTCAAGCACATCGCGGATCCAATGATACCTCAAATCTATATGCTTGGACTTAGAGTGAAATGTCGGATTCTTGCTCAAATGAATTGCACTTTGACTATCACAAAACAACACATACCTCTCTTGCCGAACGCCTAGCTCATGCAAGAACTTCTTCAACCAAATTACCTCCTTGCATGCCTCCGTAATGGCTATGTACTCGGCCTCGGTAGTGGAGAGTGCAATGCATTTTTGCAACTTAGATTGCCATGACACGGCTCCATTTCCAAAACACACCAAATAACCGGATGTAGACTTCCTCGAGTCTATGTCACCGGCCCAATCGGCATCCGTATATGCCACTAAAGTTGGATTCTTGCCACCAAAACAAAGACAACGGTTGGTTGTACCCCTCAAATACCGAAGTATCCACTTGACGGCATTCCAATGCTCTTTGCCGGGGTTAGAAAGAAAACGACTTACCACACCAACCGCTTGAGCAATATCCGGTCTTGTGCACACCATAGCATACATCAAAGAGCCAACAACCGATGCATATGGTACATCTCTCATCTCCTCCTTCTCCTTGCCACTCTTAGGACAACCATTACGTGACAACCTAAAATGGTTAGCAAGAGGAGAGGAAACCGGTTTACACTTGCTCATGTTGAATCTTTCAAGTACCTTCTCAATGTACTTCTCTTGTGACAACCAAAGCTTGTGTTCTCCACGATCTCTAGTGATTTTCATGCCAAGAATTTGCTTTGCCGAACCCAAGTCTTTCATGGCAAATTCTTTTCCAAGACTCTCTTTCAACTCTTTGATCTTTTCTAGATCCCTTCCAACGACCAACATGTCGTCAACATAGAGCAAAAGAATAATGAAATCACCATTAGAGAATTTCTTCACAAAAACACAATTATCCGAGATGGTTCTCTCAAAGTTGTTGTCACACATAAAAGATTCAAACCTTTTATACCAATTCCGAGGTGCTTGTTTCAAGCCATAGAGGCTCCTCCTCAATTTGCAAACCAAGTGCTCTTGCCCTTTTGTCACAAACCCTTCCGGTTGTTTCATGTAGAGCTCCTTCTCCAAATCGCCATGGAGGAATGCGGTTTTGACATCTAGTTGTTCAATCTCCAAATTCAAACTAGCGGCCAAACCGAGCACAACTCGAATTGAGGACATCTTGACCACCGGCGAAAAGATTTCTTCAAAATTAATTTCCTTCTTTTGGTCAAATCCTTTCACAACTAGCCGAGCTTTATATCTTGGCTTTGCCTCTTGACCCTCGGATTTCACACGATACACCCATTTGTTCTTGAGCACTTTCTTGCCTTTTGGCAATTTCACCAATTCAAAAGTGTTGTTCTCATGCAAGGATTTCATCTCATCTTGCATGGCTTCCAACCACTTATTTTTGTGCTCCGACAACATGGCTTCTTCATAACATTCGGGCTCACCACCATCTACAAGTAACACAAACTCATTAGAAGAGTACCTTGTATTAACCCGTCTTTCTCGACTTGACCTCCTTAGTTCTTGCACTTGAGAACTATCACTTGAAGAGGTTTCGGTTTGAGAATCATTCTCTTCATTTTGTGGGACATTGGTTTCGGTTGATTGGCTAGGATTTGGGTGATTGATTTCGGTTCTTAGGTTGTTTCTTGAAATAGGAGTTAGGTCAACATGGCTACTTGAAGCGGTTTTGGCCTTGTCGAGGTTGCTCAAATTTTCAATGGTTTCTTGTTCAAAGAACACCACATCTCGACTTCTCACCAACTTCTTTTCAATTGGATCCCACAACCTATATCCAAACTCATCATTTCCATACCCCAAGAAAACACACTCTTTAGTCTTGCTATCAAGCTTTGACCTTTCATCCTTGGGTATATGCACAAAAGCCCTACAACCAAACACTCTTAGATGGTCATAAGAAATATCTTTACCTTTCCAAACCCTCTCGGGTATGTCACCATCCAATGCATGCGAAGGAGAGCGGTTGATCAAATGAACCGCGGTGTTCAAAGCTTCACCCCAAAAGCCTTTGGAAAGCTTGGAATGAGAGAGCATACAACGAATTCTCTCACAAATGGTGTGATTCATCCTCTCGGCCACACCATTTTGTTGTGGAGTTTTGGGCACGGTCTTCTCAAGTTTAATACCATTGGTCTTGCAAAACAACTCAAAAGGACCACGATATTCTCCTCCATTATCCGATCGGATGCACTTCAACTTCCGACCGGTCTCTCTTTCAACCTCCACAACCTATTGTTTGAACACTTCCAACACTTGATCCTTCGTCTTTAAAGAATATGCCCACAACTTTCTTGAATGATCATCCACAAAGGTAACAAAGTAAAGAGCGCCGCCAAGAGTTCTATCTCCCATAGAACAAAGATCGGTGTGAACTAAATCAAGCACACCCGGCCTCTTACTTGTTGGATTTCTCTTGAAGGCTACTCGATGTTGTTTGCCCGCCAAACAATGTGTGCATGAGGTAAGTGAAGTACCATCAATAGGCACATACTTCTTTTTAGAAAGAATCTCAATGCCCTTCTCACTCATGTGACCCAACCTCAAATGCCACAAATCGGTTGAGTTACACTCGGCGGCATTCACCTCACCACACACCTTTACTTGAGTAACATAGAGCGAACCGGATTTGGTTCCTCGAGCAACAACCAAATGACCCTTCAACAACTTCCACTTCCCACCAAGGAAGCAACTTTGATACCCCTCATCATCAAGGGCACCCACCGAAATTAAATGAAGCCTCATATCCGGCACATTCCCAACATTCTTGAGAGTAAGCTTGCATCCTAAACTAGTCTCCACACAAACATCTCCAATGCCAAAGATTTTGCAAACTCCATCATTCCTCATTCTAACAACACCAAAATCACCTTCCTTGTAGGAAGTGAACAAGTCACGTCTAGATGTGACATGGAATGAGGCGGCGGAATCAACCACCCAAGTGGAGTCTTGACTAGTAAGGTTCACAAAACCCTCATCACAAGCTATGAACACTTCATCATTTGTAACAATTGCGGTGGTACTTTCTTTCTCATCATCTTCTCTTCTTCCCCTAGATTGATCTCTTTTGGAGCCATCATTCTTGGCTTTCAACTTCCGGCATTCACTTCTCTTGTGGCCGGGCTTCTTGCAATAATAGCATGTAATCCCCTTTCTTGACTTAGACCTCCCCTTTGACTTATCCCTATCATCATCACCATAAGCATTCCTTTGAGTACTCCTTCCACGATTTTCGGTGACAAGAGCCGAAGACTCACTAGTGATCCCCAACTCCTTACGCCTCAACTCCTCATTGAGCATGCTATCTTTAACCATGGCTAGGGTCACAACACCATCGGGTGCCGAATTACTCAATGACACCACTAAAGTCTCTCAACTATCGGGTAAGGAACTCAACAAAATCAATGCTTGCAACTCCTCATCCAACGCCATTTTCATGGTAGATAAACGGTTCACACAATCTTGGAACCGACTCAAATGATCCGACACCGAGGAACCTTCTTGGTATTTCATGTTTACCAACTTCCTAATATAGAAGGCCTTATTTTGAGCGGTCTTGCGCTCATACAAGCTTTCAAGCTTTTCCCACAACACCTTGGTATCGGTTTCGGATGAGATATGGTGATAGACGGAATCATCAACCCATTGTCTAATTATGGCTATTGTCTTCCTATTAGACACTTTCCAAACATAATCGGTGGTAGTAGCGGGTTTGGTACCCGAAAGGGGTTCATATGCATCCTTGCAATACAACAAATCTTCCATACGAGACTTCCAAATGGAATAATTGGAAGATGTAAGCTTAACCATGGTACCACTATTACTCTCTTCCATTTTAGACACAAACCCTAAATCCCAAATGCAATACACCGGTCAAAGAGAACCTCACCTCAATACGGCGGAGTAACGGCCACTCGCGACTCAACGGCAACAACCCGATCGAGGTCGGAAACGGAGGTGATCAACGGCTGCGGCTCGGCAGCGGCTAGGGTTTGACGGCGGTGACTCGACAGCTAGGGTTTCCGCAACAGCGACTTAGCGGCGACGAACCTTGCGCTCTGATACCAGTTGTTGAGTTTAGAAGAGAGAGAGAGAGAGGTACGGTGTGGTACAGAGAGAGATCAAAGAGAGAGGGGAGATGTATTTTTGGTTTTCTGTTTTTCGCACCTAGGGGCTTCGCACGAGACAACAGAGAAGAAAACTAAGAAGACAAATATTTTTGGTGGGGTGCATCAAAGCCCCGATTTTCATTTTCCCTTTTATTAGTCAAATGTTAACAATTTACAAACAAACCCTATAAAGTATTATTATTACACAAATGACATAAAGGAAAGCTAAATGGGCTAAATGAGAAGGGACCCAACAGATGGTTACTTGTGTAAATACATTTCATTGCTGACATGACCTTAATTTCTGCCGAAATTTTCAGCTGCATATGCAACCTGTTATATCTATAATACTTGCAACGTTTGCTGGATTTGGAGTTGCTATGAGTGTAAACTCCATAATAGTGGAGATACTAAGATGGAGAGTTAGGTCTAGGAGGGCCCACATTGTCAGGACTCGCCATGCGGTACAGAACAACACCCTTCCAATACAACAGCCACAAGATGAGCAGCGCGACACTGCCTTGGAAAATATAGTTATATCACATGCCTAGTGTATTTTTGTTTCATCTTTTATATTAATGTAAAAGATGACATATGTAAGTTAACCGCAAAATTAGATCTCCTGCAGGCGATTTTAGTAGGTGGATTAGATATGGATGAAGAGTGTTTGTTGTGTGCTCCCTCAAGATTATGTGAATATATTTTTAGTGGTGTATTTATTTCTCTTTGCAAGTCGGCATTAAAGTTATACAGGAATGGATGTTCTTTTTGTCTTGAAGAAAATATAATAAAGAAAAAAGATAAGGCAATGATTATATATACTCAGCTACTTTCCTGTTTATGTTTGTAATAAATACGACACAATTGGAGTCTTGGACCGAATACGCGCGTGCCGCGGCGTGCGCACTCACACACACACTGGGCATAAAACCACGAGATCTATTATCTCAGCTTCAAGAACTATCAGATATTGTTTTGAATATAAAATTGAATTTTAGACTTAATTCAATTTTAGTGAGTTCATTCAGTATTTTTTGACAAGAAAAAGAATACTAATTTTTATCTTTATGCAATCATTTCTAAGACCAAATTAAAGTGGATGGTGAGTATTATTTCATTAATTTAATCTCCGCATAAAAGGTTTTCCTGGAAACTAGACATGCCATGCGCGTATGCATTATTGGGCTGGAAACCAGGGCCATCCATCATATCTGTCGATGATAGTGTTGGTGTTTTTAGTGAAGTAGATATAATTTGACATTGACCAAGATAAATTGTTCTGTTCTCACCAACATAGACACGTTGGCCCCAAAAATGTTGTTTGATTGCCAATAAACTTGTATAAAAACAAAGCTTACAGCTACTGAGGATATCAAAAGAAAAAATATATATAAAAAAGAAACATACGACAAGTCGATAGACTGGCAATTGGCAAATGTCCCGGTGAGTCAGGCTCCAGTATATATATATCAAAGAAAACTTCCAGATTTTGATACAATTATGAATTATCAATTAACAAAGTACAGGGTGCAAGTTCCCAGTAATTGCGTGGCCCAAGGAAGTTCAATATTTCTCCCGATGACATCATCTCGGGGCCCACTATAATACTATATAATCAACAAATAATTTGGACACGGAAGATCTTTTCTAATGTATAAAGTTTCTCGCAGTGGCATGTCACGCCTTGGTAATTGGAAAATTTGGTAGAGAGGAAACTTCCCCCAAGCTGAGCAAATCTTGGTTGATTACATAACCATTTTGTGGTAAGAAACTGATGACAAAATGTAGGTACAAAGGATCACCACTTATAGGCCTACATGCTTTGTATAAATGACTGTTGAGTGTTGATAATTTAGTAATGGAAAATTCTGTCAATATCCAATTCTGAATGGGGCTTTAATCTTAATCACTTATTTTCAAGAAAGATTAATTCATTAGTACTTATAAATGGTGTCGATCAAAGTCCTATTCAGAATTGGTTCTCAGGGTAGAATTTTCTTTAAGTAATTGGGTTTTTTATATGAATGTTTTATATCATAAATAATATATTTCTACTGCGCTAGTCATGTTTTAAGTCATGCATGATCTTTTTTTTCTAAAAAAAAAAAAGAAACCTTCTGAAAATTGATGATCTAGAATCAAGCTTTTAAATTTCGGTTTTTTCGGTATGACGGTCCAGGTCCCCATGTTATTTCGGTGTTATTTCGATGTTATAACGGCGATATAACGGTGTAGTGTTTTTTTCAAAGTTTGACACAACAATTCTATAACTATCAATTTATATGTTTATACATCTCCAATACTCCATACAAATAGCATACTGCCATACCAAATTCAATATACTGCAGTGTACCAATATTGAGTAGCAGTAGTAGCTTGTACCAATTTAACAATAATTCAATATTGAATACACAATTTAACAATAGTAGCAATAACAACTTGTTATTTCGCCGAAATAACTGAAATAACGCATTATATCGCCGAAATAACTGAAATAATGCGTTACGTCATTTTCTCAATTAAGACTGTAACGTTCATGCGGTTTGACACATAATACCGCTATTTCTGTTATTTCACTGTTATTTCGCAGAAATTTAGAAGCTTGTCTAGAATCAATGAATATTTCATGGGAACTTCATTTCTGATTAATGAAAGTTATTAAAAGACCCAAATTGGTCATGCCAATATGTATTATTATATATCAATTCTGTTCCCCATACAAGATACAGTCTAGTGTCCTTCGGTCTCACATCACAAATTCATTGTAGCATAAAAAAGCGGCTTAAATTCAAAGTTAGTGATATACTGATATAAGCTTATCACCAGCGTTCTCTCAAATAGATGACACCGGATTAAATCTTAAGTTTGGAAGTAATTTATTAAATGAGATTGCGCCTATGACTGGCACAACTTTTCTCTAACGTGCTTGCACTATTATTGGCATGCAAACCATGACTCTGAACAATTGATGCTCTTCTTCCCATTTTCCTGCACTTAATTATTATTCCCTCTCACCCATTAATGTATCGTATTCCAAATAGGAGCAATGAGACTGATACCATATTTATAAAATAGATCATGAATTTAACTATAACTGGAAAGTGCAATTGGTAAAGGATATTATCCAATTCATAAAATCTTTGAAGGTAGAAATTACTGATTTTGTGTAGAGATGGAAGGCATCACCATTACTGGCATGTACCCTCTACACCGTCGCAAAACCCTACATCTTGTGAGTTAATTCTCATTTTTTTCATTTTCTTCTTCCGATACATATCTAGTGTGCTAATAAAAAATGAGAAAAAAAATGTTTCAAGGTGAGGCACGCACAAGGGACCCACAATGTGGCAGGAGAGAAGGATTACAATGCATATTTGTCTGACAAATACTTTGATTCGCCCCTAACGAATCTCGGCTGGAATCAGGTTTCTTTCTATTTGTGTATATCTATTCTATTTGACTTTTCATGATTATTTCCAGTTGTCATTACATCTATGAAAATTCAATGGCAATGCTGTAGGTTGATAATTTGAGAATGCATTTACAAAAAACTGGTCTTGTGAAAAAGATCGAATTGGTCATCACTTCCCCTATGCTAAGGTACTTGCGCTGGCTAAGTCATTCAATTTTTAGTTTCTTTATCTCCATCCAATTAAGTAGTATGTGTGTATTATAATTATTGGAAATGAATAATGACAGGACAATGCAAACTGCAGTGGATGTTTTTGGAGGAGAAGAATATACTGATGGAATTCGTGCACCGCCTCTCATGGTGAAAAATGCATTTAATAGCGGTCGACCTGCTGTTTCTAGCCTGGGTTCCCCTCCTTTTCTTGCTGTTGAATCCTGCAGAGAACGTTTGGTACAGGCACTCCTTGTGATTCTTCTTTTTTTCTCTTCGCTATCTTTAAATCCATTACTCTTCAATATCGCACTTAGTAAATTTAACTAAGAGAGCAATTTTCTTGTCGGTTGTATGCAAAATTAAATCTTAGGGAGAGCACCCATGTGACAAGAGGAGAAGTATAACTGAGTATCGTCCTGCATTTCCTGCAATTGATTTCTCTTTGGCAAGTCCTCTTACTCAATTTCATTATTTTTGAACTTTTGTTATATATTGGTCTGCCACGGTATCATCTTATAGCAAAACTTCGAGGATGATACTGGCAACGAAGAAAATACATTTTTTCTTAAACTGCTTGGTCACTTCAGATTGAGAATGATGAAGATGTTATGTGGAAACCTGATGTGAGAGAGAAATATGAAGAAGTTGCAGCCAGAGGAGCAAAGTTTTTGGACTGGTAATCAAATTTGTTCAGTTTGATTCTATTTAGCTTTAAGGTTTCAGATCTGATCTGAAATTTGAAATATCAGCAGTTAGCAGTTTAGCACAGATACATTAGATTTTATATTTTGTAAATTACGGTTAATAAATAAATAAATAAAACACTTTTGTTTTGTCTCTTTTCTTGTCATCTTTAATTTAATTAAGGTTGTGGACAAGAGAAGAGAAAGAAATAGCAATAGTGACGCATAATACATTCTTATATCGTACACTTAGCGACTTAGGCCATGACTGTCATCCCAGTATTCAAGAGGAGATGTGTAAACAGTATGTATAACTTCTCTCTCTCTACCCTCCCTCCTTGAACACCACATAATAGAAGAGAAGAAAAAAGAATATTTGACATCTGACATATGGATTATTCAGGTTTTCCAAATGTGAGATCCGGTTTATGGTCTTGGTGGACAGAAGGTAACCCTCTCTCTCACACGCGCGCGCACACACACTCACACGCACAGAAACACAGCTTGCTGCGCTGCATCACAGCATCAGACATTCAAGTAAAGATGCACTAACAGTGGGAATAAATATCATGGCAGTATGATTGGAGCGTCTGCCTCAAGTACAAACTATCCAGGAAAGATCCATCAGGTCTTGACAAACCCAGCGACTAGTCTCAGTTACACAGTGGTAGGATTTCAGTTTAATCTGTCTTCAGTGTTGGCTGAACCATTCATTAATTAGTCCATAAATAATTAATAAAGACCATATTGGCCTCTTGCGTTAAAACATACTTCAGTAGTTCATGTAATTTCAATCATTGAGAAAAATTCATATTCTTCGTTAACACATTAATAAATTATGGCTGTATTGTTTCCGAGTGTCATTTTTCATGTATTTTAGTATAACCTTTTGTGATGTACCTTTGATATCATTGCTGTATAGTGTATAGCTTTCTTTTCTTGTACTTTTCTGTGTTTATAAGAATTAACAACATATTTCAACAAACATAAATAAAACAAATTAAAGAAAAGGCAGCTCTAGAAAAATGATTGGAATGTGCAATGTTCCCAGCCTTTAAATGAAACTCAAAGAAATTAACTCATTGAAAGTATTAAAGTTGCAACTTTGTCGATCATAAAGTAAACCAGATGTTCGTTTCTCACTCTTCACAAACCCTACGTATTCTATGCACCAGATACTCAATTCAGGCATGCATGTTCGCACTAGATAGAAATATATAAAAAGAGAGAAGTACAGTTCAATTCAATGAAATTCTGTTCGATCAAAAACACCAAACAGACCCGAAAAGGAAGAGGCCTGAGGTTTAATTTGCAGCTCTGCGGCCTTCGAGCAATCCAAATTTGGGCTCATATATGGGCCATTTGTAATAATTCAAGACTCTGCTGTGGCAGTGTGGATTCGTGGTCGTGGCCTCGTGGGGATCGCTATCCTCCGCAAAGGGCAGACTTTGATCTGAACCGTCCGATCAAATCTCGACAACCATTTATGAATCATATGGATTTCGACGAAACTGATATTAATCACGGAACATCTATCATTGATCGGACGATTCGAATAAAAAATCTGTCCTGTGCAGATCTTTTGAGATCTAGGGAGGGTATTAATTCTTGGCAGTGTGGAGGTATACATTAAACTTTAGAAAAAGAAAAACATTAATTTTTTTTAAAAAAAAAGTATTATAATATTATTTAGTAGGCTGGAGACACGGAGGAGATCCCACGGTCCCACCTAACAATCTCTCCGATTCAATATGAAATGAAGAGAGAGGTTATTTTGTAATTTTCAACATAGTACTCAAGTATGCAACTGTTGAACGCAAGAGATTGGTAGGTGCATTCTCAGATTCTCATAGCCGCCTTCTATTTGATGCACCGACAGACGACAGTCTTCTTCTTCAAAACCCACTACTTGTGAAAATTAATATCAAAGGGGCATTGGCTTTTGCAGACGAGACACAAATATCTCTGCTATTTTTAAAAAATCATAATAATTGCACTTAAGGAGTGTTAACAATTTTATATCAATTATGGACCATAATCTGATCTATGCATGGTGTAGATCTTGATTTCATATAAAAGTTCGGATTCTTTATTTGAAAAGAGTCAAATCACTATTAAATCGTTTTTTTATTCAAAAATGAAAAATACTAAATCATTGATTTTACAATACGTTTATGTACAATTCCATTTGAAAAAAAATATCAATTACTTTATTTTCTTATTTGTCCACGTAAGCATCTTTTGTAAATTCTTACATGGCTCTTCATACAAAATTTCCGTTTTTTTAAAAAAATTCATACAGATTTTGTTGGTATCAAATTAATTGCAGTCAGAGTCTCTGCCAATCACGTCACGGAACAAACGCAGAATTTATTTATTTATTATTATTTTTTTTAAACTCAACGCAGAATGATTATATGGTCATACAAGTGTTTCATTTCTAGCTTGCCCAAGGACAAGATTTGTAATAATTATCTTTAAGATATTTTGACTTGGTTTTTTTTTTTCCTTTTTTCTCTACTTTTTTGAATTTTTGTTTACTTGAGTTCATTTCCTTCCCTTCCTTTTGGACTTGATAAGTTCGGCCGCTATTTGTTAATTATTACTTCTTCCGAAATAGGCATAGAGATAACAGAACACAAAATTGTTGATAAAGTATGAACTTTTTTGAGAAAGTAAAAGATACAGAAAAGTAGTTCCGAAAAGCAGAGGTGGCAAAGGCCACCAGGCATCTGATCCTCAATAGTGTAGAAAAATTAGTGTTTGTAAAATTTATTTGTCTATTTATTCAATTTATGTCGTATTAGATAACCAAATAAAATTCCCATCAGTTTAGACTTTAGATAAAGGATACGGTAAGGGAAAATAATTATTAGCTTACGGATAATGATACAAACAAAACTGTTCCTTATGCACTATTTTATTAAATAATAAAAATTACAGACTCAATTAGTGTTTACCAAAAACCCGTCGGGTCGAACCCGCCCCATGGACCGGACCGCCCCGGACCGTCCATGAACCGCGATGGACCGAAGGGTTAGAACGGGGCGGGTCTTCGACGGGTTTGGGCCGCCCTTTCTAAAACTACCCATGTTAACCCGCCCCGTCTTAACTCGTGGACCGAACCGCCCCGCCCCGTCAACCCGTCCAAAACCCGTGCTAATCCCGAAAAAAAGGAGGGTAACTTTATATAATTATATTCAAATTTTTTCATCTAATAAAAAAATTACTTATAAAACAAAAAAAACAGAAAATATAAGTAAAAAAATAAAGAAAAAACGTAAAAGTAAAAAATAAAAGTAATTAACGAAAAATAAAAGCCAGAAAAAAATATTGAAAAAACAAAAAAAGTATTGAAAAAATAACACACAAAAAAAACAACAAAAAAAAACGTTATAGTGATTATATATGTAGTTTAATACTAAAGAAAAATAAAAAAATAGTAATAATAAAATAAGGGAGTGGCTAGTGTCAAACATATAGGACACGTACACTTGTCCAACGCGATAAAATTTTAATTTTTAAAATTGGAATGGCCGATCCAAACCGTTCAAATTGTTCTATGTTATAAAATCTTTATGAAGACGAAATTTTATATTTTTTCAAATTTTTTTACTATTTTTTTGGAATTTTTCAATATGCTCAATCTAAAAAGTTCTGAACCCTTCAATTTTGAAAATTCGAAAAAAATAGTTAGAAAATATGAAAAAATTTAAAATTTGATTATCAAGGATATTTTAATATAGAGATCATATTGAGCGGTTTGGATCGACCGTTTGAAATTTTAACGTGCGACGTTTGCATTGTGTTTAACGTCCTATATGTTTGATTCTAGCATTACTCATAAAATAAATAAGAACCCGCGGACCGGACCGGACCGGACCGGACCGTCATAATCCGTGCGGGTTACATGGGGCGGGTTTAAGAAGGGTTAGGGCCAAGATTTCTAAGATGGACCGTCCTAACCCGCCCCGTCTTAACCCGTGAACCGTCCTAACCCGCCCCGTCCTAACCCGTGGACCGCCGCGGGTTTGACCGCCCCGCCCCGCCGCGCCCCGTTTGGTAAACACTAGACTCAATATGTGATAATTTATTATTATTAATTTTGTTATATCACATAATTTAATTTATAAATATTTCATATTATTTTTATTTATAATTCCAAAATTATAAGTAATATTGTCAAGAAATTTACAAGCTTTTGCTCAATTATTATTTAATGCTTAGATGAAATAAATTATCATTTTATGTAATAATTATTCATTAATCCAACACTTACTTGGTAAATTTTATAATAAAATTTAAATATAAAATAAATAGTACTAAAATTAATTTTAAATTTTTAATAAATACGAAAAAGGAAATATTTTCTTGATACGTACCGTAATTGTTGACGTTGACGCACTAAGAAACCCAGCTGCAATCGTAATTCGTAAAGTGGCAAACTGGCAACCAACCAACCAATCGTCGCCTTTAATTATTCCTGAAACGAGGGGAGTTGCACGATTTTCAATCTCTCTTCCAATGCAATTTATTACTACCTCCCCTTCCTGTTCCTCTCCATTTCTCACCCATCACATTTCCTCCGTTTCGTTTCGATCAATTCGCCCCCGCCTCTCCTCTATTCGCTGTTCCTCCTCCTCCTCAGGTAGATTCTCACATCTCATTTCGATCCTTCTCTACTTCTCTGTTCACTTTTCTATGGTGTCTTCTCTCTAGCGGGTCGTGCATGAGACTAATTAACTAGTGGTTGCGTCGCTTTAATGCATAATATTATATTAATTTGTGGGTTCTCATCGCCTTTCTTTTCTTTCCTTAATAATATCTTTCTGGTGTGAGATCGAATCGAGTTTCAACTGGATCAATAATCAGAATGTTGAAGTTTTGGCAATAATCAGAATTTATTTAGTTGTACGATTGTTTCATCAGCATTTTCTTAATTTGATTTGTACCAGAGATTAAGCTTGTATAAGATTGGTCCTGGTGTATTTTTTCTTTGACTTGCTTTGATATTACTGGCAAACTATGACTCTGAACAACTGATTCACACTTTTTAATTAACCAGCATTATTCTGGTAATTATTGCGAATAGCAAACTATGATTCGAAACAACTGATGCTGTTCACCAGGCATTATTCTAATTGTGTGTAACCCCCACCAACAACAACCCACAACCCCTAGGCATCTAATTCCCAAAAAGTGGTGGTGAAAATGTGAAATTGATAGCAGATTGGTAAACTTCTGATTTTTTTGCAGACATGGAAGGCTCAACCAGCACTGGCATGTATCCTCTACAACGTTGCAAAACCCTACATTTTGTGAGTTAATTCTCATCCTTTTTTTTTCCCTCTTCACATATATATCTACTTATCTAGTGTAGTTAACTCCAGATCATACATTTAATATACTAATTGAAATGAAAAAAAAAAATGTGTAAGGTGAGACACGCTCAAGGGATTCACAATGTGGCAGGAGACAAAGATTACAGTGCATATATGTCTTATGACTACTTTGATGCACACCTCACCGATCTTGGCTGGAGCCAGGTTTCTTTCTGTTTATGTTATAATGTATTTCTATTCAGTTTGACGTTGCATGATGATTCCACTTATTTATTACATCTATGTAAATTCAAATGGCATTGGTTAGGTTGATAATTTGAGAAAGCACGTACAAAAAACTGGCCTTGTGAAAAAACTCGATCTGGTCATCACTTCCCCTTTGCTAAGGTACTTTTGGTGGCTAATTCATTCCATTTTAGCTTCTTTTATCTCTATCCAAGTAGTACATCTGTACTATAATTGATGGGAGTGAATAATGACAGAACAATGCAAACGGCAGTTGGTGTGTTTGGTGGAGAAGGATATACTGATGGAATAAGTGCACCGCCTCTCATGGTGGAAAATGCATTTAATAGCGGTCGACCTGCTGTTTCTAGCTTGGGTTCCCCTCCTTTTCTTGCTGTTGAATCCTGCAGAGAGCATTTGGTAAAGTCATTCTGCACTCTTATGATATTTTCCATCTTCTCTGTCTTTTAATCTTAATCCGTAACTCTTCAAGATTGCTTAGTAGATTAACTAAGAAAGTGATTTCCTTGTCGGTTGTCTGTAAAATAAAATTTTAGGGAGAGCACCCATGTGACAAGAGGAGAAGTATAACTGAGTATCGCCCTACTTTTCCTGCAATTGATTTCTCTTTGGCAAGTCCTCTTACTCCCTTTTATCACTCCTGAAATTTTATATTGGTCTTCTCTTTAGCAAAACTTTTTAAGGATGATAGTGACCAAGAAGCATAGATCTTATTGTCTTAAACATTTTTGTACCTGCAGATTGAGAATGATGAAGATGTTCTGTGGAAGCCTGACGTGAGAGAGAAAAATGAAGAAGTTACTGCCAGAGGTGCAAAGTTTATTAATTGGTATGAATTTATTTGTTTAGTTTGGATTTATTTATAAGGTTTCAATCTTCTGCAATTTGAAATGTTGGTAGAGATACATTTGATTTTATTTTGTAGGGTAGTAGATAAAAGCTTTTATTTTGTTGCCTTTTTGTCATTTTTTTAATTTAGGTTGTGGACAAGAGAAGAGAGAGAAATAGCAATAGTGAGCCATAGTGGTTTCTTATATCATACGCTCAGCAACTTTGGGCAGGACTGTCATCCCAGTATTGAAGAGGACATGTGTAAACAGTATGTTTGTTCTCTCTCTATCCCCCCTCTCCCTAACCTTAATCCTCAACAACAACAATATAAGAAAAGAGGGGAAAAAAATTGACATCTGACATATGGATTATGCAGCTTCGCCAACTGTGAGCTCCGGTCTGTGGTCTTGGTGGACAGAAGGTAGCCCTCTCTCTCTCTCTCTCTCTCTCTCTCTCTCTCTCACACACACACACACACACACACACACACATACAAGTATAGATGAACTAATAGTAGGAGATGTAATGACAGCATGATTGGAGCAGCTGCCTCGAGTACAAACTATCCAGGAAAGGTCCCATCAGGACTTGACAGACCCAGTGACCAGTCTGAGTCACAGAGTGATAAGATTTCAGTTTAATCTGGTTCCAAAATGGCTAATACATTCATTAGTCCAGAAATAAAGACCATATTTGGTCCTCTTGCGTTCAAATATACTAGAGTAGTTCATTTAATTTCAAACATTGACAAAATTCCTCATCTTCATTAACCAGCAAACACCAATAGATTATACCGTATTGTTTTCGATTGTGATTTTGGATGTATTATTTTAGTAGACAATCTTTTGTCATAAAACTTCGAGATCATTGTTTTAGTATCTTTTCTTGGGCCTTTCTATTTTTTGTAAGAACAACAATGTATTTCTATTCTATTTGTGATCATTCGTCTATATGCTTGTACTTCCCTGTGTGCCTCTGATGTGCTGATCACAACTGGGAACAAAAGTAGTACAGAGAATCAGCTTCTTTGGCAGTAACAACTAGTCTGATGTCGGCCACCGAAATGGCTTTCTGGAGAAATACGAGCCATTTTATTTACCATGTCGCTGGCTATTTTAGTTTGAAGAGCAAACATTTAAACAAAAATACAAGACAGCACCAGAAAGGTGGCTAATAATTTGAAAATTCCTATGTAACCAACCTTTGAAGTAAAATATAAACAAATGAAATCATTGAAGATTATAATTGCAACTTTTGTCAATCATACGTAACCAGATGTTCATTTATCACTCTTATCAAACCTTATGTATTCTATGCACGAGATTATTAATTCAAGCATATTACAATAAAAATAATTAAAAAGAGAGCAGTAATTCAATTCTATTCGTCAATATCACCAGGCTTTATTGAGAACCTTGTTTTCATATCCACAAAGAAAACACCCCTTTTTCCCCGTCCTTCTTTCTTCTATTTCAATGTCTAAATAGACAGCACTTGTGTTTTTACATAATTCTCATGAAGTGGTGAGCAAATTGAAAAATATGCCAGATGGTCTGTTGCGGAATTTCATACAAAGCTCCTGCAGAAGTATGTAAAACATTTACTCAAGAGACCAACTATAAAAGAAAACCACAATGAAAGACTAATGCAATGAGATCTATAATACAGCATGCTGGTTGTAAGCCATGAATTACCAGTAAACTGTACAGATAAATGCAATAGTTCAGTTCTTCTAGATAGCCGCTATCTTATATTTCTAAAAACAATGCAATAGTTCAGCTAATTTTTTTTTTTAAAGGAATCTACCAAACCCAAAGAGGTTTACCTCAAGTGCAAAAGCAGCCCTGAGCAAGCTAGCCTCAGCCCAGGGTCGGCCTATCAGTTGGAGTCCTATTGGAAGGCCATCTTTATCATGCCCAATCTGAAAATTTTAATATAGTATATTAAGCTCAATATACAAATGAAGCAAACTTATCTTTCAGTGTCATTAACTTACCGGAATAGATATAGCAGGAAGACCTAGAAGGTTTCCAGGTTGCACAAATCGCATCAGATAACCTATGTCAACACAGACCAAACCATACCAGAAATGTTAAATTTCGCTCTGAAATATGAAGAAAATAGATAAGAAAATCATTTTACACGTCACATTCAAAGGGAATCCTCATGTCAAAAGGTCCAAAATTGGAACTAAAATAGAAATTGCGCCAAGTCAACTACTTAGTTTTATAAACAAGGACTTAATCTTTTGCCCTTCATTGAAGTATTTTTCTTTGTAGATAACCAGGCTTAACCTTGTAGTACCATACTTCTCATTGAAAATTTGATAATAAATTGCAATGTGCACCAAAACACCAATCAAACCTAACAATTTGGAAACTTGAACCCTTCCAGACCAGACAAGAGGTAAACTGCTTGGTTGGTTCAAGCCAACATTTGAATTTCTTGATCTGCTGGCAGGTTAGGATTTTATAAAGGTGATAGACTTCTCACCTGATACATCATAATCAGACTCCCCCACTTTCAGAGCACTTGGTGGTATTTTTGGTGAAGTCATCCTGAAAGCACAAAAAAGGTGATAAGATCAAGAGAACTCCACTCTATATTGTATTGATAAAATTAGAGCATGCACTGTACTAGTTGTATTTTTTGAGTTTCGACTGTAATTAGTTAATATTATGTCCAACAAACAGAAAAGTGAAGAAAAGATACCCAGTAGTAGGGGTCACAATGATATCAACCTTCTTAAATGCTTCCATGAAATAGTACATTATCCTCCTCCTGTAATTTCGATATGGAAAACCACTTCTAAGTAACAACATATAGAAATAAAAAAAAAAAAAAAGATAAGTACAAGGGATCCATGAGTACCCTTCTATCTATTAAAATCATAGTTCAGAGAGAGACAGAGAGAGAGGGACCGTAAACGCTGGCATGCAACATAGTCTGAAGCAGAGAAGGACCCAAAAAGTGCCAAACTTGTTCGTGTATCCAGCGTAAAATCAGATCGCCTCCTTTACAATTGATAACACAGAAAACAAATTTCGAATGAATATATGATAACTTTTCTCTAAAGATCGTTGGTGTCTACTATTTAATCTTTGTGAAAAAAAAATAAAGTAATAAATTAACAAATTGACTTGTATCATAGGCTTATCGCTACAATTGCAGGACTGGAGGTAGTATTTTACAAATTACAAGCCAAGTATTGAGCTCAGATGTGTTAGTTTTCTTTTTTAGATATTTTCCTTTTTAACATGTTTTTTTCTCCTTGGAGTAATCTCCAATTGAATGACCTTATATTCTTTTTTTTTTTTTTAAGATAAATTGGAGGTCTAAGCCACCCAACTTATTTTTAAATTAAATGTCTATGAAAGACCCCCCAGGCGAGTTTCGAACTTATATTCTACAAATGTAAAAATAGATTTCAACACGCAAATGAGAATTTTCGCAGAAAATGTCAGAACACTTACCCTTCCAAACAATAAGGATTAAGGGGGAAAAGTGACTCAGAACCAATTGAAACAATATGTGCTGTCCGCATCTCTTCTAACTCTGGTAAAACTATCTCCTCTATCTAAAAATAAAAGGAAATAAAGAAGGATAAGGCAGCAACATGTTACAGAAGATAATAATAATTAGAGGATGGCTAAAGTGCCATCGATGGCACGGAGGGTCCCGTGCCATCAAGTCATTTTTCGAGATCCAAAATTCAAATGGTCAATCCAAACCGTTCAAGTTGTTCTCCATATTAAAATATCCTTGGAGACAAAATTTTACATTTTTTCGATTTTTTTTGCTATTTATTATGATACTTTTAAAAAAATTACGATTATAGTATTTCAGGCCCTCCAATTTGAAAATATCATAATAAATAGCAAAATAATTAGAAAAATTGTAAAATTTGGTCTCCAAAGGTATTTCAATATTGTGATCAACTTGAACGGTTTGGATCGATCGTTTGAATTTTGGATCTTGAAAAAATGAGTCGATATAAAATTGATGGCACGTGCCATCGATGGCGCGTTAGCCATCCTCTAATAATTAACCCCCACCACTTAATTTCATAATAGTACACAAAGTGAAAGAGACAAAGAAAGCAAAAGGGAAGTGATAAAGGGCTATGAGTTTACCTGACTGCCAAAAGTACTGCAAAGCAGTTGCAGTGCATCCTCGCATTTAGTCGAGATCTCAGTATTTGATACATCATGGAACCACTATAAATTTAAAAATATATAAATTAATATAAGAAATTTCAGTTAAAAAAAGTCTATGCAGATGGAAAATAAAATGGATCAAGTATCTTAATAACTGGCACCTCGGAGTATTTTCCAAGTTTCACTGATTGCAGTATGTTTAAATTATCAGAAGATGACAAGGTCGGCAAAGAAAGAGGTGACTGAAAGTAACATACAAAATATTGTGAGTTCTCAAAATAATAGCTATGATATCTTTAGAAACAATTAAAATGACTTCTAAATGGAGGCAGCATAAGAGGTGAGGGAATTCATCACAGTCAGTTTGCACTGTCCTGAGCAATAGAAAAAGCAGGTAAAGAAAGAAAAAAATACTTACAGGTCTCAGACTGATTTTATCAGAAGGAGAGGAGCCTGCTATTGCTGAGTACCTAAACATTAGATGATAGAAGGACAGTGCATCCATAAATGAAACAACAAGTATGACAGCATAAGAAGAAATTAGATAAGAGAACAAGTAGATACACAAGCATAGCATCCTCAACAGACGCCGCGAGTGGAGAAACAACTTCAACTGTCCCGCCATCACATACAACACTGTCATTGCATTGGTTGGAAGATTTAGATTGGTGCATTATAGCAAAGGTTTTTTTTTTTCCTTTTTTCCAAATAACACAGAATGTTTGTTATATGACAACCAATATTCGTTTCTACTTTGAAGATAAAAGGTAAGGTTTGATGTATCTACAAAATAAAACCCAACCTTAATATAAATGATATTTAAGGTACTTTCCGCTATATGTGGACAGCTTTACCCCTAATAATGAGTCTGAATTATTATCGAAATCTGAATATAAGTTAATGGAAAGGAAGGAAGTTTTATTTGTCGGGTCCAGTGTTTGAACAAACAGAGCTGAAAGCTATTTTTGAGTTAATAGGAAAAACCTCAGGTTCAATTTTGTCAATGTCTTGTAGTACAAATAAATAACCTAATCAGATAAACAAAGAAAAATGCAAGATTAAACTATATGTACCCAGTCATATCGGTTCGGCCATAAGTGGTCTTAAGGCCGACTATGCCACAGAGTGATGATGGAATCCTGACTGAACCACCCCCATCAGTGCCAATGGCAGCAGGACACAAGCCGGAAGAAACAATTGAGGCTGGACCTGACGATGAACCCCCTGTATATCTGTCTAAAGCATGTGGGTTTCTAGCTGTTCTGTATTCATTGCATTTTTACAAATAAAAGAAACCAAATCAGTGAGTAAAAAACAGTAGAAGTAAAAAGAAGAGAACAGTTGAACTGGAGATATAAAAGCCATCAAACATTAATACCCATGGTTAGGATTGTTTCCAGTAACTCCAAGTCCCAGTTCATGCATGTTAGCTTTCCCTATTAGTATTGCACCACATTTCCTCAATCGAGCCACACACGTTGCATCCTTATCCACTTTCCGTACCTGATCAAACCATGAGGTACCACCTGCAATGCCATTTCAAAGATAAATCTGTGTGCTTGCTGATAGTACGTATATGAAAATAGCAGATTTGAATGAAGAAGACTTACTTCTGCTTGGAAAAGGATAGCAATCAACATCATCCTTGATTGCTATGAAAATTCCATCCAATATGGATATCGGTTTCCCTATGCACAAAATTATTATTATGAATGAAATGTTTTTAGCTATAATGAATTCCCAATTATACCATGGTACTTTATCTAGAAGCAAGTTCATAATATCTGCATGTTTGCTGATTTCGTAAGCAATTAATATTACAAATACGTTCAACAAATCTTGAAGTGGACGCCTCTGCTTGACTTCTGACATTATCAGGATTGAAGTGTATCAGCATGGGCATGGATGAATTCGTCGTGCTCCACTCTTTTATTGCTGATATTAGTTGTTCTGCTACCTTCATATTTCAAATTATTTGGACTTCATGGCATCATAAAAAAACATGTTTACAATGAAAAAACTTTTAGGAGTCAGTAACAACTATGGTTGATTTTGTTAGTACAGTCCAGTCAACATACATAAAGAGCCATTGTACAAAGCATTTAACAGCAGCTCAGCAATTGGATGTTTGTAAAGCAGCTAATTTTGCACCTTGGCTTGAAACACTGAGAATATCATAAACAAGGACAGAGAAAACATACAAGAGAAGGTGTGGTAATGTTATGTCGATATGCATGTGCATAATCGCGTATCTTCCAGTAGAGAAATGGAGGGCTCTCTTTGCTCCAACGAATGGAGGGGTCGTACTTAGGGAGAGCATAGGTAGCTGTGTGAAGCCGGTCAATTGGATCTCTCTCTTCATCCACAAGAACCACCCCTTGTTCAGGTTCTGCCATTTAATTGCTAAAATAAATAAATAGAAAGTCCTTTTTGTGGAAATCCTGGTAAAGCAGTCGCAAATTAAATTTTCCAATACATTACCTTAGAAATTAAAGTTATACTCATGGTTAGCTATTAAAGTCCTAGTAAAGCATTATCTAATATAAATATTATTACTAGCAAATAATAGGTTACCTTGAGGTGGAAACTCAGGACGGTACATCGGTCGCTCTGGGATCAAGGTATACCGGAGCAACTGCAAGACCCAAATATAGAAAGAACATAACATATTTATAATTGACAAGATAGATTCGGTATAGTAGAATGCCTATGTATCCACATAATTCCAGTTTAAGACCATGAAAAAAAGACAAAATTAACAAAATGCTTAATTATTGATTACTTCACTTACAATTGTTGGTGCCTCCCACATTTTTCCTTTTCAATTTTAGGACTAAAGCAGCAAAGAAAACGTAACTAACTTAAAAGACTAAACTAAAATTGAGGTACACAATTAGAAAGCAAACAAGTGTTAACATGATGCTATTGCCAAATTATGAAGTTGATCATGAATAAAATGCAGAATGGAGAAGACCTGACCTGAGTCATCTTATTTTGGTTCTTGAGTGCAGAAATAATGAGAGGACCCAAGACAGGTGACTCCATGAGCCACACAAAAAGCTTCAGCGAAAATCCAGTCAGGTGTGGCGCTGTTCATTCATCATTCATACTCGATTAGTCAATTTTGTATTAACTGACTTGATCATAGATAAAGAAGAACTCAAAAAGAGATCAATAGAGAGAGTCAGAGAGAGAGAGAGAGAGAGAGAGAGGAAATAATACCGTCTATTTTCTGGGGCTGGTACTTGACGGAGCTGAGGTCAACCTCCTCCACTGGTGGCATCGCTTTCATCTTTCCCATTTCTACTCTCCTTCTCCACTTCGTTTCTTTCGATCTCGGTATAGATTTCAAAACGAAATGGTTATAGAAGGGGAAGCTTGAGGCAGGGGAGAAAAATGTAGGTGGTGAGTTAAGAGAAATAATTGTCAAACACCATTAAAGCCGGTAGGACTTTATTTGGGTGTGATCCTCTGCAACCAAGGAAGGTCAAAGGACAGCTGTGAGCTGGGATTGGAGAGGATCTCGGATGTGTAGAATTAACGGATAGGATCTGTTATGGAATGGAGCCTTCTTATTTTCTGGATTGTGCTTCTAATTGTATTTGAACTGTCAGATTACAATTTGTGTGGCTCTGATTGGGTTTTGTATTGATGCTGTTGGGAAGAGATAGCACCCATGTGACAAGAGGAGAAGTATAACTGAGTATCGTCCTGCATTTCCTGCAATTGATTTCTCTTTGGCAAGTCCTCTTACTCAATTTCATTATTTTTGAACTTTTGTTATATATTGGTCTGCCACGGTATCATCTTATAGCAAAACTTCGAGGATGATACTGGCAACGAAGAAAATACATTTTTTCTTAAACTGCTTGGTCACTTCAGATTGAGAATGATGAAGATGTTATGTGGAAACCTGATGTGAGAGAGAAATATGAAGAAGTTGCAGCCAGAGGAGCAAAGTTTTTGGACTGGTAATCAAATTTGTTCAGTTTGATTCTATTTAGCTTTAAGGTTTCAGATCTGATCTGAAATTTGAAATATCAGCAGTTAGCAGTTTAGCACAGATACATTAGATTTTATATTTTGTAAATTACGGTTAATAAATAAATAAATAAAACACTTTTGTTTTGTCTCTTTTCTTGTCATCTTTAATTTAATTAAGGTTGTGGACAAGAGAAGAGAAAGAAATAGCAATAGTGACGCATAATACATTCTTATATCGTACACTTAGCGACTTAGGCCATGACTGTCATCCCAGTATTCAAGAGGAGATGTGTAAACAGTATGTATAACTTCTCTCTCTCTACCCTCCCTCCTTGAACACCACATAATAGAAGAGAAGAAAAAAGAATATTTGACATCTGACATATGGATTATTCAGGTTTTCCAAATGTGAGATCCGGTTTATGGTCTTGGTGGACAGAAGGTAACCCTCTCTCTCACACGCGCGCGCACACACACTCACACGCACAGAAACACAGCTTGCTGCGCTGCATCACAGCATCAGACATTCAAGTAAAGATGCACTAACAGTGGGAATAAATATCATGGCAGTATGATTGGAGCGTCTGCCTCAAGTACAAACTATCCAGGAAAGATCCATCAGGTCTTGACAAACCCAGCGACTAGTCTCAGTTACACAGTGGTAGGATTTCAGTTTAATCTGTCTTCAGTGTTGGCTGAACCATTCATTAATTAGTCCATAAATAATTAATAAAGACCATATTGGCCTCTTGCGTTAAAACATACTTCAGTAGTTCATGTAATTTCAATCATTGAGAAAAATTCATATTCTTCGTTAACACATTAATAAATTATGGCTGTATTGTTTCCGAGTGTCATTTTTCATGTATTTTAGTATAACCTTTTGTGATGTACCTTTGATATCATTGCTGTATAGTGTATAGCTTTCTTTTCTTGTACTTTTCTGTGTTTATAAGAATTAACAACATATTTCAACAAACATAAATAAAACAAATTAAAGAAAAGGCAGCTCTAGAAAAATGATTGGAATGTGCAATGTTCCCAGCCTTTAAATGAAACTCAAAGAAATTAACTCATTGAAAGTATTAAAGTTGCAACTTTGTCGATCATAAAGTAAACCAGATGTTCGTTTCTCACTCTTCACAAACCCTACGTATTCTATGCACCAGATACTCAATTCAGGCATGCATGTTCGCACTAGATAGAAATATATAAAAAGAGAGAAGTACAGTTCAATTCAATGAAATTCTGTTCGATCAAAAACACCAAACAGACCCGAAAAGGAAGAGGCCTGAGGTTTAATTTGCAGCTCTGCGGCCTTCGAGCAATCCAAATTTGGGCTCATATATGGGCCATTTGTAATAATTCAAGACTCTGCTGTGGCAGTGTGGATTCGTGGTCGTGGCCTCGTGGGGATCGCTATCCTCCGCAAAGGGCAGACTTTGATCTGAACCGTCCGATCAAATCTCGACAACCATTTATGAATCATATGGATTTCGACGAAACTGATATTAATCACGGAACATCTATCATTGATCGGACGATTCGAATAAAAAATCTGTCCTGTGCAGATCTTTTGAGATCTAGGGAGGGTATTAATTCTTGGCAGTGTGGAGGTATACATTAAACTTTAGAAAAAGAAAAACATTAATTTTTTTTAAAAAAAAAGTATTATAATATTATTTAGTAGGCTGGAGACACGGAGGAGATCCCACGGTCCCACCTAACAATCTCTCCGATTCAATATGAAATGAAGAGAGAGGTTATTTTGTAATTTTCAACATAGTACTCAAGTATGCAACTGTTGAACGCAAGAGATTGGTAGGTGCATTCTCAGATTCTCATAGCCGCCTTCTATTTGATGCACCGACAGACGACAGTCTTCTTCTTCAAAACCCACTACTTGTGAAAATTAATATCAAAGGGGCATTGGCTTTTGCAGACGAGACACAAATATCTCTGCTATTTTTAAAAAATCATAATAATTGCACTTAAGGAGTGTTAACAATTTTATATCAATTATGGACCATAATCTGATCTATGCATGGTGTAGATCTTGATTTCATATAAAAGTTCGGATTCTTTATTTGAAAAGAGTCAAATCACTATTAAATCGTTTTTTTATTCAAAAATGAAAAATACTAAATCATTGATTTTACAATACGTTTATGTACAATTCCATTTGAAAAAAAATATCAATTACTTTATTTTCTTATTTGTCCACGTAAGCATCTTTTGTAAATTCTTACATGGCTCTTCATACAAAATTTCCGTTTTTTTAAAAAAATTCATACAGATTTTGTTGGTATCAAATTAATTGCAGTCAGAGTCTCTGCCAATCACGTCACGGAACAAACGCAGAATTTATTTATTTATTATTATTTTTTTTAAACTCAACGCAGAATGATTATATGGTCATACAAGTGTTTCATTTCTAGCTTGCCCAAGGACAAGATTTGTAATAATTATCTTTAAGATATTTTGACTTGGTTTTTTTTTTTCCTTTTTTCTCTACTTTTTTGAATTTTTGTTTACTTGAGTTCATTTCCTTCCCTTCCTTTTGGACTTGATAAGTTCGGCCGCTATTTGTTAATTATTACTTCTTCCGAAATAGGCATAGAGATAACAGAACACAAAATTGTTGATAAAGTATGAACTTTTTTGAGAAAGTAAAAGATACAGAAAAGTAGTTCCGAAAAGCAGAGGTGGCAAAGGCCACCAGGCATCTGATCCTCAATAGTGTAGAAAAATTAGTGTTTGTAAAATTTATTTGTCTATTTATTCAATTTATGTCGTATTAGATAACCAAATAAAATTCCCATCAGTTTAGACTTTAGATAAAGGATACGGTAAGGGAAAATAATTATTAGCTTACGGATAATGATACAAACAAAACTGTTCCTTATGCACTATTTTATTAAATAATAAAAATTACAGACTCAATTAGTGTTTACCAAAAACCCGTCGGGTCGAACCCGCCCCATGGACCGGACCGCCCCGGACCGTCCATGAACCGCGATGGACCGAAGGGTTAGAACGGGGCGGGTCTTCGACGGGTTTGGGCCGCCCTTTCTAAAACTACCCATGTTAACCCGCCCCGTCTTAACTCGTGGACCGAACCGCCCCGCCCCGTCAACCCGTCCAAAACCCGTGCTAATCCCGAAAAAAAGGAGGGTAACTTTATATAATTATATTCAAATTTTTTCATCTAATAAAAAAATTACTTATAAAACAAAAAAAACAGAAAATATAAGTAAAAAAATAAAGAAAAAACGTAAAAGTAAAAAATAAAAGTAATTAACGAAAAATAAAAGCCAGAAAAAAATATTGAAAAAACAAAAAAAGTATTGAAAAAATAACACACAAAAAAAACAACAAAAAAAAACGTTATAGTGATTATATATGTAGTTTAATACTAAAGAAAAATAAAAAAATAGTAATAATAAAATAAGGGAGTGGCTAGTGTCAAACATATAGGACACGTACACTTGTCCAACGCGATAAAATTTTAATTTTTAAAATTGGAATGGCCGATCCAAACCGTTCAAATTGTTCTATGTTATAAAATCTTTATGAAGACGAAATTTTATATTTTTTCAAATTTTTTTACTATTTTTTTGGAATTTTTCAATATGCTCAATCTAAAAAGTTCTGAACCCTTCAATTTTGAAAATTCGAAAAAAATAGTTAGAAAATATGAAAAAATTTAAAATTTGATTATCAAGGATATTTTAATATAGAGATCATATTGAGCGGTTTGGATCGACCGTTTGAAATTTTAACGTGCGACGTTTGCATTGTGTTTAACGTCCTATATGTTTGATTCTAGCATTACTCATAAAATAAATAAGAACCCGCGGACCGGACCGGACCGGACCGGACCGTCATAATCCGTGCGGGTTACATGGGGCGGGTTTAAGAAGGGTTAGGGCCAAGATTTCTAAGATGGACCGTCCTAACCCGCCCCGTCTTAACCCGTGAACCGTCCTAACCCGCCCCGTCCTAACCCGTGGACCGCCGCGGGTTTGACCGCCCCGCCCCGCCGCGCCCCGTTTGGTAAACACTAGACTCAATATGTGATAATTTATTATTATTAATTTTGTTATATCACATAATTTAATTTATAAATATTTCATATTATTTTTATTTATAATTCCAAAATTATAAGTAATATTGTCAAGAAATTTACAAGCTTTTGCTCAATTATTATTTAATGCTTAGATGAAATAAATTATCATTTTATGTAATAATTATTCATTAATCCAACACTTACTTGGTAAATTTTATAATAAAATTTAAATATAAAATAAATAGTACTAAAATTAATTTTAAATTTTTAATAAATACGAAAAAGGAAATATTTTCTTGATACGTACCGTAATTGTTGACGTTGACGCACTAAGAAACCCAGCTGCAATCGTAATTCGTAAAGTGGCAAACTGGCAACCAACCAACCAATCGTCGCCTTTAATTATTCCTGAAACGAGGGGAGTTGCACGATTTTCAATCTCTCTTCCAATGCAATTTATTACTACCTCCCCTTCCTGTTCCTCTCCATTTCTCACCCATCACATTTCCTCCGTTTCGTTTCGATCAATTCGCCCCCGCCTCTCCTCTATTCGCTGTTCCTCCTCCTCCTCAGGTAGATTCTCACATCTCATTTCGATCCTTCTCTACTTCTCTGTTCACTTTTCTATGGTGTCTTCTCTCTAGCGGGTCGTGCATGAGACTAATTAACTAGTGGTTGCGTCGCTTTAATGCATAATATTATATTAATTTGTGGGTTCTCATCGCCTTTCTTTTCTTTCCTTAATAATATCTTTCTGGTGTGAGATCGAATCGAGTTTCAACTGGATCAATAATCAGAATGTTGAAGTTTTGGCAATAATCAGAATTTATTTAGTTGTACGATTGTTTCATCAGCATTTTCTTAATTTGATTTGTACCAGAGATTAAGCTTGTATAAGATTGGTCCTGGTGTATTTTTTCTTTGACTTGCTTTGATATTACTGGCAAACTATGACTCTGAACAACTGATTCACACTTTTTAATTAACCAGCATTATTCTGGTAATTATTGCGAATAGCAAACTATGATTCGAAACAACTGATGCTGTTCACCAGGCATTATTCTAATTGTGTGTAACCCCCACCAACAACAACCCACAACCCCTAGGCATCTAATTCCCAAAAAGTGGTGGTGAAAATGTGAAATTGATAGCAGATTGGTAAACTTCTGATTTTTTTGCAGACATGGAAGGCTCAACCAGCACTGGCATGTATCCTCTACAACGTTGCAAAACCCTACATTTTGTGAGTTAATTCTCATCCTTTTTTTTTCCCTCTTCACATATATATCTACTTATCTAGTGTAGTTAACTCCAGATCATACATTTAATATACTAATTGAAATGAAAAAAAAAAATGTGTAAGGTGAGACACGCTCAAGGGATTCACAATGTGGCAGGAGACAAAGATTACAGTGCATATATGTCTTATGACTACTTTGATGCACACCTCACCGATCTTGGCTGGAGCCAGGTTTCTTTCTGTTTATGTTATAATGTATTTCTATTCAGTTTGACGTTGCATGATGATTCCACTTATTTATTACATCTATGTAAATTCAAATGGCATTGGTTAGGTTGATAATTTGAGAAAGCACGTACAAAAAACTGGCCTTGTGAAAAAACTCGATCTGGTCATCACTTCCCCTTTGCTAAGGTACTTTTGGTGGCTAATTCATTCCATTTTAGCTTCTTTTATCTCTATCCAAGTAGTACATCTGTACTATAATTGATGGGAGTGAATAATGACAGAACAATGCAAACGGCAGTTGGTGTGTTTGGTGGAGAAGGATATACTGATGGAATAAGTGCACCGCCTCTCATGGTGGAAAATGCATTTAATAGCGGTCGACCTGCTGTTTCTAGCTTGGGTTCCCCTCCTTTTCTTGCTGTTGAATCCTGCAGAGAGCATTTGGTAAAGTCATTCTGCACTCTTATGATATTTTCCATCTTCTCTGTCTTTTAATCTTAATCCGTAACTCTTCAAGATTGCTTAGTAGATTAACTAAGAAAGTGATTTCCTTGTCGGTTGTCTGTAAAATAAAATTTTAGGGAGAGCACCCATGTGACAAGAGGAGAAGTATAACTGAGTATCGCCCTACTTTTCCTGCAATTGATTTCTCTTTGGCAAGTCCTCTTACTCCCTTTTATCACTCCTGAAATTTTATATTGGTCTTCTCTTTAGCAAAACTTTTTAAGGATGATAGTGACCAAGAAGCATAGATCTTATTGTCTTAAACATTTTTGTACCTGCAGATTGAGAATGATGAAGATGTTCTGTGGAAGCCTGACGTGAGAGAGAAAAATGAAGAAGTTACTGCCAGAGGTGCAAAGTTTATTAATTGGTATGAATTTATTTGTTTAGTTTGGATTTATTTATAAGGTTTCAATCTTCTGCAATTTGAAATGTTGGTAGAGATACATTTGATTTTATTTTGTAGGGTAGTAGATAAAAGCTTTTATTTTGTTGCCTTTTTGTCATTTTTTTAATTTAGGTTGTGGACAAGAGAAGAGAGAGAAATAGCAATAGTGAGCCATAGTGGTTTCTTATATCATACGCTCAGCAACTTTGGGCAGGACTGTCATCCCAGTATTGAAGAGGACATGTGTAAACAGTATGTTTGTTCTCTCTCTATCCCCCCTCTCCCTAACCTTAATCCTCAACAACAACAATATAAGAAAAGAGGGGAAAAAAATTGACATCTGACATATGGATTATGCAGCTTCGCCAACTGTGAGCTCCGGTCTGTGGTCTTGGTGGACAGAAGGTAGCCCTCTCTCTCTCTCTCTCTCTCTCTCTCTCTCTCTCACACACACACACACACACACACACACACATACAAGTATAGATGAACTAATAGTAGGAGATGTAATGACAGCATGATTGGAGCAGCTGCCTCGAGTACAAACTATCCAGGAAAGGTCCCATCAGGACTTGACAGACCCAGTGACCAGTCTGAGTCACAGAGTGATAAGATTTCAGTTTAATCTGGTTCCAAAATGGCTAATACATTCATTAGTCCAGAAATAAAGACCATATTTGGTCCTCTTGCGTTCAAATATACTAGAGTAGTTCATTTAATTTCAAACATTGACAAAATTCCTCATCTTCATTAACCAGCAAACACCAATAGATTATACCGTATTGTTTTCGATTGTGATTTTGGATGTATTATTTTAGTAGACAATCTTTTGTCATAAAACTTCGAGATCATTGTTTTAGTATCTTTTCTTGGGCCTTTCTATTTTTTGTAAGAACAACAATGTATTTCTATTCTATTTGTGATCATTCGTCTATATGCTTGTACTTCCCTGTGTGCCTCTGATGTGCTGATCACAACTGGGAACAAAAGTAGTACAGAGAATCAGCTTCTTTGGCAGTAACAACTAGTCTGATGTCGGCCACCGAAATGGCTTTCTGGAGAAATACGAGCCATTTTATTTACCATGTCGCTGGCTATTTTAGTTTGAAGAGCAAACATTTAAACAAAAATACAAGACAGCACCAGAAAGGTGGCTAATAATTTGAAAATTCCTATGTAACCAACCTTTGAAGTAAAATATAAACAAATGAAATCATTGAAGATTATAATTGCAACTTTTGTCAATCATACGTAACCAGATGTTCATTTATCACTCTTATCAAACCTTATGTATTCTATGCACGAGATTATTAATTCAAGCATATTACAATAAAAATAATTAAAAAGAGAGCAGTAATTCAATTCTATTCGTCAATATCACCAGGCTTTATTGAGAACCTTGTTTTCATATCCACAAAGAAAACACCCCTTTTTCCCCGTCCTTCTTTCTTCTATTTCAATGTCTAAATAGACAGCACTTGTGTTTTTACATAATTCTCATGAAGTGGTGAGCAAATTGAAAAATATGCCAGATGGTCTGTTGCGGAATTTCATACAAAGCTCCTGCAGAAGTATGTAAAACATTTACTCAAGAGACCAACTATAAAAGAAAACCACAATGAAAGACTAATGCAATGAGATCTATAATACAGCATGCTGGTTGTAAGCCATGAATTACCAGTAAACTGTACAGATAAATGCAATAGTTCAGTTCTTCTAGATAGCCGCTATCTTATATTTCTAAAAACAATGCAATAGTTCAGCTAATTTTTTTTTTTAAAGGAATCTACCAAACCCAAAGAGGTTTACCTCAAGTGCAAAAGCAGCCCTGAGCAAGCTAGCCTCAGCCCAGGGTCGGCCTATCAGTTGGAGTCCTATTGGAAGGCCATCTTTATCATGCCCAATCTGAAAATTTTAATATAGTATATTAAGCTCAATATACAAATGAAGCAAACTTATCTTTCAGTGTCATTAACTTACCGGAATAGATATAGCAGGAAGACCTAGAAGGTTTCCAGGTTGCACAAATCGCATCAGATAACCTATGTCAACACAGACCAAACCATACCAGAAATGTTAAATTTCGCTCTGAAATATGAAGAAAATAGATAAGAAAATCATTTTACACGTCACATTCAAAGGGAATCCTCATGTCAAAAGGTCCAAAATTGGAACTAAAATAGAAATTGCGCCAAGTCAACTACTTAGTTTTATAAACAAGGACTTAATCTTTTGCCCTTCATTGAAGTATTTTTCTTTGTAGATAACCAGGCTTAACCTTGTAGTACCATACTTCTCATTGAAAATTTGATAATAAATTGCAATGTGCACCAAAACACCAATCAAACCTAACAATTTGGAAACTTGAACCCTTCCAGACCAGACAAGAGGTAAACTGCTTGGTTGGTTCAAGCCAACATTTGAATTTCTTGATCTGCTGGCAGGTTAGGATTTTATAAAGGTGATAGACTTCTCACCTGATACATCATAATCAGACTCCCCCACTTTCAGAGCACTTGGTGGTATTTTTGGTGAAGTCATCCTGAAAGCACAAAAAAGGTGATAAGATCAAGAGAACTCCACTCTATATTGTATTGATAAAATTAGAGCATGCACTGTACTAGTTGTATTTTTTGAGTTTCGACTGTAATTAGTTAATATTATGTCCAACAAACAGAAAAGTGAAGAAAAGATACCCAGTAGTAGGGGTCACAATGATATCAACCTTCTTAAATGCTTCCATGAAATAGTACATTATCCTCCTCCTGTAATTTCGATATGGAAAACCACTTCTAAGTAACAACATATAGAAATAAAAAAAAAAAAAAAGATAAGTACAAGGGATCCATGAGTACCCTTCTATCTATTAAAATCATAGTTCAGAGAGAGACAGAGAGAGAGGGACCGTAAACGCTGGCATGCAACATAGTCTGAAGCAGAGAAGGACCCAAAAAGTGCCAAACTTGTTCGTGTATCCAGCGTAAAATCAGATCGCCTCCTTTACAATTGATAACACAGAAAACAAATTTCGAATGAATATATGATAACTTTTCTCTAAAGATCGTTGGTGTCTACTATTTAATCTTTGTGAAAAAAAAATAAAGTAATAAATTAACAAATTGACTTGTATCATAGGCTTATCGCTACAATTGCAGGACTGGAGGTAGTATTTTACAAATTACAAGCCAAGTATTGAGCTCAGATGTGTTAGTTTTCTTTTTTAGATATTTTCCTTTTTAACATGTTTTTTTCTCCTTGGAGTAATCTCCAATTGAATGACCTTATATTCTTTTTTTTTTTTTTAAGATAAATTGGAGGTCTAAGCCACCCAACTTATTTTTAAATTAAATGTCTATGAAAGACCCCCCAGGCGAGTTTCGAACTTATATTCTACAAATGTAAAAATAGATTTCAACACGCAAATGAGAATTTTCGCAGAAAATGTCAGAACACTTACCCTTCCAAACAATAAGGATTAAGGGGGAAAAGTGACTCAGAACCAATTGAAACAATATGTGCTGTCCGCATCTCTTCTAACTCTGGTAAAACTATCTCCTCTATCTAAAAATAAAAGGAAATAAAGAAGGATAAGGCAGCAACATGTTACAGAAGATAATAATAATTAGAGGATGGCTAAAGTGCCATCGATGGCACGGAGGGTCCCGTGCCATCAAGTCATTTTTCGAGATCCAAAATTCAAATGGTCAATCCAAACCGTTCAAGTTGTTCTCCATATTAAAATATCCTTGGAGACAAAATTTTACATTTTTTCGATTTTTTTTGCTATTTATTATGATACTTTTAAAAAAATTACGATTATAGTATTTCAGGCCCTCCAATTTGAAAATATCATAATAAATAGCAAAATAATTAGAAAAATTGTAAAATTTGGTCTCCAAAGGTATTTCAATATTGTGATCAACTTGAACGGTTTGGATCGATCGTTTGAATTTTGGATCTTGAAAAAATGAGTCGATATAAAATTGATGGCACGTGCCATCGATGGCGCGTTAGCCATCCTCTAATAATTAACCCCCACCACTTAATTTCATAATAGTACACAAAGTGAAAGAGACAAAGAAAGCAAAAGGGAAGTGATAAAGGGCTATGAGTTTACCTGACTGCCAAAAGTACTGCAAAGCAGTTGCAGTGCATCCTCGCATTTAGTCGAGATCTCAGTATTTGATACATCATGGAACCACTATAAATTTAAAAATATATAAATTAATATAAGAAATTTCAGTTAAAAAAAGTCTATGCAGATGGAAAATAAAATGGATCAAGTATCTTAATAACTGGCACCTCGGAGTATTTTCCAAGTTTCACTGATTGCAGTATGTTTAAATTATCAGAAGATGACAAGGTCGGCAAAGAAAGAGGTGACTGAAAGTAACATACAAAATATTGTGAGTTCTCAAAATAATAGCTATGATATCTTTAGAAACAATTAAAATGACTTCTAAATGGAGGCAGCATAAGAGGTGAGGGAATTCATCACAGTCAGTTTGCACTGTCCTGAGCAATAGAAAAAGCAGGTAAAGAAAGAAAAAAATACTTACAGGTCTCAGACTGATTTTATCAGAAGGAGAGGAGCCTGCTATTGCTGAGTACCTAAACATTAGATGATAGAAGGACAGTGCATCCATAAATGAAACAACAAGTATGACAGCATAAGAAGAAATTAGATAAGAGAACAAGTAGATACACAAGCATAGCATCCTCAACAGACGCCGCGAGTGGAGAAACAACTTCAACTGTCCCGCCATCACATACAACACTGTCATTGCATTGGTTGGAAGATTTAGATTGGTGCATTATAGCAAAGGTTTTTTTTTTTCCTTTTTTCCAAATAACACAGAATGTTTGTTATATGACAACCAATATTCGTTTCTACTTTGAAGATAAAAGGTAAGGTTTGATGTATCTACAAAATAAAACCCAACCTTAATATAAATGATATTTAAGGTACTTTCCGCTATATGTGGACAGCTTTACCCCTAATAATGAGTCTGAATTATTATCGAAATCTGAATATAAGTTAATGGAAAGGAAGGAAGTTTTATTTGTCGGGTCCAGTGTTTGAACAAACAGAGCTGAAAGCTATTTTTGAGTTAATAGGAAAAACCTCAGGTTCAATTTTGTCAATGTCTTGTAGTACAAATAAATAACCTAATCAGATAAACAAAGAAAAATGCAAGATTAAACTATATGTACCCAGTCATATCGGTTCGGCCATAAGTGGTCTTAAGGCCGACTATGCCACAGAGTGATGATGGAATCCTGACTGAACCACCCCCATCAGTGCCAATGGCAGCAGGACACAAGCCGGAAGAAACAATTGAGGCTGGACCTGACGATGAACCCCCTGTATATCTGTCTAAAGCATGTGGGTTTCTAGCTGTTCTGTATTCATTGCATTTTTACAAATAAAAGAAACCAAATCAGTGAGTAAAAAACAGTAGAAGTAAAAAGAAGAGAACAGTTGAACTGGAGATATAAAAGCCATCAAACATTAATACCCATGGTTAGGATTGTTTCCAGTAACTCCAAGTCCCAGTTCATGCATGTTAGCTTTCCCTATTAGTATTGCACCACATTTCCTCAATCGAGCCACACACGTTGCATCCTTATCCACTTTCCGTACCTGATCAAACCATGAGGTACCACCTGCAATGCCATTTCAAAGATAAATCTGTGTGCTTGCTGATAGTACGTATATGAAAATAGCAGATTTGAATGAAGAAGACTTACTTCTGCTTGGAAAAGGATAGCAATCAACATCATCCTTGATTGCTATGAAAATTCCATCCAATATGGATATCGGTTTCCCTATGCACAAAATTATTATTATGAATGAAATGTTTTTAGCTATAATGAATTCCCAATTATACCATGGTACTTTATCTAGAAGCAAGTTCATAATATCTGCATGTTTGCTGATTTCGTAAGCAATTAATATTACAAATACGTTCAACAAATCTTGAAGTGGACGCCTCTGCTTGACTTCTGACATTATCAGGATTGAAGTGTATCAGCATGGGCATGGATGAATTCGTCGTGCTCCACTCTTTTATTGCTGATATTAGTTGTTCTGCTACCTTCATATTTCAAATTATTTGGACTTCATGGCATCATAAAAAAACATGTTTACAATGAAAAAACTTTTAGGAGTCAGTAACAACTATGGTTGATTTTGTTAGTACAGTCCAGTCAACATACATAAAGAGCCATTGTACAAAGCATTTAACAGCAGCTCAGCAATTGGATGTTTGTAAAGCAGCTAATTTTGCACCTTGGCTTGAAACACTGAGAATATCATAAACAAGGACAGAGAAAACATACAAGAGAAGGTGTGGTAATGTTATGTCGATATGCATGTGCATAATCGCGTATCTTCCAGTAGAGAAATGGAGGGCTCTCTTTGCTCCAACGAATGGAGGGGTCGTACTTAGGGAGAGCATAGGTAGCTGTGTGAAGCCGGTCAATTGGATCTCTCTCTTCATCCACAAGAACCACCCCTTGTTCAGGTTCTGCCATTTAATTGCTAAAATAAATAAATAGAAAGTCCTTTTTGTGGAAATCCTGGTAAAGCAGTCGCAAATTAAATTTTCCAATACATTACCTTAGAAATTAAAGTTATACTCATGGTTAGCTATTAAAGTCCTAGTAAAGCATTATCTAATATAAATATTATTACTAGCAAATAATAGGTTACCTTGAGGTGGAAACTCAGGACGGTACATCGGTCGCTCTGGGATCAAGGTATACCGGAGCAACTGCAAGACCCAAATATAGAAAGAACATAACATATTTATAATTGACAAGATAGATTCGGTATAGTAGAATGCCTATGTATCCACATAATTCCAGTTTAAGACCATGAAAAAAAGACAAAATTAACAAAATGCTTAATTATTGATTACTTCACTTACAATTGTTGGTGCCTCCCACATTTTTCCTTTTCAATTTTAGGACTAAAGCAGCAAAGAAAACGTAACTAACTTAAAAGACTAAACTAAAATTGAGGTACACAATTAGAAAGCAAACAAGTGTTAACATGATGCTATTGCCAAATTATGAAGTTGATCATGAATAAAATGCAGAATGGAGAAGACCTGACCTGAGTCATCTTATTTTGGTTCTTGAGTGCAGAAATAATGAGAGGACCCAAGACAGGTGACTCCATGAGCCACACAAAAAGCTTCAGCGAAAATCCAGTCAGGTGTGGCGCTGTTCATTCATCATTCATACTCGATTAGTCAATTTTGTATTAACTGACTTGATCATAGATAAAGAAGAACTCAAAAAGAGATCAATAGAGAGAGTCAGAGAGAGAGAGAGAGAGAGAGAGAGGAAATAATACCGTCTATTTTCTGGGGCTGGTACTTGACGGAGCTGAGGTCAACCTCCTCCACTGGTGGCATCGCTTTCATCTTTCCCATTTCTACTCTCCTTCTCCACTTCGTTTCTTTCGATCTCGGTATAGATTTCAAAACGAAATGGTTATAGAAGGGGAAGCTTGAGGCAGGGGAGAAAAATGTAGGTGGTGAGTTAAGAGAAATAATTGTCAAACACCATTAAAGCCGGTAGGACTTTATTTGGGTGTGATCCTCTGCAACCAAGGAAGGTCAAAGGACAGCTGTGAGCTGGGATTGGAGAGGATCTCGGATGTGTAGAATTAACGGATAGGATCTGTTATGGAATGGAGCCTTCTTATTTTCTGGATTGTGCTTCTAATTGTATTTGAACTGTCAGATTACAATTTGTGTGGCTCTGATTGGGTTTTGTATTGATGCTGTTGGGAAGAGATACCTGCGGGTTTGACCCTCAACCAAGATGGGGGATGGGACAATGAGAGGTTGATTCGAGAATTTGGGTTTGCTACTGCTCTTTATATTACTATCTCAGTAAAACCACCCTCAATCAACTCAACCAGGGAGGACAGGATCATCTTTTCCTATGCTAAAAATGGCCAATTTACTTTGAAAAAGGCGTACCAATTGATAGCAACTACCCCCGGCATCAACGGCTTCCAGCAAGAAGTCCTCAAAAAAATCTGGCAAACTCAAGGTTTACTACCACGTATCAGGTTATTTCTTTGGAAAACTATGCATAATAGTTTACCACTTGGGGACATTCTGGGTAGAAGAATCTCTAATGCTTCACGCCCCTGTGAGCTGTGTGGGTTTCAAGCTGAGACTATCTCTCATGCCCTCTTCACATGTCCATGGGCACGGGCGCTATGGATTGCATCATCGCTTGGCCTTCGCACCGACCAGCTGCCTGAAAATGTCACTGACTTGCTTAGTACAGTCTTTAGTACAATGGATGAGAATGGGGCCCGCTTAATTGCTAATCACCTTTGGGCAATTTGGAAATTGCGCTGCACAGAAGTATATGAAGGTAAAAAGGCAACCCCCAGCAGTTTGTATCCCTTGCTGAGTCCTATAACAGGCTACAATTACAGGCTGGATTGGCTTCGGTTCATACCAGCAATTCCACAACTAGTCAGGGTCATGATGGATCTGTAACATGTCAAGTGGACGGGTCTTTCAGCTCGTCAGACATGGCTGGATGGGCTTACATATTGGGGGATGAGGATGATGGCATGCTACAGTATGGATTGCAATCAGGGGTTCTGTCCTCACCGTTACATGCTGAAGTCAAGGCTATGCATCATGCTGTTATGGCTGTTAGCAAGAGAGGGGTGCATGAATGTGTGTTCCTCACTAATTGTGCCAGCTTGAATTTGGTTATCAACAACTCCTTGCAAGCTGACCAGTTGGATTGGCGAGTATATCATGATTTACTTGATGTAATTTGTTTGTTCAAGATTAACATTGGTTTCAAATGTGTGCATGTACCCAGGGAGCAGCTTGTTACGGTAGATTGTTTGGCTAAATTCGCTAGACAGAATAGAGTTTCTTACGAAGGCTTTACTTTTCCTATTTTTCATCCCTCTACCATGTAATCTTGTACTCTTCTCTGTTGAATGAATTACCTAAGGGTTCATTATCAAAAAAAAAAAAATTATTTATATTTTCCATACTAACCTTAAACCACTAATAATAAAAAAATAATTGAAGCTCAACTAATGATATATATGACGAAGTTTATTGTGCGGTATGAATTATGATGCAATGCATCGCGGGGTTTTTTGTCGGTTTTTTTTTAAATTGACAAATCTAATTTAATAACTTTAATTTATATATTAAAATATTCTAACAAACTAAATTTTATAATTTTTGAAATTCTATTACTATTTTTTCGAATTTTTTAAAACCAACTATTTTTAGAAACAAACTACTATTTGAAAAAAAAAATATTAATAAAATTTAAAAAATTATAAAATTTGATTTTTTAGGATATTTCAATATGTAGATTATAGTGCATATTAACCCCTCCCCCCCCAACTCTCACATACACATATATATACTAGTATAAGTGCCCACCCAATGTGTAGGAAAACTTTTATTTGAAAAAATTAGACGATAAACTATTTGAGGTAAATAAAATTTAATTAAAAAATGCGGCAATTCTTTGTAAATGAAAGAATTTGTCAAAAAATGATATTTAATCAATAACCATGTTTCTTTCTAGTTAATAACTAAATAAAGAAAGAGATGCAAATTTCATATTTAAAAGTTTTAGAATTTACATAAGTTTCACAGACGATAGTGTGCAAAGAAAATACGTAATCTATTTTTGTATGTGCACTCGTAAAACTACATAGCTCCTATATGCAAACTTGACAACACATCGCAACAAAGGCAGAGCGTAGGTATGTCTACTCTCCAAAAAACTGTAATTTTTTAACATACATCTACAACTTAAGTGTGCACAAATTAATTTCTGACGTACAATTTTGCATACATACAAGTAACAACGAAATCACTATATAATACAGCCTCTTCAAAATTATTTCTTTTGTATACTTCAATTAAAAGTAGCTAGAAAAATTAATGCTGTGACATAATAGCCTTAGAAATAAAGTGCAAACCATTTTGGATTCCGATTGCAATGTAAAACATGGTAAATTGGACGAAAATAGAACTATACAAGATAACTTTAAGAGTAATGCATTATATACAAAAGAAGTCTGCTAATGTTCCATTTAGTAACCTAACATAATTTATCCCTCCAAAATATAGCAATGTAAAACATGGTAAATTGGATGAAAATAGAACTATACAAGATAACCTTAAGAGTAATGCATTATATACAAAAGAAGATAACCTTAAGAGTAATGCATTATATACAAAAGAAGTCTATTAATGTTCCAATTGGTAACCTAACATAATTTATCCCTTAAAAATTTACATCTACTACCCGACGATGTAATAGACTTCCAACTTTGTAAATTTCTTCATAAGTAAATTTACAGATCATCAATATATAACTTAATTCTAGGGAATTTCTACAATATTTTTTCTGATCTTTTGCCCATTTCGTGTATTTTCTGATCAATTGTAGCAATTTTATTTTATTTTACAATATTTTTTCTGATAAAAAATTGAGTTTTGGGACATTTGGGGCATTCAAATTGTGGGCACTAGAACCCTCATCTTATTATATAGAGGATTTTTAAAATACTATGCGTAGCATACATGGGCTATGTGCTACGCGTTAGTTTTTTTATTTTGTACTTCAAACGATCGATCCAAATCGTTCAATATCTTCTTTATATTGAAATCTCATTGAAAAATAAATTTTACATTTTTCCAATTTTTTCTGTATTTTTTAGATTTTTAGAAAATTCTTCATCTAATTAATTCTGAACCCTTCAATAACAACAGTTTTCAAAAATTCAGAAAAAAATAGTAAACAAATTCTAAAAAAGGTAAAATTTGGTTTCGAATGAGATTTCAATATGATAAAGACATTGAACGGTTCAGATTGATCATTTGAAGAACGAAATTCGAAAACGAACACGTAGCATAGGCACATCCTTGCTACGCATAGTATTTTTTAGCAATCCTCTTATATTATATATATCATGCCATTTTCCTAATTTCCAAAAAATGTAAATTTATTGCTGGAAAAGGAGAAAAAAATCGGCATTTCCTCATTATATCATAAACTAATCGCCAAAATTGATAGAAACGAATCACCAATTTGTTTTAAACTGAAGAGGGTGATTTTGTGCTTTCTTGTTCTTAACAAAACAGAGACAACATATCATAAAATGGAACTTGCACGAGCACATGGACATCGATTTTTTTATTATTCAAGTCATAAATTATAAATATTCAAATATGAAGGCATGATTAAAAACAAAAAAAATGCAAATCTTCATTTTTATTAAAATAATTCATAATTGCATTATAATTCTATAAATTGTCTTTATGAAGTGAAGCGTTATACATTTTTTTGTCATAAATATAAACTTTATTATACATGATCTTACTTACTAAATAGTATACTATTTATACGTTGCACAATATCAATTATGGACATGACTATTAGGGACAAGATCATTTTAGTTGAGGAATATCATTGTTCTTATTGTTTTATAGTACGGATTCTTTTTATTAACTCATGCTTATGCGGTTATGCCTCTTTGATGAACAAGAAATACCTAATTAATTAATCTAATCAACCTCATAACATTACTTCATTTGTAATGTAATCAGTTTGGAATATCCACTAAAATCCTAAGGTCAAAATATAAAATAACAAGTAGAAAAATCTTCCTATTTTTCTCCATTCATTTCATTTACATTCTAAAAAATAGATAAACTCATTCATTTCCTTCCTTTCGCCTCCTTTATAGAATTTTCAAATAAATCCAAATATATTCGGTACTATATCCAAAAAAAATTGCAAACTTATCTGGATCTCATTGCATCGGACCATAACTGGATCTAACGGTACAGGGGCACACAAATCAAGGAATTAGCAAAGATTATAGTGTTGTAACTGAATGTGATCAAATAAGTCACGGCAACATGCAGTCATCATTTTTATAAAGTTTTATATTGTAAAGCATGTGTTGCTTTTCTTCAGTTTTATTCGATTTAGTCCAACTCTATTCTACTATTGAAATAAAATAAATATAACCTACATGCGTTTAAGAAATATTAAAAAAGTAAGTAAATAATGGCGCTTGTCAATCTTTTGTGGGGAAACAATCATCCGGACTTCACAAATTAATAGTAGATATTCTTTATGACCAAGTCTCACTCCCTCTCTCTCAAGTGGTTTATATATACTTCGTTAGTGTCATGACTAGAGGTGTCAACGGTACGCGTTTACCGTTTGCCATCACGTTTCAGCATAAAACGAAACGATTAATGAAATATTGAAATGTTCTGTATCCTTAAACGAAACGGTAGACGGAATACCAAATTATACCGTTTCGACCGTTTCAGTCTCATTTCAAACCGTTCCATGTGTATTTTCTGAAGTGGCACGGTAAACGAAACGAAATTATGTGCCGTTTCGTTTCGACGGAATGGTTTTCTATACCGTTTTTTAAACGAAACGGCAACGGTTTGAGGCTTTTTCGTGTTTTTTCAGCACGTTTGACAGGTCTAGTACGTGCCCTTTAAACCAGTCAAACGGTTTGGTCTAGGCTTACGCCTGTTTTAGTTCTTTTTATTTGTATTTATTTAGTAGAAGACTTAAGGTGAAATTGTTGGTGGTATATATTGTTTTGATTAAGCCTGCTATATAATATTTTTTTTAACTATATATTATTTCTGTTGACAACGTACGTCGTAAATATTCGATATAATTTTTTTTCCAAAAAAGGGGGCTTATATGGTATAATAGGAAACATTTTTTATATTTTGAAGGACAAGCTAATAGTTCAATCATTTGACTATTTAACCATGTGCGGTATTATAAATTTATAATGAAATTAAACTCTTTTTTTAGTTTTATTATGAATATAAGTGATGATTTATGAAGTCGCTCTCGCAAATTAAAGAAAGAAAGAAAATGGTAGTAATTTGCTATGTATTTCGATTACCACCAACAATTGTTTCACAAACACAAAATAGCAGTAAGTCTTCTCTTTTTTTCTTTAACGCCTTTGTAAAACTTTGTTTTTATTTAATGGAAATTAGGTGTTTCTCCGACCCTCGAAAAAATATAAATAAATAAAAATAAAGAACTTTCTTACAAACACAATACGTCACTAATTAATTGGTGTGATGTTTCTAGTTCTTTCTCTTTCTTATTTTCATTGATATGTAAATATATATAATACTTTCTAAACCTTTTTATTTGCATGTAACATACACAATCATGAAAAATGATCGATTCAACTCGAGTTGGATTGAAAAAATGTATATATTAATTCAAGCTAGTTGAGGCGTGTGTATCATAATCTACTATCTTCCGCATGCTGACATGCAGCTAAGTCTATATAAGAGCTTAATTAAATCTGATAATTAATTTATTAAATTCGAAGTCATATCATAAAGTACTAAAATTCATAATAGAATACTGCAACTCCTTTTCAATTATTGAATCAATGATGGAAAATAGACTTCTGGGAGGATTCTTATACTGCTTTAGCATGCTTAATATAAAATTAAGGAAGATAACATGCAGAAGCAATCAAGCAGAAGAATTGTGCAAGTCAAACTATGGCAACTTGCTTAACTCGATAGCTGCTTATCAAAATCTCGAAAAAACTTTGACAACTTGCTTATATAATTTAAATTTTTATAATTTTATCCATCCATTTTCATCCTTTTCAGTAATATCTTTGCAATTCTCTGGACATCCACTGACAAAGTGACAACAATTCCATGACTTCATTGACTACTTCTGGAATAAAACTTCGGTTTAACGTGTGCAACAAGTGAATGCGTTGAAATTTGAGATGTGAAGCCTATAAAATGAATAATTTATGAAGTTTGGATTGAAATCAATATCAATACAATGGTTAAATTTCAGAGACAGTACTTGTTTAAATCTTTCAGGGTGCGTTTGGATATTGAGAATAATATTAAGATTAATTATTTCAGATGAAAAATATATTCATAAATACTTAATAATAAGATCGTTTAGATCAAAAGTTATTTCTATATGATCCTCAAGTAAGTTGTTAATCCAAATGTTTTTTAACTATATTTTAAGCCTGATGCATGACAAGATTTAAAAACTACATTTTTATCCGGAATAAAAAGAATTCCAACAAACTCGGAATCTCGAACAAAGTTAAAACGGTTTATATTTGATCAGTGATCACATTTATCAAATCTTTCTAAATACAGTTTTACTTGCTTTATAAATTAATATGATTCTTGACAGGAGACTCGAATCCTCTAAAACTTAAATTTATTTTAAAGATAATCCTGTAAAACTTAGGCCTGATCAAAATCTCATGATTTTAACGTGGGATTTCATTTCATTTCATTTCGTTGGAAAATTTTTTATCAAAATGAACGGATTTTGTGTCATTTTGTTAGAATTCCTATGTAATTAGATCCAACAAAATTCTACGAAATCATATGAAATCAATTGAATTGAATTGAATTGAATTGAAATCCCATGAAAAAACCATTTTGATCAGGGCCTTATAGTTGTCGAACCCGGGGTCACATCCGACACGTTGAGATTTTTCTATCACAACAATTTCATTTTGTAAAATTTTCTATCAGACCATGCATTTGCGAGTCATCATCTTACTATAGCCGTGTCTGCGTGTCCGGTAGAAGCGACGCGGCAACACTGGCCAGTGGCGGGTTTTTTTCTTAAACGGCCTTGACGAAAATAATAGCTCAACAAAACACCATGTGCTATATGACATTTACATAAAGAGCCAAGGGACAAGGTGCTTGTACGTCTTATTTTGAGCCTCCAGTAAGGCGCAAGGTGCTTCTGCGCCTTACTAGTTAGGCCCCAAATCAAACTACGCCTTACCTGTTAGGCCCCAAATCAAACTACGCCTTACCCCTTCATTTTTCTGCCGACACTTCACATATTTTAGCCCTATCTTAATGGAAAAAAAGAGTAGGGCGCACATCTAACCCGCACCTTACCCCAATTTTCTAAGCTACGAGAAATGATGAAGGTTATTTGTATTTTTTAATTTCTTGCATTTTTAATCTCTAATTTTATAATTTCACTTGTAAATTTCTAACTTTGATTATGATGTTATTCTTGCAGAGAACTAAGACAGACTGGTATGCCTTTAAATATATAATATAATGTTATTTGTGCTTTGATTAGTGTAATTCTAGACTTGTAGTATACCTTTAAATTTGTATTGTAATGTTATTTCTGCTAAGATTAGTTTAATTCTGAACTTGTATTATACCTTTATATTTGTAATGTAATGTTAGTGCTTTGATTAATGTAATGCCTTTATATTGATTAGTGTTTTAATTAGTTTTCTTTATCAGTGAACTCTTTTTTTTTAAAGAAAAATCAGCCATATATACCCCTCTAATCTTATTCAATCAGCCAACATGTAAGTGTTAGAGTTATGTCCTAGAAGTCAATAATTTAATGACTTAATTATTAGTTTATGTTATGGATGATATATTATCATCTGTTCCTAGGTTTATTATTGACAGATTATTCAGGTTGAGGATCTGAATTGTAGATCTCTGTGGATCATTCTTTAGAATGACAATAATAAATCTAAACGGTCCATAATCTTGATAATTAACAAAGGAACATTAATTATCATATAAGATTAGTATGCAAGTTAAGTGATGATTAAGTTCTACTAATCATAGGTAAAGAGTTACCAACTTAATTGCATATGTATATGTTATGGAACATAGTACAGGACTTGACCCAATGAAATAAACATATGGATTGTGTTAAGTGTCATTGTTTATTTCGTTATGATTTTGGTTCTAAGTTTGAGATGTTTATCTTTTCCACATGAGGATAGGTTCAATAAATATTGTCTACCGCTGATTCCCGATAAGGGCTGCTATACGGACTTTATTTATGTTCTCTTGAATTGTGCGGGGAAAAGCTAATCATCAAGAAAACCGTATGTCCCTCATTAATTCACTTAGTGAGTGACGATATCTGTTTGGGCCCCTTGATGGAGTTGGATCGTATGCGCGCAACTAAGCGATCAACTCTAGATCAAGAAACGTATAATCTGCAATAATGACACATTCCTATCTTGGATTATACGATGATATCGTGTGACATAAGAATCAAAATAGAGAAACATATTTATTCTCTTATGCAGGATTGAAATATTGTAGCAGTACACTATTTATGCGAATTGGGAGTCATAACGTGTTGCTAGATACCGCTTATGATTATTGGAATTAAATAACGATTTAATTCCATGGCCAACATAGCATAAATCCTCAAAGGGTCACACAAATAGGACATTAATCACACAGTGCATTATTTATTTATTCACAGCAGTAGGTTCTGTGGAAATATGATAAGATTGATTAATTAATTATATACCGTTGCGAACCGTTATAATTAATTAAGTCAATGGATCATATAGAAATAAATTAATGCATTAACTAATCCTAAAATAATTATTAATGAGTTAATAATTAATTTAGTTCAACACTTATCAATATAAATGGTTATATTGATTAATTGGGCCGTTATTTAAATAGCAAATATATAGCCCAATTAAAGAGCAAAGTTAAGGGACCTTAATTATATGAATTAATGGTCCAAATGAAGGGGTTAAATGGCCCATAAAGGCCCATTTCGTGGCTGCCCATTATGGTGGTAGGTGGGATGTCATAGTTGTAATTATGCAAGAGGTCAATTAGGTTTTGTGCTCTATATAAGGACCACTTATGAGAGCCTCCACCTAGCTTTCTCTCTCCTCTCATTTCCTCCCATGAGGCCGCCACTTTTTCACCCTCTCCTTCTCTCTTTTGCTCATGTGTTGAGCTATTTTCTCTCCACTAAATCAAGGTTGTTGATTGATGCAAGAGAGAAAAACCATAGGGATTAGGCTTGTTCTTTGGGTATGCTAGTACGTACCTTGTAGAACGTGATTAATCCTCCTTGGTGGACTCGAGGGCGGTTACGAGACGTGGTAGAGACGGTGTAGAAGGCACGTCATCAATTCCCATGCCTTGGTCGAGCCCCGCGAATACGATTTCGCGGGAGGTATCGATTTCTCCTCTTTCTCTTTGTGTCTATTGCTTAAAGTACTAGATCTCGTGTTGCTTGTGTTTTAATTGGATTAATTAAGGATAATTAGTCACAAAATTAAAATTGGGCAATTTCCTAACAGTAAGCACCATCTTTTTGGCATTGACTCATTATTAACGTAATTCTTAGTTTCAAACAAAAAATTTGTTATTTTTTTTGCCCAATCGAGTTTTTACTGGGACATAAACTTTAAGGGATTGTTAATGTATTTTGACTAATGAAGATGCTTCAATAATGAACTACGATATTTTATTATTATTAATGTCAAATAATTTGATCAATTAGCTTTAAATAAGTTTTGATATCGGATGCAATTGTGACATATATGAAATAACGTATTCTCAACATAATAAGATAAGCTTACTTGCTTAGAAAATTGGGATAAGGCGCATGTTAGATGTGTGCCTTACTCTTTTTTTTTCCCATTAAAATAGGGCTATACGTGGAGTGTCGGCAGAAAAATGAAGGGGTAAGGCGTAGTTTGATTTGGGACCTAACAGGTAAGGCGTAGTTTGATTTGGGACCTAACTAGTAAGGCGCAAAAACACCTTGCGCCTTACAAGCACCTTGCGCCTTGGCTCTTTATGTTAATATCATATAGCACATGGTGCTTTGTTGACCTATTGTTTTCGTGAAGACTGTTTAAGAAAAAAAACCCCAGTGGCCCCTTCTATTTTATTATGAGATCGATAAAACAGCTCAATTTTTTTCCCTTTTAAATTCGACGAAATCCCAAATCTTTTATCCCGATCTTAGGAAATTCAAATCAGGTGGCGCGCGACACCCATGTAGTGCGTGACACCCATGTAGTGCGGTTCACAGGCCGTCAGATTCAAATCGGATGGCCCCTATTTTAATCCGGATTGTAAGGCCCGAAAAAAGTTAACCGTCAGATCTAAATCAAACGGTGCGTCACGGGACATGCGTGAGCCGCGCTACACGCATGTCGCGCGTCACGGGATCCGGATTGGATCTTAGGCCCGAAAACCAGATCAATTGAGCCACAGGAACCATATGGGTTCAAACTTTGGATCCGACTCTATAAAGTCTTGACCTGTTTTTGGACCTTTGCTTGGTCTTTCTGGGTAATTAGATATCTAATATTCTTCCAAGCACGAAAAATATAGAAAAATGAAACTAATTAATCGAGAAACGGACGTTCCCTTTTTTTTTTTATAATGCAAAAAAGGCCCTTTAGTAGTTTAGTACGTGCTAATAGAGGTCTCTCAGTTATATAATTATTGATACATTGCAAAACAAAAACTGAGAATGTTTAAGCAAACCAGAGACCAATAATTACTAATTGGAATTTTAACTGAGATTCTCAAGTTTAAATTTGCATCTCCATTCTGTACTGGTGCGATGGGCTTTAACTAGTAAGCGGGCCGTGTCAAGTTGACAGATTTATATCCCACATGATGAAGGTTTGAAAGCGAAGGGAAAGGGACCTATGCATTACTGCTTTTTACAATTTTACTTAGGGACTTAGGGTGTCCTTAAGAATGAAGTTAAGATAATTATTCAGAACAAAACAAAATTATTTTTGAACAATTGAGAATAATATTTTAAGATTATTAGTGCTATTTTTTAGTGGTTCTAAGTCCGAAATAAAATTTTAATCTGAATGTTTTCGGATCATTTTTTGTTCTGGATTAAAATTTTATTCCAACAAAATTTTCAATTGGGAGTAAATGCAATCGAAATAAAATTCTATTCCGGATTCAAAGCCACTTATAAATAATTTGAACAATCTGATCTTTTTGCATGCGATATCTTTCCTGCGCCTCCTGTTAAATTTTGCAAAAAAAATCTTTCCATTTCCATTTTCTCTCTCTTTTTTTTTTTTTTGAGATAAAGACGAGTTACCATTTTTTTTAGCATTGATTCTCTATTCATAAAAAACTAATCAAAGAGTGTGCCCAACACCTAATTAGGGCGTATCTCAACTCTTTTATATATATATATATATATATATATAATATGCCATAGATGGCACAGAGGGTCCCGTGCCATAGAGTCGTTTTTCAAGTTCCAAAATTCAAATGCTCAATTCGAACCGTTCAAGTTATTTACCATATTAAAATACATTTGGAGACCAAATTTTACATTTTTTCGAATTTTTCTGCTATTTATTATGATATTTTTAAAAAACGTTATAATTAGAGTATTTCAGACCCTCCAATTTGAACATATCAAAATAAATAGCAAAAAAATTAAAAAAATATAAAATTTGGTCTTCAATGGTATTTCAATATGGTGATCAATTTGAACGGTTTGGATTAACTGATTGAATTTCGAAACTTCAAAAAATGACTCAAAAAAGACGTCTATGGCATTGCCATCTATGGCACTTTAGCCCACCTCTATATATATATATATATATATATATATATATCATTGATTTTTTAATTTTGATTTAATTAGTGATGCAAATGATAATTTTTAAATAAAAATTATTTAGCAATTACTTTTTATCTCAAATAGAAAAAGCGTTGTGTACTATAATATTTAAGCAGCTTTCGAATTTTGAAAATTGAGCGTTATGATCAATTGTATATAGAGCACAAATGAAATAAATAAATGCTGCTCTTAATAGAATTTTTTATTAAGAAATATATTTTCATCAATTTTGTTTATGTTGTTCACATGTTCATACTTATTTTTATTAAAATATTGTTCCAAATTATATATTTACCCACACGTTAAATGACACAGTTTGTATGATTGTATCTTCACGCTTAGCGGTGTACCCGTGACACTTGAATACTTGGCAAAGATTGGTAGTTGAGGAATCACTAGCCTTGACAATTATCATAATAATTTAAGGTGGTGTTGAAGGGTCTAACTTACAGGAAGCACGTGTCTCCTGGTGTCCGTGATCACTATATATATATATATATTTTTTTTTTTGAGAAACCACTATATCTCCATTACTATACGCCTATACGGTGCACGCGGTCTACTTTTTCTGGTTCAACATGTGTTATGAAATCATTAAAATGTGGATCCCTTTTCCTTAAAACAGAGACCAAATGTAATTGCTTGGAGCAGAAAACAGGTCTAACTACGTTACTTCTCCCTCTCGGAGCGAAGTTCTGACCAGAACAGACGATGTACGTTGCACATTTTTTTAATTGATCCCACCAACTTACATGTCGTCATTAAAATAAATTCACTTGCATTATTATTTTTTTTGGCCTAAAGTTTTTGCGTCATAAACGAGCTAATAACTTCAGTAAAATACTAAATCTCGACTTTGTCTTAGTATATAAAAAAAATATTCATAGTATAACATCATGAATTTCCATTTTTGTTTGCCCGCCCCCCCCCCACCCCCCTCCCCAAAACAAAATGTTAAAATTAATGCAATTTTAAGGAAGTTAAACGAGCATTAATAAAATAAAAGTATTTGTATACTTCTCTTACCCTGCATATATGTATCACTATCTCGTGAGTAGCGTCATTATGATACCTCCATCCTACCTTTATTTTCTGATTCTTCATATACAATTTTAAAAACTTAAATGAAAAAGTAAAATCACTAGATATGATATACATTACTCTCTCAGAGAGAGTCTCTCTATATGTACATAAAAATTTGTAATTTGATTTTATTATGATGAGAACTAATACTTTAAAAAATCAATCTTGAGAATTAACTACATCAGGATGTATAGTGATTTTGTGTGTGTACATGAAAAAAATGACATTGAGTTTATCTAACGGTTTTATATTGATATTTTCAGTTTTGTATTTGGTATTTTGGTATCATCATTTCTTTTTCAAAATAAAATGACAAATATAAAAATAGAGGCGTATGTATTGAAGTGATACATCCCGAACTATCCAATTTGTCGAAGTTTTCTGTACCTTTTTTTTGGTAGATTCAATGTTAATTTAGTATTAAAATTTATAGATATATTCTGAATTATAGTCAGGATCATCCGTTCCTTTTTTTTTTTTTTTACCTAACTACAAAAGCAATAAGGAAAGGGAAAAAAAAAAAAAAGGGGGCCAGGGCCTTATTTGAAAGTTCCCAGCCCGACTTCTGAGCAAGGGGTTTAATGGGAAGATGCTTATGCCAGCTGATTGACGACCGGCCGGCCATGCATTATTTCTGTCATATTTGTTTTTTTCTTCAAAAACCACGTGATTTGGGGAAAAAAAAATTGGACCTTTTCAGAAATGGAATAAAATTCTGATTCAGTTTAGCATATATAGTATGAGAGTTGCTAGTGTCAAACATATAGGACACGTACACTTGTCCAACGCGATGAAATTTTAACTTTTAAAATTGGAATGGCCGATCCAAACCGTTCAAATTGTTCTGTGTTATAAAATCTTCATGGAGACCAAATTTTATATTTTTTCAAATTTTTTTACTATTTTTTTGGAATTTTTCAATATGCTTAATCTAAAAAGTTCTGAACCCTTCAATTTTGAAAATTCGAAAAAAATAGTTAGAAAATATGAAAAAATATAAAATTTGATTATCAAAGATATTTTAATATAGAGATCATATTGAGCGGTTTGGATCGACCATTTGAAATTTTAATGTGCTGCGTTTGGATCGTGTTTGACGTCCTATATGTTTGATTCTAGCATTACTCATATAGTATTATTATTTATATTTCTTGGGAACATTAAGTATGGAATGAAATTTGAAACTTCGTCCTTTCTATATTTTGAAGTCCAACTATTAATTTATTAAAAAAATAAATTTAATAAATTGTTGTCCAACTAGATTACTAGAATGAATGTTTGCACCGGAACTATTTGTGAAAAAAAAAACAAAAAACCTTGTTCAAACTTCAAACTACAAAGCAAAATACAGCGATAAATCGAGAGATTGAAATATTGAACGAGCACATGCACAAATGCACAATGAAATTAATTAAAAACAAGAGGAACGTTTCTTTTATATGGGACATAAGTTAGGTAGTTGGGATAATGACAGTTGATTGCGCATGCAAACAATGCAAGGTAGAAAATAGAACTGATACCTAAATTTCAAAAACCAATTTACCTTTTCATACCTGACTTCATACTCCTCTAAAATCAATAAGAAATTCATCAATAAAAAATAACTTATAAATAAAAAAACAAAATTTCAATAATCTCATTTAACATTAATATTAGAAAAAAAAAATGTGGCCAACCAATTAGATGAAGGCAAATGAAAGCCAAGTCCAAGTCAAAACAAGCAAGGCAAGCTCTCAATTTCTGTAAGATGGAGACCTCTCCTCCTTTGTTACACAACTCCAACCTCTCTCCGCCTCAATCAGCGCCTCCATTCCCTCTCTCAATTCGCTATCATCATCTCCACTCTCTCTTAGACTGAGAGAGAGAGAGAGTTGGAGTGTGTTTTGACGACTAGAGAGATTTGATCTCATGGACTCTGTCTCTGTGCGTCGCACTTTCTCTCCCAATCCACACCATAGATCAATCTCCTCTCCTTCTTCCTCTCTCAGAACAAGAGGCCCCACCTCAGCTTTCATCCCTTACCACCCTCCTTTGCTTCTTCGCCTCTTGATCTTCTTCTTTGCCTCCGGTATCGTACTCGGCCTTACTGTTTTCTCCTCCACTTATGAGCACCAGCCCGAACCCGAACCTGACCGAGAACCCATAATTCGGTCTGATCACCGACCCGATAAGTTGGGCATGAAGCAATTGAATCATGTACTAGAGCAGAAGCTAATAATTGTAGTGACTCCTACGTATAACCGTGCGGCGCAAGCCTATTTCCTGCACCGGTTGGCCCAGACTCTGCGTCTGGTGCCACCGCCTTTGCTGTGGATTGTGGTTGAAACGGGTTCGAAAACCTCGAGTGAGACCGCATCCATATTGAGACGGTCTGGAGTGATGTACCGGCACATCTCCTGTAAGCAGACCTCAGGTGAGGTTAAGGATAGAGGGGTGCATCAGAGGAACAAGGCATTGGATCTCATCGAGCATCACAGGCTCGAAGGGATTGTGTATTTTGCTGATGATGATAATATCTATTCACTCGAGTTGTTTGATCGGTTGAGGGAAATTAGGTATGATTCTTTTTCTAAATTTGAAGTTTTCAAGTTTAATTCTATTTTGAGTGACATTTTAATAACAATGGTTCAACTGTAAGCTTAGTACCAGTAGATCCATGTAGCTTAGCAGTACTCTAATTATTTGCTTAGGACCTGTATCTGGAAATTTCATGAAAAATTTCAAAGAAATTAGTAAGTTTGGGATAGAAGTGAGGTTTAAATCACATTGAATAATTTTAGGGGTTTCGGCACATGGCCAGTCGCAATGCTGACACATGACAAGAGCAAGGCCATACTGGAGGGTCCAGTTTGCAAGAATGGTCAGGTCATAGGTTGGCATACAAATGAAAAAAGCAAGAGACTAAGGAGATTTCATGTGGATATGTCTGGTTTTGCATTTAATTCTACTATGTTGTGGGACCCTGACAAGAGGGTCCACCTTGCATGGAACACAATTCGGCAATTGGATACAGTGAAGGAGGGTTTTCAGGTACAGTGAATACTCTATTGCCAATAATGCTATGTTTTGCTACAAGTAGAAATGTCGCTGCCTTCATTAAGTGTGAAGTACAATTTAATTTTTTTTTTGTTTTTAATATTTGGTAGGAGACTACATTTATACAGCAGTTAGTAGAGGATGAAACTCAGATGGAAGCAGTACCATCAGATTGTGCAAAAATTATGAATTGGCATCTCCACTTAGACTATAGAGATGTGGTGTATCCTACTGGATGGCATCTCAGGAATAACCTCCAACCTGTTGTGCCTCTGAAACTGTAACCTTAAGCCCTGATTCATACATTGTTATGATACACCTTGGAATATATTCATTGCCAAAAGGTAGCTTCTTTAATCTCTGTTAGTTTTATTATTCATTACTTCTTTTTCTTTTCCTCTCTAGTTGTTGTATGTTATCTCACTAGTATTGTGCACGTGTTGTTTCCAGTTGTGCATGTGTGGTCACCAGCTTGTGAGAATGTCAGGGGCATGCTGGTAAACTGATGCAAAATAGATGGGACCTAGAAGCAAGATTCAGTGGTACCAAATTAATGTCAATCAATTATTCTTTGTCAAAAGAAAATAAGTGTATTCATTTGTTGTACAGCCGTGGTATAGGAATTCTCTTATGTCGTTCATTTACTCTTCAGTTCATGTTGAAATTGAAGTTAAGTTTATTATTTAGCTGAGTTGCCTTAGAAGCAAGCATTTTTGTTATAGATTAATATTGGCACATTGGAACGCATTTGTTCTTGATTGAAGCCTTTACAATTTAAATACATGCATTTCTTTACTCTATCTGTATTTGTAGGTCCCAAATTTTCAGGGATTAAGTGCTGTCAGAATAAAACCATTAACATACACAAGCGGAAGGTAGAAAACAGAAATGTCGATAATAGGTATGTATAATCAACCAACTCGACTAAAGTCCACTTGCCTATACAAAGACAATACATCTGTCATTTCGGTCATTTTTCGGATGGTGATACATGCTCCTTGACAGTAGTAGGTATCCACAAGTGGATGAGGTGGTAGGGCATTCCAAAGAGCAAAATAAGGGACATCATATATATATTTTTTATTTTCTATTTCTATTACTCAAAACTTGATTAGGACTTGAAAGACTATTAACTCCTGCCCAACTTATTATTATTTTTTTTAATCAAACTTCCTCTCCATTAAGATTTTTCTTCAAGCTTTATTCGGTTTAATTGAATATCTTAAGCTTATGGAAGGTAATATGTACATTTGGATTTTGATTGATCATCATATTCGCTTATTAAGTTCAAATTTTCTGTGGGCGGGATTAATTGAACGTGCAAACTTTCGTGTCTTCTAGGTTAGCATATCTCGAATGGATCTTTGACCTTGCCATGAAACTCAGGCCCATGCTACATGTACACTGTACTGTAAATTTCAGCTATTCTACTAACCACAAGATAAATTGGCACCAATTTTTTTTTTTTGCCGATTTTAGAAGATTTAAGATGTAATCAAGCTAAGCAAAAAGGAAAGAGAGAAGAACTTCCGCAATGCACTACAAAGTACAGGAATTTTAACTACAATCTTATCCTTCAAGTACATAAAGGCTCAAAAAGGTTAAAAAAAAACAATTTATCAAGACAGACAGTAGCACAAAGGCCTCTTTCTAACAACTCAAATTACGTCTCTAAACCCTTATGAATGAAACAAAATATGGACCTCAACAAAACTGAAGAACTTTCCCTTGGAGAAATACTGTGATATATAAAAATATAGTGGAAAAAAATTGCTGTGGAGCCTTGATTTCCAGCTAAAGATCACAGAAATAAATTTAGGAGCGAACGAGGCCTTGAGCAGCAGATGGTTGCTCTTCTGAAATTTTGTTTGCTTGTATTGTGCTTATTGCGCTTGCAATATTTCCCTGTATATAAAACAACATAATGATATTTAACCTTACTTTGCTGACACCTGTAACCCCACAGTAAAAAATGAAGTAAAAAAGAAGAAAAGAAAAGGAAATTAGTGAAGAAATTACCCTCCAAACTGAAAGTTTCGAACGAAGGCTATTCCACTGAGGGAGCCCAAAAATCCTATCGGTATGTCGGCTGCATGATGGAAAAAAAATTATATCAATAAATGAATAAATAAATAAGTAAATAAAATATGAACAATTCATCATTTGATCACTCCTTCCCAAATTGAATTTGTAGCACATTCTTGCCAATATATCTGGACAATTTTATGATAATTAGTTGAAGGTGATACCTGACAATGACAGTCTGGCTCATCTGATCCATCTTGCAGTCTAGCAACTTCAAAGTAATAGCTTTAACTATCCAATACTCCACATCTTCATCATTAATCTATTGAGTGTAACAAAAGAATAGTTGCTTTCAGTATAAATTAATTAAGGATTCATTTTGCAGAAATATAAATATGTTCTTGGCTATTTGTAAATAATACCCTGCTTAAAAAAAAAGTTCCATAGAAAATAACCACGTTGCCCCTGACATTGTCATCTTGACCCAAGAAAGTTGCTCTCTAGCCATAACAGGAACAAAACAGAACCCAGCATATACATCTTTGTTTACTTTTGAGTAAGTTGGATGCAGAAGGGAAGGTGTATTGGATGTACGGGCAAGTATTTTCAAAATTTGAAAAAACACCCTTTTATCCTCACACCAATTCTAAAGGTCATAGTTACAAAGATCTAAACCACCGTTGGAGTTAATACAAACCATGAGAAACATATGCAAGCATCACACAAAAATTTTCAGATGCAAGTTTGAAGAAAGTTCTATAACCTTGAGAAGACAGGGAAAAAAATACAAACTAAAAAAAATAACAGCAAGGGGTACACTTACCTGAAGAGAATCTCTGATATCAGAGTAAGAGATTTGAGCAGAAGGGGAATGAAAAGCAAGGTCGAGTAGAGTAATCAGCCTCATTTTGCTTATGCATTCATCATGCACAAGACCATAGGTCTGAAGAACAGCAGAGTTGGCAGAGTGGAATTCCAAGTAAGCATCCAGCCTCTTTGTGAGGAATATCTTCAATAGTTCATATATCGATGCATGCTTCTCATCTTTTTCCAGCTGTGTCACTGCTGGCATCTCTAACAAATCACACTATCACAGAAATCATAGAATGCTATCGCATTACTATTTCTTAACTCTTTTATAACTACTTTTTCATAAAAAATGAAGGTAGAATAGCATACCCGAAATTGGTCTTGAGATCTGATGAACTCAACAATAGCACGCACAGCATCCTCCTTCACCTCATTCATAGCAACTGCATCTTCACCAGTACCAGAAAATGTTGCCAAGTACTTGCTCAAGAATGTGAAAGATTCTTTGCCCATGCTACGACCAATATACAATTAATGAGACATTATAGAATGTATTTAAAAAGGGGAATAAAAAGGAAGATAGGAAAGGGGGAAGAGAGAGAACCTCTTACTGTCCTTGAGGATGTTAGAGATGACATGAAAAAGTGCCCGCTGGTCAACCTTCCCAATGTTCCATTCACTCAGAAAGGCATCAATTTTCTTAAAAGAAGGTACGACACTGTCAGTCAATTTACCAGCTACTGCAACTTCAAGGGCTTTCATGTAGACAACAAATCGGCTGTAAGGATTCTCTAACATATTGTATAAAGAGAACAGCCTGCAGTAGTATTGCCTTTATTATTTTAATAACCACAGCAATAATACTTAATTAATGAATTATTGAGTAAGACATGCGATCGTACATTTTAAGCCGCAGCTGAGGCTTGTCATCTGAGTGTTGAGCAAGTTTAGAGGAAATAAGCTTGGCCATCTCAAGTGCCTCATCAGGTGTACCAGCCTTTGTGACCAAGTTGCATATCACAGTGACTATGCACTCAAAATCTACATTTGCATAATAATAATTCCATTCAACTTCTAGTCTATTTGTACCATGAAGTTAGAAAAGCAAGAACCCAACCACATCAGCACCTTTATCTGAGACTTTAGGTAGAATAAGATCAGCTGAGGTGAGCATGAGAGACACCAGATCCAAGTACCTCGCCATCACCAGGCAATCTTGCGCTTCCAAGCATAGCCGACTAACTTGTGGCTCTGCCACCTGTGCCATCAAAACAACACCCACTATCCATTACCTCAAAATCTAAGCAAACCAACTAAAATCAAACTGGAGGCCCAGGGTTCTAACACTGCCCAAGGATCCATGTGAATTACCAACAAGCGACTATATATCACTTCAATACATAATTATAGTACCATTGATAACGAATCGAGTAAGAGAAAAGAGGAAATGAGATGAGAAGAGAAAGACCTCAGGGCCAGCGTCGGCCCAGGCAAGCTCGGAGGAGAAGCGCACCACGGCCAACACGGGATCCTCCTCCGACGTAGCTACCACCGTCGCCATCTCTCCTCTACTGAAATCTTCTCTTGGCACCTTTGCCTTCGCCTTTGTTTCGAGGCGGAGAAGAGAGAAAGCAGAGACGAGAGAACGAGCTGTGCAAAAACCCTAAACAAAGAAAGGATGCGTAATGAATGTGAAGTGTAAAGCCTCAACTTGGGCCGAGTTCTATTTGGGCTTCAAGGCCTGTGTAAGAAATAGGCCCAAATTTCGACCTCCGTCTTCCTTCAAATGAGAAATAAGAAAAAATAAAAATAAGCATAACGAAAATGCAACTGCTGAGAATAAGATCTCAGAACTAAAAATGAAATGAGAGCGATTTTCTTGCTCTCTTCTACATCACGATGAAGTGATAAAAACATTACTTCCGAGTCTAAATCTGTGAAACCTCTCTCTCTCTCTCGTCTTCGTTAAGGATCTACACCTCAATTGGGAAGAGGTTCGTACCAAATCGGAGGTGGCACTGCTCCGGCCGATCTCCGACGACCCTGGTCAAATCGTTGCTTAGCAACAGTGCATCCAGTGCACAAACCTTGTCCATTGATCTCGGTTTTCCATTGAGGGATTGAGAAGGAGAGATGGATAAATCAAGTGCTTTGGAGTACATCAACCAGATGTTTCCCACAGGTATTGGTTTATGCTTTTAGGAATCAATTTGTTTTGAACTGTATGTTCATGTTGCGTCAATTGTTGGAAGAGAAAATGAGAGTTCTGGAAAGTTGGTTGGTTTTAGATCTGGCCCATTTTTTAGCATAATGGAATTCATGTCAACTGAAACAGTAAACAAAACTGTGAATTTTCAGAAGCATCGTTAACTGGAGTGGAGCCACTCATGCAAAAGATACAGAGTGAGATTCGTCGTGTCGATGCTAGTATACTTGCAGCTGTTAGACAGCAGGTAAATTTCTGAATTGGGCTGTGTTTTCTGCCATTAAATTCTCAAAATTGCTTTCGATTTTAATATTATAAGTGGGCTGATTCTGTATAATCTTCATGTGTACACTCCTGTTAACAATATATTACACTCATGTTTACACTTCAGTTTTTTTTTAAAAAAAGGAAAATAGTTGTCCAATCCTCAAATTGATGAAAAAAAATAAGCTTTCTAACAGTATTGAATATATACTTGTGTCTATCTGTGTGCTTATCATAAGCCGGTACGGTTCCTTGGGTTTGTCATTGAAAACATAAACAAAAGAATATTTACATTGTCAGTTTGGAGCAAACGAAAAGAGTTAATTAAACTAAGTACTATTAGTTCGATAAGGAATGCAATTGGCCACCATTGAAACAAACAGTCTCAATTGACGAAACCAATAGATGAAGAGTTGTTGTACTTCTCAAACGAAAAAAAAAATGACAACTACTAGCTACTTTTAATTGCTGTCTTATGTCTTATGTTGCGTTGGAAAAAGAGTAATTCAGGAACAAAAGCAAAGGAAGAACTTGCAGCAGCAACTGGTGCTGTTCAGGAATTGATGGTGAAAATAAAGGAAATAAAGACAAAGGCAGAGCAAAGTGAAACAATGGTGCAAGAGATTTGCCGTGATATTAAGAAATTGGATTGTGCTAAGAAGCATATTACAACGACCATCACTGCTCTGCACCGGCTTACCATGCTTGGTACATAATTTAAATTTTTCAGTGGAACAAGCTTGTACATGCGACATCTTTGACCGAGACAAGTACTGGTTTTGTAATGCAGTGTCAGCAGTGGAGCAACTTCAAGTAATGGCAGCAAAAAGGCAATATAAAGAGGCTGCTGCCCAATTAGAGGTACTTTCTTTTATTTCCTTTTTTTTTTTCAATTCGCATATTATCCCCATTGTAAGTCCTTGTTTGCAGAAAAGACCCATGATTTTGTGGTACTGCAATAGTGAAAAAGACTAATAGATACTGAATATTAGTGCAATATTTTTCTTTTGCCTCTGTGGATTTTTTCTTAGGATAACATGCACTACTTACACATCTTTGTCAAAAAGAATTTTTTTTCTATTTTCTAATCTATAATATATATATATATATATGCACTCTGACTAGAGAGTAGATTGCACATCATCTTTTGGTGCAATCTGAGGATCAATTGGTCATATATCGAGTGATTTGGAATTGTTCAATATTAGTGGAGCTTGATCCATGACCAAACCAGTCTCAAATTGTATCAAAATTAATAGACATCCTATGTAAACTACAAACACCATATGTACAATTTTTTACATTTTTTATTTTGATTATCATTTTATCGGGTGTCAATATATAGCTACCCTTAGGTTAATGGGACAAACAATAAGTGGAAAAGTAAGGAAAAAAGAAGGCATCTATTGGCTCAAGGTGAGGTCTAGATGTGTTAATAATATGGTTTGCACTTTGCATCATTGGATAAGCAACTATGTTTTTGGATTTCTAGAATTCCCAGTTAGTGGTCACTTTGCAAAAGTTCTTTGTACCTTGTCTTTTTGACTTGTGTAATTAATTCATCTCCCCCCTCCCTCTATTACCTGTATCTAATAATTTACATCCTGCAGGCAGTAAACCAGCTATGCAGCCATTTTGAAGCGTACATGGATGTTCCGAAGATAACAGAGCTAAGAGATAAGTTCAGGAACATTAAGAAGATACTGAAATCTCATGTTTTTGCTGATTTTTCAAGGTGTGCAAAATGCTTTTTTAGCATTGCAATGACTATGAGTGAAATGCAATTACAGTTTTTTTCTATACATTATTACATTGTTAAACTCACTTGATTGTATGGCATGGTTTTCAGCTTAGGAACTGGAAAGGAAACAGAAGAGCCTAATCTACTACAACAACTGTCCGATGCGTGCCTTGTTGTTGATGCTTTGGAGCCCTCTGTTAGGGAAGAATTAGTCAAGAATTTTTGTAATAAGGAACTAACTTCATATCGCCAGATCTTTGAAGGAGCAGGTCTTACTCTTAATATGCTTCTCTCTTTTTGTCTGTTTTCTCCCTCAACTTCCATATTTATTTTCTTTTGAATAGTTATACTGTTTAATTATAATTACAAACAGAACTAGCAAAGTTGGACAAGACAGAGAGGAGATATGCATGGATAAGGAGGCGGCTAAAGGCAAATGAGGAAATATGGAAAATATTTCCACAAATCTGGCATGTTGACTATCTTCTTTGCATTCAGTTCTGCAAGATTACCAGGTTTCTTTTCCACTTGCTATTCATTCTACCTAATTAATATCATTTTTCTACGCTTGCATACTTAATAGTACCTAATAAATATTTCAGGGCACAGCTGGTTGACATACTGAATAACCTTAAAGAAAAGCCAGAAGTCGGCACCTTGCTATTGGTATTTATCTTTCATCAAATTATTACAATAGATCTGGTTTCCCTTCTCTATCTCTGTAATTCAGGGTGCAAATATATTTTTTCTCTTTGCATTATCAGGCTTTGCAGAGAACACTAGAATTTGAGGAGGAACTAGCTTCCAAGTTTGGTGGTGGGACTGAAAAATCCCGAAGCAAAGAATCAACAAATGATGATGAAGAACCCGAAGAAGATGATGAAGGGACTGAACGCAAAAGAATTGCTGAAATTCGAAATAAGTATCAGAAAAAAGATGCCTCATCTGATCCTGGTGCCAAAGACAAAATGGTATGTGCAATATAATTTTAAACTAAAACCAATTTGACCTGGTTTATAGAACTTTCTCATGAATTTTATGGTTCCAGGAAAAAGAAAAGCAGAAAGATCTAGCAGTTCCTGGCGCAGGGGTTAGATATCTCCTTTATATATATATTTTTTTTAAATTTTCTGCAAATCTGTCGTCAATTTATTTACTCACAATCCTTGTAATCAATTAAGCTAGAAGGGTTGTGAATAATTGCAGTTCAATTTTAGAGGCATAATTTCATCATGCTTTGAGGCACATATGACGGTCTATGTGGAGCTGGAGGAGAAAACACTTATGGAGAATTTAGAAAAACTTATACAGGTAAGGTATCAATAGTTGAGTAGAGTCCATCATAACAACTTGTTACATTAATTTTGAGAATAAAGTTCTTTCAGCCTGTGTTGCATTTTGATCAATGAGTAAATCAAGAAAGTTATTAATTTGCATAATTTGTTATAATATTAGGAAGAAACATGGGAAACAGAAGAGGGAAGCCAAACAAATATCCTATCAAGTAGCATGCAGGTGTTTTTAATTATCCGCAGAAGTTTGAAGAGGTGTAGTGCTTTGACCCAGAGCCAAACCCTGTTCAATTTGTTCCAGGTATTATTATTGAATGTTGCACACTCATTTTGCTTTAAATTTTAAAGAAATGTAGAGAACTTTGTAGTTTATTTTGGTTGTTTTTATTTGCCCTGAGCAGGTGTTCCAGAGGATACTAAAAGCATATGCAAACAGATTATACAATAGATTGCCTAAAGGTGGTACAGGCATTGTTGCAGCTGCAACTGGCACTGATGGACAAATCAAGGTCCGTTTTCTTATTTCTCACGTTCCTTGTTTTATTTTGTTTATGTTGTATATGGTATTTTAATAATTTTTGAAATGCAGACCTCAGACAAAGATGAGAGAATGATATGCTACATTGTGAATACAGCAGAATACTGCCATAAGACGGTAAGAATAACATGTTCATTAATTTCTTGTATATCTACTAAAATCAATATTTTTAAACTGTAATCTTTAACATGTTTTCTTGTTACGTTATGCACTTTCACTCTATTAAATGCATAATATTGTTCATCCTTTTTTTTCATTGTCAGTCAGGGGAGCTAGCCGAAAATGTTTCAAATATGATTGACCCTCAATTTGTTGATAAAGTCGACATGTCTGAAGTTCAGGCAAGCACACATTGCTTCTCTTTCTTTCGTTTTCTGCTATGTGCTTTTTGCTTTTTAGAGCTTTATTGAATTGAAATTTTTTAAACTAAAAATATGTGAACTGATTTCCTTTTTCAATTTAGAAATGAGGTCGCTAATTTCCTCTAAAAATGATTACTGAAATTTAATGGGTTTTGGCAGGATGAGTTCTCAGCAGTGATAACAAAAGCACTGATAACACTTGTGAATGGGATCGAGACCAAATTTGATGCTGAAATGCTTGCAATGACGCGGGTTCCATGGGCCACCCTAGAAAGTGTTGGCGACCAATCTGAGTATGCATTGCACATTCTTTCTTTCTTTTTGTCCTTTTCTTATCGAATAAGATCTTTCATAATGGCAGAGACTGTGATAATGCAGATATGTGAATGGCATAAGCTCTATACTGTCAGCTAGTATACCTGCGCTTGGTTCTCTTCTGTCTCCAACCTACTTTCAATTTTTCTTGGACAAGGTATATATTATAACATTATAAAAACATATGCCTTCTGTCTTTGATCCCTTCTTTCTTTTTTTAATTTTGAAAATGGTGCAATGCGGCAGCTGGCAGCCTCACTTGGCCCCCGGTTTTCACAAAACATTTATAAATGCAAGAGCATATCAGAAACTGGCGCACAACAGGTTTTATTTCTTACTATCAAGCATTCAAGCTTCATTTTCAGTTCTGTGCTAAATCAGTTGTTTATAAATTGATTTTAATATTGTAAATAACCTTTCATTCTTTCCTTGAATTTAGATGCTTCTGGATACTCAAGCTGTGAAGACGATCTTGTTGGAAATACCATCGCTGGGGAAGCAGGTATTTGATGCTTTCACATGTGTGTGCACACACACACATATATAATTATTTTTACCAAGAGCTGCTCCGTGTTAACTATTGATGGGTTTTTGGGTTTATTTAAACAGACCACAGCAACGACAAGCTATTCAAAGTTTGTGAGTCGGGAAATGAGCAAAGCTGAAGCTCTTTTAAAGGTAAGCTGAAAAAACATTATAACCTCGAAAAATTCTTGTGATGTGCTTGGATGAGCTGATAGATTTCTAAATGGTAAACATTTCTAGGTGATTTTGTCGCCTGTGGATTCAGTTGCTAATACTTACAGAGCCCTCCTCCCTGAAGGCACCCTTTCAGATTTCCAGCGTGTTCTCGAACTCAAGGTCGTCGCTCTTCTCTCTCTCTCTCTCTAAAGCAAATAACTAACCCTTGATTCAAGGGAAGTTTTGAAACAAATTTTGCATAACTCTATAATGATTGGTACATGTCGCAATGGTGCAGGGCCTGAAGAAAGCTGATCAGCAAACAATATTGGAGGATTTCAACAAGCATGCCGCTACTGCTGCCAACATTAGGCACCCTAGTATGGCCCCTAGTGTTGCCTTGCCACCTGTACCTACCCCTGCTTCATCCTCTGCTCCTGCTACTGCTTCTGCTTTGGCGGCTTCAATTTCTTCAGCATCTTCAGCTCCTGCTGCTGCTTTCGCTTCTGCTTTGACGACTCCTCTTTCCGCATACTCCCGAGAGGATGTGCTGACTCGTGCTGCTGCACTTGGCCGTGGGGCTGCCACCACCGGCTTCAAGCGTTTCCTTGCATTGACGGAGGCTGCTAAAGACAAAAAGGATGGGCCTTTCCGCAAATTATTTAATTCTTGATTATTATTATTTTTTTTTTTGTACCTTAGTCTACACTTTATGCAGTATCAGCAAACATTATAGAGCTTTTATGTTTTTGCTTTTCGAGTATAAAATATATGTATTTCATTTTGAGGGTCGTTTATCATCCTTTTTGTAGATGATAGCATATATATGATTTTTTGTGGGAGAGCCGTTCCTTCTATGTGGAAGTTTGACAGCGATATGCATGCATATTTTGAGCACCTGTGGAGGTGAACTCAGTGGATGTATAAATGTCAAAGAGACTGAAGAAAATAATACTTTATTATTGCTTATGATGTTTCCTGAGAGGAATGTCCCTTTGATACAAGCACAATATCCTTCTCAGGTATAAATGTTATATGGGTGAAGTATTGATAGAAAAATTCAAACGCTTATATGAAACAACAACATATATCATGAAGTTGGAAATAAAGTATTAGCTGGAGTGCATCTCTACACGTAGATCAGAGCTTCATACGTATACAAAACGATCAGCAGTACTAGGAGCATCTTGGGTCAAAACTACAACCAGCCCAAAAAAATTTGATGGAACATTATTTAGGAAACCATCAAAAGGGAAAAAAACTTACAGGTATCAAATCTGCAAAATATTAGAAGTTAAAATTCAACTTCTCAAGAGCTAGTGCAGAAAATACAAATCCCCCCCTAATTTAGTACCTGTGCAGAAAAAAAATTTGTTGACGCAAAACCTCTACAGTGAGATCAAATTGTTTGCTGTTGATTTGTTGTGTAATGTAATAGACCCTTGATGATTGTCTCGACCTTCGAGCACAAAATAGTGAAATACACGTCTCAAGAATAGTCTTAAGAAAAGGATAAGACCTAAGAAACCACTATATATTTCTCCCAAAAATTATATCTCATTAATTAATGTATATCAGATAATATAGATAAGTCCTTGACAGGACTATCTTTTTAATACAAGATAATTTGGAGTAGTTATGAATCATGTGTTGTGTTAAATGGTATTGATTTCTAAATTATTAGCACACTCTTTTTTTTCCTAGTTATGAGCGTTTATAGTACTGTTATCACTGAATATATCCTTGTCTATAGTTCTCTTTCATTTAAAAGAGGGAACCAAAAAATTTAAGAAAAACAGGTTTCGAATGAAACCATGGTCAATTATACATGCTACAGTAAACGCTGTGTGGTGGAAAAGGAATCACACATGACAAACCATATAGCTTCCATCCCCCTCAACTGGGCTGGCTAATACCAACATATATGCACATCATTAAATCTATACAGTACAAGTAGGTTCCTGATAAAAAAATAATAATAATAAGAAAACTGAAAACTGACAAATGAATTCTAGGCTCCGTTTGGATGCGTTGAGAATAAGGTAGGAAGAAGGAAGAAGGGAAGAAATTTATTGTTAATGGGTAAATTTATTGGGAAGTGTGTAACTTTTGTGAAGAGTTTGGATGGTTAGAAATAAATTTATTGGTAAAAAGTGGTTATTCCTTATTCCTTATTCCGGAAAAAAACCATCCAAACGGAGCCCTGGAAATAAAGAGATATGAAGAACAAACAGGAATAGAAATTAATGTGTGTATCAAGAAAATGAGAATATATGGTGAGAAGCAGGACAGGTTTCTGCATCAACCGCCAATGCATCTCTACTCGTCTTTCATCTTCCTCTCATTCTGTCTCATAAATCATCCAATCATTGGATCAATTATGAGATGGATCAATTGGTTGGCTAGGCTCTGTTCATCCATGCAAAACGTCCCTTCTTCTGTTCATATATATATCTCTAAATTTTAATAATTCTTAAATTCAACCTATCTTTTCAGTCATTGCTTATTAATAATTGCATATAGTAATGTGAAAATATAGATTGATGGGCCATTTTTATGGAATATTAATTACTTCTTCAAATAAGAAATTCGGGACAAACCAACCTTCATCATCAATCTTATCACCCTTTTTGTCATCTATATATCTACAAACAACAACAACAACTACTACTAAGCCTTTTGTCCCAAACAAGTTGGGGTAGGCTAGAAAGAAACCCAACAAGAGAACACATCCAAGAACAAAAAAATACAAAACATAAAAATACTAATAGTAAGACTAGCCATACTAATAATAATACCTCTAATAATAATAGTAATAGAAGAAACCTAGCCCTCGACCGTGACCTAATAGAGGGACCTACAAACCTATGGCATCGCTCCTACCCCTAAGTTCCTACGTCATGGCTCCGGTACATGAATTGCTAACTTCCAAGCGCTCCTATCGATCGCCAACTCCTTGGAGACGTTCTATTCTTTAAGGTCTCTTTTCACCGCTTCTTCCCATGTCAATCTTGGTCTCCCTCTCCCCCTTCGGGTGTTCTCGAAATGATTAAGAATTCTGATACGTACCGGTGCCTCTGGAGGTCTGCGTTGGATATGTCCAAACCATCTCAAACGATGTTGGATCAACTTCTCCTCTATTGGTGCGACCCCAACCATATCTCGTATGTCATCATTTCTAATCCGATCTTTCCTCGTGTGACCGCAGATCCACCTCAACATACGCATCTCAGCTACACTCATCTTCTGGACATGTCGTCTTTTAGTAGCCCAACATTCTGCGCCATACAACATCGCAGGTCTAATCGCTGTCCTGTAGAACTTGCCTTTTAGCTTCTGCGGGACTTTCTTATCGCATCTATATCTAACAATTTTTTTTTTAAGTCCAATTTGCTAACTACTTAATAGCTAATTATATTGAGAAATGCTAGAGTCCAATATATTGGACGGATGGACTCCGTCCAATACGATCGTTTTTATATTTTTAAATTTCAAATAACCGATCCGAACCGTTCAATATGTTCTCCTTATTAAAAACTTATAAGAAACCAATTTTTACATTTTTTTCAAATTTTTTTACTATTTTTTGGTATTTTAGAAAATCGTTGTTATTGGACGATCCATAATGTTTATATCATGAATTTTCAAAAATACTAAAAAAATAGTAAAAAAATTTGAAAAAATGTTAAAATTGGTTTCTTGTAAGTTTTCAATATGGAGAACATATTGAACGGTTCAAATTAGTAATTTGAAATTTAAAAATATGAAAACGATCGTATTGGACGGACCCATCCGTCCTATATATATATGACACTAGCAATTCTCAATTATATTTTACATAGTTAAGTTCTATCGCCCTATAACTCACCCAACCTGCACATATTATATACCTTTCTATTTTTATAGGGAAATTCACAGTGAAGGCATGGAGATCACAATTAATTAATTTTTATGCAATCATCCTTTTCAATTAATCATTCCACTAATTAAGTTTTCACTTGTCCTATCCCCAGGGAATCTTGCTAAGTTGCTATAAACTAAATTATATTATCAGTTAGTTGTACTTGTTGGTGAGGGGGCAATCAATTAACTAGTTCTGAATGAGAGATGGGTTCGATCACATTCCCATTAGAACAAATAATGTAAAGCCTTTTAGCTTGATTTAGGAAAAAAAAATCCCTTGTTTATGGTACTCTAGTTCTAACATATAGATAATTTTTTTAAGGTACATTACTTCGTACTATATGTCCAACTACTAACTTTGAATTTTCGATATATGATAATTCGGGCTCATCCCCTATTTTTATTATCCCGTCATCCTCAAAATACGTTTCTCATTTTTAAAAAACCCGTAATTAACTTAATTCCATTTTCGAAAACTCATCCATCATCCCCTCTCTCCCTCTTTATTTCGCTAACTTCCCCTTCCTCCCTCTCTGATTCACTACTATCCACCGCTCATTCCTCCCTCCTCTGTTTTAATATACATAACAGTTCTAGTTAATATATATAAAAGGTTTTAGATAATATAGTAAACATTCTAGTTAATATATATAAAGGTTATAGTTAATACAATAAAGGTTCTGGTTAATACAGTAAAGGTTCTGATTAGTATATATAAAGGTTCGAGTTAATACAGTAAAAGTTCTAATTAATACAGTAAAGATTTTAGTTATATATATATAAAGATTCTAGTTAATATATATAAAGGTTCTACTTATATATATAAAGATTCTAGTTAATATATATAAAGGTTCTACTTATATATATAAAAGTTCTAGTTAATATATATAATAGTTCTATTTAGTATAGCAACTATTCTAGTTAATATATTTAACTGTTCTAGTTAATTAGAACTTTTATTGTATTAACTATAACCTTTATATGTATTAACTAGAACTTTTATGTTTTGTTTAATATGCTAAGCTCTCCCTCAACCTTCGCTCTCCTCTCTGATTCCTCTCTCCCTTAGCCTTCGCTCTCCTTCTGATTCGCTCTCCCTCTCCTGACGCTCATCCCCTCTCATTCCTAGACTTTCGAAAATAGAAAATGCGTTTTCTAAAAATGGAAGAAGATGACGGGAATGATAAAAGAGGGAGGATTACGAAAAGCAATTCCGTATGATAATTTTTTCGCATTCAAAAAGAAGAAAACTTTCGACACTTTAATTGCAACTCACCAGAGAGTTGTGATCAATAGGGAGATGAGGAGATCATATTACCTTCTTTCCCATAGCCATGTGCTTCTTATTTCCTTCAACCATTATACCTGAAAATATATAGTTAAATCCGGAGAAAATATATATAATTAACTATATATTTTATATATGCATTTTCTCCGAGTCCAGGATTGCATTGCACACCATCGGTACCGAGATGGATTTGTTGAGTAGTGGGAATCAATGGCTTTGTTTAGTTAATTATATGCCCATACAAATTGCAAGGCCAGATGTAGTTAACAGTAATAGTTTGTACAAGGTTGCACAGATCTACACACATAGTTTAATCAAAACAGTTAGTTCCTCTAGTTGAGATAGCAGAGATACCTTCCAACGGTCAATCAATGAAACTAGTTAAAGTTGTAGAATAATTTAGTATATAATTAATATCGCCAACAATCTCACATGCACCCAATTATACAAGTTTCTACTCTCAAGGTCTATTATGTATGTAACCCCCATCCCCCTCTCATGATTAGGTATTTGTTTGTTTTAGTTCATAAAAATAAGATAACTCAGAAATCGAACAATGAAACATAGAAACAAACAAAGAATTGTAGTTAATTAGTGGGTCGCACTTCTCTCTCAACTCCCTCCATCTAATCATTAGCCATATGTATTTAATTAGCGATCCATCTTTTCCTAATGTACCTAACAATTTTCTTCCATTTTAGAATTTTTTATCCATGTGATCACCATGTTATTGCATCTGATTAATCACAGATTACATAAGACGAATGACATTGTACCAAATCCAGTCGGATTGGCAGGTCAAATTTCCTGTAAATTTCTTTCTATTCTTCTCTGAATTAAATTAAAAATCTTTTCTTTGGAGGGGTCCATGTGAAAACAAACAAGTTGATCGCCTAATAATGTTAACAAAAGTAATAAATAAATTAACCTGGTGTATGATCATAAGTTAATTTATATACATATACTACACTTGTCAGATCCCAATGCGTGAACGATATATGTAGAACATAATCTCTTGAAACAATGCTCAGTATTTACTAATCAATTATTCAACCCAATACAGTTCCAAAACCGAGAATTCCGAACTAGGGATTCGCTGATTTTAAAATACAGCAATCCTCAGTAGTCCAGAGTCAATGACAAGTGGAGCCCACAACCATATAAATGACATGTAATTGGGTTCTTTTAATTAATTAATTAATTAAACCTACTTGCTTTTGCTGTCAGAAACTCGGTCAAAGAGCAATTTCTTAAATTACTTGGGGGAATCCGCTAAAAAGAACACATGCATTGTAGAGAAAGGGAGAGAGGGTCTAACGTGGCGAAAACGTGCGCGCATCAACGCCGCCCGCGGTTCGTAGAGAATCGGATCATTTTATTTTATTAAATTTACACAAGGAAATATAATGAACTCCATCAACTTGATCATAAAAATGCGTTGTGGTGTGACCCCAAATTTTTTAAAACTTATCATCTTGAATATATAGGCATTTGGATTCCATGATACTATCAGATAACCGAGCTTTGGATTTAATGCATAATAATCCATCCGCATAGAAATTATTTTGATATGTCCCACATCATGTTGAATATTGATACTGGTATATAATTATATTAAGTAATTAGATTATAATTATAAATGTCAGTAACAAAATTATTTCTACAGTATAATTATGATATCAATGATAAAATCATTTTTATTATTTTTATGAAGACCAATTATAAACTTTATAAAAATTATATAACATAGCACTTAAATTACACATATCCAAGTAGTTTAGTATAAAAAAAAAGAGAAATGTTATTCTTCATTTTAAGTTACTGTCGTCAATGTTCTTGTTCTTGTTCTAAATTTTAAGTTAGTATTTTGGACTGTTAGCCTTAGTCTTCTCCATTTGATTCAGCACAATTAAGATTTTTATAAATGCTTAAGTGGGTATATGAGATCCAAATATCGAAACAATTCTATAAACTAATTAAAACTTCAAAGTATTTGCAATGTACCATCTTAATGCATTTATTTATTTTACCTTTCGAATATGTTCGATAAGAATTAAGCATTCAAAATATTCGTCGTACATGTATCACTCATGATAAAAAAAAAAAAAAAAATTAACGACATCTCAAGCTCCTAATATGAAATTCTGACATCGAACATTAATATGAAAAGGCAATTACGACTAAGAATTCTTTTTAAAGATCATTGGTTCTGTTTATATTTGACATTAAAAATATTGTAGTAATTTAAAATATTTTTTCTTATAAACCTTGCATATTGATGTTTCCTTTACATGGTAAACTTCGATATTTTTCTCAAGAATATTAAAAAATTTAATACTAGATGCTTTGATAATACAAATCTTGTAAACAAAATGGGGAGAAAACTCTCCCTCTCTTTGATATATGTTCCTTAACGTGTATTTGCATAGGTACTGATGATTTTTCGAAGTTGAATCACTTTTGTTGACAAAAAATCAATGTTTTAAATAACGTATCGAAGGTCGAACTGGCCGAGCTATGGATACAGAGTTTATCGGGTTTACCGGTTGAATCAGTTTTAAAAACCAGACAATGCCAGTAATTATTCAAATATATATAAATGCATTAAAATATCTATAAAAACAATAAAAAAAATCGGCAACACAAAGGGAAATAAAACCACAAATACTAGAATGAATAGAAGGACAAACTGTCCGGTCCGATGGGCCTATTTACCCGGTTTAACCGGTTTTCAGCCAGTTTTTTCCAATTTTTGAACCAAACGATATTAAAGCCTAACCCTACCGAATCAAGGTCCGGTTCCCAGTTTACCCGGTTGAACCGGCTGGTCCAGCAGGGTATTTTAATCACTGCAAAAGTATTGTAAGTTCGTGACTAAGATAGCTGTTAAGAGAATTGAAATGCTGTATTAATTGAAAGATGAAACACGATTAATATAATTCGTAATCATGTTCAAAAGTTTGTAGTCATGACCACAGGCGGAGACACGGTTTGGTATACTCAAAATAATTGGGAAAATATACTTGTGTAATATTAATATTTGTGATAACAAAAAAAATTATAAACTTATGCTTTGTTATTAAAAATATATTTATCCAAAAATCGTCAATACATTCTCTATCTATATCTTACGTGGACCTATGTGGTCTAGTCTTGGGGACAATTAGCAATCAATATCCATCTGCACGATGGAGATAGAATCTGGATTGATGGAGAGAGACCGAGAAAGGCACATAAATGAACGGTCAAAGACTATAAATACAAGAGATGACAGTTTGGGTAGAAATGCTTGGATCCAACAAGTTCACATGCAATGCCATATTGCCTCGTAATACAGACGCCAAGTCGCCAACTCTCGGTTCATTGCCAATTTGGGCTAGGAGGCAGCGTCTCATGGGGCGGCATGATTCCTCACCCCAACAATACACTTCCTTTGTGCACTTGCTTTGAAACAATGTAGCACAATCTACTGTTTAAGTATAGTGGCAAGGTTTAGGAATAATATATAAATTATTGGAATATTTATTTTTAAAATACACTTTTGAAGATTAAAAAATATTATTCTTTAAAAATTATCAATGAATTGATATTTATATATTTTATAAGTAGTATCTGAGATATTTGTACAAATATCGTTTGGAAAGCTTATTAATTATTTTGTCTGTTTTGTAAAAATATTGACTCTATGTTGGAAAATATCAAACATTTCATATATATATTTTTGAAAAAAAAACATAACCACATTTACTTTGTTTTGCATTGCATATTTCAAAACTCTCCAATTCTCAATTCCAATTTCACTATATTGTGCAGTAATTATTTGGCAGTGTCGAACTTTTTTTGTTTACAAATCAGCTGACTGATATGCCACTGTGCACATATATATATATTTGGTTTTAGAGTTTTTAAAATTGCTTAAAACTGATTAATAAACACTTTGTCATTGATAAATTATCATAGGATTTTTATCAGTCTTTTAGATTAGTTGTGTATTAAGTTTATGCAATTTTAGTGTCATTGAGAATACCAGATTCAATCTGAAATCAACTCGATCGTAAAATGAAACTTTCAACGAGTTTTATCATTTTTGTAACAGGTGTGATGTGCGTATGGTACATTATGAACACCTAATATTGAATTTAAAATTCTAAATTATTTATACGTCTATATTTATTGATCCATATCCAGCTTCAAATAGTATTGAATTTTACGAAATTAATTTTTTTTCATAAAATAATTAAATTGTAAATTGTATTACAAAATTTGAGAATTTTAAAGGACAGAAATATAATAATTATGTAGTAATTGAGAGGTAAGGGAAAGAGGTGGGACAAAGAGTGTGAGAATGGAGTTTACGGGACTCACAAGGGTAATTTGTTAAAAAAAATACTAAAATAAATAAAACGGGAGTATTTTTTTTTTCAAGTTTTGTCAAACGAGGGTAATTCGTTTTATTTTATTATTTTGAAAGTTTGTTTTGAAAAATACTTATCATCCGAATAACAACGATACTTTTAAGTCCAACAGAAAGCAAAAAATTTATAAAATTGTGAATCTTCGATATAGTATATTATATAGAGATGACATGGTTCGAATTATTTTTAAATTAAAATTTCAATGAAAAATAAATCATTTATTTTAATTCGTAAGATACCGAAATATAACTCCTCGAAAGATATATTACTCAAAATAATATTAACTAGATATCGCATCGCGCTTCGCGCGATGAAAGTTTAATTGTAATTTATATTCATAGCCATTCACTTTGATAAAATTGGAAGAACATAGATTTGAATAGAAAACATAATATAATCCAATCCATAGAAAAGTTTAATTGTAATTTGTACTCGTAATGGTGAACTTCCAATTAGAAAAGTAAACCAAAACAAATTATCATCAATAAAAAAGAAACAAAATAACTTATCATTTAACAGTCTATAGAGAGAGGACCTTCATTGGTGATGGCTTTAATTAGCTCCTGATCAAATATATAAAGTAACAATAATATTACAACGGATTGGAACAATTACATTGAGAAATAGAAATAATTCGAGGAAATAATCACCTTAAATAATTGTTTTCTGATGAATCACTATGTGGCTGTCATGCATCATCATATAAGCTTTCGCAATCATATGCGGCACATGCAAACATACAAATAGAAGGTGCATCAATAAATGTCTTAACAATTAGTGTATGTTAAGGTTGCAAGTTATCTACCAATTAAAAATTTGTGATGGCACTAAGTAATCACAAACACATAGAATACTGACCCTTATGAGACATGAATGGATAGATGTGTTACAGTTTGAAAGGCTCCAATATGTCCGTATTCTTATGAATTGATCTGCAATTCTGTAGTTGTAATGTCATGATGGTCAACCAAACGAAGATAATCAAACTCAAGAAATCTTTTAAACTCAAGAAATATTTTAAACGGACTAAGTTCAAATTTGGATGTTAAATGAAGGCATTGTCATGATATGTTAATATGTATCTATTTTTCTAAGCAAATCTATATGTAATTAAAACTGCGCAATTGAAAAAATACCACACCTGTCTAAAAAATTTCTGCTTTTTTGAGAGCTAAAGGTAGATTCATCCAAAGCTATTGATCAATTAATAAATATGAAAACCTCAAACTACTTACAGTCCCAATTATTACCTAGATAGGATGCAAAAGAGAGAAAATTCTACAAGAAATTAAACGACGATACCTCGAGCAAATCGGATAAGATACTATTGCTAATTGAACAACTCGACCAAACTGGAGCACGATCAAACTCAAATTGACCTTCGTAGCCTGCGAAGAAAGAAAGCACATTACCTTGCTAGAAATTATAGAAAGCAAAAGAAGAAATGCGTCAATTTAAGAAAAATCGAGCAAAAATCAGAGAAAATAATAAAAAATTTTTACTGAGCAAAAAAGAAAACTCAAGAAGTAGGTGAAATTAGAAGAAAATAGCAATCACTCACCCCTACATCGCTGCCAACCGTGTTCTCTTCCTCTTTCAGTCACCGAATGTTGTTCCACTTTCATTTTTTGTTTGTTTTGGTGGGGAAGGTGGAAGAGCCATCGAGAAATATATTGTCGAATCGAGTTGTCCTACTCCCACCAGAGCATGTTGAGCTTAAATCATTTTTACTATATCAACAAAGAACAAAATAAACTTTATTAAAGCAAGAAACAGTAAGTATGCATAGCATGAACCAAAATATAAAGTAACTGAGAAAATATCTTATTGATGAAGCCTTCTTTTAATTGGATTAAGCTAGCATGACTGCATGAGCATTAAAAGTCCAATTATATCACGAGTACACCTTAACTGACCCATGTTTTCTTTTTATTTGATTGTGCGAGATGAGTTAATATTTTACATTTGGTGTTCAGAGTCTGAATTGTTCCCTTTGTTCCCTTCCTGTAAGAGCTCTAGCATAGTTTCTTTGTTCCTCGATAACTACACAGAAGGAAACAAAATATTAGGCATCTCATTATAATCTTCGAATTAGAAAAAAGAAATGAAGAAGTATTAATTTCAGTTGGAAAATAGCAAACTTGTTAAATACAATTATACAATTTAATTTATCATATCAGTTCCCAAAGAGAGCTGAGATCATGTCTACATGCACATGATTTGTGCTCTATAATTAAAATACATTATTAAAGGGGGAAAAAAATAAGCTATCATTAGACAATAAAAAAAAGAAGAGGCTTTGTTGTACATGGCCAATGCTTCTCTTACTGGTCTTGCCTTTCACCAGTACAATGAAACCTTAATGCTGAAGAGGTTTCACTGGTACTTAAAAAAAGATGTCAAAATTTATTGAAACAATTATAAAAATCACATTATTTGACAGCATAATCGCCAAATTCAATGCAATACAACCCTTTGATCCAAAAAGCATTGGGCATGTGGTGTCCTCATTAATTTTACAATGTCATAATTCTTAAAACCACATTTGACAATAGTATTAAAAAAGCAAATTAAATTGTCAGGTAGATATTTGCAAAAGAAAAGAGAAGCATATAGAAGAATAGAAAAATAGAAGAAGAAACCTCATAAGGACACAGTTTTCATCAAGTAGAAGAAGATGAACTCGCACAAAAAGGCATAAAATGACAGCAATGTCCTAAAATCGAACCAATGGAGCTGCAGGTAAGAAGGAAATATGACAAATCAACTTAAAACTGAAACAAAATTGAAAATTAGGACCAAAAGCGAACCAATAGAGATAATTTTAATGAATAATTGCTCACATACATTTTGAAAGTTAGTAATAAAAAAACAACAACAACAATACCAAAATAAAATTAAAAAAATAAAGAGGGGAAAAAAACCATACAGCACTCCTCGATGAACCTCCTGTTGCAGCTGCTAGTTGAATCAACCATCTAATAGGAAAAAGAACGAGCAACTTCTGCAGAAATGGTATGTATAGCCATTTGTAAAATTTATGCTGTCAGCTTAGATGAAAGATCATAAGCTGACTGTTAAAGCAAAAAATAGGACTGGAACTATGGAAAGGAGTAGAGACAAACCTAGAAAAAAGAAAAATCGAGAAGAATAATACCAAAGGCAGTAACTCCTGCAAAAGCAGAAATAAAAGAGGAATGAATTAGTTAATCTAGGTAAAGGTTTACATCTCTTCCTAAATTTTGTAGAAGGTTTATCATAAAAAAAAATTTAGGAAAATTTAGATGTATGTAAACCTTTGCGGTCAAATCGGCAGAACTTTCTTTAAAATTGCTACAGAGAAAAAAAAGGAAAAAAGAGAAAATAGAGACAACGAACCAAGAGGGGAAGAGAGCGAGAAACGGGTGCTTCTTGCAGTCCAGTAGAGAAGAGAGCAAGAAAATACAGAGAGACGAAAAGAAAATCTGGCATAGCCCCAACTGCCGCCGCCGAGGAAAAATATCTGACCAATACCAGCGAACATTGATTGGACGACTACTAAATAAATGAGAGTATCTCATTCATTTCATACCGAACTCGACAGCGAAACCTTTTTGTGTCTAAGCTCTACATGAAAGAAGCAAATATAAGAACACAAAATTACATTTTAAAACCATAGAAGCTTCATGGAAGCAACTCTTTAATATGTTCAAACAGCAAGAACATTGCTAAATCTTCATGGATCTCCCATGAATCACACCTCACTTCTTGGTCTCCAAATTTGCCCCCCAAAAGATGAAAAATAAATGAAAAAAATATATAATTGCTGCATTGATTTAAGGAGGTCATCTAGAATAAAATGGGGCTGCATATATCCCAATTCTAAGAGGTAAATACATAATTTTATTTTTATGGCCCATGGCCGCACTTGTTAGTAGGATAATAGTGAAGCCAATCGAATCATAAAGGATGTGGTTACGTTCCTAAAAACTACCCAAATAACTTTTCACATTTGAAAAAAATTATGCTCATCTATAAAATTAGTTCAGCCGTACCTTTTTAATCTAAAGAAACAAAAAAAAAAGAAAAAAAATACCTTCAGGAAATGACTCTACTTTATCAGAAATGCTAACATCTGATGGCATGCAGGTCCAACCCCTAATGTAATTCTATTTTTTATGAGAACAAAATTAAATATAATTAGAGAAACTGTTCTGCAAAGAGGCCAAAAGAACCACAAAAAATTTATGAAAGAGATATCTCAATAGAAGAAATAAAGTAAAATAAAAATAACAACGAAATAAATCCTAACTGCAAACAGGCAGAATTTTTTTATGGTTGAGAGAGACAAAGGGAGAAGGTCCGTACTCACCTGAAAAGGAGCCTAGAGATCCTACGGTGTTAGAATTCATCTATAGTAGAGTACTTGGATCCTTCTCTTTTCATCCATGATAGCTACCGCATAGAAATCAAAAAATAAAGTTTAGCGAGTAAAGCAGAAATAGCTAAAAAGACGAAAGAAAGGAAACTTAGTTGAAAATGAAATAACAACAGAGAGAGAGACACTTCACTGGCTGTGCTGGAAGTGCTTCTTCTCATTTCCGGTCTACCTCTTTCTCTCTCCATAGGAAATCCTGAAAGAAAGAAAGTCCTATGAAAGAAAACCGACAAAAAGGAACAAATCTATTACCTGTGACCACCCTGGAGAGGAAGACGATGAGGAAGAGAGGCGAAGTGCTCAAATCAAAGTAGTAGTAGGAAGAGGAAGAGAGGTCAGGTGTTTAAATCAGAATACCTAGATCGCTACGACCTTTGAACACTCTTCTCATTTCGCCACCAAAATCTTGAGGTAAATTGGAGGCGGCAGCGATTGGACGGCAAAGAGCAGCACGGATTGGACGGCGAGTAGACACAGGCGAAGTTCATTTCGCCATTTTTTGTTTTGTGCGTAAATCTGGATATGTGCGCACTAATGCACCATAGGGGAGAGAGAAGAAAAAGAAGAAGGGTCTCGAATCTTCAGTGGAGGTGACCTCACCGATCTTCTACGGCATAACATAGGGAGCGGGCCCACTGAGAAGAAGAATACTTACATAGCTGCAGGGGTGGATAACACGGAAAGAATCAGGATAAGAGGAGAGAAGATCCAATTATCCAAAACGCAAGATGCACGGGACACTGACGAAAGGCGAAGGGCCAGGATCCGATTCATCTACGGAGAGAAGAAATTGAACGGCTCAGATAATTGAACAGTAACGGCTGGTTTGAAATTGAAGTATTTATAAAGTATCATTTGGTCTTTTCGTTTTGATATCTGACATTATAATTTCACTTAGCTTGTATGTGTCTAAGGTTTATCAAACCGGGCAGGGCGGGACAGTCCAACCTGTGGCGGTCCAACCCGCGGCGGTTTACGAGTTAAGACGGGACGGGTTAGGACGGTCTACGGATTAAGACGGGACGGGTTTAGGACGGTCCATTCTGTTAGAAACTCAAGTCCACGTGCAATTTTAATTTTTATTAACATTTAACAAGTAATTAACACACACGATAAACGGATTTAATTATTCAAGTTGTTAACACATTAAAAGGAGAAGCACATGAGGTTATCTCTTCCGAAATCGTACTCGGAAGGCTCAAATCCAATCTCTCGGAGTAGGTGATGTGCTCATCAACTCCGCGGCTGCCCTTCGGTTGCCTCGAGTCCACCTAGAAGATTAACCAAAGTCTCAAGTCAAGTGCTAGCTTTCCGAGACGATAGCTAATTTTCTATTTTCCTTCTACGCGCGATTAGCACATTTAATGGAAGAAGGAACGCTCATCGCATGAGCTAGAGAGAGGAGGAAGCGCACCCAAGAGAGGAGAACGAAATTCTAGCCTCTCTTGGAGCCGTCAGCCAGGGAACGAAGAGAGAGATTAGGGTTCAGCCCTGACTTGTTCCCAAAGAAAACAATCAATGTATATGAAACTTTTCCATATTTAGGTTTCCCTCTTCCTATTTAATCCTGGACGAAATTGCCCTCTTCATAGCTGAAATTTTAGAGATTAAGTGGGTCAAATCCATATGATATAGTGGCACATTAATTCACTCTTTAAATTCGTCTTACATCGGACTTTCAGTTAACTGATTAACTAAAAGGCCAAATACCTTAGTATAATAAATATGCGTTGAACTAACTTAATTATTAACACATTAATAATTAATTCAGAATTAGCATATGCATTATATTATTTCTATATATCCATTCGAGGTAATTAATTATAACGGTATATAATTAATTAATCAACTTATCATATATTCGTAGTACTCGCTACTGCAATTAAACAAATAATGCATGTATGGTTAAGGTCATATTTGTGTGAACCTTTGAGGATTTATGCTATGTTGGACATGGAAAATAAATCACCATTTATTTTCAATAATCATAAACGGTATCTAGCAACACGTTATGATTCCCAATTCGCATAAATAAACACTGTACCGATACAGTCTTTCAATCATGCATAAGAAATGGTATCTTATTGTTTTGATTCCTATGTCACATGATATCCTTATATAATCCAAGATAGGAACGTGTCATTCTTGCAGATTATACGTTTCTTGATTTAGAGTTGATCGCTTAGTTGCGCGCATACGATCTAACTCCATCAAGGGACCCAGTAGATATCATCACTCACTAAGCGAACTAATGAGGGACATACGGTTGTCTTGATGACCAGTTTCACCCACATAATTCAAGAGAATATAAATAAAGTTCGTATAGCAGCCCTTATCAGGAATCAACGTTAGACGATATTTATTGAACCTATCCTCATGTGGAGAAACTGAAACCATCTCAAACTTGAAATCAAATACGTATGAAATAAATAATGACACATAACACAATCCATATATTTATTTCATTGGTCATGTCATGTGCTATATTTCAGTAACATACACTTATGCAATTAAGTCGGTAACTCCTTACCCATGATTTGTATAACTTAATCATCACTTAACTTGCATACTAGTCTTATCTGATAATTAAGGTTCATTGTTAATTATCAAGACTATGGACTCTTTAGAGATATCTTTAACGAGTGATCCACCAAGATCTACAATTCAGATCCGCGACCTAAATGATCTGTCAATAATAAACTCTAGGAACAAATGATCAAGCATCTTCAATAACGTAAACTAATATAATAGCCACCAACTGATTTGCTTCTAGGACATATCTCTAACACATCCTAGAAATATTGACCCTAACCCTTCCTAAATGTCACACCCCATTGCCCCGGGCATGATAGATCCCACCGCGACTACACGCGCCACGTGCAGCTGCAAGGCTTAACATCCTAACACCAGTAATTTTACCATATATTTACTATACTTAAGACAACAAACATTATCCCAGGGCCAACAGTTCATTCTTGTACAACATGTAAATAAAAACTGTAATCTTCCCTCCCTTGTTTTTACATGCATCCAGCTATATAGGCACCTCTTTCCCTTCAATTTATCATATTTCCCAACCCAGGTACAAAACATTTCATTCATAGCAACACACAACACAAGCATTTACATAACATACAAGCACAATTTACATGGCGAAACAGTTATGCACACAGCACACAAAGCATAGCAAAATATGACATACACAAGGTTTAATCCTTTCATGCGCTCCACCCGGCTTCAACTCGGAACCCATGAAAATATGGAAACGTGAGAAAGAGAATCATTTCTCAGTGCGGTATTTAGTTCCAGCCACGCATGAACTCAAAACTTCATGTTGCGGAACTAAATACGCAACCGAAATACTTTAGAAAATAGCTTTTCACAATACAAGTTCCAGCCATAAAAATCTTTAAAACATCATGCAATGCACTGGCCAGCCAATTGAGGTTAGGAAATCGAATAACACAAGAATACACAAAAAGCCAGCCATAATTTGATACCTAACCATGCAATCTAATAGACTGGTTCCATGCCAATTCAATTTCCAAGCCATTCCAATACCACAGACCGCGATTTACCCACGCCGGGGTCTGCCAACGGTCATACCAATCGATCCATCAAATTGTACTAATGACGAGGACATTTACCCCCTCAATCATGAATCCCGGAACATAAGTGCTTATTTCACTGCCCTTGGAACAGCGGTTCATGACGCTGCTTTCCAAATATGCAAATGTCATTCATCACACAATAGTACATCCTTACCATTCCATTATCAATTCAATTCTGCCATCCAATAAGAAAACCATCCAATATGCAAGTCATATACTTACCAATTCCTTTCCTGTCCATAATCATATAATATAGCAATTCATATATGCAAATTACATGCAAGTCATGCACAAACAGTCATACAACATGCATACATAAATATACTTTTACTTCCAATAACATGAGATTTCGGGCTCAGGTGGAATCCGCACCTTTACACCTATTTACCAACCCGCCGTCGCTTAGGCGTTGCGCTGCCTCACCGCTCGGGTCCCCCGCTTCGTGTCCTGTGAAGTCTGGTTCACATACAAAATCCGTGGGTTACAACCATGCATAACTAGCACCTATCTCATGCTGTTTCATGGACAACTCACCAGACTTGACACCGCTACATGGCTGGTTTGAGGTGGAAGCACCTTTTATAACACTGCATAGTCCTATGTCACTCACCGCAACCACACCGTCACTTGGCCATGCTACTGTCCTACCTTACTCATGCATGCTGCATGCTTGTGGCCTGTTAAGACATGGTCACCGGACCTCAGTTTGCACTGCGACATCATTGGTTTTCCCCGCAACAACACCGCTAAGGCCTGGTTCGGGTATGGCAGCCATGAACCATACTTGGCAGCAGCCCCTGCCACTTCCTTAGTCTAGTTTGAGTAGTTTACATGCTCAACCATGCAACGTACCTTGCTCTCGACTGCCCCAGCTATACCGCTATGATCCCGGCTAGTTATTTCACCGTCTAACACACTCAAATTGCATTAGAGTTGGTCAGTTTTGGGACTGGTAATGGCAACTACGAATTTTCCCCAAAGGAGAAGGCTTATGGCTGGGAGAGACAACTAAAGAGGTGGAGGACAATAGGCCCTGGTTTCTCCCTGGTCCAAGCAGCTGCTAGGTGTCACCATTCTAGGGGCCGGTCAAAGGCAGATTGGACTACCTTAACTGGACAGCTCCATTGATCTTACCCACTGGGCCTATCCGTTAACACTACTCACTGGACACCTCCAATACTGACTGCCCAGATTGCTAAGCACCCAATACACACTTAGGGAAACGACCTAAACACCAATCTGGCTTACGGTTTATGACCGACAGCCAATACAACACGCTTTGGTATATCTAACAACCATACTTTGGATCACTACTACAATTCATTTTCACAGCCAATTAGCCTTTTTCATGATGCATGAGATGCTTTACAACACATGCAAGGCTGTTTTGTGGACAACCGTCAACACCGCGTGACAAGCACCGCTGCTGGCCACACTTTACATGGCTGAAACAATGTCTGGTCATAGGCCAAAACTGTCGTATCTCACACTAAACCTGCCCCATGTAACCCGCACGGATTATGATGGTTCGGTCTGATTCGGTCCGCTGGTTTTTCATTTATTTTATTGTTTCTTTTTATTTTTTTGGATTTTTCGTTAGTTATTTTTTCATTATGGTATATATAGATATATAAACGACATATATATTTTATAGTAATCATTATAACTTTTTATTTATTTTTTTGTTTTCTTTTTGCTTTTTTCTTTTGTGTGTGTTTTTTTTCAATATTTTTTGCTGTTTTTATTTCCCAATATTTTTTTTGTTTTTTATTTTTCGATAATTATTTTTATTTTTTACTTTTGCGTTTTTCCTTTAGTTTTTACTTATCTTTTCTGTTTTTCATTTTTTTTCTTTTATGTTTTCTTATATTTGATTTGTAATTTTTTTATTAAATGAAAAAATTCAAACATAATTATATAAAGTTACCTTCTTTTTTTTTAGCACGGTTTAAGATGGGTTGACGGGACGGGCCGGTCCGATCCACGGGTTAAGACAGGACGGATTAACACTGATTTTTTTTAGAAAGGACGGTCCAAACCCGCCGTAGACCCATTTCAGTCTAACCCTTCGGTCCATCGCGGTCCATGGGGCGAGTTTGGGACGGGACCGGTCTGACCTGATGGGTTTTTGATAAACACTATGTGTCGACGTGTTCTTTTTCTTTCTACTAATACGCGTCTATATATCTAGATCTGCACTTCATAGATCCCAAAAAGTTACTTCCATGAAGTTGAACAAAATTAACCGACCTAGTTTATCTATGTTTGAAGATTTCTTTCTTTTTTTTTTCTCTCCAGTAAATTATTTAATGTAAATGTGTGTTTGTAGCGTTTGAAACAAACAAGCTTCACTAGAAGCATCGTGTCCGCGTTAACAAAATGAAAGGGTTCTTCGATTTTACTTGAATCTATTGGAATCAATAAACAGTAGGACAAAGTCCTTTGAAAGTTAAGGAAAAACATTTTGATGATAAAATCACAAACAAAAATATCTAATAATAAAATCACAAAAGTCAAGCCTGGGGAAACGAGTAAAACGTCCTCAATAATATCTCTTATTTAAAAATATCATCCATTTTTTTAAATTTTTGGTCTTTTAAAATACAAAATTAGAACCTGTCTTTTTTTTTTAGAAAAAAAGGTCCACTTTCTGTCTTTTTTTTATAAATAACTTCTTTATTTAATGTAAAAGTTATGGAACTTGTGATCTCTAATTTTATTCAAAAAAATATATATTCAACTAGAACCCTAAACTGAACTGACATAGTTTATCCGCGTTTAAAGCTTAATTTATTTTATCTTATTTTCTTTCTTATTATATTTTTTTCCCCTGAAAGATGCTGTTTTTCAATCTTTTAAAGCGAACAAACTTCAAATGCAAGCGTCCTGTCCGCGTTGTAGCTTAGATTAAATAATTCCTTAACGAAATAATACGAAATGGTACTGCTTTATTTTGCTTCAATTAATCAACTTGTAATTAATTAATATCAGCTTTTTTTTGACAGAAGGCGCAGATATAGGAGCCCGGGTATAACAAAGCCTAATAGCCTATACATTAGGGGGGCGTTTGTTTGTGTAGTAAGTGGTTGCATAAGTTAAGGATGTCTAAGTATTTATGTAATGTTATGTAATAGATGTTTGGTTGTGTAGTAATGATGACTAACTTAATTCATGCATATATTCTTGTCAAAAGACTAAAATGCCCTTATATTCATGCCTCTAATTAATTATTATTCTTGAATCATTATTATTAATAATTAATATTACTTTTTAATTATTATTAATTATGATTTTCTTAATAATTATTGTTGCTTATTAAATATTACTAGGTGGGGAAGCGCGGCTTCGCCCCGCCTTAGCGGATTTTTTATATTTCAATTTTAAGAATCACTAATAATTTGTCATTAAGTCTAAATTCTGTACGACATGCTTATAAGTGCAAAGGCAAAACGCCATAATTTTTCTTTTCACATAAGCTGTAAAACATTAAGTGCATAAGCATCATACATAAGTTGCTTTAGCATCCATATACATTGAATTTTTAAAAAAACATAGAAGCAATTGAAGAAATTCAAATAGAGCGATCATACATTTGATCAGTATTAATAAACCTAGCCATTCCCCTTCAGGCAAAAAGCGAGGAAAATTTTTCACTTTTTGAATAAATCAAGCTTATATGAAGTATAAACATTCAATTCAGTATTATTAGAGAGATTCTAGCCCCATGCTCCAGTGCATATTCCACCATGCCACATCAAAGATACTGGTACTCGGTATCAAAAACAGACTTGAGAGGAGCGTGGACAGGTCTTCTAACCAAATCCATCTGACCTGAAATGATGGCGGTTTTGTCGAAGACTGCAGCCATATAGTGCCACTTCACTGCATCATAACATAAATTTTCATAAAAATTAGGTCACCTCAAGCATTCAATGTTTATTGCCAATGATAAAAAATAAATAATAAAATAATCATTTTTCTACGGAGGGATAAGGTCAAATTGGTTTTTCTAATCGATTTTCATCTAAAAATGTTTGTGTTCTATTTAATTGCAAATTCAAAGCATCTTAATGCTAAAAGTTTGTATGTTTTATATATATAATACATAAATAAGCCCTGATTGGGGATGACTTGAATCCAGCAAAACAATATATCAGTCCCAATCTGGTCCACTGTACCAGATATATTGACAAACAAATATATTATGGTAACTATCCAAAACTCACGTAGAAATCTGTCACACCCCGAGTCACTTTTAGACGACTCGCGAGTGCATCTTGACAACTCGCCGCGTATTTCTACGCAAGGCGAAACATACATCACATACATACCAATAATTTACTCATAAAATGCCACAAAATTTGGTTTATTCAAAAGTAAAAAAAAAGCTTGACAAACGACAAGGCTAACACGGCGGGTTGAAAACGAAACTCCCATGCTAGTTCATTGTATCAAAAGTAACTACTTAAAAGCTAATAATACCATTAGTGGCATTTATTTGACCCGCTTGTTTTCCTCTCTTTTCTTACAAAAGCTCTAACATACCGTCTTCAATACCTGGAACCCATATAACATGGAGAAACAACGGATGAGAGACTGAAATAATCTCTCCGTGCGGTATTCAGTTCCAGCCCGGAGAGTTGTGAAATTTAATGAAACATGCAATGACAATCAACACAATAATGGTTTATTCGTAACATATTTTCCTATTAAAAAAAATAATAAAATAAAATACATGCATGCCATGAAAAAGACAACCTCAACCAACATACTATGCAACCCATCAGTTTAATATTTCCACAATTTCTTAATGTTTATCATTAATTTCGTTTCACATGATAACACGTCACGATTTTCATGTCCACGAGATTGGCTACATGATCATGAACCCAGGAAGCACATTTGTCCGTCGCGAACGGACTTCTTCTGGGGAGCGCGCTAGTACTAGGGCCCTCAAGCCAACTTTTGGTACCACGATTATTTTCCACTTCACTTATCATTTACAGAATTAATATATATTATCTTCTCTGTTAACACTAACACTATGCACATGCAATCTAATATAATGACCATGCAAAAATGTCTATGTAACTTCATGTTCCCTTAACTTTATGTATCGTGCAACAGATAATGCATTTATAAAATAATGTAACCACTAATACTAATAATACATTTATAAATAAATGTAACCACTAATACTAATAATGCATTTATGCACCATGTAAAATAAATACGAACAAAGTATCAAGTAACACGAAACATATGATTCTAGTTTGACTATCTAATATATAAATAAATCAATTTCACAACATAACCAGGATCCGCACCTGTCAAGAAATGCGGCACGTCCAACTTCTACTTTTCTTACTCTTCTGAATTTGCACCTAAATCATGCGTAAACAATCCTAGTTACTACGAATCTGAAGGAAAGGAATCAAAATTATTTAATTCAACAAAGACTCAAAACTAACATAGGACACCGATGAAAAAGGTAACCTACTCGCATGACACAACTCAAATTCTTAGGGTTTAAATAAAAATTAAGTATATACAATTAATTAATAGAAAAGTCAACACAATGGACAAACATTAACTAAAAAATATATGTATATATATCTATAATAAAAACTAAGTTCGTGTATAGTCAAACAATAAAATACTTTGGTGCTACTTTATTACCAGAACCAAACAAACAACAAAAAAATGCTTTGAATATCTTTATTTATAAAACCATTTTCTAAGGAGATACATGGCGCGTAATATAGAGACAAAAATAATCAGTCAAACATTAATTGACCAATTTCATTCATTAAACACAAGAGTCAAACTTTTCATGGGTACAAACAACTTTCCACGGACTCCAATATTGGAATTAGTAGTTTGATTGTTTTGTAACCAGGGTAAACCTCAATTAAACAAATGAGAACACTAACCTGTTTGATCCACTCGCCCAAAAAATTTCTAACAGTATGAAACCATAGAAAGGATTTTAGAAGGGATATATTGGTTTTCAGAAAAAGTGAATTTCAGGGATACATAACCAAATGGAAGGGAAAAGATATAAGTAGCGTCTTTTAACACAAAAACCGCCTCTGTAAAACCTTATTAAAAATAAATACCTCTAAAACAGTTCACCTTAATTTAAAGGCCTAACTGACCAAAAACTAGACATGAAAATATACATATATATGAATTAGAAAAAAGAAACGGCACCTTTGTACAAATGCCGACAAAAATTAAAATAACTAACTCTGTTGAAAATAACCGCCTCTTAATAACCATTTAAAATAACTACCAATTCAAGAATATACGGAAATAACTAAAGTACATGCTCATTTAATATAAATAACAGTAATTATGTTCTATATCAATTAGCTAACAAAAAGAATAACTGACATTATATGAATATAGACAAAAGACAAAAGAAAGGACTAAATTTTATTATAGAAAATAATCATAAAATCTTAAACTCTAATACTAATTAAAATTGACAGCTTCATAATTATTGTTAGAAAAATATTTGAATGAGAAAATAAATTATTACAACACCCTATAAATTTAGGTTGTTACAAAATCTCGATGGAAATCAAATTTTAACTTTTAAATATTATTTTTTACTACAATTTCAGTGTAAAAAAATGAATATAATAGGACAAATAGGAGAGGAAGCCAGGGCAAGAGACATAAAAAAAGAAAATGACAGGTTTAGACCTCATTGTCAGTACCATGTCCGAGTTGCACATATTGGCAGTCCTTTTGTACCTATAAATTCTAACAAAAATTATATCAATTCATACTAATACTTTTCTGTCATTTCTACTGGAATGACTTGTGGCAGCTAATGCAAATAAACCAAAAATATAGAAAGAAAATTTAACAATGAAAAGACATTATCGTTTGGCATAGCAAAATTTTAAATGTATCACAGGTCACCGTATTAAGAATAAAGTTGGTACCAGTACATTGAATCAAAATTGTCTAAGTTTTTCAATGGGAGTATACAGTATGGAGGAGACTTCAACGACTATAGCCAAACATTAAAATCAGCGCATTAATGGCATCATCAACCAAACAAAATAAATGGAGATGTCTCAATTTCTGCACAACATTAAGTTTGTCAATTTGACTTAAACCTCTTTGTTTCTCTTCTACCAGAACATGTGTATAATGATCAGTTGGAGGTGCCAAAAATGAAAACAACACAAAGAGAGGTATTCCTTGCAGAATCTGTAGCAAGATGTCTGTATTTCTTGTGGGCTTGTTGCATGGCAGTTAAGAAATGATTAAACAATATATTGTAATGTTATTAAAAATATTTGTATATTTTTTTTCCAAATACATTGTTTAGTTCATATCATGATGTAAAGAAATGAACCAGGTCATTTTCTGACTGGATTCAAACCATTGATAAAGTAAACAAATAGAGAAATAAAAACAGTACTATTTTTCTCTAGTACATTTTCAATTAAGAGATAATACTATGCATGAAGGACAAAATTGTATTTTCTCAAATCTAATAGTGATGTCAAAATGTACTTAAAAGCTTTACTCATTGACAGTATGCACTCAAAAACTTGCATATCAATAAAATTTAGTATCAAACATGAACAAAAATCCTAAATAGATAATTTGGCGACAGTGAAAAAAATATAAATATGTAATGTAATAACTAATAACTAATCAGGTGGCCATCTTTATATGCAAATGACATTGTACAATATATTGTGGATCCTCAAGTATTCATTGTATCAGTGAAATCACCAAAATAATCCAAATATGTACTACTAATGAAGCAAGGATTTGGTATACTCTTTCTAGAAATTTGTATTTCCCGACTTCCTTCATATCAATTGCCTCTTTTTGAAGCCAATAGTAGAATCCATTGAGTTAAACTCAGAATCTAACAATTTTCCAAATAAAAATTCTAATATTTTATTTTGAAAATAGAATTAGTAGGTTACGCGAAAAAATAGAAATTCACTTATCATCTATTGGAAGATCGAAAATTTCTTACTAATCACACCAGCAATTTGGTACCAAGGTCGACCTGTACCTACAAAATTTTATGATATCTACTCTACATGAAAGAAATTTTATCATGAAATAATTAGGCACAGGATAACTAAAAAAATTGGCAGAAAATATTTCCAACGTGATCAAAAGGAACAGTACAAACAATACTGCAATCAATTTCGAGGAGTAGCCAGCGATATATGAAGGGATCAAGGACAGATTTGGCGGACGACCAGCAGAGGATTGGTTGTGGGCAGGACCGACAAGGGGCAGATTTGGCAAGGGTTTTGAGGTACTGTAAATTCGCAAAAGAAGAGGGGTATCGTCGGGAGGAGGTGGGCCGCGGTTGGCAGAGAGGAGGAGAAGGCGGAGAGACAACGGGAATTCGGCAGAGAAAAGGACGTGCAGGATTCGAAAAAAGGTGGTGCGCCGTGCGCAAGATCGACGGAGGAGGCAGAGAGAGAGAGAGGAGCCGAGTAGCGAGAGAGAGAGACACAGACATTGCTAGGTTTAAAAATGATGAAAAATTCGACGATCAGATTTTAGCGAAAAGAAACAACGGCTTAGATGCCGTGTCGCTGACGGAAAAAAAAACGGTCCACGACACCACGGGATTTAATTAATACTATAGATTATTTATTAATTAATATTAATTATTTGTTAGTTATTAATTATTAATGATAATAAAAAATCATTTTATTATTATAAAATATTATTAATTATTTAAGAATAATAAAATATTATTTATTAATTATTTTTAATTAATAATAATTATTATTAAATCATTATTATTAATAATTAATATTGCTTGTAAAAGTATTATTAATTATTAATTATAATAATTAATATTTATTATTATTAATAATTTTTTAATAGTTATCATTACTTATTAAGTATTATTATTTATTAATTATTAAATATTATTATTAATTATTTCTAAGGGGTATTGTTGGAAAAAAAATTAAAGGGGACCATGCATAACTTATGCAACCTATTTAGGTTGCATAAGTTATGTATCCCTAAGCCATCTTATGTAAGAGGTGTTTGGTGACTAAAGGATGCATAACTTAAGTTATGCACCTTTTAAGTCACAAACAAACGGAGCATAGAGGTTTTGCTTTATCATAGCCAACCTGGCAAATCCAATTCCAAGGACTTCATGCACTATTCATTGTAATTAAACCAAGTTAGGCAAAATTTCTTATGTACTAATGTACTACATAGTAGAAACTATAGTTTATTCTAAAATCAACAGTTTTTGGAGTCAATATATAATCAACAAGCAAAACTCTTACCTCTGGTGGTGCTCTGGTGTACCTCCGACGAACTTTCGACGATGGCAACAAACCGCCGGAGGAGCAATGGTGTCAAAAATTACTGTAAAATAAAGAAAACATGATAAAAACTAACAAATTTTAAATACGTCCCTAAAGTATTTAGATTTTAGAACGAACTTACGGGTACTATAGTTTTTTTTTTTTTGATAATTGTCCGTAGACCCACTCACAGACACTTTCAACCAGCAAATGTTGGTACTCGAACCCTGGTCTCCGTGGAGACAGGCAAATGTCTTAGCCAGCTGCTCTAGCATATTATTACTTTATTTAACTAAGCATTTAGAATAAAGTTTTTTTTTAGACATACTAGACAAAGCCAACGGAGCTAGAAAACTTTCACAGAGGGGGCTGATTTTTTTTTTTTTTTGGTATGGGGGGGGGGAGCATATTACACTATATCTAAATTCTAAAGTAGTGAATTAAATCCCAAATCATTCAACACTAACAATAAATCATGTCAGGTATAGGACCTGAAAAATGTGTGTTTTGATGCTGATTGAATAAGGATTTAGAAATTTGTGTCTATTTATATTCCTTATTCATATTTAAGGATTTTGTTAGAATATTAATAAGCATCCGAATATGTCCAAATTTTTTATTTATATGTTGTTTGATTTCACGTGAATAAGAAATTCAGAGTTTATTCCTCGTTCCTTATGCATCCAAACATGATAAGTGGAACATTCTAGCATTTAAGCTGAATTAATAGGAGTTTTAAAAAATTATAAATTATAAATTGATCCCATAATTGTTTGGGGTACTCTAACATATTATTTAAACTGTATAAGAACTAAAATATTTAAACGAATCTATGTCATTCCTCCGACTATCACCGGGAGTTCGTTGGATTACCGTTGAAAATCTTTGTGCACAATAAAAAAATTACTTATCGAGAACCAGTTTTTAATCTAGTAACAACGGGTAATCCATATTGAGTGAAAAAGATCATAAGTTCGAAATTCAATTGGTATCTTGTATGTACATTCAATTTGAAAATAATAATAAATCGAAAAGCTACCCCCAATTTATCATAAAAAATAGTTGTTGAAGTGTTAACTAGTTAAAGAAAACTATTGATTTGACAAATTATTGACTAATTAAATGAATCACGATAGAAAATAAGGTCTTTAATGGTGGAAAAGAACATTTTCCGTGGGCCAAAACCAAACAAACATCAATCAATCTAAACATAGCTTCAATACTCTCCATTAGGCAATGAGCTGGAGATTTCTACCGTCTTGAGTTTAACACTCTAGCTAGCTCCTGTTAGGAGCTCTGTTATTATAATTATATACTAACAAGATAGTTAATTTGGTGGTCAATAATGGCTATTGTTGGGATTTGTAACATTGACTATTTATACCTTGCTGAAATATTAGGTAACCACGATGAAGTTTATATTAATTAAGGTGGAATCCTGATTGTCAACTAAGTACATTTCGGCCGTACATTTCTCTTATTTTCTTAACTATGATCACAATCCATACGACAAGTTACAACACTAAGTTAATAATTTCATATTCCTCCCGGATTTTCATGAAAAAAAGAGTATATATTATATGCCTTAAAATTACAAAAAGTAAAAAAAAAAAAATGATACCCAAAATTAGGCCCGTGGGCCTTATTTTTAACATGGCTATACCTATACTACATTGGGAATACAAATTTTGTGTGTTTTTAAATTCTTTACTCGGTCAACTTCATGAGCAAAAAGTCATAGACAGAGAGGAGAAAAAAGGACTTTCAAATTTCAAGCGAGAGAATTCCAAAGAAAGCAGTCTAGGACTAGAGAGGAAGAGGGAAGGAGACGTGCGTCAGTTGGAAAAAAGAAAATCTGTCTGAAGCCTATTGAATGCGAATATAATAAATGAATTGTAAATTGATACAAGAGATTTGCAGCGGACCAGTATCCTCTCCTCTACAGATTTTTTTTAAAAACCTACAGCGTAAATCTTTCATATATGACCGTCTAATCTAAATTCGATGGACGGATTTTTCCGGACCATATGAATATTTTGACGGACTTGATATTAATCACGGAGCATCCATGAATATTTTGACGGACTTGATATTAATCACGGAACATCCATCATTGATGAAAGAATTTCATTCCTATGTGTAGCTGTCTGCGACTATCAGGAATTTATTGAAGCTAAAGTTACAAAATAAAAAATAAATAAAAAGAAGCTATAATAAATTTCAGAAAAGAAAAGGGGTTGCACACAGATGCTAAGTACATACTAAACATGCCCAATTCTCTCTGTTTTGCTTGGGTTAAACTTCTGAAATACTGTCAATAAAAAGACATTCTCAATGCAGTTCAATATCAAAGCTTATATGAATGAATGAATTGATCTATCCCTTCAATGAATATTTAATTCTTTACAGGGGTTCTGGTGAAATAATAAATAAAGTTGTGGAGCAAGTGCAATTGGGCGCTCAATCATTAAATCGACCTGACGAATATTTTCTGAGGGTCCTTAAATCCAACGAAAAAGGCTGGAAAAAAAAAATCAGAAAAAGTAAAAAAAAAAAGACAAAAGCAGGCCTGAGTTAGAAAAGGCAGATAGGTATGGGGCAGTGATTATGATTTCCATTTTTTCACATAATATACTAAATAAATGAAAGAAAGAGAGAGCATGGAAGTTCCAGATTTCCTGTTCTTGCTTTTGTCATTTATTTTCCAGAACTTTCAAGAACCCAGCTCACTGATTTGTGGTCCCAACAAACTGTAAATATTTAAACTTTTCAAAACCAATAAATCATCTCTTTACATAGGTATAACAATGTCTCTATATTATAATTTCTTTTTCCTGTTTTTAGAGGAATTTGAATTTGTTTTTTTTTTAAAAAAAATAGCGAAGCCACTTCATAATCATATCTACATTGGACTTCATGTTTCTGTAAATATTATTTCAGTACAATGCTGTACGACTCTCGAATAGTACAAAATTATTTAATTTTGCGCTAATTTGTCTCTCACAAATGGTCCTATAAGCAATAATTAAGCATCAATAGTGGCAGGCAGTATATTAGTGACTTGAGACACGGAGAGATGCATGAGAAACGGCACGGAGGATCTTGAATTGTAAAAGAAGATGCCAAGATTTGAAGGAAGGGGAAAAGGTAAGGTGGGAGCGGGTGATGTAAAGTCAAATTATTTTACCTAACTAGCAATAGAATGGCAATTTTGTTGGTGACCTCTATTGTACAATTAAATATTTACAAGTTTGGCCTCTTGCCCAGAAAAACGGCCATCGTCCCCACCAAGGGTTGGGATCTACTTGGGCATAGGCCGTGTACACAAAAATAGTTCCTTTCCGACATAAGATAATATACTACATTCTATGAGTGAAATTAGTTTGAGTTATATTTATTATAAATTTTTGATAAGTTAAATCACAAAAATAAAAGATCAACCTTAAATTACGAGTTCAAGTCTTTGAACTTTATTCACCTAATTGGCCAGGCTTATAGTTTAATTTTTTACGATGGTTCCGTTTAGTTGTGGAGTAAGAAGTTGCATTACTTAAAGAATACTCATTGAGTGCTTATGTAATGTTATGTAACGAATGTTTGATTATTGGATAACAAAAAGTAACTCAGTGCATAAGACCAAAATGTCTTTATATATCATTATAATATCTCAAATGTAATGAATTTTTGAAGGGTATTATTGAAAATAATGATAAAAAGTTATATTATCTTTGTTATTGGAGATCATAGTACATAACTTAAAACACCTCTTTTTTTTTTTGAAAATTGATTGGAGGTTTAAGCCACCAAACTTATTTTTAAATTAAATGTCTATAAAAGATCCTCCAGTTGAATTTTGAACATACGAATTTTCACTTAAGAAATCAAGATGGATTGCTTTTACACCTCCTTAAATGTAACTAACTTTATGTAGTCTTGTGCCACCTCTGTTTGATTGTATAAATACCGCGTAATAAAGTTATGCATCTTCTTATGTAGCAACCAAACGTTTAATCTTATACAGAAATGTTACTTGTAAGTGTAAAACGTTTATTTAATTTTTTAATATAAAGTGCAAACTTTTTGTAGAATTAAGCAATTCTAGAAACGTAAAAGACAAAAATATATAAGTTAGCAAAAAAAATTTCTAATTATTTTCATTTCCGTAGTCGGCTAAAATATGTGATTTTCATAAAAGAAATATTTCTATTTTTGTCTCAATATACTTTTTTTAAGCTCTTAGGCGACATTTTGTTTTTAGTTTTTTCCCAACCAAACAACAGTACCAATTTTGTTTGCACAAGTTCCAAAACAGGGTGGAATTTGTGACACGCCACCAAACAAGGCTGGAGCAATAGAAAATCTGTAAATTGATGTAGAATCCCAATGAGGAGTCTGGCTGCACTGATTCAGTGAGCATTAAATGATGTAGACTCAATAGGCGTTACTTCAATTCCAGTAATAAACGTCACATCCATCAGAAATTTGCCACTTCATCAGCATAGTATAAAATAAAAAGTTAAAAACCGCTGCGGCCGACGATAAGCAACAAGAGCCTTATTTATTTATTTTTTATACTCCACAAAAGTAACTTTCAGTCATCTACGGTTCCACTTCGGGATTAAAAAGTAAGATATGTTAGAAGTTTCATAGCGGTTTCAACTTATTAGATTAACATACATAAAGGCTAGATTTTAAAATTGTCAAATTTAGTATCTCAGTAAATGCTTAAGATGAAATTCAGGGTAGTCTTTGAAAAATATATATTATTTTGGATTCTAAAATATTGTCTCTCTCTCTCTATGTACAAAATTTGAAGTTTTAAACATTAGTTGATCCTCTAATTTTAATTTTAGATCCGCGGTCTTCACTTAATGAATATTATCTTTAATATAAGATTAAAGATGATTTAAGCGGATAAAATGGAAATCAATTGATTCTATTTTTTCGAAATTTTTTAAATCAGGTTGATTGTTTTTCATTCATATTTTAAGAATGCGGATTATTTATAAAACATAAAGAAGGTTAAGGTTGTAAAATATTTAACCATGCCGCGTCATTTATAATTTTAGCCGTGCAGTTCTCTCTATCTCTCAGATTGGATGATTGATATATTATGCTTCCCTCTCCTTATTTCTAGAAATATATATTTAATACACTAAGATATAATATAACTATATAACAAAAGTAATGCGGCTATATTACATCCTTGTATGTAAATTCTTATGTAACTAATCGCATACTTTAAAAAAAATTATAAATGCCTTTATTTGAATAATATATTATTTTACATTCTAAATTTTCGGGATACAAACTTTTTATAAATTTCCTTATATTTTTTTTATATTTCGTTTTTTTTAGGTGAAACCAGAAAACGACTCTTATTAAAATAACAGCTATACATTTTCAATTAATTAATAGTTGATCTCAAATCCATATTGTAAAAATACATTATTTCTTTATGCACCCCTTCCTTAAGGCAATTATCTTAATTAACTAATAAAATAGTTTAATTTTCATTAATGAAACTATTTTCTTAGTAATATTACATCATTAGAATATTCTAATACTTCGATGAGTAGTATAATTATTCAATCTGTGCATATTGCTAATATGTATTAAGGAAGGGATATTAAAAATAATAAGAAAATATTTTTTATCTATTGCTTTCACAAGTTCAATATACTTATACACATACAATTAAGTTTTAATTTTTTTCATAACGGGCATAAAGAGAAACCTCTTCATGACTTGAGAGTTGTTCATTTTGTTCATTTTGTTACTCTTCATGACTAGGGAGTATATAAAAACATGGATTTATATTATTATGTTTTAATCAAAATTTTATTTACAAACTCGAATTTAGATAAAAAAAAAACTCTATCCTTCATTGCCACTATGACAGATAACCGGGTGTTAGGAACAAGAGAGCATGTCAGGAGATGCCAATCAATACGATTATATATTTACAAACGATGAGAAAGAAGGTGGGGATGGGAAGTGCAGAGATAAATAATAGCAGCTGCTCTCACCTCATCTCATCTATTAGACCTACCTATTCCTCCAATCCTATTCCTCCTCTCAATCTATCACCTCCTTCCCTCCCCACTGTTACCTCCACAGTGCACATTTCACATACTGACCACGAGTAGAGGTAACCAACAAACTAATAAATAGTAACTAGCGCCTCATCACAAATCAGAGCCCAAAACCCAAGCATCTCTCTCCAATAAAACACCTCTCACCACATCATAAGCTAATGATTCATCCAACCTTCCTCTTCCTCCAAGGCGCATCTCATTTTTCTCTCTAACAAGAGCTTTAGCTTGAGCTTCAGAAACGATTTGTAAAGGTTAGTAAGATTGAAGAGAATTGAGAGACATGGGAACGGGATGGAGAAGAGCTCTGTGCACCTCCGTCCGACGTGATACGGCCGCTGGAGATAGCCCCAGTCCTCGGAGCTGCTCCAAGATCTCCTTCTTCTCCAATGCAAACACACCACGTGGGCTCAGGTGTCGAACCAAGTGCGAGGCCGAGGAGGAGAAGGTTGTGAAGAAGCCAGCTGCCGCGTCGGCCTCGGCGCCGTGTTCGCCCCGATCTCCATCCAAGTTTGCTCTCTTCAAGGCCTCTCTTCTCTCCAGGGTACGTACTTGTCTTTGTTTTCACATTTTATTTAGTGTTATAATTCTGTTCAAATCTGCACTTTTGTTAGTTTTTTTATTAGCTGTTAATAATTTGGAAGAGCCTTGTATGTGTGTGTGTCAGGATGGGAACGGATGAGGAAGAGAGATATTATATTCTCTTCTTTTTTTTAAAAAAAATTTAAATTTCTGTGCTTCTTTTTCTCTTTTGCCTTTTCCTCTGTTTTGTTTGAGCTTTATCTTGTCAGAGAGATCTATCTAATTATTGTAGGACCAATACTTTTTCTTCTCTCTTTCTTTTTTGACTTTCGGATGTTAGGTTCGCCTGTTGTTAGGACTTAGGACTTAGGAGTGATACATAGAAATATGTGATACATAGAAATATGTGAAAATAGTATCTAGATCTATTCACATTTTTGGTTGATATTATCATATTAAATTAGCTTTCTCTTGTCTTTCATCAGGGAAGATGTGGTGTGTGTGATCAGAGTGTGAAGAGTAGGTCTAGTGGCAACATGGCTGTTTTCACGGCAGAGTGTGGACATGCATTCCATTTCCCCTGCATCTCTACTTACATGCGATCCAATCCGCTTTCCTGCCCGGTCTGCTCGGCCACCTGGCAACAGCCCCCTTTCCTCTCCTCCCTCCGTCTACAATCCAATTCTCCCTTAGCCCCTGCCCCCAAACCAAAACAACATATCTTCGATGACAATGCCGAAAACCAAACACCCCGGAAAGAGAATTCCAAACCGGTTAGTTCCAATCAAATTTACAAGGTGTATAATGATGATGAACCCCTGCTCAAATCAAGGGTCAATCATGGTGGATTCAACCCCATCCCTGAAGCAAATGAAGATGCTGAGCTAGAATTGGAATCAGAATCAGGCGATATGAATTTGGGATTAAACATTGGTGTGTTCCCTGAGGCTGCCCTGGTGTCAACCGGCCGTAAACATGGTAAATATGTGGTGTCAATCAAGGTTAAAGCTCCTCCACTTGCGAAGACTAACCATGTAAGGGCTGCCCCAGTCGACCTGGTTACCGTCTTAGATGTTGGACAGGGAATGACTGGAGACAAATTGCAAATGCTGAAACGGGCTGTACGACTTGTTATCGCATCACTTGGACCGTCTGATCGTTTATCTCTTGTCGCATTCTCTGGCACAGCCGCAAAGCGATTGCTCCCATTGCGGCGCATGTCCAGACAGGGTCAACGCTCTGCCCGTAGCATCGTTGATCGGTTGGTTGTGGCAGCTGGAAATGCACCTGGTGGTGTGGCAGGCAATGCATGTATTGGTGATGCTCTAAAAAAGGCCACAAAGGTGCTGGAAGACAGGAAGGAGCGTAATCCTGTTGCTACGATTATGCTTCTTTCTGACAGACAACAGGAGATGAAGAAAGAGAGGGATTATACTGCAACACAGCAAGTATCAACACCTAAAGCAACTACGCGCTTTGCACATATGGAGATACCAATACCTGAAGAATCCAAAACACTGGAAGCTACACCAAGAAAAGAGGATGCCTTTGTAAGGTGCCTAGGCGGGCTCGTCAGTGTAGTGATGCAGAATGTACAGCTACAATTAAGCTTCCCTTGTGGCGAGATATTGTCCGTCTATTCATGTGGGGCTGGGCAACCGGCAGTGTCGTTACCGGTCAGTAGTACAGGTCGAGGAGGCAAGGTTGTAACGGTGCCGCTCGGGGATCTCTATGCCGAGGAAGAAAAGGAACTTTTGTTGGAGTTAAGAGCTCCCCTTCAACAACATGATCTCATGTCATTGTCAGCCAGGTGGAGTTACCGTGATCCAACTTCCCGTGAATCCATTTTTGGGCCGGAGAAACCTCTTTTGTTACCTCCTCTGGATTGCAATAGCTCATCTATCCATTTGCGTGACCTCTTTGTGACAACTCGCGCACTGGCTGAATCAAGGAGACTAGTTGAGTTAATGGACTATGCAACAGCACAGCATCTTCTCTCTTCAGCTCGATCCCTTTTATTACAGACACAAGTGCAATCTCGATCTGGATACTCTTCATTGGACCGGGACCAACTTATTGAAAGGTTGGATTCTGAGATTAAGGAAGTGCAATCACGGCGGCGGGAGGTTCGACAGGATACATTGACACCACCATATCAGTCTCTGAGGCGGCGTCCAAGAGATGAGGCAGTGCATGTTGCTGCTGCAGATGCACTGACACCAACATCGGCATGGCGGGCTGCAGAACAGCTGGCAAAAGTGGCAATAATGAGGAAGTCGTTAAATCGGGTTAGCGATCTTCATGGTTTCGAGAACGCCCGGTTCTGAGTATGCATCTTTGACTCAGAAATGGCGAGGCGCATTATTATTCCCCCCTTCAAATATTGTCTTTTTTTTTTTTCCTTTTCTTCCCCTTCATCCTTGATGTATGGTTTATGCCCTTCTTCCATTTTTTATTTTATTTTTTACATTTTTTTTGCTAATCTTTTTACAAGGGAATTAGAAATCATCTGGGTGGTAGGCTTCTTTTGTAGAAAAAAAGGCTTCTTTTGTAGAAAAAATAGCCTGAAGATCTCCTTAATTTTCTTCTGTACATCTCATCTGGATTTGAAGCTCTGTTTGTTTGACGAAGAAAAGGTTAATGGCTTTGTTCAAGCGTGTGCAATTTTACAATCAATGAACACTGATCAGCTTGACTGTTTTGATAATCAATCAGAATTTCTATTCGAAGTGTCATGAGCGTGAACATTTTGGGCAATTTTGCTTTTGTCTGACAAAGGTCAAGCTCATGATTCCAACCAAGCATCACTAATGAAATAACCTGAACAACATCCATTTTTGTGGTCTTGCTTATCTGGGTAAATTAAATATAAAATGCTGCTACTATCGATAGCGAGCTAGAATTGTGCTATATTACTTTCCCTAAAGATATTTTTTACTACGCCAATTACATTTTTTAATTTTATTTAGATTGCAGTGGCCGTAAGCAACAAGCCAACAGTTCCTATCAATAATGCTTAATAGAGACAAACACTAGTATATATTGACAATTAAATATACATGAACTATTGGGCCCCCATATTTAAGAAATAAAAAGCCAGTCAACATCTGATTAGTTAATTGATGCCCTTCCAACACCCCACCTGCTCTCCATTAACCTTATTTATCAATTATAAAGTACTAACTATTTAAACATTTGGCGTTGTATAACCTAATATTTATTTTAGATCATTGATGTTACATGGCGCTATTTCTCTGTCCCTTTCCTATCCCTCTAAATATTATTATTCACTGCTTCCGCTGACTAGCACATTAACGGCACTATGCACATTATATATTCGAAGCCATGATGGAGAGCAAAATAGCTTTGATGATGAAGACACAACAAGATCTTAATTAAATCAAAGAATATGTTTTGAATATAAATACAGGATTAACAAAACAAAATTATAATCCAAACACCCTTCTCGCTATCGTGGACAGAGGATCTTTTGCATTATGTCCCGAATGTTTTGAAAAGTTTAAATCTTCAGTTACATCAAAAGTACCTTCAACTTGCTCAGTAGAAAGAGAAGGATCCGCAAAGCCTTCCATTGATTCATCCAACTCGAGATGCAAAAGGTTGGTGTCGCAAATTTCTTTTGAATTTGTTATAAGATCCTGGACCTCCCCATCATTATCGCATTTGGGGCTCACAACCATCTCCGGCTTATCACGATGGTGATGCAACTGGTTTAATGTCCTCCATGTAACTGCATCGGGTTCCAACCCATTAGTTCTCATCTGGTTCAAAATGAAGGATGCATTCCTTTTGAGCCCCTTCTTACAAGTATAATCAATCAATATGTTGTAATTAATGACCCCAGGATTGACCCCATTGTCGACCAATTTGTACAAGAAATCACATGCTTCATCAAATTTCTCTGCTTGGCAGAAGCCCCTAAGAAATGCTGAGTAAACAAATTCATCATGCCTTTTTGAAGGCCATATGACGTCATCCCAGAACCTCTTGGCCTTTTCAACCCTATCAGCCTCAAATAAACCCTTTATTATGTATGTATAAGTTAAACTGTCACAAGGAATCCTCTTTCTGAGCATTTCATCAAACACCTCCAAGGCTTGCTCAACCTTCTTTAGGCCAAATAAACCCTTTATGGTGGCATTGTAAGTTACTGTATTTGGTGGACAACTATGCTTTGGTACCATACTACGTAACAGATCAAGTGCCTCATCACATTGACCAGTATCAAGCAACCCACATATGATCACGGTAAAGGTGACTACATCTGGCACACAAGAGGAAAATGTACCATTAATCATATCATCCATTATTTTTCTTGCTTCATTGATCTTGCCAACCTTGCAAAAGCCGTGAATAATAGTATTTAATGTAATAATATCAGGCTGACACTGATTCTCAAGCATCCTCACCAGAACATCAAGTTGCTCACTAGAGTTTTGGACAATCTGCAATGCACTGAGAAAAATGTTGTAAAAACGCGTCTTAGTCTCTGTGTCAATCGCTCTTTCTAACATGCTCTCTAGCACATCTTTGGCCTTGGCAATATCATTTTTTCTACAAAGTGACTCCACAAGTGCTTTGTATGTCACCTCCGGTAGTGTGTACCCAAAATTGTCTCCTTCTTTCAGTAGCTGGTATGCCGTCATGCAATCTCCACTGAGACAAAGCCCATGAATTATACAATTGTAGGAGACTGAACTTGGTTTGAAGCCTCCCTTTTCCATTCTGTGGACAATTTTCACCGCACTATGAAACTGACTGTACCGGCACAAAGAATCAATCATTTGGCTGAATGCAAACTCTTCCCTTACAGAATCACCTTGTGGCATCTCTTCAGATATTCGAAAGACCTCATGAAAGAGAGCCTCATGACATAGGCACTGTATCAGATTTGCAAAAGCCGCATTTCTCACAGACTCTTCTATTCCTCTCTCATCCTTCTCCTTTTGCATTTCTAGCCAGAAATGTTCCATCAACAAACTTCCCTCTAACAAATGGGCCCGTTTCCTCAACGCGGCTTTAATCAGGATACTTCGTGTAAGTAAATTTGGGAACACATTGTACTCAAGCATTTCATCGAACAGGCAGCGTGCGGCACCGAAATCCCCCAAACACGCATACCCATTTAGTACAATGGTGTATGTAGCAGTGTCAGGCAAAGGCCCAACACACTGCAACCGAAGGAGAAGGCGATGGGCATGGCCAAGGAAACGATTACAAAGAAGGTGAATTAGTTTATTAAACGCGGAAAGAGAGATACAATAGAAAGGTTTGACATGCGAGAGGCGGAGAATGAGGCGGAGCGTCAGGAGTGGAGAATTGGACTTGAGGAGAGAGTTGAGGAGAGCATTGTAGGTTTGGTTGGTGTAAGCAGTTGAGGAAGAGAGGAGGAGGAGGACGCGATTGTGCACCTCCTCGGATCGGCCAGAGGAACAGAGTGTTTGAATGAATTGTAAAAGAGAGGCCGTGTTGGGTCGGTGGTTTGTGCAGAGAGAGAAATGCTGGTCGAGGTCAATAATACTTTGGTTGGAAGGCTGAGGTGAGAAATGGCGATGTGGTGGTAATGGGATGAGGTGGCAGAGGCGGAGAGAAATGCCAAGGGAGGAGCGTCCCAGGAAGCGCACCAGCATTAGAAACAGAAACAGCACTGTACGATGTTATTGTTAAATCTCAGATTTTGTTTTGAGGTTTTGCTTCGGCTTTGGAGATGTAAAAGAGAACCACGCCATGGACCCTTTTGTACAAGAGGGATTTCTGGGTTTAAATCTCATTGGATCAATTGTAAAACCAAATAATTGTTTCCTTCCTTAATTGTGCACTGTGTTGTGGCATGAATTATTTTGAAAATACGGTTATAATGTTGGCGTATTATTTTGATTATATACTTTTGCATGTGAAAATATGGTTAGATAAACTAATTTTTGAAAAAGCTTACATTTGACCTCTAAAAAAAATAAGACTATAATTCCCTTGTTAATCTCTCATAGTTAAAGTTTTATATTTTTAACTTAAATATTTAAAGTTTAATCTTTCGGTGATATTTATTAAAAAAAAATTCTGCATTGGCATATCGGATGAATAAGAACCATGTAAATTTTTACGAGTGCTAGAAATGGTCCGGACATTTTTCTTCCCAATCATCTGACTAAAACACATCACATTGTCGGACGAAAATATTTACAAATATCAATTATACACGAATTCAAGCTAACAAAAGTGCTATTAAAGCTCTAGTAGTAAACCTAGTTGGTGAAAACCTTGGATGAAAATAGGATTCCCAACTAGGACGAAAATATTTTGATTATTTATGGTTCTCATGCTGTCATGCAACAGGTTTTGTGTTTTCCATAATTTTCCGTCGTTAGTTTCTGCAATCTTGCCTCAACTATTACTCCAGGTCATCCCAGTTTTCCGTCGTTAGTTTTATGTCGTTAGTTTCAGAGAGTACAAGTACCTTTTTTTTTTTTTTTGTAAATTACAATTTCATGATGTATCTACAAGATGTTCATTAAAAAAAAAAAAATCCATATTTCAGTTGCTCGGCTGAATCCCACGATGTACTTGTGAGTTGGGCTTGGGCCTTCAGATTCAGTGGCTGTACAAGTGTGTTCAGTGACTAACAAAGAAGTATAGTCACTAAAAGATCTACAACAAACAAGAAACTGAAAAGAGCATCTGATAAATCAATTTAAATGTTCAGTGAACAGATATTATTAACAATAAATGTGTCTTGACAGCTCAGTTACATTTAAGTATACAAGAAGAATAAATGCAATTAATCTACAAATTATACAAATTAGAACTTTCAGTTTTGTCCCCTCTGCCTTTGCATTTTAATCACAAAACTGTTTCTTCCCCTGAAATAATTCTAAATAATACAATTACACAAGCAACCACTAAACCACCTCGCTGAAAATGAAGCAGCCTAAATTAAATTTTAGGGTCGCCATGTTGTCTTTTGTGCCACAATTATACCCTCCTTGTCCTTGCCATAGGTCATGCGTATCTCCCAATTCAAAGATTTCAATATACTTTCTAAAGGATTCACTATTTCTACTTTGTCACGGATTATAGCCCAGCCTCCTGGCCTCAAAATCCGATCCATTTCCACTACAATGACTATAGGATGTTTACATCTGGAGATGACATCAAAGATCATGTCAAAACACAGCCATTAACACTATATGATTAGTATCATAATTTACATGAACAAGCACCAGCAGTACAAGTTCTATTTTTTTCTGAGACGCTTATTCCCTTTTAAAATTGGGAATACATGTATAACCCCACAAATGATAGGAAATATCACATTCTAAAATATCATCTAGATCCTTCCTTTCTGAGTTTTTCAAAATCTTTTTTTTTTTTTTTTGAGCTTGAATACGAGGAAGAGGATAGTTTGGGAACTTGCAGACAAAGAAAAGGGAAAGAAAGGAGTATATATTTGATCAGGTGAAAGGTAAAGAGAGTATATATTTACCTATTTTTAAGGCGAGAGAAGAGATGATCAGCATGTAAAAGGTCATAAGATCTTGGATAGGTGCTAAATGGTTCACACCAATCATGGTAGACACCAAACAGCCCCCGCTCAAAAATTATAGGGAGAGTATTTGGTGCGTGCACTGGTACAACATTCATCACCCAGACCTTCTGAGATGCTAAAGCTGCCGCAAACCTTTATAAAAAGATAGCCAAATTGATTAAGTTTATGTTAAAAGACAAAAAAAAAAAAAATCTTCACATTCATTGTATCCAATGAATCAACTAAGTGCACAGAGTTTAAACTAATACAGTATATATTCTCAGTACTATGACTTATCAGTGCAAAATTAGTAGTTCGAGGAAATTGTTCTGTAATTCAGGTCTGGCAGCATAACTCGAGGCCTTTAGCTGTGGTCCATTTTAACCAACCGGTGAACCTAAAACTCATTTGGCAGTTATTTAGTATTGTATACTCTTCAGAAGTTGTTCACTTAAAAGAGAAAGTAAAGAGGAGACAAGGCAGAGAAACAAAGGCTTAAAAATCTTTATTTTTAAATAGACGTGCAGTACTTTTCTCTATAGATGGCTTACAAAATTCAAATCCATGACTAAAATGTTTGATCAGTCAATCACATGCAATACTACTTTCTGTCTGAATGTTGTTCATTTGTAGTTTAATTTTTTTTTTATGGGTGGGTTGAGATTATTTTATAAGCACGTGCTACAGTAAAATAAATTGAAAGTTTGCACCTGTAATCCCATTAAAATTGCAAAAAAGAAATAACCTCCTTGTCCAATCATTCAAAGGCAACAAACCTATTTAAAATCAACTAGGAGAGTACCGATGAATCAAATAAATGGAAGGCTACATCTCACCCGCCATAAACTGCTTTCATATCCATGACATTCCGAATTGTTGACCAGTCAATGCCCAAGCCATTAAGGTACGATTTCTCAACTACAGCTTTCCAATGGTCTTGGTCGGCATGCAACCTCCCTTGCAAGTCTCCTAACCAATCAGGATAAGTGAACAGTCTGTTTGGCCACTCTGCAGGCCAGTCACTGCCTCTTTCTTCAATTGCAGCTGGTACTCTGTGTAAACATGTGTTTATTGGAGTATACCTGAAATTTTACATAAATAGATATTTAATTATTAACTAACAATAAGCAAAAACCTATATCTGCGGGCTCACTCGTGTTTGATCATAAAGGTTTTCTAGGAGACGACATTCAAAATTTCACATGTTTGCAACTGATTCCCGGGACTTATGAAATAAAGACGAACAAAGGTCTTCTGATATAAATGTTTTCAATTAAAAGTTACCAACCATGCCATTTTCAGGGAGATCTATTTCCAGCCAATTCCCAGGCAAACTGATCAAGAAAATTAAGCACCATTTTTGTATATGTGAATCATGAAAAGGTTTGATTGATTCAATAATAGATAAACTGGGACTTTTTGGTCTTTTTGTGGTTCACTCTATATTCTCTTTAACATTTCAGTATTCCTTGCAAAAGATCCAAAAAAAGCTGGGTGCTAATTTCAAACATTTGAAATGTAATGTTGTATACCATAAAATGCAAAAAATGCAGCATGCCTTGATTGATATGAAAAAACAAATATAGCAAAGCAAATCTAGAGAATCTATGTTACCAAAGAAATCTACTAAACCAACTATATTATATTGGGACCCAAGACTGGACTGCACACAAGTGTAACCTATTAAGCCAAAGATCTAAAACTTGAAATTGTCTATAAACCCAACTGAAAAAACCAGTATTTTGAGATGAATGGCATGAAAACAACAAAGTACTATGGCCACCCCCATGCAACATTATATATATATCACATTTCTCCAACAAAACATTAAGTATGACCTAGAATTCTCTTTCTAATTGTATGAAAGGTTTTAATTGCCTCTGTATCATCACAATGCAGACATGCAAATAACACCTGATTTTGTTTTTAAACAGCACCATCAAAATATCAATGTTGCCCACAAGATGTAGGAATGATCATGCAAGCGAGTAGGTACACATCATTTAGCCCTTTCCTATATAGAACATCATGTAAATTGTAACCCTATATTTTTAATGAAACAACAAAGTTGCCATCTATATCCCCCTTTATCCAATTTTCAAAATAAACATCCACTAAATGCTTGAGGCAAAGAAATTATCACTGTGAGTATTCCTTGAAGAAATGGTAGGAAAGGGTGGAAATTGTACCAAGCTATGTCCGGTTTCTCATCCTCTTTGCAGAATGGAGGATTTTTGCTTCTTCTTAGTGTAAATATGTCATTTGAGGCCGGTCTTTGATAAACCCTTACTCCCATCTCACTTTCATCATTGGTTTTGTGTGCTAATATAAGCCAAGATATTGATGCCAGTAACTTTCTCATACCTGGGAAAATTGGGAAACAGCAGAATCGTAAAAATGACTGTTATCATCAAATCTCTCTGATCTACTATTATGCATATCTAAGGACCTTAGCATACAGCTAATGAAACACGGCCAAACTTTTCTGAAGTTTCATACAAAACCTGAACTAATCAGAGGAACAGACCTGGCCTGAATACTATTAAACTGGAACCTTATGCATTGATCTGTACAATCCAACTAACTTAAAACTCCAACAATCCCATGACTCAATTCACCAGTAACTCAAAACTAGCCCATGACTCAATTGACCTGTTACTCAAAACTGATACAGATCTTACCTACAGAACCTGAACATCTGGAAATTAACCTTTCCAGCTTGAAGATATTTAAAAAATAAAATAGATCTGACCCAATAAATGACTAACCTGGATCTCTAAATCAGCTCCTTTGTGAAAAAAAGGAAACCCAAAATAGCCCGCATACTGAATCTAACTTAACTGGGGTTCTACTTGATTCAGAAAGACCAACATTCCAAGCTGAACAATGATCTGACTTGGAAAATCTTAGACCAGAAAATCTGGAATCCAAACCAAAACACTACCCCAGATCTGAACTTCATTTAAATACCGAACCAAACTAGACAGGTGCTTATCACCTTTATCACTGCACATGTAGTGCCATCTTTAATGTGTATTTGCATCATACACAATGGCTATACATTATTTGTCAGAAGTTGCACAATTTTTGTCTAGAGCATACAACTTATTCCGTGTGATGTTCATTTTTTGCACAGGTGTTGGGGGGGGGGGGGGGGGGATCATTCAATGAAATAACCTTTGTTCCTGTAAAAAATCTCAAATTACCTTGTTCGGTCTCAACATCTCCATGCGTAGTGGAAGAAATAAAGTAACCACCTGGACGCAAGATTCGATTAATTTCTAATAACAACTTCCCACCTGGTAAAATATATAACAGAAATTATTATTATGGCAGGTTTTTCAATGCTTATTAGCACATCAACCCTTTTGTTTTTTTTCCCTTCTTTTACTTTCAATAGAATACTTGAGAAGCAAAACAAAGTTCAAACAAAGTTTATTGCAAAATTGGTGCTTCTTGGGAACCATTGCAATAATTAGGGAACCAAAAGAAGTACTTGAGAAAAGCTCTAAGTAATTAGATATTAATTTAAATCAATCAATGATAAGTACCATCATGGTGCCAAGCTATATTACAATCTCCACAATGGATAACATCAAAAACTCCGCTAGGGAAAGGGAGCCGTCTTGACCCCAAGCTGCCCAAAATGGCAGGCATGCCTCTCTCAAGCGCCACCTGAGCTAGGTCGGTTTGGTCATTTGCTAAAGCAAGTGTTACTACCAAGACACTCTTCTCTAATAAACTAGCACTGAAACTGGCACCGATGCATCCTATGTCAAGGACTACACGAATATTCTTCCCCCATTCTAAGTCTGGTACCACCTAAATGAAGAAAACCACAATGACAATTTAGATGAAAGAAATTACATGTCCTACCTTAGCCTAAAAATATCACGTGCAGATGCCCCTTATAATGTGGAAAAATATTTCAAGTACCTTCCTCTTCCTAGGCTTTGTCAAAAAAATGCCAAGGCTACCACTTGTTTATCACTAAATCATTGAGAGGGAAATGTAACTTCTGGATTCTAATTGTTTGGGAAGACATTGATTTTCAATGGTTTAGAGTGACATATCATATTAAAAAAGAGTACATTCTTACTTCTTCGATGAAGTCAAGATATTGGTTGGCACCGCCTTTGAATTCGGATTGCTCTTTAGGAAATTCCAAATGATCTCCAGAAATCTTTAACCAAGAATGAGATTTTGCAAATGATGATAGTTTTGGATGGACCACATTACCATACCATATCTGAAAAAAAAAATTAAAACATATGATTCATATCACAAGAAGATAGCTGAAGTACTATGCACAGCATGCCATGGTTAGTAAGCTGTAACATTGCAAGGGTGTACTAAATAAATCCTCATCTTGTCTGGATTCCTTTCTGCTTTCTGGTCCTTTCCAAATTCAACAACTGTTAGGGTATGGAAGTTTACTTTAAAGCTTTACCATAGTGTTTCATAATAGTACTGCTGTACTGGTATGAACAAGAAGGGCAGAAAGTTTTACAAATAATTCAAACTCTTTTAGTAAAAAAATACCAAACTAACCACTCTCCTACATTTATATATGTAATGTCAAACAAAAGAAGCGCACTTTAGGGATCTAAATTATCTGCCAACCTTGGATTTTTCAGGGAACCAAAAAATCCCCCCACATTATGATTTATCTTTGATTCTTCAAATTTTTAGTTAATTCAAATCTATGGGCTGACCCTTATTTTTTACCCTTCAAAAATTGTAATTTACTTTAGAAAAATATTAGGTGCCTCTTGTTTGCCACCCCATTTCACCAACCACCTATGATTGGTCGGTGCACCATATCAATGTCCATTTACCTTCGATTCTCTCTCTGGCCATGGTAAAGGTTCCCTGTATCCCTTCGGTAAGGAAACAAGACACATGACTGGTGTGTGTGGACAGCTTCTCTCATGATGCCTTTGATGGGCATCAGACTCAAAATCCCAACACGGTATGTAATTGTGCCCGCTTTTCATCCCACATTGCTTCCAGTGATACTGAGCCGACGGGTCGAACAAAGGCCCAACCTTTTTGTTCTTTTTGTCTTGACTCTTTCTGTTGTTATCAGTTTCTCCTCCATCATCTTCATCTCCTTGGGGATTTGTATTCACATCCTCTTCGATTGGATTTTCATTTTCATCTTTTGTTTCTTCTAAGATTTGTGCATCTCCTTCCTTTATTTCTGTCAAGGAAGCCAGAGGATTGACCAATTTCCATTAGTGTGGTAGTCAAGTCTTGTACTAGTGTTTTCCTTGACAGCTGCTGTCAAGTTTTCGGAAAAAAAAAAAAAAAGACTTGTACTAGTGTTTAAATAGACTATAGGGAACTTCCTTTTCACCAGCACTTATAGTGGTATATTCCATTATTAGGTTTATACCATTATATGGAAATCCTTGTATGTATAAATGTCTAACTACAGAAAAGCATAAATACTGAACTATATATTAAGGTCTCAGAAACCCATTACCTAAAAAATAGTAACCAGATTGTACAGGCCAATGTACCCAATTGGTTTGGTCCTATCTCGGAATGCATTGTGTGCCAGCAACAATCTGGCACCACCATATTTAAATACCTGACCAGTACGATACTAGGCATCAAAAGAAAAAGATAAAAAGAATGGACAGGAATTGTTGGTTCAGTACCTGCTTGCTCCTCTTTGTTCTCTCCTTCCCCTTCTTCCTCTTTCTTATCTTCTTCTTCTCTCTCTTCATTCACCTTTACTTCTGTCCCATTTCCCTTCAATTTTTCCTCTTCTGGCTTTGACACAGCCACAGTCGTATTCGACTTAATTCTCTCCAAGCTGGCATCTTTCTCTTTATTTCTCTCCTTCCTACCAGGTGGTAATTTGGATTCTGGTTCCAAAATCTCTCCTTCAAAGCTGTTTCTTTTAGTAGCTACCTCCTCTTCAGTGGAGGTGGGAGAGAGTGTAGACCAGACCACAGCAAAGGAGAGACCCAATACAATCGCTATGCTCACCTTGGCTGCGAACCCAAGAGGTCCCTTCCTTGGGATCTGCTTCAATTTTGCAACCGCCATTGATATTGATCATGCAAAGAAAGGAAAAAGGAGAAGAAATAGAAATGGCGAGAGATCCAGCTTGGGGTTGGGGGAAGGTCTTGATGCAAAAAAGAGCAAAAAAGAGGTTGGTTAAATGTAAAATGGGTGGTTGGTCTATGTCAGTTTGTTGAAAATTGGAAATAAAGTTAAGAAAATGGGGAAAGGCAGAGGAGCACTGAAGTGGAGAAGTGGTTGACAGTGTGCTTGCTTCTCTGACAAGTGACAATGAGCGACAGAGAGAGAGAATGAAAGGCAGCCGACCGAGCGAGAGAGAGAAGAGAAGAGTCTTGACTTACTCTGTAACATCGTGTAGCGAATGACTGGAGATCTTTTACTAACTCGATTTACCGTTTTATTTGGACATTTACTAGAGGAAACCAGAACTCAACACAAAGGAGAAACGGTCCTTTTAAGTGTTTTTTTTTTAAAAAAAATTATGTTTTTTAGTCTACTTGAACTATCCACTTCAGTGCGTATATTGTATAAGAAAAATATATGCATCCGTCAACCCAAATATACGGACCTACAATTGGCCTGTTTACCTAATTAAATTTTATTATTATTATTTTAGAAAAGAGCCTGTTTACACTTAGCGTAATACCTAATCCACTACCAGTCTATTCTATTCTTTGTCTATTCACTTTTTGGTTAGGAGAAACAGAGCCATTGGTGGTCAACCGTTAGCTGGTCGGATACAAACGGTGTTTTTATTTGGAAGGAATACTTAATAAAGATCTTTCTTCATTCTTATTCTATATTTATATTACCATGATTTGAACAATATAAACTGATATTAGAAATAGAAAGTCAAATTTAATTGAGGAATGATTTTGCTCAAAAAGCTGAATTCGCCACCAACTCTTTGAGCCATATGTCAATTTTGTGGCATTAAATTCAATACAATTTAAATTTTATTTGTAAATTTTATTCATGGTTCACATTTTCCAAAAAGAGATAATATGGTGCAATACGATTGGTGGACGAATACGGAATTGTTTTTATTTTTTAAATGATTATTAATAGACTTCAATCTAATTTCCTGTTCTTTTCTTTGGGCTCAGCGACTCTCCTATATAAAAATAAAAACAGATTTTACGAAAATCAAAATTATGTCAAATGAATCAAGTAATTTGTATTATTTATTAAAAAAACAACTGCATAAATTAAGTTGGAGATACGTCTGAGTTATTTTGGTACACCAAGGATTATCAATCATCTGCCTCACGAGCAAAAGATAAAAATGGTCTCACATCGGAAGACATGGATTTGAAAAAAGAAATTAATAATACATCAATTAGAGATCGTTTGTAGTGAAATTTAATTTAGATGGTAAAGAGAGAGAAGTATTTTTAATTTTTTATGTATGTTATTTGTCTTGATTGATGAGAGAAATAAAATTACTTGACTATGAAGAGTGTTGGCCAATAGAAAATTTACATGTTTAAGTACGTACATCATGCCTCACCTTCTCCTATTTATAAGGTTACTACAGTCATATTATCGTTGCATGTTCATTATCCAATTCTCTACCAGACTACCACTTGCTAAAGCAAAGATAACTTAAGTACGGTGTAAATCAATTAGAATTTCAACGGTAATTTTCCATTAAATAAATGGGCCATATAGTGCTCAATTAACGGATAAATGTGAATGCGATCCTTTATGAGCAACGGTCAGAAAAGCATTAATTCAACCTTTAAAATCAGTTGGCTTACTCAAAGTTCGAAATTTTCAATATAATAGTTAGTTAAAAAATTAAAAAGTCCAGATTATTTATTCAATCTACCATCGGAAAGGTTCAATTGGATAAATATAAATATCATGAAATCAAGTCAATGAATAAAATTTTTTTTTTTAAAAAAAAAGAGACAAAGAATCTGACAGAGAGCAATAAATAGTTCAAGGAGCCAAGTGGGTTAAGATTAAGTTTGAGACCCAAGTTTTGGGGGACCAGAATAAAATCAACACAAACCCAAAACCAAACTTGTTGGAAAGCGCAAAAAAAGTGCATAAACATATCCAATCTAAAGCTGGTGGCCCAGGTTAAGTTCCAAGCAGTCTGCTCCTCTCTCTCTCTCTCTCTCTCTCTCTCTCTCTCTGACACAGTACCTGAACCAAGCACCACCGTGTAATTCCTACAACGCTCAAAAACATTAGCTAGCTCACACTCACGAGTTCTGTGGTTCTCTCTCTACATTTCCTATCTTTGTATATATTCTATTCTACATACGTTTGTACGTACCTTTCCTCTTTCAGCCTTCCCCGACCTTTTTCTCTTTCAATCTTAAATCCTTAATTTCTGTGTGGTTCTCTTTCCTTATCCCCTCCTTTCCTCCTCTATACCCTACTTAACAATCTCCAACCATGCACTCTCTTCTCTTCTCCAATCTCCATGGCAGAAGAAGAGAGAGCCACATCATCAGATGCCAACCAGTTCACTCTGCGTGACTTGGTTACATCCGATGAGGTCAGGGAGATTCATCTGACAATTGACAAGGAGTGGGGACCACTCCAGCAGAGTGCCAGGCAGACTGCTGCTATACGTGCGTTGTGGGGCCATGTCGTCAAAGACCCGTTAGCTGATGTCTTAGCTGGGGAGCGATTGTTGCACGGGTTGTACGAGAAAATGAAAAGGGACAGAATGAGCAACGCGAAGGAGATATCTGGTGTGATGCTTGCCATAAGGACATTATGGTTTGATGCGAGGCTTGAGGCTGCAATTGAGGCTTTTGGTGGTGGCCATGTTCAATTAGTGCTGTTAGGTGCAGGTTAGCTTTCTAAGAACAGCTTTAAGTTGCAACAGTTTGGGACTGCAGTAACATTTTCAACAATTAAAACATGATGTGATCAAGCGGAGACGGTATCTTCATTAAAAAACTGACCAATATCTACTTTCGCATAGTTGAAATTACATTTAAACCAGAGGAGGTGTGTGTGTTCATACACTGTTTTTTGAACTGACCTGATAAAGATACTGTCTCCACTTGATCATGTCATTTAACCAATATTCTGCATTAAAACATTTTGCTGATACATATTCCTTGCCATTATAACAGGAATGGATGCAAGAGCATATCGATTAAGTTATCTGAAGAATACCACCATATTTGAACTCGATTTTCCAGACTTACTACAGCTCAAATCTGACCTGATTAAGCAAGCAATAGCATCCTCTGATAACCAGACGGGCCGACTAACTGTCTCATCTGACAAACTGATTCATGTACCAGCAGATCTACGCAAACCCAACTGGCTCCAGCTGCTAAGAGACTCCGGTTTTTCACCAGGAACCAACACAGTTTGGCTACTCGAAGGGATTCTGTATTATCTCTCGCATGATGATGCAATGCAAGTGCTAGAAACCATTGGGCATGCACTTGAAAAGACTGCACATACAGTGCTTCTTGCAGACATTATGAACAAGTCGGCAGTGTCGTTATCTAATGATATATACCAATTTTATAGTGATTGGCCTGACCAACTGTTACCGCGCTTTGGCTTTTGCAATGTCAAAGTGTCGCAAATTGGAGACCTAGATGCAAACTTCGGATTGCTAACTGATCCTGAAAATTTGTTTGAGAGGCGAAGGAAGATACCTAGATCAGTTGATATTGACCCACTAGATGGATCGCCATGCTGCCGTCTTTATTTCGTGGAGGCAACTGGGTCTCCATTGGGTTAGGATAGCTTACAGGAAGGATAAGTATGTAAAGATTTTTTTTTTTTAACTTTAATGTAAAATAAGTATTCATGATTGTTTGTTTTGCTACAGCTTTTTATGGTTTTGCCATTGTTGGAATAACACCATAGTATTCCTCATTCGTGGTGATTGCAATGCGATATAAACAAGCATTTGAATCACCAAAGAAGCAAGAGCAAATTTTATGCATATACAATTTGTGGTCTTATTCTTATCTAAAGAAAAAAGAACAGAAATAATATAGGATACAATTCCTATTCTTAAGATACAGATTATAAATTTCAGATCCCTAAGCAGTTCTTTACTCCTTGTTCAAATTTATCAAGCACAGAGATAGTGTCTATTAATCCATCTTCTATTCTCTTTCTGCATAAACAAATAAAGTTTATCTCAAACATAAATGATGATGGTACGTGTGCAACTTTTTATGGTACTTGCCTAGTTGGTAATTCAGAGAATGTCCAGAATTAAATGGGTTTAGCCACTGACCTATCAGTGGAGAGTTCAAAGTTGCTAGTTCCTATAAGGCTTCCAATATCCGAAAATGATCTGCATGATTACAGTATATCCACATTACTATAATGAATATTATGAGTACTGAAAAAATAATTGGAAGGAAACAGGAAGTTCTGTAGAAGCAGACTCAAGACTCAATTCTATCTGACTTAAATGCCCTTTTACCTTTTCCCCCCTTTCAACATAACATGAGAAAAAACATGTTTTTCTATTTGGAATCAACTAGAGTAAAGGGTCTTCAAAAAGGTTTCAAAAGCATTTCATCTACATTTTAGAATGAATACTTAGTTATCTGCATTAACTGATTCACAAATTAACAATTATATGTAGCCCAGTTGGGTTGGTTCAGATGACATAAAAAGGAAAAGGAGCATTTTAGGTGCAATAGATGAGGTCAGGTGCAACCCTTAAAAGTTAAAACACATTCAAAAGATAATGAAATAAAAGCTAAATATTACCTGATTAGCTGATTGAGGCTGGCCTCCGCCTCTAGCTTAACAGGATCCTTGTCATCAAGCAAGGAAGAGGCATTCTTAAGTACCAGACTGAACGTGCAAACCTGAAAAGAACAATGTGGTTCGACTCAAGGCCAGTACTGATACAGCACAACTGCTGTCCAACACTTTACCAGATAGAGATTTCTCATGTTATTTCTGGGACATTTTTGCTTCATGAGATATTGGTTATATTAGGCACTAGTCTGTATCTAGCGCTTGATAAATACTTCTAATGGGAGTGATTGAAATGAATTACAAAATAGAAGATAAATTGTTAAACCTCAACTCCTGTCTGAGATTGAAATGCCACAATTGAGTTTCTTTGGTTTGGTACACAATCTCTTGTTGCAGAATTAAGCAAACCGCGGACCTCGTCAACCTCAACCGGCCCACCACTCTCTAGTAAAGGTTAAAATTATGCTTATGTTTAAGCTAATAGCAGAATGCATCATCAAATATTAAGAGGAGATGATTACTTAATAACTGGTAGGCTTTTTCGAGTGTCTGATGAGAGGCCTCAATCGGCGCCATCACATACTTTGAGGTTTTCTTCTTTTGTTCCCTTAGCCATTCTTTTGGTCCAGCTTTGAAATTAAATTAAGAAATCAGTATCTTCATAAACAATACATTAACTACATTACAATCATGCGTTAAAACTAAAGTGTGGATCAATGTCATACAAATCCCAAAGGAGAAAGCTGAGGCTGAGCCAGGGGAAGCGAGAGAAGGGAGAAGGAACAGGACAAGCGCTGCTCGGCGATTGGTGGTCAATTGAGCTAATCTATTGGTTGGTTGGATGGAAACGGTGCTGCCCACGTTGGAGCAGATCCGGCGAGGCTGAAGGAGTGGAGCTAGAGAGGCAGTGGCCGGATGGATAACAACTTTCATGGCGACTCTGTTTCAAATTTTAGATTTCTTTTTTTTTATTTAAGGCCTTGAGTTTTAACATCTGGGCTTTTTTAGGCCTTTTTGGGCCTATTAGGGGTTCACAAAACAAACACCTTTGTACGTTGTAAGCTTGTAATGGAGTTTGTATTTTTTTTTTTTTTTGTATTTTATTTTGGGAGAAAGTTTGTATTTTTGTTAATTTGCATGATGTGATAGTGTTGAATTTTCTTGTGAATCACATGCTTATACAAGGGGGAAGCAGCCATCACTTAATGTTTTCCAGCGAGACATATTCCATGAATAAAATTTAGTTGTAAATGTGCTTATGTGCTTATTCTTTGGTCATAAAATATCCCAAAAGGCAATTCCAGGCTAATAATTCTTATCCAAAAAGAGAGGTGGGCACAGTTTTATATGTCCAAGTTGGTCCGAATCATGCATCGCATGATTCTCATCTCACAACCACTACCACTAGAGAGTAGTGACGAAAAGAGATTATGCTTTAATTAGTTCCTTCCCTCTTCTTTTTCTTAGCCAGACAAAATCATAAAAGGAATTTTTCCAGATGAACTTTCATGCGTATAATCTTATTTCAAATAGAATAAGGTTGATAATGACCGATTGACCGTACGTATTAGATTGTTACAAAAAAAAAACAGTTTAATTATCAAGAATACGCACAAAGAATATAAGCAATTCATGATTAAAAAAACTCAAGGGAATTTTTTTTTTTTTTGCAAAGTAAAAAAAAAACATTTAAACTACCTTTTGCAAAATTTGATCTGTTCATATCAAAATCTTATTGCATACCAAATTTATTTTTACTATTTTTTAAAAATATTTTATCTAAATAATTATGGACCATCCAAAAGTAATAGTTTTTAGAAAATCGTAATAGAATAGTTCAAAATTTAAAAATATAAAATTTGGTTTGCAACGATATTTCAATTCAGATCGATCGTTTAAGATTCAGATTATGAAAAAATAGCCCAAAGTAATCACGTCATCTTACTTTGGAAAGTTTCGTAGCATGAATATCCCTTCAATAAACGAACACCTTTAATAAATTTTTACACGACTTAGAATGTAGATTCATTTATTGTGTCAGTGTACACTTGTTTATGTATTGTATTTTTCTTTTTAGTAATACTTAATACACAACTATGATAACTGTTTTGACCAAGCCAAATACATTTTCAAAGGTATCAGATAACTACTTTAATATTCCGAACCTATTTTCAAATTTCTAAAAGATACACCTGACAATTATTCTTTGTTTGACAAAAAAGAACAGGGCAACAAATTCGCATATGCTGTAGGTGCCTGGAACCATTGGAGAAAATGTCAGATATACACAGCTCACAGTAAAAAAGTTGCAGGTTTTCAAGGACAAGACTGCCCAATAGAAGTTTTAGCGCGAAATCATCATCAAGCACTAAGTTGATCACTAGCATTAAAATTTTGAGAGAAGCAAGGGCTATTGAAATTTGTTTCAGATATATTTTCTCACTGACATATGGGTTATGAATTAACTCAAGGAGTTCCAGACTTGCACATGAAAACACTGAATCAGGCAAACTCAATTCCTGTAGTTCAAGTATAGGAATCCAAGCACTAATTACCTGAGGCATAAGGAGCGTTGCGTGATCGAGCTGGACAAAATTCTCTACAGTTCTTCATCACGACCGTCCGATTTAATCTTGACAGTTAAGATTTACAGACTGTTCGGACCCGATATTAACCCCGGAGCATCTATCATTGATCGGACGGTTGTGATGCTCTCTGCTATTACTACAGAGGATACCGATTCCGATCGAGCCACCTCATTGAAGGCTCACCAAAGTGATACATGAATTCCCCATGGAATGTAATTGTGTCCAAGTGCTATGGCCCTCGGTTTAAAACGCACTACATACAAACAAATCGAACTTCAGTTCTTCCTCGATGTAATCATCAATGTCAGAACCATCATCAGACTCATATTCAGAAATTCATCAAGATAAAAGTTCAAGACGGGCGCAAAAAATCCATGTGTTTGTCCATCTCTTGGAAAGGATACATGTCCGCACAGCATTTCTTCTGCTCACGAAGGAGAGGATATGCGTTAAAACATCATCAGGGAGACTGCTAATTCAATCAATTCTCCTCTTCATGGTTCAATGTCTAGAGAAGCATTTACTCAAACACCTTGCGTCATATCCTATGTGAATATATATTTATACGATCAGTCGAGATTTCAATTTTTTCATTTTTTTTAAATGCAATCCGAGATGTTCATTTAATTTCATTATTTTTTCTATAATATTTAATTTTTGTTTCTAAAATATTTTTTAATATGCGGAGAATATTTTTTCTATGGATATGTTTCAGACATTTTGTACATTTCTGAACATAAACTACAATAAGAATTTTCAATTTTGGGATATTACAAAATCTTGTCTGACGGTTTTCAAAATTTTTCCCAAAAGTACGAGAGGGGAAGAGTCAAAACAGTAACGTCTGATCCAAAATGACCCCATATAATTTTAATAATTTCTTATAATATTCCAAAATTTTTCCTAACTTTTTTTTAAAAATTTGGATGTATAGAAATGTTCTTGTTTTTTTTATATGTTCTAGACAGTTTGCTTTTGCATGTTTCTGGAAATATTTTCCAGAAAAAAATACGGAAACAAGTTTCTTTTGCAAATCCAAAATTATTCCCGTTATGTGTTCAAAAGTAATCACGTGATATTAGTATTTCAATATTAAGGGCAGCATTAATTAGCGTTAATTAAGAAAAAAATTTAGCAAAAGAATAAAAAATTACTGCAATTCAACATATCAAGCTAACTCGGACCAAAATTAAGATTAGTTTTACAAACTGATTTGTGGCGGAATTTACTTTTATTAGCTTATTTCAAAAAGTTTCACCTGATACCCAGACAAATTTAGGAAATAATTTATTGAAAAAAAAATTCGAAAACAAGCGCCACTTCAATTGAAACTTTATTTTATCGCATTAAACTCAAAAGACTATATACTGTGTACCTCACCTTTTTGCAGTAGATTCTGTATCAGAAAGGGCTCATTTTGATTTCATCCCATTGAAAATCAAAATAAGGGAACAACTCCGTTCGTAAGAACAAAGAGAAGCAGATCTATTCTATACCCGATAAGTACCAGTACGCAACGGGAAGATTGCATTAGAATTAGAAATTCTTGATCATTCTTTCAAATAATCAATCCCTTGGAACTATTCACAAACACCTATTACTTACACATACCTTGGTTCCACCTTAGCGGCCAGCGAGTAACTACTAACGTTACGAGCGATAAAAGCCTACTAAACTCGAGAGATGCACTACTAATGTTACGCTGATAGAAGTACACATTTTTACAGGTTACAACTTACAAGCAAACGCCGACCTGCCTCAAATACATCTCACTCCTAAAAGCAAAAGCAACGGCACTGGTGACTTCCATCTCCCACCAATGCCTAAGCATAGTTTAATAAAAAATGGTTTATAATCTGTATTGCTCTTAAATAAAAAAATTAATAGGGACAAAAAATTTTTAAGGAGAGGGATAACTTCACAAACCAACTCAAGTAGCTGGGCATAGCACAACTGAATCATAAAAAATCGCAAAATTTACCCCCACAAATGAAATAAAATTAAAATGCCAGATTTTATCTGCAAGAAGTTGAACAAAGATAAAAAAGTGGCATTGTATTGTGCAGTGTGCACTAACAGTATCAACAAGACAGTTACACTAGACAAACACCGCCACAAAAGGTCACAAAATACTTTCGTTCTTATACCTTAAACAAACATTAAAATAGCCACAAGAAAGCTACCATCATAATGTATCTGATCAGTACTACACATCAAACAAACCCCGCTTCCGATAAAGCAAAGTTAAGTTAGGTGATATCAATCAAATCATAACTAGTATTTATATTTTCCAATACTTTCCCCAAGCCGACACAACAGACAGACCAGCTTACTATCCAACTTGTCCTCCACTCACGAGACGTTGACTGTCGCAAGGTACTCAGCATGCAAGGAAACGTCTTGTCTCAGCATATTCTGTATAACGCCCACTTCGTATTTTATTAATCAGAATATAATTACTATATCTGATGTTAATATTTCCAATGGTCTTCACATGTCGACCCAACACATGGACCAGCTTACTATCCAATTTGTCCTCCTTCACACACAAGATGTTGACTTCCTCGAGGTACTCATGCTGGAAGGGAACATCTCGTCTAGCTGCTGCTTGTATAATAGCTGGTCTCTGTTTTATTGGTAAAGACAAGTTTGCATAAAATAAATGACAACCATGTTAAAACAAATCTTATCAGCATAGGTAGCTTAGACTAAGAAATTACTAGTGAGCTCATGTCCATATTTGTGATATGGTTGACTTTATAGACAATCCAACTTAGCCAGAATGGCACGAGTAGCAGTAAAATCGGTCTCTTCAGAAAAAAAAAAATATTTAGCAGCCTGATTAAGGATAGTTTCAGAAAGTAATCTGGTACCCAAAAAGACCATAGCAAGATGGTAACCAAATCAGGCAATGAAACTAGTATTCATTTTTATTATAGAAATGACCAAGTTTGTAGGAGTTTTTTTTTTTTTTAAGTATTAAGCAGTAAAAGTAAGAGAGTCTTAACCAATTAAAGAGCAAGAGAGAAAGAGAGGTTACTATATGAAGTCTCAAAGTGAGCTGCTTTACAACAGGACAATGTTCCAGAAAACAAGCTATCAAACTGAAATCTTTAGCCATGTCCCATGCTCCAAAGTCCAAGCTCTTCAAATTGTAGAAGGTTCTGCAGTTAGAAATATCCTTCCATAGTTCCTTCATATCACAGAAAATAAAGATTATGATAATAAATAAAATAAATGGAAATAACCATTTTACAAAGTTATAACCTAAAGTTTTCAAATACAGTCAATCAATCTGGCTTTAACATAAAAAAGAAATGAACTTTTAACCTAAACAAGCCATAGTTTTCATCTTTCTCTTTGTTTAATTTTTTTTTTTAAAAAAAACATAACCACTACAGAAAGGGACCATATAGTGTAATCTCTGTATCAAACATGCTATGGCTCATGTGTAAAAACCTGATGAAAGCTGTTGTGGCAAGCAATGCATTCTGCTGTCCAAGCAATGCCTTTCTGACATAACATTATTGATATTTCTCCAAAAAGCTCCATAAGGAAAAGAACTTAAGGTTTTATAGAACTGATACAGCATATTACCTTCAAATCAGGAACACGCCAAAAGAAAAGCTCCAAATTAGTAACGTTGGAAAGGCCACTAAGAAATTTCGAATTAGGCCTATTACTAACATCTACTTTGGTTTCATACATTTTACACCCAGAAAATTTGATACTAGCATTCACCAGAGAGGCCATGTTCTCCAATGAAATAATCCTGATGATGTTCATTGAAGATGTGATGGACAAAGAAACAAGACCAGGGCAAGAAATTCGCATAGGCTGAAGGTGCTGGCAATCATCTAATGTGAATTCCTTTAGCGCATTGGAGGAAATGTCAGATATATCTAGTTCACATATCCAAAGTTTCAGGTTTTCAAGGACAGGACAACCCAAGAAAAGCTTTTGCATGAAGTCGTCATGAAGGGTTAAGTATTCCAGAACTAAAGTTTTGAGAGAAGCAAGAGCTATTGAGTTTTGACTCAAAAATGCAGGCACACTTTGTGAGAAATGAAACAACTCAAGTTTTTCCAGGCTTGAACATGAGAACACAGAATCAGGAAAATCCAAATCCCATCCATAACAGTCAGGGATGTCGACACTGATCACCCGAGGCATTAGGAGTGTTGCACGGTGAAGCCACCCTATTGGAGGAGGGTCAATATAGCGATCCCCAACATACCGACTGCTTATAATTGTGTCCAGGAGTGCTGGCCCTCGATTTTCCAACACTCCATTCACAAACTGGTCAAACTTCCAACTTTCATTTTCATTGTAGTCACTAACATGGAAGTTCAAGACAGGCACAGAAGCCCATGTGTTTCTCCATCTTTTGGAAAGGATGCATGTCTGCACCGCCTCTCTTGTTCTCAAGAAGGAGAGGATATGTATCAAAATATCATCAGGCAGGCTGCTAAGCCGGTCAATGGTCTCGTTCATGGTTCAACGTTCTGAGAAGCATTTACTCAAACACCCACACTGCACCGCCTCCTGTGTTGACACACGCCCACAAATCAATCATAAAAAAAAACAGCAAGTATTTTTCAACATGGTGTTACTAACTACAATAACCACGGCCGACATTACAAAAAATTATTATTCATTTTATTTAGAGTTGTGCATAACAGCGAAATAAAGTTCGACTCGAGGTACAGATAACACTTGGTATTCGGTAAATAACATTAATTTTATCAGGCCAAAACTAAATATAATGCAATGCAATGAAATGCAGGCAAGAACTAGATTTCAAAAATCAAAAGACACAGAATGAATTCAGCAACTTAATTACCCAGCAAGCTAAGATTGAAGAGTAGTAGAGTACTATTCATATGCATCCACGCTTCAAAGTTCAAACCATCCATGTTCGCTGGAGCTTGGAAAGGTGAAGAGGGGAGAGAGAAGGGAGACCGAAAGAGTGTCGACTAGGGTTAGGTCAGGTTGGAATCTTTGGATACTTCAAAGAAGAAGTGCTTTTTCACTTTTTCACTCTTGAAGCTCCGACTTCTAAGCAGGACTAATCACATAATACGGCGCATGCGGAACCAAGGACGGAACGAAATCCTCTACAGCCTTTTTTTTCTTTTTTTTTTACTGCTCCAAGCAGTTTTTTATTTTTTTTTAATATTTCAAAATTTAAAAATTCAAATGGAGAATCCAAACCATTGATCTTGTTAAATTTTACCGGCGATACGTTTTCATAAAAATTTTATAAAATTTAAAATCGGTTTGATACTTGATTAAGTGACATAATTATGAACGTATTAGAATTAAATCTAACCAGATTCGTTCATTTGTTGACATCTTGATCTAGTATCAAATTGATTTTAAATTTTATAAAATTTATACGAAAATACATTGCCGGTAAATTTTAACAAGATCAACGGTTTAAATTCTCCATTTGAATTTTTAAATTTTGAAATATTAAAAAAAAAAGACCGTAGAGGATTTCGTTCGAACCAAGGACTCGATCTGGGGCAGGAGAAAATAAAAAATTGGATTGCTTTCTTAAGTTTTATCCAAACGGGATCCTTAGCTTCTGTCTATGGGCTTTTCTAGACTTTTTTTTGGGCCAATTGGGGGTGACAAATTTATGAGTTTGCATTTTTGTAATTTTTTCTTTTTCGGAAGCTTGTATAGTGATAGTTGTATTTGTATATTTGTATTTTTGTTGATTTGCATCATTGCATGATGTAGAACTGTTGAATTTTCTAGTGAATCGCGTGCTTATACAAGGGAGAGACGACAATGAACAACCACATAATGTTTTCCAGCAAGACGTATCCCATAAATAAATAAAATTGAGTTGTCAAATTGCTTATTCTTTGGTCATAAAATATTTCAAAAGGCAATTCCAGGCTAACAATTCTTATCCAAAAAGAGAGGTGGAGTCAATATTATATGCCCAAGTGGCTCCGAATCATGCATCCATGATTCTCATCTCACAAGTCACAACCACTGCCACTAGAGAGTAGTGACAAAAAGAGATTATGCTTTAATTAGTTCCTTCTCTCTTCTTTTTCTTAGCCAGACAAAATCATAAAAATGAATTTTTCCAGATGAAACTTTTGATGCTTATAGCTCATTTCTTATTATTATTATTATTTTTTTTTGTTTTTGAAGATAATGCGTATAGCTTATTTCAAATAGAAAAAGGTTGATACTTGATAATGACTGCACGTATTAGTTTGTTACCAAAAAAGCAGTTCAACTATCAACAATTTCACACAAATAATACAAGCAAATTGACGAGCGTTAAGACTTAAAAGTTCATAAATCATCATTTTACTTGTAAGACTTTAATGTGGACCTTTTTCCTTCTGTGTCGGTGATGGCAAGACTCATCTATTCATCATTCAGATTATTAAATTTTAACATTTTTTATATTGTGGGTATAGCTTCCATTCCAAACGTTTTTTATTTACTTTGAGGAGGGTTCTGGTGTCTCATATTTAGTTTCCCTGAATGTCTCATTTTAATTTTTTTTATTTCTTTTTAAAAAATTTAAAATTAAAATGTTAAATTTAAACCGTTAATTTTAAATTGAACATGATTAATAATGTAGATTCGTCTTTTGAATTTAAAATTTTTAAAAAATATTAAAAAAAATAAAAGCGGGGTATTTGGAAGCACCATAAAATATGGGCACCAACATTTGAGAGAGTTTGTAAGTATATGACCTAAACTTTTGAGCATCTTGCCGCTATGAATTTTTTACTTTGATGAATTAGTATATGATTTTCTTAATATTTAGAAATTAATAAATTAGCAATACCATGCACATTTTAGATAATACCTTCCTAGATATTGATTCATTGAATTAGACAAATATACTTTAGTAATCACCTAATACTCAAAACATATACAGAAAAACCATGGTATTTTAAAAGATATAAATTTTGTCTTACAAATCATTTTTTTATTTAAAAAATTTAAGAAATGATCGTTGGATCCTCCTGTATTTTGAACTATCTTATAAATGTCTCTTTCTCTAAACCGATCTGTTCACAATATAGGATATGAGGTATTCGCCCGATACATAAATTTTAAACTAAGAATTTTTTTTTTCGAAGGCCAATTTTAAACTAAGAATTACGATATGTTACTCAATTTAATGATTGATTGTGTATTGTATTTGGTGCATTTGCTTTGTTATCCGTAAATTATACAAAATGCAATTATCAGTTTATTTTTTATTAAAAAAGAAATTGTCAATTCCAACAGTGGTGCTGAATTTGAGCTTCCAGTGATAGCTAATATTGAGGTAATAATATTTTTGTTAAAAATAAATACAATGATACATATATAAAATCGAACACTGATTAAATTATTTTTTTTGCTAATAATCATAAGTTTTAAAATTTTAAATAATAATAATAATAATAATAGATTAAATTCATATTAATCCGCTCTGGCACTTCACTAATTATTACCTCGCCGTTTCTCAACAATCCTTCCCAGCCATCCTCTAGATCAGATCCTCTCCCAAAACGTCGGATCTATTCTCTACGCACGCCACGTGGACTGGGCCCACTCCCATCTCCGAGTCCATTTCCTCTATACCGAGGCGCAAGATAACCCCGTCCATTTCTCCAATCAGAGCGGCCCACGTGGCCCAATCCGACAAGCCCGTCCGAATCTGCTCCGAATCAAATGCTTCTACTTTATTCCTCGGGACCATCGTATCTCCTCCCATTCTCTCTCTCTGCGCGCCGGTTCGATTCCAGTGGCATCGCCGGAATTGCATCTAGTTCTGCGAAATTGAGGCATCCGTGGTGGAGTTGGCGTGTCCAAGCGAATCTATTCCTTCTCTCGCCTTATCCAAATCCGACCCGACACGACGACACGCGTTGCTTTCTCCCTGCACTAACGTAGCATTTCTTCTATTTAATAGCATCGAAGCATGCGTTTCACCACCGCATTTCGCCTCTTCTCTTATTCTTCGTCTTCTTCTTCGCTCCCTTCTTTCTCCATTAGAGGTCAGAATTTCTATTCATCAACTTCTCTCTTGATTTTTATTCTCTCATTTTTCTCTTTGTTTATGTTTATGTTTATGTGTGAAATTCAATGTTCGACAGCATTGTATGGTTGAACTCCAGTTCTCTTTGAGTGATTCACGTTTGGTTCCATGAGTTAATTGTCTCATTATTTTTACATTTTTGTTTAATGATTTGATGATACTTGAGAGTTCCATTAGCCCCAACCCAAAAGAGTTCGCTGTTAAGGATATAATCTGATTTGAGTACCTTCTCCAATTCCATCCACGAAATCTTGATGGAATTTGGTAACATGTAGAGCGTTAAGTATTAATAGTCATATGATGATTTTGATCGATTGTGAATTTTATCTGATTAGTATTTGAGTATCTCCCACCTGATGGGAATCAATCACCCTTTTGCTTTTCTTGAGTTATTCCAAGGAGTGAAAATTTAGTGATAGGGAGTGTTCTCGCCAGAACAAGTGAAATTATCTTTCTATTAAATATATGCTCTTTTGAGCTCAAAATAAAAGATAAATTTGAGTTGAATTTGAAAGGATATGTCTGGTTGTTTTCTAGCTTCCGTCGTACTGTTTGATTGAGCACGCTGTTTGGTTGTTTTGTAGCCTCCTGCATACAGTTTGATTGAGCATACTGTTTGGTTGTTTTCTAGCTTCCCACATACTGTTTGAAAGGAACTGTCTTGTATCCAAAAACTGGACCATGGTTTGATTGAGCATTAATTCCTAACTAATTCCTAGCCTGTCTGGATTGATTTGAATTTATAATTTTCCTCACAAGCAATATTAATTTTGGAGAGCATCATCTGGCTAGAAAGTTCTGGTTATTCTTCTTAAATTTGATGAAGTTGTGGAGTTCAGGGTGGCCACAATTGTATAGATCGTAATAGAAATACTAGAGAGTTAAGCTAACCTGGCTTATTCAGACTCTTTGATTCACATCAGACCGTCCATATTTTGCTTGACTGGAAGGACTTCCTGAGCGGCCAAAATTCATAGTTCAGTGTGTGTGGCGTGGCCATGATCTTAGCTGCTAGATATGAATTGGAGAGTCCAGATCTTATGGGGAATATCTGGTCATTTATACATATATATATAGAGAGAGAGCAAAGTTAAACAAATAATATATGTTCTTCTGAGCTAATAAGCTCCCAACTTGTCATTTTATTTTAATTAAAAGCATGGGGATAGAATTTCATAGGAAACCCCGTTTAGCCTCAAAACAATGGGTACACACCATGCAGAATACAAACAAACCTCTAAAATACTGTGGATCTGCAAGTAGGAAAACATCATTGATACTTTTATACCTGTGGTTGGGTAGTCAGAGTTGATTTAAAGATAACAGTTACCAATATTATTCTGCCCTGGTCACTACATTTAAGTTTAAATGAAAAACTTATTTTTAATTATCGCAAACACAGTTTTAAATATTCTTCTATTTTCTTGAGTCTTTTCTTTCCAAAAATGTCCATTGTTTTCCTTGAATATTTATGCTATATAGGGAGGGAGAGTTAAATGTGAAAAATTTCGCCTAGACTGAAAGGTGTACTCTTTGGTTGCAAAACCTCTTAGATAATTTGTTCATTCTTTTGGGGGTGCATTTTTTGTTATCCATGCCAACAATTTAACATGTTTGACATGATGTAGACGACTTGTATGTTTCGAGGAGTCAAAAATAAAATGCAAGATGAAATAAATATAATATTTTGAATTTTGTTCCTTCCTAAGGGAAGAAATTCTAGATTCCTCCCACAAAAACTTTTCTAGAACATCAGTTCCTAACTTATCCAATTGAACCTTTTGGCCTTTTTGGAAAGGTAATAGTCACTCCCAGTTGAATCCCAATCCAATTTTTCTAGCCCTCCCTTACCAAATAGAATAATGTATGCACTTATTCTTTGATGCAGTAGTATCTAATACTCAAATAGAAAGAGGAGATAGGGTTAAGCATTATTCAAATATGTGCTTTTGTAAAATAGGAATACTCCTACTGTGCAATTATTAAAAAACTTAGTTCGAATTGAACTTTTCTTCACTTTTCAACAATAGTTATCATCTCCAATTAGGCACGCAATTAAGTTTCAGATTTTATAATACATCAAAGGAGCTAAATATCTCGAAGTATGTGTATAAATACTTAACTCATTCTATCTGTCTGCTTGCATCTTATACTGGGGACTTACATACAAAGACACACAGAGAAGAAGGGAGGCAGGGTGGTGGAGGGGGAGGGGACGGAGAGAGAGAGAGAGAGAGAGAGAGAAAGAGAGAGGTATGCTTAAATTGTTAAAGAGGATAGAGTTGGAATAATATTGTTAATGAAACTAACTATCACCATGCTGTCACCAATAAGCCGGATACCATGTTTTACTGACTATAAGTTGTTGTACTTTGAACTCACATCATGATTTTTTTTGTAAACAAGATCCTGAAAGTAACGTCCTTTGAACTAGACAGTTCCTTGTTTACAACACTATGCGAGTTTATTACTTCCATAGTTTAAAATTGTGATATATTATACAAGCTAACACTTTAATCAGGGTGCAGCCATTGGATCTCGAAGGTTGCAATGGAGCCGAAGGTTGGTGAAGTATGGTCGAGCACACAAGTATCAGGAGAGAGTATACCAATTGGAAAACAGATTTTCTGTAACAGATCATTAAATATGAGGAATACAACAGCTGTTGGGTTTGACATGGACTACACTCTAGCTCAGTACAAGCCCGAGACATTTGAGGCACTGGCCTACCAAGGGACTATTGCTAAGTTGGTTAATGACCTTAAGTACCCTGATGAGGTTAGTAATGCTATATTTTTGCCCTTTGAATGAGAAGAAAGATGCATTCCCGAAAAGCATAGGATGTATCACACACGTGTATGAAAGCACACTTTTCCCTAACTTTTTTCCACCTCACTTTATGCATCTTTGTATGATGGGAAGAAAATAGGTTAGTTTTCAGTATTTCTTAATGACATACATAGAGGAAGAGCACGCTAAACATGACCCATGTATTTGAGGGCCATGTAAAATGATTGTTAATAATCGATTTTGATGTTTGTGTTGTGACACAGTTTTTACTGTTCTTATAAATTTTTTTAAACAATCACTTTAATAATTTGTTACTCTTTTAGTTACTGAAGTGGCAGTTCGACTGGAAGTACATGGTCAGAGGTCTGGTACTTGACAAAAAGAGAGGAAATATCTTGAAGGTACTTGGTTTTATATGCCAGTTTATATTGCTAATTCTTAAAATTTTCCAGAGATTAGTATCACACATGCCCTAGCAAGGCATGGAATATCATGAATATCCTGCAAGACATAAAAAATTCTCTTTGAGCTAGTCACTACCTTAGTCACCAATTCTGTATATGTTAATTGGATGGGTATCTTGTGTTTCTTTTGAACACAATTGGAGACCAGAATGTACACGTTCGTTACATAATTGTTGGATCATGTGGGATATTTCATGTTTCCTATTTAAATACATAAAATTGTTCCAATTTAACTAGTGGATGCCTGGTATTTCAGATGGACCGGCACAAATATGTCAAAGTTGCTTATCATGGTTTCAGAGAGATGTCAAAGGAAGAAAAAGTTGCAGCCTATGGAAGCACCTTAATAAGAGACTCTTTTGACGAGCCTGACTATGCACTTATAGACACACTTTTCTCACTAGCAGAGGCATACCTTTTTGCACAGCTTGTTGATTTTATGGACAAAAATCCTGGCAAAGTCCCTGCTGGTACTGAGTATGTTTTTCTTTCCCTTTTTGTTTTAAGTTACTATATATCTGCTAAACACAAAATTTTACTTAATTTTATTTCCTTCCACCTATGGAGCTCAAATTATGTGTACTGACAATCACAAAATTATTGGTGTGATGGTCGGATATCTGGTAATATGTCCTGCCCTGGACAGTCTGGAACTGTGATGACCAGAGTAAATCATGCTCCAAGAGGACTTTGAAGGAATCTATTTGAAATTCTAACACAAAAGAATGCAGAATTTCTGGAATCAGAATTTATCTACATTTTTTTTAATCTTCTTGTAAAGCTGAATGCATTCATTGTATCTTGCACTGAGTGCCTCTCCCTTATGGGAAGTGACTATCAGGCCCAAAGAAGACCAATATCATTATCTAACTTAAGAAAGAATTTGCCACTAGAAAGGAAAACCATGAGCATAAGTGGTTTTGTGGGTCACAACAGTTGGCACTCATCTAGTCATTCAGCTTATCATCCAGCAGTCATGGAGACACTGCTCTGATTTATAAATGCAAAACTGTTCGGGATTTCCTCTAGTAAGTAATCGCGGAAGGAGAATGGTCTACATAGAGTGCTTTCTCTAGAGAAAGAGGAGAGGGAGGGTAGGGGAAGTCACTATAGGCTTATATCAAAATTTATCTATCTTTATTTATTGTTAGTTGGGGGTCAGGGTAGATGGGGGAAAGTTATTGAGGTTGCTTGTATAAATTATTTAGAACTTTATGGAAGTTTTGGGTGGTTCGTTACTTTTCAATGGTTGTTTTGCTTGGGGTTGAATTGATAACATGTGAGAGAAGATCAATTTTGATTACATGTCAAGAAAGGAGTACAACTGAGATAAAAGCATTACACTGATAATTTCCCATTTTTGTGATGGCAGCTATGCTCTTATGTATAGAGATGTCAGATTTGCTGTTGATTTATGCCACCGTGATGGAACTCTGAAAAAAATGGTTGCTTTGGATCCAGGACGGTAATTTTCTCTTGAATTTACTGGAGTACTAAATACAATTTCTTCCATCCCTACACTTTTCAAATACATAATGCTGCTGAACTAAATCTTGTACAGTGGTAGTACTACAGATATTTAACATTAACAATCATGTTATCAAACTTTTAATGCTGTTAGTTTCTGATATTTGCACTATGTAAACAGGTACATAAATGAAGATCTTGCTATAGTCCCTATGCTTAAGATGATCCAGAAATCAGGCCGATCTACTTTTCTGGTGACTAATAGGTATAATGTTTTCTCCTTCTCTTTTTTTTTTCATTTTATATATAGTTGAATAGTTAATGTGATTTAAGATGAGTGATTTTCAAATTAGTCTTGTTGAATACTTTGTGGTAAAAAATAATTGAATTGTGACTTCTTAAATGCTTACTCACATGCTTAAATTCTTGCTAATTCAGCTTGTGGGACTACACAGATGTTGTCATGAACTTTCTCTGTGGACCCCACTATCCAGATGTCAGCTATCCTGACAATCATAAATGGCTCCAGTACTTTGATGTGGTAATAACTGGCAGGTGGGATTCTGTCATTTTCATTTTACCTTACTTTTTATGTCCTTTTGCGTTGTTTTCTATCTTTATTTTTCTGATAGTGACAGGGTCATCCAAATTCTGTTGTAAGATTGGAGTATCTCACCCAATTTTAAGTTTTTAATATTTTGAGCAGTTTCCAGAAGTTTTGATAAAAGTTGACCAAAATTTTAGCTACTACCAGTGGATGCCAACATAAAATTATTTTACTTTTTGTTTGCAGATTTTATGTTGCTATTAGAGCTAATTTTCTTTATAGATATCATCATATTTGCAGATAGGTAATATATGTAAATAATTAATTATTTATTTTTCCTTTTATAGTTCAAAGCCGGGTTTTTTTCATGATGACAATCGCGCAAATCTATTTCAAGTCGAACCTGATTCTGGGAAGTTACTAAATGCTGATCTTCAGGTTGCAAAGATATTAATTGTGCAAATCTATTTAGTACATCTTTTTCCCCCCTTGTATTGGTTTATTGTTGTTATTATTCTCTTGATCTAATTTGTTTCTGATCTGATAATAAGATTCCAAGTCCAAGACCAACAATGAAAACAATGAAGCCAACCCACAAAGTTTATCAGGTAATTAATGTTTCCTAATTCCATAGTAGTATACGGCATCACTGTATTGTGTAATCCACTTAGAAAATGAAGCTTTGTAAATTCACTAAATATATTGGGTTTATTTTGAGAATATTTTTTCAGAAAAGCTTTTGAAACCAAGTTTATTGTTCATATGATAGGATGTTTAGACAAAATATAAACATGTTCTAATTGATCCATGTTTTCAGGGAGGCAATGTTGGCCACCTTCATAGGTTACTTTCCATTGCATCTAGTTCCCAGGTATTCAACTATTTTGTGGTATACAAATTTACAAATATCTATCTTTTACTTCCGGAAAATTTTTAGGAAAAATTTCTGATTATACACTTGTTAATAATACAGATACTCTATGTTGGAGATCATATTTATGGGGACATTTTGCGTAGCAAGAAAGTTCTAGGTTCATTTGATTCTATTATTTGAATATTTTTAAAGCTTTGGATTCAAATGTTACTAGGGTTTTGGTTGTTCTTCTTTCCTTGTTCTAATATTAAGCATTATTTACTGTAAAATGTTAGGTTGGAGAACCATGCTTGTAATTCCAGAGCTAGCAGAGGAGGTGATGCTCCTATCTGATTCTAAGATCACCCGCAAGGTAGTGAACTATTTCGAACAGTTTACATTTGCTTCCATAATTTCAGTTTGTTGTTTAGTGGAAAAGGCACTTAGGGGTGTACGATGGGTTAATTGAAGTTAGCTTGATGAAAAAGTTGCTTGGGAGTTGGTTGATGATAGCGAACTATTCGAACTTCTGTATGCTTCCGAAATTTCAATTAGTTCTGAAAAAAGTACTTAGGGTATACCATGTTAATCAAAGTTAAATTTGTTGTAATCGAGTCTCCTTTATTTTGTAGTATGAAAGGTGTCATACAGTTGTTCAATTAGTAAAAGAACAGCCCGAGCTTTTACATAAAAAGATAAATATTCAGAGTTTGTGGTTCACAGATTAATTTCATGCTATTCTCCTACTTCCAGGAGCTGAGACAATTAAGAAGAGAACGGGATCTTATTGAAGATAAGATTCATCGATTAGAGTGGTCTCTCAAGTAAGTTGCCCTTTTTCTCTTGTCAAATAATGTTCGTTAATTAAGCAATGGTTACAGATCCTTAGTGTTGTCAGCTGTATGCATTATGCTCAGGGAGTCAGGGTTGTACAAAAGAGTATCTGAATTTAGGTTCAGTTATCTACCAAAAAATAACTTTAGCTTCTTTTTTCTTCTTTGATAATTGAAGAATAAGCTGATTAAACAGCAGATTTACTGGATCGAACCAAAGAAAACAGAACTTTCAATAGGCTTATTCTTTTCAGCTTGAGTTAAAAAATGCAGACAAGCAAATTCAGTTTCCTACTTTCGTATGTTTTCAGTAGAAGCAACCAATTCACTTCCATACAGGAATGCTGCATTTGGTTCTGTATATTGAACCTGGATTGTGTATTTATTGTTTTATTTGTTGTGCTCAGCTTTGAAGATCTTAAAGAGCAAGAGCAACAAAATTTGTTGTCTGAATTGGAAGATCTCCGGGTTAGCATCTTTAAAACTATTGATTTTTGTTATATTTGTGCAAGTGGCCTATCCTTATTATTGTGCTTGTTTGTAGGTAAAAAGGGAGTATGTTCGCAGACTACATCAAGAGGCTCAAAGAAATTGCCATCAGAGGGTATGCACACTTTTCACATCCACAGCTGCCAGTTCTTGGCATGACAATTTTCTTTTGTTTATTTAAATTTCAAATAAATAATTATGACAAAATTTCCTTTCAAACATGTGTTATGTTATTTCATTATTTGGTCTACGCTGCAGTTCCATAAAGTATGGGGACAGCTGATGAAGACTGGTTACCAGAATTCCCGTTTTGCCCATCAGGTATATGTTGCATCTGTGAAAATTAAATAAAGAATTAATTTTGGATGATTTGATCCCATTGAACATAGCAAAATATTAATATTCTTTCTTTATGCACAGGTGGAAAGGTTTGCATGTCTGTACAGCAGCCAAGTAACAAACTTGGGCTTATATTCTCCAGACAAGTACTACCGACCAAGCGAAGATTTCATGCCTCATGAGTTTGACGTGCTTGGTCTGTGATCATGTAATTTTCGTAGCAGTTCAAAATATATGTACTCTAATTTCTGTAACTGACAGCAGCGAGTATATAGTTTACATAAAGGTCTAAGTCAAAAGAGGGTGTTTAATGAATTTTGGTGCAAATGGGGTACTTGAGGTCTTTTGTTTGTAACAGTTCAACAAATATGCCTCAGGTGTGTGTAACCTCTGATTTTCGGATAATGTGAAATAATAGGAAAATGTTCATAGAAAACGCAGTTCTTTGACATACTATTGCCACTTTGCACCGCCTGTAAACGAAACAATTTCTACAAGTAAGATAATACAACTACTTTATTTTACTCAGAAATAGTTACAATGCGTAAGTAGCATTCTTCACTTTGTCTAAAAAGTCATAAAAGAAAGTAATGCCAAGTTGGATGAAGTTGCAAAGTTAATCAACCTGTTCCGGGACAGTATGAAACCTACCAGGCAATTAAGGCTGTTCTCCAGTATAGTTTTTAGAGGGGGAGGGAAGGGGAAATTAGGAGAGGCTGAGTAAATAAACTCCTACACCTCAAAATTTGGAGTTACAAAAATATGTTATTTGGAAATGAAGTTCCATTCATCTTTCTTTTTTTAAAGTTATGAAACAAGGTTAGATTTAAGGCCTCTAAAATTTGATACTGGAGCACAGTCTATATATCATGTGATGCCTATATATCATCAAGGGTCATATTATCAGAGCAATCAGGTCATCATCTTGAAAGTTGTTACGTACTGATACCAATTAAAAATCACTTCTAAAGCTTAAAAAATAACAGACAAATAACAAAAAGAACAACAATAATAATATGGGCTCAGACTATTCATTCAAGTTCTAATCAATTATAACCGTTCATCATTTTGAATGAATAGTTTAGATTTAGGCCCAGTAAAATAAAGTATGCATGACAGAATTTACCAAAATAATAATAATAATAATAATAATAATAATAATAATAGTAAAGAGCACTTAATTTTATCGATTTTTGTTTTCGATTCATCATCTAATAATATATTTTATATTCATAAATAAATGCTTTTTAATTTTATCAAACTCAATATTCGATTGTTTGCGATCTCTAGTTTTGAAAACCTTTACTGATACAGTGATACCTATAGTCCTGGAATTGAAATCCTCTAGTAGAGTGTTGTCCAGCCATATTTTTATCAATATTTAAAAATTTAAAAATTTAAATGCTCAATCTAAACCGTTGATCTTGTTCAATTTAACGAGCGATGTATTTTTATGTAAGTTTTATAAATTTTGTAGTTGATTTGATACTGGATCGAGCGGTCAACAAATGAACGAATCTGGTTAACTATCTCAGATTAATTCTAATACGTTCATAGTTTGGTTATTTAATCGAATGTCAAATCGAATCCAAAGTTTATAAAACTTATATAAAAATACATCGTCTGTAAAATTGAATAAGATCAACGATTTAGATTAAACATTTAAATTTTATAATTTTTTAAATATTAATTAAAGTTGTCATGTACGTCCAAACACATCCTCTTTTAGTTATATTTTGATGGATGAATCGGTTTGACCAACCGATACAGAGGAACCGATGTACGTTCGGACCAGGTACGATCCGGTATCGATGCTGGATCCGATGTACGTCTAACCCTAGCGCTTCTCTCTCTCAAAAAAGCACCTCTCGTCACTTAAACCTCCCGTTCTCCATCGGCGAGTGGACCTCTCTACGCACCACCAGTTCCAACCCACCAAGCTTTCGCCTTTTTTTCCCGCGCACCAGGTGGCTAGACCTCTGGTCTAATCTCTCTCTTCTCAGCTTTCATTTCCATTTTCCAAGTTCCCAATCAAGGTAATATGAAATGGGCTTATAGAATAGCTCACTTATTCCTCGCCACTGGCATGTGGCCTTTGTTTACTTGTTTTCATAATTTGGGACTTCAGAGTGTACAAGTTACATCATAGAATGTGGATTAGCTCAAGTTGGTGAATCTGAACCAGTGAACCAACAATTACTGTGTCATGTGTTTAATGCTACCAATTCTCTGTTGGTATTTGGTACACTGAACCTGTGAATGCTGATTACTTTTTAAAGTTTGAATTAGTGAACACTAATTGTTTACTACATTAGTGAACACTAAATGCTGATTACTTTTTAAAGTTTGAATTAGTGAACACTAAAGTTTGAACCAGTGAACCACTAAATTGCTTTTAATACATCGTGCACCAGATAGTATTGCGGACTAATTAGATGTGTGAAGATGTGAATTTGCTTTGTGTACTACATCGACTTCTCTTTATGTGTGAAGTCAAATTTGAAATGTTTTCATAGATGGATTATGTAAATTGTAAATGTTATCGAGCTTAATATTCTATATACAGAAGCCAAAAGAGTGAAATCAAATTTGAAATGTTTTCATATATGTTATGTGTTTATGTTGAAGGGAAAAGATAATAAAAAATAAAAAATATTATATATGTATAGGTGTATTCCATCGTAAGTTTTTTTAAAAAATGCCATGTTGTTGTATCTCTTTGGTAATACTGGTATCTGTATCTGTATATGTGCAATGATGAGTTATCTTTCCATCTTACCCCTGTCTGGATATTGTTTTTGTAATTAGTGTAACCTGGTGCGTTTTGTGACAGATTGGACTAGCGACAAAACGATTCATATTTTCTTGTTCATTTTAGCTGTTGCTTACCATTGAAATTGAGTTGTTGTTGATTTTATCAAGTTGTCATCTTTTAACTACCTTCAGCATAATTTTAGGCCAATTGACAAGTTCTCTTTATGCTTTACAGATATATAATGTCTTTCTCAACAATTTGCCGGCGAGTTGGCCTGAAGGATATAGTCTCAAATGCCCCAGTCTACACTAGCTCTACTGGTTTTTTTTTTTAAAAATATATATATATATATATATATAGTGCTTCCTTTCGATTCTATTTAATTTTTTGTACTGCCAGGTCAAAAGAATAATAGCTCTTGTTATCATTATCCCAGAGTCTGTTGGAGGATTAAACCTGTTGTTCAAGCGGTGGGCCACAAAAAAGACCGCTGGGTCCACAAAAAATGGCCGAGATTCAAACCCAAAGTACTTAGGTGTGAAGAAGTTCGGTGGAGAGGTACACCATATCTTGAATCAATGTATATAATTTTTTTATGAATTCAGTGGTTTTAGTTTTCTGGGAGGTGCTTAAAAATGATTTATTCACATAAGTACCTTATTACGCTTCATACCAAATGAAATGATTTGAAAAAAATAGAGGATAGGTACTAATTGTATAAACTTATGTGATTTTAGTAAATGCAAAAGAATGAATTATTTCTAGTCAAACCCCCACTATGCTTATTTAGGTCCTTGCTGTAAAGGAAAAAACCGAGCCAGCTTATATACCCACCACATTTTTTGTCTATTATCCTAGCAAGAAATGTGAAATGGTACATCCTACGGCAAACAAAATTTGTTAATAAGAAGGCTTTTTGTAATATCAACGTCACCTGTTTTGAACCTAACTGGGCAGTGTTCACTCTGCACGCCACCGTTTGACAAATGTACTTTGATGTTCTACATATGCTAAGATGTAGTAAACTACATGTTTAACATGGCACACCACACTGTTTGACATTTGAATGGGCCATTAAGTATTTGAACTCCTATACATTGCAATGTGATAATATTGAGATGTCTTATATTTAGATGGTTATGTTCTTTTTTTTTTGCAAAATCTCATGTAATATTCTGTTGTACTAAAAAATGTACTGAATTTGTATTTGAATTGACACCAAACTTTTTTTCCTTGGTTTATAACTAACAACATTGAACAATGACCAAGACAATCAAAATGACCACATTACCCCCAAAATGATGAAAACATCATCCACAGAAAAAAAAAAAAAGAAGATGAACAGCCCACTAGTGTTAATGGTAAAATTTTTCAATATTAGTCTACTTATTGGGTGTTAGTTACAAATTTGACAAATCTTGGGTGCTATTTGCTGACTGATGTGTGTAAATTGTGGAAGACATTTCAAATGTTTTATAATATCCCTTTAGATAACACTTGGTATGTTATGCAGAAAGTTATACCAGGAAATATAATAGTTCGTCAGAGGGGCACTCGCTTCCACCCAGGAGACTATGTTGGCATGGGAAAAGATCACACTTTGTTTGCTCTGAAAGAAGGCAACGTCAGGTTTGAGTGCAACAAGCTCACTGGTAGAAAATGGGTCCACGTCGATCCTCTTGAGGGTCATGTGCTTCATCCTATCTATGGCAGTGCTGAGACTGAAGCCGAGCTATGTTAGCTTGCTAATTATCTTTTTCCCGTCTTGTTATATCCTTAGAGGAAGAGTAGAACTCTTTAAGATAATTGCTCTTTTAAGATTTTTTCCCCCCCTTAAAGTTGTGTATACGGGTACTTGACATTAGCAGATCAACCAGCAAAAAGCAATAAACCCGGCACATTACTGTTACTTTAATTTGTTTCTTTTGAGATGTGTATCTTGGAAATTTTGAAATACTGTAGAAACTACATTAGAGTGCAGTTGTTTCATAAGTAGCTGCTATAGTTGCTTTTTTTTAAAAAAAATATGAAGTCACCAGACAGTTAGGCTATAATCGTACTATAATTTAATTTATGCATGTTTTTGGAGATACATTTTCCAAGTTTTCATACATCAACAATTGTTCTCTTCAAAATCGAATTATCATCCAATATTTCATACAATAAAAAGTCGTTTTCTGGAAAGTTGGAAGATTAGCAAACAGGAGCAAGGTTTATAAATACAAGTGCGGAAAATCATCAAACAGCAAATTGATTTTCCAACGGAAAGGATAATCGCCATCTTTCATTATAAAGAATTGAGAGCGACTGTTATATACAAGAAAGAAAGAAGACTGTACAGTATCACATTTTTAAACAAAGACTACGGCACTACGCATAATTCTGCTTCCAATTTTTACATGTTACTGCAAGTCTGTTAAAACAGGTTGGTCTCCATCTTGTGAGATGTCGGAACTCACTAGGCCAGACTTAAACCTCTCTCTTCTTTGAACAGCTTCCTGCACTTTCATATCGAATTCTTCATCAGAACTAGCCAACATGTACCTCAACTTGAAATTGACCCTGTTTCTGACTAATATTTCATGCCTTGGAATTATTCTTCCTTCTAGTGAATAACTGAAGAACCTAAAATTTCATAAGTAAAAACAGGTTAGTTAAATTGATATTTGACAGAACCTATAGGGAAAAATATCAAGAGTTGAAGACATAGTCCCGGACCATTATCAGAAAGCAGATCCACAAAAGAAATTTGATGGTTAATATTAACAACTACAATTATACTGGTACTGCAGCAAGTTCATGAGTGATACCTGGGAAACTCAATGAGATCTTGCAGAGGCCGTACCATAATTCGTCTCAAGTATCTGTATTTAGGTCTCAAAATATCCAAATTATATCGCAGAAGCATGGGGAAGTCAGCGACCATCCGACCAAGTTGTTTGCGTCTAATTCCCAGTGAAAGGAAATATTTCACATTCACGTCCAGTTTTCTTGTAATATGACACCCAACAAGCTGGGGATCCAAAGCAATCACTTTGCCAATATCTTGTTGTTTCACCTCAGCATCTGTCATCAAGAAGATAACCTATACAGAAACATTAATATCAAATTTCACGCCCATGTAAAATTACAACAAAAACTAAACACTGTATCCAACCCAGCAAATCAATGACCATCTTGAAAACCAAAAATAATAAAAAAAATAACTGCATCTTCTTGTCTTTTTTCCTTGTAGAATATTAGATAAATCATTTTCCTTCCTCATTGTATTTGGAGGATATAAAAAGCAAGCAGTGGCAGTTTGGGAAAATCTGTTTTTCAACAAGTGAGAATCAGAGGTAACTTCTGATTATTTGGATCAGCTTATGTTTGGAGATAATGCATTTCCAGTTTCACTAAGGTATAAATGAGATTTTCATAGTGGCGTATCTTTAGTAAAAGGCCCTTTGTCTGCATCACTCTGAAAATTAGAATTGCATATATCTTAGGAACATTGCAACCCTCCATGAGGTACCATACATTGATGTAGAAATCTCATAAGTTTGACCTAAATAGATATATTTTACAAATTTGTCTCCCTTGAAGAATTATATTGCACCGATCAGGTTTACTAGTCCAAAGGCTCAAGTTATGCAGGCAAACCTATGATTTCATTATCCTGTGAGCTCAACTAGATTTATACAATGTACTAATTTTCATTTGAGTATTTATTTTGATGTACAGCTATATTATATGTACAGCTACTTAGCAAAAACCAAATAATTTTTGGCAAAATATAATCTTTACCACTCGTTGAATTTTCCTGAGAAGATTGAAGGTCAAAATGGCAGGAAATTTAACGAGGACACCACCTACTGCTTCGTCTCTGACACCAATTTCTTGCAGAAACTTTACCTAGATGCAATAAAAAAGAGCACGAGACAATTGGATAAACTACTGGTTTACGTACCAAGAAAACAAAAGGAAGATGAAATTGTTTAGATAAATCTGGTACCCAGCTTCAGCCTCATTCTATGCAATTCAACCTCATGTTAGCAATAATTAAATCCACAGATAAAGAAAAAGACCAGCCAATCATAATCTTAAGCTGAAAAGAGAACCAGTACTACCTTTGGTGCAATGCATGCCTCAAGGTCAAGGCAAAAAACCATAGGCTTCACCATTAAAATTCTCTTCATACCATCTCTGGTGACCCCCAAATAATATAAATATTTCACAAGAGGCTTCCATCTCTCCTCTATGCTACATCCCATCAGCTGTGGCTTATAAGCCAGTGCTCTGCCCACGTCTTCCCTGCTCAAGCCGAATTGCATAAGGTACTCAACCTAAGAAAACACAAATGAGTTTTATTTAATTTCCAAATTTGTTTTGTAGCAAATAGGTTCTCCGTCCAATGGTCTGTTCTATGCAAAATTTTATAATAAGAAACAAACAAAATAAAGAAAACATCCTACTTTTGAAATCACTTTTACAATAGAAAAGAAAAAAAGACAACAGAAAAGCACCTTACTCTTCATCTCCTCCAAGCTGAAGAACCATACAGCCTTGGGATAATCAAAAGCCATGGTACCAAAATCTTTCTCGTTCAACCCCATCTCCTTGTAAAAGCAAATCCGCTCCTCTAGTTCATCAATTGACATAGCCAAAATCTTGGGGCATTTAGTCACGACGTACCCTATCCATTCATTTCTCACACCATACCTCTCAAGTCGACCGAGGGTCTCCTCGAGTTCTACAAATTTTTTATCTAGTAAAGAAGGTCCTGCTTTGACCATAGTGAACCCAAGACATTCTCCCTTCACATGGATTGATTTGAGCCACTCAGCCATACGCCGTATACGGTTGAGATTCTTGTTGCACATGCAAATAATCTTGCCAATTTGGGGATATGTCATTGAGTTGTGCTTCAACCACCTAAAATAATATGAGAAGTAATTATATTTGCTTTACTGGTGCATAGTCAAAACTGTGCAACAACATATTCCAAAGTGAACAAAGATTGTGATTACATAAAGCGATACGTTCTTATAAATTAAATTATTAGCAATTATTCATACTTCCAGAAGCAAATTTACAAAATGGTTCATTCAGAAAAGAAAAAAACATTTTGAGATTCGATGCAAATCTCAGCATCAACATTACCTTTTATGGATTTCTGTACTCTTTAGTTCATTTCGTGATTTGCAAATAACACTATCCTACTTCACAGTGACCTACAAATTTTGTTCATCTGCTGCTGAGAACTGAGAGGTTTAAAGATAGTTTAGATACTGCTCAATTGGCAGCCAAGTGTGATTAACATGTACATTCTCCTCTACATAACTGCTAGTGCTCCTGATGAATAAGCAATTTTAAATTTTCCTCAAAAATAAGTGCAACTAAAACTAAAAGCCAAGACAACTGGATAGAGATGTTGAGTTACATATTAACATAAATAATTATTAAAATACTCATCTAACCAAATCTCAAACCACAAAAGCAATTGGTCAGCTATCTTATAAACCATGATTTGCCTATTGGGTCTCATAAGTAAAAGACACCACAATATTGGGTCTAGCTGCAAAAGAGGAGAAACAGTTGGTCCTCTTTCATAATTACAGCAAAGTATGGATCAAGTTTTTGTGCACATGCTTGATGGAACGTTTGCAATGCTGAGGGACATTGAAGGATCAAACAATAGAAACCACAGAGTATTCATTACTTGACAAGGGGAACAACACCGGTGCTCTGAATGTATCCCTTGGCTCGCGCATTAAATGATTGGTGTGAAAATTCAGGATCTTCTTTTAGGGCTGCAGCACCAATCACAATCCAATCCACAAAAACACCCAAGTTGGCAACTAGGTTAGTCGAATAAGTGATGCTCAGTTTTCCAGCCCGAAATGCTGCAATTAATGTCTCACGGGCAACCCCTCTTCTAACCTCCAAGGCCTTCTTCAATACCCTTTTGATTAAAATAAATAAATAAATAATGACAAAATATATAAAATAGTAAGGGTTGGAAGTGAGGTTTTAGTTGGACGTGTAACACACAAATACCCCACGGAATCTAAAAATTCTAATTTTTGTATGCATTACATTTGTGGGTCATGCTGAATTTGCCAGTAGTGCATAGTTCCAGTGATGGCATGACTGTCATTGTATGTAAGCGTCTGGTACCAGTATCAGTACAATTACAATATAAGCACCATTACTGTACTTAGCTAAAATATCAACCTATCTTGTTCCACACTGGTTTTGAACGAAGCATATAAGTCAAGTTGCTGTGACTCAGGTTTGGGAAAGTCGACGGAACCCGGGAATTTGGGTATTCTACGCGTGGCGAGGGAGAATTCATCAGTGATCTTGCGACGGATCTCATCCTGCTCGGATTCGGGTGTTGGGCGCACTCGAATCGGAGTTTCGGACTCTAAGACGGTGTAGGAGTTGTGGCGCCTGGAGCATAGGAGGAGGTGGTGCTTGGAGGAGAAAGGGAGAGTGCGAACATGCAAAGAGATGAAGGTAAAAGAGGAATTAGTGTTGGGGTTTTGGAAGGGAGAAGAGTGGAGGAGGCGAAGTGGGTGGTAGTGTTGGTCGGAGAGAAGAGAGAACATTGGAGGGGTTTATCCAAATTGAACTGAACTGAACTGAACTGAACTGGGGTTTCCTGGAGAGAGGAGATCATGCAGAGAGGGAATGGGATCGGACGGTTGGAAATGCGTGGAAATTCGTGTTGATGTATACCAGTCAAAATATCTTCATCTAACGGTTGACAGCTCGTTACAATAGTTGCTTTCCTGCCTTGATGGCAAAATAAATAAATAAATATATTGAGTACGACACTTGATATGAATTTCTTTCATTTTTTAATTGACCACGTCAAAATTATATTATGATTTTTAAGACTATTTTAAAAAATGTGCAAATTAGAAACTGAAAGTGAATATATAATCCCATTCAATTAAAAAGTAAAAACATGAGATGCATAAAGAACAGTTTTTTGAGGAAAAATATTGCCACAAAATTCTTGTAGAAAGCAAATCGTTTAAATTTTACCGCAATAAAAATACTAGAAAATGTTATACTATAATATAATGTACTACATTACGTATTAAATAATCAAAGTTGAATATTTACGAAACTCCTAATTGTTTGGTTGCAAAAATATACAAAACTTTGTGACACTCTTGTTTAGCAGCTCTCAAGTTTCTTCTTGTTTTTTTCCCCTTGAGAAAAAAGACCAGGACCAAAAGTTTTAACTTTTAGTACTAACAAGGGATCATTTGCTTGGATTTCAAAATGCGACCTCAATTAAAATAAATTTGTCTTAACTACTAGATTAAAGACTAGTTCTTATAAAGCGGCTCAGGTTAATTTTTTTCTTTTTTTAAATGAAGGAATTCTATGCTCAAATTTTTATTTTGAAATGTGTTAATTTAATTCCGAGAGTTAGCATTATATGACTAAAAGCTTATATATTTCGAATGCTACTGGCAATTTGTGGGATTAGCAGTTTTGTATTTATTCGAAGGCATAATTTTGTTGGCGATAATACGTATAAAATGCAAATAGTTTCGTTTGATCTATGTTTGTCGGAAAAATTGCAACTTAGGGGTACTAGGTATACAATGTTAATTAATCTCAGTAATCACAAATGGTCCCATGGTCTAGTGGTCAGGACATTGGACTCTGAATCCAGTAACCCGAGTTCAAATCTCGGTGGGACCTTAATTTTTATGCTTTTTTGCACCAAACTGGTTTCTACCTCATTAGTTCCTTGATCCTTTTGTTAATTTCAACATCACATTCTTGCCCTTTCTTTTTACCTATTTATTTATTTATTTCTTCTTCCGGTCTTTCATGTAATTTCACATTAATTTCTACTTCGTAAGTTCCTAAATCCTGCAGTATGTTTAAATAAAAAAAAAAGATATCATACTCCTAATCCTTTTTTCAAAATGAATAAACTCTTTAAATGCTATCTCTCTTTAAATAAACTCCATTCTTCCCCTCTGCGCCTTCTCTTTTCAAAATGAATGCATTGAAAGGTCAATCTTTATTTTAAATTACAATACCACATCCTCTTTTCTCCTTAATTTGTTCATGCATTTTTCTGGGTGGGTTGTGCTTTTTCTAAGACACAACGTTGAATTTATCAATGGATATATCAAATAAGCTTTCTTAATGTCATGTTGTAACTAAATTGCAACTATTCTAAACAACATTCCAAGTTTCCATCTGTAAAGGGTACAAGACAGCAAAACTGTTGTGGTGACCACTACTTAGAGCTTCCCTTTGACCCTTTTTTTTAAAAAAATAAATAAATAAAGTCGTTTCCAATTTCTTTTAGTTTTTTATTGTAACATCTTTCTTCGCAAAGATCTTTTTTTTTTGGGATAATCCAGTTAAAAAACCTTTTTTTTTTCTTTAGGCAGGATTGAAAGAGATGTTTCAGAGGATATTGTAGAAATGTTGTTACGTTCCGGGTGTGTTTGGATCGTGAAAGAAATACTGTAAAAATAGTATTTGAGCGTGCGAGAATAATGCAAAAGAGAGAATAATTCTAACAGGATGAGAAGAGTACTGATTTAATGCTATTCAGAGCGGTACAAATTTTGTTAATAGTACTAACTCAAAGAACGCTAATCTTGTTTTCTTTTGAGTTGCTTAAATATCACTAATCCAGTATTAATAGGAAATATATATATAAAAAAAATTCTGTTGCATACTTGCATTCAAACAAAAATAGTAATACTAATATACTAATATTATTTTCAAATTAGTGTGTTATGTTGATGCATTCAAACATATCTGAATAAAAAACATGTTCTGTAATCAACTAATCATAATATCACCATGAAAACTATTACCTCTATCTATATTTTTACAGCACACAACCTGAGATAATTGACAATTAAATCACACTCCGAGCATTTCAGCTTGTTTGTTTAAATGGAAAAGCAAAATTAAAGAGAAGCAAAACTTACTGCTCACATTTCATCCCTCACCCTCGCCGAAGGAAAAAAAAAAAAGTAATTTAGACATGAAAATAAGATATGAACAAAAAATGCACCATTTATCCTTTGAAGCAATGAGAAAATTTAAGGCAAAAGACAAAAATGCATTTCCAAATAATGGCCAAAACTATAAAATAAAAAATGAAATGAATTTACATAGAAAGGTTAAAGAATTAAGGTCTGATTTCAATGGCACCTTCTTCCAAATCTGATGGCTCTGGCGCAACCTCTCTAGAATTTCTCTTGTGTGAAAAAGATTTTTCACTCCCTTGTGACTTTATCGAATGTCTGAAACTTCGATTCTCGGCAATCTGACCTGATGAAGTAACATCAGAACCGAACCGCCAGCTACCATGAAATGCACCTCGCCACGAACTCCTATTAGACATGGTTCGTATCCGACCTGAGAATGAACTTGTCCTCTCCTCCTCTCTCACAACCCTGAGTGGATTCTCAAGTGCCTTTAACACATACCGGGCTGGTGGCCGTTTTGATGGCCTAGGGTTTAGGCAAGATTTTGCCACTAAGGCCATGGACCACACTTCCTCCAAATGATCTTCATACATAAAAAGAGACGGATCGATGATCTTGGCAATTGAGTCCCTGTCTTGTATAGTAATATGGGTCAAGGCCATTTCGATCCAGTCAGCTGTGGCTGGGTCATCGGATCCACTAAGGCCGAGCTTACCAGTTACTAGCTCGAGTAGTACCTTTCCAAGACAGAATATGTCATAGGAGCATGCAGCTGGTGGTCCTGAAATGTGAGAAATTATGAGTCATTTAGCATAGGCAATTAAGAAGGACAAGAAGAAAAAAAAAATTGGTGTAAGAAGCAAATACATACCAGAGATGACCTTGTCAAGCGACCTGCAGTAGAGGTTTAGATATTAGCAAGAAAGTTTGAAGAAAATTAAGCAAAACCAAAAAAAGTACATAAGCTTTCAGGAAAAAAATTAGTGTTGTTGGAAGTGGTGGCAACATGTTGGATATAATTCGCACAAGTGTCCCCTTCATATATTTCTAAAACCTAGCATGATATAGTATTTTGAGGTTGATCTCTGTCTTGCTAATTAGTCTTTCTATGGTTAAATTCTGTAAAAAATATCAATTATTTCTCAAGTTGCCTATATTTTTATTTAACTCTTCATTTATTTTACATCACTGTATCAAAAAAAGTTGTTTCATTATAATTCTAAGCCACAGAATTTCAGTAGGTATCAAAAATTAAATTGAGTAAAACTTAATGACTTAAAAAAAGAAAGTCTTTCATTTCTGTGGAAAAAACATGATGCAGTACACCGTGTCCAGTCGGCACTAAGTAAATAAATGAGTTCTCGAGTTCAGTAATTCCAAATTAGGATGTGTCCAATACTAATACTAAAGAGAAAAAGCATACTAAAAAGGTGTGACGAAAGACATTTCAGAAAACAAAGCTTATAGCCTAGAGCAATTACCATACAAAGGTTTCAGTTGGTACTTCTTGTTGGTTTTTTCTTTGTTAACTCCTTTTCTTTTTCTTTGGGAAATTTTTTGGTGGTGTTAATTATGCAGATTTCTTCTATCAAGTAAAGATGGATTTCCTTAACAACTAAAAAGAGTTTCACCTGACGAACTATAACAACAGCCAAAGGGGGGGGGGGATAAGAAAACTTACTTTGAAGACCTCAAAATTCGAGAAAAGACGCTATAGTGGCCGTCCCCTTGTTGTGTGCAAACCTCACTCAAACTGCCAAGCCTTACCTCAAATTTGTCATCCAGAAGAATACTGCTTGCTTGAATATCTCTACAAATATTCACACATATAAAGCACAGAGATCAGCGCCTAGCACTACATTTGTTGATTGTTGACTTGATTTTTTTTGTATATAGGAAATTTGATAAACAAAAAACTGTAGTATGCACACATGCCTAATTTCATTGTTTCTTTTGCTTAATTGAGGCCAAATAGTAAATAGTTGACTAAATATAAACATAGGATACATGTAGCACACATGTTCCAGCCATTATTAACAGGATATGTAAAGCATACCAGTATCAATAAACATTAAAGTACAACCCACCCCACCCCCACAGGGAGTGGCCGAGTGGGGGTGCTCTGGCGGTTATGTGAGAATCAAACTTAATTCAAGCCGAGTCATAGTCGGCAACTTGAGGGGGGTCAATTAGGACTGCATCACATTTGATTTTGAAGAAAATAAAACTTGTTCAAAATTCATACCTGTGCACAATTGGGGGATTGCACTCGTGGTGCAAGATGCAAAGTGCTTCGGCAACTCCAGTCGCAATTTTCAACCTTGTTATCCAATCTAAAGATGGCAATTCGTCTAAATGTGACTCTGGTTTCGTTTCATTTTCCTCTTCTTCTCCCTCTTTATGCCTCTTATGCAGTGCACCTGTCATGTCCCCTTTCACCATGAAACGGTAAACAAAAAACTCTTCCTTTTGCTCCTCCCGCAGAACACGCCCCAAAAATGGTACAAACCTTGCATGTGACAGCTTTTCGAAGAAACCCAATTCACCTAAAGCCCCCTCCTTTTTTACAAGATTACCATTAACCCGTTTCACCGCCACATGGGACCCATCTTCCAGCATACCATGATAGATATCTCCAGTGTGACCATGTTTGAGACATTTGTCCTCAGTGAAGTCTGATGTAGCACGTGCTAATTTGTCGAAGGTGAAGGAATCTGCAACAGCTGAAGGGTTTCGGCTACCAGTAGTAGTTGTTACTGGTGTTGTTGCAAGTGGAGAGGCTTGGGCATGGACACTGGTTAAGCTGCTGCCCCTCCTACTCATAGGTTGGGTTCGGTTTTTCCTCCGGCATACACAAACGAAAACAAGCGCAAGAATAGTAATTAGCACAACCAGTCCAGCTGCACCAATGGACCCTGCTATAATATACTTCTTTTTATTCTTTTTGGTTTTTGATTTTCTCTTAATGCTATATGAAGCTTCTCCTTCTGGAAGATTTGGAATTGTGGGGGCATGATCTGATGGTGGACTTGTGAATTGATCATAGAGTAGACCTCTCTGCTTGTAAAAGTCGGCACAATCTGATAAGCTTCTCTGATCAGATGTATTATAGAAGCAATTCATATTTCCTTTTACATGGGAATTTAGAGATCCTTCAAAATAATTATTAGATATATCAGAAAGATTGAAGCTTCTCATAAGTAATTCAACTGCTGCAGAAACCTTTCCATAAAATACATTGTTTGATATGTTAAAAGTATATGAAGTTCCATTATGCGTCGGTAGTGTTTGCGGTACCTGACCTGTCAGCTGATTTGATGATAAATCCAGATATTTCAACTCTGGAAGCGCCCAGATTGAATCCGGCACATTACCAGAAAGATTGTTGAATCCCAAATCAATGTAACTAAGTGAGGGAACATAACCTAGTTCTGATGGTATTGTACCGGTAAGGTTATTGTGTGAAAGAACCAAACTTTCCAAGTTGGATAGAAGTGAAAGCTCGGCAGGTATGGTCCCGATAACACCCGTAAACCCGAGGTCCAGGGTGGTAAAGCTTGACCCAAGGTGGTGGCCGAACCAGATCGGTATCGGACCTGGTAGATAGAAACCCGAGGCATTAAATGTGGTTAAAAGAGACAAGTTTTGCAAACCATCAACAGAGAATTGTGGGTTTAATTTGCCAAGCCGGGTCCGGCGGAGACCGGTTAAGGAGATGGAAACGACCCGACCGGATAAGCAGCCAACTCCAGTCCATGTGGTACATGGGTCGGATTTAAGAGGCCAGTAAATGGCGCGGATAGAGAGAGAAGAGCGCAGGCTGTACAAGGCAAAGAGCTCTGTTGAGTTTGATAATGGCTGGGTTTGAATGGGAGAGAGAAGGAAAGAGAGAGAGAAAGAGAGGAGGAAGAGAAAGAGGAGAGAGAGAGTCATGTGCAAGGAGGATAATGCATCTAGAGAGATTAGAGATGTTGGTTCTGGGAAAAGGAGCAAAGAGTTAATGAAGAGAGAGAGAAATTAATGAAGGAACAGAGGAGGAGAGATAGAGATGGGAGAGAAGAAAGAAGGAAGAGTTGACTATGAAGAATATATAAGTGGGACAGCAACAAAGGCGGGAATGGTAATAATTACTAATAATTATTTATTAATTAAATAATGAAGAAAAGGAAGATATTCTTAATGTAGATCAATTAAATATACATATATGTACAGAGTGCATGTTTGAGAAGTTAATGCCAGGGGCTTGATGTTACCATTGTTAATATCGTTACAGTACATGTACAAATCTTCTTGTTTACTTAAGTCATCATATGAGATTCTCTTTGGATGCATTTGATTAATATTTGTTTATCTGATGCCAGTGATGTACATGTACCAGAAACTAATACAGTTAGAAGAAACTAAACTAGACTTGGCATTGATATCCAGATTCTAGACGGTCTTGTACTTTTGAATTACCTTCTGTTTCTTTAATTTTCTAGTTGTGGGATTAAAAGTATGGGTTTTATCGTTCTGGCCCTTTATAGTTACAATTGAACAATCGGCCGAATATTTTGTTAAAACTTTTTTAATGCTCCTCTCATGAAGTCAATTCTCAAACTAATTAATCAGAACTTACTTCATGTTGAACGGTATGAAATTGTAAATTTTCCAATATGATCTCACAATGTACTTGTCTTTTTCAAAACACGTCTAAAAAAATTATAAAACTCATATATCCGTGCAATTTCGGACTCTTTTCACCCCCTAATGATATGATTTTTTAACTGCTAAATTGTAAAGCCCGCCATCTTGTAACGATGTAGAGCGCTCCACATAGGGATGAAAACGGATCGGATACGGAGCGAATGTAGGTCTTCCCATATCCGCATCCATATTTTTTTCTCGGATACGGATACGAATACGGATGCGTTCGGATACGGATACGGTTCGGATATTAAACGGATACGGATACGGTTTGGATATTATCGGATACGGAGTCGAATACGAATATATTTTGTCGGATACGGATCATATAACGATCAATTTATTTTATTTCATTTCTTTAGAACTTTTTTTAAATTTCATATTGCGTATAAAAGTTTGTTATATATGAGAGTAGCTGAAGCATAAAAAAAATTTCATGTCATGCAATAAGTTATATTCAAACAATATAAATTATACGATAATAAGGTAATAAGATAAGCAGTGTACAAAATTTATTCTTTCAACCAATTAAATCCAAAATTTCATCAAAATATTATATATAATATGTATAAATTAAATTATTATTAACATTATTGGTTGGATTCTCAACAAATATATTGGATTCAATAAATCACATATATAACCGTAATTATCAAATTTATGAATTAATCAATAAAATTGCAAGCACCACATAAGTACAAATTTAATAGAATTGATCAATAAATTCAGTCTTTCCACAATTTGAATTCGAACAGTATATTTAACTATTCAATGTCAAATCATATCATGTTAACTTAAATGTCATCATACATTAAAAAAGTATATTAATCATATGTAATCAACATGATTAGAGAAAAAAATTAATTTTAGTATTATTATCATATATAATCGTCTCAATAATAAAAAAATAAAAATAATTTTATGTTCCAAATAAAAATATTATTATAAGAGAACTTATCTAATAAAAATTAAGCATTATATAATTAAAAGTATTCTCTAATGTAGATAAGTAATTATATTAATTATCTTATGCCGTTAAAAATACGGATAAACGGATTAATATCTATCGGATACGGATAATATCCATGTCGGATACGAATACGGATCGGATATTGTCAAAAAACTCAAAACCATATCCGCATCCATATTTTTTTGGCGGATACGAATACGAATACGGATATGTTCGGATACGGATACGGATCGAATGTTATGCGTATTTTTCGGATTCGGATACGGATCGGAGCGGATTTTATCCGCTCCGTTTTCATCCCTAGCTCCACATCCTTTCCCTCTTAAGAGCGTAGTAATATAAATCATGAATTCGGAAACAATTCAGCAGCCTTTAAAATTCATAAGGATATAATTTTAAAATAGTTCATATTCTATGATTAAATAATATTCCAAAATACATGCCTTTAGAAAAAAAAAACTAGACAAAAGTTTGTAAATTCCATTAATAATTTGGGTATATAATTGCCAATGAGACGAGTATTATTCATAAAATTCAGCCGGATATTAGGCACGTTATTTATGAATACATAAATTATCTATTTATTCAGAAAGCTGTTGTAAGGGGCCCTTTGGATGTTGTAGGAATTCAGGGAAATTTGCAATTTCTAGATATAAATTTATTGGGAAGTGTATAACTTTGTGAAGAGTTTGGATTTTTTTTTTTTTTTAGAAAAACTTGACAGTGGCTGTCAAGTAGTGGTATACCACAAGTGGTACACCGATACAAAATAAAATTAAAAAAAAAACGACATGAAAAAGATAATCAGTTACATCCACGATTATACCAAATCATCGGTCTGTGTATCTACGATCATACATTTCACACATCAGTCACATCCACACACCGGCCACATCTTGCACGCCAAGAACAACCATTCGCCAAGCCACTCCTTCTCGTGTCCCGGTCGCATCTCGCGCACCGACCACACCTCTTCGCGCACCGATCACATCTCTTTGCACATCGGCTGCACATCATTACGACGGACTAGTCGTGCCTCACACATTGGCCGCACTTTTTCACGCACCGGCTGCATCTCCTCGTGCACCGACTGCACCCCCTCATGCACCGGCCGCACCTCATCGTGCACCGGCCGCACTTCACGAACCAACTGTGTCTCTTCACGCACCGAGTGCATCTCCCACACTAGGCTGCACCACTTCGAGCACCAGCCGCACCTCTTCGCGCACCAGCCGCACCTTGTGGAACGCCTGCACCTCCTCGAGGACAGGCCATTCCGACCGTCCACCTACCAGTTGTGGATCTATGACACTTACACATGTATGATCACATTGTCCACAGCCGCAACGATCTCGGCAAAATCGCATCCGCCGTCTAACCACCTAGATCTGTCGGAGAAGAAGACCAAAAACAGTAGAGAAGAAGAGAGGAAGGCGGGGGGAGACCGGCGGCGGCCTCCCCCGCCTAGGGTTTGCCGAATTTAAGGACTCTCAAAATCGCCTTTTTTTCGCTCCGGGGCGGCGCCTAGGTGAAGAGTTTGGATTGTTTATAATAAATTTGGCATATAAAATATCCGGAATTTGTAATTCCGGCACCGTCCAAACAGCCCCTAAAGAATAAGGGCTCCGTTTGGATACCGTGTGGGGAAGAAGAGAAGAAGGAAAGAAATTTATTATAAACAATCCAAACTCTTTACAAAGTTACACACTTCTCAATACTCCTTCCCACTTTTTTCCTTATTCTCTTCTTCTCACACCTCATCCAAACGGAGCCAAGAAAATGCAAGTATAATATGAGTATTATTCAGAAACTTACTACTATACCTGTACTTAAGGGGTGCGTTTGGATAGGTGTGGGAAGAAGGGAAGAAGGGAAGAAGTGGGAAGAAGTATTGGGAAGTGTGTAACTTTGTGAAAAGTTTGGATTGTTTATAATTTTTTTTCTTCTTCTTCCTTCTTCTTCTTCTTTCTTCCAACGATCCAAACGCACCCAAGAATGCTTGAAGTTGTCTGATTGAAGTAAAAAACAAGACCAAGTCACCCGATATGTTTAATTTTTTTTTATCCGGCCCAATTTTGATAAAAGATAGTAAATATATATTTGTTTCTAAATACATCACAAACTATGCGTAGAAAAATGAATACATGTATTCAACCGATACTTTTGAATGCATGCATTTACATTTACATTTTTTTTTTCCAAAAAGGATGCTATTAGCATCTTTCAAAAATCAAAATCCTGCTTATCCCAAAGACCCAAACTCTAATCCGTTGACCGATCTATCCACTATCATAGTCAATCCTTTTTAACCAAAAAAGGAACCGTGGGGCTTTGAACCCGCCAAACGACCAAAGCCAAAGTGGAACTTCTCCTGGAGTCCGGTCCCTTGTCTCTAGACCTGTCAAAATTCCGTTCCGCAGGGTTGTTCCGTTCCGTTCCGTCCAAACGGAACGTTAAATGGAAGAGATTTCAGTTTCGTTTCTGAAAACGGAACGGAAACGGAATTGAAATTTATAAACGTTTTTACAACGGAAAACGGAATTCCGCTGAAATCAATGGTAAATAAAGGACGGAACGTTAAACGGAATGGAAAATTGTTACGTTTACGAAACGGAACGTTAAACGGAATTAATTTCTATTCCGTCGACTGAAACGGAACGGAAGCGGAACAGACCTGTTCCGTCTTCCGTTTGAACGTTTGACAGGCCTACTTGTCTCCACATGAGTCGAAAAGTTTGACAAGGTTTTGGTAAACATGCTGCCTAAAAAAGTTTGCGCGTGAGAAAGAAAAAAGAAAGAGGTTAAATTTGTGAAAAGAACCCCAAGTGCGATGAAAAGAGTATTTCCCAGGATTGGGATTTGGGTGATGTCCTTTTCCACTTGGCCCAGCACCTCTGCACCTGGAGAAATTACTGTGGGCTTTTGGAAACATGAGATCGGCATCCGGATCCTCTCCAGCTGGATACGATATGATGGATACTAGGAACCGTTTGATCTATATTTGAGGGTCTGGATCTGGTTGTAAGTTCTTGGGTAAGATGGAGGGGATCCTGACGAGTGGAGGGTCTCTTGCTTGCTTAACCGTCTATTTGAGTGATGATGGCTAAGGAGAGAGAGGTTCCTTTTAGCCTAGTAAGGATAATTATTCTTTTGACTTGTAGATCTTTCAACCAAAAAAAAAAAAAAAAGAGTGCATCAATGACTGTTTGAATCTTCAAATTTATCTTTTCTTTTCTATTAGTCTACGCGCTAAGTAATTAGTTTTAATCAACTAAAAGGCAAGTGTGGATTCAAGTTGACATGGCTGAGGAAATATAGCATAGATAATTTTTAGAAAGAAAAACAGGAGTAAGGAACCATAATCATGGACAATTTAATTATTATAGGGTGTTTGGATCGCTTAGAAATAGGAGGAATTTCTTATTCCTAAGCATAAAGTATTGGAAAGTGTGTAATTTTGTGAAGAATTTAGATTGTTTATGTTAAATTTATGCCTAGGAATGGAAAATTCTCTAAATTCCCACTTGATCCAAATAGCCCCTATGAAACTAGCAAGATCACATTTTACAAAAGCAAAAGAAAAAAAAAAATCACATTCTACTTTGATATAGATGAGTAGTTAAATCCTAACACCAACAAAACTGTGTGTTTGGACAACTATACAAGACCTACGACCCGATGATTAATTTTTTAACACTCCAAGCTTTGAGGGGGAAAAAACACGACGAGAAGAAGGCCTTCTGAATTTCTAACAAGAAGTAGGTTTTCATATTTTGAATTTAACAAATAACAATCACTATATATATATAAACTATACAATCCGTGAAAATAATCTATAGCAGTTATTGTGTTATTAAGCACTCAATTAAAATTAAAAAAGATTATATTAACAACAAATTTATTTGACATCCGTGTTTTATCTTATGAAATGGTTTTCAAAAATAAAAATAATTTCATGTATCTTGTTTATAGTTCACAAAAGATTGTGTGCCAAATTTTGAAATTTGAGAATCAATTGGTCATCCATTTTATTATACATGTCAAATATGTTTAGGTATCAATATACATCTACCCATTTATATACACGAAAAGTATTCTATATCGGATGGTTATACTATTATATTTAAAATATGTACAGTTTATAAGTTTTACTTGTAGAAATACTACTGTATTTAAAATATGTACAATTTATAAGTTTTAATGGTAGAAATTTCATAAATCCGTTTAAAAAAATTACATCAGTTGTGTTCAATAGATAAATGTTTTCTTTATCATTTTTCTATGTTTTTTATGTGGTTTATATCTTATTTATAGAAAGAGCATAAACATTTAATTTTGATATACCTGATTTTTTAATTATACATTACAAAGAAGTATGTTATAACACATTATTAAATTGACATTGGAAATTTTAAAATAAATTCTTAATTAATATAATTATAGAAGTAATTGAACTAGCATAATTTTATCAGTGATACTAGAGTCAATTTAATTTTTTAAATTTATTTTAATTAGGTTATATTAGCTGTTGGGGTCTAATTTAAATTGTTAATCAGAAAGTCTAGAAAAATATTTATCAAAAATAAATTTCGAAAATATATTATCACAAAACAAAAGTTTTAGGCTCACGTGGTATTACTTCAAAAGAAAACAAGAAGAATACTCGAAACTTCTTAACTTTTATTCTTATTAATTATTCAGTAAAGCATTAAAAAAAATTATGAACCTATTCGATCTGCATTTGATTTTTTTTTTCTCCACTTATGATTGCAAATCCAAAATCCCTTTTTAATCACAGTGCACCAATCAATATGCGTCTTTGTGTGTTTGCGTAATCTATCGAAATTGCTTAGAAAATAGGGTTGACAATAATGCAAAGGTATAGTCAAATACCATTTTTTTAATATATACGTCAATACTGTCAAAGCTTCAACGAATATAATATATTGCACCAGTTTTACAAAGAGCCAAGAGCTGACTTGTTGAATGTTTTGGATTAAAAAGTTGCACCAAAAAGCTGTTGATTGGGAAAAATAATGTTGAGATACTGTCTGGAGCGTTTGTTTTCATCACCAAAAAAAAAAAGATAGAGAGAGAAAAAAAAAAAAACCAGTTCAAGCGGTATGAAAAATGTTGACAGCAGTCCAGCAATTTTGTTTACGTTAAAAAGTGAAAAGAAAATAAAACAACTCGAGTGTGACCAAGTCTAAAGTGTCTAACATGGTTTGTTCACACAAGTGACAACTGACAAGTTCAAGTAACAATCAAAGAAAGATAATTTTTAAGTAAACAAGTCTGAATTTCTGATCTCATGCGGCGTATGAGTACTTCCAAGTATGTGCCGAGTCAATGGGATTGATCTTCGCATAAAGTGGAGACTACACATCATCTTTATTTTTGAAGGTTAATTTTCTTTAAACTGGCAGAACCTGGCTAGATCTAGATGAAGGAACTACACATCCATCTAAAAAAAAAATGCAGATTCAAAGTAAATGACTTGAGTGACGTTCGGTACTTTATTTTCGAGGATATGAAAAAGTCTTTAGTCTTTACATCATGTCTATCATTTCAAAAGTAACATCCAGGAGGAACCTTAGAAAATGCGTGGAATAAAGGTCTCAATGTACAAGAAATGCAAAGGACTTCCATACGTGTGAAAATTATTTATTATCAGCAATGATATTTTTGCAATATTCTAGTCGTAGCATCTCTAATTGTATGCAACTCAAAGAAATAAAACATGCAACATTAAAATATTGCCAAAAAAAAAATCTTTGCTAATAAAAGATAATTTCCACACATATGATGGTCTTTCGTAGATATATATTTTTGTAAAATATTAGGAGCTTATGACTTTTTTCCACGTATTTTCTGAAGTGCCTCTTGGATGTTACATTGGGAATCATAGATGATGTGAAGAATGAATGAACGCATTTTTTATTGATCCCTAATTGTATGCAACTAACTCTGAATCTGGATTTCTTGAGATGGATATATAGTTCCTTCCGTCTAGGGTTGTATACGAGCCGAGTTCGAGCGAGTTGAGCATAACTCGAACTCGAACTCATTACAACTCGAGTCAACTCGTGACTCGTTCGGGAGGCAGTTCCGAGCTATCTGAGCTAACTCGAACTCGTCATTTTGTAACTCGAGTCAACTCGTGACTCGGTATTCAACTCGCGAATATAGTGAATAGATGCAATAATTATTTTATGAGTATTACAATAATATAAAAAAATAAAATTTATTATCAATTTTATTCTTTTCCATTGATTTGAAGCAAAATATATCTTGAAACTAAATATTAATACTCATAGATCATGGTGATGATCTCCAAAAAATTAAAATTTATTACGTTACGAGTCAGCTCACGAGTCAACGAGCCGAGTTGAGCCTAACTCAAACTCGACTCATTTATTAACCGAGTTGGTTCAACTCGAGTTATGCCAACTCGAGTTCTTTTAGCTCGAGTTATAATCGAGCTTTTCACGAGTCGAGTTCGAGTAACTCACGAGTTACGAGCTTTTTGCTCACCCCTACTTCCGTCTGACCAGTTGCAGCTAGATTACAGAATTAAAATTCAGAACAAAAAAAAAAGTTAATATATGTAGGTCAGCCAAGTGAATGTAAAATTAAATTCCAGCCAGGTCAATGAGTCGGCACATATTTGGAAGTCTTTTGCATACACTGCAATACTGCATGGGGTCTAGTGGTTCAGAGTTGTTTACTCGGACTTGTCACGTGTGTGAACAAATGCGGAGGACAAACAAATAAACCATGTCTGACTTGGTCACACTCGAATTGAACCTCGTTTTTATGGCACAAAAATGCCACACTGTTGACTCAATATCAACAGGAAGTATTTTGAAAAATAATTATAATAACCAGATACGTAATGATGGGTGCAACGACTATAACTGAAACGAGACAAAATCTGACAAACAGGTGTAAATATTACCATCATGGAATAAATTACCTCCTAGACAATTTAACTAAGTCCAGTGGCACAAGCCCTAGCTATCCGTTATCGAAGCGATCACTATGGCACACAAATACATTCACCACAGATCATAATCATAATCACGGACTACAAATAACTTGTGCAACATATCCAATCAGTAGAAGACCAGTATTTACATGACAAAAAGGCACTGGACACTCAGACAGGTCTGTTATGCTCAACGGGCGGTGAGGCCAATTTTCTCTCAAATCTAGTGTCTCAGTCACGACACAGATTGCAGAAATTTCATGCTATTTCTTTTGGACGAGCATGTTTCCTTTACAAATAACGCCCCGAAGGGGGCCACCTTTGTTAAGAAGTAACCAAAGTATAACAAAGAAAAGCATTCATCAGAAACAAACAAAGAAAAACAAAATATACATCAAATACTACTCAACTATCGGTTCAACTAACCCAAAGATATGCAATTTAAATGGTTCACTGTAAGTTATGTAAACTGTGGTACTAACTTACCTAGTGGCTTTTTTGCTTCACGAAGTAAATGAATGTAAAAGATAAAAAACAAGATCGTGGCCATAATTTATGCTAGTGCCACAAGGCCCACAATAGCAGAATAACTTAACATCTCAAAGGACCATCCCTCTAGTATATATAATTTTTTTTTGCCTCTTTTTTTTTCACATTTTTCCTCCTCCCAAAACCAGATAGCAATTAACACAGACAAGAGTCCCATGTTTTACAAGCATAGGCTTTTCCTGCCATAATCCAAGTATATATAAAGACAACTACTTGTCTACCACTAACCAAAAATTAAACTTGACCCTCACACTTAAACCTCTTTAATCGTACATCATTTGAGGAATTCCCATAAACCTTGCCAGTCCCACCTGGGCTAGCAGGTCTTTTCTTGCGGGCCCCAGGCTCTGGAGAGAGCACCATATCTTGGCTATCAATAGACAGCTCCCCTTCCTCCCCCTTGTCATCTCCATAGTAACCATTTTTTGTATTTTCCACCTGGCCACCTTTCCCCTTCTTATTTGAAATAGCAAGCTCAACACCATGCTCCAATTCCCTTTCTATAAGATCATCTTCATCCAAAACATCAACCTTTCTTGAATTCTCTAGCTTTGATTTACGCCTTTTCTCAACCAATGCCTTCACTTTGTCAGCGTTAATTCTCGGCATGGCATCTGAGGCCAGCGATGAGGAAGCAAACCTAGACGGGCCACTGTCAGTGGTAGGCGCAGTATGGTTAGACTCCTGTTGCAACTGTTGTTCATCAGATTTTCCGTGGGGGGGCCCACTCGAGGAAGAATGATGCCGCATTGTTGGCGGTGTGGGGTGGCCATTGGTGCTTGGATGATGATGATGAGAGGCTGATGCTGGGTCCCCGCCTTCAGAGGAGGGAGGTGCTTTGACAGGGGTGCGAGGCTGGTGGGGGTGCGCCCCGCTGGCAGAGCTGCCCTCAGCCTCTTCGTTGGCTGCAGCTCCACCTTGCGAAGGGGCTGCACGGTTCTGCTCATATAGCTCCAGCATCTGATTGCTAACCTCTGTTAAAATATGGAATATTATGTCCATGAAAAATAATTAGTGCTGAATATGACCAATCGCACCAAAAACTATTAAAATTTTCTGTTCTTGTCTTTAACGTCTGATTGCTCTTTTAATCTAAAGATATACTAACAGCTTACATAGCAGCCAAAGTATGACATCCAAATTAAATTAATAGTAAATTAATTGACTGAAAGCTCAATAGATGGTGCAGTAAACCAGACCAGGTATGACACCCAGATCAAGCAGATTATCCAATAGATGACAAAATAGATATGTAATGAACCCAGACCACTTGTAACACCCAGATTGAGTAAATGGTTGATTATATGACAAAAAAGCCCATATGCAAAAAAAAACCCGATCTAAGCTTTCTAGATTCTAAAGAAAGATTTACAGAGTTAAACATTTTTAACTTTCTTCTTTGCTATTTACAGTTTCCCCATTAAATGCAGTGTGGGGCAGTTAACTGCTTTTTTTGTCTCACTGACAGCAAAATATTCATTGAAACGGTGCATATGTATGTAGGGGCCAATGCATTTTCACTCACAAACCTTCTAGCTGGCGGGGGGTGACATCAAACTCCTGCCACCAAACCTTGTCTCCTTCAGACGGGAGCTTTACTTTGAGAAACTTGGCAGCCAAGAAAATGGCACCCGCCGCTATATGGTGTGGTTTGAATTGTAGGCACAGCGATGTTCTTAGCCTGTTCCATTACCATTACCCCCTTTAAATTTCCAACTAATGGTACTACATGCAGTTTGTAACATTTTATTTTGTAACTGTACCGTACCCATCATTGACGAAATTCCAGGCAACCTGTGCAAGGGCATTTTGGGCTACATGAAATTTCTTTATAGCCTCCACAAGCGGCTTATATGGGTGATGAACATTCAGGTCAAAACCTAAAGTTGACAGCACAACTCTTTCGCCTAGTAATATTAACTCCTTCTGTTGCTCATACACCTCCTGAATAAAATATAAGCAAAAACAATTTATCCATAACTTTTCATCATTCTGAATCTCTTTTGTGTAAATGTTAATTGGGATACAGTACAGAAGGCACAACCAACAAATAACATTGAACTTCCGAAAGTGGTCAGATAACATGTAGCTTGGCACAACTACTACCTAATAACATAAAAATCACTCGTCCAACATAATTATAACCTCCTAAATACTTTTCTAATACAGAAGAACATTTCAGGGAATTTTTGGTAAACAAATGCAAGTGTGCAAATAAGGAACAACTAGAGGAAGTTTTAGAAAGCCTAGATGTACTCAGCGAGTATTTAGGGATGGTGCACACTTAGGTTGAAACCCATTGTTTGTAGCACGACCTATACTTCATTAGCAACATAACATCTGTTTATAGAAAAGAAATACTGATTAAAGAAAACACAAGCAAATATTGGCCCTTTAACAGTCTTCGAAAGAACAGGGGCAGAAAAAGGTCCATTTATTGACCAAATGTGAACAAAAGTTAGAAACAATTTTTTTTTAAAAAAAAAAGGTATCATTTACAAGTATTTTTAGATTTGACCGGTATGAAACACCATATACAGTATTGACTGTGACTAAATTACAATAACAAACACAAAACTTAGTTAACAGCATAAAATTAAAACAGCAGTCTGCCAGTAGAAAAATTGTAAACCAACTTATTTGATCAAAATGAACTTGACCAATGAATATATTTACAGAGAACCAAATGCAATAAAAAGAAATAAGACAGACAAATAAATCAAAAATCTATTTCAGTTGAAGACTAGAATAAAGTAGAAGATATTTCCAATGATAATAATGCCAGAAATGATGACTTTTGAGCCAATTCTGCTTAGCTTCTCGAAGGAAATGGGGCTGGCAATATATCTGAACCAAATCAGAATCAGATTGCTCAAGTTCCCCATATAAATAAGTTGCAGATCTTTTCTAGAACGAAAACCCTATTAAGTACCAACATACACTATGCATGCATCCATTGGATCTCTTGGAATTAAGCTATATTTAAGAATTGGTTCTTCTTTCAAAAAAAAAAAATTGACAGGATGCATGTATAGTTATATACCAAACTTGGGTGTATCAAAACAGAAAAAAAATGCTACTAATAATAAAAGAAATCAGAATAAAAGATGCAAAACACTAGGTATATGTAGGGCAAAATCATAGCACATGTTCAAAAGTTCAGCATTTGCAACCAGTTTACCCAATTTATACAAGAAGGATCCAATTACCACAACTTCCGGTGCCTCATCATCATGAATATAACTCGAATTCTCAATTATTGTCCAAAATTTAAAACTCAAAACAAGAAATGTGAAGTGTATCTTATTCTATTTCTAGAATAATTCAATCATGTAAAAAGATATGAAGTTTATTCAATACAAGAAGGAGAAGCCAAAAAGTAACTGTTTATTGTAATTAATCTTGCATCATAAATTTTTTTCACCTTTTGATCTCACATACAAGATGACCAAGGAAGTGTTATCAGCCAAGGAAATAATATAATAGATTATATAATTTAGATTCTAGTTTCCATTAAAATCAGATTTATTAGATATTATTTGATATTATGTATCTTTCCATATTTCTTAGTTGGCTAATAGATAGACAATTGATATGTTGCTATATTTGAAATAAGCTCTATATAAAGGAGCTGAATATTGTATTAGAGAATTAAGCAGAAATTAATAAAAACAGTCTTCCTTTATCTCTATCTCTCTTATCCCTTCTCTGTATTCTATTCCCAATCAAAGCTCATAACAATTTGGTATCAGAGACAAAACGATCCAAACCAATCAACATGTCCAATGACAAGACCCCACCCTTCGATGTCGTTGCCGCCTTCCAACAGCTTCTTCAGGGCCATAACGAGATCATGTGTCTCCTTAGTAAAGTTGAAGGTCGTTTGCTCGCATTGGAGAACCATTCTAAAATCGATGAGAACCATCATCCACAATCTTGTGCCACTGGTTCAACACAGATGTACGTTTCCACCGCTGATTTGGTTTCTCCAGCTCAACAGATGGATGTTTCCATTGCTGATTTGGTTACTCCAACTCAAAAGATGCACGTCTTCACTGCTGGTCTCTCCGATTTTCTTCGCACCGGTGTCAAGTTACATAAACCTTTTGGCGTGCAACATGACATGAGCTTAGCCCGCACGACCCCTATCACTAGTGTTCTTCCTAAACCTCCTAAAATGCTTGTGATACTTTCACTATCAGGATCTGGACCTAATCAACGTTCTTCATGCCACCTCAATCCAACTAAGATGGCTGAGAGACAACAACAGAAGGGCTTGTGTGAGCAATACACAAAGAGCCATAAGTGCAAGCTACTATTCTTTCTACTAGTCATGAACGATGATGAATATGAGAATTCATCATTGTTGACTATCCATGGAGCGCCTGGATAATATTTGCATTTTTTTCAGCTTGAGGACAAGCTGAATCTCATGGAGGGGGGAAATGTTATCAGCCAAGGAAATAATATAATAGATTATATAATTTAGATTCTAGTTTCCATTAAAATCAGATTTATTAGATATTATTTGATATTATGTATCTTTCCATATTTCTTAGTTGGCTAATAGATAGACAATTGATATGTTGCTATATTTGAAATAAGCTCTATATAAAGGAGCTGAATATTGTATTAGAGAATTAAGCAGAAATTAATAAAAACAGTCTTCCTTTATCTCTATCTCTCTTATCCCTTCTCTGTATTCTATTCCCAATCAAAGCTCATAACAGGAAGACAATGGAAAATTCCTGAACTGACCCAAGCCCACTATTTTATTAAAAAAAATTTGAAGTGGAAATATTAATGACCCCAAACCCAACCTGAACCTGAAGAATCTGCACCCAACAACAGCCAGCAGAATATGATCAGTTCTGGAGTGAAGCCAACCCCAAAACCTAAGCAGTTCTGAACCTGACTTGACCAAAAGCCAAACCAAACTAGATGACACTCTCTCCACAACCTGATTGACAATCTAGAACCTGACCCACCAAAAAAAATGTATTGCTACAACAAAATGAACTTTGTCATGACAATAACTCAAACAATCTCGGATCCAATTAATCGATATCAAATATGCCAACATAGAACCTGATTGACCCAAGATTTGAAACAACCAAGAAAACAGTCAGCATTACATTATCTACACAACTTGCACTCTTAATGTTTGGAAACTGAAACAATAGAATACAAGAGATCCTTTCCTCCAACCCAGATGACCAAATACCTGAAAATGACCCAAACAGAAACAACCCACATCTCAAAAAAAAAAAAAAAAAAAAACAGAAACAACCCAACCCAGGCAATTGCCATTTCCACAGTCGGCCAAAATAAAGTTGTACAGAGAGTGTAGTGACCAGAAACCAAATGACTGACAAATACAAACGATTAACGTTGATATTTATCAAACAGAAAATAGCTTTACCCGTTGTTTGATTCGTTGAACTGCATCAGCATCTTTCTTGTTGATGATTTCATAAGAGACAAGAATGACATCCTTCAGCGGCCGTGGAGTCTCCTCCACTTTCCCAGCCAGAAACATGCACACCGTTGCTATTGTCTGTATCAAAAGGAAAAACGATAAATAAACAAATAAACAAACAGAAAAAAACAATTGTGAAGATATGGAAACACTAATCAGTTACATGAATAAGCTAAAATCATAAAATTTTCTCAAAGATAACAAACTGTTATTACATTTTATTTCACAAATGAGCACTATAAGATAACCTTGACTTATGTAATGTAATAACAAAATGGGAAATATCGAAATCATTATCCAAAAAACCAATCAACAGTATTTAGTTTCACAACTTCATAAAAGAAAATTCGAGAATAAGACCAAAAGAGTATAGAACAATGGCACAGTTTCGAACTCGACAAGTGTACATTCTGCTATTTTCAACTTCACCATTATCTGCAGTCATTTTTCTTCTCAGTTTTTATCAATCAAAATAACAACTGAAATGTGGCAGATAACGGAGAACAGAGATTGCGGCAATAATAAAAAATCCCAAGACTTTAAAAGGACCAATTGAAGTCGAGGAACCAATGCATGATATGAGGTGCCAACCTCACATGAGCATCAGAATTAATGAAAACACATACACTAAACCCATGAAGAAACACAACAACTAAGGGACCTAGAAACAGCAAAGGGGGACTGACCTACTTGGTGTTTTAATCACAAAACAACAAAAATAACACAAGAAGACATACTCGTCTATCATTCTTGGCATGAGACTGACGAAGGAAGAAGCGATGGCAAAACACTATGGCTGTTGCTATTGTCACTTGAGGCCTAAAAGACAAAAAAAATAATAATAATAAAAAATATTAATAAAGGGAAGAATGAAAAGAGTTTAAGGGTTGACGGCAGCTGCAAAATGAAAATTTTCAAATCAAAACGAGGATGTCAATATAAAGAATGGTTGCATCAACAAGGTCTAATGGACATCACCAACAGGATTGCAATTTTTCTTTCAAAAGCTCCAACGTCTCATTGCTGATCAACATAACCTTGCATAACGTGTTTACACAATATTATTTTATCATTTTACATCGCTACAATTGACTTAGCACGGCCTTTATTGGTGTTTCGGTGGTTAGGATTTTAGCATTGCCCAATAGTTCGAGACAACAAATATTTTATAGTATGGTCAACACTCCCAAGTCATATTCACGTTTAAAACAGTTTTAGTTGTACTGGTTAAACACAACAGCTGATTTAGAATATACAATAGCATCAACAAACCTTATTGACAATGAGACCTTGATACCATGCTGAGATATATGACTTACACTTTAAGTCGCATGCCAAGGTCTTGCAGGAAGGTGCAATAAGACTTGCGTAGATACGTCTCTTTCTTCAAGTCAATACCATCCAGTCTGGACGGAGAATTTTCTTCTATATCCTTCCGGCTGTAGTACCAGGATGCACCAATCTGGCCTCCCTCCTCACGCCGGTATGGGCTCTGATCTGTTGTGCTGCTCAGGTATGACTGGTCGCCATGCGGCGCCATAAGAGATACAGACCTTTACGCTGTGAGTCCCTCTTTCTCTGCCTGCTCAAATCAGACTCAAACAAATTGTTTTGAGCTTTTATGTTTCCAAAATATATCAGGCTTCTTTATGCAGTAATGATGCCTGAAATAATACAATTGAGCATAAGCGATAGATACCAAGAAAAATATTAATAATTGAGACGATTAGAAAAATTCCATTGAAATTGGCCTGGATCTTTGCTTACAGCCCTTGGAAACTTTACACTATTCAAGTTAACCCAGCATGCAATGATCATTAACTACTATTTAACACTGGAAGGAGACACAACTTCACATATAGTTTGTTACGAAGGCTAAATTTAAAGAAATACTAACTCTGTGCTAACTAATTTCGAAAAAGGTAAAGCATAAGGTGAAATGAAAGGTGAAAAACATGAGATGATGTATGTATCACTGAAACCCTAATCCGCCAAAATTTTGAAGCAAAACTGAAACCCGAGATATCCTCTTCGTACCTATTGAAACGTAGAAGGAAACCCTAAATTTCGCAATAACAACAGGACTATAAATTCCACTACTCTCCATAGTGAAAAAAAATCAGTAAAAGAACGAATTTTACGAGAATTCTACCAAGATCCGAAAATTACAAAGAAAGACGCAACCCTAAAATAGCTCGAGAAGGGGTAAATCGAGCGAAATTAAACGAATCAGAACAAAACTACGCTGTGCCATGGAGTGGGACAGGGATTTGGTGAGACGACAAAATGGAGAGAAATGGAAAGGAAAAGAGGAAAACTGACCTTATTGAAACCCTAGCTCGAAGCGACGAGGAGGCGACCGTGGGAGTCTGAGAATGAGAAGAGGGAAAACGAAACAAGAGGCCGCCAGTTAGGGTTTCTACTATTAGCTAACTTTTTTCGTGACATTTTACATTTTATGGATAACCCCTGTAAAAGTTGTTATTTCGAACCAGGTTTCGGCGTTTCGTCAGTCTTTTTTTTTTTTTTTTAGATCGCTATTGCTCAGGCCACTCCCTCCTTACTCATTCACTCCTTTATTCTTTCGAAAATGACTAAACTAACCTCATCTCCAAGGCTGAAGTTTGGAAAACAAAAATAGAAAAGAAGAACATTTTTGTCTAATTAGAAGTGATTGAGTAAGGACTGAGCAATTCCCGGGCAATTCCCGGGCAGCGGCTGCCAAGCTTTCGGTCTTTTCTAAAATTTCATTTCAAAGAGCTGTTCCCAATTTGGGCCGGAGTTTTTCCCGATGATAAAATGGGTCTCCACTTTCGATCTTTCTGGTCTATTAGTTAAGATGGGCTATATCGACAATTTTTTTTATACGTGAGATTAGAAATGAAAACGGAAGTCGTTTCAATCGTTATTTTGTTTTGTTTCGTCTGAAATAAAACGAAACGGCTAAGGAATATAGTTGCATTTCAAAAATGAAATAGTTAACGAAACAATAAAATAGTTTCGTCCATGTGTAAATCTCGACAATTCCGTCGATTTCGATCGTTTCGTCCAAAACGAAACGGTTAACGAAATTAGTAGTCGGTTTCATCAACGAAACGAAACGAGTAACGAACCCGTGAGACTAAACGATTTTCAAATTAATAGGTAAAATTCCAAACGTATTTTTTTTACAGTTTAGATTAGATTAGGCTAAAATTTGAAAAACGAGATATGGTTGGGGTCGCACCAATAGAGGAGAAGTTGATCCAACATCGTTTGAGATGGTTTGGACATATCCAACGCAGACCTCCAGAGGCACCGGTACGTATCGGAATTCTTAATCATTTCGAGAACACCCGGAGGGGGAGAGGGAGACCAAGATTGACATGGGAAGAAGCGGTGAAAAGAGACCTTAAAGAATGGAACGTCTCCAAGGAGTTGGCGATCGATAGGAGCGCTTGGAAGTTAGCAATTCATGTACCAGAGCCATGACGTAGGAACTTAGGGGTAGGAGCGATGTCATACGTTTGTAGGTCCCTCTATTAGGTCACGGTCGAGGTCTAGGTTTCTACTATTACTATTATTATTAGAGGTATTATTATTAGTATGGCTAGTCTTACTATTAGTATTTTTTTTTTCTTGGATGTGTTCTCTTGTTGGGTTTCTTTCTAGCCTACCCCAACTTGTTTGGGACAAAAGACTTAGTTGTTGTTGTTGTTTTAGATTAGATTAGGCACATATACATAGCTTGTGTATTAAATTTGTAGCAATTTGAAACTCGGTTGGTAAAATCCATTGAGCGGTATAAAAAACTAAAGGTTCAATTTAGTCGACTTGTTCGGAGACCAAACGATTTCTAAATTGTAACAAATTTAATGTACGATTTATCTCCAAATATAAATATATGCTTATCAATTATATCTCCTCCTAAGTAAATGCAAGAGTATAATCACATGAGTTTTCCCTTTTTTTTTTTATCCAGTTCATACTAGGCGGTTTATTATTTTCCGTAGGTACATGTATGATCGATCAATCGTAACTCGTAAGATAAGCATCTTCCAATTCTTACTACTTAGTAGTCGATGTCAAGTGTTTTAGAAAAACCTTACTAGTCCCACGTGGTTGGAATTTTGCTAATCTTTATTGTTTAATTGACAAAAGAATATGAACTCATTGAACCCATCGACAATTGTTTTCACATCACAAAGGATAAAAAAAATTATTAAACTTCAAATATGAAATTATAGAAATATTTTTTTAGTTGAGGTGTACTCCACATCTTTTTAATCCAATATAATTTCGTCAAATTAAACAGATCTAATATTCAAATTTTTATTTTAATTTCAAAATTCTAATTTTTTTAATTCAACTTTATAACATTTCAAAATTTCAAACTTATGTATCTGATGAACTTGATGTGGCGCTTCTCATTTTTTGTAATAACTTTGATTAAGTAAAACTTATTATTTTATGTCGTAGAATATTCCACACAAAGGAAGAAATAAAAACAATGTCCTTTCGCAAATTTCGCATCAAATTTGTTTCGGAAAACAACAAGAATAGTATGACAAAGAACACTATTTTCGTGAGATTGATTATATGAAAATAGCATATAAGAGCGTCCATGCGTTCATAACCTACGGTCAAATTCCTTTATAAATAGCCTTCCCAGGCCTGATGCGATGTAATGATAAATTCATTGAAATAAAAAGCGTCAAGCGAGATTCAAACAAAAATAATTGATTTTATGACCGAAGAGATAGGGCATTGGACTATTGGAGGAGATCAAATAACATCATTCTAACAAAAAATAATTAATTTCATGTATAGTTGCAAAAATATAAAGAACACTCTTAAGTCTCTAATAGAATTTCGACTCCTTATTCACTAATAGGGTTGGTAGAGAGAGAAAGAATTGTTTAGTATTTTGTTCTAACAATGAAAATGTATATGGCCCGAATAAAAAAGTCTTGATGATGCTGGGTATGGACCCCCACCTGCACATTGGAAAGGTATTTGTCAAATGGGTGGCTCTTTTTACAACAATAAAATTCTCATTGCACGATGGTATCTCCGTACCCCTCCTCAACTTGAAGGGGAGTACATGTCACCTCGAGACAAAAAATGGACATGGACCAACTGTGCTTCCGTTGCTGCAGGTAATTATTAATATTTTTTAAAAAAATAGACTCCCCTAGACATTTAATAAAACTTTAGTGAAAGAAAGTTGCACAAGATTTTTTCTTTTCTTACATTTCAAAATGCACAACATATATTTTTTTTATGTTTATATTGTTTGGTTATTTGACAATCTCGGCTGAATATGGTACTCGAACAAAATTAAATGTACGTTCAGTCATGGTTGGTATGTCAGGCTTCACTGATTCTTATCATAGTCTCTCTTAATGGGTGCGTTTGGATCGTTAGAAGAAAAAAAAAAGAAGAATGAAGAAGAAAAAAAATTATAAATAATTCAAACTCTTCACAAAATTACACACTTCCCAATACTTCTTCTCATTTCTTCCCTTTTTCCCTTCTTCCCACACCTATCCAAACGAAGCCAATAGTACATAGGTTTGTGCAGGGAGAAGAAATTTAAATGTAGATTTCATTAGCCAATAATTTAAAAGAGTATAAATCAATGAAGAAAACATGTAACACAAGAATTATTTACCTGGAAGGGGAATATGTATGTGTTGGTCTACTGCAGCCCGTGAACCCCAACACTATGGGTATAAGTATTCATAAACATTTAGAAGCATAAATTGGGTAGAAATTTTTTTTAAAAAAAAAATAGTAATGTTGATAATGATCATTGACCTGCTTTTAATTCATGAACAATTTACTTTATAGAATAAAAACTACTACAACAACAACTAAGCATTTTGTTCAAACAAGTTTGGGTAGGTTCATTTTTCCCTCTAACAATGAGGTGAAAAAAATGGTGAATTTTATAGTTGTATGTTGATTAATAATGTGATGTTTTGGTTTACAAAACTGCTCATTTTAAAATGAAATTAATTTTCAGTGATGATGCTGCAACTAAATAAATTTGACGGCATCATCATTCGAAGAAGAATCATCGTTAGGATACATAATTTGCAAAATCCAAAATGAAAGCACTATAGTAATCTCATCTCGCAAAGAAATCATGAAATTTACCTACCTGTAGTAGCAGAACAAAACAATGAAATCTTATAGAGCAATCACTATAGCCATTTAAATTTTTAGTTTCCTAGAATTAGAGTTTAGAGAGGGTTGCCCCTTGTAATGGGAAGGAATTGGCACTGATTGTATTCCTAAACATATAATTCCCTTCTTTTTTTTAGCCACCAACTTAATTAAGAGAGAGAAAAAAATTTCATTAATTTCTACCGTGTTTGGGCAAATAAAAAGTATGAGAAAGTAGGAGAGCCAGCTATTAATTGTCCAAAAAAACATAATATAATAACTCGACTAATTTTATGTTCTCCTAACAGGTAACAAAGTATCAAACAAGAGCTTCTTTGGGATGGCAGCTGGATGCGTGAGGGGAGCAACCCCTCGTGCCAGGCTAGCTATATATAAGGCGGGGTGGTACCAAGTTGGTGGCAATTCAACAGGCACCATCAACGCAATAGATGATGCGGTGGGCGACGACGTCGAAGTTATCTCTTTGTTCATTGACTCTTTTATTGATTTTCTAGAAACACTCCATGCCATTAAAAATGGAATTCCAGTCGTTTTTTCTACCGGAAATGATGGGTCAGCACCTTAGAGCATATTGAACAATATGCCTTGGGGTATATGTGTGGCAGCAAGCACAATTGATCGGTGCTTCAAAACTGTTATCACACTTGGCAATGGAAAGAAATTGGTGGTACTTAATTCAAATTGAAATTGTTTCTTATTTATTTGCATTTAACAAAATTTTGATTATATTTATATTATATATAAATTAATTTTATTTCTAATTTACCGGGTCGATCATTATTTTATGGAAAACAATTTGGAAGAATGCTTTCACCGAGCTTGTTCTAGCTTTGAAGTATTTTACATTAAAATTAAACAACATTTAGAATAATACTTAATTTGATAGTATCCAAACTTTGTTCATCACAGTAGTGATAATTGAACTCGTCTTTTTATATATCTTTTGCGGCTATGACCATTTATCATTATACAAGCAATATGTAGAAGGAAAGATTGTGTTGTTCTTTCTAGAGTCAGCTTTGGCGATGTAACAAAAAATGCATGGGAGGTAGGAGTTGTGGGTGTAATACATGCACAAGACACATTGAATGAACTAGAACCATCATAGTTTTCTTATGCTCTTGTAGATTTTCAAGTTGCGCACCAAATCTTCACGTATACTGGATCCACGCGCTGCGCGATCTTTTTTTTTAATTGAATTTTAGTTATAGTGTTAATTATTTTTATATCCTCTTTTCTTTCAAAGTTATCTTGCATCTGACATAATATATTTGAAATATTAGAATTATACCAAACAATAATAAATCAGTAAAAGAATTGGAAAAAAAAAACTATGAAATATATAGAACATCCAGTTTTTGAATTCCATATCTTCAGTTCGATTTTATCCATAGAAAGAATTAGTTGGCTTCTCAAAAAAAGAAGAGTTACTTTTTTACATAATTTTTTTTGCCATTGGCACAGGCAGCTTACTCGAGTTTAAATGTAGTAAACAAAGTGCTGCTCAGTCATCTTTTATCATTACTTCTGTGTTTCTTTTTTGAGGTATTTGTTGTCTCGATATTCCTATAAATAGGAGCAAAATAATTTAAAGTTAGACATGGAAGAAATTCAATTAATGTAAATCACTCAATTAAGTATACTAGTGGGCATTCGCGCGTTGCGCGATCTATTTTTCACTTCATTTTTTTTTTTGTTGAATACTAACTATAATGCTTCAAAAGAAAGCATTCAAATTGAAGTATGACATAAAGAGGGAAATATAACAAAAACACGTTGAGTGGACAATTCTCTTGTTAGTATCATACACATCACTCAGGGAAATGAACATGAATACCATAAAAATTAATATGAATACACATCGACAACAAATATGTTTCATTTTTACGAATATTCTCAAGAATAAAGATGTAAAAGATGTTAGTAGCAGCAAGTCAAAACAAAAATTATATTCAACGAATGCGAACACGCTAAATCTTCGTTGACAGAATAATTTGGTATGTTCATAGCAACTGCTGATTTTTTTATCTTAAGATGCTCTCACCTATGTTTCTATTATCACCTGCATTTCAAATAGAAGCTCATTTTAATTATAATAAAGACAATTGTGTACAAATTCTTATAGAAAAGTTGAAAAGAAGGTAACATACATGAGTTTAAAAAAGGAGCCAATAAAGTAATTGTATGGGTCCTGAAAATGAACAATAAAATACAGAAATTAGCACAACAATCATTTTTTATTTGGCATATGAGACATTATTAGAGGCAGATAGCTTGCATGCGCAAAACAGTAATTTTCAACCAGAATTATAGCACAATAAACCAAAAATTTAAGACCAAGGTTTTGCAAAGCAAACAATAGTCCTTGACCCAAGTGTAGTTCTCATAGTAGCTCTGACCGAAAGACAAAGCATTAATTGAAACACCTAAAATAAATACAAATATAAATAAAGACTCACTGGTACGATGAGATACGTATAATTTTTCTTTCCTATACGCTATAACCAAGATGCATTTTCTCAATGAGTACCTATCCAACAACTCTTTGGATAGTTTATTCTTAAGCAATAAAGATATTGCAGGTTCAGCTGCACAAAAAAATAAATGCATAACATACACGAAAGCCAGAAAAAATTTTGATTTATTTGGTGAGCTACAAGTCTACAACTCATTCCAACCTGAAATTCATAATTCGTAATGTGAATAATATTCTCAACCAATGATAAATGCCTATATTCTCTATACATTATATATTTACCAATTACCACCACACAACTTAATCATGCCTTCTTTATTACATGAGACTGCATAAATTTTTTTCGACTAAAAATAATAAGGATATATATTCAGTTCCTGACAAAAAACCAATAAAGATGCAAATACTTATATATAGAACCCTTAACTATCTTCTGTCAAGAGAGAATAATTTATATAAAAGAAATTGAAAACAATCAAAAGCAATAATAGTTATTTTATGCGTGTTATCCAAATATAAATTTCAGAGGAAGTGCAACTGAAGAGAAAATGGTACCTTCAGCAAGCCATCCATGACTCCTCCTAGAAATGGCCATAAAAGAGGTCATTATAACTGATGTTGTCACATTGTACACTGGCATCAGAGGCTCAAGACAGAAGGAACTCATCTCCACATGGGGCCTTATAGAAAATCAGTGCAAGCATTCTTTCTATTAACATTTTTCAAATTATCACCACAACCCCACAAAAATACAACACAAATAAATAATTTTGCTTTTGCAGCTCAACATATTACTCTAGTCTGAGTGAAATAACTGAAAAAATATATCTGTTATGAAGACAAAAAGAAACAAACCTACTGTGTATTGGAGACCCATAATAGAGATATAAAAGGAGGTGGTGAGAGCTGCAATGACAGAAAAAATATTATGTAAGGCATTCTAGAGATATATCTGATAAAAATTGTTTGAGAGATGAATGTATAGCTGTAAGGCATAGTCTATTCGCAGGTAAAGAGTAAATATCAGGTACTGTTAGTTTATATATGTCACATTTTTACAATAGATGTAAAATAATAAAAATAAAAATACAATCAGCTTTTACCTAACCTATAATCCAATTCCCAAAGGATATAATGGAAGCTTAACCAAACATTTGACAAAGAACAAACTGAGGTGTAAACTGATCACAAATCACAGAAAAAATAGCGAAAAATCTAAAATTTATCAGACCAGGTAGAAATATCGAGTGTAATGTACATTACAAATAGGTTTGAAAATAAACTCTCTGTGTCAAAATACTAATGCTAACAAAAGACAAATAAGCTCTCTTGACCTAAAACCACGTAGAGATCAGCCATGAGATAAATACACCACAAAAAATAAAACAAAAGATACTAATGCTAACAAATATAACAATCTGTATACTATAGAAGATATAAATCAAAGAGTTTTTTTGGAGTAAATTGGACCCAAAGAATGTATAATCAAAATCGGAATAAGTGAAAATAATACTGTAGCTTCTTTATCTTCTCTTGTGAGAATCAACGACAAATTCTTACCCTTGTGCCTTGGAGGCTATCTTCATAATGAATTCCTACCCTGCCAAGGAGATTTTGACATTCAAATTACTGGCATCATAATCTGAAAGAAATAAATCTAGAAGGAAACTTAAACAAATCAAGCAAGCATACAAATGATATTTTTAAATTAAATTACCTCAGATCACACACCAGCAGATGATCATTGTTCACATTTTACCATCAAACCCTTGAATTATTCTAATATTATACTTTAGCCTCAAATTTTTCTCAACCGCATACATGTACCTAGAAATACAATAGGCACTTTTGGTATATAGCAGTAAAATGACTCACAATAGCAGAGCAAGACTTTCTGAAGCAATGAATAGAGGTTGAATCTAGCATTTATGATTTCAAATCATTTAAAGGTTTGTAGTAAGCTTTTAGATTTAAAAAAACCTGAATATCATTTTGTATGAACACAAAAAGTTGTTCTATCAAATCCCTTGCTAAATTGCTTCAATGGACATAGTGCCACCACACTGGTACCGGCACAAATTTTGAACCTAAACAATAAATTATTGAAGAATAAATAGATAAAAACTTTTCATAAGTTCTTGATAACTGCATCTCATCAACCAACAAAAAACCTCATTTGTCATCTAAGCACAATGACAAATCCAGCTGTGAAAATGGTAATGGGAGAAAGAGGTGTATCAACCCATCTCGGCCACCATAAAATATACATTATTCATTTATTCTTTTTTGTAACTACCCTATCAGTTAAAAAATAATAAGAAGCATATAATGACACAATTTCAAACCATGCAACATTGAAAAGAAAACCTAGAATTTTCAAAATAAAATAAATAAGAAACAAAATTACAAAAAGCAACGGAAAAAGAGTGCTATCAGGCCATCTAGCAGTTCTGCCTTGGATGCTTGGAAATGATCTATGCCACTGCCACCACAAAAAAAAAAAAAATTAAATTACAGGTTGTAATATCCCTGGAATTTAAATGATCTATGCCACTGCCACCACAAAAAAAAAATTAAATTACAGGTTATCTATCCCTGGAATTGGAGTATTTTTTGATGATTGCTTCAAGACAAAACATAGGGAACATTTGTTAACTTTTACCGGGTCAAATATTTAAAATCAAATTTAATCAAGTAAAAGTAAATATACCAAAAGCTTTTAAAATCTTGGGCATGGCAGCTATGCGATCTATGTTTGGAAGTAAGTATCTAAAAATTTTTGTGTTGATGAAGGATTTAGATTGGCGATGTCTTAGCAGCTGAGCTTTTGATCCACGAAATTATCAGAGACATTTCTAATAGGCCTCATCACCATAAAACATATCTCACAAGCAGTCATATAAACATGCATCTTGTTAGAGTTATGTCCTAGAAGTCAATAATTTAATGACTTAATTATTAGTTTATGTTTTGGATGAGATTTTATCATCTGTTCCTAGGTTTATTATTGACAGATCATTCAGGTTGAGGATCTGAATAGTAGATCTCTGTTGATCATTCTTTAGAATGACAATAATAAATCTAAACGGTCCATAATCTTGATAATTAACAAGGAACATTAATTATCATATAAGATTAGTATGCAAGTTAAGTGATGATTAAGTTCTACTAATCATAGGTAAAGAGTTACCAACTTAATTGCATATGTGTATGTTATGGAACATAGCACAGGACTTGACCCATCGAAATAAACATATGGATTGTGTTATGTGTTATTGTTTATTTCGTTATGATTTTGGTTCTAAGTTTGAGATGTTTATCTTTTCCACATGAGGATAGGTTCAATAAATATCGTCTACCGCTGATTCCCGATAAGGGCTGCTATACGGACTTTATTTATGTTCTCTTGAATTGTGCGGGGAAAAGCTAATCATCAAGAAAACCGTATGTCCCTCATTAATTCACTTAGTGAGTGACGATATCTGTTTGGGCCCCTTGATGGAGATAGATTGTTTGCATGCAACTTTATACAATTATCTCTAGATCAAGAAACGTATAATCTGCAAGAATGACACATTCCTATCTTGGAGTATACGATGATATCGTGTGACATAAGAATCAAAATAGGGAAATACATATATTCTCTTATGCAGGATTTAAATACTGTAGCAGTACATTATTTATGCGAATTGGGAATCATAACGTGTTGCTAGATACCGCTTATGATTATTGGAATTAAATAGCGATTTAATTCCATGTCCAACATAGCATAAATCCTCAAAGGGTCACACAAATAGGACTTTAACCATACAGTGCATTATTTATTTATTCGCAACAATGTGTATTGCGAAAATATGATAGTTTGATTAATTAATTGTATAGCGTTGTGGACCGTTATAATTAATTAAGTCAAAGGGATCATATAGAAATAAAATAATGCATTTGCTAATCCCAAATTAATTATTAATGAGTTAATAATTAATTATGTTCAACTCATTTAAATTAATTGAGCTATTGGGTCTTTATTTAATTAGTTAAATAAAAGTCCAATTTGAGGTTAGTTGAAAGAGCAATTAAAAGGTTGAATTAATGGGCTTGTAATACACTTGGTGTAGCCCACAAAAGCCTCCAATGGGGGCCGGCCATGTGAGGGCAATATTGTCCACAATTTGTTGTGGTAGGTAGGTGTAGAGAGCACTATATAAAGGGGTCAAGTTTTGGGGAAACCCTAGCCTCCACTCCATTCTCTCTCCCTCTTCCTCTATGGCCGAAATTCACCAAGAAGGGAGAAAATTTCAGAATTTTCTCCATGCTCTCTCTTCTCTCCTCTCCTCTCTAGCTCATGGGTTGAGCACTCCTCTCCACAAATTAAAGCAATTAATTGCTAAATGAGAGAGGAAACCTAGAGGGATTAGCTTGTATCTTCCTCTTGCTAGCACAAGAGTTGAAGATTATGGTTAACCTCCTTGGTGGACTCGAGGCCGATCAACCGACGAAGGAGGAGGCGCATGGAGGCTCGCCACCAACTCCCATGCCATGGTCGAGCCCCGCGAATACGATTTCGCGGGAGGTACAAAATTCCACCTATCTCTTTGTGTTAACTTGGCTTTTGTGCACGATTCGTTGTGTGTGTTGTTTCGATGGCTTAATTAACTTGTAATTAGCATAAAAATCGAAAATTACACACTTCCTAACAGTGGTATCAGAGCCAGGTCGTACTTAAGCTATTTTGACACTTAATTAAGAGAAATTGGCTAATTAACGGATTAGTAGAAATGATGCGTTTGTTTGCTGTCTGGAAATGGTATTTTCTGTGTTGTTTCGCGTTTTTCGATGTGATATGTTCTCTGGAAGATCTTTCCATCTACATGAAAGTTGTAGATCTTTGGATTGTGATTCTTTTGGCATTGGATTCACATTTTTCTGAATTAGTATAGATTTATTGTGAATAACATGGCGACAGTGCGCAGAACCAGTTTCTGCTCGTACTGTCCTGTTTGAATGGCTTGAAAGATTTATATTTTGAATATAAGTACCAGTGTTCTATAGCTAGAAATAAAGAGGACTTGAAGCTCTTTCTGAGCATGTATAAATTGTTGCATGACTCGGATTAATTTGTGGGTTTTCAAGTATGAAAAGGAAGATCTTGTCAGATCCAGTTTGTTGAGCAAATCGATTGTTCTAATAAACTGTACCAACTGAGAACTCCTTTAAAAATTCTGTTTAAATGGAGTTGTTCTTTTTTGAGTTAGGATTCCAGGAAAATTAATTTCATAATTTTTCGTGGAAGTTTGGACTTTCAACTAGGTTAAAACATTTCGATCGACAGTCTGTTCCAGTACAGAATTTGTTGATTGTTTAGCATGTAACTTAATATTATTGAACTGAACTTGGTTGTTTTCTTTTCATGAATGGATAGCCTGTAGTCTAAACAAGTTTTTCTATGTATATTGTATATATAAAAACTGGATAGAAGGTGGTCTAACAGACCAAATGGTTGAGAGGATAAGCTGAAAATCTCATAACGGTGTTTCGTGCACTTGTAAGAGATTTGTCTTTTTTGATTCTCCCAGATGGTTTAAGATCTCTTCTTGAAATTTTTACTGGTAGTCACAACTATGATAAGGAGCTTAAGTAATTTATTTTAGAATTTTTGGAGACCGAAAACTGTTGTTTTTGTTGGATTCCATTAGTTACGTTTTTTGGTAAATTACTGTTTTTCTAAGTATTCAAACTAGTTGAAATTAATTAGAAAACTCCTTGTTTGATCTCCTTTCAGTTATGGGATGTTGAAAGAACTTTCTAAATGAATTTAAACAAGTTTGGTTGTTTAAAATTGAGAATTTGTACACGGAATTTACTTATAGCAAACGATACGCAAAGATGCTTGAAAATCGTTAATTGGAAACAAAGTGCTTGTATGTGCTAACTTTGTTTTGTAGGTGGATAGTGGGTTTAGTATGGCTCAAGACTCAATGCCTTGTGGTTGTAAATTGAATGCATGTGTGAATGTTTGTAATGCGGCCTTTGGTGTCATTAATTAATTAATTCGTTGATTAATTTTTGATGTAACTTGTGAGGCTTGCATGCCCCTAAGGATAGGATGGGAATATGATATTTTCACATGTATTTTTTGTTCTTTTATTTTATAGGATTTAGATCCTTATAGAATTTAGTGGGAGGGACAAGGATTAGATTAGTTTTGCTTCATGGAGGATGTGGCGAAACTAATGCAAGCGGGAGCCATACAAACCCACAACTATGAGATGCTTATATGTGATTGCTTGTGATTGCTATGAATTGTCATAGGCTAGGTATGGGTGTATGCTTACACGACCACCAAACAAGTGTCATATGATTGATAGTCCCAACTAAAACTCGATTAAGTAAAATCGCCCTCCTTCTCTCTATCCCCTTCACGCCGATTGTCACTCATGGCGCGGTCCGCCCAAGCGGACGTCATGATTGCCAATTCGGTAGTCGGGGTGCAAATAGCTAAGATTTGCAAGGAGCAAATAGTGAGAGGTTACTTTTCGATGGACCCAACTAGAGTTTGGACATCGGGGCGAAGTTTGTAAATATACTTAGATATTCACAAACCAAGAATCATATAGAACGATATGATTGGTTGGAGAACCTACCTTGTCTAATTAAGTAGGGTGACGTGCCATAGCAGGCTCTACTTGATGAAAATCGGGATCTTGGAAAACCAACTACATTTGGGACAATAAATAAATGTAGTGGGAGTTTTATTTGTTATAAATAAAACAATTACATAAACTAATTGACCTTAAATTGATTTTGTTATAGATGTTAAAATTGTTAATTTTGTTGCGATCAATCTTTGAAAAATTAACAAACTCGTTTCTAAAAGGTATTTACTTAAAGAAGTAATACCAATTCCTAAGACACGATCTTAGTGAAGAGAAATTTGAGTGTGTCAATTCCCAAAACTTTTCTCAAACTACCCGAACGTAGCAACGCGGTGATTGATTGACTTTTGGCGAAAAGTTATTCAATAAAGCGTATGGCTAATATCCTCGTTTGAAATTTCTAGACTTTTGAATTAGAGAATTCATATGGACTAGATTTAACTCGTACGCTCTCATCCACTTACTCAAGAAAGTGTTCTTGGAGAAAGTAGATATTAACTCCATCATTTATGATCGAGTATATAAAGAGTATGAGTTGACGAAGAGATTCTTCTTTTATACATGAACGTTTCATTGGCTTACAAATCGAAAGATTTAAGTAGCTAATTGATAACTAGAGATATTGATCTCCGATATCAAGGATTATTGATATTGTCATACGATCTCTTTGAAATTATAAAGGATATAATGTTACCTTCTTCACACACTTGTTGATGCAAAAAGGTAATTGGTTAAGTATTCAAGAAGTACTTCACCAAGGTATGAGTTGAAATTTCGAGACTCTCATTTATGACCATACGTCACATGAGATGTTTCATTTGTCGTTTATGGGAGACATTTGAAAGGTTGTCCCGAAATACCATGATTGTGACGATTAGAAATATTTTAATCCTAAAGTGTATTTGTCGTTCAAATTATCTCACTATTTACACTAGTAACTTGATACTAGTTCATATGCTCGCATTTAACGAAATGTGTTAGCAATGAAGAATAAGAGAAATATTGAGAGATATAAAGTAAACTCCGTATATGAAATGACTTATTCGTTTAAGTCATTACCATTGAATACGTAGAGTTATCTTTATTAAGAGTTTGTTTAGGAATTGAAGGTTGCATACCTTAATTCTAACTTCTCAAAACATCTCCACTTCATATTCGATGAAATGGATGATTATGTTTAATAAAAGACAAGTTCTTTTATTATGGATTTGTTTATATGATCTCATGCATCTTGATTGAATTTGCTTGAAATAGATAAACAATTTTTGAATAACAAATAAGATGCGTAAGACTTGACATAAAGTATTTGACTTTCATGTTATATATAACCGCTTAGTCACATACATAAACGAGAATCGCATTTCGAGAGTCTACGTAACGTAGAGCTCGTAATTCAATTCGATTTCAAATCGATTGATATGCGAATCATGTTTGTTAAATGACATAAGCACCTTTAACCTATGAAGGTTTAAGGACAAGTGAATTAATTAGGACTTATACATATCGATGTATAAAGACCTATAAGTACTTGTGTGATGAAAGGTTATTGATACTTTACTACTTAACCAACGATCATTGGAGATATTAACATATCTATTTGATAAGGTATAAGTATGAACTTTTTGACTAGTTCAAAGGAGTTCAAGAGTGAAGTTTGAAAGACCGTTCAAGGAAAAAGAAAAGTCTTACAATTAATCATGGTAAGTAGTTAAGTCATATGATTTGAAATATTATCTAAAGAGTATGAAAGTAGTTTCATAACTCGCTCCATTAGGAATAATATGTCCAAGAATGGAAGTATCGAACAATATTTTGTATAGTTCGATCGGTAATAAATCAAATTGACTTATTCAACTCATATTAGGGAATTACGTTTGAGGACAATATTGTTTACACTAAAAGATGTTCCATCGAAGTCTATTGAGGAAGATATCTTACGAGATTTTGATCTCTAAGTATAATGCTTCTTAAGATTTGGTGTTGAGAAGCTTATTTCAAGTATTGTTGACTTGTAAGCTTAAACCAAATAAGACACTATATATTTGTAGGATGCTTTATATTAAAAGGCACTACTTCCACGAATATGATAAGAACAAAGTAGTTGTTGCTAATCATAATGTAGTCTTGATGAATTGAAATTCTCAAGAAGAAGTAGTGGGAGTAACGTGAGCATTAAAGGAGTTTATGCATCACTACAAGAAGTACTCTTATAGGAAACTTGTCACTCCATACATGGTACTTAGTGGGAGTTGAGCGGAACTTCATTCACAAGTTGTTTTGAAAGAAGTTTAATAGTACGCTCCTTCCAATGAGGACTCAACCATCTCACGAGTTGATGATGTTTGAGAAACTCATGAAATATATAAGGAGTCAAGAACTCGTTCAACAAATCGTTGTAGAAGAAGTTCATGAACCTCAAGTACCAATCCTACAAAAGATCAACGAGAGTTGATTGCCTAAGCCGTTTGGTGCATTGGCTTCACGACATTCTCAATCTTAGCATATGAGAATCCGTTGATAAACAAGGAAACGATGGAACGATCCGATTCCACATATATGGTTCGAATTCATATGATCTTTAAATAAAATCCGTGTGTAACAACAAGGTATAAACCTTGGTTGATGTTCATGAAGGAGCAATCCATCAAGAACGTTTAGATCTTTAAAAGGAAAGATCGACATGGCTAACAAATCGACTATGTACAAAGCGCGGCTTCTCGCTTGTAGCTATGTCTAAGTCGATGGCTAGTTGACTACGTACAAAGCACAGCTTCTTGCTTGTGGCTATGTATAAGTCAATAAAGATCATTCTAGCAATAGTTGTATTTCATATATATTGATATATGGAAAAACACATAAAACCGCCTTCTTCGTATGAATGAAGGATGATGTTGTGCATTTGACACAAATCGAGATTTTATGTATTGCTAAAAACATACGCATGCTTCAAGGATCCATAAATGGATTAAAGCAAGTGTTGTGGAGATTGGAATAAAAGTTTTGACAAGGAAGTCAAGGAGTTGAACTTCGTCAAAAGTATCTTGTATAAACAAGATATTCAGTGGGAGCATAATTGTATTACTTGTATTGTTCAAGATAACAATTCATTAATTGGGAATAACATTAAGAAAATGAATATTGTCGAGATCTCTTTGGAGAATGCTTTCTCAAATGAGAACTTGGGCGAAGTCACCTAATCCTAGGAAACAAAATCTATAAAGATAGATTATGATGGATGTCAGGTTTGAACAAATATGCATATATTGACGAAGTGTTCTAGAAACACGAAAGTTACACTCCAAGAAAGGATGTCTAACTGTACGTCACATGGCATGACTTGAGTGTTTTAACTCGGTCTATTGCAACTCAATTCAAGAAAGTGCATGAAATAGTTCAAGCATTCTTTCATTATGAGTTTCATTGTGTACGTAATATTTATGCATATGCCCCGATGTGTAGTATCCAAAGGATATGACAAACAGTTGTCAAATGGATACAAGAGAGACACATTAGGACGATAGTCAAGGATATCCTCGAGTACCTTATGAGAAAGAGTGATATAATGTTTCATCTCTTAAGATGAAAGAGAGCTCGTGTAAGTTAATTACACTAATGCTAGTTTTTCGAAAGATTGATATAATCACAATTGAGCTACATATTTTACTTAAAGGTGGTGTTGTAAGTTTAGAAAGTGTTCTAAATGGAATATTACAACCGTTTCCGTCACCAAAGCAAAATACATAGCAACTTGTGAAGCAATAAAAGAAGATTATTTCGGATCGATTTCTTAGTTGAGTTATTATGGTTCTAAGCATCTCGAACTATAACTTACTCCTAAAGAACCCAATGTTACATTGGAGATTCAAATATGATCTATAACGATATCACTTGATATCATATGATGGTGATCAAGAATATATATAGGAGTATATATATATATATATATGGTCAAACAATTTTTGGATAGGTTCGCGAACACAGCGAACACTCTAGCACGACATCTACCTTGAGCAGTATACGAGATGCAGTTATGCATCCATACGTGGTGGACGTATGAGTAACTAGCTATAAGCGTATTATTTATTTTGAGGTCCGAGACATGTATATATGTAGATATATGACATTGTTCTCAATTCTTCGTTGGCTAGAAGTCACTACTGATTGACTCTAGACCAAGTGGGAGATTGTTAGAGTTATGTCCTAGAAGTCAATAATTTAATGACTTAATTATTAGTTTATGTTTTGGATGAGATTTTATCATCTGTTCCTAGGTTTATTATTGACAGATCATTCAGGTTGAGGATCTGAATAGTAGATCTCTGTTGATCATTCTTTAGAATGACAATAATAAATCTAAACGGTCCATAATCTTGATAATTAACAAGGAACATTAATTATCATATAAGATTAGTATGCAAGTTAAGTGATGATTAAGTTCTACTAATCATAGGTAAAGAGTTACCAACTTAATTGCATATGTGTATGTTATGGAACATAGCACAGGACTTGACCCATCGAAATAAACATATGGATTGTGTTATGTGTCATTGTTTATTTCGTTATGATTTTGATTCTAAGTTTGAGATGTTTATCTTTTCCACATGAGGATAGGTTCAATAAATATCGTCTACCGCTGATTCCCGATAAGGGCTGCTATACGGACTTTATTTATGTTCTCTTGAATTGTGCGGGGAAAAGCTAATCATCAAGAAAACCGTATGTCCCTCATTAATTCACTTAGTGAGTGACGATATCTGTTTGGGCCCCTTGATGGAGATAGATTGTTTGCATGCAACTTTATACAATTATCTCTAGATCAAGAAACGTATAATCTGCAAGAATGACACATTCCTATCTTGGAGTATACGATGATATCGTGTGACATAAGAATCAAAATAGGGAAATACATATATTCTCTTATGCAGGATTTAAATATTGTAGCAGTACATTATTTATGCGAATTGGGAATCATAACGTGTTGCTAGATACCGCTTATGATTATTGGAATTAAATAGCGATTTAATTCCATGTCCAACATAGCATAAATCCTCAAAGGGTCACACAAATAGGACTTTAACCATACAGTGCATTATTTATTTATTCGCAACAGTGTGTATTGCGAAAATATGATAGTTTGATTAATTAATTGTATAGCGTTGTGGACCGTTATAATTAATTAAGTCAAAGGGATCATATAGAAATAAATTAATGCATTTGCTAATCCCAAATTAATTATTAATAAGTTAATAATTAATTATGTTCAACTCATTTAAATTAATTGAGCTATTGGGTCTTTATTTAATTAGTTAAATAAAAGCCCAATTTGAGGTTAGTTGAAAGAGCAATTAAAAGGTTGAATTAATGGGCTTGTAATACACTTGGTGTAGCCCACAAAAGCCTCCAATGGGGGCCGGCCATGTGAGGGCAATATTGTCCACAATTTGTTGTGGTATGTAGGTGTAGAGAGCACTATATAAAGGGGTCAAGTTTTGGGGAAACCCTAGCCTCCACTCCATTCTCTCTCCCTCTTCCTCTATGGCCGAAATTCACCAAGAAGGGAGAAAATTTCAGAATTTTCTCCATGCTCTCTCTTCTATCCTCTCCTCTCTAGCTCATGGGTTGAGCACTCCTCTCCACAAATTAAAGCAATTAATTGCTAAATGAGAGAGGAAACCTAGAGGGATTAGCTTGTATCTTCCTCTTGCTAGCACAAGAGTTGAAGATTATGGTTAACCTCCTTGGTGGACTCGAGGCCGATCAACCGACGAAGGAGGAGGCGCATGGAGGCTCGCCACCAACTCCCATGCCATGGTCGAGCCCCGCGAATACGATTTCGCGGGAGGTACAATATTCCACCCCTTTCTCTTTGTGTCGAAATGGCTATGTACTAGATCCTCTTGCTCTTTGTGTTTTAATTGGATTAATTAGTTAGTAATTAGTCACAAAATTAAAATTGGGCAGTTTCCTAACACATCTATCAGACAAACTATTTAGACTTGTGCCCTCGACTTGATTGAATAAATCAGCCCTTCTTCACAATGGCTCCGTTTGAATGGCTTCTTCCCGGAATAAGGAATAACCACTTTTTACCAATAAATTTATTTCTAACCATTCAAACTCTTCACAAAAATTACACACTTCCCATTAAATTTACCCCTTCTTAATAAATTTCTTTCCTTCTTCCTTCTTTCTACCTTATTCCCACACCATCCAAACGGAGCCAATGAAGATTCTGTAAATTTTCATCATACCAAACCTCATTAACATATTTCAGAAGTTAAAATTTTAACCCTCAGTTACATTATCATTATTTTGTCCGTCATGGGAACAAATATAACTTCTCAAAGGTTGTACCCTGTAAAAGTCGCTTTTTCGAAACAAGTTTCAACGTTTCGTCTCGTGGTCGTGGGTCTTTTCTTCTTCTTCGTAGCCCTTCAGAATTTCAAAGAGACGTTCCCAATTCGGACCGGAGTTTTTTTTTCCGATGATAAATTGCAGAGCTGATAACTACAATTAAGCAGTCAGGCAATCAAGCAATCATATGTTAAAAATAGAAAAAAATTGCTGTCCAAAAAAGGAAAACAAGTTCCTCTCACCTCCGCGTCGCTCTCATCCTGCCTCACCCCGTCACGCGCATCTCTCGCCCATCCTCTCGCCTGTCGCCGTCGCGCCCGTCGCCGTCATGCCATCTCGTCGCCGTCGCGCCATCCCGTCGCTGTCGCCCTCAGTCGTCGCGACATCTCGTCGTCAACGGGCAGCCCTGCCGTCACCGTCGCGCAGCTCAGCCCTACCGTCACCGTCACCCAGCCCTGCCTTATCAAAATCAGAAATAAAAAATTATTTACTCTCTCACTTATATTAAATACTTCCTTACAACTAATTATTTACTCCCTTATTGTTTTTAGTTACTCCCAAGCAACAGTAGAATCAAATCTGAATATTATTTACTCCCATATAGATATTAGATACTCCTTTTATGCTAGTTATTTACTCCCTTATAGCTATTTAGTTACTCCTAAATAACAGCAAAATCATATATGAATATTATTTACTCCCTTACTTGTATTAAATACTCCCTTAATAGTACTTATTTACTCCCTTATAGTTATTTAGTTACTCCCAAACTACAGTAGAATCAGTTTTGAATATTATTTACTCACTCATACATATTAGATACTCCTTGTATACTAGTTATTTACTCCCTTATAGCTATTTAGTTACTCCCAAACAACAGTAGAATCAGATGTGTATATTATTTACTCTGTTGTATATATTAGTTACTCTCTTATACTGATCAATTTCCTCCCTTATAGTAATTTAGTTACTCCAAAAAAACAGCAGAATCAGATATGAATGTATTTACTTCCTTATACATATTAGATACTCCCCTACACTGATTAATATCATTCCTTATAGTAATTTAGTTACTCCCAAATTGTAACAGAACTAGATCTAAATCTCTTTTTTCTTCCTCAACCAGATCTGATCGGTATAGGAGAGGGAGCAGTGAGGGGAGGCGGAGGTGGAGGTGAGACGGAGGAGACGAGAGGCGGAGGAGAGCAGAGGCGGATGCGAGGCGGAGGAGGTGAGAGGCGGAGGTGAGGCGGAGGCGTAGGAGAGGAGAGAGGCGGAGGCGGAGGAGAGGAGAGGCGGATGCGAGGCGGAGGCAGAGGAGAGGAGAGGCGGAGGTGAGGCGGAGGCGAGATCGACGTGAGGAGAGGGGAACGAAGGAGGTGAGAGGGATAACGCTCTGATTGCGCGAGGGGAACGAAGGAGGTGAGACGGATAACGCGCATGATGAGGGTGAGGATGAGGGTGAGGGTGAGAGGGATAACGCTCTGATTGTGTGATTGCAGAAGGTGTTGATTACTCTAAGTAATTCCCGATAAATTGGGTCTCCACTTGAAATGATAATTGTCATCTATAGTTTTGTCACTCCTTGTCATTGCTAAACACAAAGTGAATATATAAAATAGACAAGATAATATATAGACTATCAAAGTGAACACTTACAAACAAGTAAGTGTTGTCATCTCTTGTTCAGATTTTTATTATGCACATTCAACTTATTTTTATTGAACTCATTTGTTTGTAAGTGTTCATTTTAATCACTATATATATTCACCTTGTCTATTTATATTATGTGTTCATTTTTTATTTAACGATGGCAATGATAATAAAACTACAAATGACAGTAATCAATTTCGATGAGCTATATCAACAACTTTTTTTGTACGTGAGACTAAACAACTTTCAAATTAATAGGTAAAATTCCAAACATTTTTTTTACAGTTTAGATTAGATTAGGTACATATACATAGCTTGTGTATTAAATTTGTAGCAATTTGAAACTCGATTGGTAAAATTCATTGAGCGGTATAAAAAAAAAAACTAAAGGTTTAATTTTGTCCACTTGTTCGCAGACCAAACGATTTTCTAAATTGTACCAAATTTAATGTACGATTTATATCAAAATATAAATATATGCCTATCATTTATATCTCCTCCTAAGTAAATGCAAGAGTATAAAAACATGAGTTTTCCCCTTTTTTTAAATCCAGTTCATACTAGGTGGGTTTTTTTTTTTCCGTAGGTACATGTATGATCAATCGTAACTCGTAAGATAAGCATCCTCCAATTCTTACTACTTAGCAGTCGATGTTAAGTGTTTTAGAAAAACCTTACTAGTCCCACGTGGTTGGAATTTTGCTAATCTTTCTTGTTTAATTGACAAAAGAATATGAATTCATTGAACCCATCGATAATTGTTTTCACGCCACAAAGGATAAAAAAATCATTAAACTTGAATTATGAAATTATAGAAATATTTTTTTAGTTGAGTTGCACTTCACATCTTTTTAATCCAATATACTTTCGTGAAATTAAACAGATCTAATATTCAAATTTCAAAATTCTAACTTTTTAATTTCAAATTTCAAATTTATGTATCTGATGGAATTTAACTCATTATGTTCATTTTCCCTTTAGCCAGATTGGTTAACTAGTGAGCTTAACTTGCCGTGGCGCTTCTCATTTTTTGTAATAACTTTGATCGAGTAAAACTCATTATTTTATTTTGTATAGAATATTCCACGCAAAGGAAGAAATGAAAACAATGTACTTTCGCAAATTTCGCATCAAAGTTATCTCGAAAAGCAACAAAAATAGTATGACAAAGAACACTATTTTCGTGAGATGGATTATATATGAAGATAGCATATAAGAGCGTCCATGCTTTCATAACCTATGGTCAAATTCATTTAGCCTTCCCAGGCCTGATGCGATGTAATGATAAATTCATTGAAATAAAAAGCGTCAAGCGAGATTCAAACAAAAATAATTCATTTTATGACCACAGAGATAAGGACATTGGACTATTGAAGGAGATCAAATAACACCATTCTAACAAAAATAATTAATTTCATGTATCGTTGTAAGAAATATAAAGAATACTCTTAAGTCTCTAATATAATTTCGAATCCTTATTCACTAAGGCTCCGTTTGGATGCAAAAAGAAGAAGAGAAGAAAAAAGAAGGAAAGAAAAAAAATTATAAACAATCCAAACTCTTCACAAAGTTATACACTTTCCAATATTTCTTCTCACTTTTTCCCTTCTTTCCTTCTTTCCACACCTATCCAAACGGAGCCTAAAATAATGTTGGTATTCACTAAATAGTGTTAGGGGAGAGAGAGAGAGAGAGAGAGTTGCTGCGTACTTTGTTCTAAACTTCTAACAACGAAAATGTATATGGCCTGAGTCAAAAAGTTTTGATGATGTTGGATATGGACCCCCACCTGTACCGTGGAAGGGCATTTGTCAAATGGGTGGCCCCTTCTGCAGAAATGAAATCCAGTCCAGCGCGGGATCGTGCAGCGCAGGAATCACAGCTGTCTGATTTAATCTCAATGGCAAAGGGAGTCCCGTGCATGTAACAAGATTGATAGGCCCGAACCGTCTAAATTAAATCGGACGGTTCGTAGACTGCGCTGGACGGTCCCGCGCGGGAGCGGATGGGGATTCCCTTCTGCAACAACAAAATTCTCATTGCACATTGGTATCTCGGTGATTTTACTCCTCAACTTGAAGGGTAGTACATGTCACCTCGAGACAAAGAATGAACATGGGACCCACTGTGCTTCCATTGCTGCACGTAATTATTATTCTTTTTTTTTAAATAGACTCCCTAGACATTTAATAAAATTTTAGTGAAAGAAAGTTGCACAAGGTTTTTTTTTTCTTCTCAGATTTCAAAATGTACAACATATATTTTTTTAAAAAAGTTTATATTGTTTGGTTATTTGACAATCTCGGCTAAACATGGTACTCGAACAAAATTAAATGTATGTTCAGTCATGGCTGGTATGTCAGGCTTCACCGGTTCTTTTCATAGTCTCTCTTGATAGTACATAGGTCTGTGTGTAGGGAGAAGAAATTTAAATGTAGATTTCATAAGCCAATAATTTAAAAGAGTATAAATTAGCGAAGGATATATATATATATATATATATATATATATATATATATATATATATATGAGAAAACCTATGGTGCATACTAATGTACGGAAGTTTCGGTGCATACTGATCCGAACTCTTGGATCTGTTTCAAAATGACCGATCCAAACCATCCAATATGATCTCTCTATTGAAATCTCCTTGCCGACCAAATTTTACATTTTTTCGATATTTTTAAGTATTTTTTTCGGATTTTTTAAAACTGCTATTTTTGAACGGTTCAGAAAAAATTAGATTAGCGATTTTCTAAAATTTGAAAAAAATACTTAAAAATTTCGAAAAAATGTAAAATTTGGTCGGTAAGGAGATTATAATAGGAAGATCATATTGGACGGTTTGGATCGGTCATTTTGAAGCAGATCCAAGAGTTCGGATCAGTATGCACCGAAGCTTCCGTACATTAGTATGCACCATAGGTTTTCTCTATATATATATAGAGAGAGAGAATGGATTCAATCAAAGCGCTTTGACCGGAGTCTCAGTTAAACCCCGTCGGTTCTCAATTTTGAAAGTTCAGACGACCGATCCGACCCGTCAAATATGATCTCCATATTGAAATCTCTTGCTGACCAAAATTTTCATTTTTTTGAATTTTTTAAGTATTTTTTTCGGATTTTCAAAAATCGTTAATCTAATTTGTTCTGAACCCTACAAAAATTGCTGTTTTTGAAAATCCGAAAAAAATACTTAAAAAATTCAAAAAAATGAAAATTTTGGTCGGCAAGGAGATTTCAATATGGAGATCATATTTGACGGTTCGGATCGGTCGTTTGAACTTTCAAAATTGAGAACCGACGGGGTTTAACTGAGACTCCGGTCAAAGCGCTTTGATTGAAGGCTTTCTCTCTCTCTCTCTTTCTCTATATATATAGATTGGCTAAAGTATACTCCAGCATACGGATTAAACCCGTATGCTGAAGTCGTTTCTCAAAATTTAAAATTCAAACAGTCGATCCAAACCGTTCAAGTTGTTCTCCATATAAAAACATCTTTCAAGTCCAAATTTTACATTTTTTTCGAATTTTTTTGCTATATATTATGCTATTTTAAAATTGAATGGCCAGAAATACTCCTTTACAACTCCTTTACAATGTTTTTTAAAAATAGCATAATATATAGTAAAAAAATTCGAAAAAAAATAAATTTTAGTTTCTTAGGAGATTTCAATATGGAGAACAATTTGAAAGCTTTGGATCGACTGTATGCATTTTAGATTGTGAAAAATGACTCCAGCATACGGACTATCTATATGCTGGAGTATACTTTAGCCAATCTCTCTCTCTCTCTCTCTCTCTCTCTCTATATATATATATATATATATATATATAGAGTTTAGCTACGGTGAGTCGCGACCAAAACTCCTAGATCTAGATCAAAATGACCGATCCAAACCGTTCGATATGATCTCCCTATTGAAATCTCCGTGCAAACCAAATTTTTTATTTTTTCGAAATTTATAAGTATATTTTTTTCGGATTTTTAAAAACTGATGTTTTTGAATGGTTCAGAACCAATTAGATTAACGATTTTCTAAAATTTCAAAAAAATACTTAAAAATTTCGAAAAAATTAAAAATTTGATCTACATAGAGATTTCAATAAGAATATCATATTGGACGGTTTGGATCTGATGATAAAATATGATTTTAAAGTGATTTAGTTTGTATCATTATTTGTATTTTTTTATCAAAAAATGATGTAATAAATTGATTGTGTGAACTAATGAATTAGGGATAAAGTACCAATGGAATTGCTATAACGACTATAGAGACAGATCCTATCCTTACATATGAAAATAAAATGACTAAATAAAATAATTATTTCTGTATTTAATAAATCAAAATATCACTATCACGTTCTTTTGCCTTTTAGCTTCATTATCCATTTTTGTTTCAGATACAACTTCTTTTACGTCCCTCAGCAATACCAGTACCCTCTACTCTTACCAAGCATATACCCTGGAATGAGAACCTAATCCGAAATCTGGCTTTCTAAGTGTTACTGTAAATAAACTTACACGGGTAGATTTCGATTCCAATGATTTTTATCATTTGTAAATTGTTAAATATCTTTTTAGATTAACATAAAAAATCACTTACTGAAGGAGTATCATCGCCACCTGATCTTGCAAAATAGCTAATTCAAGGTTAGTAAAGGTCAAATGTCTTTTTCTTGAACTCAAAGTTTGTTTGTTTTAATTAAAGATTTAATGTGTTGGCATAAATGGGAATCATTTACTGAGAAGGAGAATCTGATGGAGAAGTAAAAGTTAAGACAATATTTTGATTTCATTCTCATAGATTGTTGGACTGTTATCAGTTTTGCTCTGGAACTCGACGAGATACAGTTGAGATGCAAAGAAATTAAGGAGATTAAGAATATGAACTGCTAAAATTATTGTACCTCTATTCATTATTCCAGTATATTGGTAAGTTTTGTGATAATGTGTCAACTTTATCTTAATTATATAACAGAAATTATGTGCTTTATTTTCCAAAGGAAGGATTTTGAATACTGCTAGGGTTAGTTGGGCGTGAACTGTTTGTGAGAAAATGCTTGATTCAGGAAATTTATACAATGCGGAGAAGACTGGGAAAGTAATTCCTAGCTTTTAATAGATGGAACTTCTTGATACATAAGCCAGTCTCAGAGATACTTTTGCGTCAATTACATCGACAATACAAATTTAGACTTGTAAATTATTGCTAAATGCAGAGACCGATATGAGATTATGTCACTTAATGCTTAACTACTTCACAATACTCTTCTTTGAGAATGATACTTTGTAAATTCACCAATTTTGTGTCAAATTTATAATGATTACAGACATGTCCCAAACAACTATGAATAAAAAAATACACTACGATCAACGCTCAGAACAAATTTTGCCAACACGACCGAGAATGATTCCTTTTGATAAATTAGTAAGTCATGTTTGACCGTCTCCATCTCAGTTTCCCTGGATGTGGACTAAACAGTGAGTATGGTGCATTTTATCAAAATCTTCCTTGTTTGTTTCGAATCTACAATGCAGCATCCCCTTCAATATCCGCCTTGAAATGGCCAAACTATTATAGCCAAGAGTGTCCGTGAATCAGACACAAAGCAGCGAGATTTTATGGTTGCAACAACCGAAAAAAATCTAATTAATTATACGTATGTACAAATGTACATACCCAATTCCAGACTTGCACAGCTTAATTGGTGTTTGCGAGGATCACCAGACCAAATTCAAGATCATTAAGTTTGCGAGTATAGTTCATATTAATAAATTAATATTACTTCACTTTTTTTAAACAACACAGGTTACACAGCTAGCAAAGGTGGTAATTTTATTTTTATTCTGCGATATTGCTCTTGTGTCTACAAATCCTCAAATGCCTACCAAATGCCAAAAACCAAAATGCCCCTTTTTGGTGCTTTTTTAAGCTAAACTCAGTTCTCCAGAAGGAACAGATCTCTTCATAAGTTTCTCCCATGACTCGTTTGTCTCCTTTATAACCTTCAATGCATAATCCTATTAAATGAAACGAGTAAAACAAATAAAAGAAGAAATTAGATACTTAAATTAAATGGCAAATTGGCACTCTAAGCACAGTTTCTAATATTTTATGTTTCGAAAATCAATTACAACGGTTCTATTGAAGAAGATTAGGTGACAGGTTCTGAATATCATAAGGCTTAGTAAAACATGTTTTCCGCAACAAGAAACCATATTTAAATATTTACAAAACATAAAAAAAAAATCATGTGTATCTGCTTTCTGACATTTTAATTCAGACCTTATGCAAAGTTCTACTTTAGAATGGACATATGGTCTAACTAAAAAATATTTTGGTGTTGAATATAAGCAGCTTAATTTCATAATTAAGTAGAAGCAAGTGGTCGAGTTAAGCAGCCTCTGAAGTTACCCACCTTTTAAAAGGGTACCAAATTAGAGGTAACAAAATGTATTCCAAAGAGAAATCATATTGCTTGAACATACTACGAAGTTTGAAAGCATGCTATATGGATGCTGGTATCATTGGGAAAAGGATGCCAGTTTTATTTTTTGAGACATAGCAAGTGCTCATGTGAATTATTGGAATGTCATTGTTAGCAAATGCTGACAAACAGCAGGTACTTCTTGCAATTGCTTACAAATGTTGGGGCATGTTGCAAACATTTATAATACTAGAAAAAGACGCCCTCGTATATGTGGGCAAATAAAGAAACAAAATAATGTTAGACAATAAAGACGTGTTGCGCAATCTACTCGAGATACTGGTAGATATATTGCTCAATTTGTTTCCTTATTTGACGGAATACCAAAAAATATTATTGATTCGTCTAGCAATTGATATCCAACCATAGATCAGATCAATCGAACATCACAAACATGTGTTAACACGCTAGATCTAGCGTGTTACCACTCTTGGATCCGTACTTTTATAAGGAGTAGAGATAAAATAAAGAAAAGAATAAAAAGAATAACAAATGACCTTGCTAGCAGCCTTGTTACCAAGACCAAACTGATTAGCTGGCTTTCCATCAGGAATCTTGTAATCTCTAAACCAGTCTCTTATTGCAGTAAGAGTTCCCTAAACAATAACATAAACAATTATTATGCAATATAACATGACAAACTTTGAAAGGAAATATGGTTTTCTTATAGAATAATTCAAGAGTTCAACATATAAGACAAGACCAAACCAAATTCAAAAGAACAATCAGGGGAGGATTTTCCCAACAATTTCCTACCACGCCATCATACGGTATTAAATCACCACAAATCCTCCATAATGTCAAACTACAACTACTACTTACTTTTCTCATACTGGGTCATGCCTGGTATGGATAGAACAGAAATATTGGACCTGTCACTATTCACTCCAGTAGATTCGATTGCAATTTTGTACCCAACCCCTAAACAGTAAAGTCTGGCAGTCAAGGTTCAAGTCCAAGTCCTGAATTTTAAGTACTTCACAAGACAACTTACCCGTGCATACCAACAAAACACAGTTACTTCTCCATTTTCATTACAAGAAAAGGAATATTCCCACCAGAAGCAATATGAATGATGTAGATGAGGAAAAAGAAACCCTTTGATATTATGATTTAATTAAAGAAATGATACCTAGCATTTGATGAAAAAAGAAGGAAAACAAGAAGAACAGTACAATGTATATGACAAATGAGGTGGGTAGGGCATGCCTAAACATATATTCATAATGAAACATCATACTCATGCCTTCCTAAGGAAAAATTTAGGAATAGCTATTTCAAAACAATTTTTTTTCAGAATTTAATAAGAGTCATATAAAATATATTGGATTTTGTAGGTATATTGTCTAAAAAGTCTAAAGTCTAAGCCTTTTTATCCCAAACAAGTTGGGGTAGGCTAGAAATGACACCCCGACCCTGGTCATTTCTTGTATATATGGCTGAGTTTTTACGCTGGCTCGCCAAGCCTATCGCAAGCATGCGGGCTTGAACCCTGGATCTCTTAGAAGAGAGACTTATAGGTATATTGTGCTTCAGAAAAAAAAAATTACCAACTTCTCCAAGTACCAGTACAGAATTAGTGCATCCCTTTAACATAATACCAAGTTAGGTAGGTTTTGGACAGGAATCCTACTCACATCACTATCCAATTATTTTTAGGTCCGATCAGGTAAGGAACATATAATTTAAGAAGAAGTACCACAGTCCACAGACTTATAGAACTATGAACCTATTGGAAAATCTAATGCTTCATGTATAATGAATAAGAAAGCTGATTTGCAAATTGCTGGCAAAAAGGACATGCTTTTTCATACCGGGAAATGCTTTTCTACATCATTGACATCATTAACAAGAGAAGCTCTGGGGTCATCCAATGAGATTGCAATAATTTTCCAATCAAGCTCTCCTTCATCTATCATAGCTAAAGCAGCCAAGGGTTTCACCTTTAAAATCTCTCCTATCTTAGCCTTTCTGTCTCCTATCTCCACCACATCCACTATTTATCAAAAGAAAAAGAAAGGAGGAAAGGAAAATGAAGTTAATCAATAAATAAATAACATGAAATTTTTCTGTAAATGAAAATTGTTACTGAGGGTGAAACTGAGGCATAAAGTCAGCAGTCATTGTTGCAGATGCTATGCAACTGGACTGTACTATGGTTATATTTAGAGCAAGAATATACGTAATATTGATCACACAAAAATAGATGAAAAGAACATCCAGAAAAATAGTATACCAGGGTCATTGTCCCCGAGAGCACCTTCAACTTCCACATTTGCAAAAGATGGGTCTTCCCATGTTTGAGGTAGTAATCCATAATTCCAATTTATGTTGTACCTGACGCCAAAATTTTTTGAGGTGATAAAATAACTTCCAGAATTCAAATGCACCATCTTGGACCAATTATGAAAAAATATATAGTTTCGATTACTTTCAATTGTTCTTACAGGATGGCATTTACTTGGCCAAAATTTGCATTGACACTAGTATTATTGGAACCAGACCAGACCATCCAGTTGGACTGGGAAAGTTTGACCTGGATATCTTTCCAGTTGTATACTTCCAAGACCACATAACAGTCAAGACGAGATTAATTTACCCTAAACTCTCCACATCTGAAAATTCAAATTTTCTCTAATTCGTGTTGATGATACTTGGAATTGTATAACAATCCAAAACCAAATAATTACAAAATCACTACAAAGCTCGGATTTCATTCACATTTTACTAAAACACTCCTTTTTATTTCCAAATAATAAAACTTTAAAATCGGGTTCTTACGGGTAGTATCTGAGCTTGCCCTTCTTAGTATCCTGTTTAATGGGAGTATACGCCTCATCTGTGGCCACCTCCATTTTCGCACTACTCTCCTTGGGGATCTCCACGATGAAATTGAACACGTCATCTCCCAAGTGCAATGGCACATCATGCCAGGGCGACACCTTCTTCCCACCCGAGTCGAGGAAGAAAACCCTGTAATCTAGGGTTTCAGGCTGCCCCAGCTCCTCAGTCTTGAAATCGGCCTTGAGAGACGCCGAGGGGGAGGTGAAGTGGAGGTGGCGCCGCCTCTGGTGGAGGGAGATGGCGGAGGGGGTGGTGCGAGGAAGGCGGATACGGCGGAGAGACGCCGACACGGCGGAGAAACGGACGGTGGATACAGTCGCTGCCATCGCCATGAGAAGAGCTGAGCGAGAGTGCGAAAAGACAAATGTTCTGCTGTGTTTCTCTTTGTCTTGTCTTGTCTGTTTTGTGTTTCTTTCTTTTATTTAGTGGATATAAATAAACGCAATACTGATTCCCTTTTGCCAATAGATATTGTTCACGTGGAGATGGGATGATGGGATGATGATTATAATTTTAATTGTGAAAATATGTAATGATTATTTTAATGTTAAAAAAAATTACAAAATAAACTGGAATAGTTTCAGGTTTCAATTAGTTGTAAGCCAAGTACAATAGTATAGCTACTGTTGAGATGAGAATTAATATTGAAAATATAATAATAGTATTAATTTGTAGTTGGTTTATGGTCGATGAATGTAGAGTTATAACTGAGTGCCTACAGTTGAAATAAGAATTATTAGCTATAAATATATAAATGATATGAAATTTATTCAAAATTTTATCATATTATTGATATAGTAAAAAAAATTACTTAATATGATTGTAGAGATGAATGAGCTTTCTCATTCTTAATATGGGATTACCCATGATTAGAATAATGATTCTTTAACAATCTAGAATTTTCAAACGCTGTACAATAAAATTAATTAGATAAATTTTAAAATTATTACTAAAGTAATTGAAATTTTATAATTAATAATCCTAAAACGATTAAATGAATAACTATATAGAAACTTATTCGAAATCGAAATCTTTTAATTTGTGTAGTATTCACAATTAATGTACATGATTCTAGCAAAATCAAACCTTGAGTATACTAAAATTTAGAATAAAAACAACTCAAATTCTAATAGAAATAATAATAAATATTAATTTATATGAGTTGCAGTATCCTTTGTTATACAGTGGTGGCCATAGAAGATCAGAGGGGTAAAAATTTGATAAAAATCAGATTTTCACCGTGGCACCATCTCCGTTTTCTCTCTCTTTTTCCTCCCTTTTTCCGCTCCGTCCGATTCTCCTCTCATCTCTTTTCTTCTCCGACGAGAGAAATTCTCGAAATTCTTGAAGGGATGGGCTGTGACCAGCCAATCCCATCGCGCCACCCAGTTCCCCTTCTCTGATTGGCTGGCCTCGTTTGTTCTTATCCGATCGAGATGGTTGTGAGTGACGCGGCTTTGAGATACGAGCTCAAGAGATCTCTGCCGTTGGCTTCTTCCTCCCCTCTCCCCTCTCCATCAGCCATATATAAACCTCACCCTCTCCTTCAATTTTTGGGGTTGGCTGGGCGATTAGGGTTCCACTTTGAAAAGAAATGAGAGAGAAGAAGGAACAGAGAGGGAGGAAGTAGTTGCCAGAGATCCAAGGTATATCCATCTCTTTGTCTAGTAATCGATTTGATTAAGTTTGATTTCTTGATTTGTTGGCTGATTTTGGGGGAAACTCAGAACTTGAGTTTCTGGTCCGTGCATGGTATTATAGTTGCTTTGGATGCTTTAATTACTCTTTGGCAGATAAATTTAAACCCTAAGATATTGAATCTAATAATGGAATTTGAGTAAACCTTGGAATTTATGTTTTGTACTCTGTTATGAATTTAATTGGATGAAATTGAGTATAATCTTGGGTTATTACTTTGGTTGGGCATAAAGGAGACTTGTGTGAGTCTTACGACTGGGTTTTAGGCTTGGTACCAGTCTTTGGTACCACTGTGGTACCTCTGGTATCTTTCTGGTACGCTGTTTACGACTCAGGGGCTGATTTGTAAGGAAAAAGGACCCATTTGTAAAATTCTAGGGGCCTGTTTGTAAGAAAAAGGATTGGAATGTAAATTACTTTGATTTAGGGGCCCCTGGGAAAAGTGTGCTGTGACAGAGGGTCGGGTCCTGAGCCCTCTTTAACGGATCCGTGCGGACCCGTTACGGCTGGCTCAGGTCAATTGGGTCAGGTTGACCTGGCTCAGTCCATTCGATGTTGGGCCGAGACCTTTTTGGGCCAAGACTTTCTGGGCCAAAAAGAAAAAAAAAAAGAGAATTGGGTTGGGCTCAAATTTTCGAATGTGGGCTGAAATTTCAGAAATTCAAAAAGATAATTATACAACTTAATCCTTGATTAAGTTAAATTAAATGTGGGCTTAATACCTAATTAGTTAAAGGAGAGGCCATTAGAAATAATTGGGTATTCATTTAATTAAGCGGGATTCGATTTTTCGGGAGATGATGAGAATAGTATGAGTGAGTCAAGAGCAGATACAATGACAACTAAATCACCGACTTTCTGATCCCAAACAAATAAATCAATAAATTTTATCTTCGATCTTTAAATTGTTTTCATAATTTCTTACTTAAATATTTTATGAGTTTATGATTTAGTTAATTTCACGTTTATAAAATAATTTCCGATACAATTAATTCACATCATTACGAATTTAAATAACAAGTTATCTAATTAAGAATTTAAATAATGTTAGAGAAACATTACGAAATAAATAAATGAATACTCTAATTTCCAAAATATAATTAACGAATTGTATGATAAGAATAAGTATAAATTCTTATTGACCGGAAAGTCAAAACCAATTATTAATAATAAGATAAAATACTTAATTATATATTTTAAAACAGAATCCTCCTAATAAATAATCTGAACCTAACCATTTCAATCTCAACCAGTCTGGTTAACTTAGACCGTCAGTATGGTAACCCAAGAACTGCGTAGGAATAAGTTATTTAGGTTTACCTTACATTATATAATTGTTAAACGGTCAATAAGACAGTCACATGTTTTTATTAGGGAACCAATTTAGGATCACTTGACATATGAGTACCAAGCCTAGTAAACCGTCAAGGGAGAGAACCCAAGTATGATGGCCGTCAAGCATCCGAACCATCATGAGATATCGAGAAACTACGTTTAAGCTTTTCACTATCCAGGTGCGGAATTACGTTGGATTTTTGTTAAAGTTTAAGTAATTAATAAAATATATTTTATTCATATGCATATTAGAAACTCATTTGCCTGCATGACCGTATTCAAGCATTTTTAAATGATAGTGCCCAATTATTGATAAAACTGCATTTTGAAAGGCATGTTCTCCGTTTTGAGAAATTTGATAAGTAATAGTCAGATATTTGGAAATGTCGTTGCTATTGATAAATCCGACTTATGAATGATCTGACTGAAAGGAATGAAACGATGTGAATGAATAACTGAGATATGATATGATGTGCTTGATATGTGTGATTTGATATGTTTGCATCACTCTCCGGAGTCGGTTGACCCCCGGCTTCGGCCAGTTCAATAGCGCTATGTAGATTTGGAATTCCCTTCTGCCTGCCCAGGGTTAGAGATTCGTCTTTTTTGCCTGCCCTTGGGTTAGGGAAATGTCTCCTTCTGCCTGCCCAACCGGTTGGGTTAGAAGGCCTGAGTGATTATGATTATGGAATGAAAGGAAGGATTTGTGATTTGCCCAGACTTATATTATGCTCAATTCTGCCATGCTCGGATCCCCTGACACGCTCAGTTTCCTATCATATACAGACATGTGTTGTCTGCGACGGGATTCGTGCCACGTGTTCAGTCCGACATGTATATGACTTCGGTCATAGTCAAATTTTGTTATTTTGTCCCATTTTGACTACAGACTGGATGACATGTTTTAGAAAGAAGATTTGAAATTGGTTTTATTTAAGTTGATACATGCATACCTTGTTTTATACTAAATGCAGATAATATTTTTACTTAACTTGTTTAACAAATAAATTGTTTATTTACGGGTGTTATTTCTAGAACTTGGATTTTAGCTTAAATCCGCGTACTGGAACTAAAACCCGCACTGAGAATTTTAATTCTCATTCCGTACTTTTTGTATGTTTTCCACAATGGATGTGGGTTTCAGGTTGCAGAGACGGGCTCGATCAAGTCAAGAGAAGTTAAGCCAAATTGTCTTGCCATGAGGACTCAATGAGTCATAGGAGACAACATGGTAATTCATGATAAGCTGAAACCTAAACCTTAAAGATTGTAGAAAAATGCCTTGCGAGTACACAGAAGTTGTGTGTTCACGGCAAGAAACTGCCCCACCCCATTGCGGGCTGTGACAGATTACTTTTTTCCTTTTTTTTCAGGACTAGCCGTCTAGCCCCAGTATCCATCTTGCATATTGATTTTGCTTTTTAAACTTTCTAATTTTCCAGTTTTTGTTGCGTCATAATTTTTATCGAGTAAAATAAAAAATGTTCCCTTTATTTCCTTCTGCTTCTCTTTTATTTACTTAACAGGAACGCTAAAATTTCTAAATTGCTTCGACGTGGCGGATCGACTAGTAAATAAATATTAGGGCGATTCCATTAAAAAGTTATGCCTTAGGGTAAAATTTTTTTAAAATAGCTCATGAGAAATATGCATTTCTTTGAATGGCCTTTTTCTAAAATGAAAAGTTCGTCTTTATAATTTTTACTTCTCATCGTATTACCATACATAAAAGAGATATAATATTATCATGAAAAATGTAATTGTAAATGAATATAGATATAAATATTTTTTATATGTAATCGTGAATATTTATTCTCTTGTATTGAGCCCACAGGTGGAAAGCTAAGACTTGCGTTGCGAGGAGTTTATCTCATTCTATGAGACCGATAGGGGTGAAATTGGAGCGGATAATCTCCGCCCCGAACCGTATCCATATCCGTTATTTTGCTGATTCGGATAATACTATCCGTATCCGAACGGATACGGATGCGAATTCGGATTTTTTTAAACGGATATAAATACGAATATGGTAAGCAATATTAGTGTAGATACGGATATTTATCTGTATCCGTATATTTATGCAAAACGGATATCCGTTTTGTATATGGTAATATATGGTAATGGCACATTTTAGAAATAGCATCATAATTGACATGTAGGTTAAGCTATGTAAATTATATAGCATTAGAATTGACAATTATTTTTTTTACTGTAATATGATGCCAATTTTTGTATAAGCTTGATTAAATTTTGTTTTTTTTTTGATGTCTCAATATGGAGTAATAAGAATCATAATTTTTGGAATAAGCATTAGTTTAATTTCAACACTATATGATGCTCTGATACCGTAATAAAATATAAAAAGAAGTTTTATTATACTATCGTGTTTTGCAAAGAAACATCATGTATCCTTAAAAAAATTACACAATAAGAATCATAATTTTTGGAATAAACAATAGTTTAATTCCAACACTATCGGATTCTCCGATACCATAATAAAATATAAAGAGAGAAGTTTTATTGGTACTATTATGTTTTGCAAATTAACATCATATGTCCTAAAAAAATTATACAAATATGATTGTATATCAGCCTTTTTGTGGAAAAACTTGATTGTATATCAGCCTTTTTTTGTGACAAATATGTTTTTTCATCAATTAAATGCAACCTATATATTATGTGTTATGTTAAAATTTTCTAGAAATTTCAATTCTATATCGTGCATCTAGGATAAAAAAAAAGTACAATGATCCGAAACTTTTGTAGCCTCGCACCATGAGATTCTAACTCCTTTTTTTTGGGAGATTTTTTTTCTTCTTTCTATGCTTTGCTACTCTAATTTAATAATTTTGTATTAATGAAACATAAATATCACTTAATTCGGAAACTTGCAATCTCAGTGTTTATTTATTTGATTACATCACGCATATATAGTTATAACTCAAATGTCGTACTAACATTGATTTATGCTCAAATATATGATATGATTATAACTCAAATGTCTTACTAGCATTGGTTATAACACTATCTGATTCTCCGATACCATAATAAAATATAAATAGAGAAGTTTTATTTACACTATTGTGTTTTACAAATTAACATCATACGTTCTTAAAAAAAATGAGACAAATATGATTGTATATTAGCATTTTTGTTGAAAAACTTGATGTATATCAATCTTTTTTTCTTTGTGACAAATATGATTTTTCATCAATTAAATGCAACCTATATATTATGTTTTATGTTAAAATTTTCTAGAATTTTCAGTTTTATATTGTGTATCTTGGAGAAAAAAAAAACACAATGATCCGAAACTTTTGTAGACTTGCACCATGAGATTCTAATTTCTTTTCAGGAGGTTTTACTTTTTTCTTCATTATATGTTTTGTTACTCTAATTTAATAATTTAGTATTAGTGAAACATGAAAATCACTTAATTTAAAAACTTGAAACCTCGGTGTTTTTTTATTTGATTACGTCACGTATAAATAGTTATAAATCAAATGTCTTATTAACATTAGTTTATACTTAAATATATAATATGGTTATAACTCAAATGTCTTTGGTTTATGATGTAATATACATACTAAACAGTAAGGAGGAATAATAATCATAATTTTTGGAATAAACATTAGTTTTATTCCACCACTATCTGATACAATAATAAAATATTAAAAAAAAGTTTTATGATACTATCGTGTTTTGCAAAGAAACATCATGTATCCTTAAAAAAATACACAATAAGAATCATAATTCTTGAAATAAACATAAGTTTAATTTCAACACTATCTGATGCTCTGATACCGTAATAAAATATAAAGAGAGAATTTTATTGGTACTATTATGCTTTACAAATTAACATCATATGTCCTTAAAAAAATATGACAAATATGATTGTATATCAGCTTTTGTGGAAAAACTTGATTATATATCAGCCTTTTTTTTTTCTTTGTGACAATTATGATTTTTTATCAATTAAATACAACCTATATATTATGTGTTGTGTTAAATTTTTTTAGAATTTTCAGTTCTATATTGTGCATCTAGAAAGAAAAAGCACAATTATCCGAAACTTTTGTACCCTTGCACCATGAGATTCTAACTCTTTTTTTTTAGGGTTTATTTTTTTTTCTTCTCTCTATGCTTTGCTACTCTAATTAAATAATTTAGTATTAATGAAACATGAAAATCACTTAATTCGAAAACTTGAAGTCTCAGTGTTTATTTACTTGATTATATCACGCATATATAGTCATAACTCAAATGTCTTACTAATATTGATTTATGCTCAAATATATAATATGGCTATAACTCAAATGTCTTACTAGAATTGGTTTATGCTTAAATAAACATACGAAACATTAAGGAGGACTAAGAATCATAATTTTTGAAATAAATATTAGTTTAATTTAAACATTATGCGATTAGTTTTTACCACTGGACCGCCCGGTCTGACCCGACCCGGACCGTAGAAGAACCGTGATGGACCGAGGGGGGTGGTCCGGGTCGGGTTTATCACGGGTTTGGGTAGCCAATTTAGCATAACCCAACCTAAACCCGTCCCGTCTTAACCCGTGGACCAGCCTGGACCGGACCATAAACCCGTGCAAACCCGTGTGAACCGTGGCATTTTCAAAAAAAAACCAAACCGGACAACATTTCCCTCCCATTTCTCTCTCCCCCTCCCGCGACCAATACCCTCTGGACACGCGTCAGCACGTGTGTCAAGCCACGATTGGCCCTACCTTTTTTGCTTTTTTCGCGTCAAATCCTCTGGCGACACGTGGCCTGCCTTTTTTGCTTTTTCGCGTTAGAGCCGAGACGAAAGAATAGGAAACATTGAACATTGAGCATTTTTTCCCCAGCTCCAATGGAGCTTCGACACGTGTCAAAAAAAAGTAACGTTCATTTTTTTGCCCATCAGCAACGGCTCTTTTAGCCGTTAGAAATCCAACGGCTATTTCAGAAGTTTTTTTAAAATAATATTACAATATTTATAACTCTATAAATACCCCTCTATATCATCTCATTTCCACACCAATTCAACAGCAATCTCTCACTCTCTCACTCTCATATTTCCATCGCAAACATTCTCTCAATCCTATTTCCATAATTCCATTTCCATTTTCATAATTCCATAATCTTATTTATATTTATATCCATAGTAGTTTTCCAATATTATTTTTGTAATTTCGTATTCAGTTAAATTCCAATCTTATCATCCAAAATTCCAAAAAAAAATGTCATCTCCACCTCCTAATCCTAATGACCAATTTGTCCAACGATTAAGTGTGGATTTATTTGGTCCGCCACCAACATATCCACAAAATCCTAATTATTCTAGTGGAGCGCATGGTGCAAGTTCGAGTTTTCCCGAAATTATTCCGACTCTTTCAAGTTCGTGCACATCGGAAGCGAACACTCAAGCAACGGAGAAGAAGAAAAGGTCCGAACCGAATTACACCGCACATTGGTGGCGATATTACGAAAAAACATTAGACGAGAATGGATTTTTGAAGTCCGCAAGGTGTAAGGTAAAAAATTGTAAAGCTAACTTTCTATACATTAAAAAAAATGGTATGAGCTCCTTCCAAAACAACTTTGAAGAATGCCCATGAAGAACAGCAAAATGAACCAGACATTCGGCTAGTCCAAACAACTTTGAACTCGGACGGTACTAGAACTCACCGAAAGTATGACCCAGAAAAAAATGCTTAGCGAATTTGCTCGTTACATTGCCACAAAGAACAACCTTTAAGTATGACTAATTGTTGTAGTTTCGCACGGTTGGTAATTTGTGGTGTAGGCGAACCACTTTATAGGAGATTCCACCATAGGAAAATCACCAAAGAACTCAAGAAATAATTTCTTGAGCGAAAAAATGAATTATTGGCCCAATTTGCTTTAGCTACTTACAAGGTCTCAATAACATCTGATATTTGGACCATCGGTAAACATGGCCTTGGTTATAATTGTATTACTGCACATTATATTGATGACGATTGGATTTTACAGAAAAAAGTCTTAAGTTTTCGTTTTTTAGATTCTCCGCACACGGCAAAGGTAATTTACGATTCTATTAGGGATGTTACGAAAGAGTACAACTTGGTTAGGAATTTAGAAAAGAAGGTTTTCTCAATATCTTTTGACAATGCTAGTAATAACATCAAGTCAATAGATTATTTTGTTCGGTCCCTAAACCCAATTATGGATGGTGCCATGTTACACCAAAAATGTGCTTGTCATATTTTGAACCTAACCGTAAAAGCCAGCCTTGAAACCGATGGTGTTGACAACTTGATTACCAAATTTAAGAATGTCTTGACCCACATTTACTCGAACCAAGTTAGGAAACAAAATTTTCATCAATTATGCCAACGAGTAGGGTTAAGTAAGTTGGCCGTTCCATAGGACGTAGACAACCGTTGGAACTCAACTTATAGAATGTTCCACCGAGTCCTCCCTTACAAGAATGTCATAGAGGAAATGTTGAGTAGCAATAGCGATAGCATTCAACTATCGCTCTCTTTGGGCGAGTGGCAACAACTCCAACATGTAAAAGACTTCCTCGAAGCCTTCTGATATCATCATTATTTGTAGGCATTTGGACCGTACTTGGCACTCAAATAACACTCAAACCATTGAATTATTCAATAGATTGCTATGATTTCCATGGAATTGGCTCTACCGTCGTTTCTTCTCTCATTTTACAGGACTTTGATGATTTCTGATGATTTTGGAGCATATAGATGGATTCCCGACGTAGCACGCACGCTAGACGACTCATTCCTAGCATTGGAGGCTCTTTTCTCTCTCCTGGTCGACCCGAACAATCATCTGTTCGATCCGACCAGCACCTATGGCAGCCAGGCGTCATTTTCTCTCTCCTGGTCGACCCGACCACAAGCCTGTTCGATCCGACCAGCACCTATGGCAGCCAAGCGTCATTTTCTCTCTCCTGTTCGGTTCGAACAAGGATCTGTTCGGTTTGACCAGGGTGCCGCCATATCACATAAGGCATTATTTTTTACATAGAAACTGATGGAAATGGCAATTTCTTGCGCCCTGGTGCCCTAGCCTTCCATCCTTGCGACCTGGGACATCCATATATACACCTCTAGACCTGAAGGAAAGAAGACAACCTTTCATACCACAAAATTGCACTTTCCATAGGCATTTTTCTCTCTTCCACCATTGGAGATCATCAAAGCGTGGTTCTTTGAAGCGACGGCAGCAAGGAGACGAGTTTGGTGACCATCTTGCAATACACCACTGCCTAGAGATTGTAGTTTGAAAGCATAAAGGAGTATTCGGTTTATTCTTTCTATGTTTTCTTCTCTATTTTCAATGGGCTTGTATCTTGTTATTTCTATGTTATTTGTTGTGTGTTTAAGTACTATGTTAGGCTAAATTTATGTAGTCTTAGGGGTAAGGTAGTAACTTAGGTTTGGATGTTGTGATTTGACTTGATATGATATGATATGTTTTGTTGATTTGTTTCGTTGAGAATTATGTTAATTGCTTGTTTAAATTGCTTGGTTAAGTCTAATTAACTTCTAGATGAATGGCCACATTTAGTTAAGTTCTAAAGTTAGGTTAATCAAGATAATTTAGATAAAGTATTTGGGATAAATCGTAGATCCGAAAGGGGAGATTAGTTGACACCAAAAGTGTAACTTTTAGACAAGTCCAAAAGACGTCTAGATATCCTTATGAACTCCAACAAACAAGTTTAAATTGATTGAATTCTATACCAAAAGTTGTGAACCAATCGAGTTAATTAGGTTAGGTTGTGATTTAACCAGTTTCTAGTCCAACAAGCGACAGCTGAGGTTTAGAATATCTAGGTTTGACCAACAAACCCTAGCACAAGGCATAAAGTATCATAAAAGGTCAAAACCACACACTTATACCAACTGTTCGGATCGAACAGACTCCTGTTCGGATCGAACAGACTCCTGTTCGGATCGAACAGAGTCCTGTTCGGATTGAACAACACCTTGTTCGAACCGAACAGAGAAGTAAACGCTTGAAAAACACCGTTCGATGCACGAAAGTGATAAGTTATGTGTTCTAGAGTCCAAACCAAGGTGAAACCTGAACCCTAAGACACTTTTTATACTGTTTGAAAACCCAAAAACTTTACTTTAGTTGTTTACATTATTTTAATAGACAAAAATAACCAAAAATATCTACTTTATTGCACTTAGATTTATTTCAACTATTTCTCCACCAAAATATTCTTGTCTAGCTTTTGAAAAAGGATAAGTCCAGTAATCAATTGTACCGTCCCTTGGGTTCGACCCTAAAGCTGTACTCCAAAAGACTAGTGAGGTTAGCTCTAGGTCTATAAATTTATTTGATTCCTAGGTTATAAGCCCTTCATCACCTTCTTCGAAGCAACCGTGAGGTTATCAAGCTCATACACTCCAACGATCCACGAGCTCATTCAACAACTTTATAACATTTCCAAGGTGTATAAAAGCATCAGGGGTAAATAATTTACAATGTAATTATCTTAATTTGTTCATTTTTTAAAGTACTTATATAAATTGTAATAATATCTTATCTTCCAATTTTTAAAATTAGAATGTCAAGACGAAACTCTTGCACCGATCGTAGATGCAATGACAACCAAATTTCTAAAATATTGGGACAAGGTACCTCTCGTGACTATCATAGCTAGTTGCCTCAATCCATCATTTAATAAGTTGTGGACCGTGAAGATGTTTCAAAAGTACAAAAGAAATCTCGATTTACCGTCCCACAATGAGGAGGCACGCGTCACCTTTGCATTGGAGTCCATGTTCAATATATACAACGCACGGAGAAATTCCGCTCAACCGCCTTCAAGTTCAACAACAAGGCCTAACACGGGGTTAGACTTTGAACTTATATATATATATTTTTAAATTCTACTGATTAACTTATATACTTTTTTTTTTGAAATTTTACTGATTAACTTATGTACTTTTTTTAGAAATTTTACTGATTAACTTATATTTTTTTTAAATTTAATTGAAGCAGTAGTCGCCGCGGTTTGTTAGATGAGTTGCGAGACGATGATGACTTAATGACTGGATATGGAATCACGAACGAATTATCGAGTTACACAGGGTTACCGGCGAACATGCACGATGAATAAATTGACATCCTCGACTATTGGAAGAGACATTCAAGTGCTTATCCAACACTAGCAATGATGGCGAGAGATATATTTGCAGTCCCCGTGTCTACCGTCCCATCCGAATTGTGCTTTAGTTCAGCGAACAAAATTCTCAGTGATAGACGGAGCAAGCTCGGCCCAAAAGTTTTCGAAAGACTTGTATGTTTGAAGGATTGGATCGAAGCTGAAAATCTAACGCAACATTTTATTTCGGGAGAAACTAGCGGTAACGAAACTCAAGCAACTGCTACCGGGAGTGAGGTGGAGTCGGAAGATGAATGCGATCCGAAAGATACCGACTTTTTGGTATTTGCGCAATAACTACTAGTTTAATAATGGTGGTATAATTTTCTAAACTCTTTAAATTTAATTTCTTCTAAAATTACTTCAACTTATTTATTTAAAATATTACTAACAAAAAAGAAAAGTTAGAACTCCGCCTATGTTATTATTTTATAGCATAGCCGATCCCAAGCCCTGAAAAAGGAGGAGGGTAACTTGATATAATTATATTTGAATTTGATCAATTATTAAAAAAAATTCAAATCAAGTTTTTAGAATAAAATAAATTTAAAATAGACTACCAAATTATTTTATTGTTAATTTTATTAGACATAATATATTTTAACTAATTTTTATAACTTATATTTTACAATTTTTGTCATGCAATTAATTATGCAAATCATTGACAATAAAAAAAACATAAAATACTACAAATAAAACTTAAAATAAAAAATTAAAATAGACTATAAAATTATACTTAATTATGTGATCTATAAATATAATATATTTTAACGAATTTATATTAATTTATTATACAATTTTTTTTAGATTAAAACAATGAAAAAAGGAAAAAAAATATGGAAAAAAACTGTATTTGGACCGTCCGGTTCTGCTAGGGTCAGGTCTATCAAGGGTTTGGGTCAAAGTTTGAGAGGTGGACCGTGCTAACCCGTCCCGTTTTAACCCGTGAACCCGTGATAACCCGTGGACCGTGGGGGTTTGGACCGGACCGGACCGTTTGGTAAACCCTATATTTGATGCTCTGATACCGTAATAAAATATAAAAAAGAAGTTTTATGATACTATCGTGTTTTGCAAAAAAACATCATGTATCCTTAAAAATATTACACAATAAGAATCATATTTCTTGAAATAAGCATTAGTTTAATTCCAACACTATCTGATACTCTGATACCGTAATAAAATATAAAGAGAACATTTTATTGGTACTATTATATTTGGGAAAATTTTTTCTGTACCCCTCAAAATTGAGAAAATACAAATTTAACCCCCGAAAGTTCAAACTCCTGATTTTGCCCTCTCGAATTTCGGACACCTTTTTTATTTACCCCTCTGCTATATTTTCTAATATAAATAGTATTAAAATAATGAAACTAAAATTTTTTGATCCATTTACCCTTGTTTGAATCTAACCAGAAATTGATTACACAAGAATCGACTCAACCCGATCCCATTCTTTCTTCTCTCTCAAATCCATCTTTCTCCTCTCGCACGCATGAACCTTCCGCCACCTGCTCCTCCGTGCCGTGGTAAAAAGAAAAAAAAACTGAACAATTAGTCCATTTAGCCCTTTCTAAACTTTTAGTCCATCATTGACAACTAAGATTGGAGCTATGATTTGTTAACCAGAGAAGAGAGGGCTGAGACAATTCCAGGCCGATGGCACTACTTGTTTGGAAATAGCTCAATTTTAATTTTAGACTAATTACACTTAATTAATCCAATTAAACAAAGAGCAAGAGGATCTAGTGCAAAAGCTAATTCGACACAAAGAGATAGGTGGAATTTGTACCTCCCGCGAAATCGTATTCGCGGGGCTCGACCACGGCATGGGAGTCGGTGGCGCGCCTCCATGCGCCTCCTCCATATTGGCCTCGAGTCCACCAAGGAAACTAACAATTCTCATAGGTCCTATGCTAGTAGGAACTAGAGGAATGCTAATCCCTTTACTATTCTTGAACTAATTTAGGAATAGCTATTCTCAACACATGGGACCTAATAATAATCAATGGAAGAGAGCAAAAATGGAATAGAGAAAACCAATTTTCTCTCTTGAAGGTGGCGGCTAGAGAAGGAGGCAAGAGGAGGAGAGAGAACTAGGGTTGGAAGGCACCAACTAGTGGTCCTTATATAGAGATCAAGTCCAACATTCTCACTTCCAAAATTACCATCATGCCACTCTATGGCCGGCCAAATAAAAGGCCTAAATGGGCCATTTACATTTTATTGTTTAATCTCTCTTAGACCTATTATATCAATTATATAATGGGCCTATCCAATTGATTATATTTCGGCTCATATCGGCTAATTAAATTAAGCCTATTTATTCAATATAATTCCTACAATTATATTAAATATTGTTGAGCATAATTAATTATCAACTTAATGATAATTACTTTAGGATAAGCATATGTATTAAATTAATTTCTATATGATCCTTTTGATATAATTAATTATAACGGTTTGCAACAGTATATAATTAATTAATCAACACATCATATTTTTGCATTCTCCAATGCAAACAAATCAATTAATACACTGTATGGTTAAAGTCCTATTTGTGTGACCCTTTGAGGATTTATGCTATGTTGGACATGGAATTAAATCGCTATTTAATTCCAATAATCATAAGCGGTATCTAGCAACACGTTATGATTCCCAATTCACATAAATAGTGTACTGCTACAATATTTCAATCCTGCATAAGAGAATAAATGTATTTCCCTATTTTGATTCTTATGTCACACGATATCATCGTATAATCCAAGATAGGAATGTGTCATTCTTGCAGATTATACGTTTCTTGATCTAGAGATAATTGTATAAAGTTGCATGCAAACAATCTATCTCCATCAAGGGGTCCAAAGAGATATCGTCACTCACTAAGTGAATTAATGAGGGACATACGGTTTTTTTGATGATTAACTTTTCCCCGCACAATTCAAGAGAACATAAATAAAGTCCGTATAGCAGCCCTTATCGGGAATCAGCGGTAGACAGTATTTATTGAACCTATCCTCATGTGGAAAAGATAAACATCTCAAATTTAGAACCAAAATCATAACGAAATAAACAATGACACATAACACAATCCATATGTTTATTTCGATGGGTCAAGTCCTGTGCTATGTTCCATAACATACACATATGCAATTAAGTTGGTAACTCTTTACCTATGATTAGTAGAACTTAATCATCACTTAACTTGCATACTAATCTTATAATATAATTAATGTTCCTTGTTAATTATCAAGATTATGGACCGTTTAGATTTGTTATTGTCATTCTAAAGAATGATCCACAGAGATCTACTATTCAGATCCTCAACCTGAATAATCTGTCAATAATAAACCTAGGAACATATGATAAAATATCATCCCATACATAAACTAATAATTAAGTCATTAAATAATTGATTTCTAGGACATAACTCTAACACTACTATACTCCACCCCCACTCCATCTCTGAAAGCAACATTATTTAATATCGTGCTATGCAGTTCGTCCTCCTTTCTCAACCATTCCCCGACCTCTCTCTGCCGAAAGGCAGAATTTCAAGTTCGATTTTTTATTTTGCACCAGCGGTCGGGATGAGGACCAATTGAAGCCCATCATGCAACCTTTTTCCACGGTCATCTCTTGGATAAAAGACCAAAATAATAATACAGATATTATTGTTATGCCAACCCTGGCCGTATTTGTGGTGTTCGTTTTACCACTGGCCGGCAGAAACAAAGGCCGACGCAACTCCCAAAAAACCCAGAATTTTAATCGCTGGCTGTGGAATTGGTGGCTTGGTGTTAGCATTGACAGCGAGGAGAAAGGGGTTCGAGGTGATTGCTTTCGAGAAGGACGTCAGTGCCATTAGAGGCGAAAGAATCTGCAAGGTTCATGTGTGCGAGAGGAGAAAGAAGGATTCGGGAGAGAAGGAAGAATGGGACTAGGTTGAGTCGAGTCTTGTTTAATCAAATTCTGGTTGGATTCGAACAAGGGTAAAAGGGTCATAAATTTTCAGTTTTATTATTTTAATCTTATTTATATTAGAAAATATAGTAGAGGGGTAAATAGAGAAGGCGTCTGAAATTCGGGGGGGGGGGGGCAAAATCAGGAATTTGAATTTTCGGAGGGCAAATCCTGTATTTCCTCAGTTTTGAGGGGTATTGAAAAAATTTTCCCATTATATTTTACAAATTAACATCATATGTCCTTAAAAAAATATGACAAATATGATTATATATCAGTTTTTTTTTGTGAAAAAACTTGATTGTATATCAGACTTTTTTTTTTCCTTTGTGACAAATATGTATTTTAAATTGGTTTATATTTAAATATATATACGAAACAGTAAGGAGAAATAAGAATCATAATTTTTGAAATAAGCATTAGTTTAATTCCAACACTATCTGATACTCTGATACCGTAATAAAATATAAAATAGAAGTTTTATGATACTATCGTGCTTTATAAGCAAGCATCATGTATCCTTAGAATAAAAAAACGATTACACAATAAGAATCATAATTCTTGTAATAAACATTAGTTTAAATCTAATACTATATGATGTTCTGATACCGTCATAAAATATAAAGAGAGAAGTTTTATTGATACTATTATGATTTACAAAGAAGTATCATGTATCCTTAAAAAAAATTACATAGAAAATTAATCTGAATATATTTTGTTGTGTATTTTTCGCTATCTCCCTTAAAATTAATATTATCTTCTCGTATCAATTTGTGTTTGAAAAAAATCTAAAACTTATTGCATCCATCAATATGGTGCTTGTCTTTAATTTGCTCCTTAATATATCCCATCAACAAAGAAAGAAAGAAAAAATAACAATCAATGAAAGTCAACTGCACAATTTTATGTTATATATGCATCCACGTGTGAGAGAGATAAAATTAAAATGTTGAATCAATACAAAAGTATATAATATTGTTGTCTCATTAAATTAATTGACTAAAGAAATCAATCGTTAAATTATTTTTAACACATGCTTTACACTCGAAATTTTTTTTAAAAAAGACAACCATTCAATACACACGTTTAAAAAAATTAAGTATTTTTCATTTTTCTTGTTACGAATTCTATCTTTCATTTAATGAAAACATTCATTCACAGCCAATTATCAATGATGCTCTCTTTGGCTCATTCAAGACCTACTCCACGTGTGAACAATATTTATATCATTCCTATATTTATTATTATATAGTAAATAGTAAAAAAATGATCAGATAATGATTTTACAAGATAAAAAAAATAAAACTTCTAAAAGCTAAAGTTTGCTCATACCGCATAGGTTTTGACAAAACTTTCTTAATCATCACATTTGACTTGTAAGTCGACTAATTAATTTTTAATAAAATTTCACGAGCTGTAATATTTGGAGGCAATATCTCATTTGATAGTGTGACATACGACCAAACATCTGTAAAGTCTCGATTGAGATAGATAAATTCATGATATTCAAAAGTCATTTGTTGTCGCCGAATATTGTTTATCACTCCTTAATAAAATTTTCTTCTTAAAAAATATATAAATCGTTAATTTTTTTTAAAAAATACGTAGACAAGTTATTTGAATTTTTTTAAAATAAAAATTGAAGTCAAACCATCAAGCCATTGAGAGATCCGCGTGCTTCGAAAATCACACTAAAAGTAATTAGAAGTATATTTATTTGGTGTGGCGTGAAATGCATGTGCCGCCCCTTAGTTACTGTGGTTAGAATAGTAATACAATCCTAGTCATTCATTTCGCTTTGTTCAATCGCGTTCATCCGATAGTTCCAAGTCCAGATAGTTCTGCTCCATGTGCCTCCCACCTGCTTCTTTCTCCACTATCAACTCAAGAGCATGGAGCACGGTGATGTGTTGTCTATGCCAAAACAAAAACAAAAAGAAAAGTGATTCAGAGAGAGAGCAAAAGACAAAGATGGCGGGGCAGGGGAGAGGTCACTCAGTGTGAATAGTTGTGTTTCCTTCTGATTTTCTGCATCCTTACTTTAAGTTTCGTCACCTGCGTTCTCTCAGATCTCAACTAAATCGTATCGAGTTTTAATCGATAAAAGCTGTCGTATGTAGAGTGGTGTAATTTTTCCTCTCCACTTAACAGATTGCATCTTGCTTTTCCCCTTCACCCCTCACCTTAGATTGTTCTGCCAGATCGATCGGTCCTTTTCTTTCAGGATAAATTCTAATTTGGTCACCTCAGATAAATAGATTTCCCTATTTTTTCTGCTCTTCTTCCTCTCTTTGCTTGTCAAAGGTCGTAGTTTCTTTCCTTTTTTCTTTTTTTCCTATAATTTTTTCTTTAGTTGTTGATAGATTTTACCACTTTCAGGAAAGATGGAAACAAAAGATGTGATGAAGTACTTCATAATGGCTCCGTTTGGATTCCATTTGGGAAGAAGGGAATAAGAGAATAAATTTATTATAAACAATCCAAACTCTTCACAAAGTTACACACTTTCCAATACTTCTTGCCACTTCTTCCCACACCTTATCCAAACGGAGCCAATGAAAAGTATTGTGATCCTTCCTCTTTCTTTTTGTTGTATTGTCATTTTTCTGTCTATTTTTTTTCTTCCATCCTTTTTGCTACTTCTACTTCTAATATTATACTTTTGTTCAATTTGTATGCGGCAGATACCGTGTTGGGCCACGGTGGGGTATGCAAGAAAGGATTTGAAGAGATGAGCTGTGCATGTGGTGCCATGCGATCCTAATTAAGGTTTTTTTTTTCACTTCAGTTCATCTAATTTAAATTGTTTGAATGCAGCTTGTTATTTATTAACTTTTTTTCTCTTTTTTTTAACACTTCTACTTTTTTTAGTAATACGTTATCTCGTTTGCACATCTCTCGTGCCATCACATACAAAAAGGTGCCCGAAGTTGGAACCAACAACAACCAACAGGAATCGGATCGGACTGCAATTGCTTAACCCATTGCCGTCGATTTGCATCGAGATAACACCCAAGCAGTCCCTGATGAGAAACCAAACAAACGAAGGGCCTTTCTGCAAATTATTCCGCACAGAAGACTGAAGACCCGTTACTGTTTTCATGTTCCCAAGGTATACGACAAGAGAGAAAGACGAAACGCAGAGAAATCTCTGAGACGGGGATTTCTGAATTCTGACTGACTGGAGGTCGGGTGTTACTGCGGTTCACGGAAGCATCTTGTTTGAACTGCTCTCATTTTTTTATTATTTCTTTTTCCCTAGTGGCCGGATATTTATTTATTTATTCATATATTTTATTAATGCCTGCCGCTGCTTGCCGGCAGGAGTTGTTTTTAGTTTACTCAGGATAAATTACGAAGTGGCCTACTATTTTTGTTTAATAGATTATTATAGTTCGTACATGAACCTATCACTCTATCAGCTTCCTGGTGGGGCGAGTTTTATTTTTATGCGTTTTATACTTTACATAAAGTAAATGTTACATCACGTTATTTAACAGTTATTGGAACTAAAATCCAGTATCCACGTCATTTGGCTGAATTTTATTATCATTCTATAATGATTGGCAATCAATGATTGATTTTGAAGCAAACTTTTTTTAAACACCTCTAGTAGAAATTTATCGATACTTCTAAATTGTTTCATGGGACCATGCCTGACTCTGTAAAAATCATGAAACATTTTTTTTTTCCAATGAAAACTATTCCAGTTTGCTATTTTTAGGCTGTGTTTGGATGGTGAGAAGTGGGAAGAAGGAATAATGAATAAGGAATTTTTTTCAATAAATTTATTTCTAACCATCCAAACTCTTCACAAAAGTTACACACTTTCCAATAAATTTACCCCTTCCCAATAAATTTCTTCCCTTCTTCCTTCTTCCTACCTTATTCTCAACACATCCAAACGGAGCCTTAGTTAGGTAGTAATTTATGATGCATCGTTGTTTGTTATAAAATATCACATCTGTAATTCTTAACATTCTAATTTAGTTTGTCATTTCTTACGTATTTTTTTTCATCAGTATAATTTACTCGATCTCATTTTATTCTAGAAAAAAAAACTATTTTCTTTAATCACTATTCTTTCTCCGACACTATTCTCGAAATACAAACTATTTATAGAAGCTTGAGATAGTTGTAGCACTAACTATAATATCTGTAGTTATGACTTGTGAGGAAGCATTTAATACCATGATATTTTAATGCGATGAAATGCATAATTTTATTTCAAACTTTAAAGCATAAGCATAAGATCCACATCATTGATCTTGTTAATTTTCACGAGTTATACATTTGTGCTAATTTTATTTTTTTAGGAGCATTTTATACTAAATCAAGTGGTAGAAAATAAACGAATACAGATAGTTATGATAGATTAATTTTAATGCAAATATTTTGAAGCATCCAATACAGTATAATATCATCTTTGTAAATTTTAAAAGATTTATACAGACTCATCGCTTATGAAAAATAAGTAAGATCAATTTTTTTTTTGATATTTGAGTTTTAAATTATAAATATAAATAAAAAAATAAGATTATAGTATTATGGCGGCGCGTGAGCAAACCAGAACTTGACAATTATTAATAAAGTTAAATTCAAAATTCAACAATATAAGCACCATACATATATAATTTAAATATTATGTCTACAAATAGGCATGAGATTTGATGCAGGGTTTTCTATGAATTGTTTACAGTATTTGATAAGACGGTTAATAATTTAAATTTAAAATGACATAACAAGAGGCACAAAAATAATGCATATAAAATCTTAGTTAAACATAGAAAAAATTCATTACTCCAGTAACAATATAATTTTTTTAAACCATAAGCTCCCCAAGAAGCAGGGAACCAGCTTACTCCAGTAACAATATTAACAAGGGCATTTCATTGTTCCTTGTATCCATTCGTCATTTTTTTAAATGACTTTTTTTTTTTTGCTCTTTCCAAAACTTACCTTTGCAAATTTATTACAGAAACAAAGTTAATTATAAGTTCGGATAATATATTTGATTGCTCGTCTTGACTAAACCTTGCAAAAATTCTAACAATAATTTTTTCTCAACTTTTTGTACAGTTACTTTGAATGCCACCTTTAATATTTTAAATAAAAAGTTAAAAACTTAAGAAATTTTGCGTGGAATGAAAGATATTCTCTTTTTAGAAATATTTCCTCAAAAATCGTGGAATCTTCAGAAAAAGTGAGAAAAGAACCGTTACGTACTCTTCCGATCGAAAAAGCGCACAACAATTTGCAACTTAATTCGAAATAATAAGAAGAACAGGGGCTAATTTCATAAAAGAGCAAAAAAGTACTACTCCGCGTGGCAACGAATCGTTGGTTCCCTCTCGTGTTGTTCACACACCAGTAAATTGCTCAGGTCACGCTAAAGTTACTCAAACACTTCCAAATTTACCAAAATACCCTTTCTCTCATGCTTCGATTTTTCAGATGTGAGCATTAGATTGAGAGCATTTAGATTATTTTAAAAAAATTGAGGGAGTGGATGAGTAAACAGGGCGTGTGCAGACGCCAGCTGCATCTATTAAAAACGAATTTATTACGCTACCTCTCTTCAAAACTAAAAAATTTATTACACAAACAAAAAAGAAAAGAAACCTCCAGCTCTCTGTACTATTTGCATGATCTCTCCTTCCTCTTGTCTCCTTCTCATTTCTCTCTACTGTCGGCAGGCTTAAAGCAAGCATTTCTACTATTGTTTTTGTGGGATAATTTTGATCGATTTCTTGGCATTGCGACTAAAGGTGGTTGAATTTGGTTTCTGAGAGGTTTATCGTCGAAATTTGATTACTCTATTGATCTCTGGAAGTGGAGAGGGCTAAAGAAGCAACTGAAATTCAGGGTTTAATTTGGAGATTTTGTGATCACTTCTTGAATTGTTCTATTTTGACGAATTTATGAGCAATGCATGTAGTCTGAGAATGTGAAGAGAGTAATACTGTGAGAACGGAGTTACAGAGCTTCTGGTGGTTGGTTTCTTTCTCTTGTTGGTGGAAATGTAGGTTGATCTTTAGCTTTTTATATCCTATGTTTAAGGATTAAATCTGTTCAGGTGAATGTTCAATTTTCTTGAAAGTGAAAAAGGTTTTGGTGATATTTGTTGATTTTAAGTTGAGAGAGAGATGCCTGGTATCAGACCCCCAGCTACAAAACAGACTGCTACACTCTCAGTATGCTTCTTATTGCAACTATTATCTGTCCTTTTTTTTATATTAAGTTTGTGATTTGAATTTTACGATGAAAAAGGAGAGCTAATAAAAACTTCAATTACTCTTTTGTCAGGTGGCTGTCAAGTGCAGGCCATTGAGAGAGGCAGAGAGGCGCCGGTCCCGGCATATTATCCAAGTTATAGATGATAAGGTACTTTACCTCAATTCTTAGTTCTTGTTTGTGTCCTTCTTACATTAAAAACCGTGTATAATTGACACAATTTTTAGACGTAGCCGCATACATGATATTGTTGAGTATTTTTCTGTCCCTTTAAAAAATAAATTTAGGAGAAATTGTATTCTTAGTTCTCTAGTGTGATTCCAGAATGCAGGTACTGTGCCTATGTCCATCAATAACTTCACTTAATTAGGTTCTCAGTTTCCCCCCTACTATTGTTGCTCTTGTTGTCGCCGTGAAGAAATTGAAAGATGTTGCTACTAATATTTTGCATTTATCGTGTAATGTATAGTGGAGTACCAATTCGTCAAAACTTGATTTGCTAGAGGTAGTATCAAATTGGTAATAGTGCTGTACTGGGTTAATTTTCAGAATGTTGTGGTACTGGATCCTGACCTATCAAAGGATTACCTTGAGATTATACAAAATCGAACCAAGGAGAGACGATATAGTTTTGATCATGTATATGCACCTGGCTGTTCAAATGCGGTATGTAAATGTCTTGTCTTTTTTATATTCACATTGATACCTATATCTGCAATCTTTAATTCAACATGGTTTCGCGATGTCAGGATTTGTAATTCTTTAATTCAACATGGTTACTTAAATGTGAATTGAATGGCCACTAGCAATCTTCAATTATGCAAATGCCTCAACGACATCTAACTTAACTCAATTTGGCATAAACCAACTTTCATTTATGCAATTCAACCACCAACAGATTTAAAATTTGGGAAGTATGTCTCAATTAATTCACTCAAAATTTAAAATGTTGCAATTAATGCACCAACAACTCTATCTGCAACATTTATACAGTGATATTGAATTAGACTATCAACTGTTGTATTTTTTCCTCAGGGTGAATTGATAACTTAGTATAAATGATTCAAAATCCTTGCTTTTTTCTTAGGATCAGGTTGGACTGATAATTTAGTCATGTTATATGCATTTCATCTGTAACCCACATTCTTCATGCTTCTTTAGTGCTTGCTACATGTATGAAAATAGACAATAGTATAAATGATTAAAAATTCTTGTTTTTTTCTTAGGATGTGTATAGAAACATATCATCTACTATTGCTGGTGTAATCCAAGGCCTCAATGCTACTGTTTTTGCTTATGGTTCTACTGGAAGGTATATATCGCTCTATGCTACAGTTTCTTGTTGCTTTCTGCTGCTCATGGAATTGGACTGCTGATTTACATTATTGTCCTATATATATTATTTAACAGCGGTAAAACTTACACAATGGTTGGCACCACCAAGGACCCTGGTCTCATGGTGCTTAGCTTGAACACAATTTTTGATCATATAAAAAAAGACAAGAGTTCGGATGCATTTGAAGTTTCTTGCTCCTACCTAGAAGTCTATAATGAGGTTTGAACTTCTTACAGAACACTTCATCTTACTTGCATGTCTTAGATACCTTTATTTATTTATTTGTCATTTGAGACAGGTAATATACGACTTGCTCGAGAAGTCATCGGGGCATTTAGAGCTCCGAGAAGACCCCCAACATGGTATTGTTGTTGCCGGTTTGCGAAGCATTAAGGTTTGTGCATAAACTTACCACTTTTCTTAGTATTTGGAAGAAACAAATGCAGCAGTTGATATTGGTGTCTCAACAATGTGATGTGCATTTGCAGATTTGCTTTAAAATCTATACTTTGGTTTTGATAGGTTCACTCAGCAGATAGGATCCTTGAACTACTCAATCTTGGCAACAGTAGGCGTAAAACAGAGAGCACTGAGGCAAATGCCACCTCATCACGGTAATTTGACAACATGAATTGCCTGTTTGATCCATTTTAACCTTCTTTTACTTGCAAAACTATGGTGTCACTAATCACACCATTTTCCTCTAAAATTTTTCTTTCCACAGTTCACATGCTGTACTGGAGATTACAGTTAAGAGAAAACAAAAGAACCAATATGGAAGTCAAGTTCTTCGTGGAAAGCTTGCTTTAGTTGATCTTGCTGGAAGGTGACATATCTATGCTTTTTAGTAAACCAGACCGACATTTTTCTGTTTATGCAAGTAATACCTAAACTATGTTCTTTCAATTCTCATTATTTATGGGTACCTGCAAGAAACACCCAACCACCAAAATTAAGGCCCCTTCAATAATATTAACTATAATACCCGTAACATTAAGAACCGATATGGAACTTTATTTGTTCAACATTAATTTTTATTTTAGTTTAAGACTCATAGAGGATAGAAAGGAGATCACGAGGGCCGCAAAAAAAAAAAATTAAGGGTTAAAATGCCTCCATTTTGCTGTCCCTGCCATTCCTTTATTTTTTAAAAAGTTTAACAATTCTAATTTCTGAGTGTAGAACTCAAATACCATCATAAGATCTGATCTATACCACTTTCTATACACACATATAATATTACCACATTTCAGCTTCATTTTCATGAGAATCAAGGCAAGAAAAAGGGTAAAATTGTCTATATCAGTGGATTATGGTCAAAGAAAAGTGAAAATGTTGTAATTTCTTTGGTGTGTGTAGAGAAGGTGATGTTGATTTTGGTTTAATTGTAATATCTGAGTGTTACGTTTAAAGTTATTACATTTTTTTAAAATGGAGGCAGCAAAATTGTGGAAATTGAACTTGCCATTATTTGTATTTCCCTTTTGTGGAAAACTAGAATTTGATGAAAATGTTCTATATTTGTGGAAAGTCCAGCTCTCATTCAGATGAATTCAAATGCCGTAGGCGGTTTCAAGTATCTCAAAAAGTAGAATAACAGTTAAACAAGAATTGTTTGATGCATTTGCATAAGACAGTTTTTGGGGAAAAAAAACATTTTGTTATGTATATTCTTATTATTTAATATATTTCAATTTCATATCCTGTGAGCAGTGAACGGGCATCTGAGACAAATAGTGGTGGCCAGAAGCTTAGAGATGGGGCAAACATAAACAAGTCTCTTCTTGCTCTCGCAAATTGCATAAATGCACTTGGCAAACAACACAAAAAGGGCCTTGCTTATGTTCCATACCGCAACAGGCACATATCTTTTTATTTTGATCTATCGAAATAGGCCATAGATATAGTATTTGCCCTTTTTTCTTCTCCCATGTTTGTATTTAGAGGTGTATCTTTTTAAGAAATATTTCCATATTATACTTTTAATACTGGGATACCTCTCCTATATGGCTATATCCCTTGTATACTAATTTCTTCACAAAGAAATGACCGAAACCACCTCTTTGCATGATCTGCATTAAACAACGGAGAAGGAATGGTAATTTGACCAATCTCGAAAGAAAGAGAAGCAGGGCTTGTGGCTAATTAGTACATGCATCCATTGCTCCATTATCATTACTGTTTAATGCTCTTCCTTTTTTGCCCCCTTTTTCTTAGTAAATTGACGCGCATTCTGAAAGATGGGTTGAGTGGTAATTCACAAACAGTGATGGTGGCTACCATATCTCCTGCAGACGATCAATATCATCATACCATTAATACTCTCAAATATGCTGATCGTGCCAAGGAAATAAAAACTCACGTACATGTATGTTTTTCCTTCAAAAGTCCTTAACAATTTCCCTATTGAAAATCTTCTATACTGTTAATTAGTTTCCTATATTCTCTAGATTGCTCATGTTTTGGTCCATTTTTGTGCACAAAATATATTTTTTTGGGCTATAACAATATTGTTCCATTTTTACTTTGTTGTGAATTTCTTCAGAAAAACATAGGTACTGTCGATACCCATGTTGACGACTACAAGACCATGATTGGTGACCTCCAGGTAATTTGATCTTTGTTTCTTTGTGAATATCTCACGCTTACGTACTTACATACCTACGTGCGTAAGTTTGTGGCATAAAGGTATTACCAAGAGATGCTTCTTTTTGGTTGTTTTATGCTTTCTGACCTTCTATGATATGCCAGTGCATGTTACTGATTAACACAATATACAAATTATATTGATAAATGTTTGGAAACATGAATTTGAAAAGCGTATGTAGTATTTTTACAGAAATTACTGATTAGAATAATTTTGAAGGTGGAGGTGTCTCGGTTGAAGAAGGAACTTGCGGAGAAGGAATTACAATTGAGAATAAAACCATCTGAAATAGAAAAGACAGCGGATGATGAATTATCTTGGCTAAATATTTTGAGCCGGGAAACCAGCGAAAATGTACAAGAGAGAATAAACCTCCAGAAGGCCTTATTTGAGCTAGAGGAGACCAATATCCGCAATCGCATTGAATTACAACACCTTGATGATGCTATTGCCAAACAACGTGTTCGTCATCTTTCTCTTTACATTAATTACTCAGTGATGATTTTAATTGGAACAAGCTAAAAGGAAATCATGGATATGTTGGACCAGTAGGCAAAAAAATAAAAGATTTGGTTCGCTTTGTTCCAACCTAGATTTAGCATGCCAATTTTAACACGGGATGAGACCAGTGAATATGATGGGAGCTGACGACTTTGCCCTTGTTCCTAAAAATACATTGTGTTGCTAATCATAGTGCTAGAACAATGATTTGCCTTATATGACTAAATGTGGATCATTGCAGGGCTCTGCGATCATAGAAGCACTAATATCAAGAAGACAGATTATACTCGATAATATTAGAGACAATGATGAGGCTGGTGCTGGCTATAAGAAGGTTTAACTTCTAATTTTGCTTTCTGTGTTTCTTGGTTAATTGCACCCACTATTTTATCTGATTACTCCCATTAGAGATGATGAATACTAGTTGCAAATGACATCCACTATATTTTACACTTGTGCTTAATATAATATCTGACTTTATTTGGTTTGTTGTATATAACAGAAGCTCTTCAAAGCATGGCTACTTGAAAACATTTGACTAAATTATATACACTTCATTCATATAAGATTGTACTAAATTTTTCCACGAGTAGATCAGACAAATTTAGGCTCTGATCGGAACCAGAAAATTTAACGTGAGAAACGGAAACGGAAATCACTTTCTCCAAATCCACTGAATGGAACTGACCAAGGAGGTGCGGAAATTCCCTTCCGGTGAGAATTGGCGAGAAAAATTTAGCCCTATGAATTCCCGTCCAAAATCAAGAAATTTGACGAGAATTCTTTTCTTTTCTTCTCTTTTCTCGCTTGTCACCGGTTCCGATCAGAGCCTTAATTGGAAACCTCAAATCAGGATGAGTTAGATTCAGTTTCTTTGTCAAGTTTCATTAGAGCACAACCATCAGTTGATTCCTCGTTTAGCCAAATGTAGCGAAAAAAATAGTTATAATTACCGTTGGGCAAATTGTAAAATAGCTAGCTTAAAACATCTTTTCTACTAAATACTTAAAACAACATGTACAGTATCTCATTACACAAATTTATTGCAAACAAGAGGTTTGTTGGATTTTATTTTCAACTGTAACTAGCTGTTGTTATTTGTGAAAGCTCCTCAATTTGATTTTATTTTCTAATTCCTTGTTTTGGCATAATTCCTTGATGATTATGTTCTGTTCTTTTTCTTTTTCTTATCTTCAAGGATATCGAGATAAATGAAAACAGAAGGGCTCAACTACAAGATATGATACAAGAAGCCATTAGTAACAATGGCAACAAAACGTACCTACATATTCTTAGCCAATACCGGCTTCTTGTAAGTTGCACTTTCTTATGCATATTTTCGTGTTCGATATTATTTGTTCACGACATTCCTAGACAGTTTCAAAATGAAACATTTCATGAAAAAATTATTGCTTATTTGAACTTCACAAGGATCTAATTCCTACACCAACTTAAACGGTCTTCTGGTGCATTTTTTGTGTTCTGGAGGGGAATACTCTAATTTTCCTGACAACCCCATGAAAATAGTTATATGTTAAAAAGGAAAAACTTCAAAGAAACCAAACAGTCTCAGGTATCACCTGCACTTACCAATGCTTGAAGGTGTATAGTGTTTATTTTGCAATTTATGTAGGGGATGGCAAATGCGGAGCTCCAAATTGAGATGGCGATGCGAGATCAAGTTATACACAACCAAAGAGAGGCACTAAGAAACCTTTGGAATATGCTATTCCGTTTAGGACTCAACCAAAAACAAATTGCTGAATTAGCATCCAAGCAAGGTTTGAATATAGAAGGTGGACATAAACTACCTCCAGGTAGACATGGTGTACCAGAAAATGGCCCACAAGTACATGCTTCTACGGCTTGCTTTGTCGAACACCATCACAGTTCCTATTTTATGCTTTCAACACCTGAGAAAGTTGTGAACGATAATCAAAATCCTCCTAAAACACCTATGCGTTATGGAGCCATGATGATGTCAAGGCCTTTTTAACCTCACCTTGATTGATATATGACTCCTCTTTTGTAGTTGTATAGTCAATGCAATTTAATATTCTCTAATTTCTTCTCTTTGTTTTGTGAATTCCTCTGTATAGGATTTAGGATTTGCAGTTGTAGGATTAGATGCTAGTAAAGTCTTGTAAGCTTTTTTTGTACTTGCTTAAGCAGGATGCCTTCGTCATATTTGATCTTTCTTTTCAGTTTTCTCCTCCTCTGGTTGATTTTTGTTCTTTATGTATTATTTCTAGTCCTTTAAGAAAAATTCATACCCATGGTTTTGGATAAAAATTTTAAAAATGCGTACCCTTATAAAAATAGAGAAATGATAATTGTCGTTTGTAATTTTTCCATCGTTTGAATAAAGTGAACACAAAAAACAAACAAGGTGAACATATAGATGATTAAAATGAACACATACAAAAAATAAGTCTTGCCATCTCTTGTTCAGATTTTTATATGTTTATTCAACTTATTTTTATTGAACTTATTTGTTTGTATGTGTTTATTTTGAGCATTTATGTCTTCATCTTGTCTATTTTATACGTTCAGTTTGTACATGTAATGATAAAACTGTAAATCACAGTAATCAATTTTTATATAAAATTATAAAACTAGTATCTACTGGAGCCTTTGGGTTTCGACATTAACCCTGGGTTTTGGATATTTAGGGCCCAGTAAAGCCCATCGAATAATCTCTAACAAAGGTAAAGAGTGTGAGTGCCCAATAATAATATGTGAGTCACCATTCAGCAATCGATCGAGTGTGAATGTGTGATACATTGGGTTTCTCAAAAAGGGTATGGTACGTTGGTACCTGACCACTTTGGCACCAACGCGAGTATGGTTTTCAGCTGGTCACTTGGTGGACATTTTCACGTACAGCGTTGCTTTCTTTGATATGATGCTTCATCTTTTCTCAAATCGTTACGCCTCTTTTGATATCATGAGGAAACTTTAAATGTCAGAAAAGTAGTCCAATGTTCCAAAAATTACAAAATTTGAAATTCCGTTTCATTAGAATCTAATAGAAAGCAACCCTATTTTAGAAAAATGAACCAGTTTCTGAAAGTGGCCTTTAAACTAACGAATGATAAATTATCTATCCATGATTCCATCATTAAGTACTTTACGGGATTTTTGAAAATCAACCCGAGAGGCGAGAATCACACCTTCGTCCATTCCGAACGGATCTGTTTGGATTTTTTTGGACAGAATGCTACACTACACGCTGTAAATGACGCTAATTGTCATTTAATGAATTTTAATCAGATGGTCCAAATTTATTGTTGAGCATTAGAGTTCTTCTTTTATCTTAAATGCCTTATTATGAGATAAGATTTTGGATAGGACTGCCAATGAAACTCGTTTACCCTACCCGTATCTTATTTGGTAAGAAAATTTTTCATTAACTTATCGGGTATGATATGGTATTAGTTTCGATCTTCATCAATTTTTTTTATGTGGATGAAAAATTAATTTGTACTTTATTATATTATAATGTATTATTAGTTATATACATTTTTTTAATGTCAATTATTCACATGAGAATAAATTTTATAATTTTTGTTATATCTAAAGTATTATCCAATGTTGCATTTATCTGTATATTTATTTGATATTATTTATTTAGCACGTTATATTTTTTTTATTAAATTAATAATATTATTATTAATCATTATGTATCGTTATCCTACCCTTATCATTAATTCTTAACGAGTACGGGTAGGGTGAGTAAAGCCATTTTAACTGGTACGAGTATGGTATGGGTAAGAAAATATTAATGGATACTGATATGAAAATACCTTCTATTATACCGTACCATATCCGTTGACAGCTCTCTTTTCGGAGTGTTAAATTTTTCATTGTTTCGAATTCTCAATTTTCGCCAATTAACAATTCCATAAAAAACTTAGATATTCGCTATCTAGTATATCTAAAAAACAATGCCATAATAAAAATGTCCCTATTAAATGCCTAACGAAGTAAATAATAGCCATAACATTAATTTGAGGGGACTCAAACATGCACCATAAATAAATGAATTATTTCCATACTTTAGTCTTCTTTTTCCTGATTAGGAGGAAGGAGAAAAGAAATCATATGTTATGTAAAAATCAAGCAATGCAATTTGCATGAACCCTTCTTTTATCTGTACAGTTGGGACCTGTCAATTTGAGTACTAGTCTAGCATCAATGTTTCTTGAATGGTCCCAAATTATCTCAAAGAAAGCAGAGACGACATATGGCGTGACCAATCGACCAGGACATCTATCATGAGAAATTATTTTTTGTTCTTTACAAGATGGAAGAGGAGGGAGATGCTACGAAAAGAAGTTGCTTTCAATCATGTAAAAAAAGTGTGATGCTGAGTTGTATTACAAGCTTATGTGGTTACCAAGGAAAAAGGTGCTGGTGCATGATATTCCTTTTTATATGTTATTAATTTTTATATTGATGAATATGGAAAAGCTATTCACTCGGGCTGTTAAAAAATTCCTTAAAACATACTACGGCTATACAAAACTTAACAATGTATTTCAAATAAAAAAATTAAATGTACTTAATTATTGATAAATATATTAGGGACAAAAGTTCAGTAAATAATAAAAAACAGAAGGTTATTATTAAAAAAATAATCTCGACCGAAATTTCTGAGTTTTATCTTTTATATGACCGACAGGACTTTATGGGTATACACTAAGGAATAAAAAATTTGCAATATCACCATTATTAAAAAAAATAATAATTTAATGTCTGCATAACATGATCGAGTGATTAAGGTTTCTGAAGGTTCGTACATGGCAAGTCAACAGATTTGATGGTAACCTGGCAAGAAGGCCCACTACCCGTGTGGCAATTCTATTTGTTTGATATTTATTTGAGAATTTGAATTGCCTCCCTAGCCTAGGGAACACCTAGATAAAATAATATAAGTTCTAGCATAATATATATGACAGATTGACAGACCTAGATAAACGAATTAAAACTATAGAGTTGTAGGATAATATACGTCATATATAGAAAATTAGTAAAATATGCGATAGCTGATAAATAATCATCAATTTGGAGGGCTATTAGGAGGTCAGGTTTGATTCACTTGAAGTACGCTTTTGGAACCCGGTATAACATTTTATATATGCGATTTTGAATATTATAACTTTTATTTTGCGAAGAAAAGTACAGCTTCTATATCCGTGAAAGGTTGGCACGAGTAGAATGAACATGTAAAGACGAATTCAAATCAAGTGTTGTCGCGCAGCTCCTGACCGTCTGATCAAGATCACATGGATAAGGGAGCCCCGTGCATGTAATCTAGATTGATAGGCCCGTAAAAAATGAACCGTCCGATCAAGATCAGACGGCTCGTAGGTGCGCGACACGTGGTGTAGCGCGCCACCAGATTAGGATTGTGTAAAGACTTACTGTCGTGTTAGGACATGTCTAGTATTACATGTTTAGCAAGCAGATTAAAAAAAGTAGTAAATTCAGTCAGGTACCAACATGTTTTTATTAGCTGTCAAATTGAATTGAAAGCAAATCCCGTTTCGTGGGCTGCTCTTGCCTCTTTTATGTATTTATTTTTTTTAGATCAAACTATGTCTTTTGTTTAGTTTTAAATAAGCTTATTTCAAGATAAATGAGGTTCTTAGACAGTATCAACTTATCTCTTACTCTTAATTTTAAACATTTTTACATATTTGTTTGTGGCACACTAATTAATTTCAATCCGTTTTTTCGGATTTAGCAAATGAAGAATTTGAAACGACAAGGTGTGTCCTCCTATACCGTTGTATTTTTTTGTCGACTAGAATTTTCTCCCCTTTTTTTTTAAAAAAAAAAGTGGTCGCACATATCACTCATTTCTCGCTAGCTAATTAAGATAATCATGTAAATTACCCATCCCCCTCACCGTTTATCAACCAATTGGCTCCTATATATCTTTCCTGTTCCAAAATCATTTTTATTTTCTAATCTTAGAGTTTTAATTGAACTAAAATTTCTAATTATTGTTAAATCATTTAATTATATAACAAGTTTGTGAATTAATTAAATAAATCATAAATTATATTTGGCCTCTCGAATCAAGTCTTGGTTTGTATGTGCAATTGTGTATCCGATGGAGGCAAGCTGCATAGTTTATACTTTATACAGTAGACCGCTGCATATATACAGGACCAGACAATTTAGCAAGGCCATCAATCGGTTTAAACTTATGTAACAAATTGAATTCACACCATATCACTATGCAATCTTTTTTGTCGCTAGGGCTCCCGCTTTGTAAAAAATTGTTTGATATCTGCCTAGTACAATATGAAAGATACATATTATTTTTACACAGCAGTGTTAAAAAAAAAATGAAAATCTCATCAGTTTACTAGGAAAAAAAAAACAGGGTATTAATTGTGTAGAACAATAATTAACTGTGATCAAACAGCACATAAACAACTGGACTTGACAAAATCTTGGTGTTGGTGTGGTCAAGTGGTGGTTTTTTTTTTTTTTTTTTTGATGAATGGTCAAGTGGTGGTTGGTCTTCAACCTCCATCAATGGCACCAAAACAGAAGCTGCTTTGGGAGACAGCGGCCACTGTAGCCGAGACATGGAACCCTTGTTTCCATGGAAGAGGGTTATTTTGCAAATTCTCCCTAATTTATGCACGCATAGCAGTGTAGTTTATTAGCCTAAGAGACAACTACGAGGTAAGAAGTGGGGGAAAAAGAAGGAAGATCAAGAATAAGTTTATCATGAAGGAAATGGTATACTGCACCAATTTTTTTCTTCGCCCGGTTGTATTTTAAGTTTGCTATTCAATAAGATTAAATTTGTTGAATTGTTTGCAATTGACTTGCTTGAAAAGTACTTTAAACCTTGAGTTTTGAGGTCGTAGGCTTCTCAATTTTGAAATATCGAGTTTTACTGAAATTGAAAAAAACTTTCACTATTTACTGAAGATGTAATAATGAGAAAGTTTAATATGCACTATAGTGCATAGAACTTTTTATGCACTACGGATTTTTTCGAGAGTATTTTTGTAAATTGACAAATTTAATTTAACCAATCTAATCCATATATTGAAATCTCATAGCAAATCAAAATTTTACAATTTTTGAGATTTTATTACTATTTTTTTAAAACATGTCATTTTTGGAATGTTGTAAATAGTATAACATTTCAAAAATGGCTTGTTTTAAAAAATTCGAAAAAATAGTAATAAAATCTTAAAAATTGTAAAATTTGATTTTTATGGATTCCAATATGTAGATTATATTGGTTCAATTAGATTTGTCAAATTATAAAAATATTTCTGAAAAAGCCCGTGGTGCATAGAAAGCACTATGCATTATGGTGCATATTAAACTTTCTCATATTTTAATATTATTCCTTAAATTTCACCCATCTCTATAATTATTTAATTTGGTGTAACAATGTTATGCAACTAATTTTTTGGCTAGAGGTAGATAAATTAGAGCAGCTAGTCTTTGTTAAAAGAATCATACTCTAGCGCTGTTATTCGAAGAAATTATAAATTATTTACCTCGGAGGCAATTGCATAAATTAATACAATTTTAGTGAAATTAGCAACCGCTTTTAATTAAATATATAAAAAATTAAATCATATTCAATTAAATTATCAATTCATTTTACGGCGTAAGAATTAGAAAAACTCAATGTTTCATCAACAAAGATATATATACTGCAGAAAGAATGACCTATAATAGAGTAGTTGAGTTATGCAATTCCTAGATTAGTTTCAATATATATATATATATATGTCTTAGACAACACGATACCACATGATATCATACAATAAATTATTTTCAATTTAATTTCAACTAAAATGAGACTGTTGGTATTTGTTTTTTTTTTAAAAAAAACCTTGACGGCGACTGTCAAACGATATGAATGTGCATTATATATATACGTCAAATACAACATGAAACATAACTTTGAAAGTGTCCGGATCTATTAACTTCTCATCTGATAATATATTGCTTAATCATCTTTAGACAATTAAGCAGTTAAGGCAGGAGCTTCCAAGCAACTATCTGAGGTAAAATATTTAGAAAAAGAGGAATTAAACCCCACGAGAGCAGAAGGAATCTCTTTTTACTTGTTTCAAAGCCTTGCACATGGTAATGGGCTCATGTCTCTAGCCTTTACCTTGAAAGCAAAGATAGTGATGACTTGGTGTTCATATTTAACTTCCTATTCCTCTTGGGGTCTGATACTAGTTTTTTTTTTTAATTAAATGATGCATTATAGGTTAATTTACCCTGTAAACTGCGTTGAACAAATGATGTGCGTAGTAGTTTAGGAAAAAAAATGCATATTATCATATAAAACAAGATAATTAACGCAAAAGTGATGACTGTCCAACTTGGATAGAAAATTAAATGTTTATCTTTATTTGTCCTTATTTTGCTCAATGATTTTAGATTACCTTGTCCCTTGAAAACTGTAGCACCACTGTGATAAAATTATTTGTATAATAATATAATTTCATTTAGTTGTAAAGACCCAAAATATTACATCAACGGATCTATGCACCTTTTAACTCCAGATTTGAAATATCAAGTTATAAAGTGGTGGCAGTTACTAGTGATATTAAAAAGTATAATTTCATTTAGTTGTAACGACCCAAAATATTACATCAACAGATCTATATATATATATATATATATATATATATATATATATATATATATATATATATATATATATATATATATATGCACCTTTTAACTCCAGATTTGAAATATCAAGTTATAAAGTGGTGACAGTTACTAGTGATATTAAAAAGTTACTAAGAGAAATGTCCTTGTAACATGGACAGATGGATTGCGTTGTGATGTCTCTATTTCGGAAGGGACCAAGGATGTTGTAGGAAGGCAACTTCCTTTAAGAGATTAAGTGTCAAGTAGTGCTTGGGCTTTGGATTGGATATCACTTGATGGTCCCAAGATCTATAAACATTTAATTGAGCTATTGTTGACAGTTCCATCCTTTTCTTTGGATTCTGGTAAATGTTAATTAATACTTCAATTTCACCTGTTTGGTCAAACCCAAAAAATTAATTTGAATTACATATCTGGAGAGACCAGATAAATTTTTTTGATCCGATCAATCATCCAGCATTGAATGGTTTCCTTGTAAAAGTAACAGTGTACTAGAGACAATTTTTAACATATTTTTGTAACATTGTCTCGATTGATGAATTTCCAGCCTAGATATTCATCACAATTGTCCGTGCACTTGGATCTACCTTCAACTCAGCAGTAAATTTGGAGAAGTTCTAACGTTTAGCCATTGTCTAGGTCTCCTTGTTCCTGAATCAGTTTTAAAACTAAAATAAAGTTAATTTTGGTCAATAATCAATGTTTCAAATTTTATACACTAAACAATAGAAAAAAAGAGTAATACAGTCCATAGGTAAATGGATCATATATGCATGCAATCTTCCTGCCAATAAAATAGATTAATAAAATAGTTGTTTCAAAGACCAATCAAAAGTACGTATGTGCATGTATAGATAGAAATACATTAATAATCAAACTTATGTGCCAATCATATATTAATTAACCAACAAAACAATATTTTGAAAAATTGTTAATGTGCTTTACCTACTTCTGAAATATCTTATGTCGAATTTCTTATAGTGAGAAAATTATTTGGTAAAGATTGAATATTTAATTTTTCAACTTATTTGAAAACTTTGAAATGACATCAAATTTAAAAACACATTATATAAACAACAAATAGATATTTTAATTTTATTTTTTTTATTTTCATCCTCATATTTAAATTTTCACGATAATCAAATAATCCTAAATTCAAATTATTTTATCTTTTTTTTTTAAATAACCACTGGTTCTAACTGCTCATGATCACCACTGGAGCAGAAGCATGCTTTTAGAAATACTGACAGGTTGTAAAGAAGGTTGACCAGTGACATGTACCGAAACAAACTCTGCTACAGAGAACTTCTCTAAGCAGACATGGCCACGAGGCCACGGCCAGAATTTGACCTCTGCTTTCAACAGAACATGCCTGTTCACTACAACGGAGTTTCTTATATCATTCACATTTTCAAATGTTTAGTTGGTAGATTGATGCAAAAAACTCCAAAGAAATATATGGTGGTTCATTATCATTTTCCTCTGCAATGATGTAGTTTTTATTCTTTTAAATCGAAAGATTACATTTTGTATATCTAAGAGTTTGAAAAGAAAATAAGAAGCCAAAAAAAAACAAAACTATTACAAAGGAGTAAAACCAGAAAAGAAAATATTCAAATAAAATATCCAATCATCATAATTCTGATCACTCACAGGCTGACCATCATCATTTTTTCTTATTAGTTATTACCAAAACTTGACACACAACTGACTCTTCAAAAGGCAAAAATCTTTTTTTTGAGGGTCTTAAAATTTTTTTTTTGAGGGTCTTCAAAAGGCAAAAATCACAATATAATCAGTTTAATTCTTTTGAAAGCATTGGATACTTGAGAGTATTCTCCTTTCTTCTCGAAATAGCTAACTATCAATTCATCAATTATCAGTATTTTGTTTGCACCATCAATCAGACCAAATTAAATATACATTTTTGGCCGGCACATTTTTGTTCTATTGTTCTAAGCAGTGTTTTTTCCCCCGAAAACTTGACACAAGCTGCCAAAACCTTGTTGTAGGCAAAGTTGAGATTGGCAGTGTCTACATTTTATTATTTAACGGTCATGGATGCAGGTAACATTTTAGGATTGTGAGTCTACTTGCAACAAACTCTAGTCTGTCCTTGATTGACTCCTAATCCAAACTAGCTAGCTAGAATGAGACACTGATCTGAGACAGCGCTGTACTGTAAATTATGTATTGTATATTAACCCTTCCATCAAAGTTGTATGGACTTGTATTTATACAGGCACACATATGTAAATATGAATTAAGGCTCCGTTTGGATGGTGTGGGAATAAGAGAAATATTAGGAAGTGTGTAACTTTGTGAAGAGTTTGGATTGTTTATAATAAATTTGGGAGTAGGAAGAAAATATTTCCTTATTCCTTTTTGTCATCCAAACACAGCCTAAAACCAATCAGAATAAATTGTGAAATAAACTAAAAACTGGAATATATAAATTAACAACTGGAAATGTTATATCTTAAATCCTCACGTATTAAATACATCCAACTATTTTTGTTATCAACATTTTCATTTTTCAAAGAAAGGAATAAGCAAATTGACATTATACAATAATCAAGTGTACATTATTCCAATAGCTGATTGAGTGTCATTTGAGGAATTGAATAATAAATGCAACAAATCAAAGTTATTGGCGGCTACCAACATATTTCGACTTTGGTAAAAATGAATTATATAGTTTTAACAATTATGCTTTTAATTGAAAAGAAATAGAGCGTCCATTTTACAAAAATATGAAAAATAAAAATAAAATACAGTCACAATATAAGTGTTTATTCTAAAATGCATAAAAGAATTTCATGAAGATATTTTAGAGCCGAATTAAGTGTGATTATCAGAATCATATTAATTGGTGATAGAACTTTTTGTATGTGTGACGTCGTTAAGCTGAAAAGGTTGGTCAATTTTATAAATTTATAGACATGGAAAAATTAAGCAGACTCTGGATCTTCAGAAAATCACAGAGTCATAATGTGAGTTTTCTTTATCAAGAGAAATTCAAACTAATACGTTCAACTGCTCATATCTAGAGCAAAAATTTTCAAGTTGTTTGCATTTTATGACAAAACAAGTCATACAACATTGATACATTTTTTCTTTTAGGAAAATGTTTGTGCATTTTATTTTGTTTCTTGTGTCGTTGGAAGTGCAGCGAGCTTCTCGTACCATTTTTGTACAGATGTAATTTATTAGAAAAATGTAAATTTTCGTTAGTGGGACAGGCAGGCCATACGACATTTAGCTAAAGGACGTTGCTATCATATGATTATACGAATCTATGAGATATTTTTATAACATTTTATTTTCGACCATATTCTTATTAAATAATAGAGACTCAAAAAAAAAAAAAAATTGTTGAGCGAAGTTAGTACGAATTTAAATTCACTTGATGAGGCGTGGGCTGAAATTTAAAACCCATAAAATCAGTTCCAGATTATAAAAGTAAAGTTTGAGCCATTGATTTAACCTCAAGTCCTCAATGCTATTTTTTTTATTTTCTGAATTTAATTTGTATTTATAAAAAATAATTAAATAAATAATCATTAATACCACATAATAAAAATGGTTAATTTGTCTTGTAACTTGTAAGTCGACATAAATAATTTGACTCTAATTTTCTAAACAAATTAACGATTTTAAGTTAAACTCATTAACACTTTAATATCCTTAAATTCACAATAATCTCAGTTGAAAACTTTTTTCCTTTTCTTTGCCAAGGCTGCTGGCTATCAATTATCATACAGTTTCAATTCATATATGTTCTCTGTCAGTGGAATGCGTCACAATATTTTCACCTACATCAGCCACAGAAAATCAGGAGCCTGCTTGACTGGAGTCTGGACCACTTCCCTGACTCATACGTCCAATGCGGCACAGTATTAGGTAGCGCTACCAGTCACCAACTAGACCTTACCCTTGTAGTGTAGCTCTTGTACCCTAAAAACAAACCGTATATATACGTGAAAAAAAACAATAGGTGTATATCCTTCCATTAAAAGAGCAAACAAAGTATTTCCACTTTATAATTTCGTAATTTTCTCCAGAAAAGATGGCTACACGACAAAAAGACTATGCAACCTTCTCGGTCGGATAAATCAACCGAACTTTCTGAGAATAGAAAAGTTTACGCTATTTTACTAACCAGTGAGATGGAGCCTTTTTACTGGTTTTGCAGCTTTCTCCTTGCTTTAACGGTCGGTTGATATTTGTCTAATGGGGTGCATAAAGGTAAAAAACCGTAAAAAGTCTGGAAAAAACAAAGGTTTTGGTATAGGACTGCTAAAGGCGCCAAAAGCGTAGAGTTCCGGTAATTTAATTTACAAAGAACTTTCTATTTGTATCGATTGAGATACCCAATTTGTACACTTACTGGCTAATTGACTAATAGTTCTTTCAAGTAAACATAATCATCGTTGAAGAATCTTTCTAAATATGAACAGTCAACGAGAATATCTGTTTTTTTTTTTCCTTTTTTTTGTTTAGTTAGTTCTGTTTTCTATTTTTAGTACCACTCAAACTTGTATGTCATTATGATTCTTATATAAATAGACTAAAAAGTATTGTTAGAATATATAAAATAAAACAATCTTAAAAGCATGATCATCATTATATATACACACACACACACAAAGACACACCACTAATGCACCATTGACAAACTATAGTGAAAAATCTTAAATTTTAATGTAGCCGTATGTACACCTGCTTCCCTCACAGGCAAAAAGAGTAAAAAATAAATAACATAAATAAGTGAGATAAAATGCATAGTTCCAAGAGCACAAAATGGATTAAAAAAAAAATCTGCGATCAAACGTTGGGCATATGAGAACGGGAGAGTATCCTTCGGATGGTTTAATATAACCATCCAGTGGACGTTTTTTTATCCGAGCCGTCCGATTTGATCTTCATGGTTAGATTTCTTCGGGCCTATCAATCTCAGTATTATGCACGGGGTATCTATAGCCGTTGAGATTAAATCAGACGGCTGAGATTGAAAACCATCCATGAATGATCATCCAGAGGATGCGATTCCATATGGGAACATACTAGGTTTGAAAAATGAAGTCCCTTTTAAGTTTAAATTTGTATAAATATTATTCCACAACTAGTATTTATGACGTTGTAATTTTATTTACAGCGAAACATCCGTTGATATATTATAATATATTTTTTTCATAATGGGTATTGTTACATAATATATATTCATATAGCACACTATTTTGTTGTTCATTTTAATGGTGAACAAATTTGACCTTTACACGGTTATATATACTAACTGAAGAATTTTTTTTAAATGGAAAATACAAAAGACGATATTGGAAGTCGGTAGGGAAAAATACGACTGCACAAAAATTTAAAGGATTTCCGTATAAAATCCATATAGAAAGAAAAAGAGGGACTCTCCCCAAGAACTCAAAACACATAAATTTTCATTGATATCAGCCATGCCGTCATAAAGATACTCCCAACAATCAAATCAAATCAATAGCCTATAAATCATTGAGCAAATAAGAATATCCTAAACAAATACTATTACTGACAACATTCAGTATAAAATATTATTATTAATAAAATACGATGAATGTAAATATTTTTGTCCCGCATTAAAAAGAATGAGATAGAATTTGAAAAATATAAACCCATGCAAGGGATCAAGGGTGGGACATCCTAAGAGGCCCCAAAGCTGTCCTTCCGGGGGACGGATAGCAGCTCCCCTGGTATAAACAGCACGCAACCCACGCCTACTGCATTGTCTCTGAGCTCACACAAACAACGAGCCTCACTCCACTCTCACCTTCTTCTCTCTTACCCCAGAGAGAAACACAGAGCAAAAAAAAAAGATAAACAACCGAAACTTTGATGCCAAACCTCAAAACAAAATAAACAAAATTTAGAAAAGAAAGCAATGCGCTTCCTCTTCCTCTCCTTCCTTCTCCTCTCCATCCTCTCCGTTACCGTCAGCGGTGCCTCCCTCCGTTCCGACGAGGCCGCCTTACTAACGGCCAAATCCCTCCTCGACGACCCCTCCAGTTCCCTCTCCAGTTGGAACAACTCCACCGACCGCTGCACTAACTGGACCGGAGTCTCTTGCGACTCCTCCAAGCGCTTCATCCTCTCCATTGACATCTCCGCACTGAACCTCTCCGGTCCAATCCCTCCTTCTCTCTCCCTTCTCCGCACTCTCCGCCACCTCAACCTCTCCAACAATGGTCTCAATGGCACCTTTCCTCGATCCCTCGCCGTTCTCAGATCTCTCACGGTGTTGGATCTGTACAACAACAACCTCACTGGTCCTTTACCAAAGGAACTGGCGCAAATACCAAACCTACGCCATGTTCACCTAGGAGGGAACTTCTTCTCCGGAAAGATACCGGTGGAATATGGGTCGTGGCGGTTCATCGAGTACCTTGCTTTGTCAGGAAACGAGCTTGTGGGTCCCATCCCACCGGAGCTAGGCAAACTTTCAACTCTCAAGGAATTGTATCTTGGGTATTACAATTCGTATGCCGGTGGTCTCCCTGCCGAGCTCGGGAACCTCTCGAACCTGGTGCGGCTCGATGCTGCCAATTGTGGGTTATCGGGTGAGATACCGCCAGAGGTTGGACAGTTGAAGAACCTTGACACCTTGTTTCTACAGGTTAATGGGTTTTCAGGAACATTACCAGTAGAGCTTGGGTCTTTGTCAAGTCTCAAATCTCTTGATCTCTCCAACAATGCATTGACTGGTAGAATCCCACCTTCTTTTGCTAATTTGAAAAACCTGACCCTGCTGAACCTATTTCGGAACAAACTGTATGGTGAAATTCCAGAGTTTGTTGGTGACTTGCCTTCCCTTGAAGTTCTCCAGTTATGGGAGAATAATTTTACTGGAAGCATCCCCGGCCGGCTTGGCCGAAATGGTCAGTTGCAAAATCTTGACCTTTCATCAAACAAACTGACTGGGTCATTGCCACCGGATCTCTGTTACGGTAACAAGTTGCAAACCTTAATTGCACTCGGTAATTTCCTATTTGGGCCAATACCTGATTCCCTTGGCCAATGCGAGTCACTGAATCGGGTTCGGCTTGGGGAGAACTACCTTAACGGGTCAATTCCACCTGGATTGTTTAGCCTTTCCAAACTCACACAGGTAGAGTTGCAGGACAATCTTCTTACTGGTGAATTTCCCGACACAGCAGGTTCCAGTAGCCTAGGCGAGATTAGTTTATCCAACAACCAGCTAAATGGTGTCCTTCCTGCTTCCATTGGTAATTTCTCAGGGGTCCAGAAACTGCTCCTTGATCATAACTTGTTTTCTGGTAGTATCCCGCGAGAAATCGGGAAATTACAACAGTTGTCAAAAATGGACTTGAGCAGTAACTCGTTTTCTGGTGAAATCACACCTGAAATATCCAAATGCAAATTGCTGACATACTTAGATCTGAGCCGAAACAATTTATCGGGTCAGATTCCAGAGGAGATAACAAGTATGCGCATCCTGAATTACTTGAACCTTTCTCGAAATAATCTCGACGGGCAGATTCCACCAATGATTTCTACAATGCAGAGCCTCACAGCTGTTGATTTTTCGTACAACAACTTATCGGGTCTGGTACCGGGTACTGGTCAGTTCAGCTATTTTAATGCCACCTCATTTATCGGTAACCCCAACTTGTGTGGACCCTACATTGGTGCATGTAAGCCAGGTGTATCTGATAATGGTGTGCAAACCAAACATCATGGTTCTATACCAAATAGCTTTAAGCTTCTAGTAGTGATTGGCTTGTTGCTCTGTTCTATTTCATTTGCAATTGCTGCAATATTAAAAGCGCGCTCAATGAAGCGTGCCAGTGAGGCGCGAGCATGGAAATTAACTGCATTTCAGCGGTTGGATTTCACTTGCGATGATGTGTTGGACTGTTTGAAGGAAGAAAATATAATTGGCAAAGGTGGTGCTGGGATAGTGTACAAAGGTGTAATGCCAAATGGGGAGCATGTGGCTGTCAAGCGTCTTCCAGCCATGAGCCGTGGCTCATCTCATGACCATGGTTTCAATGCTGAGATCCAGACCCTAGGCAGAATTAGGCACCGCCACATTGTGCGTCTGCTGGGATTTTGTTCCAACCATGAAACCAACCTTCTAGTCTACGAATACATGCCAAATGGTAGTTTAGGGGAACTACTTCATGGCAAAAAAGGAGGGCATTTGCTCTGGGACACACGATACAAGATAGCAGTTGAGGCTGCTAAGGGGCTTTGCTATTTGCACCATGATTGCTCTCCTCTGATACTTCATAGAGATGTGAAGTCTAATAATATCTTGCTTGACACTGATTTTGAGGCACATGTGGCTGATTTCGGCTTGGCCAAGTTTTTGCAAGACTCAGGTGCTTCGGAGTGTATGTCAGCTATTGCTGGGTCCTATGGCTATATTGCTCCAGGTAATATAATATTTCCATTCAATGATTTATGCTTTTGTAATATCATGTGGGATTCAATGTTAATGCTTGTCCCTCAATACTATATTCTATCCCTGGTTATAATTGTTTTGTGCATAGCATATAAAAACGTGTAGGTGCCTTTAGAATTGTGTGGCATCTCTTGTTGAAAAAATGCAGATGGAAAAGTGTCATGATTGAAAGATGTTTGACATTTGTTGAACCTATATCATAATTGCAGATCATTAGCTAGCTTGGTAGATTAATAATGGTGACCAAGCCCCCCCCACTAACCCCCCAACAAAAAAAAAAGAAGAAAGTTAGAAGTTAAGCTGCTTTGTCTAACATAATTTTCTTGCACAATAATGGAAAACCATACCCCACTATGTTAATAATGCATGAACCCTTCCAAAGCAGCTTTCAATCAAATCCGAGCCATTCCTATTTTATTTTCTGTTCAAATGAAACCTAACATATCTTCTTTCACAGAATATGCATATACACTGAAGGTGGATGAAAAAAGCGATGTCTACAGCTTCGGGGTTGTTTTGTTGGAGTTGATTACCGGCCATAAGCCAGTTGGAGAATTTGGGGATGGTGTAGACATAGTGCAATGGGTTCGCATGAATACCAATTTGAACAAAGAGAATGTGACTAAGATTTTAGACCCTAGGCTTGAGACTGTACCCATAAATGAGGTGATGCATGTGTTTTATGTGGCCATGCTGTGTGTGGAGGAACAGAGTGTGCAACGACCGACTATGAGAGAGGTGGTGCAGATTCTAACTGAATTGCCGAGGAAAGAGGATGGGGTTGTGAAGGATAACCAGTCTGGATCCGATATGGCAGCTGGGGAAGGGGAGAAAGGTTCTGATGAGCATCCGCAAGCAGGTCCACAGTCATCTCCTGCACCGGATCTACTCAGCATTTGAAAGGGGAGAATTTATGTTTAATAGAGTTCAGTTAGTACCCTTTTCTTATGGGTTTTAGTAGGGTTTATGTACATAAAAATCAATGCAGGCAAGTTGGCTTTTCAATTTTTTTTTTCTTTTTTCTGCCTTATTTTGAGTTATCATGGTATGCGTGGTGTATTCTCTTTCTTAGGTTGATATATGACGGGGGGATCAATTTGCAAGTTTTGACTTTTGGGATGTGGTTTTGCGTTGGTAGTTAAAATTTATGTGTATTAGGCTATTAGCTTATTAATGAATGTTTTGGGAGCAAGAATTGTCTAATTAATTGGGGGCTTATAGTCTCAGTTGTCATTTTTTTATTTGTTCTTGTGGATTGCAAGTGTATGGCTGTATGCATTTCGTCAATTAGTGCGCTTTTATGAAAGCTTAACTTTGGTGCTTTATATCAAATGAATGTTGGAACTATACATTACATTTGCTACCTAGCACTTGACCTGTGATCATATTAATTAATTTATTCTAAAATTAACTAAATTTAATACGTAATTTAATGCTTCTACAATTTTATTCTTTCAAGATCAATAAGTAATTTGTCGGTTTTCGTAGTTGTTAATGTATGTTCCTTTTTTCTTATACTAATATGTTTAGTATATTTCATTATTATTTGTTTTTATATATCTTGATTAATTGTAAAAAGAAAGAGAAAGGTTGATTAGTAATACTAGTTCCTAATTCAAGGAATCCTACTACTGTTAGCATCACCCGTCACTTGTGGTTGGTGGCAAGTAGAAATTGCAACTACTACCATAACGGTTGTTATCTCATCATTTTTTTTTGGGGTGGTTGGCGAAAAAAAGGGAATTGTTGGAAAAGTAAAATTCTTAAATGATTTGCATAACGGGAATGATAAGGATCATCCCCAAGATCCATCATTCCCGTCATCCCCAGTAACCTCTTTCTATTTTTGGAATTATCCCCTGACACGTTTTCTTTTTTTAAAAATCCAACGCGTTTTCTATTCCCCATCCCCTCTTCCTCGCGCAGGATACGCTGTTCGTCCCCCACCCCTCCCCCCTCTCCCTCCCTCCTGCGTACGAAGGTCTCATCACTTGTACAAGGTCTCATTCCTAATCACTCTTAACGAAGCAGAAAACCTGAAATACAGGGAAATTAAATATATATAACTGTTGAAGTTATATATGTAACTGTTGAAATTAATATATATAACTGTTGAAGTTATATGTGTAACTGTTGAAGTTATATATGTAGCTGTTGTAGTTATATATGTAACTGTTGAAATTAAATAGATAACTGTTGAAATTAAGTGTTCGATAGAATTTCTAATGAATCAAACAAAATAAAAAAAACAACTGAAAACTGAATATGCCGACGACAAATGTTTAAGCAAACACAATGATGCTGGTATTGACTTGAACTGAACATGACAATGCAAATCCTGCTCTCCCACCCCCTCCAAAACTCTCTCCACAATTGTTCGTTTGTGAAGTATCTTACCTTAAAAAATTAGACTTGCTATAGAAAGCAGTAGTATATTGCTGGTTGGTCCTATGGTTTGGTTACTAATGGATGTGTTGTTGTTCAAATCCTAGCTGGCTCAGTATTGCAGGACCAAATGCATGACGAAACTGGACTCCCAAACATAAGAAAAGCTCAAGCCTTTGTAGCCACCCAACTGATGCCCAATGCCAGGCTCAGCTTGAAAAAAAAAAAAATCTCAAATGTTACAACTAAGCTTTTCCCTTCTGTACCACTAAGCAGCCACAACACTACAATAGTTTAAACAAATGGCATAACATTTGGGTTGTCCAGCTTTAGCCGAAAAGAGGATGTTTATCCACTATAAACTCCCAAATTAAACTAAACTAACAGAAACATGCAATTTAATCCTTAAAAGAACATCCAACTGAAACACATGTCAGAAAAAATGGTTCAACAATTACAGAACTTGACAGCAGTCAGAAAAATTGCCAGAATATGTAGATGTTGAAGTTATATATGTAGCTGTTGTAGTTATATATGTAACTGTTGAAATTAAATAGATAACTGTTGAAATTAAGTAGATAACTGTTGAAGTTAATATCGTAATTGTTGAAATTAAATAGATAACTGTTGAAATTAATATCGTAAATGTTGAATTTAATATATACAATTGTTGAAGTTATTATCGTAATCTGGAGCTGGAGCAGGGAAAGTTTTTTCATTCGTATGTTTTCGTTGCCTTGCCGGGTTGACTTGAGTGTGAGTGTTCTCGTAAATGTTGAAGGCCATGGACCTCCGCAAGAAGCCCTTGCTCATGCTCCGCCTCCGTTCCCTCATCCTCGCCAGCAAGACCCGGTCCATCCTGCTCCGGGACTTAGAGAAAGAGGTGGGTTTCGTTCAGAAGTGGAATTTTATGTGTCTTATAGAGAGGCATCCGACTGTCTTTAAGGTCACTGGAGGTCAGACTGGTGGGCCCGTTTCTGTCAGACTCACTGACAAGGCTGAGAAGGTACATTATTGATTGAAATCAGAACAATAATAAATCGTTAGTCCAGTTTAGAAAAGTTTCGAAAAGGAGATAAATTGGATTGTCACTGTAGGTATAACAAATCATTAATTTGGTTTATAGCATACTGTACTATTATGGTTTGTGGTACCACCTGTGAAATGATAGCATTGACATGGTATCAGTGCTGCACTATTTCATTTTCTGCAGTTATTAATAATGCCTGATAACTACGTACACACAAAAAGCTAACCATGTACAAGCTTTTTTTTAACATAGTTCATGCTTTCAAAGTGGAACTTAGGAAAAATTTCAAGCCAAATGGAAACTGCTCAAGTCCGAATAGTGTATACAGTAATATATTCTTCAAGAGAAGCACTTTTCTCTAAAATACTCTTCAAGAGCCGTCCCAACAGTTATATATATTAACTTCAACAATTACGATATTGCCTTCAACATTTAAATATATTAACTTCAACAATTATGAAGTGTGTAGGGGGAGGGGGGACCGCGTATGTCGGAGGGAGGAGGGGGGAGGGGGGACTGCGTAAGTAGGAGGGAGGAGGGGGCAGGGGAGGGAGATAGCGTACGGAGGAGGGGGGAGGGGAGAGAGTGTATGCGTGGGGAGGGAGGAGTTAGTTACGTACGCGTGAGGATGATGAGGATGATAGTATCTTAGGGATGGTCCTGAGCAATTCCGTTTGCATAATTCAACTTAAGGCATTGCAATTTTTTCCCCCTTTTTTCTGTTTTCACGTTTCTCTTTCCTTTTCTGTTAAAAAGTAAGAAAGGATACCATTAAGATCTGACACCCTTCTTGCCATAAGGTTGTTATCTCATCGTTCTGCGCTTATTTCTTATAGGAGTTCATTTGTTATAAAAATTCATATTATTCTCGTACAAAAAAAAAAAGAATTACAAAAGTGGCTCTCTAGCTTATTGTTAGATATTTTCGAGTTCGTTACAATGGAAATAAATTACAAAGAAAAATGTCTTGTGTCCATAAAGTGTGGAACTTTGGCAGTAGTTAACGATTGATTCTATGAAAAAGTTTCTAGAGGAATCGGAGTGCAGCGTAGAAAGGGACGAGACGAAGGGGTCGATCGATGTCTGTTTCTGAAACCTGCGCTGAAGGGTCTGAAATTAATACTGTACCTCTTTCACACACAGTTAATTTTGCTACCTCTCATGAGAGGCTTCTTTTAGGCCTTGATAGAGACACTCCAGTTTATTTAACAGTTATATAGCAGGCATTACATATAGATTACGTTACATGGGGTGCATTATTATTATTTTTTTTTGAAAAAAATTCACATACATTTGTATATATATTTTTTTGGGTATTAAGCTAATATTTTTTTTTCTTATAAAATATCATATTTGAACCCCATTAAAATTATATTAATAATAACTCTACTATTGACACCCATGATTATAATTTACATCATAAAAGTGTTAATGTATATTAATATCTATATTTGGTACAATATTAAACCTATTATTTTTTTTTCTGGTTCCGCTACTGCAGGAAAGTAAATTTTTAATGCTGATATACTTAATTACACTGGAATTTGTTTATATATATTTTGCCTCTTCATAATACTATTAGGAAAATTACGAGTTTACCTATTAATGTTTTATCATACGCATATTTCTTTACCAATGAAAATGGTCCGGTAAGCACCTCTGACCCCACCGACCATATCCAACTTGCTAAAGAATAATGCAAACGGAAAATACTAAAGACTATTATGGCCAATGGTTAATGAACAAATAAAATACCTTTTGTAAATTAAGTTTACCTAAAAGATAGGTGACACTAACAGCCAAAATTGGTTCTCGTATTTTACATTTCATAATGCTAATGTACGTCCAATAGTTGAGCAACCTTGTGCAAAACCACAGGCTAACTTCATACCATATTTCATGGAATCTCTGATATTTTCTATTTGTTCTAGAAATAAGAGAAAGGACAATGATAATTGTATAATAAACAAATATAGAAATGAAGGTAAACAAATGGTCCGAATTATATCTCCAATATTTATTGTCTGGTGGCATTAGGCACTTGATAACATGTATGTGATTTGATAGGTCTAAATATTGCTATAGGTTGCCTCATAATTCTATATTGTCTTAATCAATCAGTTGCGTAGTTATATTATACATACCATTTTTTAAGTTGATTCAAATAGCAGGCAGTTCTATTTTTATTTCAATTCAAATGATAAAGTTAAATTGTAAATTTGTAATGCTAATTAAAGAAAACCATGAAGCATCTTTCAGTTGCCACTTTGGGCAGTTCCAGAGCTGAAAGTTATCATATAGGTTTCCATCTACCCCAACACCTCTGCTTTTGCACAGTTCCTGTCAATTTGTGATGACAAAAATCAGTAAATATAAACTTCCCTCTCTAAAAATCCCTGAAAGTTGAAAATTAGGGGACATAAATTCAGTGCATTGATGGGTGCTCTGAGGTGCCCTGAGGAGAAGGTACCATTAGAGAGTTAAAAGTGTGTTATAAATCTGCACAGCTTGCATTGATGACATGTTTTTGTACAATCCACTTGACTGCTATGGAGCAGTCAGGATTACATTTGTCCCCACTTTTGCATTTCCACTAAGGGATATGATTTCATTAAAAAAAGAGAGAGAGAGAGAGCTTAGTTATACGAGAGGATTTTTTTTAAAGCAAAAAAGAAATTATATAGTACTAGCATAAGATGCCCTCATATGTGGGCAAATAAAAAAACAAAACAATATTAGACAATAAAAATATATATTTTTTAATTTACCAGCGATATAAATAGATGTGTTATTCAATTTATTTCTATATTAGATGAAAAACCAAACAATGGTATTGCTTCGGCTGACGATTGAAAATCCAACCGCAGATCAAACCAATCGAACGGCAAAAATATCTGGTTACGTCCTAGATCTAGCGTGTTACATCTTTTGGTATGAGTGCTTTAATATGTAGTATAGATAAATGCCTGCTAATTATGATATTTCAAATCGGCTGAGAAGCTAATTTGGATGATCCCCCAAAAAAAAACAAAAAAGAAAAAAGAAAATAACGACTTGGTATTCGTGTAGTAATCGCATAATTTTTTTTTTTTTTGCATCCATATATCTGAGATGATATCGAACACATTTTTTAGTTTGGAGTTCATGTTTGAAATATGGCTTAACTGTAGTTTTGTAAAAAAAAAAAAAATTTAATATAGAATATACATCATCAAAATGTAGCGGTCAAGTGACCTACATTAGTGTTCTAAGTTTCAAATATTTGTAGTTGATTACAGATTAGTTCTAGGTAAATTAGAGTTTCTCAATCCAAACAAGAATTGAGTTAGCTCTATAAATTCTGACATAATATTTGTGTGCAATTCCAAACAATAATTTATCTAATTAAGTTGCCTAGGACCTGTTACTGGAATCAGACAAGTCACTGAGGCAGTGGCAGATCTAGAAAAAATATTTAGGTGGGTCTAACAACCTCTGTTTAAGTCTTCAGTCCCACTTTTGAGTGCTCCAATGACAGAAAAAATTAGCTGGGACTAAAGAGGGGCTCCAAAGACTCGACGGCGTGAGGTGGGGCTCTAGCCCCACCCGCCCCGGTGGTAGATCTGAGGTGTGATAATCCAACCATACGTCATAGAATCATACATAACAAATTTAGTGCCATAAAAAAAATACCAAGTAAAATCCAAATCTATTGTATCAATTATTTAGGAATAAAAATGATAGATCTTGTAAGGTCACCAACTGGATTCCACATCTTATGAATTTCTACTATTCAGACATCCTGTACTCTGTCGAGATTACGACGCTCGATGCAAACGAGAGGTTGAATTTGTTATTTGTCGAGTAATGATTAAATGTACGAAAATGATATGAAGTTATGAACTACTCAGCCGTACTCTCTCTTCACTCTTACGTTGTTCTATGTTTTCTTTCTTCAATTATTTTTTTGTCGTCACTTCCGAAATATTATTAGCAAAAAAGGGGTAGAAATCGTTGATGTTCGTTTTTTTTCGGAGAACTTGCAATGACTCTGATTATCCATCCACGTATCCTTTTGTCCTTTTCCATATAGCGAATAATTTATTAAATCAGTGCAGTTATGCATTTTGCTTAAGAATAAGAGAAATAGTATCTTTCTAGAAGAAAATTTATTCCTATCTATTCAAATTTTTTACAAAGTTATACACTTTTCAATATTTTCTGCCTAGAAATAGGCTATTTTTCTGAGCGATCCAAACGGTCCCAAGATGATTATAAAATTATTATTATTATTATTAATTATTATATAAATTTTGTTATTTCTCTTAGGATGGTATTGAAAGCGCTCACTGTCGTGTCCTGTACGGAGAGACACAGTAGAACTACTAACTCTTTGACCATATAAGTTCAGACATTCATGAGCAATAAATAATAACTTGTATTTTTATTTAAAGAAGCAATAAATGTGTATAGTTATACTCGCAGCAAGTCAAAGAAACAGTTAGGATCAAATCTTGGTACCACTCTAACTTAAATTCGTAACTTATCTCCGTCTACATTTTGAATGGATTTGGTGGGGCCACTTCTAAAATTCATATTGAATTGAACTAGAAAAGAATTACATCTTTTAGTCGATAAAAAATAATACATGGAACAGAGCAAAGGAAATAATTCTTTTCTAGGTCAATTCAATAAATCAATTTTAAAATTTCACAAACCAAACCTTGATGAAAAATATCTCTATCGTTATCTCAGAATAAAATTTAATGATTATATAAGTTTTCCCCAAAAATTATAGTTTGAGTGAGGGACTACAATCTACTCATCAAGGTTATATAAAAAAATTTAAAATATAATTAAAAATACAGTGTAATTATTCAACTAATGGAAAATATTCAATAAAGTTTAAGTCCGCAAAAGGCAGTGTAATTATTTCGTAAATTTTTTTTAGTGAAACCAAGAGAAATTTATTTCAAATTGTTGATTGATAGCGAAATTTAGCCCAATTGATCCTTTCCACATGAAGAATTGAATTCAATAAATGAACCAATCACATGGTTACAATTAAATGCCGCCTCTGTATCTTTCAGTTCATTTAGATAAAAGAAACTGGGGTTGGCCTACAGCCCTAACCTCTAAAATGAGTGCACCATTTATGAGCATTGTACCACAGTCAACTACGGTAGGATAGAAAATTTAACTGCTACAAAACATTTTGTAATAACCAATAACGCTTAACAAAAGGACTTTTGTTATAATTTAATTAATTTTTGTGAGGCTGCCTACCACATGTCCGATAGAATTTTTCAATGTTTAGACCACAAACAATGAAGTGTAGTCCTTATTTTGTCCATATTCAGAAACAATATATACCTCTAAATTATCATGCATATCTAGACAAAATCAAAATACAATAATTGGATAAGAGTGAACTCCATTCATTGAGCAGTTTATAATAGTTCAACTTTATTGGTACTTAAGAAATGAGCAAATAATTTTCAAATTGTATACAGTTGGATAAATATCCAGCAGAATTACAACTAACATATCTTCAATTTACTGCAAAGTTTTACTAACAATCGGTGTATATTTCTTGCCTTATCTTTAACAGTGACCTTCCACATCATTTCCTAAAGCTGAAAAAGCCTTTCATTCTATTTACAATAAACGATAAAAGGTCTTTCATTCAATAATGTTCTTGTCCATCTTTTGTCAGCATTAAAAACATTTTCTTTTAAATTTTTCTAATGAGATTAAAAATGATGATTGCAATAAGAAGAAGACACATATAGAGCATGCTTTCATCATGTCCCTACTCAAAAATGCAAATCTACAAAAATGGTACAGAAAGTTATGCATGCACGCTGCAACATAGAGCCTTTCAAAAAGATCCAAAACAGAAAGAAAAACAAGAAGTAAAGTTAAAAGAAAAGAAATAAAGAAGTCAGAATTGATAACATAAAATGACAACCACTATCTGGACTTTGGCAGCTGTTATGGTACCAGCTTTTGTGGGCCTGTAAGCCCAAGAAGCGCATTGTTATTTTAAAGTACAGCCGTAAAGGCAAACATTAAAAAAAGATTAATTAGATTTATGCGACGGTAAAAATTAATTAATTAGCAATATATCATTATTAGATTGTTAATTAGATTTATGTGATTATCAAATTGTTTAAATTAGATATATGTCATTATCTTGTTCCTAAAAAGATTAAATTCTAAAACTGTCATCCTGAAATCTCTCATTATTTTAAAAAATTCCCAAGTTGCCCTTGTTCATAAATGCTAAAAAAAAAACGCTAAATTGAGAAACTTTTCAGTATGCTAAGTCTATCACCAAAATTAGTATGTATTTTTATACCAGCTATTAGCTAAAAAAGTTTGGAGATTTGCACACTAATAAAATACGCTAAAATATTCCGTGCAAAACTCCAAACATTTGTTGTTAATATGGATAAAATTTAATTTTACAGCATTCTTGTTGTTAATAATATAAAGTTTTGTTTTATGCCATAATTTTAATGCACTAGTGGCATAAAGCTAAGTTTTATATTTTTACAATGGCACATAACTCATTTTAATTAATTTGTAGTGGCATAAAACTAATTTGTTATATAGTAATGGTATTTTTCTAATTTTAAATTTTTATAGTGGCATATTTAAAAGGGCTAAATTGGCAAATTAATTTATCGGTGGCATAAAACTAATTTGCTCTATTTCATAATGGCATAAAACTAATTTATCATTTAGTGATGGTATTTTACTAATTTTCACAATGGCATAAATCTAATTAACCCAAAAGAAAAATGACCTTTTTGGTATTAGTATTCAAAAAGTGTTATTTTTTAGAAAAAAGTAAACTTGCTGATAATTCGAAATGAAATATTGAAATGTTAACTGACTGTTCTCAAGTTTTGTCATAATGAACGTAGAGTGCAAATGATACTAAAACTATAGTCAATGACTCTGTTATTTTTATATAGAGGGAACATATTCAAGTTCGGCTTGAAACAGAAGAGGAATAAGGGTCTTCATAAATTAGGTTGCCACTTTACATAAATGATATCTTGATCAAAATTAAAATGTACGTTAGAAATGTTGGGACTACTTTTTGTTTCAACGGAAGCTCATCTCGAGCTACTTTAATAAAAAAAAAATGTCGAGACTAAAAATTTTTTTATTATTTTTTTTTTCCATTGAACACCATATAAGACCTGGTTGATGCAAAAGTTTTAAAATGCCAGGTTTCCAAATTATATACGCCGAGCTCCCCATTAAATAGAGAAATTTGGAAACAGAAAGATAAACCAAAAAAAAAAACAAACAAACAAACACACAGAATAAACTGCTATTGATCGTATTTATTAGGTACTACTGATCGTTGGCTTTTCTAATGGCGCGCTTTTGGGTTGGTTAGAGATGCTTTTCTATATGTGGAGGCACATAGTCACATAAGAACTTTTAAAGGTAAAGGGAATATCCTTAAAGACATGAAAAATGCTATTTATCTTTAGCTTTATCAGGAGGAAAATACAGTATAAGCTTAGAGGAATTTAAATTGGTCTAAGATGGGTATGCACTATGCCCCATATAAAAGTTCAATTGGCATCCTTTTGCTGGGCTGGGCTCTTCTTAAAAGTTGCAGAAGTTATTTGGAATTATTATAACTTATGCGGTTATGCCCGCTAAAAAAAAAAAAAAAAAAAAAAAAAAACATAGTTCTTCTACATAATGACCATCTGGCATTGCCAAAAATTCTGGCAAATAGATCCCTCAATGGCAACTAATATAAACACCTACTAATAGAACAAAAATATGCCGTGCCTTCAAAATGATTCAAACCAATGTAATACTTTTACCCAAAGTAGAAGAACGTATTTTGCAGTGGTGGAGCCACATGCAACCGAGGAGGGTCAATTGACCCCACATTTCTTTTGAAAAATATACCACTTTGGATATAAAAATATATTTACCGCATGATTTTCTTTATAAACACACTAATTTGAACCCCATAATAATCATATGATATTTTATTGTTGAACCCCTTGTTTATTTTCAAACTTTTGCATCATTATGATTATAAATGTAAATTTATATATCAATAGATGTATGAATTTATTTCAAAATTTTGTATGATAACATTAAATATTGTGAATTTATTGAATCCCATTCGAAAATTTTCTGGCTCCGCCACTGGTATTTTGCATGGCTGTGCATAACATGTTAACAACCATAGGACCATCCAGTTAGCTCTGTACAGCTGGAGAGGACTAACCTACCACATTGGCAAAGTGGTTAAGACTTAATACTAATGATTGTTTACCAGAGACTAGCACAACAGTAACAATAAAACAAAATTATCAAAGAAGTAAGGCAAAAGTCATTTGTTTTAATAAGTGTTAATTTTGGTCTTTTACAGTAATATTTTTTACAGATGTGATAACCGTCATCCATAAAAAGAAGAAGCAGGAACTAGAAATTCTCTTTTCTTTTTGGGCTTAACACTATTTCTTTATTTTTCAGTGTAGTGAGTTTCTGACATGGTCAAAGGGCTCTCGGCCACAGAAGATCAAGAAATGTTTGGCTCTCATGTTCGAAGGTTAATTTCAGTTCAGTCCCTACACTTTTCTTCTTTTACTTTCCAACAATTCACTGCGATTCCGGCCATTGGTTCCGACGATAACAGCTTCGTTAGACTCATGGGACCGAGGAGAACGGACTGGTGTTCTCCACTCGTGTTTCTTAGCCTTCGTCTGATCGGAGAACCATGAATTTGTCACGACAATGTTAAGTTTTTTTTATTCACTTTGGTCCTTGTATTTTTTTGTTTGCGTTTCTCTGGTGATCGGAGGTGATCGGTGCTGAGGGTACAAGTCAAATTAATTTCTTAAAAAACGGTACTAATTCGTTTGCAGTACAGTTTAAGGGTCGAATCTCGGGGACGGACTATTCTTTTTCTAAGTTCAAACAGTTAGAATTAAATTAAATTCTAGGGTTAAATAAACAATTCAAGTTTCAAACAGAAAATCAAGTTGCAGAATTAAAGTTCTAATTGTCTAGAAAACTCAAGTACTTAAAAGGTAAAACAGTTTACGAACGATTAGGGGTTCAGGTTGTCTAACTTTTCTTGTCTGTCAAGGCTGGGGCGGACCATTCCATCTCTGGGACGGACCGTCCTGGCCCCTTCAGATGGTTGGAACATGCCGTTCTAGGTCAGGACGCCCCCTCTCGGGCGGTCCGTCCTAACCTTGGAACGGTTCGTTCCAATCATCTGATGCTTGTTTTATCATCCTACTTGATTATTCGCTAAGTGTTTTTACGTGGATTAAGTCAAACCAAACCTACAGACTTGCGCTCTAACTCTCGTTCAGGTCAAGTTGCGGGGCTTTGTTTGATAAGTCCTAAAAACTCCTAAATTTCAACTCTCGTTTCTTGGTTTAGGTGTTCTTAATTGATTTCTGGGTCTTGGTAAACTCTCAATCTCTCGATTTATTGAGTAAAACTCTAATTGCTTAAAGTCTGGTTTAATCCTTTCGGATATCGCCTACTTGATTGATCTAAGTGTTAATTTATTACTACAGATCGATTTTAGTTTGGCAATTAAACTAGTCTTTTGTTTAACGCAATAATCAGATTCAACGGTAACAAATTGCAACAAAAAGATAGAATAGAATTTCAGGAATAAAAAACGCAACTTAACTTAGCAAATAAGCAAGTATTCAAACAAAACAAACAACTAAAAGAAAAGTTATCGAACCATAGCCCCTAAACTAGACTACTTTACTAACTCCATGCAAGAAAAAGCATGTTTCATCATACAAAAATACAAAGAAAAAGGAAAAACTAAATTACAATAGATTGTGCTCGAAAATCTCTAACTTCTGCGCTTTGTCCTGTCTGGGGCGGCCCGTCCTGATCCTGGGGCGGTGCGTCTCAGGCTGGTGGCTGGCCGTCTCGACAGGATGATCTTCTTTGCTACTTTCTGACTTGGAAATTAGGGTTTTTCAAACTCTCTTCAACTGGGGTCAGGACAGAGCTTATATGGCATAGTCCCCTCCCCTTCGTTTATTATGCTAGTTCTGGAGCACAGCCTTAGTGACAAGCCGCATTGTGGCGTGTCGGCTTAGTGCAAGACCATAAAGCCGCAGTGCGAGGTGTCGGCTTACTGCAAGATCGCATTCCGGCGTGTCGGCCTTCGCTCTCTCGCCTCTCATTTTTACTGCAAGACCCTTCTCCTTTTTCCTTTCCCTTTGGCGGTTCAGAAGTAAAAGTGGTCTTCAGAAGTTACTCTGGAGATTCAATGGCGATTTCTCTCAACCCAACCACAATCCACTTTCTCCCCCTCCCTCCCACCGGTTTCTCACTTCTACTAATCTCCCCTGGTCGTCTCCCTGCTCCGTTTCTCTTAAATTTAATTTTTACACTGTTTAATTTTGTAGTTACATACTTTATATAGAAGTCGTGCACTTCCTCTTCCTCACATGGCTTTTCCATTGCCACAGTCCTTATGATTACATTCTTTTACTTCCTCTTCCTCACATTTGGAAGTGAACCAATCAAATCATATATCAAGTCAATTATAAAATACACACGTCACAAAAAAAACACATCCTCAAAATGCCAAGTTGAAATTTACCAACAGTTGACTGGATATATAAAAATTGAGGACATCAGACAATCTCTTTAATCAGAGTTCATCTTTAACATTTAGTGCTGTAATAACTTGGTTTAATGCAGCATTACCAATAGCATCTTTGAACCTGATAACAAGCACTGCCATCAGAAAGATGAGAAACCCAACAACAAATATTATCCTAAACAAATTAAAAGGCAATAAGTAGAATTTTTCTTTTTTTTCCTTTAATAAATACCAAACATGAAGAGGAACTTCACATGTCAATGACATCCTGGCATTTCATAGTTGAAAGCAATCCACGTGTCCGTGACAACAAAGATCGGTGGCCTTTATACTCACTGGTTGATTGTCTAGTATTTTCATAAAAAAAACATTGTTAATTATCAAAACATATAAAATTGGCATTCTGAAAAAGCACAGTTGGCGGGTCTGTAAACATACCAACAGCTATTTCATGATAAAAATTGATGCAAATTGATTTTTACATCCTTGTTACCAGGGGATACAAATCAAATAACATTTTATATGTATAATGGCTTGTACTTGGCATAGGCTACATAGGGGAATCACATCATCTGCCAACCTTTTAAGGTTGGGAGAGGATCAACCTCTGATCTGAACCGTTAGATCTAATTTTAACGGTTAAGGGAGCCTCGTGCATGTAACCAAATTGATAGGTCTGAAAAGTTTTAACCGTCGAAATTAGATCGAACGGTTCGAATCAAAAGCTACCAACCTCAAAAGGTTGGCAGAGGATACGGACCCCATAAAGGGGATGGGTACATAATTGTTCGAAAGGTGGCACCAGCCTCTGATACATTAGTTTCCTCTTTGGTACCATTCTAAGTACGAATCTAGATGGAGCATCGATGGTTCAGGGGTGGTTGTGTAAGGAATTTTGGATCCAGGGGTATATTTATAGGGTGTGTTTGGATGAGCATGGAATAAGGAATAAGAATAAGAAATTTCGATATGCGTGCTTATTCTTATTCTTGTGCAACCCAAACAACACAAGAATAAGAAATTTGGGCTCTTATTCCTATACTAACAAAACCATGGTATAAGAATAAGGAATTTAGATAAGCACGCATACCGAAATTCCTTATTCCATGCTCATCCAAACACACCCATAAAGTCTTAGGAGCTTTTCTATGAGGAAATCAAAAGTTATAAGGGTTTTGTTTTGGAAATAAAGGATTCTAATAGATTTCAGGGGCTTCTTGGAAAATTCCCTAGGCTGTCAGATCGGCCGATCGGGTTTCGTTTTCCTGCCTAGCGGGTTTAGTCGGACCCGTTAGTGTTGGCTCAGGTCAACTGGTCAGTTTGACCTGGATGAGTCAAGTCTCGAATTGGGCCTTTGGGGCCTATGTTGAGTTGGGCCTCTTTTGGATCTTGGCTAGTTGGAATTTCATTTTTGTGTGGGCTTTTTCTATGAGCCGATTAGGGCTGCAAAACGATTATAACGATGACGCAAATTACTTCTTGCGTCAATCGTTTCGCGTAATAGACGGAAGAGGTTAATTTTTTCGTTTTGCGTTTCGTCTGTATAACGCAACTGAAATTTGTTGCGCTCATCGTTTCGCTATACTTACACGATCAAAACGGTTGAACCATCTCAACTCGTTAATCTCTCGTTTGCACAATATTTTACTGCACTGGTATAGAAAAAATTGAGATAATCAAAATTGTAAACTTGTTAACCGTTTGAACTTTTTGTACAAGCAAACACAAAACACAACAATATACTGTACTGGTACCCTGTATTTATCGTACCAGTGCACCAACGAATTTGAGATAATCAAAATTAATCCCCTTTATTTACCGTAACAGTATACTTTATACTGCACTGGTACCCCTCTAAATTAATCCCAGCATCAACAAAAATTAACAAATTTGTGAAAGCAGTCTACTGTTAGCCATCGACAACAAAAATTAAATAATTCAAATACTCAAAATTGAGATATCTCAAATTGACACAACAATCCATAGAAGAGCTCAAAACACAAAAAGAGCATCCAAAATAACATTGTACACTAATCAATCGAAAAATCACATCTTCTTCCCTTACCTTAATCTATCTACTCCAAAACCGTTTGAGCTTGGCAGCAATGGCCTTGGCCTCTTCCTTGGTAAGTGCTTAGGCTAAGAGCAGTGGTTCTCTTGTGTGAAAGATTGAACATGGCTCAACTTATAGTAGTTCTTCCTTGGCTGAAAGATTGAACAAGGTCCAATTGTGAGGAGAGAGAGGTGGTGTTCTCCCTCACAAGCGATAATCATTTTGATCTTCGCTACGCCGTCGAACTTGTCGAGTCAGACACGGAGAAGGAAGGAGCTCAGCGGAGTGAGAGGCAACAGAGGCGGGCCCAACAGAGGAGAAGAGAGAGGCAACGGAGAAGGAAGGGGCTCATTTAATTTTTGTTGATGCTTGCTGGGATTAAGGGTGAGACTTGAGAGAGGTAACGGAGAAGGAGAAGGAGAGAGAGGTCGTGTTCGGCTCATCGGCTGGATTGAGAGGAGAATGAGGGAGAGGTGGTATGTCGGCTGGGTAGAGAGGAGGAAGATGAGACGAGGTGTGCGAGAGAGGGGGGTTTGGGATGGGACTGGAGGCGTGTGAGAGAGAGGCGAGATGTGTTCAGCGGTGCAGAAAACCTGATCTCTCCATCATTTTCTCCGCCTATTCTTTTCTAAAATCTAATTAAAAGTACTGCCGTAGAATTGTAGAACGAAATGCACGAAACAACGATCACGAAACAGGTATGTTTCGTCAGCCGTTTCGTTTCATAGGCGAAATAGGTTTTAAGTTGCGCTCTCCGTTTCGTTTCTGGAACGAAACCAAATTCCAGAGCCGTTTTGTTTCGTTTCAGACGAAACGAAACGACCAGGCGGTCGAAACAGTTTCCGTTTTCACCCATAAGCCGATACAATTAAATTATGGGCTGCTGGATTTTATTGATGTATTTTTGTCTACGGATTTTTACGAATTTTTGGATTTAACGAGTATTGATTTATATGGTATATAAATAAAATTTACAATATCTAACTACCTAGTATTTAAATACATGTGACAGTATCTAACTACATAATATTTAAATACTCATCTTGATTTTACATTTTTCTACACTGATCTTTATACATTTCCTACGTTATCGTACAATTACAAAGTTTGGTTTGACTACGTAGCTAAAAGAATCAGATTTCATCATTTCAGCAAAGCAACGCAAAAGACTTAGCTAAACAAATGACAACAAAGCAAAGCAAGTTGTCGCGAACAATCTAGAAAGGCAAAATAAAAGAGCATAATTTAGTTAAACAGCCAATTGGTCATAGTTCTTGAGTAACTCTAACTACCGCCTTTTTCTCAGATTGAGGTCTTTTCATGTGCACAAGTACTTAAGACTTTGGTGGTCCTTTGCGCGAAAGAGATGAAAAAGAGATAGTGCGCGAAAGAAAGAGGGAGAGAAGAGAAGGTGCGCTCGGTGAGAGGGCATTGGGGTGAGGGGAAGGTGCGCTCGGAGAAGATTTTGCACTAGATGAGGAGGTGAAGGTGCACTCGAAGGGAAAGAAGATAGCGATGGACTTAGATGGTGATTTGTTGGATGATATATAGTAATTTTGGTATTTTTGATACAATGAAATCTAAATGTCCCATCCCAGTATATATTTTTTTCAGCTACATGTTCTAATCCAGAAATGATAACTATCATCTACAGTTTTGCCATCACTTGACATCGCTAAACACAAAGTGAACACATAAAATAGACAAGATAAACATATAGACGATCAAAGTGAATACTTACAAACAAATAAGTGTTGCAATTTCTTATTCAGATTTTTATATACATATTCAACTTATTTGCTAGTATATGTTTACTTTGATCGTTTATATGTTCATCTTATTTATTATATGTGTTCACTTTCTGTTTATCTATGGCAAGTGATGGTAAAACTGTAGATGTTAGTAATCAATTTTCGTTCTAATCTCAGGTGAGGCCTTCTGAGATAAATTAGTATCGGAGGCCCAAATCAGAAATACTTCTCCTCGAGGAACCGAAATTAACATATTTTCAACTTTTATTTTTATTTTTTTTCATTTTAGGAGGGAATATCCTAGAGGATACATACAACGCGAGAGGGAATTTTGAAGTTTCTTAACTATGAAGTTATTAGAAAGATAAAGATTTGTGCACAAAACATCGCCCATTTGAAAGTCTATATATCACTGTTATAGCAAGGTAAATGTTCTCGTAGTATTGCTCTTTACCAAGAAAAGTTTATATATCAAATATGCATGGAATGCACAAGCTAATCAAGCTGACATAATTTACATTATATACTTCACTCAACCCTTGATGAATGAAGCCCCTTTTTGGATACTCTCGACCAACTCTTTCTTTGCCTTCTCCAAGCCAGCTCTGCCGAAAGGACAACAAAAAAATATCAGAAATAATCTAGTGACTCAGGTTCGGAATCCTATTGTTCAAAAAAACAAATTCAAAAGCATCACTGAAATATTTTTCTAGCAGACACATGAAACATTCATTCATTGAAAATGCTCTCAGAAATCTCGAGGGTTATTTAAATTCAATTAAAACCCATCTGAATGCAAATATAATTTGCACAATGAAAAAGAGATGAAGAAAGACCTTTCAAATTCATTGACAGGACCAAGGGGGAAGATTTCTTCAGCTCCAGCACGACCTAACCTCACTTTGCATGCAAAGTAGGGTAGTTCTGTCACCTAAAACAACAAGAAAAAAAATAGTTGCAATCAAAAGCACTTCCTTTATTCATTTGCAAAAAACATGTAAATAGAAAAAAAAATAATATAATGGATATTGAGATATATCTAACCTGAGAGGCAACAAACGAACATTCGATAACGCCGGCATCTCCTCGCAAACCCCTCAAGCATGCATCAGCAAATTTAGCGGCAGCATACGCCTATAATTGCAAAAAAAAAAAAAAGAAACAGATTTGTTATGTTTTTGTCAGACACGCCGACCTTTTAAGATATTTTTTTTCTAACAAAGAGAATCTAAGACGATAAAACAAGTGCTCACCATAGATAAGGTTGCAGAGCCAGCTCCAGCCTTGGCCTATTTTATAAAAAAAAAAAAGTACACAAAGTCTACCTTATGAATTATTGAGGTTTCAATAAGAAATGAGAAGAAAATAATTCAGACAAATGAAAAATCAGGTAACTTCTATGGAACCGTTTAGACTGAAATGGAAGTATATTTGGCTTAAAGGAACAGACTTCTGTGATTTAATTTTGGAGGAGAAAAATGACAATTGAAGATACCTCAACTACTTCTGTGCCTCCATTCTGAATGCGGTCAGTAAGGTATGCAACTTCTTCTGGTGTAAATGAGCAAGGAGGCGTAACCTAAAATAAGAAAAGGCTTTAAACAATAGCATAAACAAGTGAGAACATGAGCATCGATGGGAAAAAAAATAAAGTGATGTCCACCTGAGACAAGAGGGGCAAAATAGTAACACCGGCATGGCCACCAACAACGGGAACATTTACCGTTCTTGGATCAACACCAAGCACTTCAGCCTGTTAAAAGAAAATGTCAATGAATATGATAAACGATTCAGATTAGTGCATGCACCGTAAAACCTTGAAAAGATCAAAAGATTTTTACAGTTAACAGATAAAACACCTCTTTTACTGACTTCTTTTATTGTGAAAAGCCCCAAATATAAAACTAGTGTCAGTATTTAAAAAAAAAATGTAACATTCAGTTCCATCCGCTCATCACTGATCATAGGAACAGTGAAATAATTTGATCCCATGCGTCACAAAGATTGGAGAAGGTGGATACCTACCAGGAGTGATAACAGTTTAAACTACATAATACATATCAAAGCAGCAAAGTATACAAATAGAAAAAAAAAAGTTAGAAAATAAATCCAAATTTCAACTCATTTGTTAATAAAGCCCGACATTTCTTATATTTGAAGCCAACAAAACCCGATATTATGCAACCTTTGCAAAGAGCAACAAGCTATTAAGTAACAAAACTTTTCGTATTGTGATGGAATAAGTGTGGCGTTTTACAATTTTCCCCAAAATTATACTAATTTATTTTCCAAAGCAAATCAAGAAAAGCAAAAACATCAATGTTTGACTCAACTTTAAATGATCTTGACATGAAAGGGTATGACAGTCACATGACAAGGGTAAGGTAAACATAGTCATTTTTTTGCTCAACTTAAATCTGTTTTCAATTTGGCATTCTTAGTAAATAACCCAATAAATGGCTATTAAAAGTAGGGAGTTACTGGCAAGTATGGTAAAAAAAATGTACTTTGCTTATAAAAAAGGCTTACCACGAAGGTATTAGCTCTGGCAACATCAAGAGTCGTGACTCCAAGAAGTTTTTTGGGGTCATATGTGCCAGCCTTCTTGAAAACCTCAGCTGCAATCGCAACCGTCGAGTTAACCGGGTTGCTGATCAGGTTGACAATCGCACCGGGGCAGCACTTTGCTATCCCCTCACAAAGCGTACGAACAATGCCTGCATTGATCTTGAACAGGTCGTCGCGGGTCATACCAGGTTTTCGGGGGACACCTGCAGGGATGATTACCAGATCCATACCAGTCAAGGCATCTTCTAGTTGTTTTTGTCCCAGAAAGCCGCGTACCTGTGGCAAAGTTGTCCGAAAATATTTGTTACAACCTTTTGTCAGTTTACAAGCCCTGTTGGACTGAATGTACATTTCGCACACAAGAAGAAAAAGGATTTTCTTGTCACTGAAACATTTCATAGGCTTTAGTAGGCATTTTAATTTGAGGGCCTTTGTAATTTTTTATGCCTACCACTCATGTTTATTTAATAGAGGCAGTGCTAGAAATTTGCATGGCCCAAATCTCAATCTTGTGTTTTATTCCAAGTTCAGCACCAACTAAGTCAAGTAAGGGATTGTAACTTCGAAATGATACAGGTACTGCTAACATCCATCTCAGATGTAGCGGTTGCACAGAAAAGTGTTATTTCCCAAATTTTGTGGTTTTCTGCTATCCACCACAATCAAACCTGACTGATCCTCGATTCTGCATTTAACCATATTTATCGCGACTTAATCATCAATTCTGTGTAATGATAACAACCTTGGACAAGATTATGAACTCAATTGCAGCTAAACATGCAGCAAGCAAAACACAAAATGGAAATTGCAATCTCAAGTCAAGTAATGCACAATCTTCAAATAGGAGAGGAGCAAAAAACTACATACCACAGCACCAGTGTCCATGTGGCTAACATCAGCAGTGACACCTGGCGTGTTGACGACATCATACAAATGGAGAACCGACACTAACGGGTTCATTTTCATAAGCAACGCAAGCGGCTGGCCGATACCACCAGCTGCACCCAGAATTGCCACTTTAAATCCCGGCGCACCTCCTTTCGCGCGACAGTCAGAGCGTCTTAGCCCCAAATTCTCCTCCATCTATAATTATAAACAACACATCATATCAAATTGCAATAGTTCTCTTACATATATATCTGACCAAAATTAAAAGAAGAAAATCAAGACCTGAGGAGGGAGAGGATGGAGGTGAGAAGCGATCCGTTGAATTCTCTTCAAAGCTTCGTTCTGGGGATTCATCTTTTATGGAATTAGTATTGTTCTCTATGAATTAGTAAACGATCGCCACTCCTAATTGTGTGAAAAGAAGAAGAGAGAGTATATAAGGGATTAGTGTTGATTGCGAAGTGTGTGTGTGAGGTGGGGGCAAGCTTATCCAGCTGGTGTGGTTGCCGAGGTAGGAAAGCTTTGTTGATCCTCTGATTTGAAGCTAGAGGCGTAGAATTAGAAGCTCGCTTTGGTTTTCTCCTCCACTCCCCTTCTTTTTTGTCCTCATCTCTAATAACTGTTATTTACTTATTTGCAACAATTCCCTCAAAAAATTAATAAATAAAAGAGCAGGTTACAATATCAATATTTTGGTACCAACATTCAATTAATTAATTAGTTACTTTTTCAAAATTTAAAATTGAAACGTTAAATCCAAACCGTTCATCTTATTTAATTTAATGACCGATGCGTTTCATATAAGTTTTGTATATTTTGGTGTGACATTGTGGCCCTGATCAAAATCTCATGATTTTAACATGGGATTTCATTTCATTTCATTTCGTTGGAAAATTCTTGATCAAAATGAACGGATTTAGTGTCATTTGGTTAGAATTCCTATGTAATTAGATCCAACAAAATCCTACGAAATCATATGAAATCAATTGACTTGAATTGAAATCTCATGAAAAAACCATTTTGATCAGGGCCTGTGTGTTTATTCTCCACAAATATTAAATTTTTAGCAAACTGAACATGTATCCTAATATTTATATGAATTGTGATGGTATTATCTTGTTGATTGGTTATAATTTGTATTGCTTTGGATTGTTAAAACTAATCATGATGTATTAAGGATCATATTATTGTTTTTTTTTCTAGATCACATTAATATTTTATTTTTGTACTGGTTATTGTTATATTACAAAACTATCAAATCGAACATATAACGCATGTTAAATCATCATTGTGCTAACAAAATACTAAACTTTTATGTACTTTTTTCAATTTGAAAGCTGAATGCGTGAAAAAAAGATGCAAAATGGTGTGTTTGGATGCAGACGGAATAAGATTTTGAATAAGGATTCTCTCTCCTCACTCCTCTCTCTTCTTATTCCGAGTAAGAATCTAATTCCACCATATAGAATGTATTAGAATAAGGAGTTGAATAAGCCCTTATTCGTAATAAGGTTTATTACGAATAAGGAGTTGAACATGTTTGGTTTCAACCCGAATAAGCCTTATTCGGAATAAGACTTATTCAACATTTGCCAAACACACCCAATATGTCATTTTACACATATATCTAACTGAACACTTAACAAAAATTAAGTCATCCCATGTTGTATTTAGTTAAAAAAACTGTTCAACAATTATCTCATCCCTTAAAGTATCAATCAGAACACGAAATGCTGACGTTATCACGCGGTAGACACACGCGGATGACATTAGCATGCGAAACTGGGCCACTAGGTTGATGGTAAATGAGTGAATGGTTTATATCATTTCCGGCTAGCCCCAGCGACCTGCTGAACCTCAGAAAACACAAAACATTACAGGGACGTTTGGATTGAAGTGAGAATTTGAGAAATTTGGAGAATTTCCTATTCCTAGGTATAAATTTATTATAAACAATCCAAACTCTTCATAAGTTACACACTTCTCAATACATTTATACCTAAAAATTAAAAATTTTCCAAACTTTTCAAATTCCTAAGCGATCCAAACAGTCCTAGATCCGCTGAAAACCTTTTATGACGCATCTGAAACCTCTTCAAATGACACAGGAGTTTTCCAAAGATTCAGGAGAGTTACTTGGAAGAAAGAGAAATGCAGAGAAGGGAAATCCCCTGTTTAAATCGATTCGGATGCGGCAACTGATTATTCCATAATTATATCAGGGGATTTAGCATACTTCTCGCCATTTTAATTTTTTTAAATATTCCAGTATTATATTATTTTATATATTAGCTTTTTTTTGTAGTATAAGGTTTCTTTATTTTTTTATTTTATAGATATAATATATTATTTTAATTAAAAAAAATTGAATTTTTTATTCAATCCGTTTTCTCGTTATGAACCAACCGCTTGAGGCTTATTCTAATTTCAAAATCATCACTTACAGAAAAACGTGCTACCTCAAGCAAACCTCAAATAATAATAATAGAACAATTTTCCTAAACATCATACTTTGATACTTCGATGCTGGACGTATCACTCCTAAATACGTACGGTAGTTGACATGAGCATTTTTTTTTAAAAAAAATTGTAGTTGAAATCACACATTATTTCAATCATTGCTATTGATCAAACTTTTAAAAAACTCCGTTTTTCCTGTTTTATCTATATTTTTGTTTACGCCGCACAACCGTTTTATCCGATATTTCACCGTTTTATCCGTTTTATCACCGATAAACGCTAAATCACCATCCAACCGGTAAACTACACAAATCGCATTTTAAAACCTTGCTATTGATATAAAGATCATATCAAAATCATTAAAACGAATTACGAAGATTAACAAACACAAAGTCTTCTAATCTCTTTTACTAAATCTATCAATTGATTAATTATTATGGCTTACTAGTTCGATTTTACATATTAGATTGCGTACAATAAATTTGTTAAACTATTTTTTTATTGCAACAAAATATTTAAAAAACGTGTTGGCAAATTATTATAAGAAAATTCTTATTCCATGATCTGTGGGAGAAAATTCACACCTTGTAAGGTGATGTGCACACGAACAAGAGTTATACTGGCCTGAAGTATTTCCACAAAGGAAACGAGAAAAGTTGCGAGATTAACCACGCTTGAAGCAATCCTCCACCCGACTGGGCCCCACGGTCCCGGATTTTTTCCGAAGCTTTTTGAATTTGTTCAAACGAGATCGTATGAACCGTGGATCAATCATTCCGTTTGAAACACATTTGTCACAACCGTCGGATCACTCTGGCCAAACGGAGCAGTGGTGCGCAATGAGGGGTAGTTTTGGTATTACGATAATTGTCCGCCCTTTTTATTTCGAAAGTTGAATTCAGGCACTAATTCACCATCCGACCGTTCGGAGATTCTTCGGAGATTCCATTCATAATCTCTCCAGTTAAACCGTAACGGAAATATCCTGTTATTATCTCCTCATAAGATTAAAATTAAAGCAGGACAGCTCCATTTGTGGGGTGGAGAGCATGGAGTCAAATATTTAGTTGGGCAGTCGGGATATGGTGAGCTGGCAAAGCGTGGCCTAACCACGGTTGGTTGGTTGGTTAACCAAGGTTAGCGAAAGAAACCCTAGGTACAATACAACACATCTTCCCATTTTCTCCTTTCTGGCTCCGCCTATATAAGAAGCTTTTCTCACTCGAAACAGCCACAACTCCTCCTAGGCGTCTTCATATACGCCGTTTCTAAATTTCCTCTTTGATTCCCAACTCTCTCCTACTACAATCCTCTTTAGTAACTCTTTTTGAATTTGAAATTTGAAATTTGAATCCGAAAATGAGGGAGTGCATTTCGATCCACATCGGTCAGGCCGGTATCCAGGTCGGCAATGCGTGCTGGGAACTTTACTGCCTCGAGCACGGTATCCAGGTATTGATTCTGTCTAGATCTGATCATATCTGTTTGATTTTAGTTTAATTTGGGGGATTTGTGCAACAAATTTAGGTTTTGGTTTCGATTTTGTCAAGTGTAGGCAAATCTCCTCGTTTAGCGTTTGAGTACTTTGAATATTCGTACTGCAATCGATATGTTTTCGTAAATATGAAAGTATTTCGGTTAGATCTGTGTCTTACATTAGGTCTAGATCAATTGACCCGGTAAGTTAATTAAATGAAAGGGGATATTTCTAGTCCAGGGCGTCAGATCTCTTGGTATACTTGTCTATTTGTTAGATCTCATAATGTATTTTGCTATGTGAAAAATTTCAAGTAGATACTATGTCATTTAGGAGATCTGGTTTTCTTTAGTTAATGAGATTCGGGATCTTGGTAAATTCAAACCATTTACAGTCCCCTTTTTGTATTACACTTTGGATAACTGCTCCTAAACTTTAGATCTGCTACAGTATTTTGTTAGTATTTGCTCACAATGTTAACAAACTTCTCTGGTATATTCTAAGGCTTGGTATGGTTTGCATATTTGAAGTAGATTTATTTTGTTAAGTCAATAATATAATACTATGCTCAACTTTCTAATTTTGTTGTTTTCTTTTTGGTAGCCTGATGGCCAGATGCCCAGTGACAAAACTGTTGGTGGAGGAGATGATGCCTTCAACACCTTTTTCAGTGAGACTGGTGCTGGAAAGCATGTCCCTCGTGCTGTCTTTGTTGATCTCGAACCAACAGTGATTGATGAGGTGAGGACTGGTACTTACCGCCAGCTCTTCCACCCTGAGCAACTCATCAGTGGCAAGGAGGATGCTGCTAACAACTTCGCTCGTGGCCACTACACTAGTACATTTCCTTGCTATTATTTAATTTCTATCCTTAATTTAAACTGTAGTCTCTTGATGCTTTTGTAATTAACTTGTCTGCTTTAGGTTTGTTAGGTGAACTGTCACAAACTGCTATTTATCCTGTGTAATTTAATTAACTTGTCTGCTCTAGGATTGTTAGGTAAATTGTCTGCTCTATGCTTGTTAGGTAAATAGTCACAATCATACCAGACAAACTGATATGTATCCTAAATTGCCACAACAGAGACATACCAGACAAACTGATATTTATCCTAAATTGCCACAACAGAGAATTGTGAGTTCTTTTAGATTGCTGAAATGATTGTCTGCTAGATATATAAATGGGTAAAAGGACATGAAATCTCTTTTTCCTAGATACGATATTTGGCTCTTTTTTGCAATTTGTAAATTCCTTTTCAGATGTAAGAGTAAATTTCACTTGAATACAACATTAACCGAATGTCATGTTAATTATTCGTGGAATTATTATTCACTAATATACTTAAATTATCATAATGTTAATAACATTGTGATTTATTTGCTTTGTGAACAGTCGGCAAAGAGATTGTTGATCTCTGCCTAGACAGGATCCGCAAGTTGGCTGATAACTGTACTGGCCTCCAAGGTTTCCTGGTCTTCAATGCCGTTGGTGGTGGTACTGGCTCTGGTTTGGGATCTCTCCTCCTTGAGCGTCTCTCTGTCGACTATGGCAAGAAGTCCAAGCTGGGTTTCACTGTGTACCCCTCTCCTCAGGTCTCAACCTCTGTCGTGGAACCATACAACAGTGTGCTCTCAACCCACTCTCTCCTTGAGCACACTGATGTGGCTGTGTTGTTGGATAACGAGGCTATTTATGACATTTGCCGCCGATCTCTTGATATTGAGCGCCCTACCTACACCAACCTGAACCGTCTTGTCTCTCAGGTTATCTCATCCCTCACTGCCTCTTTGAGGTTCGATGGTGCCTTGAATGTGGATGTGACTGAGTTCCAGACCAACCTTGTCCCATACCCTCGTATCCACTTCATGCTTTCCTCCTATGCACCTGTGATCTCTGCTGAGAAGGCATACCATGAGCAGCTCTCTGTTGCTGAAATCACCAACAGTGCCTTTGAGCCCTCTTCAATGATGGCCAAGTGTGACCCCCGTCATGGCAAGTACATGGCTTGCTGTCTCATGTACCGTGGTGATGTTGTGCCAAAGGATGTCAATGCTGCTGTGGCCACCATCAAGACCAAGCGCACAATCCAGTTTGTTGACTGGTGCCCAACTGGCTTCAAGTGTGGTATCAACTACCAGCCCCCGACTGTGGTGCCTGGTGGTGATCTTGCCAAGGTTCAGAGGGCTGTGTGCATGATCTCCAACTCGACCAGTGTTGCTGAGGTGTTTGGCCGCATTGATCACAAGTTTGATCTGATGTATGCTAAGAGGGCCTTTGTGCACTGGTATGTTGGTGAGGGTATGGAAGAGGGTGAGTTCTCTGAGGCACGCGAGGACCTGGCTGCTCTTGAGAAGGATTATGAGGAGGTCGGTGCTGAGGCCGGTGAGGATGATGAAGGTGATGAGGGTGATGAATACTAGGTTCATGGTATCTGTTCTCTAGTATGTTTTTGTTCATGTGGAATTGGATGTTATTAAGTCTATCTGGCTACTGTCTTGTGGCTTTGTATCTGAATGCCTTGTTGAACCCTTTTTATGGATGAAACTTATGTTTGCTTATGTTCGAGCATATCTGAATTTACATTTTCTTATTTTTGTGTGCCATATGTTTATTTGGAAATTGGTTTACACTGGTCACTGGTCAATCTCCTGAAAATTATAATGTTCGTAAGTTTGAAATCAAGCATTTACCTACGTATCAACATATGGGGAAGGCAGGAAAGTTTCAATTCAGTTTTCCTGTTGTTCGTATTGTTTAAAACGAAGAATATCCACAACCCTAACTCATAAGGTAATATCCAAATTTTTTTCTCTAAACAATGAAACAGATGCAAAGTATAAATTTGGCTTAGACAGACATCATAGTCCCATCTTCGTCTACCTACACAGAGGAGCAAAGTCCATTTTAGTTCATGAGCAGTTGAGTAATATGGTCCCTAGAGCATGAATTCGCTAGATAGTACATTGGTGCATATAACTTGCTGATTAATACTCCGACCAACTCAAATGGCATGGTCCTTTTTTACATTTGCTTGATTATATTTAGTTTCGTCCGAAATAAAGTTTTTGTCAATTTACGAATACGATGAAAGGTTTCTGCTACAGAGCTGAGACGTGACAAATCACTTAAAATTGAAAAGGATCAATTGAAATGGCATGCTCATCACGTGAGGTCTATCCTTCATTTTTCTTTTCGTCATTTTTTGATATCACGTGAGGCTTTTCGGATTTGAATTTGTTTCCTTTTTCAAGAGACGCCAGAGCAACTCAAACCCCAATACAAAAGGAGAGGCGAATCAGATCTAACCTCATCTTTCTTACTCCATCGCCTCCTCTCCTTTCTCGCCTCTGTCGCCATCGACCCTCTACGCCACAACCACCGTTTTGCCTCCTCTACGCCACAATCACCGTTCTTGGTCGACACTCTACGCCACATCCATCGTTATGCCTCGATATGTTGCCATGGCGATCACCTACACGTTTTCAAAGATCAACTTGCATAGCAACCTCCGCCTACGACTCCCACGATCATCGTTGAAACATGCAGCGGAATCTATTTCTCATGTCAGATTGAGGTCGCAGTTCTCTTCTCACACTCAATTTATGTTTCATTTAAGTAATTGATCGAAAATTTTATTGATTATCGTACTGTATTGTAATTTGTAAATCGCCTTTCTCTTTTTTGCATGTGTTATCAAGATTCAAACTCGTTAATCGACTATTGAAATCTTATCAGCGTCGTTCTGTCAAGGTTCAATTTATCGACGAGGTATGATAATTCATCCTTCTTTACTCTCTTATTACAATTATCTTTCTATTAATCATCAGGTTTTAGATTGACTATGTAACGTTTCTATTGAGTAATAAGATTATTTCAAGTGAAAAGAAATTATATATAGTGTGATCTGACATTAAATTTGAATTCTTTATTTCTAGAGTTTTGCTGATTTTTCTTCATTGATTGAAGAAGATCTAGATTTCTTAAGTGAATTACCTCCAGATTTCTAGTATAACCTGTTAATTACGATGAGATCTGTACAAGTATTCGGTTAGTGTTCATATATGTTGCTCTTATTGCATCTAGGGATCAATTACATCAATTAAAATCATACAGTATTTTCGCTAATTTGGTACAAGTGTTCAGTTAGTGTCCATACATGTTGTCCTTATTGTATCTATGGATCAATTACATCAATTAAAATCATTTAGTATTGCTGTCACACTCTAATTTTCATGTGGATTTATACAAGTGTTCAATTAGTTAATTTACATGTTATATTACATGCATCAAGGGATTAGATTATTGTCATTACTGACAAATATTCATGTGTATTTCTACAAGTGTTCAGTTAGTTTCTTTATATGTTAACCTAGGGATGAGATTATAGTAATTGGACAGGTTTAGTATTTCTGTCACACTGTGATTCATGTGTATTTATACAAGTGTTCAGTGAATTTCTTGAGTTATTATATTACATGCATCTAGGGATTACTTGTGCAAATGTTTAATTACTTCAAATTTTGCACAAAAGATGTATTAGATAATGCAAATGTTACGTTAAATGACATAAGAGATCACCTTATGTTTCATTATTAGAAATTGATTTTTGCATAAAGTTACCTGAAAGATTATTTAGTATTAAATTGTGATCTATTTGTTAAATTAAGGGATCATGTTGTTAACACTTTACTTATGTATTTATATTCATATTACGCAGGTTTGGGTTGCGCTTTGATTAACTTGGTGTGGCGTTGTGTGTTCATTCTCCACAAATATTAGACTTTTAGCAAACTGAATATGTGTCCTAATATTTGTATGAATTGTGATGATATTATCTTGTGGATTGGTTATAATTGTATTACTTTGGATTGTTAAAACTGATCATGATGTATTAGGGATCATATTATTATTATTTTTATGGATCATATTAATATTTTATTTTTGTACTAGTTATTGTTATATTACGAAGCTATCAAATCTAACATGTAACGTACTTTCTCCAAATTTGATTGCTGAATGAGCGAAAAAATGATGCAAAATCATTAATTTGTCACTTTGTAAATATATCAAACTGAACACTTAACGGAAATTAACCATTTCTTGTTGTATTTAGTTAAAAAAAATATTCACACAATTATCTCATCCCTTAAGTATCAATCAGAATACGAAATGTTGACGTCATCACGCAACAGACGTGTGCAGATGACGTCAGCGTGCAAAAATAGGCATGGACACTAGGTCGCTGGGTCGCTAGGTTGATGGTCGATGATTAGATGGTAAATGAGTGGCTGATTTATATCATTTTCGGATCAAAAATGGTGGTTGGGTTGGCGCTGGGCCTACTGGCGTACTTTCCTACTAGCAAAATGGATAGGGGTAAAGTTTGGTTACCAATAAAAATAATGTACTAAATTGAAACTGAAGATTGAAACTAAATTTAGGGTCGATTAACAAAGTACCACACCGGCAAATAACCAGTTATTTATGATCATCAAATATTCTACTTTTTTTAAAAGTTCTACACCGAAAAAAGATCAAGATATTAGATATAATCATAAGAATAAGAAAAATTCTGACAAAACCAATTAAGATAAATTTTAATATCAGTACCAAATACCAGAAACTCTCTCTCGGTAAGTAATGTGCAATTATGTAGAAATTTCCTTCATATGATCAATCTCCATAGCTTGTGAAGAGGGAGTGAAGGCCTCAAGCGCCAACTGCTATGCATAGCCGAAATTAAACTCCAATGCATGAGAAGTTTCCAGCTTTCGTAATAAGTATCCAAAATTACAGACAAATACTTGTTACAGCCAACAATTGGCAGTCGATATAATTGCAGGTGTTACAGTAGAACAGGAGATATTCATTCTACACATAAATAAAAAATATATATATGGCATAGATCGAACGGCTCTGAAATCCAAATCGCTCTAGAGTATGGATTGTCATCTTCTCAGGACCGAACAGTTGTGGTCTCTGTCTAGGTTTGGATTTTAAAAATACTATGTTAAGGAAATAAAAAAAATACTTTGATTAAGAGTAAAGATAAGGTAAATAAACGTACTGCTCACTGTAGTTGGCCTGAAAAATACCATACAAAAGCAGTATGACGTTTATGTTTACTAATAGTTTAGGAACTTATTTACTCGTTCGCTGACAGGGATATATAAAGGCCTTTTCTACTTTGAGTTCAGACCGATAAAAGTAAAATAATATTAAAATAAAATTCATCTGTACAATCAGAATCTAGCGCAATCAAACAATCATAGCGTTAGCGCACACCCTCGGTGCGCGACTCTAATCCCTTCCATCTCCGTTGGCGTCCCCTCTCATCACGCAATCAAGCCCCTCTCTCATCTGTCAACTCTCTAATTCTTTCACCCTAACGGCGCGACCCTATCCCCTCTCTCCTACACGTCTCCTTGCTCCTTTCTCCTCTCTCGTTCTCTTTTACTGTCTTGCTCTCATTTCTTCTTACCCTCTTCTCTCATTCACACAACTTCTCGTATCTCCTCCCCTCCACATGCCAGATTGTTTTTCTCTTGCTTCAGATCGATTTGGAAGAGAAAAGACATGAAAAATTCATGGTTAACTCTGGCCATCATGATCACCACGCCGATCAGATACTTATCTTGTGAGTAGAAAGGGAGGAGGAAGGCGATTAGATCTGGGACAAGAAGAAAGAAGTAGAAATCGAGAAGGATGAGAAGTGAAAAGAGATTTAGATCTAGTTCAACTACGGTTTGGGAGTAACTAAATTACTATAAGGGAATAAACAATGAGTATAATAAAGTTTCTAATACATATAAGAAAATAAATAACATTTAGATATGATTCTGCTATTGTTTGGGAGTAACTAAATTACTATAAGAGAGTAAACAATATTCAGATATGATAAATAACATTTAAATCTTATTCTTCTATTGTTTGGGAGTAACTAAATTACTATAAGAGAGTAAACAATATTCAGATATGATAAATAACATTCAAATCTTATTCTTCTATTGTTTTGGGAGTAACTAAATTACTTTAAGCGAGTAAATAACGAGTATAAGGGAGTATCTAATATATATAAGAGAGTAAATAATATTCAGATCTGATTCTGTTATTGTTTGGGAGTAACTAAATAACTATAAGGGAGTAAAGAATGAATATAGGGGTAATATATGTAAGGGAGTAAATAACATTCAGATCTGATTCTGTTATTATTTGAGAGTAACTAAATAACTATAAAAGAGTAAATAATGAGTATAAGGGAGTATCTAATAATTTGAAATCAACAATTAATTATTTGAGTAAGTTAACAGTACAATAGAGTAATTAACAAGTGCAAGGGAGTATTTTAATTATCGTTAGTGAGTATATTTTTTCATTACAGAGTATTTAATATAAATCATATAGTTATATACCATAAGAGAGTATTTTTATTTTGACAAGAGAGTATACTTTATAATGGTGCGAAGAAAAAAAAAGGTGAGGTTCAGAGGAAATGTAGGAGAGAATGAAAGGTGGAGAGGAGAGAAGAGGGAGGCGACGGTAAGGGGTGACTCACTGGGAGGTTAGTGCGTAGGTGAGAAGGAGAAGGCGAATGGGCAAAAGGGACGGGTGTGCGGTGTGAGGGAGAAGGGGTGAAGACAAAGGACGGGTGGGGAGAAAAGGCGGAGCCAAGAGGCGCATGGGTGAGAGAGAGGGGCACGCAGATGAGACGAAGAGAGAGGGTGAGGGAGCCAAGGATGCGAGGTGAGAGAGGGTTAGGGGACAGATGAGAGCGGTTTCCATCTTCGGAAAGGGGTGAAGTGCAGCGTGCTTACCCAAAATGGAATTTGATTGCGTGATTGCCTTAGTGGCTGATTGCATTTATCAACCCCGATATTAAAATATGCATAAATTTTGAAAATATTACTAAAATAATCAGAGTTATATAAATCTAGAAAGTGATTACTATCATATGTAGCTTTATCATCCCTAGCTATCGGTAAATATAAATTGAACATATAAAATAGACAAGGTGGATATATATAATGATCAAAGTGAACAAATACAAACAAATAAGTTTGATAAAAATAAGTTGAATACGCATATAAAAATCTGAACAAGTGATGATAACACTTATTTGTCTGTAAGTGTTCACTTTGATCTTCTATATGTTTATCTTGTATGTTTTATGTGTTCACTTTGTATTTCCGTATAAATCTTTTCACAATATCGTTCTTCGAAAGAACGAGACCGAGACCAACATCGTTTTCAAAGAACGATATCAACCTGTATCGTTCTTTAGAAGAACGATATTGATTAATATCATTCTTTCAAAAAAATATATATTAGCCAAATGTTGCCTAACGCCATTTACTTAGCCATTAGAAGTGCTTTTATTAATACTTTTTAATATGTTTTAGTATAAATATTTTGTTATAAGAGAAAGTTTAATATACACCAAGTGCATAAAACTTTCTATGCATCGCGGACATTTTCGTAGATATATTTGTAAATTAGAAAATCTAATTTAACAAATCTAATCTACATATTGAAATCTCATAAATAATTTTTGAAATTTTATTATTATTTTTTTGAATTTTTTAAAACCTGTCATTTTTAGAATGTTGTAAATAGTAGTTTGTTTCCAATAATAGCATGTTTTAAAAAATTTAAAAAATAGTAATAAAATTTTAAAAAATTATAAAATTTGATTTTCTATGAGATTTAAATATGTAGATTAGATTGGTTAAATTAGATTTGTCAATTTGTAAAAATATCGCCGAAAAAAATTCGTGGTGCATAGAAACTCCTATGCACTATGGTGCATATTAAACTTTCTCTTGTTAATAATTCTAATCATTTTTTATGAAAATTTAATATTTGTATTTCTAAATATTTTTTATGCAATTTTAATATTTATATTGTTGCATATATTTTGTATCGTACTTGTTTTGAGATCATATTAGACGGTTTGAATCGTTAATTTTGAACAGCCATCCAATTTTTAGCCATTCAATTCTTTAATAATCGTAATTCCCCTAAATCACCGACTGAGATGAGCAGAAGTTAAAACATAGAGCTTGGCCAATGTCCAAATAGTATACGAAGTGAACGTTAGGCCTATATAACAACGAATTCAAGGAAATGTACTGGCAGGACCCTGCTACTTACGAAGGGGCACCAAAATTCAAACAACACTGCCAGACTACTTTTATCTTATAACACAGCACCCCAAGCAGGGGACCTAATTGCATTAGATTTGAAAGGTCCTATACAAACACAAAGCATTACAAAGCTGCCTAAAAAACATAACATAAAATCAACATACAATATCAAACACGGATACACCAGGGTCCAAATAAACACAGCCAAAAACACAAGTTAACAGATATTAATACTCCAGATCAATAGAACCCTCAATATTCTTCATATTAGGATTCTTTGCATCAGATTTTGTACCTGCAAGTAAAAAGTCAAAACATAACAAGCCAGCTGGTTCAATAACTAGTGAAATACTGAGCAAGACCCAAATTCTTCCCCATCCATAGGGCTGCATAACGTGAAAAACAGTCACGCAAATGAGGTCTTGCGTTAATCGTTTCGTGAGGAGACGAAAAATTTTATTAATTTGCGTGTTGCGTTCCGTTGTTTAAACGCAGATAGATTTCGTTGCGCTGATCGTTGCGTTCAAAATCACGATCAAAACGGTTAAAATTGTTTAACCGTTTCTCACATCCTATATATTGAAAATATGCAAACAAAGAACATCCTCAGTATTGAAAATATGCGAGAAATACATATTGTTTTTTGAAAGATTACTCCATCTCTATTGTTATTAAGAAAAGAAAATCCACAAAAGTTACAATTACAAAAAAAACCCACAACACTGGTACATCTCTTCATGTACCAGTATCCAACCACAATAATTTTGTCGAACACAAAACAATGAAAAAAATATCCGACCATAAAAATAACAAAAATCTAGAAATCTCAAATCTCATAAAGCTCAAACAGCCTCTGCACAATTGGAGTTCTCCACCTTGAATCATTGCTCTTTGCAGTAAATCAGGAGCTCTCTAAATCCTCTTTTTCATTCAGCATCAACCAGCAAAAGAAATTTCAAATTAGCCCAAAATTTCTTTTTCAATGTTGCTCTTACCAGTAAATCAGGAGTAAGTATTTGAAAATCAGCATGGTTGGTTTCCCACCTCTGCCTTGCATGATCAGGCAGTCAAGATCAGAAGACAAAGGAGAATCAGCAAATAGGATCCGATAAGGCAAAGAAAGAGGCATTTCATACCTCCATTGAGCCAAAGCACAAGAGGCTTGGAATTGGGATCCTTTGTAGCCTCAAAGAACCAAAAGAAGAGGTGGGCCACTCTTCTCGTTGAATCATTGATTGTGATGTACCCGAGTAGTGATTGAAGCTGACATTGAAGGATTGGCCAGGGAGATAAAGCACTTTGTCGTTGCTCTGTTGCTCGGCTGATGGAGGTGGAGAGAGACAAAGAGAAGTGAGAGGAGAAGAAGGAGAAGAAAGAGGCGACATAGTGAGTTGCGATGACTACAAATTTAGCAATCAGAGAAAGAGACGGAGTTTGATTTCTTCTCCGATCTAGCGGCTGGGTGAGAAGAGAGAGGGAGAGACAGAAGAGGTGATCGGAGCTGTAGAATAGAGAGAGAGGAGCGGCGCAAATTAGGTTTTTTTATCAATCTTCAGCATTGTTTTCTCCGCCCCCATCCTCTGCAATCAGAAGAATAACACTACCGTAGAATGAAAACGAAATGGACGAAATAAACGAGCACGAAATTGGTATGTTTCGTTAACCGTTTCGTTCCATAGACGAAACAGATTTCTATTTGCACCGACCGTTTCGTTTCTAAAACGAAACCCAAAACATTAATCGTTACCGTTTCATTTCGGACGAAACGAAACGATCGAACGATCGAAACGACTTCCGTTTTCACCCCTACCCATCCAGAACTGAACCATGCTTAACACACTAAAAACCTGCCAACATTAACCATAATTCCCCTGAAAAATATTCTTTTTCAAACCATGTGGCCACCCAACGGAGGGAAAATAAAAGATCTAAAACCAAAGTCCTATCCTTTGCGTGTAATTTAAGACAGTAGTCCAAGAATTCTTTTTAGAATTCACTGGTAATTGAAAATGAGGTGTTGCCAAATTAAAAGCCCAAAAAGGCCATTTTGACCGAAATTATTTTATATAGAATTTTTGACACAAAAAATTTTAATAAAAAGAATTATTTATTTTTTTTTAATAAGAAGAAAGTTCGAACGCGTTTTATAAAAGCGTACAGTCTCTCTCCTTCGTACCCGTTTATAAAACGCGCTCGAAGGCTTCGAGCGCGTTTTATAAATGCGTAAGAGGAGAGAGCTTCAGTTACGCCTGAAGAGGCTGGTCAGACCTTCGTACGCGTTTATAAAACGCGTTCGGAGCCTTCGAGCGCGTTTTATAAACGTGTTATTAGTTTTTCATATTTTCCACCAAACCGCAACATTTAACTTATTAAAAATAATATTTTGCAATAAGGTCCCTGCATGTTTCATATTTACAAAATTCTCAAAATTTTATTTCCAATTAAAGATGTATTAAATAGATGTATCAAAATTTTATTTCCAAATAAAGATGCATTTAATTGCACATATTTTTTTTTTGAACATGTGTATAATATCATTTTGTTTGAATAATTATTCACCGACGACCCTGTAATTTTACATACTTATCTTTTGAATTGTAGTCTCTTCTCTTTTTTTTTTTATTTTATGTTAGCCATATATATAATCAAATAATATATAATATGGAAATAATTAAAATATAAATTTTTAAAACAATTTTGAACATTAAAACTTTAAACAGGCTTAACTTTTGATAGGAATGTCCGTTTGGGGTGATCGAGGACAATCCGGAAAGCTCGCGACGAGATCTACACATGTTACCGGGGTTAAACCCCGTAACGACCATTTTCGGAGCCAAAAAACGCTCTCTAGACCTCCAAAATTCACTTTGAAAGTTTGCAAACCTAAAAACCACTCTAAACTACTAAAAAAGTTTTTAAAATCATAAATTAATCATTAAAAAGAGAAATGCAGTAAATTAAGTGACTTTCTTGATAGTTATTCAAACAAAATGATATTAATGTCAAAATTAATATTCTAATGTCATTTTTAAATAAGATTAAATTTAACTTAAATTTTCACATTAATTTTTCTATTAATTTTGAAAAAAATGGTAATAACTCAATTTCGAAAAATTTACGCCTTCCTACCCGTTTATAAAACGCGCTCGAAGGCTCCGAACGCGTTTTATAAACGCGTACGAAAGTCTGACCAGCCTTTCAGGCGTATCTGAAGCTCTCTCCTCTTACGCGTTTATAAAACGCGCTCGAAGCCTTCGAGCGCGTTTTATAAACGGGTACGAAGGACAGAGACTGTACGCTTTTATAAAACGCGTTCGAACTTTCTTCTTATTAAAAAAAAAAAAAATAATTCTTTCTATTAAAATTTTTTGTGTCAAAAATTCTATATAAAATAATTTCGGCCATTTTGATATGAAACACTAGCCACGTGAAATGCTTTACTACGAGAGGAATCTTGTGAGGCCTAATGGCATCAAGTTTCCTGATATTAACGACCCTACAATTAAGAAAGTCTATTTTGCCAACCGCTGACCAGTATATCTAAAAATAATGTGAGAAAGTTTTAATCCGAGCCAACTATAAAAGTTTGTCCCCCAATGCCATGTTGCCTGGTCAGCCTCCTCCGAGAAAGAGAAAGAATGCAAGGGCTGAAGATGATTTATGTTCTCTTTACACAAAACACTAGAAGCTCCCCTTCTAAGGGGTCGCTCCAGAAGGAGAGAGACCATGGGAAAAAAAAAAAGGTAGGAGAAGAATATTTTCTTGCTCCAAAAATCAGTTTTGAGGTGGACTGATGGAAACTAAGGGTAAAAAAGATAGATTTTAGGTGAAAAAATGCTACCCAAAAATTTGGGGTGTAAAGAATGTCACTCTTGAATAAATTTCTTCCCATTCCTACCCATTCCTTCACCTCACAACTAAAATTCTGGAGCAATGCCTGAGGGGAAGTTTGAGACTGCCCCTTCGCCAAATCTGAGCAATTAAGAGGTTACCTCTTTTGCCACTACCAATCTGCTTCTTGTACCCAATACCTTAATAGGAAGCATGGCTTTAATGTCCTTACAAAAAGGGGAAAAATGCTTGCTAGATTACAATACATCATTAAGTTGCATTTTGGAATATAACATTAGGAGGCTCACAATTTTGCTGGAAGTGCATCAAAAGTAAACAAGATGGTAGTTACAAGCACTTTTTTCCAAAGTTGGTTAGTGATTGCCAGACTAGCAAATTTTATTAAGATAAATAAAATTACACAGTTAGAAGCGTTTAAAATGATTCAATTAAACTCTAACCTGAGTCAATGACTCCTACAATTTTCTCTTCTCCATAGTTTCCATAATTTTCCTTCTGAAAAGGTGTTTTAGCGAATTATAACCAAACCCGAGAAGGTTCTGGGTGTGACTTTTGTGATGAAGATAAGACTTGAAATTTCTACACACATTCACTACACCTGGCATATCTGTTAACATTGATGAAAAATAAAACAGCAAAGTAAAATTCGTAACAAATAAAGATAAAAAAGGAAAAGACAAATTTACTATCACTATCCTCTTGATTTAGCAATGGTATGATGATGTAATCATTCTCTACTTGAACAGGCAATGTAATACTTTCCTTGTGCGGAGAAATATGTAAGATTAAAACATGTCACATACAATCATTTATAAATAATACACATCTAAAGGCCGGATTCGCATCCTCAGCAGCCAAGGGTTTGGCTGTACCAAACAGCCAACTCTTTTTTTTTTTCATTGCTGCATGTCAACTTTTGAATATTGAAAATTTTCATTTGACTTTGTGGCTTTTCAATTCTAGCCTACACAAACTTGTTTGCGACTGAAGGCTTTGTTGTTGTTGTTGTTATATGTTATTGTTGTATTTATGGAAATATTAACATGACTATAGAAAATATTATAGTATAATTAAAAATTGGGAATCTCACATAGCTAGATTAAGGAGCTGATGTATATTTAATTTTTTAACAATATTCACTCGCATTTCATATCATTTTCCGTGTCTTCGATTTTTGGTAACACACAAATATATATGTACCTCATTAACAAACGGTAATTGCATACCGGTAGCAATTTAACTTGTTTGTGATGTAATACGAAAATAAAACAAAATATTATTATTAAAAAAAGAAGAAGATAATTGGACTTGTAGTTGATTATAACCTGCAATGCTCTTAGCTTGAGACCAGGTTAGTCTTGCGGAAAAACCAGAAAAGGAATACTTATAGTGGTACACAATTGAGCGCACTGCTTCCTCCTTACTGTTTTATATATACATTTGATCATAAAAGAATGTTATTAATACATTTGAATAGTAACTATATACACGTAGATAACAGGTTCCCAAATTAAGTGGCTTTCATGTTTCATCAATACTAAATTATTTAATTAGAGGAGTAAAAATTAGAATGAAGAAAAACTGCAACCTTTCAAAAAGAGGAGTTAGCATCTCAAGGTGTGAGGCTATGACAAGTTCTGGATCATTGTGGTTTATATCTCCTAGATACACGACAAAGATCTGAAAATCAAAGGAAGATTTAGCAGAATGACATATAATCCTTTTTTTCATCTGTTTGCTGATGATACTTTGTGTTTGTCTTGCTCATATAGTCATATGTGTAATGTGATGTTTGTCTTGCTTTTATTGTGGTATGGTTCTGTTTGGTTGTATAGCCCAGTATCACTTTTTTTTTTCTGGTTGCTATCTAGAATTTTGTATGACTTATTGTTTGGCTTTAATAATTGAAGCTGGTACCCCATCTGGGGGAATTATTTTTCAAAAATTGATGCATTACATACTTCCTTTGAAGCATCAGAAGAAAAGGTATTAACTTTCTTCAGAGCTGCGGGGTCCTGCAAACTTACCGACCATTGAAGCTTCGTCCTTGAAACGACCGACGACAGATGTGCTAATCGCCTCCACATCTCTCTCTCTCTCTCTCTTCCGCCGCCCAGTACGAAGGTGGGTTTCCACTTTCCCTTTGTTTAATATTTATATCGAGTTTTCCGAGGATCATTTCTTATTTGCTGGATCGAGGTAAGAAGCGGATTTCAAGGCCCTTCTTTGTAACGACACTTTCGGGTCACAGTCCGGGAGTCGCACAGTGAAAATTTTTAGAGATAATTAGTTTTATGCCACTGTGATTTTTATTAATTAGGAAAATATTATTTTTAAATTGTTAATTAAATTTATGTCATTATAAAATTGTTAAAATTAGTTTTATGTCACTATTTTTCTAAAAACATATTAAATTCTAAAAATGTCATTATCAAATTTGTCATTAATTTTTTTCAATGACCAAATTATCCCTCATTAAAAACAAACTTATTTATCAAATTTAATTTGGTAGTAAGTTTCCTTCCTTGCTCATTTCTAATTTGTAGGTACATGGAATTTACACGCACGTATTGGTAACTTCTATAATCCTTACCTTAAAATTGAGGCTATACAAGGAAATAATTAAAGGGATTTGTAACCAAATCAAATATGATTTCGTGGCTGCATTTCACCCTAAGCCAGCTAGCTAATATTATTCTGCTAGCTTCCCTTGCTTCTTTCTGTCCCAACCAATTTGGATATATTTCACAACCGAGTATATATTGCATTTTCATAAAGAAGGGAAAACTTGATTATATTGAAACACATGTTAAGATGTACTTGACAGAGTGTTACTTTAATTATAAAAAAACAGTATAATTATGGTTGCTTGTTTCTTTCACATAAAAACTCATAAAATATTACTAATTATAATTTGCAATAATTTGTCTTAAGTTGATAAAACTAATTGTTAATGATTTATAATGGCATAAAACTAATTTTATCTTTTGTGATGGTATTTTACTAATTTTTAAGTTTTATAGTGGCATATTTAAAAGGGTAAAATTGTCAAATAATTATCCGATGGCAAAAAACAAATTTCTATAATTTTCTAATGGCAAAAAAAATAATTTGTCGTTTAATGATGGCATATTTTTAATTTCAAATATTTACAGTGGCATAAATCTAAATCACCCAAATTTTTATGGGTGAATTTGAACAGGGACAAAATCAATTTGTAATATTAAGAATAACAATTAGCTTATATATCAAGAATTAATTGCTCTCGTTGAGAGTCGAACTCAAGACCTCCCGCTTACTAAACGGGTGCTCTAACCAACTGAGCTACGAGAGCTTTTCGATTATATGCGACACTGAAACATATTATCCATTACTGCACTTCTTTTCATCTTGAATGCAACCTCGTGAAAAGATTTAATTTTAGTTCCACAGTTACAAATACCTATATGTGCATAAAAATATACACCAACTGGATCATTCGAGCCGCCGATAAAAAAAATTATATATATATATATACAAGCAATCTAAAAATATATAGGAAGTTATTAACACTTGCTTTTTATTTTATGTTGAGTCTCAGAATCTCGAACATGAAGTTATGATTCCCCCCTATTCCATAGAATATAAAACCACAAAAGAATGAAAATTATATTCACAACCAATTTTGATCGTGCAACATGCAGTTAATATCAACGGATCAACCAAATTTAGAGTGCATATATACATAAAAATAAAAAAAAATAAAAATTTTTTGAAGATCACTCAAGTTTATACGTTATTCACTTTTGATCACTAAACTTCAATTTGCCCTTTGGTAACCCTCCAACCTTAATTTTGTCCGATTTTGATCCTTCCGTCACCATCCCAATTATTTTTGTCTGTTAGATCACGTTAGTGTGCAAGTTTTGGAATCGGAATCAAAACTCAACTCTCTCCTATCACTCTCGTTATCTCTAATCTCTCTACAGAAATCTAGCTCCTTGATTTTTCCTCTCTCTATTTGTCTCTCTGAACCAAAGCTAAAACCTCCTTCCACCCTCTCTATCTCTCTCTACCGAAACCCTATCTCCTTCGACCCTCTTTTCTCCATCTCTCTCTAGCGAATTAAACCTACTTCAGCCCCCCTCTCTCTCCATACGTACTATCCTTGGTTGGTACCAGTCATTGAGATTAGATTTTTTAAGAATAAGAAAAACATTCATGTTCCATGTCAATTTAAGAAGTAACCTTGTTTATATTTAAGACAAAAAGAAAAGAAAATAAACATGAAAAAAAATGAATCAGTGAGATAATATGAAAACACATGTATCGGGTTTTAAAAACGCATGCATGAATGGAAAGGGTTTTAAAAACGCATGCATGAATGGAAATATGTGCATGTATCAGGTTTTAAAAACTATGCGTGTATCAATGTTGATCTTTCTAAATACCATGTCAATGAGATAATATGAAAACACAAATATGTGCATGTATCAGATTTTTCTTGTAGAAACTTATAAAGTAAAATTTTATAAAAATGTTGACGCCTAGTAAATTGAAGTGATACTAAGAGATCAAGCTATTTCTACCAGCATTCAAGCTATTTGTACTATTAATTATTATCTAAGAATCTGGTTAAAAATTTGACAACATCTCTCCTTTCTCTCATTGATCATGCATACTAGCATTCAAGCTATTTGTACCACCATTTTTTTGCAAAAACCGTATAAAGAAAAACACATCAACAACTGAAATAATGAAATAGTATAAAACATCTCTATCATCACTGTCAGCTTTACAAAACAATATCACCTATTTTTTTTACAAAACATCATGATCATTCGAGTTATCCCAGTTGTTCAGCCATTGTTTCAAACTCAAGTAAGGAGATTTTATCAGGATCTACGTGCTCAAAATAGTCCTTTTTGCCTCCTGTGTAGCTGAACTTTCTATTTTCCATATCATGGACCTCACATGTAAAGAAACACTCCCTGGAACCTATAAAAATGTTTCAAAATTTATTTTTACTGTAGTTTGGCTTCTCATTAAAGTGATTTCGATATCTCATTTTGAAAAAGTAGGTAGGTTATGGTACTAACACATTCCTTGAACAACCGCTACACAGCTTCCCTGAACTTAATGAGACCAAATAAAAATGATTTCAGATTATAGTTCAAAGATGATATCGTTCAAGGACAACAGTAAAGTACTTGATTACAGTAAAAATATTGTAATCACTTCGTGTAGATCATTCAAAGTTGACTGTAAAGTACTGTAATCAGGTCAATTTGGAGTTCAGTCATGTCAAAGCTTATAAACAACATTGTTGGTTAGCATAATTATTAAAATTAAAGGAACAGTTGTGGAAAATTCATCATTCAGTGTGTGAGAGTAATTAATGGCGGAGAGAGTGAGGGGCTGTGAGCTGGTTTGAGAGGAGGTAGCGGAGAGGGAAATAGAGGCTTCGTGAGTGAGCAAGAGAGCAGAGAGAGGGAGGGGCCTGGGTTCGAGCGACAGAGAAACAGGCGGAGGATAATCAGCTTTCGCAATTTTCAGTTTGAGGCGTATCTGGTCTCAGTTTTTCTTTTATTTAGGTCGACTGGACCAAAGAGAGACAAGGGGACTAGACAATTTGATTCACATCACAAAATTTTCACCTAACGTGTTCAATCAAACGGAACTCAATGAAATCTCCACGGAAGGATCAAAATCGGACAAAATTGAACTTTAATGGTTCTGAAATGACAAATTAAAATTTAGTGACCAAAAGTGGACAATGTATAAATTTGAGTGACCTCCTAAAAAATTTTCTCAAATAAAAAATGTATGCTTCTCTGGACTGTGCAATTAGCATCGGACAACTTATGTGTGTAACTTTTGGGTCATCAGTAGCAAATATTTAAAAATACATTTTCTTTTTTACTTATGAATACTAAATAGAAAACTGTGTTAACTATTCTCATAAAGTTCTCCTCATGCTCGTGTTGCCGACCAGATAAAATATGATTTGTCCGCTCAATTTTTATTTTTTATAAATCATTACGCTAACAGAGAAGGACCATTTTGGAAGATTATAATACTTTGTAACTGAAAATAATTACATAAGAATATTAAGAACTTTCAAAATTTAACGGTTGCAATTATTCTTTTATTTTTTTTGTGTGCGTGTTTTTGGTTGGGCTGGAAGCCTGGAACGAAAATCGATATATCAAATATCAAATACAAGCTGTTCTTATGCAACAACCCTTATATATTCTTGTTCTCTTAGAACAAATAATATTTGTTCGGGACAAACTTGTTCACTTTTATTTATTAGCGCATTCAAACATACCTCAAATTAAAGAAGTTGAAAAACTTTAAGAGACCAAAATAGAAAAAATAAAATGGAAATTTGACTATCTTCCAAACCTTTCAACGGGCTTCTTCGACAAATAATTTGGGCTCAGTATAATTATCTTCACTCATGATCCATTTAGTTGTCAAACTTTTGGTATTCTTCTATTGCATATTCCAATTGAAAGGGCTCCGCTGATCTGTAGATCAAAGCCCAACAATTACCAATTACCAATTGATAGTAGCATCATCATATTTGTCTTTGCACGCCTCCATAGCACAACAAAATTTCCCTTCAAATGTTTTGCACTTTTGCGTATTATCAACCGAACTAGGTACTGGTTACAGTATTACTACGCATAGAAAAGAACATTAAATTACAATTATTGCCATGCTTCTTTTAATGCATACATGCATTTCTTATTGAATTATTTAAATATGTGTGCTTCTATTGTGGGACAGTCAAACAGGAGTCTTCATGGCGCCACCAATCCGCAGACTGCAGTCTCACCTCACCAGACGAAGAAAAAAACTTACTAGTAGCATTTTAAAATACCATTGGCAGTTTGCGTATGCGAATTTAATGCAAACATTCATTATTTTATTACTTTTATTTATTCCAGTGTCAAAAAAAAAATGTGGTGCTATCGGAGTGGGTTGGATCTGGTTAATATTAGATCACAGTGGGTAGGGTCTCATTAATTATTAATTATATATACAAATCCTTACTTTAAGGTGTTGGATTTTAAATTTTTATTGGAATACATATTTTTAAATCGAGAGTGATTTAAATGGGAAATTTCTGGCATGGTACCATGCTAAATTGCTAATCTATCAATGATACAGTTGTTACTAGATGCAACGATATAAAAAATGCGTATCAATATTCATGTGTAAGAATTTGCACAACATAGTTGTGCTTTGTGTGCTAGACACCTAGACTAGTAGGTTTGGTACTGTAAAAACATAGTTGTGCTTCAATAATCATGTGTAAGAAAAACGAACAAAACGAGTGCTAAAATTTTTTTTTTAATAAATTATCTCATGCTACAGCTAGATCCGAGTTAGTGTCGGATCTAAATAGATTTAGAATCCGATATAAAACTTTTGTAGTTTAATAACTGTGTATACACTCTACACGTACTATAAATGTTGTCTTCTTATTTTCGGTCGGATCCGGACTGATATTAAAAGTAGCGCTTTCCTGGAAAAACTCTTTGCCTCAAGCCCCTAGTTTTATGGGTGTTAGGATTGTATCCAACCGTACGGAATTTAACTCAAATCAGGTGTGCAGAAATCCAAAAAACCACAAATCTGGTGTGCAGCAATCCAAAAAATCAATTCACTGATCTATATTTGTTATAGAAAAATTGAAAAAAAATGAGAGAGATTCATTAGATTGATTTTGAAAGATTCGAATTGCTGCATTACAAGGCAATTTGCTTCCTACCAAATTTATTGATGTTCTTAAAGGGGCCGTTTGGATAGAGGTGAAAATTTGGGGAATTTAGAGAATTTCATATTTCTAGGCATAAATTTATTATAAACAATTCAAATTTTTCATAAAGTTATACATTTCCCAATAAATTTATGCCTAGAAATAAGAAATTTTCCAAATTCCTAAGCGATCCAAACGGCCCCAAATAGAGTTTGTTGCCTTCTTCGGATTCATTGAACAGTCAGTTCTGATTAAGCACAACCGTACATATCCTGTCCGTTGTGATTGTAAGAATCAGACCCAATCTAAACCGTTAGATCTGAGATGAACCATCCAGATTATATACTCCGTACAACATGAGAGGAGAAGAACCGCCGCGGAATGGGAGGCGACCGCTCGGTGGTGTCTAGTCTAGTGGAAGGAGAATATAAAGCTTGGCCTGTTTGGTGTTGCAGATTGGGGATAAGGCTAAGAGATATGATATGATGCGTCTGATCATTGTGATGTCAATCATGCAGGAATTCTTGGCCTTTTTCGTGATACTCACACATGTATCCAAAAATTGCTTGTTTGCATGCGATTCAAAACATGATGTGTACTCGTATACAGGCTTTAATGGTTAGAAAGAGAAAAGAAAAATGACATGATTCCAGGCCTATTTGATGGGCACAAGTACTTCTTTATTCTTATGCTATATTTTTTTCATGAATTTAATTTGTCGAATTGGATTTTTCGGCTTTCCACCATGTGGATATTTTTTTTTTTTTGTTAACGTGGTTGGTTCAGAGCGACTGAAGGTTACAGTCAAGTTGGATTCAACCGAACTTGACCCCCATATCCATTCTTCCAAAAAAAGAAAAGAGAGCAGATGATTTCATGAAAGTATTTGGTCTTGCCCAGTTCATAGTTTCGTACCTTAAAAAAATTGACAATTTGTTCATTATCAATATGTTGACATTTGGGACTTTAAATGAACCTTATTTAATGTTAATTATACTTAAATTTCATCTTTAGTTAAATAGAAATTATTTTTAAGTGAATGTTAAATTCAAAATTATATATATGCAAACATAGATAAAAAAAATAACCAATATAAGTTTAGAATATATATATATATATATATATATATATATATATATATATATAGATAGATACTGAATATAAAACATATAATCCACGGAAATGTTTGCAAACCTAACAATAGCAAACATTTTTAAAATGAATAATTAGATTTATGCCACTGTAAAATTTTGCTAATTAGAGATATGCCATTGTTATATTTCAAATTAGATTTATGCCATCATCAAATTATATAAATTAGAAATATGTCATTATCTCATTCCAAAAGTACCATCTTAATTTCTCTCAATATTTTTCAAAAACTCCAAATTGTCTTTGTTAATAAACCGTACGTAAAAAGAATGTAAGAATGACTAGAGGAAGCACAAGCGCCAAAAAGAGAAGCATTGTTTCTTTTCTACTTGTTTTTCTAAAACGTTGTTTCTTTACTTATTAACAACGAGAAGCCTCTTTCTTACTTGCCAATCTACTAATGCAAATTCACAGTATTGCCCGTTTCATTGGTATTGAAAAAATGATAGTACAGTAATTTTGAAAGTCAAATCACTTCAACATTCGCCCGTTAATTATTTGGTCACAAATTCCATATTTGATTTTCCTCTTTATTTCCACGATTGAGTGGCTGGGAATGTTGGGTGCAGTATCTAGGTGTAAGTACTTTTGTGGTTAAAACGTTTAAAATGGTGATAGATGCTAAAAAATATATTAAAAAAAACAAACATTTCTAATTACTATAAAACTATGTACTTGTGTATGACATTTTTCAATCAGTAATGACGTTCGAGTCTTAAAGAACACTACAATTCGAGAATATTTCCAATTTCAAAGTTTTTTAGTGGCACAAAACTAATTTATCATTTAGTGATGATATTTTTTCTAATTTCTAATTTTTATAATGGCATATTTAAAAGGGTAAAATTGACAAATCAATTTTTCGATGGCAACTAGTTAATTTTTATTTTTACACAGTGGCATAAAACTAATTTGTCATTTAATAATGACATTTACTAATTTTTTATTTTCACAGTAACATAAATCTAATTAACCCTTTTTAAAAAAAAATTTAACAAAAATTTGTGATAACTATGTCCTGAACTCCTGATACTTGTGCAACTCAAATCTTCATCAGAGATTTCCCCTCAGATTTTTAGAATGGGTCTGAAGTATCCGTTATTGGATAGTCCCCGCTGATCCAACCATGCGTTTTTCTTTTATACTGAAAGTGTTCTATATATTTTTGTAAAAGAAAAATTATACTCATTTTATTACTTATTTCTCATATTATTCAAATTAAAATCTAACCTTTATGGTTGGAGTTCTAGAATTATTTCCATCAAATTAATACAAGAAATAAAAGTGCTTTGTAGCGAGAATGTAAAATTTTTTTGAAACATCTAGAAGACTCCATTAAGTTTACGTATGTCCAAAGTGGCAAGTTTTTACTATCATGAAATATTACAACTCACTTTTCCTTTATATGTCAAAAATTTTAAATTCAATTATTTGATTCAAAATAGTGACATATTTAATTTCCTGAGAGTGCACGTCTAAAAAAAAAAAGAAATATATTAGGGCAATTCCATGGACATATTTTAAAGGAGGCTTGAATCCTCATCATTCATCTCTATTCATATTTTAAATGAATGATTTAGATTTAAGTTCGCTACAAAATTTAACCCACAATTAAATTTTCCCAAAAAATTATAATTTTTTTATTCAAAAAGTAATAACAAAATATAGTGTTTTTTTTTAAAAAAAAACCTCTTGTTCATGTATTAAATGAGCTCCAAAAATTATAAAATTTTTATGACAATAGAATATCACATGAAAAAAAGAATCAACTTGATTGGGTCTTACTTCTAATTTTAATTGAAACAAAAATGAAAAGGTGAGGCTGTGAGATTTAAAAAAAAAATGTGACATATATAATCGTTAAGTAAAATGTTTGTACTGGATATAATGAATTTCGGAGCATCTTTAAAATGAGTTCTCAACGTTCACCGAGCAATACCCACACACAAAGTTATAAACTGAACAGGACATCTTTAAATGTTCTTATAGATTGGCTAATGTACCATCAATAGGATGAATAATAAGCAATTTCATTCTCGTTTCATGTTTGATTCCCATATTTTGAATAAGAAATTATGAATAGCTTATTCCCATGGATACAAAACACACATTTGTGCCATTTAGAACTCGCTTCAAGATGTTAATATCATATAAGAAAAAGATTTACCGCTTATAGTGAAATGACATGTTTTAATAATAATAATAATAATACCGACTTTAAAATGCAAGTATCAGTTTCAATAACATAAAACAGATTTTACATTAATTAATTTTAATTAGATTTACATAATTAAGTATTGCATAGAATAACAATTATTAATTCTCAACGTAATAGTAGTAGGTATAAATATTCATATTGATGTAAGATTTCTGCACGGGACTCGTGGTTTATATAAGTGCTCATGTGTTTATTTTATTTTTAGTACATAGAAATATTACATTTATTACGCTAAATCATAGAGTAATGCTAAAATCAAACATGTTTGATGTCAAATATGATTCCAACACAAATTATTAAAATTTTAAAAGGTCGGTCCAAACCACTCAATGTGATCTCCATATTAAAATTTTCTTAAAAATAAAATTTTATATTTTTTTCAGTATTTTAACTATTTTTTTAGATTTTTAAAATTAGAGGGTCCATAATTAATTGGATTGAGAATTTTCTAAAATGTCAAAAAATAAAAAATAAATATAAAATTTGGTCTGTAAGAATATTTTATTTTGAAGAATAAATTGAGCAGTTCAGATCGGTCGTTGTAATCTTAAAAATTAAAATTTGATCGTGTTTGATGAGTATACCTGACAAACATATTCGACTCTAGCAACTCCCCTAAATTATCTGATCCAAATATATTTGTTTACTAGGCAGCCTCTATCTAGTGTATGTAAAAGAACTTCCATCAATTATAAATGAATGTCCTCTGATGGATCATTTTGTTTTTCCGAGCCGATTTGAATCCTGATAAATTATAAACGTTCACAATTTTAACCAAATGATATATTTTCAGATTATATAAAATAATAGAGGGTGGTTACTTCTTTTATCCGACAGTTTACATTTTTTTCATGGATGCTTTTATAAATAGCAGAGATAATAGTTCACTACAGAGTTTACCTAAAATAATCAGAGAGAAAATGGAAGATTAAATTTGAAGTGGGGTTAGTCCCCTCTCTTTTTCTTAGGTCGCTAGCACCAAAGAAAGTGGCATTTTCGATTTTCCTTTTCACCGAATTATTAGGCAACGATACAAATGTAGAGAAAAAGAGAATTTTGTTACAACTTGCAATTATAAGTCTTGCTTACAAAATACTGTGAACGTGCTTTTTCTACCTTCCTTTTGTCCCGATACTCTTTTAATCGCTTGAAAATACACTTGGCCGATGTCAACTCTTTCCCTCTCGAAATCTCTTTCCTTCTCCCCATTTCCATTTTGAGTCCCCAGACAGGCTACTTTTTATCAACACAATCCGATTCTTTAGTCGTATCTATCCTGGCGACTGTTAGCAGTCCACAATGGAGGCTAGTTTTAATATAAACCACCAATCTAACTTGGAAACCGGCCGAAAGCAGACTTCAAACAAGGAAAAGTTTTTCGTACTACTAACCCACTATCAATGGCTGTTCGCGCATGCTAATTTTAGTTGCATACAATGTGACATTTACTGTTCACTTCTTGCTTGGTACCACAATTTTTACACTACCTTTTTACATGCAAGCGTATGATTTTTGTGGGCCAAACTGGAATATTCATATGCCGTTTTGATAATCAGATTAAAAAAATATGGATTTCAATCATTTCTTGGGAGCAGCTGATTTCTTTTTATCTTTTTTTATTTTGGGGGTTTGCGATCGATTTCTTCCATAATTATTTGTAACGAATCTGCCGTGATATATAGGTCAAATTGTTATCAGCAGGAACCAAATTCCAAATTAGTTCGAAACTATACTTCAATTCTAACTAGTTCGATTCGATCAAATTAAGAAGCAAACTCTTAACTGAGAATAACTCATTAATTTGAGTTCGATTCGTTTGGTACCCTAAAAAGAATGTTAAGAGTAAGGTTTGGTGCTTTATTTTTGAGTTGCCATTGATGTCGTATGTTAATTTTTTTTTTAATTAAAATTTAATCATTCGATCAAATTTAATCTTGTTCATTTTAATGACGGATAGATAATCATAAAATTTTATAATTTTCAAAATTCATTTGATACTTGATCAAGAGTCGAAATATAAATATATTAGAGCTAATCTATCATAGTTACTAGATTCATTCAATTCTGATCTCTTGATCAAGCATCAAATTAACTTAAAAAATTATAAAATATTTTAATAATACATCCTTTATTAAAATTGAACAAATCAATAGTTCGGATCAGGTCATTAATTTTTTTTTAATTAAAATATAAAAAAGTAAATTGTGGCATTTGTGCAGGCCTAGAAAATTTTTTATTTTAAATTAAAATATAAAAAATAGATCGTGGCATTTGTCGCAGCATTTATAGAAGCAGGACACCGAAACCTTGCTAACTTTAAAGATATACAAGTACTCATTAATTTTCTAATAAATCTTACTACGGTGTTCAACAGTAATTTTCTTGTATGATGCTCACTAGTCACCACCATCACCATCACCATCATAATTTTCGTGACTTTGCTTTAGTTTAGTTTTTTTTTTTTTTTTGCTGTTTTTTCTTTCTTACTATACAGTCCCTATCTAGTGTTTCAAAAAAAAAATTAATAAAGAGGGAAATGGTAAAAAATTCAATTAAAAAATATACATATAGTAGAGAATATCTATGGTGCATGCTAATGTATCAGAGTTCTGATGCATAATGATCCAAGTTCTTGGATCTGCTTCAAGACGGTCGATCCAAATCGTCCAAAATGATCTCTCTGTTGAAATCTCCTTGCTGACCAAAATTTTTTTTTTTTTTAAATTTTTTTTGAAATTTTAGAAAATTGATAATTTAATTCTTTTTCTGAACTGTTCAAAAATAATAATTTTTAAAAATATTTAAAAAAATACTTACAAATTTCAAAAAAAATATATAATTTGGTCAACGAGGAGATTTTAATAGGATGATCAAATTGGATGGTTTAGATCAGCCATCTTGAAGCAGATCCAAGAGTTTAAATTAGTATGCATCAGAACTTCGCTTAGTATGCACCATCAATATTGTACATATAGTATGTCTTAGACTCCTGTGAAGTTGAAAATTGGTCAATTGGCACCTCAATTGTTGTGGCACTTGCTACTAGAACTCTTTCCCATTTTTTTTTAAATAAAGAAATTAACACTCGTTGTCATTAGCTGAAACTTGAGACTACTGTAGTTTCTAAAAATATATACAGTGCAAAGGATTTGATCCCATTGACTTTCACCAAAATAGATTTGATTCCGCCGATCGAGTATTATGTCCTCCGAAGGCATTACCATTTTTTTTCTTTTTCGAAAGACTTGACATCAAACCACGTTGAAGGTACAACTGTACAAGTATGAACTTGAGGAAATAAGGACTCGAGATATAATTGGAAGTATATGTTTGTACTTGAGCAATGTAAAATTACACTCTACACAAAGAATCTTTCTTTTAGAGTCTACTCTACCAGACTACTGATGCTGACTAGAACATATAGGTCGATTCGATATTCTATACATGTACTACAATACAACGAATTCAATGGGACCAGCAGTTAAAGCAATTCTGTATCATTCGTCTTTTTATTGAAAAATACAGACACATAAACAAATACATTACTTCGTATCTTTAACGAGGAGAAATTCCAAAGATATTTATCAAAGTCATCGATCGAAAGAACCCAAAAAGTTATAACAGTCAAAATCAGTGGGTTCCTTCGAAACTAATAAGTATCTTTAAAATGCATGTAAAAACACAGACATGTTGGTCATATAATAAAGTTTTTTACACTCTCAGGGGCCATTTGGATGGTATGGGGATAAGAAAGGAATAAGAATTTTAGGAAGAAAATATTAGAAAGTGTGTAACTTTGGGAAGAGTGTTATTTCGGAAATAAAAAATATTGTTTTAATGGTGAGTTAGGAATAAGCAAATTAATATTAATTTAAATAAATTATTAAAAATTATTATTTTAATATTATATAAAGTACTAATTAAAGAGCACACACAATTTAATTTAGTTATTAGTATTTAGCTAATTTTATTGAAAATGTGTATTTATAATTGTTGGAAGAAGCTATTTTTAGGAAGAATTTATTTCTAGGAAGAAACTATTATTCGTTTTATTCCTAAGATGCTTAGGAATAAGTTATTTCTTAAAAAAAAAAACTATTCCTAGAAAAAAACTATTCTTTTTTTATTCTCATACCATCCAAACGGCTTAGTACGTAATTTACTGATTTATACCATGTAATATTTCTAACAGAGACACAAGTTGTTCGATCAAGAAAACAAAGAGTTAGCTACACCTAAATGGGTGCGTGTAGCAACTTTTCTTAACGCTTCCGCGTGTTTAGCCCATCTAAGTATTTCCTGCCTGACACGGTTATCGACATGGGGTTTTGACCGTTTTGATATGTGCCAATTAAGATATTTATGATATGTGCCAATTAAGATATTTAGCACGTATTTAAGGTTTTATTAGTACTAGACTACTAGTGTATAGATAAAATGAATATACAATGTGCATGTGAGAATATATAAATGATCTCTGTCAGGTAGAAAAATACTCATTTCGGCTCTGATTGGAAAGTAATTGAGTTGTTTTGATAGGAATTGATTTTAGTGGAAAAGAAATGATTTGATTTTCAAAATGAAATATATTGACCGTATGAGTGATAAGAATTTATCCGTAACCATAGGGTGCGTTTGGATCGTTGGAAGAAAAAAGAAGAAGAAGGAAGAAGAAAAAAAATTATAAACAATTCAAACTCTTCACAAAGTTACACACTTTCCAATACTTCTTCCCACTTCTTCCCTTCTTCCCTTCTTCCCACACCTATCCAAACGCACCCATAGAGAAGGACGATCGGATGTTCGAAATCAATTCTCATCAAATTTCTTCTGTTTAGATCGTATTTCGAGATGGAATTTGAGGGGAGTGAACTCCCATGAATACAATTTCCATTGTTAAATTATCTCATTTCGGATCAACTAATTTGGCAAAAAAAAAATCAGAATTCCAATTCCAAATCCGTCCTAAATTCCTTCCTTCCGATCAAGCTAGGCCTTAGGAGCCTGTTGTCGTTTTGACATAGGTTCCCAAAATTGATGTCATTTAGGAATTGGTACATCTGAGTTAGACGACTTAAAGTCACGTGGACCCATGTCAATATATTAAAAATCATTACACTTGAACTTGAATTAATTTTAAATTCATGAGCCAACCGAGATGAAATTTGTGAAATTCAGTCTTTGAGATATACCATTTTAGTGGATTAAGGCGCATTTTTATTTAATAAAAGGAGAGGAGAAAAGTTTGTTCATAATTCTTTTATCATGAAATTGAATTTAAATTCTTAAATCATGTGTGAGATCGCAGGCTCAAATGTGGCTAGAATTTGTCACAGACAATTAATTTGAAATAAGTTGAGATGTTTGACCCTTATTTATCATCAATAAAATGAGTAATGCTAGAAACAAACATATTTGATATCAGATGCGATCTGAAACACAACTATTGAAATTTTAAATGACTGATCCGAATCGTCAATATGATCTTTATATTGAAATTATCTTGGAGACCAAATTTTACATTTTTTTATATTTGTAAGTATTTCTTTGGATTTTGTTTTTTAAAATTGAAGGTTCAAGAACAAACTAGATTGAGGATTGTTTAAAATTCTAAAAATATGAAAAGATTTGAAAAAAATGTAAAATTTGATCTCTAAAGATATTTTATTATGGAGAATGAATTGAGCGATTCAGATTGTCTATTGTATTCTTAAAAATTGAGATCAGATCGCATTTGACGAGTTCAAACGTCAAATGCGTTTAACTCTAGTATTACTCCGATAAAATTATCAAATCGTATTAATTATCTAAATGATTTTTCACATCGTTGTTATCCATATTAACTAAGCATTTGATATTTTGATAGTTTGATAGTTTATTATTAACCAAACCACGTGAACAATCAATATGCGGCCCCTCCGGAATGGAATTGACGAGCTTTGAACCAGAGACGCATGTTGGGTCCACTGCACGTTAACTGTGTCTCCCTTCTCAGAAACCGCCATTGACTTGTCATGAAAGATTGCAAAGCAGCCAAGCATATAGCATGGTGTGGCAATAGCTTATGCGCTGTCAGAATCGAAAATTCCATTGATATTTAGGCGTGAGTTTATTTTAGTTGTCTAACATGCCAATTTGGTTCTTGCTTTCTTTCTTAGGGCCTCTTCGTGTCCCTAGCGTTGTCTCTTGCTAGCTCAAGCATCTACCTCGGAGGCCGGAGGGACCTTTTTAACTTTTGAAAGTAGATAAATAATAGTCCGTGTTCCTTGAAATATAATATATTTCTCATTTGGTCTTTAATATATATTCTGAAGCACGATCAGTTTGATTCGAAATAAATGTTGCAGTTTTCTTCGTTTATGGTGAAAATGAATTAATTAATGACAAATTACTGATATACATAATAGTTCGTGTGGAGAACAATATTTATTTCGAATCAAACTATTATGTATATCAGTAATTTTTAGGCCTATTTCCGAGATTAAAAAAAAATGCAGTTTAGTCAATCTTCTTTCTCTTTCATTTATCTCCTTTAAAAGGACATCTTTCCTTACCCTAGAAGATGCTCCTCAAGTGGGATGGCTTAGAAAGTGAATTAAATTGACGCTTATGTCTCGTTTACTTTGGAACGTCTCTCTCCTGAATCAATTGTCAATTCGCGTCTTCAGAGTGTCTAATTTAATTTGGAAGCTTTCTTCTGTACATAATCATTTGATTTTGTAGTCTTTGTCAAAACAGATATTGGCATAGAAATATAACAAAATAAAATGTTATTTCTCAACGATCGTTGACCATATTCGTTGGTCTTTGGCGAAGAGTAAAATACATACATGCTTTAATTATATATCTGAAGTATCACATACCTTTCGGTTTAGACCCGGCATTCAAAATTGTGTCCCCGTTATGTAAATTTCTTTGAAAAATAACAATTGTAATCTGCAATTTTGCAATCACTCGCCGTTATTCGAACAAAATGAACACTTTAAATAGATATGAACATATAGATGATTAAAATAAACATAAACAAAAAAGTATTGTCATCTCTTGTTCAGATTTTTATATGCATATTCAAGTTATTTTATTGAACTTATTTATTTGTATGTATTTACTTTGATCATTTTTATATTCACATTCTCTACTTTATGTATTTATTTTGTTCAAACAATGACAAACGATGACAATACTGCAGATGACAGTAATTAATTTTTAATTTTTTTAGGTAAATGGATTGCTTAAATAAACAAATTATACACATGTTCTTACAGTTTAAGGCCCTGATCAAAATGGTTTTTTCACGGGATTTCAATTCAATTCAATTGATTTTATAGGATTTCGTTGGATCTAATTACATAGGAATCCTAACCAAATGACACCAAATCCGTTCATTTTGATCAAGAATTTTCCAATGAAATGAAATGAAATGAAATCCCATGTTAAAAAAATGAGATTTTGATCAGGGCCTAAATAAGTTTTTTTTTTTCTACATATGTGCTTCACAGTTTAGATAAGTTGTCTAGAAAATTTGATGTAATTAATATGAGATTTTTTTTTGCTATCAATCAAGCATTAATAAAATTGAATTATTAATTTGTCAAACTCTTTTGTAGACGATCAATTGACTTTCAATTTGCAACAGACTTAATATACAATCAATCTAAACTAATAATAAATACATTTATAATTTTATTTTTAATATTTGACAACTATTTATTCAGTCGTCATGTGTCACAGCCCGCAATGGGGTGGGGCAGTTTCCCGCCGCGAACACACAATTTCTGTGTACTCGCAAGGCATTTTTCTACAATCTTTAAGGTTTAGGTTTCAGCTTACCATGAATTACCATGTTGTCTCCTATGACTCATTGAGTCCTCATGGCAAGACAATTTGGCCTAACTTCGCTTGACTTGATCGAGTCCGTCTCTGCAACCTGGAACCCACATCCATTGTGGAAAACATACAAAAAGTACGGAATGAGAATTAAAATTCTCAGTGCGGGTTTTAGTTCCAGTACGCGGATTTAAGCTAAAATCCAAGTTCTAGAAATAATACCCGTAAATAAATCATTTATTGTTAAGCAAGACAAGTAAAAATATTATCTATGTTTAATATAAAACAAGGCATGCATGTGTCATCCTATATAAAACCAATATCAAATCTTCTTTTAAAATATGTTAACCAGTCTGAAATCACAATTGGACAAAATAACAAAATCTGACTATGACAGAAGTCATATACATGCCGGACTGAACACGTGGCACGAATCCTGTCGCAGACAACACATGTCTGTATATGATAGGAAACTGAGCGTGTCAGGGGATCCGAGCATGGCAGAATTGAGCATAACATAAGTCTGGACAAATCACAAATCATTGAATTCATTCCCTAACCCTGGGCAGGCAGAGGGACGAATCCCTAACCCTGGGCAAGCAGAGGGAATTACAAATTCACATATCATTAACATAATTCCATAATCATAATCACTCAGGTCACCTAAACCCAATCGGTTGGGTCACGTGAGGAGACCTTTCCCTAACCCATGGGCACGTGAGAGACGAAGCTCTAACCCTGGGCAAGCAGAGGGAATTCCAAATCCACATAGCGCTATTTAACTGGCCGAAGCCGGGGGCCAACCGACTCCGGAGAGTGATACAATATAATAAATCACACATATCAAGCACATCATATCATATCCAGTTATTCATTCACATCATTTCATTCCTTTCAGTCAGATCATTCATAAGTCGGATTTATCAATAGCAACTGCATTTTCAAATATCTGACTGTTACTTTTCAAATTTCTCAAAACGGAGAACATTCATCTCAAAATGCAGTTTTATCAATATTTGGGCACTATCATTTAAAAATGCTTGAATACAGTCATGCAGGCAAACGAATTTCCAATATGCATATAAATAAAACATATTTTATTAATTACTTAAACTTTAACAAAAATCCAACGTAATTCCGCACCTGGATAGCAAGCTTAAGCGTAGCTCCTTGATATCTCATGATGGTTCGGACGCTTGACGGCCATCATACTTAGGTTCTCTCCCTTAACAGTTTGTTAGGCTTGATAATCACGTGTCAAGTGATTCTAGTTCGATTTCCTAATAAAACAAGTGACTTTCTTACTAACCGTTAAATACTTAAAGTAACCTAATTATTGGCGGTTCTTGGATTACCATACTAACAGTCTAGGTTAACCAGACTAGTTGAGATTTGGATGGCTAAGTTCGAATTATTTATTTAGAGGATTCTGTTTTAAAATATATTATTAAGTATTTTATCTTATTATTAATAATTGGTTTTGACTTCCCAGTCATTAAGAGTTTATATTTGTTTTTATTATATAAGTCATGAATTATATTTTAAATTGAAAATATTCACTTATTTATTATATAGTGTTTTTCCCAATATTCATTAAGTTGTGCAATATTCGATTTATTTCATTAATACCTGATTAATTAGTTTGCATTACTTAATATTTATTAAATTATTTAGCTATTTGTTATATCAAGAATTTAAATCAGAAAATTATAATCCAAAAATCAAGAAAACAATTGGAAATAGAGAATTAAAATCAAAATTATTTGATTGGTTTGTTTAGGATCAGAAAGTCGATGATTTGTGTCATTGTATATGTTCTTGACTCACCCGAACTATTCTCATCATCTCCCGAAAAATCGAATCCACTTAATTAAAGGAATACCCGATTATTTCTAATGGCCTTTCCTTTAATTAATTATTTAGTTATTAAGCCCACAAAATTATTAACTTAATCAAAGATTAAGTTTTTATAAAATAAATTCCAGCTTAAACTTTCGGCCCAAACCAGCAGAAATGGCCCAAGCCCATTCTTTTTATTTTCCTCTTCTTCTGGCCCAGAAAGTCCAGGCCCACAGAAGCTAGCCCAAAATCGAATGGGGTCGAGCCAGGTCAACCTGACCCAGTTGACCTGAGCCAGCCGTAACGGGTCCGACTGGATCCGATAAGAAGGGGTCAGGATCCGACCCGATATCACAACAAATATTCCCCAAGGGCCCCTGAATCAAAATAATTTACAGTATAGTCCTTTTTCTTACAAATAGGCCCCTAGAAATTTACAAACAAGTCCCCAGAAAACTTTTTCTCTTACGAAACAAACCCTGTCTCTCGTCACAGCGTACCAGTACGGTACCAGAGGTACAACAGAGGTACCAAAGGCTGGTACCAAGCCTAGAACCCAATCGTAAAGCCTCACACAGGTCTCCTTTATGCCCAACCAGTGAAATAATTCCAATTTCATCCAATTTTACTGAATTAAGCTTGTAACAGAACACAGACACAGAAATTCAGGTCTCAACTTAGTTCCACTACTAAATTCATTGTTTTAGGGGTCAATTTGCCTACTAGAGAGTAATCAAAGCATTCAAAACAAAGCATAATACCGTGCACAGACCAGAATTTCAAATTCTGAATTTTCTCCAAATTTCAGCCAACAAATCGAGAAATCAAACTTAATCAAATCGATTACTAGACAAAGAGATGGATATACCTTGGATCTCTGGCAGCTACTCCCTCCCTCTCTTTTCCTTCGTTTCTCTCCTTTCTTTTCAAGGTGGAAACCCTAATCGCCCAGCCAACCAAAAATGGGAGAGAAGGTGAAGTATATATATAGCTAGTGGAGAGAGGAGAGGGGGAGGAAGAAGCCAACGGCAGAGATTCCTTTGGCTCGCATCTTGAAGCCACGTCAACTCACAGCCATCTCGAACAGATAAGAACAAAGGAGGCCAGCCAATCAAAGGAGGGGGACTGGGTGGCGCGACGGGATTGGTTGATCACAGCCCATCCCTTAAACATTTTCGAAGAAATTCCCTCGTCGGAGAAGAGAGGGATCGGACGGATCGCGCAAGAGAAATGAAAAGAGGAGGAAAAAGGAGATGGTGACAGCGTGATTTTGGGATTTTTATTAAAAATTGATCTTTGGGATTTTCTGTGGCAGAAACTTTGTAGCTAAGGATGCTGCAACTCATATAAATTAATATTTATTATTATTTCTATTAGAATTTGAGTTGTTTTAACTGTAAATTTTTGTATACTCAAGCTTTGATTTTGCTAGAACCATGTACATTAATTGTGAATACTACACAAATTAAAAGATCTCGATTTCGAATAAGTTTCCCTATAGTTATTCATTTAATCGTTTTAGGATTGTTAGTGATAAAATTTTATTTACCTTAGTATTACTTTTAAAATTTACCTAACTAATTCGATTGCACTGCGTTTGAAAAATCTAGGTTGTTACATCATGTTTGTTAATTAAAGAAAATATTTAATATAACCTATTCCTTGTTTGAGTCAATCTCAAGTAATTATGATGCTTGAATGATTAATATAATCTGCAATTATTAAATACGGAATTGATTCCAATTAATCATATATTCACACATTTGAAACACATGGTAGGACAAATTTGATGGTTCGTGAAAAAAATTCTATCGTTACCTTGTAATAATAATAATAATAATAATAATAATAATAATAATAATAATAATAATAACAACAATAAAAGTAAATTTAAATCTACGTTCGTCGTCAGACAAGCACTTTATGGCGTCCACAGCCATGACAAATAATACATTTATTCAAACTCTTAATCAGAGAGCAAACGAGTCATTAACCAATCAGAGCACAAACTAGTTATTAACCTTTTCCGGAAGACCAAAAGACAAGTGAACTCCAAAAGAAATACTTCTCTAAACGCCTGGACTTTGACCTTAATTTAATCGAAGAAAAAGATTAAGTTTCCTTATTTAGATTTAGCCGCTTAATTTCGTATTTTTAAGGGAGTAGACTATGACCTCGGTTCGACTAAAGTCACGGGATTTACGCCAGGGCAAATGTCAAATGGCTAGTAATAAGAAAGTTATTTATTCATTAAATTTTGGGATATATTTAAAATCCTAATAATGAATTCTGCTCCAAAACATCAGAATGCACCCACTAAAGCACTAACACAAACAGCACGAATTATTAAAATAGAAGAAGAGATCTTAGCCATTCAAAAAATTGGTCACATGTTACATGTATCATCACAAAAAAATAATAATAACTAAATAAAAATTGGTCACATGTCCTTCCAATTGTCATATTAGCAATAGTTGGCCATATTGATAAGGGAGAGTATCCTCTGGATGGTTTAATACAACCATTCAGTGGATGTCTTTCGATCCGAGCTGTCCGATTTAATCTTAACGGTTAAAGTTTTTCGGACCAATCAATTCTGATATTATGTATGGGACATCCATAGCCGTTGAGATTAAATCAGACGGCTCAGATCAAAAGCGTCCAGTGGATGGCCATCGAGAAAATGCAGTTCCATATTGATAACTTGGCGATGGAAGTGTATTCTGGTTATACACGAACTGCAGCAAAAACCATCAAAATCTCATAAACTTTTTCTAAAATTCAGCAAATCACAATAATTAACTCTATTATATTTCCTTATTGTCACATCAATTAATATCAACATTTGTTACTTTTGGCGTGTAAATTTAGTAAAATCACAATAAAAATTATTTGCATTTAATCTTACAAATAATTATTATCATTTAACAGTATTTCGCACAAAATTATTGATTTTATATATCTTACAATAAGGAAAGAGAGAGCAATTGCATTGTAGATGATCGCAATAATATTGTTAGTGGCTGATTGGCTATATTGTTGGTTTCCGAAAAGTTTTCATTGCAGAGATATGGCAAGCAATATTTAAATAATGAACAGTGGAATGCATATAGAATACATTGTATAAAAATGCACGACATTTATTATTATTATTATTATTATTATTATTATTATTATTATTATTATTATCATTATTATTATTATTACTATTATTATATTTAAGGTAGACCATAAAGTAATGTCCATTTATAAATGAGATATAAAAAAATTTTAACAGCGGACATGAATTTTAAACCGAACTTGAATCATGATCATTCATCTTTGTACATGATTTTCGTTGAACAATCTGGATATATTAGAAAATTTTGTCCACAGTGATATCAAAAGAAGTGTTTTTAGTTTTGTAATTTTTTAAAAAAATTTTCCAAAGGAAAAAGTACGTTGGCAACCACATTAAATTTAGGATGGTAACAACTGACAACTGAGCCGTTAATATATGAAAATCTCTGCTTGGAAAACCAATGTTTTTTCAAATCATATAAATTTTAAAGTAAACAAACTTAATTTTAGAAAATATGTCCCTAAGATATACATAATTATAATACGAATACGACAACTATTATATAATAACTGTCGAGATTGTCATAATGTATTCCTTTTTAAGAATTTTTATTTTTTTAATATCTCCTTTTTAAGAACTTACTGGAAATGGAGGGTAGATTCAATTTTTTTTTCTTGAAGAACCGATCATTCAATTGTATTGAAGTAAGAACTTCATTTTTGCATAAAAATTGGAATATTTGCTTCGAAATTTCTGTAACATATGTCCAATTGTGACAGTAACAAAGCAAAAACCGTGTATCATCTAAAAAACATAAATGAGTGTGATACCCAATCTTTTGTTTTGTCACTTTTGTGGATTTCATTTCTTTTTCTCTTTGGATAAAAGATATCTTGTATGAGTAATATATATTTGTTTTCTTGTTGTCATACAGGAAATTTTTTCCCCCTTGAATTTAACTGTGGACAGCAAAAAAGATACTATTGTCACCCTATCTTTCTATTGAAAAAAAATTACTTTTACTGAATCTATTATTTAAGAAAAATAAGTTGGTATAGACATAAATGACAATGCCAATTGACAGAATTAATACAGACATAAGTGGCTATGTTGTAAATCAATAATTAATCCTGCAAAATAATATGGTCTATGATATACATTAGGTAAAATTGGAGTGTACCTATAGGATGTATAGCCCTGCCGTGTACGCAATTTGCCACAGTGAACTTATTTATTTATTTATTTATTTATTTTCCTGAAATAGGCCAAGTGAGACTGTGAGAGTGGGACTACATGCAACAGAAGAGAATGATCTGTCCGGTGATAGTGCAAGGGACTTTCTATTTTATTTTTTTGGATTACAATAATGCAAGATTCTGTGTAATATAATAAACAATAAACGGGTGGTAAGCTGTTGTAATCTCAAAAATAAACATTTTCCGCTTATATAAAAAGGGAAGGCACTAAAAACAAAGAATAATTGTCGCAATTTAATTTTTGTTCCTTACTCCTTAAATTGCCAATACAAAGCCCTTCAGACTCTCTTCAAAAGGAGTCCACAAGACCACAACTCCACACTCATTGATTGTCTCTGCTTCCGTATCTCCCTTAATCTTTCTCAGCCTCCCTTCCCCCACTCCCCTCACCAAATCTCCAAAGAAAATATATTAAAATTAAATATACCCAAAACCTTCCTCTCCTTGCCTCTCTTTCTAGCCAGTGAGTAGGTCTTGAAATGTCGGTTGAAGCCTTCGAGATAGCCGAAAACGGAGGTGCAAATCTCAAGGATGTCGACGATGATGGCCGCCCAAGGCGGACAGGTTTTGTTTACACCTCTATGTACTTGTATCGTTTTCTTATGAGTTTGTTTTCAATTTAAAAGCTCAAAATTGTGATAAGGTAAACTAGTAACAAGATTGGCCAACTTTCATACCGCCAAAAACAAAACCTCCTTTTGCAGATGAGTTTTAGATTGAACTTGACCACACTTCTATTATTTTTTATTATCCTTTTTCCTTTATATTTCCGAGAAATTTTAGCACTTGAAATTCACCACTATGCATTATAATAATATTAGTAACAGGCTAAAAGAGAGGTCCCAAGACCTTGGAAAAGCATAAAAAGAAAGAAAGAGAGAGAGACAATTAATACAACAATCTCTTCTCCTTTGCCGTCGACAGAATCCAACTTTTCTTTTCCTGTCTCTTCGTTTTGTGCTTAACAAATGTAATTTCTCCTTTTTAATTCCAGGGACATTAATAACTGCGAGTGCACATATCATAACTGCTGTGATTGGGTCCGGGGTTCTCTCCCTTGCATGGGCCATAGCTCAATTGGGCTGGATCATTGGGCCCACTGTTCTCATAGCTTTCTCTCTCATCACTTGGTTCTGTTCCAGTCTCCTCACTGACTGTTACCGTGCCCCTGACCCGGTACATGGCAAGAGGAACTATACCTATGGCGATGCCGTGCGCGCCTATCTAGGTACCCAAACCCATTTTTCTAAGTCAATTTGTGCAGAAATTTGTTGGGGTGGTGGTGGATTGTTGGTTGTAGTTTGAGAAAGTTGGGTGTTATTTATGTCAATTTGCACAGTTGAAAATTACTGATGTTATTATTATTTTTTTTGTAATGTGGTTCTTAGGGGATGTGAAGTACAGATTTTGCTCACTGGCGCAGTATGTCAATCTGGTTGGAGTCACAATTGGGTATACTATTACCACCGCAATCAGCATGGGGTAAGCAACTATTACTTTCTCCACTTCCATTTTGAAGGAAAAAATTTATGTGCAATAAATTTCTGAAGATTTAACATGAGTGAGAAAACGACAATATGCAATTAATATGTAACTTTTTTTAAATAATTAAATTCTGTATTGAATTCCGGAAGTCTTACATAATGGAAAATACACGAGTCATTAATATAGAAACTACTAAATAGTTTTTACTTATGAGTGAAATATAACAAATGATTTTTTTTTAATTTGTTTTATGAAAGAAGTATGATGGGTCCTAACATCCTATAAAGCTACATATGTGCTAGAATTTAACAAATGATTAATCTTCAATTTGGTCGATGTTTAAATTTATGTTTTGATTGAATGTCGGAACATTTAATATTACAGAATCTAGAATCTAGTCTACAATCAAAATTTCACTTTCAATAAAGTGATTGATCAACCCTCCATCTTGGAAGGTCCTATAAAACGTGGAATAATACCTTTTCAAAAGAAAAATTGAAGAGAAAATAGCCTCTCTTTTTTCCCAACTTTTTCGAGAATCTAGATTTTAATATACTTTTTTTTGTAAAAGTTCACTTTGGGTGAACCATATGATTGATCCTTCGTCTGAGGATATTGTTGTTTGCAGCACAACCTAACCCTGCATGATATAAAAATCATATCCTTAGATTCCTATATACACAACTTATACATCATAGCTAGATTAAATTTGATTCTTACATATAATTTTAAATACAATAAATTGAAATTGGCCATTTATATTTTCCTTTTTTCTAATATACAGGGCCGTGAAGCGGTCTAATTGCTTTCACCGGCAGGGTCACCAGGCTCCGTGCAAAGTATAGGACACTACAAATATGATTATATTTGCAGCTATTCAAATAGTTTTATCACAATTACCAAATTTTCATGAACTCTCACTGCTCTCTCTCGTTGCGGCTATCATGTCAATCACCTACTCTTCCATCGGTCTTGCCCTCTCCATTGCAAAAATCGCAGGTTTACTACAAACTGAGGAATTTTTCAGTTTGATCATTTTGTTTCCACTAAATAAAAAAGATATATCTTGTAACTATTATTATAATGAGGATTGCTAAAATGCTATGCATAGCACGGATGACCTTCGTGCTACGGATTCGTTCTTGAATTTCATGCTTCAAACAACCGATCCAAACCGTTCATTATCTTCTTCATATTGAAATCTCATTAGAAACCAAATTATATATTTTTTTTTATTTTTTTTACTATTTTTCTCAGATTTTTAAAATCACTGTTATTGAAGGGTCCAGAATTTATTAGATTAAGTATTTTAAAAAATCTGAAAAAATAGCAAAAAAATTCAAAAAAATGTAAAATTTGGTTTCTAATGAGATTTCAATATGAAGAAGATAATGAATGGTTTTAATTGGTTGTTTGAAGCATGAAATCCAAGAACGAATCCGTAGTACGAAGGCCATCCGTGCTATGCATAGCATTTTAGCAATCCTCTTATTATAATTATCATGTTGCAAATAATAACGAGACTAATTAGTTGTGACCTGAAAAAAGAATCCTCTGTCGATGAGCTTCAATTTTAGTTTAGGGCTCCCAAAAGAAAAAGGAAAAGGAAAGTTTGGGAAAACAACTTAAATTTTGAACAAGTTTTTAAATCATAGATGGTAAGCATGTTAAGTTTCTTTTTGGAATATTTTGTCCTTTGCCACTGTGACACTGTCACTTGATTCTCTTTATTCATCGTTTCCTTTGCTTTTCACAATCAATTAAAATAATAGGAGGAGGGCACGTCAGGACAACACTTACAGGAGTCACAGTTGGAGTCGATGTTAGTGGAACTGAGAAGATTTGGAGAACATTTCAATCCCTTGGAGACATTGCATTTGCGTACTCTTATTCAAATGTTCTCATAGAAATTCAGGTAAGTTAAACCTAAGGGTGCTTTACCCCAAAAAAAAAAAGAAAGAAAAATAATCAGCTAAGAAACATATAAGATGTATATGTGATTCATGGAGAAAGTAACGAGAACAGGACTCAATGCATTTCATTCAGTGCAGAGTGTATGAAGAACACTTGACAAATTGAATTTGGTTACAATTGCTGGTCAAATTACACTTTCTTACAAATGTTTCACCAAATATGTACTATTGATGATAATGATTGTTGGACATATTAAACATTTTGCACCCCATATTGGATGGGTAATGAATTAGATTACCTACTCTTGGAATTTAAAACTAATGTAGTGAGTAAAATTTGCTAAATGCTTGTACAGTAAATATGGACATATTATTTATTGCTAACTTATCCATATACAAGGATAATTATGTTATCGAGCAAAACAAGAATCAAAATTTGTATACGAGTTTAACTTTTAGGTGAGAACATTTAATTATTATTACTTGGGGTACACTATGGCATTTAAGTAGGAACATTGTTAGTCATATAAATATAATTGAAGAGACATGAAAAGGAAGGTCCATGGATGGGTCTAGGCTAAAACCATTGTACTCAGGTTGTGACAAAGCACCTATATATGGTCCTATCTAAGATTTGCATTTAATTGTATCAGATGAAAACAGTTAGTCATGTATTTATACTCCAAAGAGACACAAGTGGCACAATATGCAATATCTAAATTATCAATGGTATATCACAACCCAATCTGTACACGAGTCATGCTTCATTTTTCACTTTTTATTTGATTTAATAACTTATTCATAATCAATAAATTTTAATTATGCGTTAAAAATTATGTCTGCTTATCAGGATACATTAAAATCAAGTCCACCAGAGAACAAAGTAATGAAGAAGGCCACATCCATTGGTGTCTCTACAACAACTCTTTTCTACATGTTATGTGGTATGCTAGGGTATGCAGCATTTGGTAATGAGGCGCCTGGTAACTTCCTCACTGGATTTGGGTTCTATGATCCGTTTTGGCTGATTGACATTGGAAATATTTGCATTGCAATCCATCTAATCGGAGCTTACCAGGTATTATATATACAAGATAATTATTTTTGACAATATAAATGTTTCAACAAAGCATAGAATGCACAGATACAGTCTAGTCAATGCACTCCATCAATTCTCAAATTTCAGGTGTTTGCTCAGCCAATTTTCCAATTTTTTGAGAACTACATCCGCAATCGGTACCCAGAAAATGGATTCATTCACAGTGAGCGCATAATAAATATTCCCATCATTGGGAAATTCCCATTCAGTCCCTTCCGCCTGGTCTGGCGTACACTGTATGTCATAATCACCTCACTGGTGGCCATGATCTTCCCGTTCTTCAACGACTTCCTGGGATTGATTGGAGCACTATCCTTCTGGCCTTTGACAGTGTATTTTCCTGTAGAGATGTACAAGAAGCAGGCGCAGATTTCAAAGTTTTCCAAGACAGGGATTTGGTTGAATACTCTTAGTTCAGCTTGTCTCGTGGTTTCGATTCTTGCAGCTTGTGGGTCCGTGCAGGGCCTAGTTCAAGCACTTGCGCATTATAAGCCATTTAAGGTTTCATAAATCCTATCAGCAGATCAAACTTGAGGCCTTGCTGAAAGGCGTAATCAATTTCAAGTTAATGAATAAATTCTGATGCTAGGAAGTGTAATACTTAACTTATGTAAGAAATGCAAGTTTTAGGGTTATAATTAAACTGATATGATAATGTAATTGAGATACAAAATATGTCATTTCATGGCTTGAGAAATGCTGGGCACCAAATACATGTCAGTATCTGCTGCCATAAAAGATGCTGGTCTGCTGCTGCTATTCTGCCTATCCGATCAAAAGCACAAGAACTACATCACACTTTGATTTTTCAGTGGGAGACTTTTATATGATCAGACCATTCTGATTTGGATTGTTGTGCCACATTAAATACATTGTGATCATCGCTTGTATGGCAGCAGATGTGAAATCCCTATACATCTTAATTTAACCAGCTTTGACCCAGTTTTGAGTTCTTTGCCTCCTATACTAAACATGCTGCCTCCTAGAAAGAATTATCTGAGTGAATTGTGTGATATCGTGAGTCTACACATTAGTGACATATTCCAAAGGATTTGCTTGATCCATTCTTACTTTCTAATTTGCGAGCATTCCGTCGCTTACATGTTTTTGGCATAAACAGATTGCTACAACCAACTGCTGCATTTAGAACACGATGTAACAACTACTGCACTAGTTTCTGGTCAACGGTCTAAATAAAATGGAATGCACCAAGTTGATTATGCCAGTAAATATTCAGACTCTTTAAACCATGTTGACATGAAATAATACTGATACCAAGGAATTTTAGACATTTAGGCTGTACAAAGTGATTTTGGAAGGAAAAGAACGGAAAGTGAAGTACAAAAACGAGAGGAATGGAAAGTGAGCCTAGGCGAGTCTTTTCCAATACAGCTTATTTTTTGTTACCCTTGAGAAATCGGGGTGTACAAGAGGAAACACAAGTTAAATTACAAAACTTTTCTCATTCATTTATGATCTGTATGTAATGACCAAGGATAAAATAGTCAACTAGATCTTATATGCTGAACACAATCTCATTCCTTTCTCTTCCTTTCTTTACCTTTCTATTCCATTCTCTTCCATTATACGGTTCTGAGAGCAGCGAGGTCGTAGAGAAGTCTATTATTGCTAGATTAAAAGTAATCGACACAAGCCGAACAGTGCTTTTGCTTGTCTTATTTCCTTCTCAGCCGTTTTTTGCCTAATATGCACGGAAATTTTCTTGTTCGTTTGGAAGCCGTTGTAGCAAACAGAGGAACCTTAGAACATTTTCATTATTATGAAACTGTGAAGTACGAGAAGCATACAAGTGCTTCAGTAAATGGTTACAGCTTTACAGGTTGTTTCAATTATTTTAATTTTCAATGTGATTATAAAGGGAAATATTTTGTTCCAAATAAGAACAATCTAAGTTGATCCACAATTTTTGGTTATGTTGACAGTTCAACAAAGAGACACTAGTTAAATTTGATAATTAAGACAACAACCATGTAGAAAGTTAATTATCACAGATGAACTTATTGTGTCAACCGTCTATAATAGTCACAGTTTCTACAATAAGTCATTAGGCCCGAGCAGAAAAATTATTGACTCAAACAATTTTCCTTGTTACCAATAGAATTTATCTTGAATAAATTTAGAATAAAAAAACTGTTGAAGAGAAGAAGATGAGTCATTAGCACTCAGAAAACTCACAAGAAATTTTCTTTTACCAAAACCAGCAAATTTCCATAAATCTCATCCAAAGTTTTTAACTCACAACAAAACCAAACTTAAATTCAAAATACATCCAAACATGATTTCAGCTCTATTAAACACTACAAATATCTCAAACAAAAATGATTCATGATCTTATGGTCACATGCTGGCTTTACAGATCTCAACACCTTTCAGCGGTACTGCATATACAAAATAATAAAACGACTTCAAATCAACATGAAATTGAAGTGAAATAATAGAACTACAACTGTATAATATAGATTTATGTCTTTAATGAAATTGGAAGCTCAGTGCTACTTTTTTTCCAGACAAAGGAAACAAGAGATACTACAAAAAATAACTCGAGTGCTAACCTTAAGCTTCAATTAGGCAATTTCAATTCAATATGTTAATCAAAGGCAAGATGCCAAGAGAATAATTATATACCTTGATGAAGCCAATTTGCTTGGCATTGCTACGGAAGCACTGACGGCAACACATCAGACCATACTTGCGAATAAGCGCATGGGGGTTGCCACACACACGGCTGTGGAATATAATATCACATCAAGTTAACATCACAAGTAACCAATATTGAAACAATTCAATTACATGTATTCATCATTACAAGAATAATACCATCTCATATTACTGTTGAGGAGCAAATTTACTTGAAACTATTGGAAAACCATAAATTACTTCAAAATTTCAAGCAGCTTATGGTGTGTTAGGCACTTCTATTGATCACAAGTACATATAAATTAACAAACCTAAGATCCATATAATAGGGTGTACAACAGCGAATTTTGGTGACAGAAAACACATCAGAACGGTACTAACACAAGAAAAGATGTGAGAGAAGGATTGAGATGGATACCAAAGGCGAGATCCGGGACCGTAGTTCTTGGGATGCGAGTTCCAAACATTAGAGTGCCCCATTCTTCTTCAAATCTCGAATCAGCTCAAAACCCTAGCTCAGGATGCGAAGGCGGCGGAGAAGCGAGAAGAAATCCTGGCTAATGGAACCCTAAGCTTTTATAGTTTATAATCATCGCTAAATTTGATTTCGTTTTATAATTTGTCCCATTGACCAACTCAATTCTTTTGGGCTATTTTGGGCCTGTGTACTTTTACTTCTTTTATGAATTCAACTTTTATAGCCTAATAACAACGATCATGATGGCGAATGATTATATTTGATTATTTGTTATTGTTCTTATTATTATTATTGTTGTTATCGGAATTCTTTCATGAATATTTTTTTGTGTCTAAATCTAAATTATTTAGTGAAATGATATATAGTTGTGATTATTATTCATGAGAGAATTACTCTATTATTATCTTTATTATTATTATTAATAATTTTATAATTTTATTTCTTCACCTATTATATATAATACAGCGATAATAATTAAAGATTAAATATATGTGGCGCCAAACTTGAGTTAAGAAACAATCATTCCCACATGAAAATTTTCTTTCTTCTTAAAACGATTTTCAGAGTTTGTTCTTCGGGACTGGGAAGCCCATAAGTGGCTTAAAATGGCCCATGGGTTTGCTTATTAATGGTTTATACAGACCAACGATATTATTTAATATCTTTTTCTTTCTGTTTCACTTAGAATATTCATTTCTATCGTGGTCAATATCCTCAATACGTGTCTTTCCTCTTTGAATTCTCATTCATTAGTCATTACTTTTTTTCTACTAAAACAAAATAAATTTAGAATAAGCTTTTTACTTCTGGGTGCCTACCATATGTTCTTACATTCTAGAGTCTTTTCCCACTACAATAAAAATTTGAAACTATTATCCAAAAAATATGCAATTCAACGAAAACATCCGGTCACAAAAGATGGACCCAGTAATTCTCATATATAGAATTGAAGTTAAACAAAGGTGTTAATTATGAAGTGTGTGTCTAACAATCGAAAGAGGCTGGGGTTTTTCAATATTAAGATGAAATTTCTCGCTGAAGTTGAGCAGTTTCCTAAGGCTTCGTTTGGATGGTGTGAGAATAAGAGGAATAAGGAAAGAAGTGGAAAGAAGTATTGGGAAGTGTGTAACTTTATGAAGAATTTGAATTGTTTATAATAAATTTATTTTTTTTATTTTCTTATTCTCTTATTCCCACACCTCATCCAAACGGAATCTAAGAGATAAGTACAAAGCTAGTTCTTTTGTTTTTATTTATTGATGTTAGCGGCTCTACAACATAACTGTGCTTAGGTTAGTGGATCGATTACAAATGTTTTCATTTACGATTATATTAGATAATTCCCAAAAAAAAGGCTAGAAATCCTAAGTGATAAATCGTTCAAGTGTTATACATCGAACATTAATATACGAAAAAGAATTTATCGAAGCAAGTAGTTAATTGGTAAATATCTTGGATTTACTTGATAAGAAAAGATTAATATTACGGCAATATTTTTGTTTTATTATTAGGCAAGTTTGCTCATGAAGATTGTATTGTTCATTGCGCATCCATTGGCACCTTTTCGTGCCATGTTTACAAATTTTTTTTCCCAAGTTTTTCTATTTAAACGTCAAAAACGCCACAAGATGTCTCCGAACAATCAAACGTAATTAGTAAGAGTGAAATGGCAAGGAAGGGAAGACCAAGCCGAGGCCGCAGAAAGATTGAGATAAAGAAAATAGAGAATGAGGAGGCACGTCATGTTTGCTTCTCCAAACGTAGAATTGGGGTGTTCACGAAGGCGAGTGAGCTTTCGACAATGTGTGGTGCTCAGGTAGCAGCTATTGTGTACTCGCCTTCAGGTACCGCCTACTCCTTCGGTAGTCCCTCTGTCAATTCGGTCGTCGATAGTTTCTTGACCCAGTCTCCGGTCAGTACTCTTGTCGATCCAACTCGTGAAGATGCCATTAACAAGTTGAACAAGGAGTACATGGAGGTATGTGAAAAGCTTGCTGCTGAGAAGCAAAAGAGAACCATGCTAGAGGAGCGTGTGAAAGAAGTGGCCAAGGCGAAAGAGTTCGGGTGGCTTCAGAATATAGACCAACTTGGTGTAGATGAACTCAACCAGCTTCTTGCATCGCTCTACCGAGCGAAAAGCTCGTTGAATGCAAGGATCAACACTCTCTGGAGCCAAGGCCGTCCCATGGCAGCAAACATGGGTCTTCTTCATGGCCGTCCCATGGTTCCGTGGGCTCCACCCCCACGACCGTCAAGTAGCCCAGCTGGCGCCATTGTTGGAGCCATAAACTTCGCACCAAACCCGTTCAGGCCTGGCTCCCTCTAAGAATAATTTTAGTGATTCTGTAACAGAGTTTGCAGTGTGTTGAAGCAGTTTATAAGTGTTGTGTGCTTTTAAAGTTATCAATAATGGTTCCTGTGTTATATGGTTTAGTGTCAAGTGAGAATGTGTTGTACTTGTATGTTAGCTTGCGTTTGAATAAATCAACAAAAAAATTAAAAATAGAAGAAGTATTAGTTGCTATATTCCGTCATTTAAATTAAAATTTTAATTTGCTATGCAATTCGCCCTGTACTTGTCGAGCCTTTCTTTTCCATGCTTATCTCTTTTTGAAAAATACATAGTACAAGAGGGTTGACCAGAAAATTACATTTTAGTTACTTTTATTTTAACTTTATTTTTTTCCTTTTACTTTTAGTTACAAATGTCGTCTTAATTTATAATTATGTTAGCAATGGGAAAGAAAAATCTTAGTTTCTTATTTTAGCAACGAGAGTGTCCAGAGTGTTGTAAAATATTTTATATGTATATAAAATAATATAGAAATATCTAGGAGGAGAGTTTCTTAGAGAGTTTGAAAATATATTAAGGACGATTGTTTGATGAAAATATACACACTTTCGAATATTAAATAAATAAAAAATTTGAGATATATTCTATGAAGTGAAATAGAATGAAATAACTTCAGATATAATTTTGAAAGAGTGAGACAAAAGAAAACTTAAAGCAAGCTTGTGCATCTCCTTCGCGAAGTACCTTGAACTCTGCCAAACAGATAAAGGGTTGTTTGGATCATACGCATATGAGGAATTTTCTATTCCTAAATTTATTATAAACAATTCAAACTCTTCACACAATTACACACTTTTCAATACTTTATGTCTAGAAATAGAAAATTTCTCCTATTCCTAAGCGATCCTAACGGCCCCAAAATTAAGTGTGTCACGAATAACACTGGTACAGAGCATCGAATTGCCAATATCTTACTTAATTGTAGTTGTTCTAATTTTTCGTATTTAGTCCTTCTTATGCTTAATATTTACCGACGTTGTAGTTTTTTTTTATTGTTATTTTTGCTTGTTGGAAGTTTGAAATTAACTTGAGACGGCAAGTGTTAACTCTGTTATTTTGTATCTCAAAATTAGGCGGGCCAAAACTACTAGGCATGCCGCATGCACATTAGCACATAACAGACTACAATTTTCTATGCAAAAGAAAATTTGGGCCTCAAGCCCCAGAGGTGAAAAGTCTCATGTAGTCATGTGATCTGAATGTAGAGGCTTAATTAGACCATCTATGAAACCCCGATACTTCACATACTCATACATAGATATTCTCGTATCGAAATTTTTTAAATTTTCGTATTGCCGCACCCTCATCGTATCGGATACGATACTCGTACTATATAGGAGATCATACTTGGTCTAATGCAAGTGCCACCATTAGTGATAGTCAAAAAATTCTAGGTCCTTGGCCAGTTCTTTGGAAGACCGTCCTAAAATACAGACTGGACCGGTCCTTTGAAGGACTTACGACGAACGAGGATCTAGAAGGGCCGGATCTAATTTTTTTCAAAAACGAACGTTGAAGGGCCGGATCCGACCTAGCCCTTCAATCGTAGCGACAATTTGATCATGATGATACATTAGAGATTAAAATACTATTAAAAAATTAAATGTTGTTATTATATTAGACGGACTAGAAGGACCGGTCTCATATTTCAAAAAACAAACACATCTAATCAGGTCCATCTCAATCCTTTTTATCAACCCGATCTGATCCGACCCTTCTATCAAATCCTTCAAGTCCAGTCCTTTGAAATTCTATCTGGACCTTCTGCCCTTCACTATCCACTGCCCAGTTGATCTGTTACGTATCAAGTCCATTGAACTAGCACTAGAAGGCCAAAAAATTACTTGAATCAGCAAATGAAACGACGATCCAATAAAAAAATAGATTCGAAAAAAAATTAAATATAAAAATAATATTAAAATATTAAAAAATATTTTGGTTTGCTTGGATCGGCAATTGGAATGCCGATCCAAACAAAAAATGACAGCAAAAATTTTAACATTTTTTAATTTACAATTTTGCTTTTTAGCTCTCAAAATTTTTGTTATTACAAAATATGTATAATTGTGATTACAATTTAAACATCTATTATAACAATATATGTATATAATTAAATTATGCATGTTAAATACATAATATTGTATATGTATATAATGCTTATTTTATACATATATATTATTATATATCATATATTTTATATATTAAATATATATTATTATTGTATATGATTAAAATAAATGATACATAATACATATATGTATAAAACTATTCAACATGCATAATTTAAGATATACATATATATATAAGATTTTTTATATACATATAAATATGTATGTGTAAAATTAAATACAAATAAAAGTATTAAACATGTCATACTATAAATTATATTTAATTTTATACATATATTATATTTATAATTATATATATTCGTAGAGAAAACATATGGTGCATTAGTAGTGCGGAAGTTTCGGTGCATACTGATTTAAATTTTTGAATTTGACATTTTCAAACAAATCCAAGAGTTTGGGCCTCAAAAGAAGTGATGCTAGCCAATTGCCAGTATTTAGCTGGCCCTCTAAAGAAGTGATGCTAGCCAATTGGGCTGTTGCATTCTGGAAAGATAAACTGTATCAAGCCCTAATACAAGAATTGATCAGAAATAATTTTAGTTTGTACATTAATTGACATTAGGTTGTAAAGATTCCTTTTTTTTTTTTATCTCGGAGCAGCCTGTAACTACAACTCTACAAGTCAGTACCAATTACTCCATTCAAAACACCATTGGTCCTTTTAATTTTGTCCCTTATAGAAACTACTGTCTAAAAATTGTAAAATTTTAATCAACAATCTGGAGACAAATAATTATAGAATTTTTTTAAAAAAAAAATCTGCAAAAGGGATTTTTAAGTTAAGCTTCAAGTTTATGACGACCGTAATTATATACCTTACATAAAACATAGAACAATGATTATAGTCGGTTGTAACTTTTTGCTCCATCTTTTCCCATATATAAAAAGAAAAAGGATTTTGTAATTCTTCTTTCTTTATCCGGAATAAGTCGTGAAATTCGTCAAAATAATCTAAACAGACAAAACATTTGCATAAGAATTACGTATACGGACATTGAATTCGCTACATATTTAATTTTTTAATACAGTTTCAGATCACATTTGCATAATATTTAGCAAGTTAATAAGCTATCCTGGCTGAACATCGTCAGGTTCGTGGAGTGTTGAACTCTGATGGCATGGACCAAAACAAACATTCAAAGACCGCAAAACCCATAATTGATAAATTGTAACTTTTTTACACTATTAGTCGGTGATAACCGACCATCGATTTATATAAAAAAAATAAAACAAGAGGTTTACAAAATTATTACGAATAATTAAATATCATAATTAAGGCTTATATTTGACTAGCTAGGTTTCTTACATACCGAGCTAAATGTGTCAAGTTAAATATTCCAAGTCGTGCACAAAGTAAACCAACCGTTGAAATATTCTTATTTAATTTTCTGACAAAAAAAATTGAAGCTCTGTATGATTTGTGCATAATTGCATACCTGGAAACTAGCTATTACTCTGTCTCCTCTAATTGAAGCCGGTGCCTCATTTTGACAAAAATAAAATAAAATATAAATTATAATATAAAAAATTAATCTCGCAGCCTCCTCTACTAACCATTGATCATTAATATAGAATTATAGATTCATAGTATGCCAGATTTGTAGCTGTTGGGCTACCAGACTGCCATTAGGGTTTCATTTTGTAGTTTGCATGTTTTTAATTTATGGGTGGAGGTGTTGGTTCAAGGTAATAGCTAGCTAAGAAGCTTTCCAGACATACATTCCAGATCACTATAGGCCTAGCCTTGTATTTTACAAATTTGACTTTAGTTATGATCCTAACCTCTGCATCCATATCTTTAAAAAATCGCCTTGATTTGTTAGACTGAAGAAATATAGAAGTCCACAGTCAAAGAGTCCAGACTGTTTCTTGTTGTTGTTTTTTTTTTTTTTTCATTCCCATTTTCTGGAGTTTTAAATTATTAGATTTTGAACTGGGTTTCTGAAAGGCCCGGCAATGACTCCGAAAATATAAAAAATAATAATTTGATATTTGCTAAATATCCTCCGGATTGGTTATCTTTGAAATATAATTGACTCATTCTAGTATCATATATGAAAAGTCTCTTTGAATTTGCTTTGATTATTGTTCTAATTTGGCATGCATGTGTGGGTGGCAGTTATTTCAGTTTTTTTAATTATATTCTGAAATTAAAAGAAAATTAAATATTGCCTCTTTTATCTTTTTTTTTTCTTGACGAGGATAGAGCAACTTCGTTATCATAGCAAGTGTAGTTCATTGTAAAGCAAGCGGACTGGACTGGAGCACAATTCTTTTTTTTTTTCGGCTTCGTTTAGATAAGGCGTGGGAAGGAGGAAAGAAGGAAATAAGTGGAAAGAAGTATTGAGAATTGTGTAACTTTGTGAAAAGTTTAGATTGTTTATAATAAATTTATTCCCTCCTTCCATTCTTCCCAAATGGAATCCTAACGGAGCCTTCATTTTCTTTTTAATCTCTGTGTTCCTCTTATTTAAAGCACAGATATTGAATTTAATAATTTTATATTTTCCTTTTGATAGTTCCTTTCTGTATCAGAATTTTGCCAAAAATAAATGTATGCAAAAAAAAAAGAGAATTAGACCTATATGCATGCGTTTAAGGTCTGCTCCAGAAACCATAATGGAATAGAACGAGAAGGAATGGGAGAGAGGTCCGTAAATTTTTTTAATAAACAAATTAAAAAACAAAATTTAACAGTAAACATGGATATTTAGATTTTGAACAATGAACATAGCAGAGCGTCCTGTCAATGGCGCTCCGGTAGCGGCGCCGGTGCCATTGGCGCAGAGGTAAAGACGCTGCTGGGAGTGGCGTGCGTTTGGTGGTTGTGGCTTTGCTTTGCTTCTTCATCGCGTCATTTGTCGTTACAATGGGTTGTGACTTGCTCATGCGAGAAGAAGTCTCTCAGATTAAATGTGTTTCTAATCAGAGAGAAACATTCGGCTGCCCTTGTCGCTCTCTTCTTGTCTCTCGAAATTAGCAACCTTGGCACCATGGATCCCACCTTTTTTCCATCTACTCTACTTATTGAAGCAGTACTCCTTTCCCTCGCCATTTCTCTCATCGATTAATAGAATCGAATAACAATAAAACCAAGGGAGAGAGAGTGAGAGAGAGGTAAGACGACGATCGAGAACAAAATTCGAAACTAGTGGTGGCCATCGTTAGAGGGGGAGGTGGAAGCATCAGTGAGACTAGGCGACATGGGCAGTGGCTTAGCTTTGCTTCTAGCTTCTTCATCGCGCCACAACCACCAAACGCGTCACTCCTGGCGGCGTCTTCACGTCCGCGCTAATGGCACCGGCATCGCTGCCGGAGCGCTCTGCCATGTTTATTGCTCAAAATCTAAATATCCCATGTTTACTGTTAAATTTTCTTTTTCAAATTTGTTTATTTAAAAAATTTACGGGAGAGAGGTGGAGAGTAAAATTTTCACTCTCAAATTTGACGTGACAAAATAACAGCAATTGCATATAGAGTTCATCATTCTTTCCCGTCCATTCACCCTCTTTTCGATTATAAAATTTCATTCTAGAACAGGTTACACCACTGGACGGAATGCGGTCTGTTTTCACTCCATTTCATCACCTTCTCTGACTCCTTTCTGGAGAAGACCCTAAATATCTTTCCGTATCAAAAGACCTTAACATAAACTTCCCTCTAATATTTGTATAGGACATAGTTGCAGTGGTTCACAAGAACCGTCGAATCTCGACAGGTTAAGGTTTACGAGCCATATGAATCTGATATTAATCACGGAATATTCATCATTAACGGGAGGATTGTCGATATGCAATGCAGTGGTACGCACCGGAGAGAGTATAGTTCCCATAGTCGTCGTGCACCGCCAGCTGGGACAGTTTCTATAGTCACAGACTCACAGTTAACTAGCTTACCAATCATGTATGTTGTCATAGACTAGCGTGCTCGTGCGTCCGAATATGATCATAAGCTTTGGATGCTATTACTATTTACTTTGACACCTACTGTCAAGTACGTACTTTTTGGAAAAAAATAAAAAAAAAAAGAACGAAGACTCTGGCATAGTATTCCTATTACATGTGTATTGATTTATAAATTTGGATGTATTGTGCAGTATCTTTGCAACAAAGCATAGGCAACAGCCAAATTAGTTATTAATTAAAAGCCAATTAAACTTCTGAGCTCTTTAAAAAAATAATTTCAAAATTTGTCTCGATCGTTCAAAAGGCATGTTAGGAATCTGCCCCAGCCATAAAGTTCAAGATTAGCCGATAATTTTTCCAAGACCTTATTTAAGTATGCGTTGTTTCAATGGAACAATTTTTATAATTACAATTGATATTATATTAAAATTGATAATTAATTTATTAGTAAATATAATAATTCATGATTATTCCACGTGAATTTTATATAAATAGGGACCCCCAATGTGTGGCATCATAATGGACATATTTTTATTTAATTTATTAATTTTTTTACATAATATCGAATATCAAATAAAACTATTTAACAAAAATAGATATTTTGCATTTGGATAAGATGCAAAATGTAATGAATTTTTTTTCCTTTTTCTCATTCGATAAATATTCTCCATAATTTCTTTCCTTATTTTTCAAAAAAAATGAATGCACATTCAAAATTTACCATTTGGAACCACAATCTTAGACTTTTATCTGGAGTTAACATTTAACCACGTATTCAATCAAGGTACAAAAATCAATGATACAGATTGCATATTAGAGAACTGGGTACACTTTTCAATTAAAAACTTTTACATTCTTGAATTAGTGCTTTTATAAGTAGTAGGGATAAATATGTATGATGTTTATGGAATCTAAGTTAATATAAATATGCAGGACATTTATCGACTTTGATTTAATTTAAGGTATAAATAAAACACTTCTCTGTTTCCACAATGTTTTTTTATCAGTCTCAACAGTGAATATAATAATTATAGTAACTACGCCGTTTAATACAAGTTAATTGTTCAAGGATGATAATAAATATACTGGTATATTCATTTTTTCTCGTCGTTTAAATAATACAACAAAACTGAATAAGGTCATTTTATACGAGTTAATTGTTTAAGAACGACAGTCATAATGGTGTGGTATTCATGTTGTCAAGCAACCTTTTTAAAAAAAAAAATACACTAAAAGCTAAAACTGTATAAGGTCATTTTTGTACGAGGAAATTATTCGAGGACGATAATGACTGAACATAATACGAGATACGACGATGCTCTTGTAAGTTGTAACTGTTACAAAATAACCTTGATTCTTTTGAACTGTCAATTCAGTTATTATTTGTATATTACTTCTATCATCTATGCAGTGAACTACCTATTATTTAATTTAACGCAATAATTTATATACAAAAAATTCTCTGGATCGTGAGCTTGCAAAGTGGTAAAATTGCTGGCATCATAAGACTTATAGATCTGACCATACTAGCCTTCACTGACATACCAACGTGGACCCACCTGGTACCCTGACCCTGACAGCCCATTGCACGCTCATTGTCAGACCACCCCCATCCATTTCCCCTGAAATCATTCACCCATTCTACCATTTTGATCTCTTGAATTTTTCAAATTGCAGGGGATTGCTTTTATTATGGAGAAGTTGGAACTTCGAATCCGAATAAGAGAAATGAAAAAAATAATATAATAAAATCAATGGTCAAAGGTCAAATGTGATTAACGAGGCAAATGCAATGCGCTGTGGTCACGCTAATTTCCAGTCTGTTATATGTTCGAATCCAATGCTTTATTCCAGATCAGCGGCACGCACCATACGCAGTCCGCCTTCGATCCGATAAGCCATAAGCTGTTTCTTATTGGATTCGGGTCCCACCTATTGGTATGATTCCAGAATCCCACTGTCGTTGTCTGGGAAGTGTAAATGCCTTTTAGTTTCAACGAGGTTTCGTTGGCCGACATAAAATTTATGCAAAATTTTGTGTTATTTTATCTGCTATAATTCAAATTATGAATTCATGTTGTTGCTTTTCGCTCGTATTTAATTGTATAAAACTGTGCGTACGTGATTGAACGATATTTTGTTATAGTCTTGAAGGCTTGATATAAGTTTGAAAGGTTTAAAAATCATTTATATAAAGATTCGGATAAGGCAGTTGCTTTGGAATGCTAACTTATAGCTACTGATATTTTTTTCGAGATCTTGACAGTAGCTATCAAGAAAACAGCTACTGATATTTCTAATGTAATTAGTATAGAAAGAAGAAAAATTATAATTGAAATTACTAGTGACGAATAAGTGTATGTTGCAAATTCTTCTAATAAAAAAAATAGTATAGATAATTGATTCTCCAATCCATGCATCAATGTGCCCTTACATATAGAAATATTAAGTACAATTTAGGTGATAAATATCACTCTGTATGATATTAGTTACTCCAAAAAAATAAAACAAATATAGATTTTATTACGGGAGTTGCTAGTGTCAAACATATAGGACACGTACACTTGTCCAACGCGATGAAATTTTAATTTTTAAAATTGGAATGGCCGATCCAAACCGCTCAAATTGTTCTGTGTTATAAAATCTTCATGGAGACCAAATTTTATATTTTTTTCAAATTTTTTTACTATTTTTTTTGGAATTTTTCAATATGCTCAGTCTAAAAAGTTCTGAACCCTTCAATTTTGAAAATTCGAAAAAAATAGTTAGAAAATATGAAAAAATATAAAAATTGATTATCAAAGATATTTTAATATAGAGATCATATTGAGCGGTTTGGATCGACCGTTTGAAATTTTAACGTGCTACATTTGGATCGTGTTTGACGTCTTATATGTTTGATTCTAACATTACTCTTTTATTACACGTTCAAAAAGTATGGCAGTGTACTTCTACTGTAGTTGAAATAATTACAGGGATCGTTATATTTTTCATTAAAATACACAACATCTAAGTATTAGACTATTAGTACTAACTGAAAATATTTTATGTGCTTATTAAGACGTTAATAATGATGCTAATTAAACATTAAATTGGATGCCCACTAGCGTCGGCAAGTAGAGTATGATTGAAACTCAACGTTATTAGGGCTGTATCATTTTATCGTTCGATTTTCGGTCACCGTGAATACAAGTTTGCAACAAACGCTATAATATATATATATATATATATATATATATATATATATATATATATATATATATATATATATATATAAGAAACATCCAGGTCTTTGCCATTTAATTTTTTTTTTTTTGAAATTAAGATACATGGGAGGTTTAAATCCTTCACTTCTTTTAGACCATTTAGACTATCCTAGTATTTTTATCATTGAGTTTCTAAGCCACATGAGAGTTGTCAAGGTGATAAAAAAAACACGTGATTCTGTTTCGGTTAAGTGAAACGGAACGAATAACATAACCCATTTTGATTCTGTTCCAATAACGAAACGTTGAATTATAGCGTTTCGCCTCTTTTCAAACCGTTTCATATATAAATTCTGAAGTGGAACGAATAGCGAAATGATATTCTATACCGCTTCAAAAATGGAACGGTTAAAGAAATATAATTTTATACCGTGTTCCTTAACGGAACAGGTTGTTTCGTACATTTCGGCCACGTTGCCGCATGCAAGATATAAATAATATTATGTTGACTTAGTACCCAACTTTAGCTATCATACCAAATTGTTTGCATTACGGTTATTTATATTTTGAAGTCATAAAATGTGAATTAATGTATATAATCATAAACAATTCTCTATTAACCTATGTCAACATACAGTGGCGGATCCAAATAGAATGGACCCAGGCACTTGCCTAGGGTTGTTTTTGGAAAATTAAGGACTCGGATAGTAGGATTTGATAGATGCCTGGGTATAAAAAATCATAGTGCCTGGGTTAATATTCAGAAAATATTGGGCATGCCTAAAAATAATGTGGTTTTTTAACTTTTTTATGTTTTTTGGTGATTGATAGAGAAGCAAAGATCATAAAAAAATGACTAGATTTATGAAAAAGATGATGTAATTTGTAATATTTCGATTATATATGTTTAGAATGACTTCGTTTATTAAATTTATTATTTATTTTAATTTTTTTATTTTATTATATTATAATTGTGCCTGGGCTAAAAAAATTTCTGGATCCGCCCCTGTCAACATATATTAACTTCCCACGGATGATTTAACGTAAAGTGTTATTATTACCCAGTTTAAAGTCTCCTCAATTTAAGATGTCGCGTAAATTAAAAATTGACCCAATAATCATAACTAGATTTTGCGTAGATATACTATTTTTAAACTTTTATTGAGAAGTACCATGGTTTCTTCTAACTTAACCTGATTGCTTGATATTTTTATTATTTTTTTCTCCTTCTCGTCGAACCTTCGCTTGAAATGTGTGTGTTTGGACGTAGAGTGAATAAGAATGAATAAGATATTTCACGAATAAAAATTGTGAATTAGAATTATAAAATTGTCTATTTATGAATAAGGAGATGTTGTTTGAATGGTTAGTTGTGAATAAAAATAGAAAATAAACAATACAATATTTGATTTTATTTTGAAACTATTTTTCATCAGAAGAATGGATGAAAATAATATAATAATAATTTATATCTGTAAACTTTATCAAGTTTTCTGATTGAAGCCAATGACGTTATTAAATATTAAGAATTTTTGTTACTGCCGCCGCAATGGCCACGGCTGCAGTCGTTATCGTGCCATTGATCGAATGATTGATTGTTCCGGTATCGTCGGGGCAGTCACCTTGCTTGATTTTGACTTTCCTTTCTGTATTTTCTAAAGTTTCGATTCAGACGAAACGAGACACCTCAGGTGAACCGTTGCGTGCGCAGAAAAAGAAAACCTCATTGACAATGTCATGCAGTCGTTCGTGTAACGGGTCGTATATAAGTAGTTCTTGGACTTGCGGCACAATCATGCGGAACAAAGGAGGCTCTGGATGCATCATGCATGAGTGGATGATAATTTTTCAGAGCATTATGCATGAGAGGATTTCGGTCCTATGCCATGAGCGGGTTTTTTTTTTTTTTTTTTGAATAAGCTGTGAGCGGATTTGAAACAAGTTGAGATCCGGGATGTGCACAGCCTGTATACAGCTGTATCCCAACAGCTTCCCCTTATCTCTGTACGTCTTCTCTCTCCTCTCACGCCATCCAATCCGGTTCGGAGTTCTAGGGGCAAATTTCCGTAGAGGTCCCTCAACTTTTGTTATATTATACTATTTATAATGTTGCATCCGGAATTGAAAATTGGTTAGACTTTTTTTTTTATTATTATACAAAGTGTAGCGATTCACGCACTTTTCATGGCAATCCGATTTTGGTGTCGCGCGACGATCTGGTGTAGCGCATCTAGAGTCGTCTGATTTTGATCGGACGGTTTATTATTTATGAATCTATCAATTTGTTATATAATTGGATCTTGATCAGACGACGAGAATGTCACGCTACACCAAGTGTCTCGCGACACCTGATTTCATTTTTTTTTTTCATGGGTATCTACTGATCGAGTCGCTACTTCCCCCTTGTACGTTTTATGCTAAAAAGGAAGAACGTGCCTTTGGGTGCGTTACTGCGTTGCTACTTGTTAACTTGTTATTATATTACAGGTGCAGGTGCTTAGGAAAAAATAAAAATTGTTATTAACTTATTACAGAAGAGAGAGTTCTTTCTTTCTTTTGTTGAAAGTTTGAAAAGGATTGCAGCAGATATTTATTATGAATACCATGAGTCACGAGTGACCCGTGAAAAAAAGTCCATTTTAGTTTTTTTATTGACCAACTCGTCAAAATCAGTTCTATGCATGATGCATCAATATCAGTATGGATGCACAACGTGTCTAACGGCAGCGGAATGAAATATTTCGTTTGCCGTTCCGTTTCATCACGGTACATATCAAATAATTTTGTTATTCATTTCGTTTTAACGGAACGTGGTGGAATGTATAAATTTGAACTATATTTCACCCAAACGTGTGACAAAACGCGTACTATTTACCGTTTCATCCCTGAAACGGATTGGAATTTCATACTAGTTTTCCATTCCGTTTGGACGGAACGTGTACGAAAAACGGTATACGGTATACCGTTTGCACCCCTAAGACCAGCAAATTTAAAAATGCAAATTCCCAATATTTTCAAACTGAAGTGGAAATGGAACAAAAACCAGATGAAGTTAGAAATGACAAATTAAGTAAGATTTTTGCATATCTTTATGTAATACTTTTTTAGTTCTTTTAGCGATGAAGTTAAGTTTTCATGTTGAAAAACCAAGCCAACCTCAATAAATACTTGGCTTTAATTTCAAAGGTTTCTAAAAAAAAAAAAGGAACCAAAGGAAAACAAAAATAAATTTAATTTGATGTTTTTGCCGGACCAGATTGATAATCAGTTCGCGGTAGAACCGATCAAACATGTCCGTTGAACGTAGCAAATTTCATAAAGTGGATCTATTATTTTTGTTAATAGCAATTAGTACGAGTTCGTTACTTTTAATCGGTCCATTCAATTTGATAATATTGGTTGATGAAGCTCTTTAATATGAATTGTTCGAATTAACTGAGAAAACGTTGGGTCAATGCAACTGTATAAATTGTACATAATTTATATTATCACGAACCCCATAATGCTACTTCGAATTGTGTTTAGCGGCGTAGAATACATTTTCTGTTTTCTAAAGTTATATGTGTTTATTATGGAAAATTTTTATCAATGATAAAAATGCCCCTGACAATTTTAAAAAAGACAAAAGAGCCTCTGAAATTTTAAAAAGAGCACAGCTATAGCGGTAATTGGATTGCCGTAATATTTCAGGCCTATAGCGGCAATAGCATTACCGCTATAGGCCTTTTTTTTATCTTTTCGGACTGACGGACTGACACAAAGCAGAGAAAGAAAAGTGGTTTTTTTTTTTGGATTGTTCCTCTATAGCGGCAAAGGAAATGCCGCTATAGGCCTTTTTTTTTTGACAACATTGTTCTTCTCTCACTATCTGCTTGAAAGTTGAAATCTGACGTGTCACAACTCACAAGCACCTCATTAAATTAGTAAAACCAAAAGTTCCTTCAACAAGACTCTTTTCAAGTACAAATGTGAGGTGGATTTATAAAAGTGACGTTACATGCTCATTCCAGATTCTACGTGGCAATCTCAATACTGCAGTAGGTGATGCTTTAATTCAGAATGGTATGGCAGCATAACAGCATAAGAACTTCATTTATCCTGAAATTTAAGGCATAAATGCATAAGAACTTCATTTTATCCTGAAATTTAAATGTTGTTTAATAGATTTCAAGTCTTTGCTATTAAAGCAAAGCGAGCTTTGTATATTAAACGAGACATGGTTGAATAAAGATTAAATAAAATATAATTCGTAGTTTTAAGTGTAAAATTTTATATTGAAGGGATATTGTTAGGGGCATAACGATGAAATTTTTGTTTTCCGTAGTACTTTATTTCATGAATACATCTAAAAATAAAGGACTGCTTCTAGGTGCATTAATTTCTCTAACAGTGTCAGAGGAACAATCCAAAAAAAAAAGGACTATAGCGGCATTTCCTTTGCCGCTATAGAGGAACAATCCAAAAAAAAAAACCACTTTTCTTTCTCTGCTTTGTGTCAGTCCGTCAGTCCGAAAAGAAAAAAAAGGCTTATAGCGGTAATACTATTGCCGCTATAGGCCTGAAATATTACGGCAATCCAATTACCGCTATAGCTGTGCTCTTTTTAAAATTTCAGAGGCTCTTTTGTCTTTTTTAAAATTGTCAGGGGCATTTTTGTCATTGATAAAAATTTTCCGTTTATTATCAACTTGTGCCTCTTTTGTAAAAGGGTTTGATCTATTTTTATTCGCACAATATATCATATTTCCTACTTGTGTCTTAATTAAGTATTTTCACTTCGTTGTGTCGTGATCTTGGCATGTTATTTTGTCAGAACTAGGGCGTTGTATCCTCATTTATGTGTTGTTCAATTTTGAAATTATTTGCTGTCGTTTTGTTTTGCTGGTTTGATAGTTAAATAGTTCTTTAGGGAGTTCACTAGTCTATTATTGTTTTATATTTTTTTAGACTTTTCTTCGACTCAATAAATTTGTTCTCTAGCTTTTAGAACACCTTTTGTTTTAATTAAATATCATATTTCCAACAAAAGAATCTTTTAGCTTTAGAGTTTTTTTATAATAAAATAATAACATGAAGCGTAGAGAAATAAATTTGTCCCGTGTAATGCTGGGGAAAAATAATGAGATAGGTTAAAATCAGCCACGACTGATGGATGGATCCGTCAGCTGCGATTATATCTTAACTTTTGAAGCTCTAATGGCTAATTTGAACCGTTCAATGTGTTCTCCATATTGAAATTTCATTGGAAACCAAATTTTACATTTTTTCGATTTTATTTACTATTTTTTTAGATTAAAAAAAATCATAGTTATTGAAGGGTCCAGAATTGTTTAGATTAAGAATTTTGTAAAATACCCAACAAATATAAAAAAATTTCAGAAAAAAATAAAATTTTGTCTTGAATGAGATTTTAATATAGAGAACACATTAAACGGTTCGGATCTACTGTTAGAATCTCGAAAATTGAAATTTGATCGTAGCTGACGGTCTCATCCGTCAGTTGCGACTGATTTTAGCCTATCTCAATAATAATTGAAGATCTTATATATTTGTAAATCAATTCACTTGATAATTTTATATATTGAAGCGTTCAAAGTAACATCCCAGCGATAACTCATAATTTATGCAACTTCAAAACACTTCAATTTTAAATTGGTCACCATAAAACAGCTATTTCGGTCTAAGTCATCATAAAATTGTAAAATTTGATTTTACGTCACTGTTTATAAAATACATAAAAGTTTGTTTTTGTCATTTCTTCATTTTGTTTATAAGTTTATAATTTTAGTTGTTTCAAACAATTTTTTTTATTTTATAGTAGACTAGTCCATTTTTTTTATTTCTTACGAGGTATAAACCAAAATGTTCCAAATTATAATGCTATCAAAAATTTTATCTCCCGGGAGGCAGTTGGTTTAATGCAAATTTGTTATTAACGCGTATATATATATATTGGAAAACTGGCGAATCACGTCAGTTTTAAACTCCACAGGTAAGAATGAGTATTCAAAGATTACGTGAATTTTTCTCTACTTCCGAATTTATACGGTTTCAATGAAATTGGGATGAAGGGGCATGCAAATAAATACTAGAGAAAAAAAAGGGAAAAAAAAAGCAAACATGCCATGAAATTACAGTCATTATATTGTTGGTTTATTAACTAGATAGAAAAATTTACGAGAAATATTAAACATATTAAACAATATATCCACAGATTAAACACAAAAAGGTATGTGTTAATACTTAATACAATGCCCTTGTCAACCGTTGACGATGCTTAATAACAAACAGTAATATTTACAATTGGTAACCATTTTTAATTGGCAATATTAATGAACTTTTTGACTCTGAAAAATAGTAAACCAGCATCCGATCTATGACTTTAAAGTCACTAAACAAATTAACTACACATATAATTAGTTAGCAGTTAGCTCCCTGTTTTCTATTAGTAACAGTTACTGTGTTCTAATTAGGATCCTTTAGTCTGGTGGTTAGCATCCTAAGAACAAACTAATTTTATAATGAACTCTACCTGCTTATCAATCCACTAATAAAGTAATGAAGTACACTAATAATATTACAAGAATATACAACTACAACTCTACAAGTGGGAATATAATATAATGTACCTATTATATTATCCAATACCAGAGGTAGGTAGACTATTCCCTGATCCCCTCCCTAAACGCCACCTATACAAAAGCCAATAAACAAATGGCCATCCGTGCAAAGTTTGGCTCATCCTCTTCCTATTATCATATTACTAACAATTATTATATTTTTATCTAATGAACATTCAACTTGATAATTTTTATTTTCCTCGGTTAGGGGTGCCAGAAGAGCAACCACCATCAGACAGCTTACAGAAATGACTTGATCCTGTGTACCACCAAAGAATTACAATATTGTGTAGCAGGTTAATAAAATATGTCAAGTATTCATTTGAAATGTGGTCAGTTAGAAAACACACATAAAGTTATAATTGTTCCGTTATAATGAATCTGAGCAGAAAAGAAGGATGAACAAGTAGGAATGAAAGAGCGATTATTTTATGCATGCGCTGGAACTGGACTGGACTCGGTTTCGTTAGGTTGGGTTGGGGTTGGCGCTGGAACGGATCCTGTAAAGCAGCTGCTGATCCAGCTCAGGCAGTCTCGTCGCAGTTTGCACGCTTCCACACCTCCTTTATTTAAAATCGTTTTTTTATTTGTTTTTGTTTTTATAATACCTCTTTCTTTTACCAACACTTAACATCTTTTTTCTACCATGGAAGCCCCGCACCGTTGATTGTTATTCAGGTAATGTACACCGTTCTTTGTTACTTTTTGTGGCAACTTATTCTTTCATGTTTCTATTAGGAATTTATGATTTCTATTATAATTTCACATCACATATATATTTAATTAATTAAATATATATTTTTATAGTTAGTCAATCAAATATTGTGATGTCATAATTGCAATCACATGTTAGATTAAAATTGAAGGTGAAATAATCTTTAGCCGTGTGCCCGTGTCGTCATGGTAAATAGAGTTTTACTAGAGTTACTTTAATAAGAAATGATTATTAATACATATATGTATATTATTTTGTTGTTTAAGTACTGCTACATTAAACACAATATAAACAAACTAATACATTATTTCAATTTATTTTCCTACAATTGGCCATGTTAAATTTGGTTTTGCGATCAAACATATCTACTAATTGAATTAATTTTTTGACGATTAGCACGAAGAAAAAAACATAGTCATCGGGTAATATTTGAACGTTTAATACGGCTCGAAGTTTAGTTAAAGTTGGTTAGCCAAAGTTATCTTTTTATCTTTCAATTGACATCTTATACACAAAATAGACCCATTGATTGTACTGATGCGACAATACTATACTTTCATTCTTACATATTCCATAACCATCATCATTCCAAAAACACCACAAGAGTTTCTAAAGAAAACTATAGATAATTAAATATCAATATATTCAAAATGATTATTATATACAATATTACTATACACATAATTCATTGAGTTGCACAAAAAACTATAAATATTAGAATATTATTGTATAAAATCTATGTTCCTCATGCAGAATCTATTTTTGAGATTTATCTATATATGTAAGTTGTTCTTAATATCAAATTAAACATATTTTATTATTGGAACTTCACACACATATGAATTATAATTAATTTAATTATAATTTTATCTATAATTTATAATATTATATATGATGAATATAAAAAAAACACAAACCTCTTATCTATATAAAATACGGATAATAGATAACTTTAGAAACAAAAAAAAAACATCAGTTAATCATAATTCGGCCTGAAGGATCAAGGATGCTATTATGGTTCATAGTTATAATTTATGTACCAGGTTCAGACGGCAGAGAGGTACATCAAAGACTGTACTCCAGCTATACAGTTCCAGGCTGGCAGCACTGGCCTCTTAATTAATCCCTCCAATCCAATTCTTATACCAAATCCGTCGCGCCTTTCCCTTCCCAATCTCCGCTTTTTCCTCCGCAGAAACCAATTTCCTTACAAGTACAAAACCGAAGCTCAAGCCGAAAGCAAAGCGAAGGAAACAGAGGAACTCACACTACTCAAATCTCCTCAATGGACCCGTGTCAGTTCGTACGGGTTCTCGTCGGAAACCTCTCGCTCAAACTCCCCGCCTCGCCTCGCCCCGTCGGCGCCGGCGCCGGAGTTCACCCTTCCTCCACCCCGTGCTATTGCAAGATCCGTCTCAACAAGCTCCCGTACCAAACTGCCCCGGCCCCACTCGTCGCCTCCGACTCTGACACCTCAGCTCCAGCTTCCTCCTCCACTCCTGCTGCCGTGTTTCACCTCTCCCAAGCCGATCTCGAGAAAATCTCTGGGAAATCTACTCTCTTCGGATCCACTCGCACTGCCCGGCTCAAAGTGGCGGTGTACTCCGGCCGAAGGGGGTCCACTTGTGGGGTCAGCTCTGGTAGGTTGCTTGGAAAGGTGACATTGCCTCTGGATCTGAAAGGAGCAGAGGGAAAAGCCATGGTTTTCCACAGTGGCTGGGTATCTGTTGGAAAGAAAACCAAGGGAGCCGCGGTCGAGTTAAATCTAACGGTTCGCGCTGAACCCGACCCGCGCTTCGTCTTCGAGTTCGCGGGTGAACCCGAGTGCAGCCCTCAAGTGCTCCAGGTGCAGGGGTCCATGAAGCAACCTATGTTTACATGCAAATTCAGCTGCCGCAATAACAGTGATCTCCACTTGAGATCTCGGTGAGTTTCTTAGTTTCTCAATCTCGTTGTGAATTCTAAATGTTTGATTTTGTAATGTGGTTTTCTGTCAGGATATATTTTATGTAGCTTTGCATTAAAATTTGTTAATTTAATAGAACAATTGATTAGTTTTATTTACTACGTCTGACAAAATTTTTATACATATTTTTCAGGTCAATGCAGTCTGATCATGGCAACAATTCGCGTAACTGGCTTCCAAACTTTGGGTCGGATCGTGAGAGAACGGTGAAGGAGCGCAAGGGCTGGTCGGTGACGGTACACGACCTCTCCGGCTCTCCAGTCGCGATGGCTTCGATGGTTACTCCCTTCGTTGCCTCACCCGGTTCAGACCGGGTCAGCCGATCTAACCCGGGCGCATGGCTCATACTTCGACCCGGTGACGGGACCTGGAAACCATGGGGCCGTCTCGAGGCCTGGCGTGAGAGAGTCGGAGCAACCGGCTCCTCTGATGGGTTAGGCTACCGCTTTGATCTCCTACCCGATAACTCTATGAACTCCAGCGTTTCTCTGATCGACTCTTCACTAAGTTCCTCCAAAGGTGGTAAATTCGCGATTGACTTAACGGGTACGGTTCCAATGAATAAAAACGGATCAAGGAGTGGGTCACCCGGTTGCAGCCCAAGAGGAAGTGGTGATTTCGGGTATGGACTGTGGCCGTTTGCGGGTTATCGGGGCTTCGTTATGTCCGCCACAGTTGATGGTGAAGGGAGGTGCTCCAAGCCAACCGTTGAGGTTGGAGTGAATCATGTCGGATGCGCTGAAGATGCGGCTGCTTTCGTGGCACTAGCTGCAGCCGTTGATCTTAGCATGGACGCTTGCAGATCGTTCTCTCATAAGCTGCGCAAGGAGTTGAGTCAGTCCAGTGATTCACTTTTGCGCTGAGGCCCAGAAATTTTGTGATATCAAATTTAGGTTTTGGGTGGCGGAGTGTGTTAGTGTTGGCGCGGTTGAAAACTGTACAAAAGCGAGTGGGTGTTTGTTTGCTTGTTTTTTTCTTTTTTTATTTGATCGTAGCCTTTTTTTTAACCTAGTTGTTAACTTTTATTGGGTGCATGCTGGTTTTCTGGGCGGCTTTTTGTGGGTTAGTGGTTGTAATTTTGTTAGTCTTCTAGGTGCTTTTTAAATGCTTAGAAGAGAAATGATTAGCGGTGTAATTTGTAAAATACTTATTGGCTTTTTATTGTGTTTTTTATTACATGGCTTGTGGGGATTGTTGATCACTTGTCGTAAAGCGAGAAGCCAAAGCCTGAAAAGCAGGGATTAAATTGCTTAAAGGCCAAGGTTTAGCTAGGTTCCTAGAGAAACTAAGCCTGGCAATTGATGGCATGTTGGTTTAGACGTTTAGTAGCGTGATCCCACTTTCGTTTTTGGTTTTTTGAGGCATTCTGGTAAAAGTGCCAGGATTTAAGGGACCCAGGCACATGTTTTTGCCTCGCCAACTGCCCAATTACTATTTCAAAAATGGTACGGACCTTTCTGTTTCTGGAACCCACTAAATATTTTTGAAATGATTTGTTTGGATTTTGTGCCAAACTCCATTCTGAGAAGCATGAATTCTGGTTTCTTTTGCGTATACATCCGGTCCAAATAAAGTATTTAACTAAGCTGTAATCAATCAATTCTGTACAGGTTGGCATGCTTTGGAGAGAAAGTGGTATAATTATGACATTTTATGTTGATACAAAACGTATAATGTCGATGGGGCATGATGTAAATATTTTTCCAACCTGAAACATTCATGTTTAAAACTTTTCTTGATAGATGGTTCGAGACTCGTAGTGCAATAAATAACGAGACTTAATGCACAATGAATGTTGTAGGTACATGTCATGCAATCCGTATTTACTGCTATTCGAGTACCCAAAAATATGGTACAGCCCTGCTGCTTTCGTGGCCGATCGATTTAGAAAATTTGTTAAAAGACATCATATATATTCAATGCTAATATTAATATAATAAATATATAAAAATATTATTAAATTATAATTAAAGATAATAATAAAAAATATATTTTCATATTTTTAAAGAGATCAAGTATGATATTTGTTTTAAAAATTACATGTTTTATTAAAAAACAATTGTAGATAAGTATATTTAGGGCCTCAGGCGTGTCTAACATTAGAGTTTTCATTAACCGTACCGTTTCGGTGACAAAACTAGCTTCAATTTCATTAATCGTTTCGCAGTGACGAAATTGTCGAAATCGACGTCTTTTTTGTGATTTTCACAAAATTCAAGTAATTTTCGTCCTTTTTCTTTGTTTCGCTAAATCAGACGAAACTAAATTTTATTTCGTTAATCGTTTAGCTAGGACAAAACTAAACAAAACGAAAAACGGTTAAACTCGCTTCGTTTGAAGCCTTAAGTATATCATTCTGTACAAAAATGGGTCTGCATTTTGGTTTTACAAGAACTGCCATTGCCTACTTCCCACGAGTCTTAATCGCTGAGGCAGACATCATAAAATCGTCAATCGTCATCAGCTAGAACTATTTACTTAAAATCAGAATTTAAAAAAATCCACGTATTTTAGAATGAATCATCGTGATTATACTCGTGCAATTTATGTTAGAGAACTACACGTCTCATAAACAATAATATGTTCTCGAGTTTTGCTATGGTGAGTTGCAACTCACCAAAGCGTCTGTGAGTCGCGCTTAAAATTTCGAAATTAAGTTCAAAACGACCGATCCAAACCGTCTAATACAATCTTCCTATTGAAATCTCCATGCAGACCAAATTTTATATTTTTTCGAAATTTTTTAGTATTTTTTTAAAATTTTGGAAAATCATTAATCTAATTAGTTCTGAATCGTTCAAAAACAACAGTTTTTAAAAATCCGAAATAAATACTTAAAAATTTCGGAAAAATGTAAATTTTTGTCTGCATGGAGAATTTAATAGGGAGATCGTATTAGACGATTTGGATCGGTCGTTTTGAACTTAATTTCGGAATTTTGAGCGTGACTCACAGACGCTTTGGTGAGTTGCAACTCACCACGGCAAAACTCATATGTTCTCTCTATTTCAGAGAGAATTATTCTAGTCGCACATGTTTCTTTGTCATTGAACTTTTCGTTGTGTTATTTTTTTTAGATATATTTTTTTACGACGGCATCTATTAGATACATTAAAATTCTAAACTCAAATTTTCTGAACTAAAAACTATCATCTAATTGTGTTTCTATAAGTCAGTTTGCAATTTTAATTATGTACATAAACAATTAACGATTCGATCTCAATTAATTTCTATTGTGCCTTAAGTTGTGGGAAGAACGATTAGAGTCATGTAGCATGATTTGGGCATTTGAATATTTGCAAAAGTCATTTTTTGTAGTATGATTCAAACATTCATAATGAACGGGCAGGATCTTGTCCATTATAACGGCGTTACTAAATGATGTGAATTATAAGAGTTTAAAACTGTCAGATCAAAATCTGAAGAAACAAATACTTGTTTCCGAAGCATGTTTAGTTGTATACAACTATACAAGAAGTAGAATGCATGTATATGGACCATGCATGCATCATCTTCATTAAAGTTTGCAAAGGACTTCAGTGTTAAACTTTTGAGGAATGGTGGTTGCTGGTTTTGGAAATAAAGTTTGGTGGGGTTATTAGGGTTATAAAGTGGTTGGGAAGGATGACGCATCGGAGGACCAGCTGTTTCCTAGTGTTTTCTTTTTTTTCTCATTTTTCAAATACTTTTTGTTGTAAACAATTTATTTAGGCATTTTTTTTTAATTTTTACGAATTGGAGTTTGTTGCACAGCCTAAAAATGGCTATGGAGCCTGGATCCTTGGTTAGTTTATAATTTTTACTTTTCACATTGTTAAGGCAGTAATAATTAAATTAGATACAAATTGAAAAGATAACATATTGCCTAAGGGCTTTCTTTGCCATTAAAAAATAAAAAAAACAGAGAAAAGAGAATATAAAAAGAAAATACTGCGGAGTGAGGTTGGTGAACAGACGGGCAACAGGCCAACAGCTGCCCTATATGGAAAGGTTCTTCAAAAAATATTTATACATTTTTTACAAGAAAAAGATGTTTCTTAAACCAAACTCAATAACTCATGCTGAAAAGTTCATAAAAGGATTGTTAAGGAAGTTGGAATCGGTATTCCGGGAGGGTTTTGGGGTAATATTAATAAAGTAATTCAAAGACTATTATTTTTTTGGGTGATTTAGATTTATGCCACCACAAATATTTGAAATTAAGAATATGCCATCACTAAACGATAAATTATTATTTTGCCATTATAAAAAAAAATTAGTTTTTTGCCATCGAACAATTATATGACAATTTTATCTTTTTAATTATGCCACTATAAAACAAAAAATTAGTAATATGCCATCACTAAAACTATAATTGGTTTTATGTCATTATAAATCATTCACAATTAGTTTTAAGGACCATACTATAATGCTCTTTGTATACTTGATTATACTCCACAACGGCAACAAAATTAATTGTGGAATACATAAAATTAAACTATAATACTCTTCTATAAATGATCACGGGAAAAAAATGAAAATTCTTTTTTTACTGAATATATAAAATTAAGTGATCACGGATGAACATTCTCTTATGTAAATGATTAAATCACTGAACGAAGTATAATGCGGAGGAGAAAAAAAATAATAAATTTCAATATTCTAGTAGTTCCACATATATTATACGAGTAGCATTTTAATGAATAGAAAACTGTGCCAACAATTAATAATCTTCAGTTATTTCTAGAAATACAATGAAATCAATCCCAGACATAGGTATGATGAAATTATTAGGTCTCGCACCTTGGTATACATAGGCTCCGTTTGGATGACTTCTTCTCGGAATAAGGAATAAGGAATAACCACATTTTATCAATAAATTTATTTCTAACCATCCAAACTCTTCACAAAAGTTACACACTTTCCAATAAATTTACCCCTTCCCAATAAATTTCTTCCCTTCTTCCTTCTTCCTACCTTATTCTCAACGCATCCAAACGGAGCCATATATATTTTCTTGAGCACCGTTTGTTTTTGTTTTTTTAGGGTTTCCGTTTAACAAAGGATAATTTGGTCATTAAAAAATATTAATGACATATTTGGTAATGGCATTTTTAGAATTTAGTATGTTTTTGGAGAAATAGTGGCATAAAACTAATTTTAGCAATTCTATAATGGCATAAATTTAATTAGTAATTTATGAATGGCATTTTTCTAATTGATTAAATTTACGGTGGCATAAAACAAATTATCTCTATTTTGTTTTTTTAAGTATTCTTCATGCCATTGTAAGTTTGTAACACATAAAAAAATGCACACGTACCTATCAATTTAGAATATGTTTTCCATTAAGCTAGAATACACTTGCTTAAAGCGAATTGTAAACACATCAGTATTATTATTTAAAGCAACAACGAGAATGAGCTTGCATCCTTTTTTACTTTTAAATTGCTAATTTCGATCAAATTAAATGTTTAAACCGTTAGACTCGGTATTTGAATTTAATGAAAACTTATTATATAAAAATTCGACTTTTGGTTTCTGCATTCTTCTAAATTTATTTGCACCGAGATGAAACAAAAAAGAAATAGTTATTGAATTAAAACGCATGTGATATTTGAAAGACGAGATCTGTGGACAACTATAATATTTCCATTTATAAATTATAAATGAGGAAATCGTAACATGGTTATGTTCTATTTATTTTGGATAAGGCCGTACTCGTGTCGCCACGTCAATAGAATCTTCATAGCAGATTTGTTATATAGCTTACAAGTCGCATGATGCAGTTAATTTATATTCCTCATTGATAATATGGCACTTACATTCGAATTCCAAGGATCTGAGCAGTTTCCCAAATCATGCACTTTTCTTTGACAATTTTCAATTTTATATTTTGATTATAATGCAACGGGGATCCTTTTTTTTTTTAAAAAAAAAATACCAACAGCTGAATTTTATTTCATACTTATATTTGTTTTTGAATATACGTGCAATGATTTCGTTTCTATAAACAAAAATGATGCATTAAGAAATGCTTCTTTAAACCTAGAAAAATAATTTACCAGTACTACTAAATGTACTGATTAGCTGAGTGCATTTTTGGTTATAGAAACACATATGACCCCCAGCTCCGGTACTGTCTTTTCAAAATTGCCCTGTACCATCTCAGAGGTAATTACATTTTGCACTGATGAAGATAAACTTGCGTTTCTTTTTAACAAGAATTGTTCCTTTTCTGGAACATAGATTGTACAATGGTATGGAGTATTTGCAATGATAAATATCATGATGCTGGTACCCGTTAAAGGATCGAATAAATGCTGATCTACTTGTCTTAGGAACGCTCAAAGTGATGCTGTTCATCTTAACTCATCATTGATTTTTCATCAGTTGTTCGGGTGATGTGCGCGCATCATTCCCAGATGACTCTGTGCTAAGAAATTCAGTGAAAAATTCAAAGCTAAAATTGTTTTGTTTCAACTGTGGGTACGTATGTGTTGTCGCAACGTCGATTCTGCACTCAGTAATGGATCCATGTGGTGCCATTGCAGATGCTAAGTACAATTTAGGAAAAAGACATCAAATTATATTATGAAAATTATTGTTGTGTTTTTGCGAGAAACACAGTAGAATATTGATAGAAATTTTGATTTTGGATGTCTTGCTCTTCTTTTGTTTTTTGTTCGAGTTGCAAGTTATATTGACATATTTCCATTATGCAGAAAATGGTGTCACGTCTTTTGTGCTCAACTTGTTGATTGTATTTTCACTTGATATACTTAAAAAGAGAAAAAACACAAGATCTTTTGTTATTCTACGGATGAAATGTTGCTTTCCAATACAGCTATACTGTTCGGTATAAAAGGGACTGACATATAGAACGAATAAATACATAGGGGCAGTGGAGTGTTCGGCTCAATTTAGCTAAACCAACACCAAAAAAATTCCTAATTATTTGCACTGTAGCATTTTGTGCAACAGATTAGCTTGGAAAGATGAATTTACACAAGAGCTTGCTAAATTTTCAAATAAAGGCGCAAGCGACACCAAATTGAAGTGGAAATTGTAGGGTTTGAAATTTGGGGGGGTCCGAAAAGTCAAATCAATAACAAATAATTGTTACTTAACAATATCAATTTCATTGACATATCTTAAATTCATGTCTAGTTTATTTATTTATTTTTTAAATTCATGCCTTATCACCATCTCTTGTGTAAATTCATTTCTAACTAAAAAGTAAAAAAGTTGTTGGCACCATAATTATTAAGGGGACGTTTGTTTGTGTAGTAAGGGGTTGCATAAGTTAAGAATTCTTAAATATTTATGTAGTGTTATGTAATAGATGTTTGGTTGTGTAGTAAGGATGACTAAGTTAATACATGCATATATTCATGTCAAAAGACTAAAATGCCCTTATATTCATGCCTCAATTAAATATTATTCTTAAATCATTATTATTAATAATTAATATTACTTGTTAAATATTATTAATTATAATAATTAATCTTTATTATTAATTATGATTTTTTAACAATTATTGTTGCTTATTAATATTATTATTTATTAATTAATATTAATTATTATAAAGATTAATTATTAATGATAATAAGAAATCATTTTATTATTATGAAGTATTATTAATTACTTAATAAAAAAAATTATTTATTAATTATTTTTAATTAATTAATTAATATTATTAATAATTAATATTACTTGTAAAAATATTAATAATAATTATTATTTATTAATTATAATAATTAATATTTATTATTAATTATGATTTTTAATAGTTATTTTTACTTGTTAAGTATTATTATTAATTATTTGTTAATTATTAAATTATATTATTAATTATTTTTAAGGGGTATTGTTGGAAAAAAAATTAATGGGGACCATGCATAACTTATGCAACCTATTTAGGTTGCATAAGTTATGTACCCTTAAGGCATCTTATGTAAGAGGTGTTTGGTGACTAAAGGATGCATAACTTAAGTTATGCAACTTTTAAGTCACAAACAAACGGGGTCTAAAACTAGAAAGCAAACCTTCTCCGTTTGGATAGGTGTGGGAAGAAGAGAAGAAGGAAAGAAGTATTGGAAAGTGTGTAATTTTATGAAGAGTTTGAATTGTTTATAAATTTTTTTTCTTCCTTCTTCTTTTTTCCTTCTCTTTTCTTGCATAATTGGCAACACAAATGGTCATATAGGTAAAGGTTTCAGAGCGGGACCAACAGTGTCCGAATTTGAGTCGTTCAAAAGGGGACATAATTTTGGGTTTGAAGGCAATAGACTACTAAACTAAATTAAATGCACCATTGAGTCGTACCGGTTGGTGTGCGCTAAAGAACTCATTACTTTTCCAGTCTGTATCTGGGCCCTCTCAGATCTTCTCATTATCACTCTTCTCATTATCTTTCTTCCTTCTCTTACTTGAAATACCTTGAGTTGTAGATAAGTTGGTACAAGGTGGGTCCAAATCAAGTGTTTAATTTCAAGTAAGAGAACGTGCTTAGGAATTTTTAATAAGGTGATAGTGATGATACATGGAAGGGATGATTTTCAAATTAGGCATTGTGATAACTATGATTTTAGAATGAATTTGTCAATTTGTTATTCTCTTCCTTATACTGGTCCTGTTTATTTTTCTTACGTGCGAGTGAACTTGAGGAATTTTTGTAAGCATAAATTATGAACGTGGAAGCTATGAACCGCTGCATTTAAGTACAGATGTAAATTTGTCAATTTGTTATTCTCCTCCCTTGGCTTCATTGTAAAGACAGCCTCCAGCTTATTTTATTGTATCTGAGATTTGAGTTTTGAGGTTTACTGATACAAATTTACTGGTACCATTCTAATGATATTTCTGAGATTGAGTTTTGAGGTTTACTGGTACTAGTTTACTAGTTTATTTGATTGTCTTCTTTGATCCAATGTTAGTTTTTTTTTAAAAATAAGTTGAGTTGTTATGCTTTGTACTACATCCTTCTTTGATTCACTGCTGTAATGTAATTTGCTGCGTGAGATAACTATTTTTTGTCTAATTGGAGAACGTGTATAATGCTTGTAAGTTTCATTTTTTTCAAAAGAAGCATGAAAACAGATGCTATGGTATTATATTACTTCATAATGTTTATTACATGTATTCAAATACCTATAAAAAATTACCTTCTCTCCTTCTTTTCTTGCTTTTCTTTTTGTTTTTGTAAATTTATACAAGGTGTGTATGTGTTATATTTCTCTCCCATCTCTGTGAAAACGGTTACAAATTTTGATCGTTTAAATCGTTTTTAATCGTTTAATTACATAGAACAGTTAACGCAAGTTGCATTCAGTGTTTAGAACGCAAAACGCAAAGCCACAAAAATTTTCGTCCTATAACGCAATGGTTAACGCAACTCTTCAATTTCGTCTTCGTTTTAGACGTTATGCAGGTCTATATTTTAGAAGGTTTAATGCGGAATGGGCCTAAAATAGACCTGATCAAAATACCGATATAAAAGTCGGTGTTCATGGGAGCTTTAAAAAAAATTAGGCTAGTAGTCAATACCTAAGCGGGTCAAAAGATCCAAGCCCATTCAACAAATCAGCCTTCGGACAAGCTCATGGCCATGGGTGTCCGGTCTACAAATAGGCATAAGCATCCGAAATTTTTCACACAATTTTGAAAGAAAATTGATTATTTTCATCACACTAATCACCATCAGGGGCGAAGCCAGGATTTGGTAATAGGGGAGGCCGAGATCAAACTTCGAGTTGTTTGGCCGATCGATTGAATATGATTGTATACATCAAAATTGAAAATAAAAGTAACTTTTTATATCATGCAAGATACAACAAAAGAAACCATGGGATCAAGACTTTTCCAATAGTCTATTAAGATCGACTCACATAACTCAATCCCTCATCTCTGAAACTTGGAACAAAGTACCCTCAAATGAAATATTGAAACGGTACTAGAAGAATTAAAGGAGTGAGAAACTCGTTAGATGTGTAAAGAAGGAACATGGTTAAATTTTTAACAGCTAATTTGACTGACGAAGAGAAAAAGAAGACTACACTAGCCAGTGGCTCTTATTTTAGTTGGGGGGCCAAGTAAAAGTTTGTATTAAAAAATTCAAAAAACAAGGTGGGCCAGGCCCACTGTGGCCCCTGCGCTGGCTTCGCCAGTGATCACCATCACGCTCTCTCCGCAGCGATAGTGCCTCAGCTATGGTCCCTCACCAGCGCACTTATTTCGTATTTAAATGTTCAGTATAGCAAGTATAAATGTTCCGTAATTTGTGTATAAATGTTCAGTTAGTTGCAACAAAAAATATAAATTTTGTAAGCAAAAATGCAGATTTTTATTAAGTACAAATGTTTAGTTTAGTAAGTACAAATGTTTAGTTGGGTAAGTACAGATGTTCTGTTAATTGAGTATAAATATTCAGTTAGTTGCAATATATATATATATATATATATATATATATATATATATAAATGCTATAAACAAAAATATTTATTTGCATAAGTACAAATGTTCATATTATTACATATAAATGTTCAGTTTATTAAGTATTACTTTTAATTTTTTTAATAGGTTCCATGTCAAGTGAAGGGGTCACCAATTAGACAAAAAACACATGAAAAAATTAGAAGGGGTCATAAACCGGATCAGTTCAAATTAAAATTTTTCTGACTCTGCCTTTGGTGCGCCTCTCTGTAAGAATGACATGCGATTCTATATAATAAAACCATTAATTGGCTCATTCAAGTGAACACTTTTGATTATTAAACTGAACATATATAACAAATACATGCTAGTCACGCGAGACTCACGCGCGATCACTATCTGTTCAGCGATGGTAAATCTATTCTGATTTTGAAACAAATAAGAATTTTAATAACATACTGTTTAAATATGAATTTTAATACTTTATTGTGATGTTCGAATTTTAAGTCCACGCTAATGTCGAACTTTCGAAGACCGACCTTACGAAGAAAATATGATCATCACTTCATCAGACTTTCAAAGTTTGATATTAGAGGGAAAAATGCCAAAATCAGACTTCAAAACAAGGAATCACGTCCTCAGCTGACTTTTATGATTAGCAGAGTGCTAATTTTCGATTTGAACCGTATGATACATAATAGGTGTTCCATGAATAATATCAAATTGATAATTCCGAATAAAATTAACCGTCAAAATTAGATCGGAGCTGGCACTCTCTGCTCACCTCAAAACGACGCATCAGGAAAAAAAAAAAAAGGAAAACAATTCTTATCCTCGTTATTCCGCATCTCATTTTTTCTGCCCAAACTCCTTTTTATTTTAAAATTTTAATTAAATATTTAATCATAGAAAAATGACGAGAAGTTTTAGAAATGATGGATTTTTTTACTTATTATTATTTTTAACAATAAACAAAAATAACAAAAAAGAAGAAGAAAGAAAGATGCAATTGTGCTAAAAAAGTGGGGACTGATAGTAATATTCCCTTCATTCTTGTGTGTGTTTGTGTTTGTGTTTTATTTTTTTTACAAAAAAGTCAGCAGATGGAAAGAAAAAAAATCAGCAGATGGAAAAGGTAAGGTAGTGGTGGACTTAAGAGTACTGAACAAGCATGAGCTTATAATATCATAATAAAGTTCAGCCAAATCTAAAATATCAAAATTAAATTCAGATGTACATATAATTTGAATCACTACTATTTAAGGCTAGAAAAAATTTATCTTTGACAATTTTTTAATATTCAGACCCTTCACACATACATTTCAAAACATTTTCGATTCCTTTTCTTACTTTTGCTATCATTATTACAACAACATTCCACGTATATGCCAACGAATTTGAAAATATATATTAATTGAAATACCTAGGCTAATATATATATTTTTTGTTCTATAAATTAGACAGTGTATGTACTCTTGTTAGTATAATGGCCTCAGTTTGAGGTCAAATTGGGGTGTTTGATCCGCTGCTCCCTCCTCCTCGGCTGTAGATTCACCTTTGTGGTTCCTGTCCAAATGACTCATAAAATGAAGCTCCTCTAAAGCCTTCTCGTCCGTCTCTGCTGGAGGAGCAAGTATTGACCGACCGCCTGTGCTTCTTCATGTGACCACCAAGGCCCTAGCTTGAGGTGAGCTCTTTTCCGCAAGTTGGCATTTAAATATTTTGGCACCACTGCTGCTTATCTGCATTAAATCAAACCACACGAAATTTAAGTTCTAACTGCCTATTTCAGAAGGTATGATACCGAATGGGCCGAAAATAGACTTGATCAACATACCGATATATAAAATCCAGTGTTCATGGAGCCTTAAACTGAGCTAGAAAATAATTAGGGTAGTTGTATGACTCTAAATTTTTACGATTGGAGAAGGAAACCGATTTACAAGGAAATTAAAAAATTCACCAAAAATATTAAATGGAGCCCAAAAATTATGGAAGAAATATCTAAAATACTCCTAGAAAATTTAGAAACCAATTCTCATGAATGACCCAAAATAACTCCGAAAAATTCAAAATAGCTCATGGATAACGAAGTTTCAGTTTAATGTGGTGATTTGTTACTTTGGATTTTTTGCGAAGCTCCGTTACTCTGGCTCCGTTTGGATAGGTGCGGGAAGAAGGGAAGAAGAAAAGAAGTGGAAAGAAGTATTGGGAAGTGTGTAACTTTGTGAAGAGTTTGGATTGTTTATAATTTTTTTCTTTTTTCTTCCTTCTTCCTATATCCAAACGCTGCCTTATGACATCGTGCATATTTTTTTTGTTTTTAATCAGTAATGTGTCATTACCAAAACAAAGGAAATATTCATATTCACCTCCTATTTTTATTTGTAAATTATGTTGCAGTAGAGGGAACTTAATTTGTTTGATCGAAATGTCCATAAATTTCGTAAGGTAGTATCTCTCCTTGTTTAGTGAAACACTGAACGTTTTTGCAAGTGTATGTGTATGTCATCGAAGTCTCCAACAAATTGTTCTGTAGAGTCATATATAGTATCGTTCCTGTAGTGTTTGGTTTTCTTCATATTTTTTTTTTAACTAACATTTACGCTTTAGATTTTTTAAAAATGAGTCACATTCATGTGATGTGCACACTTTCTTCGGTCATATTTATGCATAACAAAAGTGTGTGCCTCTCAAGTGCCTTACAAAACAGCTATGGAGTTATACATAATATCCTCACGCTTTACACTAAATTGTATTAATTGAATGAAAAATTATAACTAAAAGTTGAAACACAAATGATTGCATGAGTCCATTTTGTATAGTTGTCTAATAGTTTTTTTCAATTATGTTTCTAAAGTACACCAAGATTCCATGAAAAGATTGGTGAAATTTTTTTATAGATGAGATTGGTGAAAATTTTTTATAGATGCAATAGAGATATTGGATGAAAACTAAATATAGATACTACATTTGATAACAGAGTCGAAGTGAGGATACACTTGCAAAGGGGAATCTATGCTTGTTTTCTAGGCATAATGGCTCTGTGTAGCTCCAAGTCTCGCGTACTTTCAAAAAAGTTCAGACACTTCTGATATTGCACTTTGTTTCTGTTAAGATGACCTGCCATGGCGAAATGAGAGGTCGTGGCTGGTTTGTTCGTCATAAACTTTTGGTGATCCAGACAGAAGAACCGATGCTCCAGTTGGTACCAAAACGGGTGAACGAGTTTTTACACAAGATATCGAAATGAGTTTATGTTGGGGATGAGGTGGATCCGGTGGGATAGCATATAATGTATTAATATTGGGGTGGCCGGCTAGACAAACCCTTTTGCCCAGTACCGACTCTCACAATTCGTTCACTGGTTACTAAATATATACTTCTCTCTTTTATATAAAAAAATATGTCAAAAGAATGAAAACAGAAGGAAAGCGTAAGGTGCCAGAAAGAAGCAATTGCAATGGTGATTTGAGCCCGTCTGAATGCTCAATTTGAAACAAACTTATCGCACTTTTCCACCAATTGGGTCGTCATTTGCAACTTGCAAGTTTTGAGAGAAGGGAGATTGTGAGAAGCGAGAGAGAGAGAGAGAGAGAGATGTAACTAAGGGTTTGAGAGTTTGGGAGAGAAGGATGGGTGCAAATGAGGTTTTCGAATGGCGAGACAGAGAATAAGGATTGATTGGGGTTTTTAACAAGGCTTCAGTAAGATCCAATATGATTAAAATTTTTGTACTCTTCCTTAAAATAGTTTTGTGTATCAGTCCTCGCTTCAATCGCGACTCATATTTACCACGCCGCATATATCTTGGTCCGTAGAAATTCTATGTTCCTTTTGAAATCAAAGTTCCGAAGAGGTGCTTTTATCTCAATATAATAATGATAATAATAATAGTGAAAAAATTTACATGCTTATTACATGACATTATCTCAATTCCAAAAATCCATGGTTATTACACACTTCTTTTATATATCTTATTAAATAATATTCCATAAAAAAATTGTACACATATGTTTTTTTTTCTATTTATTAAGGCATTACTTAATTAATTTCAAGACTTTTAAAAAATTATTCTAATCCATGGGGAAACTATTAATAATTTTACAATGGAAGACCAAATAACTATCTATTTGACTAAAAAGGTTTGATGCACATTCTGTTGTTTTAACTAGTACTTAAAGTTTACATACGACTTTCCCTTTTTTTTAATTAATAGAGGAGGGTTCTAATGCCAACATTTTGGTTGCTCCCAAATGCCAACATTTCACTATTTAGTTACTTTTTTAAAATTTAAAATAAAAACGTCAAATCCAAACCAGTCATCTTATTTAGTTCAATGACCGATGCATTTTGATATAAGTTTTGTAAATTTTAGAGTTTATTTTATACTCCATCAAAGGCTAAAACATGGACGTATTAGAATGAATCTATCACAATTAATAAAGTTCGTTTATTTTTCTACCTCTTGATAGAGTAGCAAATAAACTCTAAAATTTACAAAACTTATATAAAAAGGCATCGGTCATTGAACTAAATAAGATGACCGGTTTGGATTTGACGTTTCTATTTTAAATTTTAAAAAAGTAACCAAATAGTGAAATGTTGGCATTTGGGGGCAACCAAAATGTTGGCATTGGAACCCTCCTCTAATTAATAATACTTTTAAAAAGATACCTATAAGGTTCAATACATTTTTATATAACAATATTCAATTTTGCTGGACTTTATTATTTGAATATTCTATAGAATAAAAATATATAAATGTGCCAGGACTACTACTCACATCTAGAGTGGCAAAGGGAAAAAAAAGGCATAATTTCTATTCTTCAAGTACTTTGAAATTTAATAAATTTCCACTCATAAGTTGACTCTATTCTTAACATACCATCCATATAACATAAAACAACACTGGTTCTTATTTAGAAGCATGCAATCTCACTGCCTAGTTTCTTTCCCCATAACACTGGTTCTTATGTAGAATGGGATCTGTGCTCGTAGAGATGCCGAATCACAACATTCATCTGATTCAATGCTCGAATTGAGGCGTCAATTTCAATTTTCTTTAAATTGAATTAGTGAACAGTAATAAAGGATAAAAAACCCTCCAATCGACTGGACCAATTGGAGTCACCGAAAGCCGCTCTCTCTTAGATAAATATATGACAATATTGGGGCAATCAATTATAGATAGTTGAGAATGGTTTGGAGCAGTTTTGGTATTGACATTAAATAGTTAGAAGCTCTTTCAGAAAATTGATTTGGACATCCACATTTTAGTCCGATCACCTCTATTTATCCAAAAATGACAAAACTAACCTTATTCGACCACTCTACTCCACTCTAATTCTCTCTTCTCCCATCACTTATATCAGATAATACAACAAGAAATGCAATGCTTTACATCACATGATCCGCAGTTTCACTCGTTTCTACAAGGCACAAGCACGCAACCATTACCCATCTCTTTTCTCTTTCTATTGAACTTCACAACTCTCTCTAGTGTTTTGTGTACTGACTTAAAATGAGGTGTCGAAGCTGGGATCTGGTTTTCAATTAGGCTCCGTTTGGATAAAGTGTGGGAAGAAAGAAAAAAGATAATAAGAAAATAAATTTATTATAAACAATTCAAACTCTTTACAAAATTATACACTTTCTAATACTTCTTCTCGTTTCTTCCCTTCTTCTCTTCTTCCCACACCTTATCCAAAATGAAACTTTAGGGTGCGTTTGGATAGGTGTGGGAAGAAGGAAAGAAGGGAAGAAGTGGGAAGAAGTATTGAGAAGTGTGTAACTTTGTGAAGAGTTTACATTGTTTATAATTTTTTTTCTTCTTCTTCTTCTTCTTTCTTCCAATGATCCAAACGCACCCTTAGTTATTGATTTTAGGTACGACCTCTTTAATCTATTTCTAATTTTTCTTCAAAAATTTGCTCGATTTGAGGAGCAATTAGATTAAATTGGCTAAATATTGGTTGATCAACTAGGGACGCTACTGATTTTTGTGGCTGAAGCAATGTTTACTTGATTTAGGGGTTGAAACAGTGTTCGCATACATGGGCTTAAACAATATTTGTATTTTTTATAACAAAGATAAACTGCTATTTCTTCATCCATTTAATATATTTTCAGAAATACTTCTTTTGTCTTTGTTATCCTGGTTTCATAAAATTTAGACTTTTAATGATTTCAGAAATTTTGACATAAGAAGACTGAATTTATAATCAGTTACTGAAGTACGATATTATTTTCAAAAACACTTTGATGAAACTAAGAAAATTTTGGAGATGCGATTCTTCTTTTTCAGAAAATTGGGGGCTCTTTTTTTTTTTTGCGTTTCTTAATCTTTGAATGATGGTGTTCTAGAGTAATTAGGGCTGTCAATGGGTAGGGTACGATACGGTGGAGACATGTTTCATATTCATACCCATTAAAATTTTCTTTATCCATACCCTACCCTTACCCATTAAAATTTGTCTTTACCCGTACCCTACTCTTACCCATTAAGAATTAACGGTAAGGGTAGGGTAACGGTAGAAAATGGATAATAATATTAATAACTTAATGAAAAAAATTTGTACAATATGAATAAATAAATTATATCAATTAGGAGCTAGATTTGGTTCAGTAGCATTAACATTGTTTTGTATTTGTTCTACTTGCTCACGTGACTCTCCATCTAATCCCAAAGGCATCCTAAATAAACGAATTAAATTAATTAATTACTGGATAGTGTAAAGTAGCAAATGAATATTTCAAATGGAAGAATCGACACTTACTCAGTTACTCATCATAATGATCAATGCTGTTGTAACTTTCGCCATCTGAGTCAACAAGATTTGGATTTAAATTAGACATTTAGCAGGCTCTCAAAAAACAACACGGCGGAGAAGAAGTTTTCTTCCGTAAAAGAATTTAGGTCTTTCTTTTTCAATGACACAATGTAGCGTGCCGTGTGAATTGAAATTGGAAAGAAATAAATAATATTTTAATATAGTATTATCTTAAACGTGAGAATTAAAATTGGAAAGAAATAAATAATATTTTAATAGTATTATCTTAATCCAATTTAATAATTTAATTGTCTAATTAGTTATTAGCTTATCAATTAAAATCTTACAATAATATTTTTCCGATTATGATAAAGATTATAAACTATATATACATATATATATAACGGTACGGTTAATTAACGAATACGAAATAGACTTACCCATATCCTTACCCAATAAATTAACGAAATTTTTTTTATATCCATATCCATATCCGATAACTTAACGAAAAATTTTTTTATCCATACCCGTCTTATCGAATACGATACGGGTAGGGTAAACGGTTAAAAGGTACCATTGACAGTAATAGACCGGTCAGTTATGGTCTACATTTTAGGTATTTACTTACTCAAAACATTTAGGTATATGTTTTTTTTTTGGCAGACCGTATACTCCCAAATCCCAATTATTCGATCAAACTCACTATCTGTTAACGCTCGAGTCGATAGAATCGACGGATTAAACTGACAGGATACAACACCATCATATCGCAACATAATTTTAGTGTGAGCCAGTTGGAACTTGGAACTTGGACACACACACACACCCCATGTACGGAAAATGACTTGGGCCAGGCCCATTTGCATGATCCATCCAATGTATTGTTTCAGTATAGTTCCATTTCTATGTAAAGTGATGCAACCTTTTAGCATTTCAATTTTAGATAACATTAAATAACCCGACGCACGCAAACATACCTGGTTTAAGACTCAGAAAATATATCCTGAGTATCTCAACTGGAATGGCATGCACATGACCTTCAGCTGATAGCAACAGATTTTCTGTGAGAATTACTTTCAGGCACCTTAACCTTTTCTAGCATGTAATGAAATAAACTGACACAGAACATCCGAAAGGAACCATGGAAGCTCACTAATGGTGTATTTATGGGAAAGTTGAGTAGTAGATAGCTAGTAAATTCTCTGCTCGCGAGTCTCAGATTTATTTAATGAAGCTTTCTGTGGAGATATTTTTCTTTACTCTTCTCCTTTGCTTTTGATTCTTCCGAGAAACAGATCCTGCGTACATTTGTATGGTGCGTTCCACTGTCGACAAGGTTTTCTTTTTTATTAAGAGACACAAAGGGGAAAGAGAAAGGGGAGCAACAAGTGCAAAGAGAGATAGGAGGTGCTATTAAGACAGGTATTTGTTCTCAAATTTCTCTATTCCTTTACACTCGGTGCTCATTTTAAGAAATTAAGCATTGATTAGATTTATGGGTAGTCATGTATTCTTAATTTTTGTTCTATTTTTATCTTTTGCTAGGGTTTAAGTATGGTTTTCCAGTTTAGAAATAGGAAGCATTTGCAATTTAGAGATCGCTTTATTTTGGGTTTTCCCTCTTTAGATAGCTAAACTACTTTTTTGAGCAACAAAAGTATTTAGGGAATGATTTATTTTATTTTCTGTGTTAAGCAAGAGTTAAGATCCCCTTGTAGAGAATTACTAATAAGTTAAGTGTTTCACTGCTTATTGCTCAAAAAAAGGAAAACTAGCCCTTCCCAATAGCCAATCCTTACTAATTCTTAGATATATTCTGCATTAATATATGGTTTCTGGTGAATTTTCAACAGCAGAGGAGAGAACTCTCTTTTAATCAATTCCAATAACATTGCTGATAGGCTTGGTTGTACCAGTTCAAACCATGATGAGGCAATCATCTAGCCGGAGCCAGAGATGCAAGAAGCTAAAGATGAAGCATGTTCTTCAGTTAATTGTTTTACTAGCCATAACTATTTGGCTCCTCTACCAACTCAAGCATACTGTTGATAAGAAACATACGGTTAATTCCATTCCTAACAACCCAAATGAGAACCCAATCACAGAAAATGACCAGAGAGTTCCAGATAAGACAACAAAATTAGGCCGCAAAGACCTACCACAATATATTGAGAGTCTTAATTCTAATGGGGATAGAGATAATGAAGTGGATGAAGAAGATGAAGAAAAAGACACCGAATTGGAGCAATTGTTAGAGGATGTCGAAGTGAGAGAGAATGGGCAAGAAGAGGAAGATAGAACTGCAGAGGAAAATGGAGACGATAGAGATGAAGAAGCTGCTGATGGTGAGTATGGCTCAAATGGAGAGGAAGATGAAGAGGTGAACATGGACGGTGATGCTAATGGCGATGCAAATGAAATTGATGAGAAAAGTAACCAGCCGAGAGTTAATGCATCAATTTCAGTTGAGGCTCATACTGCTGCTAATCAAACGGCAAGTGTTGATATGTCAATACATCGAGAGAATAACAGTACAGTCAGTGTTGAGGTAAAAGAGGTTGAAAAGTCAGGTGTTGAAGTTGAGTTGCATACAATTCTGGGAAGTTCAGTTCAAGTCACAAATGAGACCAATACAGATGTTCAACCGCAAATATCAACTACAGTTGAGGACATAGGGGTGAAATTAAGGAGGCATGAATAAATTTTATATAGTATGTGCCTATTAAAATGAGATAGTAGGACTAGCTTTGAGATATGCCACAACACAAGTTGTGAACAGCAAGTATATAAAGATCTATGTAGTTTCAGCCATGTTAATTATATAATCTGTCAATGTAATCATTCTTCATTTTAACCTGATCTGCATCTTAAATGTTTGTTAAGAACAAACAGTTCTTGTAATCTTGTGTTATCAGCGTCTTAAATATTTGTAAAGAACAAACGGCTCGTGTTATCTGCATCTTAACATTAAATGTTTGTAAAGAACAAACAGCTCTTGTGTTTTCGATAAACTGCAACTCTGAAATTTGTATCAGAGTGCAGCTTGTGGTGCGGGAAATTTGTACTGATCAACCTATTAATATAAATAACGAAAAGATGAAATTGTTTTCATTATTGGCGTGTCACTCGTATTTATAGGATTACGGTACAAAAGATTAACCTCAGGAGTCGGGAGTTCCTCCCATGCGAAAGGGTCTAAGCTTTCTGACAAGTAACAGCTCAGTGTTGATAAGCAAAAAATTTATGTTTCACACTCACCGATTCATTCAAGAATATTAATAACATTTTGTACGGATTAGATGTCTGGCAGTGTTTTAACCCGAAGTCAAAAGAAGAGCAGCAAACATATGAAAAGGAAAAATAAAAAAAATAAAAATAAAACTAGCTTTAGTTTTTTCCCAGCTCCTCGTATGCTGTTCAACAATATTATTTTGCTGAATCAGAAGAGACTAAAAACAAGAAAGCAACTGAATTGAGAGGTTTATCAAACACAACATTTATCAAAGATGAATCATGTTTCTGGAAGCTCAGTGGTCATGTTCACCATGCTTCACCTCAAAAAGACCATTGGGGCCTGCAAATCAAATATAACAAAACAGATGCACAATAAGCAATGTAACTAATCAATAAAATCTTATTACAATCATAAGGAATTTAGTAGCATACTGTACTACATGTGAAAGACAGACCTTAACAGTGCTCAACAACAGCAAAATGGATTTTCATTTTTGTTTCATGTAAATTGCAACAAAAATTTTTGCTCACAGTAAAAATAACACAGCAATAATTAACCCACTCTCAAAAAAGAGGAAAAAACACAGAAATGCACTGTTTACCAGAATGTTCCACCCAAGGATTGTCTTTTGTCATTCTAAGCCCAAAGTGGATTGAAATCAAAGTATAAGGATGCTCTGCTCTATGCGAAATTTGGGAGCAATTGAAAATGCAGAAACAAAAAAAAATAAGAATAATTTTTCATCCCCTACAAAAATCCGTCTTGGCCCTATAAATTTATGGGAACTGCCATGCTTCTCTCTATTTCTCTAACAACATGTGGAAGCAGCATCGAAATGTAATTTATCATATATTGTAATTGAAAATAACCATTCAATGGCGAAGCCAATGAGAAGGGAAGTGTATGGGGATATGTCATGTCCATCAAAGTACATATGTAATCAAAGGTCTACAGTCTCCTAGAAATATTGAGCACTCATACTTTGCTGGCTGACTAGAATGCTGATACTTCACAGAAATGGTTGACCACTAATAGGATAGAAATGTTATTTACTTCAATGAACATGAATTCCGGGAGTAATTCATTAGAACCTTTTTCCTGAAATGATTAGTTCTCTAGTTGCCCAAACCAAGCTTGCCAAAAATCAATACATAGAGGCATAGGAAAGCATCAAGCTATCCCCCATGAAACAAGGAACGATTGGGCATAGAAGTACATCTAGTGAAAATAGAAATACTTTGAAAGACATCTAATAATTCTACAGAGGAATATGCAAATACTAGGTAAAAAAAAAATACAATGATTAGCTGAATAAGCAGGATGGAAATAAATACTTTAATAGACACACCTAATAATTCAACACAGGAGAATGCAAATACCAGGTAACAAGTATAATGATTAGCTGAATAAGCAGGGTAAAAAAAAGATCCATAGTATAATTAATTCAAGTTTGTATATATCAGTTAGCTGTTCCAAATTCCAACCAATGGAGTTCCATAATTCAGAAGGCCGATACTAATTTGAATTAGACCCCCAACAGTCCATTCCAAAACCCCAATGAAAGCTGACTTTACACATTTTCTATTCAACAGAAATAATTAGTTAATTTATGAAACAAAACAATAAATTGGTTCCTAGAGTTTGCTTCTTCTTTGCAAAAATTGACCCGACATGAACAAACCTAGGAACAACATAAACCAGACCAACTAAAAGGAACCAATTAAAAAAAATTAAAATAAATAATCTCACCCCATGGGAACTCCTTGTTCCTGATGTGGAGGTAGGGATACGCCTGAACCAAAAAATTAAACAATTAAACATGCACATAACACAAAATATAAGAAAATCAGACAATAGGAAAAGGAAAGAGCAATACAGGAGGATCAGGAAAGTGGTGGTGCCCCTTGGAGAGATTATAAGCTCCGAGAAGAGTGCAAGTAACGATTCCAGCGTAGGTTATCTTCTCCCACTTGGCGGTCTCAACTATCAATACCAGAACAAAGAAATCAGGAAACTTAGAACCAAAACCGAAACCCTAGATCTAGAAATTGGGGAAATACGAACGTGCATCGTCGTGGTGCTTTGAGGAGAAGCTCCTCTTGGGAGCGGAGGTCGCGCTCTTCGCCTTCGCCGCCGCCGATCGGAGCGCAGATCTCGCCATTGACGCCATCTTTTGGTTCTGTTTTTATTTCGGCGAGTTGTTCAAAGTCTTTCGTTTTATTTTATTTATCTCTGAAGAAGAGAAATAGCCAAATAGAAATGAAATAGGTCGATCGACTTGTTTTCTCTCGTCTCCATTTTGCTGAAAACAGGGTACCTCCTTTCCTATTATTCAGAGATGTAATACGAGTAATATCTTTATGAGATGGGCTAAAATCGGCCACGACTGACGGTGCAACCGTCAGCTGCGATCAAATCTCAATTTTTGAGATTCTAACAGTCGATCCAAATCGTTCAATGTGTTCTCCATATTGAAATCTCATCAGAGACCAAATTTTACAATTTTCTGATTTTATTTACTATTTTTTTTAGATTTTTAAAAATCATAGTTATTGAAGGGTCCAGAATTATTTAGATGAAGAATTTTGTAAAATATCAAACAAATACTAAAAAATTTCAGAAAAATATAAAATTTTGTCTCCAACAAGATATTAATATGGAGAACACATTGAACGGTTTGGATCGATTGTTAGAATCACGAAAATTGAGATTTGATCATAGCTGACGGTTGCAACCGTCAATCGTGGCTTATTTTAGCTCATCTCTATCTTTCTGGGGTTCAATTTTTGTGCTTGTAATTAATAGGGAAATTAATAAGAATTAAGGAGTTTGCTGAAATTTTATTTGTATTATCAAGAAATGTGTACGTTTTAAAAAAAAAAGAAAGAAAAATTTATAAGTTAGTGAGCAAAAATGCGTAATAATGAGTTGTTAAAAAAAAAAAGCGTAAAAATGAACCGAGAAATTAGGCCCAAAATATGTCTATTTAATTTGCGTGCCTTGCCTGAACCCCGAAGAATGTAAACGGAGTGGATTTAAACATTTAGTGCCAAAATTATATTTGTATCCGTATTTTGTGAACAAAAGTGGATATAAAACTAATATAAATACAAATGTTAGACGCATATCAAAAACTTGAATATAGATACTTTTTTTTTTTTTGGATAATCATACTGATATTAATGTGTATAAAATAGATGAACATCTATTTCATTTACAACTCTATTTGAAAAGAAAGCAATAAGTACTCTGGTTATTCATATTGGGGCTGTTTGGATTCTCCAAGAAATTTGGAGAATTTCATCTTCCTATCATAAATTTATTATAAACAATCCAAACTCTTCACAAAATTACACACCTCCCAATAAATTTATTCCTAGAAATTGCAACTTTTCCAAATTCCTAAGCGATCCAAACGCCCATTCAGAATATAAGCATATCTTTTATAAAAAACATAAAGTTTTTTTTTCCTTTAAAAGATATTAACAAGAAAAACAAATATTTTACCGTTATTCTTAATTTGGTTAGGAGCCTTTCCGGTGGCATTCCAAGCAATTTGAATTATTGAATATAAAACTATCAAATTTGTTTCGATCGGTACAATTTAACAAATAAATACGAAGGTTGTTTAGGATCAAACAATTTTGAACATCATCCGGATGTCAGTCTAGTCGATATGGTGAAATGGAGAATCTCTATACAACTTCAATGCAACTATAAAGTATAAACAACTTTGCACTGAAATAGCCGCTCTCTATCAGGAATTCAGGACCAATATATGTATCACCTTAAGTACCATTGCTCCTTCATTTCCTTTAAAACACTAAGTGAACCTTACAATTTAGTAATGTTGAAAATCAGAAAAAATGTATCAAGGTTGTCACTGCAAAGCTTAGTTGAAATAACATAACAAAAAGAAAAGAAACAAAAAAAAATTACATATTATAATATGATCATACACAGACACAAGCTCAAATATGGTTACCTAGAAATGGCATACGAGGTTGAGACAGAAGCATATGAGAATGTATCATTCTCAGATCCTTGGCATTGCATCACCCATAAAGCGTTCTCATTACATCTTCTCATGTTAATAGGAAGAAATTCTGGAAGGCTAACTTCTTTTTTCAAGTATGACAGAGATTAATATTGAATGTATTCTGTATTGATCAAAAATGTAAAATAATACATGGAGGGGTATTTATACCCAAGTACAGATACGGAGCTGTTTTAGCTAAAGTTCTCCAGTACAACATATAACTGGAGAAGTCCTTTCTCTTTATCTAACATCCCCCCCGCAAGTTGATGGTTTTGTACATACCATCAACTTGTCTCTAATAGACAAAAAACGTGTAGTTGTTAACCCCTTTGTTAAACCATCAGCTATTTGATCCTTAGAGCACAGAAACTGAACTAATAGCTGTTTCGCAACTACTCTCTCCCTAATGAAGTGAAAATCTATTTCTACATGCTTAGTACGCGCGTGATACATCGGATTAGAGGCAAGATATGTTGCTCCGATGTTGTCACACCACAACACAGGCGGCTGAGACAGAGATTGTTGAAGCTCTCGAAGTATATACTGTATCCAAATAAGCTCTGCACCAGCCAAAGCCAAGCTCCTGTACTCAGCCTCCGTACTCGATTTTGACACTGTCGGTTGCTTTTTTGAACTCCATGAAATAAGATTTGGCCCCAAGTAAATGCAGAAAGCTGAGGTTGACCGACGATCGTCAGGGCACCCCGCCCAATCGGAGTCGGAGTAGGCATGAAGAGTAAGAGAAGATGATGATTTGAGAAGAAGGCCATGGCTGATAGTGCCATTGAGATAACGCAAAATGCGTTTGACAGCCGACCAGTGGGCTGTGGTTGGTGCATGCATAAATTGTGAACATTTGTTAACAGGAAAGGAGATGTCAGGGCGAGTAATGGTGACATACTGGAGAGCCCCAACAACTGCTCGATAGAGCTTTGGATCATGAAATGGCTCCCCATCAAGTTTTGAAAGAGAGGTGTTGACAGCCATAGGTGTGGAGACTGGTTGAGCTTGGTGCATATAAGTGCGACACAACAGATCCTGAATATACTGTTGTTGCGAGAGATGCATACCTCCTGAAGTTTGGTGAACTGCTATACCCAGGAAAAAACTGAGAGGCCCCAAATCTTTCAAGGAAAATCTTGACTGAAGAGTGCGAATAAACTGAGAAACAGCAGCCACATCACTACCAGTGACGATTATATCATCAATTTGAGATTGGGGAGAGGCTCAATTTGAGATTTCCATGCCAAGAAGTTCGATCTTGTTAGCTTGGTGTGAACAGGAAGAGTTAAGAACACCATGGGAGCTGTAGATGTAGCTGTTGTGAAGAAATCATGAGGCAGAGAAGAAGGAGACCCATTAGGGTTTGGAGGGGGAAGAATCGAATTGGGAGGCGGAGGAATTGATGTAGTCGACTCCGAATTGGTTGTATCGGGCAGCGGATTTGATGTATTTAGAGGTGTCGCCATGACGATTTGCTAGAGGAAAGAAGAAAGAGACGAAGAAATTGGGGAAAGAATGGATCGAAAGAGGCGATTAGCCAAGTGATGTCTCTGATACCATGACAGAGATTAATATTGAATGTATTCTGTATTGATCAAAAATGTAAAATAATACATGGAGGGGTATTTATACCCAAGTACAGATACGGAGCTGTTTTAGCTAAAGTTCTCCAGTACAACATATAACTGGAGAAGTCCTTTCTCTTTATCTAACAAAGTATTTCATCACTTGACACATGCTCGGCCTAACTGAAGGTACCGGGTGACCACAAAGCAATCCAAGTTTCATAACCAAAATTGCATCATCAAAAACATAATTCTCTCCCAACCGAGGATCTAATGCATGTATGAGAGAACCCATTTCCCATGTCTCCAAGACCCACTCGGAAAGGGTTAACCCTTCCTGTCGTGCCCTTAGGTCTAACGGCCTCTTCCCACAAGCCACTTCTAACATAAATGCCCCAAAGGCAAATACATCATTAACCGTGCTAGCTTTCCCTGTTCTAGCAAGCTCTGGGTCAAGATAACCCAAGGTCCCAACCACACAAGTCGTATGGGGATCGGTTCCACGGTCGTACAATCTCGCTAGACCGAAATCACCTAGTCTTGCATTCAGTTCAGAGTCCAGAAGAACATTACTTGCCTTGATGTCGCGGTGGATCACAACTTGCTCCCATTCTTCATGCATATATAAAAGACCCGATGCAACTCCTTGGATTATTCTGAACCGCTTGCCCCAATCTAAAATGGGTTTAATTGGATCATGTAAGTACTTGTCAAGGCTACCGTTAGGCATGAAAGAATATACCAGAAAGAGTTCCCCTTTTCGCCTACAATATCCAAGCAGGGGTACAATGTTTCGATGCCGGAGTCGGCCTAAACTTGCTATTTCAGAAATGAACTCTTTCAAACCTTGTTTTGAATTGTGTGATACTCTTTTCACTGCAATCTCCGAGTTCAACCGGCACAACACACCTTTATAGACCATTCCAAAACCCCCAGTACCAAGCAATTCTTTTTCCTTAAATCCATTTGTTGCTTTATACAATTCTTTATAGGAGAACCGGTGTGAACCGAACTCTATTTCCCAATCCTCCATTACTTCTGAATATTTTATTATTCTACGCCTAATAGAAACAAAAATCAAGGCAACTATCAATGGACCAACTAAACACAGGGTTATTATTAGCCAGAGGGAGAATGCCTTTGTTTTGGCTTTGTCATAGCTCCGTGTAAAAGGAAGTGCAGGAAGCATGCCAATGTCTAGTGCCGTAGCACTTCCATTTAGCATAAAGCTCCAACCAAGGATGTAGTGGTTAGTGTGCACATCGCCGGTAGAAGATGAAAATCCAACATACATGGAACTTAGAAACAATTTTGAGAGATCAACAATAGATGATAATGAAGGTCTGTGAGGTTTGGATATGCCTAGAGGAGATAAGGTAACACTCAATCGACTCTCCTTGCCATCATAATCTACCCATACTTGTATGGCTCTACGGCTAGTAAGGCTAATGTTTTTGAAATAATTTTGACCATCGGGATAATATCCGGCTGTGCTAGACTTGTATGATTTTAGACTGTTGATATCAATTCCGACATGATTATCATCAATATCACCGAATTCAGAGCTATAGATGGTATCGAGCTCAACCGCAAAAATGTGGTTGGTTAAATTACCATTATTAGTGTCATTGAATAGACCTAAGTATTGATTAGCTAAAGCATTAGAGAGATCTTTGGTAGGGGAGATTGTGAATGTGATGCCGTGGCCATTTAGGTCAGGAAATCCTGATATAATGCCAAAAACAAACATGGTGGAGAAGGAAAGAATTTTACCATTAGTTGAATCATGAAATTGAAATAGGGAGGGGTAAAATGCGTGTCCCTTTTCCCTAATTGAGTCATTTGTTAGCCGTAGTAAGCCATTGGGGGTGATTGATGCGATGCCGTCAAGGGTGAGATTTGCACCAGCAAACCCATTGAAGACGAATTCATTTTGGCATACTGAAAATAAAAGGTTATTTGCAAGTAAGAAGAGGGTGATGTAGAAAGCTTTCATAATCACAATGTTACTGTGCTACCAGTTGATTCTTAGATGCATTACATTTCAGGATGTTGCTGTTATCCATGGGATACCTTATAAAGCGTACAAGATTTGAGTAATTTCTCATGAAAATCTCACTTGGGACCCATATAGGAAACATACGCGTAAAAATATTGATACACTGACAAGAAGTAAATGCCAAGTCCATGCTTGTTGACCAAAGACTGGCCTCATTCAAAGTTGCTGAACAACAGAACAAGACCCCAACAGTTCTTTTACTGATCTTTTCTTTTCATGCATGTGCCTGCTTTTGTACGAACACCCAAATTAACTTTCCAACTTCTATATCTTTTGATGGACGTCATATTATCATCTATATGGTTATATAGGAAAGGAGAGTGTCTAACTCTGTACAAGTAAGTATTAGTTCTGCAAATTCTGCTCCAGTTCGGTCTATCATTGAGAAAAATGCGGTCTCGTACCTAACTTTGTTGACCTTTCTAGCTAAATGTTAGCCCTTCAAAGACTTCAAGTTAGCTTCTACATTCACAATATCCACAATATAATTACTGTTATCATTTTCAGCAAAGGTCACTCTGTAGCAAAATGAGAAATAGAAATTTAAAGTGTGACATGTCTAAGGGATATGCAGAAATGCTGGAATGATAAGACAATGAAACATATACACAAAAATGCTGGAATTAAAGATAATGATTGAACGTACTGCCCGATTAAACATTTCGAACTTCTTTACATTTAGTGGAATTTATAATATGTAAAGGATTATATCAAGAACAATTAAAATTTATTTGACAATTGGTTAACCGCTCTCAAATTTTGTCAGAATAAAAAAAAATTAGAAATATAAATACTTACATTATGGTTTAGACAGACTGCATTGATTTTATGCAAATTAAAATTTTTCGTCTTTGCATTTCATTTTGTGAAGTTAGTCTTTACATTTGATTTTATGAAGGTGGTACATGGATTAATTTATAGTAGCTGACCTGTTTATTGACAAGTTAGCCTATGCCCAGAACTCAAAAATGACGAAATGACGATTGAACAAGAACATGGATAAAATATCCAGCCCACAAGAAAAGCCCAAAAAGGGCATGATTAGTCGAGCCGGTTAATTTTTATTTGTTTAAAATTTGGGCTAAGTTTGCAGATAAACTGGGCGATGATGAAAAATTGAAAATGAAATGTTTGGCAAATTGTGAAGAATCATATATAAGCGCATAGAACATTAGTTCTCTGTTGTTGTTTTTTTTTTTGAATTAAAATGATTTATTTAAAAAGGTATATTAGCTCACTTAAAATAATTTGACTTTATCCATCTCTCGCATTATGTCGGAACAGAACCTTATCTTTAGGAGGGCGTTTGGAGATCTAAGAATAAAATTAGAATTAGTTATTCGCAGTAAAAAGTACTATTTTTGAAGGATCAATAATAAGGTTTTTGTGATCTAGAATGTTATTTTTAAGTGGTCTAATATTTGAATTAAATTTTTATTCATAGGGTGTTTGGATCATCTTTTTAATCCATATTAAGAAGATCCAAACATCCTAGAAATAAAAATTTAATCTAGATATTAGACCACTTAAAAAATAACACTCTAGATCTTAAAAAAAATTATTCTTGATTGTTTATGAATAATATTCTTTTACTTTGAATAACTAATCCTAATTTTATTCTGAAACTATCCAAACGCCTAGATAAATAAGAAAGTCACTGTTCAGCCGTATAAGACTCCCACCTTCAACATTTCTTTGTTAGATAGAAATTTTGACAATAGATAGAATACAAGTAAAGCAGACTTCTACGCATAAATATAATTCAAGACTTGTCTGTAAATTGCATTCAATATAAATTTGAAGTAAAATTTTCAAATAGTAAAATAAATAGATTACTTCTAAATATGAAAGGCGTTTTCTAATAATAGAAATATACGTCCGCATTCTTATATATGGTGTCCTCAAATGCCTTAAGAAAATTAAAGAACAATATTTTTCTTGGTTGATATAAAAAATTTACATATATCCATTGCCATTGACCTATCCTCCTGGTGAAAACGCATATTATTTAACAGCCATAGTAAGTCATTAAATTAAAAAGTCGCAGGTTTGAAATCTATATTTTTTTTTATGATATTCAATTTAAGAATAAGTTGAAAGTATGACTCCAATTTATTTTTAAAAAGTCGCAGGTTTGAAGATTGCAGGGGTTATATCCAATTTTCCCTTAAAAATAAATCATTAGCTTGAACCTAATTAATTACATGCATATAATAAAACTTCCAACAATGATGGCATACGCGATTAGTTTTTTATCATATACATCATATGGAAGCTCATAATATCGACAGATATCTAAATTCAAAATTAAAGCCAACATAGTTGGCCAATTCCTATCCAACCAAAACGGAGGAAATGAAATCTACAAAGAATTGTTTCATATCATCTACCTACAGATTGTGTGGAGATAGATGCCATTTGAGATGAGTATGACATAACTAAAGAATCAAACCCTTCATTTTGAAGAATTGCAAGCATGCTGTAGTTCATACTACTTACCATTAAGTCCGGTAATGGCTTGCTGCCATCCAAGTATTGCATCACTTGTTGCATGGTCGGCCTAGCGCCCGGTAATGGATGAGAGCAAAGCAAACTGAGTTTTAACACCATTTCTATCTCTTCGATTACAAAAGTTTCCCTCAATCGTGGATCCACAATATTGGCAAGAGATCCTTGTTTCCAATGTTCTAGCACCAAATCAACCAGAACAATTCTCTCCCCTTGTGGACCTGGTTCAACAGGTCTCCTGCCACAAACTACCTCTAACATGAAGGCACCAAAAGCAAACACATCAGTGAGGGGTGATGCCTTGCCAGTTCTCGTTAGCTCTGGTGCAAGATAACCCATTGTACCTACCACATTGGTGATCTCGGCCTCAGTACCATGATCATATAGTATTGCAAGCCCAAAATCACCTAATCGACCATTTAATTCAGAGTCTAGTAGCACATTGCTTGCCTTAATGTCCCGATGGACGACAACTTGCTCCCATTCTTCATGGAGGTATAAAAGACCTGCGGCGACCCCTTTGATAATTTTGAACCGCTGAATCCAATTAAGAGTTGGTTTTTCATGACCACTGTACAAGTACTGGTCGAGACTCCCATTTGGCATGTAATCATATACCAAAAGGAGCTCCCCTCTGCGCCGGCAATAACCAAATAACTGAACCAGGTTTCTATGCCGTAGCCGGCCAATACTCACTACCTCAGCAATGAATTGTTTCATGCCTTGTTTTGATCCATGCGAGACTCGCTTGATTGCAACCTCCAATTTTGACACGGATAAAACCCCTCTGTAAACCCTCCCAAAACCTCCAGCTCCAAGCAACTCCGTTTCTTTGAATCCATTGGTTGCTTGATGCAAATCTTTGTATGAGAAGCGATGCGGGCCAAACTCGACCTCCCAATCTTCAAGTAGTTCTGCATACTTAAATTGACTCCTCATATAGATGAAAATGAGAACACAAATAAGAACAAAAGCAGCAAAAGCTGAAGGCAATACTATTTTCAAGACCTTTGACAATTCTTTTGTGTTTCTATGTGGGGGCTCCGGTAACTTTGAAAGGTCAATGGATGGTGCTGTTCCATTTAGCTTAAAGCTCCATCCGAGAACGTAGTGAGAGGCTGGGTATGAGCCAGTGGAAGAAGAGAAACCAATATACATAGTGTCTTTCAAGACCACAGAAAGATCAAATTTATAAGAAAGCAGAGGCTTGTTCGGCTTGGACATACCGACAGGAGATAAAGTAACCTTAATTTCTTTATCTTCGCTCTCGTATTCAACCCATACTTGCATCGTCGTGTGGCTCATTAGACTCAGATTTTGAAAAGAACCCGAATCATCATCATAATAGCCAGCAAATTCAGATTGGTTTGATGTCAGACTATTTATATCTATACCCACATGGTTATTATTTATGTCTTCATACTCTTCATTCTGTATAGTATCAAATTCAACTGCAAAAATATGATTGTCGGATTTACCTTCGTTTTGTTTATTGAAAAGACCCAAGTATTCGGCTGCCATGGCGGTTGAGAGATTATTTGTTGGTGAAATAATGAACGCCATTCCCTGGCCACCAATACCAGATATCTCTGGAACCATTACAAACACAAAAGTGGTTGAGAAGGAAGAGGTGTTACTGCCGAAGCGAACCGGAGAGGGGTAAAATGCATGGCCTTTCTTTTGAGAGGTGTTGTTGGTTAATCTCAAAAGACCATTCGACTCAATAGAAGCTACACCATCTAACATTAGGTTGGAGCCGGTGAATCCATTGAAGGTGAATTCAACATCTTGGCTTGCACATAATGCAATGCATAAGAGGAGGAGGAAGGCAAAAGCATAGGTCTTCATGAGCATGGCTAAGGAGATAAATTTCTTGCTGAAGACGTGTAGTTGTGAATTTGAGAATAACCTTCTGTGTAGTTAACTACTGTAGGCCAATGTAATTCAGACATTGACCGAGAGTTGGGACCACTACCCAGGAGCCAAGAAACTTCTTGTTTCATGGAGGTCCAAAATTCCCTTCAAATTTTGAAAGATACTATTCTTCGCAAAAATAATTCCGGGAAAGCAGTTATTTTGCTCAATAATTTCGATTACGATTAAAAATTGACTCGCGTGGTGAAGGTTAGCTGTTAACTCATTAGTAATTATGCAAATTGCACAATATATTAGACTGCTGTTTAAGTCGTATAGTTGTCAGAATGGAATTAATTAACAACATTTAAGTGGAAAGGTTGCACATAAGTACATCCTAAAAGTCAACAACTCCCAATCGACTTGGAAATTGAGACGGAAGAAATCAACCGATAACATTTGTGCCCGTCGTCAAATTACCATTGACCATTTCCTAATGAAGAAAGTATACTTAGCCAGATATTTATAATACGGTTTTGTTGAACTAGCATTCATTGATCAAGAGTCAAGACTACTAATAAAACGCTGCGCAGGTTGGTTGAGCACTTTCGGTCAGCGGTACGGCCTACGGATAGTACTTTGATTGAGCTAGCAAGTAGCAATGCAATATTTTCTATGATAAAAGTTCTTTCATGTCTAATTTTAGATGGGAATGGTTATTGTTCAAATTTCTTTTCGAGATGGACTAAAATCAACCACGACTGATCGATGAATTCGTCATTCGCAATTATATCTCAATTTTTAAGGTTCAAATGGCTAATCCGAATAGTTCAATGTGCTCTCCATATTGAAATATCAGGAATTATAAGTGTCATCGGCAAATATACCATCACAGCCATCGTTAAATACAAAGTGAACATATACAGCAAATAAGGTGAACATATAAACGATCTAAGTGAACACTTACAAACAAATAAGTGTTGTCATCACTTGTTCAGAAGTTTACATGCATATTCAACTTATTTTCATTGAACTTATTTGTTTGTATATATTCATTTAGATCGTCTATATGTTCACTTTGTTTGATATATATGTTCACTTTATATTTAGCGATGGCATGGATGGCAAAACTGCAGATGACAGTAATCAATTTTCTTGAAATATCATTGGAGACCAAATTTTATATTTTTCTGAATTTTTTTTTAAAATACCAAAAAAATACTAAAAAATTTCAGAAAAATGTAAAGTTTGGTCTCCAATGAGATTTCAATATGAAGAACATATTGAATGGTTCGGATCGACGGCTAGAATCTAAAAAAATGAGATTTAATCGTAGTTGACGGTTTCATCCTTCAGTCACGACTGATTTTAGTCTACCTCATTTTTTTTGCTTTACATGTCCTAATCTCAATATATAAATGTAAATTAAATTTTATATAATAAGATCCTTATATATGAAGAGGAATTAGTTCACAAATAGTTACCTTAAAATAATTCTCAAATCAATTCAAATATAATTAAAAATAGGAAAAATGAATTAATAACTACATTGTTGGATAATATATATATAAGATACCAATATAATAGTTTCATCCAATTTGAATATTATTAAATATTAAAAAGATATTACTTTTCTGACCATTCACAATTTAAACATCTGATAAAAAGATAAATATTCATCAAAACTAAGATTTATTTTTCAATGTACATTTTAATACCGTATGTATTCCGAGGCGATACATCTGAATGGTTTTTGAATGGGAACCCAAACTGGCAAACGTTATGACGTTTTAATACCGTATGTAAAAACGCAGGAAAAATGAGAACAGGTTTAAACGTTATGACGTTCTACATTTAGTGTTTTTTTTTTTTGTAACATTTTTGCATGGTTGAACGGTACATAGCTCAACAAGGATTGTGAAAGGACAGAAAAAACAAAGTAAACCTTTAGCGAGAAAAGGTCGAGTCGAATACTCGACTTGGACTGTTCAAGAGTCCGTGTTGTGGGCTAATAATTCCAGAGTCATTATTGTCTTATTGATCAATATTTTATAAAATAAATAGGGCACCGTTTGGATATAGGAAGAAGGAAAAAAGTCCAAATTTATTATAAACAATTCAAATTCTTCACAAAGTTATACACTTTCTAATACTTCTTCTCACTTCTTTCCTTCTTTTCTTCTTCCCACACCTATCCAAACGGAGCCTAGGATATTTACTGTTTCAAATTTTCAATGAGACCGCTTAGACTTCTCATGTCGTGGAAACTGCAACTGGGTAGCTGACCGTCTCAAATCTGGACAACCAATTTAGTTTGGATGGTTCACATTGAATCTGATTATTTATTAATAAATTACTATATTGAATTCAATATAAGTTATCAAACTTGAATTGAACGTCAAATTCTACTAAATGTTACTTCATAATTTTGCGCTATTGGAGATGAGCGGAACTTATCATATTAAACTATCCTAAAGTTGTCCAATAATTCCAATTTATTTTTTTTCTATATTTATTTTTCCATAAAACACATACAAATAAATTTATTTATATCTATACGTTAATTTTTTTTTCAGTATCAATATGTGAATCTGAATAGCTCCATGAACGACTAGGATACATTTTTAGAGTTAAATGTGAATATATGTTAGAATTGTTGAATTACGGAGATCAGATTTGTGTTCTTGGCTGACAATTGTCGGGAACAAGCAACACTCAATAATTTTTTTTTTCTTTTTTTTTTTATGGAAGTATTGAACCTAACGAGAGAAGTAATAACTGCTTGACAACTGACAGCTGCTGTCAAGCTTTCCAACAAACACAAAAAAAACGAGAGAAGTAATAACAGTTACCGAATATAATTCTGGATTTAAATCGACTTGACAAACTAATCTACTAATCAAGTTTTTAAAAACATCCGTTTTTTCCGTTTTATCACAATTTTTTCTTAATTTTTCTTCATACAACACAATCATTTTATCCATTTTATCGCCACACGAACCATTTTATTATAGATAAATGCTAAATCACCACCCAACTGTCAAACCACACAAATCACATTTTAAAACCTTGATTCTAATACAATTTAATTGGTGAGCATTTAAGCAAGCACGCCAGCAATCCAGGCGGCTTTTACTGATCTCATTTTTTGACAAAAATATGCTTGTGCAATAGAAATATTTGAAGACCTCACTCATTCAACATGCACAAATATTTTCATGAATTGAAACAGCCAGCAGACAAACGATTTAATCCTCAATCCAAACTCCGAGCATTAGAGCAGATAATTATGTCAGACTAACAATCGTACCATTAATCCTAATAAGGGAACTACATAAATTCACCTTGTTCACAAGCGCACCTAAGGAGCCACTTTTAAGCTAATACTGACAGATCAACAAATATAAACCAAATCAGGCTTATTTTAACAATTAGCTCCTAAGACCACATATTATATCGCTATAATAGTACAAACTCATACTCTACTCAATGTGAACAGAACATTCAATCCAGAATCTCATTCTTCACTCTGATTTTACCTGACAAATGAAGTGAAAATTTGAAGTTAGATAAAAAAAAGTAGAGAAAACAAACCATAAAAAGAAATAATATATTATACAGGAATCTTTTGACAGGGCACTGGAGAATCAGCTAGGTTTTGAAGTTTGCAGCGGCATTTGAACACATCAAGCAATAAAGTCATCTGACAATACAATAAAGTTACTATACCGGGCATATTGTCATACTGTCTGATATAATTCGAGGTTTCAACTTCCCATAGAAGTTTTGTGTACAACACACAGCAGAGCAGCAAATCCAACAGTCTGATATACTGAGGACATTGTCATACTGTCTAATATACCTTAATTGATTCCTCACTGATAATGCTCAATAAGTACAACACAGAGCAGCAAATCCATCTAATCAATAATAACTATAACATCAAGAATCTATGAACTGCGAACTGCCACACCAACTATTAATCTATTGAGTAGAAATATTACATTAATAAAATATTTACCGGAGATGGAGAACGAGAAACGCTTCTGTCAGATCTTGGGCTCACACTACCTGCCTTCTTGTCCACCTAAATTTAATATAAAAAAAGATGCTAATTTCTACTTACATAACAAATTGGTATATTATTCACACTTCTAGTGCAAATCCCCATAATATGTTACTCTATTGTTCATGTGATACTTGCTTACTCTACTGTTACATAGAATGAGCACTCCATGCCCTGTATGGTGTCTATAAAAATATTTCTTAATCTACAGATTGTTCAAGAGAAATTTTTTGGTGTGCCCAACAAAGCCAAAAGACTAACCTACAGCTGCAACTTCCAGAACAATAAAAGAAATAAAATGGAAGTATACTTACAGAAGCATCAGGAGATTTAGATCTTGAGCGTGATCTACAACAGTTTGAAAAAAAAAAAATTCAATCAAGGGGAGGAGTATCTAAGCCAAGTCTAATATAAAGTTATATAGAGAGCTATGTGATACAAAGCAATTGCATATGGAGAAAACCACAAAGAAAACAAGGGAGGAAAAGACTCATAAAATCATAACACTTGATTTTCTGCTTTAACATGGCTACAACATACCTAATTGAAACCTAATAAATTCTCATGCCTCTTATTTTTTTTTTTCATTGCCGTTGTTTCACATGTAAAACGCCACCCAATTAACTGTACCTAAACTGAAAAATTCCCAGCCTTGGTTTCCTCAAGGCAAATCATTGTTAACCTTAGATTTTGCATTACCTTAATTTTATATCTAAGTACAGGTTTAAAATAGGTGGAGGTGGATCTAGGTGATGAATTTTATTATATAGAGTCAGACCAACACCCCAGACTCCCAAGCTACCAACTAGGAGGTCATGACAAACTAAATGCCAAGTTCTCAAGAGTTCTAAATGAACAAGGGTTTAATAGACATAAATTTGCTTTTCCTCCACCTCGATGTCGCTCCCCAAAGATATAGTAATCCAAATTGAATATACCAAATTCAAGTTCAGTTCAAGACAGTCAGCACAACCTGTTTCTGTTCTGTCCAAAGGGACCATAAATGAATGGGGCCAAATCAACAGATGTGCAAAAGAGCTGGTCACTATCCACTGGTATCAACCTGATGGGAATCTCCACCGGGTCAAAGGAAGAGGCCCTTACGAGTATTTCAACATCAAGGGGGAGAAAGAAAGGTACCTGGATCTAGATCTTGACAAGGACTGGCGTGATGATTTCTTTCCAGGCGACCTACTGCACAATAAATAAAATCTTCCTTCATAAATTTGATAAAGATATTCTCTTCTGTTATAGCTACTACTGCAGTATTAACCAACTTAAATTCTTGCTAATTTATAAATGACACCTCATCCTTCATCTATGTCATATCCCATGTATAGAAGATTCCTCTTTTCCAGAGATTTTACATAATAGAAAAGGCTTACATCTATATATATATATATATATATATATATATAGAGTTTTGCTATGGTGAGTTGCAACTCACCAAAGCGTCCGTGAGCCGCTCTCAAAATTCCGAAATTAAGTTCAAAACGACCGATCCAAACCGTTTAATACGATCTTCCTATTGAAATCTCCATGCAGACCAAATTTTATATTTTTTCGAAATTTTTAAGTATTTTTTTAAAATTTTAGAAAATCATTAATCTAATTAGTTCTGAACCGTTCAAAAATAGCAGTTTTTAAAAATCCGAAATAAATACTTAAAAATTTCGAAAAAATGTAAAATTTGGTCTGCATGGAGAATTCAATAGGGAGATCGTATTAGACGGTTTGGATCGATCGTTTTGAACTTAATTTCGAAATTTTGAGCGTGACTCACGGACGTTTTGGTGAGTTGCAACTCACCATAGCAAAACTCTATATATATATATATATATATATATATATATATATATATATATAGGGTGTGTTTGGATGCAACGGAATAAGCCGGGAATAGGGAATAGGAATAAGGAATTTCGGTTTGCGTGCTTATCCTTATTCCTTCTAATATATTTTTTTTCAAATTTCAAATTTTGTAGGGTTTAGAACAAATTAGATTAACGATTTTTGAAAATCCGAAAAAAATACTTAAAAATTTCAAAAAAATAAAAATTTTGGTTGGTAAGGAGATTTCATTATGGAAATCATATTTGACGGTTTGCATCGATCATTTGAATTTTCAACATTGAGATCTGACGAGGTTTAACCGGGACTCCGGTCAAAGCGCTTTGATTGAAGGCTTTCTCTATATATATATATATATATATCTTTCAACAACATTATTGCCCATGAATTACTCAAAATATACATGCGTACAAGGTGCAACGACGACAACAACAACAACAATAACAAAGCCTTTAACAACAGACTCGAGATACATATACAGAACACCAATTTGTCAAGACACTGTTCAAGTAAATCAGAAAATGGACCTAGAACTAACTTTTATCATTTATATTTATTGTGGATGAAGTATATATCATAGTCGAGTGACTTTATCACTATTATGTCTCCATTTCTTCCTCTAGAATTCTTTTTTTTTTTTCACTAGTTCTTGACTTGTTACTAGAGAGCATGGTTCTAAAAGCTCGGACTAGGAGTGTTGAATTAAGGAGTCAAATCGGATGACTCAGAAAAAAACTCGGATGACTCAATAATTAGTTTTACTTTATAATCTCTTAAAAATCAGAAAAAAAATATGAAAAAATTGAGAAAAATAAAAAAATCAAATAAAGTGAATATCAACTATAATATAAAATTATATAATATTTATTTTTATTGAAAATAATTTTTTTCAACAATAAAGATGATATTTAATGATTGATAAAAGATATTTTAAGATATTAATTTTTTTATGATTATACTTTCATTAAAACACATGAACATATCAGTTAGAATCGTAGATAATAAAATTATTGTTTTTTTCTATGTTCTTGGATCAATTTTTGGATCAATAATAATTTGTTTTAAAATTATTTCACTTAATAAGTAGTCTGGACTCAGGACCATTTGATAATATTTAAACGAAAAAAAATACAAAAAATGGATCTATCCTTTTCCGTCCCTTCACCTTCTTCTCTTTCCTGTCCCAAATCATCTCCCTCTTCTTCTTCCAATAGAGCACAAGAAGAGGCTAAATCTCCTCACATGAGCTGCCATGGTGCTTTTTCCAGCCACCTGTCGCAATTTCTCCACTCTAGAAACCTTTTACAGTGTTCCCCGTACCCCATCACCGCTCCCCATGGATGAAGACCACCATTAATGGCGACCTCAACCCAAATCCCCTCAAACTCACCATTAGCGATCTTGGCCGCAGAGTCCGAGTCAACTCGACCCGATTCTGAGCCAACTCGGTGAGTTTCAAAACCATGCTAGAGAGGTAGAATGGGAACTCAGGTAGAAGTTGTAGACCACAAGTCCGGGCTTGTTTGCCAAAAGAAGAGAGACGTGGAAAAGAGAATAAGGACACTTCACTTTCCTAACTTTGTCCCACACCTAATGGAATTGACTATTCTATTCAAATGGAATATGGACTAAACAGCTCAACCAAGGGTTAGACTGGAAATTTTGGGTGCAATTCAAACATTTCACACTTTTTCCACAACTTCATTCAGCCCCAATCCAATTTGGCAACTATCCCACAACTTCCCTCTCTAATAACTACTCTCTGCTTGCCAAATGAGCCCTTATAGAGCACAAGAATTCTCAAAGTCAGTATTACTATGTAAAATACAATACTCGGTCGAGCCTAGTAATCCAACAGTGCAAAAAGAAATAACTACAATGCATGAAACTAATCATACCTTGGACTGTGGCTCCGGCTCCTGCTGCGGCTATAGCTACGACTGCGGCTAGGTCTAGGGCTCCTGGTATACGAGCGGCTTCGGCTTCTACTTCTACTTCTGGACAAGCTGTGCCTCTTTGAATCGTACTCTCTGACCTGGTTTATGAAAATCCACAAAATAAAAAAGAAGGATCCACAAAACGCAAGAAGGTGCCTCAAAATAAAAAAATAAAAGGAAAAAAAAACAACAGAAAGCACAGGCTGTTTTGGTGTCTACAAACAGAAGTGCAAACATGCACTGCTACTTTGCATACAAATGAAGGAGAAACATACCAAAAATACTTTCCCTCCGACATCTCCCCCCATGCTCCCTTCTCCCAACCCAAACCCCAATTACTTGTTTGTCATATAAAACTTAAGTCTCAATTCTTCACATACTGAAGAATTAACAAAAGACACAAATTATTAAGGCCTGCAAAACAAAGTAGCCTGCCCCCATTGTATAATTCTCAGGGTCAGGGGAATACATCCAAATGCAAATGTTTTAGTTAAAGGTTGTGTATCTTGGGTCATCATTTGCATTATTCACGCTGTGACGTTAGGTAATTAAAACTTCCAATTCAAACAACCCCCCTACCGCCCCCCCCGCCCCAACACACACACACACATAATAAATCTGCTTGTTCCCATACCAGCAATGATTAACAAAAAAATGAGAAAGTGCAGAAGAGACTTACCCGTATATAGGCACGAGAAAATGCATTGCGAAACTCGGAGTCATCAAGCTTTTTTATCTGTCATAGAAATATCAAAGATTAAACTTTTAAACCTCCATAAAAAATGAACTGTGCCATTCTGGTACCAAACTATAGTCATATGTTAAAGTCAGAGCCTTTTTGTCCCAAACAAGTTGGGGTAGGCTAGAAATGACACCCTGACCCTGGTCATTTCTTGTATATATGGCTAAGTTTTTAGGCTGGCTCGCCAAGCCTATCGCAAGCATGCGGGCTTGAACCCCAGTGCTCTTACCGCCTGAGCTACTAGACCACATGCTGGTACAAAACTATAGTCAATCTCGAAAAATCAGATAATGATCACCCACGCTTTTGTAACACTATATACTATAAGATGCTATAATGGTGATCTCTACCTTGATGTAAACAGGTAAACACAGATTATGAAAAGATGAACAATGAATCATCCACCCACATCTCACAATCAAGCTTTAAAAAATATAAAAGTGATCCAACAATGCACCATAATCCTCACCAAGCTACACTAAAATACCAGATATGTAATATTGAGACTGCTAAGCCATTTGTACATTATAACTATCATAATGCTATTAGGTAAGACCAAAGGACAGAACAAGCAAAGAAACCAAAATAAAACTACAGATGGATACCGCATATTTCATGTCATCATAGTTTGTGTAATCTACGATCCCAACAGTCCCTACAAAAAAACAAGAAGAATCATTAGCCTCAACACAAGTAGGTAAGAAAGTTCCTGTACCATCGTAAGCTGAAGGCCTGAAGCATACCGGCCCATACGCAAAGGCCCAGCCAGCAACTGGTCCCGCCATATCGTGCTCGTGCACAATTCCTGGCTAGCACCTGCCGGTCTGACCAGTAACTGGTATGGTATTGCACCTTGCTACTGTATTAGAATAAACAAAAGGTATGCTAAATTAACTTCACATCAGCCAACAAATTTTGAAAATCAGCACCAAATGTACGGTTCCTTGAACCTTGGCACCGATCCGGAATGGTTTTGAGACAAAATATAGACTGTTCTCCATGTGAAAAATTCAAGCATTACCAACAACCCCATGTCCTGAAGAAAGGTAGAAAGCACTCTCCCAAGAACAAATGAACAGATAGCCTAGTTGTACCAACTAACTATAGCTTTTCTTGACTTTTATACTCACCTCCCCCTTCACAATAGACATCAGAGAAGCAGACGTCACCAGCTCTACGCATGTGGTCCTACAAAAATAGAGAATTGTTCATACTGTATTTCTAACCAACGGAAACAGAGATAAGACTTACGAAGAGGGCATAAACTATTATTTTTCACAGTTTCTCAAATCCATCACACGTACATCTATACCACTAGGGTTTAGGGGAGTTCTAGAAAACTCTGTAAAATTCTGAATGCATTAATAGTTTAATACATAAAGATAACAAGACATACCTTCAGATCTTGCCAAGATGCAGATGAAGGCAACCCAGTGACCAGAACTACATGCACAGACACAAATTAGTGGGCAATAAACTTACTTTCAACTCATTTGATTATTGTAGATTACAGAAAGAACAATGTAAAAAAAAAATTATGCAGTGAACATCCTGCAACAGCCTCAAACAAGGAAATGTGAAATTCCAGGAGTATCTTGACAACATGTCCACCACGCCTTAAACAATAGCAGTTTTTTTTGCAATTCAGTGCCTATACCCTGTCTAACCCTAAAGGAAGGATCTTTGGATATTGCAATCAGACAGATAATAAAGAGCTCATCTGGATTGTTGCAGTAACTAAACACTCCAAAACTGAAAGTAGCACCACAATGACAAATTAAGTCAAACTAAAAGCTTGCTTCCACTGCCAGAGAAATTCTGAACAAAAACATTTTATGACAAAAGGATTCTAAATACTCGACAGGGTAACAAATCTCCAAAAACATTTGCTTTTTGCCAAATAATCGTATGGAAAGTTCAACATAATGCATACCTCGATACTCTGAGCGCCTAGGGACAGCCCCACGTCGGGATCCACCACTATGGCTGCTTGGACGATCATGAGAAGAAGGCCCACCACGCCCAAAATGAGCCAACTCCACCTTCATAATTGAAAAAGATAGCAGAAAGAAGGCATGATTATTTCGATAAAAGCATCTAGAACTAAGGAACAAAAGCAACTCTGGTTATCTTTTGTAAGTAGATATCTCACCGAAAGATAAAGTTTGCACATATACAGATCAAATTTCTCAAGGGATGATTTTTATTACAGCAAAAGCATATTTTGTAAGGTTATTAACAAGAAACTTACCTTGTCCATGCCAAAGTTTTTTGGATACCTTGGTAGAAGCTACCAAGTAATGTCATACCAAATTTGAACAAAGAATCTAGAACCCCAAAATGCAACTAATTTTGATCATCTTTTATATATTGACGGTACTTACACATATCTTCAGACCAATGTTTCTCAAGGGATGATTTTTATTACGGCAGGTTGTATTTTCAAAGTTTAATTGCAGTAGACTTGCTTTGTCCGTGCCAAATTTCTTTACCATAAGTGCTCTACATGTCTACAATAAACAAGGCAATTCAAATCCACATATAGTTTGGAAACTTCATCCCAATTATCATTCAAATTTTAATTCAAATATCAACTTTCATGCAACAAAAAAGGTATTTCACACTTCTGATGACACTTGTGCTCAAAACGTTTTCTCCAATGTAATGATTGAAAGTTGATAGAGTTGACCCTGCACTGCATCACATAATGGTGTAACCTGCAAAGAATGACTTCTACAGCAGCCATTTTATGCACATACCCGCAATCTTTCGCTGTCGAACTTGTATCCATCACGCCCGCGAATTGCATCTTCAGCATCTCTGGGGTCTTCAAACTAAAATATACAGCAAGAAAAAACAAGAATATTACATATCCAGCACACTAACTTCTTTTTCAAAGTCAGCTACAGCAAAGTTCCTCAGCTATTTTCTCATGTGGCATGCTTTGTCCTTAATTGACCGTTGAGGCAGATTTTGTTAATCTTGCTTCACCCAAGGACATTGATAAAGCATTAGTAGTGAATGACAGTACTAAGTCAGGTGAAAGATTAAAGACAGATCTGTTATACCTCGACATAAGCATAGGCAGGAGGCCTTGGAGGAATCTTCAAGTCAACGTCCACAATAGATCCATACTGCAGATCAATAAACAAACAAATAAGAAAGCAATGAACAAATAAAACAAAATGGCAAGTGATATGAAAAGAAACAAATTACACATATGAAATTATAGGCAAATTCTATAGTGGGCAGATTTTTAACATTATAAATGACTGTGATTGATGCAGACTCAAATTGGAGTACAAAAATCTACCCACTGTAAAATGTCCCTAAATTTTATAGCTCCTAGAGAAGAATTTACATATGACCTTTGTTCCCTTCAGTCATTACAAAACTATACAATAATAATAAGTACTCTGGGTTAACTCTCCAAATTGCAAAATCTAATTACATATCAAATAAGCAAAAGTGAATAATTGAATTACCTTGTAAAAGAGATCCTCAACCTCCCTTTTGCGAACGTCACCGGGAAGATTCCCCACAAAAATGATTCTTCCCCCACGTCTGCTCATAGTTCCTACATTACAAATAGAAACACAACGCAATTAAGCTATTAAGAAGAACACATTGTAGAAAGCCAATAATCATCGGGCATTTGTCTGTCAACTCATGACCACTCAAGTTGCCTCATGACTCGGCAGTTTAATTCGATTATTGAATCAGCTGTTGTGCAGGGCTAATAACTAATAGCTAATAAGTAGTACATTATTGTGTGGATGACTCAACTGTTCTATGCCAATCTCAGAAAATGATGCAAATGATAGTTAAACGGAAAATTGACACAGAAGGCAATTAACGATAGACATCAAATGGAAGAGAACTCAGTGATTTAACAAAGGGGAAAAGAAATAGAGCAAGGAAAAAATTGGTATGCAAAAACCTCAAACCTCAGAGGGACTCGCGATGACTAAAGACGGAGAAGGGAGCGAGGAGTCTGAAAAGTATAAAGGTTGTGCGGCGGAGAGAGAGATCGAGAATCGGAGGGGAGGAAGAAAATTCAAGTGCTATGCGGCGGAGCGGCGGAGTTCTCGAAGAATTGGGAGAAGGGAAGAGCGTGTTGTGTTGTCGAGACAAGGGTTAAGCGATAGGAAAAAATGGGTGGCCGCAAATTTTAAAAGTATTATTAAAATAATAAAGATTTTTTATTTAATTACTAAAAATATTAAGAATTTTAATAATATTATTGCTTGAATTAATCGAACTCGCCTCGAAAAAAGCTCAGATATGACTCGAGTAGTCGAGTTAGAAAAAATCGAGTTACTACAATTCGAGTTAGGCCCAACTCGAAATTAAATGACGTGATTTCGAGTACGACCTAACTCGATTAACCCATAACTCGATTTGTCTGTGCACACCCCATTTCGAAATATTGTCGAGGTCTAGCCCAAAATTTCTTTCGCTGACCTAACCTAGTGCACTCTGTCGCTCTCCTTAATCTCTCACACTCAATCCTTTCAGTCTCTCAAGCTCGCTCATCGCCAGTCCGCCACACCGCCACTCTACTCACTCCTCACTCCTCTCACGTTCATGCCTCAATCTCTCTCAGTTTCTCCTCAAACTCTCCTTCTCACTCTCTCAACACAAAGTTGTAGCTCGAGTTCATTGCTGCTCTTTCTCACCCTCTCAACTTCTCACCACTGCTCGAGTTCATTGCCTCCGATCCCTTTAGAAAAATCAGAATTTCGAGTAGAATTTTCGAATTATGATTTAACTCGAGTATTTATGACTTGATTTCGAGTAGCTCATGAGAACTCGAAACTATCTTATGAATAAGTCACGAGTTAACTCGAAATATTTCGACATAACTTCGAGTAGACTATAACTCGATCGCTACTCGACTCGAAACCACCCCTAAATTTGGAGCTGCAAAGAAAGTCCGTCATTATTCATTAGCTAAGATCAGACTTTCAAAGACCAATACTAGACATTAGCTTTTGCAACTTATAAAAGTATGACACTATCTTCTTTCTCCTCCATTCTTCATTCTCGCGAGAAAGATCGGAAGAACGACTCTTTTTCTCTCTAGTTAAGTTTTATTTATTTATTTAATTTATTTAGTTTAGTCAGGTAAATAATAGTAAAATTACGGAAATTATTATAAAATTTAAAAAATCTAAAAATATAGAATAAATAGGATTAATTATAATAACATACATTATTTTTTAATTATTTTAATATTTCAAAATTAAGAAAATTCAATTGAAAATAGGAAATTTTTTTAGAAATAGTACAAATTTTTGAAAAATTAGAAAAATTTATAAAATTAATTTTAGAAAAATTTGTGCCTATCTCTACTATATTAAAAGCACCAATGGAAGGATGTAACATCAAAAGATACAACCTTGATCTGAACGATCTGGATCATTGATTGTTTTAAATCTGTAATCTACATCGTTGATTATTAAAACAGAAATTTGATAAGGGGACCAGATTATATCGCAGAACGAAGAGAATGTTTTACGTTGGTTCATCTCATTTGATCGGAACGCGCAGATGTCCTAGCGGAACGAATGTTCGCTCGTTATAGTGCGTTCGCCGATTCGATCCCTTCTGAACGTTTTTTTTTATTTATTTTCAGCGCTCCTAGGTTTTTTTTTTCCTCCGACTCAAAGAGCCCTCCGCACCTCAGTGACTCAACCTCATCTCTTCCCTTCCGACTCCAGTCCCACCGCATCGCCCCCTATCCAGCCATCCATCGCCCCCACATCCAACGGTCGATCTCCACCCCAACCCAAGTCCCACGGATCGCCACCCTCATCAAGCCGCGTCTCCACCTCATTCTCATCTCTTCCGACTTCCATCCCTTCGTAAACCTAACTCCAGTCCGAACTACCGATCGCCCCCCATCCAACCATCCATCGCCCCACATCCAACGGTAGATCGCCACCCCCAACCCAAGTCCCACGGATCGCTATTTGAAAATTTCAATTTGGCGCTTGATTTATTATTGCGTGCCTATTTAACCAACGATGTCTAAACGAAGGAGAGCAATTCCGATTTTGGCACTCCGATTTTGTCACCTCCTCGCCTATCGGTGCGTCTCTCTCTATCTCTCTCTCTCATTATTCGATTTGATTTTGTGTCAAGGTTTTTGGAAAGGAAATGAGTTTACTGGTAAAAAGGAATAAGCATGCCGCTCATAGCATGTTTCTCCACTGAATCAGATTAATTTACAAAATACTATTTTTATGGAATCTGGCTCTCTGCACGTATAAATTATAATGGATTCTGATAAATAACTCCTATTGCCCATGGTACCAGATGTTAAAGATATACTTATCTGATAGTTGTAGTTGATTGCGTTGTACTTGAAAAAGGAGGAAACTCTTCCCATTTGTTTCCAATTCCAATAATAATAGGCACTCAACAACATTCTATCCTATTGACAATCTGGATAGCACCTGACCAATTTCATTCATTGATCTTGCACATATAGGTATTTCAATTCGTTAAGTTTAATTCAGTGTCTGGATCAAGCTGTTTTTACCAAAACAAATAGCAGACACAGAATCATGAATATAGGAGTTGCTTATGCAGATAATTAAAAGCTCTTTGATTATTTTTATTAGCACCAGGAAACTACAGACTGAGGTTCATTTGTAGTTACTTAAGTTGCAAACTATGATTTATACATGCAGAAAATTTGTGGTGGATAAATTTAGAAACTAAAATTTTATTTATGATCCAAGTTTTATATAATCTTTTAGTTTGATCAGCAACTCCTCTCGCAGAAAGAAATAATATAAAGGAACATTTTATATAGAATTTAGTTAACTTAATGTATATATGATCTCACAAATTTTGCATTATTGGTTTCTGAAAAAGAAATTTCGACAAAAGATGGGATTAAGCATCCTAATCTTTTTAAAATTTAAATATCTGTAACAACATTAACCTTTCCGATTGATTGTAGGATTTGAATACTATGATGCCGATATACAAGCTAAGTCATCGCATGTATGCTGTTAGTGGTACACAAGCTTCAACAACCATGGACGCTCCTATGATATTCCTGGTAAATAGCAATTTGAATTCATAATTATCAAATAAATGCAATCTGGAACCTACTATCATTAATCATAACAGTTTTTTTTATATATACCTAACTGTATTATGCTTTGTGTTTAACTAGATGCAGCCCCTTCATCCGTTGAGCACGATGGATGCTACAGTTGGACAAGGAAGGGGTCAAACTTTGCATCCCAATAGATATGGTGGACCAACTGAGCATCTCTATCGAAGGTACAATTTGCATCCCAGTGTATTTCAATAACTGCAATTACTGGACACAAGTTATAATTTTGTAGTAGCATTAAATTTTTTATATCAGATTAATTGAAGGGCCATGAGTTTCCCTTTGAATAGAATGAATAAGATAAGGCGTATTTGGAATTCTATCATGAATATATTTAAGACTTGAAGGGCATAGGGCATTTATTTGTATGCACTGCATAACCACTTCAATTTTGATTTTACTTATTATATTTATTTATTTATTTTTTTTGCAAACTTTCTTAAGCTTGATGGAGTTTATAACTTTTAACATGTTCAGGAAGAAACCAAGGAGGAATAAACTGAAATTCGAGCATGTAGCACAAAAATTCTCACTGTCAATCAAAGATGCTGCAAGAGAGCTCAAGGTATCTGTGCCAACACTGCAATTAAGGTGCAGAGAGCTAGGCATCCCGAAGTGGCCATACCGAAAAGTTCGAAGTTTGGAAACTCTGATAGAAACTATGGAGGAATTAGCACCCCGTAGATTTGAACATGCGATCAGCAAGGTTCGAGATGAAATAAAAGCGATCAAGTTAAATCCCTCAATGGAAATAAAGTATGAAACCGAGAGGCTTAGGCAGGAGATTTATGATTTCAAATACAGCCGGCAAAGGTCATCTGGATTGACTTCTTAAGAGGGCATAGAAGTGTGAACTGGCGCAAGTGATTGATTTAGCAAATGAAGGACAAACTGCAATAGAATTGATTTAAACCTCTGTTAGTAACAATGTGTGTCAGATGTAACCTCTGTTAGTATTGATCTAATTTTAGTCAAGGTCTGAATGCTAAGGATATTTTCATTTATATCTCTCGAAGAGTTTTTCAAAAGAAAATAATAATGTAACTTAGAATTTGTCCTCTCTTTATGAAATAGACTTGTACAGTGAGTAATGTGTGATTGTTAAAATTAGACCATGAAGAAGCAATGAGAATATACCCTTGCATATCTCCTAATCAGTACTTGTTGAGTTCATGAAGTCTGGACTTGTTTGTAATTGTTTTTGTTAATTTTTTTTTGTTCCAGCAAATTTAGGTGTAAGAGTAAGAAATAAGGTGATCGATTACTGCATCCGTAAGGTATCATTTACCCTGCTCTAGATCTGTTTTATTTATTTTTGGAATTTCGGGTTAATACAATGTGCTAAACAAAGGGACTTCTGGTTAATAAATGTTTGTAAATTTCTGGTTAAATAACTGTCAGGTTTACAGAGAATCTGACATGACAGCTATTGTTTGTTGTGACATTTGCTAATAATAGGTTTACTGTGTCTAGAGAAGTACCGGTATGCATTTGTACATTGTACACTTTCAACCCTTAAGTTGTATATTATCTCTAAGAATTGTTGGTTTTCCTCTCAGGACCAAGCTTGCTCGAGATAGAGGCAATTTCTCTTGTTGTACAACTCCTACCAGCCTCGACTCGAAAGACCTATTTGACCTCTAACAATAAGGTTTTTACAATTTCATAAGTGGGCTCTTTTGAACATTCAACTTGTTTTTGTCTAATACATTTTGATTTCCTTTTACTGGGAGCAAGAATGCTTCATGGGTAATACACAACCGAAATGTTGATAAAGAGGAAGTTTGAAGAGCAAAAACAAGCAGCTGAATCGCAACAAGTAATTGACTTAGTGTAGGAGATTGATGGATTTTACAGTTGCTTGATCTCAATTCTCGGGGTTTTAGCTCACACATGAAAATGTCAATGCCGGTGGATCACTGCCGTTGGATCGCCACCTATTGCATCAATAACTGTTGATGCAATGATCAACTCTATTAGCCCTGATGAGATTCGTACTCAAGGTTTTCTTCTTAGTAGTTTGCTAAACTTGTCTTATATTTTACTGCCTTTTTTATAACCAAAACTTTTGATAGTTTTTATCTGAAATAAAGAAAAGTAGAACAAAAGTAATTCGTGTAGACTGTGAAATGAGCAGAAACTGCTTTCACAGTAAAAATGAAAAAAAAGGTCAATGGAAGTAAAATTTTGTTGGAGTCAAGAATTCTGAGGGAGAAGTAAATTAGATTTCCAAATTTATAGTGTGGTAATAAGTGGCTTTGGCAGTAAATGGCGAAAAAAACCCTCAACAGTTATTGTTATGTTTACTTACTTTTCCAAATATATTTAAAGATTAAAATGTAATTATGAGAACTATGGGGGGTGAATAGTTAAAAGTCCTACAGAATAGGGCAGCATTTGCTATAGTCCTAATGAAGGCAGTTTCATAAATAGAGATTATTCTTTCTATCTAGCTATCTACGTACTTACTACTTAAAAAATAAAATAATTTCTATTTTCATGTTTCAATAGAAATGGAAATTGTTGAAAATGGAAAGGGAAGAGTTTCAATGAGAGAATACTACTGCTTCAAACTCCAAATACGGTTGGAGAGGAGCCTAATTCTGGTAAGCGGAAGACTGTTGCAGCAATTTGCGGTGGACATATACATCAAGATGGAGACATGCCGTCTGGATTATAATAGGCTTAACCAAAGTAAGATACGGGCAGATTTATACCAAGGGATCATGGACAGTATCCATTCTGGAGAGGTACGAGCATCTCAAGTTGGAAAACGGATCGTGCTCTCGGGTTTGATATCTCATATTTATATTACTATTTTGACCAGACTTCACATCGAAATCGTGACTAAAGCTTTGATTTATTGCTGTTTTTCCCTTTCTTTGCCAGTTTTGGCACTGCCCTTTTGCACTTTGATCTTATCTGTAGGAATCCAAGGAAATCAGCAAGGAAAGCAGCAATTCAGGTGCTAGATGACTCATGCCTAGCCTAGACCAAGCCCCAACTCAGCCCAATGAAGCAGCCCCGCTCGAATCAAGGCGTTTCGCGAACCAGACCCTGCAATTCGGACCGAATTCCCCTGAATTCGGACCGAATTCCTGTGCAGACTGATCTTCTGAAATCCAGCGACATCAATTCGGTCCGAATTCCTCCTAATTCGGACCAAATTGCTATAGATGGAAAGCGTTCTGGCAGCATTCTGGAGGCGTTTTCTCCATTTGGAAGCCTCGATTTCCGCCCAAATTGAAGGGAAATGAATGTGACAGCTGCTGGGGATGTTATAGGCGCCTTCCATGTATAGAGGGGGGCATTCTTCATTCCTTTTCTCTCTCCTTCTCTCCCCAGCAGATCCAGATCCATTTTTTTGGCTCTTTCTCTTGGCTTTGGGCGACTGTGACAGGGGTTAGACTCGACACTTCGCTGTGGTTGCTGCTCCGACGGATTCCCCACCTTCTAGTGTGCATTTGGCAGTGGTTTTATCTCATAGACTGGTTTATTTGTGTATTTCTAGTACTATTTCTCTATTTTCTGGTTTTATGGATTGTTTAGTTCTATATTCTGCTATTTGCATTGGTACTCTTAGTATGTTAGGCTAAAAACTCATTGCTTTAGGGAACGATGTAGCTTAGATCTAGGTTTTGCTTGGTTAATTTGTTTTGTTGATGGATGAAGTCAATTACCCTTGGGATTTTAATTGAAATTGCTTGTGTTTGGACTGTTTACTACTTGTATCGCTCGACTTCTGTACGCGCGCATTTGTTGGGAACTTATTTACATTATATTAATCGAGTCCTGTGCAAGTATTTCGAGGTAGGTCAATGGCGAAAGTCGACCAATTATTAACCAAAAGTAAACGTTTCTAGTTAGGCGAAAATCTAACTAGATACCTCGTAGAAAACCATTGGTAAACTCGAGTAAGTCCACCGAACAACGAAAGTTGGGGGTGCAATACACTCGATGAGGGTTATTCAACACTAGATCCCATTCCAAATACCGTACCCAATAGGCGAAAGCGGAGGGTTAGGGAGTTAGGTTTGGCTAGATGGATCCTTGGCTTGAATAAATCAACGAAACGGTAAACCACAGCATTTACGCAGTGGAATTAGCAAGGCCGAATACGACAGTGCTAGGTCTTGCGACTCTGTGGCCAGTTCTAAGTGAAATCGAACCCTAAGGCATCTTTATTATCATATCTCTATTCGTTAGAAAACTCCAAAAAGATTCATTTCAACTGTTTTGCATATTCTTGATTGCTTGCAATTGCATTCCTTTATTCTAATTTACTTTGTTCTACTCGTGATTTCAATTCTCTTCTCAATTTTTACTGTCTAGATTTAACGAAATAATAAGAATAATATTCATATCCATCTCTGTGGGTTCGACACCTTTACTCTACTACGAACGACTAGTCGAGTACAAAGTTTATTTGTTTGACCTTGGTTCACACCCTCGATCAAAATGGCGCCGTTGCCGGGGATGGCGTTATGATATTATTTCTTATTAAAGTAATTAGAGACTAGACTCATTCTTTTATTCTTTTTACTCATTCGGTACTTTTGTTGTTGAATCTCTTGTGTGTAGGGTAACGCTGGCTAGAGGATCAAGAAACACCCAACCCCAAATTCCACACGAATACAACCTAAGGGGTAAGGGAGACAACCCTCACGAAGCTTCTAGCTCGAGCACAACGCAAGCCGCTGCTCGCAAGGGGAAGAAGCAACAACAACCAGCACCGAATCCGGACCGAATTCCGCCCAATCCGGTCCGAATCGAGACTCAGCAAATTCCAGAGAGTCAAATTCGGTCCGAATTCCAACCTATTCGGACCGAATTCCTGCAGAACCTGCAGACGGGCGAAGGAACAAGCGTTCCAATGGCCGATCGAACTGATGAAGCTAGGCAACTTGAGGCTCTACGCCTTGAGTTAGAGGCCACACAGCAAAGGATTCTCCAAGAACGACTCGCCCTCGAGCAAGAGCGACTCGTCTTCGAGGAAGAGCGCAATGGAAATTTCAATGACGGCGGTAGCATCCATGGAGCACCGGTTAACCCCGATGAAGCTCAGGGGCCACACAAAACTCTTCGCGAGCACTCTGCCCCTCGAGTTCAAGACGTGGATGGACCGATTGTGATTAGAGGAATCGCCGCAAACAACATGCAAATCAACCCTGCGCATGTCGCGCTCGTGCAACAAAACCAATTCTATAGGGCTGACCAAGAGGACCCACATGCACACTTACAAGCTTTTCTTGATTGCACCAAATTGTTGAAATTCAACGGGGTTTCCCCGGATTCTATTAGACTTCTCTTGTTTCATTTTTCTCTTAGGGATAAGGCCAAAAAATGGTACAATACACTGAAAAGAGGGTCAATAGATAGTTGGGAAGCCATGGCTAGAATTTTTCTCGAACGGTATTTTCCAGCAAAAAGAGCCTTTGAAATTAGGAGGGAAATCACAAATTTCAAACAAAGGGGTGATGAATCGTATAGGGAAGCTTGGGAACGATTTAGAGACCTAGAGAATTCTTGTCCTAACCATGGAATTCAGGATTGGTTAACCATCCATTCATTTTATAACGGTCTTTATGATGGTATTAAAGTGAATGTTGATGCTCTTTCAGGTGGAAGTTTCACGCAGCTCGATGCGGAGCAAGCACGCGCAACCATTGAGAGATGTGCGCTGCACTACAATTGGCCAGCACCTAACCCGTCGAGAGGCAACCCAATTCGACACGAGGTTAAGGAAGTCCAAGACACTCGCGATAGGATCGCTTATCTCGAGGCCGAGCTTGCTAAGATGCAATCGATTAGTGGCACTCACTTGCTCTCGAAAGAGTGCGGAGTGTGTGGGGAGGAAGGGCACAAGTCTCCAGATTGCCCTCTCCAGTATGGCGACCCAGCACCGGAGGAAGTCAATTCCTTCGAGGATGTCCGTAACTGGTACCAAGGAGTCGCTGGGAATAATGAGACAGGTGGTAACCAAGGCAACTTCCAAAACCGCGGATTTGTCCCGAGGAGGATATACAACAACCGTCCTGGAAACCCACCTCAACCGAATCAAAATCGAGGCCCCCTGCCCAACAACGATCGAGGGCAGAATTTTCAAAGAAAACCCTACGTTACACCTGAGCTCGAACACTTTGTTGAGACTCAAAATGCCTTAAATGAGAAACTCCTTGATGGAATGGCCAAACTCCAAAAAGAAGCCGGAGCCGCCTCGCGAGTGGAAAAGATGATCGAGGGGTTCTTTGCATCTCAAAACACCCGCGAGCAAGGGAAGCTCCCAAGTCAACCCGAGCCAAACCCTCGCGCAGAGATCAACGCGGTGCACACACTCAGGAGTGGCACCCAATACAAGGACCCACCTATGCCCAAAGAAGTCCAACCGAAGGTCGCATCTGCAGCTGGACCTGAAGCGAATTCGGACCGAATTCCATCTAATTTGGACCGAATTGCTGCGCAGCGAATTCCAGAACCTCTAATTCAGACCGAATCAGAACCAATTCGGACCGAATTCGAAGGGGCCAAACGTACATCTGCCCCAAATCCACTGCTGAAGGCTCCCGATCAGCGCATAAGAACCCCATTTCCTCAAAGATTGGCTAAAGCGAAGGTAAACGAGCAGTTCAAAAGGTTCTTAGAGGTAATTAGGGGTTTGAGAATCACCATTCCTTTCACTGATGCAATTACTCAGATTCCCTCTTATGCCAAATTCTTAAAAGATCTAATTACTCACAAATTTCTTTTAGAAGAGTTCAAAAGTGCAGGGATTACAGAGCATTGCAACATGGTGATTCAAAAGAAGATGCCCGTTAAGATGGACGATCCGGGTAGATTCACCATACCGTGCACTATTGGCGGAGCTCAGATAAAAAGGGCCCTATGTGACAATGGGGCAAGTGTGAGTTTGATGCCCAAATCTGTGTTCGACCGGATCGGCATCGGGAGATTGAAACCTTCAAACACCACTCTCAAACTCGCAGATTCGTCAATCCGACTACCCATTGGTGAGATCGAGGACATCCCAGTCAAGCTCGGTAAATTCTTTGTACCTGGTGATTTTGTGATAATGGACATGGAGGAAGACGAGGATGTTCCCATCATTTTGGGACGCCCCTTCCTTAGAACTGCAGGTATCTTGATGGACATAAGAGACGGAACCATTCTGGTGAGAGTCGGTGGTGAGCAATGGGAATACTCCATCGACCAAGCTATGAAATGCTCAAACCAGCTCGAGTCTTGCTACCAAATCGACGTGGAGGAGATTCCGGTCGAAAAGCGACTCGAAGACCGGTACCTTGATGCTCTCACGACTTACCACGAGTTCCTCAGCGAAATACAAGAAGTAATAGCGGTGGAGGAATCGACTGGAGAGGCGACAGAAGAGCCAGAACCACAAAACACCATCAATTCGGACCGAATTCCACCCAATTCGGACCGAATAGATGGCTCTGGAATATCTGCAATTTTCTCGTGTGAGAATTCGGACCGAATTCCTCCTGATTCGGACCGAATTCCAGCCCCTGTTCAGCCACCTCAAGTCGAATTAAAGCCCCTGCCCGACACTTTAAGGTATGAGTTTCTCGGACCAAATCAAACCTACCCTGTTATTATTAACGCTGCTTTGGATGATGAGCAAACAGGGAAGCTTTTGGAGGAACTAAAAGCACATCGAAAGGCGATTGGGTATTCGATTGGGGACTTGAAAGGCATCCATCCATCCTTCTGCACACATCGCATCTTGATGGAAGACGACCACAAACCGACCATCGAGGCTCAAAGGAGGCTTAACCCCAACCTGAAAGAGGTTGTTAAAAAAGAGATTCTCAAGCTCCTCGATGCTGGAGTTATCTACCCGATCTCGGACAGCAAGTGGGTCAGCCCAGTCCATGTCGTTCCAAAGAAGGGCGGGACGACCGTGGTGAAAAACGAGAAAAACGAGCTGATTCAAACCCGAGTGGTGACGGGATGGCGCATGTGCATCGACTACCGTAAACTCAATGCTGCCACTCGCAAGGATCATTTTTCCTTGCCATTCATCGACCAACTTCTCGTAAGACTTGCTTCTCACTCTTATTTTTTTTACCTAGATGGTTATTCTGGTTTCTTCCAAATACCCATCCACCCTGATGACCAAGAAAAGACCACATTCACTTGTCCATACGGTACATTTGCTTATAGGAGAATGCCATTTGGGCTGTGCAATGCACCAGCAACTTTCCAACGTGCTATGATGGCCATATTTTCTGATTTGATTGAGAATGTTATGGAGGTATTCATGGACGATTTTTCCGTCTATGGTACTTCGTTTGACGTTTGTTTGACTAACCTCTCTAAAGTTTTGCAGCGTTGTGAAGAAGTCAATCTTGTCTTGAATTGGGAAAAATGCCATTTCATGGTACAGACGGGAGTCGTGTTGGGACACGTGGTCACGGCAAACGGAATCGAGGTCGACAAAGCGAAAGTTCAAGTGATCGAGAAGCTCGGAATGCCATCCAACGTAAAGGACGTGCGAAGTTTCTTGGGACATGCCGGCTTCTACCGTCGCTTTATCAAAGATTTCTCAAAAATTGCTAAACCTCTCACTAATCTATTGATAAAGGATATCGATTTTGTTGTCAATGATGATTGTCTCCATGCTTTTCAGGAACTAAAGAAAGCTCTTATCACCGCACCAATACTGCAACCTCCGGACTGGTCCATGCCTTTTGAGCTCATGTGTGACGCCAGTGATTATGCGGTGGGAGCCGTTCTCGGTCAAAGGCGAGACAAGAAACCCGTGGCTATTTACTACGCGAGCAAGGTGCTTGACCCATCTCAACTGAACTATACCACCACGGAGAAAGAGTTGCTTGCCATCGTCTTTGCCCTCGACAAATTCAGATCCTACCTTGTGGGGTCAAAAGTGATAGTGTTCACAGACCATGCTGCAATCCGTTATCTTTTGGGCAAGAAAGATGCGAAACCGAGGCTAATAAGGTGGATTTTACTCCTCCAAGAATTCGACCTCGAGATAAGGGACAAAAAAGGCTCAGAAAACTCGGTGGCCGACCATTTGTCACGATTACATGTTGAAAATAGCGAAGGGAAAGAGTTACCGATCAACGAATCGTTCCCAGACGAACATCTGATGACGATTCATTGTGATTCGGACCGAATTCCCCCTAATTCGGACCGAATTGAAGCCTCTGGATTTTCAGAAATTTTCTCATGCCAGAATTCGGACCGAATTCCACCCAATTCGGACCGAATTCGTTCCTCTGGAGCTGCCGACAGGATTTCTCAGCCTGGAATTCGGACCGAATTCCAGCCAATTCGGTCCGAATTCAGGGCACCCTGGTACGCAGACTTGGCAAATTACTTGGCTAGCGGTGCGCTGCCTCCCGAAATGACTTACCAACAGAGAAAGAAGCTCAAATCGGATGCCAAGTACTATTTTTGGGAGGAGCCCTACCTGTTCAAGTTGGGCATCGATGATGTCTATCGCAGATGCATTCCTTATGAGGAAGTCCGACCCGTTCTCGCTCACTGCCATTCCTCAGCTTATGGCGGACATGCCTCTTTCTCCAAGACAGCCGCTAAGGTATTGCAATCTGGTCTCTACTGGCCACTTTGTTTAAAGACGCTCGTTCTTTTGTTTTATCTTGTGACCAGTGTCAAAGGACGGGAAACATATCCAAGCGGAGCGAGATGCCTCTCAACCCAATTCAAGAGGTGGAAGTCTTTGATGTTTGGGGCGTCGACTTTATGGGACCCTTCCCTTCCTCCTACGGAAATGAGTACATCTTGGTGGCGGTGGACTACGTATCCAAATGGGTCGAGGCGATCGCATGCAAGGCAACCGACTCAAAAGCGGTAATCAAACTCTTTTCAAGGATAATTTTTCCTCGTTTTGGTGTCCCCAGGGCCGTGATAAGCGATGGAGGCAAGCACTTCATCAACCGTCAATTCGACAACCTCTTAAAGAGACACGGGGTCACGCACAAGGTGGCAACTCCCTACCACCCGCAAACGAGTGGTCAAGTCGAAATTTCAAACCGTGAGATCAAGAGCATTCTCGAAAAGACGGTGACGCGAACACGAAAGGACTGGGCCATGAAGCTCGACGATGCACTTTGGGCATACAGAACCGCTTTCAAAACCCCGATTGGCATGAGCCCTTTCAAATTGGTGTATGGCAAGCCGTGCCACTTACCGGTTGAGATCGAGCATAAAGCGCTTTGGGCGATCCGTACCCTCAATATGGACTTGCACGCAGCAGGTCAAAAGAGAATCCTGGACTTACATGAGCTAGATGAGGTACGTTTCCACTCCTATGAAAATGCAAAGTTGTATAAAGAAAAAACGAAGTTGTTACATGATAGGAACATCTCAAGGCGGGAGTTCAAAGAAGGCGATCTAGTGTTGCTATTCAACTCGAGACTCAAGCTCTTCCCGGGAAAGCTCAAATCGAGATGGTCCGGACCATTCCGAGTCGTGAAGGTCTATCCTTTTGGAGCAGTGGACATATGCGACAAGAATTGTGAACCTTTCAAGGTCAACGGACAGCGCCTGAAGCACTACATCGCCAATCACGAAATAGGAGAAGCAAGGGTCGTTTCGCTTCTCGATCCACCCGAAATATGAGTCGACTGAGGGTCAAGCTAATGACCTTAAAGAAGCGCTACTTGGGAGGCAACCCAAGATTTTCTCTCACTTTCTCTCTCTTTATTTTAATTTTATTTATTTCAAATTTCTTCGCATTTTAAATTATTTATTAGATTTCCCTAACGCTAACGTTTATCTCTTATTTATCTTTTTGCTCTAACGCTTAATATAGTACACTTATTTAGCTTGGGTTTCCTGCCAAGACATCCGAAACTAATGCCAATCTTATTTTCCGATTTTCAGAGAAGGGGGTGAATTCGGTCCGAATTCCATTGAATCCAGTCCGAATTGAAGTCTTGAATCTCAAATCTCGTCAATTTCTGACAGCCCCAGAATACCATTGAGGACAATGGAAAATTTAAGTTTGGGGGGGGGGGGAACCCAACAAAGGCAGGCTCAGCAGGCCCAAAAAAAAAAAAAAATTTCAGATCCGACCCGCAACCCGAACCACCCACCTATTTTCTCTCTTCGTCCCCTCCTTCTCCCCCTACCCGAACCCAACACAACTCAAATCTAAAACCCTTCCTCCTAACACCTCTCGGCCGCCGCACCCACCTCCTAGCCGCGCCGCCGCCTCAGCCCACCTCTCCACGAGATCAACCCACCAATCTCTTCTCCTCTCCTCTCTCTCTCTCGTGGTACCCTCCACTCTCCCTATCTCTCTCTCTTTCAACCCTCACAAAGCCAACCCGTTTGACCCGTTTGCACCTCTTCATCCCAAAACAAAATGTCGGGCCGAGTCACCCGCGGTTCTTCCGGCTCCGGGAAGGACAAAGGCAAGAGGAAACAAGCCCAAGGCGAGTCCTCCCGCCGCACCCCATCCAAGCAACCGAAACCGCGACCCTCTCTCCAAGTCGATTACGACTCCGACCCGGAGGACGAGAATAGCCACTATGACCCAGAGGCACGGCCTCTAGAGCGGCAACTCGGTTTCTCCATCCCCACCCGCCGCATGCTCCATTATCTCCAAGCTCTCCTTGACCGGGCCATTGAAAACACCCGTCTCGTCTGTCTCAACACTCTAGAGACATTGGGTGTAGCCGATGACTTGGTGCAACTCACTGGCTCTATCGGGATTAGCACAAAATTTTGGCACCACCATTTCCAAACCTATCGCTTACCGACTCTCGAGTTCCTCTCCTCTCTAAGGCTCAAGTACGACGAGACGGAGAAATGCAATTACATCAAGTTCCGACTCTCAAATGAGACCCACCGCATTTTCTCCGATGAATTGGATGTCATCATGGGGTTCGATGCCGACTCCGTGGACGAGGCCCCTCTCTACCGAAACGAATGGGCTCACGGCAAGTTGGATTTGTGGAAGGCAATCACCGGGCAACAACTACCGCTGCGATACAAAGCACGGTTCATCCAACACCCCTCCATCCGAATTCTACAGAGGGTTCTAGCCCAAACGATATTTGCACGAGGTGAGTCCTCCAACCAATTGAACGATGACGAAGGTCGCCTCATTGACCACATGTTGAGGCCAAACCCTGTCAAGCCTTATCTCTCAATGATAATGGCAATGCATTGGGGGAACGTAAAAGATAAGGGAAGAACGGGAGGGAGCATTACAATGGGGGCATATGTTACTTTAATTGCTAAAGAAAAGGGGATTGAGATTAATACCACAGAGACGTGTTCTGGACCCCGTCTCATGAATTTGAAATGGTTCTCGGATGTCCATTTCATAAGAATAGTGAGGGAGGACGGGGATATTCAATACAAGTTGTAAATGGAAGGTCGCCCCGACCTCGATTTTCCCTATGGTGCGCCGGTGGATTACCGGCCTGAAACTTGGCTCTTCCCATCCCACCAAGTACCGGCAGATCAAGCCGAAGCACAAGGGGCCATGCCCATGGAAGAGGAATCGCAAGCCGCACCACAAATGCCCCATCCACATGGCATGCCTCAGGACCAACCGGCTTGGTTCTCTCAATTCATGAACCTCTCTATCTCCACTAGGGAGGATGCACGTGAGGCAAGACGCCTAGCAGCAGAAAATGCAGAGGGGATCGCTCGGCTCAACGAGCGTGTTGATATCATTGAGCAAAACCAAGCCGAATGGAATTTCCGCTACGAGCACGGCTATTGGCAAGACAATGCCCCGCAGCCGTACTATCCAGAGCAAGATATCAACCCCTACGACATCTTCACCAACACCCGTCACTACTCGGATGATGAGCCCGCACGTACCTCAGGCGGGCATGATTTCTCCTTCTTCTGATCCGGTTGGTTTCCTTTTTCCCTCCTATTTTTATTTTTCACTGTGTTGCATTGGGGACAATGCATTGTTTAAGTTTGGGGGGGGGGAGGAAAAACGAAACAAGCCTTGGTTTTCTTGAAAATTTCGTCAAATAGCTTGTTTTCTGAAAAATTTTCGCAAAAACAGAACTCCTAATTCGGACCGAATCCATATGAATTCGGACCGAATTCCTGCGTCTGCTGAAAAATAAGTTGGACAGAACCTCTAATTCGGTCCGAATTCGTATGAATTCGGTCCGAATTGCTTACCTGATTTTTGACAGAATGTCCGATTCGGTCCGAATTCGTCTGAATTCGGACCGAATTCTTCCTTGATTCTTCTGAACTGAGTCGCGATTGTTTTTTTTTTAAACTGATTTTGAGGGTTGGGAACTTGATTTTAAGCATAGCTAAGCTCTTCTTGATGTTGATTCATTGCAAAAACTCAGTGTTTAACTTCTTTTCTAAAAATCTTAATTTGGATTTCGAAAACTCTAGTTGTTGAGGCATTTTGGGTTTGTTTGAGTACCAATGGGCCGAGGGATTTCGAAACTAAGTGCTTTTGGGTCCAAAACTTGGTTGCTTAAGAATCATTTGAACATGAGTTAGTCAAAACTGAATTGTTTCGCCGAGTGAACGGACTTGTGAAACCGCTTGATTTTGAAGAAAGACTTTGTTATTCTTAGAAATTGTAAAGTGAACCCTGTCTTGTGAATGAAATTTTTAAGGCTTGAATCACCAACGAGCAACCTCAAATTGGACAAATTTAAAATAGTTGTGAAAACGAGGAGCGATGAGACTTCTTTACACCAACTTAACCACAAACTCTGGGGGCGGAGCTAGTAGCAAAAATTGTGTAAAAACCGGACCGACCTCCCTGGCGCGACATGTGCCAGTAGCTAAGCTTGGAGGGTGGGGCTAGTTGCGGGCTGTCAGGAATCGATACCTCAAAGCTCTCGAGGACGATTGGGTAGTCCCTGCTAGTCTCATAGTGGACCGTAGCAAATAAATTGCAAAAGAAACTAGACCAAACCCACTGGTGCGACATGTGCCAGTAGCTCACTCGAAGTCAATGATTCGCGCTTAATCCTCTAGGGTGCAAAGCCCCACGACTCGACTTGCAGAATCAAAAAAATTGGTGAAAGATCGAAAACTGTTTTGAGAAGGGGGCCACTATAAGATTTCTAATTAGAACAAAAGTTCTTTTGCAAAACCTTTCGGGTCATGGGAATGAACGGGTGAATAAGCTCGGGTTTGCATTGTGATTAAATGAATAGAAGCTAGGACCCTTAGCCCTCGGTGAAGGTTTCCTTAGGACCAAGAGTTGCCTGAACAGAATCAAAACAACTTAACCCTAGTTTGAGAACCCCAATTGAGCATTTCTCGAAAAGCGTGAATCGAAATCAAACTAAACTGTGCACTAAATCAATTTCCAAACTCCAAATTTCAATTTCGATCGTAAGCCTGAGTCTTGTCATTTCTTCGAAGTTTAGAGTTTTGCTTGAGGACAAGCAAGTTTTAAGTTTGGGGGGATTTGATATCTCATATTTATATTACTATTTTGACCAGACTTCACATCGAAATCGTGACTAAAGCTTTGATTTATTGCTGTTTTTCCCTTTCTTTGATAGTTTTGGCACTGCCCTTTGCACTTTGATCTTATCTGTAGGAATCCAAGGAAATCAGCAAGGAAAGCAGCAATTCAGGTGCTAGATGACTCATGCCTAGCCTAGACCAAGCCCCAACTCAGCCCAATGAAGCAGCCCCGCTCGAATCAAGGCGTTTCGCGAACCAGACCCTGCAATTCGGACCGAATTCCCCTGAATTCGGACCGAATTCCTGTGCAGACTGATCTTCTGAAATCCAGCGACATCAATTCGGTCCGAATTCCTCCTAATTCGGACCGAATTGCTATAGATGGAAAGCGTTCTGGCAGCATTCTGGAGGCGTTTTCTCCATTTGGAAGCCTCGATTTCCGCCCAAATTGAAGGGAAATGAATGTGACAGCTGCTGGGGATGTTATAGGCGCCTTCCATGTATAGAGGGGGGCATTCTTCATTCCTTTTCTCTCTCCTTCTCTCCCCAGCAGATCCAGATCCATTTTTTTGGCTCTTTCTCTTGGCTTTGGGCGACTGTGACAGGGGTTAGACTCGACACTTCGCTGTGGTTGCTGCTCCGACGGATTCCCCACCTTCTAGTGTGCATTTGGCAGTGGTTTTATCTCATAGACTGGTTTATTTGTGTATTTCTAGTACTATTTCTCTATTTTCTGGTTTTATGGATTGTTTAGTTCTATATTCTGCTATTTGCATTGGTACTCTTAGTATGTTAGGCTAAAAACTCATTGCTTTAGGGAACGATGTAGCTTAGATCTAGGTTTTGCTTGGTTAATTTGTTTTGTTGATGGATGAAGTCAATTACCCTTGGGATTTTAATTGAAATTGCTTGTGTTTGGACTGTTTACTACTTGTATCGCTCGACTTCTGTACGCGCGCATTTGTTGGGAACTTCTTTACATTATATTAATCGAGTCCTGTGCAAGTATTTCGAGGTAGGTCAATGGCGAAAGTCGACCAATTATTAACCAAAAGTAAACGTTTCTAGTTAGGCGAAAATCTAACTAGATACCTCGTAGAAAACCATTGGTAAACTCGAGTAAGTCCACCGAACAACGAAAGTTGGGGGTGCAATACACTCGATGAGGGTTATTCAACACTAGATCCCATTCCAAATACCGTACCCAATAGGCGAAAGCGGAGGGTTAGGGAGTTAGGTTTGGCTAGATGGATCCTTGGCTTGAATAAATCAACGAAACGGTAAACCACAGCATTTACGCAGTGGAATTAGCAAGGCCGAATACGACAGTGCTAGGTCTTGCGACTCTGTGGCCAGTTCTAAGTGAAATCGAACCCTAAGGCATCTTTATTATCATATCTCTATTCGTTAGAAAACTCCAAAAAGATTCATTTCAACTGTTTTGCATATTCTTGATTGCTTGCAATTGCATTCCTTTATTCTAATTTACTTTGTTCTACTCGTGATTTCAATTCTCTTCTCAATTTTTACTGTCTAGATTTAACGAAATAATAAGAATAATATTCATATCCATCTCTGTGGGTTCGACACCTTTACTCTACTACGAACGACTAGTCGAGTACAAGGTTTATTTGTTTGACCTTGGTTCACACCCTCGATCAGGGTTCGTTCATTGGAGGGCCAAGAGACATGCAAAGGAGGTATTTAGATGCGATGGCGTTGGTCCAAAGGTTTGGCAAACCAGACATATTCCTGACCATGACATGCAACCCTGAATGGGATGAGATTCGTAATGAGTTGTTGCCAGGAGAAACTGCACAAGACCGGCCCGACCTAACTGCTCGCGTGTTTCGAGCAAAACTAGAGGACCTCAAGAAGTACTTATTTGGTGATAGTAAAATTAAAAATAAAAATAAGAAAACGTTCTTTGGCGATGTAGCTGCGTACGTTTATGTCGTTGAGTTCCAAAAGAGAGGACTGCCGCATGCTCACTTCTTGATAATATTACAGTCCCGCTTTAAAATTTTGAACCCAGACCAGTATGACAAAATTGTTTGTGCCGAGATCCCGAATCCTAAAAGATATCCTATGCTGCATAAATTAGTGAGCAAACACATGATAAATGGACCTTGTGGGGCTCTGAGAAGTAATTGCCCTTGCATGAGGAATGGTGCTTGCAGGTTTAAATATCCAAGGGCGTTCAATCCGACAACCATTCAAGGTAAGGACTCATACCCGATATACAGGAGGAGGGATAATGGGCGTAAAATTCATGTACGTGGTTGCAACCTGGACAATCGTTGGGTGTCTCCTTACAATCCTCACCTGTTGATGCGCTACAATTGCCACATCAACGTCGAGATCTGCTCGAGCGTTAGAGCTGTGAAGTATCTCTTCAAGTACATATACAAGGGACATGATTGTGCCGAAGTGTATGTTGGAACCCGCGGCCAAGAGGGAACAATAGTTGATGAGATCAAGATGTTCCAAGATGCACGATGGGTGTCGGCCCCAGAAGCGCTATGGCGGATTTTTAGATTCCCTTTGAGTGAAATTAAACCTTCGGTGAGATCTTTACAGTTGCATACTCCCAACCAACAAATGGTTATTTATAAAGACAACGACAATTTGGAACATGTATGTGAAAGGGATAAGGCAAAGAGGACGATGTTGACTGAGTTTTTTGAAGCGAACAAGAGGTTTCCAGAGGCAAGGCAATTCCTCTATCGGGAGTTTCCTGAGCATTTCACGTGGGATGCGAGCCGCAGGGTGTGGAAACTACGTAAAAAAGGAGGTGAAGTTGGTAGGGTGGTTTATGCTAAGATATCAGATGCGGAGAGATACTATCTCCGTATTTTGCTTAATCACGTGAGGGGACCGCAATCATATGAAGATCTTTTAACGGTGGATGGGATACAACATTTATCTTTTCAGGACGCAGCATATGCAATGGGCCTAATAGATAATGATGAGACTCTCTCAGAATGCCTCTACGAGGCGGTAACATACCAGATGCCTTCTGCACTCAGGAGACTTTTCGCTACGATTCTGACTTTCTGTGAGGGGGCTAAGGCTCGAGAGTTATGGGATAGGCATTTTGCGGACATGTCTGAAGATTATCGGCGACTTTATTCATCAGATGAAATAGTTGAACAGAGGACCCTGGTAGATATTAGCAGGTATCTTGAGTCGATGGGCAAACACCTGGCAAATTACGATCTCCCTGAACTCTATGAAAATGCTGAATTAGATGACCATGGTAATTTTCAAGAAGTTACTGATGAAGAAAGGATAGATGTATCAGAAGAGGACTTGCGGGCACATGATTCGCTTAATCCCGAACAATTATCAGCATTTGAAGAGATCATGCAACATGTCACGGAAAAGAAACCGGGTGCATTTTTCATTGATGGTCCCGGTGGTACGGGTAAAACGTATCTGTACAAGGCATTATTAGCTGCAGTTCGATCCCGAAAACTCATTGCAATTGCAACTGCTACTTCGGGTGCAGCGGCAAACAACATGCCTGGAGGAAGGACGGCACACTCTAGGTTTAAGATTCCTATCAACTTGGACTGCACTTCTATGTGTACGGTGAGCAAGCAGAGTGGGATTGCAGAGCTTCTTCGGAGGGCGACACTTATCATATGGGACGAGGCATCTATGTCAAAAAGGCAAGCCATTGAAGCGCTCGACAGGACGTTACAAGTGATATCTCATCTCTTATTTATATATTATTTATTACTAGCAGACCTGCCCACCCAATGTGTGGGAAAAATTTAATGAAAATCATGACATGATAACAAAAACAATTTCCAAATGCTATGTTTAGATTTCTTAAATATTATAACCATAGAGAAATTCGATATATGAGTTCAGCTTTTAGTTTTATTCGTAGAAATTCTTCAAAAAAACGAATTTTACTTTTGACATTATAATCATTGACCAACAAATAAAAAATGGATACTCAGGGCCCAAGTTGATCAAAATTGTAGTTTTAATTTTTATCCTGATGGAAAATTTAAAAGCAAATCAATAGATCATTCTTTAAACGACTAATGCAAACTACTTCTCTTTTATGTGTGAGCAAAATTTTATTAAACTAAAAAAATCTTCAAAATATATTTTATGACAATAATTTTCTAAAGCATCTAACGAAATGATTTTGCATAATTATCTCCTTTTTATATTTTCTAATCTTATCTCTTTTTCATTAATTCAGATTGAATAAAAAAAAATTTAAATTAACGAGCTGACAAATATTTGCATTAGTATTATTTCTATTTTAACATCCAGTCTAAGCAAAGAGCTTAACATTCTCGTCATGAAATAAAATCTACACCTTGATCAAATCAGATTATAACAATCACTAAACCATATTATTTGTAATCAAGGATTAATACATCTTTGGACTCAAAAATTGAATAGATCTTTGGTCTATATTTGATAGATCTTTGATTTTGTTTAAATTTTTTAATATTATGAGTATCCCGCATTTTGATTCATCATGAAGTTTTGACAACTAAAAACAAAATAAATTTAATTATACGTAATATTACATTAACATTGTAACATTACATACATTACTTTTGGATTATACTTATGAAATAAAACAACTTTTGTTGCATTTTGGTCCAATAGGATGTTACGGACTATCGCCACCCATTCGGCGGAAAAATTGTCATATTTGGAGGCAATTTCAGACAAGTTCTGCCTGTGGTTAGACGTGGGACCAAAGCTCAAATCGTCGATGCTACACTGCCAATGTCCCCTCTATGGTCCTACATAAAGAAGAGAAAGCTGACCCGAAACATGAGAGCTTCAAGTGATCCATGGTTCGCTCAGTTCCTACTCAATGTCGGCGATGGAACCGAGCCCTCTATTGGGAATGACTTCATACGTATCCCTGATGATATGATAATCCCATACACTACAGAGGAAGACTCAGTAAATGAACTAATTGAGACTGTATTCCCCTCTCTCAATGAAAATGGCCATCGAACAGATTACATTGCTTCTCGAGCAATTCTCTCCACCAAGAATGAGTATGTCGACAAGCTCGACCAGCATATGATTAAGTCTTATCCTGGAGAAGAATTGATATACCACAGCATTGATACAGCAGAGGATGACGAATGTGGCAACTACCCCTCTGAATTTTTGAACTCTCTGACGCCCAATGGATTGCCGCCGCATATCCTAAAACTTAAAAAAGGATCTCCAATAATTCTGTTACGTAATCTAGATCCTGCAAATGGACTTTGCAACGGCACAAGATTGGTGTGCCGGAATTTTCAAAGGAATGTAATTGATGCAGAGATCGCTACTGGAGGACATGCAGGGAAACGAATATTTATTCCCAGGATTCCGCTAAGCCCGCCGGATGATGATTTGTTCCCTTTTAGGTTTAAGAGGAAACAATTTCCTGTTCGATTGTGCTTTGCGATGACAATCAACAAGGCACAAGGACAAACCATTCCTAATGTCGGAGTTTACTTACCCGAGCCGGTTTTTTCCCATGGACAACTGTATGTGGCGCTCTCGAGAGGTGTGTCCCGACAAAAAACAAAGTTGCTTATAAAACCAAGTGCTGATATCAACCCGCAAGACGGAACATGCACCAAAAATGTTGTATATCGAGAAGTGCTACGAAAGACTTAAGGTAACGAAATTATATTTAAAAAATATTTATCTATCTCATATAATGCTCACACATGCACGCAACATATAAAACTATCTTAAAGTTTTTTATTTTATTTTATTTATTTATTATAATTATTAATTAATATTTTTTTCTAAAATAGGTCTCTGTCTTAACTATGATCAACGTTCATTACAACAAAGGAGCAAGAACGATTCAAGAAACTTGTCATGTTGTATTGCATTTTTTTTATTGTTTGAGACAATATACTTTTACGTGAAACTTTTTTATCGAAGATATTTTTTTTCGTCGAACTATTTTTATTGGATTGTTCACATGTCTACTTTTATTAATTATAATTGTTTAAACCGATGAGTACTACTGCTACTTTCGGCGCCGATTAAAACAACGTTAACCTTAAATATAAAAAAATGGACAATATATCTGTGTCAAATAAGACTTTTTTTTCAGATATCACATAATAAAGTCTGCCCACACATTGTGATGACGCAACACAAACTGACTTCACTCTTGCATTCAATGTACTCGCACAATTCTAATAAACCCAGCCTCATAAAATGTAACAACGCCGATCGTCCAAAATTAAAAACTGACATCACTATGATCCTCTCCGCCCACACATTGGGTGGGCACTGCTGCTAGTATAATTAAATTTAAGCATAACTAGTGTAGTTAAGTCAATTAACACGGTGTTAATTTATGTCAAATTAGTGTAGCTAAGCCAATTAAACGGATGATAATTTATGCCAAATTAGTGTAGTAAGCCAATTTGAACTATTGTGTAGTTAAGTCTATTAATCTATCGATAATTTGTGTCAAATTAGTGTAGTTAAGCCAACGTGCCACCTAGACTAGCACAACAGACGCGTCAGTTCGATGCCAGCCCCCTACTTCTCATTTATCCGATGCTTGTCCCTCAACATCTCGTAGGTCCGATGCCGGCGTCTCTATGGATGTTATGGACTTATGGTTGTAATAAAAGACGTTTTGGTTTTGATATGGTTTCAAGTGAATTTGCTGAGAGATAATTCTGATGGTGCTTGCTGATTTTGTACCTGTTTCATTTTAAACAAACGGTAGCCCAAGATATTTTCTAAATTGAAAATATTTATTGCGATTATATTTTGGATGAAACCCTAAATTAAGACCACGACGAAATAATGAACATCTTTCGATTCTTTCATTTTTTTTTTTTGTCATCTAGATCTTCTTTTTCTCGGCCCAAGTGTGAAAAACCCCGCGGTAAAGCCCAAATTAAGCCCATAATATAACCTTCAGTAGTTTATCTATATTTACTTTAAACCGTGTTTATAACCGGAAATGATATACACCATCCAACAAAAAACTATCAAACCATCCAACAGGTCTAAAAATATATTTTTAAATCTAGATTTTTACGTGCTGACATTAGCAAGACGCGTGCTGAAGTCAGTAAAAATTTTTTGACCAACTTTCGAAAATTTTTTGATGCTGACGTCGTCAAATATACTAATTTAAGGATTCAGTTAAATATTTTAAGGGATGGATTAAAATGTGTAAGGGTTCAGTTCAGTTAAACACCTTAAGGGATTATTTAAAAATATGTATGTATTCAGTTAGATACACTAATAATTTGGAATTTTTTATTTTTGTATTCAGTTAAATACAATAAGGGATAAACTTAAAGTGTCTATGTATTCAGTTAGTTGCACTAGAAATTTTTATTTCGTAGTTTTTGTGTTCAGTTACACTATTTAATGGATCAATTAAAATTGTTTATATGTTCAGTTAGATGCGCTCGTAATATGACGTTTGAATAACCATGTAATAAAAGTAAACAATGATCATTTATTAAAAATAATACCTATTATTTCAACAAACTGAACAATTCTTATTCTTATAATAATAATACAAATCCTACATAATTTTAACCACTACAAGCTAAACACAATACATCAACTCCTCATTCGATTACTTCCGCGCAACTCTTCTCACCCTGTCCTGTAATTCTAACACAAACAAAACAAAATACAATTAAGTTCAATTACTAATTAAGTGCTCTTATAATATTTAATCCTTTAAGGTCATGTGAGTTTTAAAAAAATACATAATGAAACAAGATGATTACTTAAAAATACTAATTTAACACATAATGAAACAAGATGGTCCCTTAGAGATAATTTGCATATAAAAAATTAAGGCTGTGCTCCAGTATAGGAAATAAGGGGATTACGCTGGATGAGAGAAGGTGAGGGTAGCAAGTTATCTGCTCCAGAAGTTATGTGGAGAGGGGTGTGGGATGAGAGAAGATTAATTTTCAATCTCTAAACGTCCTATTTTAGTTCCCCCGAAATTGAGGAGTGACCTGAGTAAACTATCAATCTAAGCTTCCCTCGTCTCCTCTTATTTAATCTCCCCTTCCCTCATCCCTTTTACGAAGTTGTGGAGCACAGCGCCTAAGTATACTACCAGCGTTTCATATTTTCATCATAACAACATTCGGGCATCGATCTGATCAGATAGGTTCGCTCACTCTTTTCTCTCTTTGCGACTCCAGAGGCGAAACACCTCGCCTCCCCCGCCACCCCCTTCCTCTGTGCGCCGATTTCTGCGCTGTGTGTGCTGTTAGCGCGACACCAACGCATCAGATCTGTGTTCGGATCTGGGTCTGTCAGCCTCGTCTTTGGCGAGTTGAGAAGCGACAGTAATGTCGTTACCGGAGGCGGCGATTTGATGGCCGTCATAGCCGATTGCTTTTCCCCCTTCTCCTAACTGATCTCAATGCCTACGACAACTCTGCTGTATTTGCGATGATAGCTACGGAGGCAGTAAATCTGGTCTTGTTTGTTCGAGTCAAGACCAGCGTATCGTCAGATCTGGTGTAGTATAAAACTGTGTGTTTGCTGCAGGCGATAGGTTTAGGTGATAGATCTAGAGTTTAGTTGTGGGAAACTAGGGTTTACTGGTACCAGTTAGTTACCAGTGGGATATTAATACTTTTTCAGTACTGGTTTTTTCGTCCTTTTTATGTATTTGAGATGTTTTGCTACCGGTATCATTTTGCATACTGGTACTTGATGTAACTTTTGTTTTTATTTTAATAAAAAAAATGCTGGTTCGCTGGCCCTCAAAAAAAAAAAACAACATTCGGGCATCAGTTGAACCAAAGACATAGCTGTAAGTTTGCTTCCCTTCCTTTTCTAGACCACTCATGCCAAATTTGAGATCATTTGCATTCTTCATGATTAAAAGATTCTGCATCAAGAATATTTATGTTACAAAAGTGAAAAATAAATTATATGATAGAAAGATATATAGCTGTTAAGGACCGTAAATTAAAAATTAACAAACCAAGTAGACATTACCGAATTCATTTAACAGGCTCAATAAAGACATCAATTAATTATTATTGACAATTGTGGTGTTAGGATATTTATTGACACATGATGTATTATCTTACACTCAGATATTATATACCATTTTATAAAAGAAGTACAGTATATTTTAGAGAGGACATTATTAATTCATACCAGCATTTCAGTACAGGTCTAGTTTGCCAACCTCAAGCAACGTGTTTGACCAGATAACCAAACAACTGAAAGCAGAAATTAATGAAAAAGTGCTAGACCAGAACAAAAATTACCTTAATATTTAAAGAAAGATTATTAATGAAAAGGTATGATTTCCAACTCCTTCTCAGAAAAACAGACTCTATGTTGCTGTTCCGTTAGCAGGTGCTATAACCAAGCAGTTGTTGATTCCCACAGATCTGCTATTTTCACAGAAAACAATACAACTACTCGATACATGAGAATACTCAGAAATTGAAGTTCGCTTTTCAGTAAAGGGCATGAGGCATCAATGGTGAAACTTACACAGATAATTCTTATGGTTGAACAACCATATAAAAGGCCTGTTGCGGCAGCGCTGGACTTAGAGAATATGAGAGAGGCGCTGAGCGAGAGAGAGACGCAAAAAGAGAGAGAAAAGAGATGGATCTAGATCTCTGGTCGGCCTCGGCGCAGAAGAGGGAGTAGAGAGAGGAAAGAGATGGATCTAAATCTAGATTTTGATATTTTGGAGAAAGAGAGAAAAAATGAGAGAGAAATGAAATGAAAAGGAAAACATCTGTTGGATAGGTCACGTGACTATCATGTGATGGTCTGTGGATGGTTAGATGGTAAACATCAATTACCTTTTATAAGAGGGCTATTGCTCAAAACAAAAACAGAGCGTAGAATGAAGACAGACAGGGAATCTTTTTGAGGGTCAGGTGGAAGACAGACAGGGAATCAAAATGTAAAGGATCGATCATCGCTAAAAATATTAAGTTCACCGTGTCACAAAACTCAACTCGAACAGACAAAATTTATGAGATTATCAACAATGACAGTATACATACATAATACATACAAGTGACTAGCCTAGATCCAGTTCTATTATCTGCCACCAGATAGACCTGAGAAAGATGTCATTGTAGACGGGTATGACATAACATAAGAATCGAACCCTTCAGTCTGAAGCATGGCAAGCATACTAAAATTCATATATGTTGCCGATAACTCCGGTACGGGTGTGTCACCTTCCAAATATTGCATGACTTGTCGCATGCTCGGCCTGGCACCAGGTAGTGGATGCGAGCAAAGCAAACCAAGCTTTAACACCATTTCTACTTCCTCTACTGTATAACATTCACCTAATTTTGCATCCACAATTTCATCTAATGTTCCATTTTTCCACTGTTCTAACACTTGATCAACTAGAATAATTCGCTCCCCTCGTGCACCTGGTTCAACTGGCCTCTTACTGCAAACTACCTCCAACATGAAGGCACCAAATGCAAACACATCAGTAAGAGGTGTTGCCTTGTCGGTTCTTGCAAGTTCCGGTGCCAGATAACCCATCGTACCTACCACATGAGTGGTTTGAGGGTCGGTACCATGATCGTATAGTCTTGCAAGGCCAAAGTCACCTAATCTACCATTTAATTCACAATCTAATAAGACATTGCTTGCCTTAACGTCTCGGTGGATAACGACTTGATCCCAATCCTCATGGAGGTACAAAAGACCTGATGCGACCCCTTTGATAATTTTGAACCGTTGATTCCAATTAAGAGTAGGCTTTTCTTGATCGTACAAATACTTGTCGAGACTCCCATTTGGCATGTAATCATATACCAAAAGGAGCTCTCCTTTACGCCTGCAATAACCCAACAACTGAACAAGATTTCTATGTCGTAGCCGGCCAATACTCACAATCTCTGCAATAAATTGCTTCATACCTTGCCTGGATTCATGGGAGACTCGCTTGACTGCGACTTCCAATTTTGAAACGGGTAAAACCCCTTTGTAAACTCTCCCAAAACCCCCACTTCCAAGCAACTCATTCTCCTTGAACCCATTGGTTGCTCTGTATAAATCTTTATATGTTAATCGATGTGGACCAAACTCAACCTCCCAATCTTCAAGCAATTCTGCATATTTGAACCGCCCCTTCATGTACAAGAAAATGAAAGCAACTAAAATAAGAACAAAGGCAGCTGAAGTCAAAGGCAACACTATGTCCAAGACTTTTGATCGGTCTTTCGGGGTTGTACGTGGGAGCTTTGGTAACTTTGATAGGTTAATGGATGGTGCTGCTCCATTCAGTTTAAAGCTCCATCCAAGAATGTAGTGAGAGGTGTGGACAGAGCCAGTGGAAGAAGAGAAACCAACGTACATAGAATCGTTTAAAATTGTTGAGAGATTATATGTATATGAAAGTAGAGGTTTAATTGGCTTGGACTTTCCAACTGAGGACAAGGTAACATTAATTTGTGTCTCTTGGCTATCATATTCAACCCATACTTGCATAGCTTTGCGGCTGTAGAGACTCAAATTTTGAAAGGCACCAGAATCATCGGCATAATAACCAGCAAAGTAAGATCGGCTCGACCTCAGACTATTTATATCAATACCGACATGGTTATCATTTATATCTTGAAACTCAGAGCTATATATAGTATCAAGCTCAACTGCAAAAATATGATTTGTGAGATTACCGTTGTTTTGGATATTGAGAAGACCCAAGTATTGGCTTGGCAAGGCAGATGAGAGATTCTTTGAGGGAGAGATAAAAAAAGCAATCCCATGGCCGCTGAGGTCCAGGTACTCTGAAATTATTGCGAATACAAATGTAGTTGAGAAGGAAGAGGTGGTACTGCCGAAGCGAATTGGGGAAGGATGAAAGGCATGCCCTTTCATTTGAAACGTGTCATTTGTTAACCTCAAAAGGCCATTTGACTCGATGTATGCTACGCCGTCAAGGGTTAGATTTGCGCCGGCGAACCCATTGAATGTAAATTCAGCTTGTTGGCAGGCTGAAAATGAAATGATGTTTAAGAGAAGGAAAGCTGCTGCAAAGGTTTTAGTTAGCATGGCTAAGGAGCAAAATTAATGGGTTGGAAGATGTAAGTTCGCTCTGGCGTACGTGTTCGTTTGCAAGCAAGTTCATGTGGATTTGAAATTGAGAGTATATAGTGACAGGATATTATTAATATGAGAGATAGGCCCCAAATAGAAGCTTCTGCGTATTTCTACAATTTTGCCTATTTAAACATGAAATCTTAAATTATTGAACATAGAGATGTCCTAGGACTGCATGAGAAATTTCTTGTTAATTAGGTATTTGTTCGTTTGTAAATATTAGTTAGGTACTGACATTTAAATATGCAAGAAGAGGCTTTATGAAATCGCAAGCTCAAATATATACACGCAGAAAACATTTCATATTGAACTTTTAAATTAATCTGCAAGAGTAATAATAGCAATTGATGATTATGAAATGTTTCTTGATTAATTTTTTTGGCACATTCCGGAATAATATTCTTGATTGAAGATGAAAAAAAAATCAATTAAAAAAAAATAAAAGGTTGTATATGCAAAATCAAATGCTGCTTGAAGTCAAAATATCCCGGAATTTGTTAATCAAGCAAATAGATCAGCATCAAATAAATCAAAACAACTTGTTGCGACAAGGAAATTATTTCATCGATATAGCCAACCTGTCATTTTCTAATTGATGATCAAAGATGTGAGAAACTGAGAATTATTGGAGAATGAAATCCTGGGCAAATCCTTTTCAGAAACTCTTCATATCAAGCCAACTAGTTTGACCGGCAGCCGTGCATCGATAGGATTCCATTTGAGATTTATTTTTAATTTTTTTTTTTGTGATGTTTGGATTGGGGGGTGGTTGAATGTTAAGCATACAAATTTGGAGGGCTATTGCCACAAATATAAAGTGTAGGAAGGAGAAAGGTGTGGTGACAATTCTCCAATTATATTTCAATAGTTTTATTTTAATCAGGTAATGGTAAATAAATAGATCAAGGCAAAATAATATTTTGTACTCCATCTGGTAAGGTCATAAGCATGCATCATAGTTTTTTTTATTATGTCGTAATGCCAACTACCTTGGTAGGAATCTGTAAAAAAATGGTATACACAATAATTTAGTACGTATTAATCATATATAATTTTACATCACGTCTTGCTTAATAAGGATGCTTGTTTCACTGTTCTATTATATAAAAATTAATAAATAAATAAATACTCGTGCCATAGCACGCCGAGATATCCGTTGATCGTGAAATCCTTTGTCCGTCCAATTGATTTTGTTATATTTAAGACTTAAGTAATATGTAACTATCCTGTTTTATTTGTTTATTATAATTAAATTTATAAAATTATTCACAATACAATTTTGTATAATTTTTTACCTTTATTATACTAGAGAATTGCATGCCAGACTCGATATTCTATTAATCTTAATGGATAAAGATAAAATAAAACAATTAATTCTTTTATCTTTTATATTCTATTGTTTTAAGATAATTTTCCTTTAATAAAATATTTATTCGTTTTGCCAATTGCCTACCAATTTTAAAAAAAATTATTTAATTCTTAATGAGCGAGAATATGATATACGTATACATAAAGAAAGGTACTTTTTGACAACGAAATTTCACAAAAGAATGTAACTGTTGCAGACTTGCAGTGTTTGGTATGATGACGTTTTCAATGAATCCCTTCTTCTATTTTAATGTACTGATAAGGATTCAAGAACTTAAACCACCCAAAATGATGACCATCTCCTTTTCTCATTTTTTCTTGGGACGTGAAAATGCAATAGCATTGCATTTATATAGAAATCAAATCAAGGAACATCTATGAACATTAAAATTTTTAAGGTCGCAAAAGAATATCTCAATTCTTTTGAATGATAGAATTGAGATATAAACGATCATGAAATGCCGAACTCCACCTAACCTATCTAATTTAATTCAACACTAGTCTTGTCAGTTTCTACATATTAAATATAAGGTTGCTTTCTAGTATTTGATTGTAAGACTAGGGAAAGAGGCAATTGGACTGAACCACGTGTTACTTCTTAGCCTCCGCCAACGTGGTTGACTTGACTCGCCAACTCCAGAAAACCAAAAAAACTTTGACTGGCAGCTTGACTGGCAACGTGCCAACGTGTTCCTTCATAGCTTGACTGGCAACGTGTTCCTCCGCCAACTTTTGACTTTTGAGTACTGAACTGGATATACAATCCACCCACCGGCCACCGTAAGAGGCCTGGCTTGTAGCCTTGTAGGGCCTTAGTTGCCTTGAATTCCTAAAAAAAAAATCCTCTTTACATTGTTAATATGATAATAGATATATATATCTGAAGTCAAAAACATATAAAGCCCAAAAAAGGCGCTAACAGAGATCGAGGCCCACTGTTGATATGGCCTCTTACCCAAACTTAATCCATTAGAGAAGTGTTATTATAGTAATTGTTGGGTCCCGAAATTTTGTAAAATAATATTATAATAATATAATCCATTAAAATTAATATCAATATAATCAGTTTAATATAAATAGTATCGTAAGATCGAAATCCTGGATTCCGACCGTTAGATCGGATTCTGGGATTCCGATCTAACGTTAGATCGGAATCCTAGATTCCGATCTAAACTTTACTATATATAGCGCTTGGTTCCGATCTAACCGAGTACGAAGCACTCTGCTTTGGACTCCTTTCCGCGCGCGAGCACAGTAAGCTTAATTTTTTTTAATTATTTATTTATTTAGTTTATTAGTTTTTAATTTAGTTAATTAAATAAAAAAATAGAGAAAATATTGAAAAAATATTTAAAAAATCTGAAAAAATGAGGAAAAATAAAATTTAAATTTATATGTAATTTATTAATTATATTAGTTTTTTTGTCTTTTTATTTGTTTATTCACTACTTAATTAATTAGAAAAATAGATAATAAATTGTAAAATTATTTTAAAAATACGAAAAATAAGAAAAATTCATATGAAAATTTATGTGTAAATTTATTTTTTTTGCTTTTAATAATTAAGATTTTGATAATTAAATATGAGAAAAATTAGAAAAATGATAATAATTGATGATATTAATTAAAAATGTAGGTAAAAAATTGTTTAGAAGAGAGTCAATTCCTTTCTACTCCAGGTTAGCTTTTTTATATGTTTATTTTATTATTGTTTGAATAGAAATGTTTGTGAATTGCTTGTAGATTGATTGATTGATTGTAAAATTGTGAAATACAATGATTGTAAAATTGTGAAGTGCTTGTGAAATGCAATGTTTGAATTATTGATTCATTGATAGTTGTTAAATGGTTTGTGAAATGCAATGATTGTAAAATTTGAATGATTTATTCAAATTGGGTTGGGTTGGGTTCAAATTGGAATGAAATTGGGTTGGGTTGGGTTCAAATTGGGTTGAAATTGGGTTCTAATTGGGTTCTGCTTTTTTGGAAAACTCTCCCGGTACAGGGGAGATGCTGCCGAAATTTTTATAGATTTTATACTTTATTAAATTTTAATTGCAGTAACAGTCGAAATGCCACCGCGAAGAAGAATACCAGAGGATCCACGTCGATCCACGAGGCGTCGAGGAGATCCTGGCGCATCTACATCAGGAGGAGATCCTGGCGCATCTGCATCAGGAGGAGATCCTGGCGCTTCTTCATCTGCCCCCCCTGCTGCCCCCCCCGTTTCTCCTCCTACTGATCAGCTTCTGCATCTCAGTCAGTCTGAGCTTTGAGGCGTACGAGTAAGTTTAACTTATTTAGGCGTGGACGCCCGAAATGCATAAGGCAAAAATGATACGAACCGAGGAGGTGGACCAACGTCTTGTGACATTGGACCTTATTCATTTCGTTGAGTTAGGTCACATGCCATTGGATCGTTCCATGATACAGGGTCTAGCCATGTTCTGGAGGCCCGAGACCCACACGTTCCACTTTCCCCGCATAGGCGAGATGACCGTTACTCTTGAGGTATTATTTTTTCCAAGTTATGTTGGTAGCTATTTATTTATTTATTGTTTTTTTTTGTTGTTTAATAAAAAAAAGTAAATAAAATTTGCAGGATGTCGCCTTCATTTTTTGCTTGCCTACGACTGGACGATCGGTGACCGGTCGTACTGATTACGACGATGTGCAGAAGCTAGCCGACTTTGCATTGCCACGGGACACTCTTATGGAGGATGTTCTAGATTGCTTCAGAGAGAAGGCGACTGATCGACGTGCTGGGAGGTAACAAACGTTTTAAAATTTAATTTAAATTTTGAGATATGCTGCAATATATATATATATATAGAGTTTTGCTATGGTGAGTTGCAACTCACCAAAGCGTCCGTGAGTCGCGTTTAAAATTTTGAAATTAAGTTCAAAACGACCGATCCAAACCGTCTAATACGATCTCCCTATTGAATTCTCCATGCAGACCAAATTTGATATTTTTTTGAAATTTTTAAGTATTTATTTTAGATTTTAGAAAATCATTAATCTAATTAGTTCTGAACCGTTCAAAAACAGCAGTTTTTAAAAATCTGAAATAAATACTTAAAAATTTCGAAAAAATATCAAATTTGGTCTGCATGGAGAATTCAATAGGGAGATCGTATTAGACGGTTTGGATCGGTCGTTTTGAACTTAATTTCGAAATTTTGAGCGCGACTCACGGACGCTTTGGTGAGTTGCAACTCACCGTAGCAAAACTCTATATATATATATATATATATATATATATATATATATATATATATATATATATATATATATAGAGGATGGCTAATGTGCCATAGATGGCACAGAGGGTCCCGTGCCATAGAGTCGTTTTTCGAGATTCAAAATCCAAATGCTCAATTTGAACCGTTCAAGTTATTCACCACATTAAAATATTCTTGGAGACTAAATTTTACATTTTTTTGAATTTTTTTGCTATTTATTATGATATTTTTAAAAAACGTTATAATTGGAGTATTTCAGACCCTCCAATTTGAACATATCAAAATAAATAAAAAAAAAATTCAAAAAAATGTAAAATTTGGTCTCCAATGGTATTTCAATATGGTGATCAATTTGAACGGTTTGGATCGACCGATTGAATTTCGGATCTTAAAAAAATGACTTAAAAAGGACGTCTATGGCATTGCCATCTATGGCACTTTAGCCCACCTCTACATATATATATATATATATATATATATATATATATATATATATATCTGTGTGTGTGTGTGTGTGTAATGTTTATGTAATGCAGGAAACTTCACGCAGTACAGTTTGGGAAACTGCGTGATATGTGGGCACAGGGACCTGGGTCAGAGGACGCAGATAGGATCGATAGATACACTCGGGCCCTGGTGTTGGAGTTGATGGGTTGCGAGATGTTTCCAGATACCACAGGAGATTATGTTCCTTGTTTTTATCTGGAGTTACTTCGGGTTAGTAATTGTAAATATTAAGAACATCTCTTACATTAGTACTAACTTGGATAACTTAGTTTGCAACTAACGAAAAATATTTTTTCTTATTTGCAGGATGTTCATGCATCAGATTCAGTTAGATATAACTGGGGTGCGGCCACACTTGCTATGTTATACCCGGTTATTTCTTTGTCGCCCGTTCGTTACGAAAAGTTTCCAAGGTTGGGGGAAGCCGTCAGTTGAGAGATGTCCGCCGTATGGGAGGTATGATATTTTTTTAAATAAAATAAATGAAATATTGTAATATAACATCAATTTGTTTGTTTAAAAATTATAATCAAAATTTTGATAAACAAATTTGATAGATAATAATTAATTAGTTAAAATTAATCCAAATTCGTTATTTGAAATTAGTTAGTTAAACAATTAAAATTAGTCATAATTATAAACAAATTAAAATTAAATTACTCATAATTGTAAACAAATTAAATTACGTAATTTAAAATTAATTACTTAGTTTAACAATTGAAATCATGATAATTGAAATGATTTGGCAGGCAATGGACGACACGGCTGAGGTCGAAAAAGGTGAAAGGTCCCGTTCGCAGCGGTATTGAGTACGCTCGAGACGTACTAATGAAGATGGAGCATGCACACGTGGTGTGGCGGCCATACGAGGATGAGCTCAGACAGGTGGTCATGCCTCCTTATGCCCGCTACGAGCAGAGGTACTACCGGCTCCGCGTTCCATGCATCTATTTCTGGGTCGTGGCGTGGCACTTTGCCGATCGGGTGATGCATCAGTTCATGCTGTTCCAGACTGTTCCGCCTCCTCTTCCTACGGTACGTTATTCTTTTCACCTTCGTGATTTAAATTGAAATATTTATAATACGTTCATTAAATATGACCTAAAAAAACAGGCTTGGAGGAGGATAGAGGCTTTGTTACAGTACCGGCACAACACATTTCGGCAAAGGGATTTGCAGGACCTTTTCTCAGTAGAGGTTGCGATGTGGGCCGACATGACGCAGGTCGAGGTGGCAGAGGCGCGGCCATGGAGTCACGATATTTTGCCCGCGTACGATAGATGGATGCGGATACATGGAGGTGCTCATCTTGTCCCCATTCCGGGAGTAGCACAGCAGATTCCAGCTAGCCGGATGACCTATCTAGAGGATGCGTCCGAGCGGGTGTCTATGGTAAGTTTTTTACTCAATTAAAATGAATTGATTTGTATTTTGGTCACTAACAACAAATAAACAGGTCAAGCACATATTGTCGCAAGCTCTGCGAGCATGTGCATGGGCGGTGAAGAAAGGATTCAGACGGGCTGGGAAGGAGATGCTGAAGGGCTGCAGGACGCAGTTGGAGCTCGTTGGGGAGCCGCATCGGTTACCTCACCTTTTAGAGTCGAAGGGTCTAGCTACAGACATAGACTCCATACCTGATTCGCCTGAGGAGGATCACGCGCCAGAGCCTGGATTTGAGGAGCAGCAGTTTATGACGGTAACCTAAAATTTGTATTATTATTATTTTTTATTATTCTGTTATTGATAATATTAATATTATTTGTAATATCATTGTATGTAACAGCCATCTGGGTATACTTTACACGACTGGGACACATATTTTGATCAGCCGAGACCCAACCAGCCTATTGTGCGGAGCAGACGGACAGAGAGTCAGCCATCCACACAGCCGCCCATCCACCCATCTACACATCCACCCATATCCACTGGCGAGTTACCGACACCACCAGGCCCACCTCCTGGTCCATATCCAGACCCACCTACCCATTATGAGTACCAGACCCAGTACCCACCATACCAGACACAGTATCCGACACAGTATCCACCTGGACCACCACCATATTCTCAGGGCGAGCCTATCTTGAGCCCGGGTGACGCTTTTTTGTCATCCATTGGAGTACATTTGGACGAGCCGTACACACCTCCAGTTCATCCATCTCCTTTCGGTCAGAGCTATGGTCCATTTGGTCAGACATATGGCGGAGCCTCTTCTTCTAGTGCACCGCCTCGTCATTCCACTCCTCGGATGGCTCCTCGTCCACCACCTGTCGGACTTGCTCGCGAACGAGACCCCCGTCAGCCGCCAGGTCCTCCGTATATTTGGTCCCCTAGTGAGGGGAGGTGGATCCCCCGTACTGGACATATTTAGGATTTATTTGTATTTTATATTTTATTTACTTATGTATGACTTATATATTTATGAGTTCTATATTTATGACTTCTATATTTATTTGTATTTATAATAACTAAAAACTAATTAGGACCAATCACAACGAGTACGAAACACCTAAGTACGACAAACGCTTTGAAAAATATGAAGTTTGGCGCAATCACACCTAAGTACGAGATAGTCACACTTTGAACTGAAAAAACAGCTCTAGATTCGAAAAGTTTGGCGCTAGAAAAATATGAAATAAGCTCTGAAAAATTCTAACAAAAATACTGAGCTGTTAATTGGCGGACGAATTTTCATAAACTTAAATTTCAAAATTTTTAGGCGTACCATTTGTTTAAAACAAAAATGACAAAGGACCAAGATAGTCACACTTTGAACTGAAAAAACAGCTCTAGATTCGAAAAGTTTGGCGCTAGAAAAATATGAAATACGCTCTGAAAAATTCTAACAAAAATACTGAGCTGTTAATTGGCGGACGAATTTTCCTAAAATTAAATTTCAAAATTTTTAGGCGTACCATTTGTTCAAAACAAAAATGACAAAGGACCAAGATAGTCACACTCTGAACTGAAAAAACAACTCTACATTCGAAAAGTTTAGCGCTAGAAAAATATGAAATACGCTCTGAAAAATTGTATCAAAAATACTGAGCTGTTAATTGGCGGATCAATTTTCCTAAACTTAAATTTCAAAATTTTTAGGCGTACCATTTGTTCAAAACAAAAATGACAAAGGACCAAGATAGTCACACTCTGAACTGAAAAAAACAGCTCTGGATTCAACTTAGTATTACGAATATTACAATTATTACATTATCACATCACATAAAAGTACAATTCAACTAAATATTACATTATCACCACAAAAGATTTTAGTACAATTCAATTATTACATTTTCAACTAAATAAGATTTTATTACATTAAATTAAGTCAAATTATTAAATAATTTTATTTAATTAATTTTTAATGTCATTAAATTCATGCAACTGATAAAGTCTGGAAAAAAACTGCAAAAGGACAGGCGTGCTCTGATAAAAGGTCAAAAGTATACTGATGCCTACCTAAGGACTGCAAAAGGACAGGCGTGCTCTGATAAAAGCTCAAAAGTATACTGATGCCTACCTAAGCACTACAAAAAGGACAAACGTATTCTGATAAAGTCTGAAAAGTATACTGATGCCTACCTAAGCTATGGAAAATGACAAACGTATTCTGATAAAGTCTGAAAAGATATCACATTATATTTATTAATTTTAAATAATTGCAAGTCTAAACTGATCTATAAAATTATTCTTCCTCAGCAAAAATATGTCACACCCACTCAATCCTTCTTTCTTCAACATTCACTACCATGGAGAAAGGAAATACCTCCAACAGTGAAGTGCGGGAATGGCCATTTACTCGACATGAGTACTTGCCAAATTACACACATTCCCCTGCCAATCCAAATGATATCGAAAAAGGAGATTATCATGCGATATGTAATAAATGTTACCGCAAATTCGACTACAATATCCATTCGCAATATGGTGGCGAGTGGCCATTATACACCCACTATCAGTGGCACATTCATGGTGGCCCAGAAAGAGACCGCAGGGAGAGATTGCTACATTACCTTATTAAACCTGAGTCGAGCAACTCTGAACTCTATAAAAAGTACTACACAGAACCTGAACCGATGCTGGAACTCAAACCGTGGAAACCAGATCCTACACCCATGATTGTTTACGAAAGCATATACGATTTTCGTGGAGACCACACAGTGAGTTGTACAAAGTGTGGTCAGGTTTTCAATTTCAAAAATACCATTTTGCGTGACCACTACGATGAACACAAAAAACAAGAAGAGAGGGATGAAATTGTAAAGAGATTCAGAGTGAAAGAACAATGGTTCGAAAGGAGAAGAATGGAAGAAAAGACCGCCGAAGAGAGCCGAAGGTTGCAACAAGAAAAAATTGGAAAAAAAATTAAGGAGAGCCTAATAAAGATCAAGAAGAGAGATGAACAACGCAAAATTGCAGTAGCTAGAATGGCTGAGATTGAGCAACAAGAAGTCGAGGCAGCTTTCTGGAACGAAGCCGCTCAATTCGCAGACAACCCGGCTGCGAATAATCAACAAGAAAATGATGAGGCTTTTTGGAACGAAGCAGCTCAACTCGCTGAAAACCACGGTGCCAGTAATGAACAACAACCTGATGCCGCTTTCTGGAACGAGGCTGCTCAATTCGCCGACAACCATGGTGGCAGTAATCAACAAGAAATGAATGCGGAAGAAGATCAACCCTGGTGGGAGGAAATTCTGCAACATATAGATGATCAAGATCTCTAAGTATATTTATTACTTTGTTTTTAAGTACCAAACTAAATTCAGTGTGTTCATTTATATTATGGTTTTTTATGTACATTTTTCCTTTTTATTATTTTAGTGTGCTAAATTATATTATGATTTTCATGTATTTTTCCCTTTCTTTTATTTTAGTGTGCTAATCTATATTATGGTTACAAAATTCAATTCTTCTTCTAATGGTGAACATATACATAAAACAAAGTGAACATAAAAACGATCTAAGTGAACACATACAAACAAATAAGTTCTATAAAACTAAGTTAGTAAGTGTTCACTTAGATCGTATATATGTTCAGCTTATTTACGGTATATGTTCACTTTGTATTTACCGATGGCTGGGATGGTATATTTGCCGATGATGACACTTATAATTCCTGTATTTTTATATTATGAATTAAATGAAATAAATCTAAAGTTTATATTATAATTATTGCCATAAATAAATTATTACATAAAGTATTATGTACTTATTATGTACAACATTTAACATAATTGAAAATTTTTAATATTAAAAATAAAACCATCCATATAAAATTAATATCAAAACTTTAAATATTAAAATATTTTTCATAATATAGAATTATATTATATTAATTTAATATTAAAATTTTATAATATATTAATTTTATAATATATTAATTTAATATTAAAATTTTATATAATTAATTAATGTTTATAAATAGAAGTAAAATAAAATATATTAATTTAATATTTTATCTTCAAAATATATTACTAAAATTTCATAATATATTAATTTAATATTAAAATTTTATATATTTAATTAATTTTTATAATAGAAGTACAATAAAACCATGAAAAACGACAAAATTAGGAGTTACAGCACTGTTCGGAATCCCAGAATCCGATCTAACGTTCCGAATCCAGGATTCCGATCTTACGATACTATTTATATTAAACTAATTATATTGATATTAATTTTATTGGATTATATTATTTTAATATTATTATCCAAAATTTCGGTGTTGGGTCTGACTAGACCAGGCCCAAGTAGTGTTAAATATGCTCGGTATGAGTGCATCTGTCGATTTTATTTCGGAGCTGATAAGTAGGGGTGAAAACGGTCACCGTTTCGACCGTCCTTTCGTTTCGTTTCGTTTTGAAAGAAACGGCTAAGATTTTTTGTTGCGTTTTATAAACGAAACGGTTAACGAAAGTTTAGAACAGTTTCGTCCATGTGTATTTTCGTGGTATTTTCGTGATTTCGACCGTTTCGTCCAAAACAAAACGATTAACGCAAATGGATGATCAATTTCGTTTTAAAACGAAACGGTTAACGAAATCGACCGTTTTCGTGGTCGTTTTAGACGTTATGCAACCATACTGATAAGTGCAATCAACTTTTCAGGCAATCAAGCAATCAGACTTCAAAAATAGAAAAAAAAATTTCGATCCCAGCCAAATACGAAAACCGCATCTACCTTCCACCTCACCCGCGTCTTCCTTCCCCCTCACCCCGCTTCAACCCTTTATTTTGTCTCTCCTCTCTCACCGCACGCCGTTGTGCAGCCCTGCCGTCGCCGTCAAGCAGCCCAGCCCTGCCGTTGCGCAGCCCAGCCCAGCCCTACCGTCGTCGTCGCGCAGCCCTCCCGTCGCAGCCCTGCCGTTATCAGAATTATAAATTAAATATTATTTACTCCCTCACTTGTATTAAATACTTTCTTACTACTAATTATTTACTCTCTTATAGCTATTTAGTTACTCCCAAACAACAACAGAATCAGATATGAATATTATTTACTCCCTTACTTGTATTAAAAACTCCCTTACTAGTACTTATTTACTCCCTTAGAGTTATTTAGTTACTCCCAAATAACAGTAGAAGCAGTTCTGAATATTATTTACTCCCTCATACATATTAGATACTCCTTTTATACTAGTTATTTACTCCTTAATAGCTATTTAGTTACTCCCAAACAACAACATAATCAAATATGAATATTATTTACTCCCTTAGAGTTATTTAGCTACTCCCAAACAACAGTAGCATCAGTTTTGAATATTATTTACTCCCTCATACATATTAGACACTCCTTTTATACTAGTAATTTACTCCCTTATAGGTATTTAGTTACTCCCAAACAACAACAGAATTAAGAGGAGGGTTCCAGTGCCCACATTTTGGATGCCCCCAAATGCCCCAAAACACACTTTTTTACTACTTTTACAAAATATAAAATTCAAACTTCGAATCCAAACCGTTGATCTTATTTGATATAACGAGCGATGCATTTTCATATAAGTTTTATAATTTTTGAAGTTTATTTGATACTTGATCAAGAGATTGAAAATTAAACGAATGTAGTTAAATATGATAGATTAATTCTAATCTGTTCATATTTTAGCCTCTTGATCAAGTATCAAATAAACTTCAAAAATTATAAAACTTATATGAAAATGCATCGCTCGTTATATCGAATAAGATCAACGGTTTGGATTCGAAGTTTGAATTTTATATTTTGTAAAAGTAGTAAAAAAGTGTGTTTTGGGGCATTTGGAGGCATCCAAAATGTGGGCACCGGAACTCTCCTCAAATAATTAAATATGAATGTTATTTACTCCCTTAGAGTTATTTAGCTACTCCCAAACAACAGTAGCATCAGTTCTGAATATTATTTACTCCCTCATACATATTAGATACTCCTTTTATACTAGTTATTTACTCCCTTATAGCTATTTAGTTACTCCCAAACAACAGCAGAATCATATATGAATATTATTTACTCCATTGTATATTATTTACTCGTTTATAATGATCAATTTCCTCCCTTATAGTAATTTAGTTACTCCAACAAAAACAACAAAATCAGGCATGAATGCTATTTACTCCCTTATCTATATTAGATAATCTCATATACTGATTAATATCATCCCTTATAGCAATTTAGTTACTCCCAAGTTGTAACAGAACTAGATCTAAACCTCTTTTCTCTTCTTATCGTTCTTGATTTCTACTTCTTTCTTTCTCAACCATATCTGATTGGTATAAGAGAGGGAGCATGAGGGAAGGCAGAGGTGGAGGTGAGGTGGAGGAGACAAGAGGCGGAGGAGAAGAGAGACTGAGGTGAGACGGAGGCGGATGCGAGGCGGAGGAGAGGTGAGACGAAGGAAAGGAGAGGCTGAGGCGGAGGAGAGGAGAAGCGAAGGAGAGGCTGAGATGAGGCGGAAGCGGAGGCGAGACGGAGGAGATGAGAGGCGGACGTGAGGAGAGGGGAGCGAAGGAGGTGGTGGAGATCTGAATCGAATTTTGTGATTGTGATTGTGAGGAAATTTGAATCGGAGGGAGAGAGGAGACGGGAAGTGTAAAAAAGGGAAAGATGAGACGAGGGGAGCGACTCACTCTGATTGCGTGATTGCATAAAATGTTGATTACTGTAAGTAATTCCTATTTTATTTGTTATATTTAACTAAAGATGATCTTGTCCTTTCTGAGCAGTATCGGTGTTGGTCTAGTTAGAAGACTCACCCAACGACGTCTCTATTTCACAAGATTTTAAATCGCAGAGCTAAAATGCAACTTATTATATCATAAGTACCCTAGTAAATTTCATGTTCATTCATGCAAATATGAAACTAGCACTGAGAAGTGATATGGTTGATTACATTGTGTTCTAGTTTTATACAAAATCCCATTCTGCCGGCACGGTACTTAGGAGCATACATGCTCGTTAGAGGTACTGTGTCATGGTACATGTGCAGATTCCAAGACGTACCATGCCATATGGTACCGTGTGCAAGAAATACAAAAAGAAATCTTGAAAATAGGAAATAAATAGAAAACAAAATCAAAAGCATGAAATTATATATATATATATAAATATAGGCTCCGTTTGGATAGGTGTGGGAAGAAGAGAAGAAGGGAAGAAGGAAAGAAGGGAAGAAATAGGAAGAAATATTGGAAAGTGTGTAACTTTGTGAAGAGTTTGGATTGTTTATAATTTTTTTCTTCCTTCTTTCTTCTTCTTTCTTCCTTCTTCCTATATCCAAACACAACCATAGAGAAAACCTATGGTGCATACTAATGTACGGAAGTTTTGATGCATACTGAGTCGAACTCTTGGATCTGCTTCAAAATGACCGATCCAAACCGTCAAATATGATCTCCCTATTGAAATCTCCTTGCCGACCAAATTTTACATTTTTTCGATATTTTTAAATATTTTTTTCGGATTTTTAAAAACTGCTATTTTTTAACGGTTCAGAAAAAATTAGATTAGCGATTTTTGAAAATTTGAAAAAAAAAACTTAAAAATTTTGAAAAAATATAAAATTTGGTCGTGTAAGGAGATTATAACAAGGAGATCATATTGCACGGTTTGGATCGGTCATTTTGAAGCAGATCCAAGAATTCAGATCAGTATGCACCGAAACTTCCGTAAATTAGTATGCACCATAGGTTTTCTCTATAAATATATATATATTTAACAATTTTTTAAAGTAGGAATGTTTTTATGTTTGAAAATTTTCACTACAATGAAAGAAATGACTTAATCGAAAAAATTCTGAAAACAAAAATTAACGGCTGTTTGGGCCTCTTGGTTATAGGTTGACATACTGTGGTAAATTTTTTATCTATGTTACTTTGTGGCGGCCGTTGTCAAATTTTTCCAAAAAAAAAAAAATTCTTATCTAGCACCGTTTGGATGCGTTGATAAGAAGATAGGAAGAAAAAAAAAAGGAAGAAATAAATTATAAACAATCCGAACTATTCACAAAGTTACACACTTTCCAATACTTCTTCCCACTTCTTCCCTTCTTCCCACACCTATCCAAACGGAGCCTATGGAACATCGCAAGTCTCAGCCCCTCAGGTCATGACACTTAGACACTACATGACACGCATGACACGTGTCATGCAGTCGTACAATGTTTGAATGCGATCAAACATGTGCACATATCTAGTGAATTACAAATTAATTATGGCGTGTTAGGTGTATTGACACGATATAGATCGTGTTATCACGACACGACACGCCATATATATAGATTCAACACGACACATGTGTGTTGGTGTGTCGTGTTAAAACTGTGTTGTGTTGATATTTTCGAAAAAGTGACAAGATTTAACACAACACGATCAACACAATATAATTTGACACAACAGGTTACAACATGACAGAACACAATTCTATATATTTTTTAATTTTAAAATTCAAAATTTGAAAAAAAAATATTAATATATCATAAATGATTTGAAATTTCAAGGGATAAATATATCATAAAAAAAGTATAGCTAAAAATTTCCAACTAATATTATATAATTCGTATTTTATTATCTAATTATTATATTGTATCGACATGAAATACTAACAAATTATTTTTTGTCAACTATATAACCGATTTATAAAATTCAATATATTTTTTCTCGATTTTCTTCTAATCTTAAATAATTTTAAAATATATTTAATTATTTTTTAAGAAAAAAGAAAAATAAACTCTTGATATGGTTGAACACGATTAACACCGGTGAGTTGTGTCTTGTCAATACGAGTTTCAACCATGGCGTGTTAATTTTTGTGTTGTGTCTACCTTCTCCTCTACTTTGCACGATAGGACACGATACGATTTCAAATCTGACTCGTGTCAACACAACACTATACGCACGGTACAAAAATTGCCACAAAACACCATGATATGACAAAATTGCAATTCACTATATATACGTACCGTGCAAAAATTGATGCACCGATATATTTGAAAAGGCGAGAATGAAAAATCATTAGTTCTGACCAGCATCGGAATGAAAAACATTCAAAAAAAAAAAAATTGAAAAAGCGAGATAGGTTGAGTTATCGATCTGACCAGCATTGGATCCAATGCCAGTGGAAGCTCGCCAACTCACAAGGTGGCGCAAACTAGGAATAAAAACTAATTTAATTAGCCTTCAAATCTATTTATAGGTTGTGACTAATTCATTTGAAATTTTGAATAAAGTGCATATAAGATTTGAAAATTGAAAATGATTTGAAAACATATGGAAGTACTTGCTTTTGAAAGTTTTTTTTTTAAAAAAAAGACCAAAGTGCCCACGTATCATATGTAGTGAACCAAACATGCAGACAATGTTAGAGTTATGTCCTAGAAGTCAATAATTTAATGACTTAATTATTAGTTTATGTTTTTGGATGATATTTTATCATCTGTTCCTAGGTTTATTATTGACAGATCATTCAGGTTGAGGATCTGAATTGTAGATCTCTGTGGATCATTCTTTAGAATGACAATAATAAATCTAAACAGTCCATAATCTTGATAATTAACAAGGAACATTAATTATCTTATAAGATTAGTATGCAAGTTAAGTGATGATTAAGTTCTACTAATCATAGGTAAAGAGTTACCAACTTAATTGCATATGTGTATGTTATGGAACATAGCACAGGACTTGACCCATCGAAATAAACATATGGATTGTGTTATGTGTCATTGTTTATTTCGTTGTGATTTTGGTTCTAAGTTTGAGATGTTTATCTTTTCCACATGAGGATAGGTTCAATAAATACTGTCTACCGCTGATTCCCGATAAGGGCTGCTATACGGACTTTATTTATGTTCTCTTGAATTGTGCGGGGAAAAGCTAATCATCAAGAAAACCGTATGTCCCTCATTAATTCACTTAGTGAGTGACGATATCTGTTTGGGCCCCTTGATGGAGTTGGATCGTATGCGCGCAACTAAGCGATCAACTCTAGATCAAGAAACGTATAATCTGCAAGAATGACACATTCCTATCTTGGATTATACGATGATATCGTGAGACATAAGAATCAAAATAGAGAAACATATTTATTCTCTTATGCAGGATTGAAATATTGTAGCAGTACACTATTTATGCGAATTGGTAGTCATAACGTGTTGCTAGATACCGCTTATGATTATTGGAATTAAATAACGATTTAATTCCATGGCCAACATAGCATAAATCCTCAAAGGGTCACACAAATAGGACATTAATCACACAGTGCACTATTTATTTATTCACAGCAGTAAGTTCTGTGGAAATATGATAAAATTGATTAATTAATTATATACCGTTGCGAACCGTTATAATTAATTAAGTCAATAGATCATATAGAAATAAATTAATGCATTAACTAATCCTAAAATAATTATTAATGAGTTAATAATTAATTTAGTTCAACACTTATCAATATAAATGGTTATATTGATTAATTGGGCCGTTATTTAAATAGCAAATATATAGCCCAATTAAAGAGCAAGGTTGAGGGACCTTAATTATATGAATTAATGGTCCAAATGAAGGGGTTAAATGGCCCATAAAGGCCCATTTCGTGGCTGCCCATTATGGTAGTAGATGGGATGACATAGTTGTAATTATGCAAGAGGTCAATTAGGTTTTGTGCTCTATATAAGGACCACTTATGAGAGCCTCCACCTAGACTTTTCTCTCTCCTCTCTTCCTCCCATTCTAGGCCGCCACCTTCCTCCTCTCTCCCTCTTATTTGCTCATGTGTTGAGCTATTTTCTCTCCACTAAATCAAGGTTGTTGATTGATGCAAGAGAGAAAACCAAAGGGATTAGGCTTGTTCTTTGGGTATGCTAGCACGTACCTTGTAGAACGTGATTAATCCTCCTTGGTGGACTCGAGGGCGGTTACGAGACGTGGTGGAGACGGTGGAGAAGGCACGCCATCGATTCCCATGCCTTGGTCGAGCCCCGCGAATACGATTTCGCGGGAGGTATCGATTTCTCCTCTTTCTCTTTGTGTCTATTGCTTAAAGTACTAGATCTCGTGTTGCTTATGTTTTAATTAGATTAATTAATAGTAATTAGTCACAAAATTAAAATTGGACAATTTCCTAACAGACAATGGCTTAATTTAGCAGCCAGCTGTAAGGTGCGTCCATCCTCCAGCAGCTTCCCAGCAAATAGGTTATAACGTTATATTTGTAACTTGGTGTTTTCACATGAAGCACCATATTTTTTTCGAAGAAAAAAGGGTCAAGCTCTCGTCTTTTCATATATTAAATGTACAAAAGTACCATAGTTTAAGGTGGAGCCTTAATCCTCCATGAAAAAAAAATTGAAGAGGAAGGAGGAAAGCCTACAGTACTGATGGTCTGAAAAATAACCTGGGTCATCAATGAGCAACCAATAATTGTACTATTTATTGCACGGACAAAGCTGTTAATATATATGATATATATATGTTATATGTATTAAGAACGGTGATAGCTACTTCCGTATAAATACTATGAACGTAGGTTAGGTGTAACAAATATGCAAATAATTGAACAAAATAACAAAAATAATCATTAATTGAGCTTCTCAAACTTTGAAATAATGTCATCCTTTAGATTTATACCAATTTGCAATACAATTTATAACTAGAGCTACTGTCAATCCACTGTCACCCCCTCGTTCTTAACTGACGATTGCATACAGCTAGGCACAATTCAATTAGATTATTAACACATTCATATTACGAAAATTTGCCCTGAAATCATGCTTTTTCATGAATCAAATTATGAGCCGAGGCGGTACAAACCATCAGGACCTGCAAACTATGCGTGACCATCCAGGTAAAGCGTACCTGCTGCATTTTGGGGGTGGAATCCATCCATGACAAAGAATTGCATGTCTTCTGAAGGCTTCCAATGTCTTTTCCTTTGATTTATGAACCAGTTGTTTATTTGCTTTTGATCTAGACCCGTTGCTTCAGCTAATGCTATCTTCTCTGATTCCTACTTGGTTACAATTTAATTGTTAAATCCTATTTGAAACCTATTTATTTTTCTACAATACTAAACCGAGTGAAATGTCTATTCTTATCAAGGTTTCAAAGTTTATGATCTATTACCTAGTTGGTCAAATTGAAATTTATTTACATGATGTGTTATTGTGTTTGCTTATGCACAACAAGTTTGTGTTTAAATGGGAATTTCTTTCCCAATTTTCGTCATCAAACTGAAATGCCATTCTTATAACTGTTTGAACTTCGAACCATAAAGTCCCATGCATAAACAAAGAACATACCGACGGGTATGGCCACTTGTAATGGAGCTCCCACCAGCTAAGCAGCTTTTGGCGTGCCTCTTTTGGTAATTTTCCTTTCTTCTTTTTCTTGGAGAACTCCTGCCTAAGACTGCTTATATAACCACTGTATTTCTTCAATAACTGGTATTTCAGTTCTTTTTCTTCTGCTCGTGGATCTATCCCTTGTACATCCCCTTCCCCATCACTCGCGTCTTGTTCATCTTCTGAGGAGGCTGCTCCTTCATTTTTGCCATCTACCAAATATAAAGATATATATTAAGACCAAATGGAAAGATAAAAAAATAATAATTCAATAAATTAAATAACATCTTAAAACAATAGCTCCTATTTTCGATAGTCCGTTTTTGTTAGCATCAAACAATCATCTTTAATCAGGAGTTATATGTACTAAACAAGATACATACTATTCCAAGGCAGAATTTCTTAGTTCTACAGCTGCCTTATAATTTTTCATGATATAATTTTTCATGACCAATCATGAATGCTGACTGTTGAAATAAGAGAAAAAATGTTGATATATACACTCAACAGTGAACATGCATTATTTTATGTGCTTCTCCAAGAATAGATCCATATTGCTACAGGACCTTAAGAAAAAGATCTATATTGCTACAGCACCAGCATAAAAGTGCTTATTATCATTGCTGACAGCTTATAACTAGATAATCACCAGTTAGACCCCCACTTTACTTGCAATGCAAAATTTACAAAGATGTTATAGGAGCTACTTGGATGTGGAAGGCTATAAATATGAAGAAAGTCAGTCGGAATATTTGCCAATTATACCCCTTCGCATTCATGCATAATACTGAAGTGTGTGATGAATACAGCATATTTATCAGAGAGCATGAGTGCAAAATTTACCGGTGTCATTGTCGAAATTTTTTATCCATTCCCAACCATACAAAGAGCCGAAAGAGTAACCCCATATATACAAGAATAACAAAACTGTTCCTAAATGCATGAGTTCATAACTTTAGATCAAGGCATTCTCACAACCATTCTAACTTACACTTTCAGATGCTACGAACAGTTTTGCTATTCATTTTCAAACAGTAAGCATTGATCCTTTATGAAGCAGATATAGGCCAACAACATATCAAGTGTTATTCAATGGAAGAAAAGTAATATACTAATATAGGATAATAAAAGCTACACTGCAGCATTCAGCAAACACATAATCTAGAGTACATCCACACATAAGCATCACTTTAATTCGCAAAAGAAACATATTTGTTAATGAGAGAAAACATTGGCTAAGACATGTCCATGCATATTATTTATTAAGTGAAACTTTATTAATGGCCTCTATTTTTGAATGTGATTCTTATTTTAATTACAGTTTTGCATCGCTCAAATTTATCAAACTTTGTGTTTTGAAATTATACAGTTGAAATGTATCAGAAACTATATATACCTTTGTTTATATCTATATGTGCCCCTTTTCTAATAAATAACAAAGAAACCTCCTAGTATTAAAAACGAGGGTTCATAATTCACATTGTTAATCAACAACATACAACCAACTACAACTGTTTCTACGTCCATATTAATTCTCTATTTTTATGTTGAATAGAGACATTTAATGCTTTGTAGAACAAGATTTCTGCACTACCACACGTGCAGTGTGTCCCCATTGCACTACATCATGGCCTTAGTCAAGGCACCTATAATTGATAGAGTTAAAAATAGAACAGTTCAAGAACACAAGATATTAGCTGGAATTGCTTACTTTTTGTAGCCATGCCCTTTAGATAAGAAGTATTAAAATAATTAATCTAATAAATGAGTGGCATTATTGTCTTTCACTCAATACCTTACATTCAGTTTTTATTTTTTAAATGCATTTTTTGTTTTTATGTGACAAATAATATATTAGAAACATAAACAATAGCAAATATGATACAAGTATACTAGCTAGCTAGGATGATATGCACAGTGCTATAAAGGGTTTAATAAAATATCGTCCAAAGAGCTTCACTATCATGGTATGGTATGAAGCATATGGCCCGTCCATTTAGCTGGGACAGTTGAGATTCAAAAGGTATTTATATTTTTATTAATGATTTTCTTATGTAAGTGTAGAAGTGGGAGATGCAAAGAGAACAGAACTATGGAACATAAATAACTCCACACTCGTAGAGAATGAACTAAGGACACAAAATTACATGAGAAAAATAGTGAACCTACATAAAATTAAAAACCCAGTAAATTTCTTTAAGAACACAAAATAATATCAAATAACTCCACCGTTCATAGTTTATTTATGTTAGTTTCTTTTTGGAACCCTAAAGTTGTCTTTTGGTTGTCAGTAATCCAACTACTGGGTTATTAAATTAAAGGATTATATTATTATTACTATCAGGTCTGTAAACAACTAGTGAACCAAATCTAAAGGAACTCTGCTTTCTTCTTCCATAAAGAACACACCTAAACTAGTCTACACTTTTAAACAAACCAGAGCTAATAAACAAAGTAAAAGTAGAGATCAAATGAGAGGTGGAGAGTCCTAAATATACAGGTGTCACTGTTTGTCTCGTGAGTAGTGTGCAAATCTACGTCCACTACCATTTCTTCTTCTTTTTTTTCTAAAAAAAAAGAACAAATTAAAAGTGTGCTAGATCTATATATTGACAAGAAAGAAAGAAAGAAAGTAAAGATCGGAGATGTCTGTCTAGCCACTCCTTTTCTCATTATATATACAATTACTTTTTAGCTTTGCGTTGATGTGGAATCACTTGTGGGCTGGGTCTGTTGTATTTGTATCCTAGTATAGCCATTAATAAGCGTACATAGCAAATCTACAACGTGGTTTTGCTTTCCTTGGAAAGCCAAAGTGCCAAACCGATAGTCTCAAGGGATTAATGATGCTAATAGCCCTAGTGGATTATCATTGACCTCCTGGTCTCCCCATCGGAATTAGAAATGAAGACTTCCTATCTGCTTGGTTCAAACCCAGCAATTTCCTATTCACTTTTGTTTAAACTTCAAATTCAGGTGCTTTCTCTTGTACTAATGCAAACATCTTTTTGCACCGTTTCCTTCTATCCATAAAAATGTTATTTATTTTTTTTTTCACATGAGTCCTTACAGCTAGTAGATTTGAACAATGGTCCAGTATGTAGACCGAGAGTATAGCTTATAAAATATATTTGTAACTAGTCCAGGGTTTTATTTTTTTTTAACAAAATTATGAACTAAAACCCCTACTTTAGTCATAATACCCATTTTTCTATTAACCAAAACTTAATTATAGAATTAACTGGGTATAATGTATCATTCATATACGTTGCACGCAAAACTTACATATATTGAGCTTTAGTTGTTTTGCCAAGTGTAGTGCATTACCAGATGAAAGGAGAAGCGCAGTGCCACTGGTTAGAAAACTGAGCTGAGACTCCACTCTTTTAAGAAACTCGGTTGCCTCTTGAATGGGCCTTGTTAACTCTTCTCTATACTTCATCAACATGTTACAATATGCCTCCTGCAAAGCCAAACTTCATAAGCATGAATAGCTAATTAGCTATTATCCTAATCTAGTTTGTCATTAGAAAGCTTCCACACAAGAAGGCATACCATGAATTGATCAAGCTCGGGATCTGAAGAAGATTGTGGCCCTTGTGAGCTATGACGTGAATCAAGCCGGCTCCCTATGGCTGTGAGCCGATCAATCACGTCCTGTGGTGCACCAACCTAGAAGCCCAATTTGAATATAACATACGAATCAGAAGTGTCTCTGTTTGGACTGATGGAAACAGATAATATTCAACAAACTAAAAAATTGCCGAGACGAGAAATAGAAAATAGAACATATAAATTAAACATCCAACAGCACCTGAGCAGAAGCAAAGACCTTACGTGCAAAAAACAGTAATATGAATGTAACAACAGAACCAACAATCAATGGTAAACACATCAAAACTAAGTAAGCAAAAACATGTTCTCATATTAATTGGCCGATCAATTAATGTTTATTTCTTGAATGTACGTATAAATATATAATAATATCCATAGCTTAAGGTAAAACACAAACAAATTAGGCTATGATCGAAAAAAATAAATCCTTTTTAACCTGACAAAAGTTCCAACGGCAAATAATGCATCATATGCATGTATACATCAACAGATATGCCACTTTCATATCAGAAATTACACAAACACACATAAAAGAATTAAATGTATTCTTATGAAATGAAGGATATCACATAGAAGTGCTGTGGGATATCACCATACAAGTAGTCAGAATACATCCTTACAAGTTTTAACAAGTTTTAATCTGTTAAAATATAAGCCGCTCGATAGTATGAAATTAGTAAGTATATTGTCCTATGATCTCCTTGAAGTTAAAGTAGGCATCAAAGTAAAGAATAGGTGTCTTAGACTCTTAGTATCGAAAATGGAATGAACTTTATCGGAAGAATTTTACACAGGAAGGAAGGGAAATATCGAGTTCCCAGCATACCTCCTATTTGTCTTAGCATCGACATGATACGGGCATAGAAACAAATTGTAACTTACACAAAAAGTGGTGTCATTGAGTACTGTAAATAACGAAAAAGGAACGATAACAAAGATTTCTTTTCTGAAGAGAAAACGTTTAGTTTTGGAAATTAAAATATGAAAAAAATATCCATTCGCTAACCGAAAGAGAAAAAGAAAACCCCTAGAACAACATACAACTGCTAGATAATAGTTGGCTATTACCAACCCAGCAGCCCTCAAAAAACTGCTAGATAATATTTGATTCAAGTTAACTCACGTAAAAGAAATTTTGGGGGAAAAAAAATACAACAACAGTTTTGTAATAAGAAGAAAATACATGGCATTTAGATACTTCTATAAGAGGTGTTTATAAGGAAGATAAACAGGTCACAGAACAAATGTTTGGAAGGCCGCATATAATGAAATTTATTTATAAAATAGAAACAAAGATGTATAGTAATCGGTGAGATTACCTTCTGGCACTCTAAATAGGCACCAAGGAGCGAGGAGTATTGTGGGTGAGACATGATCTTGGCCTTGATGCGGTCCATCTCTCCAGTTGAAACAATCTCTCCTGGATCTCCATTTCCACCTTGTGTTACAGTTTCCCTTTGTTTATTTGCGTACTGAGAAGGCCCAGCAGCCCCTTCTGCCTTTATGGTTTGGTAGTAATTTCTATATTCATAAACAGCAGCTGTACCAGCAGGAGGTGGAGTTGCTGCTACTGTAGTACTGGTATTGTTACCGGTACTTGAGGGCAAGTAGAAGAAAGAAACTCTAGAGCTACTCCCGGTAGCCGTACCCATGTCGCTGCCTCCATGATTGGAGAACTCCATGAAACAATTAACGCAGATAAATGAGAGACAAGCTTTTGTTTCCTAGCTAATGAATCGATGATAGACTGATTATTGAGATAGATTGGAGAAGAAGGCAGGAAACCCTAGATTATGGAGAGCGAGAAATTCTATGGAGGAGAGAGGAGAGAGACGAGGAGAGAAGGGAAAGGCATGTCTCATGTCTGGTGGCTATCTTTTCGCATGTCAAATCAAGAGGGGACATAGGTAGAGTGGTGTAGACCCAGCTGGTAAGTAGAGTTTACCAGAGTTACGCAAACGAGATAACATATTGATATTGTAGTTTTACTTAATAATTTTACTGTTTAGATGGGATCTCAGGTTAATTAGTGCAATATGCATGTGGGTTATGCTGGGGTTGAACCGTACGTAGCACTATCAGTACGAGTTTAACTCGAAGTCTTGTTTCTTCCACCGATAGGGGTGAAAAATGGAGCCGATAATTTCCGCTCTCAACCGCATATATATTCGTTATTTTGTAGATTCGGATAATACTACCTGTATTCGAACGGATATGGATGCGGATTTAAATTTTTTTAAACGGATATAGAAAGTAATATTATACGGATGTGGATCCGTATTTCTATACAAAACGGATATTCGTTTTGTATATGGCAATGACACATTTTTTAGAAATAACATCATAATTGATATATAGGTATAGCTATTTCAATTATATAGCATTAGAATTGACAATTATTTTTTTATTGTAATATGATGATAATTTTTTTTATAAGCTTGATTAAAGTCTGTTTTTTGTGATGTCTCGATATGTGTGAATAAGTACTATCGTTGTCTTTATTTTTTTAATTAATTTTATACTAGTCATAATAAAGTAAACATTACATTCTTCTAATCGAATATTATCTTTTGTTTAGTAAAATAAATTGAGCAAAATATTAATCGAATCCGATAAAATATATCCACATTCGTATCCATATCCGACAACATCCGAACCGTATTCATATCCGTTTAACATCCGAGTCGTATCTGTATCCGTATCCGGAAAAAAATATATAAATACAGATATGATATGTGACGCCGATCAGATAGAGGTTTCAAGTAGTAAAGAAGTGTAAGGATAAAATTCACTCAAGGAGGAGTAACACTCAGCTCTCAAGAGAAAGAAAATAGAGATAAAACTCAGAAATTCGTATTCATTTCATAATCTGTCTATTACATCATCATATTTTGCTTATAAAGCAATCTATTACATTTAAAACTCACTACCCATTAATACATAACCTCAACCACTTTTTCTAATATCAAAACACATTAAATAAAGTCCTAGAAGACCACAAAAGAAAGCTCAAAACACAACAACAGAATATTAACTCTTTTTGACTAATTAAAATAAAAGATAACTCTTAACCAACTAATTAATTTTATTGACTGCTTCTTTGACTGAATGACATGGCTGGGATGATTAGTCAGCATCTGTCGTGGCTCGAACGGTGTCATTCGCTTCTGCTGCGCGGTAACTCGTCCCTGAGTTCAATTCATTATCTCCATGGTAAAGAGACAGATCCTTCACATTAAAAGTAGTGGATACACCGTAGTTTGCTGGCAGCTCAACCTTGTATGCATTATCATTGATGCGTTGCAGAATTTTAAATGGTCCGTCACCTCGTGGCTTGAGTTTTCCATGTCGTCCTGGTGGAAAACGATCCTTGCTCAAATGCACCCAGACCAGATCACCCTCCTTAAAAATCACTTCTTTGCGATGCTTGTTTGCTTGCTTCTCATACTTCTGGTTTTGCTTCAAAATGCGCTTTCTCACTTGATCATGTAACTCCTTGATGTATTTAGCTCGCTCGTCTGCATCTCCACTATACTGTTGGTTTATTGGAAGCGGCACCAAATCAATAGGACCAGTTGGATTGTGTCCATACACAACTTCAAATGGGCTTTTTCCAGTGGTTTGGCTACAAGAACGGTTGTATGCAAATTCTGCTTGAGGAAGAATGTTATCCCATTGTCGAATGTTTTCACCAACCAAACTTCTTAACAAATTTCCCAAGCTACGATTCACTGACTCAGTTTGGCCATCAGTTTGAGGATGATAGGCCGAACTGAATTGCAATCTTGTTCCCAACTTCCGCCACAACGTACGCCAAAAATGTCCAACAAACTTTGGGTCTCGATCTGAAGTAATACTCTTCGGAATGCCATGCAACTTGACAATTTCCCTAAAATAAAGATCAGCCACATTAGTTGCATCCATAGTTTTGGAGCAAGGTACAAAGTGCGCCATTTTAGAGAATCGATCTACCACCACCATGATTGAGTCTTTGCTCCGCTGTGTGCGAGGCAATCCCATTACAAAATCCACACTTACATCTTCCCAAGGTGCAATTGGAACAGGCAGCGGAGAATAGAGACCCGCATTTTGGGATGTTGACTTAGCAAGATGGCAGGTTTTACAGCGCAACAAGTAATGATTCACATCTTTCACCATCTTTGGCCAGAAGTAGTATTCTTGAATAAGTGCTGCTGTTTTATCTCGCCCGAAATGTCCGCTGAGTCCCCCTTCATGAGCTTCTCTAATTAACTCCCAGCGAAGAGAACCACTTGGAATGCATAAGCGGTTTCCATTGAAAAGAAAACCATCATGCAAAACAAATTCTTTATATGGTCCTTTTGAACATTCTTCAATCACTTTGCAAAAGTAATCATCTTTTTTGTACAGCTCCTTAATTTCTTCAAACCCCACAACTTTTGCTTGCAAAGTGATCAGCAAGGAACGCCTACGACTCAAAGCATCAGCCACCTGATTTAGAACCCCACTTTTGTGCTTGATATGAAAAGTATACTCCTGCAAAAATTCAACCCAGCGTGCATGCCTCGGTTTGAGCTTTTGTTGCCCATTGATGTACTTCAAAGCCTCATGATCAGAGTACAGAACAAACTCCTTCGAAATGAGATAATGTCTCCAATGTGATAGTGCTCGAACTATAGCATAGAATTCTTTGTCATATGTCGAGTAGTTCTTGCGTGAATCTGACAGCTTTTCACTAAAGAAAGCGATTGGCCGTCCTTCTTGGCTGAGGACAGCACCAATTCCCACACCAGATGCATCACATTCAAGCTCAAATACCTGCTCAAAGTTCGGCAATGCAAGTAAAGGAGCCTCCATCATTTTCGACTTGAGAAGTTCAAAACTGTTTTCAGCATCTCTTGTCCATCGAAACACACCTCCCTTCAAACACTCAGTTATTGGTGCTGCAATGGTGCTGAAACTTCGAATAAATCGGCGATAGAAAGACGCCAACCCGAGAAAGCTGCGAACTTCATGAATTGAAGTTGGAACTGGCCAAGAGAGAATTGCCTCCACCTTTGATGGATCAACATGGACGCCTCCATTTGAAACAACATATCCAAGAAACACCAAGTTGCTGGTCATGAACTCGCACTTCTTTAAGTTGACATACAACTTCTGCTCATTTAGCACCTCGAAAATTTTGCGAAGATGCTTGATGTGTTCATCTGGACCTTTGCTGTACACAAGAATATCATCAAAATAGACCACCACAAACCTGCCAATAAACGACTTGAAAACAAAGTTCATTAGTCGCATAAATGTGCTAGGAGCATTAGAAAGCCCAAATGGCATTACAAGCCATTCATACAGCCCATCACGAGTTTTAAAGGCTGTTTTCCACTCATCACCAGGTCGCATCCGAATCTGATGATAGCCACTTCGAAGATCAATCTTTGAGAACACATTTGCACCATGAAGCTGGTCCAACATGTCATCAAGGCGAGGAATAGGAAAGCGGTATTTGATGGTGATTTTATTAACCGCTCTACTATCGACACACATTCTAAAAGAACCATCTTTCTTCGGAACCAAAAGAGCTGGAACTGCACAAGGGCTCATGCTTTCTCGCACCAAACCTTTTTTTAAAAGCTCATCTACCTGCCGCTGTAATTCGGCATTCTCCATTGGATTCATTCGATATGCCGCTTTATTCGGCAAAACTGCTCCAGGAACAAAATCAATGCAATGTTGTATGTTGCGCATAGGAGGAAGCCCTACTGGAATTTCATCTGGAATGATATTCTGAAATTCTGCAAGTAAAGGTTCTAACAATTCCAGATTTGTTGTTACATCATTTGCAACCTCTTTCACCACAAGTGCATAAAATAATTCAGATTCTTCTATTGCTTCATAAAATTCAGATTTTGAGATAAAGAAATTACTCTCTCCACTTGCAGATTTTGATGCACTTTTATGTTTGGAAGGACCCAAAGTCACCTTGATACCATCTTTCATGAAAGAATAGGTGTTTCTAAATCCATCATGCACTGCCTTTCTATCATACTGCCATGGACGACCCAAAAGTAAATGGCATGCATCCATAGGAACCACATCACACCATACTTCATCACGATAATTTTCTCCAATGGAAAAATTCACTAAACACCTCTGGTCTACACGAACTGAATTACCCTTTTGTAGCCAAGAAAGTTTATAAGGTTGAGGGTGTTTTTCAGGTTTTAGAGGCAGCTTTTCAACCATAGTTTTAGAAACAACATTTTCACAACTCCCGCTATCAATAACAACCTCACATACCTTGCCATATGATGTGCACCGTGTCTGAAAGATGTTGTTGCGCAGCCATGCTTCGTTAGGTTCTGAACTTGCATTCAACACCCTTCGAATCATCAACAATTCTCCCACATCTCCATACGCGACTTCTTCTTCCTCACATGGCTCATCAAAAACTGGTGGCAACTCCAAATTGAAATTTTCATTCTCCAAAGGTTCTTCAACAATTGCAAAAACCCGCTGGTTTGGACATTCAGAGGCTATATGTCCATAACCTTGGCACTTGTAACACTGCACAGATTTTGGTTTCACTCGGGATGAACCCGCAACACTTTCTTGCATCGGAACAATTCTGGTGGTTTTGGTTGCTGTTGGTTTTGCTGTTTGAGAGCTACTACTACGGTTAGTCGAATAACCGCGGGTTGTTACACGAGAACCACCAAAACTAGTTGATTTTCTGCCTTCCTTCTCCTTCAATTGCTTTTCAATTTTTGTGGCCAGCTTAAAAACATCATGATAAGAGCAAAAAGATTGAAGAGTTACCATATCATGAATCTCTTTTTGGAGCCCGCGAAGATAACGGGCAATGGTCTGCTCCTCGGGTTCTACAACCCCACACTTCAACATTAGATAATCAAACTGCTCTGTGTAATCAGCCACGGTTAACTCGCGTTGAGTAAAGTCATGTAGCTGAAGGAATGCCTCTTGTAAGTAACCATCAGGTAAAAACTTCTTGCGCAACTCTTTTTTCATCTTTTCCCAAGTTCGAATTTTTGACTTGCCCTCTCGCCCTCGCTTCATTTTCAACTGCTCCCACCAAATAGAAGCGTGCTTCTTAAGTTTGATGGCAACAACTTTCACCTTTTCTTCTTCAGAAATGTTGTTGTAGTCAAAAACTCTTTCAACTGTATTCAACCAATCAATAAACTCATCAGGATTAATTCGACCTTCATACACAGGAATATCACCTTTCAAATCAAAAGCCCGTCGGAAACCAGTGTTCCTTCGGGGTGGGTGTCGATGTCGAGCCTCTTCATCACTGGACCCATGGTCGTGGAAGGGGTTGGTCTCATCATCTTCACCGCTGGATTGATCGTCATCTGAGCCACGATTCGATGTATCGCGGTCACGCCCAGCGACCTCCAAGTGCTCAATACGCTCTCGGAGTTGTTGCACAATCTGTACCAACTGATTCACCTCACGATCTCGATCCTGCACCAGATTTCTAAGTGCTTGGATCTCTGCATCTCGCTGGTCTTGGCCCCCTTGCGTTCGCGGCCTACCACGACCAGCCATCGCAACCTAGAGTGCTCTGATACCAAATGACGCCGATCAGATAGAGGTTTCAAGTAGTAAAGAAGTGTAAGGATAAAATTCACTCAAGGAGGAGTAACACTCAGCTCTCAAGAGAAAGAAAATAGAGATAAAACTCAGAAATTCGTATTCATTTCATAATCTGTCTATTACATCATCATATTTTGCTTATAAAGCAATCTATTACATTTAAAACTCACTACCCATTAATACATAACCTCAACCACTTTTTCTAATATCAAAACACATTAAATAAAGTCCTAGAAGACCACAAAAGAAAGCTCAAAACACAACAACAGAATATTAACTCTTTTTGACTAATTAAAATAAAAGATAACTCTTAACCAACTAATTAATTTTATTGACTGCTTCTTTGACTGAATGACATGGCTGGGATGATTAGTCAGCATCTGTCGTGGCTCGAACGGTGTCAATATGCCCACTATCTGATCCGTATCTGCTCCGTTTTTACCCCTACGGTGGATAATGCCGTTTTTATTAGTTGTAAGTTGTAACTTGCTAGCAAACTCCTTTTTATCAGATCTGACGAGTTCGATAAACTTGATCTGAAAAATGGCGTGGCGTTGTGAAAAAATAGTGATTGAACGACGAATAAAATAGAAAAGAGCTGTAAAAAAGTGCGAGAAAAATAAAATGAACAAGATATTTTTAGTCAAATTCCTTTGTATTTATTTATTATTGTTTCTAAATTATTTTTATTAATTTCTAAGTACAAAATTAGATATACCGTTATGCGGAAATTTTGGATCGACGGTGACCTCTTTCATGTCGTGTTGGACTGCTTGTCCCTCGTCTTCACACACTAGTGAGAATAGACCACGTGGAACACGAGTCTATCTCTGTATCCACAGCACAGATGCCTTGGACTCGATGCACAATCACGAGGATAACCATCGTGACCGAAACACCCCTCTCTAGTGCTTGATATTGTATTAGATTCACAAAATCAAGATGGTGGAACTCTCCCTCTTTCTCCTGACTCTCTTTTTGTCTGAGATCACTTTCAAAACTGTCTCAAAGGAGTCTACAACGTCTCTTTTTATAAGAGACGTTTTGGATTAATTAAACAGATCAGGCACCCTTTCTTGAAAAGGTGTCAGTCCGTCGACTCAATCAGGGACCCGCTGTTGATATAAGCGACCCGCTGAACTAAGTCTCCACCATATAAAACTAACACACAGTTTCGATGTCATTCTCTCGCACGTTTTCGCGGTCCTTGAAAAAGAGGAATCCGATCTCGGATTAAGCAGAAAACTAATGTGGATCAGATACCACTCGCGAGCTTTAAGAGACTGATACAGATACCAATCCTAAATGTGGTAATAGTAAGGTCTAATGAATATTAAATAATACAATAATTTTTATATGTGATCTAAAATCATTGGATGATTGTGTTTTAATTTCATTAATTAATGGATTGCATGACTATTATTTTTGCTTTTTTATGTATTCGTTGTATTATCGATTAGAGCAAGGTTCCAATGTCAACATTTTTGTTGTCCCTAAATGCTAATATTCTACTATTTGTTTATTTTTTAAAAATTTAAAATAGTAACGTCAAATCCAAACCGTTCATCTTATTTAATTTAACGACCGATGCGTTTTCATATAAGTTTTGTAAATTTTAGAGTTTATTTGATACTCCATCAAAAGATAAAACATGAATGTATTAGAATGAATCTATCATAATTTATAAGGTTCGTTTATTTTTCTACCTCTTGATGGAGTATCGAATAAGCTCTAAAATTTACAAAACTTATATGAAAACGCATCGGTTATTAAATTAAATAAGATGAACGGTTTGGATTTGACGTTGTAATTTTAAATTTTGAAAAAGTAACTAATTAATAGAATGTTGGCATTTGGGGGCAACCAAAATGTTGGCATTGGAACCTTGCTCTATAGATTATTTAATTTTAGAACATAAACTGCGCACATAGCTTTGTAATAATACTAACGTTTCTTCTAAATTATTGGAGTTATGTCTTATAAATCAGTATTTTAATGATTTAATTTAGTTTATATATATTATTGATTATATTAGATCATTTATTTTTTAAGTTATTATTGAGAGATCATTAAATTAGTTGATGATTGGAATTATAGAACTATGTGGATTATTCATTGGAATGATAATAATATCTCTAAAGGATCACTGATTTTGACAATTAATAAGGAATATTAATTACCATAAAAAATTAGTATGTAAGTTAAGTGATGATTAAGTTCTAAAAATCATGGGTAAAGTGTTACCAACTTATTTTTAAATTAAATGTCTATAAAGACCCCCATGCAGGTTTCGAACATGCGACCTCTAACTTGAGATACATTGCTATTTGTCACTAGACAAAGAGCTGGTTCTTGAATTGTACGGAAAAAAGTTATTCATCGAGAAAAACATATGTCCCTTATTAGTGGACCTCATAAGTAATGATATCTATTGTGTCCTTTCGTGGTGTTGGATTGTTTTCTAACAACTTTATACAATCAACTTTAAATTAAGAAATTTGCAATTTGCAAGAATGACATGATCCTTTCTTGAATTACACAGATATTGTTAGAGTTATGTCCTAGAAGTCAATAATTTAATGACTCAATTATTAGTTTATGTTTTGGATGATATTTTATCATCTGTTCCTAGGTTTATTATTGACAGATCATTCAGGTTGAGGATCTGAATTGTGGATCTTTGTGGATCATTCTTTAGAATGACAATAATAAATCTAAATGGTCCATAATCTCGATAATTAACAAGGAACATTAATTATCGTATAAGATTAGTATGCAAGTTAAGTGATGATTAAGTTCTACAAATCATAGGTAAAGAGTTACCAACTTAATTGCATATTTATATGTTATAGAACATAGTACAAGACTTGACCCAATGAAATAAACATATGGATTGTGTTATGTGTCATTGTTTATTTCGTTATGATTTTGGTTCTATGTTTGAGATGTTTATCTTTTCCACATGAGGATAGGTTCAATAAATATTGTCTACCGCTGATTCCCGATAAGGGCTACTATACGGACTTTATTTATATTCTCTTGAATTGTGCAGGGAAAAGCTAATCATCAAGAAAACCGTATGTCCCTCATTAATTCACTTAGCGAGCGACGATATCCGCTTGGGCCCCTTGATGGAGTTGGATCGTATGCGCGCAACTAAGCGATCAACTCTAGATCAAGAAACGTATAATCTGCAAGAATGACACATTCCTATCTTGGATTATACGATGATATCGTGAGACATAAGAATCAAAATAGGGAAATACATTTATTCTCTTATGCAGGATTTAAATACTGTAGCAGTACACTATTTATGCGAATTGGGAATCATAACGTGTTGCTAGATACCGCTTATGATTATTGGAATTAAATAACGATTTAATTTCATGTCCAACTTAGCATAAATCCTCAAAGGGTCACACAAAATAGAGTTTTGACCAAGACAGTGCATTATTTATTTATCCGCAATAGTGCGTATTGCGGAAATATGATAAGTTGATTAATTAATTATATACCGTTATAATTAATTAAGTAAAATGGATCATATGGAAATAAATTAATGTATTAGCTAATCCTAGAATAATTATTAATTAGTTAATAATTATTTTAGTTCGACACAATTTAATATAAATAGTTATATTAATTTATTGGACCAATATGTATGTATTGAATTTATAGCCCAATTGAAGAGCATTTGGAAGAGCTTCTAATTATGTGAATTAGAGGCCTAATTAAATGAGATGAGAGGCCCATGTGAGCCCATAATGTGGCCGGCCCTAGTAGGTGAGAGTGGCATTTTTGTAAATAGATGGTTGGTGGTAGTTAGGGATTGTGCACTATATATAGAGATGTATAGATGCAAAATTGGACTATCTCTCTTCCCTCTTCCTAGCCGCCACCGCCCCATCCCTCTCCCTCTTGGCCATGCGCCACCATCCCTCCTCCTCTCTATTGCTCATGTGTTGAGCTACAACTCTCCACCAAAATCAAATAGGTTGATTCTTGAAGAGGGTTGATCCTTAGGATTAGCTTTGTTCTAATCGAATCGCTAACACGAATCAATTTAGACCTTGGTTAATCTCTAGGTGGACTCGAGGCGTCCATCAACCATGGCGGAGGCACAAGAAGAGCACGCCATCGATTTCTAAGTCGTAGGATCGAGCCCCGCGAATACGATTTCGCGGGAGGTAAAATTTTCCACCTATCTATTTGTGTTGAATTGGACTTGAGTACTAGATCGATTGTGTGTTGTTTTAATTGGTTAATTAAGGATAATTAGCACAAAATTAAAATTAACACTATTCCTAACAGATATATCATGTGACATGGCAATTAAATAATGAGACATTATATATATGTTTACGCAATATTGAAATACTATAGTTGTACTTGTATAGTATTTATTATGTTAACTGGAAATCACAATGCGTTGCTAGATATATACCTCTTGTGATTATTAAAAATAAATGACCAATATGATATAAATTCTCCAGGATCACACAATATGAAACTCTTAATCAACACTACAGTAAGTTTACTTTATTGTATTGGAGAATATAAATATGATGTTGTTATAATTAATTATTTCAGAGAATCATATGAAACTAAATTCATGCTACGTCTAATCCATTAATATTTATCCAATAGTTGATAATATTTTTATTTCAACATAATTAATATAATAATCAAATTATATTAATTTAATATACTACTCTATTGTATATTTTTATTGGGCTTTACTATAATGAATTAATTAGAGCAATAATGGATGAAATGCATGGGCGATTCGTCAAGAATGAAGGCAATCTGGGTCCTGTACAATTTGTTAAGAGTTATTATGCGATTCAAATCAAACACAACGTGACCACCTGAATCCTTCAAATTTTTTAAATTGATCCCTGATTTCTTCTATTTTTTATTTACTAATATGTGTAATGTCAAGTGAAATCTTTTTTTCAGGACCCACCAAGATTAACGTAGTTTCGCCTCCATATTATGGCTGGCCTAATGGAGATGGTTTTTCCCTTTATCAAGTCTAGAATGACTTGTAGAAGGAGTTGATTGACTAGTCAAAGTCACTTGTAGAAGGGATCATGTAAATATTATAAATTTACCTCTCATCTGGATGAGACAAAAATATGCAAGCCATTTATTTTCTCTTATTTTTTGGTTACCACTTTAATTCTCTATTTAGGTTCAACCAAATCTTATTTTCTTGCATTCATAGAAGCATATTTGTTGAGCATAGTTACTTTAAATTAATTACTAGAATTTGTTGGAAAAAAAAAGAGAAAAGTTGGATTGAATTAGTTATAGCTTAATTTTTCGAGAGGTTAATTAATCTTTGTGGACTCTTGGTGTTAAGAGAAGGAAGGAGAAGTAGACACATCTCCATTTTCATTGCCATGGAATCGAGTTTTCTTATTACTATTCAAGATGTATTTATTATCGTTCCATCTAAATGTATATTGCACGAAATAATTACGATTTGTGATATGTTTGAAAAAATTTTAAATTGCTCAATTGCTATAATCTTAATTTCTACATATATAGATGATCCTAGACTTAATTAATTATTTATATGAACTAGTAAATCGACTTATAGCACCGATTTTACGACAGTTGCTAATGGCATGACCGGTGCAGATTAAAAGGTATGATGGCACTGGTAGAGAGAAACTTTAATTCTGTCGATTTCCTGAAGATTGATTAGAGTAGTTTTTTTTTTTTTGGGAAATATTTTATATTTTTATATAATATAAAAGCATCAGCAAATAATATGAAAATTGGTCGGTCAAACATTTGACCGTGCCTTCCATCGCCCACTCTCCCCACCTCGGATGTTAATTAAATATATGTTTATCGATTTATCCAACTCATACCTTATTCAATATCGGGATCTGGATATATATATTTTCTGTTTGTTAAATTATCAGATAATAATGGTAGATAAGGACAATTTGTCGTTAGCTTATCGAATAAAAGTACAGATAAAAGCCATTTTCTAACATATCTAAATAATTTATAATACAATTTGACTGGAATACATTCTAGTCATTTATCAAATATCAAATATTTGTTTCAAGCTCTACAGTATGCTGATGACACAATCATTTTAATAGATGTTAACTCACGCTCTTTGTTTGTTATCTCAAAGTTATTTTCTAACTTTGCAAAATTGTCTGGTCTTAGCGTCAATAATGCAAAGTGTCTTTTTGTCCCAATCTCTCTCGATTAATCTGCCCATATCCACACATTGCTTCCATTTTTAGATGTCAATCGAAGGAGCTCCCTATAACCTATCTAGGTTTATCCTTATCCATCCGCATGCCTAAAAATATTCACTTTCAGCTCCTAATCAATACTTTTCAATGAAAACTCGATGGATGGATGGCTCGGTTCTTATCTTCAGGGGGGCCGCTCACTTTAGTAAAGTCGATTCTTACTACTTTATCTCTGCACTTCGTGCAACTATTGAAGTTACCATCTTGGGTCATCAAGCACTTAGAAGGGATCAGAAGAAAATTATTTTGGAAAGGAAAGAATAAATGCCTTGGTGACCACTATCTCGTAAATTGGACTAAGTGTTGCCTGCCAAAATCTAATTGTGGTTTGGGAATCCTCGACCTTCACCGACAAAATAAGGATTTATTACTGAAGTGGTTTTGGAAACTCAAGCATGAGCCGAATTCAAGTTGGTCTTTCACAGTCTAAATCCTTTATGGTACTTCGGAAATTAACAACTTGCTCTCGTATATGGTTTCTTACGGCCTGGAAGATATACTTCAACAGGAACCTTTTTTCAACTTCTCCCATGGCTTCCCTAATGGAGGCGTCCTCCCTACGGCAACTTGAGTCTTCTTTTCTACCAATGCGTGCAGTTTACTTTCTAATACCGACATCCTATTAGGGTACTACCATTACTTATGGAAATTAAAATGTCCATTGAAAGTCAAAATTTTTGTTTGATTGTTACTCCAAGATCAACTTGTAACACAACATAATCTTCTGCTTGGGGGTTGACCTTCTTTCACTATGTGTCCCTCCTGTACGGCTACATCCATAGAAACAACTGAGTATCTCTTCTTACAATGTCATTTTGCAACTTTAGTATGACCCTTGATGCAACTTCGATTCAGGTTGTCTCTGCTTAACCTCACACTTAGAATTTCTTATTTCTAACTTTCACACGGACATTTTGATTCCAAATTTTGGGAAACCATCTGAACTTCAGCATCTTGTAACATCTGGAAGACATGCAATAGACGCATTTTTTCGAACTGCGTCATCCCTCCAAAATTTGTGTTGAAAGAATTCGCGCATGTGTACACTCCTAGATGAACACACCTAGTTATTAGTTTTTTTTTCTTGGATTTTTTTTTAGATTTTGTATAGACTTTAGTTTTTTTTATTTCTTTCTCTTTTCTGTATATACTTTTTGTTTAATAGAATTTAATTACCTTTTTGTTTAATAGAATTTAATTACCGGTGCAGTACTTTACCACTCGACTCTAAAAAAAAATTTGTTTAGAAAATTTGACAGTGGTTGTCGAAGCTAAGTTAACGCATAACACTTATAATTATGAAGAAATTAATTGATCTGAAAACATATATTGTTTATGGCTTGTTTAATTAGTAGTTTGTGTTTTCTTAATAACGAGGACAATAGATATATTTTTTCTATATTATGATGAAATGTGCATACTATATCTAAAATACTATTTTTTTAATAATTATTATTGTTAGGAAGAAATTATATACTTTCATTTATTCGATACTTATTCATTTCTTACATGTAACTCACACCCCTGTTCATTACACCCGTAAAACTTTGCTGTCTGGTAACAAAGGCTCCGTTTGGATAGGTGTGGGAAGAAGGGAAGAAGTGGGAAGAAGTATTGGAAATTGTGTAACTTTGTGAAGAGTTTGGATTGTTTATAATTTTTTTTTCTTTTTTTTCTTTCTTCCAACGATCCAAACGCACAAGAATAGGAAATAGGAATAGAGAAAAGTTTATTCCTTATTCCTTATTCAAATACCAAGATTTTGTTAGAATATGAATAAGAATCGGAATAAGTTCAAATTCTCTATTCTTTAGTTGTTTGGTTTAGACCGAAATAAGAAATAAGAAGCTTATTCCTTATTTCCAATGGAACCAAACACACCATTTTAAAACAGAATTTTGACAGATAAATATATATACCAGTACACCCGTAACCAGCCATACGTTCACACCTCTGTTCATTACCATGCTCCTTACCATACATGATGCATCCATTCACATGTGATGGAAAATTGAAAACAAATTAATTGGCTGGTCACTTTGTCATGGCCACTGCGCAACAACTGTAGGTTTATTCTTTTCTTCTTTCTATTTTCATGAGAAAAATTCCTTAACACTCCAGTGAACGCCGAGTCATGGAAGTTGTCAGATTCTCACGTGTACAGATAGACCCCATTTAGCCCAATGCATGCCATGCTTCCATAGAACCGGTTCAATCTACACCGAGATAAATAAACCGGTCATGCCCCTGCCCCCAGTCAGTGAGTGCAGTGTGCATGTAGTACGGACATTATTTCGGTCAATAATTTCTGATTGCTGTAACTAAAGTGCCTAGTACTCCTAGAGAGGTAGAGAGAGAGAGATGACATGGTGGGGAAGGTGTCAGAGAGAGAGCCCGTGTTTTACTCTTGACATGTCCAATCAGGAAACAGCTGAGTCTACCAATACATAAATCAGATGACATGATGAACTTTTTGTTTCATTAAACAGATCCGTAGATGCTTTCTTTTTATAAACGGAACCATATAAAATATTGGATATATATTGAATTGAATGATGACGTGCTAGTTTAGCCTGAATATATATATATGCGGACGTACGTGTGACATTAATTGTACCGCCTAGGTTTGTTGCAAGTATCCTTTTAGTTGAACATGTACCGGCTAGTTGAGTTCCAAGCCTGGCAGATGGTTAAAATTGTATGATTTATTAATCAACATCAAAACCTTCCTGGGTGAATCAAGGTACTGGGCGTAATAAGCACTATTGATATTAATTTATAAAAAAACTTTGCAGATATATTTCATATACCAACACTTTGTTTGGCGATCCAACATCGTAGCGAAAGCCATAAAAGAAAATGCAATAATGATGATGAAACTAACATTATGAAGGGTTTTAGCTAGGTCAAACATGTGTGTGAAAGGAACACGCTATGATTTGGCATAAATTACTTATTTTAAGAATATTTTTTGAGTTATATGTATTTTTTTTATGAACTAAACTAAATATATTTTTTAAAAAACCTTGATATTAATTAATCAACAAACTCGACATTTTAATATATATTAAAATTTTGTTTTTGTTGACGATGTATTTTAAAATTAAAAAAAAATTAATAGAATTAAAAATAATTACACCTCATATTAATAATATTTTATATTTTAAGCTGATAATAACTACAAAATGTTCTTTATATTGCTATCTACGATCTCTATTAGTAAATCGAAAGTATTCAATATATCTAACTGGAAGTCGATTTTTACGTTTCCGGGACGATTGTTAAGAATTTGAGCATCTACGCAGTGGAAGTTAGATTTTTAGGTTCGAGGAGGCACGTCCAAGTGCAACTTGCACAAGAACCGTACCCTTTAGGACTAGTCAGTACGAGAATCTCAGTACAAATAAAATACAAGTGAACACAAGATTTAACGAGGTTCAGCACCAGCTTGGTGCCTACGTCCTCCACACACACGCATACTTTTTCTATTATTTTCTGTTAATGTCTGAGATACATATTACATGGAGAAAATGAATATTAAATAGGAAACTATCCTATAGAGACACACATCTCTTTTCAATTATTTCCCATTATTTCTTTTTTTTTTATTTCTTTACAATTTTGTATTCTCACACAAGGAAACATAGTCCCTGAACGTGCTAGCTTTATTTTCAAGTTAAGGCAGCCTAGAACCTTCCTTCTATCACCAGAGACGCGTCATTCTGGGTACCATTCGGCCACGTGTTTTGGATACCATTCGGTCGAATACCAGGCCGAACACAGGGCCGAATGTCCTATTTTTGATCTTCTATGGCAGCACGTACTGTCACACTTCATGTTTTAACACACTCTCTCAAGTGTACAACTCGTAATGACAACTTGTCAATTTTACTTTAATAGTTTAGTGCCACGCATTTGATCCATACTATGATCTTTTGCAACACTTTCTCACACTCCCCCTCAAGTGGACATGTACTGACTTGTCATGTCTCACTTGCATGGAGTGTTGCACACCGGTACACACCGTTTTTTAAGACACACACACCTTTTATCTTCATTGGCACACACATGCTACTAATTTCTTTGTTTCACATCTTCCATGAGTTGCACACACAACGACGACATACACCACCACATGGATTAGTTTTTTCACTTGACACGAGTCACACATCTTGTGCTAGGCCCTATTGCCTTGCAATAAACCATCTTGCCCGGTCTGTACCCTCCTAGCAGAAGCGACCAGCAAACGCGAGCTACGGTTTGTTCCAATATTAAAACGGTCCGTTTCAAATATTATAATTTCAATAAATAGCTCCACTTCTAAATTCCAACAATCTCACTATCAACTATTTAAACATCTTGTAACTTAGTTTTTTAAATAATATGAACATTACGTTTACGATAGCAATAGCCATTGTTTTCCGCGTCCTTTTTTTTTTTGTTTTGTTTTTGAGAACAGTTTCTGCATCGATCCCTTGCCTGTCATTCAACTCATTTACTGAAATAGCAGATTAAAGTATTCTGATGCTATCCAGCTCGACACGGTTGGTCAACAATACTTAAGAGAGCAAAACTAATAAAGAAAACGAAAGATCGATCTCTCTATTGGAGGGTGGAATATATATCTCTTCTGTACTATACTGTTATACATAATAATATAATGCTAGCAATAAACAAATGTTTTTGGTGTCTCTTCAGTCTTTCAATGATTCCCTCGACTCAGTTGGTTTCCTATTCTGGATAAGAATCGGCGCCATTTGCCATCTACACACCTACTAGTGTTAAAAATCTGCAAGTTGCGTGCTCTAACTACAATTATAGAACTTTCTTAAATTCTCTTAACAACGTTTTTAGTGGCCAACCAATTTTTTATGAGATGAAATCCTATGTTTAAGACCAACTAAGTACGTCCATTAAAAAAATCTACTTTTGGTGGGCTCCTTGGTGCAATGGTGCAGTTATCTTTGTATTATTGCATCAAACACTTTATTTAAGAACCAACCATAGAGATAGAAACACGTGTGCACGCTCAGAACGACAGCCAAAATGTTCCCATTTCATCTGCAATTTTTATCCCCAGATGCAAAGTTCAATATCTTCCTTTGACCATTTATGTGACTAACTGCTACAGCCTACAGATCTTTAACTTCAATATATTAAATGTTACATTCATCAGATTCCGACAACTTTGAAAATGTTACACCAAATATCACACGAGCGAACCTACTTTCATATTCAAGCAGCTCTAAAATTTAGAACGCAAGTATGAAAGCACTTTCGAGAATCATCACCTTTATTGATGTTGTATGTCTATTAAAAAGTATCATTTTATTGTGATTTTGTTATGGACAATTAGTTTTTTGGTTGGAAATTATTTATTTATTAATAACTTTCGATCCATGTGTAGTTGGAGTGGATGTTTAGTATTCAAGAATTTTCTTATGTTATTCCCTCTTTCCATAATAACTTGAACAATATTAGTAGATCTATATTTATAAGCCTTCATTTAAACCATAAAAAAAATTCAAAACAAGATATGTTTAATTTCTACAAAGAATAGAAAATTTGTAACAGACTGTCTAGAATGGCAACGCCCATTTTCTGCCTAGGCACCACTAGGTTAGAAATTGCAGATTCTTCCTACTGACTTTTCTCAATAAATAAAGAAATTGCAAATCCTAGAATTAAAAAAATTGCAAGCATGGGGGAGGCTGGTCAGAGACAAAAGCTGCATGGAAATGGTTTGGGCCGCGCGATTCGCGCGGGTTCTGTTTCTTGTCCGGTCACCTTTCAAATCGGTCACCTCCATCTGGGCCCCATCGGAAATGAGCATCCTTATCTCGGCCCAAACAAAAGTTCCGATCCCACCTTCTCACCTCCCAGGGCCCACCTCATTCACATTTTGACACAAGTGTCTGGGAATTGCTTTTCATCTCCCAGTCAACTTACCCATGAAGAACCATGGAGAAAATTTTGTTGCGTGGTTACTTTCTTGTCCCCCATGACGGTTACATATCAGAACACAACGGGATATGTAAAATTTTTAATACCACACGGATCTTTAACATAGATATTTTTTGGACGCTTGTGATCCAAAGTGTCTTTTGATTTTATTGTTCCGTGTTAATTAATTAATTAATTAAACTTTTACCCAATAACCCAATTCTATGCACCACGCTAATTGAATTTGTTCTTTGGATATTTGAATTTTTTTGTTCTCACTTAGTATTCCTTTATTTATTATTTTGTCCGAAAGAAAAAATTTGATAAACTCCAAGATTAAACTTTAGTTTAATAGAAGGTCAGAATCTTTCGGCTTTTAAGTGAACTCTAGCGGATATTGAGTTTGAATACATTTTTCACATTAGGAGTATTGATTGAGATTTGAGACTAACCGTATTAAACCAGGTTAATTTAAAAAAAAAAACTGCCACAGCATTGACACCAATAAAAAAAAAATAAATAGAGGAAATTTCATTTACACAATTTGCCACATTATCTTTTCGTATAATTACCCGTAGACTAGCACTATTTGATACTAGTGTATGCGTGTGTTTTTTGGTTTCAAACTGAAGGTTGAGCGGTTGAGATGCTTTGAGACGAAATAATATTTGTATGAAAAGCTGAGAGGGTGGGATACAAGGACAAACGGAGAGAGTGCTGCCACACAATTTAAAAATGTACTACAAGAGGTCCCACTCCAATCACGTCGGTTGTCTCTTCCATCCTCCTGGCCGGGACCCACGTCTCATTTTCAAATCATCTCCAGTTCAACTTGTAACATCACTTCAGGCCCCCTTTCTTTTTCCAAACCTTATAAAAATAGCTTGATGGGATTAATGTCGCTTATCTTTAATTGTCGGTTTCAAGTTTTTTAGTCGGTAAGGTAACGAAAAGGGGTGTTTCTTAATTGTTCCAAAACTAAGAATTTATGGTGGGGAAATTTGTATACAATTTCTTTTTTTTTTTATTTATGCCCGTAGGCCAACCCACATCCATCATCCCATTCCAGTGGGATTCGAACTCCTATGCTCCTAAAAAAAAATTTGTACGTCAACCATTTGTGTTATGGCAGCGTTGGCATTTGTATACAAATTAGTGTTTCTATTATTGCACCCAAAATTTTATTTCTGATTATAGGGTCGTTTGGATCAAGTGGAAATTTGAGGAATTTTCTATTCCTAAACATACATTTTATTATAAATAATTCAAACTCTTCATAAAATTATACACTTCTCAATACTTTATGTCTAGAATTTGAAAATTTCTTCTATTTTTAAACGATCCAAACAGCCCGTAGAGACTCGAGAGAAGTACAACTGTCTTGGCATGACACTCGCAGTGTCGCACAGGCACAGCTCTCCGAAATTTTAAAAAATAATATTAAAATAATATAATCCAATAAAATTAATATCAATTTAATCAGTTTAATATAAATAGTATCGTAAGATCGGAATCCTGGATTCCGAACGTTAGATCGGATTCCTGGATTCCGATCTAACGTTAGATCGGATTCTCGGATTCCGATCTAACGTTAGATCGGAATCTGGGATTCCGAACAGTGCTGTAACTGCTCAAATTTGCCTTTTTAATATAAAAATTAATTTAATATATGAAATTTTAATATTAAATTAATATATTATGAAATTTTAGTAATATATTTTGAAGATAAGATATTAAATTAATATATTTTATTTTACTTCTATTATAAACATTAATTAAATATATAAAATTTTAATATTAAATTAATATATTATAAAATTTTAATATTAAATTAATATATTATAAACATTAATTAAATATATATTTTGAAGAATGTTAGTATAATATAATTCTATTTTATGAATAATATTTTAATATTTAAAGTTTTGATATTAATTTGATATGGATGGTTTTATTTTTAATATTAAAAATTTTCAATTATGTTAAATATTGTACATAATAAGTACATAATACTTTATGTAATAATTTATTTATGGCAATAATTATAATATAAACTTATAATTAAATATTAGATTTATTTCATTTAATTCATAATATTTATGTAATAATTTATTTTTATAGAACTTATTTATTTGTATGTGTTCACTTAGATCGTTTATATGTTCACTTTGTTTTATGTATATGTTCACCATTAGAAGAAGAATTGAATTTTGTGACCATAATATAGATTAGCACACTAAAATAAAAGAAAGGGAAAAATACATGAAAATCATAATATAATTTAGCACACTAAAATAAATGAACACACCAGGGTACTTAAAAACAAAGTAATAAATAAACTTAGAGATCTTGATCATCTACATGTTGCAGAATTTCCTCCCACCAGGGTTGATCTTCTTCCGCATTCATTTCTTGTTGATTACTGGCACCATGGTTGTCGGCGAGTTGAGCTGCTTCGTTCCAAAAAGCCTCATCATTTTCTTGTTGATTATTCGCAGCCGGGTTGTCTGCGAATTGAGCGGCTTCGTTCCAGAAAGCTGCCTCGGCTTCTTGTTGCTCAATCTCAGCCATTCTAGCTACTGCAATTTTGCGTTGTTCATCTCTCTTCTTGATCTTGATTAGGCTCTCCTTAATTTTTTTTCCAATTTTTTCTTGTTGCAACCTCCGGCTCTCTTCGGCGGCCTTTTCTTCCATTCTTCTCCTTTCGAACCATTGTTCTTTCACTCTGAATCTCTTTACAATTTCATCCCTCTCTTCTTATTTTTAATTGACTCTCTTCTAAACAAATTTTTACCTACATTTTTAATTAATACCATCAATTATTATCATTTTTCTAATTTTTCCCATATTTAATTATCAAAATCTTAATTATTAAAAGCAAAAAAAAACAAAATAATAAATTAATTACACATAAATTTTCATATGAATTTTTCTTATTTTTCGGTATTTTTAAAATAATTTTACAATTTATTATCTATTTTTCTAATTAATTAAGTACTGAATAAACAAATAAAAAGACAAAAAATATATCCAATATAATTAATAAATTACATACAAATTTTTTCTGATTTTTTTCTGATTTTTTCAGATTTTTTGAATATTTTTCTATTTTTTTATTTAATTAACTAAATTAAAAACTAATAAACTAAATAAATAAATAATTAAAAAAAAAAACTTACTGTTCTCGAATAAGCGCGTCCGAGAGCGAGAGCGAAGGCAGCGAAAATTAGATCGGAAACCCCTTATATATATATAAATGTTAGATCGGAATCCCAGATTCCGATCTAATGTTAGATCGGAATCCGAGAATCCGATCTAACGTTAGATCGGAATCCAGGAATCCGATCTAACGTTCGGAATCCAGGATTCCGATCTTACGATACTATTTATATTAAACTGATTAAATTGATATTAATTTTATTGGATTATATTATTTTAATATTATTTTTTAAAATTTCGGCACAGCTCTCTTCATTGAAGATCCATAAAACTGGAAATTGGGCTTTCACTCTGGTCTAACGTGAAAGCATCTTCAGAGTTGGGCTGTAATTTGAAAAAGTTCAAAAAACATTGGGCTGTAATTAAAACATCTATTATAAAAATTAAACATAATTAAACATAATTATATACTTATATTTTTATAATAGATGTTTTATTTATGTTTAATTTTTAATCATAAATTATATATTTTGTAATAATAAAAATTTTGGGGGCTAAAATGCAAAATTTGCATTAAAAATTTTGATTTTTTTTGTTATTATCAAAATTAATATGAACAGTAACGTTAGTATTAATTTTTTTCGCTCCAGGTGAGTTCCTAATTGGACCCGAATCCTCTGGTCGTTTTTCGATCTGAGCCGTCTGATTTAACTTCAATGGTTAAATTTTTTAGAACCTATCAATATGGTATTATTCACGGAACATGTATTAACAGTTGAGATTAAATCAGACGTTTCAGATCGGAAAATTACAAGTGGTCGTTTTATAAAAACAATCAGAGAATCTCGTTCCGTTCCTAATTTGCCAGACGGTTCGGAGGTTGTACAAAGTGAGAGAAAATCTCCTGTTCAACAGCTGTATCCTCGAAGTGGATATTAATTGGAACTTGGAAGTTGAAATTTTCAAAAGGATAGTGTAAGTTGACGTGAGTGTAATGTTTGGTAAATGAATTCTGCACAACTAGTCGGACATAATTAAAATGGAGGATAAAGGTTCTAACAGTAATCTGATGGCTCAGGAGGACAACTGGTACAAATGTTGATCACAACAGAGAAAGCAAACGTTTATTGGAATAACAAAATATTAGCATGACAAACTGGCATCCATTTTTTTACTTAACTGGAATATGGAATAGAACTTGAAGTGTACAATATCACCAAAAATTGGAATTTACATATTCTTTAGACAGACATTAATTTTTTCGTACAATGTTAATCTACTTTCATGCACGCTTCAAAATCTAATGCAACTTCTTTTCAAATTCCATGATGCTCAATATTTCAGTCTGTTTTTTTTTTATAAAAAAAAAGTTAGTTGGCGAGAGCCAACCAACAAAAAATTTTATTAATAAAACAAAAAGGTATTACAAGCTATTTTTAGAAAAGCTTGACAGTGTATTACAAGCTATTTACATCAAATCTTTATTACTTATAAAAGCACCAGTCTAAAGGTCTATCCAAATTTGAGTCCAAAGATGCAAACAATTGTTTACCCAATGCAATAAGGACCATTCATTTTTGCGATTTGATCAGATCAGTGGTGTAGATTTATCTATGAGATTGAAGGTCTAAACCTTTCATTTAGACTTGTTAACATTTTGCGAAGTCGCTGGGATGTGTAATGTGTTTAAGCGAAATCATTCGAGTGCATGTGCATCGGCTGTTCGATTCTCCGCTCACCCTATTTTTTTTTTTTTTTGCCATTTCACACTGCCACGCCCACACCCCTTCTATTTCCTTCCGCTCCTGGACCTAACCCATCCATCATCGAAGGAAGTTTCTCTCTCCAAAATTTCGTAGAAATGGAAAAAGAAAGACCAGCGCCGTTCCGTCAGATCTCTCCTTCTTAACCAAAATCTAGGGTTTTAGAGATCGACCTCTCTCACCATCTCTCTCTATCCATCCTAAACCCTATCCGATCGAAAGAAATCCTAGATTGGCTTGTTATCTCATCTCTCTCCGATCGGTTCGCTTACTCAGAATATGATTGCGCCTTTTTGCACTGCCATGAGCAGCCGACACTGTCGCCTAAGCCGTTCCTATTGTCTCACTCCGACGCCCTACACTCTGCCTCCTCTCAACCGCCATCGGTGCACCTCCCTCCGCCTTCGACTCCCAGAAGCGGCCTCCACCGAAGGTGTGTACCTTTTCAACTCTCCTTTATAAAATTTTCTTATTTGTTAATTTTTTGTGGTGATTTTTTTATTTTTGTGTAAGACAGATCATGCTGCGGCGGGGTAATCAACTAGGTTTGTTTTCTGGTTTTTATAGGATTTTATTTAAAATTTAAGAATTAAAAGGGAATTTGTGTGTAGGTAAATTGAAGTTGTGAATATATAAAGTTATATTGATAGTTGATAGTTGATACAAATACAAAATCATAAATTCCCTCTTATAATTTACAAAACACACAAGTAGTTGTCAATGGAGGCATACTGATTTCAGGTATGCTGATACAAAATATAAGATTATCAGAAAATACATCACCTTTAATATGCAAGTTCACTTTAGATGTCAATGGAGGCATACTGATTTCAGGTACCCCTTTGCCAGATCAATATCAATGCTAGAATGAAAATAGTGGCTTTCGGTGGACATCGTGTGTGTCGAGATTGAGAATGAGTATTTCAGTGTGGTTGTTAATTGCATCAATAGCTTGGGCTACAGCTGATGAGGAACAAAAATAACTTCGCATATGGATTAGAAAGCTTTTGATGCCAGAGAAACTGCTTCAGTTGCATCCTCCACTGTAAGTTCTTTCTACGATATATTAATTTCGAGCACAACAGATACTCATGGTTGATTACTATTGTAAACCGTATAGGGAATTAATTAAAATGTTGCACCAGCAGAAATATGATGTAGAATGGTTTATCTTTTATATCTGTTTGGCCAGTACCATTGAATTGCCAGTATTGTTGTGAGATATGAAGGGAAATTAGTGGATTTTATGTGAACTCTGTAGCTTTCTTATTTTGAAAATATTTTCTTAAGACCCTATATAATATAATGATGCATGATTCTTCATGACATTTAAAATGGTGTAGCAGTAAAGAATTGTTTGATGGAACACTTGCATTAAATTCAGTATTATATGACAAGAGCAACATTTGGTCCTACTACATAAGAGTTTAAGTTAATTCAGTATTCAGTCGTGTTCCTTCATTGGTAATTATTTTTATGAGCTACTTCAGGTGCATTTGTTGTGGCTATTCTAGCATCTCCATTGGTCTTGCTGATGCAACTTTTTCACCTATCAAAGATCTATAGCCTCCTAATAGGTATCTTATTTAATGCCTTTTAATGACAGGTTTAAATATTATCTTGTATTTTCAATTTTTCATTTAGAGTATTTTTGACTAATGTATATTTACATTTTTGTAGTTCGAATGGTGCTAGGTTGCTTTGTATTGGCTTCCATGGGACATTTTAGACTTCAGGTGATCAAAGAGTTTGCTTTTTATTACTATTTAAGAGTATATTATAGGTAACTTGACAATTACATTAAATTCGATACTCAAAAAGGACAATTGTATTGAATTAGGCTTGGTTGTGTTCAATTTAATTGATATTTTAAAGTTTAATAATTGTTATTCAACTGAGCTTTGCTGATGGTAGAGCATCAATCACGATCATTATCAAATCACAGTTGGCACTGGGAATTTGGTTGCCTGGCTTGTACCAGCAGGACGTGACTGATAAGTCACTTGATGCCAAATTGTGAATGGAGTTTCTCTCCTTTATTTCTGATTGTAAATTAATGATCAATATTTGAATGTCACCAGTGCGGTATGTGACTAGGGATAGAAATTTCTGATGCAAATCACATTAGTACTCTTGACTTTTCCTAACCTCGCATGTATTAGTTTATGATAATAGATGGTAGCGCCAAGGTATGGGAAGTATGCAGAACCCAAGGAAATTGGAGAGCGTAGAAGGTATAGGGTTGCTGGGCAGGTATGCTGATTCTTATCATCATCATTCTCGTTTACCCTTCTTGCTGTTGGGTATAAAGGTCTAATTTCATTAATCCCCTTAAATATCTGTATAGGATATGGAGGTTTCATACTATCATGTTTACATTGATGGTCTGGATTTTGTTTTTCTGGATAGTTGAGTTTTTCATCACATTGAGTAGAGCATTTATGGAGGAGATCAACTTGTGAGTTGCCTTCTTCAGTCTCTCTACCCTTAATAAAAAGTCTCGCTCTATATTTCAGTATCCTGATTTTTCTCATACTAAAGAATTTTGTTAGTCCAATTTTAATTTGAATGCTTTGTTTCATTTAATGTTTGGATGCAGGAGATACTTAAAAGGATGATCCTATTATGCAAGGCAGCAGTAGAGGTACAATTTTCAAGCCTTATGGTTACCCGTAAATAAATCCAATATAACAAGATAACATTAAGAAATAATCCAATATACCTACATGAAACTTTTGTTTTATTATTTGAAATGATGCTCCAAGTCCGTTCTCTCTCTCTCTTTATCTGAAAGGACAAATACAAGATGTATGATAATAAATGACTTTTGCTAATTTTTATCTTTTGTTGGACAGATTTGAAAGGACAAATATCTTTTGTTGTACTGGTGAACACATTAGCAAGCAAATAAAGAGTTCCTCTTTTTCTTGGCTGTGTTATTCACTTTAATCCTTGACCTTCACTTTTTTTTAAGATAAAATATGTCTTGAAAATTTATTTTACTGTTGATTAACAATCTCTCAAGATTGTTCTAAACTTTTTCTTTCAGATTTCTATTTCTATATTCAAGAAAATTTCATCTTCTCTTCACAGAATATGGTGTCTGCATCCAACCACATCCGTCGCACCTTTGCATATCAATTGTGCTGGAGTGGTCCAACATGCATTAGTAAGGTACGTATCTCACCATTTCTTAGCAAATACAAAGAAATGGTATTTTCTTTCAGCAGTGAATATTTTCTTTTCAGCGAAGTTTGAAATTGTTAAAGAATAGCATCAATTCTATCTAAATTCATTACCATTTTGGTCCTACTGACAAGACCAATATACAGTTTAGTATTGCTATTGCATACCAGAATTGCCCCTTATGATGTCATCTCTATTAATTCTCAATCTGGATGAGTTTCAGTGCAAATGGAAGAGATTGGGTAGAATTTAAGATTGCTATGTTACTTGATTGTGGATAGCATAAAAAAGAATATTCTCTTTTGTAGTGCAGGTGGGATACTGGTACGACCATTGGTGAGCTGTATGTTTAAGCCAACATGGCCTTTTTTTTAGTGTAGATAAGTATAAAAATAATATACTTAAGGTTCCTTTTTCTAAATAATCTTATGATCCTAACAAGAGGATATCAGCAAGGAATGCACTGGATCACAAATACTTTGATGATATCAACAAAGCTGCATAAAGAGTGAATTGAAAACCAATCATAATTTCTCTTATATTTAGCTATTTACCTGTTTAATCGATATCTATTTTGGATTTAGGTTCGGCCGTGTTCAGTCACAAGGTTTTTTAATTATGGTTTATGAGGTTGGTTTGATTTCTGTCTGGGCCATACCAGATTGCAGATTAGTAATATTCCACTCAAGTGCATTTCAGGTTCAGTCTGGTGTGGCCGATGGTTTCAAAAAAATTAATAAAAATGCTAATGCTTGGGATGGTCGGCTTGGTGTCTTTTGGCACAAAAGTAAAAATAAAAGGTAGAAGAGGGCATGTCGTGACAGGCCTGAGGTAGAAGATATCATCTTTAAACTCTTTGAGAGACGACCTAATTACAGTAGCAAGCACCAAAAACCCAAAAACCATGTGTCTTTCCTTGTGCATTTTTTATTACCTTGTTTTTTAAGTAGTTGCTTTCCATCACATTTATTTCTCTGAAAAAAAAAAATAGTTCAACAAGTTACAAGTTCGATCCTGTGTAGCGAAATTAATTAAGAACAAAAAAAAACACATAAGAAGAATATATACTAAAAGTTTTAATTTTTTTTTAAAATATATCAAATAAAAATTGCCCGCACATTGAGCGGGCACTGCTGCTAGTATAAGAAAAAAAAGACATCCAAAAGACATTTATGGTAAATAAATTAGGATCAAGACTCCTTATTAATTATTAAATTAAATATCCATAAAAAGCTCTAACCGGATTTCGATCCTTTAATATTTCATTCAAGGCGCGTTATCTTTAACCACTAGACTAAAATCTAGCTAGTTCTAAGTTCTCATGTTGTTTCTACGTACTTTCGTATCTTTTAGGTCTTGTTTTCCATTGCAAATTTGCAACTTCTTTTATTACATTCTTTATCAAAATAAGGGCTACACTGCTTCACCCTGATTTTTGTAACTGAAAAATGAATTTAGTATTTCGTGTCATCAATAATTGGGATGTACTCCATAAACAAGGATATTACTGGATGGCCATTCAAGAAACTAATAATTAGTTAAATGAAGTTGCTCATTGTTAAGTGTTAACGAAAATATCGGTCAAAACAGAGCTCTTGTTTCTATGTGTAGTAAATTGGGTGGAAGTGTGGAACCACACTATTACATTCACTCATACAAAGAGAGAGATTAGCATTCTATTAAGTTTGAATACATTCCAAATCTTTCGGACTAAAATAGTGGTTAACCCTTTCGTAAGTAAAGTTGTTTGTTTCTCTGATTCTCTCAACAGATGTCAGAGGCCTATTAAAATTTAAAAGTAAGCTCTACGTACAGATAACGGATGTTGTCTATTTCATCTACTGCCCATGAGGTCAACGTAAAACTAGCATAAAGTATATCGGCAAAGAAGATAAAAGTTGAATTTAGGAGAAGGATTAACCGACCACATATTGGAGGTACCCGCTTGGCACAGGTGAAAAAATTCTCGCCGTATTGTTAATTAAATGGCAACAATGTTTTATCAAACAAACTAGCTAATTAATTAAGTTGATACCATATTTTATCAAGCTGACGTTCGGTTCGGGGTAACATACACTAGTTAATTATATAAGTGGCTGGCTAAAACTAAAGCTTTTCTCTGTTTTTATTTTTATTTTTTTATATATGGAACTCAATGCGTTTTGATTATTATTTTGATTTTATATTAATGGCTTTTCTATTCTGAAGCAGCTTGCAAAGCCCGTTCAAGCAACAGTCTAATAATTTTTTTATTAAATTAATCCCTCTTAGCCTTTTTTTTTTTTGTTATTTAATTCTTATTACTTTTCGGATATATATAAGTGGGGAGCGCTGACCAGTCGGGCAGTCATCACTCTTCCTAGAAACTAGAAAGGGAAAAGTACCCATAAGGCCAGAAGGCCAGAATTATACCTGTCAAACGTTAGAGATGGAAACGGAACAGACATTTTCATTTAATGTTCCGTTTCGGCAACGGAACGAAATGGCTGTTTCATTTCCGTTCCGTTACGACAAACGTAACAAATTTTTGTTCCATTTAACGTTCCGCCTCACATTTTCTATTGAGTTCAGCCCATTTCCGTATTCCGTTCCATTTACGTTAACAAATTCCGGTTCCGTTTCCGTTCCGTTTCTGAAAACGGAATCCATTTCAGCTTTCATTTAACGTTCCGTTTCGACGGAACGGAACGGAACAACGGAACGGTTGTTAATACTGACAGGCCTAGCCAGAATCAAATCACACCAATCTTTTAGAAAATTATAACAAAACAAGAGTGCATTGTGTTTGTCATGGCAAGCGCCATCCCAAATGTATAACCAAAAGTTATCGCCTTGTTGTCTAACATATTGGTTGAAACAAAATCTTGATGTGTGCTTGGCTTTTGAGGTGCAAGGCGACCATATTCAGCAGCATTATTGTAATTTAAGGTGAGGTAGAAAAAGTCCTTCATGGCCTTCAAAAGATAAGAGAGTACTTTAATTATCTTATTAATTATATAAGGCTTGAATTAGAGCATAGCCTTGACGAAACTAATTAATTAAAGCCATGTGTTTTTCAAATAATAAGAGAGTTTAATTATCTTATTATATATGCTTGTTAATTCATGCACAATAGTCAAACTATGACGTGCTTTCTCATCAAAATTTTAAAAAATTCTGTTTTTTAGATATAACTGCGAAAAATGTAGTTGGCCAAGTTTTGTTGTCAAAGTATACGAGCTTACTGTAAATTGTCACTAAAGTTTGTACTTTGCAGTAAATGGAACGCATTTATGAAATTACAAATACTTTTTTTAAAGAAAAATATATCGACATAATATAGTCGACTTATGATAATATATCCTATAAAGATGTCACGAGTCAAATATCCTTTTAAGTGGTACATATCACTTGAAGATGTATATATGCGAATTTTATCTTACGAGTTTGATATACATTCGATCAATCATCATATTATAACACATGCAATTTCACATTCAGCAATGAGACAATGTAACCACTGAATATTGTCCAGTTTCATTTCAGAACACAGTTTATATTACTGATTGAGTTTAGCAAATACATCGGAATCCCCTAAATAACGAACATGTGGCATCAGACTAAAATCCGCAGATGATCAGTTCGGAGAGACAGCAATTGGAAAAAAAATTTCATCAATATTCTAAGGCTCCGTTTGGATGGCTTCTTCCCGGAATAAGGAATAAGGAATAATCACTTTTTACCAATAAATTTATTTCTAACCATCCAAACTCTTCACAGAAGTTACACACTTCCCAATAAATTTATCTCTTCCCAATAAATTTCTTTCCTTCTTCCTTCTTCCTATCTTATTCTCAACCATCCAAACGAAACCTAAAGGAAGAAAAACTTTAATTACTAATTTAATAAAATTTCCAGTCTATTTAGAAGGCTTTTTTCCATTAAATTAGTTAATACCATTAGCCCATTGTGCTAAAATTTTAAGCCCAAAATGAGGGAAGTTTAGGCCCAATTAATTAAACAATTGTCATTTCGGTCCACTAGCAATCGCCATAGAAAATTAATTAGTGATATCGCACTAATTACCGTGGCGCCGCGCCCTCTGTGCAGATAGCGCCTCAGGGATAGTTCGTCACCCAGCGCACTTCCGTTGTATTTAAAAGTTCAGTTTAATAAGTATAAATGTTCTATTATTTAAGTATAAATGTTTAGTTAGTTGCAATAAAAAATATAAACGTTATAAGCAAAAATGTTAATTTTATTAAGTATAAATGTTTAGTTTAATAAGTACAAATATTTTATTAATTATGTATAAATGTTCAGTTAGTTGCAATAAAAAAATATAAATGTTAAAAGAAAAAAATGTTATTACTAAACCAAGCGAAGGAGTCACGAATCAGACAAAAAACACATGAAAAAATTAGAAGGTGTCATGAACCGATCTGGTTCAAATTAAAATTTTTTCGATTATGTTTCTAGCGCGCCTCTCTCCAAGACTGACGCACGATTTTATATTAAATCATTAAACGTATTTAACTGAACACTTATGATTATTAAAGTGAACACATTTTGTTGTTAAACTGAACATTTATAGTAGACACACACTGCTAGTCGCATGAGGCTCACGCGAGCGCCATCCGTTCAGCAATGATAAATCTGCAGATGAATTCCTTATCGCAATATCCAATGTTTTTGTTTATAAGCACTCACGGCCGAGAAATATTGCTCGAATGAGACCTTTATGCTGCCGAGATCTCAGAGCTCTGTTTTCCGGTTTTCTGATATTGTAATTTTCTTTAATTCTGCTTTGGACTGCTAATTGATCACGACTGAAAATGTAAAAAAAAAATCTTTAAAATTAACAACAAAATAAGGAACCACACCCTTATTTTCACTAAAAAAAAAGAATTTAATTTTTGTCTCATCAATTTGTCGTGAATTTCATAAACGAGTCACACTTTGTTAACTTCAAGGTGAGCTTAATTATTATTATTTTTAATCACGACAATATAGCATATATTACGTCCCACCAAGGAAGGAATCTGTAAATTTATGGATTTTTAATGTTATGTTATTAATTATTTATAGAGCTATAAGTTAGTACTATACGTTCCAATGCTAACATTTTAATTGGCCCAAATGACAACATTTCATTAATTTGTTACTTTTTCAAAATTTAAAATTGCAACATCAAATTCAAACCGCTCAACTTATTCAATTTAATGACTGATGTATTTTCATATAATTTTTGTAAATTTAGAGTTTATTTGATACTCCATCAAGAGGTAAAAAAATAAACAAACCTTATTAATTGTGATAAATTCATTCTAATACGTTCATGCTTTAGTCTTTGATGGAGTATCAACTAAACTGTTACACTACAAATTTATTGAATGAATAAATTTGATAAGATAAAATTTAGAAACTTAATTAAAATGTCTTAGAAATATTTTCAGAATTTTTTTATTGACAGGTTTCGAGTTTACTGTATTGCTCATAATTTTATTTTGTGCAATTAATATTTTAATTCAATTCTTTAAAGATAATCAATTGCGTTACTTTTTGGACTGATTTTATAATTAGATATTTATTAGCAAGTTTCATGATTTTTATGCTCTTGGTGTATCATTTTTGTTGCATGCCAATTAAGACCCACATGACATATAGTTTCTTTGGTTCATTAATTAGAAATGTGTCCCGTGTTTATTTGAAAAATATCAAGTATCCAAACTTTGGGCATATCACCACATATAAACACATCTCTTTGTCCGGCCTTGTAATTGTCTCCCACATATCCTCTCTTTCTCCTTAGCCGACCATGCTATTTGGAGAAATTGAGTGAAATAAAAATCATATTAATAAGCCAATTAGAAATCTATCCAACATTCATAGAAAATAGGAAATAATAACATCAAGTAGAATCTCCGGTGGAGGAAGGGTTGAACAAAGCTAGAAGCCGAATTATATTTGGTGGTCTTCTCTAAATTTGCATTTGAGAAAGTGAGTCTCTTAATAATCTCTTTAAAAATTCAACTGATTTTGTATTTTGTCAAATATTTCATTAAATTGGAAATTTGAAGTTCTTTGGGTTTCCTTGCAAAATTTTTGTGGCTGAATTTTTGTTCTATGTAGATAGCATAAGTATTAAATGATATTCTAATTTTTTTGCAGTTTCAAGTTTATTTGAAAAATCATTTTCAAATTTGGTTTATTTTGATAAAATGGAAATCTGAAATTTATTGGCGTATAGATTATGAGTTTGGTAATTTGTTTGCTTTGGAAATTTGTCAATTAAAAGCACAGTAGATAAAATAAGAGTAAATTTTTTCGGAGGTCACTGAAGTTTGTATGTAATTCTATTTTGGTCATCAAACTTCAATTTGTCCCTCCACAACCATTAAAGTTTGATTTTGTCCTATCTTAGTCACTCTATCACAGTTCCGTTTAATTCCGTTTAATTGATTCAGTTGGGTACAAAAAATTGGGATCTGAATAAAATATTGTCTTCTTCTATCTCTCAGAACACACGCTCTAGCCTCTCTCTCCTCCAGAATTATGCCACGAAGGGAAAACAAGAGAAATGGGAGGGGTATGCTTCTAGATCGGACTCGGACGAGTAGCAAGGGTGTACGGGCCAAGTCGTTGGCCCTTGAGAGTGGCCCCAATGGCACTGACTGCGGAGCGAATCAGCGATTAGACATCGGACCTCCTCTCGCGCTTCCATGGAGACCATCAACGAATCCGACACGTGAGAAGAGTAGATGCTACAATCTTGTTTTGGCCTTGGAATTTCTGATGGACCATACAAATTTCCTTGTCCATATTTTTAATTTAGTCATTTTTATATTCCATCCCTTTGATCCAAACGTCTAATCACAAATTCACAATCAGCAACCAGGCCAATCTTTTTGTGTTCACAATTTTCTGTTCAAATTTTTGGTCTTTGTTTTGTATCTCGAAACTATTTTGAGATTAAAAACAATCATATTCTCTTCAATTATCATTATCATTACTTTTTATAATGAGGTTAAATTTGAAAATCATGATTGAAAAATAATTTAGCCAAAATCTAAGTATTTTGAAGAAGTTGCAGCCTTTTGTATACAATTACAATAGAAACTGTGCTTAACAAATTTCAATCCACCCACCATGACTAGAGGCATCAAAAAGGGATTAGATGGGTATGAATCAGAGTGGGTGTCCGGTACATCGGAGGTTTATTTAATTGTTTGGGAAGAATAACAAAAGAGATCTTATAAAGGAAAGAAAAAAAAAATGTAAGTTTGGATCATACTATATGTTACGGTCATTATATTATTGTTTCTTGGTTGGGTTTCATGGTTGGATTAATTGAGAAGACGAAGCTGTGAGAGAGGAACGAAGCTGGCTAGAGAAATTATGATAGGGACAGGCGAAGAAGGCAAGGTTTGTCAGAGAGACAAAGAAGTCCAATTAAGACAGAGGCGTTGCTGTGGGAGACGGAGAAAAGAGATGATATTTCATTCGAACCCCAACTTTGTACCCGAAATATTATAATCAGACGGAAGCAGACATAATTGTGACAAAGTGACTAAAAGTGGACAAAATCAAACTTTAGTGTTTGTGGAGGGACAAATTAAAGTTTGATGACTAAAATTGGACTACATACAAATTTTAGTGACTTCTTAGAAAATTTACTCATAAAATAATAACTGAAATGGTATAAGGACTATGGTACCAAAGTACCAGATGGTACGGGAATGGAAACAACAAAGTTTAGATATAATCCAATGTTTCTTTATTTCTTTTATTGGCATTGGGTTTAAAATGAAATTAATTAAATGGTAAACAACTTGGTACTGGTTAGTTACCAAATGAAAAACTGTTTTAACATGATTATACAAATTAGTTTGGAGTTACATAGGACGTTAGTGAAAAAGTGTAATTTATAGTTTAGCAAACCCAAACCGACCACACAAAAAAAAATGACAAAGTATGCTATGGTTTGAATAAATTAGTTATTGAGTGAATTTGTATGATTGTTTGAATTAAGGACTTAGTAGAGTTATTTTATTTGTTTAGAGTCGGACGGTCGAGTATTAAAATCGAGGATAGTCGACATGACTAAGAGTTAATAGGATTGCATTGTCTTGCTTTTTGCTGCTGCATTTTATTTATGAGGTACGGATTCCACTTGAGTTTTAATTTAACTATTTTTTTATATATACAGAAATACATACTTAATTAGTAGCTTGCATGTTGTGTTCATTAATTGTTGCATTCATGAAAATCTGTTTATATATAAATGATGCATGATTTAAGTGGCATGTTGAATGGTATTTCATTGAAATGTGTTCTAAATGTGATGAATAATACATCTTGTGTGGTTGAGATAGACACTCGTAATGTTTGGAGGTGGCGTCATGAACCATCCTACCAAGCACCATGTAATAAGCGCTTATGTACCGGGACTCTAAAGGTCCAGTCTAGAATGGTCAAGAGGGTGAGTGTTCCCAACATGCATGTACAATTGAAATATTCATTTGATTGAATTGAGTGTGAATTGTTTGGCTGTTGGTAGTCATCAAAGAAGGTGGCTCGCAGCATTAATGACTTGAATTGATTGATGGAACCAGACTTGCATATTACTAGAATGTCCAAACATTTGAGTCAACATTTGTTATATTTGTTTAAAATCTGAATTGTCATGGAATTGTTGCTGAACTCATGTTTCATATTGCATTAAGTGACTGAATTTGAGATAGCTATGATCGTTGAAATGATATGTAAACGTTTTCCTAATAAATCTGTTATTTTAATTTGACTCGGTAATGTAATTAGTTTCTAAACTTGAAATTAAAATTCAAGTGGCTGGAACTGAATACCGTACTGAGATAAATTTATTTATCTCACGCTTCCACTTTGTGGGTTCCAGGGTGAGCGAGCGGGTTGCGTTTGTGGAGTAAGCCATTTGTCGTAACTTGGTGAGCTTGTGATCTCCAAGAATTGTATATTTTATCTCCTGGACCAAACTTCTATATTAGTAATTGCTTATAATTGACTGCATAATTTAGGGATGATGGTCTAGCTAGCTTAGACTATGATATATTATTTGTTAACTTATATTTACTAAACAAATTTTTGTATTTTGTTGACAATTGTACAGTTAGCTCATGCTTATGTAAATTTGATTTTTAGTAGCAATTACTTTTATATATAGTGACCAACAAGCTCTGTGTTTTAATTATATTCCAACTTGTATTTTATATCTTTGAATATATATATATATATATATATATATATATATATATATATATATAAGTAAACATGAATTTTAACTCTAAACACATTGGCACTTTTGGGTAATTTATACTGGTATATAGTAATGACATAAATATTATTATGGTCTCGTTAGCTTTTGCCTTTAAATATTACATGTAATCTTCATCTTTTTAAGTTATAAAAAGATTTGTGTTGGCGTTACCATTTCAGCTCATGCTTAAACACAATTTATGTACATATATTAGGTAAATATACTTTTGTAAATATTGAGTGCATATTTTGGATGCTTACATTATTGGTTTTTCTTTAATTTAATCTGAAATTTTCATATCAATATCAATATCAATATGTGCAACGTTTTAGAGCATTTATGTAAATATGATGGCATGTATTAGTATATTTGAAGTGATTATTTAATTTGATAGTTTTATTAATTCTCTCCTAGTATATTTTTTTTATACAGTTTGCTATGCATTTACTAATTTATTTTATATGGTAGTGAATTAGAGAAAGCCTTGTGAATGTGCAGAGTAGTTGCACACTCACGGTGACTGTTGACACCCCGGTCTTGGGGTGTGACATAAACTCTAAAATTTATCAAACTTATATCAAAATACATCGGTCATTGAACTAAATAAGATGACCGGATTGGATTTGATGTTTCTATTTTAAATTTTAAAAAAGTAACCAAATTGTAAAATGTTGGCATTTGGGGGCAATCAAAATGTTGACATTGGAACCCTCCTCATGAGAGAAAGATCATAAATTGTTTTTAAAAGGTCATTAAATTGATTATCTTGTTTACTATGTACAAGTGAAAATGTATGCTTGTTTCTCGAGTCCTCATACGGCACATGGGCAGGTTCTACCATCCCTGAATTAAGTTAATAACCTATTTGATCAGATAACTTATATTGCTGTCTTTGTGCAAAGAATTTGCGTTGTTAATTGTTACCACTTACCAGAATAGAGATTATTAATGTTGTTTTGGATTACAAATTAATGTGACATTATGCCATCATAATAAGTTGTTGGTTTTATTGTTACCTCTCGGACTTTTTCCTATTGGAAAATATCTAGGGCGACATATCAAATTAACTAAGCAGATCTTTTTCTGATTTTTGGTTTCTTTGTTCTGATTTATCTTTTTACTGTTGCAACTAAAGATCATTCAAATAAGCCATACAAGTTTATAGAATTATAGTAACATCCGTCTTAGCATATGTACGAGAAAATATTGTTAACACTTAACACACAAACATCATACATTTTTGACATGAAAAATTGCAAAAAGGAAGTCTTTAAATCTCCAATTTCATTCGATACATTGTCCTTATTTATTTGTATACTTTTACTATATATATCCAAACAAAACCCGTAGACTATATATATCCAATTTTATCGACACATCTCTTCCTGGGTAAACATCCTTATTTCGTGAGAAAATAGTAAACTATCACACTTTCAATATGGCTTTTGTCCAATGTAATTACCCGGAGTATAATAATTGCATATAATAAATATGCCACCATTGGTACAAACCACCCTAGCGGTTCTCACCATATGGACCACCCGAGTGGATCAACTGGCAGTCGCTCTGCCTCTGGTTCGCATAATTTTGTGCATATGCTTGCACCGTGGTGTTCCAAGAGACATTTCCCACACCAACAGCAGAGCGTGCTGTGTTGTGGGTATTGACATAGTCTTGTGGGGTGTTTTGGGCTAGTGTTGTGTGTGCTATGGCAAGAACCATAGCACAGGCCAAAGATAAAGCACAGACTTTTGATGCTAACATGGCAGTGGCATAAAGAAAATATGATTGTACTGTTGTACACTCTGTGATGATGAATAAATATGATTATTGGATGGTATTTATAAGTCAAGGATGGATTAAAAGTGTATATGTTGCTTGAAAAAAAGAAAAAAATAGCTTGCTTGGAGAGTGGAGCAATATATAGTGTCCCAATCTGAAGGAATGTGAATCAGATAAAAGGAGCATGTGGAGTGTGTACCGGCTTTTAGAAATATATTCATGTCAAATGAAAGGTAGAATAAAATTAATCTAGTTGGCATTCTTTATTTCTTTTTCTCCCTCTTGTATATTAATCTGAAGATAGTTCCTGCAATAAGGTTGGACTTTTTAATTAAAAGATGATGAAATTCTATTTTATTTAGAACTTAATTCTAATCTTTCTTTGTGCGATCGATACAAGTCCTTAATTATCCAGGTCTTCGCCTTTGTGCTGTCCGAATTTTCTAACGTTATATTGGCACTGTTTTAAAATGACAAAAATGCCCCTCTCTCTTTTATCTTGGCCTACGACGATTATTACCGAGGTTAATATGATTTTCCATTAATCATTGATTCATTGTTCTTTTTTGACACTTTTCTTTTGAGAAAAAAATAGGGATGGGGGTCCCCTTCTTTTAATATAATAAAAGCGGTACAAAGATTTATATAGCAAGGGGATAATGTTAAGAAAGAAATAAAATAAAATTACAAAGTAAAAATTAACCAACTGAAACAAAAATCCAAAAACTTCAAGCATGGAACCAAACAAAGGAGAAACTAGCAGGACGAAGAGCTGAAAGGAAGAAGAGCCGAAATTAATTAATATAAAAATTTATACTAAAAAAATTTTAATATACAGAATTATTAATTTTTTTTTAATAAGAAGAAAGTTCCAACGCGTTTTAGAACAGCGTTTATCAATTTCCCTCCGTACGCGTTTATAAAACACGCTCTAGGGCTCCGAACGCGTTTTATAAACGCGTACGAGGGAGAGATAAGTTCGCCCCTTCAGTTACGCCTTTTGAGGAGCTGACACCTTCGTACGCTTTTATAAAACGCGTTCGGAGCCCTGGAGCGCATTTTATAAACGCGTAGGAAGGTGGTAATTTTTCGAAAACCAGTTCTGACCGTTTTTTTTTCTTTCTTTGTCGCTTCAGTCAGTCCAGAGAAGAGAAAAAGAAAAAAAGAGAGAAAAGAAGAGAAGGGAGAAGAGAAGGAAGAAGAGAGAAGAGAAGGGAGAAGAGAGAAGAGAAGGAAGAAGAGAGAAGAGAAAGAAAGTTGCGGCCGGAGAAAGAGAGAAGAGAAGGGAGAAAAGAGGTTGTCGTGCGAAGGTGGTTGCCGTGCGAAGAGAAGAGGAGTTCGAAAGACAACGTACGCTGATATCGAGGTTTTGATTTTGCATTTACTGAAATTTATGGATATTATTGAAATTGTGGAAATTAGTGGATTATTATTGTGGATTATTATTGAAATTTGTATGGAAATTGTGGAAATTGTGGAAATTGTATGGATGATTATGGAAATTGTGGAAATTGTGGAAATTTGTTATGGAAATTATTGAAATTGTATGGATGATTATGGAAATTGTGCATTTACCTATTTGTATGGATTATTATGGAAATTGTGGAAATTTGTATGGAAATTTGTATGGAATTTGTATGGAAATTGGACATTTTAATAAAGTGAGTACACAATTTTAGTAACGTAAATTGTATGGAATTATTGGAAATATTATTGGACATTTTAGTAAAATGTTCATGGAATTTTTACGGAATTTAGTGGAATTTCTATGGAAATTGTGTAGGAATTTATTGTCAAATTACTGTAATCTGTATGCAAATTGAATGGAAATTAGTCGAAATTTTAGTAAATTGTATGGAATTAGTGGAAATTGTATGCAAAAGTAATTATTGTAAAAATGTCAATTACATAGAAAAAAAAAATTTTGGTTTCGTTCGTTTTTTGTCCAATTAGCTAAAAAATTATTAAATTCATTGTTGTTTTAAATTGTTGTTCTTATATTATTTGAATCAGATGAGTTCAGCAGAAGATGAGGCTAGTCCTTCTGGTGCTTCACCACCTCCCACCGAAGCACCCCCCACCGAAGCAGCCTCCACCCAGCCTCGGCCAAAAAGACGTAGGCGTCGCGCAGCCCGTCCGAGCGCGCAAAATGTCATTCCACCTGTGCAACCGGCCAACGCAGAAAACCAACAGGTTTTGTTTGTTACGGATAACGAGCATCTCGTTGGTTTGTCTTTTGAGGAGGTAATAGATTGTTTTATGTTAATTTATATTTTTTTTTATTTAATAATTTAGATTTCTTAATAGACTTATAAATTGCATTAAATGTTTATTATAATTTGTAGTAAAATTTTAATCGAAAATGCTTATTATAAATTGTATTATAAATTGTATTTATTTTAAATGCTTGTAAATACTTAAAAATTGTATTAAAAATTGCAACGTGAAAAACATTTGGAGTTGAGATCGCACAAGCGAACAATTAAGGTGGACGAACGGATTGAGGGAAGGCTGATCAAACTGGGGCTCAGTCACATTATGAAGGTGAAGCATGTCAACATCGACATGCCATTACTGAAGGCAATGGTCGAGTTTTGGCGTCCAGAGACGCATACTTTCCATTTTCCCGTTGGAGAGATGACCGTTACTCTACACGTAATTTATTTAAACTTGATATTAATTTTTTTTAATATAATTTTCGTATTAATTTTCACAATTAATTCTAACATATAATTTTTGTATTAATTTTCACAATTAATTGTAACATTAATTTAAACTTTATAATTTTCGTAATATTAACATGAAAATTAATTCTAACATATAATTTTCGTATTAATTTTCACAATTAATTATAAAATTAATTTAAACTTTATATTTAAAATTCAAATTTGCAATATTTACATGACATAAATTTAACGTATTTTGTAATTGTTACCAGGATGTTGCCTTCTTATATGGTTTGCGCTCGACGGGCATTCCAGTTAGATCGAATACGAGAGGGCCCTGGGAGGAATAGATTCGTGCAAATCTTTATCCTCATGAAGATTTGGGAGAGTGGCACCGAGAAAGGAGTACCAGGGAGTAAGTGAAAAAAATAAGAATGCAATATTGATTTTGCATATTCAATATATGCATTGCTTACTTGTATTGATTATTTTAAATTTGTACAATGCAGGGGCAATGTTGTTGTGGGCAACAACATCAAGTTGAAATGGTTGCGGCAAAATTGCGGGATGGCGCCACAGGCAGATGCTCCTGGTGAGGAGTTAGACCGATACACGCGTGCAGTGGCCCTAGAGCTATTTGGGACGTTGATGTTTCCCGATATTTCTCAGAATTCCGTCCCAGCATACTTTTTAGAGCTCGTATCGGTATAATTTTCTTAACTTAAATAATATTTTTATTTGTTTACGAAAATAGTACAATTCAATGTTACAAATTCAATATTTTCATAATGAAGCTGACACATAATATTTTTTATTTTTATAATTTCGTTAACAGTCTAATTTTTAAGCAAAGATACTCTTGTTAAAACATATTAATACATCAGTTAGTATCGAAGATAAAGAAATTACCAATGACAAAAAAGAAAAAAAAAATGTTGAAATGTTGAAATTATTATTCAATGTTGCAATTTAATTTTGTTATTTTCAATGTTGAAATTATTTTTTTTTCAATGCGTTGTTTAATTTAAATGCAGGGCAATTTGAATGAAGTTCCGGACTTCAATTGGGGAGGTGCCACGCTTGCTTGTCTATATCGTGCTCTGGATCGTGCCTCCATGCGTTTCAAGGTTGTGACGGGACCTTGGATGCTACTATTGTTTTAGGCATGGTCATACCTCCCTGTTTGTCGCCCAGAGGTTGCTCCTATCGGTGGATTAGGACAGGCTAACCTAGATTCATGTGTGCCGTTTGGCAGGTAATAATTTATAATAATTTTCCAATAATTTTATGCAAATTACAACACATCAATCCTAACCTTCAAAATTTTCAGGAAATGGGGCGAATCTCGGTCTTTCTCACGGAGCCAGCACCGCGGGGCAGTGGAGAACGCACGGGACTACCTAGCCGTGTTGAACGTTGAAGACGTCAACTGGTTTTCGTACGTACTCGACAGGGCTGTCATGCCACGGGTAGCACAGGAGGGTTCCATAGCGGAGCATGTTCGGTTACCGCTGATTTTTTACCACATTGTTGCCTACTACTACTACCCCGACCGTTGTAGGCATCAGTTTGGACTGTACCAGTTTACTCCTCCTCCACTACCTGTGGTACGTTTGGTATATTTTTCCGATTTATCATACGATCAACTTCAATTTAATTAGAGTAAAGAACTAACGTGTTTATTTTAACAGAGTTGGGACGTGACACAGAACCTGCTGGGCTTCCAGCACGGTACCTATCGAGATCGCCCAGATTTTGCTACCATTTTTGCGAGTGCACATGCTGAGTGGACTGACGAGGCATTACAGGCACGCCAGCTGGAGACTCGATCCTGGAGTGCTACTGATACGCTGCGGTAATTTCGATGGTTTTGGCGATACGGTGCATCCGAGAGACCCACGCCACGAGAGGATGCCGAGGCACGTCTCCAGCGCAATCAGCAGCTGCCTCTTGCTCAGAGGCAGTACACAAACATGGGGTCCAAACTTCGCAATACGGTACATTTTAATTTTTAAAATATGGAATGTATGATTGGTAAATGGAATTGTGCAATATGTCATTATTCTCGTAAATTGCAGGGCAACTCTGCGCTGAAGAATGCACTTCATGCATTGGGACTGGTTGTGAAGAAGGGGTGCAGAAGGGTGGGAAAGGCAATTCTCGCCAACTGTCGTTCGCAGTTGCATGATGCTTCCATCCCTCTGAGGTAATTTTAAATAATTTAATTTTTTGATTGCGTTTTTTGCATTTTCAATTCAATAATTTAAAAATTACAAGTTGGAGGATTTGTTGGAGCAGCGAGGACTTCCAATAAATATTGAGGATATACCAGATTCTGGGGATGAGTCTTCTTCTGCACGTCCGACTGTACCCACAGACCTTCAGGCGGAGGATCTGATGCATGCGGTTAGTATTCGTTCATATGCAAGTTTCAATTTTGGATACTAATTTATTTATATTGACATTGTTTTTTTTTTAATATTATAGGATGGTCGACTGAATACCGGGCGATTAGATGACATTTTAGGACCACGCACGTTCTTTCCTACTCAGTTTCCAGCCTCAGGTCCTACTCCATCCATGCATAGTGCATCAGCATCGACCTCGCAGTTTGCTGGCATTTCTCAGGATCCCACTGGCATTTTCCAGCCTCAGGATCCTCCACCGTACTCCTTTGCACCATTTGGTATGCCTTCCTCTTTTCCTGCATTTACTGTTCCTCCATTTACTGTTCCGTCAGTGCCTACGCCTTCTTCTATTCCATCATTTGGCACTCCGTTGGGTAGTATGGGAGGGACAGACTCGTTCAGCACTTTACTGCGGACGGCCGGAGATGAGGAGGGTGATTATGTCCCTATAGCGACTCCTCAGGATGCTGGGCAGCCTGTTGAGTTTGGGCCCATACAGCAGGAGGCTCAGCAGGACCAGCAGGAGGACCAGCAGGAGGACCGCCAGGAGGAGGACCATGGGGAGTCGGACTCCACTGACTCGGGAGATGTTACTGCCCCGGGCATGCGAGATAGGCGTGTGGTGAGGGTGATTGACAGATTTTCACCTTCAGGACCTAGGAGGAGGCGGCGGCGTTAGTTATGATGATGGACTGATGATGACAGTTCTTTTTTTGTTTATGGACTGATGATGGATGGATCGTTTATTTTTCGTTTATGGACTTGTGATTGACTTGTGTATTACTGATGTTGATTGACTATTTTTCGTTTATGACTTATGATTGACTTATGTATTTATTGGATTGTTTATTATGACTTGTGATGATTGACTTGTGTATTATTATGACTGGAATTTCGGAGTGCAAAGCACTACTTGAAACATAAACGTTTATGTATTGAAACGCCAATAAATGAAATACTCCAAACCACAACTTTTAGTGCAAAGCACTACAAAAAATAAAGGAAAAAAAAACAACCATAAAAATAAAACATTGCATTAACAATTCCAACTAAATTACATTAACAACCATAATAATAAAACACATAAATATTACAATGATATAAATATTTAGAGATTTTGACTATCTACATGTTGTAGAATTTCATCCCACCATGGTTGCTCATCTTCATCATTCGGTTGTTGTTGATTACTCGCACCAGTGTTGTCAGCGAACTGAGCGAATTCGTTCCAAAAAGCAGCATCATCTTCTTGTTGATTACTCGTAACACTGTTGTCAACGAATTGAGTGGCTTCGTTCCAAAAAGCCGCTTCGGTTTCTTCTTTTTCTATCTCTGCCATTCGGCTTGTCGCAATTTGTCGAAGTTCATCCCTCTTATTCATTTCTCTCAATTTTTGCTCTGATTTTTTGAGCCTTTTTTTCCTTGCCTCTTCTTCCCTAATTTTTTGTTTACGATCCATTTCTTCATTTCTTTCTTTAATAATCCTCTGCGTCTCTATGTCCCGAGCTCTTTGTTCATTCTCGTCGTGACGTTTGTGCTCATGGTAGTGGTCACGCAATATGTTTTCTTTGTAATTGAAAACTTGAGCACACCTTGTACAGGTCACTGTGTGGTCTCCATTAAAGTTGTATATTTTCTCGTAAACAGTCCAGTGAGTTGGTTCAGACGAGAGGTAGGGTTTCGGTTGTTGTTGGGGGATGGGTTGAGGTTCTGTGTAATATTTTTTGTACCAGTCATATCGCCTTTCTCGGTTCAGATTCTTTTCGTGTTCCCGCCATCGCCGCTCCTGGTACTATTTCTGTTCCCTTTCCGGCCCACCATTAATGTGCCATTGGTAGTGTATTTTTAACTCGAGCACGTCTCCCTCTTTAGTCGTGTCTTCATGGATGTTGTATTTCAAAATGCGATAACAAGAGCGACAAATTGCCTCGTATTCTCCGTTTTTTGGTTGATTTCTATTGGCAGGGTAATGGTAGAAAGTTGGCCAATACTCAATGCGGGTTGCTCTTCGATAGTTTGGAACATCATTATTTGAGTTAGAGCTATTTCCTTTGTCCATTGTACTGAAGGTTTTAACAAGAAGGAGGTAGTGGGTGTTTGTGCATTCTAATTCAACAATGGCTGCTTTTATAAATAATTTCAGTAGTTCAAAGATGACATTGTAAAATCAAATCTTGTCATGTCTTTTGCAGTCTTTATCAGAGCATGCTTGTACTTTTTTTTAAAAAAATTAAATAATACACCTTCGAACGCGTTTATAAAGTGCGCTCCAACCCTCCGAACGCGTTTTATAAACGCGTACGAAGCTCTGACAAACGAGAGGAAAGTGGACAGCATCTCTCCTTCGTACGCGTTTATAAAACGCGTTCGGAGGGTAGGAGCACGTTTTATAAACGCGTACGGAGGGGAATTCAAATACTCTCTTCTGAAACGCGTTGGAACTTTCTTCTTATTTAAAAAAAAAATAAAATAATTCTGTATATTAAAATTTTTTGTGTCCAAATTTTTATATTAATTAATTTCGGGAAGAAGAGCTTCCCATTCTAAGAAGGTCTGTTCCCACCCATCGGAAGAGCCGTCTCTGAAAAAATTCTGGAGCACTGCTCCCTCCAAATTACAAAGAAAAGAATCGACATGATCTCTCTGTGTGAATTTGGTGCAGTAGTGTCTGTTAAGAGCTGAGGATTTAAAGTGAAATCTAGACTGGAGAAGGACAAGGAGAATTCCTTTGCTTTATGCACTACTCCAGTATCAGAAATCTTTTTTGACACTTATAATAACAAAAATTAGAATTTATGTAATATTATTCGATATCGAATGCATGATCTCAAGATCTGTCTCATCTTGTCTAACAAGCTAAATCAAAACTGAAGGTCGTTTGGTGTGCTTAGTTGCGCGAAGGATTTCTTTCCCTTTCAGTTCATTTGAATTGATTTCTCAGAATTTAGTTGGAGCTAATAATATAAAAATTCCTACCAAATTCATTTATTTTGATAAAAAAATTCTAATGAAATGAAATCCCATGAATGTTAGAAATTAAAGAGGATTTTTTATCAGGGCCTGAGAGCTCGCTAACAACGTGTCATTCATTTGCAATGTAATTAAAACTCTTTTCTTTAATTACTTTGATCCTAAACTTTTTAATTTAACCTATATATTAATTTAAAAAAAACACGGAACATTTCAACATCAATCATAAAGAAAATCATGATTAAGAGTTCTAGCTAATTAGTGGTTCAATATATAGTTGAAACACTAGGAAACAATGAATACCATTTTGGTAGTAATCAAGCTTTTAAAAAACGTCGTTTAAACATCATTTTTTTTTTCCAAAATAACAGTATTTTGTAGCCAACCGCACGAATGTCACAGAAAAAAACGATAAAATAACATAATGCGTCATTTACGTTTTTTTCGTCCAAAAACATGAGAAAAATTGTGGTTTTCGCCAATTAAACTTGTACAATATCAAAAGGCATATTGTGTATTGAGAACATAGTGTATTTGATACATATTGTGAATAAAATGTTTAAAGATGTTCAATATCGTGTACCATTGTCTCTCTAAGTACACAAAAATGCATATAAGTTTGACACAGATGTTCGCATATATACACCGTTTTTTCACCGAAAAATGTCGCACCCTTAAATCAACTTCGAACCATCATACCGAAAAAGACGCATTTTAAAAACTTGGTATTAATTAAGCGCAATCTAATTTGGTTTGATGACTTGAATAACCTGCCAACTTCTGTTTATGCAAAGAGTTTGATTATAATCATGTAGGGGAGGAGCTTGGTAAATTACGTCCGATGGTGTTGCCTACGAGGCTACGATATGGTAAATATATATCTTGCATCTTGAGAACACTGAACTCACCAGGCCAAATCATGAACAACAAAATGATGAATAGAAAAAAAAAAAAAAACATAGGCTTACACATATCCAGCTTATCCAAATATTATTAAGCATAAAATGGTAGAAATGCATCAATTTTACGTAGGGCCATTGATGATATGATACTGTAAAAGGTATTTTAATTTATATCCGCAACCGTTAAAATTTTTATTACCTATATGACTATATCCTATCCGTATTCATTAAAATGACTTTATAATATGTATCCTACTCGCGCCCGTTAAGAATTGACAGTAAGAGTATGGTAACGGTACATAATGAATAATAACAATATTATCAATTTAATGAAAAATATATATGATGCCAAATAAATGTATGGATAAAGTATAACATTTAGATAATACTTTAGATATAACAAAAATTCAGAAATTTATTCTCATATTAATAAAATTTCGAAAATCTATATAACTAATTATTAATTATAATATAATAGAGTGCAAATTAATTTTTACATCAACATAAATAAATTTGGATGAGGATCGAAATTAATAAAATATCTTTAAAAAATATTCTAATAACATGATTATATATACATATATGTTCGTAAAATTTTACTCGTTAGATAATGGATACGAAATAACCTTTATCTGTAATTGTAACCGATAAGTTAACGAAAATTTTCTTCACTAGTACTTACATCCATTAGTTTAATGAAAATTAAACCTAACACATATTATTGAATACGGTACGTATAATAAACAGATTTCATTGACACATTTTGCTTGGATAAGATATATTCTATGTCCTTTAATAGATACATTTTGCTTGATAAGATACTTTGACGAATTCCAACATAAATACGTCGCCCTTCTGCCTTTTGCGTGCATCGTGCATCTACGACCTTCTCTTTTTAGAATTTAAAATAAGTTTTACTGTTTTTCCAGGTCATTGCTAAGGCATTTAAGATCCATTTAATTAATTCTAATTCCCCCCCCCCCCCCCTGTACTTATTTGTCGATCCATGCATCTTTCGAAGAAACTTCACATGCTTACTACTAGTTACATGTGCCTTTCCCAACCAGAGTTTCCACAACTAAGGAGAAAAAAAAATGTCAAAGAAGATGTTCCGTATTCGTACAATCTCAGCATCATTGTCGATTATACAGTCAGATTCACTGCTTTTTTGTTTTCTTTCGTTCTCTTCTTTGTTTTTCTATATTCTACATGACGTGTCTCTTTAGGGAATTCTCAGAGACTAGTTGATAATTGATAACAATATTTTTTTCCCTATTTTTAAAAAATAAGATAGGACAAAGCACCTAATTAACTTACAGGTTTATACAAAGGCCTTCCTAATCTTTTGGTATAGATACCAATTTTTATTTCCAATTAAGGTGCTTTGGTGGAGCTGTATGCTAGTGATATTAGTAATTTAGAATCTTAGATTCCTACTAATGGAATTAGTGAGATAAAATAGCGGAGTTAGAAGTGAAGAAATGCTAGTGCTATTATAAATAGATAAAAGTAAGTAAATAAAAAAGCTGACATATTTTATTTTAAACTTTTTATTGTTATTTAATTTATTAAAATTATAGGTATATCATTATTACTATAATTATTCATATAGTTATTTTTTATTTTTTTTTATTTTTTATCATCATCATTATTTTTTATCAGTATTATAACTATCATTATTGAAATAAATAGATCAAATTAATTTATGGAGATTAGAATAACAACATTTGGATGAATTTGAATGATTTTTGAGGGTTAGAGGCTAACTATATAGGAGGTTGAAAACCTTGAGTGTAGCATCTTCTCAACTTTCTGAATTGACGGTGTTAAGTGAAGAAACTTTCTGCATTGTACTTCATATGCTTGGCAATAGTGACACCCCTAGCTGGAAGTTACAAAAAAGGAAGACTCTCAGTTTTCTACTTGTTCAATTTATAAATTTCTCAAGGTATATCCAAAGCACTCTTCTATGTTTCTTCCTTTATGGCACTACAACAGGAAAGGGATTTACCAACACAGCATTGTGTTGCAAATAAAGCCTCATTTCTCTTGCAAAGAATCTTTGCAAGGAAATTTGTATTCTTGTAAGAAGTCGTGTAGCAAGGGTATATAGGTAGACTTTTTTGCATGTGGGTAAAGAATAAAACAAGTCTTGCAAGTTAGCAAGACCCTTATCAAGAAATATTGCAAGAGAAAAACATTCTTGCAAGTTCATTTTTTATCTGCGCGAAATATGCGAAATTTTATTAATTACCAGTTTTGTTGCTAGACCCAACAGTCTTGCTGATTTTCATGCAAGGCCGAATAGGAGAATTAGCAAGACCTTTAGTTGCAACACTAAATAATCTAGCAAATTTATTTGCATATTTGTATTCTTTTACATTTTATATTTATTTTTATTCGTAAATTAAATTAATAGAATACACGGAATGAAATTATAAGAGTTGATGTTAATTATTTAAATACAATAATTCGTAACATTGTAAAGATAACACAACAAAATATTATTAATAAAAACTAATTCACAATTAACTTAAATATATTTCAACACAATTGTTATACAAAATTTATATAATCAAATATTTAATTCCTCAACTCCAACTACAAGTAATTTGAATACAAGGCCATGATCTAATTCATCTATGATCTTCTGACCGCTTGATAAAGCTTATGCTCCACTTCTTCCAACATTTCTTCATTTTCCATATCATATCTCTGTCTCTTGATTTTACTCCAACGTCAACTAACACATCCTGACATTAACCCAAATCACACTTGAATACTGTAACATCAAACATACAATTAGAAAGAAAAAGGGGTTACAAAATTAGTTCTAAGATATATTTATTTGAAAAGATAATTGTCATCTTCTAAAAAGACCACATATTAAATAGTCTATGATACTTGATAGTTTCACCCTTATTTTACCCCAAATTTTATACAAGAAATCATTAAGATGAAAAAAAAATGAAAAATACATATAATAGTTTAAATTTCCGAGAAAAAACAAAGAAGGCACAAACTAACCTAGACAACGCGGGTGATCCTTCTCATGTAGTCTCTATGTTCAACAGACAAAGATGTTATTCCTTGGATATGCCTTCTACAATTACCACAAATATAATAGCATACAAATTTAGTGCTCTTGTTATTTTTAATAAAAAAAATTATAAAGATGATGTATAAAGTAAAATTTGAAGAAAACTAACCAAAAAGCAATCAAAAGAACACATGTTTATCTACAAAAACCAGAAAAATAAATAATAATACGATACAAGTTAAACTCTCAAAGGGAAAAATTCAATTAATATTAAATGAGCAGTCACAGAAAGCTGACTCTAACAAGAGCCAACCCAAAGTAAAGCCCAAGGACGGCTGCCCAACAGAAACGTTCACTTGAAGGTTAAACTAGAAATTAAAATAAACTATTGGAATATTAGATCCGCATAAAGAATGACTTAAGTATAAAATTCTTTTAAACCTAAATTAACAAAAGACAAGAAAGTAGCAAATATAATTTGATAAAAGTAAATTCGCTAACTAATTAAAATTTGGTGGCTTCTATGATATTTCACATCTAACATAAGCGGCGTTAGTCTATGTAATATGCTCACAGAATTTAAGATAAAATTGGAGCAAAAAATTACAAGTGTGATGATATCTTTGGGTGGATTTGGTGGGTCCTGGCAATGTATTTCCACCATATGAGAATGTCACATCAAGGAGCTCAATTAGTTCACCTTCTAACAAATCTCCTTTACTGCAAATAAATCAAATCATAATTGAGGTTTTACCTACACATTCTTATTGAAAAACTTAGTCTACACAGTCAGGTTCATAATTGAGGTTTTACCCTTCCAATACTGTTACATGAAACCTTAATAACATTATCACAGTAAACTGGGGGAAGAATTGATTAAAACTAAAGCTCAACTGCAACACAGATGGCTCCTAAGCCTAAATGGGAACAATTTCGGGAAAGTCAGCAGACTCATCGGTTTTTCTAGGTAAGTTGGACTTTTTTCGACATTTAATTGCACATTTTGATGGTATATATAACTTAGTTGAGTAACTAGTAGAACATTTGAGGCACGTTAAGCAACATTATGTTAATTGAACAAGTAATTTCATAAAACAGTATCAATAATGCCATATATATGGGTTAAATAGCAAAACTGGTTGTAGCAATATTGAGATATCCAGATTAATGTATCACCATTTGCAAATTTCAGTTAATGTAAGGTTTTTTGGAGCTCAGTATATGCCCAAAACAAAAACGAGGTACCTGATCATTTACCTGGGAGTTGTATGCCCGTAAAAGTAAACAATTGCCATCACCAATGGATTTCCCTCAACAGGATCTATATGCATCTGCACTACAGTAGCCCCAATGGATCCTTGTCGTCACAAAAATAGTTTCACAGATAAACTTCTCAGGCATCTAAAAAAAGTTAATTTCTTTCTTGTTAAAGGTTCTCTGTGATGTACTGTACTACTGTCTAATTATTCTATATCCCAATAATCATCCTAATGAGTCTTTTTCTCAATCAGTAATGTTGCAATTCACAATAAGTGGGATTTCTAGCAAAAATAGAATTAAGACTTCATTTTGACCCGAAAAGTACTTGGGTCATCAGCTGTATACTCAGCCTCATTGAACCCACCAAGCTCAATCGTTGCGCTGTGCAAAGTAAATCACTGACAATACAACAAATGCACAACCCAATTCCAACTCAAATTCGACTCAACAAAAGCAAGAAACTTGAATTAAGATATAAAGAAGAACGAATATAACTAACAACAATCTTGGAACTAGGTGAGACGGGAAGCCAGATATCTCGAGGTAACTCGCTTCCGTAAATTTCGGCTGTACCAGCGAGGAGTCGGCCATGGAGAGGCGTGTTGGGAACGACATGGACTCTCAGCTCGCACTCCTTCGCTACTTCTCTCGGCGGCTATACCGCAGTTGGTACAGGTACTGTAGGGTGAGAGGATAAGCCTTAGGTCGTCGGAGGAGGGCGAATAGAGGAGCCAACGAGGGCTAAGGGCCGAGGGGGCAAATGAAAGGATACGAAAAATAATAACGACACTGATGTGTGGGCCATAGTAAATGCAAACAGCTTTGTATTGATTAACTAATAAATTTTAGGCGGGATAAAATGAATTAGGCAAAATCAAAATCAATTAGGCGGGATCAAAATAGAAATTAAGATATAAAATTGAATGATTAAATATAATTTACGCCTATAGTTATATCGGTGCGTTAGTAAAGCTCTAAATCATTCGATTAAAATTCAATGCATGCCTAAATAGTAGTGCTGAACAGAATATGCATGATTTTATAACAATTTTCAAAATTAAATTAAAATAACATCTGACAGGTATAAAAATAATATTGAAATGCAACAATTATAATTTGTTAACTCATATTTTCTTAGAAACCAATTTTTATAATTGTTATTTATTTCTTTTGGATTTATAAAAAACATTGTTATTGGACAGTCCAGAATTTTAAAATTAAGTGATTTTGTTTAAAAAAAAGATTAAAAATAGTCAATACTTAAAAAAATTATAAATTTTTTTTTCCAACATGATTTGAGTGTGAACATTAATTTAAGTGGTTTTGTACCGGTTGTTATAAAATTTTAAATCAAGGTATAGTCATTATTAATGGAATCATATCATATGTGAGTCACGACTAATTTTAATCAACCTCTCCAATTATATTTGAATCATAAATTATAGATTTTGCTATTTGATTATTAAATGTTTAGTCATCTCACTTGGTAACAACTATGAAGAATCTCCCAAAAATAACAATATTCAGTCATATCAATATTTTTATTCAGTTATCAGACAATATAATTGATGCAGCTACTATTGCTGCTAATTTATATATATAGTATTAATTAAAATCAGTGACCGCAATTTCTATAGTTAAAAATATTTTCTCTTTTTGCATTTATATAATTAAAAAATAGATTTATCTTTTTTTTTAAATATATTAAAAATAGTTTACTCATTTTTTGGTTAAATATTTTAACAATAGCCGTACCAATCATTACTTAATTTAAGAATTAAATATATACGGAAATCTATTGTAGTTCATGCCTAATTTTTATATGGTCTCTTCAATCTTTGCTTTTAATTTCATCGCAATAAATTTTATAAAACTAAAATAATATCATATAATCTAACTTGCTGTAATTTTTTTATTTTATATCTTTTATTATAATTTATTTTGATAAAATAAATGCATCGAAAGCATAAGCATAACACATTATAAAAATATTTTCTCTTTTTTCTTGTTGAATACTAACTAATTTTGAATATAATTCAAGTTGCTTGGAAAAGGGCAAACAATGACAACATATAAGATTTGTAGAAAAGGTACTTTTTATAAATTTATTTATTTTTCATCTTTAGTCGTGATTTTGTTTATGCAAGAATCCAATGTAGAAAATATTTAATAAATAAGTAGCTCATAAAATTCGTACAATTATTATTATTAATTTAATTTAAGAATTAAATATATTTGAAATCCTAAAGTACTTCAAGTCTGATTATTATTTGCCTTTTCAACAGTTGCTTTTAAATTCCTATGCAATAAATTTTATAATCATTACAATTGATATAATTTCAAATAAGCTTACTACATAATAATTTGCAATATAATCGCAAATGCTAATAAAATGTTAAAATTTTTAAGAAAATCTTTATACAATTAAAAATTTTGTTGCAACAAATTTGATAATAAAATGTTAGTAAGAATTTTCGTATTGAGCGAAACTTAATATGTTCCTCTTGTAAAGATAGGACCACAACACTACGCGAATCAAAAGTTTTTGCAAATTGAAAAATCTAATTTAACCAATTCAATCTATATATTGAAATCTCCCGGTAAAAAGAGCTATATAATTTTATTTTATTACACTTATTTATGAATTTTTTAAAGCATGTTATTTGTAGATACAAATCAGCAATAGAAATATTCCGAAAATAAAAAGTAAAATTTTTTTTGGAAAATTAGTAAAAAAAAATTTGTTCGAGGACAATAAATTTTTTTTTTGCTTTTTATTTCACATATTTTTTTAAATAATGTCAAAGTCCAATGCATTTATTTTTCAAAATAGCAATCCGAGTCTATCAATTTTATCTCCATTTTAAAATGTAACAGGAAGATGAATTTTGCACTTTTTGTATTTTTGTGATTTTTTCACATTTTTTTTAAATTGATCAATTTATAAAAGTAATTAACCGTCTAAAACAATATTTTCTAAAAATCTCAAAAGATACAGTACATAAAACCCAAGAAAAAAATATGCATACTTATTACTTAATAAAACAATTTCACTCTATATTTCAACATGCATAAATAATTTACAAAAATAACATTACTTAATAAATCAATACGGTTCTAAATCTCTACATATAGCCAAAATTATATAATTGGAAGAAAAAACATATCTATACTATTAATTAAAATCTGTGACCGTTATTTTCAAAATTAAAAATAGATTTTATTTTTTGCATTGTCTAAAATTAAAAACAGTTTATCTTTTTTATATATATTAAAAATAGTCTTGCCATTCATTATTTAACTTAAAAGTTAAATAAATTTAGAAATCTAAGGTAGTTCTTGTTGAATTATTGTCATTCTAAAGAAAGATAGCGCATTGAAGCTACTACTGCAATGTCTAGTATTTATTAATCTACAAATTAACTAGATCGGAAACATATTTTGTACTTAAAAATATAATTTAATGTGATATTCCATTTCATACATAATATTTAAAATTATCAATTAGTAATACGTACATTTAATTGTAACAAAATACTTATTATTTACAATTTAATTAAAATTAAATTGTTACTTTAGTAATATCATTGAGGAAATTAAATTATAAGTAAATATGTCTTAATATTAGTCAAACATAACTTCTATGAAATATGTATTAATGGCAAGCGACGTGGTGGGTAGGTTTAGCATATCGAGCATGCATTATGTTTTGAATAGTTTCTATTTCATATATAAACTATAAAATTATTAATTTGAAATCTGAAAGTTAATTAATCGTAACAAAGTATTATCAAGAAGTTTAATTACAATTCCGTTATATATAACTTTAATAATAATAGTGAAATTTAATTATAAAAATGTGTCTTAATATTTTTATGGCAAATACAGAAGTATGACAATTTCAACAGTTCCACATAACATTTATCAAATATGCATTAATAGCACTTTGAGGTGGCTACATTTAGCATATCGAAGATGCAATAGTTTTTTGGTAATTTCTTTTAGACTAAAAATAATAAGTTTTTTTTATAATACAATAATAATGAGGTGGTTAATATGGATTCTACAACCTTTGATCGCATATTTGTTTCTTCTTGTTGTAAATCTTCACGAGGTCTACAAGTTCCATTGAATTGGGAACCACGTGATAGTCTGAAAATGTAAAGTTAGACCACAAGAATGTAAATATGTAAGTAAAGAGGATTAAACGCATCATCAATCCGGGGTATGCTAGAGGGTTATTGGATAAAATTATGCACCAAGGAGGTTATTGGATTTGGACAGTATATATCTAAAAAGAGGGTGAGTGGGTGGTTATTGGGTAGTGGGGAGTTTTTTTATATATATTTTTTAATTACAAATTAGAGAATTATTTCGGATAATTGATACAGAAAAAACTTAGGAAACATATATTTGGCGCAAGAATTTTGGCGCCATCTATGAAATTTTTTTTTTTCAAAAAGTAGCGCTGCGTGAAAAAAAAATGTGATAAAAACTTAGAAATTAACAGAATTTGTGCTACTTAAAACTAGTCTTGCCACTTTTCTAGCAATAATATCTAATCTAGCAACATACTAATTATACTTATGCTTGGTTTACGAAGTCCGACAAAAGAGAAATAGAGGATTGAGTGTGCGGTGCAAAACACCGGGTGCAGAAAGAAAATAAACCGGATTTTAGTTTTTTTCCCCTTTTTTTTAAAGAAACCTCCACGTACTCGTACAGTGCAAAAAAGTGATTTTTGTAAAAAAAAAAAAAAAAAAAGAACGAGGTCGTGCAGTTGTTTTTTCCAGCGATCCTATGCGAAATGTGGTGTCCACTGTACGATGCAACGAACCTTCTTAATCTTAATCTGAAAAATGTGTCGTACTCTACACGAAAGACCACAATATTAGAAATATCAGAAAATCTTTCCACCCAAAATCACGTCGTTAAAGGCAGACATAGCCCCCAGATGATGGTCCTGAAAAGGATCTTCTGCATAATTCAGTATGTAGCTATTGGTGTTTTCAGTAAAGAGTAGGCATAACCATCTATCGTGCACAAAGAAGAGGTTATAACCATACAACTACAGATCTGTGTGGAGCACGTGATCTTTGCAGAGATCGCTCACATGATTTTTTGCATTACAACTATACAACTTGTTGCGGCATAAATATATAATGTTGAACTTCACAGTTTAACTAAACGAAGCTGTGGCCACAGAAGATCGAGAAAACCTACCACTATGCATTTTCTTGTTGGGAATATAAACATAGCGCTAGGGGTGGGCGCGGTATACTGCGAATACGCGAAACCGTTCCGTTCCGTCAATGTGGAATGTATAATGGAACGAAATTTTATTCCGTTTCGCAAACGGAACGGAAAACGAAATGCAATTCGTGATTCATTTATGTGAAATACAGTGTAAATTATACTGTTCCGTTACGTTCCGTCCAAACAAAACGAATACGAATCAGCCGGTACCTACCGTTTATTGAAATGAAACGGAATACGGAACGCCTCATTCCGTTTCTGTTTTATACGTTGCGCAGGTCTACACAGCGATGGACAAAAAGATAATGCATATACAATTATATTAAAATGGTTGATTTTAAACATATACACATGATACGAGTAATAAAATGGTTGGTTTTTTTTTTCGAAGTTAAAGGTTATTGCAGCTGATGCAGTTTTATGGTTCGATTCTTAAATTTTTAAAATAACTTCTTATTTGATTTCTTGAAATAGTAATTGATGTTTTAATTATTAATACGGTAATTGAAAAGGGTGAACAATTGCGGGAAAGACAAATGTTTTGGCGCCACTAAAAAAAGTTCTTAGTAAAATTCAAAGTTTGCTACACCGAGAGTTGGTCTTGCTTATTATCCTTGCAATAAATTTTATTTTGCGACATGATTGGTAATCTTGCGAATTAATCATGCAAAATCTATCAACCGGCGAGAAAATTAGAAAGTCTTGCTATCCAGAACTTGCTAAATACCCTTTCTGGTGTAGTGTGGTCTCTGAAAATTCCTTCGTGATTCAAATTCTTTCTTTGGCAATTGTTTCATAACAAGCTTGCAACATTAGATAACTTAAGATGGGTTGGAACCTACCTAACAGATGTGCTCTGTGTAAATCTAGTGAAGAAAATGCTGAGCTGCAGCTTTTCTAATATGGAGAGTTGAGGACACCTTTGCCGGACCTTCCTACTTCGCTGCTGACCAATATGGATATTCTAAAAAAGATAAGAAAATTTTTGCCATTGCATTTTCATTCTCTGGTGTGAAAGAAGCACACGCATCTTCAAAGATTGTGAAAAGAGAATTCTCTTATTGGAGCAAGAGGTCATTTTGGAATTTTCCTTTCTTAATCCAAGATTTCACTTTCCTTAGTTTAGCTTAGTTTCTCTGGTACTTTAATACTTCTTGTATTTTTCTATGGTTCCGTTTTTGTCTTTCTTTTTATTTTATTTATATTAGCCTCCGGCTAATTGCAACCTTTTTAATTTATATAATTTCAATTAAAGGTGTGGACTTTGACCCTTATTTTTAGTCAAAAAAAAAATACATAAGTTAGTTTTTTTTTTTTTTGCTCGGTAAATTTAAGTTTATGGATAACAACTTTACTAGTCTAGTCCCGAAAACACCAAATGCACCATTAAATTTGTTTGTTTTGTTTTCAGAACGCGTCAAATTAAAGAAAGCTCTGAGATCTTGTTAATTTCATCAATCATCCATGAAGGTAGCATGAAAACTGACAGAAAAATACAGATGAATACCACAATTAAAGTCTAACCTGCCAGCAATTGGCAACATTATTTTATCAAAACATTGCAAGCTGATAAAATATTCTTCAAGATTTAATATAATATAAGATTGAGGCTTGACCTCTATTTTCTTTCCAAAAAAAACCCTAGACAATTGGTAATAAACCATGCAAGTTAATTGACAATTGGCAAAGAAAAAAATATTTTATCAAAAAAAAAAATCAAGCGGTTAGTACTTGCAACAATATAGATGGTAGAGAGATATTGGAGCAACTCCCAAACCAAAAAAGAGAAGAACATCTTTTGTCCCTTGCCGACATATTTCTTTTTTAATCTTACATATAATAAAGATATGTGGATGGACTCAAAGAGTGCGATTTAAATAATATTTATTTTAAAATATATTCCATAGGGTGTTATATAAAAGATGTCTCATCAAAGGGTGCAATCGAGCGGATGTCTCAAAGAGTGTATATTTTAACATATATTCCATATGGTATCATTTAAAAAATTTCTCGCTAAAAAATACGATCGAGTGGATGCCTCATCCACTAAAGGGTGCCAACATATTATCTATAAATAGGACATCTCTTATTCAATTATTCATTAATTATTTTTCATATATAAAATAGCAAACATAATAAATATCGTATCACTATCAAATAGAAATCTAGACGTGATAAATTTTTCATACAATAAATTTGAAGACGGAAAATACACGGGGACATGAATTTCATTCTATTACATAGTAAGATAAATCTTTTATGAATTTCATTTTTACATTTAAAAAATTTTATATAAAATAAACAATATAGTGTATTAAATATATAATAGGACTACTATTCAATGTATTATTGTTTCTATTTTACTGGTTCACTTTTCACTTCAATTAATTAGAATTTATAATTTTATAATTATATTAATTATATTAATATTAAATATAATAAAGATGTGTGGATGGAATCAGAGGGTGCGATTGAAAAGGAGTTTATTTTAGCATATATTCTATATAATTCAATTTAGGAGATATCTCACCAAAGAATGCAATCAAGTAGATGCCTCAAATGGTGCAATGGAAAAGGTTCTTATTTTAACATATATTCCATAGATTGCCATTTAAGAGATGTACCACTTAATGATGTAATCAAATAGGTGCCAAGATATTACCTATATATTGTATCTCTCTTATTCAAGTTTTCATCAATCATTTTTCATTTACGAAATGACAAACATAATAGATATCACATCACTCTCGATGGAAATTTGGACGTGATACGTGTGTGGGTGACAAAAATTTGGTCTACAATAATTTCTAAGATGAAAAATACACGAGGCATAGATATTTTATTTTTCTTCTATTGGACATTAAGAAAATTTTTTGTGGACTTTATTTTTACATTTAAAGAATTTTTTAATTGTATACAAAAAAATGCACAATATAGTGTTTAAAATATATGATGGACTACTATTCAATGTATTATTGTTTTCATTTTTACTGATTCACTTTTCACTATTAAATTTACAATTTTATAATTATTAATTTTCTTTCGTGATAAAAATATTAATTTATCAAATTGTCTTATATAGCAAATATACTTTGAAAATAAGATTCTTTCAATTAAAATTTTTTATTCAAAATCATCTATCAACTTTAAAAAATTAACGATACAATTTTTCATATATTGTTGAGAATAAATTTCAATATCGTCTAGGCTTGACGCAAAAATCTAGTAGAAGATAAATTTACATAAGAGAAAGTTTAATATGCACTATAGTGCATAGGGAATTCCATGCACCGCGGACTTTTTTGGGAGTATTTTTGTAAATTGACAAATCTAATTTAACCAATCTAATCTATATATTGAAATCTCATAAAAAATCAAATTTTACAATTTTTGAGGTTTTATTACTATTTTTCGAATTTTTTAAGACATGCCGTTTTTTGAAAAATTGTAAATAATATAACATTCCAAAAATGACATGTTTTAAATAATTCAAAACAAATACTAATAAAATCTCAAAAATTGTAAATTTTGTTTTGGTATGAGATTTCAATATGTAGATTAGATTGGTTAAATTAGATTTGTCAATTTATAAAAATATTTCCAAAAAAGTTCGTGGTGCACGGAATACCCTATGCACTATGGTGCATATTAAACTTTCTCTTTACATAATGCATATATATCATAATATATAAAGTTCAAAAAGCTACAAGTTTCTATCACATGTGATCACCATATATACTAAGAGGCTGTGGTTTTTTGTTATAAATTATGAAATTCCAGCGATTTCTATAGCAACTCAAATCAAAATGCTATGAGCAAAATGATATAACGGATATTGATCATAAATATGGATTTAGTTCCCAAGATATAAAAATACTTAAAGAGCAATGTTCCTTGACTCTTTGAGTGAAAGGTTGCAGGTTTGAAATTCGACTGGAGAGTCTTTCATAGACATTTAATTTAAAAATAAGTTGGGTGGCTTAGACCTCCAATTTATCTTCAAAAAAAAAATATAAAAGTACTGGTGCGAATTAATTTTCTAATAGTTCGGTTCAAAATTATCAAATAAAACGATCCATTGAGACACCCCTAATCGAAGCAAGACATGATTGGGATACGTACCTTAAACAAAGAAAAAAAAAATGGAAAAAGAAGACATAATTGGTTTGATTGCGTTGTTGCCTGTGGGGCGGCTAAAATTAAAGCTTAATAATTAGTAATTTTCAGTTTCTCTAAAGCGGCTTGCAAAAATGCAAAGCCGATTAAAGCTACGTCTAATAATTTATTTCTTGAATCACTTCGTTGTAGCTGCTCTGTGTTTAGGTGATATACATTCACTGTATAAGCATAATGCAATAAGAATAAATTGATGATTTCTGTATAACTGAGGTCCCAAATTCGGTTATTGTTGGTCGGAGACTCGGAGGAAATATAGTAAACAATTCACTACAGTTGATACTTGATAGCTAGGTGTAAATGAGAAAATTAAGTCACTTCGGGTGAAGAGAAATGTCAACGACCGTTTTGGCACTGAATGAATGAAATGAAAACCGGCTGATAGGAAAATTGGATAAAGTTTGCATTGGACCTTTATTTATGCATAAAGTACAAGGCTCGTAATAAACAAGAAGAAATATGCGTAGTACATGTTTAGAACACACCAATTAGAGGATGATAATAATTTGGGTCGAGTCATGTTTAAATATAAGAGCTTTTGAGCACCTTGTACTACTGTCAGACCATCCGTTCACTCAGCAAACCAGGATTGGGGTCTTGATATTGGATAAAAAAAAAACATAATATTTCATAAAGAAATTTTTTTTTTTGCCAAATATATACCAATCTTTATTTTATTTAATACAAGGCAATGATGTTTCATTCAACACCAAAAAGCAAATCAACAATAAAGAACAAGTCAAATTTCATAAATAGAAAAACAAAGACAAGGACAATGCGCGCGGCCCTTATTCATTATAGACTAAAATACAGTAAGCCAGATACCGTTGAGGCTTTTTTTTTTTTTTGTAAACAATCGGGCCTTATAATAGTTAAATCCCTTAAATTTCAGAAATCATACTATCATCCTTTTCATAAGGCCTCTGTCCGGAAATGTTACCCGGAGGTTTATAGCTGCAAATGATGAAGATACCGGCATTGTTATCGCACACCACCTTTGCGCATCCAATCTTGGTCGAGCTGCGCCAGACAACCTGGGTGTAATGGCCGCATACTTTGCCCGACGCGCAAGTGTTAGTGTTGTAGTTATAGTATTGCTTCTCAGATACCCAACTGTTAACTGCATCTATACCAGAATAATCCTTGCCCCAGCCCCAGAAAAGATTCTCACCATATTGCCCACCAGAATGAATGAGCTTACAATCGCCTTTTCTTTTATTAGCATAACTTTGTGCATATGCTTGCACCGTCGAATCCCATGATACACTACCGACGCCGACGGCTGCTCGTGCCTTGTTGTGGGCGTTCACATAGTCTTGAGGTGAGTTTTGAGCTAGACTTGTGTTTGTCATGGCAAGGGCCATGACAAATGCAAAACCGAAAGCTATTGCCTTGTTTCCTGGCATGTTGCTACAAACAACTCTTGTTGTGTGCTTGTGTTTTGGAGGTGAAGGAGACCATATGCAAGGCATTGTATTTATAGAAGAAGCCTTTCATGGCCTTGACAATATCATAGTTGAATTATTATCTTATCCAAGACTGGAATTAGAGCTAGCGAGGTCATTTTTTTTTTTTTTTGAAAGAAAGCGATGCCGAAACTAACCAAAATTGTGCATTTTTTTTATAAAAGAAATTAATAGTACAGTACGTCATCGACTTGTCAAATATAGTACAATATAAATGTTAACAATATCATCGTCGGAATATTTCGTGAATTCTTCCAAATAATATATCTCGAAAAAATAAGCATAAATTTAATAAAAAATAGTTTCAATAAGAAACTATAGATGCAAAATTCAGTTTGCAAAATTTAGTTGGCGAAGGGTTATCATCAAAGTGTACAAGTTTAATATAAATATATTGTTGCAGAAATTATAAATTATTTACAAAATTAGACATGTTTATGAAATGGCCGAGTGTCGTCGTAAAAGTAAACGTTAACATAAATTAACAAATCACAAATTAATGCTCAATGATTTCATCAAAATTACAAAATAAAACCTCAGTGTAAAAGAGTCATCCTAAGGGAAGGAGTCAATACGAGTAATAAGAGTCCCCTGCTTTTATTGATCCGGTAAACAATTTCAAGATAAAAATTATACTTATTATTGTAAAATTTTAGTAGTAGACCAAATTTGTAACAAGTCTGCTCTTTATGTATCATTAATTTGAAATATAAATAATTTATATTCATCGAATTGATGTGAGCAGAACTACATTTTAAACATTTCAAAGAAAGAATAATTGTTTGACAATTATTTTATTGTTCTACCAACATTTGTTTACTACGTACGTTAAGATATAATCATATGTTAATATTTTCGGGGAAAAAGAACTTATTCATGAAAATTGAGGTGTTGTGATGGGATCTATCTGCACTTAAATTTATTATAAAAAATTATTATTATTATTATTAATATCGTCGTATCCGCCGCTAGGACTGTATAAGTAAAAAAATATAAGCCCCAACCCGACCTGTATTCTAACAAGTTCAAATATTATTTGAATTGAATCGGATTTTAATTTTACTAACCCGATTGTACTGGATTGGATTCTAATTAAAGTTTGATAACCCGATTTATATCTGACCCGTCTTTCCTTACTTATTAAAGAATGAATGCTATTAGTAATATTAGAATCCAGCTAATCAAGCAGAAAATTTTCAACATATCCAAACTTCCAATGTATTAATCAACAGAGTCGTTGTAATTAGATGGTATTTTGTAAATTGGGAAATATAAAATAGGAAAGTAGGGAACGGTACAGAGACATCACAGGCCTATAAACTCTATATATTCATGTAAAACTAAACTACTGAAACTTTTCGGAGTGATAAGGATCATCTCCAAGATTCATCATTCCATCATCTCAACACATTTTAGTTTTTTTCTATTTTTGAAATATTTTTGGTCCCCACTAGTTCTCTCCCTCCCATTCTTTTCTATTTCGGTCCTCATTGTTGCTCTCCCTCACATCCTTTCTATTTTTGGTCCTCACTATTTCTCTTCCTCTCATCCTTTTCTATTTTGGTCCTCACTATTTCTCTTCCTCTCATCCTTTTCTATTTCGGTCCTCACTATTTCTCTCCCTCCCATCTTTTCCATTTCTGATACTCATATTAACTACAACGTATCCAAACTACAACAATTACTTATATTAACTACAACAGTTACATAAATAACTTCAACAGTTATATATATTAATTTCAACAGTTACATATATAACATATTAACTTCAACAGTTACATATATCACTTCAACAGCTACATATATAATTTCAACAGTTACGCATATAACTTCAACAGTTATATATATAACATAGTAACTTCAACAATTACATATATAACTTCAACAATATATATATAAATTCAACAATTATATATATTAACTTCAACGGTTACATATATAACTTCAACAGTTATATATATATATAAACTATTAAGAGAAATAGTGGAGACCAAAAATAGAAAAAATGGGAGAGAGAGAAATAGTGGGGACCGAAATAGGAAAGGATGAGAAAAAGAGAAACAGTGGGGACAAAAAATAGAAAGGATGGGAGGAAGAGCAATTCCGAATAAATTCACCAAGATAGTGGGGACCAAAAATGTGTGTTCACACTGGGGATGATGGAGGATGATGGAATCTAGAGGATGGTCTTAAGCAATTCCGGAAACCTTTATCTATTTTATACTACTTATAAATCCACGGACAATAGAGGTATTACACGCTAGATCTAGCGTGCAAACAAGTGTTTCTACCAATCGATCGATTTGATCTGTGGTTAGATATTAATCGCCATATGAAATAACAATATATTTTGATTTTCAGTCTAATAAAGAAATAAATTAAATAACATATCTATTTGTATCGATGTTAGATTAAGCAAAATATTTTTATTATCTAATATTATTTTGTTTCTTTATTTGTCCACATATAAGGGCATCTTAAGCTATTTAATAAAACAACAAAATTTTAATCATTCTGTTCTTGAAATTATCTCTACCATATAAATCAACATTATCTATTAAATTACTATTGTTAGTTTTGTTTATGTATCATATAAATCATAATCCGTTTAATCTGGAAATCTATAAAATTTCGTAGATAAAAATTTATATGAGTTGGATTAAATTAATGATGGTTCAACTAAATTTTTTTTTAAATTCAATATAGTTAGATTAGATTGAAATATTGATAAAAAAAAATTGCAAAGGGTTGCTAGCCGCCGCCGTTATTTTCTTATCATCACTATCATCAAATTCTAATCGCACTGTTAGCAAAGTATAGACCGAATTGTTGACTTTCTTTCTACGGCCCAATGCAATGCAGCTTGTGATGAGTTCTTTTCGTTCAACCAACGGTTCAGAAACAAGTTACCTACCAAGTAATTAATTCGCAACTGCATGTTGACAAATTTGATAATAATAATAATAAAAGCTTGAACAGATGATTTAACACGGTGAAATAAACTTCGATTGTTACTTTGCCACATCAAGAGAGTAGAATTTTAATGTTGCAAAATTTTGATGAAAGTAAATGCCACAGTCTCACATTTTAATTCAAATGCTGACCTTCTTTAATTCCACCAAAGAATTTTATAATATTTTATTTATTTATTTCATACCATCTTAAAAGGTCGGAAAATAAATGAATCTATGATAAAATAAATCTAACATGCATTTTTTGTTTACCTTTTGATTTGGTATCAAATAAAGTAAGAAATAGAAATTTGTTTAAAAAGTTTTTTCGCATAAAATTATATAAGTTCAAATATTTGAATTCGACGTTTAAATATAAAATGTTTAAAAGAGTGAATTTTTTATGATACAAAATCTTACGGAATTGAAACTCTATCAAATTCAAACTATAACGACGTTCCAAAACTCACCTAAAATTTATTGTTCGGCAAAATTATTGAATCATATTTTCGTGAAACTAAATTAAATTACACAATCGAAAAAAAAATGATGGTGGCGCAGCTAGCATAAGGAAAGCACTATGAAATTTATATCGTCTTTGACTTGGCTAGTTATTTGCACTATGAGCAGCATTGCTAAAATGAAATATTTTGACTTGGCTAGTTATTTGCACTGGTGCGTTTGACAAAATCATGAATTAGGAATAAGAACTAGAACAACTCTTGTTCTAGTTCATGTTTCTAATTCCATGAATTTGAAAGAGCTAAATAAGAACAATGACTTATTCCTTGTTCTTCTTTTATTTGGATTTGTTAGAACTAGAAACAATGACTTTGTTTCTGATTTTTGAGGATGCCAAATACACCTACGGTAACTCTTATGAGGTCAGCATCATGTGTGGCTAACAAGTGGGTATGCTTGACTACCTGATCTTTTGTGATGGATTTTCATAATTTTTTTTTGTACAGAAGCATTCAATATATAGATATATATCTCTTTCAACAAGGCACACAAAAAGTTCTAAAGAATCTACACATAAAATAGGTTTTTTTTTTTATAACGACACATAAAATAGGTAAAACAAAAATTAAAACAGCTCCACGTGGGTAGCTATTGGATCTTTTGTAGCGGATTTGCATACTTTTCTTTGTAAATTATGTGATACACATCTTTCTTGCAACCGACCGCGACAACACGAAAAGAAGAACGGGATCCAATACATGAAATAAGAAGAAAGTTTAATATGTCCCATAGTGCATAGACTGTTCTATACACTTCGGATTTTTTCGGAGATATTTTTATAAATTAACAAATCTAATCTAATCTAATTTAATCAATCTAATCTACATATTGAAATCTCATAATAAACCAAATTTTACAATTTTTAAATTTTTATTACTATTTTCTTTGAATTTTTTAAAACATACTATTATTGGAAACAAATTACTATTTACAATATTTCAAAAATGACAAATTTTAAAAAATTCAAAATAAATAGTAATAAAATTTCAATATAGTAAAATTTAATTTGCTATAAGATTTCAATATGTAAATTAGATTTGTTAATTTATAAAAATACTTCGAAAAAATTCGCGGTGCATAAAAATCTCTATTCATATTAAACTTTCTCTTAAATAAGTTAGGGAAAAAACAACTCCATGTGAGTATATGTATTCGATCGTTTGCGTCACCATCTTTATTTTACGTGCGACGAGTTTGCCTACTTTATACACATGTATTAAAACCTGCAACATGAACACAAAAAAGGGTTGTGCTATAGGAAATCGAACAAAGAAATAAAAAGGAGGCAGCGCAACTAGGACAAGGGAATGGATTTTTCCGGTTGAACCCCTCTATTATTTTATTGCAAATTTATATTTGAGTTCATTAATTTCCTTTTTTTTACACAATCAACGAATTATCATAAATTCAGTTCTTTTGTTTCATTGCAGGCATAAAATTTTAAAAAAATTTAATTGTTAAGCACACATAAAATTTGTGAAAACAATTAAAGAACGAAACTATTATGGAGAACATTCTCAAATTTTATATCATTTATTAGATGTTCTCTTTAATTTTTATCATATTTATCATTTCTCCTATTTTTGTTTTTGTATATTTTTGTTTGAAAATTATTAAATTAAATTCAAAAAAATTAAATTGAAATTTTATTTTTTAAATTAATTTAATTTTTTCTATCATTTTTGTTATATGACATGTGTCAACAGATATATTTATCCTATTGTTGTTTTTGTATATTTTTTGTTTGAAAATTATTAAATTAAATTCAACAAAATTAATTTGAAATTTTATTTTTGAAACTAATTTAATTTTGTTTCTATCATATTTATATCATTTTTATTTCATGAGATGTGTCAATAGATATATTTTTTCTATTTTTCTAATTTTTTATATTTTTGTTTCGAAAATATTAAATTAAAATTCGACAAAATTAAATTGACATTTTATTTTTTAAAATAATTTAATTTTGTTTCGATTGACACATCTCATTTTTATATTTTAAGTTGAAATTGTATTTTTTTTGAGAAATTATTAAGTTAAATACAGCAAATTGAATTTACATTTTATTTGAACTGATATTAATTGTTAATCAAAATAAATTAATTTTGACCATTCATTGAACGAAGCACGATGTTTTTTTTTTTGCTAGTTATATCCAAAAGAAGTTTCAACAATATTTTATCGTTTATCCGAAGACTTATTAAGTTATTGAAGCAGTCATGATTTGGTTTATATTATAATTTATTGGGGGATAAGGAAACATAATTGGCTAGAGTATATCCGTATAATCAAGCATCAATTTTGGTCGTCAAAATCAAAGTTCTATGTGGTGGTACGTATGTGGTACCACATCCTTTTAACTTTGTAAACTAGCAAAAATATCCCAATATATGGGCAAATAAGGAAACTAGTTAATATTATTTCTCTATTTATATAGAATTGTTCATACTTAGATAATAAAAATATTGTAAAATCGATAATTTTAGTTTTTCCTTTCTAAATGAAGAGACAACTTTTCACATGCAGTAACCATCTACACCAATTAATGTGCACTGATCAAAAGAGGCTCCCAATAAGTGTAAAATAAAGAAACAAAGTAATTTATATTGTTTCTATATTTATATAAAATTATGCAGGCAAAAAAAAAGTGTAAAATCAATAATTTTAGTCTTTCCATTTCAAATGAAGAATTAATTTTTTTCTCCTGTGGTTACCACTTACACTGATCAAATTAGATTTTAACAATCAGCAGTTCATATTTGCCTTGAAATGAAATTGTTTGTTTACACTTTTGAATTGATGCTTTTATAAATAGTAGGGATAATGTGACTCAAAAGATGATGTTTGACAACGATATTGTACGAAGGGACTTGCAATGATTTATTGTCAATCTATTTATCTTATCTCTTAGGTACTGATCGGAATGGAAGAAAATCATGAGCAATTTGGAAATGGAAATGAATATGGGTTTTTTGTTGCGCGTATTTGGGTGGGTAGTTTAACGTAGAATGCTAGTTGTGTCTCCTTACTGACGTGAGTTTACGCACCCAAATAATTATCTCGTTAGCGATAATCATCTGCGTGAATTATTTTTAAGTGGTTTAAATTTTAAAACAATTTTTATGTCTAATGTGTTTGGATCATCTTCTTAATTGAGATTAAAATGCGGTCCCAATAATTTTTTAATCTGAATTAAGAAGATGATCAAAACACATAGAAATAACTCTCTAAACAGGGGCGGATCTACCACCGGGGCGGGTGGGGCTAGAGCCCCACCTCACGCCGTCGAGCCCTTGGAGCCCCCCTTTAGCCCCAGCTAATTTTTTCTGCCATTGGAGCACTTAAAAGTGGGGCTGAAGACTTAAACAGAGGTTGTCAGACCCATCTAAATATTTTTTCTAGATCCGCCACTGTCTCTAAATCTTTAAAAATCTTATTCTCGAACGTTTAGGATTAATGTTTATAACTCCGAATAACTAATCCTATTTTTACTTTTTACGATCCAAACGTCCCCTAGTTTGCAATGGGCCTTTATTATTGCATAAAATACAAGGCTCGTAATAAACAAGAAGAAATATGCGTAGTATATGTTTCGAGCACACCAATTACAGCCTAATAATAATTTGGGCCGAGTCATGTTTGAATATTAGAGCTTTTGAATCCGTTGACTCAGCAAATCAGGAATCGGGTCTTGATATAATTGGATAATTAAATTAAAACCATAATATTTTCATAAAGACGTTGACGCAATACGAGAATATATCCGAGGGTATCTCGGGGTATTTCATTCGAGATACCTCGTGGCAAGTCATCCAAGTTCATTCGGATCACTTAATCCGAACATTACGTGGGTACTTCACCCGAAGTATCTTAGGGGTTTTTCATTCACCCGAGATATCACTCAAGGTCACTCGAATTGTTCGATCCGAACAAGACACGAGTCATTATTCCGAAGTATGTCGGGGCGCTACATATCTTCCGAAGTATCTTGGGATTTCGAGTATAACGCGAACTCAACCTGAGAGGGTACCTCACCAAAGGATATCTCTCACCCGAGGGTACTTCACCCGAGACCTCAACCTCACCCGAGGGTATCTCACCAAGACCTCTCCCGAGGATACCTAGGGATGTTACATCCGAGCACGACGCGAACTGAATCTCATCCGAACCTAACTCAGAATCTGACGGGGACTATCTTTAGTTTAGGACATTACTATATTTGTAATTTTATATTTTCTTTTTCTTTCTGCAAATTTCCCTTTTTAGGGTACTATTTCTGAAAATATACTGACTTGTTGTCCAAGGCGCCGCCTTCTATATAAAGGGGTGTTTGTCATTGTAAACAAATAGTTGATTAATTAATGAAATTTTCCTTTGGGCTCTTTGAGTTCTCTTTGCTATTTAGCATTTCTTTGTGATTTCTAATTCCACTAAACCATTTATCGCCGGCCTCCACTGACGGACCGGTGATTTGGGACGAGCGTCGTCGTCAAGTGGTATCAGAGCACAGGTTCCGACAATCCACCTTCGCGCTTGTGTGAAGCTGTATCTCCACTGTCCGTCGTCCGACAATCCACCTTCGCGCGTGCGTGAAGTAGTATCTCCGCTGACCGCCGTCGCCGATCGCTGCAATCCACCTATTTCTACCACCCTCACCTTCTATCTTCTCGCCGGAATTCATGGCCGACCCTAGTATCATCGCCGCTCTTGAACGGATGCAGAAGAGCCACGAAACTGTGCTTAAACGCATGAATGACGCCGTAACGCGTCATACAGAACTGATTACAACACTCATGGGGCGCTTAAACCCTAATGATGATCGAGGTGGGGCCCGTAACTCCATTCCGAACCCCCTATAGTCTTGACACCTGAGATCAAGCCCGTAACTCTATTCCGAACCCCTATATTCTTAACACCCGAGATCAAGCTCGTAACTCCATTCCGAACCCCTATATTCTTGACACTCGAGATCAAGCCCGTAACTCCATTCCGAACCCCTATAACCCTGACATCCGAGGTCGAGACAACACCAGAGATTGTAACTGGAAAGAAGATCTCCGAGTTGAGATTCCTGACTTCACTGGGAGGCTCAAGCCCGAAGAGTTCCTCGATTGGACGCACACAGTAGAAGAGATTTTCGAGTTACAAGAAATTCCCCCTGAGAAGCGTTTGTCCTCAGTTATCATTCGATTTCGAGAGCAAGCGAGTACTTGGTGGCAGAATTTTAAGTATCGTCGTTATCTCGACAACCTTCCACCTCTCAATGACTGGGACGAACTCAAACGCGAGATGAACCGGGAATTCTTACCGCTAAACTATCGAGAGACACTGTTTCGACAGTTTCAGTCACTCAGACAAGAATCAAGGAGTGTGGACGAGTATACCCGCGAATTCTATCAGCTGGAGGCTTGCAATCAATTGAACGAGACCGAGGATCAACGAGTTACTCGATTCCTCCATGGACTTCGTGACTCGATCCGAGACACTTTTGTTGTGCAAACCTTTTACGACCTCCCCGAGGCCAAAGCCAAGGCGAAGGCAGTAGAGCAACAACAGACTCGAAGTCGTAGTTTGCTTCCGAAGAAGGTACCCAATGCGAGCCGAGCCCTATCTGAGGCCATAAAAACTGTCATTCCGCCAGTCAAACCGAGCACAATCCATCATGAATCTCGCGGCTCAACATACACCCCAACTGCGATGTCCAATGATTTAAATAGCGGATAGCGGTTCCATGACGGATAGGCTTATGTCATAGCGGATAGCGGTTATTTCGCGGCCGCTATCGGATCATAACGGATTGAAAATATGAATCCAAAATATGCACATTATATACATACTTTAATCCAAGATAAACATCATATATATCATATTGCTATACTATAGCATGAGTTTAAACATTAAATTGTTAACGTTACCGAAATAGATAATAATCAATCTTGGTTACAGCCTTAAATTTAAACAAAACACATACTCTAACTTGCATAATAATCAATCTTGGTTACCTAGCAAAGAAGAGAGCAATTGCGAGTGAAACATTGTGAGATTTCTTCTTCGATTTTGAGAATTGACAACTGCGCCGACATAAAAAAGAAAAATGAAGATTAGATTCTTGATAATGGTTAGGTTAAATAAGGATTTGTTTCCAATTTTCGTTGAGACAATTGAGGGAGGCAGGTCAATCTATAGTGGGCCTAGCCTATAAGGGTTAAATAAAATCTATAACTTCTCATAAAGCAGCCCACAATATGCAGAACTTTAATTTTGCGCTAAACTTCCGCAATATACCGCTAATATCTGCTATATAACCGATAAATACCGCTAGCGAACCGCCATCGTCAAAAACGCTAAATACACATATTTCAAATAGCATCGTAGCGTTTGGAAAACGAAATCGCTATTGCGCCGCTATAGCGCCGCTAAATGCCGCTATTTAAATCACTGGCGATGTCAGAGCACACATTCCATAAAGGTTCCAAGGTTCACTCCGAGATTCAACCCGAGGTTCACCCCGAAGTCCAACCCGAGGTGAAATCCATAAAAGAACAAGAAACCCGAGCTCAAAACTTGCTTCCTAGCGATGTGTCAACACCAAGTCGAGCTCAAACTGTGGTCACAATACCTATAACTATACCAATCCGAGCCTACACCGAGACCTCGAAACACCTCAACCAACCAAGAGACTCTCTAAGCATCAACTCGTCTGCCTCTTACAGCATACCGACCTCGACTAGCTTGAGCAACACTGCGAATATTCGCGAAGTCGTCTGCAAGGCTAATCTAGGCGAAGAGAAGATCCACGAGGCTGACCTTGGAATTGAAGGAAAGATTAGTGAAGTTAGTTTGATCAATCACGAGATCATCTGCGAGGTTACGCTGGATGAAGATAAGCTTCACGAGGTTGACCTCGACATTGGCGAAGAAAGTCAGTTTACTCGCGAGGTCATCTGCGAGGTTACTCCAAATCAAGAAAAGGTGCATAAGGTTGACCCTAACGTCGCCAAAGAGAGTCTGGTCGCAATGAGTGAACAGGAAACCTTCCGTGTTGACATCATTTGCGACGCTAGCCCAGATGAAGGAAAAATCTGCAATATTAACTCCGAAGTTGTTGAAAATTGTTTGGTTGTAAAAGGAAATCGAGATGTATTCCGAGGTAACATCACTGCTGAGGTTGAGATTACCTCGACGACTCCTCTTTTCAAGGCCGGTATTTTGCACACAGCTCACAACATCGCTTTGACATCTGAGTACAAGGATCTATTCCTGCAACCAAATCCAAAAGCAGTGAAGCGCGATCTCTCGAACATGCTGCGAGCTCAAGTGACCGCGCTCAGGGTATGTGACACGCCGAGGGATGAATCCGAGCGCAACCGCACGACTAATCGCTCATCGCGACTTGCTCCTCCTTTTGTGATACACCAGCACATCACCCGAGGTCCTCTCGAGGGAGCTTATGTGATCTTGCAAACATGCTATGAGCACATTACCCGAGATCCTCTCGATCCACCTCTAACTGAAGACACGAGCTCTAACCCGAAAGGCGTTTCTTCGTATCTTTATCTCCTCCAGGATATCCCAGCTCAAGAGTACCCGAACACGAATATCCTCGAGCTTAAGTGGGTCTTCGCAAGTAAAGATCATGACCCGAGGTGTGATTACAACAAGTTTACTCGTTGCAAGTCTCGACGAAACCCAAGCCTAGAGAAGTTCAATAAGGATGCCTACAGATTCGAGCTTTTCGGATTCATGTACATCTCGAGCGTGTTCGCTGTTCGCCATTTCCATAAACGATTCAAAAATGCAAGCTTGAGGTCAAACTTTGCTCAACCCCGGGAGCTTGACGCAATACGAGAATATATCCGAGGGTATCTCGGGATATTTCATTCGAGATACCTCGTGGCAAGTCACCCAAGTTCATTCGGATCACTTAATCCGAACATTACGTGGGTACTTCACCCGAAGTACCTTAGGGGTTTTCCATTCACCCGAGATATCACTCAAGGTCACTCGAATTGTTCGATCCGAACAAGACACGAGTCATTATTCCGAAGTATGTCGGGGCGCTACATATCTTCCGAAGTATCTTGGGATTTCGAGTATAACGCGAACTCAACCCGAGAGGGTACCTCACCAAAGGATATCTCTCACCCGAGGGTACTTCACCCGAGACCTCAACCTCAACCTCACCCGAGGGTATCTCACCAAGACCTCTCCCGAGGATACCTAGGGATGTTACATCCGAGCACGACGCGAACTGAATCTTATCCGAACCTAACTCAGAATCTGACGGGGACTATCTTTAGTTTAGGACATTACTATATTTGTAATTTTATATTTGCTCTCTTTCTGCAAATTTCCCTTTTTAGGGTACTATTTCTGAAAATATACTGACTTGTTGTCCAAGGCGCCGCCTCCTATATAAAGGGGTGCTTGTCATTGTAAACAAATAGTTGATTAATTAATGAAATTTTCCTTTGGGCTCTTTGAGTTCTCTTTGCTATTTAGCATTTCTTTGTGATTTCTAATTTCACTAAACCATTTATCGCCGGTCTCCACTGGCGGATCGGTGATTTGGGACGAGCGTCGTCGTCAGACGTCTTCTGCCACAGACCAATCTTTATTTTAATTAATACAAGAAAATGATGTTTTCAACACCAAAAAGCTAATCAACAATCAAGAACACGCCAAATTCCATAAGTAATAAACAAAGACAAGAAAAATACGGCCCTTATGACCCCTTATTTAAATAGACACTAAAATACAGTAATCCAGATAACGTGGGGCGTGGAGGCTTTTTGAAACAATCGGGGCCTTATGGAGTACTTATAAGTTATAATTAAATCCCTTAAATTTCAGAAATCATACTATTATCCTTTTCATAAGGCCATACTCCTGGATAGTTACCCGGAGGGTTATAGCTGCAAATGATGAAGATACCGGCATTGTTATCGCACACCACCTTTGCGCATCCAATCTTGGTCGTGCTGCGCCAGACGATCTGGGTGTAATGGCCGCATACTTTGCCCGATGCGCAAGTGTTAGTGTTGTAGTTATAGTATTGCTTCTCAGATACCCAATTATCAACTGCATCTATACCAGAATAATCCTTGCCCCAGCCCCAGAAAAGATTCTCACCATATTGCCCACCAGAATGAATGAGCTTACAATCGCCTTTTCTTTTATTGGCATAACTTTGTGCATATGCTTGCACTGTCGAATCCCAAGATACACCACCGACACCGACAGCCGATCGTGCCTTGTTGTGGGCATTCACATAGTCTTGAGGTGAGTTTTGAGCTAGACATGTGTTTGTCATGGCAAGGGCTATGACAAATACAAAACTAAAAGCTATTGCCTTGTTTCCTAACATGTTTGCTACAAACAACTCTTGTTGTATTCTTGTGTTTTGGAGGTGAAGGAGACCATATGCAAGGCATTGTATTTTATAGAAGAAGCCTTTCATGGCCTTGACAATATCAGAGTTTAATTATTATCTTATCCAAGACTGGAATTAGAGCTAGCTTCTTTCATTTTTATTTATTATTATTATTTTTTTTTTTTGAAAGAAAGCGATGTCAAAACTAACCTAAATTGTGCATTTTTTTTTAATTAATAGTACGTCATCGTCTTGTCAAATATAGTACATGAACATGTTTGTAAAGTTATTTGTGTGATCTTGCTGAATTTTTTTTTAGAAAAATAGAAATGTTATTTAACATATCATCATCGGAATCTTTCGTGAATTCTTTCAAATAATATATCTTGAAAAATTAAGCCTAAATTTAATAAAAATAATTTCAATAAGAAACTAGAGATGCAAACATTCAGTTTGCAAAATTTAGTTGGCGAAGGGTTATCGTCAAAGTGTACAAGTTTAATATAAATTGTTGCAGAACTTAATGCTTTGCAGAACATTTAGAAATTATTCACAAAATTAGACATATATTTATGAAATGGCCGAGTGTCGTCGTAAAAGTAAACGTTAACATAAATTAATAAATCACAAATTAATGCTCAATGATTTCACCAAAATAATACCTCACTGAAAAAGTCAATACCCTGCTTTTATTGATCCGGAAAACAATTTTTAGAAAAAAAAATTATACTTATTATTGTAAAATTTTAGTAGACCGAAATTGTAACAAGTCTGCTCTAATATGTATCATTAATTTTGAAATATAAATAGTTTACGTTCATCGAATTGATGTGAGCACAAATGCATTTTAAACATTGCAAAGAAAGATATAATCATAAGTTAATATTATTTTGAATTTGAATTTTGACATTTTATTGTTATACCAACATTTGTTTACTACGTACGTAAACATATAATCATGAGTTAATATTTTCGGGGGAAAAACTTATTCATGAAAATTGAGGTGTTGTGATGGGATCTATCTGCATTTAAATTTGTTGTCACAATTATTATTATTATTATTATTATTATTATTATTATTATATTATTATCGTCGTAGCCGCCGCCACTATTTTCTTATCATCATTATCATCAAACTAATCGCACTGTTAGCAAAAGCAAAGTATAGACCGAATTGTTGACTTTGAAAGTTCTTCTACGGCCCAATGCAATGCACCTTGCGATGAGATCTTTTCCCTCAAGGCCTCAACCAATTCGGCTCAGAAACAAGTTTTTATAGAAATACCGGTTCAGAAACAAACAAGTTACCGTACCAAGTAATTGAGTTCGTTAGCGATGCGACAATCTGAATCGTTCGTACATCTATGCTGAAATCTGATCGTCAACTTTTATCCTCTTTATAGACTATCCAATGCCTCTCTCTGCCCGACCCAACCGTCTCTCTCTACCTCCTCCGCTAACCTTGCACACCCATCCTTTCTTTCACCGGTCTCTACGCCTCCCCATCCCTTCTTTCACATGCCTTCCCACATCTTCTTCTCTGCAAAAAGATCGTCTCTCCATATGCTTCCCTCTTAATTTCTTTCTTCTCTATACTGTCAACAATACTGCTGCCGCCTCTTTGGCTGTAATAAATATTAATGGAGGTATTCATTTTCATCTATTCCTTAAAAATTAGGTCTACATCTTGACTGTATCGATCGGTACATTGGCTTCCTGCTTAATTGATTTTGACAATTATTTTTTCAGTTCAATAAGCATTGAGTTTTGTATTGTCTGTTGTTCTGTGTTTCCCTACATCGCAAACGGTATTTGAAGATGCACGTATTTAACATACATTTTCATAATATGCGAAGTGACGAAGTCCAGCTATTTATGATAGGATTGACAATGTTGTAAGTAAGGAAAGAAAAAAAAAACTTTTTCTGAACTAAAATCAATTAATTGAATGATGAAAATGAAGAAATGGGCTAAAATCAGCCACGACTGACGGATGCAACCATCAGCTGCGATCAAATCTCAATTTTTGAGATTCTAACAGTCGATTCGAACCATTCAATGTGTTCCCCATATTGAAATCTCGTTGGAGACAAAATTTTATATTTTTCTGAAATTTTTTAGTATTTGTTTGATATTTTACAAAGTTCTTAATTTAAACAATTCTAAACCCTTCAATAACTATGATTTTTTAAAATCTCAAACAAATACTAAATAATTTCAGAAAAATATAAAATTTTGTCTCCAACGAGATTTCAATATGGAGAACACATTGAACGGTTCGGATCGACTATTAGAATCTCAAAAATTGAGATTTGATCGTAGCTGACGGTTGCATCCATCAGTCGTGGCTGATTTTAGCCCATCTCGAAAATGAATATCCCCATTCCAAATCGTGACTGTGAAAAATGACCAGTAATTGTAACATTGTCAAATCAATAATTACAATTTTTCAATAATAACTATAAATTAATTTCATAGAAAACCAAACACCATAACAAAAGGAAATGAAAAAATAATATAATTTAAATTAATTAAATATTAAATCATACTAGAAATTTTACCGCCACCTGATAATAATATCCTGCGGCATCTACTTATTTAATCATTTCCAAAAAAAATTTATTTCTTGTAGTAAAATCAAGAAAATTGACAAAGAAATTCAAATTATTCTCTATCTAAAAAACATAACGCAGCAAAGCTGCGACTACTGCGCCCAGTAATAATAAAGGAACGATATAGAGCCGACGAATATGGACGAAGCTCCCGCCATTATGGCGTCTTGCTTGTGTTGTAAACTTGTAATATTAAAAAGTTGATTAGATGATTTAACACGGTGAAATAAAATTCAATTGTTACTTTGCCATCGAGAGAGAAGGGATTTTAATTTTAAAAAATTTTGATGAAAGTAAATGCCACAGTCTCACATTTTAATTTTAATGCTGATCTTCTTTAATTCCCCGAAAAAATTTTATAATATCTTATATTTATTTCATACCATATTAAAAGGTCGGAAAATAAATGAATCCAATTAACTATGATAAAATAAATCTAACATGCATATTTTGTTTACCTTTTGATTTGGTATAAAATAAAGTAATAGATAGAAAATTGTTTAAAAAGTTTTCTCTCATAAAAATTAAATAAGATCAATTATTTGAATTCGACGTTTAAATATAAAATTTTTAAAAGAGTGATTTTTTATGATACCAAAATCTTATGGCATTGAAACTCTATCAAATTCAAACTATTCCGACGTTCCAAAACTCACCTAAAATTTATTGTTCGGCAAAATTTTTGAATCATTATGTTTCCATGAAACTAAATTAAATTATAAAATTGAAAAAAAAAATGATGGTGGTGCAGCTAAGCAAGGCACTATGAAATTCTCAATCATTTTGAAATGTTTCCAATTTGTATCATCTTTGACTCGGCTAGTTCTTTGCACTATGAGCAGCACGTGCTATATGAATTAATTTTCTTTTCTGACGCTCCAATGATATCCGAAAGAAGTTCCAAAAATATTTTATCGTTTATCCGAACACTTATGAAGTTATTGAAGCAGTCAAGGTTTGGTATAAACAATTATAATTGATTGGGGGATAAGGAAACAACAATTGGCTAGAGTATATCCTTATAATCTCAGCATCAATTTGGGTCGTCAAAATCAAAGTTCTATGTGGTGGTACGTGTGTGGTACCACATCCTTTTTACTTTGTATAAACTAGCAAAATATCCCAATATATGGACAAATAGGGAAACAAGTAGTTAATATTATTTATTTAAGAATATTTTATCATTGACCTTATTATATTATTTACTTGATTATTTATTATTATTATATTTTTTATTTCGAAAATCTAAATCGAAAAAATTAAAATCTAAAACAGAATATCAATTGGAGATAGAAATTCAAAATAAAAAACTAATTAATTTATTTTGGGTTGGGATCAGAGAGTCTGCTGTCGACGTATCTGTTCTTGATTCACTCAGACTGTTATTTTCATTTTCCGAAATCTGATTAACTAAAGAAATTCCTAATTATTTGATTATTTTATTTATTTGTTAAGCCCACAATTATTATTTACTTAATCCTTTGATTAAGTTTCTTTAATTACGGACCAAAAGGCCCAACCTCGCTAATTGACTAAGCCTAGTCAATCTGACCAGTTGACTTGAGCCTAGCCTATCGGGTCCGACAGGATTCATTAACCATAAAATTGAATCTGACCCGCTAACCTTCGCCATCTGCTTAGAAGCCCTTAAACTTTCTATTTCTTTTTTTTTTTAAGATAAATTGGAGGTCTAAGCCACCCAACTTATTTTTAATTTAAATGTCTATGAAAAACTCTCCAGCCGGATTTCGAACCTGCGACCTAAACTTTCTATTTCTTAATATAAATTATAATTTATAAACATGCTCCATATTTGCAAATATGCATCCCATCAGCACCGTACTAGTACGGTACCAGAGAGAAAATCGACCTGTCAAAGATTGGTACCCGACTTGCGCTAAGTTCATACACAAGTACAGAGCTTATCCTCAGTGATTGAAGGGAATTAACACAAATATAATCATATATATTGGTTTATTAATCTAATCGCACTCAATAATTGCCACAAAATCTGTTTATACTCAACCTCAGGATTACTTACAAAGTTAAGCTGAGTGCATAGCATATCATTTATGGCCTATATCCCTCTTTAATTTGTACACAGACAAATCTCCACTGTCAATACCAATTGGCATAAACCCTAGTTTCTTTCCAAAATTCAAATTGGCCATCTACTCAAAATTGAACAAACATGTTGAAATTGATTTGAAAGAGGCTAATAGTTACCTTAATCTTCACTCTACTTCCCTCATTAGGATTAGTATTCCTAATTATTTTCATTAGTATTTTAATTTATTTTAGTATGGATTTCAATATAGCTTAAGCTTTGATTTTGCTAGAATTATATAGGCTAATTATAGATACTACACAAGGTAGAAATTTTCTATTCAGATTCGGTTTTACTGTTACACTAAATTTATTTTCTTAAAATCATCAATCAATAATGTTTTTATAATAACAAATTATTAATTAACAAATTCCTGGCTGGGTCCTATTTTGTGTATTATTCATTTAGTACTATTTTTTTGTTTATTATTTATATTTGCCAATAAACTCGAATTTCAGAATAATCGCGCGTGTGAACCAAAATTAATGATATTTCTATATCCAAACATGACTAATTATATTTTCTACACTTGTTTGGGGGAAATTAAAATATTTATAATCCTTTATGACAAAACCATATTCTATCAAATTAATAAAAAATAATATTTTATCTTATCGTAACAATATTTCTCATTTTCAGTCTGAGCGTTAAGTACTTTTTCTTGTTTTTAAAGATTTTCTAATTTGGTGCAAATAGAGTAATAAATTTTTATGCTTTTACTTCTGAAATATTTTACCATGCGTTACATCAATCAAGAAATTAAGCAATTGTCAAGAGGTTATTGGTACAATCTCAGCATCAATTACGGTGGTCATAGTCAAACTGCGTGCATAATCAGTAACTGAGTTTTCTATTTATACATGACCTGCATCTGCCGTTGGGAAATCCAGCAATAATAATTAAGCTGGTATTTGAGATTTGGGAAAAAAAATTTATTTTATTGCAATTTCGTTTAAACATTATATTTACATTTCGGACTTTGTGGTGCTCTCTGGCTTCACCACAAAAAGAAAGTATATATATCAAGCGTTAACATGTATGGCGCGACGGTGCACGAGATATATTGTTAATCTTAATATGGTCATGTTTGGCAGAGGGAGAGGAGTAAACAGCCAAGTAGTTTAAGGAGTAGTAAATAATTAATTTATTTTATTTTTCTAATTTTAGATCATGTTTAGCATGAAAATAATGAAGTATATATGGAGTAAAGAGTAACTAAATAATGATAAACATCTTTTGATCCATGTGGAGTAACTACTCCATCTAAAATGGTAGAGTAATTTATTTCTTACTCCACATTGTTTCACCAAATTAAATTATGTTGAAGGAACAAAAGTGAATTAAATGAGTTACTCCACCTTTAATTCTCGGCCTATTAAATTGGTTGTATATGAAGTGCCGTGTAATTATAAAATAATTTCGTATTGTATCTCAGTCAAATTAAATTGAATAGTTATAAATTTCTATTATTCTTTAATGTTAATCACATATATATAACATAAACTACATTTTAAATATCAGATGTTAAAACTGAAAATATTTTTGGAGGATTTAAAAAAAATTGTCATATTAATATCATGATCAGAGGATCCGACCATTCAATCATTTAATATGTTAAGCCGCGCAATTCAGATCCGATCCGAAACAACTGTGGGTAAACAGTTGTTTATACAGTATCAGATCCTGGCCGTTCGTTTTTGTTCAAATCAATTCATTTCGTCCGATCATATTAGATCTGTCCGTCCATCTGGCGCGTCTGCTCAATCTTTCTAGAGGCGTCTTTTGGGCCTGTGAAGGGTCAATACACTGTGGTCTGTATTACCTCGCTGGCCCCTTTCTTTCTCTTTCTCTTTCTCTTTTCTTTTCTGATCCATGGCGGTCGCCTCTTCTCTAGATAGGGTTTTCGCTAGCAGATCTGTAACTTCTCGGTTTAGTCCGTCTCCACTGCCGTTGTGGGGCTTCTCATCTCACTCAGAGTTATGCCACCGAGTTCGTTCTTCCTCCTTTTCGATCAACAAGCAAGAGAGCAACAATTAGGTACGGATCCTTTGTACACTTCAATTTTAGGTTCCTACAGGTGCGTTCTTTGCTCGGATTTTGTTTTTTCTGCCTCCATCTCTTTTTTTGTTTCTTTCATTTTTTTTGCGTTCATCTTGGATATTAGAATTTGCTTTGCATCTTGCAATTCATTCCTAAGACATCTGGGAATTTAATTGTGAGCTCTTTTTCAAAGGTTAGCTTTGTTGATCACAGCAACAGTATTATTTTTTCGATTTGTGCTAGAGAAGATTTATACTCAGATGGTTGGCCACATTGTGAGTTTTATTTGCTAAAGTGCCTTCTTTTATTGTTTCCTTAGGCGCTGCGTTTGATTGCTCTTTGTAGCTTCGTCAATTAAAAATACCGACGGAAGAGTTATTTGCTTAGATACTATACTTATAAAATATCAAGTTTCTCTTTTTTTTTTTCTTTTTGCTCTTTTTTTTATCAATAATTGTTTGCTATTTGGTGTAAGATCATTAAGCATGGACTGTTTTGTTTTATTTCAGAATTCAATGTTGTTGTCTTTCTGAGGAAATGAATGGATCGTTAATTGAAGATGCTTGCAGCAATGAATTATCTACTCTTGAAAGGTGAAAAGCTCTTCTTAAAAAGTTACTATGTACTCTAATTTATAAAAGCAATCAATAAATTATGTAGTCTAATTTGGAGAGATCTTTGTTGCATTTAGAAGATCCTTCTCTTTAGAGGTGCTTCTTTTTTTGTTACTTTTATTTCACTGCAGCAGAAGATTAAAGGTGCAGCAAGATGCTACCTACAGAGAGCTCAACTCACATAATCACATGGGTATTTTTTTTCAGGCATAGCAAAGGCTGTTGTTTGCTTTCCATCTCCTCAAGGACGATTGTATTTCAGAAAACTGACACAGTAAAGGTATAGTAGTTGTTCTCCTACATAGTTAATGTTTGATGTCTATGGCAACATAAGCTACATAAACATGTTTCCGGCTAATAATAGCTTCAAGTGTTTCGTCCTTTTTCCAAAGGGTGTTTTCAATCAAAAACGATGTATATGTGTTTATGCTTTTGGTTGGAACAAGTTGACCATTCAAATTGATATTTAGCGATTTAGCCTTTAAAAGGAAAATACATTTAGTGATTTTGTTAATATGCATGGTGATCTGTAGCTTTTTATGTACTTAAAAAGGTTTAGTACAGTTCTTTGCAATATTTCAGAGTCTTGCTGTGTTTGAAGTATGTTCTACCATTTAAATTTTTTTATCTTCAAGAAATACACTTAATCATGCCTTTCTTTCATTACTTTCAGGACTGAGCAGTGGGCAGTACAGTCACGCAGAAGGACATTTCTCATGGCACATGCTGAGAATAAGAGCACACAGTTCTTTCTGTTAAAAAATGTAGCGACATAAAAGCAACAAAGGTATCCTATGAGTGATCAAATTTAATATATTTCAGTATTTTTCTTGCTTAGTTTGTAACTCTATCGCCTTACTGGTACACAAAAGGCTATGTGGTTGCATGCATAAAATGCTTCACTTTAGGATCCTGGTAAGTTCCTGATGTTATCTTCTGATCATTCTTTGTATATGCATGGTTTTCGTCATGCATGATTCTAAAATTATTCGATGCAGTTTTTATTATTCATGCACTTTTCTTGGCGGTTCTTGCAGCTTACTAGAGAGTTCATATTTTTTCTCATTACAAATACGGATAGAATTTTCTTTTCTCCTTTCACCGAATGCACTATTTAACTCTATTTCATTTTACTGCAACAACAAGCAATCTCGAAATAAACCCAGCTTTAAGATGCAGCCCACAACACCAGCACCTATTCTACAACACCGCCTACAACACCGAGCACCAGTCCAGCTCAAACTAAGCTAACCTCATATATTTTATAAACTAAAAAAATGAAGAGGAAAATAATTGCTTGCCCTCATATTCAGTAATGAAACTTTACGGTGCTAATATAGAAAAAAAATATTTATGCCTAACGTGTGCCGCAAATTGCCTCTGTTCAACACAGCAAAGATCTTGCCCGGGATGGAATACATGAACCGGGTACAACAACAGCCTAAAAAAGACCATTTTCGGTTACAATCTGACTGAAGACCAAAGGTACATGGTTTTCGTTATCTATACTTCTCCTGTACCATCTTATGGTCACATAGCTAGAATAGCACAACAAATTCACCAATGATCATATTTTTATTGTTTATTTTCCAGCATATCTCCTGAGGATAAATAGGCATACTTAGGACATGATGAGCTCGACAAGATCAGGAAAGGCAAGAAAAAGAAACCGACAGATTTCGCAGACACATCTGATCACCGCCACGACCCGTCCAGGTATGAAATAACCAAAGACCTCACCTAAGTAGTTGAGAATTTCTTTACAAGTAAAGTGCATCCTCTTTACTAATTTCCTCGTCAAAAACAACCCTTGCAAACCTGTTTCCTTTCTGTCTTACATGCATGTTTTTATTGCATGACTCATTTATTGCATGGTCATAGAATTTGAACTGCATCTGGTGATTAGCATGTACACATACCACTGTTGTGTACCATTTGAATTCTATGCCATCTCACAAGTCACATTATGTTTTGAATGTCTCCGAAGAGATCTGACTATGTTTATGAATTAAGGTTGTAAGTGCTTCATGGAGAAATGAGCATTTCCTGTTTATGTCCCTTAGAATCATGATAACTATCTCTTTCTGTAATATTTTTTAAATGGTTTATGTATATTATTATTGTTTCTTCAGCAATTGCTATTGGAATCCAGATAACTCTGGTAATGTAACTTACAAAGTGCATCATGAGTCACTGTAAAAATACTGGACTCACATCGACAAGAAGCTAGGGGAAAAGAGTAATTCCTTCCCAATGACGACACTTTCATCTTCACTGCTTGCACAAGATGTCAGGTAATATTGGACAAATCTGATTAGCTCAGTGAAGACATTTACATGTTAAAATTTCAACTAAGTGATTAGTCGTTCACTAATTTCTAGCACAAACGTTTATTATCGGTTCAATGGCAGCTACATTTCACAGGCTGAATATGTCAGACTCTTTGCGTTTTCTCAGGTATCTTTTATTCTGCTTTCATTATAGCCAATACAGATCAGTAAATTAAGGCACCATCTACTCTTTCGCATGACAGTTTACTTGGCTTAAACTCTCAATTATGAAATTAGGTCATAATCTAAAAATTTTTCAACAACTTTCTCTTTTTGAACTGTTCGCTAAATTTCCCCTTTTCCCTCAGCAGTTGAAACGAAAGAGAAAGTTGAAACTAAAAAAGACAACAACTCTATACAAGATCCTTAAGTATCCTCAAATGTATTTTTTTGAAGTAAAAACAAATTTAGATGACTCATTCTAATTATTTCTATGTATTTCTTTCTAGAAACAAACTTTGATATCGAACTTTATCACATTTGAGATATCAAAGGTGACACTGCCCCATATACTGGCACAATAATTTAATGCACATAAAAAATCTCACAAATGTAGTTATATTTGATATCAAAGATTAGTAATCGTTTCTTTTATTTTTATAGGTCATAATGAAATTATGGCTGACATGTGAGTTTAAGGTAATACTTTAGCGGTGGCCATGGCTGGAGGAATTAGTGGCAGCAGTACGGAGACAGAGCTAGAAGGGGATGAGATCATACCTACAGTTGCTTGCCTCTCCATTCTCTATTAAAGTGGTAATAAAAGATTATTTACGAACCGTTTATTTAATTGGTTACAATTGGCCGGAATTAAATAGGTAGTCTGTTGGAGGAATTACTTATAGGTTTTGTTAGATCTAAATTTGCAACTGGTTTGATTGGCTCTATTGCTTGAGCTGAGAAAAAATAGGATGCATAGATTTTTATATAAAAAGCTCTGTTATACTTCTATTAGTTTCATTAGATTTTTATTTTTGCCGGATTGGTTAGTCTATCATATGAATGGCTTTGATTCCTATATTTGCATTTCCTTCTATTTGATTGGAAACGATGTTTAAGTAAACATCAATTGACAACAATTTTATATATTTCAAACAAATTTGTAGTGCTGGGAAATCATGATGCATAAACATATCAAACTATTTTATTTTTACCTCATTAACCTTACTCCTTATTTGATGGCCACTCATTGTTACAAACTTATAACGTGATTTGCAAATGTACCCGAGTTTGCAGCACAGCTTGACTGATTGAACTCAACAAAATTTGATGGCCACTTATCTCACTTAATTTGCTCCATTGACTGACTTTCTAATTTGACCCATTGATTGCTTACACTTTTTTTTATCTCTATTTCATCCAAATGAGCCTTTTAATTGAACATTTTTATCATTGGAGAAAATAAAAGAGTTTCTTAGCATTTAGTTCATCTTTTTTCTGTTGAAATTTGTCGAGAAAATATGTTCATTTGTTTGTTTATGCCCCAAAAATTATTTTGGTTTTCTGAAGAAGCAAATGTATAAAAACTAAACTACTTTTCCTCTTAACTCTTTCCAGCTTTCTGCAATCAAGGGATATCCTGTAGGATTTATAATTGAGAAATTTATTTTGTTTTCTTTACTCTGTTACATTTCGGCATATTGACCAAATCAACCTGCAAATAAAATAAACTGTGTTGCTCAAATTGGACAAAAATTTTGAATCACAAATAGGTCGCGCAACGCGCGACACCCCGCCTAGTATGTATTAATTTCCGAAATGTCGACTTTGTTTTTCTTATTGTGATCTCCCATTCCGAGGAAAATTATACTTCGAGTTCGAGGTATAAGGGGTAGTTTGGATTGTTTAGGAACAGAAGAATAGTTTTTTTTTAAAAAATAACTTCTTTCTAAACATTCAAACAAGTTAGGAATAAAGAGAAGAATAATTTTTTTCTAGGAATAGTTTCTTCTTAGAAATAACATTTTCCAACAATTATATATACATAATTTCAACAAAAATAGCTAAATACTAATGACTAAATAAAATTTTATGTGCTCTTTAATTAGTACTTTATTTAATATTAAAATAATATTTTTTAATAATTTATTTAAATTAATATCAATTTGCTTATTCAGAACTCACCATCTAAACAACATTTTTTTATTTCCGAAATAACACCTTTCCACTCTTTCCAAAGTTACACACTTTTCAATATTTTCTTCCTAAAATCATTATTTCTTTCTTATTTTCATACCATCCAAACCGCCCAAAAGGTTGATTTAGTAATCGGCTTTTGGTGGGCTAAATATTAAACCTTCTCTGTTTTCCTCAGATAGTGCTAAAAGCATTCTGATTATTATTTTGAACTTTATATTAATGAATTGCTGTTTTGAAGCAGCTAATCTGACTGGCTGCAAGGGCAACTTGCACAACCGTGATGTTATTAATCGGAAGCAGAGGCAGCCATGCATGATTTTACTTGTGCAGCCTTTAAACTTTTCTTGCCTGAAGAATCAGCTCTTAATCTAGTGGTAAAGAACAATACATCTCAATTGAGAGGTCACAGGTTCGAAATCCGAGGGTCCTTTATAGATATTTAATTTAAAAATAAGTTGAGAGGCTTGACTCCCAATTTATCTTAAAAAAAAAAAACTTCTCTTGCCTGGTCCAACTGGTGCTTCAAGACATTGGCCTGTCTATTTCACCTTTTTGTTTCGGAAGATATGGTGAGAAAGGAACAACAGAGTGTTTCGTCGTGCTCAGTGCTCACTACTGTGTATGAATGCTATCTTCTGCTACGTTCTATTTCTCAGAATAGCTTGTTATTGCATATTGATGCAGGTTAAACTTGCATAGTTCTCCTTGTATAATTTTTATGGATTGGTAGGATGATTGTATTATACCCGCGAGTGTAAATGTGTAATTGTTTTGTCATTTCGTAGCTGCTACAAAGATATCCTGAATATTTCTTTTTTAAAAAAAAAACAAAAACTCCTCTGCATGGCCGTCAGAATTGAAGACATGCACAAATTCACGGCAAGTCGGCAACTGATCTTGCACAGTTAGCTAGTTCATTTAAAAAAGCATGAATATCAATTGCCAATTATGCCAAATACCAAGCAAGCTTAATCTTTATAACAAATATTTCCATACAAATATTTGCATCTGACATCAAACATAAATATGTAATCACGAACATCTCAATCATTTCCATACAAATGACTAAGAATCCAAGATAGTCCGGCCTTTATTTGATAGATTGCAATACATTAAGCTACAGAGTCTTGATACATAATTATTGGTTCATAACAAGTATACTTAATTATATTATATCCCTCAATTATTATTCCAAGCAATGCAACCCCTTTAGTAAGGCTTCTGGCCGACGTAGTTACCAGGAGGGCTATAGTTACAAGTGATGAAAATACCGGCGTTGTTATCACACACCACCTTTGCGCATCCAATCTTGGTCGAGCTACGCCAGACGACCTGGGTGTAATGGCCGCATACTTTGCCTGAGGCACAACTGTTACTGTTGTAATCATAATACTGCTTCTCATTAGGGCTGTCAATGGGTACGATACGGTACGGTAGAAGGTATTTTCATTATCGTACCCGTTAAAATTTTTTTTACCCGTACCCTACCCGTACCCGTTAAAAATAGTTTTACCCGTACCTTACACGTACCCGTTAAGAATTAACGGTACGGATACGGTAACGGTAAAAAATGAATATAATAATAATAAAATTTGTACACTCTGTATAAATAAATTATATCAATAAGTATATTAATAAAGTGCAACAATGGTGGCGAATATTTTAGGTTTATGCTTTTTTATTTTTTCGTACACTGAATGGAAAGAATTATAAATCTTAAATAAAATCTAGCAATAATTTTTTACCAATCATGCAATATAAGATGCCATATGTATCATGTAATTGTATCTTTTTAATTGTGACAATTACCCGTTATGAAAACGGTACGAAATAATTTTTACCCGTACCCGTACCCGTACCCGTTAAATTAACGAAAAAATTTCCTTACCCGTACCCGTACCCGTTAACTTAACGAAAATAAACTTTTACCCATACCCGTCTTATACGGTACGGTACGGGTTGGGTAAACGGGTAAACGGGTTTCATTGACAGCCCTACTTCTCATCCACCCAAGCGTTGACTGCATCTACACCGGAATAATCCTTGCCATAGCCCCAAAAAAGGTTCTCGCCGTATGGTCCACCAGAATGAGTTAGCTTACAGTCGCCTTTTCTTTGATTGGCATAGTTTTGTGCATATGCTTGCACTGTCGAATCCCAAGTTACACCGCCAACACCAACGGCCGATCGTGCTGTGTTGTGGGCATTGACATAGTCTTGAGGAGAGTTTTGGGCCAGGCATGCATTTATCATGGTAAGAACCACCACAAATGCAAAACCAAAGGCTACAGATTTGTTGCCTGACATGTTTGTTGCTAGAGATAGTAACTAGATCTCTTGTATATGCTTGTTTTGTGAGGTGCAAGGATACCGTATGTAGGGGCTGTTATTTATAGCAGGTAATGCTGGAAAAGTCTTCTATATATTGTCTTGGAAAAACGATGGAAATATCAGTATAGATTGAAGTCTTATACAAGACTGGAAATGTGGTATGTATAGCCCTAACAAAACTAATTGCACATATATCATTATCAAATTTCACATCCATCTTTAAATTTATATGTGATACATCATCACAAATACGTAGCAAAATCCCGTCAAATGATGCAATATATGCACTTCCAGATTGGTTTATTCCTTCAAACTATTTTTCTGCGTAGTCTAACTGAAAATCTTGAATTCTTAACCAATACTTAGCAATGTTCCTCAAGACTTGATAATACTTTCAGTCAACCCGGTCGGTTTTATCTAAAAAGTTGGTCCAAACGGCTCATAGATGGACGGTTCATCAACAATGCCTAATTCATGACACGTTGCCTCTAAATGTGAACCCAATCAAAATCAATACCTAGCAAATTATCAATTTAGCATGTTCTTATAGAGACCGACATAAGAATATGAAAACGAAATAGAAGAGGAAAATATAAAAAAGAAGAGGAAAATATAAAATGGAAAAGAAAAAAAGGGCATAAAATCTGCTAATTACGCCCCCTCCATGTATGATCCATAGCTGTGATGGACAATGTATTTTCAGAAGGCATGTCATTGGTTCTGTTAAGTTTTTTTTTTTTTTTTGAGGGCCTTCATTAATTTTTTTTAGGGCCCATTTGGTTCTGTTAAGTTGTAGATAAAAATTATTTAATTGTGCATTTTAGTTGTATTCATTTGATTAGTAGCCAGAAGTTAATTTATTTTAGATATTCGTATGTTTAACTTGTATATATTGGAGTAACATTTAGAGAATCATATATGGACCTTTACATATGAGCATTTTGTAATGTTATGAAAGAAAAATCGAAAATTGTATATATATTTTTTTCTTTTGTTTTGAACTTTTCTAGTTGCATATAAATTCCTTAAGTTTAAATATTTAGTAATGCTTCAAGTATTAATCGAATTGCTATCTTGTCCGGTCAAAACAAATTTAGCTTAAAACATAAAACATTGATCCGGGAGAAGTTGAATAACTTAGGGCAACATTTAATTGGTAAAAAAAAGAAAAAAAAAACAGATCGTACGCTTCCAAGATGAGAACTACACTTAATTTTACACTATAGTTTAATCTTTAATTTTTTTATAAATAATGAAACAGTGATGTTAGATCAGCCAAAGCAGTTCAACAATCTAATCACATTTAGTCCCTTAATAGTTCAAGTCTTGGACATGAAACTACTCTAATTCCGAAATATGAAGATATTGATACCAGTTTCACACTACAAGAAAGATGTCCTTTATATAGATTTTTATAGCTACATTTTTTATTTATTTTGAACATTATTCTATTGCTAGATTTACTTGATACACTAAATCTAGAATATTTTAAGCAAGACTAAATTTTCTATTAATATCTCCTTAAAAATCTAGCAATTTATTTTTTATCATAGACTTTTATAAATCTTGTAATATCTAATGTAGCAATTTGGAAAGGTCTAGCAATTTATTTTTGCTACATTAGATATTACAAGATTCGAAAAAGTTTATCAAAAATAAATTACTAGATTTTTCTAAATCTTGTAATATCTAATGTGGCAATTTGGAAAGGTCTAGCAATTTATTTTTGCTACATAAGGCTCCGTTTGGATGGCTTCTTTCCGGAATAAGGAATAACTACTTTTTACCAATAAATTTATTTCTAACCATCCAAACTTTTCACAAAAGTTACACACTTCCCAATAAATTTACCCCTTCCCAATAAATTTCTTCCCTTCTTCCTTCTTCCTATCTTATTATCAACGCATCCAAACGGAGCCTAAGATATTATAAGATTCAGAAAAATCTATCAAAAATAAATTGCTAGATTTTAAGAAGCTAGTAATAAAAAATTGAGTCTTGCTAAAAATAATTGTTAGATTTAGTACATCAAATAAATCTAGCAATAAAACAAGATCTAACATAAAAAAAAAGTCTAACTGTAAAAATCTATGTAAAATTTATCTTTCTTGTAGTGTCAGTTTATAAGCTGATTTCAAGAAAAGGTGGTTAAAATAATAAAATGTGAATACTTGTATATATATTGAAGTTAGTTAATCATCGCTCCGAAAATTTAGCTCTGAATTTTGCATTCAAATGAATGGATTACGGAAACATTTAAAATAGTTTTCAGTATAAGTTTTCAAAAACATTGATTAAAAATTATCACTTATGTAGACTAAATTTTTTTTTTTTTCAGGGACGGGTAGCAAAGCGCGACACTGACAAATTTTTATTGTAGAGTAAATTTATCATTATATAAAATTGTTCTCAGGCTCCTCGCAATCTTATAATAAGGGGGGAAAAGGGATAAAACTCATAAAAGGAAAACAAACAACAGATGGGTAGCTAATTATCTAACATTCCGACAGAACGTTCCAGCATATATAAGTATATAACTTTCTACGTAATTTGGGTCTTCATCAGCGTAGTGTACTCATTGGTATGATATTTATTGAATTAATTTCATTATTTTGCGAAAATTATTCGGTCACGGCCGGAATGCATCTTTTTTGTTGACGTGAACAAGTAAAAAGTTCTAAAAGGCCCAATAAAGATAAGAGCACGCCTCTGCTGGTTGATTTGGACACCTATGACTTCCTACTGGTCCCACTGACTTATGATCTAGCAGAATTAATGGGCTATACAAATCTCACCATTCCACATCACATCTTTGACTCTAACTCTGCTTGCGAAAACCCCAAAACAGAGGTTCGGCCCAAGAAAAAGCTGAAGCCTGAAGGGATTGAGGGGGCAAAAAAAATCCTTGCAAGTTGGCCAGAACAGGCTCTACAAGGACATCAGGACAATTAGGGGTGAAAACGGTCACCGTTTCGACCGTCCTTTCGTTTCGTTTCGTCCAAAACGAAACGAAACGGTTAAGATTTTTTGTTGCGTTTTATAAACGAAATGGTTAACGAAAGCTTAGAATAGTTTTGTCCATGTGTATTTTCGTGATTTCGACCGTTTCGTTCAAAACGAAACGGTTAACGCAAATGGGTGATCAATTTCGTTTTAAAACGAAACGGTTAACGAAATCGACCGTTTTCGTGGTCGTTTTAGACGTTATGCAGCCATAATCAGGACCATCAGTTTAAATCAAGAAAAACGTATCAGCATTGTCAGCCAGAGTTTGATGAACTTGATGATGCTTCAAACTTATGGGAACTTTGATGCTGAGTTGGAAGAATTATTTTCAGTTCCTGAACTCATGGACTAATTAAACAGAATAGAAATAGAGAGCAAAGATTGATTTTATTGTAATAATGTTTTACTCAGTACAATACCAAAATGTATATATAGGCGAGAGTACAATGTAAGCAAATTAACGACCTTGAATGCGGAATAAACCAAGATCAATCGATTACCTCCAGCCATGCTTTCTCTTGTGAATGGTGGAATAGAATTCCTGCAGAGAACAACACCGAGAAGAGCACTACAGAACCGAAACTGCTTCCCTTGCCTTGATGGTGAACTCCGGGATATCGGTCCTGACCTCGTCTCCCTTCTCCTCTCTCTGTTTCTCTCAAATGGTGCCTTTAGTTTGAGACAGAGAGAAAATGATACTCCTAACATTCTCCATCAGAATGATGGTGTATATAAAGAGTCCTCAATCACTCAGTAGATGCAAACTAAAGAATCTACAATCAACGGCTGAGATCATATTCTAAAGGATGCATAATTAGGTTCATACATGTGGATCTGTTTTGCGAATCAACGCGAGTCCTGTCCGAATCATCTAAACGAAATGTAATCGTTTACCAACGATTCGCGCGGAAAGCGTATATGTTAATATACGCTATACAGCCCAAAATCGGATCCCACTTATTGACCAAGAAAAGTTGAATGAATCAACTTTTCTCGGCCCAATAAATACCTTCATTTAAACATTTAATACTCATTTGAATATTTGCTTAAAAACCCATTAAACCTAATTAATATAACATTCTCCCACTTGATCTCAGCAGTCTTAATAACCTTCATGCATCTACAACCTTTATGTTAAAATAAAATATACAGAGATACACGAATCATGGCAGTAAGTCATCTTTGTGCGAATATTACTTTCCATGCATTTCAATGCACCTGTGCAACTTTAAATTAACCTTTACGCGATTGATAAAATAACCTTAATGAATAAACCCGACGTTTATTCCAGGTCAGCTTAACAATGTCATTCTCAACCTTAATGATTAATCAAATATAAATTGTGCACAATCAACAAGAATGACATTAACTTTATATGAAGAGTTTTTATACACACAATCGTACGATTGATTTATTTCACAAATAGGACCAATTCCTATATCCGCTACACGATCCTTGAATTTTCTTAATTGCATGCATTATTCAAAGGATCAACCAGCATTGATTTTGTGTGAATATACCGTAATGACCACTAAATTCTCCTTGATGCGTTCTTTCAAAGCCATACACTTAATGTCGAAACACTTAACTCGACTTTTACATTATTACTCATGGCTAGAAAGTCTACAGTAGAATTATCACACAAAATCCTTAATGACTTAGATATAGAATCCATAATTCTAAGTCCTGAAATAAAACTCCTCAACCACCATGGGAAGAATCTCAAAAACAAACAATGAACACCACTTTATAGTTGAGATAGCAATAAGTGTCAAATAGACACTTCATGCACATACTACTGGCTAAGATATATCCATAATTCGATTTACAAGAATCGACTAAGCCAGTCTTTATTCCTAAATATCTCAAACTAGTCAGTTCATTGATACATAAGCAAATTATCTTTAGTACCTTAAGATGTTTCATTACTTTCTTAGCACTTTGCTAGTGGTCTATTTCCTGGATTACTTTATAATGGTTTAGCATTCCATTGACACGAATATGTCTTCAGGTCTATATAAACCTTAGTAAACTTTATGCTTCAATTACCAAAGCTCATGGAATTTAAACCATTAATCCATTTCCTAAGTTAATTTGAGGATACTGATTCAAACTGAATCAATTGTCTTTTAAATAGGCACTTAAATCGGTAAATATAATTTTCTCAACTGAAATCTTTCTAATTCCTTATTGATATATGCTTGTTGAGATAAATCAAGAATACCTTGATTCCTATCTCTATGGATCTTGTATGTTTACAACAAACAAGACTTCGCCCATATTTTGATATCAATATTTTAGAAAGAAATTATTTTACCTCACATAACCATCATTTGTCCTTAGTCACAATCAGAATATCATCCATATATAAAACAAGAAATAACTTGACTCCCACTGACCTTCTAGTATTTAAAACAGTTCATGATATTTTTCTTCAAAACCTCACGAAGAAATGACCTCATAGAACTCAAAATACTATATGTAGGATACTTGTTTTAATTCTTATACGGAATTTCTTTGGTTGCACACTAGATCCTTATTACCACTAGAGAAAGAAACCTTATGGTTTTTCATACAACCATCTCCTCTAGAATATCGTTACAAATGCACTCATCTTATCCATCCAATTTAACTCAGAACCAAAATGAGTTACCAATGCCAAAATCACATGAAGTGAATCATTTCTTTATACAAGAGATTATATCTCAATGTAGTTGATTCATCTTATATAAGTCAATTCCTCTTGGCATTATACAAGAATGTAGACTTGCTGCAATTAATAACTTGTAAAAATGTAACTTGACCATGCTCAACACTTATACCTTAATAAGAGTCATGTAGATAAACTACATAATCACTAGAAATATCTGACCTTATCACATGAATAGATCATCTTACCATTGAATATAAATATTCAACTTGATCAATTAGTGTATCATTGGCCAACATGGAATATCAGTTATTGGATTGTCAATATTCATAAAACCTGAAAGAATATCATCCAATTATACATTAGAGGGAATACATGTATGATCATTAAATTGATCGCTCCCACTAATCTGATAATTCTTCTAGAAATTAACATTCCTAGACTCCACAATTCTAGTCATATTTCTAAATTCTTCATCTTTATCTGACCTCACAATCTTTATTTGTTTACCGCATTGTCTCTCTACTTCAACCTTAAGACCTTTATGGCATGTAGAGATACATATCTTGTGAGTAAACACCGACAAAGAGATAAAATCAGATTTCTAACTTCTAGACTTTTTAATTGAGCAACTACATTTTACATTCATCATGTGCTTTCGCACAACCGTAATGGTAATAAGACTAAGGACTTTAACCTCATGATGAGTGTCATTGCAATTGTTTAATCCAAATAGACAAATTACTCATCTAATGTCTTAACTAAGACCTACACATTATTATGCTTTCAACCAAACCACAAATTAATAGAGAGAGCTTGTCCTTTATGAACATTACCTATAAGCGGTTAAACCGCTCCCATTGTGCACAATAATCCATGTTCAAAAGCTCATCCTCAAAGTTGATTTTCTTGGTTGATCCTTCCGGATAGCAATATCAATGTCTTTAGAATGAATGAAGGAAACAAACATCCTCCCAGGTCTTATAAATATTATCCTCAACTTAGGAACATTAGAATATAACAATTCTAAATGGAAATCTGCTATTCCTTATGAAAGTAAAACCGAACATGCTTATACTTTATATTGAGACTTAGCCTTTATACTCAATTTACCAGATGTAAACTAAGTGCATAACCTTACGAATCAATTTCCTGCACAATATTACCTGTGGGCTAAATATTGTACTTTGATTCTAAATGTAATAAAACATTATCACTTCATGAATCAAGTTCCTACATAGCATTACCTGTGGGCTAAATACCATGTTTTTGATTCCTTATTCCTTTATGATATAACTAGTTAACTATATGCCTAATCTTAATTCCTGTGGGTAGATTAAGATTTATAATTAACTATTATATCCTAATAAATTATACTAATTTCAGTCAATAGTCCTGTGGGACGATATTAACTTCATTAATATACTTTATCACAATTTATGTCCTTTACTCCTAATGTGATTTATAGATACACTATATAATATATATACCTTAATACAATTGAAGATGCTGTGGCTACTCTCCAATTTTACTTAATATATATTAATCACTAGACATAACTTAATATTATCTGAATCCAAATGAAACGGTCTGTTGTAAACTTTATTGCCCGTTAATAACATATTATAGACCTCAACACAGATTGTATCCTTGTATAACGGCCCGTTATAATATGCATCGGTCCATTAACAATCTGTTACCAATCCAAATAACATTAATGCCAAACTTCACCATGATCATAAATCATCTAGTCATTACAGTATAGAATAGTAATCATACACACAATTTCCGCCATATCCTTTATAAATATAATTTGTGTAATATATGCTACTATACCATATGTATAGTAAAACCAATTTGTCCATCCAATCAATACAATGCTTGTAAAAATCGTACTAATACTAATAGAGTATCTTTGCAGTATGATGACCTGTGGGCTACATCAATACTTACTACAATAGTATTATACAAACATAGCATTTATCCTTTATGTATTGACTATTCATTTTCAACGAAAAATGCCAACCATTTTTCTACACAAATTTCATATTTTGGCAAATTGCTAACTATTTCATAATACCTAGAGTGATCCACAAACCTTTATTACAATTCAGAATACCTTATTTGTTAATATGGAAATAAACCTTACAATTCCATAACAATTTCTGATTGTATATGTATGACTATCGTTAGATAATCAACACCATTAATTGGCTACGGAGTATCATCATTAGACTGGTCATGTCTTAAATTTCGTGTAAATTTCATTTTGGATAACACCCAACACATTATAGATCATAACATGACCATAACAACATGTTCCGGGTCATAACAACATAAAATGTCAAATTCCAGAAATTTCTGATAGTCTGAACACCCTCTGGTAAAATGGCCAAAACTTTCTCTATAGTGAACCGTTTTGCGAGTTCTTGGACATTCTGGAAATTAGACTTAAAGATCTTTCCAGAAAATCAGATCTCGTCCAAAACAAGTTTATATATCGAAATATACAGCCCTCGGAAATCAGACTAACACCGGCAGATTCTGACAAACTGTCAGACTAACTCATATTGCGAAAATCATATCTCACTCGTCCTTTATCGGATTCAAACAAATAAATACTTTCTGGAAAGGTATGTGAATGAACTATAACCCAGTAAAATTTCATGTCAATCCAAGTTACAGAGTGAGAGAAATTCGTCCCGCATCCCAGAAGGGTCGGAATTTCCAGAAAACAGACAGACTGACAACCTCTGATTTCGACTTCAAATTCTCACTGTACGTTTACTTGATTACCAAGATATTGGTCTCTATGGAAAGTAGACTCCAGGATCTTTCCAGTGCCGAAAACCTCACTCAAAACAAGTAAGCGAATTGTGAGATATGCGTCAACGAAATCAGTCAATCAGAACAGTAACTGTTTCTGGACAGAACTTAGGGTTTCCCCTTGTTCTCTTCCTTAATCACGAAATTAAAACTAAACAATCACAAATTAACAACCAGAACTAATCTACAAACATTCACAAGACTTGAATTTCGAAAACCTTTATGAAATTCAGTCTAAAACAAGCAGACAGAGGCTAAACCGCTCTGATACCAACTGTAAGCAAATTAACGACCTTGAATGCGGAATAAACCAAGATCAATCGATTACCTCCAGCCATGCTTTCTCTTGTGAATGGTGGAATAGAATTCCTGCAGAGAACAACACCGAGAAGAGCACTACAGAACCGAAACTGCTTCCCTTGCCTTGATGGTGAACTCCGGGATATCGGTCCTGACCTCGTCTCCCTTCTCCTCTCTCTGTTTCTCTCAAATGGTGCCTTTAGTTTGAGACAAAGAGAAAATGATACTCCTAACATTCTCCATCAGAATGATGGTGTATATAAAGAGTCCTCAATCACTCAGTAGATGCAAACTAAAGAATCTACAATCAACGGCTGAGATCATATTCTAAAGGATGCATAATTAGGTTCATACATGTGGATCTGTTTTGCGAATCAACGCGAGTCCTGTCCGAATCATCTAAACGAAATGTAATCGTTTACCAACGATTCGCGCGGAAAGCGTATATGTTAATATACGCTATACAGTCCAAAATCGGATCCCACTTATTGACCAAGAAAAGTTGAATGAATCAACTTTTCTCGGCCCAATAAATACCTTCATTTAAACATTTAATACTCATTTGAATATTTGCTTAAAAACCCATTAAACCTAATTAATATAACATACAAAGCAAGAACCCAACAATTCAGTGGATCTTGTCATCTTGATAAGGCTTACAATACTAAATTACAAATAATTCTAATACAAAGCAGTTACATACATAATTAACCACTAGCTAAACTTCTAAACTCTGCTGATTTTCTGTGACAGTCTCACTGGTGCGCTGCTGATCCTTTGTGACAGTATCACTGGTAGCTAGCTGGTACTGCACTGTATCTAATACTATTAGATATGTTCCATTGTAACTTGTAAAAAAGGTACAAGGAATTCACCAATGAATTGGGCAAAACAAGAATGGAATAATCGCTGCCCAACAATATCAAATTGTAGGATCCATAAGATTGCGTTTCTTTCCCCCAAAAGTTTTCATCTAAAATTTTTTCGGTCATACTCTTTAAAAGTTTTTCTGTCTGTCTGATATTATCTGAACCAAAATCCTAATATCGAGCGAATGCAATCAATAATTTTATTGCTCTGAAAGAAATTAACAAATACAATTTAAATTTAATCACTAAAATTATCAGTAAATTATCAATTTGCCGGATCATAGATTCAAGTTGAAATGTATGTTAGTACGAGGAACTAAACAAAAGATATAATAATCGTTATTGATTTTGAAAATTTGAAGGAAACCGAAAACAGGAACGAACGAAGAAGAAATTTAAAGACAGCGGGGTATTATTAGAGATTTTGTTATAAATTCGGCCCATGAAATTCGCATCCAAATTCGTGGCCTGTACCAGCTCCATAGTGATACATTTTGGGCTTTTAATTACAGAATGCGAATAATAGCCAATAGGCCTTTCCTACCGGTGATGGCAAACGGGGTTTTGCAAAACAAAGCTGATAACTACAATCAGCGGTTAAGGCAATCACGCAATCATGCAATCAGCAGTTAAAAATAGAAATCGCGTGCTGTCAAAATCGGAAAACAACGTTCATTAGGGCGCTGGACCACATTTCCACGTGAAAAATGACGTCACACGCGCTTTCTGCCCGCCTTCCGCATAAATTTGACCTCACGTGCGACATCCGTGCGGCTTCCGCTCTTCTGCGTGAGATTTTAATTGCCTTCCGATAAATTGAACTTAATTGACTCTAGGGAGTAAATAGATATGCAAAATAGCAGTAACAATTACACTTAAGGGAGTAACTAAATCAACAAAACACATTGAAATTTTTTAAATAATTAACACAAGCGAGTATCTATTCCTCAAGGGACTATACTATCAATTTACAATCAATTAGTATACTTTGTTTATGAAATACATACACATAGGACATGGGAGTAACTACTTCTGAAAAAAATACTTAAAACTTTATATATAAGCGAGTAACTATTTCATTATAACATAGAAGTACCTACTTCTACAAAAATTGCTTAAAAGAACTGATATAAGGAGTAACTATTTCATATTTTTTCAGTAATCATTTCAAAATAACTAACTAAATCCATTACTAACAAGTACTTGCTGTTTCAATACTACAATCAACAACAAATAACAACTAAACACAATAGCTATTCCAATATATATCGACAAATATAAACTAATAAGAACTAAAATTGTTTACATCGGAGGTAATTCAACCTTCGCCTCATTTGTACTATCGAAGATAAGGTTGTATGCAACAACCAAATTGTCACCTTCAATATAAATCTGAAAAAAAAAACAAGAACCAGCTATTAGAAAAACATTCCCTCTGTCGTGTTAATATACTCCCCATTAAAAATAACTTACTTTCTTGGTTACCGAAACTAATATAACATCAAGCTGCCTACAAACTATAACGTGCTGCTTGAAGTATTGGTTACTTCTTTTGTCATGTTAATACACTCCCCAGTTTAACTAACTTACTCCCTTGGTTACCGAAACAAAAATAACATCAAGCTGCTTACAAACTACAACATCCAAAAATACAATTTACTCCCTTGTCAAAATAATTTACTCCCTTAGAGTAAATGTATTACTCCTTAAATGGCTTACCCGAGTTTGTGGCACTGGAATTATATTCAATTTGCAAACAAGAATTCTCAGATTTATAAGGCCAATTGTTCTAATAAGTTACTTCCTATATAAGATCTCTTCTTTGTCCCAAAGAAAAAATGAAAATAAGTTACTTCCTATATAATAACAATATATTGCCTTGTTAAGAATAAGTTACTCCCTTGTATGAAATGTGTACTACTGTGAACAAAACATCATAAATTGAATGAATATAATTTACTCCCCTGCTAGTATAAAATATAAATATACCCCCTTGTTCTAATAAGTTACTTCCTATATAAGATCTCTTCTCTGTCCCAAAAGAAAGAATGAAAATAAGTTACTTTCTATATAATAACAATATACTGCCATGTTAAGAATAAGTTACTCCATTGCATGAAATATGTACTACGATGAACAAAACATCATAAACTGACTAGTATTCTCCCTACAGAATCATAAATTGAATGAATATAATTTACTCCCCTGCTAGTATAAATATACTCTCTTGTTCTAATAAGTAACTTCCTATATAAGATCCTTTCTCTGTCCCAAAAGAAAGAATGAAAATAAGTTACTTTCTATATAATAACAATATACTGTCATGTTAATAATAAGTTACTCCCTTGCATGAAATATGTACTACGATGAACAAAACATCATAAACTGACTAGTATTCTCCCTTCAGTCGTTTGTCTCCTCTAGAGTGAGGAGAGTGAGGATGAACATCATTTCTTGTCTCTCTCTGCCGACAAATAACAGAATAAATTATATTACTCCTCTTCTAATATGAATGTACTCTCTTAAATGAAATGTATGCTACTGGTCTCTTTGAAGATTGTCTCTCTGCCAAAGAGAAAGAATGAATATAACTTACTCACATGCTAATATAAATAAATTCCTTGTTGTAATATTACTCCCCTGGTATCGAAAAGTATGAACTTACCATGTTCCTCCCATCTAGCATCTTCTCCAGTGAGAGGGGAACAACATTTGTCTTCTCCTTATCTCTTTCAGGACCTTTCTCTTCTGGTCTTTTATGAGATCTCTTCTCTGTCCCAAAAGAAAGAATGGAACTAAGTTATTTCTTATACAATAACAATATACTCCCTTGTTAAAATAAGTTACTCTCTTATATGAAATATGTACAACTATGAACAAAATATCATAAAATGACCAATGTAGATTCTCTCTCTGCCAAGAAATAAAACAACAGATAGAAGTTACTCCCCTATTAGAATGTACTTCCTTATTCAAATAAATGTACATGTTAGCGACATTGATAGAGATTGCAAATCACCTCAAAGAAAAAGGGAAATTCTTAAAATCTGTCATGAATAATTCAATCATTCATTGATTCACACAGCGAAATTAAAAATCAACAACATAAAAATATTTGATCAATCAAATCTGATCTAAAGAAGTAATTGATCCTAAAAATACAAAGCTACTTCAACAATTGATCAACTGAGAGATATGAAAGTACAATCCATACTGAAATCGATTGTTCCAGCACAAAAGATGCATAAAAAATAAATCAAAGGAGAAAAGAAATATAATTACCTAAACTTTGGAGAACTGGTCAATTAAGAGTGCGCAATTCAGTTGATAGCCGAAAATCGGCCTAAGATAGCCCGATCTGAGTTAAAATCACACAAATTCACCAATTCAGAAATTTTAATCAAAATATAGAAAGATAAATTGCGATCTAGAACAAGAGAAATATGGAGAAAGAGATTGGATCTATTAATTAAGATAGAAACCTTGACTGGGAGAGAGAGAAAGTGTGTGCATTGGAGGTTTCTCGTAGAGAGAGAGAGAGCAATGGCGTCGAAACCAAAAGCTATCGAAGAGAGAGCGCTTTCTTGAGAGAGAAAGCTTGATCGAGATCTAGATTTTATGGAGAGAGAGAGAGAGAGAGAGCTTGCTTGATCGAGATCTAGGTTTTATGGAGAGAGAGAGAGAGAGAGAGCTTGCTTGAGAGAGAAAGCTTGATCGAGATCTAAGTTTTCTGGAGAGAGAGAGAGAGGGGTTTAATTTCTGAATCTATTTTCGAAATAATGAAAGGGGGTGTACCAATCACGTGATAAAAATAGAAGGAGACGCGGTCCTGATTGTTTGATTGCTCAATCGGTTGATTACCGTAAGTAATTTTCTTTGCCGAATATAAGAACAAAATAATTTTGAACAGCTCTCTAGACTCTAGTCTACTTAATTTCGATTGGAAAGCCTCAGCAATAAATTTTTCTGACCAAGCTTTAGATATTGATTAACACTCCAGAATGTGATGTCAGAAAGTAACTGGCATCCTACAGATAATCCTAAGCTAGTATCCGTTTCTATTAAGGCTGTCAAAAAATACTTAACAGGAATAATTGACAAGATCTCATTAGCGTTAACAACTAATAAGCAATGAAAATTTCATATCAAAACAAGACATAAGGAATGGAACCTTATTGACTATTTTTTTGTTTTTTCAATCATAAATTCCGATTTTTGTTGTGTTGCACATTTCCGGATTTCTAATGGCGCTCATTCTGAATCTAATGATTCCCACAGCTCCACAAAAATGGAATGGAAACAGTTATTAAATGACCATTGTGGTGCAACCATACATGTGGCAGGTTGTATTATGTCACTAGAGATTAGAGAATGAAATTAAGGCTATTTACTTCATGGTTGCAATAGACCTGGAGCGCCACAAGAGAAGAAGAAGAAGAATGTGCTTGGGTTCAAACATCGCCTTGGGACCCAGCATTGTCGCACTTGGTGGATCATTAATCCTTAATCATGTGGTAAATAGTACGGTTCATAATTAGATGCTCTAACTATAGTTGTTTGCTACTTGGTCTTTTTCCCCTTTGAGCAGAAAATATTCAGTAAATTCTTTGTTTATTCTGAGATTATTAGTTCATTACAGCAGATCAGGAATTTAATTCATTTTAGTTTGCTTTTAATTTTATGGCTGGTTAATAATGGTAAAATGTATTTTTGTTTCAAGGAGGCAAGTAATGAAATTTAACAAGTATATGACTTCTCGATTAACGGATTAAGTGTAGACCTTCTTGTTAGTAACTAAACTAGAGTTTGATGCATTCAGAGCAGTCGAATTGATTAAGAAGATTAACATAAAAATTGGGATTATCAAGTAAAACTTTTCATAAAAATCAACCAAAAGGATGATTTCTTGGGTCCTACAAAGAAAATTCCCACTAATCCAGCTATTAACCCTCATGCATCATGCAGTACAATATTTTTGGTTTTCTTTTTTCCAAAAAGACATGTGGACCCATCTCGATAGCTATATCATAAAGATTCTAATCCAAGAAAGACAAGAGAAAGAGACCTAGATCAACTCTCCACAAACTATATTTTAATACCCCTCTTTTACCTTTTGAAACCAATAATGCACCCTACTGATGCCCTTTTATCTCTTAATCATCCCTAATTAAGCCTTCACTAAGATCAGTTGAATCTTCTTGATTTCAAGAGCTACAAAAGAAATAAAAAGAACTTCTACTCAAACATACACAGGAACAAAGCCATGGGTAGAGCACCTTGTTGTGACAAAGCTAATGTCAAGAAGGGACCCTGGTCGCCTGAAGAGGATGCAAAGCTCAAGTCATACATCGAGCAACACGGTACTGGCGGTAACTGGATTGCTTTGCCACAAAAGATTGGTAAATGTCGTTCTTTTATCTCCCATATGTCCAAATATTAAGGAAATACGGTCTTGTTCATGTTGCATGACTTGAATATGTAGGTCTTAAGAGATGTGGCAAGAGCTGCAGATTAAGGTGGCTCAATTACCTCAGGCCTAACATAAAGCATGGTGGTTTCTCGGAAGAGGAAGATCGTATCATATTGAGCTTGTATGTTAGCATAGGTAGCAGGTACTATAAACCCAAAACCCGATCAAATTTTAAAATGAACCAAAAAATTTTCATTTCATAAGTTCATTAACTAATTAGTGATCATCATGTTATCTAGGTGGTCAATTATAGCGGCACAGTTGCCAGGAAGAACAGACAATGATATCAAGAACTACTGGAATACAAGATTAAAGAAGAAGCTCTTTGGTAAACAGCGCAAAATGGGGTCTCAAAAACAAGATTCCAACAAAAAAGAGGGGAATCAAACCCTTGTCATGCCTCCTAGTGATGTGCGTATCAGCACATATTGGCCTGATCCACCAATACGGCCGGTGCAACATGCACCGGCTGACCAAAATGAACAGATGGATTCGATAAAAAGACTATTATTCAAGTATGGGGGGACAAACTATAAGACCAACGATCCCGTATTAGACCATCTACCTGTCCCCTGCATGCAATCATCCCAAATTTTCGATGAATCTTCCAGCTTGATTTCTCCTCACATAGAGCTGATGTCACTAAATGAAGGAGTAATGCATGGTCTTGATTCATATTCCAAGGAGATTGATGAGAGCTTTTGCTTCAATCAGATTAAGTTAGAAGGATTGGAGGGTTTGCTAGGAAATAACAGTACTATTGGCTTGGAGACGAGTGAGTATATGAGGTGGGGTTGTGACCCAATGAGTTCCACCATGAACCCTACTTCTATGGGAGTTCAAAGCTTTGACGAGCAATTTAACTTAAGTGGTATGTAGTTATTAATTACAAGGAATCAATTTGGCGTGTACATGACATGGATTGGTATTGTGATGTATATTTTGTTGCATTGATGGGAGCAAGTAGAGGGTTTAGGTTGATTGATTATACACTCTAGTCAACTAAACTCTTGGTTTAGGGATGCATGTTTATTTGTTTTATTTCGAGTTTTAATTTGTTGATGATGCTAGTTTCCCTTTTTTATGTGTTATTTTACTATTTGGAAGGATAATACTGATAAATTTTGTTCTTTTAAATTTATAGATATAAGGATAATTAATTTATCACTTCCCACTTAATGGAGTTTTGTTTCTTCAAATTTTCCTTTGTATGATAAATTGGGGGCACATTTTGTAGGTTGCATGCATGTAATATATAATGTTCCACACTGATCTAAAACACCATCCACTTCATTAATTTTTATTAAAATTGTATATATACGACTAAGTTATTTATGGTATATTATTATTTTTTATTATATCTAACGTATATTCTCACTTGCAGACCACCTTATCCACAGCATTAGTTATCTGAAGTTAGTTATATATTATTGAAGCTCCCAATTATATGTGAATTTTGCAGTTTAAATATAAGTCATGGACCATTAAACAGAACCCCTAGACTAGTAATTATTTCTTCTTCCAAACAAATTATATGCAATTTTTTGGCCCAGAAAAGGGAACTGACGGTTAGCTTTCCAAAAGAAATGAAAAAAAAAGAGTTATCTGACAAATGTACGTAAGTGCATGGTGTCTCTGAGGTAAATTACTAAACTTTGAATCATACAACAGACCTTCATCCATATGCAATTCATATGATCGATCATGAAAATTTGTTTCCATTAATTCTTGTTCTGGTATGCCAGTTGAAGAGAAGAAGTGGGGCAAAGCTTGAGAAAAGAAATTAGAAAATAGTAACTGACAGGGTAGATCCGTCGATGAAATATACCAGTTTAGAGAGAACTTGGGGAAGGATAAGTAAAAATGTAAAATAACGCCGAGGCATGTGAGTATGTGACCAGTAAGTACCACAAATAAAATTTCCAGTAACACGTACGTATGTATGGCATACGATATTCATTTGACAATATATTTGTTTAGAAAAGTAGAAACTTAGATATGTTGGTCCTTTCTTGCATGTCTAGATTCACGGTTTGGTATCGGAACCAGTACTATTTTATTTATACAGTATGCTTTCATTATTAATTTGCGCGATAAGATGATTCTGCCTCCATCCTTTTCTTTATTACAAGCTCATTGTCACTAAAATACCTATAAACACCCCCCCCCCAACACCCCCGGTAAAAAAAAACCCAAATTAACCCCCATGTTTATTAATAATTTCCACTTTAGGAATGAGAAATATGTCTTCGTAATGTTCAATGTTCAAATAAAGTCTTTTAAATAGTTGTGTTCGAAAATGTATTTTATTATAATTAATTATTTTTCAACGCTATTATTAATTAGTTATATGTAGCATATGTAATAATTAACTCGAAGAGACTACCTTATATATGTAGGGTGTGTTTGGATGAGCATGGAATAAGGCATAAGAATAAAGAATTTTGGTATGCGTGTTTATCCAAATTTCTTATTCTTATACCATGGTTTTGTTAGTATAGGAATAAGGGCCCAAATTCTTTATTCTTGTGTTATTTGGGTTGCACAAGAATAAGAATAAGCACGCATATCGAAATTTCTTATTCTTATTTCTTATTCCATACTCATCCAAACATACCCGTAGTCTATAACATGCAAACAATAAATAACTGGTCTTCGTAAAAGCATCGCATGCATGCATGCTTAATAAGAAGCGCCAATAATTTAGGCAAATACCCACTTGAAACGAATATATATCGGTCATTAGCTACCTAACGATCGAATTGAATATTCACAAAGGAAAATTATTTGAATATCCCCGAACAATTAATTGTCAGTACTCAGTAGGGTGGCAGAAATGGGTACATATATATTGTACCGGTCCTCTGCTTATATATATGGTATTTGAAAGACAGTTTTCTAATAATCCTATGCTTGAACTATAATTAGGCGAGTTGATAGTTAGAGCGTAAATACAAGTCAACTCTAATTACTTTTAGTCAATGTCTTGTGGTATATGTTCAACTCGATTAACCCAATTGCTCAAAAGTTAGATTTGAAAATGGGATGAAATTAATGTACGTAGGCTCTACCTAGTTGAGGTATGCTATTAAGTTCAAACTGTTAGGCATGTTCGTGCGTTTATTAATTACGCCTGCGCCTACTTCAGAAGTTTTAATCCTAATTTATTCATTCTGCCTTACTTCAGAAATTCAGAAGTGGCATCACATGGAAGTTTGGACTTAATTGCTATGTTCATTGCTTGTTGATTGAGGTCTTAAGGGTGTAATATGATTACCCCAATTTAGCACATCAGATTCAATTAAGTGACATGTAACATTGGTAAATTAGAGTGATGCAATATGGTCCCCGCGCACACTTTACAAAAATGATCATAACTTGATTCGACTATCGGATCGGGCTGAAATTTTGACAAGAGATTCGCGACTCAGAGACCGTCAGTCCGAATTTGCGATCTGAACCTTCCTTAATTGACTTTTGGACCTTTCTTTATAATTTTGGCAATTTTAAGGTTGTTTTAGTAATTTTTATGTAATTTATCTTTCTAGAATTTTTGCATTTGTCTACTTAAGACAGTCGTCGTAGTTTATGACAGTAAGTTATGTTTTGAGAATTGAAACATTATCAAATTTCTAAAAATTTGTGTGATTTCTCAACCAAAAAATCTCACTTTTCATACTTTTCTATTATGTTTCTCTATAGTTCATGCATCATTGCATATATCTCTGGTTACGCACTGCGGAAATTGATGTGGAATAGTGCCCAAAAAATCTGCGAAGATTCATTTTATCTCATTTTTATGTCTGTACATATATCTCTATGCTTTTATTAGCATCAAATTATTTCTTGAATAAATAATTAAAAAATATCATGAATATTTTTTGAAAAAGAATAATGTTGATCTTTGTAATGCTCTTAATATCAACAAAATAGTATTTCAAATTTGTGAAGAACTTTATTATTTTAATAAAATTAGAGGAGCAACTTAGTTAAAAAAAAACTTCCATAAACTTTAGATTATAGTAAATAAAAATTTAGATATATTGTATTTGTTTTTCAGAAGTACTTCTAAGAACTAATTAAATGATATAAATTAATAAAAGAATGATCAATCTTAATTTTGGGAAAAAATTTTATTATTTTAATATAAATTTGATTATAACTTTTTTATATAAATGAGATTAAATGATCCATGAACAATTGAAAAGATAAGTAAAGAGGTGGGAATATCTTCACTAACTAGGATTTTGGAGAAAGCGCCGGTTTACAAAACGTCAAAATTTTACACCTTGATTGCACATGCCGTCAACCCAACCCTAAATTTTTAATCTTAATTTATTTCACATCTAAGAAATTTAATATTTCACCCCAATCCGAGACAAAAACTAAGCATCAAACCTTCCATTGCTAAACTAATGAAGAAATCTCAGATGGCCTGTTCTTTAATGCCTTGACAGTGACATTCACTTTGTAAATTAAAATTAGAGACCAGCTTAGCTTTTGTTCAAATTAGAGTATATATATGTCCATTTACATCAAATTGGTAGCTCCAATTTGACCCCTGTCTAGCTGTCTTCAAAAAAAAAAAAAAATCCCTGTCTAGCATGAATTTATATCGTGTTTTTAATTAAGTCCTTTGTTTATTATAATATATAAGGCTCCGTTTGGATGGTGTGGGAATAAGAGAAATATTGGAAAGTGTGTAACTTTGTGAATAGTTTGGGTTGTTTATAATAAATTTAGAAGTAGGAAGAAATTATTTCCTTATTCTTGCTCCCATCCAAACGGAGCCTAATATTGCATGACAATGAATTTAATTTACTACACATATAATATTGTATGTGTTTCCACTAATAGATCTTGATACCAGAGTCTTTTTTAGTTTAAAGATAAATTGCTAGCATTTTATTTTGAAATAAAAATTCAATAAATTAAATATTCTGACTAGATATTTAAATCCACATCTTCACTTAATTAAAACGTGTTACATTTCTAGTATGATTTATATTCTGCTAGCTGTGACTTCACTAGCTATACATAGACATTACGAATTCAATAAACAAAACAAAGTAATTTAATTCCAAATATCATTTGTCATTTTGGAGTTTGGACAAGCTTATATATAGAAGTTATAGTGAATATATTTCGTTTGAATCCAAATATAATTTTGTAGCATAATATATTCCCAACCCAAAATAATATCGAAGTTAACGAATATCTAATAACAAATGATTCCGCGGATGATCCTATTTTATTGTTATCAAAATCTAGAAATAGACCAATTAACTCTGATGTAAAACTGACATGACATGTTAAGTTACTCGAATCTAATTTAATGAGATCTGGACCTGACGCAATTGTAAATAGGGGTGAGCAAAAAACTCGTAAGTCGTGAGCTAACTCGAACTCGACTCAGAAAAGCTCGATTGCAACTCGAGCCAACGGAACTCGAGTTGGAAGAACTCGAGCTGAACTAACTCGGTTGGTTAACGAGTCGAGTTTGAGTTGAAGTCAACTCAGCTCGCAACTCGTGAGCTGACTCGTGACATAATAAATTTATATTTCAAATATATATTATTAACATAATTTATGAGTACTAAAAATTTATAAATTAATAAAAATAATTTTCTTCTTCTATATTTATATTTTAGATAATATTACATATGATAGATTGAGTTTTAAGACATTTTATTTCAAATCAATAAAAAGAATATAAAAGACAACAATTTTATTGTTTACAATATTGTATATGTCAAAAAAATTTAATACTAAAATAACATATGAATTAAATAAATAAAAATTTAAAGGATATTTGTTTATTTCAAGCTAGCTCGTGAGCCCACGAGCTAGCTCGAGTTTGGGATGAGTCGAGTTTGAGCTAGCTTACAAAACTCGAAAGTATTTCTAACTCAGCTCAACTCAACTCGAGTTACAGCTGAGTTGAGTTTGAGTTGTCCCCGACTCGCTCGAACTCGGCTCATATACAGCTACCTTCACTACTACAAGCAAGTCATGTTTTATAATTTTTGCTTGTAACATAAACAAGTATACAATTATGAAACCCCATAATACTATTTTTTAAATAAAAGTTATTAATAAGTACTGCCATATTGTCTTCTCTTTTCTTATCATTTTTTATTCTTTGTAAGTGAAGATCATATGTCATATATATTGTGGGGCTTCTTAGCAATTCTCCTCTGTTATAATTGCAGCAAAATATAGAAAAGTATTACTTGAACAGTCAGTGTGATCATTATGATACCAGAATTAATGAAGTTTATTGTGGGCTTAATTATTCCAATTACAAGAGGAAGAAGTTAGAAGAGGTCTGAAAGTTTGTTCTTTTTTTACTTTTTAAATAAAGAGGCTCTGAATAAGTTGTATGTATTCCAAGGAATTAGCATTGATAAAGGAATAATTGTAGCTAGCCGACCGTCCTGTTCTCTGTGACTCTTGCCTCCAATTGTTATTCTATTAGCTAGCTAGCTAGGTTGTTATCTTGCTAAGCATCACTAGGCAATAATCTAATTATTTCATAATTTTTAATTGTAACAATCACTTCAGCTGGCGTCTCTGCTAAGTCATGTTGGATGGGGAGGATTAAACACTGTAACTAGATTCTGTTTTAACACTGTTTTGTTAGAGGGTATATTTCTCTTTATTTAATTGGATGTGTTCCTCTTATTCTTATCTAGTCATATGCCTCCTTTAGACATTGTCAATAATTTATGAAAAAAGAAATCGCTGCTTTTTAGTCTACAAAATAAGTTATTTTAAATCACAGAGATAACCCAAACGCCACATAATTATCTCTAAATTTTACTATCATGTTGCTTACATGAGATCTTGGTTTGTAATTTTGTACGTGGGTTATAAAATTTATCATAAACAAGCACCACGTATAGGAGATTCCTACACTTTTTATTCAATGCTCTGTTTATTTTCTCTTAAGTATATCATGCCTAGAGAAAAGAGAGAGGAGAGGAGAGGAAAGTGACCATAACTCCACAAGGTTAAATTGATTGGTTGAGTAGAAGTTAAGAAAGATGATCATTGCTTAGGTAAGAAAAATCTAATTAATTAATCTCCGTTATCTCAACTAATTAAAGCATAATTTAGAAAGAAGGGGCTCCATGTGACACGTAAGTTGCATGGAAGTTACCTCTTGGTTCTTTTGCATGGAATGACGCCAAGTGACGTCCTGTTTTTCTTTTTTGTTTTGCTTTTTTCCCCCTTTTGATTTTGTACAATCCTTTCACAGGAAAAAAATATGAAAACAAAATAAAAAAAAAACCTTTTTTTCGAGTAATGGGGAAAACAGTACATCTTTTTGTACTCTATTCCAGTTTTAATAAGTGGGAGATATAAGTTAATATAAGTTCTTTCACAATTTTCGAGCTTTCAAAGATAAAATGGTTAAATATTATACCTGTGAGAATAATTATTTAATTGTATGATCAATTGACAGGCATAGCAAATCTATATTAGTTCAGCAGCTATAACCATAAGGAAAAAAAAATAGATTAGCTAGCTAGTGGCTACGAGAAGTAAATTTTAGAAGAGAGCAAACAAAAGTAGAAAAGGTAATAATCCACAGACCACAGTTGAAAGTTGAAATTGGAAAGTAACTTTAGTGTTTATTTTTGAAATGGGCAGTAAGTCAAGAGCTAGTCATACACGCATTTGTTAGGCTTTGTGTGACTGATTTTGAAAAATGTTACTTATCATGGATTGGACATGTTGGTGATTGCAACTTTGACCAGATATTCTAATCACAGCCGATTAGTTTCTCCGTTTTTGGATTTAGAAAGATTACAATTGATTGCTTTACTCGTAAAAAAGCCTTACATTTCAGATATAAAGGTAGTTTGGGCTTTATATCGCCTATACACAATGCCCGAGTTTTAAAATAGAAAACAAAGATAGAGCTATAATAGCCCAAACCCAAAATAATATAGGGCTTAAACAATTCGGCCCAATTAAAATTTTAGGGTTAGGGTTTTGTATATATATAAACGAACAAACAAAATTTTTCCTCTACTCTCCTGTTACCGCCTCCCTTTGATTTGTTGATAAAAATGAAAAAACGATTTTTCCCTGTTACCTTCTTTGGAATGGAACGTGTTTATCTTTATGGTCGATTTCTTTGTTATCTTCATAGATTTTCGAATCTTCGTGGGAGTTAGATTTATTTTTCAGCTATTGTCTTGTTTAGCGAGGCCATGGCGATGAAATTCGCTCCCAATACTGAATTATTTGGTGGCGTTTAAAGCCCATGTCCAAATTCTTAATAATGGAATAGTTTGGGTTACGCACGCCCCTAGATTTTTCTTATTTTTTTATGGTCAGATTTGAACGAATTTTTTTTATTTGATTTTTTTTGGTTTTTTTTGGTGCTGTGATTAGAAAAATCATTCCTCGTTCTCGAAATGTCATGAAGACTCTAACCACACCCATAGAATATGAGCACCAATTTGAAGCTAAGTTTGCAGCAAATTATTTAAGCTGAGAGTTTTCGATTGATTTTTATCTTATTTGAGCCGCCATGCTATGCCCACGGCCGCGCAGACTCGCAGACCGCAGTCGATCAAAATTGGTTTTGTTTTGGGTTTAACAATTAACAATTCGGATGTGCCGAAAATATAAATTATCTCGGCTTTATTTGAGTTGAGGTGCTTTATTTCGGTAATTATAATTATTGAACACTCAAATAATATTCTTGCGTTTCCACTAATTAATTCATAGAAGATTTTCCCATAACTAATTTTCCTCTTAGCCCCCTTCTCGACACTGTCCAAGAAAAAAAAAAGAATAAATTGCAAAATTATTGAAGGTTGAGATTAAGTGCCTGTGGAAGTTATAGATTTAGGCGATTATCGTTGACAAGTAGATAGAACCTACAAAAAAAAGTTTATTATTTAGTACTAAATTTTATTTCCGCCCCCACCCTTTCCCCCTCCCAATTATATATATAGGGTCCGTGAGTCGGGCTCAAAACTCCTAAATCTTGTTCAAAATGATCGATCCAAACCGTTCAATACGATTTCTCTATCGAAACCTCCATGTTGACCAAATTTTACATTTTTTCGAAATTGTTAAGTATTTTTTTTCAAATTTTAGAAAATCGTTAATCTAATTAGTTCTGAACCGTTAAAAAATAGCAGTTTTTAAAAATCCGAAAAAAATACTTAAAAATTTCAAAAAAATGTAAAATTTGGTCAGCATGGAGGTTTTGATAGGGAGATCGTATTGAACGGTTTGGATCGGCCATTTTAAATAATAATATTTAAGATTTTTGAGCCCGACTCACAGACCCTCTTGTGTGTCGCGATTCACCATAGCAAAACTCTATTTATTAAATGTTGATGATTGATTCGTATACAACTATACATACAAAATAGAATAAATGTTAATAAATGAAATCATTTGGGGAAAATTTGTATTCGTAACAATGTGGCAAAAAAATTTAATATTATTTTGGGTTGGAAAAAATTTTGATAAGTCAGATTGGAAACTCTAGTTATGAGAAATAATTTTTAACGTCTTTAAAAAACGGAAAGAATAACAAAGAAAAATATAGGAGATCAGTTTCCTTGACAGATCAGTGGAGGGTTAGGCACTGTTTTTGAGGATAGAAATTGGGAATAGTTTCTTCTTAGATATTCAAACAAGTTAGGAATAAGAAGAAAATTAATTTTTTTTTTAGAAATAGTTTCTTCTTAGAAATATATTTTTCAACAATTATATATACATAATTTCAACAAAATTAGCTAAATATTAATAACTAAATGAAATTTTATGTGTTCTTTAATTAGAACTTTATTTAATATTAAAATAATAATTTTTAATAATTTATTTAAATTATTATTAATTTGCTTATTTTTAACTCACCATTCAAATAATATTTTTTTATTCTTGGAATAACATCTTCTCACTCTTACCAAAGTTACATACTTTTCAATATTTTTTTCCTGAGATCCTTATTCCCATATCATCCAAACGGCCCATGTAACGCTATTGTACTATTGTGGATTTGTGGTTCATTAGAACCGTTCGATTAATGATGGATGTCTCGTAATTAATACAGGATCCGTATGGTTTGTAAATTCTAATTGTCAAAATTCGATCAGACAGTTATGTAAGGATATGCTCAATTTTTTATTTTTATGCTAATTATAATTAATTTAACCTTTAAACATCAAGCATCAAGAATCTAATACAAAAATTCATCAAACTCTCAAGAGAAAGGGATAAAGCTTTTACCGCTTCTTGAATCGTATCAAGAAGGTAATCCAATGCTTTGTAACCGATGTCTTGCTACTCCAACTTTCTTTTATCCCGCCTCGAGTCCACCTAGAGATTAACCAAGCTCTCTAATTGATTTGTGCTAGCAAATCAATGAGAACGAAGCAAATCCAAAGGAAACCTCTTCAAGATCAATCAATTGATATTTGTGGAGAGTAGGAGGCTCAACACATGAGCAAAAGAGGGAAGAGAGAGGTGGTGGCCGGCGGCCAAAGAGAAGAGGGAGGAGGTATGGTGGCGGTTAGGAAGAGGGGAGAGAGAAAACTCATCCCAAGGGGTCTCTTCATAGCCAACTAACCTTAGGTATAAGTTGCTAGAAATTACACCTCATGCCACCCACCTACCTTTTCTATGGCCAGCCTCTATATGGGCTATATGGGCCTCTCTAGTCCATTTAATTGGGCTCTAATTCTATTAATTAGAACCTCCATTGTTTGCTCTACGTTTGGGCTACATATTTACTATATAAATATTGGCCCAATAATTCAATATAACTATTTATATTAAATTGAGTTGAACCGAAATAATTATTAACTAATTAATAATTATTCTAGGATTAGCTAATGCTATTATTTATTTCTATATGATCCGTTTGACTTAATTAATTAGTACGTTCAATAACGGTACATAATTAATTAATCAACACTTCATATTTTCGCAATTTCTACTGATGCGAATAAATAAATAAATAAAGTACTGTCTTGGTCAAAATTCTATTTTATGTGACCCTTTGAGGATTTATGCTATATTGGACATGGAACTAAATCGTTATTTAATTCTAATAAATAGTGTACTGCTACAATATTTCAATCATGCATAAGAGAATAAATGTATTCCTCTATTTTGATTCTTATGACACACGATATCATCGTATAATCTAAGATAGAAATGTGTCATTCTTGCAAATTTTACGCTTCTTGATCTAGAAATAATTGTATCAGTTGCCATAAACTTATGTGCCCTCCTAATCTCTACTTTTGTTTCTTGATTGTTTTTATTTTCTTATTAATTAATATAATTGCAGTCGACACCTTGCAACTAGCTTTTGAAAAAAAAAATTGTTTTTCTAAAATAAGTTACAAAATCATACTTCTTTTTAGCCCAATCCAGTGGGTCTTGAACCCCAGTCATTTTCTATAAGGAATTTATTTTTGCAATTAGAGAGACGCGCAATGGAACAATTTCTCTCCCTCAACTTCACACTTTTCCATCATATGCGATATCTTTTTCCTCACCCTCACGTGTGCTTCTTCTTCTCTCCTCACTCGCACAATCTCTCCATTTTCAATCTCAAGCGTACCTCTCTTTCCCCCTAATTGTGCTTTCTCCCTCTTTTATCTGTCCTTTTATTCTCTTTGCTCGTGTCAAATTATTTCCCTCTTGATTCTGACTTAATTTGGAAGAGAAAAGACATGAAATAGTTGAAAGAAAAACAATTGTAAGGTATAATTTTCTATAAGAAATTAACTAAAATAGTAGAAGTGAGTATTTATTTAAAAAAAGTAACTAATAATTTTTTGTGAATCTTATTAGGACTAATTAATAACTATTAGAGAGTAAATAATGAGTTTAAGCGAGTAACTAATAACTACAAGTGATTAACTAAAGTTATTATATGTACCTAGTAGATGAAGTAACTAATAACTAAAAGAGAGTAAATAATAACTATAAGGAGGTATAATAAGTACCAAGAACTATAAATACGTGGTTAATTAAGGAAGTTACCAAGAACTATAAATGAGTATTTTATTTGTTTATGGGAGTATTTATATTTCACAAGGGAATATCTTTTAATAGTACAACGTTCTATTGCGAAAAAAATTTCCAAATACAAAAAAAACAAGGAAGAGAAGGATATGAGACACAAAAGCAATGTTTTGAATACCCTACCAGGTACCGAATTTTTTCGGTAAAATCGGGTTTCCGGTAAGAAACCGATAGGAAAAGGCCTCCAATTTCCGTTGGTCAAGAACCGGGAAAAACTGATAAAAAACCGAAAAAATAAAAAATTTCCTATCTGATTTTGTCTTTCTTCATTTTTTCATTTGCTAAGTTTCTTCCTTTCTGCTTTTCCAAGAAAAAGTTCATTAGCTTTTTTCCTACTTCACTAGAGCTAAGAAGAGTAAAAGACAAAAGAACTTTGGGTTGAGATATAGAATTTTTTTCCTAACGATTCTTATCCTCTGGACTGTTACATCTCCTTGTTAGTAAATGCACAAATTTTAATTTTAGACTAATTATACTTAATTAATTCTAATTAAAAAAAGTGCAAAGGATCTAGTGCAAATGCACTTCAACACACAAGAGATGGTTTAGGAGGTTTCACATCTTCTAATATAGCAACTAGAAGGCTCGATCCTTGACTTTGGAGTCGGTGGCGTGCACGGCTCCAACACCTCGCCGGAGTCGCCTCGAGTCCATCTAGAGATTAACCAAACTCTAATAGATTCGTGCTAGCGATTCAAGGAGAGCAAAACTAATCCAAAGGTATTCTCTCTTCTTCCTTAATTAACAACTTAATTAGTGGAGAGAATTATACTCAACACATGAGCTAATGGTGGGCGAGAGAGAGAGGTGGCCGACGGCCAAGGAGAGGGAGAAGAGTGCGGCTAGGGTTAAGGAAGAGAGAAGCCTCAACTTTGCATTTATACATCTCTATATATAGTGCTAGTGCACAAACCCTAACTACCACCAACCATCAATTTACAAGATTGTCACTCCACCTACCTCCTAGGTCGGCCTTAATATGGGCTCAATTGGACCACTCAACTCTTTTAATTAGGTCTCTAATTCATATAATTGAACCTCTCAACTCTTTCTTATTTTAAATAAAAAAATAGCCGAAAGGAATCAAAGGATTGTGTCTTTTTAGCTTAATTGATTGCAAAAAGCACGTGAAGTGCTAGGCCATAAGGTGCCATTAATTCATTTTACTTTTCATGAGTTTTTTTTTATTATTTCCAAGGCACATGAAGCCCAAAGGACATTCGTCAAAGAAAAAAAAATGATATTTATTTTAGTGAATGGGTAAATGGAACCTCTGTTGAGGTTAGTGAGAATCAAGTGCGCAACCACTGGACTAATAGGTCTTATCAATCCATTATAACATGTGAAGTACATATATATTAGTTCAAACCACTATTATCCGGTATTGTGATATACAATACCGGTAATACTGAAAAATTCGGATACCGCCACCTTCATCGGTATGATGGTCGGTAGGGTATTAAAATATTGCACGAAAGGGCAGAAGGAAGGTGCCAAGAGAGAAAGTGGTGAGAACACGGACGAGATGAATGAAATAGAGGATCGACGAGGAGTGGAGGGAAAGGAAGAGGGGCGCGAGAGGTAGGCGACACAGGTGAGGAGTGAGAACAACGTACGGATGGAAAGGCAGTGCACTTTCCATTTTTGGCAGTGCACCATTTCTATTTTTTGACACGTGATTGCTTGATTGCAGTTAGTAGCCCTTATTTCTTATAGGAAGGGATGTTCTACCTGTTAGGAAATGCATAGATTTTAATTTTTGTGCTAATTACACTTAATTTAGCAATTAAAACAACATGCACAATAGGATCTAGTGCTTAAATTCATTAACACAAAGAGAAGGGGTGGAAATTATACCTCTCTTGATATAGCAATCAAGAGGCTCGATCCTACGGCTTAGAAATCGATAGCGTGCTCCTCCAACGTCTCCAAATCGCCCGCCTCGAGTCCACTAAGGTATTAACCAAGTTCTCAACAAATTATGCTAGTAATTTGGAGAACAAGACTAATTCCTAAGCTTTTCCTTCTTCTAATCAATTCTCCTAATTAATTTATATAGAAAGCTTGCTCAACACATGAGCTAGAGGTGGAATAGATGGGAGGAAGAAGATAGAAAAAATTCTGAAATTTTTCTTCTCTTCTTTGAATTTTTGGCCAAGGAAGGTGGAGAGAGAAAGTTGGTACGAAGGCTAGGGTTTTCTCCCAAGGAGCACCTCTATTTATAGCCCTCATGATCTAGAGCTCTACCAACCTTTCTATGGACAATTATGCCCCTCCTTAGCCGCCCCCATTAATGGACCTTGAGCCTACAACTAGTTGTTAGTTTAGCCCATTAACCAATCCTTTTATTTGCACATCAAATTGGACATTTAAATAACTAATTAATTAAAGGCACAATAAGCTCAAATAAATATATGTGTTTTTTATAATTAATATGGAATTAGTCAATGCATTAAATTATTTCAATATGATACATTTGACTTAATTAATTATTACGGTTCATGACGGTACATAATTAATTAGTTAACTTATCATACTTTTGCAAAACTCACTGTTGCAAATAAATAATTAATGCATGTATGGTTAAACACCTTATTATGTGTGACCCTTTGAGGATTTATGCTATGTTGGACATGAAATTAAATCGTTATTTAATTCCAATAATCATAAGCGGTATCTAGCAACACGTTATGATTCCCAGTTCGCATAAATAATGTACTGCTACAGTATTTAAATCCTGCATAAGAGAATAAAAGTATTTCTCTATTTTGATTCTTATGTCTCACGATATCATCGTATAATCCAAGATAGGAATGTGTCATTCTTGCAGATTATACGTTTCTTGATCTAGAGTTGATCGCCTAGTTGCGCGCATACGATCCAACTCCATCAAGGGGCCCAAAAAGATATCGTCACTCACTAAGTGAATTAATGAGGGACATACGATTTTCTTGATGATTAGTTTTTTTCCGCACAATTCAAGAGAACATAAATAAAGTCCGTATAGCAGCCCTTATCGGGAATCAGCGATAGACAATATTTATTGAACTTATCCTCATGTGAAAAAGATAAACATCTCAAACTTAGAACCAAAATCATAACGAAATAAATAATGACACATAACACAATCCATATATTTATTTCGTTGGGTCAAGTCCTGTATTATGTTCTATAACATATACATATGGAATTAAGTTGGTAACTCTTTACCTATGATTTGTAGAACATAATCATCACTTAACTTGCATGCTAATCTTATATGATAATTAATGTTCCTTGTTAATTATCAAGATTATGGACCATTTAGATTTATTATTGTCATTCTAAAGAATGATCAACAGAGATCTACAATTCAGATCCTCAACCTGAATAATCTGTCAATAATAAACCTAGGAACAAATGATAAAATATTATCCATAACATAAACTAATATTCAAGTCATCAAATTATTGACTTCTAGGACATAACTCCAACACTACCAACTCATCTAACTAGCGGTGGAGGGTATAAAAATTTGAAGTACATTATATGTTTCTACTGTACAGCTAGCAAACATGGCAACACGCCCATCCAATATGTGGACAGACTTCAAGTATGTTAAAAATATATTTTAACATGAATATAGTTGATAATTATAATAATAGTTCAATTAAATTCGATCTATTTTTTTTTTCATGATTATTACTTCTCGCGACGAAAAAAGTTAAAAATTTAGGTATGAGCTTTTGTTTATTCAGAATGATATTTCATTCATTAATATGGTCGTTGGATTGTAGATCGGGATTATGTATATTCCTCTATGTGTAACACAATATTTTGAATATGTAAGCTCTTAATTATGCTGTTTATATATAATGCGTTTGAATATAAATTATTGTTATTAAATGACCGTCGAATGAATCAAGAATATTAATAGCGTAAAACTCGATACTGATGCTCCATAGAAAAAAAATTTTATTTTAACGTTACATGCATATTCTTATGTATATAATACAACATTATGAATAAGTAAAGTCTTAGTTATTTTTTATACGTTATAATAAGCTTAAATATAAATTATTGTGATCAAATAACGTCGAATGAATCAAGAATCATTTTAAATTCCTGACTAATGCGTGAAAAAACTTTATTTGCGGTATATAATGATCTTAAATATAGATTATTCTGATAGTGGCGTCAAATTAATCAAGAATCACTTAAAATGCTTAATTGATGTTTTAAATATTCTTTATTTGTACAAGATATGCATAGTTCTTTACGTATAACGTAATATTTTGAATATGTAGGGTCAAAATTATATCCTAGAACATATAACAAGTTTAAGTATAGATTATTATGATCAATTGACATCGAATGACTTAGGAATCTCTGTAAATATTTAATCGATACTCGAAATTTACACATTATATGTATATTCCTTTGTGTATTACACAATATTTTGAATAAGTAATGTCTTAATTATATTTTATAAAATATATTGAGCTCAAATAGAATTAATTGTAATCAAGTGATATCGAATGAATCAATAATTGCTTTAATTATTAATCGCTTTAATTATTGATGGTTCCGAAGGAGATCACTTGATCCCAACATAATCCACTAAAGGTGCATCCATGGGAGTAAGAGGGGGAGATTCAATTACCTCAATGCATCAAAGTACAAAATATCTGCTGAACTTCCGGTATCTACGGCTCCATTTGGATTAATTTGAAAAGAAGGAAAGAAGTGAATAAAGAAATAAATTTATTATAAGTAATCTAAACTCTTTACAAAGTTACACATTTTCTAATATTTTTTTTCCACTTCTTTCCTTCTTTTTACACCTTATCCAAACAGAACCTACAATAATCCTTTTGACTCGCTTTCTGCGTATCATGACTATCGACACAATGGCATCATTATGCGGATATCTAATTTTCGCGCAATCCTCAGGCCAAAAGAAATGAAGGTGTTACCGTGTTAGCTAAAGATCCCTTGGCATGTAACTATGTAAGTGAAAAAATTCATATCGCGAGGGATTGTGTAAGCTTCTCGAATTAACACTACATCCTACTCTGGGATACAGCGACTCTTTTGTCAGACTCCTCTGAACTGCCCTTAGACTAAGAATTGGCTTAGGGCTGCATAACGTGGAAATCGGTGACGAAAATCACCTCTTCCGTTAATCGTTTAGTGGAAAGATGAAAATTTTTATTTTTTTGCATTTTGTGTTTCATCCTCAAAACGCAACAAAAATTTACTACGTTGGTCGTAGTCTACTATTTACACGATCAAGACGGTTAAACCGTTTATCCGTGCCTAATTATAGTTGTTCTTCAATTATTTACAGTTTAATAGTAAATACTAAATAAAAATCTTTATAATTAGGATCCTATAAAATTGATCAGATTACCTAAACTTACATCAACAACATCACAAAATTCCTTCCGATTGCTTACAAACAAAAAAAGAGGAGATTTACTAAATTCCTTCCGATTGCTCACAAACCAAAAAGGATGAGATTTACTAAACCAGAAAAATGAAAAAATCAGTTGCAAACGCAATCAACAATGTTCTTACCAGAAAAATGAACAAGTTTCCCCCTGCTATCAACAAGAACAGAAAAATGGAAAAAAAACCAAGAAAAATAAAAAAAAGCCAAAAAAACCAGTTTGCAACTTCAATCAACAAGTTTCCCTCTGTTCTTACCAGAAAATCTTTCTTCTTCAAAGACCCAGCTCATCTACTCCACTCTAGCCCCATCCCTGTTTTTATCAGCCTATTGTCCTTGGCAAAGAAGCACTAGGCAAAATGCAAACCAGGAGCGTGACCATTGACTATTGTGTGCAGAATCTAGATGAGTCAGGGATGCATCAAATTCAACAACGAAACCGCTGCGGCCTGCGGGCCTTCTCATTGAATGCATACATTTCTGCCTTCCTCTTCAGTGCTCCACAATGGCTACTAGGACGGACATCAAGCCTCGAGACAACAAACATCTCTCTCCAGGCAGAAAATGCATGGAACCGTCTCTCTCAAATTCAACAACTTACACCACCGTTTGCTGAATGTTTGGACTCCATTGCTTGGCGCTGGAACAATAAAAAATGCTTCACAACCTTATCAGCATACACCAGAAAACTAGCTACTGTCTGCGAGCAAAGTTTTTTCAAATCTTGCCTGCTATTTTCAAATTTCCTGCCTTTCTTCCTTTTTCCGCTCATTTTCCGCGTGACAAAGGAAAGGTCTTACAATTGGGCCAGGCCCAATCAATTTCATTAATATTAGTACAGAGTTTTATAGGGTTTATTAAGTCTTAATTAATGATTTTGAGGACAACTTGAAAATAAAAAAAATTGATATGCGTGCTGTTAGTGCAAGGAGTACTATTGTAGAGGTGTATGTGCTAAAGCCTACGGATTTGTGTGTGTTGTGTATCAGTGTGTGTAAAAGAAAAGGTTTAGATCCTTATAATCACGTTACAACAAAAATGTTTGAAAAATCTGATCGAATCAAAAATATATTCTTCAATTGAGAGTTGACTTATAAAGGACAGATGCAGGCTTCCCGTGGATATTATTCCAAGCCCATTACCCAAATTTTCATCCAACAGTTCATATATCAGTCTATCGATAAGATCCTATCAAATTCTAATCCAACGGCCAGAGACCAATCCAGACCACTCGCTTTATCTACACACGGAATTTTGACTATTCGTAAAAAATTCGTAACTTGTCGTGCAATTCCGAATTTGTGGTCCAGTCAGAATCAATGCGTATCCGACGCAATAGTACAAATTCCATGTGCGCATAGGAGTTTTTTGTTATCCCGAATCAACGGCCTTGACGACTCCACTACCCCGGTCAAAACACCCTTTTCTCACTTTCCCAATACTCTCCTTTTCTAGTAAAAAAGGACCCTGCCGCTGCGCCGAATGCAGGGATCAGATCGCGGCAGATATCTATCTTGCTAAAATAATAATGGAGAGAATTTCTATTCCAAGCGAATCTAAAAATAAATTCCCTCACTTAATGCACACGTTCCCGATGAACGGACCAGATCGGTCTTATCAGTTCAACGCGCCTCGATCCGCCGTCCAATTCTTCACTCTGTCCGAAATTTAGAAACACCGCGCCTCTTTCCTCCTCTAGGGTTTCTTTGTCATTCGAAAAACCCTAACCTAGCGCTTCCACTCTCTCTCTCTCTCTCTCTCTCGCTCGGTCGCCGAAATCGAGATCTTTGGAATGGAGCCTTGCGAATCGATTTCTCCGGACCACTCGTCGGAGAGAGGGAAGCTGTTCGTGGGAGGGATCTCGTCGGAGACGGGAGAGGAGGTGTTGAGAGAGCATTTCTCCAAGTACGGAGAGATCGAGCATGTGGTGGTGATACGAGATCGGCTAACGGGTAATGGCAGGGGATTCGCTTTTGTGCAGTTTGCGGATCCGGATTCGGGTGAGAAAGCGCTGGACGAGAAGGAGACTGACAAGCATGTGATTCTTGGACGAACGGTTTGTTGTTGCTCTTGCTTGAATTCAGTTTTGTGTTCTGTGGAATTTGTAGATCTACCTTGATTGTATATTAAAAATTCCTTGCTTTTGTTGTTGCTCTTTTTTAATCGAAAATGGTGAATTTAGATGGTAGACGTTTAAATTTAGTTGAATAAGTATGATTAGTAAGTCCTTATGTGGGAATTCCATAAAAGCAATGTCATTTAGAAAGTGCTTGGTTTTACAATCTGATTGATTATTGAGGAAAGTTTCAAATTAATTTTTGATCTATAGAGACAGTATGTATGAGGATTTTGCTTCTCTGGTTTGGAAATAATGCTTGTGGTTGCATTTGGCAATATGAGTTTGATGCATGTAGCTGCACTTTTGCCCCTCATTTCTTAATTGTATTGTAGTTTATTTTGTATGATTAAAATTTTTCTAATTTGAACGCTGTTTAGTCAGTATAGATATAGAATAATATACAAGGAAAAGTAATGCAGCTACATGTTGCTATTTGCTAATTTAGCTGTACCTATCAAACAGTATAATTTGTCTGATTTAACCTAAAGAAAGGGTCAACAAACCTCACATCAATTGGATTATATATTTATATTAAAGAAAACCTTTGTTTACTGAAACACGCTATTGCCTACTTATCGCTTTCTTATGTTTGCAGTCAAATTGGTACTGACTTGGTTACTGCTTTGTTGTCATTTAGAGAATAAATTTATAAATTATAAAAGTAATATCAAGCTATATTAGGCATTACCCTGAGTTTTACTTGTTAGAAGAATTTTATTTTCAAATGAACACACCTGCTCTTTGTGCCTTAATAGCGCTATATATCACCTTAATCATTTATGCATCATCTATTATGATCATGATAATAGTTGTTAGAAATTCCATTCAACTGTTTTTCCACTTAGTCTATGAACATTCATTGGGTATTTAGCAAGTATTGAAGTAAACCTAATTTTTAAAGTTGATACCCAACATATATATCAGAAGCATCTGTAACTTCTAAGTAGCAAGAACTGTGTCCAAGATTATAATTATGAACTGTATCTTGTAGATATATATCTAATTAATTTATTCTTTTTACAGGTGGAAGTAAAAAGAGCGATCCCAAGAACTGGGCGGAGCCAGTATGGTCCACCTATGGACAGTCAATATGTAAACCCAGCCCAAAATTTAGCTTATGACAACACAACTGAAACAAACATTGCCAACAACAATAACCCCTTTGATCCAAGATCAAGAAAAATTTTTGTGGGAGGCTTACGTGACAACATAACTGACTCTGAGTTGCGTGCTTATTTTGAGAAATTTGGCACAATGAATGATGCTGTGGTCATGATTGACAAGTGGACAAAGAGGTCCCGCGGTTTTGGTTTTGTAACCTTTGACTCAGATGAGTCTGTTCGTAAAGTAATGGAGACTCCGTTTCACGAGCTCAATGGCCGCACTGTTGAGGTCAAGATTGCTGTGCCAAAAGGCAACCATGGTAATAACACAACTGATAGTAATAATTATAATAACGAGGGCGAGTGTGACAATGGTGATGGGTGTTATGTTCCCCGAATGTTTGGTGCAAGGGGGGGCCCTGCTTTTGGTGCATATTTTGGGGGTGTTTATCAACCATATGGTCGCTTCTTTAATGGATATGCATCTTCACCTGTGCCCCCATATATGTATCCGGGAAATTATGCAGCTGCAGTTGGGAATTATGGATCAATTGTTTATGGGGGTCTGAGAGCTCCATGGATTGGTGGATCTGGCGTGATTGCCAGGCGAGGCCCAATGATACCCTATCGGGATTACGGAGCATATTTCGGGTATATGAATAACGGAGGGGGAGTTTTGGGTGGATATATGAATGTTAATGGTAATGGTGCATATTATGGAAATAATGGTACTGAAGATGGCTTCAAGACTGGTTGTGTTGACCCTGATGTAACTTCAACAGCGGTCAATGGAGTTGGAGCAGTGGTGCCACAACTTGAAGCTGTGAAATTGGATGCGCAATGACATGTAAATGATGGTATTCTACAACTTTTCAGTTCTGTTTGAGCTTAATTTGCGTAATATATATTTGACTAGAACTCTGCAGGTTAATTTCATCGTTCGATGGTGGTATGCTGCAAAATATCAGGCTGCGGTTAAGTTCCATCTATGATTGAAATTAACCTGCCTGCCAAGTTAGCCTTATTGATGCTACAATTTATTAGAGCTAAATTTTAGTTTTTATAGCAGGTTGGTAAGAATCAGGAGCATCATGGAACTACAAGGCGATAAACTATTAACGACTCGCTGCTACTTTGTATCATTTAATTCTATTGTACACTGATCTGGTGCTGTTGGCTATATGCCTTGTGAACCAAATTGTTTAATTATTTTTTCAATCTTTTTGTCTCTGACTTGACCTTATTGTTTGGGAACCTAATTGTGCTAATTATTTTGGAATGTTTGTGGATGTATGTACACTACTTTGCACAGGTTTTGTTGTCTTCGTCGCATGCTCTTTAACATATTAAAGCTTCCTTTGTGATGAAAACAACTTGAAACATGAGGTATCTTGTTGTATGCACTGCAAATTATGAATAAAGTTACTAATTTACTCGTTTTTAAAGTGAAAACATGAATGGTTTTGACATTTTCCGAAGAAATCAATTGTTTCTCACTCCACTTGTTATTGCCTCCGTATATCATTAAATGAGAGCTGTTGTTAAGCAGTAGAAGCAATTTTGAAGAGCCCACTGAGTTGGCCCGTCTACATTATGTATGGTGTGCACTAAACATTTGGTCGTAACGGGCTACTAGATAAGAAATTAAGCCCAGAAACTAGAACAGTATTTCCCCACAACCTGTAACTGTAATGAGGGAGCCTCTTAGTTCCGTCTGAAATTCTTCTCTTTAATTCCCTATTTTTCTTCAGTGCCTCTTAGAGCTTCTTGGATTTGCTTGTTCCTCCATTGAAAGAGTGAGGGGAATATAGAAGCATGCATCATTCAACATTAAGTGACGAATATGGTGGTAAAAATTGTTTGGAATAGTATAATTTCAATTCTAATCAAAATCAATGTTATGTATTGATTTTTCAACCGAAAGGACTCGTCCTGTATTTAGTGAATGGAGAGGATTGGAAGTAAGCCTACAATACAAGGAATGACCCGTTGTCATTCTATGTCCGAACAGGTCTCCTCTAATGCGTGCATGCATGAGGATTCTATCATGCAACCTCCACATCACTCAATCTAAAAGGCCAAAAGTCCAAAGAAGTTATGCAAAAGAGAAAAAAAAATTATGCATGTGGCGTAATCCTAGAGGCGAACCCTAATTGGGGGCGATGAAAGGACTCCAAAAATAGAGAATGATTTGGGTGGAGGGGTCCAATTATCTAATCAAAGGAAGGAAGGTTCTTTGTAGCATTCTACTGGAGCCAAGCTAGAAGGAGAAATGAGCATTTCTTATGTGTCTGGACTTTAAAAGGTTAATATTCCCACTTCTTTTGATGTGAAAGAGATGCCATGAAAGATATGAACTAGGTCATGTCGTTTTGTTGTTTTTCCTTCCCTTTTTCATATTTGGCGGATGATAATTAATACTGTTATCTCAGAACTGTTAAACAGACAGTGATAAAAAAGCTGACTGAAGGGCAATTCCATAGTGTGCTGTAACTTGTTCAGATTTCCTATTTTGTAGAATCCGGTTTCTGTTTGTATGGCAAATATACAATAGTATCAAAATATTCGTGGTATAATACAGTATTCACGAAATGAAAACTAAATAATAAGTTACGATAAACGAGTTAAAGGATCTTTTAATCACATTTTATTTACAGAAGGTCTGGACGAAAAAAATTTTAAAAAAATTTGCTTATTTCATGTGGAATGTTAAACACTATCTTTTTATCTTTATGAAAGCATTTGTTACCAAATAAAATCGGGCAATAAATGAGACATGGTTTGAGGTTGAGGAACTTCTTATCCAACTGCAGCTTGTGTACGGTCTCTAATTATGCCATTATCTGGCCTTTGTCGCTGATAAGAGGTTTTCAGTAATAAATGAAAAAAAAAAAGTATAGTGGCACTGGCATGGAAAATTTTAGATGCGGTAAACATGCTTGGTTATAATTTATTATCAAGTAATGATGTTAAACGTGCCTTAATATTATATTTTATATATCCCTTTTTCTTTATGCCTTTCCGTTTTCTTAAAGCGTTGATGGTAAGTTTTCTTTTCTTTTATGATGTAATGACTCCAAGATTCTAAAAATTTCAGATCGAGGTCTAGTACACCGAATTTTATTATTTAGTAATGGACTAACAGCACATTTCAGAATTACAAATTGCTAGGAATTTTGTTGTTGTACTTATTGCTAAATGATGATTGAGGAACTACGTCACACACTTCTGCATATATTATATGTTAGTCTCAATCCTTACTGCTCCTAACTAAGCTGATTGAGCAACTGTGTTACATGCGTCTTCATTATCTCGTAGCTTTTTCTTCTCTGTGTGCCAAGCATTGTAGTTTTTCCTCCTCAAAAATATATAATGATAGTGCGAAATGGTTAATTGAAACATTTACCGCATTTATAGTTAGTTGATCGTTTTATATTTCTGCCCAAAAAAATGTATTGAAACTTTATTTTCAAGTATGATGCATGTATCATAAAGATATGCTTCGTAGGCAAATTCATCCGTACTGAGCACAAGGTTTGTGAACTGCGTAACACAAAATGTTATGAGGAAGGTTCCGCTACTAATATTTTATTTGCTTTCAAATGTCAATATTTTGTCATTTAGTTAATTTTTAAAATTTTAAAATTCAAACGTTAAATTCAAACCATTGATCTTATTTAATTTAATGAGCGATGTATTTTCATATAAATTTTGTAAATTTTAAAATTTATTTGATACTTGATCAAAGAATAAAACATGAATATATTAAAACGAATGTATCATAGTTAATAAGTTTCGCTTGTTTTTATAGCAGAATCTTCCTCAAATATTATTTGTATCTCTTGTGGCACACAAACATTAATTGGGTACTAGGTGGGGACATCGAGCTTCGCTCGATATATGCATTTTTGTTATAATAATTTTTAATAAAGTTATATATAATAATTATTTTTGCAAGACCTTGCAATTTTTAAGCTGCATTGATTACATGCTTTTTAAAACTGGAAACCATCTTTAATTGTTAAATACAAAGTTAAATAGAAATTAAACCATGAGTTTCACTGATATATTCATATAGAACAAACTGATGCAATTTAATTATTTTTGGATATTTCTTTTGTGGTAATTTTATATCTCTTTCTTTAAAAGCTCATCTTGCTATTTCTATTACATTGCATTCACTCGATTTGCTTTGTTAGATTTGTGCAGGGGTTATTTATCCACTTTTTGTCTTCACTAACAAAATTGTTGACGTCTTTGTTAAAGAACGTTCATAGCCACAACATTGTTGCATTTAGATATTAGATATAAAGTAAATGAAATTGGACCATAAACTATAAAAGTGAACAACTGAACATTCATACTATTCTTTTAAATGTCATAAGAACCATCTTAATAAGTAGAAGTACACTCTATCATTTAGATTTTATAGATATAAATATAATAAAGTAAAATAAAACTGGACCATGAATTAATATAACACGTATTGGAAGCATTTTCCCACCTAGCGATTATAAAAATATAGGGTGTCTCATCGAGTTTCGCCCGATCCATGAGTTTTTATTAAATGAATTATTATTTTATATTTATGAAAAAATTATTTGTAATTCACTTTTTATATCTCAATAAGAAAAAACTGTCCATACTTTGAAGTTTTGAACAATGAAAAAAGAAACCTATAAATCGGTAAGCATATATTTAAATATTTAACTACAGTTTCATATTGTTTTTTCATTATCTTTTGCTCGTGAATCTCTAATGTTACAATAGCACAATATCCATGACAGATGACAAATAAAAGTTTGAGAATTAATAATTAACTTAACAATAAGTATCTTGCAAGTTATCGTTATTGAAAAATAAAAACTGGGACGACAAACTTTTGTTCATCATAGAAAAGAAAGAATAGGACGATAAACATTTGTTCTTCAAAGAAAAGTCGGTCCAATATATCATTAGTCACATCCATGCTATGACTAATTGTGCTCTGTTGGTCCTCATATCTCTTATACCAGGCTAATGTAAGAAGAGTTAGGATAATAGTATGTGAGAATTTAATAGGATGATAAAGTTCAAAATGCTCAAAAGAAATATACACGACCAACTAAGAGTGACTAACAACACAGGAGTGGTAATTCAATAAATTGATTCCATAATACCACATTAGAGAAATAATTACCTAAAAGAAATCTTATTCATTTATCTGCAACAAAATTCAAATCATAAAACACTGTCTAAAGTAAAATAGAAAACTAATTGCTAATCTATTTGTCAAAGCCGTTATCTATCTTCATCAGACAACACATCTGATATTGGAATCTCTGAATTATAAAGAGAAATAATCATAACTTTGCAGAATCATAAACGATGCAAAAAAAATTAGGACCTACCGGTTTCATTGTCAAATCAACTATTAACATGTATTCAACCCTTGATCCAGTAATAATAACATATCAACTATTAACATGTAGTCACTCATCTAGATCAATTTGGTATCATGTATGTACTAACTGGTAAGATATCAGTAAATTTTAAATATTATTTTATAATAGAAAGAAACAAAATCTGCATTATCAGTATCTACAACAAAGGAAGAAATATAAGAGTGGTGAATAATTGTAAAAATTTCTTTTAAAATCAATGATCTGTTACCAGTAGCTACAACAATTGTAAAAAAATAGTATATTCGTACCAGTATAAAAAGATGAAAGAGAAAAGGCTTTGAACTCTTCAATGGGCACCCATCGCTGGAAGAAGTAAACAAAAAAAAAATCTATTCTTGAAAATATTATTAAGTGTTAGGTTATATGAATTTTGAATATAAATTTAACAAAATCTGAATTTTATGTAATTTGGACTGGGAGCTAAGATGGAAGAAGCATCAAATAGCAAATAAATAATCTGAAGGCAACTACTAATAAACTAAATCGGAGGGAAAATAATATCGACATAGTTACCTTTTCAGAAGTTAATGTATATTAAAAAAATAACACTAATGACAGAGTACAAAAAAAAGATCTCGCACAAGAACCCTTATATAGACAAAAGTAGAACAGAAGGAAACCAATCAGTTAATATCCTGTATTAAAAAAGAAATTTAAAAGTGTTTAATAAGGAATTATTTTTCCTGTACGTAACGCCAGATGCAATAAAATAAAACAGCAATTAATGCCATTATTATTGCCATATTTCAAAAGAAATTGATGACATATTTCTTTATAGATCAAAGGAAAGTGTAATCAAACAACTACCCCTGATTCCTGAAAGTAACGTCTAAAAAAAAATCTAACAGAAATATCAGTATAAAAAGCCAAAAAAATTTGGGATAAATTAATAAAGAACAAATTAAATACCAATAAAAGTTGCCATAATTAATATTTAGTCATGGTGGGAATTCGCCTTCATGATCGTTTATAAAAAGTTTTCCTAATTATTATATTGGGAAAAAAACATTACCAACAACTATCTATAAAACGAAGATATAAAAAATAAAATTTAACGGGGACAAATTTTCGAGCTTAAATTTCACTACGACATAAAGCAACAAAAAAAATCTATATATATATATTTGTAAAATATCCTCACCGAGTAAATAAGGACAAAATTTAGAGCATAAAGTTTCACTAATTCGAATAAGACAAAAGAAAGAAGAGGGAAATTCATAAACTAAATTACTCTTACCGAGTATAAAAATCATCAAAGGATGGGAGGCTAATCGGAAGCTGAAGGAAATTGAAAAGAGAGGATAGCTTAGTAGAGTAAATCAAGAGGCAATATAGAGCACAGTGAAAACGAAAATTAGGGAGGGCATATCAAGGCGAGGGAGAACGAAAAGGATGTCGAATGGAGAAAGGCCACGGCGACAGAGTAAGGTAGAAAATTAGATAAGGTTCGTTTGTTTGGAAATGAAAAATTGTGCAGGAAATTTAACACCAACAGGTGAGCCGGGTCAATTAAATGACTAAAAGAGTTGCTACAAAAGTATCTACATAGTTATCGTCACAAAACTCAGATGAAAATTGAATGTCAAACTAAACCAATGAAAAAATTGATTGCCGTGTCAGACAAAATTTCAACAAAACAGATAGGACACCCACGCTTCTTTATTTATAATACTGATACTGATGAAACCCTGTTTTTAAATACATTGTTTTAATAATTGTGCCGTGCGTTTTAAACTTCTCGTAAAAAAAAATAGTTATTAGAGAGATATAAGTAGCATGCAAAAATTCGCTGCTCTTTTGTTATTGTCGGAAGTTTTCTTGATAAATTCCGAAAAAATAATATTGAATTTTAATTATATTGACAAAAGTGTTCGGTATTCTACATCCATTTTCAGTTTATGAATATTTTTTCTATTTTATAAACATTTAAATAAACTAAACTGGAAGTATAGATTAATTTGTTGCTGACTTGGATATGGTATAATATCAGTTTAGTTCAATTTAAACTTATTTCGTCATCCATCGAATACGGATGAAGCTTAATCATTATTATTTCTAATTTTTGAAGAATTAAAACTTTTTTTAATCAGATCATCAGTTACAATTATTTGAAATGACAGATATCTATAATTTATTGTTTTCACTTGAAAGAAAAGTTGCTACAATATTGTGTCATAAAAGTTTTGAGTACATTTATTAATTTGATCCCACGACTCTAGAATTTTATGCTAATTTTTTTTATGCAAGTGGTAAAATTTTTCCAAGTTTTAATTGCTAGAAAATGATCGATAGACATTTCTAATTGGATTAATGGGTTTTTATGTCACTGTGTAAATTAGGAAATTAGGAATATGTCATTGTTAGATTGCAAATTAGATTTATGCCATCATCAAATTATATAAATTAAAAATATGCCACAATCTCATTCCAAAAAAGATTTAATTTTAAAAATACGATCATAAATGCTATCAATATATTTCAAAAATCCCATATTGTCCTTGTTAACTCCAATAAATCACAGCTTATACGAGGAGGGTTTTTGTTTACATAAAGAAAAGGCTTAATTAAAGGAGAGGAAAACACATTAGGAATGATTGACATGTGTCAGAATGACAAAGTGTTAAAGGCATTTTTTTGGCAATATTTCATCCATTATTTTTTAAAGAAAAGCATTTTGACTAATTTGTCATTTAGTTGACATTTTTGTAATTTCAATTTTTTTGTAGTGGCATAAAACTAATTTTTCATTTAGTGATGATATTTTTCTAATTTAAAATTTTTGTAGTGACAAATTTAAAAGAGTAAAATTGGCAAATCATTTTTTCGGTGGCAAAAACTAATTTTAACTTTTTCGCAGTGGCATAAAACTAATTTATCATTTAGTGATGACATTTTTATTAATTTTAAATTTTCACGTGGCATAAATCTAATTAATTCTTTCTAATTTAATCAATTTCAGACTTAATTTATTGCTAATGCTTCCATCAGCTGAGGATAGAAAAAGAAATGCAGATAAAGGAAAAGTAGGAAATGAAATAAAAAGAAAAAAGTAATTAAAGCGAGAAGTATTCAGCCTTGTACCAGTGGCTCTAAAGACAACTTTTGCATTGAATTCTGTCTCTTTCCCCCCTTCATGCCTCCTTTAATCACACTTGACAGAAGAGAATGTGGAGGCATGCACACTGCTCGCCCCCTTGTGAGTGATCTTTTTAGGAGAGAAAGAGAGAGGTAACCCCACAAAACAACTTTGAACCAATATATCTGAAAAATGCCAGAATTAGGGCTCATAGGCTTGTCCATTTTGGCGATTCCAAATTTAATGGCATCCTTCTGTCTAGCCTTTAATACGATTGCCATTTTTTCTAATCATCCAACCACCTTTTTCTTCAGAACGGGTTTGGATTTTAGTGCATTTAAATGGTCCAATAGCCCCATAATTTGGTCAAGAAAAGTTCTTCAGAATGAAAATTTTGAGTTAAAGAATACTACTAATGAATAATAATAGATGCTATGTATTTAAGCTCGTCGAACATTTCTTCAATACCCAAATTCTAGAGTAAAATAGGTTATATGTTTTGTAATAAGATGTATTATGCTAGTTGTGAAGTTATTGAATACTTAAAGAAACTTATCTGTTTCAACTCAAAAATTAACATAACGTAAGAATCAGAAATAATCAAATATATCAAAGGGAGAAAAATTAAACAAAAAGTAATATTGGTCACCACTAGACTAACAATGTTATGTTCAAAATTTCCAAATTATCAGATCGTTAAAGAAATCTTGATCGATCAATCAATTATAATAATGTTGCATCTGCTGCAATACACAATTTGTGACCAAAAATAGTAGACAGTACAAATGAAAATTATCATAGTCACAGGAGAAATTTTCTACCGAAGTAGATTTTATTGACGAAATTAAAAACAAACAGACTTATGAAGTTTCAATGGGTATTTTGATCATTTTACAATTAACACCTCCAAGGTTTTAAAATGCGATTTATGTGGTTTAACGGTTAGGTGGTAATCTACCGTTTATCGGTGATAAAACGGTGATAGAACGGATAAAAAGATTGTGCGGTATGAACACAAATTTAGATAAAACGGCGATAAAACGAAAAAAAACAGAGTTTTTTAAAGCTACTAAAAATGATTAGTTTATTGTTTACTAATTTTTAAATTTTCTACCAAACACAACTTAATTTTGGAGGAGTAAGATGACTCAACTATTACAAATTTGTAACTTACAACACAAATAAAAGTTCCTACCGAACATGTTCATGGAAATTAAAATTTCTTAAGGTGAAGACTTGAGAGTTTCAGTGTGAGAGTTAATTAGTGGAAACTAATTGAAATTAAGATTAAATAGGCCTTTGCAAATTATTCTATAATAATATAAAGATCCATTTAGTGATGTTAGTCAGAGTACTAAATTTAATTTAAGAACATATACGTATCTACTGTGATAAAAAAAAAAAGTTCCATAATGCAACAAAACAATAGGAAATTCCAAAAGCTCCAGTCTCAGTCGGAGTATTTAATTCGATCGATCAAAGTCCTACCCGAAAACAATTTGGTGGGAGCTCCGGTAGACAAGACTCCGAAATGGGGAACAAAACACATATTTTGATTTTCTGTACTCACTTATGTGATTACTTTTGTACAGCCAAAGGTTTGAAGCATTTCATCCAATTGCCAAGGTTTCTACAAGTTCCTGGTTGTAAATGATCAAAATAATGCCTATATACTAGGACAATGTGCAACATTAACAGATCAATAGTTTCATCTGAAGCGCGCATATGCGATTAGTGCCCACCTATTAGATGTTGACCTCTCGTACTGAGAAACATAATTAGTGTAGAGAGAGAAAGAGAAGAAAATCTGCTCTTTTTTTTCCAAAAAAAATATATAATAACAGAGAGAGAAGCTGAGGGGGTTTGGATTGTTTTGCCTATTTGACAGGGTAAGAGGGCAGAAGGGTGGTAAGATGCTTTTATTGAATCACTTTAATTAAAGACTGTTCAGAGGTGAGAAATGCCACACCAATGCCCTCTCTCTCTCTCTCTCTCCCAACTTTTTTCATATCTGGTTCTCTATTTTTCAAAGCTGGTTTGGCTGATGTTAAGTTGCTATCTAGTAGCTCTTTATCAACTTCTTTTCGGTCTGCATGTACTACTTGTTTGGAATATGCATACACTTTCGAGACTAGATTTTGTTTGGATCTTCTGTTTCATATCTAATTTCTTGTCAAGGCAAGAAATTGTCCATAATCCTACTGTCGCATTAAATGCATGAGCCATAGCCTTCCTTATTCTTTCCTCTGGTATATTTGTTTTGATCTAGTTTCGGTTGCAGTACATGGCTACAGGATAATATATGCAACTTCAAAATGAAAGTGTAGAAAAATACTTTAGTCCATGTTATTGTTTAGAATTTTTTTTCGTTGCAAAAATTATTATATAACCATAAATAGGTATTACTTTTGTTTTAATTAATTTCCATCGTCTTATTGAAAAAAAAAAACATATTCTCGTCTTTTATTTATTTTTTGTTTGGACAGAATCAATGTAGAAAATCACTTCAAATTGGCAATCTTATTTGTGGGTATGCTTTCAAATTTAATGGTGTGTTTGTCACTCACCAAATAAGTCCTTGTTCAAAATACGTTTATTCAAGTTCAAATCAAACATCCAACAATAATTTCAAATAAGCTATTGAAATGCTTACGGTTGTTTCTCCTTTTTAGAGAATTGGGTGAATAAGAAACCCAATTAGAAAAGTGAAATTAGAGGAGAGAGAATCTCATCTATCTCTGTTGCAAATAGTCTATTCACCATCTCATCCAAACATGATGTAATATGTGTGAGAAAGTGCTGCATAAGATCGTATTCTGGATCGAATGCATGATACTAAATAAGAGAAGCAAAGTTGATTAAAGTTGGAAACTAAGAAAAAGAACCGATCATGAATACCAAGCCTGACGAGTAACATCGCAAGTTAGCCATTTACAAGTGTGTGCATGCCAACTTAAGGTGGAGTGTTGAAATATATAAGGTCTACATGTGTGTGTATAGACCGAATAGTGTAGCGTGTGAGAGATATGAAGAATTTAGACCAAAATAAGTAATGTTTGGACCGAACAGTGAAGTGTGCATCATAGACTCAAGGCAATTCGGACTGAATAGAGTGTATAACATAGTGAAGTCACTTTCTCACCAAATTATGAAGAACAAAGATAAAAAAAAATTATTTTAATGAATTACCAAAAATAGCTAGTTGCCTTATATAATTTTTTAATGTTTATTTATTTTTTCCTTCTCCATCAAACAATATATCTTAGAAAAATTACAGAAAAATAAATAAATAAGAGTGCGTGTGTGTGAAGAATATAGGCACCAAGTTGGTGTTGAACCTCGTTAAATTCTCGTGTTCTTTTTTATCAAATTGAGGATAATTTATACTGAAATTTTCGTGTTGACCAATTCTAAAAGGCATGGTTCTTGTGCAATTTCACTTGAATTATGCCTCATCAAATCTAAAACTCAACTTTCCGTTTATAAATGCTGGAATTTTTAACAATATGTTCTTCTTTCTGTGAAATAAGTAGAAATTATTACATGTACAAAGTTGAAATAATTTTTTAAACAATTATTTCTGTGAGGAGTAATGCTGCCGAAAAACAATTCTCGATCGTTGGATTTTGAAATAGCATCACCAACTAGACCACTAAGTAGACATTGACAAAAGAGATGTAATGATGATATAAGTATTTTTAAGATGTCAAATGAAAGTGTTTTTAGATGGAGTAAAATTATAATAAGTACTTAAGGTGTCAATTTTTATCATTTTGACGTTTTCTATTTTTAGTAGTTTATTTTGGTTTTGAAATACATAAGAACAATTTAATATTAGCATTTAATAATACTTCTTGTCAGTTTGTAAGCGTTTTTAGTTTGCTTCTAACGAAGATATTCAATGTACATAGGGGCATTTGTTTGTGTAGTAAGGGGTTGCATAAGTTAAGAATGTCTAAGTGTTTATATAGTGTTATGTAATAGTAATGATTACTCACTTAATGCATGCATATATTCATGTCAAAAGAATAAAATGCTCTTAAATTTGAATTATTTAATTTGAATTAGTACTATGTATTATACGTTGTGACCTAATTATTGTTAATTATTATAAAAATTAATTATTAATGATGATAATAAATCATTTTTATTATTATGAAATATTAATAATTACTTTTAATTAAATATTATAAATAGTATTATTTATTTTATAATAAAAATATATTATTGATTAATTATCTTTAATTAATTATTATTCTCAAATCATTATTATTAATTATTAATTATAATAATTAATATTTATTATTAATTATGATTTGTTAATAGTTATTGTTACTTATTAAATATTATCATTCATTCATTATTATTAATTATTTCTAAGGGATATTGTTGGCAAAACAAAATTAAAGGGACTGGTGCATAATTTATGCAACCTATTTAGGTTGCATAAGTTATGTACCTTTATAGCATCTTATGTAAGAGGTGTTTGGTGACTAAAGAATGTATAACTTAAGTTATGCATCTTTTAAGTCACAAATAAACAGGGCCATAAACCATAGGACATAGTTTGTGAAATCTTTAACCTGCAAAGCGCGTAAGAAAATAGCATGCATGATCGTATATCTATACTTTAAACTACAAAAAAACTGAATGGAGAACTCAAGTTTGAAAAAGAACCTAATTAATTCTATGTTGATGTATTAAATGGCAGATGGGGTACGTGCATCAACAGTAGATGACAATAAACAAGCAAATAAATGCAGCATGACTGTGCCAGGCTTAGAGGTATGCTGTGCTAGAGCTGGCTGGTAGATTATTAGGTTTGCATCTCGGCCTCCTTTTTACTACTTATGGTGTTCTTCCCTTCTTTCTCGTATGCGTCTCACACCAAATATAGAATTGGTGTTATTATTTGTGGTGTATATGTGTGTTTTGGTGTTTGGTGTACTCAGAGGTTATAACTGCTGCACAACAGAGTCAAAGCGAAAAACACCTAAAAGTACGTCTACTGTGTTTCAGCTTAACACAGCCCCCTCTCCGCTTCTCGTGATCTACCTCTGTTCCATTTTCGTTTTCTTTATTTTTCTATTCTTTTTATATAGACCTCCAAGGTTGGTTATAGCACGTTAATATAACGCCGAAGAATATTTTTTCTTGGACAAAAATTAATGCGAAATTTATTGAAATTGAATCGACAGTGTTAAAGAGGTTTACATTCTCTTAATAGTCTAATACAGAGCCATATTCATCAAAAAGAAAAAAGAAAAGGAAATACAGTGATTAAAATGTTGGAATTCCGAGATTTCCCCCCCCCCCCCTTAATTTTAGTCTTTGATTTTATTAGGGAACATACTTTGTACTAATTTTTATCGATATCTGCACCGTGATTTGCATTTAAATAAGATAAGACATGGAAGAACACAGTGCAGAACATTAAAACATATATTATTAGCAGAATGTTTCCTTAATTAAAACAACTGGATTAGATTAATTTAGGATTTTTCGCCGAATGATGCATGCAACAATGACATGATGTTAGTGGCTCTTGTCTGCTTATCTCTTTGTTTTATACATTATAAATTCTCTCTGCGTCCATCTTTTTCATCTCTAGTGATAACATAGCCTTTAACTTGACATAATGGGCGAGCTTCATGTATTGTCATGTCACGAATTTACAGCAGCTGTGTCCTTTATAGACTTAGTTCTGGTTGAACATGGTCTACAGTTAAATAACTGTAGATGGTAATACTTCTACTAAGGGTGCGTTTGGATAGGTGTGGGAAGAAGGGAAGAAGTGGGAAGAAGTATTGGAAAGTGTGTAACTTTGTGAAGAGTTTGGATTGTTTATAATTTTTTTTTTTTCTTCTTCTTCTTCTTCTTTCTTCCAACGATCCAAACGCACCCTAAAAGATTTTCCAATTTCTTTTGGAGGGAAGCTTGAGCTCTGAAGTCCAAAACTTTAATTAAACAATTGGTGTAATCAAATTTGCTGAAACCTAGCGGTCTAGCATGTCACACCCGTTTAGGTGTTAGATCAGATGCCATGCAATTTTGGGAAAATAATGATTCAAAAATGATGAAATTAGGAAACTTGAATTTCGTTACCTTTCACAGACTTATTATATTACTTTCTTTTAAGAAATTTTGGCAAGTTCTTTATGTAGCAATCGATAGTTTCTTCAAGAAATTGATATTACTGTTTCATTTTTAAATAACATGGTTGGAGCCGTATTTTACTGTCATTTCGAGCACAATTACGTTGTCATTATTGTTTGGCTCAATACTCTGCACAACAAACTTTTTTCTTCGAGTAAAAGTACTCTTTTTACATAACCAAACTACCCTTTGAACATCTCAACGCTGCTTTGGAAAAATATAAGGATATTTTGTTTTTGGGAAAAAGATCAAAAGTAAATAAATAATCATAAAAATAATAATTTCCTAAAAGTTAAGACAATACTACTAGTTCAAAAGTACTAGTTTTCTAAGAACACTGGTTTTCTAAATTCGCTGGTTTAAAACACCAGTTTCTTAGAAGTTATATCTCTAATTTTTAATTAAACGGCCTACATGAAATATTTTACAGATCAATCACTCTATAATTAATTATAAATGAATATTACAAAATTATATTTCTAATTTTTTATTAAACGGCCTGCATGAAATATTTTATAGATCAATCACTCTATAATTATAAATATATTACAAAATTATAAACTATGATTTTGCATTTATCAAATATTGTATGGTAACAGGAATAACATAGTTCTTAACCCATACCTATTTGATATGCTAATAAATTTTTTCTACCATTAATTCTATATATCGTAGACGTGTTATTGAATACTGTGCAAATCAACTAATCATATAAATGAATTTAATGGACTCATGCTGATTTTCTTAGCTATGCGATCGTTTGCAGCCATATTGTTATAGCTGCAACATATATACAATCAAGCGACTCGTGATTTTTCTTATCATACGGCTATGAAAGATATGTGTCATATCGCCTTCATTTCTACTTTAAAACTATTCTCAAACTCGGATCGCATGCAGATTCTTATCTTTTAAGTTAAGCCATCGATCTGATCATAAAATGACCATATTCATACTCAATATGCATCCATCATGATTCATCACTCATCTGTGATAAGTGATTAACGTCGATCAGCTTTTCAATTTTAAACGTTCATATCAAATCAGACAGTTTAGATTGAAAAAGATAGAATTGTGCGATTCGACCCGAAATAACAACACATATATGGACTCGTGCCATATAAGATGTTGATCCTTTTCAGCAGATTGCAAAATCACAGGCTAGATTCAGATTCATTCGACTGCATGTCCAAGATGTCAGATGTTGATAATGTCCATTAGTGAGTTGTTGTCTTCTTGACACTTAAATACCATGATATTTATTGACTATACATGCTTGAAAGAGATTTGAAATTTTAAACACCCGTGCCGCTGCCAAGTTATTGTACATCTTTATTATTAGCTCCGTTTGGATAAGGTGTGGGAAGAAGAAAAAAAGTGGGAAGAAGTGGAAAGAAGTATTGGAAAGTGTGTAACTTTGTGTAGAGTTTAGATTGTTTATAATAAATTTATTTCCTTATTCCCAAATGGAATCCAAACGGAGCCATTGAGTATATTAGATATAAATTCTAATAACTCATTGTCATTATTACTCGTAAGAGCACGGATTCAAGGGTGGTTATACGCTTCATTTAGCGTGTAAACACATGTTTGTGTAATTTTGTCTCGTTCAATCGTTTGATCAGTTGTTGTATATCAATTGCTAGACAAAACAATAATATGTTTTAGCTTTCCATCTAATAATAAAATAAATTGAGCACAACATATTGAACAACACATCTTTATTACTTAACATAATTTTGTTTCTTTATTTGCCCACACAAGACGGTATCTTTTTGCTTGTTATTATAAACTCATTAATAATAATTTGTAAATGGAATGACAAGATTGGACTAATTAGGGAAAATAGTATTGTTATGAAATTCAACCGGACCAGACCGGCTATTCAAGTCGTCTGATCATGAGCCAGCTGCTGGTTGGTTCGAAAAATATCTTAAACATGCCTAAGAAAATCAGTAAAAATGGGTCTTTTAGGCCGAACCCAAATTTTTAATCAAACCGTGGATCAGTACAGTAAAATGTAGAATTTACTTTTTGTTTTTGGGACAGTTTGGATATTTTTACCTTAAGTCGGCTAAATGATTATTCCGATGTTTTTTTTGTTTGTTATTTTTGTACTTCTTTGTCTTCTTTGATTTTTTAAAACTTTTTATTTATAATCTTTTATTGCATTCCTTTATATTAACAATAATCATATATTCATATAATAATATAGTATCGTCTAATTTATCTACGCACTAGTTCGGCCTGTCAAAAATGGTGAAATCATCGAACTAATAATTAACATTATCGTTTCGTTGTCAGTCTTGTTCTCGAAACATTAAAAGACTAATTTTGGTTCAATTAGGCTCCGTTTGGATGGCTTCTTTCCGGAATAAAGAATAAGGAATAACCACTTTTTACCAATAAATTTATTTCTAACCATTCAAACTCTTCACAAAAGTTACACACTTCCCAATAAATTTACCCCTTCCCAATAAATTTCTTCACTTCTTCCTTCTTCCTACCTTATTCTCAACGCATCCAAACGGAGCCTTAATGTTTTTTTTCCTATGTCGTTTATTATTTCGACCACTATTCAAACTGTAAAAATCATAATTATCGTCTATTATTTCGACCACTATCCATGTGTTTATGATATACCAAAAAAAAACGCTAAAATTAGGGTTGTTTAGATTAGGTCGGCTCATAAAGGCAAACATTAATCCAATTCATCTTCACGTTCACATTGCGCGCACACATAGTACTACATAATTAGTAGCACATGAAGGCTATGTAGAAGTTGGTTACTGTAGCCAGCTGATGCACACGGAGCATGCACGAGCATGTACTCAGATCACTCGATGCTGATATAAATTGGTGCAGTTTTGAGTCGAGACATAAGACACAGTATTCAATCGGTCTACTTCACGTGCAACTTTAAGAGGTCCCCTCCTCTACACATGACAAACATTTTAACCATTTCCTTTCTTCTGTTCCTTCTCAAAACATTAATTTTTGCTGTCTACCTTCGTTATATATGCTTTGTCTCATTGTCTGTGCTTAAATATCTCCTTCTCCTCTCCATTTGTTTTGGTATAATGGGACTCAGCAATTCTCAGCCGTCCATGCTAGATTTGGCTGTTTAAGTAGACTGTTTGACTCACGCTTTTTCAAATCGATCGAAGAAAAAGACGAAATATTTGTAAGAAGTAAGAACACTTAATTTGTTTTCCATAAATTATTTATAAAAGAAAGTTTGCAATACAGACGCGGATGGGACGGAATCCAACCCCACATGATGGACGTGGAGATGATAATAAAATTATGTGTGGGGATAGCAATAATATATGATTCTTCGTACTTGTCACTTCCACTATCATCAAAGCTTTTTAAAAATTAAATTAATTGACGATTTTTACCTTGGAAAAACCAATAATTGTGCAGAAGATTTCCCCCCGTCTGAGCTACGTCTGATTCGCAACTTGCATTTTTGGGAGTAGATATGTGAAATTAATGCCCTTAAAATTCCCCCGAAAATTTTGCAACGAGTTTCTAAAATGTTTTTATTTCCTGTCGCACAAAAGAAATAATTAAAAAGTGGCAGAAACAACGACAATGTTGACCGTGTATAAACAAATATTCCGCACTAGAGGTTCTGGTTTCACAACTGGGCACAAATTAGACTGGTAGCGCCAACTAGTGAACACATTAATTGAGCGTGTTAAATCGGGATGAAGAAATAGAAATGTCATTAGACTGGAGTACTTTTAGATAAAAAGAATTTTGCACATTAAAGGAACAAAGCACTAGCATTCAAGAATCTTCCAAATGTGTTTTTCTAAACCGAACATTACCATTCTTAGGTACATGCTGGCATACTTGCCCATCTGCCTTTCCTCAGGTTTGGCAAATTTTTTGTTGTTGTAGAAAAGTGGTCACATTTGCAGCAAATGTCCTCAATTTAAAACGAACCAGAGCACGAAAAGGACTCGTGAAAGAGAAAGGAAAAGAAAAGTATTGGCATGAGATGTAGAATTTAGTTGCCTCTTCGCTGGGAGGCAACACTTGCATGCAAAAGTGGTTGCCTGGGTTTTAGTTGCTGCCTCTTCTCATCATTACTTTAATCAAGGGGAGATTCTGTTTCTCAGTTAGTTATGATTATTTTTTTTTATCTTTATCTTTTCCTTTTCCTTTTCTAAGGAAGGAAGTAATTGGAAATTTGGAATGGTAATTGGAATGGCTCCCATCTTCTAGTTTTTCATTTTTCCTCTCCTTTCATATATTTATTTGTTGTTTATACTTTATACAAATATCAAATTTACCACTATATAACACCCTTACCGGAACCAATTAAACCAGACATAATTCGAAAAAATAATTCCAATTCATCAAATTTGCTGACAACCTAGGTGGGAGGCCGTCGTTGGCCTCCTCTTGCCACCACTACATTCTTTTCCCCTCCCTTAGTCATTTTTATTTTTTTTTCTCAGTTTTCCCTCTCTCCTATCTGTAATCCTTCTTTCTTTTAACTTCTTCTCGGTTCTCTTATTTTTGTTGGTCGTTTTGACAGTTAAAGGTAGGGTTTTTTTTTATCTCGCTGAGTTTTTTTCGCTGCAAAACCCTCATATTAATTGAAGAGTCGTTCATGTCACATGCCAAGACATATAAATCTGGTTAGTTGATAAATTGAGGCATTTATATCCCTTTTCAGAATAAGCATAACCAATAAAAACACATGGCAAATATCTATTTTGAAGTTTATGATTATTATAAGCCCGAAGGTAAGAAAAACATAGCCATCCTAAGACTTTGAGAAATGTGTAGTCCGGATTTTTGTTGAACAATGATGTGTAGGGAATGTTGTGATGAGATGGAGAGGGAAGACGGTTGATGGGATAAATGATGCATGCAAAAATTTCATCCCAAAAAGAAAATGGTATAAAGGCCTTAGTGTGGTAAGAGAGAGCTCGATAATATGGGAATATATGCGCTTGGCAATTCTATTTTATTGGAGAGTGTAGGGACAAGTTATTTGAAAGATAATTTGTGAAAAACGTTGAGAAAAAGATATGTATTCCGTACCACCATCGGTACAAAGTATTTTTATGTGACGACTCAAAAAATTTTCTACTTGTAATTTAAAGAGGATAAAAATTTGAGAGAGTTCATTCTTTGTACGAAGAAAATAAATCCGAATAAAATATGTAAAATCATCAACACAGATAATATAGTAACGATAACCATGCATCTTTAGAAACGATAGGAGCGGGTCCTCAAAGATCCGAATGTACAATCTCAAATGGATAATGACAACGGCTCCGTTTGGATGGGAGCAAGAATAAGAGAATAGTTTCTTCCTACTTCCAAATTTATTATAAACAATTCAAACTCTTCACAAATTTACACACTTCCCAATACTTCTTCCCTTATTCCTCTTATTCCCACACCATCCAAACGGAGACAAGAAGTACTTGAATTAAATGATAATTTGTGAGATTTACCATACAACATTCAGTACAAAGATTCATTTTATGCAAAGAACAAGATAAACAAAATATATTTAGAATATGCAATATAGTAGATGAGGAAGGATGTCCGAGCCGTGCATGCTACAAAGAAGCCAAAGTTATCTCTCCAAAAAAGACTTGAGATTTAGAAGAGGGAGAAGGGAGGCGAAGGTATTGGCCATTAGTAAGTGAAACTTAAATGAAAAGGGCTTTGGTGGCTCGATCCTTAATCGAACAACAAGTAAGAGAGAATTTAATAAGTAACGAGTTGTCGACAAGCAAAATTAGAAACAATCAAAGTAGAATTGTCAATGTGAGAAATGACTATACACATTTCATTACTTGTTTGAAATTGTCATGACAATCAAAAGGATCGAAGGAGTAGAGGTTGCTGAGATCGAACGTAACATGGTGGATTGCACCTGAGTCAATGCACCATTCATGTGGAGGATGCGCAAAAATCAGTTGTGCTGAATTTGCTTGATAGCCATGGGTCAGTTGAGAATTTAGTTGATGCTGATTTGACATGGTATCACAGTTGCGGGCATCAAAATGGAAGTAACAATTTCTTACTTGATGATTGGTGCGTCCATAGATTTGACAAGGTGCATGATGAGCTCTCATCTGAGACATAGGATTAGCTGGAAATTTCTGGCTAGGCAGCTGAGTAGCATAATGTTGGAGTTATGTCCTAGAATTCAACAGTTTATTATTGACAGATCGTCCAAGTTGAGAATCTAAATTATAGATCTATGTGTTTCTTTTTTAATTAAATGACAATAATAAATTTAAATCATTCGTAGTCTTGATAATTAACAAGGACCATTAATTATCATAAAAAATTAGTATGTAAGATAAGTGATGATTAAGTTCTACAAATTATAAGTAATGAGTTATCAACTTAATTGCATATGTGTATGTTACTGGTACATAGCAAGGGACTTGACCCAATAAAATAAATACATGGATTGTGTTATGTGTCATTATTTATTTCATATGAGTTTGATTCTAAGTTTGAGATGGTTCAGCTTTTTCACATAAGGACAGACTCAATAAATATTGTCTAACGTTGATTCCTATACGGACTTTATTTATGTTCCCTTGAATTGTGTGGGAAAAATTGTTCATCAAGAAAATCGTATTTCCCTCATTAGTATACCTAATGAGTGATGATATCTATTGGGTCCCTTGATGGAGTTGGATTGTTTGGCTAACTTGTACAATCAACTCTAGATCAATAAATGTATAATCTACAAGAATGACAAATTCATATCTTGGATTATATAGTGATATCATGATACATAAGAATCAAAATAAGAAAATTATCTATTTCTTATGCATGATTGAAATACTATAAAAGTATAGTATTTATTTATGTTAATTGGAAACCATAATATGTTGCTAGATACCGCTTATGATTATTGGAAATAAATAGCAATTTAATTCCATGGCCAATATGATGTAAATCCGCGAGAGTCGCTCAAATAAAACTTTAACCATATAAAGCATTATTTAATTTATTTACATTGGATATGAAAAGTATGATAAATTAATTAATTAATTATATATCGTTGCGAACTATTATAATTAATTAAGTCAAAGAGATCATATAGAAATAAAATAATGCATATGGTAATTCTATAATAATTATCAAATAGTTGATAATTAATTATATTAAATAATATTTAATATAATTATGTGAATTATATTGAATATATAGGCTTTAATTTAATTAGCCTGATTAAGCCCAAATATAAAGCAGTTGAGAGGATCTATTGATTAATAGAATTAGTGGATAATTAAATAAATTAATGTGGCACATCTAGGTCCATTATATGGCCAGCCAAAAGAGAGCACAACGATTCCCAATGAATTAGGTTTGGTTGTCTATATAAGGACCATTATGGAGAAAATTAGGGAAAGTTTTTTTTCTCTTTTTTCTCCATCTTGAGTCGCCACCTTCTTCAAAATTGAGAAATTTTTATTTTTCTAATTTTGCTCTCTCAATTAGTTTCTTTTAGATGCTCGTGTGTTGAGTTTAGATTATTCATAGATTAATTGGTGAATTAATTAAAAAATACAAAGGATTAGCTTTTTCCTCTTTCTTGCTAGTACAAGAATTAGGAATTGGTTAAACCTTTTGATGGACCTAAGAACTAGAAGGAGGAGGTGTTGGAGAGCACGTCATCGATTCCAAACGAGTTGGTCGAGCTTTTTCATTGCGATACGAAGAAAGGTATACGTGATTTTCTTTATCTCTTGCACTAAACTTGGTCTTTCCATTAGATCCTCTTATTAGTTCATTGTTTAATTGATTTAAATGCAATTTAAATTTGTAAATAAGGGCTAAATAAGTTCTTTCATAGAATGAGGCACATGATTAGGGGTTGTGGAAATTATGATAATTGTGGTTGCGTCTTTGTTGAAATGGAGCTGGTGGTCTGTATTGAGGATAAGGTGGCTTGGGTTAAAATGGACATTTAGCAGGCCTTTGAGGGAAGAAAAGAACACGAGGCCTAAGAAACTAATGCTTGTATGAATGCGGATTAGAATTTCGTGAATGAAGATTTGAATAGAGAGCAAGTGGATTTACACCCGAAGGAAAACCTAATGGATTTGGTGCCGCACGAAAAGCTGGAGCGATATATTGTGCATTCAAATTAACTGGTCTCGTTGATCAGCAAGAGAGAGTGTAGATTTGATAATGAGATCGGATCCGATCGAACAATAAAATCCACCACCTGAGAGTTGAAATCCATGCTAAGAACCCGAAGAGTATATGTCATAAGATCACGATCGGTGATGGAAGAGTAAAAAAAACGAGTTCATTGACAATGGTTTGAATTCGCTGTATATACTCAGCATAGGTGGATCCACCCTTGTTGATACCTTGGATCCTATGTTGAAGGTCTATCAAATGCGCCTGAGATGCAAAAATAAGTGCGATGAAGAAGTGATTAGAGTTAGATTGATGTCGTGCAAGAGATGATCCGAGCAAGAAGGGATTCAGTGAGATATGATCACAACCATCCCAGTAGTAACCGATCTTATTTTTTCCATTAGATTTATGTCGTATTAAGCTGAACGGTTTGATTATAGGTGATTGTCGGAGATGGTTGTGCTTGAGCATCAATGAAATTAAAGAGGTCATAATCATGGAGCAATAATACGATTTGAGATTATTAGGATAAAAAGTTGGATTGAGTTACTTTTGTAGAAATTATTAAATTTAGTAAAACTATAGAATAAGTAAATTGAGTTGAAATTGTAGAATTAACATTTGTAAAAAAAAAAAGATGAATTAATATCCCAATGGACTCTGATACCATGAAATGAAATGATAAGAAGAAGAAAGAAATAGAACTAATCTCAATTATTCATTTGTATTTCTGTGTATTCAATTACAATGTCTCTTATACCCTTTTTATATCAGATACAACATTTTCTAGATCTAATTTATATTGGTTGATGATATTGGGACCGCATCCTATTGATCCTGGCAAGAATCAAGAGAGGCGCAGATTTTGTTATCCAGCACCGCATAATTTCCAATAGTTGCTGATCTGGACGCCTTAATTTGTTGACTCACACATTTATTTATAAAAATTACGATTAGTTTATCATTGTATTGGTTCTATTGGAGATAAATTTTATTTAATTTGGATTTTTTTATTCAATCGGAAATCAAGTGATCATGTGATTTATTTTATTCTCCCAATCAACCCTCAATTAATATTTCACTCATGATGAACTTAATTTGAGTTATTGCTAGATACTAAATTGCTAATTAAGTACTTGTAAAAATGCATTAAGTTTTTAGTTCTCGAGTTGAGACATCATGACGGTCATATTTTTCTAAAAAGAAAAAAGACATCCAAGTTATGTATTACAACATGTATTAAGTTTCAATGACGGCAAATGAATTTTGTAATTGAAGTTTTTTTATGCTCCTTAGTATAATGTATTTTTTTAATTATCATATATATTTATTTATTAGTTCGGATATTCATAATTATTAAAAAAAAATTGTTGTAGAAATAGAGATCTTTTTTAAAAAATAATAATCGCATCAAAAGTAAGCCAGTACGTTTTGATCCTAATCCATATTTTAACTTTTCTCTCAATTCGTATCTGCAACCGTCATTAGCTGCTAATGTCTACGATACAAATGATCACAGCTTAGTAAGAATACAATATTTAGAAGCCGGTTCTAAGCAATATCGTTTGTTTTAATTTTTTATGATTTTAAACTTTATAAGATTAAAAGTTATTCGGAATAAAAATTTTTAATCCTAAACGATCAAGAATAAGTTTTTTGTCATCTAGAGTGTTATTTTTAAGTGGTTCAACATCCGGATTAAATTCTTATTCCTAGGGTATTTGGATCATCTTTTTAATCTAGATTAAGAAGTGGTCCCAACTATTTCTTAATCCACATTAAGAAGATGATCCAAACACCCTACAAATAAGAATTTAATCTAGACATTGGACTACTTAAAAATAACACTCTAGATCTCAAAAAACTTATTCTTGATCGTTTAGGAATAATATTTTTTAGTCTGAATAACTAATTCTAATTTTATTCGGCAAACGGAGTCTATTATATTATAATTGTGTCCAGCTTTAAATGTTTTTTTGGATCCGCTCGGTAACGGCCCATCATCCAGACGTCCGAGATTATCAAAATTTGGAGTAAAAAAACGAACTTCAATTTGACTACTAAGGTACGTCGCAGAAAAGGATAAATGTACACAGTATGAACAGCTTATTTTTATTAATTACTAGTTTTGGCACCTTGTTCACACATCATTCATGGAACCTTAGGGAGGAAGCACATCTCCTCTTGACCCACCTCTTTCTTTTTTGTCTCCAGCTGTTTGACTGCATTCAAATTTTTCTTTCCACCATGGCAGCGTCGTAAATTTTTTCGACCGGCCTATTCCTATTCCCAACCTTTGTACCTCTTTATTTATGTTTATCTCTATATGATGAGAAATCAATATTCTACCGTAATAAATAGTCTTTCTTTCCTTTCCGTTGGCTGTATTTCATCTTGTTTTATTTGTACTTCAATGACTCCACTAACTTATTTCACACAAATACAATGCTACCAATAAAATGCCATGGTTCAAATCTTTATACTAACACCCTGACAAAGTAAATCTATTGTAAAAGAAAAGGAAATATAATGTTTGTATTAAACAAACTAGCAAGATTCTGCAACATATAGTTCTCTGGTCCTTTTTTCTTAAAAGAAAAAAAATATCAATAGGAAAAAACATGGAGGGATATAAATAAAAGGTACCATAGCCCATAGGGGTGGGCCTTTGGGACATAAATAAACACTAAATAGTAGAAACACAAGATGGACTTAAATTAGATCCTTTTTCAGTTGGCATTGTAGGCTGTACAGAGCTAGAACTGTTGTGAAGTGACTACTTATGCAGTATTCTTGCCCCTATCAGACCCCTCTTTTAAAAAAATGTAGGAAAAAAATTGAGGGCGTAAAATTTTTCAAGATAAACATGCTTCTCATCCTCATCTCACCCATATTCAACTCCATAGCCTGAGCTGCCCACTAAGATCCAATTAATATTGATTATATGATAAAAACTTATTTATTTTTACTGATATAATGAAGGATTGATTTCAATTTTTCTACCTGTCTATCAAGTTTTACTCCTATATTCTGAATGCATAACATGTCAATCACCTTAGACGTTATAATCATTTGAATGAGTATATAGTTATAAACATTATAATTTGTATTGCATAAAGAACTTTTAAATCAACGTTTTATTTAGTTATTTATAGGTCTGAGGAAGTTCCAATTTCCAAAGCTAAATTATATTATTATATATTTGTCAAAAAGTTCAGATCCAACCTATTAATTATTAATTATGTATTAACATACGTCAAAAGATCACAATAAAGATAGACCTTTTCTAATCTCGGTTCTTTGTTAGGGTTTAAGGGATGTTAACAAAAAGGTAAAACGTGCTTAATTAAGTGAGGAGAGAGAGTGTGTGTTCTCAGAGGGGAGGGATGGATGTCTTTCTCAGTACACAGATCCCCATAGGAGGCATTTTATCCAGCATTTCTCTGGGGGAACTCATTCTTTTTGCTTAGTTTAAAGGGACAAACACTCTCGCACACTCACATCCTCGCTCGCGCACACACTCATTCTCATTCCTCTAGTGCTTTTCCTCTGTTCTTTCTCTCTTTCTCTGTCTAACAAGATACCATGGTTTGAAGTTTGAACACAAAATCCAAAGGCGAGGAGAGAGAGAGCAACCACGGTGCTTGTGCATCATTAGCTTATGTACTCCCCAATGATTGATCCCTTCTCCTCTCACTCTACACTCTCTCACCTCTGTTCTATCTCAGATTAGTAGAAGATGAAGTCTATCAGTGCAAATAATAGCAATAGTAATTGGTTGGGTTTCTCTCTTTCCCCTCACATAACAACAATGGACGCCGGCCAAACCAACGATCAAACCCACCACCACCACACACACTCTCACGCACAAACCCACCAACCCATCACCTCTCTATCCTCAGCACCTACTCCGTTCTTGCCTTATAGCTCTGCTGTTGCTACTTCTCTCTGTTATGGCTTTGGAGACGCAAATGCAACCTACTATTCCCACATCTCATCCATGCCTCTCAAATCCGACGGCTCTCTATGCATCATGGAGGCTCTATCGAGACCTGATCAAGAACAAGGTTTGTCTTTCTTTTGTTTCCTATGTGCCTATATGTTTCTAGCTTGCAACAAAAAAGTCACCATCTTATCCATTTTTCCCTTTCTTTGTTATAGGAATGGTGCCATCGCCATCACCAAAGCTAGAAGATTTCTTGGGTGGGACTCACAATCAGTATGGTGGGGCCAATGATAGAGAAGCCATGGCACTAAGTTTAGATAGCATGTATTATAGTGAGAACCATGGTGCAGAGCACCACCACCATGTCCCATATTTCCAGCCATTGCAAGAGGGGGTTTGCACCATGCTTGCTACTCCTGAGATGTACCACACCTCTCTGGTTGAAGAACAAATGGGTGCAACTGAGGTTATCTCCCCTTACAAGAACTGGGGTTCTGTGGGTTATGGGGATTTGCATTCACTAAGCCTCTCTATGAGCTCAGGCTCTCAGTCGAGCTGCGTCACCGCTATGCAAAACGGTGCAAGTCAAGCTGCAGCAAGTGAATACAACATGACCGTTGATGGAAGTAGAAAGCGGGGAAGTGACAAGGGGAGTCAGAAGCAACCAGTGCATAGGAAGTCTATTGACACCTTTGGACAGAGAACCTCTCAGTACAGAGGTGTTACAAGGTAAAGGGAAAATCAATCACACCTTATTTCTAATTTTATGCAATGCAATGCCGGATAGAATATGAGATAAGATTACTATTTTCGGTGCAAGCTTTATTGTTTTTCTATCGAAACAACTGGGGCAGCAATTTTTACTTTATCTATGTTGCATTGTTTTTTATTTGTGAAAGGCATAGATGGACAGGAAGGTATGAGGCACATTTGTGGGACAATAGTTGCAAGAAAGAAGGCCAGACAAGGAAGGGAAGACAAGGTATAAGCTTAACTAATTCATGGTACTATTACTGATGTTGTTATTCCATATTAGCCGACCTAATATGCCAACATACAAAAAGGCAAACAAAAACTTACTATTATCCTTCTTTTACATCTTGTGGTGGCCTGATATAAGTCTTTTCTAATACTTTTTTGAATTGTTTTGCATGGGGATGCTAACACCGAATGCAATAAACATGTGCTCCTTGCAGTTTATCTTGGTAAGTCTTGTATCCTTTACTTGACTTTTTTTCTAGCAATTATTTAAGATATCTTGCAAGTGAAAAGTACATGTTAATTAATAGACGAATGTGATTAATTAATTCGTAGGAGGCTATGACATGGAAGAAAAGGCTGCTAGAGCATATGATTTGGCAGCCCTGAAATACTGGGGGCCTTCTACTCACATTAACTTTCCTGTACGTTTGATTTCAGCATTACGAGGACTTGAATGCAAATGTTCTTTTTTTTATCTTCCCTGAACAAGTGCTGTGATGTGTAACTTTTACAAATTACAGATTGAGGATTATCAGGAAGAATTAGAAGAGATGAAGAATATGGGTAGGCAAGAATATGTTGCACATCTTAGAAGGTATACATTTCTAATATATATGAAATTATTGCTTATTTGTTTTCGGAGTAGAAATATTAATCCTAAACGATCAAAAATAAATTTTTTGAAGATCTAGAGAATTATTTCTAAGTGCTCCCTATTTTGGAATAAATTTTTATTTCTAATGTGTTTGGATCATCTTCTTAATTGGAATTAAAATATGGTTAGAATAACTTTTTAATCAGGATTGGGAAAATGATCCAAACACGTACATTATGAATATTAATTTATTTCAAAGTTTGGTCCATTTAAAAATAATTCTGTAGATAAAAAAAAAACTTATTCTTGATGTTTTAGGATTGATATTTTTTATTTCGAATAACTAATTCTAATTTTATTCTTATACGGTCAAACGCCCTAAGTGAATATAATAGTATTGATTTTACTGTCTCTATATTTAATATTCTATATCAAAAATTTCTTTTGCAGGAAGAGTAGTGGTTTTTCGCGTGGGGCTTCAATATATAGAGGAGTCACAAGGTTTGAAATAAGATATAATCAAATCTTTTTGGTATTGCTCTTTCTTTTATGGAATTGTAACTTGTTCCCTTTATTTTTCTTTTCAGGCATCACCAGCATGGGAGGTGGCAAGCCCGAATCGGTCGGGTATCAGGAAACAAGGACCTTTACCTTGGGACATTTAGTAAGTTAAATATTTTGATAATTGCATGATTTTTATGGTATTATAATTTTAAAAAGAAAGCTAAGATGTTCATCAAATGAAACTTAAGAGGGCATTTAACACCTTTGTGCAGTTCTTCATGCTGGATACTTTTTATCTTGAAAACTATGACCACGAAATGTAACTAGGAATATATGTCCTTTCACAATCATAAAACCTTAGCCTAATGATTTCTCATGCTCCTTTCTTTCAAAGAAAGAATGTCTCGCTGCCAAGCTTCATGCTTTTGATATATTGCATGGAACTTTATCCTAAAGTTGTATAACACCTTATACGTTCCTTTTATAAGGCTGATTTCAAACAGTAACCTCAACGCCTTTGTTTGACCGTCTTATAATGGTCTTCACATACTAAAGCATACTTCAAATCAAAAGTATTCTGCTTTTGACATCATTGGTTCATATATGTCTGAACTTATTATTGGTCTCATAACTAATTTAACGCTTATGCAAAGCATTGATCAAGTATTTGACATGATAATTGATGAATTGATAGGTACACAGGAAGAAGCAGCAGAGGCATATGACATAGCTGCTATAAAATTCCGTGGCTTAAACGCCGTGACTAACTTTGACATTACACGCTACGATGTTGACAAGATTATGGCTAGCACCACTCTTCTACCTGGCGAGCTTGCTCGCCGTACTAAAACCCAAGAACTACCATGCAATGGCTCATTGATCCAGCAGACTGACAATAACCAAGATCTTGGTTTACCAAGCAATGAAGAAGAGACCTCTAACAAAAACCATGACATGAACCATACAGTTTCTGATTTGGGTGAGAGTCGGGCGGGATCATTTTTGGTTAATCCGAATCTAAACCCGACTCGTGCTGCAGATGAGAGTGGTGAGATAAATTTGTCTAATGGTTGTCATAATGGTGAAGGGAGCCCCGAAAGAGGTGGTGGGCTCGCTATGTTGTTCTCCAAACCTGTATCTAAGGTCATTGATCAGGCTCCTTTAGGCCAATGGATGCCCCCTGCTCAGGCCAGGCAAGCAGTCTCCATTGCACATTTGCCGGTTTTCACGGCATGGACCGATGCATGAGATTGCAAATGTTAGAACAGTGGTTAGTTTGTTTTAGGGGATGATAGGATGGGTTAGCTCCAGTCTCTTTTACCGTCTTTTCTTTTCTTTTGGAAGATTAGTTCTGTAATAGCAAAAGGTGAAATGGGTCTCTTTCCTTCTCCTTCCATTGGATCTAACAAGGTTTAGGAGAAGGGATTTTGTTTTGGCTCAGAGACCTGTTTCACGCTCCCTCAGAAGTTGCTTTCTAATTAATTTCCAATGCTATTAATTTGCAGCCTGTTTTAGCTACATGTATCTGTTATTTTTTTTTCGGCCTCCTCTAAAAATATATAAATTATTGCTAAATTATCGATTAATAAATAATTACAAACTGAAGTATTTCCTCATCAACGCAGAAATCCTAATCTACCACTATAATAAAAGTGCTAACATTCCTCTGCTATAGAGCTTTGTACCGTTGGATCAAAATCAGTGGTCCAAAATGCAGTCGCTTTTTTTTTTGGGCATTCACATTATAATTAAATAATTATACAAACACGCTGCCATCACAGTAGTGTGTGAAGTTTTCGATGCAAATCCAATAATCCATAGATCTTTGAGTTTACATCAACACCAAAAATTCTTTTCATCAAGCAGCTATGATGGTAAATCAGCTTCAAGTCTTTCTGTACCAGCTATGTAACAGCTACTATAGTAGCGTTTCAAATCAATACTACAGTTGTGTACCTGCTTTTGTGACATTGATTGAAGCATCGGTACCAGTATCTAGCAACCGGGATTTCATGGCAACAAATCTATACACCCTCCATGAATCATCTCCATTTCGTACAAACATAAATGCTTCTCAGTTTTATTGATACTGGAGGTAAAGTGCTCTTTGAAAAGGCCTTATAGACACGTCAGCAGAGAAGCGGCGTTGACCGCCGATGTTTGACGAGTGAAGCGGGGGAGAGAGAGAGAGAGGGGACTGCGAAGAATCTAAAACTTGGATTTGGTTTGTCTCTATGCTGTTTAAATGCGAAGTGACCCCATCTGTCAGCTGCGTCTCTGCCATCACTCTTCTCGGAAATTACAGAGGCTACCCCTGCCAAATTCGCTACGCAACAATACGAGAGGTCACAGAGAAGTCACAGGCCTTGACAGCCCTCAGTTGTGCCACTGACTCGTGGGGTCACTCAGCTGCGCTTGACAAGTGATTTACCCGGTACAGTCAACACAGTTCTGACCAAGGAAGGGGGATTTTTATTAGCTTCTTGTGGCTCTCAAGGTGTGTTTATCGTGTTGTTTGTCGGTGACATGTTGGTAGGATTATAAGTAGGCTCTTGAGTCGCGTTCGAGATCGATCATGATTTTAAAATCGAAATTAGTTGTCTAATTTGATTTAATAAAATTCGATTTAATTTCAAACTCGACTCGTTGCGAATTCTACGTATTTGGTAACGGTTTTGAGACCAACTTGAGTTAATGCTGTTGTAAAATAAGTGGAAGAAAGAAGCATAGAATAATATATTAAGAGCAAATAAGATAATTATTCTCGATCTCAATTTCAAAATTTTTATTATCTCTTTCATCCATTTACACAAGTTTATTATGCTTTTATTTATAAGCTACAAGTGAGACATCATATAATAAGCAATAAGTGAATAGTGGGAAACATGTTAATAAATGGATAGTGGAGAATATGGAGATTAAAACTTATAAAAAAAATTAATTGGGATAAAAACTTGAATAAGAAAAAAAGAGTACAGTGTGTACAATGTTTCTCCTCATTTAGATATTGTCGTATATTCTTCGGTTAATATAGACTTATTAAAAATTTGAGAGTATCGCATTTACTATAGGTGAATACGTTTCATTATAAATAGCATTATATATTTGCGTAAAATCTTGTACCATTAGCCTTGTTTTATATCTCACAATCTAATTTTTTTTTCATTTATTTTAATAACAAATATCCATTTGTAACCTTCAGGGTTAATATTTTTTGACATTTAGACTACTGGTCTAAATACTTTACTTTTATCAAAGTAAATTTAATTCAGCTTGTTGTTTGTCATTTTTGACACATTATCCTCTTCTCTTATAATATCATTAGCTATAGCAAATGCAAAAACTTCATCAATATGAGTTTTATTTCTACTCAGTATTGCGCTTTTTTATACAATTTATAGAAATCTCATAATCATTTGGTACTTTGGTTTCTTCGATAATTTCATCAATCTCTTCTGGAATTTTAGTTTCTTCTTAAACTTTAATCTCTTCTAGAGATTTAATTTCTTCTATAACTTTATAAACCTCTTTTGGAATTTTATGAATTTCTTTTGGCTACAAATGAGACATCATATAATGAGAAATAAGTAAATAGCAGAGAACATGGTAATAAATGGATAGTGGAGAATACCTTTACTACTTATAAAAACACGCACAGAAAGGTCTATCTAAAGTTTGAACCAAAACGAGCAAACAAATATTTACTTGATGCAATATGGACCGTCCATTTTTATGATTTGATCAAATGAGTGGTGTATATTTAATAATGAGATAAAATGTTTAAACCTTTCGTTTAGACCGTGTTAACATCTGCACGGATGGTTGTTTTCTTTTCTTATTCTTTCTTAATTTGTGCGCGCATAAAATAAAAGATAAAAACAAATCAACCCTCCCTCACCATACCAAAATTTCCATCTAACAAAATCACCTCAAATTTTCTATTTTATTCCCACACAGTCTGATGGGCTCGTTTGCTAGTAGAGATAAATAAGTTGTAGAGAATACGAATATGGACAATCTACAAATTCATTTAATTTTATAACAAATATCTAATAGATATCTAATGATTAACTCAAAAGGAAAAAAAATTGTGGCTTAGTTCAGATAATCCGAACTATTTGATATGACAGTTTAAAATTAAAAAAGAACAATTTAGATTCCAACTAACTTGCTTAGATTGTTTTTTATAAATTTGAAATTGAGAAATTATTATTAGATATCATTTTCGATGTTTTTTCTATTTCTCATTTTTTGAAACGCATTAATTTTTTTTTTAATCTTTCTTTAATTTATTATTCCTTTCTTTTTAAGTCTTCTCCTTTGAAAGTTAGTAAGAATGTTTTCTAACCAATTTGTTTTGACATGCTTTCTCGTGGTAGAACTCCAGAAATGACAGTTTGAAATGTCTAATTAACACATTATAGTTAATCAGACAACGATTTGGAGAGTGATTCAAAGATTGCAACAATTCACAGCTTCGCTAGCACTTGAGCACCAAGTGTCTTTCGCTTGAAAGCAATCCTGGTGATGCTCATTTCTGAGCTAGCAAAATTTGTCGAGATCCTAAAAATATTTGCTACACAATGTGCACAAAAATAAACTGAGCTAAGACATGCATAGCATAGATCAGTAATGTTGAAGCTACTCCTGCAGTTTAATATCTCATATTCTAACTAAGGCGCTTTTTTTTTTAAACATTGAATTTCATTTAATTTCATTTCATTAGAAATTTCCTATCTAAATGGATGGATTCTATGTTATTTGATCGGAATTTTTATATCATTAGACCCAACAAAATCTTGTGAAATCAATTCTAATCAAATGAAATACCACGTAAAAATTATTTTGATCAAAGCCTAAATTTTCAGATAATAACCAACGTAAAAACATTTATTCGACATATTTTGATAGTTTTAATTGATTTGGAGGTAAAGAAAGTGGGTTTAAAGAGGTATAAGATTCTGACTATGAAAATTTTCTAACTATTAATCATTCAAGTTTGTTAAAAAAAATTAAATAGTTCAATTTTGATGGATATACATTCAAATTCACTTTAATTTTACTATTAATTTTCTCATGTCTGCACTTGCCTAGTCATCACATGGTCCACAACTCCACATCAGAGCATCAAATATAACTAGAAGAAAAAGCCGACCCATCTATTAGTAGTCAGAAAGTGAAATAAATGGGCTTGATTGATGGCCCAATCCAGAACTGACAGTACCTTGAAAATTTCATTCTTGCATTGGGTTTTTTCTGAATGCAAGTTTTGTATTATATAGAGTGGTCCAGTATACAAAATAGTTCCTTGTTTGTCTTTTCTGTTTAATTTATCTTGTATTATTGCCCGTTTGTTAAGTTTGTCCCCATCTCAGTTTCCTATATGCGAACTTATCAAGTTGGGCAATGGGCAGATTTAATAAAAAAAAATATTTTGGCAGTAAATATTTTGCATATGCACTCGTTCAGTTCAGTAAAAGGGAAACAGAGAGAATTTAACCAGTAGAGAACAACCACACATTCTTAGACATCTACCAAATGCTGAAGCAAAAGTTATGATAAAACCATCAGAGTTTTCACAGGTACTCTGAGGAGCTTGTCATTTTCAATTAACTTGTAAGTTCTCTGTGTTTATATCTTGTGAAGAACTGTGGCTTAAATTAAGCAGGATGGTCCCGGGAAGTGAGGATTGCAAATTAATGAGACAGAAGATTTTAATAATGTGGATCCTTGTCATGCATTAGGAAGTACTTTGATTCTAGTAATACAGATTTAGGAACATAAAAATTTGACAAATTTTATTTTCGGGATAAATTTTATAACCGAGCTTAAATTCAAATAGTTGATCGTTTAGATTATGAACAAAAATTAAGACCCAAGTACGGTTTAAAATTTATGTCCACCATATAACTACTCTAAAAATTTTCGTGCATTACTGCATTCGATCAACTCAAAAAGGGGGGAAAAACAAAGAAAATCAATTTCTTGTAAGATACCAGAAATATTTTTAAAAAGTAGAACTATTTGTTCAAACTTTTTGTTTTAGAATTTAGGTGTCATCGATAACAACTTTACTCGATGATTTGTAAATTTTAAGCAGGGTTAACAAAAGGCTACAAGTTTACCCCATAGTACTGTATATAAGTTTGGGTTTCAGTATGTATTTTTTTTATTGGCCTTGAGCCCTTCAATTAAAAAAAAAAAAAGAAACAAGTGTGTACTTCTTATTAATACTATGTCCATCATACATCAGAAAGCACTTTATATGCATATACTATTTTCCGATGGGATGGGGGATCTTTCAAAATGAATTTTAGCCTGTCAATTATGATTTAAAGATCCAATACTCTACATATATCACACGCATAAAAAAGGAATAAATTTGTATGCAAGTTTCACTGTTCATCAAAAGAAATGAATTTCCTAGACCTCCATATTTAATTTTCTTTTATTAATTGACAAATGGTATATAAATTGCATAAAATTTGATACAGAAACAATCAAACAATCAACAACGACAAAACTATGTCTATAAGATTTTCTAGATTTAATTTTCTAAATTGCTTGAAACATAGTTGTCCATATATATTGTCAAGAGTCAATTATTGTTATCGGATCTCGTTCTATTTGACAATGGAATCAGAATTGCAACAATTCGTGGATAGTTTGGAAGTAAAACAGTTTACTAAACCCAGAAATAATTCGTTGAAAAGATCATGATTTGATGAATGTGAGAGTTTTAAAAGAAGATCCAATATAAAAGGAATTAAATGTTCTTTCCGTTAAATGAATAAATCCAAGTAATCAGTTTTCAGGCTGAATTTCCATTTTAATTCGGCCCAGTATCGTTTTCCCCCATCTTCTTTACTTCAGCTCGGATTATAGGCCGTCTGCCTTCTTCTAGTTGAGTCTTCCTGACAAATTAAATTGAGAAATGATAACTGTTATGGTAAGTTTTGTCACCACTTGTTATTGCTTGAATAAAGGTAAACATATTAAATTAGATAAATTAATTATATAGATGATCAAAGTGAACACATACAAAAAAAATAAATTTTGTAATGATGTCCACAGCTAAAAATAGCAATTTCATCGCAGGAAATAAATGCCCAAAAAATTTTGTCAAAATGCATACCAAAATCAAAATGTATAACTAACTCTAACCAAAAATAGTATTGCAAGAGCTAGCTTTTGCAATTGAAAAATTAATATTTGTCTCCTTCAGCTTAGAGTGCATATTATTTAACAGTTGTCTCCATTATTTTAAACCTAGTTTTTTTTTTTAGAGTGCATACAATTTGTAAAATAAAGTATACACTTAAAATTATTATTTTATCAACCTTTTACATTATTAGCACAAATTAATATTTTTTAATTTGTATATTTTGTATTTTTATAAAAGTTTAGGTCAAAATGCAAAAGCAATATTAAGAAAATAAGAATACAGACGGTGGCAGAGGCACAGAGGGTGCACCCCCCTGTGATCTCAATTTTTCATATATTATCAGTGCTATTTTTCATAACCTTATACATAAATTAAGCAATATGCCCACCCCCCCCCCCCCCCGCCCCCCAACACTGAAAATTGTAAATTTGCCCCTATAATAGTTAGTTATTCCTGGCTCCCCACTGAATAGAGACAACAACTAAAGCTTTTCTTATGAGTTTAGCTACAGTGAGTCGCGACTCACGGACCCTTCGGTGAGTCGCGACCAAAACTCCTAGATCTAAATCAAAATGATCGATCCAAACCGTCCAATATGATCTCCCTATTGAAATCTCCATGTAGACCGAATTTTTTATTTTTTCAAAATTTTTAAGTATTTTTTTAAAATTTTAGAAAATCGTTAATCTAATTGGTTCTGAACCATTCAAAAACATCAGTTTATAAAAATCCGAAAAAAATACTTACAAATTTCGAAAAAATAAAAATTTTGGTTTGCACGAAGATTTCAATAGGGAGATCATATTGGACGGTTTGGATCGATCATTTTGATCTAGATCTAGGAGTTTTGGTCGCGACTCACCGAAAGGTCCGTGAGTCGCGACTCACCCTAGCTAAACTCCTTTTCTTATTACTATATTGACACAAACAATCAACAACGTAAGTGCGACGGCTACAAGTCCGGCATCACTTTTAACCAACCGGAATCTATATGGCAACAAATCAAATACTGCCTTTTTATCAATCAGTTTATGTCCCCTTTTCTTTTGTTTGCTTTCCACTCTCATTATTTTAATTTTTTGGGCCAATCTAATTACATTTTTTATGTTATATCTAATGCGTGTTTAGTAGGCAATACCTGCAAATCTTAAATTATATTAATGTATTCTCGACTTATTATTCAAACCTAGAATTAAGTGCCTTAATAAGCTCTGGCTAATTAAACATTTGGGCCAATCAAAGCCATGATAATAAAAAATATTAATTTGCAGCCTCCCCCATGCCGTCTTAATAATAACAAAGCTCATTAGGTGGCGTTTTTTTTTTTATTTATAATCAACTCTCTTATTAGTTAATTGTGTTAGACTTGCATCATTGGATCATGCTCTTTGTTTTTCTTTAAGCAAACATGCCAGACAATAAGTGAATCAGATCTCAAAATTTGGCAAAAACATGGTGATGCTCATCCAATCATATAGAAAACAAGAAAATATTTCTGCATGCTGGATGCTTTCTCTGTGCAACGAATTGCTGTCTAGTAAAAATGGCTAACTGGGAAAACAATTAAGATAAAGAATCCTCAACAGTGAGACCCAAGGCAGTAAATCACCACATAATGTAGCATTGTGTTCGTCACAGAGGAATCTGAGCTCAGAAAATATGGTCCAGCTGGCACCAAAGAGGAGATACGAAAGCATGTCCGATCTCTCATCTGGTGATTTTGAGTTGAAAGAATCCAAAATATTATCATATATATGATTTGGGTTTGTTATTTTATTTCTCTACGACTAGTCACAGCTCACAAATATAAGAAGCCGAGGAAAAAGCCATGTTAGCGCCAAATGAAATTTTAATATATAGCCAGGTATTTCTTAATTAGATTATACGTACCTTCTTTTTTTTTTCGTAAGGCCGCTATGTGGCAGCTTAATATAGACCGACCATGGCTTATTAGTAAAATAGTATGATATTATATAAGGTTATTTAGGAAAATACTTTTGTTTCCCCGAACAATTTCATCCTTAATCAATCCACAATGGTTGTTCTTCTTCTTTTTCTAAGGGGTAAGAGTTCTGTATGTCTATTGTCATACCATAAAGAGATTTTGCATTTTTCTATATTTACATGAGTTTATTTAAATAATTTTTACATATTCCATAAAGTAGGTAGTTGAAAAAGGAAAATTAAATTTTCTTAAAAATATTTTTTCTCTCTCCAGATTTTCTAGCTCCAACCATAACAAGCAATATAGTTGGTACTAGGTACTCACGGATGATGTGGTGCATTCTCATTGGTAACAAAGCCGAAGACGAAATTAATGGCAATTATTATAGCACGGCCTCAAAGTTTATTTTGGTTAATGTAAATGTATATTCCTTATATTTGTCTCTAAACTTTCGCCTATTAGTTAATATGAACTAATCAATTATATTAGCAACCGAACCATCAAGCGATCCAAAACATTTCCCCAATTTTTAAATTTTCAATAGGCTAGAGATTTTATAATCTCCATGTTAGTGGGCCCACAAAGCATGGAACATTATTCTGACCAGCAAGGATTGGTTAATTAGAGCTTAGCTGGAGGTGGTATGGTCCGGTATCAGCTGGGGGTGAACCCTATGAGCTGTGCCTCCAATTGATTATTTGAACCTCTCCCCAATTTTCCATTCCTAACATAACTGGCTATCTTCTCATGCAAAAAATGTTGCGGAAGGTGTCCTCAACATTCAACAAGTCAAAATTGGCAAAATAGAAAAGAATTTTATATTGCAATCTTTGGTTTACGACTTCCATATTGGGAAAAAACTGTTGTCCTAGGAATTTATTGAAAAAATTGTGTAATAGCATGAATCCTGAGTCCTAACATATTGCCGGTTTACAGCCATGGGCGAAGCCATTTACATGGACCCACCTCAAAAAAAAAAAAAAACTTGTTATTGCATTTGTTGGTAATAAAAAAAATGACCACAAGAGGTTAGGGATCCATCTCAAAAATATAAAAGACTCAACTGAACATGTCGTGTTTGATTTGAATTGCATAACAACGTCTAAAAAATCACATAGGAACCCATGTAGTATCTATTCATGACTAATCATCTTCTTTCTTCCTCCAAAATGAATTTTATTAAGACAAAACTTAGAATAGAATTGAACATCTGAATGAATAATTATTTATAACATATATACTAGCGCGAATCTCGCGCATTGTATGATTCGTCTATATAATATTTTGTGAATTTTAGGACATTATAAATAAAAGATATCACAGAAGATCAAAAGTACAATTCGGATATTATATAAAAACTGCAACTAAAAATTATAAATATTGTTCCTGTCAAAAAATTTCAAACACCACAAAAAAATTGGAAATATTGTGGTTTGAATAGTGGCCGAACTCCTCCGTATGCCTTCCAACTTTATATACCTATAATATAGAAAAATAAGTATCATTGAGATTTCTAATGAATCTATTATACAAAATTATGACAAAATAAAAATCCAGAGAAAATTGTTGTACTTTTTTATTGTCTTGATTTCTCATGAATTTTTTTTATGTAACATTATTTTAGATTTATTTATTTAAAAATTATTAGACGTTACATCGCGCATATGTTTTTAGAAAATAATTTTTACGGATCCTGCTGACACGAAAATAATTTTTTATAGGTAATGTATGTTTGATTGAATATTTTATAAGAGGATAAGATTAATAATTTTTTTTTGAAAATAATACAATTTATTGCATTGTAAAACTTATGTTTTGTTATTTATAAACCTAAATTAGAAATAACAGAAGAAAACTAGTGAAACTAAATACAAAAATAGACAAATATATGGTAATCCTCCTTTTCTTTTCTTTTTCATTTGATAAAAAAAATACGGAATTGCTTAAGACCATCTTCTAGATTCCATCATCCTCCATCATTCCCAGTGTGAACACACATTTTTGGTCCCCACTATTTTGGTGAATTTATTCGAAATTGTTCTCCCTCCCATCCTTTCTATTTTTGGTCCCCACTGTTTCTCTTCTTCTCATCCTTTCATATTTTGGTCCCTACTATTTCTCCCTCTCTCATTTTTTCTATTTTTGATCCCCACTGTTTTTCTTAATAGTTTATTTATACAACTGTTGAAGTTATATATGTAACTGTTGAAGTTAATATATATAACTGTTGAAGTTATATATGTACTGTTGAAATTATATATATAACAGTGTAGGTTAATATGTTATATATGTAACTGTTGAAGTTAATATATATAACTGTTGAAGTTATATATGTAACTATTGAAGTTAATATGTTATATATGTAACCGTTGAAGTTAATATATATAACTGTTGAAGTTATTTATGTAGCTGTTGTAGTTAATATAAGTAATTGTTGTCCCAAATATATTGGAGATTGACTTGTGTTCCCACTGGAATAGGAGGGAGAAAAATAGTGGGGACAAAAAATATTCTAAAAATAGAAAAAACTAAAATGTGTTCCCACTGGAAATGATGGGAATGATGGATCTTGGGGATGATCCTTATCACCCCCGAAAAAAATACAATCAATAATTTCGTTTGGTTGATATTTTACAATAGTAAGGTTAATAGGAGTTTTTTTGTAAATAAAAAAGTATATCTTAGTACTCTTTACGTCGTTGTTTCTTCAGATAAAAAAAAAGAAAAAAAAAATAGATTATCTCAACTATTTTGTCTTCTTACCCAAACAACAAAAAGAAAGACGATACCTTCACCCCCACCAACAAGAAAGGTACATGAATAAAGCTTATGAGGGTATTTTTCACTATTATCATATGTACAATCGCGATTGATGCTGATGCGCGAACTACATCTCATGAGTACACTATATGCTGTTCTTACTAGGAATGTACAAATATAATATCCCCAACTTCAGGTAAGAAGATAGTCCAAACTCCAAAGTAATCTCAAATGCAGAGATCTTAAAGGTGGTCAAATTATGCACAAGTTGAACCATTCAACAAGGCATCTGTTTTTGAACATCACATGTTCCTTCAATCACACAAGTCCACATGATAGAAAATAAAATAATTATCAAGACTAGGTTTATAATTCACAGATGAAACAGATCTGATTGGTTAGATGAGAAAATAAGGAACAGTATATCGTTCATCAATATGAAATCCTGTTGCAACTGGACTTCAAATGCTTCTATTACTATGAACTTCTACAACCAACAATACAACCAGAAGGTACACGGTTGTTTTTCAACTGTGAGTGAATCAAAAGAAAAAAAGAAAGTGCTGAAAATTGCGCATCTGAACTGATACCAAAAATTTCTTACAACAAAAGAATTGGACGGGCTAGCCGGTGATGTTATAGTCACCGCACATGCCACTGAGAAACAAGATCTATCTACACCTCCCCTAAAGGAGTAAACCCAATAACCATCTATCTTTCCCCTTCCCTTTCCTTTTTTTTTAACTTATAATGTCATGTCGGGGGACGACAAACTACACAATGGGCGTCCCTCCATCTCTCACCACATAATGCATCCTACTTAAATTGAAGTACATTTCAAACATCCCAAATTCTCATGATACCTGCTCGCCTATCAAATCGAGACCAACGAGCAAGAACGATATACCCTGAAAGAGCAAGAAGTAGAAATGTATCCCCTGCTTGGACAACAGGCTCCTCGCTGCAGCTGTCAGTAGCAAGAACGCCAGAGCAAGCTCCTTGCTATATATCCTGTTGTGTTTTTTCTTCTTCTTATTTGTGTTCTTCTCCTCCTTCACCAACTCATTCAAATTGGGCACTGACCCACCAACCCTCAAACCCGTTGAATCGTCCTTCTTTGATAGCGCAAAGGAGACCAAGTCACCCTCAGATGAGCGACCGGACTTCTTGGTGACAACCCACTCATGTGCAGAGGGGAGTTGGAAGAGGCCTGAAATCATAGCATTGAACTTGGTGACAGACATTGTGTTCTCAAAGAGGAGGTATGGGATGATAAATGGGAAGGAGCCAGGGGCAGGGAGGATGTTAAGCAAGGATGTGAAGGCTGGGACATAGCAGACGACCCAGGCTGGGAGCTCAGCCTCAGGCACAAACATTGTCATAGGGAGGATGATGCAAAAGAGTGTGAACGAATAGAAAGGGAGAATTAGTTTTCGCAACAGAAAGAAGAGGAATATCAAGTTTGCCTTCTTCCCGACCCCTATCTGCATTAAGAAAAAGATGCACAATATTTCTTTTAGATTCTCAGTGAACATATAGCAGTTCTACAGTCCAATATACTGCCTTGTTTGTTCTTAAAAGTACTTGGTGGGTTCTTTCATGATTCATGATAATGACATGATAGTAAAAGGTCTTTCATGAGATCCTATATGATGTCCATGGTAGCATATCATGTCAAAATGAAACAACATTCAAGGATAATTAGTCAAAAGAACAGTATAGTGAAAAGAACATGGTGACAGCATGTATGGATGAGGGAATAACAGCTTAAAGGCATAACTTATAATTATACAAAACTCATCTCTACTGGCAGCTTGAGGATATCATAGCACATGCAACCAGACACAGAATAATTGTAGCTTGAGTATCATGTATTTAATCATCATTTGTGTCTGCCATTATGCTTTTTTATATGTTACTAATAGAATATCCCACAGCAAGAGAGCAAGGATTATTACTTATTTAACAGTGATTTAACAACTAGAAGATGGATGGTGAATTGTATATATATACCTTTGACTTAATTATGTCAGGCAAGCATAGCCTAAACAGCTGCATTGGCCCTGAGTGCCACCTATGCTGTTGCTTCCTATATGCCTCGTATGACTCCGGCAATTCACATTGACACTGCAATAAAGAAAAGAATTATTTAATTTCGGTAAATATTTCACTATAAGAACAAAAGAAAAACATACAAAAGCATAGCAGGAAAATATAACAAGTATTTTTAAAAGACATCAGAATTAATCTTACCACATATAAGAAAATTGTTTGCATAATTACAATAATTATGATTGCCTGTCTGGTACATATATTATATGGTCTTAATTTTTTGACAAAATTTTAAAAATAAATATTTCACAACATGTACCTCTACGTCATTGAGAAAAACAAATTTCCACCCGTGGAGGTGGGCCCTGACGGCAATATCCATGTCCTCAACAGTAGTTCTCTCCATCCATCCACCAGACTCTTCTAGCGCCTTCCTTCGCCATACCCCAGCAGTACCATTAAAACCGAAGAAATTAATAAAAATGCCATTGACTTGTTGCTCTACCTCAAAGTGGAAGCACAAGTTAATGTTTTGTAATCTTGTAAGGAGATTTTCATCCTTGTTCACAAACGACCACCTCGCTTGTACCAACCCAACCTCATCATTTCCCTAGAAAACATATAAAAGCTTTTTTAGTTTTATTCAATAAGCTAATTTTCAGTTATTCGAATGCCCTATTATTCATGTGCCAGACAAGCAGGAGGGGACAAACAATTCAAATGCACAATTATTAAACCTCACATGATAAACCCATAAAAATTTATCAATTAAAATAACAGGCGAAAAAAACCCACACCTCATTATCATAAAAAAAATTGTTATTTTTTGGAATAGCCAAGTATAATTATAGGCAAATATAGAAACACATTTTTGTCACAACAGCTAATGTTAATGGTCTTAAAAATTTGGAATCAGTTATTAAGGAAGGAATTTAGCCCCACAAATATATACTAGATTCTAACCACATTTCCAGTTTTTCAGGAAATGACTGCGAATTCAGTACCTAATTCCAACAAAACTACCTCAACTAACTCAATTTCTCCAGTTATAAGCTAGAATGTGTCAAAATGTGTAATTACACAATGCACAAAAGAGTAGTGCCAAAAAAGGCTCTAATTTTACCTTGAAATGCGGCACGGTGCGCTTAAGAAAATCAGGCATTGGTTGAAAATCAGCATCAAAAATAGCGACAAATTCATAATCCTTGACATAGCTGCAACTCATCGCAGATTTCAAATTGCCGGCCTTGTAACCCTCACGAATGACACGGTGGCGGTACACTATGCGGGCCCCATTCTTCTGCCACTTCTCCACCTCTTCCCTTATCAATGTCTGAGTGGTGGGGTCATCTGAATCATCCAGGACTTGTACCAAGAAGTTTGACTTCGGCCAGTCCAAATTGCAACAGGCAGCAATCGACTGCTGATAGACCTGAATTGCAAAAAAAAAAGCAACAATTAATTTCAACATACATGCCAAAATTGACCAATGCCCTGTCAAAATTGAACAATCACTGATGGAATTTTGATGTTTTGTCTCTATCCTTGCTTGTAGTGTTCTAAATTGTGCAGTTAGGGCACAATTTGAAATTCAAAATAATAATTGAAACTGAACTTTTCTACTCTTTTGAATTTCAACGCAAAATTTTGGCCTATTGAATTCAAAATTCAAAACCCAAACAACCAAAAAGCAACCTCCCAACTTTCCTACTCAGTTTAGGGTCAAAATTGCACAAATTTATCAAATAAGAACTCTCAACTCACCTCACGTTCATTGCACATGGGAATCTGAACTAGCACCATGGGATAATCCGAGCCCGATTCAGGATCCTTCTCTAGCGCTTTCGCTACGGGTTTAATTCCCTTCAATTTGATCCAAAGACAACCGAGACAGAGCAATACACGGTCCATGGTCTGGATCAAGAACATAACTGTGCAAGCATCCGACAAGAATTGCAGAGGCGGAGCAATGTACTCGGCTCTTAGCCGCTGCCACCCTTCATGGACTTGGTCCATGAGCACATGAACACCTCCCATCCCAAGTCTCCACAAATTGAAGTAGTACGCCACCTCAAAGAAGAGCAACAACATTGACAGTACAAGGAACGCCTTTATACAGCCATAGATGCGGCTTCTCACAACTTGGTTCTCACCCCGTGGAACTAAAGCGGGGTCAGCATCACTCCGACCCGACCGAACTCGCAGTTTCACCGCTGACCCAAGAGAAACCATAGCCGAAGCTAGCCCGGTAAGGCACCCGGCAGCCCGGTGTGCCTTCAGAAGCAAAACCCAAGTAATTTGTTTTGCATTCTTCTTGCGGGACCGCGACGAAAACGAGCCGTCGCGTGTCACGAGCTCCTCCTCGTCCTCCTCCCCCTCAATCTCAGCAATCGACCAATTTGGGTTCTCCATTTTGACAATCACCGGCGTGCCGCGGTGCGTCTCTCTCTGCCACCAGCCGAACAGTGGCGCCATTGAAAGAACAACCACACAAACAAACAAACAAACAAACAAACAAAAAAAGTAGAAAAAAATCTAGATCTCCTCTCTGGTGTTGTTTTGTTCGGAGGAGCAAGAACCCACCTTTTTGCTAAAATTAGGCGGCGGGTTTAAAGACGGGGCAATGCATGAACTAGAAAGAAGGATTTTGTTTGTGCAGTGCTGTGTTGTATCTTGTAGTTTCTCTCTTTCGCTTTTGTTTTTGTTTTGTTTTGGAGAGAGAAGGAGTGAGTGGGGCTGGAATAAGAAGGGATGCCGAGCACGACAATTGGAGGAGAACAGCTCAACACGTCTAGCAAGCGATCTACCCAGGAGAGAAAATTTACTCTATTAGAATTTAAAAATTAAAGACGACGAAAGGAGATACATAAAACCTCTTTTATCTTTTTCTATAAAATTAACGGAATGCCCATGATTGCTGCGCGTAGTAGCGAAATAAACAACAGCTGGAGAAAAGGTCGCAAATGGAATGGAAGAGGGAATGGATTATTATTAACTACGGATTTAATAATTATATAATAATTTTTTTTCTCCTCTTTGGGTTCAAAGGCGGGATTTTCTTTTTACGCGGAAAGGAAAGAACCGGGACGCTTCAATTTTTTGGGGGAATTTTAACCGCGTGGGAATTTACTGTTGGGTTCTGTGGTAAATTAGTACCTTCTTTTTTCTTTTTCTTTCGCTTCTAGTTCGGCACCGACGCACTCTTTCTATCCTCCCTCTCAAGTTTTTTTAAAATTGGTAGTTAGTAAACCGAGGAGATGAAGGGATATCGCAGACAAACTTCTAAAATTGCGGAGTAATGATGCCATTTTGCGCTCCTACCCTCCTATAATTTATTTTTTATTTTACATTGTGTCGTTGTTGGTGTTTAATGTGCTCCAAACTGATGCAAAGTCAGTTTGAATTTTCAACTTTGTTTCGTGAACCTGATAAGGAATTATGTTAATTATTAATTGAGAGTGTCAGAGAAAGTCTACGTCCTTTTCAAAATTTTTTGATGACGTATTATGCATTAAATTGTGGCTTTAGTATTTATATTACCAACTTATGTCAAAATCAACTTAATCACTCATTCAAATTAAGTTGGTCAATCATAACAAGCGTGGAATTGAGTATAACAACTCCTTTAGAAACAATAAACAATCTCCGATTAAACTTGAGCATAGTTGCTTTAATTTCTGGTATTATTTCCAAATTAAGTAATATGATCCTCTTTTCTGTTCAAATTGTTTAATTTAAGGCGACTGTATCAAATTAACTTTTTGTCATCATTATAAAAACATAATTGGAATGATATCATGATATAGTCGTTTTAGATAAGATGATTCAAACAATAGGAAAAAAAAAACTAGCCGTTTGATTCGGAAAACTTGCTTCGTTTCTTTTTTTTTACAAAATCATATTATGTGATGTAAATAGGTTGTCCCTTTCACTTGTAAAACAAAATATTCATTAAGCTAAGAGTTATGTGGTAATAAAAGCATATAGAAATGTAAATTGTAAAAGTAGTGGGGCATTTGGTGAAAGAATGTTTCCTTAAAAATAGTGCAACAGAACAAAGAGTGATAGTTCAGATAAAAATACCAGCTGTTTTCCGGGTGTCAACAAATCAGCAAAGAGTAAAAGTTCGCGCCGTTAATGTAAAGTATTCTTATTTACAATAAATCCTGGCCGTTCATTTGGCGTCAAACGGCTGAGATCGATCAAGTGTGGTCCCTCGTTGTGGTCCTAACCGAGTCAGGCAGATCTCTGTGGATCAGAACCGGGTCGAAATTCAAGCGGTCTCGCCATGCTGTAAAATGACTCTTATACCCTTAACCATATATGTTTGTTACCCAATCCAATGAGGATATGATAGTAATATGAACGCAAGTGTTCCGCTGGCGACAAAAATATTATTTCGGTTTGGTGATGATGTCTCAAGAGTCAAGAGACGAGAAGGGATTTGGTGGCACGTGCGCTGCACGAGATTGGCACCGAACTGAGGATTCAGCAAATCCTAACCGTGCGCTCTTGGTCTGCCGTGTATACGTCTTCTCCAGTTCTATAACTGCTTCTTTCCAGTTCTGGCATTGTTTTATGAGAGATCGGAGAGCAGCATTTGGGTGGAATGGAGAGGACCGGTTCGTTTTGAAGAGTACGAGCAAGCCGTAAGGCAAGATGGAAATCGTAGGATGAAACTGACTCGCACGGTGGAAAGATGCCAGAATGGGCTGGAGATTTCATGTCCCTTTTGTTTGAAAAGGTCTCGCCATGCTGTAAAATGACTCTTATACCCTTAACCATATATGTTTGTTACCCAATCCAATGAGGATATGATAGTAATATGAACGCAAGTGTTCCGCTGGCGACAAAAATATTATTTCGGTTTGGTGATGATGTCTCGAGAGTCAAGAGACGAGAAGGGATTTGGTGGCACGTGCGCTGCACGAGATTGGCACCGAACTGAGGATTCAGCAAATCCTAACCGTGCGCTCCTGGTCTGCCGTGTATACGTCTTCTCCAGTTATATTAACTGCTTCTTTCCAGTTCTGGCATTGTTTTATGAGAAATCGGAGAGCAGCTTTTGGGTGAAATGGAGAGTTTTGAAGAGTACGAGCAAGCCGTAAGGCAAAATGGAAATCGTAGGATGAAACTGACTAGCACGGTGGAAAGATGCCAGAATGGGCAGGAGATTTCATGTCCCTTTTGTTTGAAAAGGTAAAGAAATTGACTACTTTCGGCTCCGTTTGGATGGCGTGGGAATAAAAAAAATAAGAGAAAAAGAAGAAAAGAAATATTGAAAAGTGTATAATTTTGTGAAAAATTTGGATTATGTATAATAAATGTATTTTCTTATTCTCTTATTTTTTAATTTCTACGGCTCGTCCAGGAGCCTTCGAAAGGAAAAAAGAAAAAAGTGAAAGTCGATGAAATCTAACATTGGAAAATGACAACATTACGGTTTGTTCATGAATGTTTTGGGTTGATTGATTACTTTCTCGCATGTTTGACATGTTTTTTTTTTCTTTTGAGGATTCGAAAAAAAACTTTATATAGTGGGTTATCTTCTTAATTTTTTTTTATTGGTTGAAAACATAGACCGTTCATTAAAATATGAGTGATTGTAATTGTCATCGTCTAGTGTAGAGTGTCTAGTGATTAGAGGTGTTTTACACAAGATTAATAATCCATCCACAGCCGAAGTCGACAGATATCATTTCATTAATCATTTTCATACAAGTCTAGTTGCAATCTGAAAATAATAAAGTGTAAACCCCCTTCTCAAGAGGAGAGGGTACTCTATTTATAGATAGTATGTCTTCTCGCATTGTCGGTCTACTGTGGGGCCGTATGTTATAATTAATATTAATTATAATATTAACGTGGCCTATATGTTTTAATCTGAACCAATCATTTATTCTTAAATGGTGCGTTGATTTTGATAGAAAATCAATGAATCAGATTCATTCCAATGTGATTCCTTCAATTGCCTTAGTTATATTAACTCATCTCCTGTCATTAGAAGGCAACCTTTCACTAATTTTCGCCTAATTAACAAAATAGACAGAAGAGAGTAAAAACGCCATTATTGCCACCAATTTTGGACTAAGAAAAATTGGAGAAGATCGTATTTCCACCTTACGCCATGTCTTCTCTTCAATCCTGTGAGTTTTTTTATTATGATTTATTGATTTTATATAAAATATGTTGATTCTTAGATGTTAATTAGAAATATTATTATGAATTAATATTTTACGTCTGTCATCGTATACATCGAGCTCAGTGTGTGCCCTCGAGCCATAGGGGTTGTTTATATGAGGAAGGAGCCAGGAGGTAAGCATGATGTTGTGGGAGGAAAATTAGCACCGGTGGGATGAAAAATATGGAAATGATATATTTCTTCATTAATAACTCATTTTCTCATTAATGACATGTTTTTTCTCATTAATGATTTTCAGAGATGATGGAATGAGAAATATTGGAATAATCTTTTCCTCGCAAGAGATGTGTTGCTGAGAAAAAAACTCAGCCCTCGTGAGCTAGCTCGAACTCAAATCAAATAATACTCGATAACAACTCGAGCTGTTTCAGTTCGAGCTGGCATAACTCGAGCTACACCGGCTCGGAAGGCCCATGAGCTGAGTTCGAGTTGCCTTCATCTCGCTCGGTCCAACTCGTGAGACTTAGCCCAATTCGTTTGTTTAGTCTGTAACCCAGTCCAGTTTTTAATCACTATTCTATAACCCTGAGTTCTTTTCATTTTTAGGAAAAAATAGTCATATCTTCCTCCTGATCTCTTCGTGTGCCTTCTATGTGCATTTTAAACATTGTTTAATATTTATGTTGTTTGCTTTTTAATTTAGCCCATCACGAAGTCTCAACGTTTGACATTTAATAACGAGCTAGTTTTCAAGCCATGAGCCAACTCGAGTTCTAATGAGTTGAGTTTGAGCTGCTAAAAAAACTCGGAATTGCCTTGTGTGCTGAGCTGAGCAAGCTCGACTTGAGATGAGCTTGAGTTCGAGTTAGCCTCGGCTCGCTCAGGCTCAGCTCATCTACACCCCTAGATGCGTATATGATTTTTTTTTTATTTAAGAACACGTACATGATTCCGAGTAGGATTGTACAACGGACGGGTCAAAGCATCTTAATCAAAATTTTAATCCAACTCAAGTATATCGAGTTGAAAAAAAAAAATAACTTACTGACCCATAACCTAACCTGACACAAAATGATAAAGAAGAGATGACACAGATTTTAACGTGGTATCGCCTAAAGCGCACTCCACGATTACTCAACACACCTGATTTATTTATTCATCAAAGAGAGGAGTTTCCAACACACACACACGTTTTTCATGTCTCAATACATGTGCAGCCTTTTTGGTTTTAACAGAGAGAGAAGGAATAATAAGGAAGTAAAATAAAATAGCAAGGAAAATGAATAGAAGGAAACAATCTCAGCTAATGAAAGCACATGTTCCCTTCTAGGAATAACAAATCTTTCCATACTCCCCCTCAAGTTGGAGGATTGTGAATCCCCAACTTGCAAAGTAAATAATGAAACTGATGTTTACCCAAAGCTTTGGTAAAAATGTCTGCCAATTGCTTATTTGTTCGGACACGTGATGTAGCAACTTCTCCATCTTGAATCAAATTTCGCACAAAATGACAATCCACCTCGATATGTTTTGTACGCTCATGAAAAACAGGATTACTCGCTATGTGAAGTGCAGCTTGACTGTCACAAAACAATTGCATTGGTTGTGAATGTGAAACACCAAGAGATTTGAGTAAAGATTTCAACCAAATTAACTCACAAGAAGCGGCAGCCATGGACCGATACTCTGCTTCTGCTGAAGAGCGAGAGATTGTATGCTGCTTTTTGGTTTTCCAAGAGATAGGAGAATTACCCAACATCACAAAATAACCAGTCAAAGATCGTCTTGTCAATGGACAACTCGCCCAATCTGAATCACAATAACCAGACAATAAAAGATCACTTTTACTACTAAGTACAATTCCTTGACCCGGATTGCCTTTTAAATACCGCACCACGCGAAGAGCTGCATCATAATGAGATTGAAGAGGAGCTTGCATGAACTGAGCCAGAATATGTACAGAATAACATAACTCTGGACGTGTGATGGTTAGGTAAATCAGTCTTCCAACAAGTCGTCGATAACGTTCTGGATTGACCATAGGATCTCCGATTGCTGTGGAAAGTTTATGATTTTGTTCCATGGGAAATGCTACCGGTTTGAAACCAAGGAGACCACATTCAGACAAAATATCCAAGGTGTATTTGCGCTGACACAACAAAAGGTCCTTGGGTCCCCGTGCTATTTCAATGCCAATGAAATATTTCAATGCTCCAAGATCTTTCATATGAAAAGTACCATGCAAATACTCCTTGAATTTGCTAATAGCGGCAGAATCATTCCCTGCGATGACCAAATCATTAACATATACAAGAATAGCGAGGAATACATCTTCCTTATTAAATGTGAATAATGAATAATCAGCATATGATTGAATGAAACCATATGTTCGAAGAGCTCCTATCAATTTTGAGAACCACATTCGAGGTGCTTGGCGCAGACCATAGAGCGATTTTTTAAGTCTACACACCTTGCCTGGGTGAGAAAAAGTAAAACCAGGCGGTAGATGCATGTAAACCTCTTCATTCAGATCACCATGCAGAAATGCATTATGTACATCCATTTGATGCAACTCCCATCCTTTCGCTACTGCCACAGCTAGAAGAGTTCTAACGGTGGTCATCTTAGCAACTGGAGCAAATGTTTCATTGAAATCAATTCCTTCAACTTGTCGATTTCCCATCACAACGAGTCGTGCCTTGTATCTTTCAATACTTCCATCTGAATTGTACTTGATGCGATACACCCACTTGCATCTGATTGCCTTCTTCTTTGGTGGCAAATCATCAATTGTCCATGTCTCATTTCGCTCAAGTGCATCAATTTCTGCATGCATCACATCTCTCCAGTGCTTGTAATTCATCGCTTCTCTAAAATACCGAGGTTCTTTTCCTGCTGTGACTGCAGCCAAAAACTTTCTATGTGCAGCAGAAAAATTATTACAATTCACATAATGAGCTATTGGATAGAGACTACCTGAGGAGTCAACTGTAGTGGAGTGAGATTTAGATGGATGACAAGATGTTGTGTAACATATGTAATCTTGAAGATGAGCTGGTGGCTTGCGAGATCGTTGACTACGATTATTCTGATCTGATGCACCTGCATTCTGTTCGGGTGCACTCTGTCCAGATGCAACTGCACTCTGTTCGGATGCCCTTTGACCCGATGCACCTACAAGTTCTGCACTTTGACCCGATTTACCTACATTCTGTCCGGGCGCACTTTGTCCTGATGCACCTGCACTCTGTCCGGGCGCACTCTGACCCGATGCACCTGCACTCTGTCCGGATCCACTTTGTCCCGATGCACCTGCACTCTGTCCGGGTGCATTCTGACCCGATGCACCTGCACTCTGATCTGATGCATCATAATTCTGTAACTCTATAGCAAATGTCTCATCATCATATGAATGCATCGTGACATGGCTTGAATCATAGATGGCTTTATCTACTCCCATTTGAGCAAATGGAAAGACATTTTCACAAAAAATCACATCGCGAGAGACAACAAACTCGTTGGTCTCCAAATCATACACACGACATCCCTTTTGTCCAAAAGGATATCCTACAAAAACACACTTTCTACTTCTACTTTCAAATTTATCTGAAGTTCTAGATTTGATATAGCACAAGCAACCAAACACACGAATTGCTCCATATAAAGGTGGTTTATCAAATAATACTTCATAAGGTGTTTTATTTTTTAACAATGGAGTTGGAGTTCTATTAATGATAAATGTAGCAGTTAGCACACACTCTCCCCAAAATTCAATAGGCAAATGAGATTGAAACTTCAATGCTCTCGCCACATTAAGAATATGACGGTGTTTTCTTTCCACTCTCCCATTTTGTTGAGGTGTGGCTACACATGAGGTTTGATGTAGGATTCCATATTCTAAATAAAAGTTCTTCATTGGTCCAGATTTGAATTCCAAACCATTGTCACTTCTAATGCATTTAACGTATTTATTAAATTGTGTCTGGACCATTTTGCAAAAAGATCTAAGTAAACCACCAGTTTCGCTTTTTTCAGCCATTAAATAGACCCATACAGCACGGGAAAAATCATCAACAATGATCAAGAAGTAATGAGCACCACAATGTGAAGCCACACGGTATGCACCCCAAATGTCACAATGTATTAATTCAAAAGGTTCACTTGTTTTATTCAAACTGATAGGGAATACTTCTCTCGTTTGCTTGACTCGTACACAAATTTCACAAACATCTTCAGCAATATTAGTGTTACCAGTTAAGAGTGAAGTTACTTATTTTGAAGGGTGTCCCATTCTTTGATGCCACAACTCATAGGGTTCTTTTCCATGCATGTGAAAAACTTTTGTCGATGCCACTTGATGAAAGTAATAGATCCCATCTCTTTGCTCGCCCACACCGATCAACATCCTAGTATTGTGATCCTGTATGACACAAATCTCGTCAGTAAATGTAACAAAGCATCTGCTGGTTTTAATCAGTTGGTTTACAGAAATGAGATTGCAATCCAAACTGGGCACGTATAAGAATCTTTGAAGAACCAGTCCTTCATTCAACACCACACTACCTTCATGTTTAGCCACTATTTGCTCTCCGTTTGGAAGAGTAACAATTGTGGGTTTTATATCACAAATATCATCAATACAACCATAATTTCCTGTCATATGGTGAGATGCTCCACTATCAATTATCCATCTCAAATTTTGCATCATATCATGCAACTTCTTACTGGATGCACCTGCATCCGAGACACTAGAGTTGGCTAGAATAGCCTTGGTTTGTTGGACTTGTGCACACGAAAAATCTGGTGTAGAGTTTTGAGGCTCTTTCTTGCTGTTGTCCATGCCACTGGATGCACTAGGATGCACCTGAACTGGATGCGCCCGCACTTTGCGGTCGACGCAACTAGATGCACCTGGATGCACTCGCACGGGATGCGCCCGCACTTTGTTGTTAGCACCACCGCTTGCCATGAATCCCGATCTACACTCCGTCTAGGATTTTGTTTCGTCTTCCTCCTGCAGCCGCCTAAACCTGGCTCTCTGATACCATGACACAAAATGATAAAGAAGAGATGACACAGATTTTAACGTGGTATCGCCTAAAGCGCACTCCACGATTACTCAACACACCCGATTTATTTATTCATCAAAGAGAGGAGTTTACAACACACACACGTTTTTCATGTCTCAATACATGTGCAGCCTTTTTGGTTTTAACAGAGAGAGAAGGAATAATAAGGAAGTAAAATAAAATAGCAAGGAAAATGAATAGAAGGAAACAATCTCAGCTAATGAAAGCACACGATCCCTTCTGGAAATAACAAATCTTTCCATACAACCCAATCCATATTATTTTTCACATACAAATTTTTACGGATTATGTGGATTACACAGGTTAAATGGGTGGTAATTTTAATTGTACAAAGATAACAATTATCACATAAATAAAATAAAAATGACTTAGCACATAATATTCTTGACAAATATATTTATGAAACAAAAGCAACAACGCTAGACAACAACCTACTAAAGTCATTTACGCTAATTATTAGAATTAAAAATAAAAATTCAACCCTTTTTTACATATGAATTAAAACTTTTGTAAGTCAAACTAAGCGGATTGGGTACAAAACGGATTACCAAAAATAAAAATATAATCCGATCCAGACAACCGAATTAATAAAATTGAAACATGATTCGATCCAAATAAAGTTTGAATCTGTTAAAATAAAGGTTGGGTTGGTCGGTTTTGTTTTTTCTTGTACACCCTAATTCCGAGTTCCGACTCTGAGCACAGACTGCACAGTGAGCTGTTATCTGCTCACCGGACAACATGCAACGTAGTCCCACTTGCGATGATCACTCCTCAATCCTGATCCCACGTGGAGAGATCGTCACCGTGGATTCGTCCTGTCAAACGGCCACTGGAACAACTTGTGGGACCCTTTGTCGCGTGAGCTGGACTCTTTTGAGAATTTTAACGCGCATATTCGATATTCCCCAGCTTTGATGAATAAAATACTCAGCCAGTATAAATGTATAATTCGAGTCCATAATGCTGTATAATTTTAATCTTGATTAATGTATAAAAAATTATTCGAAACAAAAATTTATCTTTTTGAAATGTTAATATTTATTGTTTTTTTGGATAGGAAAATAATTTGATTAAATATTTTCTAAAACGTTAAATTAAAATTGCTCTTTTTTTTTTTAGGAAAAAGGATCTTCGTTATCTTACTTTTTTTAAATTTAAAGATGCATGCACGCTTGAACATTTGATTTCTTTTAGACCAATCTAATACTCTTACCACTGAACCATTAGGCCACCTGAATTATAATTGTTCTTATTAGTAAGATAGATTAAAATCATAGAAAATTTGAAATATAAAACTTGGGAATCAAGATCAACTATATGGATAAAATGTAAAAGTTAAAATTGTAATCCCGACTAATTAGTGTTATGCATAACACGATAAGCACCGTATACAGACCGACTATAAGTCTATAATGAATAAAATACTCGGCCGGTATAAATTGAGTCCATAATGCTGTATTAATTATAAAATTGTGATTATTAGAGATTAAAATTTGTAAAAAAGTGTTAACTTTTTATTTATTTTTGTTGATAAATATAAAATGCTGACGTATAAAAATTCGGAACCACCATCAACTGTCTGGATAAAAAAAAAATTAAATCACAATCCCGATAAATAGAAACAATGTCATGCATAGCACAATAAAATACTATTATATAGAGAAAAACTATATAATAGTGGTTAGTAATTAATAATAAACACCACTATTATGGTTAGTAACCATAATAGTGAATAAAACAGGAATATATCTACGTTTCCAGCAATGCAGATTGCGTTCAAACTTCTCCATTTAATTAATACAGTTCATTTAATATTTTTTTCCAAAAAAGTCAGCGTTGAGCAATTACCATCTTTTGCAAAGAAAAAATGGATTGACCGGCATCGAATAAAATAAATGAAAATACCTTTTGTTGAAGTTATTGAAATAAATTAAAAATTTTGTTCCCCTGTTAAGAGTCAGCAAGTGCACGTTTAAGTTATATAATAACAGTATTATTATAACGATTCGGCACAAATAAAAACTGCCTCGTTCTTGTCACATCAGGAGTTTATTTTTGCCTTGTATTAAGGAGAGACGGCAAATTTTAAATTTTTTATTCATCCTATGATTTGTATACACGACGTATATATATATTTTTCATTTGAGTTAATCGACTAATTTTGATTTTCATTTTAATAATATTTTAATTCCATTTTGAGAGTTTTCAGTTTTAATTCATAAATGGGAATCTATGATGAATTGAGAGCTGAGAGAAAGAAGAAGAAGACTTGAGAGAACAAGAGAGATTTGAGAAAAAGTAATTTTGTATTAATAAATCGTTTATTACAATCTCTGAGTTTTCAGATATATAAAGCCCACTTACAACATGAACATAATTACAGTTTTGCCCCTGACCTCTATAGTCTAAAGATGTCTCAATACAATAAAGCTTCTGAAAAACAGTAATACAGCTTAACATCCAGAGTTTAGCGATTCTGGTTTCTTGACTGGAAACTCCAGTACTTGAGCTGATTCGCTTAACTGGTCTTGTCCAGTAGTACTGGTAATACCCCCCCCCCCCCCCACAAGCGGATGGAGCTATAGCTACAGTTAGCTTGTGTCGAAGAAAACTGAAACGCGGAGAGGTTAAAGGCTTTGTTAGTACATCAGCTATTTGATCCTTGAAGCAAATAAACCGGATTAGAAGTTGTTTTGAAGCCACTCGTTCCCGAACAAAATGAAAATCTAGCTCGACATGCTTTGTCCTTGCATGGAACATTAGATTCCATGGCCAATCCTGCGACTCCTTCGACAACTACCTCCTCTCTTCCGACAAGGGATTCTCTTGTCTTTCTCAACCTTCCCATCGCCATGAAACTTACCCGATCCAACTATATCTCATGGCAATCTCAAATTACCCCAATTCTCCATGGCTATGACCTCTACAACTTCATCAGTCCTCATCATCCTCCCTCCACTGAGTGGGTTCTAGATTCCGGTGCCACGAATCATGTGACGGGAGACATCAATAATCTCTCTTCTTATGCGCTCTATGATGGTAGCGATACCTTGCACATTGGTAATGGATCCGGTATGCTTATCAAACACATTGGTTTTTCTAATTTGCATTTTAATTCTTATTCTCTTACTCTTAGGAATGTATTACATGTTCCATCATTCACTAAAAATCTTTTGAGCATTTCAAAACTACTTGAAGACAATACCTTGAGTATTGAATTCACTCCAAACTTTTGTTTTTTAAAGGACCGCCACACCATGCAAGTTCTTCTTCAAGCTAGACTTCTCCATGGTCTTTATTACATCTGCCTTCCCTCTCATTCTCCTCAAGTTTTCCTTGGTGAACGCACTACTGCCAACAATTGGCATGCAAGACTTGGTCACCAGTCTTCAACCATTACTCTCCAAGTCTTACATTCAAATCATTTACCTTGTACCACTAAGAATATTTCCGTTTGTTCTTCTTGTTGTATAGCTAAGGCTCATGTTTTTTCATTTAGTAGGAGTAATTCCATTTCTAAATTTCCGTTAGAACTTGTACACTCGGATTTGTGGGGTCCCGCTCCTCTTGTTTCTAATGAAGGTTTTCGTTATTATGTGATTTTTGTTGATGATTTCAAAAGATTTACTTGGATGTATTTTCTTCATTCCAAAGATGAGCTTTTGAAAGTTTTCTCTTTATTCAAGTCTCAAGTTGAGACTCTTTTAAATGCAAAAATTAGAACTTTTCCTAGTGATGGTGGAACGGAGTATAAACCTAAATTAGATGCTTTCCAGTAGTACTGGTAATAGAATCTTTCCAATTAGATGCTACAAATCAAATTGCCTCCATTTAAATATCAGGCTCTATTTCGAAACAAAAAGAGTAACACTCTATTTTGAAAGCTATACATATATAAATAAACCTAAACAAACATAAAATTAACAGACTACCTGTAAAAATTCACAATCAAAAAATTAAAACTTATCTAATCAAGGTCAGCGTATGTTATAACTATAATATAATATAATATAATATAATATAATATGAGACAAGAATCAACAAATTAAATCATAAACTATTTAAACACCTCATCCTCGTTCCGCATAATTCTTTCAACGTACTGTTTGGGAATAAATATTGAGATTGAATAAGATGTGTTTTACCAAAAAAAATATATATTCAATTATTCATGAATGCAAGGAAAAGTGTGAGGAAGGCATAGCACTTGTGCCACTTTCTAAGGTCAATCAAGGCCGACGAAATACCATGTTTAGCGAGGGGGTTGGTACAAGAAACTAAATATGATTCCAATGATTCATTCCATCCTCATCTAGTCATCTGTTCTGTACTTGTGCAGTTGTGCTTCCAATAATTCTTTGTTTGATTGATGGGCTCGAGGAAAACGCGGTTCGCATGAACCATGTAACTTTTCCTACTATGGTGTCGGTGGCTCGGTGCCCGCTGCCCGGGAATGAGGCAAGCAAGTCTTCATTTCCTCTCCATTGATCTGCCCATTGGACGGCTCCGGTAGTTCATAGGCCATTCGGCTGTTTGCATGTTTCTCGGTAAAATAAAAATAAGTAACAACAACAATAATAAATAAACAGTCCGCTCTTTAGATAACAAAAAAACAAACACACTAACTATATATACCTACACAAAATATGCGGATTAAACAATTTTATTGCTCGGCCAAGTTTGATCTAAACCGTTTACGCTCAACAAACAATATACATTTATGTGAAATTGTTCAATAAAATTTTTAATACTAAAAATACATTCAACAAGTCAATTTAAGAATACAATAAAATATTATTTACCTTAATGGATTTGTTTACTAGTATTGAAGTAAGTAGATAAAGTAATACTATGTATATAATATAGGTCAACTAGGGCATGTGCAGAAAGACCGTAACATTTCAAGCTTGGTGCATTGACTTTTAGTTTTACTCCGCTCGATCCATCTTAAATCAGTTGTGGTTGATGCAACAAGAGTGGAGTGAGAACTTGTTTTTATTCTTCATTTACAAAAAAGACGCCAAAATGGTGACGATGATGATGATGATGAGTATGTTTGGATCGCTTGAAAATAAAATTAGAATCAGTTATTCATGGTAAAAAAAAATTGATCGTAGATAACCGTGATTTTTACTAGATAACCATGATTTTTTTTTTTTTGCAATAAGAGTATTTTTTTAAGCGGTTTTGAATTGCTAATGTGTTTGGATCATTTTTTAAACCGCATTAAAAAGTGATCTCCAATAACTTTTAAATTTGAATTAAAATGGTGAACAGAAAACACACTTGAAATAAAAAAAATTATTTATTATTGATTCGAAACTACTAAAAAATAACACTCTAAATTAAAGAAATAATTTATTTTCCACTTTTTAGGGATAACCTTTTTATTCTGAATAACCAATCATAATTTTATTATCGACCCATCCAAGTGCAGCCTACATGAGTAATTAGCTGTAATCACATTTAAAGTTATTTTAGTTATTTGTTAAATATTGAAATTTACGTAGGATTTCATTTCATCGTTTTCTCGGTCAAGTACTGATTAATTTATCTTCTTGATTAATTTATCATTTTCTCTGACAAGTAGTGATTAATTTCATCATTTTTTCGGACAAACATTTCATCATAAGCTTGATTACAAGATATGAACATTGAATTTGGTAACTTTTCATTTTTCTTATCGTCTTGAAGTGAAAAAAAAAAAGCGAGAATGATCTTAACTAATAGATTGATTAATAAATGCATCCTCTTGTGTATGAATCGGTGCATTATTTGGGATTCTCAATAAACGAGGAACTACCTTCCATACCCAATATCTTAGAATTCTTTTGTTGTTTATTAATTAATTTATATATTTTTCTGAACTAATCTATATAAACTTTTATATAAGGATGAAATGATGTATGCTTTGATATTGATTTACAATTTCTCACCACGTCTAAATTTTTTATTTCGAACAAGTTTTTAAGATCGTATATATGTTGGTATCATATTTTGCATTGTGAAATTTGTGAGTCAATGACTAAATTACCGATTGCTTGTACGTACATGAGGTAGCATTTGATTATCATAAAAGGTAAAAAAAAAACTTTATAACCGAACCGAATAACCGATGCTGATAAGTACCATTAATTTTTTTAGTATTCTAGACGCTAAAAAAATTGTAGTTGACTATAATATAGTTACGTCGAAACGTTTCAAAATTGGAAATATATTATGTTGTATTCTAACGCGATTATTTCTAGATGATTACAAAAAATATAATCTCTCAGATTCGAACGATTTATTTTAAATTGTCAAATAAGCTGCCATGGTAAAATTGGTAGACATGCTGCTCTTAGGAAGCAGTATCCTGTGTGTCTCGGTTCGAATCCGAGTGGAGGCACCTTGCACAACTAAACCGGAGCCGTAGCGAAAACGAGTCTTCATTGGACGATTGTCACTGCTTATGGACCTGAACCTCAGTAACCAAGGAGCACGAAAATCCCAAAAACGCATGGTTTCTCTTCCAAAAATAACCTTTCGCAAATTTAAGTATGATCAAACAACTTGTTTTTTTTTCCTTTCCTTTTTATTTCATATCAATGGCTAGAAGATGATATCTTATTTGGATAATTTGACTAGAACTAAGTTTTTAAAACTCAACTAATTACAATTTTCCTACAACTGGAGAGGAGCCAACCCGGGGTTGTATGTATATCATCAATTGCTATTGCTAAATGCTAGTGCTGTGCCAATACAGAAGACGAGATTGTCTTAAAGCACAACAACAGTTCAACCCACCAAACTGCCAAGACGCAATCAAGATCTTCACGAGAAAGCAGATGCCAAGTGAGGCCAGAAACTTCACGAACAGGTCTCGGTCGCAATGTCTTTATTTCCCAAAAAAGGAGTTGCTCCTGACAACTTTTAGGAGGTTCGAAATTGTTTCCACGTGTGGAAATATAATAGAAAATTTTGGAGTCGGTGCACAAAAAAGTTTCCAAGAGACCTAGGCCATGTTTGGTTGAGCCAAGTTAGCTCTAACTTCAAGTTAGAACTCTAACTTTCAAACTTTATGGAACCAAACATGATAGAGTTAGAGTGGGTTTGTACAAACTTGGCTTAAACTTCCTAACTTTGCTAAATGGTGAGTTAGAGTGAAGTTTGTTGTCATGAGTATTAAAAAATTAATAAAAGAGAACTTGTGATGATGACAATGATGATTATTATCATTAATAATAATTAATTTAATTATAATATTAATATTAATTATACTTATTAATTATAATATTAATATTAATTATAATATTAATATTAATTATACTTATTAATTATAATATTAAATAATAATAACAATTATTGTTTTTGTTATTATTTTTAGTGAAATTATTACGGTACTAATAATAATAATAATTATTATTATTATTATTATTGTTATTATTATATTTATAATTTGGTAATTAATATAAATGTAATGAATCAAATAATGATGATGATGATTATTATTAATTAATTATAATATTAATTTTAATTAGACTTATGAATTATAATATTAAATAATAATAACAATTATTGTTTTTATTATTATTTTTATTGAAATTATTATGGTACTAATTGTTATTATTATTTAATAATAATTATAACATTGATTGGGAATTTAGAATTAATAATAAAATATAACAATAAATATAGTATAATTAATGATAATTATAATTTATAAAAATATAATAATAATAATAATAATAATTATTATTATTATTATTATATTTATAATTTGGTAATAATAATATAAATGGTAAAATAATTGTAATTATAAAAATAGTAATAAATATAATATTTTATTATAGTATATGTAGTTATAAAAGAAAAGTATATAAATTAATACTTTATTATTTTTTCTTCTATCTCTAACTCCAACATACCACACCAAACAACATTTTCTAACATCAAGTTAGCACAAACTTTCCACAATCTCTAACTTCACTAATATCAACCTCTAACTTCAAAATTACAAACTTCAACCTCTAACTTCACTAACTTCACCTCCAACCAAACGTACCCCTATTGTTTTGTTGGTGCTGTACCTCAAAACTCAAAGGGTGTGTTTGGATGCAACGGAATAAGACAGGAATAAGAAATAGGAATAAGAAATTTTGGTTTGCGTACTTATCCTTATTCTTTATTCTTATATCATGGTTTTGTTAGTATAGGAATAAGGGCCCTTATTCTTTATTCTTGTATTGTTTGAGTTGTACAAGAATAAGAATAAGCACACAAACCGAAATTCCTTATTTCTATTCCCTATTCCCTACCCATCCAAACACACCCAAAAGCGATGGGCTTATTTATGTTTTTATTTAAATATTCTCGGTTGACCTCTTGTTTAATTTAGGTTGTGTTTGGATAACTTAGAATAAGAAAATAGCTTCTTTCTAGGTTCAAATTTATTATAAACAATTCAAACTGTTCACAAAGTTACACACTTTCCAATACTTTTTCCCTTATTCCTCTTATTCTCACACCATCCAAACGGAGCCTTAAGGTTATTAACGGGCATGCAAAAAAAAAATTCAACCTGCAGGTACTTATTTGATTACTATGTTGCATGGATTCGGGTTCGAGAACCGTATCCAGTGCGGTGCGGGTGCGGTGATATATATATACATGTTTTCACTTTGTTAAATATGATGACAATTGATGTATATGAAATTTTTAAAGTTTCTTTTTTTTTCAATCAAATATATAATTAATGATATATATCACTAAACATAATTTAGAATTGGTGCATTTATATGAAAATTTTATTTTTTCATTAAAAGCTTCACCAAACATTTAATATTTTGGAGTTTAAAATAATCGGGTTCGCCATGTGACGCATCCGATACGAGTATCGGTTAGTCAAATGAATTAAAATAATTGGATTCGTCACGTGAACTATCAGGTCGAATCGTACGAGTATTGTTATCAGATGCGAATCCGGTGCGGATGCTGCGGTATTTTAGAAGTATCGGTGCAACATAGTTTGATTACGACACCGTTTTATAGTTTACACACAACCTATTTAAGAATTAAAAAATATATATACTTTCGTTTTTCAATTTCGAAAATTATTTAATTAATTATCATCGTCAAATAAAAGTACTCAAGATAACCGAACAATTGTTTACTTTTATCCCTAAAATTTCAAAACAGAAAGACGGTGTATTAACATCCAACATCCATGTGGTAACATGGATTGCCGAAATTTTTTTTTAAAGAAATGTGGTAACATGGATTGGCCCAGTTTCTTTGTCCGCCGGTCGGTTTTTATTGTTCAATCCAACATTCTTTAATCCGTTTCCTTGGTCAGACTAGATCTTTTGTATTCGTGGCATCGTGTGCCCATTAGTCTTTCCTTTTCTTTTAGGGTGAGTTTGGATAGGTGTGGGAAGAAGGGAAGAAGTGAAAAAAAGTATTGGGAAGTGTGTAATTTTGTAAAGAGTTTGGATTGTTTATAATTTTTTTTCTTCCTCCTTCTTCTTCTTCTTTCTTCCAACAATCCAAACACACCCTTAAAAACCTTGGCAGCGGCTGCCTAGTAAAGTGTTCCCCTTAGTTGAACTCGAACATGATAAATTTCTCTGCCGCAGAGACGGCATACCAAAATCGCTAGGAATAATTGGAACGAATTCAGTCCGTCTGATCTAATTTCAACGGACCACGCGAATCTCGATAGACATGGTATTAATCACGCGACATCCATCATAAATTGGATGGTTGTAGGCTCCGTTTGGATAAGGTGTGGGAAGAATGGAAGAAGGGAAGAAGTGGGAAAAAGTATTGAAAAGTGTGTAACTTTGTGAAGAATTTAGATTGTTTATAATAAATTTATTTTTTTATTCCTTTTTTCCCTTCTTCCCAAATAAAATCCAAACGGAGCCGTAATGAAAGTATTGCCCTATGTAGTGCCATGGAAGATGTAAGTCCTAGTCGAAGATGCTTTAGCATTGTTTCTTGGACGGCTTTGTGTCAATAGAGGTGTAACGAAGTAATGCTTTATTTGTTTTTAACGAACAGTTTTTATGGATATAAATACGAATTTTAGATAGATGTCAAAAATAAAAAATAATTTCGCTTAAACAGATAAGTAACGAACAACATTTCTAAATATGTACAAGAAATAAAAATGAGAATAGTGTAGTCGTCAATCTAATTGATAACAATGTGATCACTACATTTCGTTCTAAGTTTTGGCTTTAACATTTTGAGTGTGATTATTGTTTCCCATTCATATTATGCATCGGAAATATTATAAAATTTTGTGCAAGTCTTAACGTTCACTTAACGAAATTAAAGTTTACAACGGTATCTATCCCATTTAATTTGATTGCAGATTAATTATGAATTAACTTAAGTGAAATGAATTCTCATTTGCAACCATATAGGACCAATAAAATACTTGTAATTAAAATTTCTTATGCGTGTTCAAGAGTTATTGCAAATTTTATTAAATTTATCATCTGTTAAACAATCCCATTTTTTTAACAAAAAAACATATAATCTGTTCACATATAGAATTAGCTGTTTTAGTTATTTACCTGACTGCAACGGCAATATCTAAACAATTTAAACAATTGGAATAATTAGATAATTAGAGATATGTCACTCTTAAATTGTAAATTAGTTTTATGTCACCATAAAAAAGTTACAATTAGTTTTATATCATTATTTTCGGTCAAAATCAAAGATATACCACTCAAATTAGAGAAATATCACTCTAAGTTTTTAAAAATATCCAAAATACACTCTCTTTAAGAAATGGGAAAGAAATTTATAGGCATGAATTAAAATTTAAATTTCAAAATTAGAAATTTAAGATTTACAAATTTTCAATTTTCAAATTTTGGATTTTAAAAATTTAAAATTTCAAACTTTTTAAATTTATGTATTTTTTAAATCTTGAGTTTTAAATTTTCGAATTTTCAAATTTGAAATTTTATTTTTTTATCGATGGAGTAAAATTGCTTATTTCTTAATAGTGACATAATTATAAATTTAATATTTTATAGTGTCATATTTTAACTTTTATTATTTTATAATGATATATTTAAAAGAGTATATTGGTCAAATTAATTATCCAGTGGTATAAATCTAATTTTATCATTTAGTAATGGTATAAAAATAACTTGTCATTTCGTGATGGCATTTCTCTAATTTGTAAATTTTACAATGGTATCCTAATTAATCTTAAACAATTTGATTGACCCAACAAATAAGTTTTCAATAATCAATCAGTATTAAAAACTTGAAACGATTAAATGCCACATATTTGTGAAGTGAAGTCCCACATATTTGTCCCCAGACCATGTAATTATTTCCGTATGTATCACTACTTCACCAGAGTGTAGCCAGAAAACTATGCTGTGCAATCCGAATCCTGTGGCGCGCGACACAGCGTGCAGCGTGCCACAGGGACCGTCCGATCAAATCTGGACGGGTTATATTTTTCGGGCCTTACAATCTGTTATATGCACGGAGCTCTCTCATCCATTGAGATTTGATCGGACGGCCTGTGGTGCGCTGCACGCTGTGTCGCGCGCCACAAGATTTGGATTTCTATGCTGTGTACTTAACTACTTAGGTTATGCCTACAAGTGGGACCCGGTAAGTATAACAAACCACATGCGCTGTTATATATTGATCTAGACTACAGATGCCTACGCCTCTATATTTTGTAGCTATAGCTTATAAATGTGATTTTCCTTTTGAAACTGCCATAAATGTGATTTTCGTCGTTGAGCTAGAAGAGGCATAGATGAAGAAGATAGATTTTTTGGTTTGAAAAACGTTTCATGGTTTGGCATATATGACCTTTTTGTTTTAGCACCATGTGTTATACTTTTTTCGACACAAGCACTGCCATCGTATTCCGAAGATAGTATTCGTAAGTGAAATTCATTAAGGGTGTGTTTGGATGCTTCACGAACAAGGGATGAACAAGGGGAAGAACAAAAGTCCACGAATAGGCCCACGAACAAAACTAGTTCGTGAAAATCGGAAAACTAAGAACTAAGAAGAAGTTCACGAACTACGGTTGTTCGTGGGTTGTTTGGTTTGTGCGAACAGCGCTAGTTCACGAACTAGCTGTTCGTGACACATTCCAAACACACCCTAAATATATTGGATGATATATTAGCTATGAGGTTTTCTTGTGACTTCTCGTCTTCTCGACCTGACTTTACTGTAATAAATGAGAGAGGTAAAACAAATGTGAACCAGATTAATATCATTTTCGTTCTTCAACAAAGGATCCCCCGGACAAGTAGTTATTTTGACCATCAATAAAAATAAAAATTTAATTGTACACATTATAGTCGTGATCTTTAGAGTGCATTCATTACAATTATTAAAAAAAAAATGAAACTTGATTCTTATTTTACTATTCACCAAATAATTGAAGTTTTTACTGAATTAAACGTAATTGATAATATAGCTACATATTTGACAAATTCTCGATAAATTTAGTTTTTAATTTTGATTCAATTTAAATTACTTTAGAGATATGTTACTAAGATTGTCATGATAAACTATTATAAAGTGGTCCTTAACTGATGCTCAAGCAAAGATAAACAACGTGAAACTTTTGTATCCTTTTGATGTTTCTAATAGTCAATACGTGCCTAAACTAGCACATGCTTGCTTTTAAATATCTCATTTTTTAGGTCCCTAGATTATTTATATATTGGTTTGGGCCTCATTAGAAGTACAAATGGTGGGCCAACTTGGACTTCTTTGTGTTATTGATTCAGTTTTCTTCTAACTCTAGCCAGGACTTGAATCAATTAATTTACTAAAATGAAGCCTTTAAACAATAGCACGCTGCACGCCTATATACACACAATAAACCAAAAAATAAGCAAAAGAGAGCACAAATAAAAAGATGTGAATCGACCATTATACCAAAATACATAAGATGGAAAGGAAAAAAAAATGAAAGATACTAACATAAAAGTTCAAAATGAATTGAGCTGAACAATTGAACAACGACATGTTGACTATATATAAAATGTAATTTTTGTTGACACAGTCATGTTGATATCTTTTTCGCACCACCGCCTCTTGTTGATTTTGTATTTTCAATGGCCTCTTGTTTTTTCTCACAAAGAACTGAAGGTCCATTCTTCTTTTTTGATGCCAAACTGTAGTCAGACAATTACAATTGAAGAAATTAAAGATCGTAAACTTTTCATACTTGTGTACAAACCAAAATAGAAAGATACCGCTGCACAAACCTTGTAGGTCCTTTGTTCCGACACTGGATTCTACTCGGTACCACCCGTCCTCTGCGATTGACAGGGCCTGTGTCCTTTCTGAGTACACCCTGGTATTCAACAATCAACAAAATTTTGTTTATGATTTGCATTATTTTAGGAAGAAAACATATCAAACATTCATGGTTGAATGAAATTTACCTTGTTTTCTTCTTTTAGAGGCTCTGAATGAACAAACCTCCTCTTTTCCAAATTGGCTTCCTTCAGGACTACTCTTTCCTGAATTGTACACACAAATGTAATGATACTAATGTCACTACATTATTCATTTTCAGCAATAATCTGAATATTAACTATTTGATCTGAAACTGTCTTTCCTGAATTAATACACATCCCACAAATTATTTGACGTGAGTATCATTAACATCATACTCTTTTGATAATATATGAAGCGCTTTAAAATCCTAAATGCAACTTACATCCGTTCTAAATCTGAAAGGCTTTGGGTTTGTGGTCCTTTTGTTCTTTGCAACTTGGTCTGGATTCACTTGTGAAGGCTTCACCTGAAGTTTCAGCACCTGCACCAATTATTTATTTTTTTCCAACATTTGATCAAAATATGAATGCCTCCTTTATAAACAAAACAAACTCAAAGAGGAATTATGAATCACTTCGTTTGTTTGAAACCTGTTGAGGTGGAACATTCTCAATGGTCATAAGAAGTGAGTTTTGTTTCTTTTCAGTCGTCATCTTCTTTCCAATTTGAACCCTGATATTTTACAAATGCAACATAGAGAATGTAAAAACAGAATATCATCAGAGAAAGCAATAAAGAAAATATTTGCAGTACCATACCTTTTGATAACATTTTGCATTATATTCTCCTTATTCTCATCGCAATTCTCACAGTTCTCGAATTCATTTCTCAAATTATCTTTCTCCACCTTAGTTCCCATGTTATATTTAATTTTTGATTTCAATCCCTTCTTCTTTGCAACCTCTTCAATCTTGGCATCGCTTGTAATTCCATTTTCGATATTTGTTTTCAAAACTGGCTGATTTGATTTCCACAGTCGCCTCGAGCTTTTCCTGTTTGGGCCCATTTTCAACTTTTGCTCCATATTAGTATCATTTGCACCAACATTTTCTTTAATTTCAGGTTTGAGAATCAATTCTTTCTCAATTTCTCTATTCTCTACTTCAGTTGTGCTACTTTGTTCTCCATTCTCTTTCAGAACTGACCGACTTAGTTTCCTTGTAGCCCTCAAGCTCTCCTTCTTTGGGCCTAATTTTGATTTTTCCTCACTATTCATAGTATCTGCACCCAATTTTTGAGTATTTCCTTCCAAAAGTTGGTGTTTTGTTTTCCACAAGGGCCTTCTAGTATTCTTGTTGGGACCGATATTTGTTTCTTGGTTCAACTTTGGGTCATTCAGCTTAGACTCCTCACATCTCTTCGCAGCTTTTGAAACTTGACTGAGGTATCTACTCGGTACACTTCTTTTCTTCGGATTGTTTAAATTCAGTTTTCGGAGCTTGGCACAAACCTCCTTAATTTCTTTCTTTGAAGTGGGAGAGAATAATGGCTTTGCTGAGAAAAAGGCTGATCCGTGCTTTCCTCCTGAAGCAGGCTGACCTTTTGGATTTGTGTTTTCATTTTTAGGGGTTGAGATGTCCTCTTTTCCTCCAATTATTTGCAGAATTTTTTTCTTGGTTTGGTTTGGGGTTGATACCAAATTTGAAATTGGATGGTTCCTTAAATTTGAATTTGCAATCTTTTCAGGGATTTCAGTTGCAGTGCTTAGCCTGACAAGTCTACTCCTTGGCTGTTTTGCGGGGGCTGAATGGGGACATTTTGCATGTAACCTAATAGAAAAAAAATAAAGCATCAAATTTCTGTTTCTAAATGAAAGGCAATTGTTTTTTCAGAAGTTTTCTTCTTCTAATTGTGAATTGTACCTTCCATCACCACGTTTTAGGGTTTTGCGGAGGCGTACATTAGGGCTTCTTGCGGCCATGACCTGGGAGCATTGTTATTATTCTGGTTTAGAATTGGAAATTTAAAATTGAAAGGAATTTAACCCGAAATTAAAAAAATGAAGAAATTAGGGACAATTTCACGAACTCTGAGCATGAAGCTTTTGTCAAGGGCTTCTGGGTCAATTTGCTCGTGATTTTGATCACATCCTGATTCAAATAGACAAAAAAAAATTGAGAAACAACAAAAATTCAACGATTTGAGACTAGGGTTCTGGATCTCTAATCAGGAAATTAGCAAACCCGCACTCAGTACTAAAATTATTCTATCCTTTAATTGAATCTCGCAATAAATCCGAATTAATAAAAAAACTGAAACGAAAATAGACAGAATACATACCGATTTTAAGACAAAACCAGGATTCATCGTGAGGCTGAGACAGATCTGGTACAGTGAAATCAACGAACTTGGGCGCCTCTAAATTTTCGTAGAATTCTTCATCTTCATTTATCACACTCGATTCAGTTGTCAGATCTGCATTTCCATTCTCCATTTGTTTTGATTTTCAGCTAATGGAAAGGTAACGAAGCTTAGAACGAGGATTGAAGGGTTTTTTGATGGAAGCGTTTAATTTTGTCAAGTTCTGAGATTTAAATGTCGGGACTCGGGAGGTTCAGAACTAGCCGTTGGAGAAATCCGATTGGACTTGTGTTAGCGAAAGAAAAATTTGAGAAAAATATTATCAAGGCATGGAATTTGTATCGATTCCTCTCCAGTTATAATAAAACTGCTGATATCCAGCCACATCTGGACCTTTCATTTTAGACAGGAACGTCTCTAGATCGGATCTGAACCATTTATTCAAAAGGGCAGATTAAAGCGGAAACTGTACGCGCTCTCTCTCTCATATAGTAATCCAATCGTTCGATAAAAAAGTAAACGGTCAGATCTTTCTCAGACCATCCAACAATTCTCGAATTAACGGGTTTTTGGTAGCACCGGACACCATTTTCTACAGTACCCACCGAATATTTCTATTGTTATAATGAGATAAAGTTCATAAAAAAAAAATCCACAATAAAAGCACTAATTTTTGTGTAAATGACCTTTTTTTTTTTTTTGCTTCGCGTGTACTAAAATATGTATATTTCTTTAATTTGTACAAGTGATTAGTTCATCTCGTAAAATAGTGACGCTAGAATTAATTAAAGACAATAGATACAGATAAAGTGCAGTAAACAAAATTTTCCTGCATGGTATGCGCGAAAATACAAGTATATATTTCTTTATTTTGTGAAGGGGGTTGCTAGTGTCAAACATATAGGACACGTACACTTGTCCAACGCGATGAAATTTTAATTTTTAAAATTGAAATGGCCAATCCAAACCGCACAAATTGTTCTGTGTTATAAAATCTTCATGGAGACCAAATTTTATATTTTTTCAAATTTTTTTGCTATTTTTTTGGAATTTTTCAATATGCTCAATCTAAAAAGTTCTGAACCCTTCAATTTTTGAAAATTCGAAAAAAATAGTTAGAAAATATGAAAAAATATAAAATTTTATTATCAAAGATATTTTAATATAGAGATCATATTGAACGGTTTGGATCGACCGTTTGAAATTTTAATGTGCTACGTTTGGATCGTGTTTGACGTCCTATATGTTTGATTCTAGCATTACTCTTTTGTGAAACCCACTTATGTTGTTGACCTCTATGCTTGCACCGTGTGAAAAGCAATAGGACTATAGGAACAAGTAACGATTTACCCGTTGATTTCAACCAAACAAGAAACTTCCTCTTCTCATTAATTAAGCTGATAAATCAGGATTTTATTTATTACAAAATTTTATGTACAACTAGGGCCAAAAGTTAGAAGGAAAATAGTTGGTAGTTTTTCCACCCTTTTGATTCTTAAGAAAAATAAATAGTTATAGCTGGGGCCTTATCATATCTGCTCTGCTCATCATATATTCAGAAAATCGAAAGGAAATGAAAAAGATGTAACAGTGTTAGCAGGATCTTTTTCTTTCTAATTGAATTGCCTCGTACGAGGTTACAACTTCCTTGAACTTAGCCTCTGCCATCGCTGCAGCAAGAAAATGCATTGTTTGAGTTCTCTTTAAAAGCCACAACTTCAATGATATATTCATTTTATTGAAAAAGAAAGAAACAAAAGATGTTTTTTTCTTATTATAATATAATAAACAAAGGCATTTTAGCTGCCTTGAAACAATATTTACCAGAATTAGTCTGATTATGGTCAGGATGGAACTCTAATGCCTTCTTCCTGAAAGCACTCTGCACCACAAACGAGGGAGATGAAATGAAACCCATTAAACAAGTTATAACTTCATTTCAGTACAAACTGGTACAACCACAAAACAAATAATTTCCTCATGGCAAATGCAGACTTATAAGGGAACCATAAATATGAAACTAAACATATGTATCAATGTATGTACCTTGATCTCAGCATCTGAGTACGGCTCTGATCTATTCCTGTTAAAGAGCAATTTGTTACATCAAAGCTATATTTCAATAAAAAACATACAAGCAAAATAAAATCCATCAATGTTCTGTTATTGAACATCGCTGGCATTAGTGGCCTTAAAAGATAAAATTTCAGAGTTATATAAACTGGTAGCAACCTAATTTAGTCAGATGATTAGATTTTAGATATTCTGGTACAAAAGCAGGTTGCTCACTAGCTTTGAGAAATGAATTAAGATTTGACAATGTAAGCTGACACCAGAGTTTATAAGTTCTTCCAAATATTCAGTAACTAACATGAGCACTGACTAACTAAGTAAAGCAACAAGAAATGTCTTTTTCTTTTAAGCAGAAATAAACAATAGTTAAATTCAGCCTCATACAAGGGGCAAACGAAATGATTTCTTCTCTAATCAAATTCTTTTATTTCTGCCTTCGGGTCTTTTGATTCATCTCATTAGAATAATATTACTGCTATTTCCCTATAGGATAACATGGACATCTTTCAACCAAATTAGACCTTATAACAGGAAGAAGCAGCATAATACTCAATGAACTCACTTCTATACTCTTGCATTATTACGTCATTTCATGAGAACACTAATCTTAATATGTCTTCAGCGAGAGTTGATATATAAAAAAACTAAAAAGTAATGTTTTGTATAGGATATTGAAAGGAGCATATAGCCCAAGATAATTAGGATATATATACAAAGAACAGTATTATTCTGTTCGATGTTCATTGCCCATTCTTTTTATCAGCCATAAACAATTGGAGGGAGCATCAACTTTGTAATGGTTAACTGATCTTTCGTCAGTACGGGTCTGAGACAAAGTTTCCTTTTTTCTTATTCTTAATTGGTTTTTGTGCAAATACAAAACTAATGAGCTATCAGGAAACAATACTAACAGTGGTTGTTTGAGCTAACAAAATAATAAATATTTTTGAACTAACAAACAGAAGCAGATACCAACTGTACATCTGTACCTGTCAAGGCCCAGGATTGAATAATGATGTGACTTGGCGTGATTTACATTATGTGTAGCTGCTGATCGGTAATTTGTCCGTTGATTAGAATTTTGATATTCCGTTTTGTAGTACCAGTCTTCTCTTTGAAACTGCTGGTGGCAGCCACAGCCAGTACTGCGATCAGTCCAAGCCTCAGGACCTCTCATGCGTTTATTTCTCTCTCTATTGAACACTTCCTGCATACGCCTTATTCTCTCCTACAAAAGCCACAAACATTACCAGTATTAAACACAGACAAGCACACCAAATGTAATAAAAGAGCTAATTACTTGAACCAAGAACAAAATGGAATACAAACCACTCTTTCTCTCTCATCTTCTTGCATCTCCCGGACACGACGGCGGTACCGAGCCCATGCTGCCTCATTTCGTCCAGAGACATTGGTCCAAAATCGGAAATAGAATCCTGCCCTCCAAAGCTTCAAACAAAAGAAATTTGTCAAGTAAAATCGGTGTTCTTTTCTTACCATAACATTCAATTCATTTCTTTGTATTCCAATTATAAACAAAAAAAAAAGAGAAATTAATGATGTACCTGAGCAGAGTACCAATTAACAGTTCTGTTCCACTTCCCTTTCTGTCAATTGGAGCAATAACCAATTTATTGAGTGATGAAAAACTTTCAAAGAAATCACTAAAGGAAATGGGATGAAGTCAAAGGAGTTACCGAAGCAGTGGCAGCTGCTGCACCGAAGAGTCCGAGAAAGACAAAACCTGGAGATATCCAGCTTTGATCCCTTCCCTTCCATGGTTGATCTTGATCGCTAGTTTCCTGTTCCTTCCGACCCATGGAATCGCTTCTTTCCTTCTGTCCCTCTCTCTCTCTATCTATCATTTGGGATTTCAACTATTCAGTGAACTTCTCCGATTTACTGGGTAAAAGGCTTGCATCATTGAGTTGGGATAAACACGGGAAGAATAAAATGGAGTAGAGAATCGGGTGAGACTCGTGAGATTGATGCTTGGACGAATAAAATAAAATGGAGTATAAAATCGTAGACCACTTCTCCTCTCCGATCAACGAAAGTACGAAACAAGCGTCTAGCTTTAGCGGGACTCAGGAGTCCGGAATGGGAATCCGGACCACGGTATTGCAACAAAACGGGAGGCGATTAATTGGGCCGGGCCGGATTAAGTACCCATCAAGTTGAAATCCGATTTGTTATCCTATCTTACTATCTATTATGGGATTTAGGGGTGTACAAAAAAACCGTGAACCCGCTCAATTCGATCAACTCGTCTAACCCGAACCGTTTTTTATCGGGTTAACATGATGTTGGGTCGAGTACGGGTTCTAATTTTGACAAATTCGTTGCTTCGGGTTGGATTACAGGTTTTGTACTTGTAACCCGTATATACTTCAACCTGCCCGTTTGTCGCTATTTACTTTTTTTTCGCCTCACATTTTCTTATGTCTTTACTCAAAGATTTCTTCGCTCACGATGTTTCGATCTCTTGCATAGACATGCACGTCCTCTATCTCACTGTTTAAAAATTCGTACATAAAAAAAATTGACGGGTTGAATTGGGTTATGGATGGATTAACTAAATTTATTTTCTAACCCGATATTGTCAGATTAAGTTCAAATTTTACTAAAATATCATCAGCCCATCCATTGTACACCTCTACCTATCTTAATGAGGTTTTAAACTTTTAATCCATGCTGTTCATGGCAGACCAAGTTTAAACAAAAACAATATAATTTATTTAAGCTTTTTATTTTAATTCCTGGAAATGTATATTTCAGACACCCAACAGAATGACCGATGAATATTATTAAATAAAATAATGTTTATAAATGTAGCTAGTTTTATCATATAACACATATAATATAATAGTAATAGTGTGTGTGTATATATATATATATATATATATATATATATATATATATATATTTGAAACAAGGGAACCCACCACTTTTCCATTAACAAAATGAGAAAAGCAGTAGTAATAGTATTAAAATCTATAGTATAGATAAAATCCCTTTGTTTTTTATAGCTAAAAATAAAATTTCCCCCATTTTTTATAATTATAAATAGTTTTTTTTTCTTTATGTTAAATATATTACAAAAGTTATACCAATCATTATTTAATTTAAAAATTAATAATATTTGAAAATATAAGTAGTTTATGTATGATATTTACTATTAAGTAAAATCTATGACCATATTTTTAATAATTAAAATATTAAAAATAATCGTACCAATTATTATTTAATTTAAGAATTAAATATATATGGAAATTTAAGGTATTTCATGTTTAATCTATATAGTATTATTTAACAATCGTGGTATGCATTATTCGCCCTACAACATGCAATCTGAATCCTATAATTTTCGTCGATTGATCGATCTGAATTCATGTCAGAAATTTACACTTCTTATAATTTGGTCCACATTATTCCCTCGTTCGACATGAGATTTGAGTCCTATAATTTTCACTGATTGATCTAAATTTATGCTATAAGTTTTTCCCTTCTTAATTACCCTTCTAATAATTCTTATAATTAGAAGTTTTGCAAGTTGTTTTTTGACAGGAAATTTATACTAAGTTTATATGATGACTTTATATGGCAGAAATTACTAATTTGTAACTTATAAATTTTTATCTAGAAATATTGAAAAGTTTTAAATAGTAGATTATTTTATATTTTACGTATTATTACAAAATTTGGCAAGTTTGATAAAATAAATTAGATTATTATCGATTCAAAAAAATATAGCGCAATAAAATTGCGACTGCTACATCTCTTATTAATTATAAGAAGTTTGATAAAATAAATTAGATTATTATCGATTCAAAAAATATATAGCACAACAAAACTGCGACTGCTACGTCTCTTATTAATTATAAGAAAATAAAGCTATGAGCAAATTTAATCCACAATAATAATAATATAATATGTTGGATAACTAGGCATATATGTTCTCAAATTTAAGCTCGGTCCTACTGGAATTGAAATTAGTCTTACTGGACCCATTGAAACATGTAGCTAGTGAATTACAAATTTTAGTATGTTGTGGTGTGTTATATCAAATAGGGGTGTATTTAGCACCATATCATGTTGTATTGAGTGGGAAAAAACGCCAACAGCACGGAAATTGACACGACATAATTGGCAACCGTGTTAATTCGCCACGTCACAGTTGTGTCAACCGTGTTAGAAGCTTACTATTCTTTTTTTTTTGATAGAAATAGCCAAAAATTATTTAAAAACTGAAAAAAATATAAATAAATTCGAATTAACTTTTGAGGTTCATTTTCTACATGAGAATTGTTCTCTCTTTTTTTTTAAATATTTTATGATAAAATATATTATTAAAAAATAATAGAAATCAGATGATGTTAATTGGTAATATCTTGGTTGAAAAATTATATGTTTTTATGATAATTTTTGCTTGAAGTTTTTAATAATCCATCACTATTAATTCTTATGTATTGATATTTTTGTGATATGTTAAAATTTTGAATTTAAAAATTATAAAAACATGCGAAATTCCAAATCGACTTAGTTTTTTTTATAATGCATTAATATTTCTATACAATTTATTTAATTTTGAATTTATTTTTTTTTTAAATATATGGAACCGTGTTGTGTTGTGTTGTAATCGTATCAAATCGTACTGTGTTGAGCCGTGTCGTGTTAAACCTTGTCACTTTACTAAAAATGCCAACACGACACAGTTTTAACACGCCACACTAACACACATGTGTCGTGTTAAATCCGTACATGTGACATGTTGTGTCGTGATAATACGAATCTGTACCGTGTCAGCACACCAAACACGCCACAATTTGTAATTCACTACATCAAGCCGGATAGAATCGAATTAGGTTGCCCAACTTTCATCCACTAAGATAACCACATAACCCGAAAAAATAAAAAAAATAATATTAAAATTTTAACAAATTTTGAAAATATTCTAAAAATGATAAAAAATTTTAAAATAGTATCGAGATATAGTTTTTCGAAAAACCGATACTAGCTATTATAAATTTTCCAAAAATCGATATCGCTAGCTAGTATCGGTTTTTAAATAAACCGATATTAGCATTTCTTATGGCTGTCTGTATAGCTAGACTTTGTTTCGACCAATGCATGATGGAAAGTTGTGCACCATGTACACATCATGCTTTTGAGGTGGACCACAGATGGTTCTGTTTCCTTAATTTGAGTCATGGGATATCAATTATTTTAATGAACTATGATGCCGACGTCACAAATCAATGATGCCCATAATTTTCGAAAATATCAAATATTTTTATTTTTTAATGACCTATGATTGGGAAGTTTCGTGTCAAAGGTTTCTTTATATATTGTTCCAGCACAGATGTTCAATAACTCTGTTGTTATTCTAGAGATAACGAATTCAATTCTTGCTGGTTGTAGAAGAGAGATAAGCTCTATTTCATAAAATCGACTATGCCTTATAAATAATTGGTCTTATTTCAAAAAAAGAAAAAAAAGTATAAAGTTTCTTGTCAAAGGTCACTCCAAACAATTTTGAATCCATTGTTCTTTTAGGTTTAATCGGTTGGCGTCAGTCAACATAAACTTAAGAACTGATCCACCTTGGAAATTAGACCTGTCACCTGCGTGTGGTTCTGGGTTCTCAAGTACCACCCCGTATCAACGTATCATAGTCGGTACAAAAAGGAAAAACTAAGGCTCCGTTTGGATGTGTTGAGAATAAGGTAGGAAGAAGGAATAAGGGAAGAAATTTATTGGGAAGGGAAGAAACTATTGGCACACCTTTGGATGTCGACTCTTAACGAGAAAAGATTGCCTCGTTGAGGAAACCAGTTCAATGCTACTAAGCCTTCTGTTGCAAAAATTTCAAGAAGAATAGACCAGATAAAAAATAACGAAATTTAAGAGATTAAATTGAGTTTCAAATCGGTTACTACTTTGCACGTGTAAAAAGATATATGACAATCTTAATTATAAAAAGAGCCGATTGAGTCTAATTTGAGGAATCAAAAAACTTTTTTTTTGTGTATCCTATTTTAATTGAATCATAATTAAGCAGGGATCCAAATCAATAAAACTAAGAAAAGTTTAAGTCAACTGTGACTTTTTTATTATTTTTAGAATATTTTCGAAATTTGTGAATATTTTAATATTATTTTTAATTTTTTCGGTCACATAAACAATATGACATAGTAACGGATTTAAGCTTCCTTTTATATCAAGTAATATACTCTGGTTATTTGCATCTGCCTTACAAACACATTGTGCATAATAAGTATTTTTCTGTAGGTACAGGATGACGTATGATTGATATATATGCCTACAATTGTATTAAATTAAAGGAAAAACTTTACAGAATGTTAAATTTGAAATACAAGTACCAAATTCCAAAACTCGTTGGTAAATATATAAGCATTAAATAGGTATAATACGTCATGTAAAGACTTGCATTGCATGCAGTAGGCATTAATGTTTGCACTAAATTAATATGTATTAAAATTTTGCACATTATTAATCGGCAAGCATATATTAATAAGACTTATTTGTAGAAAATTTTAGCGACTTAGAAATAGACTCGCCTTTTTAGATATTATAAGATTTGCTTTATAGAAAGAGCTTTGGTGTTTAGGGTGTTTAGATTAAATATATATGTTTTCAATTAGTATAAACACTTATACAAATATAGACATTGTAATTATTAAGATTTTAGATGTCAAAAAAAAATTAAGATTTTCACAAATATGTACTTGTACTTCCAAATAATTACTAACAACGGCTGTACAGCCAATGGAATTATTGCCAAAACTTTTGCATTGTAGCGAAGTGGACCGTCATAGCTGCACCACTAATGGTTACCTAAGCTTTAACAATTCTCAAATAATTGGTGTGTTTCTCCAGCATAAACCTTTCTTTCACCAGACCAAAGCAAAATTCTAGTGAATAACAAGCTAAATTTGTTTCTGGAGTATTTATTTTGTGTGACTACACTAACAACCATAGGATGTCACAGTAAACTTGTGTGCTAATTATGTATATATCAAGATGTTAGCCTCGACGAAAGTTAATAAATTACTTTGGAAAAGAAAATGTCGTGGCTTGCATTAACTTTTCTATTTCTTATTTGGCAATCAAGAAAAATTTGTGAAATTTGATGGTACGCTATTTGATTATATATCAAATTTAATGATATGAAATGATCTGAATATGTGCAAAAATTAGAAATTAGACAAACATAGCAAGGAACTTAACAGCATATCGCCTGACTTTTTTATTTTATTATATATTCTTTTTGAAGGTAGGGAGACAGAAGCCTCATCCTACATTTTCATTATACTAAAAAAATCGGTTCAAGTAAAGAAAAGAAAAGGAAAAGATAAAGAAAAAGTCGCTAGAAGAGGATCTAACTCCCATTAGAACTGAATCATTTGACAGGCATAAAGACTTTGTACGAAAACACAACACATCGATTGAATGTCCAATTTGCTTTAAAGAAGTTACGTGTTAGACTTATGCGGACAGCCTTAAATTCTAAGATTCAAGTTTTTATTAATTGTTTTGGTTAATTTTGATATAATTGGACTTTGTACGATTTTTCTGATTCATTCTATAGAAATAAAGACTATTTGACATGTGTTAAGAGAATCTTTTGTATGACTAAAAACTTCCATGTACTCTAAATGGTATACCGTATACACAGCATCCGAATTGATCTGCACTGATTCACTTCTTTAGAATATGAGACCCAATGGAAACCTGAGAAATTGAGATTGAGAGACTACCAGTTGCTGGAAGAACCTGACATTTGCTCAGAAATCACAGAAACATGACTTGTTCTTTATATACAAACAGCTAGAGAATCAGTGGTCTCGTCATGAAACTATATATGCTCTATAAATTTTACCTATGGATAAGCTTTTACAAAACCTTTGGTGACCAACTATAAGATCACAACTATAAGATCAATGTGCCTACGGCCTACGCGCGGGCTATTAAAAACCAATTTTGCTCACCAGACCGTAATTCCCCTTTAGTATTTTCTCCCACAAAATTCTTTTTGACGTTAGACTACTAACATATAAATCAAGCCCAAAAAAGGAAGAAAAATTTTATTAAGGGCCAAGCCCAAAAAAGGAAGAAAAATGCTTATTAAGGGCCTAAACTCGTTTCCCAATCCAATACACCATATTTGTGATACATATACATATTCGCTCCGGATACAAGAAATACTAGGCTAAGAGCAAAATACTTTTACCCGGGATTTCATTTAATCAGAATTGATTTTTTTAATTTTTGTTGGGTCTAATAAATAATAATACGGAAATTCTGATCAAATGATAACAAATTCATTCATTTTGATAAAATATTTTGATCAAATGATTTTAGTCAGGACCTTATTGTTCTTCGTGAGGCTCCGTTTGGATGGTGTGGGACTAAGAGGAATAAGAGAAGAAGTGGGAAGAAGTATTGGGAAGTGTGTAACTTTGTGAAGAGTTTGGATTGTTTATAATAAATTTATTCCCTTATTCTCTTATTCCCTTATTCACACACCTCATCCAAACGGAGCCGAACATATCTGTCTCCTCAAATATCTCTTCCCGGCAACAGAAAATATATGAATACTTCTATCACTTGATACCAAGCTTTTAAAATGCGTTTTTTTAGATATGACGGTCCGGATTTGATTTAACGGTGCGGCGTTTTTTCGGTGAAAAAACGGTGGCCTTTGTTTGATGGGTTTTCTCCTCCCATGTGTAAAGTTGTACAATAGGAGAAATGTTTTATATAATTTTTGTGGATCATATACCAGACTTGTTACATTTGCAGCCTTTGTTTTTAGTTTTTACTGGTTGCGAATTAACACTGTAGTAAAATATGATTATATGATGTATTGTGCTTACATGATCCTAATTATTTATACTATACTATAATATAAAATTATATTGTATAAAAACTCTCATGTCTCCGTTTTTTCTCTAAAAAATGAAAAATTTTCGCCGAAATAACGGTGTTATTTCGGAAATGACACGTTACGCATTTATCTAGTTTGAAACTGTATCATTGGTGCGTTTTTGTCCAGAAAACCAAAATTTCGGAAATAACGTTGTTATTTCGGTAAAATTTAAAAGCTTGCTTGATACATAAAACTGAACCGTCATGAGTTCATGGGCTGTATTACCAACGGTTACCTAACCATTTAGGATTCCCAAATAATTTGTGCATTTTTCCAGCATAAACCTTTCTTTTTCCGCCAGATGAAAGCAAAATTTGAGTGAATAACAAGCTAAATTTGTAGTTGGAGAAATCTTCTTTTGTGTGACTAAACGAACAACCATAGGATGTCACAGTAACCTTACGTGCTTAATTTTGGTATAAATATGCACAAACTTCTAGCACTTTATACATCTTAAATTACGGGGTTGTATTCTAACAATCTTTTTTGTAAACATATATTTTTATGAAATATTGGAGAAAATAAAAGACAATAAAAAAATGGTTTTAAAGAATTAACGTCAGAAAAATTACCACCTCACAAAGTGAGATAAGAAAAGAATGAGTGTAGAACCATCCAAGACAAATGTCATGCCGCTACAGGCAACACAATGATACGAGCACACCGTTCTTTTCTTGCCTGCCTCAGGTCTTTAATTCAACCATTGATCCGTCAAGAATTCTTAATCCTAGAAGTTGAATGTACTATAATTTGAATTTTGTGAGAAAATTTCTAAGTTCGCTAGTATCCTTATGGGTAATGTTGAAACCGTAGTAACTTTTTATGTTATTTGGTAAAACTAAAGAAATAGTAATAGTAAATTTGATGTTACTTTTACGTATGTGCCAAAATGTTATTTTATGTTATTTGCATTGATTTTTCTGTTTCTTATTTGGTAAAGAAGTAAAATTTCATGAAATTTTATGGGTACACTTTTTGGTCATTGATAAAATTAAATGATCTGAAATGATTTGGATAATGTGCAATAGATTGCAAGTGAAAAACATAGCAATGGACTTAACAACACATGACACATCGCCTGATTATAGGCTTTTTATTGATGGTCCCATTAAAACTAAATCATTTGACAGTCTTAAAGACCTGCATTCAATAACAGCGCATCAATTGAATATTCAATTTTTTGGTAATAGTTTAGCGTCATTAGAACAAAGACATGCATACTGTGGGTATTAGACTTGGTTTCATAACGTGTAAGACTTCATGTGGACAACCATAAATAAATTCTAATGTCTTTTATCTTTTTTGCTATGGAATGTTCTTAACAAAAGTGCTATGGAATGTTCTTAACTTATATGTATCAAAAAAAAAAAAAACTTATATGTATTAAGACCATAGGGCTTGTTTTTAAATTTTAATTGATATAATTGGGAACACATAGGGGGCGTTTGGATGAGAGAAGAAAAATGTGGAAGAAGGAAGAAAGAAGAAAAAAAATTATAAACAATCCAAACTCTTCACAAAGTTACACACTTCCCAATACTTCTTCCCTTCTTCCCTTCTTCCCACACCTATCCAAACGCACCCATAAAACATCTAGCATCCCAACCCTCCCTACCTCCCAAATAAAAACGGAAATACTATCTACCATCCTAGAGATGGTGACATCCTACCATCCTACATCGAGCCTCCAGCCAATATTCTCTCACGTGAGAGGCCCGTGATCTCTCGCTCAAATATTCTCTCACTTAGATCTCTCGACAGATTTCTTCCTCAAACCAAAATCTCTCTTCATTTCTCTCTTTCATTCCAGATCTCATCTCTCTCTCCTCTTGGCATCGCCCGATTGCCTGACCCGTGTTTTTGTCGTTGATAGCCACCGCCCAATCCATCTCCACAATTTGAGCGAGCAGAATGATCGTGTAGTTGTTTTCTACACTGCTGATGAAGAGAATCAAGCTGATTTGTTGTACGATTTTGAAATCTCGGCAGTGGCGAATTGCTATAATCTGGATTCGGACGATGAACTGGAGGAGGATTCGAGTTCTGACAGTAAATCGGAGTCCGATTCAGATTTGGAGGAGGATGTAGAAGGGAAGAGGAGAAAGTAGAGGCGGGTCTCTGAGGAAACTAAATCTGACGCGGTAAGGTTTTACACAAGGCTTAAGAGAGAGTACTACAAGATAGGCACCTTTCATGGTAAACCCTTTGGCTGTTTGCTGTTTGAACTGGCACACTCTCTCAGAAAAAGCACCAATGATTTACTGTGGTTGTCATGTGTTTCTCTCACTGACCAATTTGTGCATGAGAGGCTGACAAACCAAATATCTGATCTCATCTCTTCATTTCTCTCTTTCATTATAACATGTTTGTACCGAATTGAGTTTGAATTGAGGTTAAATAACATAGATCGCTTTGATGTCATTTTCGAAGAAGTAAATAAATTATCATGAGGGAGTATATATAAAAGTTTGAGGGAGTACATATTGTTATATATCTGAGGGCTCATTTTGAATACTATCAGTTCATTTATTTTGGCATAAGGGAGTATATAATTACTAAATTGGGATGAACTATTTGAGGAGTTGACTGTTTAGTAAATTGGGATGTGTATGTCATTTGATCATAGGTAGTATTTATTTTGAACAATGGGATTATCTATTTATATGTTATGGATTTATCTAAATACTTTGATTTTATTTATAACAAAACAATAGAATATATACTTCAGTTTATTTAGAGTAATTTATTGGATGTGTATGTAATTTGATCAAATGTATTGAATTTTTCTACTCTTTTAAGCATTTTGTTTGCTGTTTTTGTATAGGCTTAAAGGAGTACAAAATATAGGATAAGGGAGTAATAATATCTAACAAGGAAGTACATATCATGAACCTGGCATGTGTGTTTAGTATTTTAGCATAGGCTTAAAGGAGCACAGAACATAGGATAAGGGAGTAAATAATATGTAACAAGGGAGTACATATCAAGGAACTTTGTTGTTTGTTTGTTGTTCTAATATAGGCTTAAAGGAGTACAAAATATAGGATAAGGGAGTAAATAATATATAACAAGGGAGTACATATCAAGAACCTCACAAGTGTGTTTGGTATTTTAGCATAATCTTAAAATAGTACAAAATATAGCATAAGAGAGTAAATAATAACAAGGGACTACATATCAAGAACCTAGCAGGTGTGTTTGATATTTTAGCATAATCTTAAAGGAGTACAAAACATATGATAAGAGAGTACATATCAAGAATCTGACAAATGTGTATGGTATTTTAGCATAATCTTAAAGAAGTACAAAATATAGCATAAGAGAGTAAATAATATCTAACAAGGGAGTACATATCAAGAACCTGACATGTGTATTTGGTATTTTAGCATAATTATAAAGGAGTACAAAATATAGGATAAGAGAGTAAATAATAATTAACAAGGGAGTACATATCAAGAACCTGGCATGTGTGTTTGGTATTTTAGCATAATCGTAAAGGAATACAAAATATAGCATAAGAGAGAAAATAATATCTAACAAGGGAGTACATATCAAGAATCTGGCAGGTGTGTTTGGTATTTTAGCATAATCTGAAAAGAGTACAAAATATAGGATAAGGGAGTAAATAATATCTAACAAGGGAGTATATATCAAGAATCTGGCAGGTGTGTTTGGTATTTTAGCATAATCTGAAAGGAGTACAAAATATAGGATAAGTGAGTAAATAATATCTAACAAGTGAGTATATATAAAAAATCTGACAGGTGTGTTTGGTATTTTAGCATAATCTGAAAGGAGTATAAAATATAGGATAAGGGAGTAAATAATATCTAACAAGGGAGTACATATCAAGAACCTGACAGGTGTGTTTAGTATTTTAGTATAATCTTAAAGGAGTACAAAACATATGATAAGAGAGTAAATAATATCTAACAACAGAGTATATATCAAGAATCTGACAGTTGTGTTTGTTCTAACATTGTACAATTCTATGTTTTGCAGAATAATGGTAGTGATGATAAACGTGTTGTTGCTTACCGGCTACTACTAGATCCTATTAATGAGGTGAAGCTGAAATTTAGATCTGCAAGTGAGTGTGTTCTCTTTGATCTCGAGTAAGAAAGTTGAACTTGGTGGTTGACTGAGAAGATTACAAAACTTTGTCGTTGAGTATAACTTAATTTGTGCTGTTTGTTTTTTGTTGAGTGAATTTCGTTTGGGTAATAACTCTTATTTGAACATAGTTGGATGAAAAGTTTATACTCCCTTTTTAAGAATTATATACTCTGTTATTGTATTGAATTCTTATTTGCACAATTTGATTTGATTATTCTTATTTTCAAATTGAAATATTAAATGCTTATTTGAATGTTTGACCAAAAATTATATAATCCCGTATGGAAAAATATGTACTCCTCTTAGAAGAAGTATGTACTCTTCTCAGAAGAAGTATATACTTAATATTTTCAATTCTTATTTGTACATTTTTTGTCTGCTTTTAAATGCTAATTCTGTATTCCACATGTAGATGTATATACTCCCATACGTAGAATTATTTACTCTCTTAATATTTCAATTTTTATAGGATTATTCTTATTTTCAAATTCAAATTTGGTTTTTGCATATTTTTTGTCTGCTTTTTAAATGCTAATTTTGTATTCCGTATGTAGATGTATATATACTCCCTTGCGAAAAATTATTTAATCCCTTAATAGTTCAATTTTTATATGATTATTCTTATTTTCAAATTCATATATTGAATGCTTATTTGAACGTTTTTACCAAACATTATATACTCCCCTATGGAAAATTATGTACTCCTTTCAAAAAAAGTATATACTTCTTTAATATTTTCAAATTTGATTTTGCACATTTTTTATCTGCTTTTTTAAATGCTAATTTTGCATTCTATATATAGAAGTATATACTCTCTTATAGAGAATTATTTACTTTTATTTCCAACTGTTAGCTCCAGATGACAGAATTTGATATATTAATAATATATTAAATTTTTTATTTTATAAGAAAACATATTTATATACTCGTTTACACTAATTTATGTACTCCCACTTTTTGAGTGACGTCAGCGTCGCTGAATCGCGCTAAAAGTTTAGCGATCCTCTATTTTGGGCCAGCGTGCTTGTATTTGGGCCAGGTTGGCATGGGATGTCGTGGGATGTCATTTTTCCATGATGTCCCATATCAGCTCCGAAATAAAAATGCTAAAACTAATATTCCAAAAGTCGGTTGCTCCTCCAAGAGTTATTGTCTGTCTTCAATCCTAATTGAGACTAGTTCTCGTTACATACCAAGACTTCTAGCGAAAAAGCCTTGCACACCTTAGGCTTTTGTTCTTCAGATTCACTGTTTGTTATTAAGACGCTGGTTTTCATAGATATTGACAGATGTCAAATCTGGTACAATTTTACTGATTCCTTCTATAAAAATAAAGACTATTTGACGTGGTAAGGGATCTTTTGTATGAGTATAATAGAGTGTAGACTGTCTAAATATTATGCTACGCATCCACATTGATGTGCAACGATTCGTGTTTCCTCAGAACATCAGCCCCGATCAAACCTGAGAAAATTGATATTGACTTGTCCATTATATACAAACACAGACATCATGAGTTCATGACTTGTCCATTATATAAAAACAGCTAGAGAAATTTCAGTTGTTAACACTCACGCCACCGTACTCAATATCCAAACATTTTGTGGCTCCTTTGGGAGTAAAACTGCATCATACTAGTCGATTGTCTCGTCATGAGACTATCGATTTTACTTACGGATAAGCTTTTACAAAACCATTTTGTTCATATTTACATAAGCTCCCAGTAAAATCAATGTGCCTATGGGCTATTAAAAACCAATTTTGGACACCAACCGTAATTTCCTGTCCCTTTAATATTTTCTCCCAGACTCCCACAAAAGGCCTTTTCTGATGTAAGACTACTAAAATATAAGCCAAGCCCAAAAAAAGAAGAAAAATGCTACTAAGGGCTAAAATTTGATACCCAATCCAATACACCATATTTATGATACATATTAGATCAGGATAGACAAAAATGTTATTGTTCTTCATGAACATCCGTCTCGTCAAAGATCTCCTCCTGCAACAGAAAAAGTGACAATAAAAGAAAAGGAAAACACAAATGATCACTACAAATAACAAAACCCCCAGTTTCTCAAATAAAATACTATTAGCTCCTGAAAAATAAAATGGCACACAAACAACAAGGGCTAATCTTGGGTGAGGAATGGAGCTTTCCAGTGGTTCATATGGTGATTCTAATGTTATGTGATGCATTATGCACATTACATTTTATTGGTGTATAAGAAAATGTAAGGTTTAGATAGGTCTAGAGTCTAGACATGAAACTAATTAATTTACTTCTATGCTGGTTAAGTGGTAATTTCTAAAGTACACAGACCAGACATAAACTAAGAAGTTAGAATAAATAAAGTAATACTTTGATACCTGAAGGAGCTCTTCAATGACATCCTCCATGGTTATGACGCCTATTGCCTCCTCATCTTCATTGACGACAGGTAGAGGATTGCTATTGATCTCCAAAACATTTGCGGAGTCATCTCTTGTCCACCTTCTACTCCTATTGCTGCTCCGCGCCGGATAACTTTTCCACCGTTGAAGCGGCTTCAGAGGTCTTGGACTCTTAGTGGCGGCTCCTTCACTTGTTTTCTCACCATCTACTACTACCTTCACCTCTTTTTAAACATTCCATATCCATGCCAGAAAATAATGCTTTTATTATTATAATCTGAATTGTTATCCGGAAAACTCAAGTTTTGTAAATGAAATTAATAAAGATGGAGCATCAGGGCTCATGAAATGTTCTAAAAAAAATAAACGTTCTTATAATTAAAAAAGTGTACCGATATCAGGGCTCATGTTATCATTGACGGCCTGTTTTACAACCACTGCCATGTGGCTTTGCCCCTTTTGAAATTCGTTAAGTATGTCATAGAGCGGCATATCTTCAGGAACCCTATCACATTTTTAAGTACATTACTAGTTAATTGGATTGTACAAGTATAGTGCAAAAGAAAAACACATGTACCAAATATTAGTACCTTGGGATTTTGCGAATAGTCACATTTTTTACAGGAATCTCGGCATCTGGTGGTATCGTTAACAAGTTCTTGACCTATAACTTAAAATAATTATTTTGATATAGCAAGTTAAAATACGAAAATTTTAAATATAGGGTCATGTTTACCAAAATAAGCCCAATAATGTTAGTTTTCTTCTTGTAATACACTGGCACTCTGCTGTGACCTCGATCCAGAATCTCTTTCATTAAATTCCTACATAATAAAAATGAAGGCACAATTCAATACCACGAAAAAGTGAACCACCACCAAATATGAATTGTATACCTATCGAGCTTTGCATTGATATCAATAGCAAAGGTGTCAGAAAGGGGAGTCATGGCATCTCTAGCCATTTTTGTCGTAAGCTCAAGTGCACCAGCTATGATTGTTGTTTCATCATGTGTTAACTCTCCTCCTTTTCCTGCCTATTTAGATCAGAATTTCAATATTAATTGATCTATCTATTATAAATTCACAAATTATAATCAACTAAAAGACATTGGAAGCTAAGAAAACAACATACCTCATTGCCATGCAATGTTACAAGTGTTTTCAACTCAGCTCTACGGAAGAGAGCCACATGACCATGTCCTAGTAAGAAATCCAATAGCTGAAAATAAGTCAGAATTATGCATTAAAGATGTTGTAAAAATATAGATGTTTATCAAGTAATATCAGGAAAATCCCACCTTGCTAATTGGGTATGCTATGGGGAAGCATATGATAATGAGCACACGGACCAGTGGAGCGACAGCTGCTCCCACTGCTAAACCATATCTTGAACAGATTGACTGTGGTATGATCTATTATGATGATAAAATAAAAAGTTACAAAACTATTCACTAATTGCAAAAATACACAAATATACCTCATAATTTTACTTGTAACATGTTTTCTTCTAACCTCACCAAATAGAAGTATCAGTGTGACAGAGATTAAAATGGCTCCCCAAGCTGTGACCAAGCTGTCAAGGAAAATTGGCAAAGCCTAAATCAAGATAGGACAATGCATAAGTAAAAAGGTATATAAACTTGAATTGCTTGAAACAAGAACTTCATTCAATGGGGGTTTACCTCCATTGCAGCCGCATTGCAGATGAGAAGAGTGCACAGAAGCAGGTGTTGCCGTTGCACCACAGGCATGATTTTGGCTGGAAAAGGGATATCATTTCGGCTTCTTAAAACAAATTGAAGAGTTTGTAATAAAACACTTGATTACTAAATTTTTACAATAATGACCTTAATTTCTTAATTTATGAAACACTGGTTCAGAAAGCAAAGCCCCTCACTATCTAATCTAACCCACTAATTAAGAAAAATACCACTAAATTTATGGAACACTGCTCCACAAGAGCATTTTACTAATGCGCAACAGAAATTGATTCCCCAAACAAAGAGCAAAAAAAGTGATGCATTTCCAGCATGTGCTCCACTAAACCCAACACTTCACCACCCTATGCATCTACCACAAGCAAATTTAACCAAATATCAAGGGGGGAGATGAAAAATTACCAGCATGCTTTCGGTCTTGGGGAGTACCAGACTTGGAGAGCACCTCCAAATCGACGAGGCTGAGTGACATCAGCCCTAGCGTCAGGCCGGACATGAGCCCGGCGAACGCCACCAACAGCACGATGGCGCCGATTTGGAGAAAGAATCTCGCGCCACAGCAGCTGTACTCAACCGCCATTGTTTGTTTTCTTTCTAAGACTTCACTATACCTCCAGATTTATGTCTCCTTTGCTTTTTTTTAGCTCAGAGGCGAGAGAGAGAGAGAGAGGTGGCGAGCAAACTAAGCGACGAGTGGCGTTAGCAGTCGGTAGCGTGGGGAATAATAATAAATAATAAATCAATAAATGAGAAAGCGCGCGCCTGATGCATAGCTGATCCGATGATTTTGTGGAGGACTGTGTAGTGAGTTATTGTATATGGAATATGAGTCGGTCGTCGTATGGTAGGATAGTTGGGAAGTGACACAGAAAGTGTATAGTAGTTGGGGGGTACGAGTAGAGAATAACGAATAAGCTTTTACATTGATCTTTTCGGTTTTTTTTATTTATGTAAAAATATACAAAATAAAAGATCGAACTTTTTTACTCTTTTTCATGTAGCGAAATCAGCAGGGTACAGATGGAGGTTGGGAATATTGTTTGCTAGAAGAAACTAGAAATTCACTGTATTTTTGAGCGGTTGGTCTTTCTTTTTTGGAGCGTTTGAATGCCGGATGAATAGGCTTTTGATGTTTCGGAGAGTTTACGTCCAAACTATGATACTTTGATTTGATTAGGAGTAACCAGGATTTTTAAATAGGAGAGGTGAAAAATTATAGTATGAATTTTTTTGAATTTTTAGTACGTGTTAATTAATATTTTTTTTTTCAAAATTTAAAGGAATTAGTATATAATTTTTTTTAATTTGTAAGGTTACTTTTGAAAAGTTAGAGTGTGCTGAGCATATTCTCGAGTGAACTTAGTTCCACCCCTGCTTTGATAGGCACTTAGACAGCCTCTAGTATTCTTGTTGTCTAAAAAAAAAAAATCTATAATTTGATATTTTGATACGTAGATTGAATGGTTGGTATGATAATAGCAATATGTAGGTTAAGTAGTTGATATGACGCTAGCGACAATTTTAACCACAAAAAATTGCAATAATTCATACTTGGATTGGAAAATGACACTTAGTAGGCCATGAAAAATTAGTTTGACGGGCATGATTGATTCTTTCATTATCATATTAATAACAAGATCTATAAATAGGTTACACAAAAGCAAAACAATTACTTCTTTCCCCTATGTCAAACAATGATAGAAAAACCCATTTCACTTTGTACACTTCATATATTCCTTGTATACTTTTTCCTAGCGTTAAATATACAAACATCATAATCGGGTAACGCAACAGCTTCTTTTCACGTGGTGACAGTAACTTTTTGTCAATTGATGAGTACTAGCGTTACTAATAGATGATCCAATAACACAAAATCAGCAAAACAAAAAATTTCAGAATTATTTCTTTGCTTAATTAAAAAGCATTCAATAATATACGTTGTTTGCATTTCTTCAAAAAACTATACGTTGTTTGTAGAACTCAAGTAAGTAAAAAATGATAAACTACTACTATGACTTGACAAAACTATAACAAATTCAACCGAGAAATACTACTTACCATCCTAACTTTCTACCATCCTAGACATCTCACGGGCCAACATTGTTGAAGGCCTGTTAAAATTTATGATCATGTGAGGTGCACGAGCCTAACTGTTATTTCCATATTTTTAATCGCCTCTCCGTCATAATCAACAAATCTGTGTCTCTCTCTTTGATGGCGATTCCCTTTCTCTTCGATGGCGATTCCTTCTCTCTCTTCGATGGTGATTCTCTCTCTCTAGAAGTTTTCTCTCTTCGCTCGAATGGATCAGACAAGTCGTACATCAGATCGAAGAGAAGCAATCTGAGGTTCGAATTCTCGCTAGCTTTCTTGCCTTCAGCATTTGTCGATCAGATTAGATCAAAATTTGAGTGAACCGTGCCTTCAAGGTACTGATCGAAGCAATCTGAGTTTCCTTCACTGTTAGTTTATTGCTAAAAACTTTAATTCTTTTGGAATTTTCAATTCATTTGTTTGATTTGTGCTTTTGTTGTGTTCAACTCTCAATCAGATAAGATTTGAAGCTTTTTTTGGTGTCTAGCGGCAAATTTGTCATGAATTTTCTATTCTTCAAGGTACTGATTGAAAATTATGAATTATATTTGAGTTTGAATTGGAGATCAGTATTTGATTTTCTTTTTACAAATTGTAAAGGTTGTTTTACCATATTAGAATCAATAATTCCGATTAATTTTGGATAATTGACTAGGTAATTGTCTTTTATTAAACAAAGAGAATCAATCTCGATCTCTTTTTCTTGCTACCGGTCTTGCCTTCATCTTCTTTCAGTCAGATCAGATTGACATCGATTCTATACCTTTGTGTCGGCTTTACGTCGAAAATTTGAGATCCATTACATCATTTTCCTTGGAAATTTTCAATCCAGCTGTTTGATTATTTATTTTGTTGCGTTCAATTCTCTAAGATCATAATTGAAGCTTTTTTTGGCATCTATGCGACGAATTTGACATCTATTTACGCTTTTTCAAGGTACTTATCTTGATTTCATTTTATTTGGTTTCAAATATTTTCGAGGTGTAAGTAAAATGTATTTGTTAATTATAAAATTTATTGAAGAAGTACAAAACGTAGGATAAAAGAGTAAATAATATCTAACAAGGGAGTACATATCAAGAAGCTTTGTTGTTTGTTTGTTGTTCTAATACAGGCTTAAAAGAGTACAAAATATAGGATAAGGGAGTAAATAATATCTAATAAGGGAGTACATATCAAGAACTTGGCTGGTGCGTTTGGTATATGTTAGCATAATCTTAAAGGAGTACAAAACATAGTATAAGGGAGTAAATAATATCTAACAATGGAGTACATATCAAGAAGCTTTGTTGTTTGTTTGTTGTTCTAATATATGCTTAAAGTAGTACAAAATATAGGATAAGGGAGTAAATAATATCTAACAAGGGAGTACATATCAAGAACCTGATTGGTGTGTTTGGTATGTTAGCATAATCTTAAAGGAGTACAAAACATAAGATAAGGGAGTAAATAATATGTAACAAGGGAGTACATATCAAGAAGCTTTGTTGTTTGTTTGTTGTTCTAATATAGGCTTAAAGGAGTATAAAATATAGAATAAGAGAGTAAATAATATGTAACATAGTAGATGTACCAGACCCAGTTTAATGGTGTTAATTAGGTAAATCTTAAAAATAATACTAAGATAAATAAAATTTTAAAACTAGTAATCTTCAAATGGATAATTCAATCATAACAATAAAATTCACTCGAAATCGAAATCTTTTAATCTGTGTAGTTTCTAAAAATCATCTACATGATTCTAGCAAAATCAAAGTTTAATTAATAATGAAATTTAATATCAGATTAATTGAATTTGAATGAAAACAATTCATTAAATAACTCTATAAGAGTTGCAGCACCCTTGGCCATAGAGTGTCTGGCACAGAAGATCAAAGGGGTGAATTTTTAGTAAAAGTCAGAAAATCACCGTGGCACCATCTCCTTTCTCTCTCCATTTCCCTTCTCTTTGTTCGCTCCGTCCGATTCCTTCTCATCTCTCGTCTTCTCCGACGAGAAATTCCTCTCGAGAAATTGGGGCGGATGGACTGTGGCTAACCAATCCTACCAGGCCACAGCCTAGCACCTCCGATTGGCTGCCCTCTTGCTCTTATCCACGAGAGAGATGGATAAGTATTGAAGTTCGACTCAAACTGTAGGATTCGAGCTTGAGATCCTCACCGTTGGCCCCTCTCTTCTCTTCTCCTTACCATGGCTGCCTATAAATACCTCGAGGTTGGTCTAATTCCTGTTTCTCTGTCGGCTAAGAAAAATTCCAGAAATAAATAAATAAATAAGGAGGAAAATAAGAGAAGAGAGTGAGCTAGTCGTTGAAGATCCAAGGTATATTTGAACCCTTCTGTGCTATAAATGAGTTTACATCGTGAGTTTATAACTGATTTGAATGATTACTTGATTAGGGTTTGAGCCTAATTCGAGTTGTTACTATGTGTTGATTTGGGTTGCTGAGTTGACTTGGAATGATGAATTGATAGTCTGATAACCCCAATTTGTAGACTTTGAATACTTGAAACCCCATCTGTTACGGTTTATAGATGTTGTTTAAGCCAAACTGTTTGAGTTTGATGTTGTTCTCGTGGTTGGGCACTGATGGAGACCTTTGTGAGGTTTTACGATGGGATATGAGGGTTGGTATCAGTCTCTGGTACACTCGATGTACCACTGGTACCATACTGGTACGCTGTGACGTGTTTCAGGGACTAAATTGTGAGGAAAAAGGACTTGTTTGTAATTTTTGGGGGCCTCTTTGTGAAGAAAAAGGGCTTAGTTGTGAATAAAATGAATTTAGGGGCCTCTGGATAAATATTACAGTCCTTGCGGGTCGGATCCAGACCCCTCATATCGGATCCGAGTCGGACCCGTTAGGCTTGGCTCAGGTCAACTGGGTCAGGTTGACCTGACTTAGCCATGTTGGTTTATAGGCCTTAATGGGCTGACTCTTTTGGGCTTCGGCTGAAATAAAAGAAAATTATAATGGCCCAATACAGAAATTTGACTTATGGGCTATTAATCTCGGCCCAGTGCAGAGATTTGGACTTAAATTTAATCTTAAACTTAATCAAAGATTAAGTTAATTAACTAGTATGCTTAGTAATTAATTATAGGAAAGGCCGTTAACAATAACTGGGTATTCCTTTAATTAAGTGGGATCCGATTTTTATTTTTCGGGAGATGATGAGAATAGTTCGAGTGAGTCAAGAACAGATACAATGACGTTTATTCACCAACTGTCTGATCCCAAAACAAATAACCAATCAAATCTTGATTTTTATTTTCTATGTTTTCTTATTTAATTTCTGATTTCTATTTATCAATTCTTATTTCTTATTAAATGTTTAATTAAATAAAAACTTAATTAAATAAAAACATAATTAAATAAATATATATTTAATAAATTATGTAAAATAAAAACTAAGTTGCATAAATACTAAACAAGAGGTACTTAAGTAAATAATAATCGTAATAATTTAAAAATTATAAAAAGAATTAATTAAAATTAGATAAACTAAAAATAAAAAGAAAATAATAATTATTGAAAACACAAGCAATTACTAAATAATAATTAAATAAACATCAGTCTAGTGGTATAAGCAAGACTTTGTAGTCCTAAGTTTTTAGGTTCAATTAGAAAAGGAAACCGTTAAATTAAATTTTAATGGTTTTTTAACCAACTTACAGGAGAACCGACGGAAACGAGTTTTGATCCAGCAGCAGGTGCGAATACGTGGACTTTTATAGAAATCTTAATACTGGTAAACTTAATTTTATGCATGGCATGTTGATAATCCGTTTTGAATGCATAAACCAAGTTGTCATTTTTAGGGAACAAATATTACAACTCATGTTGAGTAAATCTCCTTTCTTGTAATCGTTGAAAGAACCAAGCAAGTTTGTATGATCCTTTATTATAAATGAACTGCTTTGTTCCAGTTCAATTATACTTGCTTGGGAATATGAAGTTATGGTTCGCAAAGAAATTTTGGAAATATGAATTTTAGCATAGAAATCAATGCCACTCTCCGAAGACGGTTGGCCTCCGGCTTCGGCCAGTTCGATAGCGCTATGCGGATTTGGAATTCCCTTTTGCTTGTCCAGGGTTAGAGAATTATCTCTTTTGCCTGCCCTCGGGTTAGGGAAAGGTCTCCTTTTGCTTGCCCAACCGGTTGGGTTAGGTGACCTGAGTGAAATGTGATGAGATGCTTATATGTCTTGACTTGATCTGGTTCTAGCTGACTTATTATCTGTTATATTGCATGTTGTTTTACAGCATGGTTGTGATTGGCCCTTTTCTGCTACGGTGCTCGGTATGCAGGCTAGCTAATGATTTGCATTGCATCACTTCTATCAATTTATTTATTATATTCTTGTGTTAATTCATTATTCACTGCTATTTAATTATTATTCATATTGTTAAGTCGAGTATTAATTCTAGATTAAGATTTCAACTAGAAATCCACGTCTGGAACTAAAACTCGCACTGAGAATTCTATTCTCACTCGCGTTTGTTTTTGCATGTTCCTCGATGGTTGGGGGTTCCAGACGACTCACCGTCCACAGAGAGGACCACCCATAGCAGTGTTTGACGGATCCCATGTGCATATCCAGACCTATGTACCACACCTACGTTTTCATATTACCTACCATGTATCTATGTCTCCTTTAGGAGTTTACTTTTATATTGAGTATCCGAATGCCCCAGCTCCTCCTGCTCCTGCTCCACCCGCTCCTGCCCCTTCTCATTCATCATCAGCAGCCACTCCCATTATCATTGTAGATAGTGATGAGGGGGAGGAGGAGCCTGAGGAGGCTTGATGTTGTTTTATGGTTGTTGTTGTTGTTGTTCCTTTTTAGTATGGCGAGCTAGGATCAACTTTTGGTTACACTAGTACTAGTCTCTAGTGTATATTATGGACTAGACTAAGTGTTCGTTTATAGATCCTAGTCTCGAGGTGTCACATTTTGAGGGTTGGTTGTATCAGCTACTGTGTGGTTTGTATGTTATATAGTAGTACTGTGTAGTAGTTTTTATATTTCTGTTTTTCTTATTTTTACAACATGAGATAATATTTGTTATATTATCTGGAAAAAAAAATGGAAGGAAATAGCAAATTGAAAAGTTAGTTAGGTTAAGCCTTACGAAGATACACTTTCATGTACTTTCGTGGCGGGAGCTGTCATACTCAGCTGCGGGGTGTGACAGTCTCTTTTGGTGGTATCAGAGCTAGTATGGTATAAGCCCTAACCGGTTCCACGAAAGAGTGGGTAGAAAGTGGGCTAGGACGTTAATTTCTTTTATGCATTTAGTTATGCATGCATATATTCATTTAATTGTTTGCTTGAAGATTATCTATAATACTGTTTAATAGCAGTTATTCTAAAAAGCGAACTAAGTCGTGAGTATATAATGGAGAACGCTCGTGGACGTGGAAGACGTGGTAGACCCAGGGCTCAAGAAGCAGAGAGAGAAGATCGAAGAGAATTAGAGGATCGGGAAGTAGATCGTTTGTTATTGGCATTTGAATGTGGTCGAAGATTGGCTAAAAGAACTGATCAGGGCCCTAGAGATAGAGAGGATGAAGCATTTAAGAAATTCGAAGCATTTGCCCGTTTGGCACCACCCCGATTTAATGGAGAAAGTGGGTTTAAGGCTGCGGAAGAATGGCTGGCAGCAATAAAGTCTCGTTTAATGGTATGCAAAGCTCCTCCTGAACAACAGGTAGAACTGGCGACATACTACCTTGAAAATTCTGCTCGATTTTGGTGGGAAGGAGTGAAACGAGGATACGAAGGTGATGCAACTCAAATTCCGGGGGCATGGTTTGGGGAAAGATTTGAACAAAGATTTATGGGTATGGTGCATCGGGAGGCAATGAGGGCTAAATTTGTGACACTGAAACAATTTGGACGAACCGTTGCGGAATACAACAGTATGTTCCTTAATCTGTCCCAATATGCTCCTGATATTTTTAATGATGCCTATCGGCAAAGGCGTCAATATCTTGACGGGTTGGACCCAGATATTGCTATAGCTGTTGATACTAGGGCAAATCAAGGACTTCAAGCCTTGATGGATGCAGCAGAGCAGGTGGACGTTTATCAGAAAAGGAAGGCTCAACAACGAGTAACTCGCAATGTTCGTGGGCGAGGAACGGTAGTACCCAGGCGTGTGACTCCAACAGTATCAACTCCGAGGCCAACTGGATTGTCTCCACCTTCTGGACCTAATTGGTGTAGGAGATGTCAACTCCCACACCCAGAAGCTCAATGTCGTTACCTTAATCGTGCTTGTTTTAATTGTGGCAGTCCAGACCATTGGGCTAATAATTGTTCAAAACCTCCAAATCCCTATTATCAAAAAGGGAATACATCTGGGATAAGCACGGGTCGTGGAGGTGGAACACCGCAGCGTGGTCGTGGAATTTCACGTGGTGGCAGGACTGGTGGCGCACCAACGGTGCATGCGATAGAGGCAACAGAAGAATTTCCCCAAGACGAAGAAGCGGTAGAGGAAGAAATTGTTGAAGAAGAAGTAGAAGACCCAAATGCAGTTACAACGGAACTACTGGCAGGTATTTTCATTGTTTCTGGATATCCAGCTTATGTGTTAATAGACACAGGATGTAGTCATTCTGTTGTGTCCAAGTCATTTGTTGAGATGTGTGGATGGATAATAGAACCAAGCGAGGGAATTTTACAAATTCAAACACCTTTGGGGCGAGCTACTCAACCAACAGCATATTGCCGAAACCTTAAAATTTATGTGAATGGACGAGAGTTATCAACTGATTTGCTGGTTATGGAAATCTCAAATTATGACATACTTCTGGGGATAGATTGGTTAACCCAACATTCAGCCATAATTCATTGTGCAAAAAGAGAAGTAACTTTTGGATTTCTAAATCAAACTATTTGCACCTTAAGGTGTCGAAAACCTAATGATCCAATACTTTATGTCTCTGCTATGGAAACCAAACACTTACTAGAAACTGGAAGCTCAGCTTACCTAGTTACAGTGATTGACCTAAACTCCACAAACTCAAACCTTTCCTCCATACCAATTGTCTCCGATTACTCGGATGTGTTTCCAGAAGAAATTTCTGGACTACCACCTGAACGAGAAATTGAGTTTCCTATTGACTTAATACCTAGAACTACACCTATTTCGAAAACCCCATATCGAATGGCTCCTGCGGAATTGAAAGAATTGAAGGCACAATTAGAGGAATTGATGGAGAAAGGATTTATCCAACCAAGCACTTCTCCCTGGGGCGCACCTGTTTTATTTGTTCGAAAGAAAGACGGAACACTAAGATTATGTATTGATTATCGCGAATTAAACAAGGTGACAATTAAGAATCGGTACCCGCTGCCTCGAATCGATGATTTATTTGATCAACTACAAGGATCATCAGTCTATTCTAAGATAGACCTGAGAACTGGATATCATCAACTTCGAATTCGTCCTAATGATGTGGAGAAAACTGCATTTCGTACTCGATATGGACATTACGAGTACCTGGTAATGCCATTTGGATTAACTAATGCCCCTGCAGCATTTATGGACTTGATGAACCGAGTTTTTCGAGATCTTCTTGACTCATGTGTGGTGGTTTTTATTGACGATATACTAATTTATTCCAAAAGCCCAAGGGAGCATGAAGAACATCTACGGATGGTGTTGGAAAGGCTTCGCAAGCATAAATTATATGCAAAATTATCAAAGTGCGAATTTTGGCTGGAACAAGTGGCTTTCCTTGGTCATATCATATCCGGAAAAGGATTAGCAGTTGATCCGGATAAAATTAAAGCCATAACTGAATGGAAACCACCCAAGACCGTAACTGAAGTGCGAAGTTTCTTGGGATTAGCGGGATATTATCGTCGGTTTGTATATGATTTTGCAAAAATAGCCCGACCTCTTACTAAACTTTTACAAAAGGATGTGAAGTTTGAATGGGGAGAGGCTCAAGGAAAAAGTTTTCAAGAACTCAAAGATCGATTGGTTAGTGCCCCTATTCTTGAAATGCCAATTTCTGGGCAAGATTATACAGTATATACAGATGCATCTCGACTGGGATTGGGTTGTGTGCTAACTCAAAATGGACATGTTATAGCATATGGATCAAGACAACTCAGACCTCATGAACAAAATTATCCCACTCATGATCTGGAACTAGCTGCAGTTGTATTTGCACTCAAGATTTGGAGACATTATTTATATGGGGCTAAATGCAAAATATATACTGATCATCAAAGTCTCAAATATATTTTTACCCAAAAAGAACTCAATTTGAGACAACGAAGATGGTTGGAATTAATCAAGGATTATGACTTAGATATCCAGTATTATGCGGGAAAAGCAAATGTGGTTGCAGATGCCCTTAGTCGAAAGAGTCAAGTCAATTTGGTAACATTTCTTACTAAAGAACCAAAACTACTTGAAGAAATGAGACAATTGAAATTGTTTGTGGGAATCTCTCCAGAAATAATACAAACATTTTCTTCAAGAATTTTGAGTACCCAAGGACAACCAGAAACCCCCATAATTATTGCTGGAATGTTAGCCTCTATCACTGTCCAAACGAATTTACAAGATCAACTCAAGGAAGCACAAAGGAAGGATACTAAATTTGATAAGTATCGAGAATTGGCGAAAAATAAACCTGACTCCTTTTTCAAAATAGATGAGATGGAGATTTTAAAGTTTAAAGATAGAATCTGTATTCCAGATGACTTTGAAATTAAAGCAATAATACTCTCGGAGGCACATGATTCTGGATATACCATTCATCCAGGAGAAGTCAAGATGTATCAAAATTTGAAAAGAACTTTTTGGTGGCCGAACATGAAAAAAGAAGTGGGAGAATACGTTCGAAAATGTCAAGTATGCCAACAAGTCAAAGCGGATCGACTTAAACCTGCTGGACTTTTACAACCTCCATGGAGACCACGACATAAATTTGAATCTATTACCATGGACTTTGTAACAGGGTTTCCCCGAACCATCGGTAGATATGATTCAATATGGGTAATTGTGGACCGACTAACTAAAGTGGCTCACTTTATACCCATCCGAATTGATTTCACGGGTAAAGAGTTAGCAGAAATTTTTATGAAATTCCAATTTAAATACCATGGATGCCCAAAAGAAATTATCTCTGATCGAGATACTCGATTTACCTCTCGATTTTGGACGAGTTTCCAAAAGAATATGGGCACCAAAGTTATTTTCAGTTCTGCTCATCACCCACAAACCGATGGACAATCAGAAAGAACAATTCAAACCTTAGAGGATATGTTACGTGCTTGTGCTCTTAGCTTTGGTGGATCATGGCTAGAACATTTACATTTGGTCGAATTTGCCTATAATAACAGTTATCATTCAAGTATAGGCATGCCCCCATATGAAGCATTGTATGGAGAACCATGCCAAACTCCATTATGGTGGAAACCTCAAGGAACAGTAGATCCGACTGGACCCCAACTTGTAATAGAAAGTGCTGAAAAGACAAAAATTGTGCTTACAAGACTGAAGGCAGCACAAGATCGCTATAAGAAATATGCTGATACAAAAAGAAGGCATGTAGAATTTAAAGAAGGAGATGAGATATGGCTGAAAGTATCTCCAATGAAAGGAATAAGACGATTTGGAGTGACTGGAAAACTAAGTCCCCGTTATATTGGACCTTTTCCAATATCCAAAAGAGTTGGACAAGTAGCATATGAGTTAGAACTGCCCCCTACTCTTTCTCAAGTACATCCCGTATTTCATGTTTCACAACTTCGACAATATTTCAAGGATCCATCTCACCAAATACCAGATTATTCAAATTTGCAAATGGAAAATGATTTATCATCTGAAGAAGAACCTTTGCAAATTTTGGATAGAAAGGTACAACAGCTGAGAAATAAGACCATCCCTCTGGTACTGGTGCATTGGGGACGACATTCGGTGAAAGAAGCTACTTGGGAATTAGAAGATACGATGCGAGAACGCTACCCAGGTTTATTCGGGTAAGCATCGTTCAGAGGACTGAACGATCTTTTTAAGGGGGGTGGAATGTAACATAGTAGATGTACCAGACCCAGTTTAATGGTGTTAATTAGGTAAATCTTAAAAATAATACTAAGATAAATAAAATTTTAAAACTAATAATCTTCAAATGGATAATTCAATCATAACAATAAAATTCACTCGAAATCGAAATCTTTTAATCTGTGTAGTTTCTAAAAATCATCTACATGATTCTAGCAAAATCAAAGTTTAATTAATAATGAAATTTAATATCAGATTAATTGAATTTGAATGAAAACAATTCATTAAATAACTCTATAAGAGTTGCAGCACCCTTGGCCATAGAGTGTCTGGCACAGAAGATCAAAGGGGTGAATTTTTAGTAAAAGTCAGAAAATCACCGTGGCACCATCTCCTTTCTCTCTCCATTTCCCTTCTCTTTGTTCGCTCCGTCCGATTCCTTCTCATCTCTCGTCTTCTCCGACGAGAAATTCCTCTCGAGAAATTGGGGCGGATGGACTGTGGCTAACCAATCCTACCAGGCCACAGCCTAGCACCTCCGATTGGCTGCCCTCTTGCTCTTATCCACGAGAGAGATGGATAAGTATTGAAGTTCGACTCAAACTGTAGGATTCGAGCTTGAGATCCTCACCGTTGGCCCATCTCTTCTCTTCTCCTTACCATGGCTGCCTATAAATACCTCGAGGTTGGTCTAATTCCTGTTTCTCTGTCGGCTAAGAAAAATTCCAGAAATAAATAAATAAATAAGGAGGAAAATAAGAGAAGAGAGGGAGCTAATCGTTGAAGATCCAAGGTATATTTGAACCCTTCTGTGCTATAAATGAGTTTACATCGTGGGTTTATAACTGATTTGAATGATTACTTGATTAGGGTTTGAGCCTAATTCGAGTTGTTACTATGTGTTGATTTGGGTTGCTGAGTTGACTTGGAATGATGAATTGATAGTCTGATAACCCCAATTTGTAGACTTTGAATACTTGAAACCCCATCTGTTACGGTTTATAGATGTTGTTTAAGCCAAACTGTTTGAGTTTGATGTTGTTCTCGTGGTTGGGCACTGATGGAGACCTTTGTGAGGTTTTACGATGGGATATGAGGGTTGGTATCAGTCTCTGGTACACTCGATGTACCACTGGTACCATACTGGTACGCTGTGACGTGTTTCAGGGACTAAATTGTGAGGAAAAAGGACTTGTTTGGAATTTCTGGGGGCCTCTTTGTGAAGAAAAAGGGCTTGGTTGTGAATAAAATGAATTTAGGGGCCTCTGGATAAATATTACAGTCCTTGCGGGTCGGATCCAGACCCCTCATATCGGATCCGAGTCGGACCCGTTAGGCTTGGCTCAGGTCAACTGGGTCAGGTTGACCTGACTTAGCCATGTTGGTTTATAGGCCTTAATGGGCTGACTCTTTTGGGCTTCGGCTGAAATAAAAGAAAATTATAATGGCCCAATACAGAAATTTGACTTATGGGCTATTAATCTCGGCCCAGTGCAGAGATTTGGACTTAAATTTAATCTTAAACTTAATCAAAGATTAAGTTAATTAACTAGTATGCTTAGTAATTAATTATAGGAAAGGCCGTTAACAATAACTGGGTATTCCTTTAATTAAGTGGGATCCGATTTTTATTTTTCGGGAGATGATGAGAATAGTTCGAGTGAGTCAAGAACAGATACAATGACGTTTATTCACCAACTGTCTGATCCCAAAACAAATAACCAATCAAATCTTGATTTTTATTTTCTATGTTTTCTTATTTAATTTCTGATTTCTATTTATCAATTCTTATTTCTTATTAAATGTTTAATTAAATAAAAACTTAATTAAATAAAAACATAATTAAATAAATATATATTTAATAAATTATGTAAAATAAAAACTAAGTTGCATAAATACTAAACAAGAGGTACTTAAGTAAATAATAATCGTAATAATTTAAAAATTATAAAAAGAATTAATTAAAATTAGATAAACTAAAAATAAAAAGAAAATAATAATTACTGAAAACACAAGCAATTACTAAATAATAATTAAATAAACATCAGTCTAGTGGTATAAGCCAGACTTTGTAGTCCTAAGTTTTTAGGTTCAATTAGAAAAGGAAACCGTTAAATTAAATTTTAATGGTTTTTTAACCAACTTACAGGAGAACCGACGGAAACGAGTTTTGATCCAGCAGCAGGTGCGAATACGTGGACTTTTATAGAAATCTTAATACTGGTAAACTTAATTTTATGCATGGCATGTTGATAATCCGTTTTGAATGCATAAACCAAGTTGTCATTTTTAGGGAACAAATATTACAACTCATGTTGAGTAAATCTCCTTTCTTGTAATCGTTGAAAGAACCAAGCAAGTTTGTATGATCCTTTGTTATAAATGAACTGCTTTGTTCCAGTTCAATTATACTTGCTTGGGAATATGAAGTTATGGTTCGCAAAGAAATTTTGGAAATATGAATTTTAGCATAGAAATCAATGCCACTCTCCGAAGACGGTTGGCCTCCGGCTTCGGCCAGTTCGATAGCGCTATGCGGATTCGGAATTCCCTTTTGCTTGCCCAGGGTTAGAGAATTATCTCTTTTGCCTGCCCTCGGGTTAGGGAAAGGTCTCCTTTTGCTTGCCCAACCGGTTGGGTTAGGTGACCTGAGTGAAATGTGATGAGATGCTTATATGTCTTGACTTGATCTGGTTCTAGCTGACTTATTATCTGTTATATTGCATGTTGTTTTACAGCATGGTTGTGATTGGCCCTTTTCTGCTACGGTGCTCGGTATGCAGGCTAGCTAATGATTTGCATTGCATCACTTCTATCAATTTATTTATTATATTCTTGTGTTAATTCATTATTCACTGCTATTTAATTATTATTCATATTGTTAAGTCGAGTATTAATTCTAGATTAAGATTTCAACTAGAAATCCACGTCTGGAACTAAAACTCGCACTGAGAATTCTATTCTCACTCGCGTTTGTTTTTGCATGTTCCTCGATGGTTGGGGGTTCCAGACGACTCACCGTCCACAGAGAGGACCACCCATAGCAGTGTTTGACGGATCCCATGTGCATATCCAGACCTATGTACCACACCTACGTTTTCATATTACCTACCATGTATCTATGTCTCCTTTAGGAGTTTACTTTTATATTGAGTATCCGAATGCCCCAGCTCCTCCTGCTCCTGCTCCACCCGCTCCTGCCCCTTCTCATTCATCATCAGCAGCCACTCCCATTATCATTGTAGATAGTGATGAGGGGGAGGAGGAGCCTGAGGAGGCTTGATGTTGTTTTATGGTTGTTGTTGTTGTTGTTCCTTTTTAGTATGGCGAGCTAGGATCAACTTTTGGTTACACTAGTACTAGTCTCTAGTGTATATTATGGACTAGACTAAGTGTTCGTTTATAGATCCTAGTCTCGAGGTGTCACATTTTGAGGATTGGTTGTATCAGCTACTGTGTGGTTTGTATGTTATATAGTAGTACTGTGTAGTAGTTTTTATATTTCTGTTTTTCTTATTTTTACAACATGAGATAATATTTGTTATATTATCTGAAAAAAAAATGGAAGGAAATAGCAAATTGAAAAGTTAGTTAGGTTAAGCCTTACGAAGGTACACTTTCATGTACTTTCGTGGCGGGAGCTGTCATACTCAGCTGCGGGGTGTGACATAATATCTAACAAGAGAGTACATATCAAGAATCTGGCAGGTGTGTTTGGTATTTTAGCATAGGCTTAAAGAAGTACAAAACATATGATAAGGGAGTAAATAATATGTAACAAGGGAGTACATATCAAGAACCTGACAGGTGTGTTTGGTATTTTAGCATAATCTTAAAGGAGTACAAAATATAGTATAAGAGAGTAAATAATATCTAACAAGAGAGTACATATCAAGAACCTGGCAGGTGTGTTTGGTATTTTAGCATAGACTTAAAGAAGTACAAAATATAGTATAAGAGAGTAAATAATATCTAACAAGAGAGTACATATCAAGAACCTGACAGGTGTATTTAGTATTTTAGCATAATCTTAAAAGAGTACTAAATATAGTATAAGAGAGTAAATAATATCTAACAATGGAGTACATATAAAAAACCTGACAGGCGTGTTTGGTATTATAGCATAATCTTAAAAGAGTACTAAATATAGTATAAGAGAGTAAATAATATCTAACAAGGGAGTACATATCAAGAACCTGACAGGTGTACTAGGCCTTTTATTGCATGTTTTCACTATATTTTAACCCGTTAGTAGAAGTATAATTATCGCACGATAAGAGAGTAAATATATTGAAAAATAAAGTATATAATAAAGAAGAATAGGTATTAGTTACTTTTGCCATTTTTTCCTATAGTGTAGTTATATTTATTTAATGGAGTAACTTTATATGTTAAATGAATGGATATTGTCTAGATTGGTATTTGGATGACGAGCTTGCAGATTAATAATTTATCTTTTCTGTCTAGATTGGTATTTGGATGACGAGCTTGTGGTTGCGGTTCGTTTGTTGACAAATCCTATGAATGACATTTTGATGTGCACTTTGAATAGATTGTTACTTGAATTTGAGTTTAATATTGTGTGTATATATTTATTATGAATTTGAGTTTAATTGTTATAAAAATATGTACTCTATTATTATGGATATTGTAATTCCTTCTGTAGAAAAAAATATAATCCATTCTGTCAGTTTATATATTATGCGTGCTTATTTGAACCCTTATGATGAAGTATATACTCCCTTAGTTTATATCTGTACTACCAAATAAACAATCAATCATTTCTTGAAGCCTAATTTTTGAAAAAAAAATAAGTACTCCATCAATACAAATAATTTAATTGATTGCATAGAAATATATACTCCCTTACGTTACACTTGGATAGCACAAAATGACGAAATTTGATTCATTATAAATGTTATTAAATTTGTTAAATTTTATAAAAAAACACACATTTATCTACTTCCCTACATCAGATTAAATACTCCCAGTATCTAAATGACAGCACCGTCTGTAACGTCAGCATCTAGCTTATGGCGCTTAGATTATGTTGAGCCAGCCCGTTAATCTCAGAATTTGTGTGTGATGGCAGGATGTCAAATTAGTAGATGTCCCATATCAGTTCCATACTATAAAAAAACTTTGGGCCTAATTCGTGACATAAAAATGAAGAAGAAATCCTGGAAAATTTAAAAATAATATTAAATTAATATAATATATTAAAAATAATATCAATATAATAATATTTTTTTTAAATAATATCACAAGATCGGAATCCCAGATTTCGACGGCAAGATCGGAATTTCAGATTTCGACCTTAGCTAAGATCGGAATCCGAGATTCCAATCTTAGCTTTTTAATTTTTTTTATATATTATTTATTTATTTATTTTATTTATTAATTAGTTAAATAATTAGAAAAATAGATAATATATTGTAAAAATATGGAAAAAATATGGAAAAAATCAGGAATAATTAAACTAAATTTTATATGTAATTTAGTATTTTTTGGGAAATATTTTTTCCTTTTATTAGTTTATTCATTAGTTAATTAATTAGAAAATTAAATAATATATTCTAAAAATATTGAAAAATATAAAAAAATCAGGAATAATTAAACAAAATTTTATATGTAATTAAGTATTTTTTTGGAAAATTAAATTTATTTTCCTTTTAATTAATTTATTTATTTAAATATAAATTTAATTAATTTATTTAATTAAAAAATGAATAATTAAGTATAAATTTTTAATTAATTTACATTAAAATTATAAATTTTGAAACAACCATGTGATATGCACCCCGGATGTCGTCCTCTGTATATATTATTTTCATATTATATATTAAACAATCATATCGAGTCTCATGATCAAGGAAGCACTTTCTGGATTGCGTTAGAAAGGAATCACACGAGATTGATGTTTTACTGAGACGGAGAAGAAAGACTAAATTCACTTGATTTACTGCATTTCTCTTTTTAATAATTAATTTATGATTTTAAAAACTTTTTTAGTAGTTTAGAGTGGTTTTTAGGTTTGCATACTTTCAAAGTGAATTTTGGAGGTCCAGAGAGCGTTTTTTGGCTTCGAAAATGGTCGTTACAGGATTTTACCCCAGTAACATGTGTAGATCTCGTCGCCAGCTTTCCGGAATGTCCTCGTATGCGCCAAACGGACCTTTCTATCAAAAGTTATGTCTGTTTAAAGTTTTAATGTTCAAGTTATGCCTTTGTATCCCTGCATTAATAAAACTTTGAACATTCTGAAAGGATTATGCCTTTGTATCCCTGCAAAATTCTGAAAATTTATAATCCTTTCTAAATGGTACAATTCATTTAATTAAATAAGTTATAAAAATTTATATTTTAATTAAATAAATTAATTAAAATGAAAATAAATTTAATTTTTCCAAAAATACTAAATTACATATAAAATTTAATTTAATTATTCATGATTTTTTTCATATTTTTTCAATATTTTTAAAATATATTATCTATTTTTTTAATTATTTAACTAATTAATAAATTAAATAAATAAATAAATAATATATAAAAAAATTAAAAAAGCTAAGATCGGAATCTCGGATTCCGGGATTCCGATCTTAGCTAAGGTCGGAATCTGGGATCGGAATCCAGGAATCCGATCTTGTGTTCGGAATCTGAGATTCCGATCTCGTGATCTATTTAAAAAAATTTTATTATATTGATATTATTTTTAATATATTATATTAATTTAATACTATTTTTAAATTTTTCGGGAAAAAATCTGTGTATGCTAAAAGCCTAGAATGCACATATAACTTTTGCTCGTTGGACTGGGCCTGAATTAGTGAAGTGAAGTGGGTATGAGTAGTGAGTACTATTTGACTGTGCACATCAATATCTAGCCTTTTCTGCACATCTCATGATTTCCCCTCAATAGAGAAACTTCAAACTTGCGTACTCCTATTTCGCATCGTTTGCACGACCTTGGTAGCTCAAGATCTCTCGGTTTGATTAAGACTTCCATTCTCCTTGTGGCTTTGTTCGATTATTTGGAAGTGAATTTCTAATTTCATAGGTACTTCTTTCCATAATTCCTCTGTACATGACTATTTATGAATTTTTTAGATCGGAATTTTCAATATAATCCCCTCTTTTGTAATTTATATCTCTTCAGGGACTTAATAAGGATAAACTAAATGTCAATTCAAAAACTTAAAGGTGCTCAAATTTGATTAATTTATGTGGTTTTTGTTAAAATTTGTAGGGACTTCCTTCGCACTAGGTGTGCCGCATGTATTATGTTTTGTTCAAATAAGTCTACTAGCTACATGCACAAATAATTGTGTGATTTACATAAGAATTAGTTTATATACTAAATTGTGCGTGTTTGTGTTTTTTCCCTCGTATCTCAAATTAGGGAAAAAGGAGTAAGAACATAGGTGAATTCGTAACATCTCATGTTGGTGGAGGTTCCATCTTCCATGCACATGCAAAATCAGATTTCTACAATTTACCTTTCTTTTTTTACAAGGAAACAGGGAAAAGTATTAATTCATTATGTCATGTCAACTATTTTAGAGTTTCGGCAAAGGCTTATATATTGTATATACATGGCGCATGCGCCAACACCATTTTACCCAAATTCCTCATTAATACATTATTATATATTCACAAACCTCCCTTCCATATGTTACAAGTCACAAGTCAAAACCATTCCCTCGGAAACCAATTTCAATATCCCCCCAAAGCCAAAATCACTGACATATATGATCAAACCTAATCACTGACATATAGGGTCCACAACAAAAATAACAAAATCAAATTGAACTTTACACTATAAGGGAAGCAAGGGCACTCACTTGCCCCCGTCTAAACGCTTGAAAATTTTGAGGTACATTATTAACACGGTGTAATCGGTTAATTATTAGTAAGGTTTGTGCTTCGTCAAGCCTTTTTTTAAACAACAGCGCCTCGATTTGTAATCTTTTGTTCTCTTGTCGAACCAAGCTGGACCGGCTCAACACAGACCTGAGCTGTGTTCTTAGATCATGATTCTGTGCTTGGAGTTGGTCAAGTTGGATCCCCAATTCCTCCAAGTGGATCCGCTTGCGCATTCTAGACCGACGTGCCGACTCACGGTTTGACTTCATGCGTCGGAGCCGCCTTGAGTCTTCTACGGTCAGAGTGTTCTCTTGTTCAGTCGTTTCAAGGCTGGTATCGTTTGAATTGGGCGCAGACCCGAATGTGAAACTGGATTCTTGTTCTAGTACACTAGTGTTGATCGGTATAGTTCGGTCAAAGGCTTGCATGGTGCATGTATATTGGTATTAGAGGGGCAAAATTGAGAAATTGGGGAAAAGGGAAGAATGAAGAGGAACGGAGGGGTATTTATAGCTGGAGGGCGGGGGTTTAATGAGTGATGACGTGGAGGGCAACAAGTTCCGTTAGCTTACTCTGTCGGCTGTCGCTGTTGATCAAGGTAGATCCTATTAGAAGATTCTGCGAGGTAGGTATGTGAAATTTTCCATGCTATTAGTTCCTCTCCAGTTCAGATTAAAAAGAAAATTAAACTTTGCGGCAGACCGGCAGTTAGTTTTCCAATTCAAGTTAATCATGATTATATGTTTGACTCATTACTTGTTGATCAACGATATAATTAGGTGGCTGATAATTTATTCCTTGTAGTTTTCAACAAATTAAAACTATTAGATATGTTTACATGTTTTCGTACAGAGCTGTACCAAACTATTAGACTTTTGTCTATTAGTTTTTTTATTAAATCAAATTAAAAGAGTACTGCAATTGTCAACCAACCTTAAAAATAAATTAATAACAAAATTACAAGATAAAATACAAGCAATGCTAGAAAACCAAAACAAAAACTTGATAGCTGTAGAGTATAGTTCTATCGGTGTTGATTAGTATACCTACAGATGAGGCAGTATAATAAATCAAAATATGATAAGTTAGATATATTATACTATTATAATATGTAATTTATTGCATTATTGATGGGTATTTGTAGTTTTTTTCTATTATGGAAATTCTGTCGCGAGAACTAATTTCGAATCAGATTGTAATCTCAACCGCACATTTTCAAGAAAAATTAATTTATTAGTACTCATGAACGGTTGCGATTAAAGCCTGATTCAAAATTAGTTCTCATGGCAGGATTTCCCTTATCATAATATATATATATAGAGAATGGCTAACGCGCCATCGATGGCACGTGCCATCAATTTTCTATCGACTCGTTTTTCGAAATTCAAAAGTCAAAACAGTCGAACCAAACCGTTCAAGTTGATCAAAATACTGAAATACCTTTGGAGACCAAATTTTACATTTTTTCGAATTTTTTTGCTATTTATTATGATATTTTCAAATTAGAGGGCCTGAAATACTCTAATCATAATGTTTTTAAAAATATCATAATAAATAGCAAAAAAATTCGAAAAAATATAAAATCTGGTCTCCAAAGATATTTCAATATGGAGAACAACTTGAATGATTTGGATTGACCATTTGAATTTTGGATCTCGAAAAATGACTTGATGGCACGTGACCCTATGTGCCATCGATTGCACGTTAGCCATTCTCTCTCTCTCTCTCTCTCTCTCTATATATATATATATATATATATATATATATAGAGATTGGCTAAAGTATACTCCAGCATATAGATAGTCCGTATGCTGGAGTCGTTTCTCACAATCTAAAATGCATACAGTCGATCCAAACCGTTCAAGTTGTTCTCCATATAAAAAATATCTTTCAAGACCAAAATTACATTTTTTCGAATTTTTTTGCTATATATTATGCTATTTTAAAATTGAATGGTCAGAAATACTCCTTTACAACTCCTTTACAATGTTTTTTAAAAATAGCATAATATATAGTAACAAAATTCGAAAAAATATAAATTTTAGTTTCCTAGGAGATTTCAATATAGAGAACAATTTGAAAACTTTGGATCGACTGTACGCAATTTAGATTGTGAGAAACGACTCCAGCATACGGGCTATCTGTATTTATACTTTAGCCAATCTCTCTCTCTATATATATATAGAGAAAGATTAATATGCACCATAGTGCATACGACATTCTGTACACCACGGATTTTTTCGGAAATATTTTTGTAAATTGGCAAATCTAATTTAACCAATATAATCTACATATTGAAATCTCATACCAAACCAAAATTTATAATTTTTTAGATTTTATTACTATTTTTTTCGAATTTTTTAAAACATGTTTTTTTTGGAATGTTGTACTATTTACAATTTTCCAAAAATGGCATGTCTTAAAAAAAATCGAAAAAAATAGTAATAAAATCTAAAAAAAATGTAAAATTTGGTTTTCTATGAGATTTCAATATGTAGATTAGATTGGTTAAATTAGATTTTGTCAATTTATAAAAATACCTCCGAAAAAGTCCGCGGTGCACGGAATGCCCTATGTACTATAGTGCATATTAAACTTTCTTATATATATATATATATATATATATATATATATTGGGGGTGCCGGGTTTGCCCTTTAATTTCGTTGTTGTAGGTTTTTATTTTGTTGGTATTGTTTGATGCTTGTTGTTACATAGCTAACGTTATATATTGTTTAGATCGCAGAGGTAAGTGATACTGAAAATTCAGTAGTGCAGCCGTCAAAGTCTAGAAAAAGAAAACTATTTATGCTGTGCTTATAGCAGAAGTTGCCTATATATTAAATTATAAATAAGGTATTAATATGTGAAAGAAAAGAAATGTCCAAATCCAATTCTGATGGAGAGAAGATAGTTTCTTTTTCACGAAGAAAATACCAGGAAATGGACGGTTGATATGCCCGGGCCGCATGGAGATTTGGTGGGGACTGGAGAGAAAGCATGAGGGTCTTCTAATGGACTAATGGGTCCATTTGTATTTATGAGCTTAATCACTAAGTAATGAGAGATCGTGGGAATTAGAGACACGTGTCAGCTTCATGATAAAAGGGCTCTTATTTCGGTCCAACATTGCGCCTTTCCTTCAACTAAAATAATTAACAGGATTAAAGACATACTTGGCATTATGAAGCTATTACAATTCTTTAATTAGGACTTGCTAAGTGGGTGGCAACGCGTTGAGACGGCATAGACGAATTATAAAAATACACTATATATAGAGTATGCACTATGCAGTAAATAATTTTCTAGTATGAAAACCCAAATTACTACTAAGTCCTATTATTTGGAAGTTGAATCCAATTAATTATTTTACAAAATCGATTTGTCCTTCTTCTAAGTATAAAATTTGGTTGTAAGTAAAATGGCAAATAGCCTAGCTTTGTCATAGTATTTATTTATTATTAATAATAAAATAATATATATTATTTTATCATCATCAAATTATAATATATATATTTCTTGATAAAGTTTGCTCCATTTAGTTCGTTTATATATTATTATAAACAAGAAGAAAAACAACAACTAAGTTTTTTTTATTCCAAACAACTTAGCGTAAACTAGAAAAGAAATCCAACAAAATGATGGTCACAAAAAAAAAATAATAATAACAATAACACATAATAATTTTGTGCATAGGCGTCATGCAAGTTGTGGTTGTACATTGAGCTCTTTTTTTCGATTTTTTTCCCTTTTACTTTACCGAAATTATTTAGTTCAATGGAATTGTATGACGAGACTCCCCAACAGGAAACTAACAGGGTCAATAGGGGCACTCCAGTTGCAGCAGCTTCAGGAGACACCTCTGAAGGACATGTGCAGAGCGCGCCTGATGAAGATTTGTTGGACTAGTTTTTCTTACTAAAATTCTCAAATTTTACTAGTACTGTTTTGATTTAGGCGTTTTGTTTAGTTCTTAAACCTGCGTAGTTCGCTATGTAGATAGTTAACAAACCTTTTCTGTTTTGTAAGGATGCTTTTTGAGTAATGGATGGATCCCCTGCTTGGGGCTCTTAGTTTCTGAATTGTATGACGAGACTATGGTCTCCTATATAATAATAATAATAATAATAATAATAATAATAATAATAATAATAATAATAATAATAATAATAATAATAATAATAATAATAATAATAATAATAATAATAATAACAATAACACATTTTTCATCCTTTAGATAAAACTATGATCTAAAAATTCATGACATCCCTCCTAATCTTATATCTTATGTCATAGTTTTGTTACATATATGGATCGTCAACTTTCACACGTTTCTATCCAACGCCAACTCTTTGGAGACTTTCAATTATTTGAAGTCTCTTTTTACTATTTCCTCTTACATCAATCTTGATCTGCATCTGTCTCTTTTTGTGGTTTCGAAATAGTTGAGAATTTCGTTATGCATTGAGATCGCAGAAGGTCTACATTGGATGTGTCAAAGTCATCTCGAACATTGTTGGATTAAATTCTCTTCTATCGGTGCAATTTCAATCATATCTCGTATGTAATCATTTTTAGTTCAGTCTCTTATGTCATCATAGATGCACTACAACATACGCATCTTTATTAAAAAAAATAAAACGCTCATATATTATCATCCTTAAATTTTCATTTAATTAACGGCCTATAACAATTAGTTGAGCGACCATATCCGATCAATGCGTCGAGCAGATTCCATCTTTACAACACAGACATAGATAAGGCCAGATTCCGAGCAAGTTTTGTCATTTCATCACGGATTATAGACATCCTTGGACTAGGTCTAGACATGTTATTGTGAGTTAATTATCTCTTTTTTAAAAAGAAAATTAAGGATGAACAGAGAAAAGAAAGATTAAGCAATTATTATTTACTAAAAGACAAACATGACAAGTGTTTAAGCCCGACGACTCCAGAAAAGATGAGCTATCCTAATCCAAATAAATTCAACAAGGCCCTCTTGGATTTTCTGAGGACCCAAGCGACAAGCTTTCTCCAAAACAAATCCAAATAGAAAAGCTTAGTTTTCCGATCACAGTTCTCTCCAATTCGTCAGGAACTGGACTTGTTCTGTCCTTTTTACACTGAAGATTGTGCATGTAATTTACCTAAACAATGTCTTTAAAATTGGTAGAACTAAGATTGTTACAACCGTGCAGTCATTTCCGAGCAACAAAAATAACATAGACAATATTTTTATGTTGTCTCATCGTTGAAGTATTCAAAATTGTATGGGTAAATATCTAATTTAAAAATCAGTGTGACAAAGATTCCATCATCTCATTAATGATGCGTTTTCTCTTTTTTATTTTCGAAATGCTATTAATTAAGTTAACTACTTTTCTATTCTTATCGCGCGTCTCCTGAATTTATCATCCAGAGCATACTCCCCCCCCCCTCTCTTTTTTATGCTTCTCCCTCTCTTCCCACCTTATTTTTTCCAGAACAAATAGTATTTTTTCCAGCACAATTAAATTTTTCCAAGACTGTTAGTAACATTTTACACGATAATTAATATTTTTTAGGACGAATATTTTTTATCCAGGATATTTTGTATCTGAAACTAGGACAATTAGTTTTTTTCCCAGGTCAAATATTTTTTCCAGAACAATTAGTTAGTATCTGAAACTAGGACAATAAGTTTTTTTTTCAAGACAATTAGCTTTTTTCCAAGCCAAACATTTTTTTTCCAGAACAAACTAACAATTTTTTCAAGACAATTAGTATTATTTTATAGGACAATTAGCATATTTATGAGGACAATTAATATCATAATAAAGGACACTTAGCAGGGGGCAGATCCAATATATGAGGTGCCATGGCAACTACCTGGGTAAAAAAAAAAAAATTAGAGACCTGACATATGTACTTTTAGATGGTGACTGGGCTAAAAAATAAATAGTGCATGGACTGTTAAAAAAAATTCATGTGCGTATTTGCCTATATCTTGGGCTCTCGACCTAGATAAAAATTATTATATTATAATTGTGCCTAGGTTAAAAAATTTTATGGATCTGTCCTTGAAAATTAGCATTATTTGCTAGGACAATTAAAAAATATATCAAGAAAAGTAATATCAGAATATATGATGTCAGAAGGGGAAGGTATAAGTAGCGCTGGATGGAAGATAGGGTGAGTAACGCTTGATAGTTATTGGATGAGAATTAGAAACAAAAATGGAAAGGATGAAGAGAATTTTAGACAAGTATTCCGAAAATGAAAAAAAAAACACATTGAGGAGGGGATGATAGAGATGACACTGAGAAGGAGATGATCTTCAATCATCTTGTTTAAAAATTGAATGTTTGCAACAACATACTGAACAATTATAAAAATATAATTATAAATATATTCTCTACAATATAATATATATATATATATATATATATATATATATGTTATATATCAAGAATTTTTACAATACAAATAATATTTTTTATCCATCGAATTATTTAAAAAAAATTAAAGTTTAAGTTCATCGGTACATATATAATAATTTATTAATGATTTTTCATATTATTACATTTAATGCAGAACACATATAGTTTCTATTTTATTAACCATTAATATCATCGTTGTAATTATTGAACAAATATATTATCAGTTTGTATTTTATCCGTTAGTACATTTTACCATTTTTTTTTGGCAAAATCGGATATAAACCCTCCTAATCTTCTATAATCGGATATAAATCCTTGTAATCTTGTAAATCGGATATAACCCTCTCTAATTGTGCATTGTTCAGACAAAACTCCTTTTCCTCATTTTAAAGTCATATTTTGAATTGAATAAATCATAATGTTAAAACAAGACTGAAATGCCCCTGACATCACATGCTTTGCCTCACCCTCTCCCTCTTCTTTCCTCTCGTCTCTCCATTTTCAGGACTGTCCCCACTTACTCTCGCCTTCGCCTCTTGTCTCTCCTCCGAGAATCTTAAAGATTCTATTCAAATTTTGCCTTTTCTTTCTTTCCAAATTACTAGGAAAATTGTTCTCCTGTAACAATTGAAACAACATCCACACTTCATTACAAACGCAAATAGGCAAAACATCAAAGCAGTTCACCATACAATTAACAAAACAAACTTTCGTATATCATTATTATAGTACACAATGTAATTTACATTTTCATTTTATACATGACCTACATATTTACATGACAATTGCCAGTAAATAGAAATTATAGTATACTTTGTTTACCACTTTACCAGTATATCATTATTACAGTACATAGATATATTATTCTTTATATGCATAAACTACATATTGAACTAATATGCTATAAAGCTGATAAAGCTAAAGTATCTTAGTATTTTTCTTAGAAGCTTATTATATCTGAATAAAACAATACAAAAAAATCTCTCCAATATCATCATACGAGGATTATATTTGCTTTGCAACTTTCTGGCATCTGTGGAAGTGCAGGGATGCGAAAATTTTTCAAATCTCCAGATCTTTATACCGACTTTCATGCAAAATATTGAACATACAGTACTTAGGCTATGGAAGCTAGCTCGGTAACATTTTGCAATAATAAGGTAAGATAGGTCTTTTTTTTGTTGTTTATGTCGGTGCTTATTGCTAACCTTGTTGGCATGTACTTCCTTTTGTAAGAGCATAAAAGAACACGTTAGAGATAGAACGCGGGCAAGAGGGCAAGCCAGAAAATGGAGAGAGAGAGGAAGCAAGCAAGGCAGAGCCGTGAGGTCAGGGGCATTTCAGTCATAGTTTTAATATTATGATTTATTTAATGTAAAATATGACTGGAAATGAGGAAAAGGGGTTTTGTCTGAACAATGCACAATTAGAGGGGGTTATATCCGATTTACAAGATTACAAGGGTTTATATCCGATTATAGGGTGTGTTTGGATTGTTGGAAGAAAGAAGAAGAAGAAGGAAGAAGAAGAAAAAAAATTATAAATAATTCAAACTCTTCACAAAGTTACACACTTCTCAATACTTTTTTTCACTTCTTTCCTTCTTCCCACACCTATCCAAACGCACCCATAGAAGATTATGAGGGTTTATATCCGATTTTGCCTTTTTCGTTCCCAACAATTTCCATTGGGACTGGAGAGGGTCTATGGTAGTGGGTGCTACGAGATGCATGTATCAAACAATTCCATCAAAATCGCAATTGCCTTCACATCCTTCATCATTTTTCTCGATCATATATAGATCAACACTTTATTATGTTGTTGGTTAGACAAGGAATTAAATCATATCAAGCATTTGGCGCCCTTTATAAAGAAGGGACAGGGGCTTACAGCGTAATGGAAAGTAATTGGGACAACTTCCAAAGGGCTCAAGAAAGTAAAAAACACATGGCATGTTTGAACTCTTTTTGGACCTGAAATTAAAAAAAGGGTATTTAACACGAGCTACCTGTTTGGAGCCACGACAGGATAAGGTAATCTTTAAAATTTCCTTTTGCTTGATTGACACCTCTGCAGATGAAATGAAAGTAGTTCTGTGTGGGCTTTTGGGTCTCGAGCTGCTTTGATGAGTCTATGAAAGCTCTTTTCTTAAAATAGAAATATGCATTGCAATGATAGAGCATAACATTTAACTTTAAGATAACTATATAAAAAAAAATGCAAAAGGATCACTACGATTTTTGGCAGAAAATTACGTAATGTAGTAATTTATTTCGCACATTAAATGAGCTACTAAACTTATGTGTTGTTAACAACTATTAGTTAATTAAAGCTAAATTCTATCTTATTAGGTAAACAAAATAATTTATTAGGTTATAAACATTAACAATATATCATTATTGATCCGAGGACTTCGAGAGGTTGGACTGAACCAAAGTAAAAGTAAATAAAATAATAGGAGTTGGAAAAACAACTTATTCTTGATGATTCGTGTCAATGTGCGCGCAAATTAAGAGACTTTTTTTTATAGTTACTTGGCAACAGGGGATTAATTAATATGGTGAAATCCGACAAATATTTTAACCAAGTCAAAAACACAATTAATAGTTAACAACAATTTCTCAAGCTCATTGTTTGAATTATGGATGTATTAATTTTAATTCTATCATTTAGACAGTTTGTATGTTAAAATTTACACATTTGATAGTAAATTGACCATCTATCGAATTAAAAAAATAATCAACAATTCAAACTATCTCTTACTCATCAATATATTCAAATGGTTGATCGAGGATAAACGGATATCATATTGTGATAAATTCGATACAAGAACATTCTAGATGACGAAAATTGATTCTATAATTTTATATAACAGTTCACTTTAAATAATATCTGTAAAAGTATCAATATTATATTAAAAATAAAAATTCATAAGCTAGTAACCCCAACACGTACAACAATTACCATACGCTGAGTTAATGATCTATGGAGGAGTTATTGCAAATGATGTTTTAAAAACTCGTGGCAAACAAACCAATTTATCACAACACACTGTTAATAATGTAGGAAGGAGTTATCGTCCGCGGTGTTTTTGGAAAGGCGCAAACCAGACGCAGCAGGCATCATGCAATCGTGGTCTATAAAGAAAAAGCCTAAAAGCTGGAAAGAGAGATGATCCATATGACATGTACATATCCATAATCTTATTGGTGGTTTGAAGATATGACACATGGAAGTTAGCAATATTTGGAGTTGGAAAAAGTGTTTCATAGGTATATAACGAGTGTAAGTACACAAGATAAAAAAGATAATTTAAATAATTTGCAACTTTTCCTCCACTAGCTAGATGCTGTTCTTTTAAAATTTTAGTAATGTTGTGTCTAGACTTTATATAAAAAAAAAATTGAAGTATTTTCATTTACCTATATATTTTTTCCGGCATGCCCCCCCCCACCAATCAGACTAAGTCGAAAGATTGCAATATATTATGTATATATGGAGAAAGAATATAGACCTTAATTATTTAGTATTAATATTAGTATAAGTATTCGTGTTATGAACATTTTAGAAACATGATGTGCACATGGGAAATGAAAGTAATTGAACCGTCTCCAAAACAAACGTTTACTTACATGGTCAAATTTCAAAAGTTTTGACAAACTAATATTTCATATGTTACAGTACATATTTGATAATCATGGTAAACCCAGCTTAGGCCATTAAAATTTGGTTGAAAAGTCTAGCACGAATGGTCAGTGATCTCATAAGAAAATATATTGGTGTCTTCATATCTAAATAAGGTCTATTATAAAAGAAAAATCAATTGTTAGATTCAACATTTAACTCTTAAGTTTTTCTTCAAAAAAAAAAAAAACATTTAACTCTTCAGTAAATTTATGATCATTTACCAATCATGCATGCGCGGTTTAGTAAAAAGTAGCGGGGGAAATTTCAAAAACAAAGAAAAGATCAGAAGATAAAACAATTAAGCGAACACGAGAGAATAGAACTGATGAGATCAGAGACGATGAAGATATTCCCAAGCTGTTCGTGTCCGGCCCTGTGCCTCAGAAGATACCCAAGGTGGTAAAGAGAACGAACGAGGTTGGTCGATTGAGAAGAGTAAATGGGTCATTTGACTCATTTTAATATTTTGTGAAATTTTAATTATGATTAGATAAGATTTTCTTCAATAATTAAACAGCTAAGGTGAAACATACGAAGAGCTTCAATTTTGATGAAGGAATTATTTATATTGAAATTTCTTATGGGAAATTGGAAATAACTAGTAAGAGAAGTTCTTATGGGTATAGGTGTAATTCACCGTCAATTTTTGGAGTTTAAGGATTGCAATAATTGAAAGGCGTGTTCAAGTGCATGCAGCTAAGAAGTAGCATTTTCTGTGCAACGAAAATGGCCTTGAATAAGATCTGAGAAATCTGAAATCCGACAAACCTTTTTCCCCTGAAAAGGATCAAAGTTCACATGATCAAATCAATTCAAAAGGAACTTTTAATAAGAGAAATAAAGTAAATGTACATAAGAAAGCTGCTCTAAAGTTTTAATTCTCCTTTTTATTTTGTAAGTTCTTGATTATTTACATCGTCTTCTAACATCATACATTCATACTATTCGGTGCATGCCAAATAACAACTTAACTAACTGTTCTTAAAAAAAACCCCGTAACTAACTAGGCTTTTGTATTAATATATGACCCACTTTGCAACCGATGAAAGCAAGTATATTTTCTGGTATAGTTCCATTGCACTTGATTTGAAAATTTGAAAGATAAAAAAAATTATAAGTAAAGAATTGTTCTATACACAAAAAGGAAAAGGAAACCTAAAGCCCAATTAGGAACGAAGTAAATCGTGAATATACAAGAAATTTAAATGGGGAAAGAAGTTAGATAAATTGTCGTTTTCAAATTGTCCTTTTTTCTCAATTAATTCATGGCATATGGGGCATATTGTTATACTTTTTTTTTTTTTGTCTAACGGACTTGTGTAAATAAATGAGTGTATTTGGATCCAAATACATATATATATATATATATATATATATATATATATATATATATATATATATATATATATATATAGAGGATGGCTAATGTGTCACGGGTGACAATGTCGTCTATTTTTCTTTTGAGTCATTTTTCGATATCTAAAATTTAAATGGTCGATACGAACCATTCAAGTTGATCTCTATATTGGAATATCCTTGGAGACCAAATTTTACATTTTCCAAATTTTTTTGCTATTTATTATGATATTTAAAAAAAAACATTATAATTGGAGTATTTCAGACCCTCCAATTAAAAAATATCATAATAAATAACAAAAAAATTCGAAAAAAATATAAAATTCGGTCACCAAAGATATTTTAATATAGAGATCAACTTGAATGGTTTGAATCGACCATTTCAATTTTGAATATCGAAAAATGACTCAAAAGAAAATTGGTGGCATTGTCACCCGTGGCACATTAACCATTCTCTCTCTCTCTCTCTCTATATATATATATATATAATTTTTTTTTTTTGGGAAAGATAGAAGTCTTTACCATCCAATTTTTTATGAAACTAAATGTGCATGCTGGACTTGAACCTTTGATCTCTTGGAGGCCAGCCTAGTCCTCTTACCACTGACTCACTAGATCACATGCATATAGTTATTTCCATTAAAAGATATTATTCCTAGATGATTAAGAATAATTTTTTTAATAAAAAATATTATTTCTTCGCAGTCTCGAATCTAGAATAATTTTTTATCTCTACTGTGTTTGGATCAATTTTTATTTCAGATTAAAAAATAGTCCTAATTCCGAATTAAAAGCTGATAAAAAACACACTAGCAATAAAAATTTATTCTGAATTTAAACCACTTAAAAATAACACATAATAAAAAAAGTCTTATTATCAACCTATATTTTTTTTTATTCAGAATAACCAATTCTAATTTTATCCTCAGGAAATCCAAAGGTACACCATCTTAAATGAAATGTTTTAAAAATTACGCCGGGCCGGCAGTTCGACCACTTTAATTGTAAACAAAATCGGACCTTTCTCTGTTTAAAAATAGGAGCAAAACACATGAGATCCTTGTAAATTCTCAACCATCTAAAATTATAATTTTTATTGTAAATAATCAATCTTCATTTTATTCTCAAAGCAATCCAAACGTACTCCATCTCAGACAGTTTAAGATGCAATTTCGTGTACTTTAAAATTCAATTTTAATACTTTAATATTGGGTTTAAATGTTTTATTGTTTAATTTAAGTATTTTTTAATTAGTATTTATTTTATAGTTAATCTAATATGCTTTAGTGATCAGTCAGTACGTCTCATTATTATTTTGGAATCTATAGGGGAAGTTTGCCCGAGTATCATTCGAGGTCGTGAGATATATAATATTTTTTCGAGTTCACTTTTCATGTTTTATTATTGAGAATAATTTCGGTCGGACTCTGCTCGTAGCTCACAATCTTTTTGTCAAAATACGATAGTTGATTATTGTAATATTTTCCGATGTATGTACTTTTATTGGTATTATGGTATGTATATATATCAGCATCCATATTTCAATTCGGTTGGCGGTTGCTTTTCATAATACGTCAGTTGTTACTTACTAAATTTGATTACATTGTTAATTAGCGCGAGGAATATTCTGTGTTGAAATATATTCTTTTTCCCATATACTGTCAGAGTGTCAGTTGCAACGACATTTTCTCGTTATCTTAGTATCTTACACCGGATATAATTATTACTTCTATTTCCCAATCGCTTTTGTACTAATTGACGCTTTACAAGCATTAAAAAAGAGAACCAAGAAAAGAAAAAAAAAAGCGTGGCAAATGATACACGACTCTTTCGGCTAAAAGAGAAAGGACAGCGTACATGGGCATGGAACTTTGGTCTATGGAAGTTTCAAAGTCCCTTAAAATACCTAAAACTAGATATATACATATTTTTATCATATGCACATTTCGTTTAAGTAAATTTAAAACTACAAAACATTGACTTAAAGTACTCTATACCCGTTTACAAAAAATTGCTCTCCCTTAATCTTTTTCTTTTGAATTTTTTTTTTCTGATGTTTTCTTTATACGGCACTGTCAGTAGGGCTGCAAAACGGTCGAAACAATGATGAAACTAGATTGTTTCGTTTCGTTGACGAAACAGATTTTTACTTTCGTTAATCGTTTCGTTCGGACGAACCGATCGAAATTAACAAAATTTTCATAACTTACACATGGACAAAACCATTTCATTATTTTGTTAACCGTTTCGTCCAACCAAACGAATCATTTTATAATTTCGTTAACCGTTTCATCTGGACGAAACGAAACGGTTAAAACGGCTTCCGTCTCGACGGCACAGACTATTAGAAATTTATGCCTGCGGCTACGGGCTTTTGAGTACCTGAAAGGAAAACCTGTTGCTGCTGGGTATTTACCCAATTGATCTGTAGGCCTATTTATTGTTTTATGAAAGGAGCGTATATGATGAGGCCCATTGTCTCTACCATTCGGCCTCTAGAGAAAGAGACTAAAGATAGTATAAGATAGTATAATAAAGCATAATAAAAAATGATAACTGCAATCTTTAGATTGCATTGTTTATCATGGCTTGAACAAAATAAATATATAAAATAAAAAAGCGAACATTTAAATCAAAGTAAACACATACAAAAAATAAGTTTAATATAAAAAAAAATCTAATTCTAATTGAGTAAAGTGAACACACAAATAAACAAACTAGACATATAAATGTATAAAATGAATAAATACAAATGTGATGGTATGGGATGACGTGTGAAGAGATGGTAGATAGTAATTTCACACTAGAAATGATAACTGCAATCTACAGTTTTGTCATCACTCGAACAAAGTGACATAATAAATAGACAAAGTGAACATTTAAAAATTTAAAATGAACACATAAAATAAATAAGTTTAATAAAAATAAGTTGAATATGCATATAAAAATATGATATGCAATACAAAAAAAAAATCTAACTCATAATTGAAGAAAGTGAACACACAAATAAACAAATTGGACTATCAATGAACAAAGTGAACAAATACAAATGCAATGGTACAAGATGGCGCATGGTGAGATGGTATATAGTTATTTATAATTTTTTTTGCATTGTTGTTCGAATTTTTATATACATATTCAACTTGCTTTTATTTATATATATATATATATATTCACTTTATTCATTTATATGTCATGTTTGTTTATCTGTGTGTTCACTTTATTCAATTATGAGTTAGATTTTATTTTTTGTATTATTGTTCAGATTTTTATATGCATATTAAACTTGCTTTTATTGAACTTATTTGTTTGTATGTGTTGACTTTGATTATTTAAATATTCACCTTGTCTATTTTATATGTTCACTTTGTTCAAGTGATGGTAAAGCTGCAAATTGTTGTTATCATTTCTGATTACTATCTACCATATCTCCATGCGTCATCCCGTGCCATTGTATTTATATTTGTTCACTTTATTTATTTATATGTCATGTTTGTTTATCTGTGTGTTCACTTTATTCAATTATGAGTTAGATTTTATTTTTTGTATTATTGTTCAGATTTTTATTTGCATATTCAACTTATTTTTATTGAACTTATTTGTTTGTATGTGTTCCCTTTGATTTATTAAATTTTCACCTTGTTGGTTTTATTTGTTCACTTTGTCCAAATGATGTCAAAATAGCAAATTGCAGTTATCATTTCTGGATAGTAATTTCCTCTACCATCTCTCCATGCTTCATCATGTGTCATCGCGTTTGTATTTGTTCACTTTATTCATTTATTTGGCCATTTTGTTTATTTATATATTTATTTTATTCAATTATGAATTAGATTTTCTTTTTTTGTATTGTTGTTTAGATTTTTATATGCATATTCAACTTATTTTTATTGAACTTATTTATTTTTATGTGTTCATTTTGATAATGTAAGTATTCATCTTGTCTAATCTATTTGTTCACTTTGTTCATATGATGAGAAGCGACAAAATTACAAATTGTAGTTATCATTTCTAGATAGTAATTTCTTATATATTAGAAATTACTATCTACCGTCTCTCCACACATCATCATGTGCCATCGCGTCGTTTGTATTGTTCACTTTATTAATTTAAATATTCAGTTTATTTATTTGTGTTCACTTTATTCAAATATGAGTTAGATTTTATTTTTTTTATTGTTGTTCAAATTTTTATTTTCATATTCAACTTATTTGTTTCTATGTGTTCACTTTACTTATTTAAACGTTCATTTTGTTCAAGCAATAATAAGTGATGGCAAAAAAAAGTTGCAGATTGAAGTTATCTTTTTTAAAACATTATATATTTATTACATTATTAATGCTATTTCCAATATCTTTTGCCCAAAGAAGCACCTGGAATTGGACCTATTAGGCTATTACAATCCAACAATGAACTTATTAATTATTAAATAAATCTTCCTACCCTTCTGATATGTGATAAGACTTCCCTGTTACCAGCAAATTGATTATATAGATTATTGATGAAGTAACTGGAAGCATGTGTTCCACATTGAAAAAGGTTGGAATCATATAATCTTATTAAGTGGTTTGACATGACAACCCAACTTATTTTGTTCGACTTGTAATAACTTGACATGATTTAAAAAAGAATCAAATATTCAAAGTTAATAATTAATTTTGTTATATATAGCTCAAACATAAAACTTAAGATCCAAAACATTTCTAATCCAAACAAACCTGAACTTCAATGATTGGATGTCAGTATCGTAGCTCAAAACTACGAAAATATTAATAAAGCATTAGAACAACTGGACAATTACTAACTTGTATTCGGGTTGAGATCGATTCGATTTTATCTCGAACTCACTTCATTTGACTTTTTTATCAGCTTGAGCTCGAGTTTGAAATCATTTTTGTTGGATTGCTTAATTTGGACTCAACATAAGTCAATAAATAAATTGTTAATTTACAGAAAGTAATACTTAAAAATAATATATCATATAGATAATTTTAAGATATAAATATATTATTTTCTTCAAATTTCAATATAGAATCAATGAAATATCAGTAAGTAAAATGTCACAATCGAAAAATTAGTGAATATTAATTAATTTGGTACTTTAATTACTTAATATAATTAAACTTCTAATAATTGTGCTCATGTGGGAATCGAGTTGGATTTCTAATGATTTAATTAGCTAGCACTGGATAGCTTAATTAATTTTTAGCTTGACCATGGCATTACTTAATTAAAAATTAAATTATGTTAGAGCTAAATTCAGCTCGAACTCGACTATTAATTCGTTAACAGTTCTATATTTTCAAGCAGGTGTCAAATTTGAATCCGAATGTATCCTATCCAATCCGTGAATTACCGCGTGGAGTTTTGAGCGAACACTTAGCAATCGTGTAATAGGAACTAAACTGTCCAGTGCGTCAAAAATCTTAGGCGAAATTAGCATGAGATTCCACTCAGGCCCACACGCAGATCACTTTCTAATGAGCTGCACACTTGCACAGCAAATTTGGCTATTACAATCCCAAGTCAATGACAAGACATTGACCCTTATGACTTTTTATCATTAACAAACAACATATGCTAGCCTTTCTGACTTATGTATGAACGCAACCTGTAATCAAGATGCTATTAATCTATTATTATGCAATGCTTCCGTCTTACCTTCGCATAAAAGGGAAAAGATAAAAAAGAAAAAAAAACAAAGGCAAAGAAAAGAGTGATCGTCTTGCTATTCTCACCTAAGGAGAAAAACTACCTTCAAATTTTAATAAGAAAATATATATAATGATTAATTATGATCTTTTAGCTTATGTCCTTATTCATTGATTTCTATACAAAGAGTAGTTATCATAAGTTAGCTTAAAAATCTCGAAAATATTTCTAATTCGATTCGAGCCAACTCGAGATACAACTAAGTCGAGTTTGAACTGTCCCCAACTTGTTCGACCTTGACTCGTAGGTTACTTGTGAGGGGTAAAATTGATACAGTTTTGGTATCTAAATATTAATTGTAATGGTGCGTTTGGATCGTTGAAAGAAAGAAGAAGAAGAGGAAGAAGAAGAAAAAAAATTATAAACAATTCAAACTCTTCACAAAGTTACACACTTCTCAATATTTCTTTCCACTTCTTTCCACTTCTTTCCACACCTATCCAAACGCACCCTAGTTTACTTGTAAGGAGAAAATTGGTACCGTTTTTAGCAACCTGAATTACTCGTATAACTAAATCCACGCCTGCATGAGCCTTTATGTTGCTCGGTCAATAAAGAAATGTGAACAGAAGTACAGAACAATAACCATGGGTCGCCAATTCTTCGTTCCGAATTCAAACAACACCTTAAAACTAGGATAATTTATGCATATATATGTACATCATATCATCATATGAAATTTAGGTGAAAGAGGACACACATCTCATTCCCCCAACCCTGAAAATAAGGGTTTTTGGTATATCATGCTGGTCTTTTTGTGAAGTTTCTGGATACTTCCAACCTGACAGGGCCCAATTGAAATACTTTTTCTTCCATGATATGTCGGAAATTCAGCTTCTTAGGAATTTGTGCGAACAACTATTTTATCTCTTCACTCTTTCAAAATGAATTCTTCAAATTCTAGGATGCCAAGTCAATTGGTTCAGTCGTTGCAGTACTATTATTTGTTATTCATATTTTGCCATTAATTTTTTTTAGATATTACAGCTTAATGGAATAGTATAATATTTTTTTTAGATAAAAACTTGGTAGAGGCTACCAAGTGATAAATAGTACAATATGTCGTTGATCAAAATTAGTTTTTAATCTAGTGTCTAAATGCAATTTAGCTTAATAGAGGCCGTAAGTTCTAAAACAAAAGTATAACTTATTCTTGCCAAAAAAGTTTAACTTGTAATAATTATTTATTATCATAACGTGTTTTCAAGTTTTATTTTGATGGTTATTTTCTTACCCTTACAATAAAAAATAATGCCGAATTGCTAGATAAAATTAAATAAATATCACCATATCGTTTAATTATCATGTTAAAATGGTATAGCAGCGCACTATATGTTTATAGCGATGCACTCTAATTAAAGCTATAATAACTTGATCAATTAATGAGAATTACATTTACGATCCAATGAACGATCAGTAAACCATTCGATCTATAATGAACTGTCCATATCTTGTTATGACGATCCAATGAAGTCCAAGGAGTAGAAGAGATGAGTGATATAGAATGGCAGAAATAACAGAACTGATTAATTAGCCTTTAAACTTTTACTTTGGGTTCAAACTTACGCACTTCTCCTCTACCTCATAGGAGGCTGGCTACGGCCAAACTTATTGGCTGATTATATATGCAGATGACTTAAAATTAAAAAAGAAAAATGAATCAACTCAATTTATTATGTGTCCAAAGAATAATAATTTGGAACTTATTTTATAATGATGCAGATCAGATAGTGACGATTGATAGAGAGCCTAATTGTTTTTTAAATATATATTAATTTAACGTTTATATATTAATATGATAAGTTTTGCAGGGTGCAAATGAAAGTCCACTAGCTTTCAGCGTCAAAATTCCACCGCGTTGCAGACGATTATAATCTTTGACAAAAAATACACATGTTCAAATGTACATATAGAGACCTACGTACCGATCGAAGCTTCTGACGGCATTCTTAAATTTGATATAAATCAGTGATTGCTGACCCTAAAAAAAAAATTGATATAAATCAGTGATTATTCTATAGCCCTGTGAGGCTGTGTGACTCAACCATATAATATTCCCAACATAATATTCTCAACCTCAGTGCCGATCAATCCCTTCTACGTACCCCCTATATATATGCGCTTCATCTAACCAACATAGTGAAGGCACTTCAACCAAGCCAACTAACTACACACACGCACGCACAAAATGATGTCGAAAAGAGTTACCCTTGCCCTTATCTTATCGCTACTTCTCTTTGTTTCTCTCGCTAAAGCTATAAGGCCAGAGCCAGCTGAACTCAACAAGAGATCCCATGAGGTAAGAAGATACATATACACAACCATTTTCCCTTTTTTTTTATTTAAAACTTTCTTTTGCATTGAAAGCCAAAGGATGATTTCCAAAATTGAATATTCAATATTCAATTTTCCAGTTTTTTAGTTCATCCATCTATCATTTAATCCCTCCAATGTATCTCAATGCTTAGGTCTATATGATCTGTGATGCTTAATCCTTGATGCAATGATTAAAAACAACAGTTTCTCTTGATCTTCTTTCTTTATTATTATTTTTTATAACCAAGAAAGTATTTTCAAAAATAAAGGAAAAAAAAAACTAGAATTGCACAAGGTCTTATAAGGAGATTACATTTGAATGCGCATCCATGCAAACTTGCATAGATCATAACATTTCTTATGAAAGAGACACCTCGCGCACAACATTTCTGTATGCATTTCTCTGTTTCGTTTTTTTCTTTTTGCTTGAAGGTTAGTCGGCAACTAGGCAAGCCATTTCTCTGTTTGTTAATTTTCCATCTCATAACTCAGGGTCCTGAAGAGAAGTTTGAAGCCGTGAATGAAGATGACTGTAATGGAACAGAAGAGGAAGCATGCATATTGAGGAGAACACTCGTCGCTCATACAGATTACATCTATACTCAAGGGAAGCACAACTAATTAGTATATAGTACATATGGTGCATTTGGCTATGTGCTAGTGTTATGTATTTCGTCTGCACTTGTTCATCATGGTTTCACATGAGAATCTTTTCATTGCTTAATATATGATTGTGCCTTTCTTGTATATGATATGTCTTAGTTAATTAGTGTTTATTATTTGGATGTATTCCAGGATGTGTGTGTTTCTAGTAAATTAATTACTGATTTATTTATCTATGGTACGTTATTTTATCTTTTTTCTTTTATCCTGCAGTACTTTATTTTTTTTTCTCACTTTCAAGTTGCAAACGAAGAAGTTTTGATTTGCATATTTTTCATGAACAGAAGGCCATGTGAATTTGAGTTTTTGTCACGCCAAAATATTCGGAACAAAACAAATAGTGCTTCCATGCTGAATTAATTTTTTTTATATATGCTTATAATGTACTTATTGAAAAGACATCCACGACAGTATATACATATATATGACATATGATATTCATGCGCAATTGTGTTAATTTCTTAAAAATATAATTCATAAATTTTCATTTTTCATTGTTTGAAGCAATTCATTCCATATGTTTTACTAATTTCCAACAGAAGTCTTAATTAATATGTTCTTAGGATTTTTCATCTGAGTTACAAGTCTTAGCTAGTATTACAGGGGTATGACATATATATATGATGTTCGGGGGCAATTTTACATGCATTTTAGCATGTATGGTTTCTCCTAGGAATCTTGACTTGCATGGTATGTATACTTGTAATTAGGTCGTGCCACTAACGAAACTGCACAATTTCAGCATTCCGTTAACTGTTTTATTTACCGTTCCGTTTACTTTTCGTTTACCGTTTCGTTAAACGGCATGTATAAAATATACAATTTCAGTTAACTGCATGTGTTATTCCGTTTCACTACCCATTTCGTTTGTCGTTCCATTATCGAACGCCATAATTTGCACTGCCACTTACCGTTTCGTTACCGTTTCATGTCACGGCATAATGGTGAAACTGTTTTCGTAGATAGGCCTACTTGTAATAAAGATAAAAAGGAGAATCACTTCCCTGTCATATATTTTGACGATGCTAATATTTTAAAAAAAAAATAAAGTTCAATATAAAATTCAACTATAATCAACAATGCTATATACATTGTGTATCACGGGTACATGCCTTTAGAAAAGGATAAAATTCTGTGTTTTATATTTGTCAAGCGCCTTGAATTTTCAACGGCTTGAAATTAATTAAGTCATATACATCATCAAACAATATTAAAAGTGCACGAAATTTTATTGTTAAATTATCTATATATCCAATAGTTTACATGAAACTTATTTGTTGGATTTTTAACTTTATTTGAAACCATCTTCAAAATTTCATCAAGATACTAACTATCAAGTGATATCTCCCTAAAAATAATGTCCAACATGTGTGTAATTATCTTTTTTTTCATTTACAATTTCTTAGGATCCACGACATTCAAAGATCGGGTTCATCTGATAGTACACTAAGCTTCAAATTAATAAGTGTACTCATAATAAGGAACGCATTGGATCGGCGAAAGGTCCAAGTAGTTGACCTTATTTTGGGTAGAACCTTCTTCACAGGAGACTTATCGCCTTGGAGCAACTTTCTTTACTGTAAATGTCTCTAGCAGTTAGATCGTACAAACCAACGAACTTTGAATTATAAATGTGTAGTTTGACAAATAAAAACGCAAACACAATAACTGACCATAATCTGAATTTCAAATGTCGTCATAAAATAGTTATTTCTAGAAGATCTTTTATTTATTTGTTTCAGCTACATGATTATTTCTGGCAGGAGATGGAGGTGCACACTTCAACTTTTCAATCAATTAATTAATGTTCAATTTTTATTTTTTGCAATAAGTCATCAGCTTTCTAGAAGGTGAAAATTGAAATATAAACTAAGAGGCTGACTTTAAACAAAGAAATTTAATGCTTAAAAGAAGAAATGACAAAAAGATATCATCACTGTGGTAGGCGCTCGTCGTTATTACCAGAAGCGTAGACTATTTTACGAGAAATTGTCGAACATATCTGTAATTTATACTCACGCTTCAGGTTTCTGAAATTATCATGAGAATTGAAAGACAGAAAAATTTTGGTTGGCTAAGCCTTTTTTCCCCCCTCTTGCGTGTATGATATTTTCAAAATAATCTTACAGGAAAATGAAGGTTAGATGTGCACTATAGATCCTAATGATGCAACCTTTTTAATAAAATAATAGGTTTGTCAGCATTCAACCAATAAACTGTAACCAATGGAAGAAGGGCTAAAAACAAAACCAATGTCAAAAATTGACAGTAGAGGTGGATAAAATGCTGAAGTAAGTGGTTAAGCTTTGGATAGGATCGTTTACTTCATGGAGTCGGATTTTACGCGGGTCTTGGATTTTAGGTATATATCTTTATGTCTGGATTTAGGTATTCTCATTGGAAATTCAAGTTGTTTTTCATAATTCACACTGTTTTGCATTTTGGATTATTTTTGTGATCATTCTAATATTTTGGATTATTTTCTGTCGGATAGAAAACCAGCTAGCTCTTAGTCTAATGGTAAAGAACAATGTATCTCAAGTGAGAAGTCACATGTTTGAAATCTGACTGGGAGATCTTTATATAGACATTTAATTTAAAAATAAGTTGGGAAACTTAATCCCCAATTTATCATTAAAAAAAATTTATGTTGGGTAAGTTTGCATATCAGGTCAATCGAGTTTGAGACTTGAGTTGGGCCTGAATAATAATAGATAATTTTGAAGCAGCAATTCAGCCTCTTCTGATTAAACAATTTTAAGCTAAACTGAGCTACTTGAGGTTTTAGGTTGGGTCTGAGTCAATTTTAAGTTAGGTTTAGTCAAACATGCAAATTAATAAATTTTGAAGCAGATCAAGTTTCTGAATATTACATAACTACCTTTATTTTAAAACCTACATTTTCATACAATGTCGGATTTGAATTTTAGTACCAATCGGGTTGTTTGGATCCAGTCTGCTTTTGCTGCTTCTTGTTGACATCATAGGCTTACGGAGGTTTTATTATTTTCGTTGATTACTTCTACAGTGCATGTTAACATCAGCGTCATTGATATTTCTGTTCCTTTCACTAGTGGCGTTTTAAAAAGAACTGTTTTGTTGTTTGTTATCCAGATATAACACACAATGGTAGGATTTGTGGATCATGCGATCCCACAATAGATAAGAAGATCAATTTTTCTATTTTATGTTTCAAATTCAGCTTTCTAATTTCAAAAAGTTTGACAAACAATCAACAACGTGCCTGTATAATTAGTTTGGATTGGGTTGTATTTGAGGGACCATTTTCGGATTTGGTTCTGTATTTGAAGTTAGGCTGTCAAACGTGCATGGAACAGACGTGTTTCATTTTCGTTCCGTTCCAGTCAACGAAACAAAAAAGTTTTTCTATTATTTTCGTTCTGTTTCATCAAACGAAACAGTTTTTCGTTCTGCCCTTCATTTCACATTGATTTCAGTCTATTTTCGTGTTCCGTTTCGTTTCGCTTCAGTAACGTTTATAAATTTCAGTTCCATTTTCATAAAAGAAACCGATTTTGTTCTATTTGAATGGAACGGAACGTAAACGCCCGAAGCGGCTGACAGCCCTATTTGAAGTACACATTACCAAACCAGTTAGTGGGCCAAAATGTAGGCTATTTTTTAAGTCCGTAATAGGCTTGTTTTAGGACTAGTTAAACACATCGGCCTAGTCCACCGATTAAAACGGGACTGATAACTGGCCTCTCCGATTTTGGTCATCTCCGTGTTAGAGACCCAACTGTATGGCTGCATAACGTCTAAAACGACCGCGAAAACGGTCGATTTCGTTAACCGTTTCGTTTTAAAACGAAATTGATCACCCATTTGCGTTAACCGTTTGAAATCACGAAAATACCACGAAAATACACATGGACGAAACTGTTCTAAACTTTCGTTAACCGTTTCGTTTATAAAACGCAACAAAAAATCTTAACCGTTTCGTTTCGTTTTGGACGAAACGAAACGAAAGGACGGTCGAAACGGTGACCGTTTTCACCCCTACCCAACTGCGCGATTCAGAATGAAGCTGCATCTTTTTATTATATATATTTTTTTTCTAGAGTACTTTTGTTTTGTAGACTTGAAATTTTTGTAAATTTGTGACTTTACTCTTGTTATATTTGTGATTTGTTGTCGCATTGATATCTTTCATAGTCATTCGTATGGTGAAGTTGTCCTTTCCGTACAAAGATTTGATTTGGGGTGTTGGACGGTTCAATTTCAATCTGAATGAACAATTTAAATCTTATTATAAGAATTGGGGAGGATAATTGGATTTGCTCGGCCTATAATTGGATGGTTAACTGGAATATATTAGGAGGCCCTTTTATTTAACATTAGGCCTACTTAAAGGACACTGATATTGTTTTGCATAGGGGTGCATAATAACGTCCCACGCAAATGGACTGTAGCGTTGATCGTTGCGTTTTGGGCACGAAACTGACTATCATTTGCGTTAACCGGATCGAAATTACGAAAATACTAGAAAATACACAAGGATAGAAGCGTTTCAAGCTTGCATTAACCGTTTCGTTTTTAAAATGCAACCAAAATCTCTAACTGTTTCGTTTCGTTTTGGACAAAACAAAACGAAAAGACGGTCGAAACGGTCACCGTTTTCAGGTCTAGTTTTGCAGACCGAATAAGGCAGAATTACAGGATGTGTTTTTGAGTAGATCAATATTCAATAAATAGTACACAACATTACTTACTGAAATTTAAAGCATAGTAAAATCAATAATCGGAATCCATATTTGTGCATAGAAGCTAAATCAATTGTAAGATTGACATACTTATCTTATTAAATTTTGAGTTTCATTACATTTCGTAACAACAAATAAGAACATATCAGTTCTTAAGTGGTGGTTAAACAAAAACCAACAAAAATAAATATTAAATGCAGTTAATCTTGTTGTCCCAGTCCTTCAAGGAAAACTTACGCAGGTCGTTAAACTTTCTTCTTCTCAGAACTATGAATCTGTCACACTGTCACAGCATTCTCTTCCAAGTATTTATTCTGACAATTGCCGTGCATAATTTCAATTGAGTATTTAATTGTCAAAATTCATTTCCTGACAAGGAAATCACATAACTTATTACTGAAGAAGATCAATATTTAGAGGCAACCATCAGTATCCAAGCAAAACTTTTTTTTGGGGGGGGTATTTCTGCGTTTTTAATATTTATCAATTTTAACATAATCAATATAATTATCTTGGTAGGAAAACAAAGTATCCGATTGTAATTATCCAACTAATATAATGCAGATCATAAAGGTTTGATCCCGTGCATGGTGCATCCAAGCTTATTGTTTATCAATAAATGAGTGCAATGTATGCTATACTTGTAGTCCCTGTTCTAGATCTAGGTAGAGGTATTGAAATTATGGCCTGTAGAGGTAAGGACCGAGAGGACAACAACAAAATGGTTGGTTTGAATCGAGACTAAACTCCATTTCCTTCTCAAATTCTAGTATCTGTTATTTTCATTCAAAATGAATCAGAACAACCAGCAGCAAGAAAAGAGTACTAAGTCAAGGCTGCGCTTACCAACTCGCCTTCTCTTTTCTTTGTGCTTTATTCCCTGTTTTTGTTCATAAAGTCAAATGTTGTGATGTGGAGAGATATTTCTTTTATGGGTGCAAATGTTGTTCTAAAATGCGTGATGTGTGGTCGTGTGGACAGATATATAATTTCCTTCTTCCTTTATTTTTTTTTCCTTCACAAGTTTTTACAACTACTGAAACTCAAAGCATCTCTATATCCTTTGAGGATATATTTGGATACATGTGGACAACACTAATAAAAAATTGTGATATAATTTTATTTGTACGTAATAAAAATATTTTTTTTTTCTTTACAAAGTAGTATTATATAAGAAATACTGGCTTTGATCAAAATAGTTTTACATTTTTAATGCAGGATTTCTTTTGATTTCATTTGATTAGAATTGATTTTTCTGGATTTCCTTGGGTCTAATAATATAGAAATTCCAATCAAATGACATCAAATCCATTCATTTTGATAAAAAAAAAATTATAATGAAATGAAAGGAATTCCGTGTTTAAAAAAAATGATTATGATCAGGGCCTTAGTGTTATTATTTTACTAACTTTGTAAAAGTTAATATCATTACAAATATTGCCATTTTACTAACTTAATAAATCGTAGGAATATCATGACTAAACACTCTACGATTAGTACGTTTCGGATCATACAACACAACCTACATGTGCATTAATCCGTATAATACAAAATTAATACTGTTTTCATAAATTAAATTAGCATTTTTTCGCCGCCATTCTCTCACCGTAACCTGAATAGTACTGTCTTTATAGAAAGTTGTAAAAACTTTCTATATAAAGAACAATTTTACGTCCTTTGCTAGTGTCTAATAATTACAAAATTTCTAGCTCTGAAGCGTTGTACATTGTTAATTACGAAGTTGCAAAAAAAAAAAAAATTTGCTAACTACTGTGAAGTTCTTATGTAATCAATATAAAATTTTTTTTCTAGTTTTGACTTGTGCCAATGTTGTCGGTCATGAATAGCTGAATTCCGTAAACAAGTTCGATATCTAGAAGCTGAACGCAAATCTGTATGGTTTCTGAGGGTGACATTATCCCTAACTTGCTTGAAATATTTTATGGGTGAGAAATCAACATCCGTTTTGCCCCTAGATTAGAAACACCAAACGGTTATCTCTTCTTATTCTACACTTGGACTTGCAGCTTTGAATCTTAAAGTTATCTATCTATCTGGACAAGAAACTAACTATGAAGATTCTGATCAGACTATGATGTTGTTTACACTTGCTGCTATTTTGATGTTTTTCATGTGCATAACTTGTCTGATTTAGAATTAGTTAAAATATGTAAAGATGATAATTATTATGTATTTTGTAAGATGCATTTTAGAACAGATTGTATTTTAATTAAAACATTGACAACTAAATCTAATTAATGAAATGGATTTATTAGTTTGCTATACTATTATACTATTATATTGGTATTATTTTTCCAACCATCTTAGATTATAATTTGATTTGTGTTAAATGATGAGTTATATATGGATTGCACTTCTCAAAATCGGTACACTACTTTAATATCAACATTGCAGGGCTCAGCATTAAAAAAGAAAATATTAATGCTGCGAATATAGTCTGAAGCAATAAAAATTGATCATTGAATAGATTAATCTCATAAAAAACTTACTTGAATCAATTTGGAGTTTATTATGGAAGAAAGATGGAGTCAAGGCTCCCAATTTTAAAATTTAAATATTCACAAATAAATTTTCAGTTGGGTTGGAGATAGAAGACCTCCAGTTAGTGTATCCAGTTTTGGTTTATGTTTCATTGTTATTAGTAAATATTACTTAATCCCTAATTGCAGACAACCAAATTATACTTCCGGTTTGTTAGTAATATGAATTGGTAAGGAGGGTGATTTTTCTATACAACAAGAAATTGACAATTAATCAGCCAGCTTGAATACCAACTCTTTTCCGTCCCCAGGAAATTCGTATGCACCGAAAAGATAATTATGGGACACAGTTTATGTTACGAAGCAAAACCCTTTAGCAGGATATCTCGGAACTGAGTAGATGAAAATAATTATGGGACACACAACTGGAGTTATGAAAGAATACCTATTGCAGGAAAACAGGGGACCGAGTCTGCCGGAGTTCCCATTTCCGGTGGATTTTTGTTTTAGTTTGTCTAATCCTACAAAAGCCAATCATGTCTCCTTAAGAGGAAAACAACAAACCAAGCACAAAATCAAAGAGAAAAAGGGGGAAAAAATGAAAATTTTTACATGTCGCTTCAACTGATCTTATTTTAAAGAAAATTATGACATCCCAAATCATCATCTTAATTTCTTTTATGTTGGTTCTTGACAGTATCAGATCTTCATTTTGACCTTGGCTATAATTTATTAAGCATTGTGATAAGTATTATGTTGAACAAACGTCTATAATAAAGTGATAAAATCATATTAACTACAGGTGTACACATCACAGGATGAGACAATTCAATTCTTTCTTTTTCTTTTTCTTTTTAAATTGTATTTTTCAAGAAAATTTGCAATCCGGGTCAATAGTAAGGAACTTCCCTTCATTTTCCCATTGAAAGATGATCGTAGTGTCAAAAACCATAGAAATTAGAGCATTGTTTGTAAAGAGAAAACATTTCTTCTACCTCTAATTAATAAAGTGGAATTAGAAGTAAAAACAAGTACGTACGTTTTTCAGAGATTAAGATAAAAGATTGTATAACTTTTCAAGTTGAGAAGTGCTAGAGTCCAATATATAGGACGGATGGGGTCCGTCTAATATGATTGTTTTCATATTTTTAAATTTCAAATAATCGATCCGAACCGTTCAATATATTCTCCATATTCAAAACTTATTAGAAACTAATTTTTATATTTTTTTTCAATTTTTTTTACTATTTTTTTGATATTTTAGAAAATCGTTGTTAATAGACGATCCATTATGTTTATATCATAAATTTTCAAAAATATCAAAAAAATAGTAAAAAATTTCAAAAAAATATAAAAATTGGTTTCTTGTGAGTTTTCAATAGGAAGAACATATTAAACAGTTCAGATCGATCATTAGAAATTTAAAAACGTGAAAACGATCATATTAGACGGACGGGTCAGTCCAATATATTAGACACTAGCATTTCTCATTAGTTTCATTTTTTTAACATGTCCGTTACATTTGTTAAAGTATTCTTATGAAAAATGTTGGTTCAAAATATCTGCTAATGATTTTTCAACTGCTTAGTGTTTTTTAAAGTATAATGCTTGGACGTTCAGACCAACAAAAAAAAATACATGAAGAACAGGTCAAATTGAAAAAATTGTGTGTGCGTATTAAGTCAAGGATGTACAAATTAAATTATTACGTAATGGGTAATAAAGATTCCCACGAAACATTAAAGTGTGTAGCTACCATTTTTTTTGTATCCAACTATCCACTGTATCAGTTCATTGGTTGCATACTGTAAATCTATATACAAAGACCTGACAATGACGTCTTTACATGTTATTCACATAAATTTATAACAACTTCAAATTTCACAAAATCTGCTGCATATGAAAATATTTAACATGTTATAAGTCTTCTTTTTTTTAAAAATTTTGGATGTTTTCTAGATCAAAGTAATTGAAATTTTTGCTGATAAAAATAAATATTGTCTGGCATAATATTATTTTTAGTGTATCACCTGTTCATGTGTTTGGTTTTCTAAAAATTGAAATATTGCTTGTATGTTGCACCGACACAAGTTCCGATAATTATGATTATATAATGGAACCCACAATCTGAAACATTGCTGTTCTATCGTGTCAACAATGATTAATTTAAAAAAAGTTGTTCTCTCTAAGTTTCTTCGATAATGGTTAACTAGTGTAAATATTAGCAAAAACCCCTTTCGAAAAAAATAGTAAAACACGGCAGTGCTCATAATCAAATTGGAAAAATCAAGTACTTTCATAGATTATTTATTGTGGCAAACTATATGACTTGAGTTTTATATATATCATATATGTCATCTTAACTTAATATTCTTACATGTCACTTTTCATTAATTAACATCGCAAGCTACTGATCAACAACCAAAATAGGCCCAATTTATAGCACTAGTAATTAATCAGAATTCTTTTAGCATTCTTGCAAATAATATTAATTATAATAAGTACTGAAAGTTGAATAAATCATATATGCAGGACGTTTATTCTCTGGAAAGTTGGACCTTTGTTGACAGCTACCACAGAAAATCCCACATAAAAAGTGAATCCATATCCTGTACCGCTCTAGATTATTTTCCAGAGCTGATCGGGTGGATGAGACATCATCAACGGATGCATAAATCCACACCGTTTAGCCGCGCCGCAGAAAATACAGATCAATACAACAATGTTGGCTGTTGCCCCTTGAATCGCCAGAAATAAATCCCAGCTATCCAATACTATGGGCACTTCTAAGTTCCTGTTTAACGTTTCGAACGGAAAAGGAATGGAATGGTTCATTTCGTTTGCCATTCCATTTCGGTAAATGAAACGTACCGGGCATTCCATTAACCATTCCGTTTGGACCGAACGTCATGGAACGCGTATATTTGCACTGTATTTCACCTAAATAAATGACGAAACACGTTTTGTTTATCGTTCCGTCCCTGAAACGTAATGGAATTGTATACCGTTAGCCGTTCAGTTTGGACAGAACGTAACGGCAAAATGGTAAACGGTATACCGTTCGGCAGGCCTACTTCTAACTTCTGGCATCAAGTGTAAGCTCGCCAAATCACTGCCACGCACACAGCACATCATATTATCGAATTTAAATACGTTGATTTGGTCGCACCTGTCAGTGTCTCATTAGTTCATAACTCCTTGCTACTGTCTATTTTTTATTTATTTATTTTTTTTTAAAAAAACGTCTATTTTTTTTTATTGTTTATCTGATTTTCCATTGGCGATATCATCTCTATCTCTAGCCAAACAGCCTGAGTTTCTCTGCTGCCACACCACAACGTGCAATGTATGCTGACATAATGTGCTTTGAGTTGGTATAATATACATGGCATTTTTTAGACGCAAAAAATTACAAATTTTCCATTACACCACATATATGTATACTACTATAATTATTTAAATATTTATGAATATACAAATTAATATTATTTATTTAAATTAAGACCTCTGGGAACATGCGGTATATGTGCAACCCACAAAAATAGCCACACAGATATATTCACAGAGTATCCAAACGAACAAGTCGACCCTATCTCAACGCGCTTCCCTCCTAAAATTCCCAACTTCCTACTCCTATCTAATTCTAATTCTAGATAAATAGACCACCACTCTCTCCATCGTTTCAAATTCCGCTCAAAAAGATCATTCAAATTTTCCATTTCCATCAAAACAATTATCATGCCGAGCTCAGGACGAAGTGGCCATGGCTTCAAGCATTGCATATGTGCACCGGTGCGTCTATTGTCCCGGTTGCGCGACGTGTACGTAAACAATATGAACAAATTCGCCACTCAGATGTCGTACGATGCCACATTTGGGTGCCCATCATATGGCAGTAGCTGCCGCAGCTATGGTCTGCGATCAAGCAAGAGTTGCTCATCTCTTGATGATGAATTGGCCGATTTGATTCGGGCCGCCGCTGAGAAAAATAGGAGAGCTGGATCAGGTGGGACAAAAAATGCGCGTAGCAGAAGCGTGGCAATTACCAGAATTGACGAGGATAAGCCGTGCGATTTCAAGGATTGTGATATAAATCTCGGATTGGGTTTGAATTTTGCGAGAAGTCAGAGTTCGGCTCATGTTGGTCCAGTTAGGTCGCGATCAAAATTTTCATCTTTTGATTGATCAATAATCAATAATCAGATAGCCGAATGAAAAAAGGTTGTTGTGTAAAAAGTAATTGATCTTCAGTCTTTTAAAAAAAAAAAAAATCAAGGTGACCTTAGTGATCTTGGCTCGCATGGCCTTAATTTTGTTAAGGTCAGTATGAAATTTTTTTTCCCCTTTTTTTCTTCTTCTTTTTATAGAGCAAGTTGTACATATTTTTGGTTCTAATAGTGTTTTGGTTTCATCTATGTTTTCCCCTTTTCTATGCTGAAATCAGATAAAAATTTTGGTTTGTGCATTATTGAATCAAGAATAACTAGATTCTCTTGTTCAAAAAGGAGCTCTGCTTCTTTTTTGTATAGGGGCTAATGTGTGAAGAAGTTACAGGATTTGTTTGATGGTTGCCTACTAATTAGGTTGTCAATTTCAAGTAGTAATTGAAATTCCGAATCACCCTTGGAGTCTAATGTTAAAATTATTTTTCACGCTTTTGTTAACAATCTGGTTGTTATATGCACCGTTTCATCTGGAATGAAACGGTCTACTTTATAAGAACTTCCAATAAATGTTGTAAAATTAGAGCTCAATCCTTGCTGAAGTGTGCTCTAAAATGGAGTTGGTCTCCTTTCCAACACTAGAGATCTTATATTCTTATTGGAGCGTTCCAGATAGATTTGGTCCTCTGATTTTGGATCAAACGGTTCACATTAATTCTGACTGTATATAGCTTCTATCCGCCTTTTCTGCAATTTTGCACGTAAATTATGAGACTTTTGTCCGGACTATTTAATTGGAAAAAGGTAAGGTCCAAATTTGTCCAGGACTCACCAATAAAGTTTACAATTTACATCTTTTACAACGATGGATAATTTCTGTCCCTCCTCCCTAGCTCTTACTTTTTTTAGGAAGATTTTGAATTTTTTATGATACAAATTTCTTTATTCATTTAATTAGTGTTGAAATCTTTAGTGTCCCTTAATCGATATTGTAAAAAGGATAAGTACGGATAACCAATCTCTAATTCAATTTTTTTTTTGTTAGAATTTAGAAAGTAGGAAGTTCGCAAACAATGACATGGAACCCCTTCTAGTTGTAAAAAATTATGATTTCGCCTTTTTTTATATGTGTTTTATGTTAGAAGCTTAAAAAAATTGATTTTTTTGTGAGGGGAATAGGGGATACCGTTGGGAACCTAGATAACGAATTTAAATAATTGAGGGGTGGACTTCTCTGATAAACTGGATCTGGAATGGACCCAGATATATAAAGTTTGCAAATAGGGAATATTTTGGACAGGCTGCAAATTAGAAACTCAAACTTCTTTTTTTTAATATCGAAACTCATGTATAAAAACTTATGCCTGTTGACAGGGATTGCAAGCGGGGCTGATGTTCAAGCTCTTACAATATATGATTATATTGATTTGAACGAAATTTTTTAAATATTAATTTGCAAATTAGTTCTGTATAAATTCGAAAGCCAAAATTTAGTAAGTAAAACCAAAAAGTTTTTTTTCCATTTCTACCGTTTTTCTGACAAAATAATAGAACAAAGAAGAAAGACAAATTTTAATCAGTTCTGGACCTGGAGACGGGTACAATTTCAACATTCGTAATTAGCATTATTTTTTTCTCCGTATTGTTAGAAATCTAGTATTTAAAAATATTATTACAATTGTTCTGTATATTACGTTCTTATATAAAAATTCAAAACTAAAACATTTCTGAATAGAAATGAATTTGGACTTTTTTGGAATGAATACCATGTCCAGCTTTGCATACCTTTTATATAGGAGCATGTGGCTTCACAAAATATTTCTTCTTCAATGTTTATGCTTTGAACCTGGCAGAGTGGTCAATTCAGAAATTTTCCAAATTGCATTTGGTGCCGACTGCCGAATCATTTTTCTTATGAATGTATAACATCTGTTGCAGTTGCACTGCACCTGTTCGGATAAGGACAAAAACGTAATTTCACTTTTGTTGATGTAGGGAAAAGAACAGCAGTTTTCAATAACTGATATTATTGGCGAACAACCAGTTTCCTAGTGAACAATTGTGTCATAGTGAAGAAGATTGGTCAGATTGACTTGAATGAAGTAGTTCCCTTTGAATGTAAAAATTCACTTCGAGTCAATTTAATTGAATTTCAATTAATCAGATCGCTTTTTTCTTTTGACATGTCAGTAATGCGGATCTGACACTGACAGCTGAAGGGTTTGAATATTTTTAATAAAACTGAGATGCATGAATGATTCCTATAATATCATTTGGATATTAGTGTATATTAAGCGTTATCCACTCATCACATATGGCCCATCTGGAATCCCAATGGCATTATGTTATCCTCACAACATTTATTTGTTTCAGCTTCAAGCTTACACAAGATATCCAATAATTAAAACTGAGATAACATAAATGAGTCTTAAATGTTGTAGATATCGTGTATATGAAGTGTGACTCGATCATCTAGGCTTGCCGATTTAGCGTCCCAATGGAATATGTCGTTGTTACATTTTATTTGTTTCAATCACTATGCAATTATTGTAAGTTTTTTTATCGTCAGTACAAAGCACCCCTAAAGAAAAGTTTCTGTGGTCAGGTCGCTGCACTTTTCTTTTTCTTTTTTCCTTGATCTTTATTCTTCTGTTCGATTTGTTAAAAACGAGAAGGCCAGGCCCAGGTTCCAGCATTTTTACAATATAAGCCCAGGTAAGAACTCGCTTACATTATCGACGGCTCAAAATATGTGATAAGGATTTGACGCATCTCAGTTAGTACTTAGTAGCTTTAATTAGGGATATGTGATATGTGATATGAACTTACGTTTCATCTCAGTTAGTTTTGTCATCCCTGTCATCGTTAAATATAAAGTGAACATATATAGAAAACAAAGTGAACATATAAATGATCTAAGTGCACACATACAAACAAATAAGTTCAATGAAAAAATATGTATGTAAAATTCTGAACAAATGATGACAACACTTATTTATTTGTAAGTGTTCACTTAAATTATGTATATGTTCACCTTGTTTGTTGTATATGTTCACTTTATATTTAGCGATGACAGTGATGGTAGAGCTGCAAATGACAGTTATCATTCCTTATTAGTTAGTACGATATCGTAGTCGCTGCTGATATGCACCATCCATAAAAAAAAAAACATCCAAATCATCCAAACCGTATCTTCCTCTCTCCACGTGATCCTCTTTCCGCGCCCTCCCTCGTCCCTCCCTCTTAGAGGCAGAGCCAATAAGGGTGCAAACAAGGGCTTTGCCCCCCCCACCCCCCTATTTGGGTTTTCTAGTAACAAATTTTAAAATTTTGCATTAACTTTGGTTATATGCCCCTGGCCCAAATCGCATAGAGGAGAAGCATTATAGCAATTTTTTGCTCCAGATTTTATGTAGTATTTTTTTTTTCTTTTTGTCAAATTGGGATGGGTTGTGATTTTTATTTGGACGAGACAAAGGTGCCGTAAAAAGGAAATAGAGAAAGTTAAAAAGTATGTCTTTAGAATTTTATGTAACGTGTTGAAGCTGGATTGATTTGCAGTGAACAAACACGCATCATCAAGGCTTCCATAAATACAATTTACGGGATCTTTCTTTAAAAATAATAATAATAAATATTCAAGCAATTCAATTAGTGGGCCAATGGGATATTGCAAAAGACTTCTTAGGGCACCGTTGATTATGTTTAGGTCAATCATAGTTAAAGAGTAGAATCTTAAGTTAAACATAACTACAAATTGTTTTTTTCCCTCTAAATTAATTAGTATAAAATTATGCAATTTCTCCTAATTAATCTAGTTTACTGTGTAGTATTTTATTAACTTAAATCTTAATTATGAAGTATGCTTACAATTGCTTCTAGTTTTGAAATAATTTTAAAAATAGATGAAAGTAATTCTTTAAATCGAAATAGATTATTCTTAATTAAAACTTTATTTTTATATAAAATAAAGACTTTCATCATGAAAAACAAACAAAAAACATTGACAATTCCCTATGCAAGTCGACACTGATAAGTATACAAATTATGTAATAAAGAATGGACTTAATTTTTTTTTGTTGAACCATAACCATAGGAAAAACCAATATCTTTATATTATTAAGTAATTTTATTTATTGTTGATTATTTATTAATTAATTTATCTTGATTTTTCTTTAACTGATTTCGAAATCTCATCCTCCTATATCATAATTCTGGCTCTGCCCCCTCTCTGTATCTCTTTGTGCCTCTCTTTCCTTTCCCTTCCTCATCTTTCCTCTCCTTCTTTCCTCTCTGCATCCTCCTACTCTTTCCTCCCCTTCTTTAACCTTGTTTCCTCTCCCATCCCCTCGTATTTTCTTTCTTTTTTCCTCCCCTTGCATTCACTTCTCTTCTCCTCTCTTCGCTTTGTTCTCCTCATATGCTTCTCTTCTCTTTTCTAATTTCTTCTCGACTTCACCTCTCTTTCCTTATCTCAATTGCAACTAACTGAACAGTTACAACTTAAACTATAAGATGATCTCTTATTAAAACTAACTAAACAGTTATAATTATGAAATATTTTTTTATTATATTTAATAAACAATACTTAAATACTCTATTATTGTAACTAACTGCACATTTATACATATAAACTCATCATTTATCGTATTTGAGTGAATAGATATGTAAAATTTAAATACTCTCTTGTTATAATAATCTGAGCACTTATGCATATTAAATACTCTCTTGTTGCAACTAACTGCACATTTATACATAAAGGCTCATCATTTATCGTATCTAAGTGAACAAATACAAAAAATAGATGAACAAAAAAAACAAAATGAACATATATAAAAATTAAGTGAACAAATAGAGCAACTAAAATGAACACATAGACAGACAAAAAGTGTTTGGATATGTAAAATTTAAATATTCTCCTGTTATAACAATTTGAACACTTATGCATGTAAAATAATCTGTTAATATCACTGAGTGCTTGGATATGTAAAATTCTTAAAAGAAGCTGAAGAGTGAAAGAATAAAGGAGGTGGAAACATAGGAGAGAATGAAGTAGGGAATGATATAGGCGCCTTGAAGGAGAGAGGGGATAGGCACATGGAGAGAGGAGGGAAGAGAGGGAGGGGAGGTGTGACTAACCCCAGGGAGAGATGAGGGAAGGAAGTGCGGGGGAGGCACGAGAAAATAGGAAGAGGTAGAAAAATAAAAGAGGGATGAGGGAGCGTTTTTCAGTGGATGATAATTAGATATATAGTTAATACTAATTACCATGTATATTTGTCATCAAGAGCATTATTTTAAATCAAATATAAACCTGAACGTTTAAAATTTAACGGGGCTAATAACTAGCATCTCAGGCTCCGTTTGGATGGCTTCTTCCCGGAATAAGGAATAAGGAATAACCACTTTTTATCAATAAATTTATTTCTAACCATCCAAACTCTTCACAAAAGTTACACATTTCCCAATAAATTTATCCCTTCCCAATAAATTTATCCCTTCCCAATAAATTTCTTCTCTTCTTCCTTCTTTCTACCTTATTCTCAACTCAGTTATCAGTATCCCTGACATCACATTAATAACAACGAGCTTAATAGGCTAATTAGGTGTGGGCTCTGGACTCTAAGCGCCTGATGATGTCACACGTTGTTGGATTTGGGGAGTACTTAATTATTCGAGTGGTGTTGAGAGCCTAGGATCTGATAAATTTTTCTGCCAATTTTTTTTGTAACACATAATATATTTTTTTCTTGCCACTTGACATTGAAACAAGGGGTATATAATCGCTAATTATGTACTAAAGCTACAACAAAAAGTAGTATATATTTCTTCGGAAGGGGTGCGTTTGGATGGGTGTGGGAAGAAGGGAAGAAGGGAAGAAGTGGAAAGAAGTATTGGGAAGTGTGTAATTTTGTGAAGAGTTTGGATTGTTTATAATTTTTTTCCTTCTTCTTCTTTCTTCCAACAATCCAAACACAAGGAGAAGAAATTACCATGTATAATAGAGCACTTATTTGTACAAGAATTGAAATAGACATTCAATTAGACATGTCATTTGCAGCAATATTTGTTCAAAATATCAAACAAGGTTAATAATATCATTACAACTATCATTTTAAGAATTAAACATCAACACATCCAAACAAAGGTTCAACACAGCCGGGGATAAAAGTAACTACGAGCTTAAAAATGAAACATAAGGCATCAATCACTGAGAATATATTCTCAGAGGATGTGTTTGGTTGGAGTGGGAATAGGGAATAGGAATAGAAAAAAATCTATTTCTTATTCCTTATCCAAATTCCTTGGTTTTGTTAGAATATGGATAAGGGCCGGAATAAGCCCAAATTCCCTATTCCTTAGTTGTTTGGTTTTCACCGGAATAAGGAATAAGGGGCTTATTCCTTATTCCCACTCCAACCAAACACACCCACAAACGATAAGAAACCATGCGCTTATCATCATAAATAACAAATTGAAAAGAAAAGAAAAGTGAATTAAAACTATTGAATTACCTAAAACTATTTATGATCTTTATTTAGTATAGATTATGTTTATGAACTCACTTATTCAAAATGAGTGTATTATACAATGTAATTATGTGCATAATGTGCAGATTTGAAAGATTTAGAGTATATTTGAGCATTTCAAGTGATTTTTAATTCATTTCAATTCATTTGATCACAATAACCTATAGATAAGCTCTTTATATTGTCTACAATATGTTTATGAAGTCACTTATTCAAAACAATTGGACTATACATTGTACTTACGCACAAAATGTGCAGATTTAACAGATTCTGAGTATATTTGGACATTTCAAACGATTTTGTATTTATTTTAAGTCATTTGATCACAATAATATATATTTAACCTCTTTATACAGTCTAGACTGTGTTTATGAGTTCAATTATTCAAAAAAGATTGGATTATATATTGTAATTATTAAAATAATATGCATATTTTACAGATTCTGATTATATTTGAGTATTTTCAGCGATTTTGCATTCATTTTTTGTCATTTGATAACAATAATCTATATTTAAGATCTTTATATAGTCTAGAATATGTTTATGAGCACAATTATTCACAAAGATTGGATTATACATTGTAATTATTCACATAAAGCGCAGATTTTACTTATTCTTATAGTATTAGAGCATTTCAAATGATTTTGCATTCATTTTGAGTCATTTGATTATAATAATCTATATTTAAACTCATTATATAGTTTAGAATTTATTTATGAACTAACTTATTAAAAACGATTGCATTATAAATAGTACTTATTCACATAATGTGCAGATTTTACAGAATCTTACTGTATTCGAGCATTTCAAGCGATTTTGAATTAATTTTAAGTCATTTGATCACAATAATCGATGTTTAAACTCTTTATATAGTCTAGAATAGATTTATGAGGTCAATTATTCAAAAGGATTGGATTATACAATGTAATTATTCATATAACGTGTAGAATTTACTAATTCTGATTGTATTTGATCATTTCAAACGTTTTTGCATTCATATTAAGTTATTTGATCACAATAATCTATATTTAAGCTATTTATATAGTTTAAAATAAGTTTTAGAACTCACTTATTAATAACGATTGCATTATACATTGTAATTATTCACATAATTTATAGATTTTACATAATCTAACAACATTTGAGCATTTCAACAGATGTTGCATTCATTTTATATCATTTGATCACAATAATCGATATTTAAACTTTTTATAAAGTTTAGAATATGTTTATTTGGTCAATTATTGAAAAAGATTGGATTATACATTGTAATTATTCACATAATGTGTAGATTTTACTGATTCTGATTGTATTTAAGCATTTCAAGCGATTTTGTATTCATTATAAGTCATTTGATCACAATGATCAATATTTAAGATCTTTATGTTGTCTAGAATATGTTTATGAGCTGAATTATTAAAAAGAGATTGGATTATACAGTGTAATTATTCACATAATGTGCAGGTCCTACAGATTCTGATTATATTTGAGAATTTTCAGCAATTTTGCATTAATTTTAAGTCATTTGATTACAATAATCATTATTTAACCTCAATATATTGTTTAGAATATGTTTATGAACTCAATTATTCAAAACGATTTTATTATACAATGTAATTATTCACACAATGTGCAGATTTTACAAAACCTGAGTATATTCGAGCATTTCAAGCGATTTTGCATACATTTTAAGTCATTTGATCACAATAATTTATATTTAAGCTCTTTATATAGTTTAAAATATATTTATGAACTCACTTATTCAAAACGATTGCATTATACATTGTAATTATTCACATAATCTGCAGATTTTACAGAATCTGAGTAAATTTAAGCATTTCAAGCGATTTTGCATTCATTTTAAGTCATTTGATCATAATAATTTATATATAAACTCTTTATATTATCTAGAATATGTTAATGAGGTCAATTATTAAAAAACATTGTATTATAAATTAAAATTATTCACATAATGAGCAGGTTTTACAGATTCTGATTATATTTGAGCATTTTAAGCGATTTTTCATTCATTTTAATTCATTTGATCGCAATAATCCACATTTAAACTCTTTATATACTTAAGAATATGTTTATGAACACACTTATTCAAAACCATTGAATTATACATTATAATTTTTCACATAATATGCATATTTTACAGATTATGAGTATATTTGAGCATTTCAAGTGATTTCGCATTTTTTTTAAGTCATTAGATCATAATAATCTATATATAAACTCTTTATATAGTCTAGAATATGTTTATGTGGTCAATTATTCAAAAAAAAGGGATTATACATTGTAATTATTCATATAATGTGCAGATTTTATAAATTCAGATTGTATTTGAGCATATTAAGCGATTTTGCATTCATATTAAGTCATTTTATCAAAATAATCTATAATTAATCTCTTTATATACTTTAGATTATGTTTATGAACACATTTATTCAATACGATTGGATTATACATTTTAATTATTCACATAATATGCAGATATTAAAGATTCTGAGTATATTTGAGAATATCACATAATATTGCATTCATTTTAAGTTATTTGAACAAAATAATCTATATTTAAGCTCTCTTTATATGGTCTAGAATATGTTTATGAGCTCAACTATTCAAAAGGATTGGATTATACATTGTATTTTTTTCACATAATGTGCAGGTTTTACAGTTTCTGATTACATTTGAGAATTTTCCGCGATTTTGTATTAATTTTAAGTAATTTGATCACTATAATCTATATTTAAGCTCATTATATAGTTTAGAATATGTTTATGAACTCACTTATTCAAAACAATTATATTTTAAATTGTAATTATTCACATGATGTGCAGCTTTTACAGAATATGAGTATATTTGAGAATTTAAAGAGATTTTGTATTCATTTTAAGTCATTTGATCACAATAATCTATATTTGAGCTCTTTATATTGTCTAGAATATTTTTATTAGCTCAATTATTAAAAAGAGAATGGATTATACATTGTAATTATAAACATAATGTGCAGGTTTTACAGATTCTGATTATATTTGAGAATTCTCAGCAATATTGCGTTAATTTTAACTCATTTGATCACAATAATCATTATTTAAGCTCATTATATTGCTTAGAATATGTTTATGAACACAATTATTCAAAACAATTTTATTATACAATGTAATTAAACACATAATGTGCAGATTTTACAAATTCTGAGAATATTTGAGCATTTCAAACAATTTTGCATTCATTTTAAATCATTTGAACAAAAAAATCTATATTTTAGCTCTTTATATACTTTAGAATATGTTTATGAACACATTTATTCAAAACGATTGGATTATACATCGTAATTATTCATATAATATGCAGAAATGAAAGATTTGGCGTATATTTGAAAATTTCAAACAATATTGCATTCATTTTAAGTTATTTGAACAAAATAATCTATATTTAAGCTCTCTTCATATAGTCTAGAATATGTTTATGAGCTCAACTATTCAAAAGGATTGGATTATACATTGTAATTATTCACATAATGTGCAGGTTTCACAGATTCTGATTACATTTGATAATTTTCGGTGATTTTGCATTCATTTTAATTAATTTGATCACTATAATCTATATTTAAGCTCATTATAAAGTTTAGAATATGTTTATGAACTCACTTATTCAAAACAATTATATTTTATATTGTGATTATTCACATAATATGCACAATTTACAGAATCTGAGTATATTTGAGCATTTCAAGCGATTTTGTATTCATTTTTAGTCATTTGATCACAATAATCTATATTTAGGCTCTTTATATTGTCTAGAATATTTTTATTAGCTCAATTATTAAAAAGATATTGGATTATGCATTGTAATTATTAAAATAATGTGCAGGTTTTACAAATTCTGATTATATTAGAGAATTTTCAGCAATTTTGTATTAATTGTAAGTCATTTCATCACAATAATCATTATTATTTAAGCTCATTATATTGCTTAGAATATGTTTATGAACTCTTTTATTCAAAACAATTGTATTATCATTGTAATTATTCACATTATGTGCAGATTTTACAAATTCTGAGAATATTTGAGCATTTCAAACAATTTTGCATTCATTTTAAATCATCTGAACAAAAAAAAACCTATATTTAAGCTCTTTATATACTTTAGAATATTTTTATGAACACATTTATTCAAAACGATTGGATTGTACATTGTAATTATTCATATGATGTGCAGATATTAAAGATTTTGAGTATATTTGAAAATTTGAAACAATATTGCATTCATTTTAAGTTATTTGAAATAAATAATCTATATTTAAGCTTTCTTTATATAGTCTAGAATATGTTTATGAGCTCAACTATTCAAAAGGATTGGATTATACATTGTAATTATTCACATAATGTGCAGGTTTCACAGATTCTGATTACATTTGATAATTTTCAGTGATTTTGCATTCATTTTAATTAATTTGATCACTATAATCTATATTTAAGCTCATTATAAAGTTTAGAATTTGTTTATGAACTCACTTATTCAAAACAATTATATGTTATATTGTAATTATTCACATAATATGCAGATTTTACAGAATCTGAGTATATTTGAGCATTTCAAGCGATTTTGTATTCATTTTGAGTCATTTGATCACAATAATCTATATTTAAGCTCTTTATATTGTCTAGAATATGTTTATTAACTCATTTATTAAAAGGAGATTAGATTATACATTGTAATTATTCACATGATGTGCAGGTTTTCCATATTCTGATTATCTGAGCATTTTCAGTGATTTTGCATTCATTTTAAGTCATTTGATCACAGTAATCTATATTTATGCTCATTATATAGTTTAGAATATGTTTATGAACTCTTTTATTCAAAACAATTGTATTATACATTGTAATTATTCACATTATGTGCAGATTTTACAAATTCTGAGAATATTTGAGCATTTCAAACAATTTTGCATTCATTTTAAATCATCTGAACAAAAAAAAACCTATATTTAAGCTCTTTATATACTTTAGAATATTTTTATGAACACATTTATTCAAAACAATTGGATTGTACTTTGTAATTATTCATATGATGTGCAGATATTAAAGATTTTGAGTATATTTGAAAATTTGAAACAATATTGCATTCATTTTAAGTTATTTGAAATAAATAATCTATTTTTAAGCTTTCTTTATATAGTCTAGAATATATTTATGAGCTCAACTATTCAAAAGGATTGGATTATACATTGTAATTGTTACATAATATGCAGGTTTTATAGATTCTGATTACATTTGAGAATTTTCAGCGATTTTACATTCATTTTAAGTAATTTGATCACTATAACCTATATTTAAGCTCATTATAAAGTTTAGAATAGGTTTATGAACTCACTTATTCAAAACCATTATATTATAATTTGTAATTATTCACATAATGTGGAGATTTTACAGAATCTGAGTATATTTGAGCATTTCAAGCGATTTTGTATTCATTTTTAGTCCTTTGATCACAATATTCTATATTTAAATTTTTATATTGTCTAGAATATGTTTATTACCTCAATTATTAAATAGAGATTGGATTATACATTGTAATTATTAACATAATGTGCAGGTTTTACAGATTCTGATTATATTAGAGAATTTTCAGCAATTCTGCATTAATTGTAAGTCATTTTATCACAATAATCAATATTTAAGCTCATTATATTGCTTAGAATATGTTTATGAACTCCATTATTCAAAATGATTTTATTATACAATGTAATTATTCACATTATGTGAAGATTTTACAGAATCTGAGTGTATTTTAGTATTTCAAGCGATTTTGTATTCATTTTAAGTCATTTGATCACAATAATCTATATTTAAGCTCATTATATTTTCTAGAATATGATTATTAGTTCAATTATTAAAAAGAGATTGGATTATACATTGTAATTATTAACATAATGTACAGGTTTTCCATATTCTGATTATATTAGGGCATTTTCAGCAATTTTGCAATAATTTTAAGTCATTTGATCACAATAATCATTACTTAAGCTCGTTATATTGCTTATAATATGTTTATGAACTCAATTATTCACAAAGATTTTATTATACAATGTAATTATTCACATAATGTGCAGATTTTACAGAATCTGAGTATATTTGTGAATTTCAAGTGATTTCGGAAATATTTTAATTCATTTGTTCACAATAATTTATATTTAAGCTCTATATGCAGTCTAGAGTATCTTAATGAGATCAATTATTAAAAAAGATTGTATTATACATTGTAATTATTCACATAACGGTAATTGCTGCGAGGGAGAAAGGGAGGTAGGAGATTGAGTAGCACTTGATAATGAGCAAGTTTTACAGATTCTGATTATATTTTAGAATTTTAAGCGATTTTGCAATCTTTTTAAGTCATTTGATCACAATAATCTATATTTAAGATCTTTATATACTTAAGAATATGTTTATGAACAGACTTATTCAAAACGATAGAATTATGCATTATAATTTTTCACATTATGTGCAGATTTTTCAGATTCTGAGTATATTTGAGCATTTCAAGTGATTTTGCATTCATTTGAAGTCGTTTGATCACAATATTCTGTATTTAAGCTCTTTATATAGTCTAGAATATGTTTACGAGCTCAACTATTCAAAAAGATTGGATTATACGTTGTAATTATTCACAAAATGTGCAGGTTATACATATTTTGATTATATCTGAGCATTTTCAGTGATTTTGCATTCATTTTAAGTCATTTGATCACAACATATATATTTAATCTCATTATATAGTTTAGAATAAGTTTATGAACTCTTTTATTCAAAACAATTGTATTATACATTGTAATTATTCACATTATGTGCTGATTTTACAAAATCTGAGTTTATTTGAGCATTTCTTGTAATTTTGCATTGATTTTAAATCATTTGAACAAAAAAAACCTATTTTTTAAGCTATCTTTATATAGTCTTGAATATACTTATGACCTCAATTATTCAAAAATATTAGATTATACATTGTAATTATTGACATAACGTGCATGTTTTTACAGATTCGGATTATATTTGAGCATTTCAAGTGGTTTTGCATTCATTTTAAGTCATTTGATCATAATAATCTACATTTAAACTCTTTATATTGTCTAGAATATTTTTATGTTGTCAATTATTCAAAAATATTGGATTATACATTGTAATTATTCACAAAATGTGCAGATTTTAAAAATTCTGATTGTATTTGAGTATCTTAAGCGATTTTGCGTTCATTTTAAGTCATTTTATCAAAATAATCTCTATTTAAGCACTTTATATACTTTAGATTATGTTTATGAATACATTTATTCAAAACAATTGGATTATAAATTGTAATTATTCACATAATGTGCAGATATTAAATATTCTGAGTATATTTGAGAATTTCACACAATATTGCATTCGTTTTAAGTTAGTTGAACCAAATAATCTATATTTAAGCTCTTTTTATATAGTCTAGAATATGTTTATGAGTTCAACTATTCAAAAAGACTGGATTATACATTGTAATTATTCACATAATGTGCAGGTTTTACAGATTCTGATTACATTTGAGAATTTTCAGTGATTTTGCATTCATTTTAAGTAATTTGATCACCATAATATATATTTAAGCTCATTATAAAGTTTAGAGTATGTTTATGAACTCACTAATTCGAACCAATTATATTATAAATTGTAATTATTCACATGATGTGCAGATTTTAGAGAATCTTAGTATATTTTAGCATTTCAAGCAATTTTGCAAACATCTTAAGTCATTTGATCACAATAATTTATATTTAAGCTCTTTATATAGTTTAAATTTGTTTAATTATTTACATAATTTGGAGATTTTACAGAATCTGAGTATATTTGAGCATTTCAAATGATTTTGCATTCATTTTAAGTCGTTAGATCACAATATTCTGTATTTCTTCTCTTTATATAGTCTATAATATGTTTATGAGCTCAACTATTCAAAAAGAATAGATTATAAGTTGTAATTATTCACATAATGTGCAGGTATTACATATTCTGAATATATCTGAGCATATTCAGCAATTTTGCATTCATTTTAAGTTATTTGATCACAATAATCTATATTTAAGCTCATTTGTTTATGAACTCTTTTATTCAAAACAATTGCATTATACAATGTAATTATTCATTCACAATAATCTGAGTATATTTGAACATTTCAAGCATTTTTGCATTCATTTTAAATCATTTGAACAAAAAAAACCTATATTTAAACTCTTTATATACTTTAGAATATTTTTATGAACATATTTATTCAAAACGATTGGATTATACATTGTAATTATTCATATGATGTGCAGATATTAAAGATTTTCTCTATATTTGAGAATTTAAAACAATATTGCATTTATTTTAAGTTATTTGAACCAAATAATCTATATTTAAGCTCTCTTTATATAGTCTCGAATTTGTTTATGAGCTCAACTATTCAAAAGGATTGGATTATACATTGTAATTATTCACATAATGTGCAGGTTTTACCGATTTTGATTACATTTGAGAATTTTCAGTGATTTTGCATTCATTTTAAGTAATTTGATCACTATAATCAATATTTAAGCTCATTATGAAGTTTAGAATATGTTTATGAACTTACTTATTCAAAACGATTGCATTGACTTTCGTGGTAGGGTTTACCGAACTGGATTACATTGAATTATTCACATTATCTGCGGAATTTACAGAATCTGAGTATATTTGAGAATTTCAAGCGATTTTGCAATTATTTTAATTCAGTTGATCGCAATAATTTATATTTAAGCTCTTTATGTAGTATAAAATATATTTATGAACTCACTTATTCAAAACGATTGCATTATACATTGTAATTGTTCACATTATCTGAAGATTTTACAGAATCTGAGTATATTTGAGCATTTCAAATAATTTTGCATTCATTTGAAGTCATTTGATCACAATAATCTATATTTAAACTCTTTATGTAGTCTAGACTATCTTAATGAGGTCAATTATTTAAGCTCTTTATATACATAAAAATATGTATATGAAGACACTTATTCGAAACGATTGAATTATACATTATAATTTTTCACATGACGTGCAGATTTTTTAGATTCTGAGTATATTTGAGCATTTCAAGTGATTTTGCATTTATTTTAAGTAGTTTGATCACAATATTCAGTATTTCATCTCTTTATATAGTCAATAATATGTTTATGAGCTCAACTATTCAAAAAGATTGAATTATACGTTTTATTTATTCACATAATGTGTAGGTTTTACATAATCTGATTATATGTGAGGATTTTCTGCAGTTTTGCATTCATTTTAAGTCATTTGATCATAATAATCTATATTTAAGCTCATTATATAGTTTAGAATATGTTTATGAATTCTTTTATTCAAAATAATTGTATTATACATTGTAATTAGTCACATTATGTGCAGATTTTATAAAATCTGAGCATATTTGAGCATTTCATGCAATTTTGCATTCATTTTAAATCATTTGAATAAAAAAAATCTATATTGAAGCTCTTTATATACTTTATAATATTCTTATGAACACGGAAGGCGATTGGACTCTTGTGCAAGTTAGCTCTGAAGATGGCGACAGAAGGCTATTGGACTCTTGTGCAACCTAGGCGACGTCGCACCAACCACCGCGCCGCAACAACCACCACAGTCACCACCGCTCCCTTTCAGTTCACGACTTATAACGCTGCCCCCACATATGCTCAGGTACTCCGTAACCCCCGTCTCTCGCCTCCCACCGCTCAGCTCGCCGGGAATCGCAACACCAACCACCCCCACCGCCAAGCAGCCCCTGCTGTAGCTGGTACGCACCAACCACGTAAGACAAAGGTCTTTCCTCACAAACCTTACAAAGCTAAGCACTCCGTTCAGCAACAACCTCAGGCAAATCAACCTGCCCCCCGCCGCCGCTGGCTACCGAAACCTCGTCAGGCTTCTATTCAGGTGGCAGAGAAGGTTCCCTCTGAGGTGACTCTGCCGGAGAGCCCAACCACTCTCCGATTCCCCCCTTCTCCTACCTTTGAGGAATGGCATCTACGATGCTTCAGATGTTTCCAGCGTGGTCACCTCTCAGACGACTGTCGGAATGCTCGCCGGTGCGTTCTCTGCTGGGGAACAGGACATGATTACAAAGAATGTCCTGACACCTTCCAACAGTCCCAAGACAAACCCTCTTCTCCCAAGACTTGGCTTGCTGAGCACCCGTTTGATGAATTGCTAGATAGCTACAATACCAACCTACGCACTGTTCTGCCATCGGATTCAGAACGCCCCAGGGAAGTCAGCTATCACCTTTCAAGGGACAAGGCTTATCTTCAAGAGGTTCAACGTTTGTCAAAGGCCCTATTGGTAACCACCCCACCAGATTCTGAAGTCCCTTTCACAGCTGATGTGATTGCTGCCCAATTTGCATCTACAGGCATAGTGAATAAAGAGCAACTTCAAATAGCCAACCTCACTAGAGATAGGTTTCTGGTTCTGCCATCTAAAGATGTCACTGCGCAACAACTGGGGTTAGCCATGTCTGAAGGTTGGTGGGACAAGGGTTATAAAGCGGTGCAATGGTCACCGGTGATTGACGCTGACGTTGAAATCCCCATCTTCAAGGCTTGGTTGACACTTTCTGGTATTCAGCCACACCACTGGAGGGAGCGCTATGTGGCGGAGGCGGTCAGTAAGTTTGCGACGTACTTGGGCACCATTCCCTCCAGGAAACTGAACAACATGGCCACTTGGGATATTGCCATAGCTACCTCAGATCTTCGCCGTATTCCCCTCTCTATCTCCATGACAGGCGACGGTTACAAGTATCCAGTCACAGTGCATATTAATTGCTGGATTCAAGTGCCGCCAGAGGTGATGTTTGTACCTCCGCCCCCACCACCGCCAATTAGCCGCCCCAGCCACCGCCAACCAAAATCGCCTACACCACCAACTACCTCCGTTGAGGAAACCTGTCACTTGCATGGGGACACGATCACTCTGAAAATCTCTTCCCTTCAGGAAATTTTTAGAGGTGTGCACTCTTCCAACATTCCATCAGAGCTAGCATCCTTGTTATCCTCTTCTTCTGTGAAGGATCAGGGAGTGGTTCTCCGGCGCAGGGATCTAGCTATGGCTGAACATGCAAGACAGGCTACACCGAAGGAAACTTACCAGATGCCACAGAGGATCCCACGCGGTACCAAAAGACTCTCATCTATGGACGTCATGGAACTGCAGGCCTCTGTTTTGGAACGTTCTCCGTATGAAAATTGTTTGGCAGCTTCTTCTTCAGTGCAGGTACAACCTCTCTGCACCCCTCTGTTGCATACAGACAAACTACCTGTTGATGCATGCCTGTTTCCTGAGGTTTTCCAACCGTTAGGGGATCAAATTTTGTCTGAAAAGGAATTGGATCCGGTTGTTACCAACTTGTTGCAATTTGATCCATTAGTGGAGGGACCTCCGGATCCTTTAATTGGGGTTAACGGGTCCGATTTACCTCAATCAAATAACGGGTCGGTCTCGCCCGACTGTAATAATTTACCTGTTACCATTATGGAAAAGGTTTTGGGCCCTTCCTCTAACATGCCTGATTTATCCCTGATTGTTTACCCACAAGAAAAGCCTGTTAGTCCTCACAACATTACGAGCTTAACAAGTGGCCCACCTTCAGCTCAAGCCAGAACACGACCTACTAAACCACCAGTTGTTCCTAAATCAAAAGCAAAGTCAGGTTGTGTAACTAGAACTCAAAAGAAGTTATTCAAACAACATGAGCAAGGACTGTTGGCAACTACAGATACTAGTGCCTTTTTAGATGTACCTTTACAGCTTGTAGAGGCGGTGGAAATGCTTAACTTGATTGGTGTTAATCACAACATATTGCACAAAGAAAAAGAAGTAATGTCAAAGGATTTTCCTGGCCTCTGTTTACAAAAGTCACGTGTTAAAGTTAAATCAAATAATCCTTCTAACAATGTGCAACAGGGCCAAGCTTCATCCAGTAAAAGAAGGGCCACTCACTATTACCTTGCAGACAAAGTGGATATCCCGGGGTCTGATGAGGAGATAGGAGACTACTCGTCGGAGTAGCTTTACTCCTTTCCTGCTGTTCTTAGCTGCCTGTCTAAGGAGCTCTTTTTGTGTTTTTATTTGGTTGTCTTCTTGTTTAATGATGTATAAACCTCTTAAACTGCTTTCTTGGAACGTTCGTGGACTAGGAGAGGATGGTAAAAGATTGGTAGTGAGTGATACAATCCGCTCTTCTAGATGTGATGTTTTCTGTTTACAAGAAACAAAACTAAGTTGCCCTTCTCTATCTTTAATTTCTTCGTTTACTCCAAGTTTTTTTAGTAGAGATTTAGCAGTCCTGGATTCCTTGGACACAAGGGGGGGTTGTGTCATAGGTTGGAAAATTTTTTTCTCAAAGCTCTCCTCTTGGGTGACACGTCACACGATCTCTGTGCTCCTGTTAGATTTACGAACGGAGTCAAAATATTTGATTACGAACGTGTACGGCCCTCACTCTTCGCTCCAACGAGCAAGTTTTTTCAGAGAGCTAAGATTTACTGCTACACTAGAGAATTGTCATTGGGCAATTTTAGGGGATTTTAACATTGTTCGTTGGATGAATGAACGCTCTACGATCGCAACAGAATATGCTCAGATGCAGCTGTTTAATGATGTCATCAGGGACCTACACCTGTACGATACTCCGTTGATTAACAGACGCTTCACTTGGTCCAACAAACAACCTATTCCAATTCAATCCCGCCTTGATAGGGTGCTTCTCTCTCCCCATTGGCTTACTACTTTTCCTGTCCTCAATCTCCAGGCTCTGTCAACTTCTGTCTCAGATCATATTTCAATTCAGCTACACTGTAAGCAACTGGCAACAGTGCCTAAGAGAAAAAGAATTGAATTGTTCTGGTTCAAATATGAGGCCTTTCACTCGATCACTCAAACTACTTGGGCTGCAGCGTCGACCCAAAACCCTCTTCCTTCGGCCCAAAACTTCTATTCAAAAAATAACCTTATGCAGGAAAGGTTAAACGACTGGCATAAATCCAGCTTTCCGTTTGTTAATGTGCAATTGGAAAATGCAAAGCATTTCATTGCTCTTCTCGACTCAATTGAAGAAAGCAGGCCTCTCTCAGCCTTGGAAGTCCAAGTCAGAATTTTAATCAAGGAGAGAGCATTCCAGTTGGCATGTATTTTAGAGAGCAAGTGGCATCAAAGAGCCAGAGTAAAATGGCTGAAAACTGGGGATCGTAACACACGCTTTTTCCATGCTACAGCTTCAGCCAAGATGAGAAAAAAGCATGTAACCTCCCTAGAAGTGGAAGGTGAAACCATTGTTGGATCAAATCTCTTATTGCAAGCCTTCACTGAGTTCTACAAAAACTTACTTGGCAAATCTACCCAAGCATTTCCTTGCTCCCTACACACTTTATATGGTCAACAGCCTGTTTTTCTTCAATTAGAAGAACAGTTTACTTATCAAGAAGTGCTTCACGCAGTTCTCAACCTTGCTAATAACAAAGCGTCAGGTCCTGACGGCCTGCCAAACGAATTTGCAAAGGAAAAATGGGATGTTGTTCAGCATGATATTTTGAGTATCTTTGAAGACTTATACAGTTTGAACCTCAATTTGACAGAATTAAATTTGGCACATTTGATTCTCTTGCCGAAAACCCAGAATGCTACTTCACTCTCTTCCTTTCGTCCTATCAGTGTCATTAATTACATTCCAAAGCTAATTGCCAAAGTTCTTGCTTCTAGACTTGCCCAACATATAAACGAGATGATTTCCCCATCCCAAACTGGATTCATCAAAGGTAGACTTATACATGAAAACTTCTTGTCAGCCAGAGAACTAATTGCACATTTCAATGTGTGCAAGGAGCCTGTGATCATGATTAAGCTCGACTTCTTCAAAGCTTTTGACACTGTTAACTGGGCTTTTCTTTTAAATGTGCTTAAAACCTTTGGAGTTCCAAATAGATTCATTTCTTGGGTGGAATTACTCCTCACAACAGCCTCCTCTGCAGTTTTGCTAAATAATCAGAGAGGAAGTTATTTTCGGCACAGGCAGGGCTTGCGGCAGGGAGACCCCTTGTCCCCGTTTCTTTTCATCATGGTAGCTGATGTGCTATCCAGGATGTGCCAAGCCACGGCAAACTCTATTCCTTTCTGCCTTTCCACTCGTTTAAATTCACCTTTTCAGGTGTTGCAGTATGCGGACGATACTTTGATTTTCTGTACAGTTAAAGGAAGGGCAGTGCACTCTTTGAAATTCGTTCTCACTGTCTTTTCTCTGTGTTCAGGATTAAACCTAAACCTCAACAAATCCACCTTTGTTCCTTTCAACCTCTCTCCTGCTCTCATTGAATCAGTAACCTCCATTTTGAACTGTCCAGTGGCACACCTTCCTCTAAGCTATTTAGGCCTACCACTAACTGCAGCTAGACCAACAAAGGAAGTTTACCACATTCTAATTGAAAAATTGGAGCACAAATTGGCAGGATGGAAAAACAAACTACTATCAAGAGCCGGCAGACTAACTCTTGTTACCTCAGTACTTTCGGCTATCCCAATTTTCTTCATGACAGTTTTCAAACTGCCAACATGGGTGGTGAAAGCAATTGATAAACTACGGCGAAATTTTTTGTGGGGCCGTTCAACAGGGACAGGATCAGGTATACCTCTTCTTGCTTGGGATAGAATTTGCCTCCCTAAACAACTAGGAGGAATGGGAGTGCTTAATCTGAAATTACTTAACGTGTCTCTCCTCCTCAAATGGCTATGGCGAGTTTTTGATCAGCCAAATTCTCAATGGGCAATTCTGACGAAATCCCTCTTTTCTTCCAGAACAAACATTTCACCTCTGTCTTGGACTGGCAGAGGCTCCTTCTTCTGGAAAGATTTGATGACATTAAGGCATTTGTTCTCAATTTCCACGAATTTCAATCTGGGAGATGGCAAGGAGGCACTTTTTTGGTTCTCGGATTGGGGGAATGGTTATTTGAGGTTTTTGGATTGCAAACCAATGCCTTATAAACCAAACCTGACAGTGTTTCAGGTCCTTCAACAGCCTTCATCTTCGTTGCAAACCCCTTGGAATATAGATGTGCATAACGCCATTCAACCACTACTGACTAGATCTACTTCAAACACAAGGGACATTTGCATTTGGAAATGGAAGTCTTCAAGAAACTTTACAGTCAAGTCTGCTTATAACACTTTGATTTCTGCTGGTAAAATAAAATTCCAGGCCACCCCCATCTGGAAAGTTAAAGTACCTCCTTCGATTCAGATTTTCACATATTTGCTATTTCAGAACAGACTTTTAACTCAAGATGCTTTAGTCAAGAGGAACGTTCTGGTACACCCAGGCTGCTCTTTGTGCAGCTCTACTGATTTGGAAACTGCAAATCATATTTTCTGCTCTTGCCCCTACACTCTTGACCTTTGGAACAAAGTGCATAGCATGTACCCCTCAATTCTCTACCAAGATCTCTCTGATTGCAAACAGCTACTCCTTAATGCTTTGCACAATGTGCATCTTAACAGGAAGGATCCTAAAGCAGTAATCTCCATCACTGTCTTGTGGGCCATATGGCTAGAAAGAAATAATCGTATCTTTAGAGGAATTGCCAGAAACTCCGTTGCACTGTTCCACTGGGTCAACTCACAGCAGGAGATGTTTTTGAAGCATTGCTAGTTTCAATGGAGCCAGTCTTTGCCTTGCCTTTTTTCTTTTTTTCTTTTTTTTTTCTTTTTTGTTTTAACTTGGTAGCCTCTACCTAGTTCTCTAAAAAATATATATATATTCTTATGAACACATTTATTCAAAATAATTGAATTATACACTGTAATTATTCATATAATGTGAAGGTATTAAAGATTCTGACTATATTTGAGAATTTTAAACAATATTGCATTCATTTTAAGTTATTTGAACCAAATAATCTATATTTAAGCTCTCTTTATATAGTCTAGAATATGTTTATGAGCTCAACTATTCAAAAGGATTGGATTATACATTGTATTTATTCACATAATGTGCATGTTTTACAGATTCTGATTACATTTGATAATTTTCAGCGATTTTGCATTCATTTTAAATAATTTGGTCACTATAATGTATATTTAAGCTCATTATAAAGTTTAGGATATTTTTATGAACTCACTTATTCAAAACAACAATATTAGAAATTGTAATTATTCACATCATGTGGAGATTTTACAGAATCTGAGTATATATTAGCATTTCAAGCGATTTTGTATTCATTTTTAGTCATTTCATCACAATAATCTATATTTAAGCTCTTTATAATGTCTAGAATATGTTTATTAGCTCAATTATTAAAAAAAAATTGGATTATACAATGTTATTATTAACATAATGTGCAGGTTTTACAGATTCTTATTATATTTGAGATTTTTCATCAATTTTGCATTAATTTTAAGTTATTTATCACAATAATAATTATTTAAGCTCATTATATTGCTTATAATATGTTTATGAACTCAATTATTCAAAACGATTTTATTATACAATGTAATTATTCACATAATATGAAGATTTTACAGAATATGAGTATATTTGAGGATTTCAAGTGATTTTGCAAACATTTTCATTCATTTGACCACAATTATTTATATTTAATCTCTTTATGTAGTTTAAAATATGTTTATGAACTCGCTTATTCAGAACGATTGCATTATAAATTGTAAATTATTCACATCATCTGCAGATTGTACAGAATATGAGTATATTTGAGCATTTCAAGCGATTTTACAATTATTTTAAGTCATTTGATCACAATACTCTATACTTCAACTCTTTATGAAGTCTAGACTATCTTAATGTGGTAAATTATTAAAAATGATTGTATTATACATTGTAATTATTCACATAATGAGCATGTTTTACAGATTCTGATTATATTTGAGCATTTTGAGCGATTTTGCATTCCTTTTAAGTCATTTGATCACAATAATCTATATTTAAGCTCTTTATATACTTAAGAATATGTTTATGAACACTCTTATTAAAAACAATTGAATTATACATTATAATTTTTCACATAATGTGCAGATTTTTTCAGATTTTGTGTATATTTGAGCATTTCAAGTGATTATGCATTCATTTTAAGTCGTTTGACGACAATATTCTTTATTTAACCTATTTATATAGTCTATAATATGTTTATGAGCACAACTGTTCAAAAAGAATAGACTATACGTTGTAATTATTCACATAATGTGCAGGTTATACATATTCTGATTATATCTGAGCATTTTCAGCGATTTTGCATTCATTTTAAGTCATTTGATCACAATAATCTATATTGAAGCTCATTATATAGTTTTGAATATGTTTATGAACTCTTTTATACAAAACAATTGTATTATACATTGTAATTATTCACATTATGTGCAGATTTTACAAAATTTAAAACAATATTGCAATCATTTTAAGTTATTTGAACAAAATAATCTCTATTTAAGCTCTCTTCATATAGTCTAGAATATGTTTATTAGCTCAACTATTCAAAAGGATTGGATTATACGTTGTAATTATTCACATAATGTGCAGGTTTCACAAATTCTGATTACATTTGAAATTTTTCAGTGATTTTGCATTCATTTTAAGTAATTTGATCACTATAATCTATATTTAAGCTCATTATAAAGTTTAGAATATGTTTATGAACTCACTTATTCAAAACAATTATATTATAAATTGTAATTATTCACATAATATGCAGAATTTACAGAATCTGAGTATATTTGAGCATATCAAGCGATTTTTTATTCATTTTTAGTCATTTGATAACAATAATCTATATTGAAGCTTATTATATTGTCTAGAATATGTTTATTAGCTCAATTATTAAATAGAGATTGAATTATACATTGTAAATATTAACATAATGTGCAGGTTTTACAGATTCTGGTTGTATTAGAGAATTTTCAGCAATTTTGCTTTAATTTTAAGTCATTTGATCACAATAATAATTATTTAAGCTCATTATATTGCTTAGAATATGTTTAGGAACTCAATTATTCAAAATGATTTTATTATACAATGTAATTATTCACATTTTATGGAGATTTTACAGAATCTGAGTATATTTTAGCATTTCAAGCGATTTTGTATTTATTTTAAGTCATTTGATCACAATAATCTATATTTAAACTCTTTATATTGTCTAGAATATGATTATTAGCTCAATTATAAAGAAAGATTGGATTATACATTGTAATTATTAACATAATGTACAGGTTTCGCAGATTCTGATTATATTAGAGAATTTTTCAGAAATTTTGCATTAATTTTAAGTCATTTGAGCACAATAATCATTTTATAAGCTCATTATATTGCTTAGAATATGTTTATGAACTCAATTATTCAAAATGATTTTATTATACAATGTAATTATTCACATTATGTGGAGATTTTACAGAATCTGAGTATATTTTAGCATTTCAGGCGATTTTGTATTTATTTTAAGTCATTTGATCACAATAATCTATATTTAAGCTATTTATATTGTCTAGAATATGATTAATAGTTCAATTATAAAAAAGAGATTGGATTATACATTGTAATTATTAGCATAAAGTACAGGTTTTGCAGATTCTGTTTATATTAGAGAATTTTTGGCAATTTTGCATTCATTTTAAGTTGTTTGATCACAATATTCTGTATTTAAGCTCTTTATATAGTCTAGAATATGTTTATGAGCTCAACTAATCAAAAAGATTGGATTATACGTTGTAATTATTCACAAAATGTGCAGGTTATACATATTTTGATTATATCTGAGAATTTTCAGCGATTTTGCATTCATTTTATGTCATTAGATCACAATTTTCGATTCATTTTAAATCATTTAAAAAACAACCCTATATTTAAGCACTTTATATACTTTAGAACATGTTTATGGACACATTTATTCAAAACGGTTGGATTATACATTGTAATGATTCATATAATGTGCAGATGTTAAAGATTTTGAGTATATTTGAGAATTTCGATCCATTTTGCATTCATTTTAAGTTATCTGAACCAAATAATCTATATTTAAGCTCTCTTTATATAGTCTAAAATATGTTTATGAGCTCAACTATTCAAAAGGAATGGATTATACATTGTAATTATCACATGATGTGCAGGATTTACGGATTCCGATTACATTTGAGAATTTTCAGCGATTTTGAATTCATTTGAAGCAATTTGATCACTATAATCTATATTTAAGCTCATTATGAAATTTAGAATATGTTTATGAACTCAGTTATTCAAAACAATTATATTATAAATTGTAATTATTCACATAATATGCAGATTTTACAGAATCTGAGTATATTTGAGCATTTCAAGCGATTTTGTATTCATTTTAAGTCATTTCATCACAATAATCTATATTTAAGATCTTTATATTGTCTAGAATATGATTATTAGTTCAATTATTAAAAAGAGATTGGATTATACATTGTAATTATTAACATAATGTGCAGTTTTTGCAGATTCTGATTATATTTGAGAATTTTAAGCGATTTTGCATTCTTTTTAAGTCATTTGATCACAATAATCTATATTTAAGTTCTTTATATACTTATGAATATGTTTATGAATAGACTTTTTCAAAACGATTGAATTATACATTATAATTTTTCTCATCATGTGCAGATTTTTCAGATTCTGAGTATATTTGAGCATTTCAATTGATTTTGCTTTCATTTTAAGTCGTTATCACAATATTCTGTATTTAAGCTCTTTATATATTCTATAATATGTTTATGAGCTCAACTATTCAAAAAGAATGGACTATACGTTGTAATTATTCACATAATGTGTAGGTTTTACATATTCTGATTATATCTGAGATTTTTCAGCCATTTTGCATTCATTTTAAGTCATTTGATCACAACAATCTATATTTGTGCTCATTATATAGTTTAGAATATGTTTATGAACTCTTATATTCAAAACAATTGTATTATACATTGTAATTATTCACATTATGTGCAGAGTTTAAAAAATCTGAGTATATTTGAGCATTTCAAACAATTTTGCATTCATTTTAAATCATTTGAACAAAAAAAATCTATATTTAAGATCTTTATGTACTTTAGAATATGTTTATGAACACATTTATTCAAAACGATTGTATTATACACTGTAATTTTTCATATAATATGCAGAAATTAAAGATTTGGAGTATATTTGAGAATTTCAAACAATATTGCATTCATTTTAAGTTATTTGAACCAAATAATCTATATTTAAGCTCTCTTTATATAGTCTAGATTATGTTTATGAGTTCAACTATTCAAAAGGATTGGATTATACATTGTAATTATTCACATGATGTGCAGATTTCACAGATTCTGATTACATTTGTAAATTTTCAGTGATTTTGCATTCATTTTAATTAGTTTGATCACTATAATCTATATTTAAGCTCATTATAAAGTTTTGAATATGTTTATGAACTCACTTATTCAAAACAATTATATTATAAATTGTAATTATTCACATTATGTGCAGATTTTACAGAATCTGAGTATATTTGAGCATTTCAAGCGATTTTGTATTCATTTTTAGTCATTTGATCACAATAATCTATATTTAAGCTATTTATATTGTCTAGAATATTTTTATTAGCTCAATTATTAAAAAGATATTGAATTATGCATTGTAATTATTAAAATAATGTGCAGGTTTTACAAATTCTGATTATATTAGAGAATTTTCAGCAATTTGCATTAATTGTATGTCATTTCATCACAATAATCATTATTTAAGCTCATTATATTGCTTAGAATATGTTTATGAACTCAATTATTCTAAACGATTTTATTATACAATGTAATTATTCACATTATGTGGAGATTTTACAGAATCTGAGTATATTTTAGCATTTCAAGCGATTTTGTATTCATTTTAAGTTATTTGATCACAATAATCTATATTTAAGCTCTTTATATTGTCTAGAATATGATTATTAGTTCAATTATTAAAAAGAGATTGGATTATACATTGTAATTATTAACATAATGTGCAGTTTTTGCAGATTCTGATTATATTAGAGAATTTTCAGCAATTTGCATTAATTTTAAGTCATTTGATCACAATAATCATTATTTAAGCTCATTATATTGCTTAGAATGTATTTATGAACTCAATTATTCAAAACGATTTTATAATACAATGTAATTATTCATTTAATGTGCTGATTTTATAGAATCTGAGTATATTTGTGAATTTTAAGCGATTTTGCAAATATTTTCATTCATTTGATCACAGTAATTTATATTTAAGCTCTTGATGTAGTTTAAAATATGTTTCTCAACTCACTTATTCAAAACGATTGCATAATACATAGTAATTTTTCACAGAATCTGAAGATTTTACAGAATCTGAGTATGTTTGAGCATTTCAAACAATTTTGCATTCATTTTAAGTCATTTGACCACAATAATCAATATTTAAACTCTATTTGCAGTCTAGACTATCTTAATGAGGTCAATTATTAAAAAAGATTGTATTATACATTGTAATTATTCACATAATGAGCAGATTTTACAGATTCTGATTATATTTGAGAATTTTAAGCGATTTTGCTTTATTTTTTAGTCAATTAAACACAATAATCTATATTTAAGCTCTTTATATACTTAAGAATATATTTATGAACAGACTTATTCAAAACGATTGAATTATACATTATAATTTTTCACATGATGTGCAGATTTTTCAGATTCTGAGTATATTTGAGCATTTCAAGTGATTTTCCATTCATTTGAAGTCGTCTGATCACAATATTCTCTATTTAAGCTCTTTATATAGTCTAGAATATGTTTAAGGGCTCAACTATTCAAAAAGATTGGATTATACGTTGTAATTATTCACAAAATGTGCAGGTAATACATATTTTGATTTTATCTGAGCATTTTCAGCGATTTTGCATTCATTTTAAGTCATTTGATCACAATAATATATATTTATTCTCATTATATAGTTTAGAATAAGTTTATGAACTCTTTTATTCAAAACAATTGTATTATACATTGTAATTATTCACATTATGTGCAGATTTTACAAAATCTGAGTTTATTTGAGCATTTCAAACAATTTTGCATTCATTTTAATTCATTTGAACAAAAATAACTTATTTTTAAGCTATCTTTATATAGTCTTGAATATACTTATGACCTCAATTATTCAAAAAGATTGGATTATACATTGTAATTATTCACATAACGTGCAGGTTTTACAGATTCGGATTATATTTGAGCATTTCAAGTGGTTTTGCATTCATTTTAAGTCATTTGATCATAATATTCTACATTTAAACTCTTTATATTGTCTAGGGTATGTTTATGTGGTCAATTATTCAAAAATATTGGATTATACATTGTAATTATTCACAAAATATACAGATTTTAAAAATTCTGATTGTATTTGAGCATCTTAAGCGATTTTGCATTCATTTTAAGTCATTTTATCAAAATAATCTATATTTAAACACTTTATATACTTTAGATTATGTGTATGAACTCACTTATTCAAAACGATTGCATTATACATGTAAAAACCCCAAAAATAATAATTACAAATTAATCTAGCGAAATAAAAATCTTCAAGCAAACAAATAAATGTAATTTAATAACATTAAATATCACACTCAGATTAAATAGCGGATAATCAACTTCTATAACTTAGGAAGTCAATTGCGTTATGAATCCGATTTAAGAATTTTGTTGTTGGCCATGTACAAAATGTTCTTGAAAATTAATTATTCAAATCTCTAGTTTGTGTTATAGGACTTCAAACAACTAGTTTTATAAATTATTATGAGTTGAAATTTGGATTAAAATCTATTTTCTACTGTTGTTATAATCAATTTCCTAATATTCCTTTGTTCTGGACCGTTTGATTGAGTCTAGGAAATCTTGATTTATCTGAGCCGTCCGATCAATTTCTTTTTCTCTCCTTTATCTCTTCTCTCTTCCCTCTTCCTCCGACAGATCCGCCCCCACCTTCTTCTTTCTCCTTTCTCCTTCTCTCTCGCGATACGCCATTGGCGACCTCGCGTGGTCCCTCGACCAGTCCGCTTGGACCCCTCCCTCTCGCCTCTGACAGAGGCACTCGACCCCATCACCTTGGCTCCCTCCCCAAGCCGCGTTCTCCATCTCTCTGTCCCTCCTATTAGCACTCGACCCCACCTCTATCTCCTCTGTGTTCCACTCGTTTAAACCCCACACTCCCACAGTAGCCCCCTCAAGCCCCTGGTTTTCTCCTCTCCTTACCTCACTTGAACCCCATAGTATCCCCTTAAAACCCCGGATTTCCGCTTACAATTTTCCCCCAAATCGACAAATGCACTCTGGACTCAGACCCCATCACAGCCCTCTTGCCCTCTCTCCCTCTGCCACCTCAGCAGCTCGATCTGCCCCACTCCCCATCTCCAGTCCATTTAAGCCACCCCTCTCTCTCTTCTCTCTGCTCAGACCCAACACAAAGAACAGGTACAAAGAAAGGAAAAAGAGCAAGAGAGAGAGAAAGTGGTGGAGGCTTGGCGACTGAAGGTGGAGGAGGTGCTGGTCTGACGAGGCTAGATGGTGGTGCTGACGGTGAGGCGCAGTGGTGCTGGCTGAGCTTGTTCTCTCCTCTCCCTGTTTGCTTCCTCTTCTTCCCTCAGTTTGGTAACTCCTCTTTCCTTTTTCCTTGCTTCTGTGGCTTGATTCTGTGTGATTGAGGCATCAAGATGTTTGGCTTTGATCTGATTGTTTGGTTGATGCCTCAAACATGAATTGCGTATCTGGGCTTGTGATCTGTTTGTGTGTTGTGATAGCTCTATCTAATCTGATTGAGAGTGTGGATGCTTGTCTCTTATCTGTCATGCTTTGAAAGCCACAAAATGAGTGAATGATTGTTGATTGTGGGTTTAGACATCTGTAGAACTATTAATATTAGTTGTTTAGACTTATGTTTGTGTGGTGAGTCCTTTCTGAACCTTGTGTGAGCTATTTGATGCCTTTGGTACACGGTACAGGGCTGGTACAGGCCCTTGTACCAGTCTGGTATGCATTCTGTTGTGGGACCTGTCTATAAATCCTGCTATTATTAAGGTCTGTTTGGTAATTGTTAAGTAAATAAATTTAATTCCGGGACTTTAATGCAAAATTTCTGTGTTTTGGGTCGGACTTGAATTTCTGTCGGGTTTCGGATTTGATCCCCGAAACCCATTGGCTTCGGATCCGCTTGGATCTTTTTCTGTGTGGGCTGCGTGTTATGCTTCCTCTGGCCCATTCGGCCTGTTTCTCCCGTGGGCTCCTCCCTGTTGTGATTTGTTCTGTGTGGTCCTTTTCTGTTTGTGTTGGCTGAGACTTAAAACAAGTGCCTTAAGTTTGGATTTTGAGAATAAAACTAGAACTTGGGAATAGAAAACTAGAACTATTTGATGGCATGAAATGAATAGTTTGGATATTAAAGAAAATGCTTTTGGCCGAGAAATGAATTAAGTCGGATTCGAAATTAAATTGTTGGCTTTTAAATGGGAGATGATTAAAATGTCCGCAAAATAATACTTTACAGATACTATGATATAATCGGACAATATGTGATCCCAAATCCAAATCAATTAACTTGAGTTTATTTTCTTCTTTTCTTTTCTTTTCTTTTCTCTTTTAAATTGTTTTAAGTTTGGAAATTTAAATTAGAATAATTTCATATTTAATTAAAACACCAACACATCATTTCATTTAGTACCTTGAAATAATATGTTTAAAGTCTCGTAATTACTTAATCTAGTAATTTTTGAATAAATCAAATCATTGAAACATTTACAATGGAAATGATTAAATATATTATTATCTACATTATCCAATGCATAAAAGCATTTATAAACATTCTCTTTAAGTAACATAAAAATATGTTCTCCCTAATTAAGTACATCACATGACTTCTAAAAAGAACACTACAAAATAGTTTATCTAAAATAAGGAATAAATGCGGATTAACAGAATACACGATATTAAAGTTGATCTAAGTATTTAATTTAAAAAGTAAATACAATAAAGCATCAAAACACCTAAATAATTACTTTTGAATATCTTAAAATATTTAAGTAAGAGATACAACATGAACTTAATCTAATTGATATAATTATAAATTATTTGTATAAATAAGTTTAGTAAAATACTCTTTAATTTTGAAAAATGATATCACATTAATATTTTCTATTATAAACAGTATCAAAATACAAAGTATGAAAGTGAAGTATTAATATTTACATTATGAGAAATAAGCTTAAATTTTATAAAATGCTTCTTTTAATATAATAATGTATTTTAAAACAAAATTTCTTTTTCAGAAGTCCTACGTCCAACTTTCCTCAGGTCAGAGTCTAAGTTCCTCAATAAATGTCTAGTTCCTAAGTATGGTTTAGTACACCTATAACCAGAATGGGATAGATCGCTAAATTAGATTGTAACGTATGAGTTTCGTTCGTCAGGTGCACCACAAGACTTCTCTGGACCGATGGACGACTTCTATCCTAAGCACGAGACTGCAGGAGCTAGTCAGGACTTCATCGACCACCCTAAGGAGTAGTCGCTTTGCCTTTGACTTTTTCCAGGTGTGGATTGTCTTTTTATGACTATTGTGGATGCCTTAGGTTTTGTTTAATTCTTAGTTAGTAATTAGATCATTATTTAAATGTGTGCATATCATGTCATCTACATTAAGTAAACAGTTAAGAGCATATCATTAAAGATTAGTTTTGCATATTTATAGGATATGCATTCATATTAATAAAGTGAGTAACAAACTTAAAAGTGCCCTAAATCAACACTTGCATCTGGTGCGGATCAGGATAGTGAGACCGAGTGAGATAAGAGCGTTTTGCACGCGATCTCCATTATCGGGAGTGGTACCTCAGCCATTGCCGGTGGGCTCCTTATGATAGCGATCTCGAGCAACGCGTTTCTGATGATCACTCAGCAGACCGACCGTCAGGCGGTACTGCGGTCACTTGATGGTTATTTGTGTTATTATTATATCCATTTGCCTTGTGTTAGTATATTCCTTTGGCTTGACTTGAACCCACGACCTTAGGGTCCTGCGTGTGTCATTATACCAGACTGTCTCTCGACCCCCATGCGTTCAGTTTACCGGTACCGAGTATTACTGCCCACTCCTTTAGCGGGGATGTGGGAACGGGGCACCTATGAGTTGTCGAGCATCTATGCGTTAGGCTGATCTGTAGGCACGGTTCATGTCATATATATTTTTGGGACTTGTGAGTTGATTCTGGAATTTATGTGACTTATGTTTTGACCATTGAGTGCGGGTGCTTCACTCTCGTATTATTATATGAACTCCGTATATTACTATGTTATTATTATCCGCTTCTCCAGATACTTTTCAGATTTTACTTTGGCATGTCATTATGTGTGGATTAGTAATATCATTAAATTATACTCACTCTTAGAAATTATAATATAGGAATTAAAATGATCCAACTTAAGTATGGTGTAGTTCCTAACTAGTTTTTAACCAAAGCCTTAGGTTTATCCTTTTTCCACCACTGAGTATTCGTGTACTCAACCCACATAATTGCTTGTGGCGCAGGTTCAGCTTTGGTAGACTTAACATAGGAGTTTTTGCCAGAAGACCAAGCCGAGCTGGAATAGTAGTTATCCGCTGTGCATTATTACTTATGTTTTGTTTGTATGATTACTGGAGATTTTGATGTATGATTATTTTACCAGTCTCTTGTGTTGTATGAACAAACATTGCCATTATTATGTGATATTATTTGTGATATTTGTATCTGTGACACTGTTTTATAGCCTTACGTGTGCGCAACAGATTGTGCATACGTGGCGGGGCTGTCTTCCCCAGATTGCGGCTTGGTTTGGGGTGTGACAATACATTGTAATAATTCACATAATTTGGAGATTTTACAGAATCTGAGTATATTTGAGCAATTCTAGTGATTTTGCATTCATTTTAAGTTGTTTGATCAGAATATTCTGTATTTCAGCTCTTTATATAGTCCAAAATATGTTTATGAGCTCAACTATTCAAAAAGAATAGATTATACGATGTAATTTTTTCATAATGTGCAGGTTTTACATATTCTGAATATATCTGAGCATTTTCAGAAATTTTTCATTCATTTTATGTTATTTGATCACAATAATCTATATTTAAGCTCATTACATAGTTTAGAATATGTTTATGAACTCTTTATTCAAAACAATTGTATTATACATTGTAATTATTCACATAATGGGCAGATTTTACAAAATCTGAGTATATTTGAGCATTTCAAGCAATTTTGCAATCATTTTAAATCATTTGAACAAAAAAAAACCCTATATTTAAGCTCTTTATATACTTTAGAATATTTTTGTAAATACATTTATTCAAAACGATTGGATTATATATTGTAATTATTCATATGATGTGCAGATATTAAAGATTTTCTGTATATTTGAGAATTTTCATCAATTTTGCATTAATTTTAAGTCATTTAATCACAATAATCATTATTTAAGCTCATTATATTGCTTAGATTATATTTATGAACTCAATTATTCAAAACAATTTTATTATACATCGTAATTATTTAAATGATGTTCAAATTTTACAAGATCTGAGTATATTTGAGAATTTCAAGTGATTTTGTAATTATTTTAATTCAGTTGATCACAATAATTTATATTTAACCTCTTTATGTAGTTTAATATAAGTTTATGAACTCACTTATTCAAAACGATTGCATTATACATTGTAATTATTCACATTATCTGTAGATTTTACAGAATCTTAGTATATTTGAGAATTTCAAGCAATTTTGCAATTTATTTTAATTCAGTTGATCACAATAATTTCCATTTAGCCTCTTTATGTAGTTTATAATATATTTATGACCTCACTTATTCAAAATGATTGCATTATAAATTGTAATTATTCACATAATCTGCACATTTTACATAATATAGGTATATTTGAGCATTTCAAACGATTTTGCATTCATTTTAAGTCATTTGATCACAACAATCTATATTTCAACTCTTTATGTAGTCTAGACTATCTTAATGAGGTCAATTATTAAAAATGATTGTATTATACATTGTAATTATTCACATAATGAGCAGGTTTTACAGATTCGGATTATATTTGAACATTTTAAGCGATTTTGCATTTCTTTTAAGTCATTTGATCACAGTAATCTATATTTACGCTCTTTATATACTTAAGAGTATGTTTATGAAGACACTTATTCAAAACGATTGAATTATGCATTATAATTTTTCACATAATGTGCAGATTTTTCAGATTTTGAGCATATTTGAGCATTTCAAGTGATTTTGCATTCATTTGAAGTCGTTTGATCACAATATTCTGTATTTAAACTCTTTATATAGTCTAGAATATGTTTAAGGGCTCAACTATTCAAAAAGGTTGGATTATACGTTGTAATTATTCACAAAATGTGCAGGTTATACATATTTTGATTATATCTGAGCATTTTCAGCGATTTTACATTCATTTTAAGTCATTTGATCACAATAATATATATTTATTCTCATTATATAGTTTAGAATAAGTTTATGAACTGTTTTATTCAAAACAATTGTATTATACATTGTAATTATTCACATTATGTGCAGATTTTACAAAATCTGAGTTTGTTTGATCATTTCAAACAATTTTGCATTCATTTTAAATCATTTAAACAAAAAAAAATTATTTTTTGACGCTATCTTTATATAGTCTTGAATATACTTATGACCTCAATTATTCAAAAAGATTGGATTATACATTGTAATTATTCACATAACATGCAGGTTTTACAGATTCGGATAATATTTGAGCATTTCAAGTGATGTTGCATTCATTTTAAGTCATTTGATCATAATTATCTACATTCAAACTCTTTATATTGTCTAGAATATGTTTATGTGGTCAATTATTCAAAAATATTGGATTATACATTGTAATGATTCACAAAATGTGCAGATTTTAAAAATTCTGATTGTATTTGAGCATCTTAAGCGATTTTGCATTCATTTTAAGTTATTTTATCAAAATAATCTATATTTAAACACTTTATATACTTTAGATTATGTGTATGAACTCACTTATTCAAAACGATTGCATTATACATTGTAATAATTCACATAATTTGGAGATTTTACAGAATCTGAGTATATTTGAGCATTTCTAGCGATTTTGCATTCATTTTAAGTTGTTTGATCAGAATATTCTGTATTTCAGCTCTTTATATAGTCCAGAATATGTTTATGAGCTCAACTATTCAAAAAGAATAGATTATACGATGAAATTTTTCTCATAATGTGCAAGTTTTACATATTCTGAATATATCTGAGCATTTTCAGAAATTTTTCATTCATTTTATGTTATTTGATCACAATAATCTATATTTAAGCTCATTACATAGTTTAGAATATGTTTATGAACTCTTTTATTTAAAACAATTGTATTATACATTGTAATTATTCATATAATGTGCAGATTTTACAAAATCTGAGTATATTTGAGCATTTAATGGAATTTTGCAATCATTTTAAATCATTTGAACAAAAAAAACCTATATTTAAGCTCTTTATATACTTTAGAATATTTGTATAAATACATTTATTCAAAACGATTGGATTATATATTGTAATTATTCATATGATGTGCAGATATTAAAGATTTTCTGTATATTTGAGAATTAAAAACAATATTGCATTCATTTTTTAAGTTATTTGAACCAAATAAAATATATTTAAGCTCTCTTTATATAGTCTAGAATATGTTTATGAGAGCAACAGTTCAAAAAGAATGGACCATACGTTGTAATTATTCACATAATGTGCAGGTTTTACAGATTCTGATTACATTTGAGAATTTTCAGCGATTTTGCATTCAGTTTAAGTAATTTGATCACTATAATCTATATTTAAGTTCATTATGAAGTTTAGAATATGTTTATGAACTCACTTATTCAAAACAATTATATTATAATTTGTAATTATTCACATTATGTGCAGATTTTACAGAATCCGAATATATTTGAGCATTTCAAGCGATTTTGTATTCATTTTTAGTCATTTGATCACAATAATCTATATTTAAGCTCTTTATATTGTCTAGAATATGTTTATTAGCTCAATTATTAAAAATAAATTAGATTATACATTGTAATTATTAAAATAATGTGCAGGTTTTACATATTCTGATTATATTTGAGAATTTTCATCAATTTTGCATTAATTTTAAGTCATTTAATCACAATAATCATTATTTTAGCTCATTATATTGCTTAGATTATATTTATGAACTCAGTTATTCAAAACAATTTTATTATACATCGTAATTATTTACATGATGTGCAAATTTTACAAGATCTGAGTATATTTGAGAATTTCAAGTGATTTTGCAATTATTTTAATTCAGTTGATCACAATAATTTATATTTAAGCTCTTTATGTAGTTTAATATAAGTTTATGAACTCACTTATTCAAAACGATTGCATTATACAATGTAATTATTCGCATTTTCTGTAAAATTTACAGAATCTTAGTATATTTGAGAATTTCAAGCGATTTTGCAATTATTTTAATTCAGTTGATCACAATAATTTCTATTTAGCCTCTTTATGTAGTTTATAATATATTTATGACCTCACTTATTCAAAACGATTGCATCATAAATTGTAATTATTCACATAATCTGCAGATTTTACAGAATATGAGTATATTTGAGCATTTCAAATGATTTTGCATTCATTTTAAGTCATTTGATCACAACAATCTATATTTCAACTCTTTATGTAGTCTAGACTATCTTAATGAGGTCAATTATTAAAAATAATTGTATTATACATTGTAATTATTCACATAATGAGCAGGTTTTACAGATTCGGATTATATTTGAGCATTTTAAGCCATTTTGCATTCCTTTTAAGTCATTTGATCACAATAATCTATATTTAAGCTCTTTATATACTTAAGAGTATGTTTATGAAGACACTTATTCAAAACGATTGAATTATACATTATAATTTTTCACATAATGTGCAGATTTTTCGGATTCTGAGTATATTTTAGCATTTCAAGTGATTTTGCATTCATTCGAAGTCGTTTGATCACAATATTCTGTATTTAACCTATTTATATAGTCTATAATATGTTTAAGGGCTCAACTATTCAAAAAGATTGGATTATACGTTGTAATTATTCACAAAATGTGCAGGTTATACATATTTTGATTATATCTGAGCATTTTCAGCGATTTTACATTCATTTTAAGTCATTTGATCACAATAATCTATATTGAAGCTCATTATATAGTTTTGAATTTGTTTATGAACTCTTTTATTCAAAACAATTGTATTATACATTGTAATCATTTACATTATGTGCAGATTTTACAAAATTTAAAACAATATTGCATTCATTTTAAGTTATTTGAACAAAATAATCTCTATTTAAGCTCTCTTCATATAGTCTAGAATATGTTTATTAGCTCAACTATTCAAAAGGATTGGATTATACGTTGTAATTATTCACATAATGTGCAGGTTTCACAAATTCTGATTACATTTGAAAATTTTCAGTGATTTTGCATTCATTTTAAGTAATTTGATCACTATAATCTATATTTAAGCTCATTATAAAGTTTAGAATATGTTTATGAACTCACTTATTCAAAACAATTATTATAAATTGTAATTATTCACATAATATGCATATTTTACAGAATCAGAGTATATTTGAGCATTTCAAGCGATTTTTTATTCATTTTTAGTCATTTGATAACAATAATCTATATTTAAGCTTATTATATTGTCTAGAATATGTTTATTAGCTCAATTATTAAATAGAGATTGAATTATACATTGTAAATATTAACATAATGTGCAGGTTTTACAGATTCTGGTTGTATTAGAGAATTTTCAGCAATTTTGCTTTAATTTTAAGTCATTTGATCACAATAATAATTATTTAAGCTCATTATATTGCTTAGAATATGTTTAGGAACTCAATTATTCAAAATGATTTTATTATATAATGTAATTATTCACATTTTATGGAGATTTTACAGAATCTGAGTATATTTTAGCATTTCAAGCGATTTTGTATTTATTTTAAGTCATTTGATCACAATAATCTATATTTAAGCTCTTTATATTGTCTAGAATATGATTATTAGCTCAATTATAAAAAAAGATTGGATTATACATTGTAATTGTTAACATAATGTACAGGTTTCGCAGATTCTGATTATATTAGAGAATTTTCAGAAATTTTGCATTAATTTTAAGTCATTTGAGCACAATAATCATTTTCTAAGCTCATTATATTGCTTAGAATATGTTTATGAACTCAATTATTCAAAATGATTTTATTCTACAATGTAATTATTCACATTATGTGGAGATTTTACAGAATCTGAGTATATTTTAGCATTTCAAGCGATTTTGTATTTATTTTAAGTCATTTGATCACAATAATCTATATTTAAGCTATTTATATTGTCTAGAATATGATTAATTGTTCAATTACAAAAAAGAGATTGGATTATACATTGTAATTATTAGCATAAAGTACAGGTTTTGCAGATTCTGATTATATTAGAGAATTTTTGGCAATTTTGCATTCATTTTAAGTTGTTTGATCACAATATTCTGTATTTAAGCTCTTTATATAGTCTAGAATATGTTTATGAGCTCTACTAATAAAAAAAGATTGGATTATACGTTGTAATTATTCACAAAATGTGCAGGTCATACATATTTTGATTATATCTGAGAATTTTCAGCGATTTTGCATTCATTTTATGTCATTAGATCACAATTTTGCATTCATTTGAAATCATTTAAAAAAAACCCTATATTTAAGCACTTTATATACTTTAGAACATGTTTATGGACACATTTATTCAAAACGATTGGATTATACATTGTAATGATTCATATAATGTGCAGATATTAAAGATTTTGAGTATATTTGAGAATTTCAAACCATATTGCATTCATTTTAAGTTATCTGAACCAAATAATCAATATTTAAGCTCTCTTTATATAGTCTAAAATATGTTTATGAGCTCAACTATTCAAAAGGAATGGATTATACATTGTAATTATCACGTGATATGCAGGATTTACGGATTCCGATTACATTTGAGAATTTTCAGCGATTTTGAATTCATTTGAAGCAATTTGATCACTATAATCTATATTTAAGCTCATTATGAAATTTAGAATATGTTTATGAACTCAGTTATTCAAAACAATTATATTATAAATTGTAATTATTCACATAATATGCAGATTTTACAGAATCTGAGTATATTTGAGCATTTCAAGCGATTTTGTATTCATTTTAGGTCATTTGATCACAATAATCTATATTTAAGCTCTTTATATTGTCTAGAATATGATTATTAGTTCAATTATTAAAAAGAGATTGGATTATACATTATAATTATTAACATAATGTGCAGGTTTTGCAGATTCTGATTATATTAGAGAATTTTCAGCAATTTGCATTAATTTTAAGTCATTTAATCACAATAATCATTATTTAATCTCATTATATTGCTTAGAATATGTTTATGAACTTATTCAAAACTATTTTATTATACAATGTAATTATTCACAAAATGTACAGATTTTACAGAATCTGAGTATATTTGTGAATTTCAAGCGATTTTGCAAACATTTTAATTCATTTGATAACAATAATTTATATTTAAGCTCTTTATGTAGTTTAAAATATGTTTATGAACTCACTTATTCAAAACGATTGCATTATACATTGTAATTATTCACATAATCTGCAGATTTTACAGAATCTGAGTATATTTTAGCATTTCAAGCGATTTTGCATTCATTTTAAGTCATTTGATCATAATAATCTATATTTAAACTCTTTATGCAGTCTAGACTATCTTAATGAGGTCAATTATTAAAAAAGATTGTATTATACATTGTAATTATTCACATAATGAGCAGGTTTTACAGATCCTGATTATATTTGAGAATTTTAAGCGATTTTGCATTCTTTTTAAGTCATTTGATCACAATAATCTTTATTTAAGTTCTTTATATACTTATGAATATGTTTATGAATAGACTTTTTCAAAACGATTGAATTATACATTATAATTTTTCTCATCATGTGCAGATTTTTCAGATTCTGAGTATATTTGAGCATTTCAATTGATTTTGCTTTCATTTTAAGTCGTTTGATCACAATATTCTGTATTTAAGCTCTTTATATATTCTATAATATGTTTATGAGCTCAACTATTCAAAAAGAATGGACTATACGTTGTAATTATTCACATAATGTGTAGGTTTTACATATTCTGATTATATCTGAGATTGTTCAGTCATTTTGCATTCATTTTAAGTCATTTGATCACAATAATCTATATTTGTGCTCATTATATAGTTTAGAATATGTTTATGAACTCTTATATTCAAAACAATTGTATTATACATTGTAATTATTCACATTATGTGCAGAGTTTAAAAAATCTGAGTATATTTGAGCATTTCAAACAATTTTGCATTCATTTTAAATCATTTGAACAAAAAAAATCTATATTTAAGATCTTTATATACTTTAGAATATGTTTATGAACACATTTATTCAAAACGATTGTATTATACACTGTAATTTTTCATATAATATGCAGATATTAAAGATTTGGAGTATATTTGAGAATTTCAAACAATATTGCATTCATTTTAAGTTATTTGAACCAAATAATCTATATTTAAGCTCTATTTATATAGTCTAGATTATGTTTATGAGTTCAACTATTCAAAAGGATTGGATTATACATTGTAATTATTCACATGATGTGCAGGTTTCACAGATTCTGATTACATTTGTAAATTTTCAGTGATTTTGCATTCATTTTAATTAGTTTGATCACTATAATCTATATTTAAGCTCATTATAAAGTTTTGAATATGTTTATGAACTCACTTATTCAAAACAATTATATTATAAATTGTAATTATTCAAATTATGTGCAGATTTTACATAATCTGAGTATATTTGAGCATTTCAAGCGATTTTGTATTCATTTTTAGTCATTTGATCACAATAATCTATATTTAAGCTATTTATATTGTCTAGAATATTTTTATTAGCTCAATTATTAAAAAGATATTGGATTATGCATTGTAATTATTAAAATAATGTGCAGGTTTTACAAATTCTGATTATATTAGAGAATTTTCAGCAATTTGCATTAATTGTATGTCATTTCATCATAATAATCATTATTTAAGCTCATTATATTGCTTAGAATATGTTTATGAACTCAATTATTCTAAACGATTTTATTATACAATGTAATTATTCACATTATGTGGAGATTTTACAGAATCTGAGTATATTTTAGCATTTCAAGCGATTTTGTATTCATTTTAAGTTATTTGATCACGATAATCTATATTTAAGCTCTTTATATTGTCTAGAATATGATTATTAGTTCAATTATTAAAAAGAGATTGGATTATACATTGTAATATTAACATAATGTACAGTTTTTGCAGATTCTGATTATATTAGAGAATTTTCAGCAATTTGCATTAATTTTAAGTCATTTGATCACAATAATCATTATTTAAGCTCATTATATTGCTTAGAATGTATTTATGAACTCAATTATTCAAAACGATTTTATAATACAATGTAATTATTCATTTAATGTGCTGATTTTATAGAATCTGAGTATATTTGTGAATTTTAAGCGATTTTGCAAATATTTTCATTCATTTGATCACAGTAATTTATATTTAAGCTCTTGATGTAGTTTAAAATATGTTTCTCAACTCACTTATTCAAAACGATTGCATAATACATAGTAATTTTTCACAGAATCTGAGTATGTTTGAGCATTTCAAACGATTTTGCATTCATTTTAAGTCATTTGATCACAATAATCTATATTTAAACTCTATATGCAGTCTAGACTATCTTAATGAGGTCAATTATTAAAAAAGATTGTATTATACATTGTAATTATTCACATAATGAGCAGATTTTACAGATTCTGAATATATTTGAGAATTTTAAGCGATTTTGCATTATTTTTTAGTCATTTGAACACAATAATCTATATTTAAGCTCTTTATATACTTAAGAATATGTTTATGAACAGACTTATTCAAAACGATTGAATTATACATTATAATTTTTCACATTATGTGCAGATTTTTCAGATTCTGAGTATATTTGAGCATTTCAAGTGATTTTCCATTCATTTGAAGTCGTTTGATCACAATATTCTCTATTTAAGCTCTTTATATAGTCTAGAATATGTTTAAGGGCTCAACTATTAAAAAAGATTGGATTATACGTTGTAATTATTCACAAAATGTGCAGGTAATACATATTTTGATTATATCTGGGCATTTTCAGCGATTTTGCATTCATTTTAAGTCATTTGATCACAATAATATATATTTATTCTCATTATATAGTTTAGAATAAGTTTATGAACTCTTTTATTCAAAAAAATTGTATTATACATTGTAATTATTCACATGCAGATTTTACAAAATCTGAGTTTATTTGAGCATTTCAAACAATTTTGCATTCATTTTAAATCATTTGAACAAAAATAACTTATTTTTAAGCTATCTTTATATAGTCTTGAATATACTTATGACCTCAATTATTCAAAAAGATTGGATTATACATTGTAATTATTCACATAACGTGCAGGTTTTACAGATTCAGATTATATTTGAGCATTTCAAGTGGTTTTGCATTCATTTTAAGTCATTTGATCATAATATTCTACATTTAAACTCTTTATATTGTCTAGAATATGTTTATGTGGTCAATTATTCAAAAATATTGGATTATACATTGTAATTATTCACAAAATATGCAGATTTTAAAAATTCTGATTGTATTTGAGCATCTTAAGCGATTTTGCATTCATTTTAAGTCATTTTATCAAAATAATCTATGTTTAAACACTTTATATTCTTTAGATTATGTGTATGAACTCACTTATTCAAAACGATTGCATTATACATTTTAATAATTCACATAATTTGGAGATTTTACAGAATCTGAGTATATTTGAGCATTTCTAGTGATTTTGCATTCATTTTAAGTCGTTTGATCAGAATATTCTATATTTCAGCTCTTTATATAGTCCAAAATATGTTTATTAGCTCAACTATTCAAAAAGAATAGATTATACGTTGTAATTATTCTCATAATGTGCAGGTTTTACATTCTGAATATATCTGAGCATTTTCAGAAATTTTGCATTCATTTTAAGTTATTTGATCACAATAATCTATATTTAAGCTCATTACATAGTTTAGAATATGTTTATGAACTCTTTTATTTAAAACAATTGTATTATACATTGTAATTATTCATATAATGTGCAGATTTTACAAAATCTGAGTATATTTGAGCATTTAATGGAATTTTGCAATCATTTAAATCATTTGAACAAAAAAAACCTATATTTAAGCTCTTTATATACTTTAGAATATTTGTATAAATACATTTATTCAAAACGATTGGATTATATATTGTAATTATTCATATGATGTGCAAATATTAAAGATTTTCTGTATATTTGAGAATTAAAAACAATATTGCATTCATTTTTTAAGTTATTTGAACCAAATAAAATATATTTAAGCTCTCTTTATATAGTCTAGAATATGTTTATGAGCGCAACAGTTCAAAAAGAATGGACTATACGTTGTAATTATTCACATAATGTGCAGGTTTTACAGATTCTGATTACATTTGAGAATTTTCAGCGATTTTGCATTCATTTTAAGTAATTTGATCACTATAATCTATATTTAAGTTCATTATTTTGCTTAGATTATATTTATGAACTCAGTTATTCAAAACAATTTTATTATACATCGTAATTATTCACATGATGTGTAAATTTTACAAGATCTGAGTATATTTGAGAATTTCAAGTGATTTTGCAATTATTTTAATTCAGTTGATCACAATTATTTATATTTAAGCTCTTTATGTAGTTTAAAATAAGTTTATGAACTCACTTATTCAAAACGATTGCATTATACATTGTAATTATTCACATTATCTGTAGAATTTACAGAATCTGTGTATATTTGAGAATTTCAAGCGATTTTGCAATTACTTTAATTCAGTTGATCACAATAATTTATATTTAACCGCTTTATGTAGTTTAAAATATATTTATGACCTCACTTATTCAAAACGATTGCATTATAAATTGTAATTATTCACATAATCTGCAGATTTTACAGAATATGAGTATATTTGAGCATTTCAAATGATTTTGCATTCATTTTAAGTCATTTGATCACAACAATCTATATTTCAACTCTTTATGTAGTCTAGACTATCTTAATGAGGTCAATTATAAAAAATGATTGTATTATACATTGTAATTATTCACATAATGAGCAGGTTTTTACAGATTCTGATTATATTTGAGCATTTTAAGCGATTTTGCATTCCTTTTAAGTCATTTGATCACAATAATTTATATTTAAGCTCCTTATATACTTAAGAGTTTGTTTATGAAGACACTTATTCAAAATGATTGAATTATACATTATAATTTTTCACATGATGTGCAGAATTTTCAGATTATGAGTATATTTGAGCATTTCAAGTGATTTTTCATTTATTTTAAGTCGTTTGATCACAATATTCTGTATTTAACCTATTTATATAGTCTATAATATGTTTATGAGCGCAACTGTTCAAAAAGAATGGACTATACGTTGTAATTATTCACATAATGTGTAGGTTTTACATATTCTGATTATATCTGAGATTTTTCAGCCATTTTGCATTCATTTTAAGTCATTTGATCACAATAATCTATATTTATGCTCATTATATAGTTTAGAATATGTTTATGAACTCTTTTATTCAAAACAATTGTATTATACATTGTAATTATTCACATGATGTGCTGATTTTACAAAATCTGAGTATATTTGAGCATTTCAAACAATTTTGCATTCATTTTAAATCATTTGAACAAAAAAATCTATATTTAAGCTCTTTATATACTTTAGAATATGTTTATGAACATATTTATTCAAAACGATTGGATTATACATTGTAATTATTCATATGATGTGCAGATATTTAAGATTTTGAGTATATTTGAGAATTTCAAACAATATTGCATTCATTTTAAGTTATTTGAACAAAATAATCAATATTTAAGCTCTCTTCATATAGTGTAGAATATGTTTATGAGCTCAACTATTTAAAAGGATTGGATTATACATTGTAATTATTCTCATTATGTGCAGATTTTTCAGATTCTGAGAATATTTGAGCATTTCAACTGATTTTGCATTCATTTTAAGTCATTTGATCACAATAATCTATATTTAGACTCTTTATATAGTTTCGAATATATTTATGAGGTTAATTATTCAAAAAGAGTGGATTATACATTGTAATTATTCACATAATGAGCAGTTTTTACAGATTCTGATTATAATTGTGCATTTTTAGCAATTTTGCATTCCTTTTAAGTCATTTGATTACAATAATCTATATTTAAGCTCTTTATATACTTAAGAATATGTTTATGAATACACTTATTCAAAACGATTGAATTATACATTATAATTTTTCACATAATGTGCAGATTTTTCATATTCGAGTATATTTGAGCATTTCAAGTGATTTTGCATTCATTTTAAGTCGTTTGATCACAATATTCTGTATTTAAGCTCTTTATATAGTCTATAATATGTTTATGAGCTCAACTATTCAAAAAGAATGGACTATACATTGTAATTATTCATTTTAAGTCATTTGATCACAATAATCTATATTTTGGCTCTTTATATAGTCTAGAATATGTTTATGAGGTCAATTATTTAAAAAAATCGGATTGTACATTGGAATTACGTACATTATGTGCAGATTTAAAAGATTCTGAGTATATTTGAGTATTTTAAGTAATGTTGCATTCATTTTAAGTCATTTGATCCCAATAATCTATATTTAATCTCTTTATATAGTTTGGAACAAGCTTATGAACACACTTATTCAAAACAATTGGATTATATATTGTAATTATTCACGTAATGTACAGATTTTACAGATTCTGAGTATATTTTTGCATTTCAAGTGATTTTGCATTCATTATAAGTCATTTCATCACTATAATATATATTTAATCTCTTTATATAGTTTAGAATATATTTATGAGCTCAATTATTCAAAAAGATTGGATTATATATTGTAATTACGCACAAGATGTGCAGATTTTACAGATTCTGAGTATATTTGAGCATTTCAAGTGATTTTACATTCATTTTCAGACATTTGAGCACAATAATCCATATTTAAACTCTTTATATAGTCTTGGATTTTTTTATAAACTCACTTATTCAAAACAATTGGATTATACATTGCAAATTTGTAATTGCGCACATTATATAGAGATTTTACAGATTATGAGTATATTTGAGCATTTCTAGCATTTTTGCATTCATTTTAAGTTATTTGATCACAATAATCTATATTTAAGCTATTTATATTTTCTATAGTACTTTTATGAGCTCAATTATTCAAAACGGTTGGATTATACATTGTAATTATTTACATAATGTGCAGATTTTACAGATTCTGAGTATATTTGAGCATTTCAAGCGATTTTGCATTCATTTTAACTCATTTGATAACAATAATCTTTATTTATGCTCTTTATATAGTCTATAATATGTTTATGAGATCAATTATTCAAAATGATTTGATTATACATTGTAATTATTCACATGATATGCAAATTTTACAGATTATGAGTATATTTGAGCATTTCAAGCGATTTTGCATTTATTTTAAATAATTCGATCACAATAATCTATATTTATGCTGTTTATATAATTTAGAATATGTTTATGAACTCACTTATTAAAAACGATTGGATTATACATAGTAATTATTCACATAATATGCATATTTTACAGATTCTGAGTATATTTGAGCATTTCAAGTGATTTTGAATTCATTTTAAGTCATTTGATCACAATAATCTATATTTATGTTGTTTATATAGCCTAAAACATGTTTATGATCTTACTCAATCAAAATAATTGTATTGAACATAATAATTTACGCATATCATATGCAAATAATGTAAATTATGAGTATTATTCGAACATTTCAAGTGATTTTGAATTAATTTTAAGTCATTTTATAAAAAATAATTTATATTCGCATTGTAGTCGTTACTTGCACGTATAACTACAGTGATCAAGTTATTGTCTGTTGTTTCTGTAGCTTTTACCTAAAAAGAAGATACGAAGACTTCAAAAAGGAAAACTCAAAATTAACTCATAGGCTCCGTTTGGATAGGTGTGGGAAAAAGGAAAGAAGGGAAGAAGTGGGAAGAAGTATTGGGAAGTGTGTAAATTTGTGAAGAGTTTGGATTGTTTATAATAAATTTTTTCTTCTTTCTTCTCATATTCCTTTTTTCTAACCAATCCAAACGGAACCATAGATGTTGTGCTCGTTTTTCAGTTGGAATTAAATGCCATCGGAACTATGGCCTACTAGTAATCACATAATCTTCCTTTAAAGAGATTTAATAATCATCAAATCTCAACACGAGTTGGATTATTCTTTTTTTTTGGACTGGATGTGTAATTGAAAATCTGTACGGTTTGCATAGATCATTGCTGGACTAAAACCGACTGCTAAGGATAACTTAATTAATTAAATAATAATTTCCTCGCTTTCCTTGCTGTGTTGACACATATTTTCATCCAGTTGATCTTTCTGGACAGCTTTTTTTTAGTTATTAATTTGTAATGTTGTTTCTTAATCAACAGTGCCTTTCACTTGAAAAATGAGATCCATTCACACTTTCACAGATATTCTGTGGTCCTTCATCAATCATATACATTGTCACGGGTTCACCTGTGGCACCTGCACTAGAGAGCACAATGCCACACATAGAAAGATACAAAGCAAGCCAGAGAAAGTCCACACAAATTTAAAAAGTCTTCTTTCTCAAATTCTCAATTCCCTCCTATCAATCCCTCCATCATCAAATATAATACGCCAAGATCTCCATGCCCTTTAAATCTCCTTCTCCAAATTAAAGTACCAATTAATTGCGCCAAATCAACATCCAACAAAACTACCAAACTCATGTCTAAATCAAAAAAAGGCCGCAAAGGCTTCGTCTTTTGCCTGGGAGGACCAGCCCGTCTTGTATCCTGGCTACGCAGCAAGCGTGCAAACAGCGAAACCAGCTCGGTTGTTAGCATCAGCCGTAATTACAGCATCCGATCTGATAGGAGCAGCTCATCTGGTGACGAAGACTTGGCTGAATTGATTCGGACTGCTGCTGAGGAGAAGGCGGCGAGGAAACAAAAAGTTGAGCGTAGTCAGAGTTTGGCGGTATGCCGTATTGACGAGGATGCACCCTGTGACTTCAATGAGTCTGATTTTGATGTCGGAGTGTTTTCCCGAAGTCGGAGTTATGCCGTAGGTAATGCTTTACCGGTTGGGAGGAGGAGAAACAGGTATTCTTGATTGATAATTTGATTTAATACTCCAAAGGTCAAGTGATGATTTATAAAGACTTTGGCTTCTGAGACTGAAAATTTAAGGTGAATTTAGGCAGTTTTTGCTGGTTTGGAGGTTGGTGTGCATGGCCTAATTGGCTATTGTTTTCACACAAATGTAAATATTTGGTCTGTAATTTCTTTTACTTTTTGCTCTTGAAGTTGTCTATATATGGTCTTTTGTGTGCCATGACAATTTAAAAAAAAAATAATAATAATCTTTTGTTCATGCGAGAGGATGGAAGTAGCAACTCTGCATCTATTTGATTAATTGATTGTGTTATGTTGTATAATTTTTTTTTTCACAACCATGCTACAAAGAAAAATAATGGGGTGACTACTGTGTGAAGACAAATTCAATTCAAATTATCCAACAGTAATGTGTAACTACTTGAAATAATAAAAGCGGAGCAGAAAATCCCTAGATATCTACTGCCTGTTATTTCAAAAAAAAAAAGTGTAGCAGAAAAAAAATGAGATTTATTTTCGTATGATATGATACTATCATACCAGCCGAACTCCATTACCGACGATTAATATGCAACCAATACAAATTTGAAAGAGAGGCCAATTCCACAATGTGACGCTTCTCAATATATACCATCTTTTATGAAATTTCTAACTGAAGAAAAAAATTGTTGAGATTCAGATAATCAGATATGATTTACATAATCGGAACGTTACTGTTGAGGTGTGAAATTGAAGTTTAATAGAACGACAATTAAGATTCCCTCGTTTTATAATTAATTTTATAATTAATTAGGATTCCCTCGTTTCTGTTTTGCGAGCTCCTGATAATTTTTTAATGTGCACTAAATTATACATTTTTGTTTTCTTGTTTGCCAATTCACAAGCTTGCTTCCGTGCTGTAATATTTATGAAACCCACCTCAAATAATATCAACCGAGAGCCATACCAGAAATTTATTCTGCTTGGTTTTTTTCTTTATTAAATTGGACATCAGTACAGATTGACTTGCAGAAATGTGTGAGACGCTAATTTCTTCTTCTTTTTTAATAGAAAAATCTGTTTGTATCAGCATTATATTTGAAAAGTTGAAAACTTGAAATGAAGTTGAAGTTGATAGGTGCAAGGAACTAAAAGCAGAAAGGTCAATGCTCTTATATTACTAAATTAATAAATTTCATATAATTTAATTAATAATATTTTTTTAAGAAAAAACAAGGGTCAATCCCCAGCATTTTATAAATTAAATAATAACTTTTGCAGTTTGGAGGGAACCGAAATGAAGGAGAACGATCCTTTTTTTTTTGTGTGTGTCATTGACCACTCTACAAATGTGCTATGTACCTTCCTTTGTCTAATTGTTAACATATTTTAAGACTTCTTTCAAAACTATGAAACGTCAATAAAATTTTAAACTTCGGCTTCTTCACACTGATTAGAATTTTTTTTTCCATGCAAAAATATATTAAAGAATTTAGGGAAAATTAATATTTAATTTTGGTCTTGATGTCTGGAAACAGCACCTGTATTACTCAACAGTTTGAAATGTCTGCTTTTTTCTCATTTTTTGGTGTTATTAAATACCTAAAATAAATGCAATGAAATACTCTACAAATGTGCAGGGTCCATTTATTAATACATTGAAAATCTCAAATCTATTGTTAAAGATCAAATATTGAGATTTGATTGTATTGCAGGGTCCATACAACTAGTGTGTTCGTATTGCATTTCTCAATCTGTAGTACTTTATCTTACATGCACATAACATGTACAACATACTGAGATATTATTATTGTTTTGATTGAAAAATAATAACTCGAGAAATACATTAAAAAATATAAACATAAACAGAAAATCTCAACAAGAGAACAAAATCTAAATAAAGCAAGAATTCATTCAATATTTTTAAATAGTATTCTACTATTCTTATATAAGCAATATATCTTTTGGAAGCAATTCAGATTTCAGAAACAGAAATATCGTTTCAGTTTGGACAGGAAAAAATATTTCAATTTGTCAATGCAATGGAAGCCTCCAGTTTTTGAAATAGAAAGAAGCTGAGCCGCTTTCGTCCAGGAAACGGAGTCCTCCAGTTGTCTCTTCCTCTCCAAGACAACCTCCTTTTTCCTTATTTCCCAAATACTTTGCTTGCTTATTTTTTCTACTTCTAAGCTACAACAAACAACCCGAAACAAAGATTAAGAGGAAGGAGCTTGATGGCAATGGAGATCGATTCGGTCGAGTATCGCCTCAGCTGCGTCCTCCGTGGCCACGAAGATGACGTAAGCCCCATTTTTCGTCCTAGAATATTTCTGTCTATCGTCTCAATTTTGTTTAGTCGTACTACTGGTCGAACTTTATTTTTAAAGCTGGAATTTATTCTTGCGGGATCTCAACAAGTTAGGATCATTGTCTGGTTTGGGTGTGTTTTATATGATACAATTCAAACATTAGCGTTATGAGTGTACATTGTTGTGAACTCTTGTTTAGGAAAAGACTTACAATTTATGTTTAAGGTACTTGTTCCACAACCAATGGGCTCCAATTTATGTTATAACTTGCAAAGACCTACAACTGCAGTGTATAATTATCTCTAGAGGTATTGTTCTGAACTGGGAAGTAGAATTTTGTGCATGATCCTAATGTTTGATCCTTTTTAAATTCTCTAATTTTTCACAATGCATGTTCAATTTTAGGTAAGAGGAATCTGCATCTGCGGTGAATCAGGAATTGCCACATCATCACGGGACCGCACTGTCAGACTGTGGGTAGCTGATTCTGATGCAAAGCACAAGTACTCTCTATCGAAGACCCTTGCAGGACATACCAGCTTTGTGGGACCCCTGGCATGGATAGCTCCTTCAGACCAGTTCCCTGAAGGAGCAATTGTCTCTGGTGGAATGGACACTCAAGTTCTCCTGTGGAATGTACAAACAGGAGAGATTGTCGAGAGGATGAAGGGACACCAGTATCAAGTCACTGGTTTAGCTGTTGATGATAATGGTGATATAATCTCTTCATCCATGGACTGGTACAAACTACATTTATTTCTATTTTCCCTTTGACCTGCAATCGTGTAAAGGTCTCTTGGTAGCCTGGTACAGGCATTGGTCATTACCAAGGGTCAAAGTAACCTGTCAGCCTGTATGGAGTAATACTTACTTTAAATTAAGGTGTCTACTGGTACCAGACATAAGTGAATAATATGGTAGTTTAGTAATCGACTTGTGCGTCTAATATGGTGTTGTACAAGCATAGAATTTTTCTATATCTGTGAAAACCCCATGAGGTACAAATTTGGTGAAATTAAGGAACTTGATTGGTTAATCTTGTATTCTTGTTCCTTTAATTTCTTTATGCCACTTTTCATTTTAAACTCCCTTCTTCTCTCTCAATTTGCATGTAGTACTCTAAGACGATGGAGGAAAGGCCAGGCTGTAGAGTTCTGGGAAGCACACAGTGTAGCTGTACAAACAGTTATAAAGCTATCCTCTGGAGAGTTTCTCACTGGTATGTACTAGTTATAGTCCGTACGAATCACCATTCATGATATCATCAATTAAAATGAAAAAAAGAAAAAAAAAATAAGTAAAAGATAAGAAAGAAAGAACTGTTGTAGTAATTGATTTTTTGATCAATTTGCTAGGTTCTAGTGACTCGACTATGAAGCTTTGGAGAGGAAGGACTTGTTTGCATACTTTCACGGGACATTCAGGTAGTGGATTGAATTGGGAGATTGATTCAGATTGACCTATATCTTGTTTTAATTATTATTATTTTTTAAATTTTTAGATACTGTTCGAGGTCTAGCTCTAATGCCTGGAATTGGAGTACTCTCTGCTTCCCATGATTGGTTAGTTATCTACCTTTGTATTAGTCCCTCAATATACAAATAAATTTATGCAATATGGTAACTCTAAATTTCAAATATTTTAGCTGACGGTTTTCTTAGAAAAATTTGCAAATGGACCAATATGTAAAGGAATTTAATGGAATTGCAGTATAGTGAAGATGTTGTTTGTATTGTCCTTTTCTTTGGAAGCTCTGTATATCAAAATTAACAAAGAGGTCTTATCTTGGATCACGAATTTGATCATGTCAAGATGAAAAAGCCAGTACAGTTTAGTAATCTCTTGCTTTAAACAAGAGTTTTATTTTCAGATAACTGAAACTTATCGAGCAATTTAGTCATTGCTTTCTGTAAACGTTAACTTTTCGGGCGCTTTTTGGGAATATCCCAAAAGTATCGAGTGCATTTGCAATCTTGCTAAAGGGATTTCATTTTATTATGAATTGCAGTACAGTAAAATTATGGGCCTTGACTGGTCAGGTCTTGATGGAAATGGTGGGCCATACCTCTCTTGTTTATTCCGTGGCTGCTCATTCATCTGGCCTGGTTGCTAGTGGCAGTGAAGACCGATTTCTTAAAATTTGGAAAGGTCATTTTTTGAACTCTGTTTTAATTAGGAATTGGCCAGAATGCAGACTTTAAGAGATAAAAGGCCAAACAAATAAAGGCAGAAAACAAATGAGGTCCAATTGGTAGCTACCTGGTATTAATTTGGTGCTATACCATATTACAATATAATATAAATCAAGTGATGGTTTGGTATCTAGAGAATAACTGGTCAGGAAAAGAAAAGAATGCTGTTCTTAACTTGTTCAACGGCAGAAGGAAAAACAAATGTCAGTAACATTATGTTCAATCTGCATATGTTAGGGAAAAAATGTATATGCATTACAAAGAACGAGATGGAAAAATGTCTGTGATCCTTCATGATTTGGGTTGAGTCTGACATGTGTGTCATTTCCAGACAATTCATCATATCTACTATGTTTTTGGGTTTTGAGTGTTATTGCTTTGATCTATATTTTCTGCTTGTTATAAAGTCTAAGCCTTTTATCCCAAACAAGTTGGGGTAGGCTAGAAATGACACCCCGACCCTGGTCATTTCTTGTATATATGGCTGAGTTTTTTACGCTGGCTCGCCAAGCCTATCGCAAGCATGCGGGCTTGAACCCTGGACCTCTTAGAAGAGAGCCAAGTGCTCTTACCACCTGAGCTACTAGACCAGGTGGTAAAAGAAGAAATTTTGAATTAGGCTAATGGTAGAATCAAATTAGTTAAGTTTTACAGAAAAAGGTCCTAGTTCTTTTTAGAAAATTTTCAATATAAATTCTAGTTGGCAATGACGCATGCTATAGTTTGGTTGACTACAAAAAGAAATGAATTCAATAGATATGATTTTGAAATTGTAATTTCATTTACTTTTTGAGATGAGAAGTCAAAGAAAAATAGAGTGTTTGAGGTAGGAAATGAGAGGGGAAGGTATATAGAGGGTTTTACTGGATTGAAAGTTTGCTTCACGTGATGTTCAAACTCTCTATAACCATCTCTATGAAATGGAAAGCTGAGTGCAGAAAAGAGGAAAAGATAATTTTTTTTAAGTCAAATTTTATCGCAGTTAAAATTCTATTGTCGCCAAATGCAGCCTCAAATGACCTGATTTGACAATGCCTTTTTGTTAGACTTATATGCCTCTTCTTGGCTTCTGATCATGGGATCTGCAAAATTAGACTAGTTTGAGAGTTATGAATGAATTTAACTAATTGAGCGTCTCTCTTTTTGGGGGAATCTCAGTTTCTCTTCGCCTCCTCTCTGTTGCTCAAACTTTTAGGACTTGGTGCTACACCAGTACAAATACAAATACAAGATGCTGCACCATATATTTCTGTTCTGAAGTCTATGACAAATTGTAGATGGGGTATGTGTGCAAAGCATAGAGCATCCTGGATGTGTATGGGATGTCAAATTTTTGGAAAATGGAGATGTAGTAACTGCTTGCTCTGATGGTGTGGTTCGTGTCTGGACTCGGCAAAATGATCGGCTAGCAGACCCACAAGAGACAGAGGCTTACTTGGACCAGCTATCTCAGTACAAACTTAGCAGGTAAATTCACAATTACTATATCTTCAGAGAAATGCTAGTGTCCAATATATAGGACGGATGGGTCCTTCCAATATGATCGTTTTCACGTTTTTTTTTTTTTCAAATGACCGATCCGAACCATTCAATATGTTCTCCATATTGAAAACTTACAAGAAACCAATTTTTACATTTTTTTCGAAATTTTTTACTATTTTTTTGGTATTTTTGAAAATTCCTGATATAAACATTATGGATCGTCCAATAACAACGATTTTTTAAAATACCAAAAAAATAGTAAAAAAATTTGAAAAAAATGTAAAAATTGGTTTCTTGTAAGTTTTCAATATGGAGAACATATTGAACGGTTCGGACCAGTTATTTGAAATTTAAAAACATGAAAACGATCGTATTGGACGGAGTCCATCCGTCCAATATATTGGACTATAGCATTTCTCATATCTTCATGCATGATATATTAAAATATTAAAGTTGAAAGTTGGGAGGATGACATGTGGAAGACAGTTGTAAACACTACTTTCATCCTCGGACTTATAAAAGTGCAAATTGCCTTCCACACAGCCAGTTTTTCTTATACATAACCATTTATGTGCAAGAACTGTAATTTGACATTGTAGTTGTGTGCAAATACAATTTTGTTTATCGTTGTAGGAAAACAGTTGGTGGATTAAAGCTGACAGATCTGCCAGGATTAGAGGCCTTGCAAGTGCCAGGTATGTTGTAGAAAATCAGATTACACATTTAGCTGCTACGAAACCTTAATATGGCATCATAGTTTAAGTACTTGATGCTGCTTGCTACTTGACCAGGCACGATTGATGGTCAGACCATGGTTGTCAGAGAAGGGGACAATGGCGTAGCATATTCTTGGAACTCTAAACAATCCCAGTGGGATAAGGTGAGATGCTTAACCACACACAGTTGTAACATATATCTGTCATTTACAAGTATTCTTCATTTTATCTTCTGACATCTTCTGTAGATAGGTGAGGTGGTTGATGGACCTGATGATGCATCCAATGGACAAGTTTATAATGGCACCCGCTATGACTTTGGTTTGTACATATGTTCAATTAGCAACAAAATGATTACAGTTCTCTTCACAGTTATTTAAAAAATATTGGTGTAAAAATTTTTCTGTTCGTTTAATTTCAAGCATCATCTAATTAACTATTTTATTTTGTATTTGATTTCAGTTTTTGATGTTGATATTGGTGATGGGCTCCCCATTCGGAAATTACCATATAACCGTTCCGGTATTCTTTCGTATACATTTAATCTTCTAAGATTAGCCCTTGAAAACTCATCAGTTTAAGTACCTAAATTCTCAATGACAAAGTACTGAAATTCATAATTTATGTTTGTAGAGAATCCTTATGAAGTAGCTGACAAGTGGCTTGTAAAAGAAAATTTGCCTCTGACATTCCGTGAGCAAGTGGTAGAGTTTATTCTTCAAAATTCGGGTCAGAAGACCTTTACTCCAGATCCTTCCTTTCGAGATCCATATACTGGGGGTATGCTTTTGGCTGTTTTCTATTTATTATTTGTTTCCCGCTAATGATTGGTAGCGATGCAGCCACTTTACTTAACAGCATACAATCAGTCAGTTACATTTTGCTATTGGCAAGCCATATCATGTTAATATTTATGTTGTTGTTTTTACTCTAAGATGATATTGTTAGTTTAGCTTACACAATCTTTTTGTTTCTTAACCAGCTAATGCATATGTACCTGGGGAAAGCTCTTTCTCATCAGGTATCTACAAACTAAACTTGTACCATATTTGCCTGGTCTGTGCTGGAATATGTGCAATTATTACTGTATAATTTATGACAGCAATTTATGTTTCTTTTCTATTGGTTAGGTTTGTTTCTGTCAGTTTTTTATATTTATAGCAGGGCTTTGTTCCTATATATTTGTTGTCATGATAAAATAATCTAGGGTATTAACCAGCAATTTGGTCTAAAATTTTATTACTGGTAATTTGCCATTTCCAGGCAGTGTTGCTCCAAAACCTACATTCAAGCATATTCCAAAGGTACATGGATTCATATAAGTAATTCTTTCACATTTCATTCAACTTGTTTATGTTTTATATGATTTGATATTTTTTTCATTATTTTATGTTGACTTGTTTTTCCCTCTTCATCTTAATTGTTCAGAAAGGAATGCTTTTGTTTGATACAGCTCAGTTCGATGGCATTTTGAAAAAGATAACCGAGTTCAATGCAACATTAGCTTCAGATCCTGTAATATGTTAAAGAAGTTTATTATTTCTGAGGTGCTTCTCTATTCCTATATAATATTAATGTCACTGATCAATAACTGGGTATTCTTTAACTTTGTCTTTGGCCAGGATCAGAAGGCTCTGTCCTTGTCAGAAAACGATTTGTCTAAATTGGGTGCAGTTGTAAAGGTGTTGAAAGATACATCGCATTATCATTCGAGTACGATATCAGATTCTGACACGTCTCTTTTGCTTAGATTATTGAAATCTTGGCCACCTCAGATGATGTTTCCTGGTATGAAATTCTTTTAATTTTTTGTTCTTTGTGGTTGCATTGTCAATTGCCATATTTTTAACCTAAAGAGCTAGAACCTCTTGGGGAAGTCATGCAATGTCAATGTTGAACCTCTTGTGAATGTAATGCAATGTTAATATTTTAAACATACTGGCTTCATTTTTCTTTTTTTTCTTTTTTTTGTTATTGTAGATTTTGGCTTTCTTTTTTTTTAATATTTCAAATTTCTACCTGGGAGGAATAGTTATTTTGAGAACAGTTCAAATGCCATTATTTTTAAACATTCATAATTCAAAATCTAAGAATCCAGTGTCAAAATAAAACTATTGGATATGATCTATTTCAATATATCTGCACTTGTAAAAATTATATGAGAGTTTCACTATTGTTTTGATAGTGGTAAAATGCTGTAGTTTTAATATTTTTATTTTAAAATCTATACATCTTAAAAAGTCTTAAAGTCTAAGCCTTTTATCCCAAACAAGTTGGGGTAGGCTAGAAATGACACCCGACCCTAGTCATTTCTTGTATATATGGCTGAGTTTTTACGCTGGCTCGCCAAGCCTATCGCAAGCATGCGGGCTTTAACCTTGGACCTCTTAGAGCCAAGTGCTCTTACCACATGAGCTACTAGACCACATGCTTAGCACTCTTGTACACATTAATTTAATATTTATTTGGTTCATGACATACAGTTATAGACACTATGAGAATGACAGTTCTACACCCAGATGGAGCCACTTCTCTTCTTAAGCATACCGAAGGTCAAAATGGTAAATTTGTAAATAATTCCCTGCATGTACTACAATCTAATTTGGGATGGGATTGAATAACATTGTACCATTATTTTGTTCCCTTTCATTTGTAGATTTGCTGAAAGAAATATTTGAGAAGGCAGTTGCAGGACCAACACAACCTGCTAACGTTCTAACCATAATAAGAGCAGTTGTTAATCTATTCAGGGCTTCATGCTTTCGATTATGGCTACGTTCTAATTTCAGTGAGGTTTGTTTCCAACTTGGTGTCTCCAGTTAAGGTTTACATTACCAGCACCCAGTATGCAGAATCTGGTACAAATGTTGAGGCCTAATTGAAGTCAATGTTACATCTTCAAGCCTAAGTGTTATTTTGTTATGAAACAGTGTTAGTTTGAAGGGTTCATATATATGTCCCAAAAAAAAAACAATTAACCATGCAACAAGGCAAGAGAAAGGGGGGAAAAAAGGAGAATTTGAGAGTTCAGTCAAATGGAATTGAGTAGTTCGTCATATCGTGCTTCTTCTATGTTAAAATGGAATTGTGTCGAACCAAATTATACTATTACCACCGAGAGGTACTTTGGAATTTTTATTGTCTGAGACTCTGAGTTTATTCAATAATGATCATTTTTTTTCTTTATTTGTAAATTTTAGATACTAGATGCGCTGTCTAGTTGTCGACCAGCTTTTAATAAGCATGCACATCTAGCATATGCTACTCTTCTATTAAAGTATGTTTTCCATTTCTAAACACAATCTCTAATTAATTTGAGATTTTAGCGGCTGATGTATAATTTTCTTGTTTATTGCAGTTATGCTGTGCTAGTAATTGAACTGAAAGACAAAGAAGCACAAGCTCAAGTTCTGTCAGCTGCTCTAGAAGTATGTCTCTAATATTTTTTTCCCCCATTATATGTATTTATTTCAAAAGCATTAACAGTTCCTGTACATTTCATGTTACTCCTGCTTAATGTGAGCAAGGGAGGCTAGGGTATTTGTAGAGAAATTGAAGAATGGTGCTGGACATATTTTTCTATAGTTTGTAGAAACGTCCAGAGAACTTCCAGTTTGGGTGTTATTAATTACATAATTGTTGGAATATTCTATTTTAATAATACAGATAGCAGAAGATGAGAGCCAAGATGTTGATTCAAGATATAGAGCACTTGTTGCTGTTGGATCTCTCGTATCCTTTATTAGCATTTTTCTTTTAATAATATTTGGAAGTCCTTTAAAATAATAGAGAAGGAAATCTAGATAAAATGATTAGACACATTAAAAAAATAAGATAAAAATTTATTAGATAATTGTTTTTCTTCAGGAATTATAAGTGCCATCGGCAAATATACCATCCCAGCTAGGGGTGAGCAAAAAGCTTGTAACTCGTGAGTTACTCGAACTCGATTCGTGAAAAGCTCGATTATAACTCGAGCTAAAAGAACTCGAGTTGGCATAACTCGAGTTGAACCAACTCGGTTAATAAACGAATCGAGTTTGAGTTAGACTCAACTCGGCTCGTTGACTCGTGAGCTGACTCGTGATGTAATAAATTTTAATTTTTTAGAGATCATCACTATGATTTATGAGTATTAATATTGAGTTTCAAGACATATTTTGCTTTAAATCAATGGAAAAGAATAAAATTGATAATAAATTTTATTCTTTTATATTATTGTAATACTCATAAATAATTATTTCATCTATTCACTATATTCACGAGTTGAATATCGAGTCATGAGTTGACTCGAGTTACAAAATGACGAGTTCGAGTTAGCTCGGATAGCTTGGAACTGCCTCCCGAACGAGTCATGAGTTGACTCGAGTTGTAACGAGTTCGAGTTATGCCCAACTCGCTCGAACTCGACTCGTATACAGCCCTAATCCCAACCATCGCTAAATACAAAGTGAATATATACAGTAAAGAAGGTGAACATATAGAGGATCTAAGTGAACACTTACAAACAAATAAGTGTTATCATCATTTGTTCAGAAGTTTACATGCATATTCAACTTATTTTCATTGAACTTATTTATTTGTATGTGTTCACTTAGATCGTCTATGTTCACTTTGTTTCCTGTATATGTTCACTTTATATTTAGCGATGGCAGGGATGACAAAACTGTAGATGGTAGTAATCAATTTCCGTTTTTCATTCCTTCCAGTCTATCTTTCTTTTTCCTTAACATAGGCGTGATACAGATGTTAGATGGGGCTGTGAAGTCTATTGCAATTGATTTTGATGTGCAAAGTATTGCAAAAGATGCCAAGTTGTCGAAGGATGCAAAGATTTCAGAAGTGGCTGCAGATATTGAGAACCTAATAAAGACCAAATAACTCTCTTTCTTTCTACGCCCCCACCTCAAAGTTTGGCAAAAAAGAGAAGAAATATCACAATGGAACTATATTTGCCATGTTGCTGCTTTGTTAAACGACTAGATATCTGTGCGTTTCAGAAGGGTATTATTCTTATAATGGGGGGTTTTTGGCTCTGTTTTTAGGCATATACTCGTCTTCCTAGTTTTTTTTGTTGTGGTTTAATCTAGTTCCCTGAATGTTCTTTTATCCAAATTGGAAATAGCCATATTCTTGAAGTTATAAGAATTCATTATGTTTCCAGCAGTTCGTTTTGCATTCAATTACATCTATAAGTTTAGGTACGGCTGATGGAGGTGAGAAATATAGTGACAAATGCTGTTGCCGTTCAGTCTGCATCATACAAGGAAAGAAGTATTGGAAAGTGTGTAATTTTGGGTGCGTTTGGATAGGTGTGGGAAGAAGGGAAGAAGGGAAGAAGTATTGGAAAGTGTGTAACTTTGTGAAGAGTTTGAATTGTTTATAATTTTTTTTCTTCCCATCTTCCTTCTTCCTCTTCTTCTTCTCTCATCCAAACGCACCCTTTGTGAAGAGTTTGGATTGTTTATAATAAATTTACTCTCTTATTCTCTAATTCCTAGGGCTCATCCAAACGGAGCAATAAGGATGGGATGTACTGTATGTGGGTGTTCGTTGTCTAATTTTTTATTATCTTTGCATATCCCATGATATGTTTTTTTTTTATGTTTCTCCCGTCGGCAAAACGTTTACACCAACGTAGACGTCATCAATAAAATATCAAAGGTACGTGCCCCATTTAGCTGGCTGACAGATCATACCAGGACCCATATATCTCCAATAATTCGACCTGCCATAGATGGCAGTTGTAGTTATCTCTGCAGTTATCTGTATTACATGCATTACAGGGCAAATGTTGCATTGAAGTATAAAGTGTTTCAGTGTTGTATCCACTTGTATGAAAATAAGAGGATTTTTTATTCATCACTGTTCTAGTGTTCTACTACCAATACTTATTTTACACCTTCCGGGCACAAAGTCACATTAAAATTTTCAGGTATTCCATTAGACTGATCAAAATCTTCTCCTTTTCACGTTAATTTGCTTGCCAAGAAATCTTACTATTTTAAATTTGTACTAAAAAAATATTTAAGTTCATAATATTAGTGATTTCTTCTAACTAATTTATACCTAACGAGGCTACTTCATGTAGAACACTGTTTTGGCAACAGAGAATCTCTGTCTGTTTGGGGTCTTTATCCATGTGGCACTCCCACGTGTCTTTTTCCAAACGGGTCTTAGTCAATTTATGATTAATAATTAGTTTGACAAAGCACATTATGAGTATCAATACATCTAACTATTCTCCTCCACAATCCATTTGCTCATATCGAGCCCCAATTCTCTCACAGTTCAGAAAAAAAAAAAAATGAGTAGGATGGAGTACCTGGCCATGAAAACAGACATGTCGGACTTCGAACAAATCGGGACGGATTTGAATGAACTTGGGTTTGCTGCTCGTAATCTGGCCATGCATGCTTTTAACCTGACTGGTGGCCTTGGGGTTGGCTTCGGCACCGCGTTTCTTCAGTGGCTCGCCTCCATAGCTGCCATGTAATTGATGTCACTGAAAATTTTTTTTTGGTTAATTTTATTGTAATTCTTTTAATTTTTTATTTGTTATATCTGCAGTTAGTGTTGCTGCTTTCAAGTTATTTTTCTTTTTCTTTTGTAGTTCTGTGACTTCTCTCCACTTGAATTTTTCTGCTTTCCTGATGCAGATACTTGTTGGTACTGGACCGCACAAACTGGAGAACAAACATGCTCACTTCTCTGTTGATCCCTTATATTTTCTTGAGTCTCCCTAGTTTGATCTTTTCTATCTTCAGGTGATCAATTTCTTACTCTTTTCATTGTTCGTACTACTAAATGGACTCAGCAAAAAATTTAACGCTGAACTTAAAAAGTGATTCCGACTGAGTGTTAAATTGATTGATTCATTGATTGATATGATATTCAGGGGTGAGATTGGTATGTGGATTGCATTTGTTGCTGTTGTTCTGCGCCTCTTCTTTCCCCGCCACTTCCCTGGTAATTTCTCACTTCAATTAGTTTTATTGTTTTTCTAGTAGCATACTGGTGTTATACTTTTTGTGATTAGCTAATGAGTAAGGCAAAAAATAAATTAGCAAGTCAAATGCCAGTAAAAAATTTCTGCACCAAGATTATAACCAAATCTGAAAGCTAAATTCTTGCTTAAATCTATTTAATCTATTTTAGACATCTTAACTATTTTGGAATGACAAGCAATATTTGCTTGAAAAAAAATATTACAGATTGGCTTGAGATGCCTGGGTCACTGATCCTTCTGCTAGTAGTCGCACCAAGCTTCTTTGCCTATACGGTGCGTGATACTATCATTGGAGTACTGATCTGCCTTATCATTGGTTGTTACCTTCTCCAAGAGCACATTAGAGCTTCTGAAGGTTTCCGGAATGCATTCACTCGAAGCAACGGCATATCCAACACCGTCGGGATCATCCTCCTGCTGGTCTATCCTGCCTGGCGATGTGTATTGAGCTTCCTTTAAAGAACTTATACTGCTTATTGGATGTGCACTTGTGTAGTCTTCCACTTGTTCATTTCAGAGTTTTATTTTTAATTTTGTTGCTTGTTTCTTGTTTATATTTGGATTTCATTGTAAATGAAGCTGGCTTTTCGTGCTGGAATACTGATTTGTTCTCTCCGATCCTTCTATTTGAATCCAATTCGTTTTAAGGATCATTCCTACCGTGAATGTCCTCATGTGTGAATGCTTGAGACAGTTATCATAAGGCCGTTTGCATGGTATGGGAATAAGGAAGGAATAAAAATTTTAGAAAGAAAATATTGGGAAGTGTGTAACTTTTTGGAAAAAGTGGAAAGATGTTATTCCGGAAATAAGAAATGTTGTTTGGATGATGAGTTAGGAATAAGCAAATTGATATTAATTTAAATAAATTATTATATTAAATAAAGTATTAATTAAAGAGCACATAAAATTTCATTTAGTTATTAGTATTTAGCTAATTTTGTTGAAATTATGTATATATAGTTGTTGGAAGATGTTATTCCTCGAAGAAATTATTCTTCTCCTTATTCCTAACTTGTTTGGATGTCTAGAAAGAAGCTATTCTTCCTATTCCTAAGCAATCCAAACAACCCCTACAATCTTAACTAGAATTAAAAATTTAGAATGACAAATTTCATGAAAAAATTAATTAGAAGTTCCAGAATTGATTCTTGGTAAGTCATATGCCAAATTTTGTGCAAAAAAGTTTTATAAATGTATTCAATAAAGTTTATGTGGTAAATTCTTAGATAGACAAAATTGAAATTCACATGTTATGGCGAATTAATTTCTACAAAACTTATTTTTTGTGCCTCAATAGTCAATACATACCAAAGAGACGCATTTTCACTAATTGTATAGAATAGCATTAATAATATGGACAACATGTGATGTGACGGCTGTTATTGATGCACATTAAGATATTTTATGTACTCTAAATAAATTGTTAAACTACATTGAAAGAATGCTCAATATGTTACACAACAATTGACTTTTTCGATCAGTTGATCTCTGCAACATATTTGATTACATCATCATGTAGGTGAGCTGATTTTATTCATTGGAGGCTTAAGACATGTCTAATAAAGTAAGAACACACGAGTTTACTGATAAGATATCATTTAGATCACTAGTCTATTCACTCAGACGAACAATTGAAATTAATTAGTGGGCTTGAGATAGCAAATACAAAGTTGAACAGTCCATATAAAATGGGCCCAAATCTATCTTAAAAGTTCCAGTTGGGCTTAGGTTTGGGATCTCTCCAGTGCTGTCCCCACAGAGATTGCCGATCCGCCGCAACAAAATCCCAGGCGAAACCCTAGTTTCTATTTTCTCTTATAAAAGAGGTGGCCGAGCCTCTCCATCTCAAAGTTATTCTCTTGTTCGTCTAGCGGCTGCCTCCCTGCTTCTCTTTTTTCTTTGGAAGTTTTCGATTGTTTTTCTTTCTGATGGTTTCTGCGATTAGTGTTATTCTGTGACGAAGAAACAGATGACGAGTCCGAGGTGGATCATATCCATTCAATTGATCTATCCAAAATGGGGACAAAGAGGCATTTGTCTGAGATAAACACGCAAAAAATCTTGCAATCGTTACTTGTTTTCGTGATTTGTGATTTATTTATATTTATTATTATTCTTTGTTGGTTTTTCTTTGAGTTTGATGCTTATGGCGCTATGAGGATTTCGATGGTCTGAATATTCACTGTTGATTAACAAACGAACCTCCTACTCATTCTGAGCGCCATCTTTTTTTTTAATTCACTTTTCTGTTGGATTTTTTTTTATTATTTTTTCCTTATTTATATTTATGTATGTATTTTATAATTTTTATTTTATTATTCGGGGTTTGCTTGAAACGATACTAAATGTATTCTCTTCTGGATAGATAAAGATTTTGAACTAGAAGCATAATATCTTTAAATCTAGAAATTGGAACAATTTTTGTTTTTGAGAAAATTTTGGAAACGTTATGCGATGATTACCAATGATACAGGGACGATTGGATGAGACAATTGATTAAAAGTAGTCCGGCGATTAGATAATTGTCAAATATTAGTGTCGATAATGAATTAATTTCAGAAAATGAATAAATTTATTATTAAATACTTATAAATATAAGTAAAAAAATCTATAATTGAGAATGTGCGTTAAAGGGAATCCATTCATAATTTCACACTATTCTTACATTCGATTTTCAAATCAAGGTGGCTTGATATTATTCGTAAATGAAAGTTTGCAAAATATACATGGAATCGATTTGAAGCTGTGAATCCATTCACTGGTGTTAATATGTGAAAGTTTTTTTTTTTAGAAACTACTTGGTAGAGGCTACCAAGTGAACAAGAAGAAAAAAGAAAAAAGAAGCAAAAAGAAAGAAAGAAAGAAAGAGAACAAAACAGGAAAAGAGATCAGCAGTGCCTAGTGAACATCAGTTCCTGCTGCACAATCCAACTTAGCAGAGAGTCGACATTCCTTTCTTCGTCCCTGAAGACGCGATTGTTTCTTTCTAGCCAAAGGGCCCACAACACAGTGATGGAAATTGTAGCTGTGCGATTGGATGAAGGGTCCAGTTGAGCTTGTAAAACATGAAATAACATTTCTTGCATGCCGTTGAAGCTTGGCACCAACATCATGGTGGATGAAAAGTGACGCTTTACCTTATCCCAAAGTTGAACAGCATAAACACAATGACAGAAAAGATGAGAATTTGTCTCCAGTATTTGCTGGCGGCACAGTACCAATATGTGAAAGTTTTAATTGTTCGTTTTTTGAAAAGTTTATTACAATCTTACTTGTGTAACTATATTTGATGATTTAAATTAAATTAAATAAATTTATCATTTGTGAAGTTGTAATAAATTCAATAAACTTCAAAATTAATTAATATAAACCCAAGACTGTTTATAGTTGCACACATTATGTGATCGCCCCAAAACAAATCCTCAACAAATTCTTCAGTTGAAAAAAGCTGTCTGTTTTTTTTTTTTTGATAAAAAGCTCCCCAAGTAGGGAACTGCTTCATTAGAAAAAAATTAGAAAAGAAGAGTTTTTATGCATAACAAAGTAAAGCTAAAACTAAGTGAATCTCCAGAACAATTTGTGCAGTACAAAGTGACGCCGAGGCAACAGTACATTAGTTTGAGGAGTTATTTGCTAAGTTCTGAAAATCTCTTTCCATATCTGCATTCAGGTTAGTCCAATTATTAAATAAATTAAGAGTAGTGAAATAAAGGACATTTTGGGAACTTCTTTTGTTATCATTGAAGATAACATCATTCCTCTCTTTCCAGACTATTCAGCACCAAGTTGCTAATAAAACCTTAGTGTAGCTCCTATTATTTGAGTCTAATCTATTTATGCTGTACCAAAGAGTTTGTGTAAGTTATCAAAGGTTAGAATCTTGTTATGGAGAACTAACCAAAGGAACAGTTTTGTCTTTAGGGGTACCCTACAAGGCCAAACAGTTGTATTGAGATCAGTGATTACTCCTGTGTTATTGAGAAAGGAATAGGAGGATCTGACAGTATACACCCTCTTACTATCAAAGTTCCAGATAGCCGAATCCAACTCAGTAGTTAAGTTTGTATTTTGGATAATTTCTAAGGCCTCAATCTTTTGTTGTCTAACCTTAGCTGAAATACCCCTTGTTAAAGCCAGATTGGGTCTGCCATTGTTTATGACTTGGCTGACCGTGGCAAAGGGGTACTTAGTTTTATCAAAAAGTTCAGAAAGTTCTTTGTAGAGGGGCATATCTTTTATCCACCAGTCTAATCAGAATTGAGTGTTGTTACCGTTATTACCTACTAATCTCTGAGAACCAATTCTAAAGACATGATAGATTTTTACAATTGATTTCCACATGACAGAGGCATTTGTATTACCTAAATTGCCCTTGTACTTTGCTATTATCATATCCTTCCAAATTGAGTGGTGGTTATCTGAAATGCAGTTCCAAATCCATTTGCCTAGTAAGGCAATGTTCATTTGCTGTAAGTTAATGATACCCCATCTCCCAAATTCTTTTCTCCTACAGATGACACTCCAACTTGCCAGGTTAAGCTTTTGTTTATTCTGTTGGTAGCTTACTCACAGGAAATTCCTTCTCACTCTGTCTAGTTTAATAATAACCCAGCTAGGGCACTTAAACATAGAGAAGTAGTACAGTGGGGATGCTGTAAGGACAGAATTAACTAGCACTAATCTACCTCCCAGGGAAAGTAAATTCCCTTTCCATTTGGAAAGTTTATTTTTAATTTTATCTATAAGACTCTGCCAGTCTTTTTTACTAGGGCCTTTCCAATGAAGGGGTACTCCAAGATAGGTTATAGGTAAGGAGAACTGCTTACATCCTAAAATGTTCACAGCCTCCTCAGTTTCAGTATCATTTAGGTTTAGAGGAATCATTTCAGATTTGTTGTAGTTGATTTTTAGCCCTGAAATGCTCTCAAAAGCCTTGAGAGTCCAAATCAGCTTTTTTAACTGTTCTGGGTCATACTTGAGAAACAGAAGGGTGTCATCTGCATATTGCAGATGAATAATCTTTCCACTTCCTAAAGGTGTTCCTAGTCCTTCAAAGTGACCCTTCTTACAGCCATTATCTAGGATTTTAGTGAGGCCTTCTGCAGCCAGAATAAAGAGGTAAGGGGATATGGGATCACCTTGCCTCAGACCCTTCATACACTGGAAGGTGGTGCTAAGATTTCCATTTATCTTAACTGCAGCCCTTTCTCCCTCTAAAAGTTGTTTTATCCAAGAGTTCCAAGTCTTGTTGAAACCTCTTTGTTCTAGGATTTCTAAAAGATAGTTCCATTATCAAAGGCTTTCTCAAAGTCTAACTTAAGTAGGACTCCCTTCTCTTTGGTGTTATCAAAAAAAGAAAAAAAAAAGAAAAAAAAAAAGAAGAAGCTGTCTGTAGTTGCCATTTCTACGCACTGCACGCTAGAATGGACGGTATTTAGTGTAAATTTTGCTTTTCTTACTGAGAGAACCACGTACTCCAGTGATAGAGCGAATTGATACAATATTTTCAGTAAGTAACATAACACGTCAATTAAAGCTAAAATCCACTAAACTCATATAAGTTTTCAAGCGGTTGGATTTTACGTTGTTGGCTTGTTGCGACTTTCTTTCAACATTAACATATTTTAATATAGTAATAATAATAATGACGTTAAGAGTCAAAGTCCTGTTATCCTCAAATCTGTAAATTGTTCGCAATTTACTTTAAATTATTCCTTATATATATTCAAAAAATTTTGTTAAATTAATCAAAATTTAATGTATGATCAACTATACGAAATTCCTTGTTTTTGATAGGTCGGTTTAGTAAAGACTCAATGACAATTTATCTGTCTACTATAAAAATTAAAAATATTTATATATTTTTACATCCTTTTTTCTGCGTTTATTATTTTACGATGCCCATCGCCACCCAGCAAAGTAGCTCGACGAATTATACCACGCTAAGGCTCGGCATGTCCCATGAGGCCATGACTCAAAAGGCTTTCATAATCCATATCATTTAATATATTAATCCCCGCAATGAGATCCGGATCCGAAACAACTGTGGGTTAACAGTTGTTCGAACAGTAACTGAATCTGGATCGTTCATCTCTTTCTACGGATCCTGGCCGCTCAATTGATTTGGGCTCCTCCGTTCGATCTTTTACTTACAGTGCTCTGGACACGTCGCTCCGTACGAGAGTAGTTTCCTTTCTCCAATTCTCCATCAGTCCAGTTCCTCTTTCATTCGATTCACAATTCCTCTCTTTTCTTCGCCTCTCCCGGCACACCTCCCAAGGAAAGAGAAATAGTTGTTCATTACTGCTTTTCCTTCTCCGATCATGGCAGCCTCCGAAATCAGCTCGCAACACAAGTGCCATGGATGAGAAGATCGGTGTATCCTCTTTCATTTGAGTACCATTTCTCTTTGCTTTCTTCTTGATATGCATATGCTCCTGTACGGAGGTATTTGATTTCTCTTATTTTCTCTTGCTTTCAGCCTTTCCCTTCCTCTCTTGCTCCGTGTTTAGATTTTTTCCATGGCGATGAAAACAGGAGACTTTCTATTCGAAGCTCCGGATCTAGGTTTTCTTTGATTGAGTAGGTAGAGAGGTACTATGCCAGTTCTTCGTTATAAAAACTTTCACTTTTTTTTTTGTGATTTTTCGTAATTATTATCTGGTTTTTCTCTTTTGTCTGCACAAACATGCCCATACGTGGCCTTGCTGAGGAGCATCTATCAGATGTATGTTAATAGCCTCTTGCTTTTATTAAGGTTTGATTTTGTCCCTTAATTGTCTTATTTTTGGGGGGCCTTTTGGGATTCTTATGGTTGCTTGATTTTCACAAATTGGTTCCTCTCAGTTTTGTATGACTCGAGAATGGTGTGTACAGTGACACTGCTTTGCTTATTTTGTGCGTTAGAATAAATTTAGATAATGTGAGATAGTGAAGCCTCTTCAGAAAATCAGTTTATTATTATATTAATTTCTCAAAAGATGATGGTAGAAGGCTGTTAGGGAAGAAAAATATTACATCTTCAAATTTATGCAATTTGTAGTCTGGTGGTAAAATTACATTCTAAGGAGTTTGATTGGGACTTTTTTTTAAACTGCTGAATGACCTTCTGCACTTTGTCGAACACAAGATTGTTTCAATAAGACATGACAACTCATATGAATCTATTTTTGATGAAATTGAATCTATTTATGATGACAAATCATTTAGGTAAATAATGAGTGTTTGCTTATAAGTTGAACGATTTTCCTGAAAAATGACATTAATTATATGATAGGGCTGCATATTTAGTTATGTTCCTCAAAGATTGACGATTTTGTTCATGCTTTCTCTTTCCATCTTAATTGCAGGTCCTGCATAGTATGTTAATTTCGTTTTCAGCAACTACATTGACCTATATTAACTTCCATTTCTCTGAGATTTATGATTTACACTTTATACCGTGATTTTGGTAAATAGCCAAATTGTGAGGTAAAATTTGAAATGCTAATAAAAGTTATTTCTGTATATTTTCACACTGGCAATTTTGTTTGCACACTTAACAAATTGAATACATTTTCTCCCACGAATTCAGTTAGCTCAGTTTTTACATGTACAAGTTGACAATGAATCTACAGAGATTAAAGAAAAGGCCACCGAATTCATTCCTTTTATGCCATTTTATAATTTCTATTTCTTATAGATTAAAGAAATATACTAAAATAAAATGTAACCATGATTTTATATCATTACAGGTGATGCCATTCATATCCAACAGAAAAAAAGAGGTCTGATGGCATCAATGCAAAGTAGGAGCAAAGGAAAGCATCAAAATCTAGGTAACAGTTTTTGTTGTTTGCTTTTGAGATGAGTGGAGACTGGAGAGAGGAAGTATTTAGGTTTGTAAAAAAATTTAGAATTCACTTCAAATTCTACATATTGTAGGTTTTTGACAACAAGGTCAAAATTAGTACCGTACTGGATTGATTTAGTTGATGGAGTTATTTTTCCATATCTGTTAGGGCACAATTAGTTTGGATATGCTATTAAAGGCCAGTCTCCCTCTGCCCAACTGCCGACTATGCTTTCGTACTGTCTTTTATGCGCCTACGAAATTCTTTGTTTCCAGCCACTTCCTGCCTACTGCTCTTTTCCTTATTCGCACCAGGTTGGATTTACTGTTCTCTGCTTCTTCTTCTCAGCATTTTCTTTTTCTTTTTTCTAGTACACCATTTTTTTGGCCTATTTTGATGTTCACTGCTTCCATTTTTCTGTGATCACAGGCTATTCCGCGTAAGTTGCTGCTTCTCCTGTTCGTAGGTAATGGTGATAACCTTATAATATACAGTTGCAGAGTTCTTTCGTTTTCCATTGTCCACATATGTATATTTAATGATCTGGTGTTGTGCCAGACTCCATAATCATTGTTGTTGTGTGTGTTTTTTTTCTTTACAATAGATAGACTACTTTCTTGATTGAACTTGCTTTTGGGTCATGTGCCTGCAGTAATAGATGGATTTTTAATTTTATTATGGTTCCGCCTGATCTGTGGTGTGAACAACATGTGTTTGGTTGCTTTTAAAAAAACAAATAACCTTCTTTATTTACTGGCCAGTACATCAGTGCACAATCTGATAGGAGAAAGCAAACTTAAATCAAGAGGAGACAAATGTGTTGACAAAGAACACAAGTGTGTGTTGGGGAACAACAAATGATGATTTTAAGCCAACTATTGTTTCTTACGTACAAAAAATATGATTGCAGTACACAAGGTGTGCATTACTGTTTTATTGTCAGTTTTCCCTCTTTCGTGTAGTATAGTTTTTTTTATATCATGTCATTTGATTTTTTCAGTTTGTACTTACCAATCCCTGCATGCTTTATTGTAGAATCTCGCTGGCAGATCTTTCGTGTTGCCTCCGGCTTTCGTTTGTTCTTGCATTCTGTGTTGTGATCCGATTTGGGCCATCCTATTCCTTTTATTCTGTGAGCGATATCTTATTTGTTTTATTTAGATTGATTGTTTGGTATGGTTTTTCTGTGTGTTTGTATTGGACTTACATTATCCTATCAGTGATTCACATGTTATCGATATGTAAACTTTATTTTTAATTTTAATTTGTATTTTTTCTGTTATTACTGCTATAAAATTAGTTTCGAACACATGTTCATTTCAATTTTCTCTTTAGTTCATTATTGATCAGGACTAGCCAATAAGGAAGTCAACGCATGCATAAGGGATTCAGTACTGACGGGTTGGAATATAATCCCTCTTCAGACAGCACCACCATTGAGCAATATAATAGTTTCTTTCATGCTGTTGAAGGAGGATGGACGAACAACTTTCAAATCTAGCTAGCTGCAGTTTAGTAACAATAACAACAGCTGATACAAGAAAGAAAATCTAGACAACAAAAGCAAATTTGAAATTAGCATGAGGGTACCCTCATAGATACCAGTTTTTTATTCTATCAACTGTGTGGATTAACCTCTAAATGCTACAAAAACCTAACCAACAATTGTAGCTTTATTGCAATTAAGCAGTATATAATTGGTCGTGTCTAGATATCTCCATCCAATAAATGAATTAGTTGTATTTTGATTTGTCTCTGGTCTTGATGCAGATCTCAGAGTCGGCGCCTCATCTGAAACTGGATATGAGTGCAGATCTTGAAGCCCTTCATGGTGCCTAATCTTAACATCTGGACCTGATTTACAACACCATTTCTATGTTAAGTTTCACCACATGTAAGTTTATGATCAAATTATCTAAATGAAACATAACATATTTCTAAAGAACAACAAGTAAATTATAGTTCACTACTAGATATTACCAATCTACAGACATCGAGAAATATTCAATCTAAATTTTAAATGTAATTATGATTCGCTACTGGATATTGCCTAAGCATTGACAGATATTCACGAGCAGAACATTTACATGCATCGAAAAAATTTTGGGGATGTTTACTTATTTTCCTATAATAAATGATTACAATCTTTTTTCCTTTTTTTCCTTTCTCCTACAGAATCACGGTTAGAATGCTTTTGAGATATGCCATTTAATCATTTCCGGTTGTAGATAAGCTAATCATGCAAATAGTTAATACATTGTCAAAACTATGTTTTTGTGCATTAAGTTCAAATTAATTAAAAATCATATGAGGTTCTGATTATGAGTTGGAGGTTATTTGACAAAAATTATATTGGAATTAAGTTTACGTTAATTTGATTCTTATATTTTAAGTTGCAGGCTTGAAGGTTTTATTTGTTCTTTACCACATCTGTGAAGGCAAACGAGAGGCCAGTCATAGTAACAAGAACGATGACATTATTGTTAGAAAAAGGTCCTTTCAGTTTTTCATTTTTAGAAAAAGGTTCAAACAAGATCAATCACTTTGAGTAGAAACCAGAGTATTTTCTGCCCCCCTTTTTGTTTGGAAAAAAAGTAACCTCATGGTTACCATTTCATTACATATGAAAATCAATGTATGTACAAAAACAAAGTGCAAAGAAATAGCCACACTATACCTGACCACTGCCCCTTATTCAAAACTAAAACCCAAACTGTACCAATCAATCTGTACCAGTCTAACTGTACCAGCTAAGTAAACTAAACTAGCTTTGTATTCCATGTGATTTCCTATAAAGGCCTGCACAAATGGCAATCCATTGAACGATGACCTATCAGATCCATATTTAAAGTTTCCAAAACGATCCTAAAAGACCCAAAAATCCCAAAAGAGTCCAATTATGTTGGCTTTTGAAAATAGTAAAATATTCATGTGTATTGACAGTCCTTTTAATAAATAACAAAATAATATGATAAGTCCTTTCAGCTGTGTTTGATCTTAATTTCATCAATTGTGTTAATGACTAAATTTGGATGAAATCATAAGCTAATTTATGTTGAAAGTGTGCATGTTGCAATTACTTTACTAAACTGATTAGTTTGGATTGATCACGTGGTTGTTTAAATGCATTAAGCCTGAAATTCCTGGTCTAACTTGGTTTTTCATTTTTTACCACTGTTAGTTTGGACAGCTAAGTGTAAAGGTCCTTTCAATTATGTTTGATCTTCTTACGTCGACCTGGAATTGGAGCCTGGAGGGTACAAAGACTGGACATATAAATAATCTGATGTAACTGATAGGTGCAAAGTGCAAACGTAAAAAATGAAGCTAATTATCTGACTTGGTTCTCAAATATGGTTAGGACGCATTTCGATTTCTAATTTTTCTTTATAACTTTCTTAGCCAATTTATTGTCATAAACTGGTATACTTATACTGATAACATGAAGTATGCTTATTTACAGTTCAATTTTAAGCTGCATGGTATGCCTTTCAATTAATCTAATATGAAGTATGCTTATATATATATTTTTCTATTTCTTATAGTTGCTTGGTTTTAAAATTTGGATTTTGCTCTGTTTCCTGTGATTCTAATAGACGATCGTGCCTTTCAAATAGGTCGCGCAACGCGCGACGCAACCACTAGTAAACCATGAAACCAAGCATTCTTTGCTTTTTTTATTTTTATTTTGTGATTTGTGATTTGTGATTTGTGATTTGTGAAGCAACAACTAAGAATTTATTATATGGGTATAAATAAAATGAAATAATGGTACTATGGGATCACCTATATTTTGTTAAATGAAATTGTGGGAATAAAACGGAGCCATAAGATAGCTAGGTAGTTCGGTGCCGAGTACTGTAGGTCTGTCTGTGGTACCATCTACTAATTGATGGTTAGCTCTGAGGCAATGACTACCAAGTCAAGAAACAAACAGCCAAAGCCGCCATATTTATTGCAATAGAAAAATAAAAGTATGTTGTTTTGTGCTTTTAATTAATATAATAATAACACAAATTATTCAAACCAAGTACTACTAGGACTATAAACTAAAAAGTTACAAACTCGAAGGCTATCATACCATACACAAAAAAATATACAACAATCTACAATGAAGAGAGTAACTCCCGCATTTCATCAACTGATGGAATATTCTCATTCCCATATATTCTCATCACTGTCTGTACAAAGCTGTCATATTTCTCCAAAAATTCTTTCTGAAACATTTAAATAGACAGATATTACCATACCACCAAGAATTAATAATTTAATACTTTAGCAAAAGAAAGGATGTTTGGAAGTGTGGTGAATAAGAAATCAATAGCTTATTTTAGAATAAGGGTGGTGAATAAGGAATGATGAAAAATTTGCTTATTCATAAATTAAGAAATGTTTGAGTAGTTAGTTAAGAATAAGAAGGAAAAAAAATATATAAAATAATGATTTGTTATTGGATGGTTAGCTAGTTCCAATCTAGTTCCAACATTGTGCTGGAACAAGAATAAGGACCCAAATAAACTATTCTACTTGTTCTAAAATATGTTTAGAATTAGCAATTCCAAATAAGACCTTATTCCAAAAGTACTAAACTTTGCACCTGCGAGTTTACCACCCCATTTATTTAGTAGGTACACAACAATGTGAATTATCTTGGTTTTAGGCAAAGACAGATTATTACATAATTGTAAATACAAAATACTCTTCCATGAATTGTATGGATTGCATATACAATGCGCACAAGATAAACATATAATGCACATGCTTGTTTGGATGCTCATAAGAATGATATAGGATCCGATGAAGTGATTCATAAGAACTCATAAATGCAAGTAAGATCATTGGGCAAAAAAAAAAACAATAAGTCTGAGTGGGAATGGTAGTGGCGGTAAGAATTGGATGGAATATCCACCCAAATGGCATAGGGGGAAAATGCATACTATACAAAACTTGAGAATTGGGGAGAAATTGCCCAAATAGTACGAGAGGGAAAAAAAATCTGCCAAACACTGCTTGGCATAGAAGTTGGAATCGTACGATTCACGATTCGAATCGTACGGTTCGTTACAATATATCAGGCCAGCGATGCGAACCGTACCGATATATCGCAACTCCACTGTATCGGTTGAATCGGAACGATACAATCGAACGATACGCGTATCGTGTCGAATCGTAACGATTCTTCCGATTCGCTAATAACCAATCAGAGCGACATTCCCTACGCGACGATTCAATTTCCTTAATAAAATATTCGTCGCCCCATTTTGTTTGTGCGTCAGAGAGAGAGAAAGTAGTACTAGGTCGAGTAAAAAAGTAAAGTTTAGAAAAGATGATACTGACACGTGGGTCCCAAGATTAATTAGATAGAGTATATGGGGGCACAAGCCGCACAACTGCTCCTAGTAGACAAAGTTAAATTGTCAGTCTTTTAAATCCAATTAAATTTTTATATTTTATTTTTTTTCTACAAAGTATTGAACTTGAAGTATATTTGTAGGGAATACTACTTGCTATTAAAATTTTTTATAGTGCACATCAGCTTCTCTTTTGTTAAAATTAAGTAAACAATTAATTAATATTTGAAAACATATATAATTAATAATAATAATAATAATAATAATATTAATAATAAATTCAATAATAAAATATCTAAATTATACAACATAATAATAATTTATGCATATTAATAATGATTTTAATTTATATAGTTTATAATAAATTAATAACAACAATGATAATTTATACATATTATATAATATATATTATAAACTATAATTATTGCATGTGGCCTAGTAGCTCAGTGGTAAGAGTACTAGGTTGGCCTCCATGAGGTCAAGGGCTCAAGCCCCGCATGCACCTTTAATATTATGCAGTATAATATTATAAGATCTAATTATAAATAATATATAAATATATTAAACAATAATATACATTATAATGTTAAGTAATAGCCAATTATCACACACTACATCATTAGATGTCTAAATTGCTGAATGATTATAATAACAGATGTGATATTAGAATTTTCTTTTAATGAAAATACTTCAATATATATTCTAACTAGTTAATTTACTTGATTTTAAGGGTAGCAAAGCGTATCTTAAATGATTCGATACGATACACGATACACGATACACGATACGATTCTAAATACTACGATACACTTTACGATTCAACTTCTATGCTGCTTGGTAAATATTTTCCACTGAACTAAACTTCTTCCCCTATTTCCACTTGAATGGAACATGCTGAACATGCCTAATTGCATAACTTATTCCAAAAGGCAAAATAATTTTTGATAGAAAAATAAAGCAGAATAACATTATTTCATCACTCATTCCAGCCTAAAACCAAGGGCAGGTATATTGAGACAAACTTCCAACAGGAAGACATTACAAGTGAAAATATTACCTTGCATTTGTCCCACAAGGATGGAAGCAACTCCTCTGAGTTCAAATTTCTTTGCAACCTCCTATACATAGCATTTATTGATTTGTCTATCTGCCATACATCCAAGTATTAAGAATGTCACTAAATATGCAAGCAAATAATGGTTCTTATTTACTATCCATGTCAATTTTCTTGTTGTTGCCAGAAGGTCTTTTGGCCCAATTGTTTCAATTAGAAATTCAATGAGAAGATATGCTAGAAACATTCAATGAGAAGATATGCTAGAAACTTACTCCGGATAAGCTAGTTTTGACCACCTTCCTCAATTCTGATTTTGACAGACCCAGCTGGAATGGTATCTGCATAAAATCAATTTGCAAGTACATTAAGCATATATGGGGCCCTTCATTTTAATGAACATTTAAGGAAACTTCCCAATGATCGTTGATGTTGATGATGTCAAATTGTCAACGTGATAATAACAAAGTATGCTTCTTTAACTAACCTCCTCAGGTGTAATTGTAAAACTGAGTTCCTCTATCCTCCGATGAAATTCAAATAGCCGGCTAAATTGCTGAAAAGGCAAGAACCATCATTTGTAATGAGCACAATGATACAAACTTAGTTTTGCATGCTTTAATACGTCATATGATTTTCCAGTCAGATGACTCTTTGGCCTAGTACCTTCTAAGTTAAGGTGTTAATGAAAACAATCTGAAAAAGAAAAAGAATGAAAATATACCCCAGTAATGATGCCACCTATATGGCGAGTACACGCCTGTTCGTAAGCTTCACTAGCTTGATGATAGAACTTAGCTAATGTTGGCACCACATTTGCCAGGTCATACAAACTACATAAAAAAAATACAACTTAATGGCAGGTTAACAACTAAAAGTTTCTTTTATATGTTTTCTAAATACCTATTTTGGAAAGCTGCATAATTCTCCAATAATATAATGTCAGCTCCTTTCGGGTCTCCACTTTGTGCAATCTTTTCTAGAGTTGTAAACATAGTGCTCACCTGATCATAGAGACAAGAAAATAAGTAATTGTAAGAGGAAGCTACAGCAAATTCATATTACAATAGAAAAGTTAATTGAATAATGATAAAAGTTATGTAAAAAAGAGACAGACAAGTTTGGTATACGCCTTGTCCACTAGTTCTCTGGATTGACCTTGGATGTACTGTTCCATTCGTGCGGCAAGAGTAGCAAACCTAAAACCAGCACAGAAATGGTTACATTTCAATTGTTGTAGTGGAACCCAACAAATCCATTAAATAATGATCAGCTAAAACCTTGGTATATAGGATAGGACTCCGATCTGACGAACATTACGTTCATTTCTCTCAATCTGGTGGCATGCCTCGTCAACAAACTAGAGAAAGACAGAGCAATAGTCATCACTGACAAGCTTGAAAGTTGGTAATTCTTTTTAAAAATAATTGCAGGGACAAAAGACTTACCCGACCAAATTGAACAGAAATTTTAGACTCCAAATCATGGAGTAACTTGCGCACAAATCCAGCAGCATCAGCCTTCTGACCAGAGAGATACCTTTCCGTGATGCCATGCATTGATATGCACCGTAAAGGGTCTATCTTGTATGCCCAATCTACCACAGCATAGAAGTCCTCCTATAACCGGAGACACTTTATTAGCAATGAAGAGGAGAAGACCAGACAGAACATTTAGTCTAATCATTTCTATTAGCCTCTTCACAGCTCTTTTCATTGGGAATAATCAGAAAATTTGACCTGATGGCATACAGCTGATATCATTCTCTACCAATCAAAATGAACAACAAAAATACAATGTACCTGAATGCCATCAAGCAACTCTTGGAGAGCTTCATTAAGTGTTCCCAACTCTGAGGTGCCACTGTCTAAAAGGAGTATACTAAATTTACTAGTAGCAATCTAGAATAATGCTTATTGAAATACAGAAGGGGCAGGGTGGGGAGAGTCATATGAGATATAATATACCAGGTTTCATGTCATTTCCATCAGGATCCATAATGCCTAAATCATCGTCGTCGTCGTCCTTGGCACCTTTTTTATTTAGAGCTGGACCGCCTGCTGGAACAAGTGCAGGTACTTCAAAGCACATGAAATGAGCAAAGAACGAACTCTGCATAAAAATAATCTCTAATGAGCTAATGAGGTAAAATTACATAATTGAATATGGCTAGCGTTTCCATCTCCACGGAAGTCCTTGGCACTAGTAATATGAATATTATAAGATATTATTTATATGGAACAATTGAATCCAGAATATTTCAGGTCCATTTCCATGCTTCGTTTCTGGTCTTCTAGAGTTGATAAATTTACATTATTGCATCCATTCGATGCAAGGCATGCAAGGATATTGGCATATTTCTATAGCCTAAGAACTTAGGTTCAATAACAAACAAAATTAGCACGGCAAATTTGAAATTTCTTGATCAGAACTTAGAATATGCAGTGTTTATGTTGGTATTGCTTCTCTCTCTCTGTTTTTTCTTCTTTTTCTTTCTTTAGTTTTTATTTTATATATTTATTTTGCACACAATAGCTGACTCCTAAAAAATCAGATCACATGCATCGCAAACAATTTGATCCCCTTCTACTAACTAACCAAAATGCATAGCTTACTGCATATAAATTTGAAGTTTGATTTGAAACCCCAGACTTGATTTTTAGGCTGTGCTCCAGTTTCTGAGAGACTAAGATAAGGGGAGAAAGAAAGGAAGGGGAGGGCCAACAGGAGCTCACCCTAAAATGGGTGTGGGGGTTGGGGGGAATGACAGGGTGCATGGCCAGAGTAAATTCTATTCAAATTTGTCTCATAGTTCTCCTTGTCAACCTTGCCATTGTCAATATCTAACAAAAGATTATCCATCACATTATTCTGACACAAAGTCTCATCGGAAACTATCTACTGCTGTTTGGTAATGGTTGCAAATATAGTAATTTGATGTAATTTTGAAAATAAAATATCATAACTGGGTGTTATTTTCCAGGAAACCCTGTTATTTAGACAAGGACAAATTTATGAATTTGGCAGGATCATCAGAAAATAAAAAAGGTGGTCATTTAAAGAATGTAATTTGAATAACCTCATCAACCAGGAGAGGGATAAAGATGGTAAGCATCTTTGCATAAGCCTCAGAGACGGTGGAAGTGTCAGCACTATTTGGTGTCTGGCTAGGTCCAGTAGATCCTTCCAACCAAATTGTTGGGTTCCTTGATGCTTTTGTACTTGCTCTGAGTTCATTTGCAAATTCACGTGCCTGACATTCATATTAACTGTTACTCATGGCTAATTGCAATTGGATTAACTTAAAAAGTAACAGCAATATTAATACTACAAATACTGATAATAATGCAAGAAATAACAGCAACAATATTAGTAAAATCACACAGGTCAGGGCTTTGTAGCAAAAAGGTCAGCAGATATTAGCTTAGCATGATAGCAGTAGTCAACACTAGCAAAACTGGAGAGTTTTCTATAGTCATGTTGCACATAATGTCCACTTTCAGTTCCAATTCAATAAGTGAGGTTTCTGACATATGAGGAATTTTTTACATCTGATTGGTAAGATTTTTGGCATATGACAAACTCCTCTTCTAACACATTTCACATTTGAGAATGAATAGTAAAAACTTCGAATTGTTTCCGAGCAAGGAAATCACATACCTCGCGACGAAGCAGCAAATTGAGAGACTGGCAATAAGCCTTCCTCAGAGGGCCTAGGCTGCTCCTGTCTAGGCTCTAAAAGGTTGTAAAATATTAGTTTGAACAGAGGAAAAGCAAAAGTATCAAATCAACATAGAATGGACAAAAAAACCTTTAAGTGCTGGAGAAGCCTAGCATATGTGCGGCATTTGTACCTCAGATCGGCATGATCTGGCCTCTTCAACTGTCCTCTCTATAGACCATTTAAGAAAAAGAGACAAAACTGTAAAAAAAAAAACCCTAGCAGCTAGAAAAAAAAATTACTCGTTCCAGAAATTTACCTGAGAGAAGTAGCTCTTATCACTTATCATGAAGTCTACTAAACTTGAGAAATAGTTTCTAAGAAATTCTGATGCCCGATTGACAAATGTTGTCTTCAGTTTTTCTAACTCCGCACGCTTTTCTCTAACCTGAACAGATATATCAAATGAGGGAACAGATACTTTAAAGTTTTAATAAAGACAGCTTGACAACTAAAATGCCAGAATTTTTCTACATGAGTTAATTAATAACTAGCGATTCATGCCTCCAAAAAAATGAAATTGAGATGTCCCTCAGAAGAAGATAGTACTGCACAATATGAGCTATCAACACATACTTATCATCAAAGCTGTAAATAGTGTCTAATGGTCCTTAGCAGTCAAAAGGTAATTTAGCTATCAAAATTTTAGCATGATAAAGTGACCAATAAAGCATGACACTGATATGTTCCACAAAACCAACTTTTCCAGTTCTCTACACCGCCCAAATTGTTAATAGCATGTATTTAGGAATATAACACAACAAAACAATTATCCATCAGAAACACCTCTTGTATAATAAATGGTATCCACCATAAAGTTCATACATGCTTAAAATAGTAAAGCATCTTAAAAAAATTAAAAAGTGCTAGCATTGTTCAAATGCTGTAACAGCTTGAAAACAACTATTCTTTTAATCTTCTCACATCAGTTTCCCTTTTATAATCAAAGCCCAATCTCTGATATTAGATTTAGCAGGTCATACCCAATAGGTTGGTACAAAAATTCCTTTAACATCAAGAATTCAAGATCACTAGACAGATGAATTCTACAGCTTTGTGACATAGATACCTGGAAAATGCTAAAACCACTACATCTATGCAATTTAGAAGCTTTCTTACCAATTATGCTAAGATCCAAACATTATGTTTAAATTAAATAAAAGAAGCTTACTGCTCGCATGTTAGTATAGGAGGGATCAAGATTGGGCACTTCAAGATTGTGAATGGCTCCTGCCAACCATTCACATGCCTCTACATTTTTAAGCATCCGTGATTCCTCAAATGACCCACCAGTAAGAGATGCAGCATACTGCATCATTAAATAAGAGGATATAAATCAGTAAAACCACAAGTTCAATTTCAAGTATATGAAAAGAGGGAAATTATGGACATGCCTCTGAAGGAATACGCAAGCGTTCAAGAAGCTTGTCAAGCTCCTCAATAAGAGCTTTGTTACTAACAGATTGCATCTCCAACTTATTGTTGCGGGATTCAATCTACAAGATGTAATAAAGATGAGCATAACAGCAAAGAAAATGTATATTGAAAAGTGTTCCATTATTCATAACTCGATGAAAATTTTAGACAGGTATAGAGCATAAAAAAATGTACTGAAGCAATGTCTTCTCTCATATGTCTCAGTTTTGTATTGAATATACGAAGCCACTCATCCATGTCATCAACACAGGCACGAGCTGCTTCCAACCCTTGCAAAACCTGCAACATAATCAATAGTGCAATTCATAAACACAAATCAGAGATAGAATATTAGTCAAACAACAAAATTGAAACCAAAGTAGATTACATACCTCCTCAATGAGAAATTCGCTTTCCAACAAAGAATGAACATTTGCTGCTTCCAATGCATGGAGTTCCTTTTTCATCCTTTCTGAAAATGCATCTGCCTCCCCAACACCCAGTACATACCTGTATTATTCGTTTACAGCCTTGAATTCACTGTACCATGACTAATGTGATTTTATAACAAGGCATTATTTTATTAATTAACTGGTAGGTGCTGGCTGGTATGGAAGAATTAATAGCTTGACTCTAGTGTTTTTTTTTTCTTCAATTCTAAGTTTGGTTTTTCCTGGGTAAAATTCATTAATTGTTTGGCATAGTACTGATGCATGGTCTGATCTTGTCTGGTACCAGAAATGTGTGTCGGGTATAAAAAATTATCACACTGATAAGAAATGTGTGTAGAAGTGCAGAAAATAAATAAATAAATAGGAAAAGAAGAATGTAAATGACCTCACAAGGTGTGGTCATCAAAACACACTATCAAATGGTAAATTTTCATTGGATACCAAAATTGATTATCATAATTGTTATTATTTCTCCGATCTTATTTGCTTAGGAATGGAAAATATTATAGATCTCCAGCAAAAGAAGTGCACATATTTACTGTTTGAGACATCAACATAGGATGGAACATAAATCAAGTTCACATATACAGATTAATTAACAGTACTTGTACATAAATTACACAGTTCACTGAACCTAGGAATGTTGACACTCTGTCCGCACCCAGCCTTTAGCCAACTTAGATGCTGGGCAAGAATTAATAGGCCTCTAAGAAGCAATCAAATCCAAAATATGTACTTGGACCTAATATATTTTGCTATTGAAAAGGTAATTTCTTCAATTTCCATCAGGTGCAGTCAGTCATCAATGGGCCCTCAGTAAATAAATAACAAGCCAAAGGCTAGCAAATACTACTACTTACGTGCCAAGAAGAGATTCCATATCCTCCTCTTCAGCTTGGGAGACCAAGTCCTTTTCTACAGTAACTTTGATTTCTCTCTTAACCGGTACTTCTGTTGTTGGCCCATTATCACTGCTAACCTCGTCAGTAACTGTTGGTGTATTTTCCTTCAAACAAATATTTCACAAGTAATCTAGCTTCAGCTTGTAGGTGTATGTCAACATTATGGTCATGGTAAAGTTGACTGTTCCTAAAATTTACCTTTGCCCAAAGAGCCATCTCGACAATGTCAATACCAACAACTTTGGGCAGTCTAGCAAAAAGCTCCTTGCAGATATTAAGAACTGATAGAAGAAACCGGTTCCTAAATACAAAGAGAGACCAAGGTTGATATGTACTTTTTTTACCTTCTTATATTTTTTTCAGTGTAAGGTTCAAAGTTCCAAATTTGGGCGCAAGTACCTGTCATCTATGTTACGCATTGTCCACTGTGGAGGAGCAACACTATGGTTTCGTAAATTGTCAAATCCCTGTAATGAGTAGGATTTATTACTAAGAAACAGTGATTGTAGTAAGTTTTAAAAAAATTTGAAGAGAAATTGTTGTTACCAAGATAAAGGTACAGCCAGTTGTATCATTTGATAACACCTCCACTTTACTTAAATGCTTCAGCTTGTACAATTTTGCTGGCTGGATTTGTTGAAATAGTAAAACATAGAAAACAGTAAGAAATGTCATTGCCCTTTATCTTCAACCTATGTAACAAAAATGTTGCATAATGATACAACAGGATTGTTATCTTTTGCCCAGATTTTTGCATTAAGGTCTATAAAGGAATAAAGGTCAAATATTTGAGCTCAATCATAAGAATTGGGGAAAAAAAATCCACCAAGCTTGATCAAACTATGTGAATAAGATGGTACAGGAGACTAGAACTTCATCGGATAATATAGCAAAACAATTACATTTTTTAAGACAAGAGCATTATTAGTTGTTCTTTACATGAGTGTTATATCAAAAAAAAAAAAAAATGCCAGAAGCATTATTTACCTCCAGAACCCCTCCAGTTGAGTACTTGAGAACTCGAAGAAAAGCTCTATCTTGGTCCCCCCTGGTTGAATTTTTTGCTGTTATAAGAAACATATTAGTAATCAGTAATCACTAAAATCATAAGAGCTTGTCAATCAAAAACAGTGAGGTCTCTTATATATATATTGATTTTATATGATGTGCTGTGGTCTTAATTTGATTATATTAAATTCTCACCATTAAAAGAAATAACAAGTTTCTCATTTTGGCATTTGCTTTTGTTATAAATTGGAGTTTAAATAATCAATGCAAAAATAAAATTTTCTTATTTTTGTTTATTAATACATTTATTTATTTATTATTTATATGGTGCCATATATTTTTCCTTAATTATAATGATCTAACATTACCTGTCATGATATTAATTTGAATTCATCAAATTCTCTCTATTAAAAGAAAGTATAATAAGTTTCTCAATTTGTAGTTTGCTTTTGCAGCATACATGTATGTCTGGAGCTAAATTTAGTACCAACCAATTCAATAATATGACCTTCTTATTCTTCTCTTATATTGTTATATTTATTTAATGTCACTGATTCCACATCAGAATTTAAAACACCAAACAGCAGAATTCGTGCGAGGACTATAACTAAAACTGAATATCTAAAATTGAAGGAGATAGATAAAGGGGTGTACAAGTGAGAGCAAGAACCCTAGGTTTAGCGAGGCGACCAAGCTTTTCGAAGATCCCACGACCTTTAGCAACACGGATGGAGAACACCACCTCCTCCTTGGCGCCAGTTGATGCGATCGCAGCCGCACAGGCGCGCCGGAGTTCCGTGTCCTCCATGCTCGCCTTCGCCCTTACTATTCACAAACAGATCTGAACTGAATGATGAGTGCAGTGGTAGTAAGTACAATTTCTCTATATATATGTGTTTTTTTTTTAGCGAGATCCAAGCCAGATTGGAAGAATGAAAGAGAAGAGGAGGCTTGCTTTGCTTTTTCAGTACGGTTTCTCCAGTATCCCTCTTTTATTATTTTTTTTGTTTTTTATTTTTATTTCTTTCTGTTAATGTCACTCGGCGTAAGTGGAGAAAGAGTCAACCGTTGCGTGTGTAATAAATAAATAAAATATAATATAATAATACAATACTATAATGGTACGTTCTGGTTAGAAAAGAAAAGATTATATTCTGGTGACAAATCAGAATTTTGTTGTGACAAATCGCTTCTATTCCCTATTTGGAAAGGTTTGGTTTGTGCAAACTGCAAAGTATTGTTCTTGTTTGAGCAACCTCTCTCCTTTTATGGTGAGTACTTCATCAAAATAAACGAGCGATCGAATGTTGCGATATCTAAGCTGGTAGAGGTGATATGAAAAGACTCTAGACAGTTAGATTTTTTTAAATATTTTATTGGATAAATTAATTATTTCTATATTTGTTTAATTATTTCCTTTTTAGGATTAACGTACAATTAACTCTTTCAACTTTAAATATTTATAACAATTTTAGTGAATTTTGAATTGCGATCTCGATTCAAAATGAAATCAGCAAACTATGGGAGAATCTTAAAAAAAAAAAATTTGCTGTACAAAGAGAATGGAATCTCTATCTTTATCTCTATTATTATAAAGTACATATTTACAAGCTAGATCTAGCATGTAAACATGTGTTTCTGTCGTTCGATCGATCTGACCTGTGGATGGATATCAATTGTCAGACGAAGCAATAATATATTTTGATTTTTCGTCTAATAAAAAAAATAAATTGAATAACATATCTATTTGTATCGCTGGTAGATTAAGCAATATATTTTTATTACCTAACATTATTTTATTTTTTTATTTGCCCACAAATGAGAATTCTTAGGCTAATAATAAAATGTAAAGCAAAAAAAGATTTGTGAACTGATTTGTCAATATATGATTGGAAAATTTAGTTTTATTCCAGTACATTTGTCAATCTGAAAAATATCACTGTTAGATTGGTAATTCCAAATATATCATTCCAAAATCATTAAAGATAGTTTAATGCCCTTAATTCCTCCAAGAGCACAAGTAATCAGAGATACGTCACTCTAAAATCTGTCATATTTTCTAAAAATACCAATAATACCCTCGTCAGATTAAATTGTTAAGAAGGAAAAAAAAAAGAATCCATGACACTCCAAAACGAAAAGTTCAAATAATTTTTTTAATCTGTAAATTAAAAAAATTGAAATGTGAAATTCAAATTTTTTAACATTTGAAAATTTCAAAATTCAATTCTGAAATTTTCCCAAAAGATGTAAGGCTCCGTTTGGATGCAAGAAGAAGAAGAGGAAGAAGGAAGAAGGGAAGAAAAAAAATTATAAACAATCCAAACTCTTCACAAAATTACACACTTCCCAATACTTCTTCTCATTTCTTCCCTTCTTCTCTTCTTCCCACACCTATCCAAACGCACCCTAAGAGTACTCAGAGATGGGCTGAAAGAAAGGAAGGGAAACTTGATCTTGAATCTATTTAAAGGGGCTATTTGGATTCTCCAAGGAATTTGGAAAATTTCATCTTTCTACCATAAATTTATTATAAACAATCCAAATTCTTCACAAAGTTATACACTTCCCAATAAATTTATTTCTAGGAATTGCAACTTTCCCAAATTCCCCAAATTCCTAAGCGATCCAAACGATCCCAAAATTTTCACGACACATGACAAATTGTTTCATTTGCAATATCGTATTTGTAATTTTAATATTTTATTGTGATATATTTAAAAGGGTAAAATAGTTATATTAGTTGACTGATGGCATATAAATTCAATTTTGTCATTTATCGAGTGTATAAAAATGATTTGTCGTTTACTAATATCATATCTCTAATTTCTAAATTTTTGCAGGCGGTATAAATCTAAATCTCTCAGATTCTGATTACTCAGATAAATTAGTTCTAACTTGTAGATGTAATTATATAAATTGGTATATTATCCAAAGATTTCATAAAGTCATTTAATGTTAGTATATCATTAAAAATACGACATGATATACATAACATAGCTAACACCTCAACATAACACAGTTAGAGACATGCATGTGTTATCTTATCGACATGCGCTGCTAGAGCAGCTAGCTAAGGCACTTGACTGGCGGACAATTTTCAAAAAAAAAAAAAAAACACCTTGATATAAAAAATCGTAATAATTTTTTTTCCTGGTACATAATTGAACACTTCCAAGTTCCAATCATTATGGTTTTCCTTCCATTTTCCAACGGAAATTGATTACTGCCATCTACAGTTTTGTCATCCCTGTCATCGCTAAATATAAAGTGAACATATACAGAAAAACAAAGTGAACATATAGACGATCTAAGCGAACACATATAAATAAATAAGTTCAATGAAAATAAGTTGAATATGCATGTAAACTTCTGAACAAGTGATGACAACACTTAGTTGTTTGTAAGTGTTCACTTAGATCGTCTATATGTTCACTTTGTATTTAGTGATGGCTGGAATGATATATTTGCCGATGACACTTATAATTTCTTATTTCCCAACCGTGGGAAAAAAAAAAACCGTCTCCTTGGCCCGTTCAATGGTCATGTATTCATGTTGCCCGGTGAAGATTTTTAGTGTTTTCCTTCACAAGCCGAAATAGGCTTGAAATTTCAAACTTCAATTTAATTCTGATCACATATATAATTATATATGAGAATGGATAAAATATGCTCATGTGTGCGGATTAGAAATATATAAAGCTCGGCAGTTGTGCGATGCACGTGAGGAGCTCTGTTACTGTACTAACTACAGTAATTCATCCGGACCGTTCGTTGCTCTTCGCTCAATCGTACCCGTCCGTTGCAACACCAAAGGCAAAACCCTCTCTCCTCCCCTTCTCTCTCGGCTCTCGCACGAACAGCCTCAGCCGAAACCTTCCTCCTCTCTACCCTCTCTGATCGCCTCTCTCACCGATAACTTCTTTCTCACTCGCCCTAGCCCAGGACCCCACCTCCATCGACTTTTCTCCTCTGTCATCCGCTGTCACTCCCCTTCGCTCCTTCTCCGCTACTTCCTCTCAGTCAAAGCCCCACTAGACCCCACCGCACTACTCCTCTTCTCCAGCTCTCCTCTCAAAATCGAGCCACAATTGAGCACCCTACCCCTCTCACACTACCTCTTTCTACTAGAGCTTGGTCAATGATGGCGAAGGCGGACAACAGCTGCTGATGGACGACGACTGCCCTCAATCCTTTCTCCTCCTCCATCCTTTTACTTTGAAGCTCTCTCGGTTTGAACTTCTTCTCTCCCTCTTTCTTTTTCTGCCGAGCTAACTGAGCTCGATTTTTTTGACATGGAACTTAAGATTGAACTGCCATTTGTGAAACTGATTGCTTGATTAGTTGATAAAATGCTTGCTTGCAGCCTTGCTTTGAATTGATTTGTAAAAATTGACACATGTAATTGTTTGATAAATCGATTGCAACAAATGACACATGTGGACTCACCTAGGTCAGTTTCATCTTTATCAATTTTTTCCATCTCAGCAGGTGCAGCATCCAAGAATGCATGGATGTCTTCCCATGGTTCACCGCCTAAACCTGACAGGGTGCTTTGAACGGGTAAGCACATTGCATGAGTTGATTGAGCGGGAATTGATTGCATTGACTGGGGTTAAGCAGGTTGTTGCGTACACATTTGGGTGTATATTATTTTCTTCGTCCGATTATTTCTTCATTTTCTTCGTTGAATGCATATTTTTATTGAGAGTAATTTCTTCATTGACTACCAATTTAGATTTGCTGACATAACCCTTATACTTGATTTGTTGATAGAAAGTGGCTTCCAATTAACTCTTATACTTGATTTGTTGTTAGAAGTAGCTTCTAATTTACATGATTTTAGGAATTGGTGCTTAAGTCGAAGATGGTGGTGGAGAGAGGAGGGAGGAGCTTCAGAGTTCTTATTCCACTGGCTCTGACCGGAGGTCATCAAATGTTATCTTACAAAATCTTGATGGTTGCTCGATTTTTTTGTCTGCTCTTATGGTTGCCAATTTCTTTCTTTCTTTCTGTTTCAATTCTGCTTTAGATATTGAGCTGTGAAGTTCAATCAATTTCATTTTTGTTTTAACTTGCAAATTATTTCAATTTCAAGTTTGACAGTTCTGTCTTCTATGGGAGTAAAATAAGATAACACAGAAGGTTGATTAACATCCTTTTTTGTCTTCAAAATCAGGTTAGATTTTTCAATCTTCCTTGATTATTTCTTTTCCAATTTTTGTGTGCTAATTTATTCTTTGCATCTGTTATATTGATTCTCGAGAAAAAAAGAATAGGCTTGCAAAATGAGCTGCCTTCATGTATTGTTAAAATCAACATGTGCAACGGAGAGAGTCAGCGAGTATCTGTCAAAGAAGAAAGCCTAATAACAACGTTGTGAGTTGGTCTCCTGGTCTAAGTAGGGTATGCTCCTCGAGGTAGGTCTAGATCTAGATGTGGCTCGCTGCTCAACCTCTGTTTCTTTTCTTTCTATTGAATTTTTTACTGACGGACATGCTTGGTAGATTTGTTAGTTTTTTTTGCTTCATGATTTTAAATCAATATTAACTTGAAACTGCAAATTGAATTTTCAATAATTTTTTTTTTGAAACTGCTGTGCAATATTATTTGATTTAATAAATAATGAATGATTTGGTTTGACCAGTATAGATCAAATGGATTGATAAAGAATGTTCCCAAGAGAACCATATCATTCCAACAAGGTACATTTTTTTTTATTTAGTTATGATTTGATTCAATATTTACATGTTTAAACAACAAATCCACGGTACCCCTTGCGGTTATGGATTTTCTCAGTTTATCGGAATGAAATGGTCTTCAGTAGGGAAGACTGGCTTTACACGTAAAATTGAAAACTATATTATAAAACAATTGCACATATGCCTTTATATTATATTTCGTTGGTTTAACTTGCAATTAGTTACAAGTATGCTGCACATAAAATGGGAAGGCTTTAGACAAGCTTACTTTAATTCTTTATTTGCACACATGATGTGTTTCTAATAATTTTCTTTGGGGTCTGTTTATGGACAATTTATTTTGCAACAAAGAAGAGAACAAATGATCCCTATATATAGAAAGCTTTCTCATACCGGTCACTATTATGAAATATTATTGAAAAGAGTTAGACGGTGTTTAAACAACACGATACCAGTCACTAGGATAGCGACAATATCGTGTTGGTGTCAATCCCTTACAACCATCAATATATATGCATGGTTATCAATCTTGACCACAAAATTGTTAATTTCATTTTATGGTAATAATGATCCCTAATATTGCATGCCGTTTGCAAAAAGTTCCATAACACATCCACACTTATTAAGTTACCATTTAATAACATATTCGGATAAGAATGAATTGCGCAACGCGCGAGATTAGAACTAGTGGTTATAAATGCTGGTTGTACATCAGAAATATCATTTTTGCTTTCTAATATATGTTTTGCGCGATCCAAGTTTGATACAAATTGAACAATTCAATCCAAATGAAAACAAAAGTACAATGAACCAAACTGATGACCAACTACTAAGTACTAACCAACATAGACTACAGTGAAACGAACAATCCGAATCCTCTGCGAAGGACAATTTGTTTTGCACGGTGCGAAGGTGTCCACCTGAGCCGTTCGATTCCATCCAAGAAATCAGATTCAATAACTCTAGATCGCTTAAAAAAATAAAATAAATAAATAACAGAAAAATAGTAAAAGCACTGCCCGTAAAACCCTTCGTCTCCTTCTTTTTCTAATTTCTCCGTCCCTTTCCTTACTCCTCCTCCGCCTCCCCCGCCACCCTTTGTTTGTTACCTTCCTCTCTGCGTAAAAAATCGCTCTTTCCAAAATCGCTGCAAGAGAAAAACCCTGCGTGACTCACAGAGAGAGGAAATTGCAATTTTCATTCTCTCCTCTTCTGCGTGACTCACAGACTGAGAGCCTTTTGAAAAGAAATTTTCTAGAGATTTTGGACAATCCATACTTGAAAAGAAACTCAATCATGCTTAATGTTCTTGTCAGGTGTTATATAATTTGAGAATGAGTTAGTTTTGCACTTGCTGATATGGAATTGTAGGGGAAAAAAGGATCGTAGGTCATTTTGTTGCAGAGGAGGTCTGTATATAAGCAAAGATAAATACATGAAGAATTTTCAAAAGATGTCGAAAAACATAGTTTAGTTATCCTAATTACAAGGATAAAATCGGAACATTTTATGAGTGACAAAATTTTTGTGCAGGCTGTGTTTAAAGAGCGATTTTTTATGCGGAGGGAAAGATAACAAAAAGGCGCAGGAGACAGGTTTTACGGGCAGTGTTTTTTCTCTCTTTTTTTTTTTAAGCGATCTAGAGTTATTGAATCTGATCCCTTGAATGAAATCGAACGGTTCAGGAGGACACCTTCGCACCCTGCAAAACAAATGACCTTCGCAGAGGATTCGGATTGGTGAAACCATATCTAGCGATGGTAACACTGTCGAGGCCCAATTTTGTCAATAAATGAGAACTTAATACGGCCCAACTTTCACCTGTTCTAGTCTGAATCTTCTAGATGTAACGAAGGGGGGTTACGACTTACGACAAGGCTAGGCTGGTGGGCTAGGCTTAAATGCTCAACCAAATTGTTTTAGGTTCAAGTCTAGTTGTGCTTGTGCAGCGCAGCAGCCAGCAGTATATCGAGTTCGGAGCTGATAACTGCAATCAAGCAGTCAGGCAATTAAACAATCATATGCTAAAAATAGAAAAAAGTCGTTGTTCAAAAAAGGAAAACAAGTTCCTCTCACTCCCGCGTCGCTCTCACCCTGCCTCACCCCCTCACGCGCATCTCTCGCCCGTCCTCTCGCCCGTCGCTGTCGTGCCCGTCGTCGTCGTCGCGCCATCCCGTCACCGTCGCGACATCTCGTCGTCGGCGGGCAGTCCTGCCGTCGCCATCGCGCAGCCCAGCCCTGCCGTCACCGTCACCCAGCCCTGCCGCGCAGCCCTGCCGTTATCAGAATCAGAAATTAAATATTATTTACTCTCTCACTTATATTAAATACTTCCTTACTACTAATTATTTACTCCCTTATTGTTTTTAGTTACTCCCAAGCAACAGTAGAATCAAATCTGAATGTTATTTACTCCCTTATAGATATTAGATACTCCTTTTATATTAGTTATTTACTCCCTTATATCTATTTAGTTACTTCTAAATAACAGCAGAATCATATATAAATATTATTTACTCCCTTATTTGTATTAAATACTCCTTTATTAGTACTTATTTACTCTCTTATAGTTATTTAGTTACTCCCATACTACAGTAGAATCAGTTTTGAATATTATTTACTCCCTCATACATATTAGATACTCCTTATATACTAGTTATTTACTCCCTTATAGCTATTTAGTTACTCCCAAACAACAGTAGGAATCAGATATGTATATTATTTACTCCGTTGTATATATTAGTTACTCTCTTATACTGATCAATTTTCTCCCTTATAGTAATTTAGTTACTCCAAAAAAACAGCAGAATCAGATATGAATGTATTTACTCCCTTATATATATTAGATACTCCCTTACAATAATTAATATCATCCATTATTGTAATTTACTTACTCCCAAATTGTAACAGAACTAGATCTAAACCTCTTTTTTCTTCTTATCATTCTTTCTTCCTCAACCAGATCTGATCGGAGAGGGAGCAGTGAGGGGAGGCGGAGGTGGAGGTGAGACGAAGGAGACGAGAGGCGGAGGAGATGAGAGGCGGAGGTGAGGCGGAGGCGGAGGAGAGGAGAGGCGGATGCGAGGCGGAGGTGAAGCGGATGCGGAGGAGAGGAGAGGCGGAGGCGGAGGAGAGGAGAGGTGGATGCGAGGCGGAGGTGATGCGGAGGCAGAAGCGAGACCGACGTGAGGAGAGGGGAACGAAGGAGGTGGAAGAGATTTGATTCGACGTGGGGAATAGAATATATTCGCGCAGGATGAGGGTGAGGGTGAGGGTGAGAGGGATAACGCTCTGATTGCGTGATTGTAGAAGGTGTTGATTACTCTAAGTAATTCCCTATCGAGTTGGGAGTAGACCTGTTTAACGTTTATAACGACAGCGGAGTGGGCCGTTTCGTTTGTCGTTCCGTTTCAATAACGGTATGCACTGGAACGATTCGTTTGGACGGAACATGGCGGAATGACTCAATTTACACTGTATTTCATACAAACGTATGTCGAAATTCATTTCGTTTACCGTTTCGTTTCGAAAACATATGCTGAAAACTGATTCGTCACTCGTTCCGTTTGGACGGAACGTTCACGAAAAATGAATGACGATATACTATCAGCACCCCTAGTTGGGAGTTAAAATCTGGGATCAGTTTTTTTTTACCCCTCTTTTATTGAAACTGATTTGGCGGACTTTTTCAATTTGGGTTATGTACTAAAACAAATCATTATATAAAGAACCGCATAAATGATAATTAATACTTTCAAACTTAATTATATATTTAAGGTGATATCATTATTATTTATTGGTATTTGGACCGTACTTGGCACTCAAATAACACTCAAACCATTAAATTATTTAATAAATTACTATGATTTTCTAGGAATTACCTCTACCGTCGTTTCTTCTCTTATTTTCAGGTTTGTTGATGATTTCTGGTGGATTCTCAATCTTTAAATGGATTTGACACTTGGTGGGTGTGTTTGGATTGTTGGAAGAAAGAAGAAGAAGAAGGAAGAAGAAGAAGAAAAAAATTATAAACAATCCAAACTCTTCACAAAGTTACACACTTTCCAATACTTCTTCCCACTTCTTCCTTTCTTCCCTTCTTCCCACACCTATCCAAACGCACCCGGTATAAATAAGTCAACTCATTCCTAGCACTTGGAGGTGATGTCCAAGCCACATTCGGATCGAATGACTCATACTCAGACCGAATAGGACTTTGTTCGGACCAAAGGCACAATAATTGCATAAAATAGGAGATTTGAGATAAATAATTGGCTAAATAGAATCAATAGCATTGAAGAGCTCATCCTAAGCTTTCCAACGATTTTTGAATCGCCTCAATCGGAGTACGGATGAAGAAATTATGGTCGAAACACTATCTCAATGCTGGACTCTCTGGTCGGTCCGAACAGAACCTCACTCGGTCCGACCAGAACGTCATTCGGACCGACCAGAACTCACTCGGACCGACCAGGGACCTATATGGAAGGTTTTTATGCAAGGAAACTTGATATTTTGATAATATTTCTTGCCATGACGTGCCTACACTCTTTCCTTATGTCGGGAACCATTATAAATACGCCCCTAGGCCAGAAAGAAGGGAATCCTAGCCACCATACACGAAATTTCATCTCCTACCACATTTTGGCGACCTTTTCATCCCCGTTCTCGCGCCGAAAGACGTGGGATTCCACCTCTTTCATCATAGCACGACCACGACATCATCTTTGGAGCAATTCTAGACGCGACGGCGGTAGAATCAATCCAACCACGGCTCTGGATGTTCGGTATCTTGATTTAGAAGCGATACTTGGTTTATTTCTTCAATTCTCTTGATATTTGAGTTGATGGAGCTTGTATCTTATTTTGCTTTCATGTTATGCTAGATTTATGTTGTCTTAGGAGTAGGGAAGTAACTTAGGTTTCGATGTGTTGTGATTTGACTTAATATGATATGATATGTTTTGTTGATTTGTTTTGTTGAGAATTATGTTAATTGCTTGTTTTAATTACTTGGTTAAGTCTAATTAACTTCTAGATGTACGGCCGCATTTAGTTAAGTTCTAAAGTTAGATTAATAAAGATAATTTAGATAAGTATTTGGGATAAATCGTAGATCCGAAAGGGGAGATTAGTTGACACCAAAAGTGTAACTTTTAGACAAGTCCAAAAGACCTCTAGATATCCTTATGAACTCCAACAAACAAGTTTAACTTGATTGAATTCTATACCAAAAGTTGTGAACCATCGAGTTAATTAGGTTATGTTGTGATTGAATCAGTGTCTAGTCCAACAAGCGAAAGCTGAGATTTAGAGTATCTGGGTTTGACCAACAAACCCTAGCACAAAGCATAAACTATCATAAAGAGTCAAAACCACACACTTATACCATTTGTTCGGATTGAACAGATTCTTGTTCGGACCGAACAGAGTGGTATATGCTTGAAAAATACCGTTTGATGCACGAAAGTGATAAGTTCTGTGTTCTAGAGTCCAAACCGAGATGAAACCTGAGCCCTAAGACGCTTTTTATATTATTTTAAAATCTAAAAACTTAACTTTAGTTGTTTACATTATTTTAATTGACAAAACAACAAAAAATATCTACTTTACTTGCACCTTTACATTTAATTCAACCAAAATCCCATAAATTCAATTGCCTAGCTTTCGTGAGGAAGTAGAGTCTAGTAATCAATTGTACCGTCCTTTGGATTTGACCCTAAAGCTTAACTCCAAACGACTAGTGATGTTAGCTCTAAATTTATAAATTTATTTGATTCCTAGGTTCTAAGCCTTTATCATAAGGCTCCCCACTTTTTGTCAAATATTTGTTTGATGAATTTTGCTTTCTTGCTTGTCATTGGTTTATAGAATATGTAGTTCTCTTAACAATAATAATGTTTATTCTACAGGCAAGCAAATTATTTTTGGCTTCAAGGTTTTAAAATGCGATTTATGCGGTTTGACGGTTGGATGGTGATTTAGCGTTTATTGATGATAAAAAGATTTGTTCGGTGATAAAACGGTTGTGCGATATGAAGAAATACTAAGAAAAAACGAAGATAAAATAGAAAAAAGAGTTTTTAAAAGCTTAGTTGGCCCATATTAAAATACACAATATTAACACATCGGCAATTATTTCGGGTAGGGTTGTTAACGGGAAATGAAAATTTGTATTGAATTTGTCCTTATTACAAGTACGTGGGTTTATTATGAACCAATTCTAATGACAATGATAATTATCTCTCATATAATCATTTCCTACCTAAGTCTCTATTTTATCAATCTCCAATCATAATACAACTTCGATATCTCCTACCTAATATATCTCTAATTGTTGTACAAGAAAAAAAAGAAATCTATCCGATCCGTTTAACATATCCAACTCGACCTTTACTTTAATGGATTCAAACATTAATTGAGTTGGTTCGGATTTTAAATTTACAAACCCGGTAGTATTAAATTGGATTATATTTTTACTCTTGATAATTCAGTCCATACCCGATCCGTTTAGGCGATGAATCGTTAACTATGATTACTCTGTCAATTTGACTCTTTTGAGGTGTTTTCTAATTTTTATCTTATAGAACTATTGTATCAGCAATATAGAACTATTATTATTATTTTTTTATTTCGGTCATCACTCCGTTAAAACATTTAATTTAAAATAATTGTTTTAATACACAGCTTTCAATTAGTGCTTCAACTAGATGATGCTTCCTATCTCGCATCTCATATATAATATAAAGAACGTCCTTGTAAGTATTATAATCTAAAAATAATAATATTTTTTTTACAAGTATTTTTCATTCAACTTGATTATCTGCAGCAATGAGATTCTTTATTTGAGCATTTTTTTTTTTGGTTGAACTGATATATTCTTTTGCCCAATTGAAATAACAACGCGGTTGATTTGCGTAACTCGGATATATCGTAATAATCTATATGTAAAATATTATTTGGGTTGAGTTGAGTTATAGATGAATCAATTAAAAAAAAATTTCAACGTGATACAGTTAGATTGAATTAAAATTTTGGTTAAAAACCCGTCCATTAGTACACCTTACTTTTGGTCATTCAATGCCCAAAATTTAATCAATTTTCTGTGATTTCACTGCTAGTTGTGAAATGTGAACTTATCTCCTCGTAACCTGCACCACCAATTGTATCACATTTATAACATTTTACACTATGGGTGCGTTTGGATAGGTGTGGGAAGAAGGAAAGAAGTGGGAAGAAATATCGAGAAGTGTATAACTTTGTGAAGAGTTTAGATTGTTTATAATTTTTTTTCTTCTTCTTCTTTCTTTTTCACGATCCAAACGCACCCTATAGTAGCAAGAATGCAAGATCATCCCCACAAACCGCATATAATTATGTTGTAGCGGGGACCATTACCTTTTTAACAGACATAACATAACCAAGTGTTTATTGTTGTTAACGGTTTTAATTAGACATTCCAGCTAAGCACTTGGCGTTTTCTTTAGAACATGAATATCATGTGCTTATTACACATTTAACATTTTACCGTTTGAGATCCTTCAATGACCACATCTTTTACTTTTTGTGCCTTTCCAGCTGGTCTTTTGTCGTCACATTGCTAAATTATTGTGTCCAAATGCAACACTTGTATCATGATGAGGTCCATGTTGGTTAATGCAACTTATTATGACTAAACCAGAAGTGGAATTATATACTCCCTGAAAATGGTAGCTAGTGGCGTCATTAATTTGCTTATCTCTTAGAGGCCAAATCACATCACATCAGAGTAAACAGTGAAACTTGAAATGAACCATTACCACTAGATCGCTAGCTTGGTCCCATCACTACATGATGATAATATGAACAACATCAACTTGTCATAGTATGCGACGTATGATGAAAAATAATAATAATAAAAAAAAACTGAACAGGGGTTGTAAAGCTAGTTTTAGTGAAGGAAAATCAATCTTACTGTCCATGAACTTATTGCAATATTCGAATGTATTAAATTTGCTCGGGTACATCACTTTTAAGTGAAAAATTTCTATCCTCATGTTAATTTTGGAGGTAGACTTATCAACGAGCCTATCAATCGCGATTATATCTCAAATTTTGAGGTCCTTACGATCATTCTAAATTGTTAAGTGCGTTCTTCATATTGAAATTTCTTTGAAGATCATTATTTTTTTTAAAAATATTTTATAAAATTCTTAATCAATATGATTCTAGACCCTCCAACAACAACGATTATTAACAATATGAAAAATAAAAAAGTTTCGAAAAAAATATAAAGTTTGATCTCCAACAACAACAATATTTCAGAATGGCCGTTAAAACTTCAACAATTGAGGTATACATAATGGCGGCTGACATACATAACTGATTTTAATCTACCTCTTAATTTTGAGCATCTAATGAAACAAAAAATGATATAAGGAAACTCATATATACATAAACAGATGTACTTTTTTTTAGTTATAATCTTAAAATCTGATGACAAAATTAAAGGGGATGATTGATGTTTAGTCATTTGTTATTATTGCTACATATATATCATGGTACGTACATATATACAAGTACAACAATGTTTTCAACAGAAAACGGCATCGTTTTTCATAAAAATATATAGCATTCATTTCATCAAATAAATAATTATGGCCGTCTCTAAATTTTTTTAATTGTGTGTACTGAGACTCACATTTAATTAAATACAGAATTTTGCTGTCTTACATATGACGATTATGCTGAATTTTATAGAACACGAGACAAATCCTTTAAATATATTATGTAACCTTTCTTTAATAAGAACGTCATGATAGATTATACGAAGTTACAACCATCTGCTTAATAAATCTGAAATAAAAAATTCTTCAAACATTCTGCGTGCTTAGATATAAAATAACTTGAAGTCTACGCATCATGAAGTTTACTTAACAATTCAACATATAAATTTTGTGTGTTTTAGTGCTGAGTAAACCGATCATTCACCTACTTTCTACTGAAAAAAAAATTGAAAATTTTATAATTAAAATGATAGTAGACAAAGCTTCATATGTAATTTTTCTTTATCGACAATATCTGCTCCGAATTTTTCCCTGTTTGGTACTTTGCAGCACACTTCGTATTAAAGTCACTTTGCAAATTATCAATTTTTATTAGGTGGCAAAAGATTCCTATTGCTAACATCTGAGGGCTACAATGATAAAAAAATTCATGAGAATTTACACATACAAAAACAAATCTAGCAAATCACACCATTATTAAATTTGCATGAAGCCTCGTGGAAGCTCGACGTGCACTAGAGTAATGTGGTCTACCAAGATTATATTAGTGGCCATTTTCCTAAATTACAATTAAGAGAATCTAGTTTCCCTCAGTCGTCCTTACGAAACTCAGTATTTACATATTTATAAAAAATGAAGTTATTTCTCAGGCTTTGATATGGATGAAACAATGTCCAAAACGTTTATCACTTAATTAACATGTGATATCATATTTTGCTAATAAATTAAGCAAATGACTTATCGTTACAAGTCCTACATTTTATAATCAGCTGTTTGAGGCCTTTATTAATTGATCTAGAAAAATAAATTACAATAATATATCTTTCTTAATCCAATCGTCAAATGTTTATCCATTTAATTGTTTCAAAGGGACGCAATTTTTTTACATGTTAATAAATAGGAATTTGGCATCTAATCAATTCAAAACTTTTGATAATTAGCTGTTTCAGATTTTACTTTTGAGGGCCGTTTCAGACTTCAGTTAATCAGTCAACAAATACATTTTACAAGAATATAAAATTTTCTCAATCCAATTCCCAAATGATCGTCATTTAATTGCTTCAAAAGGGCAAAATATGAAAAAGCCTAATTTGACATGTTATGAGGGCCTTTTGCAAAAATGTTATTTCCGATCAATTTGTCTGATCAATAGTTAGGGATGAAAACGGATCGGATACGGTGCGGATGTAGGTCTTCCCATATCCGCATCTATATTTTTTTCTCGGATACGGATACGAATACGGATGCGTTCGGATACGGATACGGATACGGTTCGGATATTAAACGGATACGGATACGGTTCGGATATTATCGGATACGGAGTCGAATACGAATATATTTTGTCGGATACGGATCATATAACGATCAATTTATTTTATTTCATTTCTTTAGAACTTTTTTTAAATTTCATATTGCGTATAAAAGTTTGTTATATATGAGAGTAGCTGAAGCATAAGAAAATTTTCATGTCATGCAATAAGTTATATTCAAACAATATAAATTATACGATAATAAGGTAATAAGGTAAGCAGTGTACAAAATTTATTCCTTCAACCAATTAAATCCAAAATTTCATCAAAAAATTATATATAATATGTATAAATTAAATTATTATTAACATTATTGGTTGGATTCTCAACAAATATATTGGATTCAATAAATCACATATATAACCGTAATTATCAAATTTATGAATTAATCAATAAAATTGCAAGCACCACATAAGTACAAATTTAATAGAATTGATCAATAAATTCAGTCTTTCCACAATTGGAATTCCAACAGTATATTTAACTATTCAATGTCAAATCATATCATGTTACCTTAAATGTCATCATACATTAAAAAGTATATTAATCATATGTAATCAACATGATTAGAGAAAAAATTAATTTTGGTATTATTATCATATACAAATCGTCTCAATAATAAAAAAAATAAAAATAATTTTATGTTCCAAATAAAAATATTATTATAAGAGAACTTATCTAATAAAAATTAAGCATTATATAATTAAAAGTATTCTCTAATGTAGATAAGTAATTATATTAATTATCTTATGCCGTTAAAAATACGGATAAACGGATTAATATCTATCGGATACGGATAATATCCATGTCGGATACGAATACGGATCGGATATTGTCAAAAAACTCAAAACCATATCCGCATCCATATTTTTTTGGCGGATACGAATACGAATACGGATATGTTCGGATACGGATACGGATCGGATGTTATGCGTATTTTTCGGATTCGGATACGGATCGGAGCGGATTTTATCCGCTCCGTTTTCATCCCTATCAATAGTGCATATTACCCAAAATATTCTCTCATCAGGAGCGATATTAATGTGGCCGTCCCTCGCCTAAACAAAATAAACAAAAAAAATTAAGTAAATATGTGACCCCGACGGATGTAAATCGTTTAAAATTGAACGGTCGAAACAACACAAAAATTGTTCCACTGGAGACGCGGCGGTGGTCAGGAGTGGCACAGACTCCAACTAAAAGTGTACAAGTGTATAGAGACCCATGGGCACTTCGCCATTGAGCCAATTAGAATACCCCAAGCATGTGTTAAATTCCGGGTATGTTTCCCGAGGCACCCTATAACGTGGCACACATGCATGTAGCTTTGCATTTTTTTCTAGCACTAGTATGCACACTTCGCCACGTATCTGCGCGGTGGCGTTCTTCCGCAACCACAGTATGGGGCTATGTTACTTGGATGCGGGTGCGGGTGCGGATATCGTGTCGGATACGATGCGGATGCGGGGATACGATATTTTTTAAAAAACTCGGATACGACTGTATATATAAAATAATAAAAATAATAAAAATATATGTATTTTTATGCATTGTAATTTAAGAAAAAACTAATTTATATATTTTATAATTTGGTGTATATGAATTTTTTTTAATAGATTGAACTATAGCACTAATTTTTCAAATAGCTTGTTCAACAATATATATTTTTTAATTTATAATGCTTTAACCAATATCTAAATTAAAAAAGCATTATGATTTATAATTGGGCTTCGGCAACACACTAAATATATTGTAGACTTTTTGAACGATATTGGATTATCAAATTATCATCGCAAATCAAATGGGACGATATTGGATTAACAAATATTTTCATTCAACAATTTGTCCGGTTTTGAAGTGGGAGGTTTAGTCCCACATGGGATATGCAACTTATTTAAGAGAACTATATATTGCATGCTTTAAGGACAGTTGTCAATTAGCATTGAATTTCTCGTGTGCGTGCAGATGCGTCACCCCCGGGCCCCAGCCCATGTGCCCAGAAACTTAATTAATGACATTAAATAAATAAATAATAAATAATAATTGTAATTGTAATTATGTAATTATATCGTCAAATAATATACGATACGGCAGACTAATATAACTCAATACGCGTGTCGGTGCGTGTCCTTGACCGTATCGCTCGGTCAAATTGATTAAATTAATTTAGTGCGCCACGTGGCGCACCCGGTGCGAATCGCACACGTATCCGCGTCGGATACGTGTCCATGTAACATAGGTATGGGGCATTACTCAAAGACGAGTCTCCACTCTGCAGCGTAGCATAGGCGTAGCTCTCGCGTGTACTTGCAGTATGGTCCTTGTTGATTATGCATTTTTGGACGGGGAATGATGACAAACAAAGAATTTTGGAGGGTAGAGCTTGAAAAGAAATTTAGTAATATCTATGACGATGAATGTTGTTGATTACAATTGTCTTTGGCAAAGGTGTAAATTAGAACAAGTTTTGTTCTAATTTTTATTTTAATTTCATAATTTCATGATCTTGTTTTTTGTTCATGTCATGTTTGTATTTGTGAGAACTAGAAACAAGACACTTATTCTTCGTTCTTGACACATCCAAATTAATTAAGTGATAAACGTTTTAGACACTTCTTAATTCATATCAATGCCTGAGAAATAACTTGATTGTTATAAATATGTAGATACTGAATTTCATAAGGACGATTGAGGAAAACTAGATTCTCTTAATTGTAATTTAGGAAAATGGCTAACAATATAATCTTGGTAGACCACTTACTCTAGTGCACGTCGAGCTTCCACGAGGCTTCATGCAAATTTAATAATGGCGTGATTTGGTAGATTTGTTTTTGTATGTGTAAATTCTCATGAAATTTTTTAATGAACGTTTTAAAAGTGGTTCTAATCACTTCTTAATCCACATTAAGAATATGATCTAAATATTTTAAGAATAAAAATTTAATCTGAATGTTGGGTCACTTAAAAATAACACTTTAGATCCAAAAAACTCATTTTTGATCGTTTAGGAAAAATATTTTTTACTCTAAATAACTAATCTAAATTTTATTCTTAGACTATCAAATGCCACCGTTGTTCATAAAGAAAATAGTATACATAAGTCATTTTTTTTCTAGCTAGTTGTTCAATTGTTTTAGTATATATGATGGTTGTCATCAATTTTATATTATACAGAAGATATTAAAATATAGATTTATAAAACCAAAACACATTAATTGAATGTGACAGAAAATATTTATTTGCAAATTATTCTGACGATTTAACAATTAATTAATTTACCATTGCTGACATGCATCATTCCCGCAAAATATGAGTGGATATGATTTATGTTTTAGTAATAATTAAATGATTTCAACTTGCAATTTGTCTTAAAAAAGATTTTTAACTGATAATAATGCTTAACTTGCAATTAATAATTCATATTATTGTATGTCTAAACAATGTCCCTTAATGCCACTGTCTTATGTAATAAACAAACTCTATACTCAATAATATATTTCAAAATTAGTTTTATTTTTTAAGTGTTATAAGTAATAAAATTATCAGTAATATTGTCAAGATACTGTATTACTACTGCTCTTCATTTTAATTTATGGCCGTTGAAAAAACTTTTACCAATCTGAATTTTTACAAGTACCAATTCAAAAACTCGCCGTTGACCCCACCCAGGCTCCTAATGGCGGTCCCACCCTCTGACCTCTGTCCCCGCGTCCAATATCCAGCCTGTAATGCTCCCCTTTGACTGCACTACACGACACAGCACCAACTTCTCTCCAGCTATATATTAGCAGCTCCTTTCTCCTTCCTCCAAATCAACCAAAACAAACCCAAGTCACTCTCAACTCTCAAGTCCTCTGAATTATTAAACACTTTAATTAATCAACATTTTTCGTTACTAACAGTAACAATGGGCCAATGCACCTCCGCTCAAGCCACCTCACCAGCAACCGTCAAGCTGATCCTGCCCGATGGCAGTCTGCGGGAGTTCTCATGGCCGGTCAGACCGGCATACATTCTCGGCAAGGACGAACAAGCATCCTTTGTCTGCGACTCCGACACAATGGAGATCGATCAAATTGTCACGGCAACGGCTGCTGACAAGGAGCTGAGACTCGGGCAGATCTATTTTGTATTGCCGAGATCGATGCTGAATCGTCCTCTCAAGGCCGAGGAAATGGCTGCATTGGCCGTTAGAGCGAGCGGTGCTCTTGCTAAAGTCAGTGGCAGCAAAAAAGGTCACAAGGGGACGGTGGCTCCACTTGTGTTTGAGATAGAGGAGGAAATCAAAGAGGAGAAGAAGAAAGGTGGAGAGAGGAAAAACAGAGGAAAGGGACGAAAGTTTGCTCCCGGATTGAGTGCTATTCCTGAGAGAGATTGATTGAAACGAACCATTCTCGACACAAAGGAATTGAAGAAGGAAAAAATTAACACCAAGAAGCTGTGTTGAACAAGAAGCACCATAGATCAGATTAGTGAGATCTGAATTGAATGATGATTGGATTAGAGAGATTGTGGGACTTGTGCGAGGTTTTATGATGCCATTGTTCCTAAGAAAAACTGTAGCTGTGGCAGCTGATGCCCAGAAAATTAAATTTGGAAATAAAACAAGAAAAAAAATGTACAGGAAAATTCATATGTTGAATTAGTAATATTGATTCTCCTTTTGATTAAATAGCTCCTGTTTACACGATGCGACATAATAATTAGCATACAGTGCGTTATTGAAATTTCCACAACGATAATTGTTCCAGTTCAATCTGGACCGTTGATTGAATCCTAATTAACGGTGATCTAATTCTAAACGAAGAAAAGAGCGACTACATAAAACACGTGATGCATTGTTTCATTTTTTTTCTTTTTCTTTTTTGAGTTTCAAATTGCTTGCATTACCTTCCCCACTGCTTCCACCTCTGGCTTTCTAGCTGGCTTTAACTTGCTCTTGTCCTTTTGCTCTTCCTTTGGTATTAAGCATTTGTACTTGATGCAACACTTGCTAAAGCTGGTACCAAATTAAAGTAGGCATATGTTAGTACTTTTTCCTTGGTCAGTTATTTTTTTTTAAATAATAAAGTTCAATCTGCTATCATATCATAAATAGATGCGAATGCGATCAGGTCATAACTGCGATGTGCAATTTAGTCTTTTATTTGATTGAAAATAGACGATTTAATTCGCATTTATAACTATAGTTTGTGGCCTGTGGATATGACCTCATGTCAATTGTCATTCACCACTCTGTTTAGTAGCATACAGGGTGTGTGTTGGTTGGGTGTGTGTTGGTTGGAGTGGGAATAAAGAATAAGTCTTTTTTATTTTTTATTTCGATAAAAATCAAATAACTAAGGAATAGGAAATTTGAACTTATTCCGGCCCTTATTCATATTCTAACAAAATCAAAGAATTTGGATAAGGAATAAAGAATAAGCTTTTCTCTATTTCTATTTTCTATTCCCACTCCAACCAAACAGTGGGAATTGTTTCACTGCATGTCATCATTTGTCTCTCATGTTTTCAGACTTCTAAACATAAAAAGAAAATTTTAATATGATTTACAAACCAAAGTTCTTAATTATTAAATACATAAAGAGTTCACGACATCATTATTTACAGCTGAAATTCTAGATCAACTTCTTGTTCATTTGTCATAAAGAGTTACAGCTGAAATTGTTAAATGCATAAATTTTTTTTGTAATATGATTTACAGCCCAAAGTTGTTAATTGTTAAATACATAAAGAGTTCATGACAGCATTATTTACAGCTGAAATTCCAGAGCAACTTCTTGTTCATTTGTAATAGCATTAGAGCCAAAGGTTTTACATTTGAATTCTATAGTACGGTACATCTATTATGAATGAATGTTTCAATTTATTTATTTTTATATTTTTTATATGTTATGGCTGTAAACATATCATCGTCCCAACTTAGCAAATTCATCCATACACACCCTATCCTAATACCCGAGATAATTTACATATTTCAGTCATATTAATCGTAAAAGAAACAAAAAGTTTGCAACTTAAACATAAAATGTATAAAATATAAAAAAAAGGCATAAGAAACCATATATTTGTTGGTCTCGTCATTAAAGAAAAAAATATAAATACAAAGTATATACAAATAATTATATGTTAATTATTATATAAGGTAACAAATATAAAATAGTTATATACATGTTAAGTTGATAATTATTTTCCTAGCATATTGAATTTTTTTTCTTAAGGGTACCTACCTCATTGAAAAACTAAAATTCCAATCTATACCAACGTTATCGACGCACGGCTTTATACGGCTAACTAGGGCTGTACAAAAAATAAAAAAACCGTCCGGCACGTTTAACCCGTCTAACCCGATCCGTATTTTAACGGGTTGAAGTTTTAATCGGGTTGGTTCGGGTTTCAATTTTAATAACCCGGTTGTATTGGGTTGGGTCATAATTTTGTTGTTGATAAACCCGTACCCGTACACGACCCGTTTATAGTTTATCAAAACATCCTCATCCATCCGTTCGGTTATTCTGAGTCAATGACAAATTTACAATATCTATTCTGATTCATTACTATTAGGCATTTATTAGCGGCAACCCTAATCCCAACTCCTGCACGATGCCTCGACTCCTCCCATCCCAACCTGGATTTGACGATTTCCTTCAAAGCTCAAGCCACGTCATAATCTTACTTTCACGAGGCCTCAAATTACTTGTTTGAATAACTGTTTGAATAAATATCTATTTATACGGAGCTAGTGTTATTCATATGTTATCAATTAAAATTATATATGCTTTACATGAACTTTTAGGGTAATAAAATTAGCACAATTTACGAGACAAGTTAATAATATCGTTCATATAGTATTATAATTCTTACCATAAAGAGTGTTAGAAAAAATTATCATAAGGTAATAAAACTAGCACAGTTTATGAGGTAAGTTAATAATATCGTTCAATTTACTAACATTAAACTACATATTTAAAAGTATTTTATATGTTATGTGCTACTTATTTTTTTTTTGTAGAATTGAAATTACAACCCGTTTAACCCGCATAACCCGTAATAATCCATACATGAAAAATCTGTTGGGTTGGGTTGAATTACGGGTGGGTCAACTAAAATTTTTTTTAACCCGGTACAATTAAATTAGGTTGAAATATTACTAAAAAATTACAAATTCGTCCGTTATACAGCCCTACGGCTAACAATCGAATAAACAGACAAATACGCCACATCTGCGTAAATTTCAATAAATTTTGTTTCTATCTATCTAAATTAAATAGAGAAAAAAAACAGAGACATAAATGGTAAGGTTGAAACCGGACAATAAAATCTCTTTACTGTTCACACGCATTCACGTGTGGTGAAAAACAACGAGCCAATGATTCAAGTCCATCTGAGCGAGCCACGCGGTCACCCAATGGCCCAGCCAGAATAGCAGAAAAATGAATTCCTAAAAAGGCTAAAACCACTGGTCCAACAAGCAAACAAATTATGCCATTTTCATAATTTCAGCATTGTTGTAGACTTGCATTGCCACATCATTTCTCATCCTGCCACGCACCCCCTCTCCTGCGTAACCCCATAAATAGATAAACTAAATAATAATTAAGTTCATTTTAATACTACGTTTTTTTTCCGTATTTTCTTCCCCAAGAAATTAATATCAACGTTATGACCGCCTCATCCACCAATCGGTCAATACCATGCCAACCTGTCATGCGTCGTCTCCCCTGCACTGACCGACGAAATCGCCGACTCAAATTCCCACCTGTTTATATACAGACACTGTTCCTTCCTCTCTCCTCCCCAAATTTAGCAACCAATCGAAAAATAGTTGTCACACTTGGAGAAGAAAAACAAAGAAAGCTAAATAAAAAGAAACAAGCTCCAACATTCCCAACCAAGAATAGCTTCTGAAAAGAAACCAAGAAACAATCGAAGAGAGACAGAGACAGAGAGCATTACTGATAGCGAATGGGATCGTGCATCTCGAGCCAATCAGCAAAATCTGCGCTGCCACCTCTGATCACGACGAGGCTGATCCTTCTAAACGGAAGTTTGATCCAATTCTCAAGACCCATAATGGTGTCTTGCGTGCTTGGAAAGGACGAGAAGACATGCTTCGTGTGCGACGCGGATGCAATGGAAACCGGTCGGAATCTCAAGGCGATCGCTGAAGAAAAGGAGCTGAGATTAGGCAAGATATACTTCGTGCTGCCTCGAACCATGCTGAACAGGCCGCTTCAGGGGAAGGAGATGGCGGAGTTGGCAGTCAGAGCAAGTGCTGCGCTTTCCGATGCAGGATCGATGGGTCGGAGAAGTCGACGGGGAATGGTGGCGCCGATAGATTTTGCGGAGGAGGAGGAGGAGGAGGAGGAGGAGGAGGAGAAAGATGTGAAAATAGGAGGCGGCAAGGCTTTTAAATTTGTGCCTCGTTTGGTGGCAATTCCTGAGTGAGATTGTTTCTGGCCGTTGGATGTGTTGATGATTTGTGATTGATTTGGGTTCCGACGATGCTGATTGTGATTGAGGCGCATAAACCTTACTCTTAGTCTTAGCTCGTTGTCGCGTCTGACTGACGGGACCACAAGGTCATGTCGGTTGAGAATTATTTTCGGGACCTATTTTATTGGGCTGTGGATTGACGAAATTGGGTCTTCAGTTCTGAATTGGGATAATACCAGTTGTTCCTTCGTCTGGTCCAATAACGTCAACCTAAAATTTCATTTTTTTTTATAATAATTCTTAATTTTAGATTTTTTTTATTATTTTGAATGCTGTTTTGAGCAATAAATAATAATGTTAATTCTTTCTTTCCATCTGATCTGATCGTCTGGATATTATCAGAATATTTCTTTGGGCACTTAACAGTTGCAGGTTGATGTGGATGCACATTTCTAGCTAATTGCAAGAACAGCTATTATATTACAGATTGCACCAACAAAACTAGATTCTTTTTATTAATATGTTGCCTCAACTCTTACATGTTACTTCAAACAATAGTAAAGAAAAAGACTAAACCGACATCACTTGACAAAATGCATGTCAAATTATTTCAACAAGAATAATGGGCCCAAAAGGGATTAAAAAAAGATGCAAAACCGGTACAATGAGATAATCCATAATTAATTACATCTCAGACTTAATAGCAGCAACAAGGTGATCATAAGATTCAGACCATGCTTCCTTCAATTCTTCAGACCACATGTATGGCACCGCCTCCTTTATGGTCTCAAGCAGTGCAAACTTGAGTACCTGCGCGCGTAAAATAAGTACACATTGCACAACTGATGCAAGTAATTTCTCGTAAGATGTTAGAGAAATGCAAGCAAATGTAATTTGAAACAGAAATTTTGAATACCTCAAAGTGCACGTCAGCAACTCCGGCCTTGAAATGAACCGAAGCCAAATGCGGAACTGATGTGTTAGCACCCACATTAACCCTTCCTGTCTTTCTCAGTTGTGTGGCAGCCTCACATGTCTGCATAATTTTGCAGGTTCTTATTAACAGATTATATATCACATCAAATGTTTGCAGCTTATTTACAAAACTTTTAAAAGTTAGAGCTGCCACAGCCCACAGAAAAATATACCATAACAAAGACCGACATGGCATGAGCTTTCAGCTTAGGGTTCTTTTCAAGTGGCAAAGTCGAGTCACGCAAGAAAGAGAACCTCTTTGCTGCCGAAGGAATAATCTCAAATAACCTGTCTCATGTGAGCATGACAAGTAACAAAAGATAAGTGAAATTGTACAAACAGTAGAGGCATCATACTTCATCTACAGCAGAGCATAGGGAAGTAATTCCATGAATTAAATAAATTAAAGATTTAAAGTTGATTTGATATTAGGCTTTTACCTCAAGAAAAATTTTAGAGCAAAAGTAGGGGCATCATCCTTCATCTCATTCCATGAGCTCACAACAAGGGCTTCTTGCTTGGCAGTAATAACCATTTTTACCCTTTTGCTTTTACTTGGCTAATTCTTGAAAGGAATAGTACTTAAAAAAAAGGTATACTATTTCTTTCTTATCTTTTATCTGAAAAGATGCATGAAATAAGGTCCTTATATAGGCCGTGGAATGCTCTTATTAAACAATTATACAAATACGGTCAAAAAAGCATCACATACGTGGGTGGCATTATATGACAGAAAAAAACCATTTGTAAAATGTAAGATGCATTATCTAAAGAATCCAAGAGAAACCAGGGCTATGAATCTATTACCAAAACTGCTGGCTGTTTGTAAGTTTTGATAAGTGGCTGTGCTTGAGATTGGAACTAGAAAAAAAAAAATTAAGGAAAGAAAATAAATTCCTACATAAAGAATATTTTGTCTATAACTATCATGATCACTTTATTTTAATATTTTGTCTATAACTATCATGGTCACTTTATTTTCACAGTAGTTTTTACATATGGAAAATCAAAACCTTTTATGGACAAAATGGAGGTGACTGCTAATTTGTTTACAACAAACCAAAGCTTAATTGTTGTGGCATACTTTTCTGACTCAATCCGTGAGGGAAGTTTTAAATTACTTAAACATTAAATAATATAATTCTCGAACATGCAATTAATGAAAACAAAAATTAGCACTATGCTATCGGCGCACTGAAATACGATAATACGATATTGATACCTGCTGTACTGGTAGGTTGGACTATGGATTGATACAATCTGGTCATCAGAAAACAGTGGTAACTGGTAAATATGTCCGTACATAAAAACATCTCTGCTGTGGGAGGCTAAATACCACTGTAGCATGCTTGATAATCACAAGGATAAAGAAAATAATTTAATTCTATTAACAGTACTTAATTGGCGACCACAGAATTTTAAATTATATTAAATTTTATATATAATTTATCGAAAACATAAAGGACATGACTGTAATTTTACTATTCTAAGTACTATTTTTGTTTGTATTAAGTGTATATATAATATAAAAACTTATCTATACGCAAATTATAATAGAACGGCCACGTACGGACTGTTAGCAATCCGATCAATTATTAAGTTGCAAATAAAGAGTCAAAGACATGCAATTCCTGTTTTGGATTTAAAGAAAAGGATAAAAACTGTCATAATCATTCCTTTTTTTTATTTTTCTATCTGATAAGCTGGTAGGTTATTTTATATTATATGTAGTTCCACTTTTATTGCCTGTATATAACCAGTTAACCACTTAAGTTTCAGAATTTATAAATCTGAAGATTATGTCCTATTCTGTATATAATAGTGCATGACAGCTTAAATTATTTGCTGAGGAACGACATATACGCATTATGTGAGCGTGTGTGTGTGTGTGATATATAGTACAGCAATTTTCATGCCTTGGTGCATTTAGAGGAGAATTTAACAATAAAAGCCACAATTACTAACTAAAATTTACTTTAGAGACAACAAAATTTCTTCTAAAATGAAAGGAGATCACAATTTAGAATTTATTAGGTGGTAGGATAACCAAAGACTCTTATTCAATAAGAAAGATACATATGCTCTGTGCAACTGAAACTGAAAATTAAGCCATAGAAAATTACTACACCAAATTACATAAATATAACAAAAAGTAAATGATGCATGTTGCGACGAAAAATATGGTGCTTGTGAGAAGCATGTTACATCTCATTCTTGATAGCCAACACAAGATGATCATAAGATTCAGACCAGGCTTCCTTCAGCTCTTCCGACCACAGGTATGGCACTGCCTCCTTGATTGTTTCCAGAAGTGCAAATTTCAGAACCTGAAATTAACGAAAAGGGAAAAAGGTAATGCACAAATCAAATTTCACTCAATATCTTCTTTTGTCAATTTTTGTTTACTGTGTGACATAATAATTCCAGAATATCCTAACAGATAAGAAAATTTTCACACCTCAAAGTGCACATCCGCAATACCAGCCTTGAAATGAACCGACGCCAAGTGCTGTACTGATGTGTTGGCTCCTACATCGACCTTCCCAGTCTTTCTCAGCTGAGTAGCTGCTTCACATGTCTACAATTATATTGTATTAGGGGTTTACAGTTAATTTATAGAAAAGTTCAACACTGGAACGATAATAATTTAATAAAATAGTAGACAAATATAGTGTAAGATTACTATGTATGTACCATGACAAAGACGCCCATGGCATGAGCCTTCAGTTTTGGGTTTTTCTCAAGAGGCAAATTGGAATCACGTAAAAAGGAGAACCGCTTTGCTGCTGATGGGATTATTTCAAATAGCCTGTGATCGATAGAATAAGTAGAAATTATAAATGTAAGCACGAAAGAAATGTATGGTACTAACATATATATTAATATATTAGTATACAATAAAGGTACAAAAGAAAAAAAAATATTAAGGAACCTCAAGAAAAATTTGAGAGCAAAAGTTGGTGCATCATCCTTCATCTCATTCCATGAGTTCACAACAAGGGCCTCCTGTTTTGCTGTGATAACCATTTTGCTCTGTTTTGTTGTACTTCACCAAAAACACTCTGCAAATTGTGTGTCTATGCTGTGTGTGTACAATTGCTTATTTTTGCTATGAAAAACTACGAGAGCAAAACACTTATATAAGTCTTGGAAAGGGCACATTGGGAATTAAGAAAAAATGGGTCAAAATCGTGATCAAGTACGTGCGAAGCAGTACAATGTCCAAAATGAAGAGAGTGTGCTCCATAAGCCTTCTAAATTGTTTTCTATGGAGGTGATATTACAGGCCTATACCAAGACCAATTCCAGGGGCGATACCAGATTCCCATAAAATTCTGCATAGTGTATTTGTTGTGCATTCATTCTATTATATATTCTGTTTGATAAACAGCATTTTAGTTCCCTTGTGCATGCATCACGACTAAGGAGCTCGAATGTCAAGCCAATAAATTTAGTTGGGTCCACCACTTGAACCAGATAACACGTAGACTCAGCCAATTTTAAATTTACGAAATTCCTTCTTAATTTAACACAACCTACACCTAGAGAGAAACTATTGTTGAAATGTAATAACATAATACTTAAAAATTTTGAAAAAAAAATATAAAATTTGGTCTACATTGAGATTTCAATAGAGAAATCATATTAGATGACTTAAATTGATCATTTGAGCTAGATCTAAGAGTTTTGATCGCGACTCATAGAGATTTTTTTGGATGCATCTCACCATAACCTCTATGGGTGTGTTTGGATGACTAAGGAATAGAGTATAAGAATAAGGATTTTCGATTTGCGTGCTTATTCTTATTCTTGTGCAACCCAAACAATACAAGAATAAGGAATAAGGATCCTTATTCCTATACTAACAAAACCATGGTATAAGAATAAAGAATTTGGATAAGCACGCAAACCGAAAATCCTTATTCTTATACCCTATTCCTTAGTCATCCAAACACACCCTATATATATATATATATGGAGAGAATTGCTAAAATACTATGCATAGCACATATGATCTTAGTGCTACGGATTCATTTTTGAATTTCATGCTTCAAACTATCGATCCAAACCGTTCATTATCTTCTTCATATTGAAATCTCATTAGAAACCGAATTTCACATTTTTTGAATTTTTTCACTATTTTTCTCAGATTTTTTAAAATCCTTAATCTAATAAATTCCGGACCCTTCAATAATAGCGATTTTAAAAAATCTGAGAAAATAGTAAAAAAATTAAAAAAATGTGAAATTTGGTTTCTAATAAGATTTCAATATGAAGAAGATAATGAACGGTTGGATCGATAGTTTGAAGCATGAAATTAAAAAACGAGTCTGTAGCACGAAGGTCATCCGTGCTATGCATAGTATTTGAGCAATCCTCAATATATATATGATATACTACACTCTGAAGTATTGAGACCTCATACACTGAACGTCTCTGTCTTTAGATCGCTTTAATATTCGTGCACCTGATTAAGATGAGCGGGACATGATAGAGACGCTGATTGCTCCAAACTCTCCGTTTGTTTTAAAATTTTCCGTCTCTTCTCTAAACATTTCCGTCTCTTTTATTCTGTAATACGTCTGGTTCCTCTCTCCTTCTCCCCACATGCACTTCCCCTTCCGAAAGAATCCAAAAAACCCTAGCCTCCGCCACTGCCTCTCTTCGCTGACTCCTATCTAGCTACCCTAGGCGACCTAGCATCTACCTCCTGAACTGCTCTATCAACAACAAGCATTTGGGATCAATTTTACTGCGCAAAAATCGAGCCTGGTTTAGTCCTGCTGTGCACTCCTCCTTCCATCTCAGTTCGTCATCCTGAGTAAGTCTTCTGTACAAATTATTAGGATTAGCAATTTTGGGTATGCATTCGGTCACTAGAATTTTTTTCTGGTAGCAATCTGTGAAATTTTATTTTGGGAGCAATCTGTGAAGAATTGGGCAAAAGTTTGGCAAGACAGAAGTCAATAGTTGGGAAAAAGTCCATTTATCAAAGGAATATTTTTTTTGACCAATCTGTGGCTCTGCGCATGGCCTCTACCTCTGTACCAAAAGTTACAAAACAGAAAAAAAAGATTCTGATTGAATCATGAAATAGTTTGTCACACTCTGATTTTGATATTGCAACCTCAAAAATAGAAGTTTATGTCGATGAGTAAATTTGTTTAACTTCTATTTCATTAACTGGCAATCTGATTTCAAGAAATTCAGTACTGATGCTTTTGTTTAATAGTTAATAGCTTCACTTATTTAACAATGGAAGTATTTTCAGTACTGATTCTTTTTTTTTTTCATAATTTTCAATTAACAATGGAAGTATTTTCAGATCTAATTTGTTAATTTTGTAGATGTGGAGAGCTTGTCGATACTTTAGCTAACATGAAGATCCCATTGAAGGGCGACCAAAGGAAGTGATTAATGGATTGATTAGACGGTTAAATAATTTGGAAGAAGAGAAGAATGCTATGGAATATGGTTGTAACCAGAGATTTTAATCTATGTTAAAAGAATTGTAATAATGTTGACGCAACCAGAGATTGTAACCAGAGATTTAATCTTTGTTTAATCTATGTAAAAAGAATTGTAAATATGTTTAATCTATCTGTAGCTTATCACTAATTGTATTGGCATGTATGATAAAATTTGACAGCAACCAGAGGATTTGCCCAGATGGAACTAGTCTTTGACAAGAAGCAAAAAAATATAAAATATAATAAGCAAACTAGCATCGGATGTATAATAAGCATAGCTCTAATCAAACAAGTCATCAAATAGAATACAAATATAAAATAAGCACAGATATAGAATGAGCTTAGCTAGTCATGAAATGTAATACAAATGAGCTTAATAGTCTATCCATTTCGATCACCAAGTTTATACAAAATATTAAAAACATATTGACCATAACCATAACTGAAAGCATAACCATAAAATTGATAAAGCATGACCATAAAGAAAGCAATATAATACTCTTAGAAAATTATATTTTATTGGATGATTTAATTCTAAATGACAATATCATGAATTTATTTTTTTATTATAGATAATTCAATATAAGCCTAGACCATATAACGTTTAACTTATCTGATATATGATGATAAATTATACTAACCATTTTTCATGCATAATATACATCCTTGATAAATCAAGACTATATATTGGTTTTCTCTAATATTTTATTTAAATACCGGCTTTGGAAATACTTTCTTGTCATGTCAATATACATTCAGACAAGAGTCAAAAGATAAGGATTATGTAGGACTGAAGATATTATTTTTATTTTTTTTTGTTTTGAGATTCTAAATAGTAGTTGTCTAGTGAATTGAAGATATTGCTTATCTTTGATACTATATATTTGTGCTTAAAAATTGTATCGGTAACGCATGATATACTCATGTAAAGAAAGCAATTAGTTTGTACAATTTTGCAAAATAACTAGAACAAATGGAATCCATAGGACTCATGTTATACATATCTTATTTAGATTTGAAATGGGCCCATTCGTAAATAACACCAAAGAACTACAACTGTGGTATATAATGTATGCATATGCGAACTACATATGTTATATGCATATACGAACTGTACATAATGTCTACATATACAAACAACATATATTGTCTACATATAATTTATGCATATATTAAAATAAAACTACAAAATTATGCATATAGTGTAATAAGATATTTAAATTTTAATAAAAAAAACATATCTGATGTAATAAATAAGTACATTTGTATATCCAGCTATGATTCTATAGCAACCGCAAAATGATCGCTATCTTCTGTGACTTGAGGTAGTCCAGTACTCCAGTATGAACCCACTATCTATTATTTAAACATTTGTGTAGGATTGAAGATAATGTTTTTCTTTTTCTGTTTTGGTTTTGAGAGTAGTTGGTGAATTGGAGATATTGTTTATCTTTGATTCTCATACTATGTGTGCTTAAATATTGCATTAATTAGTAACGCATGATATACTAATTAAAAAGAATGCAATTCATTTGTACAAATTCGCAAAATAAATGGGACAAATGGGTTCCATATAGAGCTGTCAATACCGTGTTGTTTCGCATGTCTTCCATTCAATTCCGTTCTGATGGAATAGAAACGCAACAAATATCATTACGTTTTAATGAGCGGAACAAAGGACGGAATGGAATGGAGTTTCGTTATGCTTGCTAGAGTTTTCATGATTTTTTTTGGGAAGAGTCGAATCTGATTGGTTCCTCTATAAGGAAGACGAAAATGTTTAGAGAGAAGACGGAAAATTTTAAAATAGACGGAGTCTTCGGAGAAATCAGCGCCTCTATATCGTGTCCGCTCATCTCAATCTGGTGCACGAATTTTAAAGCGATCGAAAGACAAAGACGTTCAGCAATCCGGATTTGCTGTAGCGCGGGACACGGTGTAGCGCACTAGCTACGAGTCATCTGATCTTGATCGGACGGTTCATTTTGTACGGGCCTATCAATCTAGGTTACATGCACGGAGCTCCCTTGTCCATTGGATCTTGATCAGACGGCTAGGATGCCGCACTACACCATGTGTCGCGCGGCAGCAGATCTCAATTTGACGTTCAGTGTATGAGGTCTTAATACTCCAGAGTGTAGTATATCATTCTACTAACATAATATATATAAGTTGATTTTATACTTCAATCTTTTATTTATTAGCTCCTTTATTTAAAAAATATTTATTTCCTAATTTCTTTTTTCATTTTTTCCGATTTCTAAAAATATAAGATAAACTTTTGTGCAAAACTCAAGTTTCCGATCATCACACCAGAAATTTTCCTATTACGACATGCATGACCAGAACAGTTGGTAGCTGACTTAAGAAAATGCATTGATTCTACTCAGGGACGGAGCCATAAAATTTTTCAAGAGGGTTCACAGTTGGCTGGGCTATAAAATTATTTATTTTGGACTATTTTTTTAACCGATTAATCAATTGAAGCGCCCACAAATCAAAATTGAAAAGAGCAATTCTGTTCTCGACTATTGAAATAAATTGTTTATGGTAATAATACTTTATAAACATAAATTGTTAATCCTTCCCAAAAAAGATCTCACAAAGAAAAATTATATAAAATTTATATGGGGTTCACTAATGAAAACTCGCCTAAAATTTTATGGAGTTCAAATGTATGGTTCATATAACAAATTTATATTTTATAATTATAAATGCTCATTTGTAACAATATTTTTTTTTAAAATAGGGGTGACATTGACACCCCTATGTTATACTTAAATCCGTCAGTGATTCTACTGACATAATTTTTCCATTTTTGAAAGTGATGGAGAGAGTGCGAACCAGCTCTTCATATGGTCACAAAGAGGAGCCATCATGAGTGAAACATCGACACCCTATTGGGAATTCCTTAACATTTAATTTTAAAATAAATTGAAAGGTTTAGACTCCTAATTTATCTTTAAAGAAAATAATGGAGAGATTGATTAACAGAACAAATATTATTAGGCAAACAATTTTTTCCCCAAACCTTGGTAGAAACTACCAAGAAGAGATTCAGGCAAACAATTTAGTTACTGCAAAATGTGTATCACGGTAGTAGCCTGGCAGTAAATCAAGAAGAAGCTATTTGGTGTATTTTAGTCTTATTTTTCCAAATATTATCAAGTATGACGGATCTCGGTTATCAATTTATTAATCCAATAGTTGGGAAAAAAAATTCACCAACGTTCAAAAGACAACACATGCCTAGGGAAATGATGGGAATGAATATAAAAATAAAAGTCTGTATCACTGCACTGGACTTGTGAAATAAGCAGGAAAACAAGAGACTTGTTATAAACTTAAAATTTTATTCAATTGACAAAAATGGAAATTCAAAGATGAATTATTGTATACAAATCAACATAAAAGCGCCACAGCATCGCAATTCATCACTAGAATACAAGGGCTGAAGTGTGATGGAAATCGTAAATGTATCCTTTCGGAGAAATTAATGTGGCGGTATTGGAGAAGAACTACATCTCATTCTTGATAGCTACAACAAGGTGATCATAAGACTCAGACCAGGCTTCCTTCAACTCCTCAGACCACATGTATGGCACTGCTTCCTTGATCGTCTCCAGCAGTGCAAATTTCAGAACCTCAAAGTGCACATCAGCAACGCCGGCCTTGAAATGAACCGAGGCCAAATGCTGCACCGATGTGTTGGCACCGACATTCACCTTTCCTGTCTTTCTCAGTTGAGTAGCTGCCTCGCAGGTCTGTGATCAAATTACCATCAAGAATTCAGGATCAATTCATCATAACAAGGTATTATATTACTTTAGCTGTTAGACATGTATTAAGGGGCACATGGTTAATTAATATATGTAATAAATATTAACAGAGCTAATTGAGATCATAAAATAAAAACGTGATATGTCACTATATATTATGTACCATAACAAAGACCCCCATGGCATGAGCCTTCAGCTTGGGATTCTTCTCTAAAGGCAGATTGGAGTCACGCAGAAAGGAAAACCTCTTTGCTGCTGATGGGATAATCTCAAAGAGCCTATAACACATTTAAACAAAGTGAATATATAAAGGTAGCAGACATGCATCAAAGGCATAAATTTAGCTGAAAGCTGGTGATTAAGTACTACCTCAAGAAAAATTTCAGTGCAAAAGTAGGTGCATCATCCTTCATCTCATTCCATGAGCTCACAACAAGTGCCTCTTGCTGCGCGGTGATAACCATTTTTACTAATGCTTGCTGTCTCAAAGGGTTAGAAATAGTTAGCAGTAATATTTTGCTTGGCGCTTGGAGTGCCCTTTGCACTAACATGCGCTTATATATAGCCTCAATTCAACCAGAATATGATTTATTATTTAAATTATGGCAGAATTATGGACATTGAATCTGATAGGCGGGTAACATTATAAACATAACTTATTTAATAATCATAATATATGAGCTATAATCCAAAGGCAAATCAGTTGGCTGTTTAGATGTTTTGGGACATGGGTGAAAGATTAAGGTCTTTGAATGACCTGCAACTTGTTGCACTATAGACCTGTAGAACGTGGGAGCAAACAGCGAGACCTTAATAGGCACTAATTAATTTCTAATGAATAATTAACTAGAGGTGCATTCTATAGTTTGTTATTCAAAGTCAAATTAAATTAGCACCTTGACTTCTTGAGTGAAAGGTCGCAAATTCGAAATCCGGTTGGAGAGTCTTTCATAGACATTTAATTTAAAAATAAATTGGGTGCCTTAGACCTCCAATTTATCTCCAAAAAAAGTCAAATTAAATTAATTCGACATTATTACCCATACATAAAAAAAAAAACAGAGGTCCATATCATATATGTACATTTGAAAATTTGTCGATCCTTCCATCCTTTCCAGCTTGAAAATCGCACATTATATTAATTATTAAGCCATAGCATTGCTTGAATTTATATCAAACAAATGGAACAACTTAATTTCACTATTAGCCAATTTTGTTATACATAATGTGTAATGAAGGCCCATTAGAGGATGCTAATTATTTATTTTGTACTTGTCTTTTACAGTTTTCATGCAGAGGAAGTGGACACAGTTGTCTGAGAATAAATTTACAGAACATTTTTTATTTAATACAGAACTTTTAGCATAAATTGGCCAACCCATATGAAAAGTGCCAAAATTGCAATCAAGTGTTATGTTGCTGTCATGATGATGCACGATTTAGAAGAATAAGTAGTAAAGAGATTTTTTTTTTGTCACAAACAAACAACAACGAAAATTAAACTGACCAGAGGGGATGTGCTATTGTCTATGGCTGTGCACTTCAAATGTGCCAAAATGCTCAATACTTTTATCTCGGATTTTAAAAAATTACCACATGGTTTGTATTGGATGTCACATTTATGATAGACCATTTGAAGTGCTAAACAATTTTCCAATAAGTTGAATTAACTTTTCTACATATAGAAAGCCTTACAATACAAGCTGAGCAAATTAATTAACCCAAAACAAGTCATGGTTCGCGTGCTGTGTGCATGGTTTCTGGTTTATGAGCCGTCAAATGCCGGGTGGCATTTTGTGCTAAAATAAGCTACGTACACTGTCATACATAATTAATTGATCAATCCCAGCAATAATCTTTTCCATTATTCACCAAAATTTTAACATATTATTTAAATTCTCAAAGAAGAGGATGTCAACTCAGTAGCTAAAAATTAATTTTGTTTAGTTAAGGACTTAAGGTAAATTAATTTTGTTTAGTTAAGGACTTAAGGTTGCCATTTGCCAACATATTTCCTCCACGTCTAGATATTTTCTAGACTTGTATATTTCAAATTGCTCTACAAATTAAGGTTTAAATCTATCCAGTCACAAAACCTTTGAAGAGCCACTGGATTTGGTTTTGGATTATTGGTTATTACCTGGATTTATTAGAGTTTTGACAAAACTTGGATAAACTTGTGTTAGTAATGCTCCACATACAAAGTCATGGTTTCAATTCCCTTCAGGTCATCAGTATAGTTTAAATAATATAACATGCTGTGATTGACTTTTTGCCTATAAAAGCACTGAAATCCAATGGGAGTCCAGGCATCCAAGCAAAAGGTTACTATTGAATTCTAATCCTTTCTGAAAAGTTTTCAAAACATCAGCAAAAATGGTTATCACTGCCAAGCAAGAGGCCCTTGTTGTGAGCTCATGGAATGAGATGAAGGATGATGCCCCTACTTTTGCGCTGAAATTTTTCTTGAGGTAATATTCAAGATATCACCAGCATTTATGGGTCAAATACTACTTTTGGAGTCTGCTACAATATTTTATATTAACTTTTTTTTCCCCTCCAAATGTGTTAATTATAGGCTCTTTGAGATTATTCCATCAGCAGCAAAGAGGTTCTCTTTTTTACGTGACTCTAGTCTGCCTTTAGACAAGAATCCCAAGCTGAAGGCTCATGCGATGGGTGTCTTTGTTATGGTACATAGTGGTGACGCATCACATTTTTTATTTTATGATGTTATCTATTATTTGTCCTGCTAATTTGTTTGTAAGCTCAATTGATCTCGTCAAATAGCTCTGTTAATAATTCCATTTCGTAAATTACCCATGTACCCATTAGTAAATATGTATGTGTCTTAAACTCTTAATTGATGCTAACTGATTTTGATGGTAAATTAATGGTAGACTTGCGAAGCCGCTACTCAACTTAGAAAGACTGGAAGGGTGAATGTAGGTGCCAACACATCAGTGCAGCACTTAGCCTCAGTTCATTTCAAGGCTGGCGTGGCTGATGTACACTTTGAGGTGCTGAAGTTTGCGCTGCTGGAGACGATCAAGGAGGCGGTGCCGTACATGTGGTCTGAGGAGTTGAAGGAAGCCTGGTCTGAGTCTTATGATCACCTCGTTGTTGCTATCAAGAATGAGATGTAACTCTGCTTCCAAGTTCCCACGAGCATCATATATGTCACAGCATTATGCACCATTTTTACTGTTAATAAGTTCCAGTTTGGTGTAGTAATTTGGGAGGCTTTTCTATTTGAGTTATTGTTTATTTTTTCCTATTCTCTCTCATTTATTGAATAAGAATCTTCGGTTATATATCTTGCTTATTTAGTAAATTTTAATTAAATTTTGTTTTCCTTATATTTTGAACAGAATTTTTGTCGACGTGATATTAGACTTTAATTAATATATGTTGTTACAGAAAATTTACTTAGAGAAATAGATATTTTTTTATTAAATTATTAACTTTATTAATTAAATAGTGCCTATAAATAAGCCACGATAAGTGGAACACACACACACACACACACATATATAGAGATTGGCTAAAGTATACTCTAGCATATAGATAGCCTGTATGCTAGAGTCGTTTCTCACAATCTAAAGTGCATACAGTCGATCCGAAGCTTTCTAATTGTTCTCCATATTGAAATCTCCTAGGAAACTAAAATTTATATTTTCGATTTTTTTATTATATATTATGCTATTTTAAAAAAACATTGTAAAGGAGTTGTAAATGAGTATTTCTGGCCCTTCAATTTGAAAATAACATAATATATAGCAAAAAAATTTGAAAAAATGTAAAATTTGGTCTTGAAGGATATTTTTACATGGAGAACAACTTGAACGGTTTGGATCGATTATTTGAATTTTAGATTTTCAGAAACGACTCTAGCATACGGGTTTGATCCGTATGCTGGAGTATACTTTAGCCAATCTCTCTCTCTATATATATATAATTTTGCTATGGTGAGTCGCGCTCAAAACTCCTAAATCTAGTTCAAAATGTCCGATCCAACCCGTCAAATATAATCTTTCTATTGAAATCTCCATGCACACCAAAATTTATATTTTTTTTTAAATTTGTAAGAATTTTTTTCGGATTTTTAAAAACTGCTGTTTTTGAACGGTTCAGAACTAATTAGATTAACGATTTTCTAAAATCCGAAAAAAATAGTTAGAAATTTCGAAAAAATATAAATTTTGGTGTGCATGGAGATTTCAATACAAAAATCATATTAAACAATTTAGATCAGTCATTTTGAACTAGATTTAGGAGTTTTGAGCATGATTCACCGACCCCTTGGCGAGTTGCAACTCACCGTAGAATATATATATATATATATATATATATATATATATATATATATATATATATATATATATATATATATATATATATATATATATATATATATATATATATATATATATATATATATATATAGAGATTGGCTAAAGTCCTTTGAATAGGATAGAGGGCTTGTCCTATTCAATTCTGAGCCATTAGATTTCTATAAGATTCGTGCTTTGATCAGATCTGGCGGCTGAAGTTGATGCGCTGAGGATGTGAGTCCTTTAATTTTTTCCGTTAAATTCTTTAGTCTCTTCGTCTCCTCTCCATCTATAGCGTTTCTTTTTCTTCTATCAACCTAAAGTTTCCTCATGGCTCTCCTCACTTCCGATTCAATCTCTTTCCCTTCCCCCCCTTCCGACTCGAATATCTTTTCTGGGATCTCTTGCCCTATGCTCACTACCACTCTACTCAAGACAGCGATTCGATTTCTCTCCATCCCTCCAGCGATTCGAACCGCCGCCCGCAACACAAGCTCTAACTGGGTGCTAACCTCCAACGAGGTACAGAGCGATAAACTAAATGTTAGCCTCGTCACTTGGTACTGGTGTAATTGAGGCCAGATCGCAAGTTTCTATAGGCACAGAGAAGGTCAATTTCTCTCTCTCTACATTCCCCATTCGCATCTGCCTTACTAGCAATTTTAATGAAGATTAAAAATGGGTTCGTTAGAGATTTTGTCAATAAAAGTGTTTATAATTCAGTTTGGTTGTCCCCAATTTCTAAAGCGAGGTTCAATTAATGACCAATTGGTTGTAGCCAAGTTCTAATCGAGGGTAATTCATGCAAAATTGACAATGGTAGAACAATAACATGTGTAAAAAAATTAAGTCTGAAATGGTGTTCCACTGTAATTTGTATCAACTGAAATGGTATTTCTTTGCACTAGTTTGCAGAAATTGAATATACTAAGCTTAAACGAGTATGATGAAGGTGCATCACCAACAATTATTAATCAGACTAGCAGCCAACATGCATAGGACGTTCTGGTCTTGGATCAACTTTTGGTGCTTTCTTTGGGGTCCATGCAAGGATAGCAACTAATCCATCTTTCTTTGTCTCGGCAAGCACACAGTAGTAGTAAGGATTAATGAAGATGAGTATCGATTTGATATAATTTTTTTATTTTCTTGGATCGGCAAAGTTTTGTTTTCCATGACTTTTAAGCGAGGGAGTGAGAGAGATGGAAAGATAGGGTTCCACAAAATCAAGCGAGAAAGATCGAGATAAAGGTCAGGAAGAAGAGAAATCGAAGAGCATAGCCTTTCTAGGGTTGCTGCGGAGAGAGAGTTGCAAAAGTGCGAGGTGCGATGAAGGAAGTCAGGCTTGGTTTTCTTCTCTCTCTTTCGCTAGGAGACGTGACAGAGAGTGAGGATAGAAGGAATAGAGTCAGAGATGGAGAGGAGAGAAAACAGAGAGGGTTAGAGACGGAAACACATAACGGAAAAAATAAAGAATCGCGCTCTCTGCGTGCTAAAATATGAACTGTCCGATCTCATCATCACACGAAGTTTAAAGCGATCTGACGGTAGAAAACTTAATAGGAGATGGGCTCAGTCCTATCCATAGGACTTTAGCCATCCTCTATATATATATATATATATATATAGAGTTTTGCTATGGTGAGTCGCGACTCACGGACCCTCTGATGAGTCGCAATCCAGACCATTCGATATGTTTTAAAAATCGTGCAGATGGCTAAGATGGTGAGTCGCTCGATTGAGTTAATTTTCCGTTCCGTCTTTTTTTTTTTTTCCTCCGTTCCCTTCTTCCTCTCTCTCTCTTGAAATCGATTCCCAGAAGGACCAAGCACCTGCTCAACCCTAAGCTCTGAGATTGGATCGGAGGCAGAGTGGATCAGATTCTCAACGCGACCTAGCGCCTCATCGAGAACTTCTTCTTCTCACTGACTTCGATTCTTAGATCTATTCTGTCTGTCTCTCCTCCGCATGTTGTTCCAGCCGTTCACAATTTGAGCTTAGGGAAAATCTTAATTTGTTTGTTCTCAAATTAGAGAAAACCTTAATTTGTTGCAGTTATTCATCCTTGTGGTTTGAGCTCTGATTTTTCTCAAATCCCTTATAGTCATCCACGATTTGAGATACAAATGCACACATGTGAGGTGATGATGGACGAATATTACAAAATTTGCTTGTTTTCTGCCGTGAAAAAAAATGATTTCAATTTTTTATTTTAATAATAATGGAGGCAGCGCATACAATTTGATTGTTATTTCTTCGATTTGTTTTCAAATTTAATGATTTAAGATTTATTAATTCTTGTAGAAGTCAAGAAGTTATGTATTGTATGAGTATCTACCACCAGAGATTGGTATCAACGGTTATGTGTATAAAATTGTGCACATTTTTTTAAGCTGAATGGAGGTACATAAGCTGTCTAACAAAGTTATAAAACAATGCTATAAATTAGTATTTGATTTCATAGCTGAAGATCAAATACCTATGGCATAACCTAAACGCAGGTACCAAAGTGGAGCTGTTCTTTACCAGTAACCTGAGATTTTGATAATTTCTCTTTACCAGTAACCTGAGAGTTTGATAGTAAGAACGTTTGGAGAAAAAGGTTCAGCAGGACTGATTCAGTGTCATAGATTAAATAACATGGTACAGAAAAATTATCACATGCCAGCATACAAGAAATCAAAAAGTAGATGATTGCTTACATACGAGAACTGACAAAGAGGCATGGTACTTTTTACTACAAACGCTGACATGGTACATGGTACATCCATGGTATCAAGCTTAAGCTTATAAATTAAGGTACTTTTTATTACAAACTGATTTAACATAGAAACTTTATACAATTCTCTTTGAATTGCTTACTGCCATTGTATAGTCACAATAAACATAAGACAGTACCAAGCTTGCTAAACATAAGGCTGGTACCAAGCTTATAAACAGTATAGATTATTACAAACGCAGCTCATAAACAAACATGGTATATTGACAATAACATGGTACATACATTGTACATTCACAATAACATACACAGATTTAACATAGAAATTAACAGTGTTCCTCAAATTAATATAGAAATTAACATGAAATAGAAGTCTGAGCTTCCAACAAACACAAATAAGAGTCTGAGCTCCTCAAATTAAAATAGAAATTAACATGAAATAGAAGTCTGAGTTTTTCAAACTTAGACATAATTGTTGACCCAGCGTTTGTTGATGCCTATCAATCAATGCTCTCTGCCCAAATATAAGAAAATTAAACAAGCATTAGCAAAAATAATCAGCAATAGCTAACAATGAAGGGTTGAAAAATATATATTGTTTTTTCCAGAGAAGGGCTGAGCATTACATCTGATTTGTTGATGCCTATCAATCAATACTCTCCACGCTGGTTTCAAAACTCTCCACGCTGATTAAGAAATTACAGCTTAAACAAGGCTATAACAGGAGCACTTTAGGTCTGACCCAACCTACCTTCAAGGTGTTTCTAGTCTGTTAAGAACATCATTTATGATAAGCAGTGCATGGTCAGGATGGTCAGAGCACTTTACTAGTGTTTGCAACTAAATTGTATGCACTAATGTCATCATAATCAAAGCACTTGCAGTAGTGTGTGATTGTGTGTATTCGTTCTCAAAATCTCTCGTTGTGAAAACTTTATTGAAGCATCCATAACTTTGATTTTAATATTGGAAATAAAAGATACTTCTAGTATAATTTGGGGCCTGCCTACCAGTGCAAAACATTTTGTGAACGTGCATCTGATTTGAGCAAAAATCAAGTTATATGATTCTAGTATAACAGCTTAAACCAAGCTATAATTTTCATTTGAATATCAGTTGCCTATAATTGAATTAGAAAGAACCATGAAACATGAATAAATCTTCATTTGAAAGTCAGGTGCCTATAATTGAAGATGCGCCTATACTTTTTTTTTTCAAAATTTGAAATTGTCAATGTCATAATTAATACATCTTATAACATGAACAAATTTATGCAAGTCTATAATTTTGGTGAGTCCAGGGTTTGGGGAAAAATTAGTAGGAAGTCTCGTATAAGAACAAATTTAATACAAAAATTTTCAAAATTTAAAGAGACATCTGACCTTTACTTCAATTTTGGTGAGTTTAGGATTTGGTACAAACAATTTCTGACAGTTTTGATGCTGAACTAGCCTCAAATTTTCTTCCACTCATATAATTTCAATAAAATTTCTGTCAATTTTGTGGACTTTACTGCTCCACGACTACACTTGAACAAAAAATTAAGACAGTTGTATCTCAGTAACTTAAATGTTGAACTTTTGAAACCAAAATAGAAAAAAGTAAAACCGAAATCATCTACAACACAATAGAAATGAAGAAGAACTCACCTGTTTAGGGTTTCGAGAGGAGGCGGAGGTGCTTGGAGAGGTGCAGTTCGGAGTTCTGTGAGAGCAGATGAGGGGGAGCCGCGGAGGTGCAGATCTAGGGTTCCGAAAGGAGGCGGAGGTGCAAGGGGAGGTGCTTCGAGAGTAGATGAGGCGGAGGTGCAGCGTCAATCCATCGTAGTATTTCGCTCGTCTCTCAGATCTATTTCACTTTCAAAAGAGAGGGAGAGAGAAGGAACAAAGAGAGAAGAGAACGGAACGGAAAAGAGACGAACATAAAACTTTTAATTGATTGAGCGCCGATCCATCGTACGAATCTGCACGATTTTTGAAGCTAATCCAACGCTCCGGATCACGACTCACCAAAAGCTCTGTGAGTCGCGACTCACCATAGCAAAACTCTATATATATATATATAGAGGATTGCTAAAATGCTATGCATAGCACGAATGACCTTCGTGCTACGATTTCGTTCTTGAATTTCATGCTTCAAACTATCGATCCAAACCGTTCATTATCATCCTCATATTGAAAACTCATTAGAGTCCAAATTTTATATATTTTTTTAATTTTTTTAACTATTTTTCTTATTTTTTAAAAAATTCTTAATCTAATAAATTCCGGACCCTTCAATAATAGCGATTTTCAAAAATCTGAAAAAATAGTAAAAAATTTCAAAAAAATATAAAATTTGATTTCTAATGAGATTTCAATATGAAGAAAATAATAAACGATTTGGATCGGTTGTTTGAAGCATTATATTTAAGAACGAATCCGTAGCACGAAGCCCATCCGTGCTATGCATAGTATTTTAGCATTTTTCTCTCTCTCTCTCTCTATATATATATATAATCCAATAAAAGATAGATTACCAGCTTATTCAAAAAGGAAATTTTTTTAAAAAAAAATTTAAACCGGAATTGCTATCTTTAACTTCCTATTTACAACTTAATAATTTGGAAGTGTTTATAATCGCGGATGTTAAGTCATAAATTAATTTGTATACAATTTACATTTATTTAATACAAGCAAATTGGTACTTTTGAAATATTACAAAATTAATCTAACAATAATGAGTTGAATACGATAATTTTTCAAACAACCTCCATGCGGCCATGCGTTCAAAATACCACTCCAAATCTCAATCATTTCATGATTATTAAGCCTATCACGACACAAATGACAAATCCACAATATAGCTTCAATAACTATCCGCCGTATTAATCATAAATCCTATAAACTAATTTAACTGCACAGCTACAAAGTAATAAAATCACAATAAGAAAACTAAGAAAAAATGTCAATATTGACAAGATAATAATCAACTACAATCAAACCCTCAAAAATGTAAAATATACCAAGGGGGCGTTTGTTTGTGTAGTAAGAAGTTGCATAATTTAAGGATGCCTAAGTGTTTATGTAGTGTTATGTAATAGATGTTTGGTTGTGTAGTAAGGATGATTAACTTAATGCATGCATATATTCATGTCAAAAGACTAAAATGCCCTTAAATTTTAATTAGTATTATGTATTATATGTTGTGACCTAATTATTGTTAATTATTAATTATTAATGATGATGATAAATCATTTTTACTATTATGAAATATTAATAATTACTTTTAATTAAATATTATAAATATTATTATTTATTTTATAATAAAAAATATTATTGATTAATTATCTTCAATTAATTAATATTAATTAATTTTAAATTTTAATTATTATAAAAATTAATTATTAATGATAATAAGAAATCATTTTATTATTATGAAATATTATTAATTATTTTTAATTAAATATTATAAATATTATTAATTATTTAATAATAAATCAATATTGTTAATTAATTATTATTATTACTTGTTATATATTATTATTTATTAATTATAATAATTAATATTTATTACTAATTATGATTTTTGAATAGTTATTGTTACTTATTGAATATTATTATTTATTAATTATTATTAATTATTATAGATTATTAAATATAAATATTAATTATTTCTAAGGGGTATTGTTGGAAAAAAAATTAAAGGGGACCGGTGCATAACTTATGCAACCTATTTAGGTTGTATAACTTATGTACCCTTAAAGCATCTTATGTAAGAGATGTTTGGTGACTTAAAGATACATAACTTAAGTTATGCACCTTTAAGTCACAAACAAACACCCCCTAAAGCACTAAAAGGGTTCTTCAGGCAACAAGAGTCCAAAAAACACCTCGAGAGTTGATAATATGTCCAAATCCATCCTTTGCCTCATCAACCTGTAAGTCCTCTTCTTTTTTCTATCCCAACGTGTGCTCTTGAGTATTATTTTATTAACCTATCATTTTTGTAGAATGATATGAATATAAATGCTAAACAAGCTGCCAAAGAAAGTGCTGGCAGGTAGAGCCCTATTGTTAGCTTTATGTAATCTAAAATTATCTTATATAAAGATTTGTGCATATTATACTTCTTTACTTGTGAGTTATGATTAGGGATGAAAACGGATCGGATACGGAACAGATGTTGGTCTTCCCATATTCGCATCCATATTTTTTTTCGAATATGGATACGAATACGAATGCATTCGAATACGGATACGGTTCGGATATTTTCGGATACGGAGTCGAATACGAATATATTTTGTCGAATACGGATAACATTTTAATCTTTTTTTATTTATTTACAATAGCATTTTCTCTAAATATAATGTTATTCAATATACTCAGTGTCTATATTAGTACTTCGTCAAGATCAGTAGTAGTACATGCAAATATCTACTATTTTACATAGTTTGAGCCAAATGAGCATTTCTTTAAAATATGAAAGTTAATTTTAATAACATTGCCTTCAATTACAATGTACACCTTAGAAGTATACTTTTTTAAAATCAAAATAAGCAAATTTATTTGTTCGGTTTCAACTTTGATCAACACATAAATAAAAGGCTAAAAGTGAAAGCAAATAAGAGACATTCTAAAATTGCAAGTACCACATAAGTACAAATCTAATAGGATTGATTAATAAATTCAGTCTTTCCACAATTTGAATTCCAACAGTATATTTAACTATTCAATGTCAAATCATATCATGTTACCTTAATTGTCATCATATATTAAAATAGTATATTAATCATATATAATCATCATGATTAGAGAAAAAAAATAATTTTAGTGTTGTTATCATATATAATCGTCTCAATAATAGAAAATAAAAATAATTTTATGTTACTAGTCCAAATGAAAATATTATCGTAAGAGAATTTACCTAATAAAAATTAAGTATTATCTAATTAAAAGTATTGTCTAATGTAGATAAGTAGTTATATTAATCATCTTATGCCGTTAAAGATACGGATAAACGGATTAATATCTATCGGATACGGATAATATCCATGTCGGATACGAATACGGATCAGATATTGTCAAAAAAACTCAAAACCATATCCGCATCCATATTTTTTTGGCGGATACGAATACGGATATGTTCGGATACGGATATGGATCGGATATTACGTGCATTTTTCGAATTCGGATACGGATCGGAGCGGATAAAATCTGCTCCGTTTTCATTCCTAGTTATGATATGAACTTTTATCACAAGAACTGCTTCACCAGAAACATATTAAGACACAGACACAATACACACATGTTTCAAAAAAAAAAAATTCTGGAACACCTATAAGTTTTTCGGATCTACCTCATTTTTTGAGGTTTTGGAGGGAAAGTCAGCTAGATTCTCACCTTTGAACTTTGAATGAATTCACACAGAGATATTAATTTTTTTTCTTTGTAATTCTAGAGAGGGTATTGTGTCTATATTTGGAAGATTTAATAAGCTCCGTTGGTATAGGGATCTTTGTTAAATGAAATATATTCTCATTAACAAAATCTACAAAAGTAGAGAAGTATCTAAAAGAAGGAAGGAAACAAGAAAAACAAAATAAAAAAGATAAAAAGTCTAACCATGCATTCCCTTCATGAAATGATTGAAGGCAGAAAAGATATTTTTTATCAAAGAGAATAGGTGATAGCCTGAGGTAGGTGAATGATTTTAGATGGCATCATGTGGAATCATCTGATGGACTTACAATTTCTAATATTCTCTTAAATTCATCTTGACCAAAATAGGACAAAGCATTCTCACTAGGCACTTGAATACCAGCATCCCATGTCGCATTTAGCACCTAGAAATTGAAGTATTTCATAAATAATTTACTAATGCATAATAGATCTGACACTAGAAGAAGAAACAGAAAGTTGTTGTCCCAAAGACTAGTTCGAATGCATACAACTACAATTTTTTTATATGTGAGTTTTGTTTGGACTTTCAATTTATATTTCTTATTGCTAGAAATTAATTTGAAAATATAATTATACCAGCCATACTAAAGCCTCAGGGTCAGACATGGCCTCAAAATATTCAGTATTTTGCTTTTTAGTACATAGCTCCACGCATGTGAAATTCAAGGCTATGTTGTGGCTCTTTAGTACATAGGAGTGTAGTCATTCTCATTGCTTGAATTATAATAGCCAGTTATGAGCTCAGCAACGTGACTTACTGTCTTGTACAACCAATGGACTCCTGATATCTATTTCATGAAAAGTGACATTAGTTTAAGGTAAGCTAACATGAGTGATAGTTGGAGATAAATTTGCATGGGTGATGGTTACAATATAAAGTTAAATTCTATGATACTCACATAGTTATACCTTAGCAGCTATACAAGATCCATTAAAAGCCAATTTCACAAGCATTAAAACTGGACCATGATGATCAATTAATACTCTAGAGTACCATTTGAGGAAAAAAACGGCCATAGAAACTATCGTATTTGCTCCCATCACGAAAAAATAAAAAAATTGTCTTGAGGCCGAGAGTTATATGTGCTAGCCAATTCAAGTCCCTTGCCCCAAGATGGATGGGCTTTTTCTTTGGCAGCATGTCTCAAGTACCTACCATAGCACTAAACACCGAAATAGAACACCAAACATACGAATATTATTGATTGTGGTTGCTTGCTACCTCTATAGATGATACAATTTTAATGAAATCATTGTTGACTTTTTAGTCAAATATTAACAATAAACAAAGCAGTACATATGTTGACGAGAACAAAGTAGTACATATGTTAAGAAATCAAACCTGGAACTTGCATATTCTAGGAAACTTCCAGCCAAACTCCATCGGATACGATAGATAACGGAGATCACCGCATGGACCTAGTCCTACTTTTATTTTTGATATCAAACCTTCTTCAAAGGAGTCCATTTCAGCCCTAAAATGCATCATGAAATCATAATAGACCTACAAATTCATAAAAATTTGGTGTTGATATGCCAAGTTGTTTGCTCAAATGTTTTGATGTAACGAGTATGATGCTTATTTGATATCAACTTTTGCACTAATAATTTTTGAACATTTAATGAAGTGGATTTATGATTTGTTTAGTTTTTTCCAATATCTAAATTGAAAGTTTTTGAAAAAAAATGAAAGTTGTTCTTTAACTTGTGTAAACAATATTTTTTTGCATGCAACATAAATTTAAAAAATTTCTTTAATATTGACCTCAAAGTTACTATATCACACATTTTTTATTATTTTAAATGCTACATGTATGATTTATGTCATACTTCTTTTATGTAGTTAAATTTAGTTAATCTTAGTGAATTTTAATTTATGTACGTTCAAAGTCAACAAAATAGATCTTTTTATTATATTCAACAATATTGAATATTTCAATGTAAACTAGATGCTTAAGTCGCAGCTCCGCCGCGACCTGTATTTCATGCAAAGATTGTAGTACAAATATTCCTTCATAATATAATATATATCTGCTTTCCTATCTGATATTTTTTTTATTCATAAATTTTATAAACAAAGCAGATTTGATAAAGATAAATCCATACCTACCAAACCAAATCGATACTGGTGCCAAGTTTCATGTCCATGGCATAAAACCTTTGCTGTAATAAATTTAACTTCAGGTTGCTTTTTTCTTATTTCATAAACAGAATTGGAAAGATACGTCTTTGATGCTCTAACAATTAGGAAATATATTCATAAAAAAATAGCATATATCACAGTTTGTATCGTTTGGAAAATAATATATATCAGATTAATAAACTGCACGTTCTATCATTAATTTACATTACTATTCACCAGTATAATAATTAACAATACTAAATGCCCATGCCACTGGAACAGGTCTATTCCAAATGACGTTGTCTACCATTACTAATCACATTAATAAACATCACGCTTAATGATCAACTTAAATTACTGCTCACCATAGGATATTTGACAGTATTCAGAACTCATGCTACGAGTTTAGCTACGGTGAGTCGCGACTCACGGACCCTCCGGTGAGTCGCGACCAAAACTCCTAGATCTAGATCAAAATGACCGATCCAAAACGTCCAATATGATCTCCCTATTGAAATCTCCATGTAGACCGAATTTTTCATTTTTTCGAAATTTTTAAGTATTTTTTTGAAATTTTAGAAAATCGTTAATCTAATTGGTTCTGAACCATTCAAAAACATCAGTTTTTAAAAATCCGAAAAAAATACTTAAAAATTTCGAAAACTAAAAAAATTGGTTTGCACAGAGATTTCAATAGAGAGATCATATTGGACAGTTTGGATCGGTCATTTTGGTATAGATCTAAGAGTTTTGATCGCGACTCACCGGAGGGTCCGTGAGTCGCGACTCACCGTAGCTAAACTCCTCATGCTACTACAACACACCTATTTCCTTTTGACAGTTTATAGAGAAATAGTTCCATTCACCATTAGTCACCACATTAATAAATCGCACCTTCTATCATTAACTTAAAAAGTTAAAATTCAATACTCATGCTACTGGAACACACCTATTTCTTTATTACATTTACCAAAAATACATCACAGTACCTAACACTCATGCTACTGGGAGAGACCCATTTTCTTGTTAACAAGCTGCACCTCCTATCATTAACTTACAATTCAATACTCATTCTACTGGAGCACATCTATTTCCTTATCACATTTTTAAAAAGTACATCAGAATATATAATACTCATGTTACTGTACGAAACCTATCTCCTTATTACAATTTTAAAATTGACCTTACAATTTATGATATTCACTGAGCAAGGCACACTACAAATTATGACCAGAGCTAGGCATTACATAGAGAGGAAACCATATCAGAGTAGTAAGCTAAATTCACAAAATGCATGCGAAATAAAAATAGCACCAGAAAACAAAAAAGAACCCACATCAAAGAAGACAAGTGCTGCTGTTAAACTTGTCCATGCGAATTTACATAGAGGGAGGCAGCAAAAAGGTGGATTTGTTCAGTGTTCTTTTTCTAATTACAACAAAATACAGACACTGAGTTTAGCGAAGGAACAAAAGTGGGACAACCTAAGCAAGTATGACAAAAAATTTAAGTGCAATTGTTGCTCCAGAACTGACACTTGAAGACCCTGACATTGTTTCAGAGTAACACAATAGGAATGGGTATTTACAGTGGAGTAGCCGGAACCTGCGCCGCTGACAGAGCTTCAGCATCCGATCCAACAGATGCCAGCATCTTCTGCTTGGCTGCTTTGAGACGCTCATTCTCAAGGCACATGTGGCTCACCTCATGGCAAAGGCTCTCAAATGTAAGGTCAACGCCAACCTCAGTGGCCATTTCAAGTATTCTTATTTTCTCCTCCAAATACTAATTCTGGACGCGAAGGCAGATCCTTCGTTCAGTTCATAATTGTACTTCTTCTGCAACTCAAAATGCTTCGCCACTAAATCAGAGAACCATCCTTCTAGCACAAAAGGATCAACCAAATGCACATTGGCACGTATGAACCCATGGAACTGAACGTTCTCACGATGGAAGTCCCTCAGGAATCAAATAGCATTTCTAAAAGCCGACTCGTCCGCCTTCTGTACAGAAATCTCAGGCGCACTGTTGAACAGCTGAACAGACTCGAATCCATCGCTATTCCTGATCGAGACAATCACCTTGCACTTGAATCCTTCGGGAGTGTAATCGCGAGACACTTGTGGCGCGCGGAGGTTCAGGTAATTCAACATTTTGCTGATCTGAACATTGACATCCACTGGAACGGAAGACATTGCAACTGGAGAATAAAAATCGAAACTAATGTGAGCAAAAGGAAGATATCACACAGAATGAGAAGAATTGACAAGCACATGAATGGCATGCACCCAAAATACAACTGAACAAACGAAGCAACATATATTGAAAATCGATAAGCACATGAATAGCATGCACCAAAAATACAACTGAACAAACGAAGAAAAAAAAATTAAATTGTCACAGAAAGCCAAGAAGAATGACCAAAATACTGAATGATCTACCTCCAAAATAACAAATCCACAACGAAAGAAGTACTCATCCAATAAAAATAACAACGTGCAATGAAAAACTAATTCATGCACTGCAACGAAGTCGAAATGAACAACAATTAGCTCACAACAGGGAAAAGAACTCAGGAAACAACAACGTCTAATGGAAAAAGAATTCAATAACTACAAGGAAGCCCCAAGAAACGACAGATCACCTGAAATAAACTACAAATATGAATAAAACCAATGAAATAAGGAAATGCATGCCTATAAAAGCACGAAATACCCGATCCATAACAAAGCAGCACTAATAATTTCACTACAGCCTGAATACACCTAAATAAAAACCTAATAACAACCATAGCACAAACTAAAAATACGTTTCAACACATTGAATGCTAAAAGCACAACCAACCTACATGAACAATAATCACAAAAATCAACAATCCTATAGCTTTTCTCCCTCACATTAAACCACTCTCAGAAAGCATATACAGAATACTAAAGAAGCTTGCAACTCTAATTTATCTCCACCAAAAAGAGTACTGAAAAAGCCCATATAAATTACTTAAATATCATTTTGACAATACAGCAATAAAATTCTTCAAACACAACAATACAGCAAGCGTAAAATAATATAGCATGCAACAGTACAATCACAAATACGCCTATAAAAGTAACAGCACAAAGAAGAACATATAGAAATATAATTTCCAGAAAAGACAGCACTGACCTTAGGTGCAGAACAGGAGACGTCGAGAAAGAGATGGAATGCAGACCTACACAACTGCCCACCACAACAGATCGCACAAAACCTTGCATTTATAACAAACAAAAACACTCAAAAACATTTCTATACAGGCTACCCAACATTGGATTTGCAAACAGAACAACAGGCATGAAATTTTCACAAGCCGAAAAAACACAAATGAAGCATATCTAACCTTAATCGGAACTTGGAAACTGAGCACAACACCAATGGCGGAGGATACAAAGCAAAATGGCAATGAAAGGTATTAATACACGAATGGATTACCGACGATACACTTAACTGTGGAGGCGGACCAGCAGGAGGAACGCACCAGCACTCACTGATCCTGGCCCCCACATCATACGCTCCAACAATGGTCTCCACAATAATTACCTGCCCTTACCAGGGAGACAAACACACCTTACAAATGGCAGCAGAACCAACCAATAGGCATCACCTGGGCGGCAACGACTAACAACCATAAACACAAAGCACCAGACCAGCACATGAACCATGCAACAAATAGGCCCACCCAGCAGTGCATGCACATGAAAATAAAGTACAGTCCATCACAACATGTCCACACACATTAATATTTGCAGTAGGAGTAGGCCCCACAAACCACAATGGAGGCACAGCTCTCATCTGTACACCATGTCCACGATCCAACCCACAGAATCGACCACCCTGCAGCGACAACCAAGAGAGACATTATGCAGCGGATCATTTTTAGCCCAAAAAACGACTTACAGACACTGCAAGCGAAACAGCAAAACCTGCCACATCAAATCCAAAGCCCCCCAACGAAAATAACAAACACCAGGCATAGGAACACCAAACGCTAACGCACACAAATTGGAACCAACTGGAAAGAAACAACGACGAGGTGTTTACCAACGTACGAATGCCCAGCCCAACCAATTTTAAAACCCAGCGCAAAAAAATAACAACACTGCCCGGCACTGTTCATCCATCATTCCGGATATATAGGTTTTTTTAATATGTTATAAACATTTTAACAATATAGCTCATGTAAAATTCAAATTCGTTTTTGTTTATATACTAATTGAGCTTGCAGATTTGAGTTAAATTCGATTTAGACTCAATTTTAAATTAAATTAACCAAGAGCCAAATCGCTCTATACGGATCACAAATTCACAAAAGAAGTCAATTGCATTGGAACCGCTGGTCAACCATGTAAAATCAGTGTCTGAACAACGTATGGATTGTGTCGTATCAATTACCATTCTCGCATTGTGTAGTATTGCAAAAATAAAACACAAAAATTACTTATTAGTGTAATAAAGGATCATCTTATAAGTATAATGTTCAGTTAGTTGTAATGAGAGATTATCTTATTATTGTATTTATTAGATATAGTAAGGAATCCTCTTGCAAGCATTAATGTTCAATTAATTATAATTAAGGACTAATTTTAATATAAGTGTATATATTAAATTATATATAAAAAAAGCGGAAGTAGAAGAGAGAGATGAGGTTGTGGGGACATAGTTGGGGAGAGCGGAGAGGAGGAGAAAGGCGAGAGTCAGAGAGTTCGTCAGAGACAGAGGAGATGAGAGGCATCGACGAGATGAGGGAGGGAAGCAGAGGCGACAAAAGTAGAGAGGGAGGAAAGTGCTAGTGATGGCACATGGGAAATAAAAAAAAATAAGAAAAATAGAAGGAAGGAAAAATATAAGAGGCACCTCAAAAAAGAAAAAAAAAATGTCCATCACTTCTAACGTCCTTTCTTTTTTTTTCAAAATTTTTTATATCAAAACGGATAAAACCAGGTATCGAATCTAGATGTGGTAAGAAATGACCCAAACATTGATTGTTCGTTAACCGAGAAAAACTGGTCAAATTTTCGATAAATCGAAAATTTTTAGTACTGAACCGTGTTATTTTCTTACACCAATCATTAGACGCGCCAAATAAGTGTAAAACCGATATGCAGGGGTGTGAATCGAACTTGACTCGGCACTGTGGCACACCACCGCTCTCTTCACTAAACTAACCATCGTTGTTGATAACTGCAAATCTTAAATAATCATATTACTCTTAACGGCTGATCGGTTCCAAACGTACTGGTGTCAAAATTAAAACCTCAAATACCGATACTAATTCATTTGCAGTATGGTTCAAGGGTCGAATCCACGGGACATAACTATGCCTTCTCTAAATTTATCCTCGAAAATTTAATTAAACCTAAAAGGTTAAATAAATAAGCATTCAAGATTATTTTTGGTATTTTGGTTTAAACAATTGCAGTAAAAATAAGATACTGTGTAACACTAGACTAGGGAGTAGTAAATCCAAACTAAAATTAAAGATTTATATCAATTCAATTAAAAATAGGATAAGGTATTAAACACTTTTTAATTTCTGTCAAGAGTAGAACGGTCCGTTTCAGGAATGAAACGTCCCGATCTGACTCAGGTTGACCTTTGGAACAACATGTTTTATCCTGGAATACCCCCTCTCGGGATGGTCCGTTCCAGTGTCAAACTAGTTTGTTCTAAAGGTTAATAATTGAGGTGCTAAGTTGTTTAGTTTGCTAACTATTTTGTTTATGCAAGGGTTGTGATAAGACATAGATTGGCTTAACTCTAACTCTCATTCGGGTCAAGTAATCTTTGTTCAACCACACCTAACTTTCAAATCTTCTAAATTTCAATTCTTGTTTCTTGATTTAGGTGGCTTATCTTCTAATATATTGGACGGATGGGTCCGTCCAATACGATCGTTTTTTACATTTTTAAATTGTAAACGACTGTTTCGAACCCTTCAATATGTTCTTCATATTGAAAATTTTTAAGAAACAAAATTTTACATTTTTTTTAAATTTTTTACTATTTTTTTATATTTTAGAAAATTGTTATTATTAGACAATCCAGAACTTTTATATAATGATTTTTCTAAAATATAAAAAATAAATAAAAAAATGTAAAAATTAGTTTCTTTTTTATAAAATTTTCAATATGAAGAACATATTGAACAATTCAAATCAGTCGTTTATAATTTAAAAATGTAAAAAATGATTGTATTGGACGGACCCATCCGTCCAATATATTGAACACTAGCATTTCTCGTACTATTTTGCATCAATAGAATTCAAGGAAGTTTATCAAAACTAGTGTTATTTTGGTGCGTTGCACGATCTAATCAATACTTGAATGTTTTAGAGGTAACGAATAGATTGAGGAGATAAATATATATAGTTTGTGCACTATCATAAACATGTCCAATGGGTACGCGCACTGTGAAGAAGGGAAATTTTAATTGGTCCTTAAAAACGATCAATATAGAAATAGTTTCAGTTTTAAACGTGAAAGAATAGAAAAAACAAATGGATGGCAACAATCAAAAGAATGACCTACTAATTTTGATTGTAAAATAACAATCAACGATCAATACAGACATCAAATCACATCAAACCACAATCTCAGCGGCTTGAAAGCTAGTTATTTTAAATGAATAAAACTCGGTAATAAAAATAATTATAAACTACAAAACCAGTAAGGATTTTTTTTTTTTATCGAACCTCTCTCAAGTCTCAACCGATTTTTAGCAAAAAAAAAAAAAAAAACCCATAAGCATGGTGTCACACAGAGATTGGAGCTTGGGATCTTGGTCTCGTGCATTCAATAATCTCTGGATGCTTAACCTTGTCGAAGCTAATTATCTACCCAAATCAGAATTTGCCTGAAAGAGAACAAAGATCTACTTATCTACACACTGTGAGAGAGAATATTGCATCGAGATTAATAAGGATCATCTTCAAATTTCATCATTTCTGAAAACGCGTTTCTATTTTTAAAAATTTATCGTAAGCGTCATTTTTGTTTTTTGAAAACCCAGCGCTTATCCTTCCCTCCCATCTGTTTTGCTCCCTCTCCATCCCTTCTATTTCGCTCATCTCTCTCTCCCTCTCTATTTCGCTCCCTCTCCCCCTCCTCATCTGATTCGATCATTCTCTCTCTCTGTAATTATAACAATCATCCTCATCTAGCGTCCATCTCTCCTTCTCCTCTGTTTTGATATACATAACAGTTCTAGTTAATATATATAAAGGTTTTAGTTAATACAATAAAAGTTTTGGTTAATGCAGTGAAAGTTCTAGTTAGTATATAAAAAAGTTCGAGTTAATACAGTAAGGGTCTAGTTATATATATAAAGGTTCTAATTAATATATATAAAGGTTCTAGATATATATATATATATATATATATATATAAAGGCTCTAGTTAATGAGCAAGGTTCCACTACCAACATTTTAGTTGCCCCCAAATGCCAACATTTTACTATTAAGTTATTTTTTCAAATTTTAAAATTCAAACGTTAAATCCAAACCGTTGATCTTATTTAGTTTAATGAGCGATGTATTTTTCATATAAGTTTTGTAAAATTTGGAATTTATTTGATACTCGATTAAAGGCTAAAACATAAACGTATTAGAACGAATCTATCACAGTTAACAAGGTTCGTTTGTTTTTCTATCTATTGATCGAGTATCAAATAAATTCTAAATTTTACAAAACTTATATGAAAACGTATCACTCGTTAAACTAAATAAGATCAACGGTTTAGATTTAACGCTTGAATTTTAAAATTTGAAAAAAATAACTTAAAAGTAAAATGTTGGCATTTGGGGGCAATCAAAATGTTAGTAGCGGAGCCTTGCTCCTAGTTAATATATATAATAGTTCTAGTTAATACATACAAATTTTCTATTTAATATACTAACAGTTCTAGTTAATAGCATATTCTATTTAATATACTAACAGTTATAGTTAATAACATATTCTATTTAATATACTAACAGTTCTAGTTAATAGCATATTCTATTTAATATACTGACAGTTCTAGTTAATACATACAAATTTTTTATTTAACATACTAACAGTTCTAGTTAATGTTCTGGAACAGAAGGAATTGGATGAGAGTCAGCGACGGAGGTAAGCGGAGATCCAAAGGTAATGAAAGGATTAGCGAAGACGGAATGAGATAGGGTGAGAAGAGGAGATTAACAGAGATTACCGCCAGAGGAGATATGATGCGATGGAATGAAGATGTCATTCAGTTATTAACGCGTTTGGATGGAAATGGCGGAGAATGATAGAAAAGAAAAATAGCAGAAAGCAATTCCGATATTACATCATAATAATGAGAAACATGGCATTAAAATAAGCAATTTTAGACACGCATCAGCCTTTAACAATAAACAGTCTAAAATAAAAAAAATAGTAATAGGCAATTTAGGATACTTTGGATTATTCAGACAACTAAAAAAAAAATTCAAGCCGACTTGAATAGTCATACGAACACGCATGACCAAGCAGTTATTTCTTTTTTTTTAATATTTAAAAAATTTAAAATTCAAATGGAGAAATTAAATCGTTGATCTTGTTAAATTTTACCAGCGATGTATTTTCATATAAATTTTATAAAATTTGAAGTCGATTTGATACTTGATTAAGTGACCAAATTATGAACGTTTTAGAATTAATCTAACCAGATTCGTTCATTTGTTGACTGCTTGATTTAGTATCAAATCGATTTCAAATTTTATAAAACTTACATCAAAATACATTGCCGATAAAATTTAAAAATATCAACGGTTTAAATTCTTCATTTGAATTTTAAATATTTTAAATATTAAAAAAAATTGCATGGAGCAATTCTTTTTTTTTACTCCCATGATTATGACCCTAACTAAACCCAAAGTTCCAAACACTAACCCAGGTCAGCCTGCCATCAGTATATCGTTTACCGTTTTTCGTGTATGTTCCGTCTAAACAGAACGAATAACGGTACAAAAAATTATTTTGTTTTTAGAAACAGAGCGGTAAACGAAATAAGAGGACATACTATTGTTGAAACGGAACGGTAAACAGAACGAGTCATTTCGCTTATGTTTCGGAAAATATTGCTGTTTTTAGTGTAACAATACGTTATTTCGTTCCGTTTGAATGGAATAACAGAATGCAATAGCATTTTTTTTTTCTGGAACGAAACGAAAAATAGAATGAAATAATCATACGTTGATGGGACGGAACGGGAACGGAATGACCCATTCCGTCGCCATTGTAAACGTTAAACGGGTCTAAACCCGGCCCCAGCCGCGTTGGAATAGAAACCACCAGTACCAGCGCAGCGCAAAACACTCGACCTCAAACAAATTTTGAAAGAAATCCGAACCAACCCCGTTCTCTTCTCTCTTGTTACCCCGACAACTTCGAATTCTCCTCTCCCTGATCCTGCCAATTTCTTATAATTAGTTAATTACCTTCACTCGGATCGATTAGTATTGTACAGCTTTTCTTTTGTATATCGATTGCTGAGTTTCCAGCTTTTCTTTTGAGAACCTTTTTGAGAAATTGTAAACTTTCCTACTTCATTTGATTTTGATGTTTATTCATGTCGTATTTCAACATCACTACTTGAAATATCTTACATGTGGTATTTGGTTCTGTTATATTTTTAACACAGAAACCATGCAAGCAAGGTGCTCGACAAAATGCCTCTATAGAGTTTGAATGATGGAGAGTAGAGGTCTTCCCACTGACAGAATAAGTGAGTTGCCCCGTTCAGTTCTTGCTCATATTTTCTCCTTGTTAACCACGAAAGATGCTGTACATATGTTTATCTTGTCTAAACAATGGAATTTTGAACAGTCCTTGTGTTTGATCATTATAAACATCTGGGTCATAATCTATCAGAAGTAGAGTTGAAAGTTGAAACAACAGTCCTTATTAAACAATTGTAGATTTGTTGAATTCTTCTGAGCAATCCTGTAGAAAGTTGAAAGATGGCAACACTAAAGGGCGCCAATGGTTTTGTTGGATTTGTTTTTTATTATTAGTTGTAATTTATAAACAAAACTTTGAGCCAACTGTGATGTGCAAATTTTTTTTTTCGTGTTATAGGATTGATTTCTTTGGTATTATTATTACTTTATATCACTATTATCTTATTATTTGGTGACCTTCTTTTCACTGGGTTTCATCTCTAGCCTGCCCCAACTTCTTTGGGACAATAAGCTTAGTTGCTGTTGTTATAGGATTGAAAGAAAATAGTTGGAACAAAAGTTTGATTTTTATCCTTTAATGATTTTTAATTTTTTATCCAGGATGGGATACACTGGAGGCAGATATTTTAAACTGCCGACCTGAAATAACCTGAATAGCCTGGAACATGAAGAATTAGATGCAAGCAATGACTGGAATTTGGTGGCTTGCTTTCCCCAACAAGAGGTGATACAGAAATAGTTTTCCGAATGTTTGTAGAAAAAAGGAAGGTTGCTGAGCCTCATGAATGAGATGAGTGCTGGAACTTCATGTTTGAATAAACCTAGTGCTTACTATTTTGGTTTTTTGGTAGACTTCTCTAAAAAGGTACATTTCTTTTGGGCAATGTTACTATCAGATTAGAAGATTCATGCATAGTGCCCATGGTGAAGTGAGTTGTAGACAAGGTGAAAGTTCCATCATTGGACACTTAAGCTATGTGATTGCTTTTGAGAAAAAAGAAGGGTTTTATGTGAAGAATTGTTCAATACATTTTAGGAAAAGAGGGTGTTATGTGAAGATTTACTCAAAAGAATTGGTGATGTTGGTATGTGTTTGCATTAAGAAGCTTAGGCTTATTCAAGGTTAGTTTTAATTGGTCTTGTGTACATGCATTTATAAAGGATTCCACCTGTGGTGGGAGGATGGGACTAAATGTGTCATCAAGTCTAATTGAGAATAAAATAAAAGATGAGACTGGATGATTTAGTAGGTTCAACTCAAGATTCCGTGACTTCTATTATTTAATATTGAGCAAGTTAGATTTGATTCTTTTATGTATCTTTTTGCAGACAGAAAATGACGGGACATGATCCGATTCTGATAAACTTTATTCTAGATTTGGGCTACCATATCTGATTTGGATGTCTGCCTGGCCTATATTCATCTAATCAAGTAAGAATCTCTCTTTGGACTTCTGGCTGGTAATCTGTATCTCATAAACATAATTATTAGTTACTCAAGCGTCACAAATCACATCACAACAATGGTAAATATTGCATTGTTCGACCGTTTACAGATACCATGCACATGTTAGCAACTAAGACTCTGGGCCATACTTTATATATTATCACATACCAAGCTAAAACCATCACAATATGCCAAATAAAAATGAGCAAACACATGGATAGATATAATAGAGCACCATTGAACCAAGTAAACAATGGGTGACACATCCTCTTACTGCGGCAAATAGTTGTACATGCCAAACTGGTCACGGATGGGGACTGAGGCAGAAGCCATGTGGGCCTTAGGTGTCAGCTCCTCCACCTTCCCATCGCTAGGCGCAACAGCAACATCAAGAAGGAAGTCAAAAACATCAGTACCAGCAATTGTTGCGGCAATGTCACTCTTCTGGAGAATGCGGCGCTTGTTCTCTTCAGTATGAGCCCAGCTGCGTTGAGTCAGCTCCAGGATGAACATCTCGCATGCACGTGCAAAAAACACTGGTGCCTCAGCTGCAACCATGTGAACGTCCTCATCTGCCTTCATGATCTTTTTGATGCGAGCCAAGGGGAAATTGCGATTCTTGAAATCGGAGGTTTCCTTGATTTTCTGGTACTGATCAGCCCAAAAGTGCTGGAGTTGTTGATTCGGCTGAGGTGGCTGGAAGTCTTGCTGGGGTGGGTAGAGAGGTGCATATGGAGCATTCGGTGCGGCTTCTGCTGCGGTGGCAGGGTAGGCAAGCACCGGTGGAGATCCAGCGAAGGGAGTCGGAATTATGGTTGAAGTTGAGCCCTCGTTATTTTGCTCCATTGAATCTAGTGGATTCTAGGTTTAGGTTTACAGAGAGAGGAAGAAATCGGGAACTTTAATGCGAATAAGGAAAGAGAAGGCTGTTGAAGTGTCGGAATATATTTCAGGGGTTCCTCTTTTGTCGGGCTTTATGACGTGACCTAAGAAACAACTAGCCCCCCCCCCCCCCCCCCCCCCGCAACCCCAAATTATAAAGAAAATTAAAAATGACCCCATATTAAGATTATTTACTATGAGCCCCTTAATATAAAAAAAAATAATAATTGATATCAGAATTATGACACAAAATTTGCTGTTTGTATTGATGAGTTCTTAGAAAGTTTTCTGCCTCCAACTCTGTAATTATTGTGATTCTCTAGTGTAGCAATTCATATCTTGGTCGGTATTAATTAGGCTTAAAAAAGTTAATTTAGGGAAAATCATATGCCTAATCTAATTCAGAAAGATTACACCCACCGGTATAGTTTGGTAAGTTGCCAAGTTTCACTTTCAGTATTGTGCCTCTACATTAGAAACCAACCTTTTCTTTATCATTTCGTTTTTTTTATTTTTGCATTTTAATTTCTTTTTTTTAGTAGCTGTGATCTTTCTGATTTTTCAAGTCTGGATCTTTTGTGTTAGCAGGGGCTAGATGGTGCTGAGACTCTCACTTCTTTCCATGTAATAGTGAAAAAAGATAAAGTTGTTAACATATAGAACCTCACCACATTGATGCCATGCCATATCAATATGTTTATACACTGTACCATAAAAAAACAGTCGTGTACAATATGAGCTAAGCTAGAACTTTCATTAGGATACTATAATCTGTCTCCTGATTAGTAAACATTTTAATTTTTCAATCACCAAAGCTGAGCAACTATTATTCTGTGAGTACCTTGAGACAGTTTTAATAAGATGCTAGGAGGGTTAAATTGGCTGGTGACATGTTCTATACTTTGGGTGTACTTGTAGAAGATGAAAATAATTATCGTTATCATTTTTAAGCCTCTTATTTTATGCCTCGTCTTGCTCATTTACAATTTGACAGTAATGAAATCGCAACTTAAATTCTGTCATGAGCATATATTTATATTAGAGGTTTAAAAATTTTGATTTTACTTTATATGAAATATTAAAAAAAAAATTGAACACAACTAAGTCATAACAAAATCGTTGAATTTTATTATCATGATATCTACGAATGAACTCATCATTTTATATTTTCTTATGCTAACATATTTTTGTAGTTGTAATGTAAAATAAGATCAGAAATTATGATTTTATTATTTAGTCATTCTAATTATCAATACTGAGATTCAAAATTAGTAACGGTAAAACAAAAATTGACATCAGGGCCTTCTTCCAGGCTTTTTTAGTGAAAAATATATAATTTAAATTCAATTTAAATTGAGGTTAATTAGAGCAGTGGGGCAAAGCAATTCAGCGACTCTATTTAGCCACTTTGCCTACTTGCTGGGTGGAGCAAAATTGGAGCAACTACATTGAATGTACTTTGTTTTTTTTTTTTTTTTTGCCCTCTACTTTTGAGTTTATGTTCTAGTTAAGAAATGATTGCTGAGCACCAGTTTTATAATAATCAACTAGTGGTTGTCCGATTAAAGCAAATGAGAGAGCAATGATCAATTATTTATGAAATTCATTGCTGTTTGTGGGTATAGAGCTAAAACAATTTAACTCAACGTTGTATTTATTTCTTCTATTCTGAAAAAAAAAACCAAAGAGAAAGAAAGAAATTCAACGTTGTATTCATTTCTTCTATTCTGGGGGGGGGGGGGGGGGGGCGAAAAAAAAAGGAAACACATGCGCCAAAGAACTGCTTAACTATACTGGAAAGCGTAACTCTCAATAAGCTCTACTTAATATATTACATGGCAAATACCCAATGGCCTACATAGAAGCAACCCTTAAGTAATATAGACAAAAACCAAAAGAACTAAGTTATCCGAGTCATAAAGCACACAAATTTATTTGAGTTGATAGGAGTACTAAAACATATATTTCAAAGCACTCATAAATACATTTAAAGATAGAGTGATCCCAGGATCGATCATACGTAGCTCACTTATAACCTGTCTTCTTGAGCATTAATCTGTACAAATATCAGCAAAAGATAGTAATATATGAAAATACTTCAAGTTTATCAATTACATCAATCATAAGTTCATAACAATCATTAGGAATGTAAATTATATAAATTCTTGAATATTCATCATAGAAATCATTTCGAAAGTTAGTTTTGCACCCCTGTAAGCTGTGAACATCTTATATATATATGAGACTATGAAAGGGATATATTGACTGATTGAGAACCAAGTTATTCTAATTAGAGGCCTAAGTAAAAGTTCATTAATATCCTATATAAATTATATAATATTGCATACATGTTCATTTTAATAAATCTTGTATTAAATATAGCATAATTTGAAAGGATTTGGTCATTTAATTCAAACCTGATGAAACTAAACTATCAAATTGCCTAATAAATAACAAATTGATAAATTATCTAAGTAACTTACTAGAGCTGGAGGCCATGGTTCATGAAGCCGACTTGCTGTAAGTTGGGCTGCATTGGCTGCAGCCTATACGCAGGCAACTCGCTTGCACCCTCTTGCTGATACACATTTCCAAAGAGGTCCATCATTGCTGATGGCCCAGGTTTTTGGTCTACTGCCACCATTGCATGCTCGTCGGGAATCTATCATGTAAAGAATTCAGTTTCTGGATATTTGTATAGCCTATAGGTACTAAACCACATTTTAGTTATCACTATAAAAAAGGAGTTGTTTGATTCTATTAATTCATTCTCATCAATTATTATTCTAGATCAGTGGACCAAATTTTCATTCTTTGATCTATCATTACAGTTTCACCAATATTGTTACGTCATATATTATGTTTGTGCATACACAAAGGCAGAAAGGATTGTTATACATGCACAAAAATAAGTATGTGCATACCATGCGGGACAAGTAGTTGTTCTGATCTTCTAAGATATGCTCCTGCATGTATGTCATACGGAAGCCGTAGACTTTAGTAATGTGTAAGATATAATAAATTTACATTGCAATATATAATGTAATATTGCAATTTGCAAAAGAGAGAAAGGACAAAATTAATTGAAAGACTGTATATACCTTACGGCGGAGATTGCTCAGCTGCTGGCTTAGTAATTCTTCCTGTCACATAAAGACATATAATCAATTAGAACAAATCCAAAAGAGACATGCTGGAAAGATAAGCAATATAATTTTTTCTGGCAAAAAAAGTTTGGAAAGTTCAAAAGTAGATGCGTAAAATTTCAATATTAATTAAACGCAGAAAGGAATTGACCTTTCTCTTCCGAACTTTGTCAATTGAGGACTCCAGCTGTTGTTCAAGTTGCATTATATCATTCAAACTAAAGGGTGTCAAATCTTGGCCAAGATATTGCTTGATGAATACCTCTAGCTTGTCATTTTCTGATTTCATTCTTTCTATCTCATACATCAATTGCTGCAAATATTGTAATGGAATATATCAATCAAATTAATCATGTACTAATGACGAATTCTTATAGAAGATATGCATTTAAGAATTTCACCTTCGTACAAATTAACTAATAATTAACCTGCAATGTAAGATGTTTTATGCAACTTATTCTAATTTCTTTTGGTAACTCAATATATAGCATTGTTTGGTATCAGTTCAACAAGCTTTTGTGTCCTAGCAACTATATAGCAAGCCAACTGAAAATTTTCATCTTAGGTTGGCGCATGATAAATATATTGACACTGGTCGTTCATTTTCATACTTCATGTCATGATATGTGTGCATATTTTCTAAAGAAAGAATGCAAATAAAACTTAGAAGACTTGCTTATTTCATTTCAAAGATCTATATGAGAAGTGCTTATGTTATGTACAAATTTACTAAATTTTAACCTTATAAAGTGCCTTAATAATTAATTCATTTTGGTGAATTTATAGATTTTAACAAGGATTAATTATGTCGATGGTAGTGTCTCAGCTCAGAAGTAACCAAATAAATTGGTATACACTATTGAAGTATTAATTAACAAAAGAGTAATACGATTTGTGAAGGTACAGAACAACAGATAAAATTAATGCATACCTGACGGGAACCAAAGCCGTCATCTGCCACAGACACTTGCTTTTGGTACCTGTCAATGAGGTACTGCAAGCTGAAATAAGATAGTAAAGTTAATTACTGAATTAATTAGGGAGCTTCTAGAATTATGTGAAAAAATCAGCCTAAGAAAATGAATCAAGTTGATGACCTTTACTTTCTTTCCTTTCTTCACAAAATTTTCTATTTAATTAGGATATACAACTGCATCTGTGTATATGTATATGTAGTCAAGGAACTACTATTTCTTAATTCACATCACAAATGAAATAACTATTATATTTTTGGTTTAAAATATTATTCCAAGACGTCAGGAGATAGCATGAACTTCATTTAAATTTATTAGTTGTCAACTGTCACATTATACATGTTGTAAGATCAGTATAAAATAGAAAAAAAATTATCCTTTTAAAAATAAATTATTTTGAGAAATGGAACATGAAATTGAAGTCAAAAGCAATCATTCCAATTCATCACTTTAGTTGTTGGAGGTTATCATATTGCAGAAAGCATGCAAATTATGAAACCCTAAAATGGATATATTCTGAATCTCCTCTATCACTATGCAGTCAATTTATGGATACTTGTCACATTTCATTCATGAATGCTATCCTTACAAATCCAATAGAACGAAAGGAACAGAAACAAGAACAAATTAGAGATATTTCTATACTATGCATTTTTTTCTTTTTTAATTTGCATTCATTGAGAAAATAGTTGAGAAAATTATACTTCGGAAGAACCAATGTAAAACTAAATATCTCCTTGAGAAAATATAATACATAGGAAAAAGTGATAGCATGAAAACACTATATAATCTTCTTTTTAAGAAACATAACAAGTCCAAAGAACCAGCTACGTACAACGCCGAGGAAACAAATTTGTTACATTCTCCTTTTTAAGTTCACGTGCAGCAAAATACAAACAAAATATAGCATCGAACAAAAATAATTACATATTACAAAAATTGGAGAAAAAATAAAAGTTGCATTAAAATCATAAACAAGCTGCATGGAAATTCCACTGGGGCAAATACTTAGATTAGCGTAAAATTCAAGAGAAAGGAGCTTCGAAAAATGTGAGCTTTTGTATGGATTAATTGAATTTCCTTCTATATTTTCCCAAAGGAAGTTTGTGCAATGCTTGAAAAAAATTAAAGGAGCAGAGTAGAGAGAGGACCAAAAGATATTTACATATTAGGAAGTAATGAATTAACTATAAACTATGAAAGTACAGAAGTTAGATATTATACATACTTATTCGGTGGAGAGCTGCAAAAGTTGAGCATTTTGCCTGTGCTAGAAAAGATAATGACCCCTACTTGAGCATCACAAAGTACTGCGAGCTCACTTGCCTTCTTCAGGAGTCCATTGCGCCGCTTCGAGAAAGTGACCTGGCGGTTCGATGTATTTTCAATCCTCTTTATCTCTATCTTGCCTCTGCCCATTTTTCTTTAAAATCATTCAAACAAAAAGCTTAGATATATTGCAGATTATTCAATCTTTTGAATGGCTAAAAGTTTTTCCAATTGGACTGAAATTGGCAAATTCAGAATGAAACAATTAGGGGTTCTTTGGACTAAGATACTCAGGCTGAAAGGTATGCTTACAATATCAAAATTGTATCTGTGTTGGAAATTATTAATCAAGCCACAGATCCTATAAATTCATAAGTAAAAGAGGATAATCTCAAATCCATATACAAATCCCACCCTCCTCTCTTAAATTTCGATGGCTTACATTTAGACTAGATATTAGAGACTAATTAGAAGTACTAAATATGCAAGCAAAGCTATCTACATAACCTTTACAGAACTACACTGCTTTTTCTACTTTTCCTTCATTTTATTTTGGGATTCTTCTAACTAAGAACAAAAGGCATATATGCACTGGATGCATCAAGCGAGAGAGAGAGAGAGAGAGTCACCACTCACCAGAGCCTTCCTAAGTTTCAATTCTATCTTGAACCTAGACGGAAGAAGGACAGACAGATAGAGGGAGGACTTAATTAATAATAAGTAGTATCAAGTATTTTTTATCTTTACCTCGTACGTACACCTTCGTGAAAACGATAGCAAACTGAGTAGTGGACAGATAACAACCCCTGACTTTTGTGGACCGTCTTTCTACATATCATTTTGTTATCTTTGGAAACCCTAACTTAAACCTAGAAGCAAGGGGTTTTCCATTCCTGGAAATGTTTCACACTACAACACAGCTGTACTACAGTCTACAGACTGACTTGAACACTTCCTCGATTTGTCAAGGAAATTATCCTTTTCCTTTTCCCCGAAATTATGTCAGATATTTATGAACCTACTCTTGGTTTTCGCCTTACGCTTGCACCAACTAAAGGCATTTGATTATCCTATTGTAGTTGTGTATTTGCAATTTTGCAATACGAGAAACTAGCTAATTCTTCATTCTGAACTATAAAGTGGTAAATAAAGAATTTTTGACGGATCTAGCTAATTATAGGAAATTATTTTGACCGCACAAAAGAAGTATTATTCCCATATTAATTAAACGTAGGTGACTATAAATTGGTAAGTTCTTTTTTTACTACTTTTTTCCGGAACAACACTCTTCTTGCACTCTTTCCGGAATAATATTTGTCCTAATTTTTCTTCTCGGAAGAGTTCTTTCTTGTTTATTCCCCCAATTCATCCAAACACAACAATAGTTTATATTTTTGGGCTATTTTATCTTGTTTATGTGCATACATCATATTCATGTTTCTTTTCTCATCCAGCATATATATATAGCTTCCATTTTTTTTTTTGTGTGTGGATGCAGTATTGCTTTTTGTTATAGCATGATATTGTTTGGCAAATACACATGATTATTATATAACAGCTCTATTTTCTTAATTAATTTCGAGGAATGTGTTTAATTAATTAATTAATATGCATGCAACAAATTATAGCTTCGTATATATTTGTCTATTTATTTATTTTAATCAATGCTGGCTGGAGGAATACACGTTCGTAAACGTAATATTACGTCACTACTAGACAAATAAAATGGTGTCAGTCCAAAAAATGTGCATGGCATGCAATTCCAAACTATAATCTTATGTTTTCATGAATCTATGGTGGATAAAACACCATATATATATATGCATGTCTTTCTTAAACCGTACGACAAGCCAAGTTTGACTAGCTAGGTACGTAGGTTTCACTACTTCATGCCAGGCGCAGACAAAAAAAAAATGTATGGATGACACTTTTATATATAATTAAAGATCTGTTTCGGATCACATGTGAACTTTGTGGATAGGAATAAAGTTTTCGTGAAACATTCAGCTGTAACTTTCTGAAATTGGAATAAATTAGTTACATATCGAATTTTCTAGCTAGTATATATATCCATGTGGAAATTGATATAATGCATTAGTTAGGGGGGGTACCGTGTGACTACCCTTTGGTGGCATATAGTAATATATTATTGAGGTATAATTCTAAACTTGTGGGTAAATTACTGACAAATTCAAGCTGCCATGTAAATTTAATTAATCACAATTTATGATCTTAAAAACAAAATTTCCAGTTTCGCCTTCGTTTTATTAATCAATACAATTGTCAGCTAATGTGGATAAAAAATTGTCGATTAATTTTTTTATTACTCTCTCGAAATAAATACACGTCAGTGAAATTGATTTCATACGACAATTTCATCATTGCTATCAACTATTTGACCAGTCCATTCTTTAAACAACCTACTTCTCTATCTCTGAGACTCTGACACTTTCATCGTTGCTATCAACTATTTGACCAGTCATATAATCTACTTCTATCTCACGTTACATGTGCAGGATAATTCTTTTTAGATGTTTTTTTTAAGATAAACTAAAGTGTAACTTTCTAACTTATTTTTAAATTAAATATCTAGAAAGACCTCCAATCGAATTTTGAACTTACGACCTTTTAATTCTTTTTAGATGTTATAAAATTAATTAATCTTAGTACATAATTTTCATTGAACTTTTTTTTTTTTTTGAATGGAGGATGGCGACCATCATCCGACAGAAAATAAATTAACCAAAAAGTCGAACCATTTACATAATTTGAGAACTAAAAAGAAGGGAAGAAAAGTAAATTTTACAAGTTGGAGAGAAAAATTAAAAAGAAAAAGAAGACAAGAGGATCCTCAATGGTAGCTTGTTGTTATAAACTTTTTGAGTTCCTAACCTTCAAGATCTCCAAAAAACCATCCATATGTACAGAAGACATCCCACGAACATCTTCCAACCAAAAGTCCTCTAAGGCGGGATCGATGTAAGAGATTCACAGGCATGTTTAACTGGTTTTCGGACCAGCGACCTAAGGATATCTGCTACAACTACAGTCCTGTGCTCTACCAACTGAGCTAAGGTCGGCTTGTCATTTAAGTTACCTACGTATTTAATTAAGTCTACAATAATTAATTTATTGGAGTATTAATTAGTTTAAATTATATAAGGATTCAGCATATTTATACAAGGCTATACAGTCAAATAATATACGTATGTATAAGTTTATTTCTATGTAGGTTTTCAGCTTAATTTAATAAAAATATTTGTCTTAAGTTATAAAAATTCAACTTAGTTATGTAATAATAATTCAGCTTACTTTAATAACTATTCAACAAAATAGTCAAATTTGCAGTGTGTGATAATTTAAATGTACATTTGCAATGGGAGCGTGCATTTAATGCTGAGTTTGACATTGAATTAAGAGTTTAAAACAACTTCTATGCTTTGATAATGAACAAGAGTGCATCAAATAAAAATTGAGTGTGAATTAGACAATACAGGGGCGCGAGTGTGCAGTTTGGGTGTTATATATCATGTATTATAATGGATAATATGTTATATGTGTAATAAACTAATAATACTGACTGTTACAACAGCAAAAACCCAGTCCCAAAATTATCTGAGTCAGATCATGTCAATATAAATGAGGATATAAATAGAACATGAATTATATAAACAAAAAATTAAAAAAGAATAAATTAAAGTAGCAGTGAAATCTAACGGGATCTCTGATATGAGGACATAGAAATGTTCCCTATAAATTATAGAATATTTCTGTATATTTGTCATATGTATCTGATTATCGGGTCGTTAACATTAAATTAAATGATGAAATAGTTGATTTACAAAATAAAGCGGCAGTGATTTGTCACACAGTTAGACATAGAGTTTTGGCCACAGAAAATCCGATTCTATTTTATAAAAGTAAGCCCAAAGACTTCTTTCGTCTTTCCGGTCGTATACGTGAGCTGTCAATGAAACTGGTTTATCCGTTTACACAATTCGTACCTGTTGACCCCTGAAAATTCACGACAAATTCAAGAGATGTCCGAAAGTCATTAGCTAAATAAAAATGGAAGAGCTGTGATTGCAAATGATATTATGGGATGCTATAGGATTGTCAGACCGTATATTGGAAACTTTATAATTGCAAGTTGAGATATCTTCTCTTGTATTACGATGATAATTTTCAGTTCATACAAATGATTTGGGCTTTAGCAAAAAAAAAAAAAGAGAAGAATAGGTGAATTTTTACATGAATTACAAGAGCTTTATTGGCTGCAGCCCAACTAACGCTAGCGGCACCTGGTGAATATAACGGAATACAAACTGTATGAGAAGAGACCCCACTTGTCAGATCTCTCTCCCGATTAACTAAACTCTACGCTGAATCAAACGGGCTTAGTTTTGGCAATCTACCTAGCCGTTATTAGAACGCTTAACACCACTTAAAAGCGGTAAAAAAAAAAGGGGGGAAGAGTTGGATGACACTGGCCTCGGTTGCCGTCTCCATGCCGATCGATCGCAACTAAAGAAATTAGATTGACACGCTCTGGGATGGAAAGATTAAGTCCATCATGTTTATTAAGTTTTGGATTAAATCAATGTGGGAAATAATTGATAAATTAAAGCTTAATTGAGAGATCAATCTATCATGGCGTGACAAATTAATGAGAAGTACAAAACTCAGGTAGAACGAGCCATGTACAAAGTTCAAAAGCAAGCCATCTGCTTACCACCCATGTTGATAGTTTATAAGAAATCCAATGACTACTTCTATTACAAAACAATAATATACACAGATCGTGCAAATCATAATGATGGGCGAAATGCTGCAAAAAAAAAGGGGGATGGCCCAGAACTCAAATGCGCTATTACAACAAGGTATTGTACATACCAATTAATGCTTCAAGACCCAGAGACTCTGCCCAGACTAGTGTAAACAGTAAGGTTTGATCTGCAAATAACAAAAGTTGACAATCAAGTCTCATAAAATCTGGACAGCAGAAGAATGAAATAAAATGAAATAAATTTGCAAGTACTAGGGAGTCAATACCTCACCTGGTCCGTACAATACTCCTTTTCTGGGGGGGGGGGGAATTGAATGCAGCCAAAAGGAGATGCAGACTAAAGAAAAGAAGAGAAGAAATCACTGCAAAAGAAAGAAATGGAATGGTCAGAAGAAGCAAAGAGAAATGATAACAATGCTCTAATAAAAAAAAATGGTGAAACCTTTGGAACAAAATATGTGCAAATATCATATTTGCATAAAAAGGGAAACCAATGCTAAATCTCTGAGAAGTGGGACTACATTGATCAAAAGAAACTTGAAATAATGCAGAGGAAGAAAGTATGCGTGGATAAACATCATGCCAAGTCAAGAGGCAAAATAACAAGGCCAAGAGACTAAAGTAGAATAATGAGACTTTTTTTTAAAAAAAAATGTATACAAACTGTCATTATTGAGCTCATACCAAACCAGGTGCTAAGAAAAAAAAAAGGGAATGAAAGCATCAACATCATATCTTTGTGACAAATGATTATATCAATTGTGCATTAAGGCAGTGAAGACAAAAAAGCCACATTTATCATGGGGTTGACTCAGGAAACAAAAAAAAAGAGAAAGAAGAAAGCATAGAGCAGATAAAGTTACCTGCTAGATATTATCAGTTAAGGATGCACCTGCAAAAAAAAAAGGAGAAGAAGAAACAGTTATGATTCAATCATTTAGATGTCATATAAAAAAAAAACATGTGGGGTTATGGCACAGAATGAGAAACTGTCCCAGGAAGTGGCGACAACAAAAAGGGAAAAGAAATAAAAAGACCAGAGTTGGTCAACACATGAAGGGAGTAGAAGTGAATAAACAAACAGAAAGAGAATCACCATGTAGTTATGGGCTCCTAGCAAATCCCATCTTCATTTACACAGAGTAACCTGGGAATAGTGTGAAGAAGAGTGACACATAAGGAAGCAAGAGGGAGTATATATGGACTAAGAGGCTGTCGTATTGATAACAAAAGACAGGAGAAGAGTAGAAGTATACATACTCCATCTCATAACACAAGCAGGTCAAACAAAATTGTATCTACTGTGAGGGAACAGTAAAGTCAAATGAGGGAAGAAATACCAAGAATACCTCAAGCACAGTGGAGAGGAGTAGAGGGAATCATATCTGCAGCTGCATTAAATGCTGAGTTGACACCTCCTGCAGCAAGTATCATACCCAAAATACTGCAAAGAAAAAAAATGGAAAATGGGCCTTATACAAACAGGATTAAAGACTGGGCTGCTAAAAAAAAAGAAGAGAAAATGAAATGTGAAAAGACCAGAATGCCTTTGACCCCTTCTATAAATAGGGAGGCAGCCTCACCATGCAAAAGAGGTTAGAGAGAGGAAGGAGAGGAAACTCTGAGCAAAAAAAAACTTCTGAAGGAACACCAAGAAATCATACACGCACACAGAGCACAAAAATCTGCAAAACAAAAGAGAGTGAGTGTAGGATAGCTAAAATAAAAAAAAGTAAGTAGGGAAGACTCTGTAGGTGAAGTTGCAAGAAGGAAAAGCAAGCTTGTAATCCCCTTTTGTTCAATCAATAGGAAGTGGTAAATCTCCATTTGCTGTTTTGAGGAATATCTTGTGTTTGACCCAGCCACCAATTCATGGTGTGCATGGGCATGTTAATTAGCATGGGTTCAAGGCCTGTGAAGCCTGAGAACCATATTCATTCTCTATCACTTTATTTCATTTCTTTGTCTTTAAAGCTGACTTACATCATACTCTTTTTACATTAAGTTACTCCATAGTAAGGCTTAGTGACATATCTCAATTGATTTTCATCAGTTCAACTACCATTATTATTCTATTTTCCTCTTATAAAAAAATGCATGCATAAGCATATTGCCATGACTTGACACACAAATAGGGGTGCATACAATAAAACCTTAGGAACTTATAAGACTTTCTCTGTTCTCATATACACTAAAACTATTGCATGAGCTTAAGAAATAAAAAAAATATGATAACAATAATATAAATAAAGAGGGAGGAGAATCTTGTGTACATAAGTAACACCTAGACATAAGACCCATTCCATATGCACCTGCATAAATGCATGAATACAATCTGAACACCTATATGTACATATATGCATTAAGAAAAAAAAAAGAAAATAAGTCAGAGCATACTCCCATGAGCATTTTGTCACTGCTGGTCCATATATATACACAATCATAGTTTAATGCATATGAAGAAAGTATATATGGTGGAATGATGATGCTGCAAATGGGTTAAGTGAATCTTTGTTCAGAACTCTTATTATAACATTACACCTTGCTTCTTGATAAGTCTTATACACTCAAAACTGATACATGCATTCATTGTTTTACATATCTTAATAAACACCTAAACAAGTTACAGTCAGACATATATATATATGAAAAAATATATAAACAAAAAAAAAGAGAAGGAAACACCTTCAGGACAGCAGGTACTGGCCTATGCCACCTTGCCTCTCCACACAACCAGGGACCATGAGATACCCCCATGATGCCCTAGAAGCCATGCCAACTGCCCATGGCCACCATGAGTCAACAAACTTCATGCCATTCCTCAAGTCAATGCCCAGACCTGAGAAGTCCCCATATGTGCAATACCAGACCCAAAGATGAGTAAAAAGAAAGAGAAGGAAGAAAGAGACATCAGCCCTTAAAACCAACCCCCATGCCACCTTACCTTTAAATCATAAGCAATGAACCAGAAACAAAAAGAATCTAACCTCAGGAGGTCAAGCTGAGCCACACTCATGATGCCAACTTGAGATGATAGCTAAATCAAGGCCAGCTCCTGCCAACCAAATAAAAAGAAAGTTCACAAATTTCATGCCACCTTACAATAAACATGCTGAAAGCTGGTACTGGCCAGAAATAAAAGTAGGAGGAAGAATCTGACCTCAGAGATGCTCAAGCTGATGTCATATCTTGGCTGGCAAACTCAGACGATGTTGGCGTTGCTACCTCCTATGTCTCCACTCAGCCGTCATAGTACTCGCACATTTGTGATACTCTCAACCTCAGGGGATGCTATCTCATTGCCAAATCTTGAAGAGTTATGTCCTCATCAAATCAGACTCAAAAATGGAGGCCACTTGCTGCCAAAAGAAGTTGCCGACTATCAAACCCGATACACCATCAGCAACATACGTTCAATCAATGCTTTACCAAAAGAATGAAGAGAAATGATGACTTTGCTCTAATAAAAAAAAAATGGTGAAACCTTTGGAACAAATGGAATGGTCAGAAGAAGCAAAGAGAAATGATGACAATGCTCTAATAAAAAAAAAATGGTGAAACCTTTGGAACAAAATATGTGCAAATATCATATTTGCATAAAAAGAGAAACCAATGCTAAATCTCTGAGAAGTGGGACCACATTGATCAAAAGAAATTTGAAATAATGCAGAGGAAGAAAGTATGCGTGGATAAACATCATGCCAAGTCAAGAGGCAAAATAACAAGGCCAAGAGACTAAAGTAGAATAATGAGACTTTTTTTTTTAAAAAAAAAGGGGGAAGCAAAATGTATACAAACTGTCATTATTGAGCTCATACCAAACCAGGTGCTAAGAAAAAAAAAAGGGAATGAAAGCATCAACATTATATCTTTGTGACAAATGATTATATCAATTGTGCATTAAGGCAGTGAAGACAAAAAAGCCACATTTAGCATGGGGTTGACTCAGGAAACAAAAAAAGAGAAAGAAGAAAGCATAGAGCAGATAAAGTTACCTGCTAGATATTATCAGTTAAGGATGCACCTGCAAAAAAAAAAGGAGAAGAAGAAACAGTTATGATTCAATCATTTAGATGTCATATAAAAAAAAAAACATGTGGGGTTATGGCACAGAATGAGAAACTGTCCCAGGAAGTGGCAACAACAAAAAGGGAAAAGAAATAAAAAGACCAGAGTTGGTCAACACATGAAGGGAGTAGAAATGAATAAACAAACAGAAAGAGAATCACCATGTAGTTATGGGCTCCTAGCAAATCCCATCTTCATTCACACAGAGTAACCTGGGAATAGTGTGAAGAAGAGTGACACATAAGGAAGCAAGAGGGAGTATATATGGACTAAGAGGCTGTCGTATTGATAACAAAAGACAGGAGAAGAGTAGAAGTATACATACTCCATCTCATAACACAAGCAGGTCAAACAAAATTGCATCTACTGTGAGGGAACAGTAAAGTCAAATGAGGGAAGAAATACCAAGAATACCTCAAGCACAGTGGAGAGGAGTAGAGGGAATCATACCTGGAACAGCATTAAATGCTGAGTTGACACCACCTGCAGCAAGTATTACACCCCAAATACTGCAAAAAAAAATGAAAGAAAGGTCTTATACAAATAAAATCAAAGGCTGGGCTGCCAAAAGAAAAAGGAAATCTGAAATGTGAGGTGACCAAAATACCCCTCATCCCTTCTATAAATAAGGAGGCAGCTGCACCATGCAAAAGAGGTTAGAAAGAAGAAGGAGACGAAACTCTGAGCAAAAAACTTCTGAAGAAACACCAAGAAATCACACACGCATACAGAGCACAAAAATCTGAAAAACAAAAGAGAGTGAGTGTAGGATAGCTAAAATAAATAAAAAGGTAAGTAGGGAAGACTCTGTAGGTGAAGTTGCAAGAAGGAAAAGCAAGCTTGTAATCCCCTTCTGTTCAATCAATAAAAAGTGGTAAACTTCCATTTGCTGTTTTGAGGGACATCTTATGTTTAGCCCAGCCACCAATCCATGGTGTGCATGGGCATGTTATTTAGCATGGATTCAGGGCTGGTGAAGCTTGAAAATCATGTTCATTTCCTATCATTTCATTCCATTTTCTTTGTCTTTAAAGCTGACTTACATCATACTCTCTTTACATTAAGTTACTCCATAGTAAGGATTAGTAACATATCTCAATTGATTTTCATCATTTCTACTACCATTATTATTCTATTTTCTCCTTATAAAAAAATGCATGCATAAGCATATTGCTATGACTTGATACACAAATGGGGGTGCACACAACAAAACCTTAGGAGCTTATAAGACTTTCTTTCTTCTCATATACACTAAAACTGTTGCATGAGCCTAAGAAATAAAAATATGATAATAATAATGTAAATAAAGAGGGAAGAGAGTCTTGTGTGCATAAGTAACACCTAGACATAAGACCCATTCTATATGCACTTGCATAATGCATGAATACAATCTGAGCACCTGTATGTATATATGCATTTAGGAAAGAGAAAGGAAAATAAGTCAGAGCATACACTCATGAGCATTTTGTCACTGCTGTTTCATATATGCACACAATCATAGTTTAATGCATATGAAGAAAGTATATGTAGTGGAATGATGATGCTGTAAATGGATTAAGTGAATCTTAGTTCAATGTCTTTACTATAAGGTCATACTTTGTTTCTTGATGAGTTCTATATACACAAAAATGATATGAGCATGCCTTGTTTTACACATCTTAATAAAAGCCTAAATGGGTTATAATCAGACATACATCAAAAAAAAAAAGTAAAAGTACAATAAAGCAAAAAAAAAAAAGAGAAAGACCTTTGGACAGCAGGTACTTGTCTATGCCGCCTCACCTCTTCACATAACCTGGGACCATGAGATGCCTCCATGATGCCCTGGAAGCCATGCCAAGTGACTATGGCCACCATGAGTCAACAGACTTCATGCCATTCCTCAAGTCGATGCCCAGACCTGAGAGGCCCCATCCATGCAATACCAGACTCAAAGATGATTCCCCATAAAAAAAAAGGAAGAAGAAAGAAGCATCAATCCCTGAACAGTTGGCCCCTATGCCACCTCATCTCTAAATCCTATGCGATGAGCCAGAGACAAGAAATCTAACCTCTGACAAGATTGAACCCATGCTGTTAATTCCAGGAGATGCCGTCTTGTTGCCGAATCCCAAAGGAGTATATCCTCATCAAGCAAGACAGCGTGATTGTTGTCAAAGAAGCTGTCGTTTATCGAACTCGATGTACAACCGACCACCTATGCTAAGAAAAAGAACAAGACCCTTGTCGAACAAATGAGGATGAAAATAAAAGAAAGGATGGCAAGCTCAACCATGACTTGAGTGCTAACCTGAGGAGGTTGAACTTCACCTCTCCTCGAGCCATCATCCCTGATCATCATGATTCACGCAAAATGCCATGCCCAGGCTCAGCCATCACCAAACTGTCAACATGTTCACAAAAATGAGGCACAACCAGCAATCCAAATTGAAGGGGGAGAACAAAAGAAAGAGAGAAGAGAAGACATACATAAATGTCAGAAGATGTTGAGCCCTCACCATCGCTTTCTCGAATCAAATCAGACCCAAGTGGCGCCGATTGAAGCTATCGGCATGAACTGGTTTCAAGTGTTGCTACCTGACACCATGATGGGACCCAAATAATCTATCTTCACCAAGCAGAAACATTGAAGTTTCTCATGGGCATTCTGTCGAACATCTGTTGGGTACACAAGAAATGAAGTCATGGCTGAGTTAAATTTTGTGCCCAGGACTCCCTCCCTGTTACTAAAACACAAAAGAAGAAGGGAAACAATGATGGCGTTTACCTCTCAAGAGCACTTGCATAGCATCATATCGCCGCCCCGTCGCTCAATTCCCTGCCTGTCTTTCTTCCGACGGTTGAACATGGCAGAGACAGACCCCTCTTCTCTCGGGCATTTCATCGAGCGTTTGATGAACACGAGAAGACAAAGACAGACCTCCTCCCCCTCAGGCGTTCCACCAGACAATCGACGATATACAAAAAAAAATGAGATAGAACCGATCAAACAGGGAATTCTGGTGTTAATAAGACTCACTGTGCAAATCAAGGAGAGAAGTGTATTGCTCACCTTGCGACGCTCCTCCGAGCTCCTGATCATTGTCTCCAACTCTCAGTGGCATGGTGGCTTCCTCATGACCAAGTGCAATGGAGGATCAGCCGTGCCTTGAGGCCGTCAGACATCTGACTCGGAGTTTCCCTCCACGAAAGACGCGGAGCCCTTCTTCTCTCTCTCTGATCGGAGCCGACTCCTTGGCATTTTTGAAACCTCTCTCGGAGCGAACGAGGTGAAGGAGAAGGAAAGGACCCCTGAATGGACTCGGTGCATCCTCTATGATATTCTGACTGATGGACCCCACAGTACCCTTCTCTGTACCAATAGAGAACACCGTGCCCACAGAGGAAGATGTAAGGAGACTTCAAAGTCGCAGGATCTCCTGTGGCTCCTGACATATGGCGGGTCTCTGACAACATGGTGTGTAGCCATCGGTGCGCATGAGTGGCAATGCTGACGTGGCTCGATCAGAATCCGTCAAAACTTCAAAATTTCATCAAAAATCATGGGAGGCTCAGAAAAATCCAAACCAAATTCCTATAAATCCAGAAAAATACAAGGAACCCATTTCTACTAAATATCATGGCCAAAAAACCCTCCAAATCCAATCAAATCACCCAAAACCCCAAACTTATATTTGATCAGTATATCGCCACATTAAACGTTTCATAGAGAATCACCGAAAACTCAGATAAATGAGAGGAAGAATTCTTTGAAATCGAGGCCATGAAAAGAATAAATGCTCATGGTGTAGTTCTATCATGCCCCAAAAAAAAATGAATGAATTCGTCACGGGCGTCAGAAACCCCGTTAATGTAAAATGTTTAAAAGATTGTCTAGTTTCAGGGATTCGGCGGACTTGAGACTCATCCATGACAAGGGCGGCACGTTCTTAGGGGTGTCTCATCCGGCATCGATGATCAAAGGAAGTATGGGCCATGCACTTTCAACAAGTCGAAAAGATAAACTGTACTCAAGGTCTTCTCAGGACCCAACCGCTCGGTCTCAGAAATGGAGTCTTAATCCCAAAACAAGACCAAATGCGACTCTTTCAGGACCTAATCCACTAGGTCTCAGATGAGGAGTCTTCATCGCAATCCAAAAATAGAAGAAAAGTATGCACATGATCTCATCAGGCGCCAGCCGTTAGGCCACAGATATGGAATCCTGATATCAGAACCAGAATCAAAGCCAAGAAAAAAAAAGAAAAGAAGAAGAAAGCATGAAGTTCAAGTCAATCCAAATCCCATCGATGATTGAAATTGAAGTCCAAATCCAAATAAAAAAAATCAAAGTACTGTACTCTGAAGGCTCTATGATACCCTCCCAGACGTACAGCTCCTCTAGTGCCTGAGTGATCCCGCGACCTCACTCCCGATGACACACCATCCTGACTGCTAAAATCGTTCTGGTGACTCAAAGCCCACCTGACAGAATCTGCTGATGGACCCAAATCTCTGTGATATCTAGGTGATCCCGCGACCTCACTGAAGATAGCACATTATCCTGACTGCTAAAATCGTTCTGGTGACTCAAAGCCCACCTGACAGAATCTGCTGATGGACCCAAATCTCTGTGATATCTAGGTGATCCCGCGACCTCACTGAAGATAGCACATTATCCTGACTGCTAAAATCGTTCTGGTGACTCAAAGCCCACCTGACAGAATCTGCTGATGGACCCAAATCTCTGTGATATCTAGGTGATCCCACGACCTCACTGAAGATAGCACACTATCCTGACTGCTAATATCATTCTGGTGACTCAAAGCCCACCAGATAAAATCTGCTGATGGACCCAAATCTCTGTGACATCTAGGTGATCCCGCGACCTCACTGAAGATAGCATATCATCCTGACTGCTAAAATCGTTCTGGTGACTCAAAGCCCACCTGACAGAATCTGCTGATGGACCCAAATTTCTGTGATATCTAGGTGATCCCGCGACCTCACTGAAGATAGCACACCATCCTGACTGCTAAAATCGTTCTGGTGACTCAAAGCCCACCTGACAGAATCTGCTGATGGACCCAAATCTCTGTGATATCTAGGTGATCCCGCGACCTCACTGAAGATAGCACATTATACTGACTGCTAAAATCGTTCTGGTGACTCAAAGCCCACCTGACAGAATCTGCTGATGGACCCAAATCTCTGTGATATCTAGGTGATCCCACGACCTCACTGAAGATAGCACACTATCCTGACTGCTAAAATCGTTCTGGTGACTCAAGGCCCACCTGACAAAATCCGCTGATGGACCCAAATCTCTGTGACATCCAGGTGATACCGCGACCTCACTGAAGATGCCACACCATCCTGATTGCTAAAGTGGCTCTGGTGACCCAAAGCCCACCTGGCTAGATTCGCTGACGGATCCAAACTCCATAGTGTTTGAGTGATCCCATGATCTCACTCTCGACGACGCTGTGTTCTGATCGCTACAAACAGTCTCCGATGGTTCAAAGCCCATCTGACCAAGGATACTGAAGGACCAAAACCTAAATCACCCACTGCCTTGTCAGATAAAAGAACTCTGTGGCTTCAGACCCGTCTGATAAAATTGCAACTGATGAAATCACCTAAAAAGGAAATGATATCCCAAAAAAAAAAACAATGAAAACAAACATGCCTGAAATCACATCAAAGAAGGAGCATTTCGATTATACACATGATACAACCCCCAATGAAGAACTATCATAAAAACGAATGACGAGCATCAAAGCATAACCATTCACAAAATGCCCATATGCATATGCATGATACTAATTGTTTTATTGACAATTCTCTAACAGTCTGCAGGATATATTCTTTGATATTCCCGATCCAGAGGTGCCTAGGAGAGTAACTGACACCGGTAAATGGATGTTCACAGACGAAGCCTCCCTGGGCCATCCATAAGGCATTTCTTCCATAAAAATTTCCAAACTCCAAAAAATTCCACAAACTAAAAATCCACCAAAAAATGGTCAATTATGTCAGAGTGCGCCATAAGCAACTGACACCGGTTGTCATTCATCTTACCGGACCCGAAAAGATGAACGAGGCTTTTATAAATTTTGGGCCTTAACCAAAATTAGCCCTATGACGAATGCCATGTGCAATGACTTGGTGACTTTCGAGTCGCTCCTGAGGGCTATCAATCTTCTTTGCAGGTACAAGGAGCAACTGAAGCTTTATGTCCCTGAAGGCAATATGTTAAGGAATGTCTTGTTCTGACTGAACGCCCATAAGGCATTTCTTCCATAAAAATTTCCAAACTCCAAAAATTCCACAAACCAAAATCTACAAAAAAAAATGGTCAATTATGTCAGAATGCGCCATAAGCAACTGACACCGGTTGTCATTCATCTTACCGGACCTGAAAAGATGAACGAGGCTTTTATAAATTTTGGGCCTTAACCAAAATTAGCACTATGACGAATGCCGTGTGCAGTGACTCGGTGACTCTCGAGTTACTCCTGAGGGCTATCAACTCCCTTTACAAGAACAAGGAGCAAATGAAGCTTTACGTCCCTGAAGGCAGTGCATCAAGGAATGCCTTGTTCAAATTGAATGTTTATAAAGCATTTCGTTTGGTGATAGAATTCAAAGTCGGATTAGCATTCAACCAAATGAGAATCCGTATGACCATTGATTGGAACGAGAAATCTACAACCCAAAAAAAAAGAGGGGGGGACCAACTTTGTTCACAAAGATTACAAGCAACAAAAAAAAAGATGCCAAATACAACCTCCATAATACCGCCTACGAATCTAAGTACATGCTTCCTGGGTCTGCAACATACCGAGCAGGACCATGAACAAAAAAAAAAAAGAAAATAGCAGAAGAGACTCGCGCTCGATCTCAGTGATGAGGCTGCCGTAAACTCAATCACACCCGAACTTCCAAGGCTCAAACCAACCGGAGCAGCTTCAGCTAAGCGGGGGTGAGGCGGCGGCTCATGTAAAATGAGCATGGGGGACGCCTTGAGAAAGGAAGAAGAGGATTACGAGGACGCTCGTAACTATTATTCGAAGTCGGTAACGCGGCATGAAAATGATCAACAATTCTAGAATAATCAGAACCCACCATGATATACAAACTTTCGAAAAAGGCACGCCGCCGGAGTTGACACATATAGTCACCTTCTGGGGCCCAAAAAAGGAGTAAATCAGCAAATAGGGGTTCTCATATATCCATGGCAGCACTATGGTGCTTAAAAACCTTTGCACTTTAGAAAAGAAGTCAGCCATGAAAGCCATATGGTTCGCCACAAAAAGCTGGGAGTTTTGTTAGGCTTACCGATGAATGCCTTGGCGCGTTGCCCCCTTATATATACATAAGTAGTGCACAGTAGCATTCAATCCCCTTTAATGCAAAGTCAGACGCAACCTGAAGGAAATTGCGCATGTCACACGCAAGTCGAGTGTGATGACAGACAAAGAAATGATGGGTGTCCCCCTAGACAAAAGATGCGTTGAATTAACGCAAGAACCGACAAGGAAGTCGTTGGATCAAAAAGGAGGGAAACCCACATATGTAGCTGCCTGGCATGATCCTTGGTAAAAATCTACAAAGAAAGTGGTGTCTTTTCCCAAGAGATTGACCGCAAGTCGCCCCTCCGCAAGGCGATCTAAGGCGCTTCTTTTTCCAAAATATTCCGCTAATGTTGGCAGATGGGACCTTCTGCCGAATCCAAAGCAAGAAGGAATAATAATAATAAGAGAGGCCCTTGGAAATTTTGGGCCTTAACCAAAATCAAACCAAAAAAATCAAGGCGGCAAACCCTTGCAAAAAAAAAAAAACGAAAGGATTCCCCTACGCCAAATACAGGGGGCATTTCTTTAGAAATCCCTGGTCAAAGAAATCCCGCATGGACCGACCCAAAATCGTGCACAATGGTGTATACATTTCGGCTCATCCAACAAAACAATAAAGGAGAAATATGATAATTGTGTCGTGTTAACAGTATCGAAACATGTTACACGGAAACCTCATAAAGAAAAAAAAAATATATAGTTGGGCACAACATAACCTACATCAGACTTAGTTCCCGACTATGTGCATCACTCATGCAAGAGTTGCACCAAAAGCAGCACTGCAATAATACCAATAATCAAAGGAAGCCAAAAGAAATGGATACAGAGCCACCATTGGTCTTCATGAATTTCCAAAGGGGTTGAAACCGAAGTGGTTCCCCAGTCATATGAAGGAAGCGACCTCCAATATGCCCGCTCCTGTTGCAATGCATAATCTGGAGACCAGTTGTTCATCGTGTCCTGTAGTGCATCACCAACTACACGATCAACTTCCAAGTCTGCATCCTCTGCAACTTCTTCAATTTCTTCAGAATTCTCTACAAAAGAGTCTGACTCTGGTACTGCACCGTTTTCAGCACGGTTGTTATGACTAGCCATGTAGCAGTAAAGAAAATGAGAGAGAATAATTTCAAGAAAGAAGGATAAAATAGAAATGAATGGTGAAGAAATTTAAAGAGGAAAAAAGAGGTAGCCGTTGGAGAAAGATGCACGCAAAACGGTACAATATAGCCGTTATTCTTAAGAAAAGACCAAGATGACCATTGGAACAGTAAATTCCAAGAATAACTGTTAAAAAACTCGACGAAGCGAAACAACCGTTAACGTGACTCGCAAAGAAAAGTTGCAAATTGAAGTTGCAAAATGTGAGACAGAAGACAAATCATAACGAGAAGACCAAACTGGTACACAAAAGCTACATAATATGGTCTGATAAAATCCAAGCTGATAAGCAGCATAATCTGGATACCTACATCCAAGTCTGAGATCTCACAAATAATACAATGCCATAAGGTAAACATGTGCATCTCTCCGTAACAATACAAGAAGGAGAATGCAACACCCTACAATAATACAAACATATAAGAGAGGGACGTGCAATACATACGACACATGCAAGTATCTAACCAAATGGCAGCCTAAGCACCAGGAGAACGAGGAACTGCCTCAAAGTCCTGTGTGGCGGGCGTGGCAATATCGGCAGTCGAGGCAGTAGACTCAGAAGGTGACTCAGGGGGCTGAACCTCAACTGGGACGATCGGTGCTAAAGGAACTGGAGGGATCACCGGATCACCTGGGAAGGCATCTGCAAATAATAAATAATGCTGTCAAAAAAAAAGGGGGGGGTGAAGAAATGAAAAGAAGGAGAGAAGCGTAAAGAAATCAAACTAACCAAGTAAGCCTAAAGCAACGTACTCGAGAAGCACATCTGCACTGACACCAGCCATACCCTCCCCAAGGTGCATCTCATCTGTCCCAACCTGGTCAAAATCTGTGATATGGTGTGGAGTCAATAATAATTTGCAAACCATCAAAGAATATACATGCAGTATCAATTATTGAGTAGGTTTACCTAAGGAAGGTAGAGGCAAGTCAGGTAAAGGAGGAATGTCTGGCACGCCAAACTCCTCAGGAGCTGAAAACTGGGCGTCTGAAAATGGCGAAACAAAGATATAATAAATAGTGCAAACAAAATTTATCAGTATCAGGCCTCTTGATAAGAAAAATACCTGCCATAAAACCGACACCATCAGCTGGGTGAGCAGGACCAAGGAAACTGGCAATATCACCGCTAGTACCAACGCCATCGGTAAAACTCATGAGAAATGAGTAAAGGTCACCATCAGGGACCTCATCCATCTCTGGGAATGCAAAAGTATCAAACAAGGCCGCGTCACCAGCAGCTGGAACTTCTGGGATCATGCTCTGAGCGGTAGGAATGATCATATCAGACAGAGCAAATGGGAAAACAGAAGGGACTGTACTCTCAGTAACAAACGCCTCTGTGGCAACTGGGACGACAGGAAGAGCTGTACTCTCAGTAACAAACGCCTCTGTGGCAACTGGGACGATAGGAAGAGCTGTACTCTCAGTAACAAACGCATCTGTGGCAACTGGGACGACAGGAAGAGCTGTACTCTCAGTAACAAACGCCTCTGTGGCAACTGGGACAACAGGAAGAGCTGTACTCTCAGTAACAAACGCCTCTGTGGCGACTGGGATAACAGAAGGGGCTGTGCTCTCAGTAACAAATGCCTCTGTGGCAACTGGGACAATAGGAAGAGCTGTACTCTCAGTAACAAACGCCTCTGTGGCAACTGGGACAACAGGAAGAGCTGTACTCTCAGTAACAAACGCCTCTGTGGCGACTGGGATAACAGAAGGGGCTGTGCTCTCAGTAACAAATGCCTCTGTGGCAACTGGGACAATAGGAAGAGCGGTATACTCAGTAACAAATGCCTCTGTGACGACTGGGGCAAACGAAGGAATCACAGAAGCTGAAATCTCTACATCTGCTACTAAAGAAGAGGGCATGGGAATGATATCCATCTCATCTCCTACCTGTAATACTAAATGCTCGTAAGATGGGGAAACACGAGTTAGACAGGCTTGCAATTCTCTCTCCTTCTCCTCGTCAGAATAAGGAAGGTACACCTCCCCTGAAAAGCTGTGCCCTGGAGACAGAACCCCTAAAAAAAAAAAAAGAGAAGAGAAGAGAAGAAAAGATGTACACACGTGTAAACATAATAAAAATATATAGAAGCCTTCTTATAAACTCATCAAAAGAAATCAAAAGAAAACCTGCAGCAATGCCAACTGGAGCATTGTCAGTAGGAACAGAAGAAGAACCCGCTTCTGGATCCAGCTGACCCGACAAAGATGAACCAGTCATCGTAAAAGCTCCTGCAAAAAAAAAACACGGATGAATATCTCTTACAAGTCAAAAGAAAGGGAAGGAAGGTCTTTCAGATCCTACCAGGAGTCCCTGGGTTTATACGGGCAGGGGGCGAAACACCAACCCATGACTCTGAAGGCAAACTGTCAATTCGAGGAACTCCCCTAGCCAAAGAATAAAAAGCACTAGTAGGGGTCGAGCGAGGCAAGAAACCTAAGCTCCCTGCCACCCCGCGCCAGGCCTGTAAGTCAATCGGACCAGGGAATCTGTGCGAACTTCTTGAAATAACCGATGTGTCATACCTCCTTCTTTTCCTCAAAGAGCGATCCAATGAGTATATATATTTCCTCAAATCTCCCTCACTCAGGGAATGATAAGTACCAATCTGATCACGATACCACTCCAAGTATCGTGTGGTAATATGACCAATCCGAGAAGGATGTGGGATGAAAAAACTAATCTCAGCACCAATACCAAGGAGAGACAACCAGCAGTCACTAAAGGACGTCAGTGACACCCGTGGCGGACGTAATGGTGTGGTAAAAGAAGGAATCCCCTGGTCAAATCCAAACTGCCAGGCCACACGCTGTGGACAGTATGGCTCCATGAAAATCTCGTCATCCTGTCTGTGTGGAACGAACCCTTCTCTAAAACTAACCATAAACGCCATAAAAATAGCCCAATCACTCTTAGAAACATGAAGGTCGCTTTTGACGAAGGTACCCTCATCAGAAGAGGCAGGTAGGCCCCTAACAAACACTCGAGGCCAAGTATGTGGAACAGTACGACCCCGCCCCCAAAAAATGAAGTGGGTTCTGATCTGATCCGGAGGAAAGACAGATGCCCCAGCAAGATGAGCTAAAAAGGGCAACCGTTTGGTCAAATTAATAGGCATAACCACCCCGTGAAAATCCCTCCAATAAGCATACAACCAACCGACAATCAAATGGAATGGCACAGCTGCATGAGAAACTGAAGGGTCACGAGATATAGTAACCTCTCTCAAAGATCTATAAACAGTAGCCAGGGCAGGAATGGCTAGTGAGACTCGAATCCCGCGAGCTAAAGCATTAGCCATTATAAAGACTCCGGGGCGAATATATCCAGCAGGTCGACTCACGACCACAAAATGACAAATCCACCAAGCTAAAAATGCTGTGAGAATAGTCTCATCATCTAAAATTCGAGAGCTAAGTTTCTCAAAGTCAACAGCCGAATCTATGGTGTTAACGTTTAAAGTGGCTCGACCAATACCAAATGGGTCGGCTGGATTGGCAAAAGAACTCTGCCTATTACGATCCGACGGCACACGATTCATGAAGAATCTAATCCAATCTCGAAAAGAAACCATAGGGTCAAAACCATCTCTGGGATGAGCTGCAGCAATCTCATAATAAATATCAAACATCTGACGAAGAGAATCTGGATGGCGAGGTTGTCCATTCGAACGGATTCCGAACAGGTCAACATCAGAAGGGACCCATTCCTCATAAGGACGACCGAAAATAGGAAAGCCAGTCAACTGAGACATCTCCCATATAGTAATCGTCATTTCTCGGTCAGCCAGAAAGAGAGTATTGGTAAGATAGTTCCAGTTCGTAGCAAAGGCTCGAAATAAGATTGGATCGTGTGGATAGTCAAAAAGAGATAAGAAGACTCCTTCATAAAGATGGACCTGTCTCAATAAACCGCTCATGTGAGACAACACATATCTGGTCCACTCGATTTGACCACGGTTCACTTCTAAATGACCCCGTAAACGGAGGAAATCAGGAGACCAAGGCATAACCCTGCCAGCCATCATTTCATTACTCAATAAATGAACTGGTGACGGATCAGGCCGGCCCACAGGGCCGAGAAAAATGCATTCTCTCTCGCGAGTAACCCCACTCCAAGGATTACCCGCTTCAGAAAAATGGGTGACAATCTGAGTCCGCCTTGAGAAAGTCCATGAAACAGGTTCAGAACCACTGGGATTTTTTCTTGAAATATGTCCTTTTCTGACGAATGTACAATCCTCTATAAATATCTCTGTCCAATAACATGCGGTCCCTCCAATGACGATGAAGGGCTTGGTACTGGTCGTCTGGGTCCAACTGACGGATATGGTCATTAATCTCTTGATCTGAAGGCCCATAAGGAGAGGACCTTACAAAGGAAAATCCACGGGCTGGATCAAAACTCTTCATGCTAAAAGGGGATAGAAAAAGGAGAAGAAAGAGGAATTAGACATACTATCATAAAGAAAAGAGAGAGAGAGAGATGTTAAAATCAAGAGACACCAGAGCAGATCGTTCGAATCAGAACTCTCACAATCTACTCTGGCGGGGGGCATTTGTTGACCCCTGAAAATTCACGACAAATTCAAGAGATGTCCGAAAGTCATTAGCTAAATAAAAATGGAAGAGCTGTGATTGCAAATGATATTATGGGATGCTATAGGATTGTCAGACCGTATATTGGAAACTTTATAATTGCAAGTTGAGATATCTTCTCTTGTATTACGATGATAATTTTCAGTTCATACAAATGATTTGGGCTTTAGCAAAAAAAAAAAAGAGAAGAATAGGTGAATTTTTACATGAATTACAAGAGCTTTATTGGCTGCAGCCCAACTAACGCTAGCGGCACCTGGTGAATATAACGGAATACAAACTGTATGAGAAGAGACCCCACTTGTCAGATCTCTCTCCCGATTAACTAAACTCTACGCTGAATCAAACGGGCTTAGTTTTGGCAATCTACCTAGCCGTTATTAGAACGCTTAACACCACTTAAAAGCGGTAAAAAAAAAAGGGGGGAAGAGTTGGATGACACTGGCCTCGGTTGCCGTCTCCATGCCGATCGATCGCAACTAAAGAAATTAGATTGACACGCTCTGGGATGGAAAGATTAAGTCCATCATGTTTATTAAGTTTTGGATTAAATCAATGTGGGAAATAATTGATAAATTAAAGCTTAATTGAGAGATCAATCTATCATGGCGTGACAAATTAATGAGAAGTACAAAACTCAGGTAGAACGAGCCATGTACAAAGTTCAAAAGCAAGCCATCTGCTTACCACCCATGTTGATAGTTTATAAGAAATCCAATGACTACTTCTATTACAAAACAATAATATACACAGATCGTGCAAATCATAATGATGGGCGAAATGCTGCAAAAAAAAAGGGGGATGGCCCAGAACTCAAATGCGCTATTACAACAAGGTATTGTACATACCAATTAATGCTTCAAGACCCAGAGACTCTGCCCAGACTAGTGTAAACAGTAAGGTTTGATCTGCAAATAACAAAAGTTGACAATCAAGTCTCATAAAATCTGGACAGCAGAAGAATGAAATAAAATGAAATAAATTTGCAAGTACTAGGGAGTCAATACCTCACCTGGTCCGTACAATACTCCTTTTCTGGGGGGGGGGAATTGAATGCAGCCAAAAGGAGATGCAGACTAAAGAAAAGAAGAGAAGAAATCACTGCAAAAGAAAGAAATGGAATGGTCAGAAGAAGCAAAGAGAAATGATAACAATGCTCTAATAAAAAAAAATGGTGAAACCTTTGGAACAAAATATGTGCAAATATCATATTTGCATAAAAAGGGAAACCAATGCTAAATCTCTGAGAAGTGGGACCACATTGATCAAAAGAAACTTGAAATAATGCAGAGGAAGAAAGTATGCGTGGATAAACATCATGCCAAGTCAAGAGGCAAAATAACAAGGCCAAGAGACTAAAGTAGAATAATGAGACTTTTTTTTAAAAAAAAAAATGTATACAAACTATCATTATTGAGCTCATACCAAACCAGGTGCTAAGAAAAAAAAAAGGGAATGAAAGCATCAACATCATATCTTTGTGACAAATGATTATATCAATTGTGCATTAAGGCAGTGAAGACAAAAAAGCCACATTTAGCATGGGGTTGACTCAGGAAACAAAAAAAAAAGAGAAAGAAGAAAGCATAGAGCAGATAAAGTTACCTGCTAGATATTATCAGTTAAGGATGCACCTGCAAAAAAAAAAGGAGAAGAAGAAACAGTTATGATTCAATCATTTAGATGTCATATAAAAAAAAAACATGTGGGGTTATGGCACAGAATGAGAAACTGTCCCAGGAAGTGGCGACAACAAAAAGGGAAAAGAAATAAAAAGACCAGAGTTGGTCAACACATGAAGGGAGTAGAAGTGAATAAACAAACAGAAAGAGAATCACCATGTAGTTATGGGCTCCTAGCAAATCCCATCTTCATTTACACAGAGTAACCTGGGAATAGTGTGAAGAAGAGTGACACATAAGGAAGCAAGAGGGAGTATATATGGACTAAGAGGCTGTCGTATTGATAACAAAAGACAGGAGAAGAGTAGAAGTATACATACTCCATCTCATAACACAAGCAGGTCAAACAAAATTGTATCTACTGTGAGGGAACAGTAAAGTCAAATGAGGGAAGAAATACCAAGAATACCTCAAGCACAGTGGAGAGGAGTAGAGGGAATCATATCTGCAGCTGCATTAAATGCTGAGTTGACACCTCCTGCAGCAAGTATCATACCCAAAATACTGCAAAGAAAAAAAATGGAAAATGGGCCTTATACAAACAGGATTAAAGACTGGGCTGCTAAAAAAAAAGAAGAGAAAATGAAATGTGAAAAGACCAGAATGCCTTTGACCCCTTCTATAAATAGGGAGGCAGCCTCACCATGCAAAAGAGGTTAGAGAGAGGAAGGAGAGGAAACTCTGAGCAAAAAAAAACTTCTGAAGGAACACCAAGAAATCATACACGCACATAGAGCACAAAAATCTGCAAAACAAAAGAGAGTGAGTGTAGGATAGCTAAAATAAAAAAAAGTAAGTAGGGAAGACTCTGTAGGTGAAGTTGCAAGAAGGAAAAGCAAGCTTGTAATCCCCTTTTGTTCAATCAATAGGAAGTGGTAAATCTCCATTTGCTGTTTTGAGGAATATCTTGTGTTTGACCCAGCCACCAATTCATGGTGTGCATGGGCATGTTAATTAGCATGGGTTCAAGGCCTGTGAAGCCTGAGAACCATATTCATTCTCTATCACTTTATTTCATTTCTTTGTCTTTAAAGCTGACTTACATCATACTCTTTTTACATTAAGTTACTCCATAGTAAGGCTTAGTGACATATCTCAATTGATTTTCATCAGTTCAACTACCATTATTATTCTATTTTCCTCTTATAAAAAAATGCATGCATAAGCATATTGCCATGACTTGACACACAAATAGGGGTGCATACAATAAAACCTTAGGAACTTATAAGACTTTCTCTGTTCTCATATACACTAAAACTATTGCATGAGCTTAAGAAATAAAAAAAATATGATAACAATAATATAAATAAAGAGGGAGGAGAATCTTGTGTACATAAGTAACACCTAGACATAAGACCCATTCCATATGCACCTGCATAAATGCATGAATACAATCTGAACACCTATATGTACATATATGCATTAAGAAAAAAAAAAAGAAAATAAGTCAGAGCATACTCCCATGAGCATTTTGTCACTGCTGGTCCATATATATACACAATCATAGTTTAATGCATATGAAGAAAGTATATATGGTGGAATGATGATGCTGCAAATGGGTTAAGTGAATCTTTGTTCAGAACTCTTATTATAACATTACACCTTGCTTCTTGATAAGTCTTATACACTCAAAACTGATACATGCATTCATTGTTTTACATATCTTAATAAACACCTAAACAAGTTACAGTCAGACATATATATATATGAAAAAATATATAAACAAAAAAAAAGAGAAGGAAACACCTTCAGGACAGCAGGTACTGGCCTATGCCACCTTGCCTCTCCACACAACCAGGGACCATGAGATACCCCCATGATGCCCTAGAAGCCATGCCAACTGCCCATGGCCACCATGAGTCAACAAACTTCATGCCATTCCTCAAGTCAATGCCCAGACCTGAGAAGTCCCCATATGTGCAATACCAGACCCAAAGATGAGTAAAAAGAAAGAGAAGGAAGAAAGAGACATCAGCCCTTAAAACCAACCCCCATGCCACCTTACCTTTAAATCATAAGCAATGAACCAGAAACAAAAAGAATCTAACCTCAGGAGGTCAAGCTGAGCCACACTCATGATGCCAACTTGAGATGATAGCTAAATCAAGGCCAGCTCCTGCCAACCAAATAAAAAGAAAGTTCACAAATTTCATGCCACCTTACAATAAACATGCTGAAAGCTGGTACTGGCCAGAAATAAAAGTAGGAGGAAGAATCTGACCTCAGAGATGCTCAAGCTGATGTCATATCTTGGCTGGCAAACTCAGACGATGTTGGCGTTGCTACCTCCTATGTCTCCACTCAGCCGTCATAGTACTCGCACATTTGTGATACTCTCAACCTCAGGGGATGCTATCTCATTGCCAAATCTTGAAGAGTTATGTCCTCATCAAATCAGACTCAAAAATGGAGGCCACTTGCTGCCAAAAGAAGTTGCCGACTATCAAACCCGATACACCATCAGCAACATACGTTCAATCAATGCTTTACCAAAAGAATGAAGAGAATTAAATCAAAAAAAAAAGAGAGAAGGGAGGGAACCTAATTTCAAATGTTGATGCCCTGTCTATGTCATCAACTCGAGTTGCCAGGGACTCGGTGGTTCCTCAACAACCTCATGATGTCTCAACAGCCACATCAAAGGCGCACACAAACTGATGTAGATCACCAACAACTGCCACATAAAATCAACAATCGCCGATCATCATACTCACAAGGCATGCTTAATTCAGCATTGGCTAATGGCGGCTACTAGTTCAAAAAAAATGAGAGAGCTTACCTCGATCAAATGAGACTAGAGGAAGAGCCAAACATCATCAAGTAAGGGCATGGCTACTAGCTGTTGAATCTGGCATCCCCTGGTGTCTCAGGAGCCATCGGCAGATCAAGTGAAAAGATACGCTGCCGCTAGGAGTTACTGTCTATCCCTGACAAGTCAAAGTCAATCACGGCTGACAAAATCAGAGCGTGGGGCCCATGCTGATGCCATCAAGATCTTCTCCATGATACTCTCAGACTTGTAATCGAGTTTCAGTACCCGCCGCATGATGCTGCCTATCGGTGGCTTCTTCACAACCTCGTTCAGACATTTTGTCGAACATCTGACAAGCACACAAAGAGGGAAGTTCAATCGATATAAAAGTTCGTGTTAATCGCTACAACTGTTCAAATTGGAGAAGAAACTATCCTCACTTACCTCAAAGCTTCCTAGAACTCCCAATTCTTGCCTCAGTCCTTCAAAATCAGAGCCACCCCGTCACTCAATTCCTTGCTCGTCTTTCTTCTGACGGCTGAACATGGCAGAGGCAGACCCTTCTTCTCTCGGGCATTCCATCGAGCATCTGATGAACACGCGAAGGCAGAGACAGACCTCCTCCCCCTCAGGCGTTCCACCAGACAATCGACGATATACAAAAAAAAAATGAGATAGAACCGATCAAACAGGGAATTCTGGTGTTAATAAGACTCACTGTGCAAATCAAAGAGAGAAGTGTATTGCTCACCTTGCGACGCTCCTCTGAGCTCCTGATCATTGTCTCCAACTCTCAGTGGCATGGTGGCTTCCTCATGACCAAGTGCAATGGAGGATCAGCCGTGCCTTGAGGCCGTCAGACATCTGACTCGGAATTTCCCTCCACGAAAGACGCGGAGCCCTTCTTCTCTCTCTCTGATCGGAGCCGACTCCTTGGCATTTTTGAAACCTCTCTCGGAGCGAACGAGGCGAAGGAGAAGGAAAGGACCCCTGAATGAACTCGGTGTATGCCTCATGAGAAACTGACTCGTGGCCCCCACCAAGCCCCTTTCTGCATCAACTTAAAATACCGCATCCATGGGAAGAAGGCTAAAGGAGACTCCAAAGTTGCAGGATCTCCTGTTGCTTCTTGTGTATGGCGGGTCTCTGACCACATCGTGCAGCCATCCGTGTGCATGAGTAGTGGTGATGACGTGGCTCGATCAGAATCCGTCAAAACTTCAAAACTTCACCCAAAATCATAGAAGGCTCAGAAAAATCCAAACCAAATTCCTATAAACCCAGAAAAATACAAGAAACCCATTTCCACTAAATATCATGGCCAAAAAACCCTCCAAATCCAATCAAATCACCCAAAACCCCAAACTTATATTTGATCAGTATATCGCCACATTAAACGTTTCATAGAGAATCACCGAAAACTCAGATAAATGAGAGGAAGAATTCTTTGAAATCGAGGCCATGAAAAGAATAAATGCTCATGGTGTAGTTCTATCATGCCCCAAAAAAAAAATGAATTCGTCACGGGCGTCAGAAACCCCGTTAATGTAAAATGTTTAAAAGATTGTCTAGTTTCAGGGATTCGGCGGACTTGAGACTCATCCATGACAAGGGCGGCACGTTCTTAGGGGTGTCTCATCCGGCATCGATGATCAAAGGAAGTATGGGCCATGCACTTTCAACAAGTCGAAAAGATAAACTGTACTCAAGGTCTTCTCAGGACCCAACCGCTCGGTCTCAGAAATGGAGTCTTAATCCCAAAACAAGAACAAATGCGACTCTTTCAGGACCTAATCCACTAGGTCTCAGATGAGGAGTCTTCATCGCAATCCAAAAATAGAAGAAAAGTATGCACATGATCTCATCAGGCGCCAGCCGTTAGGCCACAGATATGGAATCCTGATATCAGAACCAGAATCAAAGCCAAGAAAAAAAAAGAAAAGAAGAAGAAAGCATGAAGTTCAAGTCAATCCAAATCCCATCGATGATTGAAATTGAAGTCCAAATCCAAATAAAAAAAATCAAAGTACTGTACTCTGAAGGCTCTATGATACCCTCCCAGACGTACAGCTCCTCTAGTGTCTGAGTGATCCCGCGACCTCACTCCCGATGACACACCATCCTGACTGCTAAAATCGTTCTGGTGACTCAAAGCCCACCTGACAGAATCTGCTGATGGACCCAAATCTCTGTGATATCTAGGTGATCCCGCGACCTCACTGAAGATAGCACATTATCCTGACTGCTAAAATCGTTCTGGTGACTCAAAGCCCACCTGACAGAATCTGCTGATGGACCCAAACCTCTGTGATATCTAGGTGATCCCGCGACCTCACTGAAGATAGCACATCATCCTGACTGCTAAAATCATTCTGGTGACTCAAAGCCCACCTGATAAAATCTGCTGATGGACCCAAACCTCTGTGATATCTAGGTGATCCCGCGACCTCACTGAAGATAGCACTCTATCCTGACTGCTAAAATCGTTCTCGTGACTCAAAGCCCACCTGACAAAATCTGCTGATGGACCCAAATCTCTGTGGTATCTAGGTGATCCCGCGATCTCACTGAAGATAGCACATTATCCTGACTGCTAAAATCGTTCTGGTGACTCAAAGCCCACCTGACAGAACCTGCTGATGGACCCAAACCTCTGTGATATCTAGGTGATCCCGCGACCTCACTGAAGATAGCACATTATCCTGACTGCTAAAATCGTTCTGGTGACTCAAAGCCCACCTGACAGAATCTGCTGATGGACCCAAATCTCTGTGATATCTAGGTGATCCCACGACCTCACTGAAGATAGCACACTATCCTGACTGCTAAAATCGTTCTGGTGACTCAAGGCCCACCTGACAAAATCCGCTGATGGACCCAAATCTCTGTGACATCCAGGTGATACCGCGACCTCACTGAAGATGCCACACCATCCTGATTGCTAAAGTGGCTCTGGTGACCCAAAGCCCACCTGGCTAGATTCGCTGACGGATCCAAACTCCATAGTGTTTGAGTGATCCCATGATCTCACTCTCGACGACGCTGTGTTCTGATCGCTACAAACAGTCTCCGATGGTTCAAAGCCCATCTGACCAAGGATACTGAAGGACCAAAACCTAAATCACCCACTGCCTTGTCAGATAAAAGAACTCTGTGGCTTCAGACCCGTCTGATAAAATTGCAACTGATGAAATCACCTAAAAAGGAAATGATATCCCAAAAAAAAAAACAATGAAAACAAACATGCCTGAAATCACATCAAAGAAGGAGCATTTCGATTATACACATGATACAACCCCCAATGAAGAACTATCATAAAAACGAATGACGAGCATCAAAGCATAACCATTCACAAAATGCCCATATGCATATGCATGATACTAATTGTTTTATTGACAATTCTCTAACAGTCTGCAGGATATATTCTTTGATATTCCCGATCCAGAGGTGCCTAGGAGAGTAACCAGGGTAATTAACGGCGGGGGCTTGCGCCCGTCGGAAAGAAAGAACCTACACCAAATAATCAACTCTCGGAGGAACATAAGTCCGCGCGAGCGAGCATCTCTTTAATGGGAGGCGCCCGTGGGGGCTTTGGCCTGCGAGGGGATATCTGATCCGATCCTTCTTTTTGTTTTCCTTCTCAAACGGGGAAATCCGTCAAAAAGAGCCGGACAGTACCGTATTCGATAAAATGAGTATGGATAAGAATTTATTTCGTTAAGTTAACGGGTATGAGTATGGGTGAGGAAAATTTTTCGTTAATTTAACTGGTAAGGGTACGGATAAAAGCTATTTCATATGCGCTTTCATAACGGATAATTAATTGTCACAACTAGAAAGATACAATTACATGATATACATATGACATCTTATTGCATGATCGGTAAAAATAATTGCTAAATTTTATTTAAGATATTTTATATTTCTTTCCATTCAGTTTAGAAAAAATAAGAAAACAAAACCCTAAAATATTTTGTTGTCATTATTGAAGCTAGTGAATTACAAATTGTAGCGTGTTAGGTGCGTTGACACGGTACATACCCGTGTTACCACGACACGACACGTCACACGTACGGATTCAACACGATACGACTGTGTTGTTGTGCCGTGTTAAAACTATGTTGTGTTAGCATTTTCAAAAAACTAATAAGATTTAACACGACACGATTTGACACAACACGGTTACAATATTACGTAACACGATTTTATTTTATTTTAAAATTTAAACTTAAAACAATATTAATATATTAATATATTATAAAAACTAATGATGATTTAAATTAAATTTCAAGGAAAAAATATCATACATAAACTATAATTAAAAAATTTCAACTAATTAATATTATGTAATTCGTATTTATTATCTAGTTAATTAATTATTATATTGTATCACCATCAATTATTATCATATTATTTTTTGTCAACTATATAACTGATTTATAAAATTTAATACATTTTTTTCTAGTTTTTTCTCTAATTTTAAAATATATTTAACTATTTTAGAAAAATAAAATAAAATAAAATGTTGACACGATTGACACGGGTGTGTTGTATCGTGTCAACACGGCGTGTCAACCGTGGCGTGTCAATTTTCGTGGCGTATCGATTTTTTATCTACTTAGCATGACACGACACAGTTTCAACACGACACGATACGGTGCCAAACACTACCGTGTTTGCCACGATACACCACGATACGACAAGATTGCAATTCACTAATTGAAGCTGAGAAGCCATTTTGTATTTCCGTCTTGTGAAAACTAAAAACAGATTTTTTTTGCTTCTTTTTTTTCTAACATGAGTCTTCATATAGCTTTATATTAATTTTATATTATTTTTTTATCATCATCCATTACCCTACTTGCTACATGTCTAATTTAAAAAATCTAGAGTGTATAATTTTTATTGTTATTATCTATTTTCTACCGTTATCGTATCTGTACCGTTAATTCTTAACGGATACAAATAAAAAAAATTTAACCGAAATTACAGATATGAAAATACCTCCTACCGTACCGTACCGTACCCATTGACAGTCCTACCGATCTGTCTCCTTTTTTCTTCTTCTGCGTCTTCTGTCTCCTTTTTTCTTCTTCTGCGTCTTCTGTCTCCTCTTTTCTTCTTCTGCGTCTTCTTCTTTGTTCTCTCACAAAGCTTCTCTCTTTTCGTCTCTCCGTCATACTTGGATTGGATGCCACCGAGGTGGCCTATGGTGATTATACACCTCCCGCTTCTTCCTCTTCTATCATTGCAGCATTTGGGATTTCAACGTTGAGACTTTGATTTGATAGAGAGTTTCAATTATAAATTTTTTTTTTCAAAAATTTAGCAGCGGCTAACCATGAAATCGGGGAAATATTTTCAAATGAAGATGGAAAATCCTCAAACTAATTAAAAACATAAGTTCTTAATTAGCGTTTTACTTAATCAATAAGTCATAAATGTATGGTTTACCTGTAGAATTTTGTGCAATCGGAATATTTGATAGTTCACAAACTCTTGCATGTTTCTAATCAAGCAAAAGACGGTTGTAAAGACATCCCACCCTTATACACTTCACTAATAGATAGCATGTGCATGTGATGTTGATCAACGCTTTACATCCATTTTTAGAATTTGTATTTTTGTTTTTGTTTTTTTTTTTTTTTTGGAACGATAGCATGTACATGTGATGTTGATCAACGGTTTTTATCCAATTTAGAATTTGTATTTTTTTTTACGCGACTGTCGGTGAGAGAAATACAGGAAATTAAATCTATCTCTTTATATCCGAAATTTTTATTAATAATAATTATAATTAACTATAATAATAATGATGATGATGATAATAAGTGGCAACATTAAGGAATTTTATTTTTTAAGTAATCCAAAATTATTGCTAATTCTTCTGTTCAAAATTACTTTAGTGGTGCTATTTTTTTATTTTGAAATCAATCATGCCGGCAACAGAGGAACAAAACGCAAGAAGAACAGACTCAAAATCGGAACCTGGTATCAACCTTGGAATTGGTCTTAGTAAAGGCTTTTGAATTTTGACAGATGCCCCCTCCAGAATAATAAATTTTAGAAGGCTTCTGGAGCACACTCTCCATTTTGGAACTCATACAGTCATACTGCTCCACACGTATAGGTAGTTAGTACTTTGACCAATTTTTTCTAATTCCCACTATACCCTTTCCAGTGCGTTTGGATATAGGAAGAAAGAAGAAAAAGAAGGAAGAAAGAAGAAAAAAAATTATAAACAATCCAAACTCTTCACAAAGTTACACATTTCTCAATACTTCTTTCCACTTCTTCCCTTCTTCCCTTCTTCCCACACCCATCCAAATGGAGCCATCAAAAGATTATAAGTGGCCTGATCTCAATATCTTTCCGTGGCAAATATCAACAGAACAGAGCAATATGATTATCACGGCAAAACAGGAGGCCCTTGACGTTGTGAACTCATGGAATAGCACCGCTCATATTCATATATTGCGTACTTGCATTTGCTAATTCTGTTGATTACAATAGCATCCATCACCTCACTTACTTGAGCTTAGCATTTACCATTTCTAGATGTTACACATTCGATCTATACTTTCTTAAGATCTTTCCTCAAGTAAATAATTTCTGACGGCTGTCTTGTGTTTAGTTGATAACTTGATATCCGTGCAATTTGGTTTTATTACTGTATTGTAGTTTTTAAGATAATAATGCTATATTCCTGTTGTCATCTTGCCTATGCAGCACGTCTGATACAAATTTTGTTTTCCTTATCATCAACTTCATCTTCTTGATGTGTGGCTTGCTTAATTTTGATTGATTGTATACTTCACCCAAATGTGTTAGTCAGCAATTATAGTACCATCTACAACTCAAATCACCTAAACAGTGATATCTTATTGAAGGTAAAGGAGCTTTGATTTTTTGACATTTCGAGTATGTGCATGAGATCTGGTTAAGTTAAACAGAGTATGCACAAATGATTCTATAGTTGAAATTTCCTCAAAAGTAAATTCTGATAACAGTACTTACAGAATTTTCTGTAAATGCAATTGACAAATACAAGTTTGCAGAAAGTTTTATGCCAACAGGCAATAGAAGCACTCTTGTTCTGTTAATTTTCTGCTATTTGTTAATTATACTGAAATATTCGAACTTCTTTTACAATATTTAACAACTGACACCAAAAAAAGGAAAAAAAATCAATAAACAGAGAAATTTATTGAAACGAGTTTTGAAATTTGAGAAGTTATAGTTATTATTAATTTGTTACATCTTATCTGTGAATTATCTACATGTAATGGAAAGCAAGTACTATGGTTAATCAATTTATTGTTTATAGCAGTGTGGAGACCACTCTCCTCATGGTTTCAAGTTGTAATTAAGACTATGAAAGTTCATCTCCGTGCACAAACCACAATTTGGTATTTGACCTGGTCATAAACCTGGCATTAGCAGCAGCAAATGTGAATTGTTTTGTGTATATATAGCCCTATATGTGGACGCAATTATTATAGATACACATTTAAAAGATTATTAAAGGAGCTCTCCATTTAAATGAGAGATACAGGCAAATTTTAATAATAACAATAATGCACGACAGGTCAAATTTTAATGAGAGATACAGGCATCGGCTAATTAGTCATTACTTGGATGATGTTTCAGAATCAGCAGTTTTCTATGCTCGACCTACGTTCAAAACTAGGTGCAGAAACAGAAGGGAAAAAAAAAATCAAAAGAGATTTTGAAAAATTTAAACAAAACTTCCATGAGTTGCGCATCATCTATCTATCATTCTCCCCATTGTTTACCCAATTAGAAGTAATTATGTCAGTTTAATTGTTGTATATTACAGACTAGAAGGGTACGTAACATCCGTCCTATATTCTAAATCAAATGACACAAATTGTAAGCTACCTCTACTCAGACAATATGACCAGTAAATATTATTTTTAATCTAAGTGTGAGAAAATAGAAATGATTAAAATGTTCTGAATGGGAATTGGCTTTGTTGACTCAGATACCGTGTCATAAAATGTGTCCATAACCGTGTCATAAAATCACAAGGGTATCTCAACTATCTTCTGATAAAGTTTAATTAGACACTAAATTGTCATGGAAATTGCTAATTTCAATTAATGTGTTGTACAGTTGAGCAATCAAACACATGAAATGTGCAAGAACTGTCATGACAAGATATTATCATTACTTGATATGCTTGATCATACAAAAGCTTATTTGCATTTGCGGACTATTCAAAAATGTATTTTGTAAAATGCGAGTAAGTTCACTTTTTTCCCCTGTTTGTTCTTGGAAGTCGTTGATGACTCAGTAAGGACAAAAAAAGGATTAGAAAGAACAAAACAGAACCGATTATCTAGTATAACGTTTCTGCAACAAAATATTTTTTTTTTGCTAATTCACGTGTAACTTGGAAGCCGGAAGTTGTTAATAATAACACAAAATTGTATAGAAAAACAATACTCTATTATACATTGTGAAAAGTAGTTTTATTTCCCTCAGATAACTTGGAGATTTCAAATGGGATCAATTACACTGTAATTATCCTTAACAAGGTACCCAAAGAAGAGTATAGTCATTTCAAGTTAAGGCATTTTTGTATACTTATCATTACCAAATTCTCAGAAAAAAAAAAAAGTGGTTACCCTTTTATAATGCTAATTCTAGAAGGTCAATAATTCCATAAAAAAACAGCTCGTATTTACAACCAAGTCTGATGAAATTGCCCATTTTGATTAGTAAAGTTGGATGCCGTCTTTAGGTTTCAAATGGCAGATCCATCTAAATTTTATTGACTTGATCAAGCCAATAAAATTGCAGTTTGATCATGTCATATGAGCTCCATAGGTCGTGGTGCATGCACAACAGAACTAAATTGCAGTTTATTCACTGAATATATAACAGAATGGATACACAAGAAAAGGAAGTATGCAGAATTAATTGGGAATCTGGTATCGCCCATGGAAATGGTCTTTGTATAGGCCTGTAATACACACCACTTTCATTGTAACCAATTTTAGAAGGCTTATGGAGCACATGCTCACCATTTTGGACATTGTACTGCTCCCCACGTACATGGTCAAGGATTTTGACCAACATTTTTCTAATTTCCACGATACCCTTTCCAAGGAATATATAAATGGTTTGCTTTGGTATAGCTTTGCGTAGCAAAGTTGAGCAATTGCACACACAGGACACACGCACAGAGTGACACAATTGCCGAGTGACACAAAACTGATCAAAATGGTTATCACTGCAAAACAGGAGGCCCTTGTTGTGAACTCATGGAATGAGATGAAGGATGATGCACCAACTTTTGCCCTCAAATTTTTCTTGAGGTTTCTTCATATTTATTTTTCTTTGCACTTTTTTCATAATAGTACCATACATTTTTTCGTGTTTGCATTTATACCACTGCTTCTGTAATCACAGGCTATTTGAAATTATTCCATCAGCAGCAAAACGGTTCGCCTTTCTACGTGACTCCACTTTGCCCCTTGAGAAGAATCCTAAGCTCAAGGCTCATGCTATGGGGGTCTTTGTAATGGTACATAAAAAGGCCATCTTACACTATATTGGTCAACTATATATATTATTTACTGTTTATCATTTCAATATCAATTTTTTAAACATAAGTCAATAAAGATATTTGGTTGGTATTTAATATAATTTCGATTTAGACATGTGAGGCAGCGACTCAGCTGAGAAAGACAGGGAAGGTAGATGTAGGAGCCAACACATCAGTACAGCACTTGGCCTCAGTTCATTTCAAGGCTGGTATAGCTGATGTGCATTTTGAGGTATGAAAGTTATCTCATCTGAGAAAGTTCAGAAATTGTTTAATCATATATATATATTAAAATTTTTAAAAGAAGGAACTCGCAAAAGTTAATTAATTTGTTCATCATTTTTTTTTCTTTTCTTTTTTTTCTTTTCTTTTTTTCTTTTTGTTAATTTTAGGTTCTGAAGTTTGCACTTTTGGAAACTATCAAAGAGGCAGTACCATACCTGTGGTCTGAAGAGTTGAAAGAAGCCTGGTCTGAATCTTATGATCACCTTGTTTTGGCTATCAAGAATGAGATGTAGTCATCTTCCCATTACCACCACATGCTTCTGTCGTGATACTTTTGCAATACCTTTACAATTTACCCTTGTAATCCAGTAATAAGTTGTGATACCTTTTGAGCTTATGTCAATGTTTATGCAATTTACCATTTCTGAATTTTACATTGTGATAATTGAATAACAAGTTAGTTAATAAGAATTTTCTGTTTTTTGCCATTCACTTGTCTATTTCACGTGTGGCTTCTAGAAAACTGACTAACTAATTCTCCCCTAATGATTGGATAGTTGTCCAAGGAGTGTCATTGATAGGCAAGATACGTCATATTTTATCACATCCAAAAAAAATTAGAAACAATATACCCAACATTTTCATCTTGTCATTTACTGCCTGGCTACCAACGGCATATAAATTTCATGGTAATTGAACTTATTTGTTGTAATAACGTTTAATCATGTCAGCACTCTCCAGTAATTACTGAAATGAAAGCAGTGAGGTTTGTTAAATTACAGTTATATTGGTAATTCAAATGCCTACTCCTATGGTAGGATCTGTGCTAACTGTATCTAAAGATGTCCAATTGAAAGCAACTCACTTGATCTAATCTAATAGTTGTTCGCTATTAATGTAGTAGCAAATGAACAAAAGGCATAAGGTTTACTTCAGGTTCAAAATGGCGCCCGTCTTGGTTCACTCGGTACTTAAGCAGAAAAGCAAACTTCCATGGTGAAATGATCCAGTACTGTGATGTGAGGGGTATCTTCTGATACATTTGAAACAGGCTTTGAATTCTGGGAATTGCTAATCGCAAGTAATGTATTTGAATTTAGCGAGAAATTAAATGCAATGTGCAGCAACTACTGGGACAAAATGTAAACAAAACCTAAATTGCTCTTACGAGTTTTGAAAAGTGCAGAATTCAGGCAGTGTATAATAAGAGTCGCTTATCTGGATATATAGGAGGATATGTACTAGGAATCACTAATCTTGTTTTCCATTTTTTTTACCCTGCAATTGGTTGAATGATGACATACGACCTTTCTACCTGAAATAGGATATTTCTGAAATAGGATATTACTTTTCTGAAGTTAATTTATATATCTAGCCTCCCTCGTACACCTTTCTACCTGTCTTTGGGTAATTCTACTGCCCTTTCAAGCAACCATTCTTCTCTTATCCTCAGTAAATCTCCAAATGCTGCCTCAGATGTTGCTGCAATTGCCTTCTTCATTATCTGGAGTGAGAGATGTAACAGGGTATCCAAGGGTATTTCCAAGTTCCCAGCTGAGCTGATTATAAAAGTTTTTATTGAGTGGAATGCTTTATGGAATACCTATAGGGATTCATTTCTATTTTTATACTATTTTAATACATTTTATTAGTCTGGCAGATTTGTATAACTTTTTTTTTTAAGATAAATTGGAGCTCTAAGCCACCTAATTTATTTTTAAATTAAATGTCTAAGAAAGACCCCCATCCGAATTTCAAACATATGATCTTTCACTCAAGAACCCAATGTGCATTGCTCTGCCACTAGACTAAGAGCTGGTTCTCCTAGACGTAGACAACAGTGGCGAAACAAGGGTGTTTCGTCAACCGTTTCGTTTCGGTGACGAAATTAATTTCTGTTTCGTTAATCGTTTCGTAGGGCTGAAAAGGTGCGAAATGGTCAAAATTTACGTAAATTACACTATGACGAAATTATTGACTGTTTCGTTGATCGTTTCGCTATACCAGACAAAATCAGATTTTCTTTCACAAATCGTTCCGTAAAAGACGAAACGAACGGAATTACGTGATTTTTTTTTTCGTTTTGCAGGCCTAAGATTTGTACAACTCTTACTTTTGCTTACTTTAAATTAGCCTCTGGCTAATACTTTTGTATAAAATTTTAATATCGATTAATTAAAAAGACAAGGGCCTGACCCTTGTTTTTCTTGAAAAAGAATTTAAGTTAATTTCTATGTAACTTGGAAATTGGAAGATGCTAATATTAACCCAAAATTCCAAAAAGAGTTGTTCGCGACAGTTTTATATGTCATGGTCTCATGGATCTACAGTAGATTTCTAATTAGACGTACTACACTGCAATTATCCTTAAAAATGTACTAAAATAATATTAACTTCTTATATTTCACATATAAATTAAAAAGCCATCTTGAATATCCTAAAAAATTCTTATAAACTGTTTATCCTATTGTAATACTAACTTCTAGAATGTCCATATTTCACATATAAGAATGTTCATAATTTCACATATAAAACAACCCTATATTTTGAAATCAAGTATGGCCAGGTCTTTCATTTATAAAAGTAAATTTGGTTGTATTTTTAACATCTGGATCACCTTTGTGGACCCAACAGCATGTTATTGACTTTGACATATAATAACCTTAGTCCTGATGCATGCATAATAGAACTAAATAGTTTTTTATCCACAAAATATATTACCGAATGAACACACAACAAAAGGCAGTTGATATAACTGGGAATGTGGTATCGCCCCTGGAATTGGTCTTGTTATAGGGCAGTAATACATACCACCTTCAAATAACCAATTAGGAAACTCACGCAGCACTCTCTCTCCATTTTGGACATTGTACTGCTTCTCACGTATATGATAAGGATTTTGACCCAATTTTTATTAATTCCCATTATGCCCTTACCAATACTTGTATATAAAGTGGTTTAAACTCGTAGCTTTTCATAGCGACAAGCAATTGTACTTGTACACACACAATTAGAAGAGCTTTTTTTGGTAAAGTATAACAAAACAGAGCAAGATGGTTATCACTGCAAAGCAGGAGGCCCTTGTTGTGAACTCGTGGAATGAGATGAAGGATGATGCGCCAACCTTTGCTCTCAAATTTTTCTTGAGGTCACTTCACAAATTTTTTTTTTTGGCACCTTTTTTCATAAGAGTACCTCCATTTATTTCGTGCTTGCATTTAATTTGAATATATTGTTTCTGTATTCGCAGGCTATTTGAAATTATTCCAGCTGCAGAAAAACGGTTTTCCTTCCTACGTGATTCCAGTTTGCCTCTTGAGAAAAATCCAAAACTCAAGGCTCATGCTATGGGCGTATTCGTGATGGTACGTACATAAATAGCCATCTTAAGCTATATTACTGTTCTGAATGATCATTACAGATTACTAATAAATTTCTATAAATTAATTTTTGTACAATTTGATTATAGACATGTGAAGCAGCTACTCAGCTGAGAAAGACCGGGAAGGTTGATGTAGGAGCCAACACATCCGTAAAGCACTTGGCCTCAATTCATTTCAAGAATGGTATTGCTGATGTGCATTTTGAGGTATGACATCTTATCATGTATAAGGAAGTTCTGGAATTATTTTATCATTAGTAATATGAAATTGACTAAAGTCCTGAAATTTAATTCGTGCACTATGTTCCTTGTTTTTCATTTTGATAATTAGGTTCTGAAATTTGCACTTCTGGAAACAATCAAGGAGGCAGTGCCATATCTGTGGTCCGAAGAGCTGAAGGAAGCCTGGTCTGAATCTTATGATCACCTTGTTTCTGCTATCAAAAATGAGATGTAATTCGCTAGTTTCCCCGACCCAAAGCATCATATATGTCGTAGCAATATGCGTCATTTAGTTTATGCTTATGTTCCTGTTTTGATTTAGTAATTTGTGTGACGTTTTTTTCTGTTTAAGTTGCTCAAGGAGTTTGTGTGTTTCTTTTCCTTATCGAATAAGAATCTTTGCTTACCGGGTCTATTTAGTAATTCTAATTAAATGTTGTTCTCCTTTCTTAATCTGAATAAATTTTGTTGCCTTTATAGTAAATTTTAATTAGTTAGTAATTGTTGTTCTTTATTGTTAAATTTTGTTCTAAATGAACCACATATCAAGTGGTTATACAGGTATGAACTTGCCATACTTTTACAAGGCAATATATAGGAACGAAATACGGTTTTCTCAGAAAATAATTTAGCAATGATTTTATATGTTCAAAAATAAAGCAATCATTTTACTAATATTTAACTATATATAAGTTCACACCCTGTTCTGACATTTCAACTGGAGCTTTCCAACTACCAAATTTCATCTACATACCCAAAATACAGAGAGATCTGAATACCTAATAAATTATGGAGCATTTTTTAAAATTATATAGTGGCTATATATACATGCACGAGACGTGACTCTGCATGTATGTTATCAAATAACTGATAGCTTATCAGCATATTTCAAATGGAAATGAGAAAAGAACGTGACTGTTTGATTTTCTAATCCAAAATAAATGTTGGCGACTTTACCTTGTATCTACGACTTAATAATTGCGGGTTTTCCTTAACATATAACAGAGTAGATTATGAAAAAGAAAATCAGAGATGATAAGTGCAATCTCTAAGATTGTCATCCGAATAATTCCAATTTTTAAAAACGGAAAGGACGTTGGAAGTGTATTTTCTTTTCTGGTGCCAGCTCCTCCTCCTCTCTAACTTCTGTTCTCCTCTCCTCTGTCCTTAGACTCTTAACTTTTTCTCTCATACACTTATATTAAGATGGTCACTTTTTACATTTAACGGAACATTTATGCTTATAAATTGAATTTTTATTATATCTAATATATGCACTAATAAGGTAATTCTTTGTTACAACTAACTGAACATTTATACTTATAAGACAATATCTTTTGTTATATTTAATAGATTTTACAAGATGATCCCTTACTCAACATATATAACATTAAATTGAGTATATAAATAAACAAATTGAACATGTAACTAAATAAAATAAACAAATATGATACAAAAAAAACAAGCTGAACACATAAACGAATAAAAACAAATATATAAATGAACAAAGCGAACATATAAATAAATAAAAAGAACAAGTAAAGTAAAAAAACTAAATTGAACAAATAAAAGAATAAATTGAGCATATAAATGAACAAAGTGAATATATAAATCAATAAACTTACAACTGCACAAGTGATTCGGTTCAAGAAATATCAGATTTCCTTCCATAAGTTGGATGAATTTCAATCATTTGCCTCGGTTCAATTGTGCTTTGAAAAACGATCGGAGCTGCTTGATCGGAGTTGAGGTCGTCAGTTTTAGATTAGAAGCAGAAGATGAGGAAAAACAAGAGAAGAAGAGAGATGTGAGATGAGGTCATAGAGTTTCAAGAGGTGCAATTGCGATTTGGATTACTAGGAGTAATTCCTGCAACTAAAGGCCAGCCCAAAATTCTATGGGCCGGATCTTGTTTCACCCAAATTGCGACCCACACAGCGTGGACCAAATTTCTCCGAAAACTGGACTCTTAGATGTTTTGAGTTTTGTAACGTTTATCCAGAAAAGTGCACGCTCGCTACAGCATATAGCCCAAATCATGAAGTACCGCTTACCAGTTGGTAGCTTGTGCTGGAAATTGGGAGTTCAGCAACCGTAGAATTACACTAATGCGTCTACCTTTCTACTAATTAGATAATCCTCATAACACGTAATAGGTTATAGGTAGAGGTTTTATTTGTTCTTGATAGTATACCGACGTCTGACGACTTCCAACCTGTAGTCAAGTTTTCCATAATTTGTTAAAAATAAAAAGCTATGATTTTGTTAGCATTTTCTAATAAAATACATCACATAAGAAACCTCAATCCATGACCATTTTCACAGTCTGGAACGTAGTTTTTGTAGAAAGGACTTATAATGATCCAATTAATTATAGTAGTAACAAACTAAACTAGCAACACACCATGTATGTTGTTTGGATAAAAACTAAATTTCAATTAGTAAATTGAACAACCGTCTATATTATGCACATTACCAGACAATAGATCGATCAAAACCAATTGAATGTCGTCAGACTTAAATTGCTTCTCTGGAACCACCTTACCAGATATAAGAGTCAAATCTGAGTGATGTAAGACTCAAAATTATTGAAAATTAATGTCATTTCAAAAGATAACATCCAAATTATTCAAAAATAAATTGCGCAGCATTCAAATTGATCTGGAAATTAATGATGTCCTCAGAACAACCCAACAAATGAGAACAAAATAAAAATATAGGAGAACTAGAGAAGCCAAAATCATCATGGTGTGTGTAGAAAGTTTATAGTGCCGTCATCCCAATAAGAACACTACATCTCAGCCTTAATGGCGACTACAAGGTGATCATAAGATTCAGACCAGGCATACTTCAACTCTTCAGACCACATGTATGGCACTCCCTCCTTTATGGTCTCCAGTAAAGCAAACTTCAAAATCTGAAGAAATGTATTAAAAACCAACTCAAGCTTAAAAATTAAATTTTACAATGCCAGTGCACCGAGTCTTCTCTTATACTTGATGCATGTTTTGCTTAATTTTCAGAGACTAAAAACGAAAAATCCTGCTGACCTCAAAGTGTATATCACCAATGCCAGCTTTGGAATGAACTGCACCCAAATGTTTCACGCTTGTATTGGCCCCCATGTTAACCCTTCCAGTCTTTCTCAGTTGAGTGGCAGCTTCACATGTCTATGTTCACAACAAAATCCAGTATTTAGATTATCTGAATCTTAAGGTAACATCTTATGAAACAGAGCAATATATAGTACCATAACAAAGACCCCCAAAGCATGGGCCTTGAGTTTAGTGTTCTTCTCGAGAGGTACATTAGAGTCACGAATGAAGGAAAACCTCTTCACCGCTGATGGAATAATCTCGAAGAGCCTTATTCAATTTGAAAAGGGAAAGTATCTAAATCATGAACTGAAATATAGCAACTTATTGTAAAACAAGACAAAGGAGGCTCAAGAGAATGTCAGATTGAAAGAAAATAGTACTTCAAGTATAATTGAAGGGCAAATGTCGGAGTGTCATCCTTCATTTCGTTCCATGAACTCACAACAAGAGCCTCTTGCCTAGCAGTGATGACCATTTTGCTTATCTCCTTTACTTTCTTAAGACAGGTACTTTTTTTCTTTTTCTGGAAAGCTACTCTGATTAGCTTTATTTGCTTGGAGTTGGAGTTGATAACTTTGGCAGGATGCATATATAGGCCTCTGAACCTCGTACTATTTTGAATAATAATGAGGATAACTAACAGGGCAGCACATACGATTTCTCAGAAAATTTTATTAGATATGGGCGTGATTGGCAGTGTAGACACCCTGGGTACACAACCTGTACACAGAAAACAATAAATGGTTCTCTAAAATGTTGGCTACCCAAAGAAAATGGACGTGCATCAGATAAACTACTCATTTCTATGTGGAAAATACATCGTTTCTATGCTTTAGATATGAGGAAATATTCTGGTTTGATCCATATTCCCTGTAGTCAATTTTCCTTGTTCTGTTTTGGGAAGCCGTTTCCGGTGGGTACTGATGGTTTCCTATGCATTCTTTATAAAACCTTAATATTAAGGTGTATAATCTATAGTTTCTGTACGAAAATCAGGGAGTACTAGAGCATATTACTACTTGACCCTATGTGCATCTGAAAGGCCATCATGAAGTTACTCTGTAACCTCTGGGTATACAAAGGTGTAGAACATATAGGTGTCATGATCTAGACTGTCAAATTTCGCATATGGACAGATTTGTAGGGATGGACGGCTTTGAGATTCGTGTGACTCGTAATTAAGGCTCTATATACCCACTTTGGTGTACTCAGGAATGTGAATTTCACTCCAGTGTAGTCCAAGATATGTATAAAATTATAAATATTTATAATATTTTTGTGCAACATATGTACAATAATTCAGTAACATTGGTAATTATGTTTTTTTTTTTTGTTTTTGCAAAGTCTTGTGGTTGCATGATTAAATGGGTTTTATAATTAAGTCTCGTATCTATAGAAACGGTTACTAGAATTCTGATATTGAAATATCAAAGAAACTTAAGTTAACTTCAATTTAAATTGGACGTGAGATAATTCAGGCTCTGCTGAAGTTAGATGGATATAATTAACTCATTAAACAGGAGAACTGGAGAAGGCAACAATAAGAAGGATTACCATACCAGCCGATGAAACTGTACAACCCAGATAATGCAACAACACAGGACAGAACAGATATCAGTCTGCTATGATGTTGTAATATATGATGTGCCGCACTTCGCAGAACTGAAGATGGTGATATACCTTTGCACCACTCAGTACTCACTTCATATCTGAGCCATATTTTAGTTTACAACATACTGGTCATTTTATCTTTTAGGCAATTTTGTAAATTAGGATACAATTAGACATGTTTATCAGCTTTAAGATGTCAATGAAAACTTAATTTAGTTTCTTTAATCAATACAACAAACCTCATTGTTTTTCTCATATCTCCTATTTATTATCATTTAGGACGAGAGACTCATAAGCTCCAATTCCAAATGAGAAACAGTAGGTTACTATTGCGAATCAATTTTGTTTTTTCACAGGGAAAAATAAGGAAGAATTGTGATCAGCTAATTCGGATACTTAAGTTTGTAAAATAATAGTTGGCAGTTTAAGCCTTTAAAATAAAGTTGATTATTCATAGTAATTCATATATTTATTTTGTTGGTTAGATAACTCTCAGACAATATAGAATGATTCATAAATAAATAATATAGTTTCTGTTAGTAAGTGTGTAATTTTCATTTATTTTGCTAATTACAAGTTAATTAAGTCAAGAACATCACACACAAAGAGATCTAGTACATAAGCTATTCAAACACAAGAGAATAGAGTTGGAATTATACCTCTCTTGGTATCGCAACCAAGAGGCTCGTTCCAACGGTTTGGTGTCGGTGGCGTGCTCTCCAAGAAACTCCACGCCGTGCGCCTCGAGTCCACTAAGGAATTAACCACCTTCTCAAACCAATTATGCTAGTAATTAGGAGAAGTGTGTCTAATTCCAAAGCTTTCCCTCTTCAAGTTAATTCTCCAATTAATTTTGTGGAAAAGCTTGCTCAACACATGAGCTAGGAAGTGGATAAGAGAAGAGAGAAAGAGGGAAAAATTCTGAAAATTTTTCTTCCTCTTTGGGGAATTTCGGCCAAGGGAGAGAGGAGAGAGAGAGGTGTGTCGAGGCTAGCGTTTGCTCCCAAAGAACACCCCTTTATATAGGCCACTAAACCTATCTCTCATCCAAAATTGAAATGGCAATTTTGCCCCTCCCTAGCCGCACCTACCAACCATTATTTGGGTTGGGCCTCAAGTCTAGTTGAGCCCAATACTCTTCTATTTAATTGCACCTTCCATTGGACATTAAATTAACTAATTAATTTAAAGGCCCAATTGCTCAAATAATTAAATGTGTTGATTATAATTAATTATTAACTATTTAATAATTAATATGGAATTAGTCAATGCATTAAATTATTTCTATATGATCTATTTGACTTAATTAATCATAACGGTCCATGACGGTATACGATTAATTAATCAACTTATCATATTTTGCAAAAACAATTGTTGCAAATAAATAATTAACGCACGTGTGGTTAAACACCTTATTATGTGTACCCTTTGAGGATTTATGCTATGTTGGACATGAAATTAAATCGCTATTTAATTTCAATAATCATAAGCGGTATCTAGCAACACGTTATGATTCCCAATTCGCATAAATAGTGTACAGCTACAAAATTTCAATCCTGCATAAGAGAACAATTATGTTTCTCTATTTTGATTCTTATGTCACACGATATCATCGTATAATCCAAGATAGGAACGTGTCATTCTTGCAGATTATACGTTTCTTGATCTAGAGATAATTGTATCAGTTGCTAGCAAACAATCTATCTCCATCAAGGGGCCCAAACAGATATCGTCACTCACTAAGTGAATTAATGAGGGACATACGGTTTTCTTGATAATTAGCTTTTCCCCGCACAATTCAAGAGTACTTAAATCAAGTCCGTATAGCAGCCTTTATCAGGAATCAGCGGTAGACATGATTTATAGCATCTATCCTCATGTGGAAAAGATAATCATCTCAAACTTAGAACCAAAATCATAACGAAATAAATAATGACACGTAACACAATCCATATATTTATTTCGTGGGGTCCAGTCCTGTACTATGTTCTATAACATATACATATGCAATTAAGTTGGTTACTCTTAACCTATGATTTATAGAACTTAATCATCACTTAATCTGCATACTAATCTTATTGATAACTAATGTTCTCTGTTAATTATCAAGATTATGGACTTTTAGATTTATCGTTGTCATTTACTACTAAATGAATAACAGTGATCTATAATTCAGATCCTCAACCTGAATGAACTGTCAACGATTAAATCAAAGAACAAATGATCTGAAATCATCAATAACATAAACTATAGAAGTAGCCTAATAAGATTGTCTTCTAGGACATATCTCTAACAGTTTCTTCATATTTTGGCCACGTTTTTCATAATTTGTTTAGTGGAGTGCTAAGTTAATTTCACGTGTCTGGAACAGAGCTCTCTGTTGATAATGCACACAGCTACTAGTCCAATCAATAGAAGTATCGATCTAGTTTTTTTTTTTTTAAGTATCAATCTAGTTATACCGAACATATATGTTTTTTTATTATCGACAAAATTAAAAATAATAATTTGAAGAAACAAATAACTTACATTTTTTTAAACAAAAAGAGAAGTCAAAACAGAGAATGAGTGTTTCCTCTCTTTTTTTTTTCCTTTTGAAGGCAGGATACTGATCACCATATCCGTTAATTTGATTAATCAAGAAACAGAGAATGAGTTGTCGGTTCAGATTTGTATAGTTTACTTATTTAAACAGGTATTACTGTAACGTTTATCCAAGAAAAAGATACAACGGCTACAAAAATGATAACCAAAATAATAAAAATCAAAATTTATTTCTTATAAGCAAATAACATGCAAAATTATCCAAAACTTCATTGCACAATATCCCAAGTAAGTGACAAGGGAACAGTTTCCTCAATAACAACACAACATGGGAGATAAAAAAGAAAATAGGAGAGAAAGCCGAAATCATCGTCGCAAATATGCACATTATATTGAAAGCTTATTGTGCCACATTCCCGATATGAGCTCTACATCTCGGCCTTGATGGCGGCGACGAGGTGATCATAAGAGTTAGACCAGGCGTCCTTCAGTTCTTCAGACCACATGTATGGCAATCCCTCCTTTATTGTCTCTAGCAGTGCAAACTTCAAAATCTGCAGAAAAATTTAAAATACCGATTTCTCAGTTAAACAAATGTATATTTTGCAATTTCATGTGCAATGAGTCTTTTTTCTTGTAGTTGAAATACATAAGTATTGTTTATTTTGAGCGAAATTAAAAGAAGAAAAGAGTAGCTTACTTCAAAGTGCACATCACCAATGCCAGCCTTGAAATGAACTGCACCCAAGTGTTGTACGCTTGTGTTGGCTCCCATGTTGACCCTTCCAGTCTTTCTTAGTTGAGTGGCTGCTTCACATGTCTGTGCGTGTTCAGAACAAATTCTAATTTTAGATCATCTAAGACTTAGATGTAGCCATTAGCTGTTTCGGTCCTTTCGGACAATATGATGATGCAAATAATGTGAAATTGGAAATTAAATATGAGAAACCTTAGCAACATTTTGTCCCAACTGGCATCTCATCTGATAGGTCTACCAAAGATGTTTTGTAGATTTTTTTTTTCTTTTTCCTCAAAAATGGGGGGGGGGGGGGGGGGGGGGGGGGGAGAGAAACCAACGGGCTCTACAAAACAAATGTTTTGTTTTTTTTATTGTTTTAAAAGTAGAACTGCCTTTTCATGAAATTGAACTCTTCGTTAAAAAGTAGAAAGTTTAATGCGGTAATTATAATTAATAATAATGTTGTGACTGTGAGAAACAAGAATAATATAAAGTACCATAACAAAGACACCCATAGCATGCGCCTTGAGTTTAGCATTCTTTTCAAGAGGTACATTAGAGTCACGGAGGAAGGAAAACCTTTTTGCTGCAGAGGGAATGATCTCAAAGAGCCTTATTCAATTGAAAAGTAAATTAATTATATTAATATAGCAATTCAAGGTGAATTGATACAAAAGAGGCTGAAGAAAATGAAAGAACATATACTTCAAGTATAAGTTAAGGGCAAAAGTTGGGGCATCATCCTTCATCTCGTTCCATGAGCTTACAACAAGAGCCTCCTGCCTAGCAGTGATGACCATTTTGCTCTCTCCTTTGATTTTACAAGACAGATACCTTTTTTGTTCCTTTTAAGGAAACCTGCTCTGATTATAGCTATTTATATGCTTGGAGACATACAATACTCTTTATAAGATGCTTATATAAGCCTCCGAACCTCGTACTATCTGTGTTGGAAAAAAAATATATGTATATATATATTAGAATAGCATCAACATGGTGGCACACAACGGTTGGTCGACAGGTTGACCATGAACGTGATTGGCAGTATAGGCACCCTGGGTCAGGGTGCACAAATAAAAAGCACACAGAAAACAATTAATTGTTGGCTGCACAATGAAAATGGACGTGCAATGAAGTGAGAAAATTCTGGTTTGATCCAGGTGCGTGTTCTCTACCCATTTCCTGGTGTCAATAGAATTAAAGCCGTTTCCGGTGGGTACTAATGGTTTTCTTAAGCTTTCTTTTTGAAGCCTTATTAACAATATTGAGATCTATAATCTCCAATTTCTTTGTGAAAATTATGGAATATAAAAACGTGTTATGAACATGATTACATGACCCAATGTGTATGTGAAAGGCCATGAAAAGTGAGTCAAGAGGTGAGAGGTGAAAATGGATCGAACAGCGGTCAGACAGTAATGATAGAGAAAGGAGATTTGTATTGAATTGTAATGAAAATGATTACAATTACATTGTATTTATAGGCTACTCTAAGTTTACTACTAACCATTTCCAATAGTGCATCTCCTACCAATTCTCTACAATCTCTATTGTTATCAATCTCCAACAATCATACAATCTTTATATCTCCTACCTAATACAATCATACTCTAACATCCCCCTCAAGCTCATCGTAGTAACACACGATTGAGCTTGCCATCTTCGAATGGTTCAACCCTTGTCGATATTAAATCACCAACTTGCATTTGTACTCCTTGAAGAAAAGAAAAGAGAGCTCTTTTGGCTCAATTGAAAGAGAAGAAGATTGAGAGCTCTTGTGGCTCAATTGAAGAAGAAAAGCTCTTTTGGCTCGAGAAAGAAAGAAGGGAGTTCTTTTGACTCAATTTTGAAGAAAGAAATTGAGTTCTTTTGACTCAAGGGATAAGAGAATGAGCTCTTTTTGCTCAATTTAAAGGAGCTATCGTGGCTCATGCATGCTTTCACAAAGGCTTTTTGCCTAGCATGTGTGTAAAAGAGGCTCGTGGGAGTCCTCATAAAAGAAAAAAAAATTGAGAGCTCTTGGCTCAATTGGCTTTTGCCACAAATTCTTAGCTCGCTTGAGCATTGGAAGTAATTTAGTAAGAAAAGAAGAAGAGGAGTACATGCATTTTTGGCTCATTTGTCTTTTTTTTTCAAATGGAGGGAGTTTGCAAATTTTCTCGGTTCAAATTAGGTAGGATAAAGGGTCATTGGTTTTCATTCAACAACAATTCTCTTCTTCAAATCATATTCAACCATTGGTATGTGTTGTTTTCATTCACTCTCTGTTGCTCTCGAGATTTAAGTAGATGGACTTGTAAATTGGAGAGTTCAATCATAATCCAATTTCTCATTTTTATTTCCGTATTCTCTGTCCAGAAAATCCATCAATTTGCGTTAATTCACACAAACAAACAGTATTGGTTTTGACCTGATTGAGGCAACATGACCATTCGATCAAGGCAGAGGCTTAAGGAGAAGTCGACCGGACCTTCTATCATTGCCATGTCAGCGCAGTTGTGCCCTCTGCAACCATTACATCAGCACCCCCATCTTCTTCCCATCAATCAAGATCAAGCCTTGGTACCTCCTGCGAAGCGGGTTGGACTTGTTGAAATGGGTCGGATCTGAGTTCAGATATGTCACAGAAGATCGGATCTTGTGCCGGAGTAAGGCGATATGGTCTTGGTTGCACGTGACGGAGGCAGATCGGCCAAGGTAAAGGTGAGCAAGGCTGAGCACCATTGGAGTCCTTTGGCTGAGGTGGCTGTTGGAGTTGATGAACGAGGCTAACTAGATCTAGGCGGCGACGCCGTTGCAGAGAGGCGACGCGAGGTCGAAGTTTGGTGGTGCTGCGCGACAAGGCTAAGATCGACTATGTGAGACAGTGCTCGTCAGGTCTGATCGATCAACCTAGGTTTCAGTCGAAGCTCAGAGCCGCAAGGACAGACGCGAAAGAGGTTGCGGCGGTGCAGGTGCGGTGCAAAGCCTGGCGCACGGCGATCGTCGGAGGTGGTCAGATCTTGAGAGAGAGATGAAGAGAATAGGTGGAGAGAGAGAGAGAGAGATCGTGAGAGAGAGGTGGATCTGTTTTAGGAATAGGCAGCGGTAGAGATGGGAATAAGAGAGAATAGGTGAGCTTATTCGCTGGAATAAAAGAAGACACGAATAGAAATTCTAGAATAGAAAATAATATGCTATTTATTAGGTGGAATATGATAGAATAGTAGTCATAATTCCTGGAATAGACGTGAGCCTAATTCCAGAATAGTTCTGGCTCAGATACCATGATAGAGAAAGGAGATTTGTATTGAATTGTAATGAAAATTATTACAATTACATTGTATTTATAGGCTACTCTAAGTTTACTACTAACCATCTCCAATTGTGCATCTCCTACCAACTCTCTACAATCTCTATTGTTATCAATCTCTAACAATCATACAATTTTTATATCTCCTACCTAATACAATCATACTCTAACAAGTAATCGTATTTTTGTAAATACTAATGTAGTAATGTTGATAATATGATATAGATCAGATAGTAAACTGGTATAGTTAACTGGACGTTGAATAAATTCGAATAGGGAGGTAAATTATACATACACATACATGCATACATACAATTTTTCCTGGAGAAATGGGTTTATGTAAGTTAGGTGTAGGATGTAATACTCTTTGTTTCTCTAATGAAATAGGTAGCGTTTGCTACTTTTTTCAAAAAAAATGCATACATACAATTGTGTACACATACATGTATAGATTCAAACAGTATATATAATGCTTTAAAGGGCCCAAAATAGTAATTTGGCAGGATTTTTTGAGGCGGTTACTTTACAGACTCAGTATGTCGGGTCACCAAAATCTTTTTCCACCCGCTTCAATAATTTAAGTAAATGGAAATCATCATAGAATCTATCAGCCCACTAGATGGTCACATGTAGGGAAATGCGATTAGTCCAAAAACCTGGGAAATCACATCGATTTTATTTCCTTCTTGACTTTGATAAAATGAAATTCGATTAGTCCAAAGCAAAAAAAAAAAAAGGCTTGGGGTGGAAATCATAAATTTACACTTTGTAAATGATTAGAAATGTTTGTTTATATAGATTGTTCAGGCAATTGAAGGAATTTAATTATTTTCAGATAGGGTATGATCAGGAGGCTGTTAGTGAATATTCTACATTTTGCAAGAAAGTATGCATATTATTCCGATATGTAAGGTTGGAGGGGAGTAAAGTAAGGGACATTCATCTTTGGTATGATAACTACCAGGATAATACTTATCTTATTCATATTATTATAAAAAATATATATCCTTAAGAAAACCTTGATTGATGACAACTTAATATGGAACGTCTTTAACGGCGCTCTCTCTGGATACTACACACGTATTATCGTCCAATTGTGATGAGTACTTATCTAGTAATAATATATATATATGTAATAACGATCATGTGTATTGTACTATTGTTTAAATAAAGGTGAAATTTTAAATAAATAATTTGAATAAATAGCTAATAGCTGATTGAGCGAACAGAAATGCACTCATGTAAATGGTATTACTATAGCAGATATCAAAGAAAAAAGGGAAAATAATGATATAAGAATAAAAGAATTTATTCAAATTAATTTCATTTAAGAAGATAACATCCAAATTAGTCCAAAATAAATTGCACAGCATCCAAAATGATGAGAACTAATGTTCTCAATAACAACACAACATAACATTTGATAAAAAAAAAAAAAAACAGAATATACGAGTGAAAGCCAATGCAGGCACATCTGTATAGTGCCATGGTCCCGATAAAAAGAGCACTACATCTCGGTCTTGATGGCGGCGACAAGGTGATCATAAGATTCAGACCAAGCATCCTTCAACTCTTCAGACCACATGTATGGCACTCCCTCCTTTATCGTCTCCAGCAGAGCAAACTTCAAAATCTGAAGGTATATATTTAAAAACCAACTCAAGCTTAAATTTCTAGTTTTGCAAGTGTGTTGGGTCTTCTCTTACACTCGACATATGTATTGCTTAATTTTGAAAGATACTAAAAACTAAAAAATAGCTGACCTCAAAGTGCACATCACCAATGCCAGCCTTGAAATGAACTGCACCCAAATGTTTCACGCTTGTATTGGCTCCCATATTGACCCTTCCAGTCTTTCTCAGTTGAGTGGCTGCTTCACATGTCTGCGTTTCAAAACAAATTCCAATTTAGGATCATCTAAACTTAAGTGTAGTCATTCCTAGCTACATTTTCATAGAATATTTTGGTAGTTACTGTTAAAGGTAGCATGTAAGAAACAAAATAATATTGAGTACCATAACAAAGACACCCAGAGCATGGGCCTTGAGTTTAGCGTTCTTCTCAAGAGGTACGTTAGTGTCACGAAGGAATGAAAACCTTTTCACCGCTGACGGAATTATCTCAAAGAGCCTTGTTGAAATGAGAAAGTAAAGTATATATATCATGAACCGTAATGTAGTAATTTAGTGTAAACAATATCAAAAGAGGGTCAAAAGTATGTAAGAGATTTGAAAGAACAAAAATGCATACTTCAAGTATAATTTAAGGGCAAATGTTGGAGCGTCATCCTTCATTTCATTCCATGAGTTCACAACCAGAGCCTCTTGCCTAGCAGTGATGACCATTTTGCTCCTCCTTTAATTATGTAAGACAGTACTCTTTTTTCACTTTTTTAGTGGGAAGTTGCTCTCATTAGCTCTTTTTGCTTGGAGTTAATACTCTTTATCAAGATGCTTATATAGAGGCCTCCAAACCTCGGATTATTTATATTTAAAAAAAAAAATTGGATAGGACATAATGGTTGGTCAAAAGTTTATTTTGGACGTGATTGGCAGTAGAGGCACTCAGTGGACACAAAAAAAAGGTGTACACAGAAAATAATATATGCTTCTCTAATTGTTGGCTGCCCAAGGAATATGGACGTGCATCAGACCAAACTATTATTTGCTGTGTGGAAATACATTGGTTCTACGCTTTAGAGTTGTGGAAATTGTTCTGTGTTGGTCCAGGTGCTCTGTAGTCAATTCTCCATGTCTGTTTTGGAAAACCGTTTTCAGTGGGCACTGATGGTTTCTTAAGCTTTCTCTATTATTCATTAATAATTAATAATCTCACGGTCTATAATCTACACTTTCTGTATGGAAATCAAGTGGTGCTAAAACATATAATCACTTGACCTAAGTGCATCTGAAAGGCTATCATAAGTTTGTCAGTATAACCTCTAGGTACATTAAGATGTGGAATGGTTTCTTAGGCTTTCACTTGGACAGAAGATCTGTAGGATGGCAGTTATGCGATTCCTGATCAATGGTCAAATTTCTGTTCTTGGTCGAGTATTACTCAGGGATGTGGAGTTCATTCCAGTGCACTCCAAGATATGTGAAACATTGGTAGTTTGTATTTCTGTACAGTCTTGTTCTTGCATGGATGGGTTTTATATATAAATCCTCTTATCATAGATATAGAAATTAGTTGCTACTTCAAAAACCGGTATTGATATAATGGAGAAACTAGAAGTGAGCTTCAATCGCTGTTGAAATAATTGGAAGTGAACAGAGACAGGTAACAATAACAAAGGATTCCCATACCAAATAATGGTGCGGTACAAGCCAAAAATACAGCAACCAACAAAAAATGGTGCGGTACAAGACATGCAGCTATAGTATTCCATTGATGTCCACCAGCAATAATTTGCAGCGGTACCAAGTGGTATAATAATTTACGAAATATGTGGACAACTTTGTTGCGCTAAATTATTGAACTAACACACTACATGTAAAAATGAAACACAAACCAGAAGTTAAAAATCCGCAAACCTTAATTTAGCCAAAGATATAGAGATTAGGGAAAACTACCGCATACCATACATATATAGAGAAAAAAAATTACTTCAAGAAACATTCTCAACATAACGTTGAGCTGATTACTGACAAAACAAACAGAGAATCATACATATATGCAATATATTTATCAATACTAACAAAGTAAATGGGCACATATTATAACACCACAGATAAATCTCAACCCAAACCATACAAACTATTGGGTTCCTTCACACCCGACTCAAAAGGAGCTGTCACTCTCCTCTTGGCCACACAACGAGCCACGCCATCCTCTACAACAAGCAATTTGTCACGCGGACACTGCAAGGAGCCCACTTCGAGTTCCACACCAGTTTTTAGCAGCACTGGTTTGTACCCAGCAACTCTGGCAGCTGCTACAACCCCTAAAACTGTAAAGGAGGTTTTAACAAGCCACCCCACAAAAGACCACATACCCACATTACCCTTCGAGTCTGGACATTTTGCCGGTTCATTCACAGGGCCTTTAATACCATTTGGGATGGCCTTGGTAAGGCTTGAGGTGTATGTGTCGTTGGAGAAAGGGTGAGGAGAGAATAGTGGGGCCCATTCATCAGGGTCAAAGGTCTCACCAGCAAAGGCAGCAGCCTCATTGATAATTTCCCAATCTTGCCCTTTGTACTCTCTCAGCTTGGTTAGGAGGACCCTTCGGCTTCGATCAATTTGGCTTAGTATTGTTTCTCTTTCATACCTCTGCTGTTGCTGAAGATCCTGTATTACAACAAAAATTCCACCTGATAAGGACAAGTACTATGTTATTTTAAGATCATTGCTTTTGCACATTGTAGACAGGTAGACGAATTTAAGGACAAGTAATTTTGAAGCAGTATTTTATCAACTGCACGAGAAGAGCCTGAAAAACCCAAAACCAGACTTTGGACCAAATCAGTAGTTGAATGCAAAAGAACAATTGAGCTGACAAGAATTATACTAAAGCATGAAAACAGAAAAAACAACTGATCAGCTCTTGGCAACTTGGTTGAAAAATACTTGATATTCTGAAGTTTGATCTCTTACTTTATCAAGCAATAGTGACAAGATTTATATATTATTTGAATTTGGGCACCAGATGAATAAATATACAACTAATTGAGTGATCTGCAAATTATACGTTAATATAACAAATTTATAAAAAGAAAATATTTTGTTCGGGAATTTTTAGGCTTGAGCAAGGGCAAAAAAAAATTAATAATAGAAATAAATAGAACACTGTCCCGCTTCTCTTTCACGAATTCAAGCCAGCATTACATGACTCTGTTGAAATAAGTCATTTTTGAAACGGTCTACTATGCCTGTGGGAATACAGTTTCTCTCTCTATAGTCCATAGTAGGATTACAATGACAATCTAGTAATTTAGAAGTAAATCTGTCAGTGCTTGTAATGGCTTGTGCATTTATATGTATATGTACATTCTAGAATATGGACTGGTCCTGAGTACTTTTATGGTGTCGTAAATTCTAGTTTTGACCTGATAAAATAATTAGGTTAATAATTTTTTTTCTAATTATGAGTATCGATTGTATTCTATTAAAAAATTATTCCCAAATATACCTATATTATTTATACCTAATCACAAATTTTAGAAGTCATCAAACTATTACTTTATTCTGAATTTGACACTATATTGCAAGAAAACCTCATTTCCAATTTCATTCTGTTTTTCTTTTCTTTCTATTTTTAACAGCCTAAAAACCTCAGAGAGACCTCCACACTTTCTTTGCAATTGAAGTTCTTATCTAAATTTATGTATATTTCGAACACATAGAAAAGTACTCCAAAATTGGAAACCAGCAATTTGACCAGAGCACCCTTAAGGCAGATTTAATCATAAAGAAATTAACTTGGAAGTGTAAGGACTAAATTGCAACTAATTAAAGGCTCAAATGAGACTGAAACCATCTAGTTCAGTCACTCTAGAGATGCCACTAAAAGCACCCTTCAATCCAATTATTCCAAAACACAGACCAAAATCTCTCTCCATCCAAACCAAGGGAACCCAAAAACCCAAAATCCAAAAAGTTCCCAAAACAACAGAGAAAAAATCTAAAAAACACCTGTAACTGCGCGAGCTGATCCTCGAGCGACTTGAGAGCATCGCAAATGGCGAGGAGAGCCTCTTGTTCGTCGTCTCCTTCCTCCTCTCTCTCATCTTCCTCTCCTTCCTCATCTCTCTCTTCATCGTATCTTTCGCTCTGCCTCTTCTCCAACCCCTCGCGGTCGCCTCCTCTGTTGCGTCGGATGCAATCGCTGATCTTCAACCTCAGCTCCGCCGCATGAGCCAGTACCAGACCTATCTCCGCTCCCTCCATTTCCCAAACCCTAAAAACCATCAACTCAAATAAATATTTTGAATGGCGTCAATAATTATATCAATGTGGGTTTTATTTGACACTGTGAATTAATGATTCGCTTCAACTGTGTTTTGTTTTCAAGAAAAATAATAAGGATTTTGTTAGTGTTAAGTAAATGGAATAATCGAGGAAGGAAGTGCAAGCGACAAAATGGACAGAGTGCTACTTCTGGTTGTTGGTGGTCTCCAATCGAATTTGTTTCATCAAAGCACCTTAGGTAAATCTGTATCGTTAATTTCATAATGGACGGGATAGATCAACCTTGATCTTGTACTACTCCAACAAGCTTGCTTGTTTTGACCGTTAGATTATTATTGAACGATTCAGATAGTTTACGAATATCCAGTGACGAATGAACAGTAGAAAAGAAAGTGAATTCTTCTGTCTGAGATGTCAGTCTCACAAGCGCTTATTATCTACCGTCCATTTACTGACAGAATTTTTTTTTTTTTTTCTTTTGGGGTTCACGGCAATGATTACGTTTTTCCTATGACCAATTTGATCATTCTAATTAAAAATATTTTCTTCATGAAGCAAAAAATTAGTTTACTAAATTTTCAGTTTTGTTCGAATTAAAATGAACAATAATATTTTTCTTCTATAAGGTATCATTTCTACACCATTTTGTATCAGGGGCGGAACCAATAGGGGGCTGTTTGGGGCAGTTGCCCCTCTTGTGCTCCAAAAAAAATAAAATTTTTATGTATATTTTCTTTATTTTTTAGAAAATTTTTATAATTTGCCCCCCTAATTAATCATGAATCACTGATTTAGGAAAGAAATATTCATTTTCATAAATAAATTTCTATTTCATTGTTCAATCTTTAAAATTTTGCCCCTCTTATCATAATTTTCTGGCTCCGCCCCTGTTTTGTATGCTGACTTAGCTTAATTAAAGCAGGCAATTAGTCTTTTCACTCTTTGATTGCTCTCTCCTCAATAAAAAGTAAAATAAAAATAATAAAAAAAGAATGAACAGTACTATAGGTTACTAACAAAAAAAAAATGCTCGCGAACTCAAATCTCAAACATTATCAAACTAATTTCAAATGACAAAACTGAATTACTAAAACTAATCCATTTTTCTTAAGCCTGGTGTTTGAATTTTTTAAATATTAAATTGGCAAATTAAATATCTTGATTTTGTAATAAAAATAAAGGCTGAAAAATAACTTATTCCAAGAGAATGGTTAACGTGCCATTGATGGCACGGAAGGTCTCGTGTCATCAAGTCATTTTTCGAGATCCAAAATTCAAATGGTCAATCCAAACCGTTCAAGTTGTTCTCCATATTGAATATCCTTAGAGACAAAATTTTATATTTTTTCGAATTTTTTTGCTATTTATTCTGATACTTTTAAAAACATTATGATTAGAGTATTTCAGACCCTCCAGTTTGAAAATATCACAATAAATAGCAAACAAATTTGGAAAAAATGTAAAATTTGGTCTCCAAAGATATTTCAATATTGTGATCAACTTGAACGGTTTAAATCAACCATTTAAATTTTGGATCTCGAAAAACGAGTCGATAAAAAACCGATAGCACGTGCCATCGATGGCGCATTAGCCATTCTCCCTATTCCAATGTGTCAATATTTTTGGAACTTTTGATCTTATACAAAGTAAATTTGGTATATAGAGGATCTAATTATTTTTTAAAAAAATTACTTATATCTTCTTCTATTTCAATTGATTATAACATTATTTATTGAGTTCTTTTTAATATTTTTTGGTAATATATTTTTTTACCCTTTATAGAGATAATTAGTTTTATACCACTGAGAATTTTGTTAATTAGAAAAATACCATTCTTAAATTACTAATTAAATTTATGCCATTATAAAATTTCTAAAATTAATTTTTTGACACTATTTCTCCAAAAACATACTAAATCCTAAAAATACCATTACCAAATTTGTCGTTAATATTTTTTAATAACCAAATTACCCCTCGTAACAAACCCTAAAAATAAAAATAAAAAAAGAACGGCGCCAGAAAACAAATGATTCTTTAATATTACCTACATCAAATTATGATTATTTCAGATTTTACATACGTAAATGATTATCTTATAGTCAAATTATTTTTTACGAGTTTAGTACCACAAACCTAACTAGTATATACAAAATTCAATGAAAGCTAATGAATATATCCAATTATTACTTCAAAAGTAGAAAAAATAAGTATATATCAATCTTAAATTTTTTATTCACCAATGGCATATAAAAATTTTGTTATTTTGTAGTGTCATAAAACAAATAGTCAATGATTTATGATAGCATAAAATCAATTATGTTTTTTGTGATGACAAATTACTAATTTTTAAGTTTCATAGTGGCATATTTAAAAGGGTAAAATTATCATATAATTGTCTGATGGTAAAAAATATTTTTTTATTATTTTACAGTGGCAAAAAAATAATTTATTTTTTAGTGATGACATATCACTAATTTCAAACATTTACAGTGGCATAAATCTAAATCACCCTTCTTTATATAATCATATTTCATTTGACGGTATTCATTTCACTCCATGTTTCAAAATGATGTGACATTTACAATACAATGCACCTTGATAAGAACAGGGGATAATGTTTGTTAATTGGGCTGACAACGGTAGTCGTTTCGACTGTTATTTCGTTTCGTTTCATCCGAAACGGAACGGTAATGATTAATGATTTTGGTTTCGTTTAAAGAACGGAACGGATAACGCAAAAAGAAATACAGTTTCATCTAAGAACGGAACGGTTAACGAAACAGTTGTTTCGTTATCGTTTATTTCGTCCATTTTGTTCTAAATTGTATGATATTGCTATTAATTGGATTGCAGAGGAGATACGGCGGAGTGAACGATGGAGTCGACTAAATTTTTAGATTTTTTGCGCCGCATCTTTTCGTCTCCATCAGAACACAATGCATCTTTCTCTTCTCCGCTAAACCCCTTTCTCCGATCATCTCTCTCACACTTCTCTCCTCTCCTCTTACGCAGCAATCAACCCCACAGCCGAATAACCAAAGAAAAAAAAAACGAAGGTCCTCCCCTAGGGTTCGGCCCCTACCTTCTCCCCCTTACACCACCTTCTATCCACCACCATTCTACAAGATCAAAACCACCGTTTGAAAGCTCTCACCACCCTCCTTCTCTTGCTATCCTTGGATGTCCTCGTCTCTCCCTTTCTTTGCCTCAAAAATTCGTCGAAGGTTGAGACCCGATGCCATCAACTTGTCTCTTGAAGCTATTGTTCGCTGCCATGGCTCTCTACTCGACTGATACACCCCTCAAGCTGGTTTCAGTATATTGGTTTTCAAACCTGATTTTTACAGTAAAGAATTATTGGTTTTTCAGAAAAAAAAAAATATTTATGGATTTCAAGCGAATTGATTATGATGTACTAGTAACCCGCCTCTATTCTATTTCAAACTATGATAAGTTAGTTATGTCGTGTGCTTATGTTTTGTAATATGCTGTAAATTCTAAGTTGTGTTTTGTAAATTATAATCATGATTTAAGTTGTGTTTTCAATTCTAAGGTGGTATACGTATGGTACCAAACGTGTATGGTAACTAAATTCTAAGTTGTGTTTTGTAAATTGTAATCATGCTTTGAATTATGAGGTATTTTGCTTTCAATTCTATGTTTTGTTTTGTTTAAATTTCATGTTAAGCAGAAAAAAAATGAGTACAACACATGTAAGGCACAGTTAACTATTTTAAACGGTTTAACTGTTTTGACTATCTAAATAGAACGGAACGATCAGCGCAACAAATAATTCTTGACTAGACGCGAGACGCAAAAGACAAAATATTTTCGTCTCATAACGCAACAATCAACGCAAGATTATAGTTTTGTAACCATTTAAGACGTTATGCAGGCCTAGTTAATTTGATTTCATTCAAAAAAATATATAATGAGCCAATGCTGAATTTTGTTAACACTTCTTTGGACTCTGGGTTACAGACTGGGCTTGAACGCATAGGCCTAACACAAGTTTTTATTAGGCCATTTAGATGCAGCTTTCAACTTGTTTGGGAAATAATTTGGGTTCCCAAGCAAAGGAGGTAATTTCTTCAAGTTTGGGCTATGTATTAACTTTTACCATTTATTATCTTTTACGACGCTTTTTGACGCCTCTTTTGATGAATTTTAGTTCTTGCTTAATGCAGGCTTGTCAAATCAGGCACCTCTGTTTCATGAAAATGTCCATGCGCAGCAAATTACATATAATATATTAATCTTAAATGCAGCTATCTACAGCGTCGAAAGCAGATCTGGATGGGCATACCAATTTCTAATATAGCCGCATTTTTCCCTAGAACCAATAAAATTTGAAAATTTTCGTTTTTCAAGAAATAATTATGAGAGATAATTTATATAAACTTTCTATTTTACAATAGTTGTTCCAATCAATATTCCGCAATGCAGCATTTTTCATCCAATTTTATTTATCTAATTAAGGCTGTAGAATGCCAATGATCTAGTCAAGTATAAATTATTGGATAATACTAACAATTATATGTTCAAGGACTTTCAGACACAAATTAATGTAACTTATGAGCCTTCTCCATTTATTTGATGAAAAATGAAAATAAAATAATAAAATAAAAACAAAGAAAGCCTATGGAGAGAAGAACCTAAAATTAGCGTCGGATAGATTTCCAAATGAACAAATTTTACATTCTCATTTTTAATAAGTAATTCATTCATTTAACACAAGTAAAGAAAAAGAATGAACGCACTACTTGCAAAATATAGACTGGAATCTTACATAAAATTGAGTCATAATTTTCCTTTGTTTTCCTTCCTATTTATCTACAAATGATTACAAAAAGTTAGCCAATCTCTGCTACACAAGATCACTTTCCTGATGGAATTAAACGAAACAACCTAACTGATTAATTTAGATGAGGAAAAGCGAGGTCCCGAGCTAGTAGGTACCGGAAACTCAAATTGTATGGCACCCATTCTATGATTTTACTCGATTTGCCTTGTTGACATCTCTGCATGGCCATCCTAAGTGTTTCTGGTAAGTACCTCTGCACCATCTCTACTAGACCTTGTGAAGTTAATTTTATATCTTTGGCATATGACTCAACTACCTTAGGTAAAAGGATCTTTTGTTCTTTCCATATGCCAACAGTTGCTCGCATGAACTCTTCTTTGGCCGCCTCGAGCTGTTGAAACAGTCTCCTTGGGGTGTATACTCTTACCTAATTGAAGAGCAAAAGGAGGTAATTAGTAAATTGAATCTTATGCTTAAGTACAGAGATCATAAATCATATATTTAACTAATGGAGAAACTTACAGCTGGATCAGAATGGCTGCCTGAGCAGAGTGCAAATCTTAAAAGAGGTTCATAATGGTTGATTGCATAACTTTGCCACTCGTTCGCTCCCTTGTTTTTCAATTTTGAATACAGCAAAGTCCTGAACCACTACAGTTAGAGAAAGAAAAAAAAAACATTAATGTAATTTATTTTCAATATAAAGATGGAAGCCAAACTTCCAACTTAAAATAATCATAAGGATCCCCCAACTTGGTTGAAATGGAGCCTCCATTTGTTTGTGTTAGAAGATAATGAAGATCTTTTATTTATAAGTTTAGTAGTTTAATTATTCATCAAAAAATTGACCTAAGAGGATGGACGCTTTGCAATAATACATTGGGTTTTAAGCATTTGAACTGCTTAATGCTTACAGGTCTAATAGCTCTTTAAAGTGTGACAGCTTTTTTCCATCTTTTAAGAAATAAAACAATGATTGATGTGCACCTGTCCAGGACAATAAGTATGGCATCCAAGAATCAATCCTTGAATTGCTGCTACATTTATACTCCTTCCTCCAACATTGCATGTTGCCTGAATTGAGAAAAATAATGTATAGATTTTATCTTCTTTTTGAAGAAAAATGCAATCTGTTTGAAACAATAGAGAGAGATTTCATTTTCACAGAGCATCAAATTACCTTCATTAGAAGTGACGTCTTCTTCAGATTGTTTTGAGGAATGCCATACTCTAAGAACGCCTGTGCAAATCATAAAATAATATATACATAAGAATGCCTAGGCATCTGAAATTATAGAAACAGTATATGGATTAGAAGAAGACTATACATGCATCAACAAAGCATTATGTATATTGATCCAGAATGCAAGCCTCTCATCATTCTTCAGTTTTCTCGGATCAACCGTTTCCAATCGACAAACAAGCAACCTGAAACAAACAGAACTTATTTTATTTTGTCACAAAAAAAAGAATGAATGGAAAGTACAGATACAATTACACATTGCATAAATCAATTTAAATTGGACAGAAATGCCCTCTGACTTTTCCAGAGTTACATTTTAGAAATTCTTTAGTCTGCTGACAACAATTAAAGACAAAAATTTAAAAGCTTATAAACTGAATAAAAGCTCACTTGTAAGATTGTAAAAAATCTTGAACCTCCCTTAACCTCCTTTGATCTCTATAAATTAATGGCACCTCTACCATGTTATTGTAAGGCCCGCTGAACTCCTTTAAACCCTCGACTCGAAATGGGTTTATCAACCTAGAATCAAGAGTTGACTCCCTCTTATAACCGGGGCTTGACAAGTCACCTCCCAAATGCTGAGGTGAAAATGCACTTGTTGAAGAGAAAGAAGAGGCAGGAGAAATGGAAGGTGCATGGTGAACCAATGGCGGATCTGAGAGCTTGCAATAGACACCAGCCATGTTACGAACCATTTCTTCTGCAATTTTGTTAGGCGTCTCTGGTATGTGCTCTATTACATTGGTACCGAGATAGTCAGCTAGGCTAATTACACCAGAACTGTCATTTTCCACATCCTATAATAGAATATAGAAATAGTAAGCAAAAAACAGGAAAGAAAAATTGGAACTTCTATTTTCTTGTATTTAATATAGATATATGGACAAAGGCCCTGATCAAATCCAATTTTTTTGACGTGGGATTTCATTTCATTTCATTTCGTTAAAAAATTCTTGATCAAAATGAAGGGATTTAGTGTCATTTGGTTGGAATTCTTATGTAATTAGATCCAACGGAATCCTATGAAATCAATTCAAATGAAATGAAATGAAATCCCACCTCAAAATCATTTTGATCAGGCCCAAGTTTAAATCACAAATTGAGGCAAACCATTTTAAAAACGTATCAAGTTATATTGGAATTGGCTTTGTAACCTAAAATGTTTTACTAACAGCTTGAAATCATGAACAAAATATGAAACAGTGCTAAGTTTATCCAATATTTAGGAACAGTTTCTGAAATAACTTTTCACCTGCATTGTACGACATTATATAACAAGTTGCTAATATACCTTCCTGGAATTTGGAAAATTACCTCCAGAAAAGAAAATGGTTGTGAATTGAAAGACCTAAGCGCCCTTGCAAGGCTCTCCTCCGAGGGTGAAATCCTGGCAGAACAAACGGCACGTTGAGATAGAGATGATTGACTGCGATTGATCCCTGAACCTTGATCCAGTAATTTTTCTTGAGAAACCATCACACAATCATCAGTAATTGGAAGGGGTCTTGGTTCCTTGAAGTTCCTCTTCTGAAATTTTGGTTGTAATTTCTTGGCTTTAGGAGAGTCCTCCCTGATTTTAGAGATTTCAGTTTTTGGAGGCTTCAACTCAGATTCTTTTGGTGATAAATTGGGATCAAATGCTTTTCGGTAGAGGGATAAAAGATACTGTTCCAAGTGCTTCACCTCCAGTTCTAGTAGTGCGATTTCTCTGATCAATTCCTTTGTAGGCTAAAAAGAGAAATGCAAAAAATTGTGATCAAAATTTTTGGAAAATCAGGGTGAAACTTTGAAAATTATCAGTTAAAATGTATAAGGAATTGTATTGTACGAAATAAATTACTTTAGGCATGGAAGAGTCACTAGATAGAGAAATTGAAGCATGAGTATATCCCAAAGCCTTTTCAAGGGCCCCTCTAACCACCATTTGATCATGTAATCTTTTCTCAAGTTCTAAAATCTGCTACACAAACAGGACACAATCAAGAGATAAATTAAATCCAACCATTTTGCATTCAATGCATTTATTATGCATTATATTTGCATTAAGTATATATGAGTTAATTGTATTAGACTATGTTCTTTTACCTCTTGTCGCAAGGAGCTTTGGCCCAGTTTACTTGGAGATATTTTCTTATTAGGCTCGCTTTGCTTCTTTACATTTCCTTTATCCTGAAAATTAAAATCAATGTTAGAACCATCATACCCACTTGCCCAAAAAAAATTAGCTTAAAATGCAAAAATAGAAACTAGATATTGATAGAAAGAAAGAAAGAAGGAGAAACAAATTTTGCAATAATCTTACCATCTTAGGTCTAGCAACTTTAGTTGAGGAATCTAAACAAACTCTTCTCTCTTTCTCATCAGAACAGCTGTTGTTAACAGAAGAAGAAATTCAGCATCAGTTCAATAACAAGAACACAAACAGAAAAAGAAGCCAAATGCACAAGACATTACAGAAATCATTACATCTTTGAGCTCTTGTCCCTCTCCTTGGGAAAAGCTTTTGTACCTTTCACCTCATGCATTGGACCTTTTACCAACTCCATTTAGAGTTTGTTGTTGTCGCTTGTGGGAACTGAAATGCTACCAAAACACCATTAATTACAGTTCTTTGTCGAAGAAGGAATGACAGTTCCTTGGAGTACAGAACCAAAGAACAGAGAAGAAGACAACAGGGTAAGGAACTGACCCAGATTAGTTGGTGAGCATAGAAATAAACCAAATGAGAAACAGGGAACCAAATTTGGTTTTATTATCTCTTATTCCACTAAAATCAAGTGCAACCCCACTAGTACACACTTCAGTTTCAATAACTGAGCAGCCTCATGTGGAAAGGGAAATGGTAAGTCAGAGAGGAGAAGGGTAACATGGGGTCGCTTGTTATAACTCAGCATGGATTTTATATTTCCCCGTTACAGTCTAGCATGCAAGGGATCTAGCTCCTCTACAATTTTATTACAGAATGCTAGCTGCGAAATTTATTCTGGAGTATATTTACCTAATTTAAAAACCCAAGTACAAGCCGAACTGAGTTTAACAATAAAATATATTTGTAATAAATTTAATATAAATATTAGTTTTAAAATCGATATTGTGTCGTCTATCTGGTTAGTGAAATACCAAAATATTGTAATAAATTTATTTAATTTATGAGTTGTTGGCCTGTCATATAAGAAACATATTATATAATAGGTAGAATGAGGGGAAAATATATAGATAAACTCTTTCCAACTAATTTCTAAATATTTATTTTGAATTCCAAATGTTAATTATGATTTTTTTAAAAAAAAAAAGTTGATCATTTCGTTTTAAGAACTGTACATGATGCAAAAAAAAGTGTATGCATTATATGGATATTCTATGTCTGAATAGAGCAGAGTTCAAACTCGAATTCATCCAAGACTTGTAACAGATAAGTAGTTGGCCTAATTGCCATTGACCACGAAATATTATATTCTCTCTCTCAGTAAAAAAGAACACTTAACTTTTCCTTTTGCATGTACATTTTCGAGAAAATAAAATATGGAGGTAAATTGGCCTTTTCTTGAGGTCATGCAACTGAAGTGGGTGTTTTAATTTTTACAACAACAAGGAAAAAGGTAACTTTTTGAAATAGCTTGGATATTTGCGTCTCTTTCACCTTTTGAACACCAAACCAGTGCAGATACTAAGAAACGAGTATCAATAATACAAAAGTTAATTTCTAGTTATTGATTACAAGTTGCTGTTGATGAATCACACTCAAATAATGTGATAGTATACGGTTGGTATTTTTACTTTTTCTCTTTTTGAAGGAAAAAGAAAAATGGTTGGTAGTTTGGTACTCACTACAGTTTAGTGTCAGTGGCAGCTTAGTACTACTATATTCAAAAAAATCCAAAATTTTCTGCCATATTCAACGGTACGTAGATTTATTTCTTAACACAAACAAAATTGGTGCCGAAAGTCATTTTGTCAGAGCAGATACTCTGGATTTTAATTATTTATTACATCTCTCGATGTGGCATTTTGTGTAACGGATGGAGAACTCAATTTTTACGTACTCTTTTGATTAATTTCTCCTATTCTAATTTTGTCATGTACCCTGTTGCAAGCTCCTTCTTCCCTTCTTGTATTAAGTTGTGATAAGTTCAAATTTTATGCAAACTTGTATAGTACAGTTTTGTTTGAACCGCTATTATTTGAAGTTTTTACTTTATTTTTTTTATATAACTTGTGCATGCAAGACTTGGTTATAATTTCTAAGAATAAAATAATAGAATGTTTAAAGGAGTAGAGCCTACATTAAGGCATTGGACATGAAAGACAAAAACTGGGTTTGTCCAAAGAATGTTTAAACCTTCTTTAAGTAAAGCACACCAAAGAAAAGGCCAAAAGAGGCATAAAAAGGGACGAAAGTGAGGGATAAAAGCAAGGGTAAAACTGTAAAATGCGATCCCCAAGACCACCCCAGCCGTGTCTAATTGGGCGCTTCCTCTTGTTTTGGGCCTTAATCATTTCTCAAAAGAAAAGAAATGCCTACAAGATACCATGTTGTCCTCTGTCCCAAAGAGCTTATGGCTTGTCTGAGAATCCCATTTTCTATTCTTCTTGGTATTTTTGCATCCATATCCATGTATATAATGCGCATTGCTTTGATAATTGTGAGGGAGTGCTAGTTTTGATATTATTAAGATGTGTTCAAACGTGTTTTTTTTTTATATTTTTTACTATAGTACGGTTGATCATAAGAAATCGGAATGATAATCTAAATTTTATATTTTTTAAGTTCACTTAACCTGTACTGAATTTGAAGTTCCATTGCCATCCATGATGGTCCCAATTATAACATGCTAAACTACAATTCATATATATGCATGTTGGTCCCAATTTGATACGTGCTCTATTAAAACGGTACTAAAACATCCATAGGAATTAATTAGTTTGAATAACATTGCTTAAGCTATGCTAATACGTGCTCTATATGGTAAAATTACTCTTTATATATCAAATCAATCTGACTGATTAGATATAATATATTTTTTCCCCATTAGCTGACTAACAATATTCAGCTATTTACTACCAATGTTATGCGTGTAGGATGTAGACAATGGCATATAATTAATTATTTAACCAAAAAATTAAGTTCCGTCTCTACTCTCAAGTTATGTTTTTTTTTCCCTATTCATTCTATCTCGAATTAGGTAGTAAAAATAATAATAATCGTATATAATAGCCAACGAAACATAGACTTTGAACTTAATCAGCTGACCCAAAAGTTTTGCTTCATGATATGAAGCAATACTCGATTATTATTATTTAATTTCTTGAATTAGGAACCAATAAATCAATATTTCAGGCTTCTCCTTTTGGGTCTGTTAAAGAAAAGGGAAAAATGCAATAGGTGATAAATAAGCAGGGAAACACTCATGTATGCTCATACGAATAAGAAACTTCTTTCTGCCAAAAACTGATTGAATAGTAATTTGACAGCCACTGTCAAAAACTTTATTTTTTTTAAGAAAAAAGATAACACATTGAATACGAATACTACATTTTGGAAGGTTGTATGCATAATACTGCCCTTTATACTTCCAGTTCCAAGACAAGATAAGAGGCGACTGGCGAGCGTTGAGAGAGAAGTCAGACCGCACACAAACACGTAACTTTTCGGCTTTTCCTCACTGGTTGTGATATGCAAAAAGCTTTCTTTTTCTAAAGACCTAATCAAGAGCGTTCAAATAAAGTTGCAAAAGCCGCTCTCTCAGTCCCAGCTTGCTTGTACAGCTCTGAGCTTCGCACAGTACTCTATGGACAGCAGTAAAGCACTTGATATACCCAGATTTCCTGCGCCGGAATTACAGATTTCAACTGTGTGGTTAATATCTCTGGTTAAAGGATTCTGTTGGATTACTAGAGTAGACAGATGTGAAAACTAAGATTTTTTTTTTTAACGATGTCTGTTAATTATGTGTACCTCCTATCTGATAAGTTCAAAATACTCATGCATCATAAAATAGTATATGATAATTTTTAATTATTTATGTAGAGGTATGAGATTGATTCAATGCAACTTTTCGTTTTAAAGCTTAATTTTTACTTAATACTTTTATAAAAAATAACGGAAAAAAAAAGTATGGCTGCTTTTTATAATTTTATCGCATTATGTGCTTGTCGTTGTTTATATCTTTTACTTAGTTATTACTACTTATCCGGATTAGTTCGTACAACTTAACATTTTATTTATCATTATTCGTTATTAACGTCAGGGGCAGAGCCAATAGGAGGCTAGCTCGGGCAATGTCCTCATGTGTTCCAGAAAAAATTCAATTTTCATGAATACTTTCTTTCATATTTTAGAAAATTTCTATAATTTGTGCCCTATTAAATTATGAACTATGAACTAATTAATTAAAAAAAACTTTTGTAAACAAATTTTCATTTATTTGTTCAATCTTCAATATTTTGTCCCCTTATAATAATTTTCTGGCTCCGCCCCTAATTATCGTTAACAAATTAACAAAGTTCAAGGACTGTGCGTTCGCTATCTGATGCTAAAGGTCGGGCACATAATAAACTAATTCCCACCAAATATTTATATATGTATATCTCTATGTCTACTCCTTATAAACCCATAGATCCAAGAAGAGTAATATGTTAGGTCTAGCGTGTAAACACTTATTTGTGTCGTTCAATCAATTTGATATGTAGTTAGATATCAATCGTTAGACAAAGCAATAAATATATTTTGATTTTTTCTAATAAGAAAATAAATTGAGCAACATATCTACCTATATCGCTAGTAGATTAATTAACATATCTTTAATACCTAATATTATTTTGTTTCTTTATTTGTCCACATAGGATGACATCTTTTACTAGTAGAATAAAAAAAAACATCCACGCAGGATTCACTGACGTTCCAATATCATTTAAAAAATTAAAGATGAAATTATGGCGTTCCATCGTGACCATAATTCCATCAATAATTAAAATCTAAATATCATCTTGTTTTGTTTTTAAATTGAAGATCATTGAAAACAAATGGATTGTTTTAATAAAAATTAAACTTTTTTTTTATTCTGCAATCTGATAATTAAAGATGTGAAAATATATTATATGCACATTATAATGGAATTCGATGTATGTTTCATATTTATCAGACAGGTTGAAAATTACAGTGATTCCTAATTTCCTATATTACGACATTTGATGCAATAACAAATGAAAATCAAATCACATAAATTTTCGCACACCGTTAACTTATAAAACTAAAATATGCGTACCGTTATTTTTATATTTCAAAAATAATTATTTGGCATAATTTCAGAAAGATTTGTCGTGGTTATCAAAATAACTAATGCCTTTGTATCGAAACATGAAATATTGAGTTTGCTCGGGACGAGTTCAAGGAGTAAAAAAAAAAATCCATTATTAATTTACATATTTATTTTTCTACTTTTTAAACTTGGACGCAATTTAACTCAACCTTTTTGAAATTTAGAATGTTGATAATAATGCATTACCGTAATAGTAAACGTTAACAATGGTTTCATTTATCATTTGAATTTTATAAATGTTCAATTATCGGTGACAAGAGTTATCGTCGCATAAAACCAAATACACTTCTTTTCAAGGACAAAAATTATCTCTCTAAAATGAACACACAACATATATGAAGCCGACAGGTCCGTGTTTTCTTTTCAATAACAAACGAAATCTTAAATTATATATTTTTTTAGTCCATCTTTCAATCAAACAGAACATCACGCAACTGTTGCACTCTCAATCAGAGATTCATTAGCCTACGGGCCATTTTCAAAAAAAAAAAAAAAATCAGAGATTCAGAGTTGAGCTTTCTGGAGGCAAGATGGATCCGGAGGAGAGAAACTTTAATATGTATCGTGGTGCATAGGGTATTTCGTGCATCGTAGATTTTTTCGAGAGTATTTTTATAAATTGACAAATTTAATTTAATCAATTTAATCTACATATTGAAATATCATAGAAAATCAAATTTTATAATTTTTGAGATTTTATTATTATTTTTTTCGAATTTTTTAAAACATGCTATTTTTGGAATGTTGTGCTATTTTTAACATTCAAAAAATGACATGTTTTAAAAAATTCGAAAAAAATAGTAATAAAATCTCAAAATTTATAAAATTTAGTTTTCTATGAGATTTCAATATATAGATTAGATTGGTTAAATTAGATTTGTAAATTTACAAAAATACTCCTGAAAAAGTCTGTGGTGCACGGAATATACCATATACATTATAGTGCATATTAAAATTGCGTACATTTTTTTTTTTTTGCACTGCCACAAGCATCGAGTAATTTCTCGCCACAGAAGAACTAGATTAAGTTGACCTCCAGAGAAAAAGAATACACTTACTGGTAAATGGTAATGGAGTTCTTTAAAGGCATGATTCCTCCGTACTGCGTTGCTCGAGTGATACTGGTTGAGTGCTTGTGTAGGGTGGCCCCCTTTTTTTTTTTTTTTTTTAGGGCAGTGCTTGTATAGTTTTTATAGTATATCATGTTTGAGATGGTGATAGCGCAGGGATGTCCAGTGGATGATATCAATTGTCAAAACAAGTATCAGTATCTAGTTCCAAACAAAAAAAAAAAAAAAAAAAATGTATAAGAAGGTGTCCAATTTCTAGTGAACAGAAATGTAAAAGCATAATGTAGATGAGAATATTTATGTCCGCAATAAGCATAATGTAGATGCGAATTTAACAATCAGTAACTACAAAATGTAAAATAAGAATGATGTGTGAGCACAATAAAACACATTTAAAACTTTAAACTGTAAAAGCACATGAGTCGCGACACGCAGTCACACACGAAGTCGCTGCATGTGATCAATTATAGCCGCGTGTATGAAATCAGGTGTTATTAAATTCGAACTGGACCTGTTGATTGAACCGTCGAAAAACTGAAGTCGAGTTCCGCCATCAGTTTGGAGAATTGATTTACACGTCCTGTAAAATGATAAAACACTCTAAACAAATTAAAGACTAAAATATCCTGTTTCATGAGGATACTAATGCGTGGTATTATAAATTAACTTAAGAGTATTTTGGTCATTATATTATACATGGGCGGAGCCAATAGGGGTGCCAAGTCTGCCGTAAGATTTTAAAACACTATGAAGAGGTTTTTTTTTAAGAGCAAATTTAAAAGATAAAAAATTACAAATAAAACATCACTCAAATATGAAAATTTATGCTTATTATTTTTGGAAGAAAAAATTATTTCTTTATTTATTTGATATAATTCATGTTAAGAAAATTACTACTATAAAATAATGCAATATTATTTTTTGTTGTCAATTTTTTTAGATTTTTAAACTTTCAAATTTTAGTATGCCTAAGTAAAAAATTCTAGCATCCCTAAGTCAAAATTCTGACTCCGTCCCTATTTATATTTAGAGTGTTTTATCAATTCAAGAAATGTGCAAATCAATTCCCATCAGTTTGTACAAGTATCGCCCAAACAAAACAAAATTTGAGTTGGTCCGTTTTCCTTATAGTTTACTCAACAGTTTAAATAGAAAATTCGATCTTTGCAATTTTTATATACTACGTATATTTAAAAATGCCAATACAAGAAGAATTTGAGAATAATATATCTGCTAATGTTGGAATTATATTATATAAGAAAAAAATTATTTTTTAAATCCCGAGTCTTGCTCATAACTGCTTTTTTTTATTGAAAAAAGATAACGGTCAGGTCCTTTATCTTTTTATTAAAGTAACCACTTTATTGGAAATCTGTTTAGAAAAAAATTGATATGCTAATATTTCATACATATAGCCGCGTGTATTTGATAAATATATATTATTTTTTTTTTAAAAAAAACAACAATCTCAACTGTTGAGCCGACGATCCAGTAGTTAAATCACTAATTGGAACCTCAACCGGATCGATTTGATGACCGGGGAGATCTATTTGAAAAAGTACATTTTTATAGTTTTTAGATATATATATCGTGATTTTAACAACAAAAAAAAAAAACTCTTTTTGATGATAAGTAACAAAATAGTATTACCACTGTATCGTGATTTTACGTTTGATAAGACACCGAGTAAAACAAAATTCTAAGTGCGTTTTTAACACCTACCAACCGAATCCTTATCTCCTCCTGCGCGGGACCGTCCAGCGCAGCTTACGAACCGTCCGATCTGATCTGGACGGTTCGGGCCTACCAATCAGGTTACATGCACGGGGCTCTCTTTGCCATTGAGATTAAATCACACGGCTCACAGCACTGCGCTGGACGAGATTTCATTTCCCTACCAAACCCCCCCCTTCCCCGAAAAAAAAATGACAATAATATATATAAAATTAATTAATATTATAATATAGGCACAATAAGCAGCCACGTGGCTAAAAGGATTAGCAATTTCAAACAAGAAGATTAAAACTATTCTTAATATCAATTGTGGATTATTAATTACAAAATGATGAGATTTATGGCATTGATTAATCTTAATATCTAAGGGCGCCCAAAAAATTTATAACTCGTGAGTTTACTCGAACCAATATAACTTGAGTTGCACATTGGCTGCCGAGTCAAGTTTGAGTAAAGCTCAACTTGGCTCGCCAAATTGTGAGCCGACTCACAACATGATAAATTTATTTCAAATAGTATTATCAATGCGATTTATTAGTATTAAAAACTCATAAAATAGTTATAAAATATTATCATTGTATATTTTTATTTTAGATAAATATAACATACGACATACTGAATTTCAAGATATGTTTTGCTTCAAATAAAAAAAATGACAACTATTTTTTATTGTTTAATGTTGTACATATCGATTAGTTTTAATGTAAATATAATGTATAAAATAAATAAAAAAAATTGAAGGAGCATTCTTATTTCAAGATGGCTGGTAACTTTTGAGTCGGCTCAAGTAATATACGAGCTGAATTTTAGTTAGCTTAAAAAACTCAAAACATTTCTAACTCGACTCGAGTTACATCCGAGACAAGTTTGAATTGTCTCCAAATCGCTTGAACTTGACTTGTATGATTAGAAGATTTATTATGCATGAATCGCCCTATTAATGTCATAACCTTTTGTAAGGTTGCCAGTCCATTTCTGCCGCAACCCTTTCTTTCATCACATACATGCATATATATTTTTTTCCCCTATTTTATTGTGTGTATTATTTCTTCTCTTTTCTACTCACCGTACAAGTCACAATATTTTTTTCCCTCCTCTCAAAAAAAGATTAGCCTGAATTCACATTTTTGCTGAACATTTTATAATATCAAATTCATGACACAACATTCATATTTTTATTATTTTATAATATTAATAAGAAATTACGATCATAGATTAACAACAAATGATTATCATGAGGCAATAAAATTAAATGATCTGTTGGCTTTTTTGAAATAATAATTTATCCACGCATATTGAGTAGGCACGAATTAAATACCGGTAACGCAAATGCTGTAAAATATGAGGTTTAATTAAGCAGCAGAAATTCAATAGAATGCGCGCATAATCTAAACAAGCAATCACTAAATTAGTTACCAATGCCCGAGAAAATAATTTAAAATTTGACAAACATACTCGCAGTTTCATGTCAATAAATGCATCTGCGTTTGTCTAATAAAATGGCTGTGGAGTTCTCTTGTCTATAGTCTATACAGATGGCATTTTGCGTTTAATTTTGAGAATAAAGTATACAAGAGTATCAATATGAGATTGCCGATCGCAACCTTCAAAATATTCTTTTCATTTATACTTGATCTTGCAGTAAATCGAATTCAGGCCCTCGAGCTTAAGAAAATAGTATTTTTCTTGGAAGTTTGGTGAATTTTTTAATTTTTTTTAAATATGTAAACATGAAGTCGCGAACTCGTTGGGTTATTAAATAAAAAATTAAGAGCACAAAGTCATTTATTTAGATAAGACAGATAATGAGACAAACAACGAGAACCTGCTCAACAGACAATAGGAAATTAGCGCGAAATGGTATATAAGGTTTTGCAGATGAACACAAAATGAGTTTTATTTTTTAAAAAAATTGTATTGTATCTCAAGTAAAACCATAAATTTATCAGTTATGAAAGGAGAAAAACACGTGAACACTTCGACATTTTATTAGAGTTAAATACGAGAAAGAAACAAGATTGGATGATAAAGAGAACATGCATGATATGTCATGAGTGACAAGTTTGAAAAAATGAACTCTTTTCAAGTTTTCATGTATTTATATTTTTCACTTCCTAGTAATTCTCTGGTTCTAGAAAAAATGAAGAGTTTATTTCTTTGATTAATATCACTTCCTAGTAATTTTCACTCGTCAACAACATGAACAGTTATTATTATTATTATTATTATTATTATTATTATTATTATTATTAGAGAAAGCCTTCAATCAAAGCGCTTTGACCGGAGTCCTAGTTAAACCCCGTCGGATCTCAATTTTGAAAGTTCAAACGATCGATCCGAACCGTCAAATATGATCTCCATATTGAAATCTCCTAGCCGACCAAAATTTTCATTTTTTTTATTTTTTTTTGGATTTTCAAAAACAGCAATTTTTGTAGGGTTCAGAACAAATTAGATTAACGATTTTTTAAAATTCGAAAAAAATACTTACAAAATTCAAAAAAATGAAAATTTTGGTCGGCGATGAGATTTCAATATGGAGATCATATTTGACGGTTCGGATCGGTCGTTTTAACTTTCAAAATTGAGAACCGACGGAGTTTAACTGAGCCTCCGGTCAAAGCGCTTTGATTGAATCCATTCTCTTATTATTATTATTATTATTATTATTAAGGGGGAATCAATGTTCGAAAATACAAATGTTTCAAATTTCAAATTATGAAGAACAATTTGAGTGTTTCGAATCGGTTATTTTAATTTCAAAAATTAAAATTTTATCGTGCTGGAGACTAACCACTCCCAAAATAATACCATTTTGGGTATGTTTGGAAGTGATGTGGAATAAGAACAAGAACAAGAACAACCTTATTTTTGTTCTTGTTCTAGTTTCATGTTTTTGTTGGAACAAGAACAATGTTCATTTTGTTCTTATTCTCCTTGTTCTAAATGGTACCAAACAAGAAATAGCTTGTTCTTATTCCCTTGTTCTTATTCCATGGGCTTCCAAACATACCCTTTATATTTATAGAGGAAATTGGGTACATGCCACCCCGAAACTTGAAAATTAGAAGAACTAGCTATTGCATCGCGCTCCGCGCGATGTAAGACCAATATAAGATGATTGTATCATTGATTTAGGTTTGTTTCTTGGTTATGCAGTTATCAGCTGAGTGTTTTTTTTTGTATTTTTTTTTTGCTTGTTTTCACCATGCTTTATTTTAGCAAGAAAAAGAAAACAAGAGTGGATCGTGACATACATAGGAAGATAGGTACACATATATATACATAGATGTCTATTCTGTCTGAATATACAATAGAATCCTTCTATGCATTAAAAAATAGTACAAAAGGAACACCAGTAAAACATGGCAAGTTGAGTTAGTTACGATGCCCTATGCTAAAATAAAAGCTCCCTGAGATACAAAACCGGAAAAGGAAAATAGAAACACAAAGAAAATAGAAAATGCCTACAGCTATCTAAAACTACCTACCAGATGAGGGAAATAAAAATGGGTACAAAAGAAACATAAACTGAAGATAACCCTTTTAAGGTGGTCCCTCCTGCACCCGTTGAAAAAAGCTCGTATCAATGTGCATTCCTATGTTATGATATGCCTTGATATGATTTGCCATCACATTATATTTTCATTAGATCCTTTCTTCCAACCTTCTATCATTATATATAAGAACTAATGCAAAGAAAATAAAAGTAGTATACTGTTGTTCCTTCCATGAAGATAGTAAGTTTGAAAACAGAGAAATCTATAACCAGCTAGGAAAGAATGTGTGTTGCCCCATAAACAAAAAGTAAAATGCAGTCCATGTATGAATTCTGTAATTTTGAAAGAACAACTTAGCAAGAGAATACCAAACTACAAAGAAAAGACCTGAAAAAGAGAAGTAACCAGCCAAGAAAGATTTGAGAAAACTATAAATCTAACTCTAAAGTTTTGGATCCACCATAAAAGGAAAGAAAAAAGGGAACAATTTCATCAGTTAATCAACACGCATCAATCCAATTCTAAGCAAATCTATTAAATGCATTCAGTTTAGGAGGCAATCACTAAACGATCCAATCCAGGAGTAATCTAACCTGAAAACGGGGAGGAGGAAATCTTGAGAATTTTGCGCCCAAAGATGAGGCGAATCCCTAGCTTCCTCCTTTGTGTTGCTCAAGCTATGCCTGTTGGCATTGCTGGACCGCTCCCAGGAGGGAAAATCGGGCTTGGCAGGGATCCAAGCGACCAGGCCTGGTGGATCTGCCGCTGGCGCAACACCAGGTCGGGTGGTCTGGTGGATCCAAGCTACACCTCGTGGCATGTTCATGTCAATGCCAGCAGATAATGAGCCTGACCAAATTTGTACCATGATCCAGGATTATAGCCCTTATTTTCTAATTTAAACTCTTTCAATCAATGCAAGAATTCAAAAGGTTATGATATGGCAAAGGTGTTCAATTCTAAGTTCACTCACATCTTACCAGTGTGGTATCAGCTGAAGAGGTTGGTCAAGTATTTAAAGAATTTTTAAAATTTTGAGAGGATCTTATGTTTTTAAATGATTGTTTTCTTTTTCATTTAATAGTGAAGGGAACAAATTGATACTGCAAGGACAGCATGATGTTAATTTGGGCTAGATTTCTGAAGTGAGAAAGGGAGGCAATTCATCGATAATTGCTATATAATGTACCGGTAGTATTTAAGCTATTTTAAGTGTATAAATTTTAAATAAAGTAACAACTTCTTTATTTAGCAAACCACAAAATAACAACAAAATAAACTACAAAAAGCATCACCAAAACAAATAACTCTAAAAAATCTAATAACTACTGAAAATAAATATTCCCCACAAATCCTTTGTGCCATCTGTGAAAAATCCACAAAAATAACTAAGCATTAAGAAGTTAAGGAATAACTTCACCTTAAGACACTTCTTCTAGGTCCCCACCTCCATGGTCCAGTACAGTACCTGTGACAAATAAACTGAACAACCAAAGTTTAACAATGAGAGTAGAAATAGCAGAAAGGACTGAAAAAAGAAAACAGACTGAAAAATGAAAGAGGAACAAAAAAAAAAGAAGAAATAACACAAACACTCTTCACTGTGTCTGCTTGAAGAGCTTTCTCTTATCTTCTGTTTCCTTTTTTCTCCACACCTGATCCTGAAACAAACAAAATCTGTCAACAACCAAAGAAAAATTACAGGAAAAAAAGGGAAGAAACTACGACCTCTGATGACCCTACATCTCTCTAAATATTCTTACAAAGAGCCTAGATCGGATAGCAGTAGAGTTTACTTCTTCAAGAGGAAAATAATGATAATAACACATCTAATCAAATTGGATAGTAGTAGAGTTCATTTTAGCCACCATCTAATCAAATTTCCATAACCTTTAATAAATACATAAGATACACTAATTTAATCCAAGAACAAAAGAACCTAAATCCAGGAGTGAAAATAACGATAATAACACAACTTGACATTGATGCTATTAGCCAGTTGTGTTTTGCTGACTCAGCTCTCAGGTGCAAAAGAAAAAAGTTTTTTTTTTTTTTTGCAAGGGGCACAAACAATTTTCAGAATACTACATGTATGGAGCATTAGATATGGAGTCCATTTGGAACTAATGCATAGCAACTAAAACAAAATAGCAGAAATCTAACCATATCCTATGACACATTGTTATTGAGCTACTTAGATATAAATGATAGAAGGACCATGTCAATATATTTTTATATCAATTTCAATGCCAGAAATCAGTATATACTGGTTAAGCTGACCATAAAATGGAGCACTTGCAAAATGAGAAGGCTTTTTTCTATCATTTGACCTCTTTATATATGCAACATGTCATAATAAATAACATTCAAGGATAAATAATATCTCTTGTATCAACCTAAATTGTTCTAAATGATTGTCAAATACATTGCTAAGGAGCTTAGTTAAATGCAAACAGATCAGATGACCTTCTACCAAGCAAATAAAGAAAAATAGCAAAAAGAGTTAATCTGTTTTTTTTTTAAGATTACCTGAAAAAAGCGAGAGTGCACAACAGAAATACAATATCCGCAATAACTGAACAACGATGAGGGGTATGGTGAAGTCAAATTAAATTCTCAAATAAAAAGAAAGAAAATAGTATAAATAGCTCCAGATGACACTACAAATTTTAAAAACAAAATTAAATATTATAGCTGTCGTGACACCATAACAGAAAATAAAAAGAATGTGAGAAAATGCAGTACATATCAGCAACTTCTTCGCTTTTAATTTCTTTAAGGTAAAATTTAAAAAAAATAGTAAATATTTTTTCAGTACTTCACTTCGTTAGTCAAACTCTATGAATGCCTAAAGTTAACAGCATATTGCGACAAAAATGAACATTAAGTTAAAAAATCAATTTGTTGGAAGACAATTTAGACCTGGAATGTGCCAGCACACATTACATATCTGGTAAGACCCCACGGTGCCATATGCCATCTTATTTATTTACACAACCTTAATTTTGATGCTTATGGGGTAAAGAGCTAAGCACATGCCATTAACAATACCAATGGTTGCTTACTTTTGCTCTATCAACAATATTGTTTAATAAGAAACAAAGGGCAGCTCACTTGAGAGAATTATAATCCCTGAATCTTGTCTTGGAGAAGATCCTGATCTTTTCTTGATTGTCTTAGTTCCTGAAAATATAAAAATGGCATAAACTGATCTTTTCTTAACAGTGTGCCATACCTTTTTAATATAAAAATGGAGACTTAATCAAAACTAATATGGCTTCATTATGGGTTGATGTGCTATGAAGACTGGAGATGCTTTCCTATTAAATACAAAATATGAACATCAATCAAGCTGGACAGTACTAAGGTACGGTTCTAACTATTTTAGAAGGCAATTAAAAATATAGGAGCACCAAACTATTCAGATTTACCATCCATGCTATGCACTGGTATGTCCCACTTAGTATGGTTTTCTACCAACCCAAAAAAACAATAATGATAAGATACAGAGAGGGGCGCAATTTTGCGAAATGTCAAGAATGTTATACGAATCCTATATAAAATCAAATGCAACATACCAAAGTACAGAGAAAATCAAGCAATTTTTAATTCCCTGAGAACTCAAATACGTCACTCTACATATATCCTCTTTCCTTTTAGTCGTTGGTCATTATTTGTTGACATTTAGTATAAATTTAATAATTTGTTCTTTCTCTCTAATCTGTAAGCGATACGACACCATATCTTTTCAATAATGCACTATCAAACAATTCATCCTATGAAAGACTCAAACTGTTACCAGTCAAAAGAGCAAAAATAAACATGGAGACCATAATTTATGTAGGATAAATTCTGAATTTTTCAATTGCCTCTCAAGAACCCCATAAAGCCGTCTCAAAATATTATTCATACTATAGTCCATCAGAACTAATTTTGAAACTATACCATGGTAAGAGAAGATGATTTCATATCCAATCATGAGTTGAGGCAAGCTCGAAATTTGGTGGAGCAAATATTGCCAATCTTTAATCCTAGCACCTTGACCCCCTCGCACTTCCTCAGTTAAGTAAGAATTGTTCAGCTAATTAAGCCAGAAAAAATGGAATATATCTGAACAGTTCGTATTGTATGGTTGGTCAATCATTATAAAATCAGTTGATTATCTCTACCAAAAAGGGAACAAACACAATATTTCTTCAATAAAAATGAATGGAAATGATTAATAAAAAATAATACCTGTAAAAATTAATGCAGCAGAATAGTGATCTTTATTTGAATCCTGACATACAATCTCTTACTGAATTCTTACAAAAAAAAACAATTTATTCAAATAATATTAGTGGTAAATAATAAAAACACAACATTATCCTCTTGCATTGTCTTGAATAATAAAGGGCAAAACAAAATCAAAGAAAAAAAATGCCATACATTAATATTTAAAGTTCTAATGAGTCCCCAAGCATTCAAATAAGAAAGGAGATGAAAGTACTCACAGCTTCCAACATATGTCCTTTGAGGCATTGCGACAGGCAGCAAGCAACCTTCCCTAATTTTTAGCTTTAATGCTGGCCAGCTTAATTGAATGTTATTACATGACTACAAAAAAAAAGCTTATTTTGCTGGAACTTAACGTCATTAGTTTAGAAAATTTGAGTTTGTTTTATATTATTCGGCCACACTGAACCCAGAAGACTGGTTTGGTACGACTCCATTATTTGTTCGATCCTTAAATTTACAACCTCAAATCCTACTCTACCCTATCTATTATGCATCCACTGTTTATTGTACAATACTATTTTGGTGTACAACACAACCGTTTATGTAACAATGATATAAATAAAGATATGTTCTATGACAGATTTTTTTATAAAGATCCGTATTTATTTTTAAATTACATCTCTTAGTGTCAATGTTTGATGGATAAAATGTTTAAAAGTCTTTTCCTAAAAAAATACTACATTATTTTGTAATAATTGAACAGCTATTAAAATTATGAACCACAGTTTACAAAATAGAAAAGTTGTAAACCTGAAATAGAAGAATCTTAAGGCTAAACAAAGCCAACCAATTCTAAGATCTAAAAGCTTGTAAGGTCAATCGAAAGAAAAAAAGAGACAAAATTGGCACACAGTGCAAGAAAGAGCATACCTGTCTTAACTGAGGTCATCGCCAAAGGTATGAAACCTACGATTGAGAAAGGTAAAATCAACCTAACTGATGAACAAATCTGAAAATCCCATGTGAAAAATAGAAAAGGGAGAAGCATAAATGACATAAACCGGCCTCAAAATCACCTTCTTTTGGGCAAAACCTGCACGCTAGGGTTTGTCCATATTCGCTTGCTGAGAAAGGATGGTTCCCAAGCTGACACCAGACCAACTAAGTGTTCTACAGCAGCAACGGTGCAGGACATCAAATCTGACTCAAGAGAGAATCAAGGCAAAAAACAAAAAAGAGACGGCACATATGAAAGAAATATAGAGCAGCAAAGAAAGAAAGGAAGATGGAGACTGTCGCAGCCAAAAAGCACGATCCAGAGCCTTCGAGAGGAGCAAGTAAGCCCAGCACAGTTCGCCGTACCCATTGGGAGAAAGTACAGAAGAGGAATGGGTATCGCGCGGAGAAAAGGGGAGTCGGATCCAATGAAGGCTAGGTCATCGCTAGCCCAGGCGATTTCGTATAGGAAGAGGCATAGCCCACGCGATTTGCATAGAAACTGCAACATAAAAGCCGAAGAAATGCAGCCAAGTCATCGCTAGTCCACGCGAAAAAAGAAGACCAAACCACCAAAGTACAGTGCAAGGAACGGAGGGCTCAGATGCAACACAGTAGAAGGAAACGGATGGACGGGATTTGAAGTTAGTCTACAGTCCTCCCTCAGCTTGAAATTGAGATACTTATAATGCCACCCCAAATTGAGTTTTTAGAAAAATGCCACCTCAAATCCACTATACTTAGATATTTGCCACAACTATACAATTCTGAAAATAAATATACTATAATTTGAAGTGTATTTTTATATTTCCCAATCTACCCTCATCTTCAACAATTGTTCTCTTCTGGACCCCAACGATGCTCATCCCATATGATGCTCCCTGGACCCCAACGACCCCCTCTCCTGCCTCTCTCTTCCTCTCATGGCCTTGACTCTCGATCTCGCACAGGCCTTCTCTCGACATCTCTCAGTCTCGTACAAACCCTAGACGAGCATTTGCTTCTCTGGACCAGGACAAGCCCTGATGCAGAAAGAAATGGCTTGCGATTCCAGTCTCTAACATGGCCGAATCGATCTATGGAGTGTGTATCTCACAGCTTTATTCATTGTTGACCTATGGTTAGCCCGTTTATTTGGTCCTTTGTATAGAAATCTTATTTGCTACTGGTATTTACACTTAAAATTCATCAATTTAGGGTCAAATAATAACCAATCAATGCTAACGACTCTAATTTTTATTCTAATTTTGTTTGAATATTGTATGGGAATTGGTATAGCAATACTAGTGGCTGTTTCGATGTTGATATCTTTCTGATTTTACCTTCACAAAATCAATGAAGTTGTTTGTACCTTCCTCAGTTAATGTATTATATATCCGATATGATAGTTGACGGTGGGTAGTGCTAGTACGTGTGGATGGGGTTCAGGGAGCATCAGATGGACTTCGCATCCTCTGGATGGCCATCCAGTGGATGCTTTCGATCTAAGCCGTCTGATTAAATCTCAATGGCCATAGATGTCCCGTGCATGATACTAAGATTGATAGGCCCGAAAATATCTAACCGTTTAGATTAAATCAGACGGCTCGGATTGAAAGACGTCCACTGGATGGTTGAATACAACCATCCAGAGGATACGGATCCGCATCAGATGGGGATGAGGGATCAATAGATAATGGACAGAAGAGAACAATTGTTGAAGATGAGGGTAGATTGGGAAATATAAAAATACACTTCAAATTATAGTATATTTATTTTCAGAATTGTATAGTTGTGGCAAATATCTAAGTATAGTGGATTTGAGGTGGCATTTTTCTAAGAAGTCAATTTGGAATGGCATTCTTCTAATTTTCAAGTTTTGAGTGGCATGTACCCAATTTCCCCATATTTATATGTTTGATGCCTCGAATCATTTACATCGCCTGTCATAAACTTTCTATGGACCAACACCACAGAAAAACCCGACCACACAGACCATATATAATATAGTCTATTCTTTCTCCTTTTTTACAAACCCTCCTAGGTTTCTGTGCACTTTCTAAGAATCTTTAGTTAAGAGGTCAAAAGCCAGCAGTATCCAATGTATGGCCTACCAAAGTCCACTCCCATGCTTATTAATTACACTTTTCTACTACGCCAAAGCATTTATTTTACAGTTTACACATAATATACTCAATTCAATTTTGTTTGTTCGGTTCATTTTCCTTCTAACATTTAATTTATGGGGTAAAACATTTGATTTTACCATGACCACCTCTTGAGATCGATACTCAGAAATGGTCATTACCACCAAAAAATCTCAAATTGTTTACTTCAAAGAAAATCTTCATCTCCACATCCGTTGCAATTAACACAACACCTCGTTAATTAATGTCATTGTTTTAATGCACGAAATCCAACATAACTATAAACAATGCGTTTGTTTCAGATTTTTTTCTTTTCTTTTTTCCCCCCTTTTTTTTTTTGCGATAAGGGCATCTACTGACGCGCATTAAATGTTCTATCTCTCCAATCAAGATCAGACAGTAAGTATAGAAATTAGTAACATCTTCATATCATATAATTTGACGCAGAAAATCATAGCTTTCTAATGAGATAATGCAAGCCTCACTGTTACCAACAAACATTTTTAGGTAAAAAGGAAGTAACAAATACTAAAAAAAGGGAAATAAAAGGTAGAATTTTTTTTTTGTTAACACAACTTGTACAGCTCGCGGGAATCTAGGAACAAAGGTCAATAGCTTTAATTGTGCTCCTAATCGCAGCAAAATTAGTGCGTCAGGGAAAATATTTTGGAGGCAACGATTGAAATAAATCTTCCCGCTCTGTTCTAATTAAGCATCATATTGAACAATTAATTAAATATTTTTAGATTTCGGTTCTAATCAAGGCTTTTTTTTTTTGAAAAGCCGATATATTGGCATTCAAATAATTTGAAAATCTTACAAACCAACAAAAAGATTAATTAAATTAATTAAAAAGTAAAAAGAATAAAAAATATTTCCTTTGTAATTTAGATTTTTATATCCGAAACAAATATTCTAGAAAAGTTGCTACATTTTTTTCTTATTGAAGTATTTGTTTAAACAAATTGAATTGTATGCAATAATCTGTATCATTGCTTACTCTAAATTTTGCAAACCACTTTAAAACAATAAACCAAGTGTTACACGAGTTTGGTAGCAATAAGAAAAAAACAAAATATTCAAGTATAAGGATATTAATTTTACGAGCTTTTGAGAAAAGCAAGAGAACTCGTGTGAGCTAAATTAAGAAAGAAACGGCAGCATAAAGCCGAACAAAGCAACGAGGAAAGCAAGAAACAAAGGGAAAGTGAAAAGGACTTAGGATTCGCAACAAAAACATGTTTGAGGCTTTAAAGCCTATATATTATTTCCTATCAAACTTTCCCGACTTTACCGAAGTTTGGAGCACTGAAATGAAATATGTAAATTAACATATAGTGTACAAGAGATAAACGACGAGAGAACTTTTCCAAAAAGAATTAGACAAGGTGGCTAATTGCTTCCAGCTTTTAGCGCACACGCGCAGCTAGTGCACTTAACAGGTTCAACGCAACAGATTTATGTGCTTGCAAGTGAAGTGGACTTTGAGAAAATATATATTTTTTTTGAGGAAAAAATGGAGATCTAGTCTCCACCTTTTAATAGACTTTGAGAAATATTATTAATATAAATTTTTTTCGTGACAAAATATTTAATATTCATTATTTACGTTTTAGAATTATACCACTTAATTAACTGGCAGACCGATTTTTCTATAGTAAATTATGTTTGTAGTAAAATTTGTGTTGGGTTTTGTGTTTGGAGAACAGTAGTAGTATTTGGTGTTGTGGTTAAGTTTAGGCTTTCAATACTTTCACTCAACCTTAAGTTGAAAAAGTATTAGATTTTTTTAGTTTTGCCTTTGGATGATTTCTGTACTCTGTTATTTTTACTTTAAATGGATGCCCATCTCGGGCCCCTTTTGCTAAAAAAAAAAAATTATGTTTGTAGTATTCATTGCCAAAAAAACGTTAATCATATATAACTTAAACATTTTAATAGTTTTACATTTGAAATATAATTTGTGTTATCTCATTGGATAATTTTAGCATATATTTTTAATATTCTATTTAACATCTTATCCTGCTAGATGCTGTTGAGCTTATCTCATCCGAGTTCTGTTTGTTTTGGTTTTTTTTTTTTTTTTTTTTTTGGGGGGGGGGGGGGGGGGGGCTTATTGGACATTTGTACTATCTAATGAAGAAAAGGTCCCAGAAGGGGAAAAATATTTAACCCAACACGTGATTTCCTCGTAAGAGTGATGAAGTTTTCTTATACAATATTTTCTTGGTAGCTCCTGCCAAGCATTCGGAAAAACAAAAGTTTTCTTATACAACACGCACACAAACATGATTCCAGCGTAATAATGAATCAGGTCGGACCTGGTTTGAGCTAAATTCGGGATCTTTCATAGGGTCTAATAATTACGGTATGACCAGAATGTTTACATTCTTTTAACGTGTATATATATATATATATATATATATATATATATATATATATATATATATCGAAATCAGCAGACTATATATTAAAAAAAAGAAAAATGCCAGTGTCCAACATATATAGGACGGATAGGTCCGTCCAACATGATCGTTTTCACAATTTTTAATTTTAAATGACCGATCCGAACCATACAATATGTTTTCTATATTAAAAACTTACAAGAAACCAATTTTTACATTTTTTTTAAAAAATTTGTACTATTTTTTTGGTATTTTTGAAAATTCATGATATAAACATTATGGATCGTCCAATAACAACGATTTTCTAAAATACCAAAAAAATAGTAAAAATTTTCGAAAAAAATGTAAAAATTGATTTCTTATAAGTTTTCAATATGGAGAACATATTGAACGGTTCGGATCGGTTATTTGAAATTTAAAAACATAAAAATCATCATATTGGACGGAATCCATTCGTTCAATATATTGAACTCTAGCATTTCTCTAAAAAAATATATATACATGACAAAATAACGCGCTTTATGCATTAACACCAGCAAATATCAATACTAACTTAGGGCCTCAAATCTCAATAAATATCCATGAATATATCATAAATCTGTTTGTAGTATAATTATGATGTTAAATCCATTTCTTTTATCACATCTCCTTTTTCTTTTCTTTTTTTTTGCCTCCGCAACCTTCATCTGATTTCAGGAAAGGAGATAGGTTCCAACCATCGATCTGTTCAGCCTGCAACTTGGCTATATGAATCTAGAGGGGAATCGAATAATTCAATCATTCGCGCATATTTATTAATCAGATTTTCTTAGCTAGGAATCTCCTTCTCTATAATGACGTCCTGGTCAATCAACATACTTATTATGTCAGAACAATTATTTAGTTCAGTGTTAAAAGGATTTATATATGTATCATTGACAAGGAATAAATTATTTACTCTACTACCACGACTCCACGAGTCTATTCCCAAATTCTACGAATCCAATCTACTGAAGCTTTTATTTATTATTTCTTTGTTTGGTATTCATCGATTATTCTTTCTTCATGCAAGAAGCAACATTTTCCAAATGTTGAAACTGGACGACAAAGAATTAAAATATGAAAACCAAACTTATCTCTAAGTTAAAACTTTAGTATCCACATGTCAAATTGTCACAACCTACAATAGTCAAAACACTCCCAACGCAGAGCTTGATGAAATGCCAGATCATTAAACGAAGCTATATACTCTTTAGCTCAATTGCGCAGATCAAAATCATATCCGGCTAATTAGAAAATTTTTTGGTTTCAAATAAAGTACAGTGAGATTATCTAGACTAGATTTTATACAGTGCCTAGATCTGTACTTATTTGCTATCTCACCACACCTCCACATGCATTGATGCTACTGGGACACTTAAATTTGGACTATACCAATAATCAGCCTGTAGTCAGCCAGTAGAAATGCAGTATTATCGTAGACAATATAAGGGTCAAGATCTTAAAAGATGACACCAAAATCTTGGAATAAAGGTAAGATGAGATTGCTTTTGAGTAGAGCAAATTAAATCAGTTCGTTGCAAACTACAAAAGAAGGAACGAGGAAATAATAGTGGAAGAGTTGGAAATAATTAGAATAATGCAACATGCAACATGGTTGCCGGAATGAATGGAGACATATTAATGGTCAATATAGTCACTAGAAATAGTTTCAATTATTCCAAAAGGCCACGTTATTGATTTGCTTTTTGGGTATTGTACATTTGTATGAAACCTTTGTTTGGTACTTTGGTTCAGGGAATTGTTTATTTGTTTTGATTGCGAAGAGGTGGGGATTGAAAAACTGATTTTTGGTATTGGTGTATGAAAAGTTTTGAGAAGTTCTCAAGTCCATTCATTTTGTTTGTGATATTTCATTTAAAATCATTTTTCTAGTTTTCTTTCACTAGGCTATAATTGTTTGTCATATTCTTCAGGCGCCGATTCCTGAATCAACTTTCATTTTTCCTTTATAAAGAGAATCCTGCATATTCCTACAATCTTCATAAACTGCAAATAGAAAAGTTTGCCAGAAACTAGCTGAAACTTTTCAAGATTCAACGAACTACCCTTCAAGGCTCCAACACCAGAATGTCCAGTTTAAAATAAAAAAATTGTAGATATACAATCCTCTATTCCTCTGACTGGTCGACCTGAAAAGGCCCTATACTAGCTAAATGGGTTGGGTTTCTTCAAATATGGTCTATGGCAAATAATTTCACTTACTGGATAAAATTAAGAGGTGCTAGACCAATAGGCTCTGGCTAAAAGTCTAAAACCATCCTTTCCCAACCGACAACTGCGGAACGAGATCCAATAAATGCATTTATAAGATACAAGAAGAAATAAGAAATAATCTTGCAAGTATTAATAGTCAGGTTGCTATAATAAAATATCATATTATAAGTCTAATAGATATAATAAAGTATCATCTTATAAGTATAAATATTTTGTTAGGTAAAAAAGGAATTATCTTATTAGTGCATTTATTAGATATAATAAGAAATTAACTTATAAGCATAAATGTCCATTTAGTTGTAAGAAGATACCATCTTAATATAAGTATATAGAGTGCAGATGAGAGATGACGATAGTCAAGGGACAAAGAAGAGAAGAGAGAAGGAAACAGGTCAAGATAGATGAGAGGATACGAGAAACGTATGAGAGAGGAGAAGAGAGGAAGGGAATTGAAAATTGAATAAGGTTCTGGTGTCACACTTTGCTTTTTTTTATTTAAAATTTTAAAATTTAAATTATAATCATCTGATCCAAATCGTTGATCTTGTTCATATTAACGACGGATGGATTGTCATAAAATTTTATAATTTTTGAAGTTTATTTGATGCTTGATCAAAAGGTCAAAAATGAACGAATCAAAATAACTAAAATAGATTAATTCTAATATGTCCATTTTTCAACCTCTTGATTAAGTATCTAATAACTTTAAAAATTATAAAATTTTAGGACAATGCATCCGTCGTTAAAATGAACAAGATCAACGGTTTAGATCGGACGATTATATTTTTAAATATTTAAAATTTAAAAAAAAAGTGTGGCAAATGTGACATCAAAAAAGTGTGGCACCGGAACCTTGCTCTTAAAAATTAGAGGAGATGATGCGCCGGTGCCAAAAATAAAAAGGACGCTTCTAATGTCCTTTCATTTTTGGTTTGGGATGATAATAATGATAAATTGCATGATTGCACTTATTACTCTCGGAAAATTAATATGAACAGAATAACTGAAAGCATTATGCTCCTTTTGTTGCTCTGCATGGGGCAAAAAGGGAAATACCTTGGCAAACAATAAAATCTGGTAGGACCTGTTTTTATGTTGTATGTAAAAACATAGATCAATCTGATTAAGTTTTTTTTTTTCTTAGAAATCTAGAAAACTTAAAAAAAAAGGAATATCATCGATAGTAATTGAATGGTGATGAATTGATTTGACCTTGGCAGCTTATTTGAAAAAAAAATAAAAGAAAACTTGTTGAAACGGTTTTTCGTGCAAAAAGTCCCCTGATGCTATCATTTAATAAGCTATGGAAGTAAGTAGCATTCTTTTAAATTTTTGACACGCTGCGATGAGTACATTAAATTTTTACATTACCGTGTCTCTATTTTGGGAATTTGAAACGCAGAAAAAGGCAAAATTCAATGAATTGTAACAGACTAACAGTACATTTATCCAAAACGCAGAAAAAGTAAATCGATTATTCACAAGTCAATGATTAGAGCGATGTCTCATGGAATTTCCATGTCTACTCTACATCGACATACGGGACAAGTGAGGTTTGTTCGCAGCCATGCCATGAGACACTCCTTGCGGAAATAGTGAATGCATAATGGCAATTGAACAATGACATCCCCTCTCGCAAACAATTCCTTGCAAATTGGACAAATGAGGCCACCTTCAACAGCATCCTTGTCTAGGGTGCATAACGTGAAAAACGACCACGAAAGTGGTCATTTTCGTTAACCGTTGCATTGATGTACGAAAATTTTATACTTATTGCGTTGATTGTTACATCCGTTTAACACATATTGCGTTGATTGTTCCGTTGATGGAAACGATCAAAACGGTTATAATCGTCTTTGACTACATAACTGTTTTGCATTTTATTAAGATGTAAGAAAATAAATTATTCTGCATTTTGTATGAAACAGAGATAGAGAAATGACAGATTAGGTCACGCGGGAAAGGGGGAGGAGGCACTATAATCACCTCTTGCTCTCGACGGCGATTGTACTCGGTGGTGCAGAGACGAGAGAGATAGATGTGATTGTGTTCGACGGAGAAATGACGGAGCGACGCTGCAGAAATCTAATTTTACTCATTTCTCCCTCGATCTCTCTGTTGAGGTCCTCTGCAATCTAATAATAAAACCATAAAAAAAATTTTAGACGAAATGCGCGAAATAAACGACCACGAAACGTACCAGTTTCACTAATCGTTCCGTTCCGAGACGAAATAATATTTCTATTTGCGTTGGTTGTTCCGTTCCTTAAACGAAACTAAAATCCTTATCCGTTATCGTTCAGTTCCGGACGAAAACGAAACGAAAGAACGGTTGAAACGACTACCGTTTTCAGCCCTATCCTTGTCATACTGGTATGTTGGAATGGACGCAAATATGGAGTGATTGTGCCCATTGGTGTTAGGTGGTTCCCTTGGCTCAGCTTGTAATGTTTGCTGTTGGGCTGCAGCAACTGTGGCGGTGGCTTGGTTTCTGTTTCGATGGCGAAGTTGATCCATCTTTTTTATTATTAACCTTGTCAAGAATAATAGGCTGATGGCACTTGCCGGGAGGATTATGGGGGCGAGGAGAACGTAGAAATAGTATAGTACTAGCCCCTGATGATCTGTCCATAATATTTTCAGTCCAACCACCTCGAGTATCATACCAAGAGAAAAACGATACATACATCCATAGATTGAAAGTTAAATTATCAGTTGGACAGCAGTACAAAGTATGGATAATTGGCCACGTCAGCATAAACTGTTGCAGCAGGCAGCAGCTTAACAATTCATTCGTGCAATGGTGCCATCTATCGATTAAAGGTTCATGGGCCCTTTTGGGCCGTCCTGCATTAACTGGTCTGCATTAACATGTCCTTTTAATTTTGAAGCTTTCCTTCTCTGCCTACGGTCCCACCAATCAACACTGCAGCTCTATTCTTCTTTATGGTTCTGTTTGGATTGCTTAGAAATAAGAGTAGTCTATTTTTAAATGTAAAGTATTGAAAAGTGTGTAATTTTATCAAGAGTTTGGATTGTTTATAATAAATTTACGCATAAGAAGAAACTATTCCTCCTATTTTCATACGATCCAAACGGAGTCTATTTGAATTCCACCAGTATGGTCAGTACATGACAGTTCACCCATTAATCTAGGCCAACGCAATCAGTGGCGAAGCTAGAATCGAAAAATAACGAGGACCAAAATTTGAATAAATGAAATTGAGAACCAACAGAATTACAAATTTAAGTATTGATTACCTAAAACAATACTAGCAGCCATTAATCTTTCTTAACTAAAACATCATTGAGTATAATATTTTGAGTCTAGAGGAGGCCCATGAAACTTAACTAAATAAATTTATCTTAATAAATTAATATATTATTGGACAAATCTAATTATTAGGGGGGCTTGGCCCTTGCCAGTCCCCCTCTGACTTCGCCACTGGACGCAACCAAAACTAAGGCGATGGTTGTGTTCTCCTATCCACCACGATGCTGTAGACCTCTTCCTCCGAGGTTGCGGTGGCCGGAAACGTTAGCGGATTCATACCCGTTATCATTTTGAGCCATCGCTAAAGAAATGAAATCCGTCTCCATAGCGGATTCTTTCTTTTTTTTATTTATTTTAGAAGAGGCTTGAGATCCGTTGAGATCGCACCGTCCATTTAGATCGGACGCTTGAGATTAGAAAACATGCATGCGTGTTTTTCAACAGCCATGCAGAGGATCAGAATCCGAGCAAGAGGAGTTCTAACAAAGCTGTCGCTGCTTCTAAACCCTAAACCTTTGTAGGCGCTTCCTTCTTCGCTGTTCCTTCGATCAGGTGAGCGTCTAATATTCCTTTTTCCTTCTTCTGTTTTACGTCTTCAAAGGTTCTTATCGTGTCTCCAACTTATGGATTTTTTACTTTGCACTGCTAAATCTTTTGAAAAAAGGGGAACATGAATTGTGGAGAATTAGGATGGGTAATTGATGGGTGAAACTTGGATAGAGGATAGGATCTTTCTGGGAATTGCTCAGGGCATGCCCTCTTTACTCAATCACTCCCAATTAGACCAAATTACCCTTATCTTTCATTTTAGTTTTCTCAGACTTTAGCTTTGGAGGTGAGAGTATTTTGGTCATTTTCAAAAAATGGGGGAGTGAATGAGTAAGGAGGACTTGCCCTGAGCAATTCCTGATCTTTCTACCTTTTCTTATTAGAAGCAAATAATTACTTTACAAGGGACATGGAAATTACACTGATGCTCAATATTTATCAAATCATTTCTTCTTTGGCTGATACTTGCAAGGCTTAAAGAAATTATAATATCCTTTTTCTTCTTAATTTTCTTTCTAATGTTAATCTTCTGCTCATAGTTTTCGTCAAATGTAATTCCTTATATATATATATATATATAAATTTTTTTTTTTTTTTGAAAATAGGAACTTGGAATCAGCAAGATGTATTTGCAATACTATATTAACGAAAATGGGGATAAAGTCTACACCACCAAGGTACCTGTTTTTTTCTATTAGATCTTCAAGCAATAATATGTCCTGCTCTATTTACAGATAACTGTCGCATGCTAATGATACCTGGGATTAGTGTTTTAGAAATGGTATATTTTTTTAAATCCTTAATTTTCTACAATTTACACCTCTAATGAGGTCTGCATCAATGCAGAACTAATTCAAACTAGGATGCATTTAAATGTTTGATTAATAATGAACTGATTTAATGTAAATGGTTAAGCTATGAGTACCATAGGCAATTTTAGAGTAAATTTTTTCGGAAGTCCCTCAAGTTTACCTATAATTCATTTTGGTTACCAAACTTCCGAAGTCACTCAACTTTGCAATCATCTATTTCTAGTCACTCCATCCATTCTTTGGTTAAATTGCTAACGTTTGGGACGTAATAGAAGTAACTAAGCATTTCTTTTATTTTGTTCCTTTCTCTCTCAGGGATCCAGCCCCCCCCCCCCCCCCTCAATTCAATCTCTCTCTTTCAATCTGTCTTTTAAATCCTAGTGCTCTATCAAAGAAACATGGTGTAATTTTTGTATGGATCTTAGAGTCCTCTTTCTAAATTTTTCAGACCTTTAAACTTTCAGATTCATTTGCTGGTATGCAAATCGGAAATTCAGGTTTTGTTTGATTTCAAATATTTTTTATAATTCATTTATAAGTCTGAAAAATCTGAAAATTTTACAGAAGACCTGTTTGACCATGAAGTGTCTACAGTTAAATTTTTTTATAATTCTATTTAACCAGTGATGAGATAATTTTTTTTTTTTGTAAACTGTCAAAAATACCCTTTGCTGAGTATATATGGCATTGTTCATTATTTTTCTCGACTGATCTCTGTCTACTGTGTATATGGTAATGTTCATTATTTTTCTTGACTCACCTCGATAGAGATCAGTTGGTTCAAGGTGGTGTATCAAAATGTATTTTTTTGCGGGTACCATTGAATGATAATCTATCTAGTATCTACTGTTTTTCTCAGATCACAAAAAACCTGCTTAGTGTTTCTCTAATTTAAAAAAACAGCAATAAGAGGTTGATTTCCAAATCAATGACCACAAATGTCATCTAGAAATTATATAAAATGTTTTTCAATAGAAACTAGAACAAATAATAGATGAGGTGAAGCAGGCACCCAAGAGAAAACAAACAGTTAAAAAAAAGCAACATCGGTAATTGCCTCCAAACAACTGTACTTTGACATCTTTCATACCTCTAAAAACACATCACTTGCATCATGAACAACAAGCACAATTGGTCAACACGAGCAAATCTGTCAAATATTGGAATTTTACATATAATTGACCAATCCAATCAAACATAAAAATAATTAGGCACTGTGTGCTTGTATATTACTTTGATGACCTAGGCGCTGCAACAGAACATCAAATTCATGTCTATTTGCAAGAAATAATTAATATAGGATACAAAAGCTAGCGACGTATGGTACTCAAATTGGTGCATAAAACCAACAATTACATATCAAAGAAGTTTGCGTTATTTAAAAAGTGACATAAGGGTATATATCTCCAGTACATATGTTTGAGGAGGGATATTTCCAAATCTGAAAATTAGAGGGGGGTATTTCCAATTACCTATGATTTGAGGGGTATACAGCATATTTTCCCTTTTTTAAATACATGGAAAAGGTTGGGTTTAGCACAAGTGAGAGAAATGCTGGTTTTGTTTGTCATTTTTACAAAATATTGGGGGCAGACATGCCAATACCACAATTGAAACACTTGATTTAAGATGCTTGTAAATGTCACATCTTAAATTATTTATTGATCCTGAATGTAGCTTTGACAACTTAATTTTAGTGATATGTTTTACTTTGCATTTTGATTTGTTCACATGGATATTTTGTATGGTTTTATGATCCCTTTTAATGTGTATTGTATTGCAGAAAGAGTCTCCTCTTGGGGTTGCTACACAATCAGCTCATCCTGGTAAAAAGTTTATTATTGATATGTTGTATAAATTCCCCTGTCTTGTTTATACTTTAACAATGACTTCATAGAACATTTTGCATAAATGTTGGTATTCAACCTAAACTAACAAGAGGGTCTGTTCTATGAGAAATCAAACTGGGCACTGCCAGTTGGTTTTGGTTCAACTTTATTCTTTGTATGCGACTAAGAGCTCAACTACAAATTATAGATATACTTGTAGAGCTCTGTTTATAATTTTATATGGTCCAATCTACGGCCATACATGATTTAGAAATACGATATGGAATGCCATAAAGTTGGAAATGCTTTTTGATTTTCCCTTATAAGCTTAAGCAAGGATGCTGACGCACTGACCTGCGAAACATAGATGTACTTGTTCCTTGAAACATCTGAGATGATATCTCCCAGAAAAAAACAAATGCCAGCCAGATTGTGTTTGTTTGTTGACGTAATAATAACAACAATAAGGATTAATTTGGATCTATTGACAATGGCTATCTGGACAATTCGGTCAAATCAAATATTAAAAAAAATACTTCTTTGTGAATGGTAAAATTTGCATCCAATTTCATCATTTTTCTTTTGTATTAGTGCGTATAGTAAAATATTACTTTTGGCATCTGTTAAAATCTTGAAACTAATTCATTGTCAATGAATCGCACCCTAATAGTAATTGATAAATAAACAAAATCACAAACAACAGGGTTCAAAGTCGGCAGGGCTATACACCACTAAAAGGCACATTGTGTTAACATTTTCTGCAATTTATAACATTTTCTGCAGTTTTCCTTCTCATGTTGTTGGACCAAACAGGACAGATAAGTTCGTTAATTTATAGCATTTCTGAAGTTGTATATATAATACTCAAAATTGATGTAATTTTTGCTTGCAGCTCGATTTTCTCCAGATGACCCTTATTCCAGGCAGCGTGTTCTCCTGAAGAAAAGGTTTGGCTTGCTCGCTACACAGCAGCCCCCTGTTAAGTACTGACGATGTTGGCCAACACTGCACCAAAATCAGCCATCTTTCTAAAACTTAATATTATGCATTGTCGTCTTCTGTGCTAGTGCTGTTATGAGATAACTCTTATATATGCTGTAGGGTGGGTGATGGTGGGCTATGTTAGTGATCTAGTTACATGCTTGTGGTGTACTGCATTTAATCTATTTGCATGGGTTTACTTGAAAATGTTATGTAACTGTAAACAGAGTTAATGATTATGTTGTTACATTATCGTAAAATATCATTTTCAAGTTTTTATATATTGTTAGTGCTATTCTATTTTGAAAGCTCTTGCTTACTAATAGCAATTATTTACATTTGCTCGGGATCTTATTTGGACGGGATAGTTGCTTGTGCTTGTGGTTCGTGAAAAAAGTTTTAATTTGTGACTATTTGATAGCTCTTGCTAACCTCTCAAGTTCTAATTTGCTTTAATCAAGTTCTTACTATCATCTCCAAAAAAATGAGTCCTCAAAAAAAGGAAAAAAATGCTTGTTGAAACGGTTTTTCGTGCAAAACTAGAAAGTCAACTGATGCTATCATTTAAGAAGCTATGGAAATAAGTAGCATTCATTTAAATTTTTGACACTCTGTGATGAGTACATTGAATTTCTACATTACCGTGTCTCTATTTTGGGAATTCAAAACGCAGAAAAAAGCAAAATTCAATGAATTGTAACAGTACATTCATTCAAAACGCAGAAAAAGTAAATCGATTATTCACAAGTCAATGTTTAGAGCGACGTCTCTTGGAATTTCCATGTCTACTCTACATCGACATGCGAGACGAGTGAAGTTTGTTCGTAGCCATGCCATTGAATAATGACACCCGCTCTTGCAAACAATTCCTTACAAATTGGACTAACGAAGTCACCTCCAACAACATCCTTGTCATAAAGGAATGCTGGAATTAATGGACGCAATATCAAGTGATTGTGCCACATTGGTGTTTGGTGGTTCCCGTGGCTCGGCTTGTCTTGTTTGCTGTTGTACTGCAGCAACAGTGGCAGTGGCTTGGTTTCTGTTTCGATGACGAAGTTGATCTATCTTTTCCATTATTCTAACAAATAGCTTTAATAAGAGGCTTGATAAGCGGATTAGGCCGAGGACACTTACAGGGACGATTATAGGGGAAAAATAGTGGAGCCAGAATAGTACTACGCCCTCATGATCTGCCCATACGTACCATCCAACGAAGTCCACTATAAAACTAAGAACAAAAAGAATAATAGTTAGCCACAAGGTCCATTGCCTTTCTTCATACCAATACCACAAGTTTTCCAAACAGTCTTTCATATTCGGTACCTTCTGTGTGAAATCAACTTAAAAATTTATTTCATTATCCTGTTTTGGTAGGAAAGAATTGAGGAAGAAATGTAGACAAGGGGAGAGGTTTTCGGTTAGCATGTTCATTTTTCTTTTTCTTTTTCTCTCTATATATATAGATCTAGAGAAAGAGAGTCAATGCTAATGTTCAAGACTTGGTAGAAATTTGGCATCAACAGCGAGAATGTTCTTTCCAAGAAAAACAAAATGTTTCTATTATTTTAATATGGCAACTTGGATTCAAAAACTTCAACGACATATCATATATGGGTCCAACGTTAAAGTTTAACTGTTGGTTATAATATTTCAAACTCCATGTAAAATATTCACAGTTGAAATAAACATTCCGAGTATTGTGTAAATTTTATTCTAAAACTAGTCTTTTTTTTTCTTTCTCATAATCTCTTATTTTTATCAATCGTTAGCCTCCATAACATCTAGATTATGCCGAGCACTTCAGACATGACTCATTGCTTGAACCTTTAATTACTATCAAATTGTGATTTAATCCATTTTATTTTTTTTCATTTTAAAAAGAGACTTCTATTTTCATTTTATAATATAAAAGCGTTCTGGCGGGCCCAATATCTGTTACAAGTTCCCACATATTAAGCTCAGCCGTTTAGTAAGTAAAATTTTGAGATGGACTCTTCCAACGTAAAAAAAAGGCATTGAATCACTAATCAGAGGTTTGTACTTGTAATTCTTATTGCTTTCCACTGCTTCATGAAGCAAAAAAGTCACACTCTGTTTTTTTGTTTTCAATTTTAATAAATACAGTACACATTAAGGGGTCGTTTGGCAACATCAAAGTTTAGTGTGATCAAGGGTTAAAGTTAGCATTTTGGGATTAGTGTTTGAGGTTAAAGTTAATAAAAGTTAGTACTAACTTAAAGTTAGTAATTGTTGTTTGGCATGATAAGTTAAAGTTAGTGATCAAAGTGAATACATTTAATTATAACATTCATTTTAATCTAGACATTTTAGAATTCGAAAATTTTAAATCTTGATATTTTTAAAAGATGAAAATTTAAATTTTAAATTTTAAAATTTGAAACTTTGAAAATTTGAAATTTGAAATTTGAAATTTTGAATTTTGAAATTTGAATTTTGAATTTTGAATTTTGAAATTTGAAATTTTGAAATTTGAAATTTGAAATTTTGAAATTTGAAATTTTGAAATTTGAATTTTGAAATTTGAAATTTGAAATTTTGAAATTTGAAATTTTGAAATTTGAAATTTGAAATTTTGAAATTTTGAAATTTGAAATTTGAAATTTGAAATTTGAAATTTTGAAATTTGAAATTTTGAAATTTGAAATTTGAAATTTTGAATTTTGAAATTTTGAAATTTAAAATTTGAAATTTGAAATTTTGAAATTTAAAATTTGAAATTTGAAATTTTCAAATTTTAAAGTTTCTTCTCAAGGTTTTTCTCTTTAGATACGATATAATTTTTTTTTGGGTGTTTGAGAAAAGCTTAAATATATGGCCAAGTTAGGAAGTTAGTGCTAATCCCGTTGACCCCAAAGTTGTTTGGCGATGCAAGCCATGTAGGTTAGCTCGTTGACCCAAAAGTCAAGCTAAACTTGGCAATACCAAACGAGCCCTAATTGAAGCTGACCGAACAATCTGAAGTCGGACTTCGCCTCCCTCATCCCCTGATCCTGGCTCTTCCTTGGAGCTAGCTAAGGGCTCGTTTGGTAATGCCAAGTTTAGCTTGACTTTTGGGTCAACGAGCTAACCTACATGTCTTGCATTGCCAAACAACTTTGGGGTCAACGGGATTAGCACTACCTCCCTAACTTGACCATTTCATATTTGTGCGTTTCTCAAACACCAAAAAAAATTTTTATATCGTATTTGAAGAGAAAAATCTTGAGAAGAAACTTTAAAATTTAAAAATTCAAAATTTCAAAATTTAAATTTCAAATTTCAAATTTTCAAATTTCAATTTTCAAATTTCAAATTTCAAATTTCAAATTTTCAAATTTTCAAATTTCAAATTTCAAATTTTCAAATTTCAAATTTCAAATTTCAAATTTTCAAATTTTCAAATTTTCAAATTTTCAAATTTTCAAATTTTCAAATTTCAAATTTTCAAATTTCAAATTTCAATTTTTCAAAGTTTTTAAAATTTCAAATTTTGAAAATATCAAGATTTAAAATTTTCGAATTCTAAAATGTCTAGATTAAAATGAATATTACAAGTGAATGTATTCACTTTGATCACTAACTTTAACTTATCATGCCAAACAACAATTACTAACTTTAAGTTAGTATTAACTTTTATTAACTTTAATCTCAAACACTAATCCCAAAATGCTAACTTTAACCCTTGATCCCACTAAACTTTGATGTTGCCAAACAACCCCTAAATGGACAGGATTCTCCCTGGCTACATCATTTCAATAATATACACATAAGAAACAGCTACTGAGAAAAGAGGAAAAGTGCAATTTATCATATATATTTAAAGTAAAATATAAAGAGTTTAAAAAAAAAGGACAAAAATTGTTACAAACTTGCCATAAGAAATAAGAATGGATATCTGGTTACCCTCGTTCGGAATATGAATTTGGCTGAGGCCGACACATGCCAAACCATGTTCAGGCCATCTGTATAGGAGTATAGGATAACAACCCGGCGACACTATTGCGTCCCTTCCTACAACCACGGTCCAAGGTCCTGTACAGACAGGCTACGACCGCGGCTCCCCAATTGTACGTTGGAGGATGAACCAAGTCTTCTAAAAACTACAAGTACAGGACACTGTTGCCCTTCTACAATTTATTATGATTCTACGTTTAATCATCGAGGAATAGGGAAGAATAGTCTATTCCGGACGGAAAATTTATAAAAAGTGAAATTTTAGAAAGAGTGAGAAGAGTGTTATTTCGAGAATAAAAAATATTGTTTGGATGATGTGTTAGAAATAAAGAATTAAGGAGTTGTATTAAAATAATAATTTTTGGATGATTCCCGCAGGGACGAAGCCAGCACAGGGGCCATGGAGTGCCTGGCCCACGCATGATTTTGAAAAAAAATTTACCGACTATTAAAAAAGATGCTTAGTATATGGGATTTTATGATCAGGGCTCCCAACAAAAATAATGTCCAACAGTTTTTTTTCCCTCCGTTAGTGTAAATGTTGAAATCGGAAAAACCTATTCACATCTTGAAATCGGAACAACCCTCTTTGACTCTCAATCGGAAAAAAAAAGAAAAGTTCACCCTTAATTCTGCTCAAATTTAGTGAACTCCGAGGCTTCGCGGTATATATAATCTATTAGTTAGGTAATTTTAGTTTTTTGGTCTAATTTTTTTAAGTACCGTTTCACATATCATTTGAGAGCATTTTGTTCTAGGTTTCAGGAATGAGATATCGAGTTATGTAGCGAACTTAAATTCTTAAAATGTTAATAGATCGTTGTTGAGAAATAAAATCTAACTTTGGTTTTTGGAAGCAGTTATTAGAGTTGTACTTATGGCCTTATGCGTTATGTACTTATGTGATTCATCTGATGGTTGAATTTTGAATTTTTTAATTTTAGTCAATTTACACAACTAGTATTTATTAATATGAAATTACTATTGTCAATTTACGCAACTAGTATTTATTAATATGGAATTACTCATGATTATATGATTGTTTATATTGAGAAGAAACTTGCTAGGGCCCGTTTGGATTGCTTAGGAATTTGGAGAGTTTCCTATTTCTAGGCATAAATTTATTGAGAAGTGTGTAACTTTGTGAATAGTTTGGACTATTTATAATAAATTTATGCCTAGGAATAAGAAAATTTCCAAATTCTCACTTCAAACCAAACGGCCCCTAAGATATTTACTTTTGATGAGATATAAATTTGTGGGGCTGTTTGGATCACATGAGAATATGAGTAATATTTTCTATTCCTAGGCATAAATTTATTATAAACAATCCAAATTCTTCACAAAATTACACACTTTCCAATACTTTATGCCTATTGTTGTCCCTAAGGGGAAAATTACACACTTCCTATAAAACTCAAAGAAGATTGTTAAATGCCAAATGATATTGTTTTGTAATCGACAAACCTAGAGACGTTTAGTACAACACCTATGAATAGAAAATTTCTCTTATTCCCATGTGATCCAAACAGAGGTTCTCGTAGGGCTAAATTAATATTAACAGATCGGTGTAACTTTATAGATAATATAGTAGAAATATGATGTATCTTTCGTTGAACTATGATTTTATTAGAATTCTGATGTAATAGAAATATATAATTTTTGGATGTAATAGAAATCCGATGTAAATTTTTGAGATAAGAAATTGAATCAGTGATTAAGGGCTATATTTCAAAACTCAGAAATTCATATTTTTCTTATGGCTTCCATTGTTACACCTTGTATGACACAAAAAGTGATATTTTTTAAAAAATTTTGATGTATACAGTCATATTTAAGTTTGATCGGTCGATCGAGCAACTCGAAGTTTGACCTCGGCCTCTTTTGTCATTAAATTCTGGCTTCGCCCTGGATTCCCAGAATCTGACTCGTTCAGACTCGACTTGCACTCAATCAGAGTCGAGTCCAGTTAGTCGAATAGGTTTGCAAGATCCCATTCTTTCTTTTCTCCCTTCGTCTAAGTGCATCCGACGAGAGGAGAAAGAACCTAGTGCTCTCTCCGTTAAATCCGTCGTTTTCCTCTTTCACTGGCACTTGCGATCTCACCAGGGGCGGATCCAGTGGGGGGCCGGCATAGGCCTGGCCTATGCCGTGATTGTAAAATTTTATGTAGAGGGTTATAATAATACAGTGTAAACCAACTATATTTACTGATGGGCCTACTCCATCAGAGCCCAAACAAAATAAGTAAAGCCCAGTAAGCTTAATTTTATCACTCTGACGTAACCTTGGTTACGATCCCTACCTTTTCTCTCTGAGTCTAGGACATTACTCTTTTATTTTTCCTTAGACGGTGTCAGGTTGACTTTTCTTTCTTAATATTTATATAATTAGTGAATTAGAATTTAGATGGCATTTATTTTCGTTTTTTCTTTGGCTCTTTTTGTCTTTTTAGGTATTGATGTTTTGTGACTTTTGTCTTTAGCGCTAATGTTCTCAACCTAAAAAATTGACCGTAAGCTCTTAGTCCATTTGAAGTCAAATTGACTTAATTTCTTTTAATTTAAAGTTCATTTGTACATGCCCTCACAGCTAACTTCATATTGGTATAATGGTATAATGGTATGGCATCATAATAATGTAATGATTAATGAAGAGCCTAATTAAAATGAAAATTGAAAAGGCAGTAATTGGATTAATATCTAGGAAAAGTTTCAAATGTTAATATGTCATAATCAATGTTAAAATTGTAATCACATCTTCATAACTTCATTACTAATTCTGCAATAACTGAACGTGTCTTTTCACTTTTCAGCAATCAAATTTATCAAGACTAGACTACGAAATAAAATGGGAGACGACTTCTTTCAAAGCTACATGATAATGTATATTGAGAAGAAAATTTCTAAGAAGTTTACTGCTAATGAAATTATAGATATGTATGATTTTTTACGTAATCGTAGAGCTAAATTAGAATTAATAGAGATACATATCTATTAACTATGTATTAGAAATCTGATGTAACTTTTTGGTTTTGATACATATCTAATGTAATTTTTTGTTTTAATACATATCTAAATATCTGATATAACTTTTTCTTTGAATTATGCTTATAATTAGTGATTGTTATTTACTTATTTGTAAGTACTTTTTATTATTTAATATTCTTCATATATTTTTTTTTTCTACTACTAATTGTTAGTTGTGATATTAGAATGGAATTCTAGATTTTGATTAAGGAAGGCATGCATTGAATCTGTTATCAAGGTTTGTGCTATGTACTTCTTATAATGAATTATGAAATGATAATTAGTAAATAACTTCTTAATCTTTTTTTTGGTGTTTTTTCTAGTGGCATTTTCCCTTGAATGGTTGCTCTGCTAATTAAGAGCTTAAAATTACCGATACTAGCGCAGTATCATTTCTATATTGATTGCTGGCACGCTAAGAAAAAGATTGACATCACAAACCAACCATGATTAGTCCTTCAAACCTTGGCCTACTCCATGTCTAAATCCTGGTTCCGCCCCTGGATCTCACATTCAGCGTCGTCGAGCTTCGCTTCTCACCCAGATCGTAGTGATGGTTTGTGCCATGTCCGGAGTGTGGTTTAACTGTTTAAGAAGCTTGTGAGCAGAACAAAGAGGAATCCAGAGAGAGTGTTCTATAGATGCATCAACTAGGTAAAATTGAGGTTTTATTTGATTCCTCGTTCTTCCAGTGAAAATCGAATCTTCTGACAAAGCTTTCATTTGGCCTTTTTCCATATGTTGATTGGGTGTTTTCTTTGAATCGTTAGAAATTGAGGTAGTATTTTCTTTTGATTCTTTGTGTATTGAGATTTTCTAATTGGGTTTACATCTGTATTGCTTATTGGTTGGGAGAGAGTACCAGTAATTGTCACACTCCGAGTCACTTTTAGGTAACTCGCGAGTGTATTTTGACAACCCGCCGTGCATTTTTACGCAAGACGAAATACATCACATACACTATCAATAATCACACAATTAAAATGCCACAAGACTTTATATATTCATTAATAATAGAATTCAACAAACGACAAAGACTGACATGGTCAGTTTAACACACGACTCCCATGCTAGTTCGATGTATCAATACAAACATGACAGCATAAAAATAAAACAAACAGTGGCATTTATTTGACCCGCTTGTTCGACTCGCTATTCTTGTAGAAGGTCTGTAACGTCATCCTTAATACCTAGAACTCACATAAAAAGTGAAACGGGTGAGAGATCAGACAGTCTCTCGGTGCAGTATTCAGTTCCAGCCCGAATATCGTAAAATCTTCCTAGTGGAATTCTTCAAATACCAACATTGAAAGAATAAAGTATACTAATACAATTATATTGCCATGCAAGTATTGATGCAATGCGTTTATTCAATTTTCATTTATCCCATTATCATTTTTTACTTCCACTTTATCATGTATCACATTTTCGAATTCAGTAATCACAATCACTTATAAATAGATAACACGCCCACATACCAAAGCCACATAGGTCAGCCTCACATCTCTTAACCCCTTACCCGTTGCAATTGGGCCACATAGGGGGTAGTATGCTAGTACTAGAACACTCCATAGGTCTGCCTTACTTGATAATACGGTTACTATTTCACACTTTAAAAGATCATTCATTTGCACAATTTAATTGATATCATTATATTTTAATGCCATGCATCAAGTCAATTTTAATGAACAATTGAAAATCTTAACATTCATGTTCTAGTCCTCTTGAGAGAACATGAACCAAAGTCAAATCAGGATGTCTGATGTAACATGTCATTTCAGCAACTGAATATAATTGCAAAATGAACAATGAAATATGAAATAGATTTAAGAAACTCCAGGAACCTGCACTTGACAAGAAGGCGAACTCACTGACGATCGTCCAAACTAAGTACCGAGCACTACGATCCTCAAATGCCTGATCATTTACCTCTAGTATCATTAATTAAGTAATATTTAATTTAGTATTAATTAATCCTCCAACGTATGTCACTAATCCAAATTCCAGACTAAGATAATAAATATCAGATTAAACCTTATCCAAAATTGTCAAATAAAAAGAAAATTCAGAAATATGATTAATAATAATGTGAATATTAATATAGTTTTGACAATAGACTTATGTAAAGATTAGAGAACTTCTAATTGAAATTATATTAAGAATCTTAAGAGGTGCGCCTAATTCAATTTAACATTTTAATAAAGGAATAAATAATCAGCACAAGGACACCGTACTATGCATGACTAAAATAATGTATTAAAATAATAAATATTCAAAATAAAGTACTAAAATATGATAAGAAAGAGAATCGGAAATTTGACAAAGAAATTTAAATGCACCGTTCCAAGGTTTGACTAAAATATATATATTCAACATGCATTATAGAAAAGTAGTGTCTAATATATACGTTGTATATACTTCTAAATTATATGAGACACTTACTACATGTTAAAAGTAATTAATAAGAAAGATAGGTTTGTACGGTTATAATTCGAATATAGAACATGAAATGGAAATTAAATCAAAAGGTGCTACTCATTTTAATAAAAGATCGACGAAAGATTTTTATCAATGGGTGCATTTGGATGAGAGAAGAAGAAGAGGAAGAAGGAAGATGGGAAGAAAAAAAATTATAAACAATCCAAACTCTTCACAAAGTTACACACTTTCCAATACTTCTTCCCACTTCTTTCCTTCTTCCCTTCTTCCCACACCTATCCAAACGCACCCAATGATAAATATATACTGTCGAGAGAGAATTGAAAAAATGGTATATGATGGACAAATTTCGGTGTAGCAATCCAATCAATAACAAAATTAGAAAGAAAGAGTAATGGAGTTTACCACTCAGACAAAGAGCAAAATCTGGGTGCCAACTTCAGTATGAACTCCAAAATGAAGGAAATAGTAATTAGTAGAGAGCAGAACGAAATAGATAATACACAGAACTTGGAGCCAGAAAAATGAAATTGGAAAAGAAGAAGAATAAGTAAATGTATCAAGTGAAGGGGGAAGACAAGCAAAATTTACACAGAACTGGTTACAATATAAGCGTAATTGTGAGATACTTATTTCTTAATTGGGCTGAGAAGGACTCTAATCTGGTTACAATATGCATGCCAAATAATAGTATACAAGTGAAGGGGGTATTTATTATATGTGCAAGGGGTATTTTAGGAATAGTTGGACTTTTGGACTTTTAAAAATGAAATGACAGTATGATTTATCATACTTTGAAATTAAATGATAGTAATGGTCTTCTTTTTTTTTGTTTTATTTTGCTTTCAATGATATATTTGTTCATAAAAGAAATTTTTATAATTTTGACAGTAGGTGGAAAAAAATCTGAAATAAGGGTGAGATTGATTTTTAGAGTTCGTACAGGTCGGTATCAGTATTAAATTGGATACTGGTATGTTTTTGTTGTGAACCAGGGATCTGTTTTAAGAAAAGTTCTTGTGTAGGGTATTAATTTCCAGGTAAAAGAGTTTTCAAGGACCCATTAGTAAACTTGTTTGAACTAGTCAAGCACCTCTGTGTGAATTTTTGTAATGGTGGGTCATTAGTTTATACATAGTAGGCTATGTTTGGCTACTGAGAAAACTATTTGAACCGTTACAAAACCCCAAAAAACAATTAATTTAATTAAAATATGGCAAAATTGGAATACCATCGTAATCATCAGTACCAAATTTTCTGAAATCTTCACTACCAATTTTTAATCCTTTATACAGTGAGATAGTACTGAAATTCAGTTCTTCAAAAAAACTTGTTCAGTGTTGTTGCATTCCCCTTTTAATTAATATAATTTTTTTGTTTAACCAGGTTGATCTAATTTTTTTTCCATTATTTTCCCTACAGAATACTAGGTGCAATTTTTGGAAGTGGGACAATGATTATTTGCGTTATATAACAAATGCAAATATTGTTGTTCCAACTATTGAATCTGACCTAGTTCATAGACTCCAAAGGCTCGAAGCTCAACTGGATTCTCTGACACATGAATTCAAGAAAAAATGTGAAGATGATGAGGAGCAAATTAAAGGTTTGGTTGCATCATTAGATAATTTTAGAATGTTTAATTGTATGAGTTTCACTGTGCTTGTCACTCTTGTAATTCTGGTGATTTCTATAGGAACACTTCACAAGTAATAGTGTAAGGTTCACAATGTAGGATTACCTTACATTAACTAATGGCAACACATTTTGAATGTATGACTCTATTTTGACACTCTTTTTTTACTATAGTTTGACACTCTTTTATGACTCTATTTTGAATGATTTACAAACATATGATGGTCTATCTTGTAAATTTTTTTTTTGTACACATAGCTGGAAATGTGAAGACTTCTACAATTTTTTTTAGATTGCTGGGCAGCGGAAGATTTCTATAATTATGTTTGATATTTGCCAAAATATGAATGATCTAGAGCCAAGCTTTCAAGTCCACATGAGAATATGTTTGGAGCCATGAAAAAGGCATAAAGACAGCATAAATTAAAAAATCGATTAAAAAAAATATTTATAACATATATATGGCCATAACAATTACTAACCACATTGTTCAAATTGGTCCGAAACTCCTCACAGTTACAAAGATAGCATTTGAACCCTGTATTGTTTTTTAAAATACAATTATATTGAAATGGAAAGCCAGTAGAAGATGAGTTCGTATTGTGATCTGGAATGTACACAGATCGAAGAGGTGCTGCACTGATTGAGCTTGCAGTTTAGACATGCATAAAATGTTTTCCAGCACTTGCTAACAGATTTATTAATCCACAAACTTCTGTTATTCAATAGAAGATACACCACGTGAATCAATTTCGTTCATTTAATTCAGAAGAGAAAACAAATTTTTAAGAGGAATGAAGATACACCAGGTGGTACAAAGAAGCACTAAATTATTAATATATCAAAGTACCACAATTTGGTTAAAATAAAATATATATTACTAGTGTCATTCACCAAAATCAAAGAAAGCAAAGGATCAGCCTAAATTGAAACTAACACATAGTACCACATATTACCCAGTCTTTTTTAATAAAGTAGAACAATTCTAACTAATGCAAATCTTAACCAACATAGTTTAAGTTAAACATCGGTTTATGTTAGGCATTTTGTCTCATTTGCCAAAGAGAATTCTTAATATGCTCACGCAAGTTTGCTCCTTTAACTTGTGAACCTTTAGTCCCTTGTGTGGTCCGAAATAAACCCTCATCTGACACATTGTTAAGTCTATTATGATGTTTGATAAAATTATGAAGAGTGCAACATGCGCCCACAATTTTGATTTGAATGTCAAAATCAAATGGCGCCATATCTTTCAAGATATGGAACCGACCCTTGACATCGTCAAAGGTTCTTTCAACAATATTTCTTAATTGAGCATGTCGATGATTAAATAACTCTTCTGGTTTGTCATATCGATACTCGGTTCGACCATGAGCTCGATCACGGAACGTTCCCAAATGATAACAAATCCTACGATATGGTGCGAGGAATTGCGGTGTGTTCACATAACTGGCATCAACTAAATAATATTTTCCACGAGGAACGTATAATCTTCCCCTTTGAAGTGCAGAATGCAATATCGTGTTATCATGCGCAGATCCCTCCCACCCAGCAACTACAGCTAAAAAATTACCATCAAAGTCAACGGCTGCCATTACGTTTTGTGTGTATCCTCGCCTTCTATTTACAAATCTTTCCTTGAACTTGTCCTTGATGTTTGGATGTGCCCGTATGTGTGTTCCATCAATTGCTCCGATAGCATCCTACAAATGATATCAGAAATGTGACATTTTAAACAACTTACAATACATGAGCAAATCACAAATTTCGTTTTTTAAGTCCTGAATAATTTTCCATAAAAGGAAAAATATAAATAATTCAAAAACAGCGATTTCATTTTTAATAAGATGTTTTCCAATTTGATAAAGATCACATTATTATTAAAATAATGCTATTTTTTTCGTTATTTAATTAATACTTTCATTCTAAATTTGTTCTTAATTTAAAACTCAAGTATCGTTCATTTAACACCTTAACAGTACCACAGGGTGTTCGATAGTGCATTACCTTAAACAAACCAAATTGTGTTCCATCTGCAAGCATAGGGTGTGTTGGGGTTTTTGAGTTTGGTTGTTTTATATAATCAGAAGATAATTTCACCACAAAGTGTAGCACATTGCGGATACATCTCCATACTGTCTCGACTGAATGTTGGAAATCCTCTCCAATTTTACGCAATTTGCTTGCTTGCCCCAATAATTGCAAGAACATCCCCACTTGCTCTTCAATTTTGACCTCACCATTACATTGCAATCCCTTTGATTTCAACTCGTTGCATAGAGTGTTGAAGTTATCTGTGGTCATCCGATAGTTGTCGTAGCAACATTCGTCGTGACCTTGTAGTTGATCCGTAATCATTTCAGCTCCACTCATTGGTCTATCATTCTTCACTTCTCTCCACTCAAGCATGCATGCTCTAATTCCGTCACGCCTTCTAATACTTTGTTGCATAAGCAACAAGCCAGCCAGTTGCATTTGTTGTTGTTGCATTTCCTCGTCTGAATCGGAATCCATCTTACGTGCTCAGTTGTCACCAATTTAACCTTCGAAAATAAAATTATCATTTCCATTAGAAATCTGAAAAAGTATTATAGCAACCAATATTGTATTACCAACATAAATTTATCAAATATAACAAGTTTAATTTAGCTAACATTCCTAAATTTAAAATCTTCAATTTAACTAATTAAAACAAGTCTTTATCAGTACAGAAAAACCTAAACAAGCTCGAATGCTTATTAAACATCCTAAACAAAGCAAATTTAACAGTACAGTACAAATTACAACGGTTATTACACTACAAAAACAGCAATACATCAGTGAGGTGGTGGTGGACGATATTGGTTAACAAAATTCATGAAATAGGTATCATTATGACCAAAAGAGGGATTGGTTTGTTGGTTAGGAAAAGGTTGACTGGCGAAATCGACTGTATGAAAATTCCTCTTGATCCAAACATTCACATCGTCATCTCTGCCACGAATCCAAACATTTCTAGCAGTAGAATCAGTGAAGCGTTCTAAAATGTCAACCCGTAGTTCTCCCTCTATCTCTGTCATTTTATCCAGCCTCTCTATGCAACGGTTCATTTCATCGTCTGTTTTAGTTAGTTTGCTTTCAGCCACACTCAACTGACCCTGAATATAGAAACCAACTGTGAATTTAATGCAAAAGTGTGCTCATCGTTGTCTGCCACACTTTTAAACAGCCGTGTTCTGACATTCAATGTATCTTTAATTTTCTTTTCCCTCGATACAGAAGGTCCAGCCCCATCACTGCTTTTACGCTTGACTGAACCTGAGCTCCTACTAGTAGGCATGGTGTTGTCAGAGCCTTGTTGACCAACATCATGATTGAAGTGAACATCATGTTCAGCTTCCTGAGTGAAGTCAAAATATGCTGCATTAGGGTATGGGTCTTCAGCCTCGTCTACCTGTATACGACCCCCTACCGGTCCTCGAACATCTGGAGTATCAGAACTACCAGATCCTTCCTCATCCCTACCCCTCTCTGCATCAGTTCTTTCGCCGAATATTTCCTCACCATCCCCATGAATTTGGTAAACCAAGGAAATGGTTGTTTTAAGAATCTAAGCTTCTGTGGATTACTCTGCATTGAAAAATCAGTAATATAGGTCAGAGGAAGTAATACAGTCTTTTACCAAATTGTTTTCTTTTGCACTTCTGGGACTTCCTTTCAGGAATGTATGTTTGAGAAGGTTTACTGCCTTACTGAGAAGGTTTGACCTGGTTAAATTATTTTTTTAATATATTGAAGTTCCTGTCCTATGCGATTCTAGTTGGAACATAGCAGGTGGTACATACAAAGTAAAATGACAAGGTGAAAAAATCAGTGAAGTCTGGTTTAATGTTAAGCTCAATGATGTGCTTAAATTGTGATTTACATAATGCTAAAATTGTGCTTTACATATAACAGCCCTAGCTACAAGTTGTAAGGTTCATGCATTTTAGAATATTTATAATAGAAAAGTCACATTTGGGATGCTTGTCAAAGCTGATTCACAGAAGATGCATTTGTTATTAAGGAGTGTAAGAATTAATAATTGAGGAAGTTCGTCTTGCATCAATTTGAAGAAAACATGCCTGTAAACAGAGGTTGACATATATCTAAAACAATGCACAGAGACCCCCTAAAGTTATGGAAATTTTATAATAGAATGTATGCAAAATGTTTAAACATGTTTAACTTCTAGAAATAAGTACTACAGGCCACTGTATGGATGTAAGAACTTCAAATAGAAGACATTTTGGAAAGTAGATACCTATATGGAGGTTCTTAGTAAAGTTATCCAAGTGCTTCAGGCATTTGGAAAGAAATTCAAAAAGAAATTTGCTATTTGTACATTTATAGACATTTTTCTCTTCCTCAAGAGGAAAGAAACCTTAATTGCAAGAATATGTAATAATTTCCATTTTTTGTATAAAATTTAGAACGCCGCTGTACTAATTATTATATAGGAAAAAAGTAACCAGCAGAATAGGAGTCAGTTCCCTGCTATTTAAACATGAATGTATGCGAAATAAGAACACATTTGCACATATATGAATGCATCTCCCATGTGTATCAGTCACATGAGACGAGGTTTTTGTTTGGATAAAACAGCACCAGAAAAGAGAAATTTAAGTCAATACTATCAAGATTTATATTATTATAATTACAACATCATGTACTTAGTATCCAACTATCCATCATTAGAATAAAAGAAGAATAAATGGGACATATTAAGATAAAAAGTAAAGCAAACTCTCTTGCAAAACAAATAATTAGTGCATGTTTTCCCAAACAAATGATTTATTCTTTTAACTGTAAGTAACACAACCACACTAACACACTAGTCCTCGAATAAAAATAACAGCATCTCTTAAAATAGGAAAAGGAATTCAATGGAACATATGATTTAAAAATAGATGAAAAGAAGAGCCTACAACTATATAGAAGACACTGTGAACTGTGGTTTGTTTTCTATCATCATCATCCCTATCAACACAAAAACCTATTCTCATTCCAATAACAGTACACATACAAAAAAAAATATTAAGTTGGAAGAGGAAGTTGACTGAATGAAGTCTCTTACCCAAAAAGAAATGCTTCAGCTCTAAGGAGGTGATGATCATAAAATTGTGTAATTTGAAGAATCTAAGTGATGATCATGAAATTGTTCATAAACTCAAATATGAATTTACAACAAGTGAGGAACACTATTATTAATGTGTGTGTGTGTGTGTGTGTGTGTGTGTGTGTGAACTTTCTCTAGTTTAAGCCAGAGAGATCAATTTTAATATAATTAAACATGATTTTTTTTTCTCTTACACAGAGGCATTTTCGTATAGAAAAAGAATACATTATTAAACTCTCCATCCTATTATAACGCGTTAAATATACATATTAGTAGAGTTAATAACATCATACCTTAATTATGGCTTCAATCGCTTCACGCGGTGCGCTCAATATGTTGGTATTGTAATCCCATTGGTAACCACCGGAAAGGCTTGTGCATTGTTTAGCAGCACTAAATTGGCCCTTCAAATGTTTCACCCTAGTTTTGCAATTTCCTTAGTACGAGTCGAATGGGGGAGCCTTTCTTTGAAAAGTTTATGGATATCACTGTAGTCTTTGAAGTTGATGTTGTTCATGCCACACTGGAGTTTCAGGTCTCCAACAACATCAAGGAGAACGTTTGTCTCCACCTGGGACCAATTGTCAACCCTTTCTCTTTTCTGATGAGTCCCTTCAGTACGATTGGCACTACAACTTGCTCGTCCTTTGTTTTTGGGTGACTTGTGTGAAGTTGGGTTCATTTTTCTTGGGAAAGAAGCATTACAGGAGTTCAATTCTAATCTAACACATTTACTCAGATATGACCAATTGATCGAATTGAACACAACAGCAATCAACTATAAAGCTTTAATTAACTTCAAATGACACAATTAGAATGACACAAAAGCAAATAAAATGACATATCAGTTATAATTAACCTCAAAATGCTAACTAATTGCAATGGCAAAATGGCAGATCAGTTATATCAGACTGCACACTTTTGTAAAAAATAGACCAGTAAATAAAAAGATCAATTGTTAATGACAGACCATTATATATATTTTTTGGACAGTTTGGTAGCGGCTACCCAGAGCAAAAACAGAAAATGAACAGTAACAGCAAAAACAACAGACCAAGAAAACCGTTATATTTAGATGGCGCATTTTAGTTCTTGCATTTGATCTAGTCATTCAATCAAAATATCAAATTGCTGTCGATGAAGGATCTGAGACTGATTAAAAAGTAAGGATAGAGGTTTTACAGCAATGCAGGTCTCAAACGAAGTTGCAGACTTCTCCTCCTGCACCTGACGCCAACGCTTGATTGAAGACCGGAGATCTTAACTGCTGCGGTACCAATTCCGATCAGAAATTTTTCAAAATTACAACGCACACTAAAGATCCAACAAATTGAAGTAAAAAACTACACGAAATTTATCCCAAATAAACGCAATTTGTAACATCTGACGACTTAAAAAAAAAGTTATCTAATCAATCAACTAGGAAGTAAAAAGAGGGACTCACCACTCGCCGATGAACAAAACAATATCGAGACAATCTACAGGAGGGAAGAGAGAAAGGAGATGAGTGACACAGTCTTTTTGTTTGGCAGCGAGGCATCACAGGAGGAACAGTAATAAGTCCGTTGAGAGAGTAATTATTTATTTTTTTTTAGAGCACCTGGCAGCGGCTGCCAAGGGAGAGAGTAATTATCGGTGCTCGCAATAATTGAGGAGAGATGGACGGAGGAAATTTATTTTTTTTAATTGCGGAAGCCTCTCCTTTCGGAAGAAGTTATTCGCAATTCGCAACAACAATAGAAAACATCAAAACCGTATTTAAATTACAATGCACGAAAACATCAGAAGAAGCACAACAATAGAAAATCACAAGTGATGGCCAAATTCAAATTCAAAGGGATGATTTACTTTGAAATCACAAGAATTAGCATTTTCTATTTTGAATTGTAATGCAAAATTTCTATTACAAACCATTGAGAACTCGATTAAATTAAGCCTTACTTCTTATGCAGTCGATCATCAGTTGACAGGACAAAAGCTACAAAGGTAGAAAAAAGTAGATTTTTTTGTTAGATAATAATTACGGACTGTTTCACTAATCATTTTTTTGAAGATAAATTGGGGTCAAGCCTCCCAACTTATATTTAATTTAAATGTCTACGAAAGACTCTCCAACCGGATTTCGAACATGTGATCTTTCACTCAAGATGTATTATTTTTTGCCACTAGACCGAGAGTTGGTTCTTCTGTTTCACTAATCATTGACCCACATTTTCTGCTGAATAGTAATCTAACACGGTAGACTATGCTTCGCTATGTATTGAGGGGCCGTTTGGATTGCTTAGGAATAAGAGGAATAGCATATTCCTATATGGAAATCATTGGGAAGTGTATAACTTTGTGAAGAGTTTGGATGATTAGGAATAAATTTTTGTCTAGAAAGAGACTATTCCTCTTATTCCTAAGCGATCCAAACGGCCCCTGAAATACTGATTTCTTGACATTGTAGGATGGGAATTTTGACTAAAGGATTTGTCTGGTCCCTGGAATTGTTTTTTTTTTTTTGTTTAATTTGAAAGACAGGTAGGGTTTAAACTCATGTTTGGTGTTGGTGTAGGAAAAACTTGGGAAGATTTTGAATTTTTGATAAAAGACCTTTTCATTTATAAGTTAGGTTAGGTACAAGACTTGATAAAAACATTTTTCTTTTTTCATGTTTGTTTACATACAGTTAGAAATCAATGGGTCACTAGGCTATGGGCTCGAATGCGTTGAGAAGTTCATGCATGCTATTTCATTTCATTTAGAAATCAATGGGTCACTATGTTATGGGCTCGAATGCGTTGAGAAACGCATGCTATTAAACCGAAATTTAAAAAAATAATATTAAAATAATATAATCCATTAAAATTAATATCAATATAATAAATTTAATATAAATAGTATCGCTTGATCGGAATCCTGGATTCCGAACGTTAGATCGGAATCCTGGATTCCGATCTAAGCTTTGATCGGATTCTGGGATTCCGGGATTCCGATCTAAGATTAGATCGGAATCCAGGATTCCGATCTAAACTGTACTATATATAGCGCCTGGTTCCGATCTAACAGAGTGCTTCGCACTCTCGCTCTGGACATCCTTTCCGCGCGAGCACAGTAAGTTTTTTTTTTATTTATTTATTTATTTATTTATTTAGTTTATTAGTTTTTAATTTAGTTAATTAAATAAAAAAATAGAGAAAATATTGAAAAAATATTTAAAAAATTTGAAAAAATGAGGAAAAATAAAATTTAAATTTATATGTAATTTATTAATTATATTGGATTTTTTTGTTTTTTTATTTGTTTATTCACTACTTAATTAATTAGAAAAATAGATAATAAATTGTAAAATTATTTTAAAAATACGGAAAAATAAGAAAAAATCATATGAAAATTTATGTGTAATTTATTTATTTTTTTTTATTTTTTTTGCTTTTAATAATTAAGATTTTGATAATTAAATATGGAAAAAATTAGAAAAATGATAATAATTGATGGTATTAATTAAAAATGTAGGAAAAAATTTGTTTAGAAGAGAGTCAATTCCTTTCTACTCCAGGTTAGCTTTTTTATATTATTATTTTATTATTGTTTGAATAGAAATGTTTGTGAATTGCTTGTAGATTGATTGATTGATTGTAAAATTGTGAAATGCAATGTTTGAATTATTGATTCATTGATACTTGTGAAATGGTTTGTGAAATGCAATTATTGTAAAATTTGAATGATTTATTCAAATTGGGGTGGGTTGGGTTCAAATTGGAATGAAATTGGGTTGGGTTGGGTTCAAATTGGGTTGAAATTGGGTTGAAATTGGGTTGTAATTGGGTCAGATTTTTTGGAAAACTCTCCCGGTACAGGGGAGATGCTGCCGAAATTTTTATAGATTTTATACTTTATTAAATTTTAATTGCATTAACAGTCGAAATGCCACCGCGAAGAAGAATACCAGAGGATCCACGTCGATCCACAAGGCGTCGAGGAGATCCTGGCGCATCTACATCAGGAGGAGATCCTGGCGCTTCTTCATCTGCCCCCCCTGCTGTCCCCCCCCCCCCCCGTTCCTCCTCCTGCTGATCAGCTTCTGCATCTCAGTCAGTCTGAGCTTCGAGGCGTACGAGTAAGCTTTTTTTATTTATATAGTTAGTTCATATATATATATATATATATATATATTAATAGTATATATAGGAAATAATTTATTATTTAAATTATTTAGGGTATAGGGTTTAGGGTTTAAGAAAATAATAAAATTTTTTTATTTATGTAGTTAATTTTTGTATATAGTTAATAGTATATATAGTAAATAATATGTTTTTTAACTTATTTAGGCGTGGACGCCCGAAATGCATAAGGCCAAAATGATACGAACCGAGGAGGTGGACCAGCGTCTTGTGACATTGGGCCTTATTCATTTCGTTGAGTTAGGTCACATGCCATTGGATCGTTCAATGATACAGGGTCTAGCCATGTTCTGGAGGCCCGAGACCCACACGTTCCATTTTCCCCGCGTAGGCGAGATGACCATTACTCTTGAGGTATTATTTTTTTCCAAGTTCTGTTGGTAGCTATTTATTTATTTATTGTTTTTTTGTTGTTTAATAAAAAAATGTAAATAAAATTTGCAGGATGTCGCCTTCATTTTTGGCTTGCCTACGACTGGACGACCGGTGACCGGTCGTACTGATTACGACGATGTGCAGAAGCTAGCGGACTTTGCATTGCCACGGGACACTCCTATGGAGGATGTTCTAGATTGCTTCAGAGAGAGGGCGACTGATCGACGTGCTGGGAGGTAACAAACGTTTTAAAATTTAATTAAAATTTTGAGATATGCTGCAATATATATATATATATATATGTGTGTGTGTGTGTGTGTGTGTGTGTGTGTGTGTGTGTGTGTGTGTGTGTGTAATGTTTATGTAATGCAGGAAACTTCACGCAGTACAGTTTGGGAAACTGCGTGATATGTGGGCACAGGGACCTGGGTCAGAGGACGCAGATAGGATCGATAGATACACACGGGCCCTGGTGTTGGAGTTGATGGGTTGCGAGATGTTTTCAGATACCACAGGAGATTTTGTTCCTTGTTTTTATCTGGAGTTACTTCGGGTTAGTAATTGTAAATATTAAGAACATCTCTTACATTAGTACTAACTTGGATAACTTAGTTTAAAATGTGGAGCAACTAACGAAAAATATTTTTTCTTATTTGCAGGATGTTCATGCATCGGATTCAGTGGGATATAACTGGGGTGCGGCCACACTTGCTATGTTATACCGCGGCCTGGACTTGGCAGTCCTGGCAAATGGCGCTTAGAAGGTTCCTGCTCCGTGGCTACTGCTTCAGTTGTGGTCGTACCGATCTAAGAATGTCAGGAATCCACCGCCCAATCAAATCAGTTTTTGGTCTTTTTCCCTTTTACTGTTATTTATTTTATTAAATTAATAATATTTATTATAAATATTTTAATTATATTAATTAATAAATTAAAATTTAAATATATATATTATATTTTTTGTAATTAAAATTGATTTTAATTTTATCATATTCATTAATTAAAATAATTCATTACCTAAAATAAATCATTTTTTCAAATATAATTACTTACATTAAATTAGTTAAATGAAATTAAATTAAATTAAATTATTCCATCCTTTTCAAATATAATTACTTAAATTAAATTAGTTAAATGAAATTAAATTTAATTAGTTAAATTAAATTAGTTAAATTAAATTAAATTATTACATATTCAATAGCTACATATTTAAATTAAATTAAAATAAAATAAATTAGATCGGAATCCAGAATTCCGATCTTAGCATTTGTCAGAGGAATCCACGCACAATCAAATCAATAATTTAAGTAAATTAATAATTATATTTTAATTAAAATTGTAAAATTAAATTAATAATTTATATTATTTTGTAAATAAAATTAAATTAAATTAATTACTTCAAATAACTAAATAAGATTTTATTACATTAAATTAAGTCAACTTATTAAATAATTTTATTTAATTAAGTCAAATTACATTAAATTAAGTCAAATTAAGTCAAATTAAATTCATGCAACTGATAAAGTCTGGAAAAGGACTGCAAAGGGACAGGCGTGCTCTGATAAAAGGTCAAAAGTATACCGATGCCTACCTAAGGACTGCAAAAGGACAGGCGTGCTCTGATAAAAGCTCAAAAGTATACTGATGCCTACCTAAGCACTGCAAAAAGGACAAACGTATTCTGATAAAGTCTGAAAAGTATACTAATACCTACCTAAGCTATGCAAAATGACAAACGTATTCTGATAAAGTCTGAAAAGATATCACATTATATTTATTAATTTTAAATAATTGCAAGTCTAAACTGATCTATAAAATTATTCTTCCTCAGCAAAAATATGTCACACCCACTCAATCCTTCTTTCTTCAACATTCACTACTATGGAGAAAGGAAATACCTCCAACAGTGAAGTGCGGGAATGGTCATCTACTCGACATGAGTACTTGCCAAATTACAAACATTCCCCTGCCAATCCAAATGAGATCGAAAAAGGAGATTATCATGCGATATGTAATAAATGTTACCGCAAATTCGACTACAATATCCATTCGCAATATGGTGGCGAGTGGCCATTATACACCCACTATCAGTGGCACATTCATGGTGGCCCAGAAAGAGACCGCAGGGAGAGATTGCGACATTACCTTACTAAACCTGAGTCGAGCAACTCTGAACTCTATAAAAAGTACTACACAGAACCTGAACCGATGCCGGAACTCAAACCGTGGAAACCAGATCCTACACCCATGATTGTTTACGAAAGCATATACGATTTTCGTGGAGACCACACAGTGAGCTGTACAAAGTGTGGTCAGGTTTTCAATTTCAAAGATACCATTTTGCGTGACCACTACGATGAACACAAAAAACAAGAAGAGAGGGATGAAATTGTAAAGAGATTCAGAGTGAAAGAACAATGGTTCGAAAGGAGAAGAATGAAAGAAAAGGCCGCCGAAGAGAGCCGGAGGTTGCAACAAGAAAAAATTGGAAAAAAAATTAAGGAGAGCCTAATAAAGATCAAGAAGAGAGATGAACAACGCAAAATTGCAGTAGCTAGAATGGCTGAGATTGAGCAACAAGAAGCCGAGGCAGCTTTCTGGAACGAAGCCGCTCAATTCGCAGACAACCCGGCTGCGAATAATCAACAAGAACATGATGAGGCTTTTTGGAACGAAGCATCTCAACTCGCTGAAAACCACGGTGCCAGTAATGAACAACAACCTGATGCCGCTTTCTGGAACGAGGCCGCTCAATTCGCCGACAACCATGGTGCCAGTAATCAACAAGAAATAAATGCGGAAGAAGATCAACCCTGGTGGGATGAAATTCTGCAACATGTAGATGATCAAGATCTCTAAGTTTATTTATTACTTTGTTTTTAAGTACCAAACTAAATTCAGTGTGTTCATTTATATTATGGTTTTTTATGTACATTTTTCCTTTTTTATTATTTTAGTGTGCTAAATTATATTATGATTTTCATGTATTTTTCCCTTTTTTTTATTTTAGTGTGCTAATCTATATTATGGTTACAAAATTCAATTCTTCTTCTAATGGTGAACATATACATAAAACAAAGTGAACATATAAACGATCTAAGTGAACACATACAAACAAATAAGTTCTATAAAAATAAGTTAGTAAGTGTTCACTTAGATCGTCTATATGTTCAGCTTATTTACGGTATATGTTCACTTTATATTTATGGTATATTTGCCGATGATGACACTTATAATTCCTGTATTTTTATATTATGAATTAAATGAAATAAATCTAATATTTAATTATAAGTTTATATTATAATTATTGCCATAAATAAATTATTACATAAAGTATTATGTACTTATTATGTACAACATTTAACATAATTGAAAATTTTTAATATTAAAAAATAAAACCATCCATATAAAATATTATTCATAATATAGAATTATATTATATTAACATTCTTCAAAATATCAAAAATCCGGTTCTAAACAAACGACAAAAATTTTATAATATATTAATTTAATATTAAAATTTTATATATTTAATTAATGTTTATAATAGAAGTAAAATAAAATATATTAATTTAATATTTTATCTTCAAAATATATTACTAAAATTTCATAATATATTAATTTAATATTAAAATTTTATATATTTATTTAATTTTTATAATAGAAGTACAATAAAACCATGAAAAACGACAAAATTTTCTGTTACAGCACTGTTCGGAATCCAGGATTCCGATCTAACCTTTGATCGGAATCCCAGAATCCGATCAAACGTTAGATCGGAATCCAGGATTTAACGTTCGGAATCCAGGATTCCGATCAAACGATACTATTTATATTAAACTTATTATATTGATATTAATTTTATTGGATTATATTATTTTAATATTATTTTTTAAAATTTCGGGCTATTAAACCAACCAATTAACTGACTGGGTTGCTTAGTGTGTTGGCTCATTAGGCTCTGGTAAAAAGTGGCCGAACCATGCTCGATTGCTACCAATACAACTCCAGCTCAGACCTAGAGTTTTATTTTCTGAAAGGAAAAACAGAAACAAAGACATATAACATAAAGCACAAGGGGCATGATTTTCACTTATCCAGTTAGTTTAACGTCTTCATGTACAAGTTTGTAATGCCAAACACATGAAAAAGCTCATAACAAAACTGATAGTTAGTTACTTTAATTCTAGCCCTAGCGCAAAAAAAGAATTGTAAAAGAATTAGGTCAGATTAGTAAAAGCCTGTCTACAAGACACCTATCCACTCATCTGGTACCATTTTCTCTGAGAAGGGGTTTAACCTTTCGTTTATGCCCCATGCTGTTCACCAGGTCTTTTCGAGTACAAACTGGGAACACATTCACACCCGTCAAATTTAGTCGTCTCATAACATAAGGGAAGCTCAGCTGGTCCCGTGATGTGAATCGAACTACCTCATTGAACCACAGGCACATTAATAAATTGGTGGAAGGTGTGTGCTCTCTCACTATAATTGATGCCTCTGCCAGAGCTGAAAACAAAATAAATAAAGCTGTTTACGGACTTTTTTCTGGTTTACAAATGAGTAAGATATTTCTCAAATTTCACCAATTAATTACCAAAATCTTGAAACTTGAAAATATCAATATATCATTAAAAGATGATTTAATTTTCCCCTGGATCATTATTTGATCTTATTTTTTTCATCTAGAAGCACAAACATGCTATAGCCACCCTGAATAATTATTTGATCCTTTTTTCATCTAGAAGCACAAACATGCTATAGCCATCTAGTCATCCGGTTTAGACTAACAGAACAGATACATACCGGCTCAAATAACAAGCAAATTCTACAAAACCTTACTACTGTGGATCAGGTTCTTTCATTTAAAATCAGACCAACCAGATTGGAAACAGGTCCTGCGGACAAGGAGAGCAAGACATATTTGATTGGCCCTGATCTACTCAACATTTAACCGCCAACAGAAACATATACAATGGATTTGATTTTACTTCCAATCAGTTTAAGGAGAAAGGAATATCACTGGAGATATGACAAAAATTGAAAGTGTGCGAGTTACTAGCAAATAACGTGAAATTGAAAAACTAACCTTTTTTGCCATTAAAACGTTTATCTTCTGGTATACCATCCAACCTGTACTGTCGTAACTGCACCTCAACCTCTTCTGGCGTTGCCTTATTTTTTCTGACAATTGCTTTGGCTTCATCATACAAGTTACTTCGGGCCCCGTGCTCGGAGATTGCGAGCACAGATCCAGTGCGCCAGAGAAGTGCTTCAAGAACCCCTAGCGGGTCTCGCCTAAACTGGGATTTCGAGTCAACCCAGATTGAGTATCTAGCCTCTGGAAATAGCCGGTGACTCAGCATCTGTTCACATAAAAGATATCCTTTTTTTTTAAAATCTCTTTGAAGTTGGAATTAAGCATATTTTGCCAATGCAGATTAAGTTTACTGCAAACATTTTGGTTAACAACCAACCAGATGGACTAAGGGCATGAAATAAACCATAGAACCATGTATACAGTCCTTTAACATTTCTAGTTTTAAATTGAAATTAAACCTCAAATTGACTCATCTAGAATTTCCAGAAAGTCCCTAGTAAACAACTTAACCCAAAAAAAAAAACAAATAAATTAAGGAACTGTAAGCTGTAAAGGAGAATAGGCAGAAGTATCAATCAGTGTCTCTACCATACAGAACCTGATCTTAGTGCAGCATTGAGTCTCCTTATTTAAGTTTTATTTGTATACCTTAGGTATTTTCCCATTTAATCGTTGATCAGAAAATGGAAGCTCTGAGACAACAACAATACGCCACTTTCCAATCATACCCTTGTCACCAATGACTTTCCCTTCTGACTCCTGAGTTGATTGAGTGATCTCATCCCAGAATGCTATGTAGCAAACCTAAAGAAAAGATAGACAAACGTTACTGAAATCTGTTATAGTCAGTGATTGAGAAAGAGAAAAAAGCCTTATAATTGCCACAATATACAAAGAAACTTGCGTTGTTGATATTTAGAAAAGCATGTATTGTTGATTTGTCAGAAGAGCCCTACTTTCAGTTTGCCTCTAACAGTTTCCTATTATAACTAAAATGGGATCATGAATAATCTATGACAGAACATGTTTACTTAAAACAAATACATCATCAAATCTTTTTAAGTAAACTCATCACATAAACTTTCAAATATTAAACAAATGAACCTTTAAACAAAGAGCAAGTAACTTCCGACAAATCAAAATTCTCTTTGTTCGCAGTGCACAATAACATTTACTTGTAGTTAAAGAAAACAATTACATTTTGGAGAGAGGTATCAGTCATTCCAATAGGTTGGTAGAGATCATCACCACCACCAAATGCACATGTTGATACCACTGCTTTGCATTTTCTCATATAATTTTTATCCTCATCAGAAATTTTAAAACCTCCTTTCTCACAGTAGAATCCACAATACACCTCAGCTGCTCCTTTCACCTATAAGAAAAAGGGGATTTGTGAGTATTATTATTAATTAATTATAATAAAAGATCTTTAAATTTACTAGACTTCATAACATGATACCTTGAAACTTTCTTCTCTTTCATGAAGAGAAGGATATCCTGTGAACGAGTTGAACCTCCCGGTCCTCGTGGCATTCTCTTCTGAACAAGGCTCTCCTGATTTATAATGAATTCTTCCAGTCGAAATATCGGGATGGATAGATGGAGGGAAATCAAGACCTTCTAGCTTTTCGCGACTCAGTATCTTCAGACAAACTTTGTTTCAAAAAAAAGGATAATTCAAAAGTTTAGTTTATCAAGACAAGGAAATTGACTATCAAGTGCATTGTATATAGTTATCTTCCCAATAAACTATAGACATCACAATAACCCACAAATAAAAAAGAATTTTGCAAAAGGACTTACGCTCTCTCCCACCATGAACACCTCTAGTGACAGCATCAAGCCGATTTAGGTTCCCAATTGATCCCTCCAACTCAGGATCCTCTTTTGAACTCTTATCCGAGGCGACACGAACCAGATCAGGCGCTCTTTGCGTGTGCTTAGAGACCTTGAAGAAGAGAAATACAAAAGCCGCGAAGAAGAGAACGGGCCACCACCGAGACAGAATCCGACAAATCCGTCGGAGCGGGCCGGACCGGGCGGCTCGGCCCGTTTTGCGGCGCCTGGGCCGCTGGGGAAGCCGGACTCGCCCGGAGAGGTCGTCTTCGTCGGAGATGGAGATGGAAATGCTGTTGATCATTGATTGATTGAGGTAGGGTTTAGCTGCCCGTTAATTGGAAGGGAAGAGGAGTTTGTTTGCACAGTCCGGGCAACGAAAACCGACCGGGAATCCGACCCGGTTCAACCGTTTGAGGGAAGGGAATATAACAGGAACTAACTGTTCATTTCATTTTATGTGGGAAGAATCTGACAGTCTACGTCATTCCGTATAACAATCAACTCTTTTGCGCTGTGTAGTTGAACAGCTAAATTTAGTAATGAAACAGTAGCAAAACATCATCCTATTAGGCGTTATGATTAGCAATTAAAAATATTTTTTTATAACTCACTCAAATAATAAATGCTTTATATATTCTTCTGAAGTTCACAAATTCCCGTGATAGACTAAAGCTAAACATTAGAAAAATGAATTAAATATTATCTTAGTCTTGGGTTGTAATGTGCGTTATTTAATCATGAACCGACTCGAACGCGTTATAGCTCAAAAAGTACATTATTAATAAACACACTGAATCTATTTCTATAGTTTCATAGCAAGAATGACAGAATACATTTGATTTGGAGAGTCCAAGACTCCAAGCACGCTAGTTCATGTATGTTGCAATAGCATTCAATGAGTCAGTGACACTTGCAGCAAACTGAGTGTTATTGGATCATCTAAAATGGAACCCAACAACCTGCTTGACAGTCAAGCCGCCCAATGACCCAATACCACCCCATGTCATTCAAAATTATGGTAGCTTAATAGGACTAGGCTGTTCATTTCAAATTAGGCAATAGATAATTAATCCATTTCCTAAGCTCCTCAATGTCTCCATACAATTTGAAAGGAGCCACAACCTGTATATGCCATTTGTTTAGGTTCACCGATTTAGAAATTAGTACATCAAAAGCCCAGTGAACATCAACAAATCAGTAACATAAAGTAAAGATAGTTCACAAATACATTTACCAATTACCAGAATGACCGGTTTACAGGGACTATCAAACAAGCAAAACAAAAAGCAAATACATCAATCCCTCAACGCTTGGAGAATTGTTCGCGCTTGCGGGCCTTTTTGAACCCTGCCTTCTTTCTTTCGACAATACGAGCATCTCTTGTAAGAAGCCCCTCATTTCTCAGGGTAGGCCGGTTCTCCTCGCTTATTTTAAGAAGGGCACGTGCCACACCAAGACAGACTGCCTGGGCCTGGCCTGAGAGACCACCTCCATGTGTTTTGACAAATATGTCGTACCTTTTCTCTAAGCCGAGAGCCACTAGTGGTCTTGTCAGATATTGTAGATAGACCGCGTTCCCTTGGAAATAATCCTGCAATGGAATTTGAACGGGAGTTAGGGTCTTATAGGTAATTCAAGAAGAATGGTATTAATTTGATGATTTTAAACCTGCCTTGGATAGGAAGTACAAACTGCATTGGCCTTCTATCATTATTTACTATCAATTCATTATTTAGTTTTCCCACTTCAAAAACTATGCTATTGTCGTGCTTTCATTGGGCTTTCATTTGGGCTTATACTCTGTCATCTACCTAAACAAATTAATCTGATTCATACAGAGAAAACATCCTTAGTCCTTGCTACATTCTGTGAAAAAATGAGAATAGAGAACATATTTAGGAGGTATGTAATGTGGTAATAAGAGAACATTCCTTGACAGCTGCTGTCAAGTTTTTGGAAAAAAAAAAAAGAGAACATTCCTTCTCGTAAACATAATATTTTATAGAACATAACATTGAGCTTTATCATGACATCCCTCTTTTGAAATTGTGTTATGGTACTTTGCTTTTGCATCTGTAGATCGATGCTTCAGCTTTAGATCCTGATTTTCAAAACTCGAATGGCTATTTAGTCTTCTCAATGCAATCTACATATCAAATCTTGTAGAAAACCAGACACAATAAAATTTCACCAATTTTAAAATTTCTGCAGCATTCAACAGCAACAGTTTTCTTTCTATTTGAAAATAAGTAAATATTAAAATACAAAATTTTGGCTTCCATCAAGCTAAAAGTGTATAGAGCATTTTGTTGTTCAAGTTCTAAAAATCTAAATTTGGTGTCAAAGAACTAGCCAATAAATGCTTTGCACAACACTAGAGCACACTCCCTGATTTTGTATTGATAATGGAAGTTCTGAGCTTAGTGTCTTTTTCCAGAAATAAAATGTGTTTGCAATAATTATCCTCGTTTTTTTTAAAAAAAAGTCGAACAACTCTAGTACACAACAAGTGGAATGCTAGGTTAAGTTAGTGGTACACAAGAAACTAAAAAAGGACTAAATTGAAATAAAACAATCATGTGCACCACTATCCCATTAAGCATAAAGTGGAATGTGAGGTTAAGCTAATGGTACACAAGAAACTAAAAAAGAACTTAATTGAAATAAAATGACCATGTAAACCACTATCCCATAAAAGCACTAGATATTGGTTAACAAATCTTTGAACCCACTTGTAGTAAAGATCATTAGCAGCCATTCTTTGTAAATAGTCCATTCTAAGTAAGTAATATTTTCTTCAATATTCCCTTCGAAAAGTTTTACAGAAAAAAGGTTTTTTTTTATTGATTATTTTGATATTTCTTTTCTTAACGTATTTCTTTTTACTTCGAAAACCAAAAAGACTCCTTTTTTCCTTCTTTCCAGATGGTAAAGATTTCTCAGAACATGGATTTGATCCACAGTCCATGTTTGAATTGACACTGAGATACTGATGTTTCAAACTTTCAATGATTAAGAATCAACTGCACTATCCGGATGCCTTGACACCAATTCTTTCTAAGATAATCTACCATAATTATTTGATCATTGCAAAATAATAAATCCAAGGACGCCACCGATTGGTAACGACAAGTGGTAATCTAAGAAATAAGATGGTATACAGTGGCACCAAACCCATGTCTTGATTCAAGGACTATCGTACCACTTTACCCATACAAATAGGCACTGAACCTACAAATTGCAGCATGTCAGTTAATTTGAGTGCATTGCAGTTTTGGTTACCTCTAACTAGTCCAGTAATTTAGTAAAACAGCACAATTCTTTCAAAAACCAAGACTATTTATCAAATAACACTACAGATGATTACAATATATCAATTTTTTTTTTTCAATAGTTTTACCTTGGCTTCGCGGTAATTGACAATAATCTTGCCATTACCCTCTTGTAGAGCCACTCTGGCAACAGCACACTTCCTCCTACCAGTAGTGAGAATCTCCTGAGCCGCAATGCCGCCTGGCAGCCGAGATTTCATATACTTCTCCACACTCATCCCTCCTGGCAGATCCGGTCTTGTAGGAGTAATCCTCGCGGCTGCCTCAGCTGCGTTAGCCAGGATCTCTGCAATGGACTCGGTGTCCGAAGCGCTGGCAGTGATGGTGAAACGGCGCGAGGGAACGAAGGAGATGGCGAAAGGTTTCGACTTGGCTTTGTGAGAGAAGGATAGAGAGGTGAAAGAGGATGTCAGTGAAGAGATGGAGAGCGCCATTTTTGCGGTCTCTTTTTGTCTCCCTTCTCTTTATCTCGACCTTTGAGAAAAGAGGATAGGCTTGTTGTTCACTGTTCATTGTTCAGTGAAGACACTGTAAACGGGTCGGATTTGAATAATTCCTTAAACCCGTTAATTGGGAGAAGGCCCAATAAAACCCATATCTCAGTCACAGCCCATTGGAGAAGGCCCGAATATGTCAGGGGCATTGGTGACTTGGGTTCTTCGTTTTGAGGGAAGAGAAAGGAATTGATATTGATAGAGCTAGCTAGGGTTTTAGACGACGGACATGGCACTGACGAATTTTATTATCACGGTGGTCGGAGTAGGCGCGGCGGTGATGCTCTTGCGGAGCGATGTGAAGCAGTCGGCGACGATATTTCGTCGCAACGTGCGTCAGATCAGAAAGTGGCTCGAGGAAGAATCCGTCTCCGCCGCCAAGTACTTCTCTTTCTTTGATTTTGACGTTTTTTTTTTTCTGGTACTAGTTTGTATTTTGAACTAAGTTCAAATGGGTATTTGGCAAAAATGGACTAGGTTGCATTGGAAGATTCTGCTTCTTGTTTTATATACTGGTTTGTGTTATGTTTTCATGCATATTAGTTTAGCAGATATGTCCTGGTATTGATTTGGCATGGATTAATTGAAAGTCCTGGCAAAGATTTGATATTCTGATACATTAAAAAAGTTGTTATATGAAACTTATTGGTTTAAATTTGTATCATGTATCTCTGTACTTTTGCATAAGTAGTTTAATTTTGAATTTTGTAATTGTAGAAATGCTGAGCGGTCTGCGCCCAAGGAGCTGGATTCTGCATCTGTTAAGAAGGATCTGCCGCCAAAGGATGAGAAGCATTAATCTGGTCAAATATTGTCCTCTTTTATCCTTTTTTTTTTAGTTTTTCAATCCTTATGTAACAGACGGTTTGCACTCTGTAGCAAGGGTACGAAATGAAATTTTGTAGATTTTGAATAAAAAAGGGCTGAAATTGAACAAGCTCATTTTTATGTTAAGATTTCTTGTTTGTGTACATTCCACGAAAGTGTTTAGAATATTATAATCAACAAGACCAGTGAAATTTGGTAAGGTAACTGGGGTTCATAGTTCTGTAAAGGCAATTCTTTAGCTGCCAATGTATGTTAACTTGTAAATATGTGATCAGATTAAGATCCATACTGTAAGTTACATCTTGTTAGATTCTCTGGCATTTCAGAAGTTAGAATTCATGCATAGGGGTTGGTGGTGTCAAATGAAATATATACACAAATACCATGTTTTAACTTCAAGAGTTTTTACTCCGAGTCCCGATTTGATCAATTCAATATATTGAAAGATGTGGGATTGATCAGTAGAGAAAAGTTAAAATAAAAAATTGGATGGAAAAAATGCAGTTCCAGTTTTTTAACTGTGACCTCCTATGATTGCACAAAATGAAGCTTTATTATGCCTTAGACAAGTCAGTAAACATATTATGAACCAAACCGTCTCTTTGTTCTCTGATTGTATGGCAGGCACCTGTGTAACCAGGGCCTGAAAGCTTCAATTAAATTATGTGTATGCACTAGAAACCTCCTTGGTCATAAGGGGCAACCCACAATGCTCAACAAGTACATCAAACAAATGAAGAAAAGGAACAAGCAGGGGTTCAAAGTCCAATCGAAGATGTTTACTGTCTCATAGGATGTGTACCAGTACAGAGTGTACCAGGACAACCATCAGACAATATCTAACCCACCTCTCTCAGTTTGCATGCAGGTGGATGATAGCCAGCATACTGATTCTGCATATACCAGGAAAAAAAAAATCAGAAAACAGTGTCTGTTGCACCTCTCTTGCCTCAATGTGTGTTGGTGAAATGGCATGTTGATGCCTGAAGCAGCAATCTCTAGTTATATATGTCCCTAGATTGTTCCCAAAAATCTAGTAATTGCTGCTACATCAGCACATAGTGCAAAATAACCATGGGTCTCTAGTCTCTACCAAAATAAAATCTGGTTCCTAGTTGTTTTTCATGATGCATACAATATTGACGCGTGGACAGTAATCTGTCTTCTGCAACGCGCAGTAAAGGAAACAATTCATTTTATATGAAAGAAATTGACAAATAAATGATGTAATAAACTATTAATGAGCACGTGTATTAAGGTTCTAATATATTAACAATGCAAAGAAACAGGATACAGGCTTTTGTTCATCATTTTAATGTTCTATACTCGAACTTGCTGGTCGTATTATGCACATCAGACGAACACTTCTAATGAGCTCTTATTGACATATGTGTTCCTTCGCACTTTGCAGCGATTGCCTCCGTCTTAATTTTGATTTGGCAATCAAGTTATGCCTGTATTCTTAAAGTTATTCGTATACAATGCATATTGTACAACTCCACAAATTATTCTTACATCAAGCTTTTCTATAAAACAACACATTCCTCAGACAGTAATTTCATTTTTTTTTCCCCTTCTGCCCTATGTGCTATGTCCGTAAAATATATATCGTATTCCAACTTTCGATTTTAAAATTATATAATTTTTAAGACCATTAGTTTTATATAATTAATATTTACTCGTTAAATTCAAACCTTGATGTTTCTTGCTTTTTTGTGCGTAAAAAAGCAATAATGGTGTTATTTTTATTTTTAGTAGACATTATACATATTATATCCGACTACTCAATTATTATGTTATTTAAAAGTTCAAAAGATCATCATTTTGTTTTACTTTATTGGTGTTGATTTGACATAAACTATATTGGTATTTAGGTTCTTCCACAAAAGTTATCAGCACCAGCCATTCCGGATGTGGAAATGTAAAACATAAGCAAACCAAAGGAACCTATATATATATTCGAGAGTCAAAAGTTACCAAACATAATGATGGTACCTACATTTGATCACTTGCACAAATGATTATATAGAGAAAAAGAAGCATCTGGCCCTTTTATTCGCCACACGGATCTCATGGTAACACATAGTGCATATTTATGAACCGTCATGCTGTCGGTTCATACTTCAAAGTTGTGTACATACAAAGCATTTTTTTTTTCCCCCTTGCGCACATAATTTCATTGTGAGAGGTGTTGGTTTTCATAGGCACTAAATGTCAATATATTGACTATTTATCTAGCTCGTTTGCGTAAACATTAAGTAGGTACTCGTCTAAGAATATTTACTAGGGTAATTATTAAAAGTCAATTTATCTTTGCTTTGCTTAAAAGAAGATATTACTTGTATAGTTGAATTGTTTATCGTTGAGGTTTCGGAATTTTTTATCCATGCTACTGCTAAACAAATGTAGTTCCTTCCTTTTCAGAGTAGCATCCGAGAAAGAGGAAATGTTGCTGATAACACTTTTTTAGGCAACTTCTTGTAAGGAGATATTATTCGGGGGTGATAAGAATCATCTTCGATATTTGTCATCTCCATCATCCCTATGTGTTTTCTATTTTAGGCAACAATTATTCACGCGTTTTCTAAAAATAGAAATCCAATACTCATCATTTGTTTCGCTCTCCCCTCCCGCCCTAACATATTAACTTCAACAGTTATAAATATTAACTTCAACAATTACGTTATTAACTTCAACGATTATATATATTAAAAGTTTATATATATATATATATATATATATATATATATATATATATATATAGTGGATTGATAAAATACACTCTGGTGTATGGATCGTCTCCCGTACACCAGAGTCGTTTATGAAATCCAAAAATCAAACAGTCGATCCGAATCGTTCAAGTCATTCTCCATATTGAAAAACTCTCGGAGACCAAATTTTACCATTTTTCGAATTTTTTTGCTATATATTATGATATTTTCAAAAAACACTACAATTGGAGTATTTCAGGCCCTCCAATTTGAAAATATCATAATATATAGCAAAAAAATTCGAAAAAATATAAAATTTGGTCTCCGAGAGTTTTTCAATATGGAGAACAAGTTGAACGGTTCGGATCGACCGTTTGAGTTTTGGATTTCAAAAACGACTCTGGTGTACGAGGACGATCCGTACACCAGAGTGTATTTTATCACCCCTCTATATATATATATATTTATATATATATTTATATATATATAAGTAGAATAGTTATATATATTGAGGAGGGTTCCGGTGCCCACATTTTGGATGCCCCCAAATGCCCCAAAATACACTTTTTTACTACTTTTACAAAATATAAAATTCAAACTTCGAATCCAAACCGTTGATCTTATTCGATATAACAAGCGATGCATTTTCATATAAGTTTTATAATTTTTGAAGTTTATTTGATACTTGATCAAGAGATTGAAAATTGAACGAATGTAGTTAAATATGATAGATTAATTCTAATGTGTTCATATTTTAGCATCTTGATCAAGTATCAAATAAACTTCAAAATTTATAAAACTTATATGAAAATGCATCACTAGTTATGTTGAATAAGATCAACGGTTTGGATTCGAAGTTTTAATTTTATATTTTGAAAAAGTAGTAAAAAAGTGTGTTTTGAGGCATTTGGGGGTATCCAAAATGTGAACACTGAAACTCTCCTCATATATATTAGCTTCAACAGTTATGATATTAACTTCAACAATTATATATATTAACTTCAACATAACGATATTAACCTCAACAGTTATATATATTAACATTTAATATATATAAATATACCAATTATATATATTAACTTCAAAAGTTATAAATATCCACTTTAACAGTTATAAATATTAACTTCAACAGAGGGACTGGATAATTAATGATACTTAATGTAACGGTTGAAGTTGATATGTAATTGTTGAAATTAATATGTAATTGTTGAAGTTACATATTAGGGATGAGCGAAGCATAAGGGTGGGGAACAGGAGCAAAGCAGAAGGTGTGTCCTTGCCAAAAATAGAAAACGCATTATCATCCCTGGAATCCTCATTAATTAACTAACTTTCTCATTAATAGAAGTCCAGGAATGATGGGGATGATAGAATATTAGAGATGGTCTTAAGCAATTCCAGATATTATTATATGATTTAAATCAAATTTCTTTTTTTTATTATACCAAGTATTAAAAAATAGCAACAATATTTTAAGTGTAAATAGTTTTACAACACTACATCTATATCAAGACTGAATATCAAATGCATGTTTTGTTCTAATATTTTATTAGAAAATAATAATTCTGAAAAATTTCGAGACATAATGAAATATTATAAATTTTCTAATCTTATATTTTCTCGATCAAACTTTCTGTCAGGATCATAATAAAATATTCTAAAATTTCGAGCTGAATACCTACCTGATCATTCAACAATACAGGAACCCTCCAGTTTGTTGAAAATTGGAACTGACCTCGCTTTCATTCCTGTTTATTTCCTTTTCGTGTTACTTTCTTATTTATTTTTTAAATTATTTTTTTGAATCGGAAGGACCGGTTCGAATCACAAAAGCAAAAATACGTCTAAATAGAGAGGGACTTGATTTTTTGTACCATTCGGCGTCAGGATGCTTTTATTGCCTTTCTTTCGCTTTTATATCGCACTTTATTGGTGAATGCATCCCCAGGTGTTTCAAATCAATGCTTTCTCAAAGGAAAAAAAGAACAAGTATTTCAATTCAAAACTTCCTGTCCGAAAATGAGATGACAACCATCCCTGGTGTACGGGTCCTCGGCACCTGCATTTCCTCTGGCTCCGGGATCATTATTTTTTGGTGCATTATTTAGTGCGAATCCGACGGTACAATTGGTACAAAGCGTATAAATTCAAAGGGACTATGTATTTTTCAATCAAGTTTATTTAATGTGTCTGTCCGTTTGAACAGAGTAGAGGTACTACTACGAAATTGTATTAGAATAAATTATTGAGAATAATAAAAGTAAAATCGAATTAATTCTCCGTTATGTGTTTTTTCTGCGGCAAAATTATAAAAAAAATGTGGAAATTATTCATCTTTTGAATTATTTGGTGCCAGAGCAGTCCTGTATTTTGGACAAAAATAAATAAACAAACAAACAAATAAGGGTAGTATGTCAGTCACATTTGCACCCCAATCGTGACAATTTATTTAATAATTCATAAATAATAAAAAAATGATTGAATATCTATTATTCAATATGTTTTGTGAATGTACAATCAAATTTGATGAAATTTAAAAAAAAATTTAATCAGTAAATTATGCATCACTAAAATGGAAGCATGAATTTTTTAATTCACTTGAGAAATTATCAATTAGTTTTCAAATTGCACCGATCATAATATACAACTTATTGAAATTCTAAAAATATATTTATATAATTTTACTTTTTATAATAATTTTATCAGTTTTGTTCAAATGAGTTTTTTTTTTGTGTCGGCAAGTTTCTTTCAAATAAGTACCGGGACTGCTGAAAAACTCCATGCGTGATTTCTCTTTAAATTTTCTTTTTTGAAAAAAAAACGAAAGTCTGAAAAGTTGCTGTCTTCTCACCTACATAAATCTTTATTATCGGTCACTTTTACAATATTTTTGTATACAAAACACGCGACACATGCCTTGACCTTGTTTAACCAAAGATTGCAGACCTTTTTTTTTAGGCGCAAGAGATCACCAATACATGGTTGAATTGACAGCGTACATAAAGTTCATAAACAATACTAATATTAATGTATTATGCTATCATAATTATAGATTGATAAACCAAAGTTATTAAATTACGAGAAATAAATATGACTTGTCCATGACAATTTCATCCTGAGTCTTCCACCAACGGAACCATGTAACGCATGCAAATTTTGAAATATCAACCATTGGTAAAAAAAATAATAAAAAAATAATCAATTTTTAACTTATACAATATCAAACATGTACTAAAGAAATTACAACCAAACTTCTATAAAAGTGTAAATCATATACAAATCAAGATTAATTGGATGAAATAAGCAAAATTTCTACTTGCATAGCTTAGAACAATGATATAAATTGAGGAATAATTGCTGTAAACTTTCTGTGACAATAGTCGTACAATAGTAAGGGATTAAAAAATTAATTGCCCCAAAATATACTAACCGTTTTCCTACGTGATATGAGCATAAATGGACGGTGAAAGAGTAGAGCCAAATTATTAACACAAACATGATATGGTCCTAACTACTATGTTACTGTTGATTAGGAAATAATTATCTCCGAACTTCGCACCAAGAAATGTCTTATCTTAAGATTTACTCAATTGGCACAAATGTGAAATGCCTCATAAAGTGCGCCATCTTTTGTCATACATCCTTTGAGATGTTTCATGTAATGAAGTGCTACCTCAAAGCACTACTGAATTCAAAAGTTCAAATTTCTTAATGTGGTTGTGTCCCCTATAAAATGATGATTCATTGATTCTTTAATTTAGAGCCTCTTTGACAAAAGTTAATTAAGACTTTTTAGTACTTAAAAAAAATCTTTTTTAATCCTGTCAAGCAAAAACTTCTTAGTTTGAATTATTACTACACAAAATTGGTCTTTTTGTACTCTCCTTATTTAACACATTTCATTTCTTGCAATTAAAGAAATTTACCTCTTCAGCTACGGATGCTTAACTTTTTGGTAAAATATATAAGAATTAAACATAATTTATTATAAATATAATTATCTTACTTTGTTCACTTATTGTTGTTAATTACTTTTAAAGTTATTAATTATTAATCAACTAACTAGTTATGTTTGTACTTACTAAACCAGTTGGGTTTTAGTCGTTAATTTTTTTTTTACCGTGTCTCCTCAACTTGCTACTCATACCTAATTTCATTTCTAACTATTTATTTTATTAATGAACAGGATTTTAATTTTTAATTAGATTAAATATCTTCCGAATAATGTGCCACATATGGTAATTTAAATGCATAAGTGGAAATTTGACACATTTAAACATAAATTTATTCTTAATCCTACAACAATGTCACATATGAGCTCTTCAGTAAAGATTAAAATTTTTAACGATCACCTCCTTTATAAATGCGCGTTGGGAAATAACAGTTTAGTCATTAGAAACATAACGTTAACATACACAGAATGAATAGTTCCCTCGATCAGGAATTTAAATTAGCAAACCATGTAAAAATTGCTTTCTTTTACAGCATAACCAAGCAAGCATATGCATCAATTGCTTTCACCTGTGCTATGTTGGTCCCGTGAAAAAGAAACCGCTCTTTGCCTCTACCAATTTAAAATACTTGGACCATTTGATGTCTCTAACATTTTTACTCATGTTTATGTCGGAATTGAGTGGGGTTTTTAAGCTGCATTAAGTTTATAACAAAATATAAGACCGGATTTCGAGGTGGGTTTGGTAATTGGCGGTCTTTTATGCAGCACGTTCTCCAATGACTCGCAATTTTTGTCTTCATTTTAGTCTTCTCATGCAAAGACTCCGTTTGAAACGGGTTCCGAATTTGTGTTGGGAAACTTTTATGCCCTTTGTTTTCAGGGAAAAAAGTACTTTTTTCATTTAGACTAATTGTAATTAAAGATGTTTAGAGATAGCTAAGGCCAGAATCTCCTCCTTAAAGACAAAACCACGTGATTCTATATTCTGTTTTTTTAAGGGCAGGTAGCCATTACTACACTAGCAAAATTTTATTAATAATAAAAAATATTTACAAAATTACAAGGGGAAAAATTACAGCAAATAGAAAAGGAAAAAAAAACATAAAAAAACCCCTAGATCAGATTCTAGGAGTGAATCTGAAGAGATTTGATGCAGAAGGTGGCCGGATTGTGTATGAACCGAATGGAAATCATAGTGTGTCTTTCTTTTCAAATAATTCTATATTCATCGAATTGACAAATAAGTATTAAAATTTTATTACAATGATGACTCATTTGGATTAAACCAAACACTAACATATCTTAATTTATAGAATTTATAAAAAGCAAAAAAATTATTTTTGACAATTAATTGCCAATAACTACGTAAATTTTTTAGACTCATTACTCAAACCTTCCGAATATGCATACTTATTTTTGTTAAAACAAACAAGATTTTAGCAGGAAATATATATTTATGTAAACAATGAATAATATCATCTACGAAAATATAATTATTATATGATAAAACACTAAAGTCGAAGTAAGTCTAAAGTTCAATTGCCTTAATGACAAGTCAAGATAACTTTTCTATGTTATTCTTATCTCTGCTTCTCTGTCTCTATATCTCTATATACTATTATAAAAACACGGATGGAGGAGGTGTTATACGCTAGATCTAGTATGTAAACGTGTGTTTCTACCGTTCGATCGATTTGATCTGTGGTCGGATATTAATCGCCATACGAATTAATAATATATTTTGATTTTTCATCTAATAAAGAAACAAATTAAATAACACACACACATATATATATATATATATATAGAATGGATTCAATCAAAGCGCTTTGACCGGAGTCTCAGTTAAACCCCGTCGGTTCTCAATTTTGAAAGTTCAAACGACCGATCCGAACCGTCAAATATAATCTCCATATTGAAATCTCCTTGCCGACCAAAATTTTCATTTTTTTTGAATTTTTTAAGTATTTTTTTCGGATTTTAAAAAATCGTTAATCTAATTTGTTCTGAACCCTACAAAAATTGTTGTTTTTGAAAATCCGAAAAAAATAATTAAAAAATTAAAAAAAATGAAAATTTTGGTCGGCAAGGAGATTTCAATATGGAGATCATATTTGACGGTTCGGATCGGTCGTTTGAACTTTCAAAATTGAGATCTGACGGGGTTTAACTGGGACTCCGGTCAAAGCGCTTTGATTGAAGGCTTTCTCTATATAACCGTCAAATATGATCTCCATATTGAAATCTCCTTGCCGACCAAAATTTTCATTTTTTTTAATTTTTTAAGTATTTTTTTCGGATTTTCAAAAACAGCAATTTTTGTAGGGTTCAGAACAAATTAGATTAACGATTTTTGAAAATCCGAAAAAAATACTTAAAAATTCAAAAAAATGAAAATTTTGGTCGGCAAGGAGATTTCAATATGGAGATCATATTTGACGGTTCGGATCGGTCGTTTGAACTTTGAAAATTGAGAACCGACGGGGTTTAACTGAGACTCCGGTCAAAGCGCTTTGATTGAATCCATTCTCTCTCTCTCTCTCTCTCTCTATATATATATATATATATCTATTTGTATCGATGCTAGATTAAGCAATATATTTTTATTATCTAATATTATTTTATTTTTTAATTTACCTACATATGAGGGCATTTAAGCTAGTATCGATAAGCAAACCGATCTTTTTTCATAAACTGATATTTCGAAACATTTACTTAAAAATTTTGTGACTAATAGATTTCAGTCCGATTGAAAGCTTTCTTGGTCAAGTATTATTTTATGTAATACGTGGAGATATTTTTTACAAAATTTATACACCATATATCATATTTTCGGCTATATTTTATTTAAATAAATAATCATATATCTTCTTCTGTGGATAAGGGTTGAAGTTTGGATTGCCATAGATGATAATTCTGGTTGAAAACAAATATCACAAGTCTGAAATCAGAATCTTAGTCAGGGGTCAGATTCAGACTTTCAGTGCACTCTTTTATTTTATCTCGAAAGGCCCGTAGGCCAATTTAGTACACTCTCTTTTTTTATTTTTGAATAATTAGTACGCTCTTGTTTTTTTTTTTTTTGAATAATTAGTACGCTCTTGTGAGCCCTGTATCTTTTCTAATTTCAGATTCTCACCTTTTTTTTAGATAAATAGGACAGGTGGGGACCATCACTAAGATGCTAAAGGTCTGCGGGCCCCAATGTCAGATAACTAAAACACTGTATTCTGCAGAGACAATTAATATAAACAAAGTAGATGTTGCTTTTGCTGAATTAGAAGTGTGGGTTTCATTGCTTAAATATTTGACTGGACTTGTTGTACTGTTTGAATTAATGTACTATTTTCCAGTTTCTTTTCAATAAAAGGGTCCCACTCGTAACTGTCTTTTCGGTCTACAATATACGGTAGACCGGGTCTTTTGAAAATATATTATCATCCATCTAAAGTACATATGGACACCCAGAACTCTTTGTCCTTCTTTCCCTCTAACTTCAGTTTCAGTGGTATAAAATAAAGATTAATCAGAGGAAATTACAGGGACATAGAGAGAGAGAAAGAGAGAGATATGATTGCTCTGGAACAAATCTGAAGGGAAAAGTGAGAGCACTCTATCTGGTAAAGGATCTCTCCTCTTTATTTCCATCTTTATTTGTTTTTCTGTTTGAGGAACATCTTTATTAATTTCTCTTTCATTGAATTGGAGATAACATGATGAGAAAGCACCGTGCATGCAATGTCCCATTCATTTCTTTTGACCAGTACTTATTTCTGTTCCATTATTAAAATTTCCTCAGTGCAAAAGAAACGAAACAGAGCAGCTACTTGTTAAGAGAGAAGGGGAAGTAAAGTGAGTGGCTCAAGGATATTTGAAAATTTTGGGAAATTGGTTTTGGTACGTTATCATTATTTATGTATTTTCGCCTAGTTTTCATGGATAAATATGTTGTTGGTCTGCTTCAAGGCAGCTTATTTCTTGTGATTTGATGTGTGATTATGTAATTAAGCTTTTTTTTTTTTTTTTGCTGTACGTGCCCTTTATTTTCTGTTGTATCTGATCTCAATTTGCTCCCAATTGATAATTTAGACAGAAAATTCACCAACAGTTCTACAAAAGAGAGCATGGGTATGAAAGTATGAAACTTATCCTCAAAATTTTCAGGTAACTGGAGTAAAATCAAAGTCGAGCCCCAATTCAACTTATCTAGAAGAAAAGCATCTCATCAATCATCCCAAATACAATCCTAGTGCATATACTGAAACTGACAAAATTTAAAGAAAAAAATGGCTGAGTTTTCTGTCGGCGAACTCCGTGCACAGCACACCCGAATACGCAATGTCCCAATTGCTGTTACCCCAGAAGGATTCTGGTGTTGCCCTTCTCCTGCAGCTCTTCAAAAGAGCCTAAAAAATCAAGCACCACAAAATAAACATCATAAAGTATCACCACCAAATTCAAAGGCTTCTTCAGTTCAAAGAGCACCGACTACTTCATCAGAGAAACGAACAATATCAAATCCTAATACTGAGAACCCAAATCCCTCTTCAAATCCATCAAAAGTGGCTGAAAAGCCCCAACAAAAGCACAAGATTTCTGTCGGATTTGGGCAGCCTGAGACAAGTGACTTTAAGGTGGTTTTGCGTGGAAAAGATGGCATTATTGTGAAAATGAGTGTGCATAGAAATGTTTTATTGGAGAATAGCACCTATTTTTCTGAGAAATTGTGTGAAAATTCTCCAATATCTTCTGCTGAGATACCAGACTGTGATGATGTGGAGATTTACGTGGAGACGGTCGGGTTGATGTATTGCAAAGATGTCAAGCATAGATTAGTTAAACAAAGTGTGCCTCGTGTGCTTCGAATACTGAAGGTTCTTTTTCTAAACTAAGCAATTAAAAATTACCTATATTTTTTGAAAGTGTATATACAACCTTCAATTTATTATAATATAAATCAATATAGATTTTATGATTTTCTTCAAAAAATAAAATACAGATTGTATGATAATATATAGCTTGTTTGTTTGTTCTTGTTTTATGTTTTTTATAATTTACCTTGATACTTCTGTAGGCCAAGTTAGTTAGCTAGTTATGATCATGCACCACAACTTGCAATCTGGTAGTGGTAGCAAATGCCTAGTGGAATGATCAAATTAATGTATATCCAAATTAAGGTCCCACTTTACTGTGCACTAATGTCAAGTCCATCATGTGACCCAGAAAAAAAAACTAGCAAGTTACTTGAATCCCCTATGCATATGATAAGAAGTTTTGTTCAACATAATTAAAATCTAAAATTTAATTTTCAGGTTGCTGAATTCCTTGGCTTTCGTTCATGTGTTGTATCATGCCTTGATTATCTAGAAGCTGTTCCTTGGGTAGGAGACGAAGAGGAAAATGTAGTTTCATATTTACGCCATCTCCAAATTGACACCAAGGATCGTTATGGAATTAGCCCTTTACTTAGAAGAGTCTCATCCAATATGCAAAATGATGCACCGAATAACACACTAGTCCAAATAATAGAGCTAGTCCTAAAAAGCAGTGAAGATAGAGCTAGGCGTGAGATGAAATCAGTTGTCTCAAAACTCTTAAAAGAAAATAGTACTTCTACTAATGGGTCTACTGACATATGCATTGAAACCTTGTACAAATCATGCCAAGTCTGTTTGGACTTGTTATTGGATCTATTCAGACAGGCATCAGAGCCCGAATTCAGAAACCAGACAGCGGAGGTTAGAGACAAAACAAACAGGGGAATTGCATTAGAAGCAGATAACCTGCTATGGTTGCTTGAAATTTTGTGTGATAGGCATGTTGGTGATGATTTTGTAACAAAGTGGGCTGGCCAAGATGAACTTGCAGGTCATCATGCGAAGCTGCCAGTCATGTCACGCCACCTTGTCAGCTGTGTCACTGCCAGAATTTTTGTCGGCATAGGAAAAGGAGAAGTTCTTCCCACCAAGGAGACAAGACAACAACTGATACATGTTTGGCTGCAACCACTTATAGATGATTATAACTGGTTGCAACATGCATGTAGGCCGTTTGATCGAAAGGTGGTGGAAGAAGGAATTGGGAGAACTATACTAACTCTTCCATTGGAAGAACAACAAACTATCTTGCTGACATGGATGGGCTGGTTTCTAAAGGCTGGTGATGCGTGCCCTAATTTGCAAAGAGCATTTGAGGTTTGGTGGCGAAGAACCTTTATCAGGCCGTATGTTGAACAAGAAGGTAATAGAAATTGAGTGCGTAAAAGCATGAGAAATGTTAGTAAAGGTGATTAGCATATGAGTTTCGATTTAGGATTTTAACATGTTTGTCTTTCTGTATGAGAATATATGAAAATTCTCTGAGGTTTCTTTTCCTTAACCTTTTTCTTTAACTTTAAAATTGGAGTTGTTAATGATGTATTTTTAGTTCCCATCTTGGAAACAAAAATTATGTATCTTAAATTTTCTTGTGTTAGTGGATATTTACCATGTTAATCTCTCTGTGTCTGATTTTGAGTGAAGAAATAAAACATGAATGGCGCCAGAAAGATCTCTGAATGTCAATGACTCAATGTTGCTGCTGACTAAAAAAAGAGGAACAATTTGTATCAGTATTGATCTTTCTTGTCAAAATTGGACCATACCAAGTTGGGCTCATTTGCAAATTCTATTTTCTGAATGAGTGATTCAGGGCCCAGAAATCTTCCAACAAGGCAACGACAGAAGCAGAAGCAACACCCACTGACTATATTCTCGTCTTCTACGTTCCAGAATCCATAGGATAGTAAAACGGGTGATCTTTCAGATCAGTAAACTGACTCAACACATGTATCACTACAAAGATCATGTCTTATATTAGGTGGAAAGTCTAGTATCTTTCTTCGCTTAAAACTTCACATCAGTCCCTCTCTCTCCCAATCACTGATTGATAGCTCTCTCTTTCTCTCTCTCTAATGGAGAGATCAAAGAGAGGTTAATCACAATTACCAATTTAGAATTTACCATATCAATAATTCAACTGCTCTCTCTTGGTTAGTTCAACTTCCGTACTATTTTACATGTTCTCTAGGTTGTTGCTTCTTTTCTTCAATTTCTAACCTTTTTTTTTTGGGTTTTTTCAATTTACTAAGATGACCTCATATCTCTAACTCTAAGTCCAAAAAGAATTTTTAATAGTGAAAGCGACTAGCCTCCTTACAAGCCTTGCTAAATAATAGTACAGATCCACCTGTCTTTTTTGATTTTTTGGACACAGCTTCCCTTTCCAAGTTGCTGCTCTCATGTTGTTATGTAATTATTTGGAAAAGAAGGGTGCTATCTATGAAAAATTGCATGTTTTTGTTTAATATTTTAATAATTTCGTAGAATTGGGGATGTTGCGGCCGAAAGAGAAAGCTTTCCTCTGTTTTTACTTTTTGACTTATTTTACATGGTGCTGATTCCAATCCACGTCAGCTTACTTGCTTTACTTAATATTACTTTTCTATTTAAATCGTACTATCATTGTTTTCTGATTTGGTAAACAGATTGCACGCATAAAGAATCGTCGATTAAATAAATATGGATTCTCTATGCTAGCCGAAGTAATATACGGTCTACTTAGCTAATTGAGGTATGATTGTTTCTGAATTTTTCATATTTTAATTCATTTGGATGAGCTGATGCTCCCTCAACTTGTTTGGTCTCCCAGTGATAGAAGTTCTATTGTGTTCAATTAAAGGTACTTTCAAAATTTTCATTTGGATATAGAATTGTAACCTCTAGTTATCAAGATTAATTCTGATGCACCGAGATACTTGGAGTTTTTTTTTTTTTTTTCTATTGTTGAACTTTCTGTTTTGTAAACCAAGTAAATTATTGAGAATTCTTTGCTCGAATGCTCATTTATAATAATTGTTTATATTACAAATTATTAAATTATTCCTTTTTCAGAGAAATAATGGGATGGCTGAAGAAAATATTCAGCAGTTCAGACAAGATTACACGGGAACATTACCAGGAAGAATCAGATGACGACACGGTCTCAGATGATCATGTTAAATCACCTGTACTGACATTTTCTTCTTGGAATTTTCTTTTATTCACTTTCTGTGATTTAGTTTGCTAATTGTTGTATAACGGATTGAAGAGTGCAAGATCGGAAAGTGACAATGAAGATATTAACCATGCCATTGCTCTTTCTTTAGCGGATGATGAGCATAAAAAGGGAAAGGCTATAGGTCTGTAATTTTTCTTTTCCAGAGACTTCTCAGTTTTTTAAGGGTTAATTTTAAATTTTTTTTTCCGCTAGATGTCAAAAATATCAACAATGATCTTGTAAAACAAAGTTTTATGCATTCCTTTCAAAGACAGAAATCATGAAAGTTACTTTATTTTTTCATTCATACTCTAAATGAATGAAGAAGAAAGAAGGACTTTGTGTGTAATTCTGTAAGATATATGAGAGGAGGGTACATTTAAATTTTTCTATATTTCAGTATTTTGTGAGAGAATGCATGAGATTGTTCCTTGTTATGGTAAAAGATCGTTGGTTTCCAATATTAATTTGTCGAATTAATTTCAGAAAGTAGCTCCCATGCCAATGAAGATGAAATGCTAGCAAGGGCTTTACAAGAAAGCTTAAATTCCGAGTCGCCGCCTCATCATACCAGTCAATTTTACCAACCTTTTCCTTATTTTGTACCGGTAGAAATGTTCAGGTATCATTAGTTTCCTCCAAGTCCAAAAATTGTCAACATTTCTTATATAATTTAAGCAGTTATAACCTTTTTTCTTTTTCATTTTTTTTTTAAATTTCAGTTTTTTCTGCAAGTTATATTTTAATACCAGACATATACTAAAACAAGCTAGTAATTTTCAAAATATAATATCTCTTACCATTTTGGAACTAAGCTGAGAGCTGGTATATGTTGGTGCTAATTAGTTGCTACAATCCCTGTATGATAGGAATTTTCTTTATTGTTGTTTCATTTTACTTCTATTCTTCTTATTTGTCTTTTCTGGGTTTCTTCAGAGTGTGTACAGGGTGTAGAACTCAAATCAGCCAAGGGCGTTTCCGTAATTTTATGGGTCAGATTTGGCATTCTGAGTGCTTCCGTTGTTCTATTTGTATGGAGCCAATGTCTGAGGCTGAAGTATGTACATCATCACCAGAACACATTTCCTTTCATGTACTCAAAATTACTGTAGATTTAATATTCTTCTTTATGTTGGGAGCAGGCCATGATGCATAATGACCGCCTTTATCACAAGTCATGCTTCAAAGAGAAGAATAAGCTGATTTGTCATGTTTGTAAGAGCTATGTATGTCCTCCTCTTGTACCATTTTTAACTTACCAGTTAGGTCTATTAAGAACCATCTAGCAAAATGTGATACTGGTTGGTTCTCAACTTATATTAAATGTATGGTTTGTTGCAAAAATTGTGAATTCTTTATCCCCAGATAACACTAATATATTTTGGTATTTTTAGGCTTCAAACTGGCTAGGAATAATCTAATATATATATAATTTTGTGTTTATTTTTGTTGTCTCGGGCTCTTTGCCAATCTGTCCCTTTCAGAAGAATCACTCGGTTTTTTATTTTTCATACGTGTAAACCACTACTGTTAGGTGTTTTGAGAACTAGGTAGAGAATAACAGCAAGAAAGAAATTAGACCTTATTGGAAAAAGAAATCTATCAAATTAGGACATATGAATTTGAAATGGGTTACTTTTGGGTTTTATTGAATGTGGTATATTCGTCTCTTTTAGTTTTCTTTTCTTTTTATCTTTTGGGAAAAAGTCAGTATCATGTTTTATGGGTGCTTTCCAAGTGTGAGATCATGGGTGTTCTTTTTTCAAATTCTATAGATAGCTATTTATTTTGCAAAAAAAAAAAAAGAAAAATAGTCTATAGAATGGTTAAAATCTTTTCAAGCTCCAAATCTAATAGTTTTATCTCATTCTGTTACCGGTCCTTTAAGGAAATAATATAATAGATTATAATTTAGATTCTAGTTTCCAATAAATCAGAATTATTAGATATTATTTGATATTATGTATCTTCCTTATTTTTATGCATCTTTCCTTAGTTTACAATAGTTGTTATAATTCTAGTTCTTGCCATATTAGAAAATACTCTATATAATGAGTATTAGTATTGTATGAGGATTTTAAGCAGAAATTAATAAAAATAGTCTTCTCCTTTTATCTCTTATCTCTCTGTCTCTCTTCTTCCTTCTACTCCCAACCAAAGCTCGTAACAATTTGGTATCAGAGACCAAAAAGATCCAAACAGTCAAGATGTCCATTGATAAGATTCCACCCTTCGATGTCTTTGTTGCCTTCCAACAGCTTCTCCATGGTCAGAATGAGATCATGCGTCGCCTAACTCTGTTTGAAGATCGTTTGCTCGTATTAGAGCATCCTCCCAAAACAGATGAGAACCACCGTCCACAATCTCGCGCCACCGCTGATTTGGTTACTCCAACTACACAGATGCATATTTTCACTGTTGATTTGGTTACTCCAACTCAACAAATGCACGTTTTCACCGATGGCCTTTCAAACCCTCTTCGAACTGATGTCGAGTTACATAAGCATTTTGACCTGCAACATGCCATAAGCTTAGCTCATGCTTTGGAGTGTTGCTACTGTATGACCCCTGCCACAAGTATTTTTCTTGAACCTCCTGAACTGATGGCGCTACCATGTCAACGTTCTTTATGTCGTCCCATCTCATTTGAAGTGCCTGAGAGATGTCAAAAGGGTTTGTGCTTCAATTGTGATGAACTATACACAAGGGGCCATAAGCGCAAGCGACTATTATGGCAAGAGATTGTGGACAATGATGCCAATGAAGCGCCTGGATAATCCATTATCCATTTTCAGCTTGAGGACAAGCTGATTCTCATGGACGGGGGAAATGTTACCGGTCCTTTAAGGAAATAATATAATAGATTATAATTTAGATTCTAGTTTCCAATAAATCAGAATTATTAGATATTATTTGATATTATGTATCTTTCCTTATTTTTATGCATCTTTCCTTAGTTTACAATAGTTGTTATAATTCTAGTTCTTGCCATATTAGAAAATACTCTATATAATGAGTATTAGTATTGTATGAGGATTTTAAGCAGATTAATAAAAATAGTCTTCTCCTTTTATCTCTTATCTCTCTGTCTCTCTTCTTCCTTCTACTCCCAACCAAAGCTCGTAACACATTCGTTTCAGATACCAGCAGACAGATATGGCAGAATAGAGTACAGGGTGCACCCATTCTGGCAAGAAAAATTTTGTCCATCACATGAGAAGGATGGGACACCTAGGTGTTGCAGTTGTGAGCGAATGGAGGTTTGTAAATTACCATAGAACCTTTTATCAGTGTAATTTGAAGCCATTAAAAAGATATCTTACTCTATCGACAATAACTTGCAACATGTGGTTTCATACCAGTATGTTCTAAATACCATCTGAAAGGCTGATAATTGGAATGTGCATAAAGAACCCCAGATAGACATTGTATTTAGTGAATATAGAAATGTATTTATGTAATTGAAAAGTCACACAATTACTTGTCAAGAGAAAAAGAAAATTTTCCTTCCCTGGCTGCTTTGCATTTGGTAAATCAAATCTCTAACTTACAATGTTTATTACAAGTTAGATTTTTTAGGTGTACTCATTAATAAGTGATTTCCTATTATGAAAATTCTTTGCTTACTCTATGTTCCCTTGTTCATTTAATTAGCCGAGGGATGTGAAGTATGTGACACTAGATGATGGCCGAAGGTTGTGTTTGGAATGTTTGAATTCTTCTATAATGGATACAAGTGAATGCCAACCACTTTATCTTGATATCCGTGAATTTTATGAGGGCTTAAACATGAAAGTAGAACAGCAAATCCCACTACTCTTGGTTGAGCGACAAGCCCTAAATGAAGCTATGGAGGGTGAAAAAACTGTAAGACTACTTGTTTATTTTTTATCCAGTGTACATCAACAGTGAATGCCAACTCACCTTAAAGAATAACCACGTAGATTATTAAATGTACACCTCCATAAACAATGTATCATGCATGCTGTCATAAAATTGAACAATGTACTACTAAAACATGTGTCCCTGTAACTGCTGCTCACTCTTTTCCTTTCAATATGTCCAAAGTACCCTCCACTTTGGAGGGCCTTTTGGTCATTTTTTAGGAAACTAAGACAAGAAAGGTATGATATTACTTGTCATTTTTACATGGTTTTGTGATTTTTTTTTCCTAGTTTATAGGGCTGTAGTGCGTACATGAATTTCCTAATTTAAAAGAGCTTTTACCTTATTTTGATGTTTTTGCTGAGATCTGACAGGATTACCATCATCTTCCTGAAACAAGAGGTCTTTGTCTAGCCGAAGAGCAGATAATCAGAACAGTAAGATTTTAAGTAGTTTGGCAATTTCACTTTTACAGAAATTGTATATATATATATATATATATATATATATTTAATTACAAATCTGTTATTTCAGGTTCTGAGAAGGCCAAGGTTCGGGCCTGGAAATATGATCATGGATCTTATTACAGGGCCATATCGATTGGTAAGGCATTGTGAGGTTACAGCTATCCTAATATTGTATGGGCTACCAAGGTAACAATCTACATATGCAATATTTTTCATATTTACCATTACTATCTTAAGTGAGCATTATCAACCCACATTTTTAAAAAATTTTGTTGGTCTTGCTGCAGATTATTAACAGGCTCAATATTAGCTCATGAGATGATGCATGCATGGCTTCGACTCAATGGTACTTGCTTCTAAATGAATATAACTTGGAAAAAATAAGTTGTAGAATAATCCCTACAACTCAGTTAAAAATATGGTGATGTTGAACTGTTGAAGTATATTAAATGCTCTTGTTTTACCCATTTTAGGTTATAGGTCGCTTAAACCAGAAGTGGAAGAAGGCATATGCCAAGTACTGGCCCACTTGTGGCTTGAATCAGAAATCATGGCTGGTTCTAGCGGCAGTGCTTCGAGTTCTAGTTCGAGCTCAAGTTCAAGCTCAAGCACAAGCTCCAGCTCGAGTTCAAGTTCATCTAAAAAGGGGAAAAGGGCTGAATTTGAGAGGAAGCTTGGTGAATTCTTCAAGTTTCAAATTGAGGCTGATACCTCACATGCTTATGGATATGGATTTAGGACTGGTATTCGAGCAGTTAATAACTACGGTCTCAGGCGCACCCTCGATCATATTAAATATACTGGTTCCTTCCCTTAGCATTTGTCAGTCAATTTATGTAACTAAAAAGAGAGGAAATAATTGACAGCTTATATTTCTTTGAGAATCAATAAATTTATAGAAAATGGAGTAGTAAATAATAAAAAAGAAAGAAAGAAATGACAATGATGTTCATCTGACAATGATGGTCAGTCACTTTATGTAACTAAAGAGAGGAAATAATTAAAACTTTATATTTCTTTGAGAATCAATAAATTTATAGAAAATGGAGTAGTAAATAATAAAACAGAAAGAAAGAAATGACAATGATGGTCGGTCAATTTAAGTAACTAAAGAGAGGAAATAATTGACAGTTTATATTTCTTTGAGAATCAATATTATAGAAAATGGAGTAGTAAATAATAAAAAAAAAAGGAAAGAAATGATAATGATGTTCATCTGATAGTAGCCTTGATTTGTGTTTAAGTATTGATGTTCTAATTTTATTTTCCTTTCTAATTAGATGTACGTATAGCCCTTTTATTATTATTATCGGAAGTTATTGTAACAGGTTTTGACATAATGTCTGGAAGTGACAGACGTGACGCAGCTCTATAATGCGTACAAATTATATTATGGACAAATCTAATTGCACAGAAATTTTAGAAAGCCATGTCTTCAGAACTGGAATGAAAATTGTTGAAATAGAGGTCGACGGGATGTGAGCGATTTTTATTTATTTTATTTATTTTTTTTATAACACGATTTTTCTTTCGGCTTGAGAATAGGAGTAATTTCCGTTGCGTAGGAGTAATTTTTTTTTTTTCTCCTGTTAGTCTGTTACCATTTATTTATATTTTCTGGGCTGATTAGGTGAAGCACATATCGATTTATTGTTTGGGCCTTCTTTCACTACCATCTAGGCCGCCTCCCTCTTTTTTCATTTTTTGTATCTTTATGTTTCTGTCAAATGTTTAGGTAGGGCCGAAAACGGTAGCCGTTTCAATCGTTTTTTCGTTTCGTTTCGTCCAGAACGAAACGGTAACGGATAAAGATTTCAGTTTCGTTTAAGGAACGGAACAACTAGCGCAAATAGAAATATTATTTCGTCTCAGAACGGAACGATTAGTGAAACTGGTACGATTCGTGGTCGTTTATTTCGCGCATTTCGTCTAAAATTTTTTTCATGATTTTATTATTAGATTACAGAGGACCTAAGCGGAGAGATTGAGGGAGAAACGAGTAAAATTAGATTTCTGTAGCGTCGCTCCGTCATTTCTCCGCCGAACACAGTCACATCTATCTTTTTCGCCTCTGCACCACCCAGTACAATCGCCGTCGAGAGCGAGAGGTGATGATGGTGCCTCTCCCCCCTTTCCCACGTGACCTAACCTATCATTTCTCTATCTTTGTTTCATATAAAATGCAGAATAGTTTATTTTCTTGCATCTTAATAAAAATGCAAAACAGTTAGGTAGTCAAAGACGGTTATAACCGTTTTGATCGTTCCCATCATCGAAACGATCAACGCAACATGTGTTAAACGGATGCAACAATCAACGCAATAAGTACAAAAATTTCGTACATCAATGCAATGGTTAACGAAAATGACCACTTTCACAGTCGTTTTCCACGTTATGCACCCCTATGTTTAGGATCTGACAAGCCCACAGATCAAATGGATTCAAGCCCACACAAGAGTCACAGAACTAGAGCAAAATGATTTTAAAAAATTTTGAGAGATTTATGGCCCGATTCTTTCTCGAATCCATTTATTTTCCATTTCTGATTTACTAATTTAGCTCCCTAAATTTTTACTCCTAATCTGGGTCTGTTATTTTCATAATATAATTATCAAGATCTATCTTGATACATCAGTCAAGGGAAAATCCTTGCCGAACTATTATAATCATTCCGTTAAAAAAAATGTATATCTGAATTAAGTTATCCATGAAATTAAAAGAAAGGAAATTTATCCTAAATATATTTCCATAATTACCAAGATCTAGCGGAAGGAGCAATAATTGGCATTTGAAGCAGAAACGAGAAATAATTATTATCCGCACCTTAATTACTTGTTCGCCTGGAATGGAAATAAAGACCATAACAAAAATTGAAGATTTAGCATTAATGCCGTGTCCATAAAAAAAATCTCCAAGAGGACAGTCACGTTTTGTTTATTGTTTATAAATAATATAATATGGTTGATGATTGATGTTTGATACGAAAAATCCTTCAAAAGAAATCCTACGTTCTCAAAATATGGATTTCTTCTTTATCTTCTTCCACCTTTTAAGAGATTGAATGAGGCCATATGAGCTTTCCTAGCCGTCAGCATTGTTGCACTTTGGTAAGATTATAACCTTATACTTAATTTTAATAATTCTTTTGGTACTAAGATAGAAGATTTATGGTCTTTTTTTGCTTTTTTTCCCCCTTTTTGTGTGTGTGTGTGTGTTCTGGGGTTGGTTGGGTGGGGTGCTAGAGCCTAGAGGTGCACTGATTTGGGTAATTTGGTTAGAGTGTAATGATCTTTGTTTCAATAGACTACCAGTACTGCTAAAATATTTCATTTGTGCAAGATAAGAAGAGATGATTTTTTTTTTCAAGCTTACTTTGATAACGCCTTGTGATACGATCATACGAACAATCTCCCAGTGCAGGTAGAAAAGAAAGAAGAATAGGCGGTGGGCCCCACACTTGAGAAGAGACAGTGCTGTGATAATTATTTAATGTCACGATGCTACATTATGTTTTGTATGATTCGGCTTTAAATTTGATTTTGCTACTTTGACATTTTAGTTAGGATCTTTTAGAATTTAGTTTTGCTTGGTTGTTTTGGCACCAGTTTTTTTGTCACACCTCTGTAATAATTTCTATTTCGATATTTTTAATTACCAGCATTAAAAAAAAAATAATAATGAACACAAGCAGGTTGCATTTACTTTTTCCTTACGAAAATTTTAGGCAAAATAAATATCTAACGAGTAGACTATATTGTGAGTAATAAATTATTCATAGAACGCCAATTTCCTTCACATGTTGTTCCAAGGAAGTTGTATTGATATTTGCATTAATTATATAATGCAGATTTGTAATTTTGTTTGTCTCCGCCATAAATTGTCTAGGAAGGAGGAAATGCAACGAAGCATACAACTTAAAGGTTTCAAATATCATGTCGCTGCTCCCCACTCTCAAACTGATCAAATAATTTCCTACTGCTTTTAGGAAGTGGTTTTCTTCTAATTTTCAGTATAATTCGATTTAGGGAAGCAAGAACAGAGACACAGATCGTGCCATTGCCCCGTCTTTAGCCAAACAAGAAAGCAAAAAGGCGGATGCTGTAGTTGGCTGGCATTGTGATGGTACCGTAGTTTATCTGGCTTATAAAAGAAAATAAAATTCTATTGATCTTTTACTTATTAATAGTTTAAAACTTGCTTCATTCCAGACGAAGATGAGAAGCTAGCTAGAGCATTACAAGAATCTCTAGATGCTGAGTTGCTGCCTCAACGAACTTTGAGGTGAGTAAAAAGCTCAGATACATTTCAGCTATTATTCCTTTCTCAACTGCTATAGTTGTTTTGGGTTTTTAAGACAGATGCATATATGGCTTTGTACCAGTAAGTGTGCAGGGTGCAAAACTGAAATTGGTCGAGGGAATTTTGAGAAATTTATGGGTGATATTTGGCATTCTGAGTGCATCAGGTGTCGTGCTTGTAATCAGCTGATATTTGAGACCGAGGTATGTTACTAGAAGCACATTTAATTTATTTATGCCATCAAAAATATATTCACATATTTCTTTTTTATTTTTTGTGGAGTAGGCATTTAAGGATAAGGACCGCCTCTATCATAAGTCATGCTATGATCGGATGTGTCATGTTTGCTTTAAAATTGTAAGAAGATATTACTTTTTCCATTGAACGACAATTTTCTACTTGCATGATCCCATAATAAGACAGCATACTTATCTCAAACTAATTTTAGATACTCATTTATAAAATTTGAGTACTTCGTAAGGTCGGTATTAGTATGGGATCAGAACTGCAATAAATAAAATAAACTGTTCACTAGAACTGCACAAAAATTCAGATCCGTATAAACTGTCTGGTGATTTTGTTGTTTGATAATCATAATTTCAAAATTTACCTGATGAATATTAAAATTCAGAAACGTATACGGGCAAAGAAACAAAGTTCAAAAGTGAAATGAAGTATGCTTATGACCTCACTGTGCTAATAGTTTCTTACTGTTTTTTATTTCAATTTTTGTAGATTTCAGCAAATCGGCATGGAATTATCCCAGTCTGGAATAAAAAATATTGTTATTCGCACGAGACAGATGGAACACCTAGGTGTTGTGGTTGTGGTCAACTTGAGGTATGTGCAATTTTCATAATACTACTGTCAGTCTAACCAGTAAACCAGAGCCAAACAATTCTGAACTTCTGATTATCACCCGTTGAGCTATTGTTGCATTTTTTTTTTATGTTATGCATTAACCTTATGGTCATAAAACAACCATAAAAATCTTTCCTCGTTGCTTATTGATTGTCAGCTCTTGCTATAGTGTACTTTGTCGTTCTCTGAAGGCCTCATTAGTCATTACTCTGGGTTTCTCTTACCTGACATCTTACAAAGGCTATCAGCCAGAACACCAAATAGGGAACTCAGGGTGGCGACCAGGATTATTCAGATATACACGGAAAAAGTTGTTTCTCCATTAATTCAATAGATAAAGGGGGAAAAAAATATCAGTTATTGACTTATTGTTTGCAAGTTGCCTCTATGGGAAAAACAAAAACCTTATAATAATTACTCACATGGAGGATATTTATGGAATGGTGGCATCTATTCATATAATATATTATGTTTGTAAGGAAACCAGCAATTTCAGCGTAGTTAATCAATATTTCCTTTGTTTTGTTTAAATTAGCCTATTGATGTAGAGTATGTTCAGCTGCCTGATGACCGTAATCTTTGTTTCGAGTGTTTACATTCTTCAACAATGAATAACATTGAGTGCCAACCACTTTACATGGATATCCAAGAATTCTTCGAGGGACTTGAAATGGGAGTTGAACAACAAATTCCTTTGCTTTTAGTTGAGAGAGATGCACTAAATGAAGCTGTGAAAAGAGAAAAGGTAAGGAAAGCAACACATGATATAAATTATAACTTATTTAATTTAATTTAATTTCGATGTGTTCATCCGATAATTTTGTTTATTTATTTTATTCACTTTCTTGAGTAATTATCCATTTCACTTGTATCCAACGTTATTTCTTATTTCTATTCACATGAACAAGGATAAAAAGAGGCAATGTGATAATTTTTCTTCTTTTCCAAAAACAATTATGAGATGATTCAATATGATGTTTCTTTCAGAAGGGATGCTTATCATAAAAATTTGTTGATGAATTTGCAGAATCATCACCATGATTCTCTGACAATTGGCATGTGTCTTTGTGAAGCACATGTCATCAGAACTGTAAGATTTCCTTCTAGTAATTTGAAGTTCGACTATAAGGAGTTATGTATGATTTTTACAACATAAACTACATCATATCAGGTTGTATCAAAGCCAAGGACTGAAAAAGGGAGAAGGATCAGCATCATCACAGTGCCTTACCAACTGGAACAACACTGGCATGTTACGGCCATTCTGGTATTGTATGGTCTACCGAGGTAACTTTAAATTTTGTTGTAAATTCTTAAATGCCTTTGTGAAATAAAAATACAATTTGAACAAAGTTGAAAACATTTGCATTATTTGGCAATGAAGTTATATCGTCTCAATGTTGCTAATGCAGACTATTTACTGGATCAATATTGGCTCATGAGCTGATGCATGCTTGGCTACGTCTCAATGGTATCGCTTCGGATTACAAGTCTATATGAAGTGCTGAAGCCATTGTAAATATCATAATTACACTGCATTATCTTTAGTAACTTGCTTTTATATTGTTCTTCTTTAATTCTATAGGATATAAAGGCCTTGAACCAGAGGTTGAGGAGGGCATTTGCCAAGTAATGGCCCACAAGTGGCTCGAGTCAGAACTCCTGGCTGGCTCTGGTAGCAGCTCTTTCAGCGAATTTGAGAGGAAACTTGCTGAATTCCACATACGTTTAATTGAAAAGAATCCTTCGCGTGTTTATGGAGGTGGATTCAGGGCTACTAAGGCTGCAGTTAATAGATATGGTCTCAGGCGCACGCTTGAGCATATTAAACGTGCTGGTGACTTGCCTTAATATAACTTTAGGTTCTAATTTGTAAGAATATAATTACTTTAAAAGCTAGATGACTGGTTTTGGATTTAGGTTCATGTTAGAGTTTACTTGAGAATAAAAAACTTAAATTAAAGTTAAGAACTAAGAGATATGACTTATGAGACCTTAAGTTTTTATATTGCTTTATTGTTTTAATTTAGTACTTACAACATATGTTACCAACTTACCATATAAAAGGTGTAATGTGATCCTTGCACCTGTAAACTTAAGCTTCAAAAGTTATGCACTTTTAAACTTTAACAACTGGGTGTTAAATCGAAAGCACGAAGAGAAATATAAAAAATTTGAAAGTGGGCTTTTCACACTTTCGATTTTATTAAGAGTAATGCTAGAGTCAAACGCGATTTTAGTCTTAACTATTAAAATTTCAAATGATTGATATGAACCACTTAATATGATCTTTATATTGAAATTATTTTGAAGACCAAATTTTAAAATTTCAAAAAAAATTTAACTATTTTTTTTAGATTTCTTAAAATTGGAGGTTCTAGAATTAATTAAATTGAAGATTTTCTAAAATTCAAAATAAATAGTAAAAAATTGAAAAAAATATATAAAATTTGATCTCTAAAGAGTTTTCATTATATAGAATAAATTGAGCAGTTTGATTTTACTATTGTAATATCGAAAAAATGAGATTTAATCGTGTTTGACAGACTCACATGTCAAATATGTTTGACTCTAAAATGAAAGAGTTACTAAAAGGTACAGACACCGAATGAAACAAAACACATGAAATTTCCCAAAAAATTTTCTGTAGGCAGCTCCTTGGTTTCTCCACAACCACTAGAATCCAAAGTTTAATCCTCGATGGGGTCCCTTTTGATTGGCAGAGGTATTGAAAGATGTTTTGAGACTTTGTTGGATAAGCCATATGGGCCTCAATTAAAATTTCAATATTCTAATAGACGATGAAAATACCGTGTAAATAGCCCATCGGTAGTTAATAATTAAGCCCAAGCCTATTTTTATTTACAAAGTCGCACATTTCAATATTTTATTTTTTTTTCTTTATGATTTTGAAGTATATCAGCAATATTTTTTTTCTGATAAATTTCAGCTTTCTATTATATCAAGTAGAAATGTAGAATAAATGAAAACCCGCGACTTAGCCTTAATCAGTATATTGAGACTGATATGCCTTATTTCATTTCTTCTACATGATATAACACCTGAAATTAAACCATTTATAATAATGTGATCATGCTTGTAAATTTGAGCTGGGTCAAACTGACATTTCTGCTGCTTTTGCCTCTAGCATAAGATCATCCTTAGTAGAAACACAGAGCAAGATGCTACAAATGTAGATACAACTTTACAATAAAATCAACTTGACTACCATCCGACAGAAAAAAAATGGGAAAAAAAAAGCAAGTAGAACAAAATTAAGATCATCTTAATTTTCTGGCAACCACTTGATCTAACTCATCATCCGATGGAACTCATGGAAGTCGAGTTCTCCGTCTCCATCGACATCATAGACACTAATCATGGCTTGGCAGTCGGCCATGGACCGCTCATCACCCAGCCGGCTGAGCACCCTTTGTAGGCCCTTGGGTGTTATTCTCCCCGACCCTTTCACAGCCTCAAACATCTCGAATGCTCTCCTTAAATCCTCTTCTTCTTCCCTCTCCATTAACTTCATAAAGTCGCCAAAGTCGAGGTGGGAGATGTTGTCAAAGTCAATCTGATATGAATATAAATTAACTTAGTTGATGTATTCAATTTGGTGTTGTTAGTTATATTGTAGATGCATAGCAGCATAGGATAGAAGATATAGTATACCAGAAAAACAGGAGAACATAAAGAAAAAAAAATGGTTCGTCAAATCTTTTCAACTTTACAGCATGCAATATGTTATTTATGTACTCTGCTTATTCTTGTGCATTTACTGATGAGTAACAGAGGCTGAGGTCCCCTCTTTGTTATAAAATAGTCAAACTCTTTGATCAGGCTTGGTTCCCTCGTAAATAATAATGAAAGTCAATTAACGACCTTTTAAGCTTTAGTTGTAAATGATACCTGATGTCAACTTCTCAAATTTGAACGAATTATTTTAGATAAGAGGAACTACAATGGAGCCAATTACATGAACTAAAAAATACATATTTTCGGCAAAAAAAAAAAAAAGACCACCATGAAACACCTTGTCGTGTTCTGATTAAAGAAAGCTATATAGTTTTTTTGTCTTTTATTCATTATGACAGTTGATATAAAATATACGCCTTTATGGCTTTATCTGTAAAATTATTAAACAACAAAATGATATTTTGCAATGTGAGTATTAAATAAATTACTGACTTGTAAGGACGACTCAGAATGTAATTTTCTTTTTAATTTCATTCTAGAAATACTTTTGCCTTGCTTTGACCGTTGATTGCAGTGAAACATACTGAGATAGACTACAAACTACTTACTGAAAATATATACAACAATCAATCCTTTCCCCTGAAAATAATTCATTAAATTTTGAAAAGAAAAATTGATTAATACCTCATCAGAGCGCAGCTCATCATCCCCCATGGTAGAGAAAAATGCTGACAACTCGTGACCAGAGATTTTTCCATCCCTATCCTGGTCCAAATGCCGAAAAACTTTCTGTAATTCAGCCAAACGGCTTCGTCCGGTAGACGAAGAGGAAGAATGAGAAGGAGTAGATGCATCAGAGTTGGAACACAGCATTGGGATCAAACCGAGCTTGAAGCTCCTTTTGCGTGAGAGCCTCTTTGTATTGGAGTGTTTTGGGTCTTTCATGGCTATAACAAAAGGTACTAACTGGTGGTTTTTTTATTTTGGTTATGGTTTGGGACTTTGGGTTATGTTATGTCGAGTGAGGTGAGGAAGCATCAATGGCTAATTTATAGAGAGAGATTTTGGACTTGAGGTTTAATTTTGTATATCCATTAGTTTAGTACAGGTCAGTTTTTTAATCAAGTATTATTATTTAGGTTAAGTGGTCACTTTTTATCATGTAGGTTTTATTAGGGAAGGTCATCTCAAAGCGCCCCAGAGTATACCTGTCAGACGTCTCAAAATACCACGTTACCACCCATACCGTTTGAAGTTCCGTTAAGAAAACAGTTTCAACATTCATTCCGTTAACCCGTTTCGTTTACGAAACGGCATAGAATTCCATTCCGTTATTCGTTCCACTTAAGAAATTACACATGAAACGGTTTGAAATGTGATGAAACGGTTCGAAACGTCACTATTCTCGTTCCGTTTGCCGTTCGTTTATTGAGACGAAATGAAATTGGTGCCGTTATTCGTTCCGTTTCGTATAAACGAAACGGAATAACGTCTGTTTTTATGCCGTTGACAGGCCTACCCCAGAGTCTACTCTAGAGTCTAGACAGTACACTGCTATAAGGAGGATTCAAATCATCTACATTTCCAGGGAAACTGGAGATATCCCTTATTAATTTTTTCTGGGTAGAGAATAATAAATGAACAATTCTGGGTTTTGTGCATTTGAGAAGTATTGAACTTATTTATTTAAAACATCAGACTAGATTTAAAATAGTTCGATAAGTGTAAAATAAAAAGTAATACATCAAACTTTATATTTCACTTATTAATATATTGATATTATTCAAGGAACTTTGATCCTCTGTTATTTTAATAATATTTTTTTATTTTATATGTTCTAATATTAGGGATCAATTTTTTAAATAAATTTAATATTTTGTTTCACTTAATGAGACAAGTAAAAGATTAACTTTTTTTTTATGAAAATACATTAATTAATGATATAAACTCGCAGTCAATTTCACTCAAATCACATACTTGTCTTTTGAACCTACTGCTCCATTTTCTTCGAAAGCTAAATAGTTCATTCTAATAAAGCAATCGTACTTGCAGAATTAATTAATTAGCACCTTTAAAAGCATCAGCAGAAACTATTAATAAGAACTTGAACGAAACCCAAGAGAATAGAACCCCGATGATCAGTTCACAGTGGCATAGTACTTGACTCTATGTCTCTATTTACTAATTTACGAATTTCAAAATTTAAAAGCCAATTTCTACTTGGAAAACAATATAATTAAATATTTGGCTATTAAATATTTTCTATAATTAAACATTTGATAATCTATCAAAATATTAAAAAAAATAATTGAAGAGTTACATTTTATCAGATAAATGATAAAAAGATAAAAGTTAAATATCGTCATATGCATGGTATAGATATATACATTTTTTTTTTAATCCGGATAACCAGTGGATTCGTGTTATTTTAATCATCCAGAAAGTATATTTTAGCAGTTGGGACCAGGACATATTTTTGCCCTTTCGAAGCAATATTCATCTTTAACAAAAGTTAGAGAAATTAGATTTTTCTTCCGTCAGTGATGCAACAATAGCACTTTGATTTTAATACCACAAAAATATAAATAATTCAGAGAACAAATTCCAATCTTCAGTCTTGGATGTTAAATATATAATGCTTAAGAATCTGAGCACACCATGTCATGTACAACACTTGCAACCTTTAAACAGGTGCTGATTAATTTGCCAAATTTCAATAAATCTCACAATTACCTACATGCATGCTCTCCTCGTGTCACGAAACAAGTCAAGAATCCTGATTTATCATCTGAAATCGAAAACGTTGAGTTATTAAAGCTTCAATTCAATTGTGATATAATGTATAATTAATTAACGAGAAATGACACAATTAATCAGATCGAGTTTATCAAACTCCTTATTAAACCCTATCATATCTTAATTTTAAAAGTTCAAATGACCAACCCAAATCGTCCATACGATTTCTCTATCGAAATCTCTTTGTAAACCAAAATTTATATTTTTTTAATTTTTTTTTACTATTTTTTTTTTGAAAATTAAAAGAAATTGTTAATCTAATTTGTTCTGAACTATTAAAAATAACCGTTTTAAAAAAAATTAAAAATGTTTCAAAAAAATATATAATTTTATTGGCAAGAAAATTTCAATAGACAGATCATAATAAACTTTTTGAATCAATTTGATTGAATCCATTCTCAATATATAATTATATATATATATATATATATATATATATATATATATATAATGGTATGATCAGAGACAGTTTTATGTGTAACAAAGGCGTGTCAATGTCACCCCTAATTTTTGAAATAACATTACCAAATATGAATATTTATAGTGAGGATGGCTAACGTGCCATAGATGGCACAGAGGGTCCCGTGTCATAGAGTCTTTTTCGAGATCTAAAATTCAAATGCTCAATCCGAACCGTTCAATTTGAATATATCAAAATTGGAGTATTTCAGACCCTCGAACTATTTATTATGATATTTTTAGAAAACGTTATAATTGGAGTATTTCAGACCCTCCAATTTGAATATATCAAAATAAATAATAAAAAATATAAAATTTGGTCTCCAATGGTATTTCAATATGTTGATCAATTTGAATAGTTTGGATTGACCGATTGAATTTCGGATCTTAAAAAAATATCTCAAAAAAGACATATATGACATTGCCATCTATGGCACTTTAGCCCACCTCTATTTATAGTTATAAAATGTAAATTTATTATATATACTCTATATTTGAACCCCATAAATATTTAGATGATTTTTCATTGGTGAACCCCATATAATTTTTGTAATATTTTCTTTGTGAGGTCTTTTTAGATTGATTAACATTTTCTATTTGTAAAGCATTATTGTCATACAAAAATATCATTTTTATAAACCAAAAAGAGAAATGTAGTTAATTTTTTGTTAAAATTGATTACTGTAATATGTAGTTTTGTCATCCCTTGTAATTGCTAAATAAAAAGTGAACACATAAAATAGACAAGGTAAACATATACAGTGATCAAAGTGAACACATACAAACAAATAAGTTCAATAAAAATAAGTTGAATGTGCATATAAAAATCCGAACAAGAGATGACAACACTTATTTGTTTATAAGTGTTAATTTTGATCATCTATATGTTTATCTTGTATGTTTTATGTGTTCATTTTATGTTTAGCGATGATAAGAGATGACAAAACTACATATGGTAGTTATCATTTTTGTTTTCTAGTTCTTATTTGTGGGCCATTCAATTAATTAAATAGGTCCAAAATATAGGCCGAACATAAACTGATTGATAACCTCATAGCAGTCCAGCCGAACAACCATGATGGAATTAATAGAAAACAAACAAGAAAAAATTGGAAAAAAAGAAGAAAATTTAATATAAATAGAATAGTACTAACAAATACTAATACAAATAATAATAAATAAAAGGTACTGCTGTTAAAAATTTACCTTTTTATTTATCAAATCAGTTATTTTTTTTAGTTTATAACATATTGAAATTCTAATTTGAGTCAAATTCAAGTTTGAAATAAGTATGAAGCATATCCAATTTCTAGCTTGCATCGTATTCTTCTTTTATGATGACAAATGTCGAAAACAAAAAAATATTTGTATCAAAAAATGTAATATTTTTATTTAAATATTATTAATTTATTGAACATCTTTTTAAAATTTTTTGGCTTCGTCCCAGGTGAACCTCATTCTAAATTTTTTGGCTCCGTCCCAGATATGATAGACCCACTAGATACGTATAGCCAACAGATAATTAGCAAGTGGGTATGGCCGGTTAATTACATCACAATTTCACTCACATAATTAATTGTACAATGTACATAAATAAATGTAAACGAAGCTTCAGAGTAGCTTCGCAAAAGCAGTTGCGTGCGTGCACCATTTACATTGTTAGTTCGACCACTGTGCCTGTGATCTCTGTTAGATTAGATAAGAAGGAGACGTTACATATCCATCTTTTGTTCGTATATAGAAGATAAATTAAAGTGCGTACTGCGTAGCCCATCTTTTAAAAAAATGAAAAGAAAACACCATCTTTAATTGGTATTATTCACTTTTTGTGGAAGCTGCATGGGTTTTCATACATGCGCAGCTTCTCAGTTCTCTTCACGTAAAAAGCGCCATGTGTACTATTGCAGAATGCAGAGAGCTTTCCTTAGTTTAAAAGAAGCTACCGCCAACGCCTTTTAGAACTTGAGTTGAAGGTTAATTACTTAATTGTTCAGTAAAAAAAATACTAAAATTGTTTGTTTTTTTTTTGAAACATTTAGTTTTTTCTGGTTAAATATTTATTTAACTAGCTAGTACCGCTTTCAAGAACAAGAAACAGGAGACTTATTAATTTTTAGTTCCCACAAAACCAAACAAGAGAAGAACAAGAAACAAGTTTTGTTTCTAGTTTTCATAAATCTATGGAACTAAAAACAAAAACTAGAACAAACTTTCTAGTTCTTGTTCCCAGTTCATAGATTTGCCAAACACACCATTACTTGTGCTCGGCGTTTTAATTTGAACCAAAGATAAATTTGTTTTACGACACTTCACATTGCAAAAAGAATTATTTTCTAAGTAGATAAAATAATATTGGTACTATATATATTGGTACGACGTGTGTATATATATAAAAAGATGTAGTCATTTTTAAGAAAGCCCAGTCACTATCCAAAATTCTTTGATGAATGATTACAAATAATCGAGTACGAGATATTAGTAGAGCGTATATATCTGCCGTCACTTCAAAACATGATCATTAATGGATATGTGAAGGAAACTTTGCACCGATATCATATATATTAATTAATAGAATTAAATTTAGAACAAATAATTAAACAGGTCAATTGGACTAACTAATAATTCAAATTTATTATTTGGAGAATTGGTCTTCGATTTAAGTAGTTAACGATAATGCCCTTGACTAAAAGCTGTATGTTCGGAATAATGCTGAATTTTATATATATATATAGAGAGAGAGAGAGAGAGTTTAGCTATGGTAAGTCGCGACTCACGAACTCTCCGGTGAGTCGCGACCAAAACTCCTAGATCTAGATCAAAATGACCGATCCAAACCGTCCAATATGATCTCCCTATTGAAATCTCCATGTAGACCAAATTTTTTATTTTTTCGAAATTTTTAAGTATTTTTTTGAAATTTTAGAAAATCGTTAATCTAATTGGTTCTGAACCATTCAAAAACATCAGTTTTTAAAAATTCGAAAAAAATACTTAAAAATTTCGAAAAAATAAAAAATTTGGTTTGCACGGAGATTTCAACAGGGAGATCATATTGGACGGTTTGGATCGGTCATCTTAATCTAGATCTAGGAGTTTTGGTCGCGACTCACGGACCCTCCGGTGTACAAAAATATTCTCCAAACATTTGCAGTGTACAAAAATCACGAATTAGTAAATTTTGGTCGCGACTCACGGACGGTTTAGATAATTTTTGTTTTACTCCTTTAGTAAATTTCCCATCTGCAGTGTACAAAAATCACGAATTAGTCACGGGCTATTTCATAAAAAGATGTTGAAATTTAATGCTAGCTAGTGAATAATGTATCTTCATATGGTACTAAAATTGTCATGAAATCTGGTATATTTTTAAAAATTCGAAAAAATAGTAATAAAATATAAAAAATTATAAAATTTGGTTTGCTATGAGATTTCAATATTTAGATTAAATTGGTTAACTTAGATTTGTCAATTTACAAAAATACCGCCGAAAAAGTCTGCGGTGCACAGAATATCTTATACACTATAGTGCATATTAAACTTTCTCTCTCTCTATATAATTATATATATAATAAAAAAGTATCCAACAATACCATTTATATATAATTCTATTTTAATGGTATTGTTGTTGGTGATTATTAACATTTTGAACAATGCGACAAAATATATAGAATTATACAAACTATTTGATGATTGTCATAACGGAAACTGAAATATTACAGTATTCAATCTATACGTAGAGAACGTCATATACATGTGATTAGTTTCATTATTTAAAGTAAATAGATACAACGAAGAAAGATATAATTAAAGACGATTGAATCCTCCATGCAATTTCCTCATCCAAACATACTACAGTTCAGAAAAACTGTTTTTGAACTTTTTTTTTTTTTTTCTATTGGCAGCTCCCTTTCTTTTCTTTTTTTCAGTCCCATTATAACCATTTATTTGCTGAAATGGAGGTGATAATGCTAAGCATAATCAGTGTCCAAGAAAACTTTGTAAGCACACAACACTGTCAGTTCAAATTTATTGCTTAGTAGCAAGTTGTTCGTTAAATTATATAAATGAAATCATGCGAGGTAATCAGACGATGGATACTAATTTGTATGATTATTTATGGATGTAACAAAGCACATGAATGGACGGCGGCATCACATGGTAAGGAATTAAATTTGGACAATATCTCAACTTCTCTGAAACTCATCATTGGCGAGAAGCATTGACATTTGACTACATTCTTTATACGAATTTGACAATAAACAAAAAGAAAAAAAGGAGAAACAATATATTCAACTTAATTTGTAAGAGACGTTACATGACATATATTCTATTTCTTATTTCAACTCTTTTCATGCACAAATCAAAATATGCCACAAATATATATGAACGGTTAAAAATGATTTATATATTGGTTCTTAATCACGAATTTACGGGTCATCAATAGATGTTACTCTCTTAATAGTCCATGGCCGAAAATTACTGACATTGTATCAGGCAAAAAGGAATTTCTGGTGGCAGGAGTATATTGGTACTAATGGAGGCTTACATGCTCATTACGACAAAATTTTAGTCAATTTCGCATGAGTTTATAGTAATATATAATTTAAAATATAAAATAAGGTAGTCATATCTCCAAGTTCTCAGTCAATAACTGCCATGTTCTTCATTCGGTTAGTCTAGCAACTACCATTAACAGTAATTAATTAATTAATTAATTATGTCTGAAAACTGAAAACATATCTTGAAAATACTCTTCTCATATGCATGGATCGGCGGAAAATGTGCTAATCATTACCTCCCAAATTAAAATATTCTCACACAATAATATATGATTTGCTTTATTCAACACAGATTCACTAAACTGGGGGGAACAAGTTGCAAAATTAATTATATATATTTTTATTTACTCCAGAATCTTAGATCAAAAAGTAAAACATAGCAAGAACAAAAAGGGAATTGCAAGTTACAGAGCCACAGAATTTGATTGAGCAAGACCAAGTTTAAATTAAGTTAACCTGTGTTTTGACGACTTAGGCAAAATAACATTTTCTACATGCAGTGTTCCTCTATATCCTTCAATAGAATGGAAGGGAAGGTATTTTCTTTGAAATTAGCACAAACAAGGTGTCATGGAGCAATTTACAGAAAGAGAGAATTTTCTTTCAAATAACAGTATAACACTAGAATGGCAGCTTAATTTTTGGAAACTCCAAGCTCCCACTTTAGATTTACACGAATAGGTGGACTTTGGTTTTGTTTCTTGACAAAAGCGTATGCAAATGTAGTAAATGGCCATACAATGATAATTTTTATTTATTGAGTTGGTGATGTAGCTAGGTTGAATGGCAGTTCATTCTTAATTGCATTTGCACAAAAAAAAAAAACATTTTGGAATATTAGTGAAAATGTGGGATGGTTGGTTGTTGGGTTTCGCAGAAAGAAGAGAAGGATATTGTTACGGGATGTCTTTCAATTTTTTATTTGTGGCACATAGATTCTGCACATTAATATAACCAACTAAATTTAGATTTTATTTCAAGGATCTACATCAGTTGGGTCATTTTATGATTTGACAAAGTTAATAGACGCAATTCTAATGGTGGTGCTAGCAATCTTAATTATTGTTTGATTTCTAGTTGCTAATACAGTCCTTTTTTTTTTGAAAAAAATGTATACAACTTTTTAGTAGATATAAATACTTTGTAAATTAATACAATTGAATTTTTTTTTAATTTAAAGGCTGTGACACTTTGAGGGAAATCTGCAGAGTATAAACGTTCGAACTAAACGTTGGCAATTTCAACAACTGAAAATACTCATGGACGTTGATACAATTTATAAGCACCTTTTTGGTTCGTTATAAATGGTTTCCTTACTAGGTATAAACAATTTGAGCCAGTAGACACAAGTAGAGTCCGGAGGGACACATTGATGATCATTCGGGCAGAGGGGCAGTTCATGCCTGTACAGAAAATCTTGATTCTGAAGTTTCAGAATGTAGGTAAGGTGCGTGAAGACTGAAAACAGTTATCAGAGCCGTATTTCCTTCATTCATTCTCTTTTATTTTATTAGTCGAAAATGTTTACAATATATAAAAAAAAAGCATAATTCAAACAAAAGTACCTTTTAAACTTCTATGTAAGTGAACCAGGTGATCCATACTTCAATCTAACATTACTTTTTCATGAAATTCCTTGCAAGTTTCCTATACGAAGAAAAATGATCTCTCAAACCAAACCATTACTCTCACTTGTATTACTCCTGGAGAATCAACAATAGATGCCGGCCCTCCAATGCTAACTTAGGAATCACAGAAGAATGAAATACAATCATATTCCAATTTCTGTCGTCCAAGTTTGCATTAATTAAAAATTATGTATGATCTTTTCAACTCTCAATTGCATCATTTGTACCAACAAGCTCAGGCACTTTATTAAGCAATACATTCATCTCCTTTGAAAATTCGCGCTTGGCTCGGTTTCTTTTTGCTCCAACCACCACTGTGCTCCCATCTTGTAGAGCCCATACCTATGTTTCAGATTAGAATGAAAAGTTGCTCCTCTTTTGCATCATGAATGGAGGAAATATTCTCTTATGTTGCCTTTCAAAGTATTTAATTACCTGAGAATGTGATAGAAGGCTGACGGTGGTTGTAAGCATCAATGCACCAAATCCTGTATATACAATAGGCACTCCTGGATCTGCCTGATAGAAATAAAAACATGGAGTTTCAAATTGGCACAGGATAAAAATATTTCTGGTTTGCTCTGTTTCTAAAAAAGGGGGAAAAAAAAAGGCTGTTTGTCTTTCTGAAAGCATCCATAGAATATCAAATGCTGCATTACTCAGATAATAATGAGCTTGAGTCAACTCAAATTTTTTTTTTTTGCATTCCAAAATGTAAACATTCTTTCAAAACTGAAACTTACTTTCAAATCAAGGCCAGTACTACCAATAGCATCTTCTATGACAATTTTGGTGCCATTAATTTCAATAGGAAGTTTTGAGCTGGGCCTGCGAACTCCGACAAACTTCCCCTCTTCATCATACAACACAATAGACTGCAAATCACGCGCCAGCATAGATCTACAATATAATTAATGATTAACAATAATACTTCAACTTCTAACCTAGATAGATTTTGGGCAATGATGGCCTCTCAGGAGAATCATATAATGAAGTACACTTCTATGGTGCCGACTTACATTCCTTTGACTTTTCCAGAAGAGTCAGATTCACCAGTAGGCAAGAATGTTCCAAAAAGTTTGAAATCACCACTCCTTTGTAAAGGAGCAACTGCTAAATTAAAAGGTCCCTCTCCATTTTTCGAAATTTGAAGAGCTGAAATTCCCCAGTCGGTTTGATAAATGGTGATACCTCCATATCTTAAAGGATCATTCACTCTAATAGTTTTTCTCATTATTTCCTTCCCCTCAAAGTTGAGGAGCGATATATCAGTGTAAAATTGTGATACCTAGTAGTGTGCAAAGGAGAGTCAAAACCTTCTCATCTGCTATTAATGTTGGCAAATTTGTATAACACAAAAGTGTTACTTAAATAATAGAAACAAGATCATAATGATGCAGGTAGTATGCCCATTTTATTATGGATAGATTGCAACAACCATTAAGCTCGGCAAAAGGAGATTTAGTATATATTATAAAACTCATTCATCTAAATATTTCATCATATTTGACAAGTTTGTGCTACAACCACAATACAGTTTTTGCTAGTCATTCCATCATAGTTTACAGAAATTGTAGCAGTCTTTGGCAAATACGTACTAAATACTTCCATGTCATTTTTGCAGAAGAGAAATGCAAAACTGAAAAAGATACAATCATGGAAATAGAGATAGTACCTCTCCACTCTCGTAATAATCCATATAGAACCGGTTAGCATGGACCTCTGTGTTAAATGAATCCAAGGGATTTGAAAGAAAGCCAATGGGGGCCAAGACATCACCTATTACGAAATTAAGACCTTGAGGCACCGTAATAGACCCTTTAAAGGTCCCGGCTGCACTGAGTGTAGACCCAACCATAATTAGGATCATCGCCAGGTGTACCCCAATCGGCGCAAACCGACTTGCCAGTCCTTTGAAAGCATACAAGCATGGTCCCTTGAGAAATACCTATTAAGGTAGAGTTATTCACATACAGTTCATAGTCAGGAAAAGAAGAAAAAGAGAAAGAAGTAATGGAAATGCACCTCATAACCGTGTCCCATTAAGATGGCACCCAAGTCCTGAACAGAGGCACATGTAAGTGAATCACTAAATTCTTGCTTGCGAATGGTCTCTGATGATTGTAAAAATGACCATCTGCAATGGTACAGTCAAAAGAATTTAACATTACTTCTAATTTTGTTTTAAAAAACTCTACAAACAACTACCCCAACAGAAAAAACCAATCCCTCAATTGCCCAATAACTCCTAATTTGATTCAATTTTAATTTAATTAACAATGCATTAAGTACCTTCTGGCAACTTTGACTAGAGGTATCTGAGTAGTGTAGGTACAAGCCATGAGAGATGCCCCAAGAAGCACCAACAAGCCCAAAAAGATAGGAGAGGTAAACATGTGATCAAAACCGGGGTATACGATCCATTTCCATGTGAAAAATCCCAATACAGGATTCTCTTCAGAATACTTTCTGGTATAGAACTCCAGTGACTCCCCTTGCTCTACTAATGTTGCTGTTTTACAATTCAAAGTGATCATAGTTATCATACTGTTCAAATATAGGGTTATTCTCATAAATTACCAATACATTTAACATTGAGTTCATTGTACCTAATGCCATAAGTGCTGCGATCGCACCCATCTCAGCTATAGCGAGAGGTAGGTTCGCAAGCAGCGCCAGAGCTCTCTTAGGTACTCGTTTCACGATTCGCCACGCGGACGGGGTCGAAGAAGAGGTGGTCCCACCATCCCGAGAGCTGACCTGGCGATCCTTCTCCTCCAAAACGGGCGGGGCAGCGCCGAAGAGCACGATCTTCTTCTTGGGGTTCGGTTTCTGTTGTTGGGTGCTCCCCTGCTTGCATCGGATCTGGAGCGAGAGGTGGAGACGGAGGTGGAGGTTCCGAGAATTGCAGAGATTGTAGAGAGAAGGGGATTTGAGAGGAGAGGAGAATTTGGTTCTGAGAGGGTTTAAGGAGGGAGACATTGAAGAGATAAGGTGGGGAAAAGGAGGTGGCCATTTTGGAGGTTTTAGCGGGAAGAAGAGAAAAAAGACGGTTGTGGATAAGGTGGGGGAATATGTGGGTACGGCTAGGAATTCTCGCTCCGTGGTTAATTGTGAACCGATCTAGGGCTGTCAATGGATACGTACGGTACGGTAGAAGATATTTTCATTACCGTACCCGTTAAAATTTTCTTTACCCGTACCTGTTAAAATAGTTTTGCCCGTATCTTACCCGTACCCGTTAAGAATTAACGGTACGGGTACGGTAACGGTAAAAAATGAATATAATAATAATAAAATTTGTACACTCTGTATAAATAAATTATATCAATAAGTATATTAATAAAGTGCAACAATGGTGGCGAATATTTTAGGTTTATGCTTTTTTATTTTTTCGTACACTGAATGGAAAGAATTATAAATCTTAAATAAAATCTAGCAATATTTTTTTACCAATCATGCAATATAAGATGCCATATGTATCGTGTAATTGTATCTTTTTAATTGTGACAATTACCCGTTATGAAAACGGTACGAAATAACTTTTACCCGTATCCGTTAAATTAACGAAAAAAATTTCCTTACCCGTACCCGTACCCGTTAACTTAACGAAAATAAAATTTTACCCATACCCGTCTTATACGGTACGGTACGGGTTGGATAAACAGGTAAACAGGTTTCATTGACAGCCCTAAACCGATCCGGCTAATTGATGCGGATTGATTTTTCCGGTTTATATTATTATTATTAGTATCGTTGGGAATAGAGACTAGAAGGGATCTGATGGTTTTCTGGCCGTTGGATCAACGGATTAAGCGGTTTGATTAACACAATCGAACTTATCTAATTTAATTGGACAGAATTTTAGTGATTTTTTTATTACAATATTTTCGTATTTTATGAGAATATTTTACTATTTCATATTTCACAAAGATTTAATAAAAATATATTCATTTGTAGGCACATAAGACTTTGATCAAAATGTTTTTTTACATACGATTTTTTTTCATTTGAATTGATTCCTCGGAATTTCATTGGATTTAATAGCGTGGAAATTCTAATCAAATAATATTGATCATAAAATTTCTAATGAAATGGAATCCTATGTTAAAAAAATATATAATTTGATCATGGCCGCAGTGATTCTGATAAAATGATTATGATATCGTTTTTAAAGTATCGAAATTTTGTTGAAGTATGAAATAAAACTGTAAAAGTACAAGTAACAAAAAGCTTGAAAGAGTAACACCGACTAATTTTAGCGGAGCTGATAACTGCAATGAGACAATCACGCAATCAAATTCCATTTTGAGTAAGCGCGCTGCAATTCACTTCTTTCCAAAAATGAAAATCGCTCTCATCCGTTCCCTCACCCTCTCTCACCCCGCACCCCTGGCTTCCTCACCCTCTCTCCCTGTCTCATCTGTGCGTCCCCTCCCTCTCACCCCCACGCGCCTCCTATCTCCGCCCCTTCTTCCCACCAGTCTTTTGTCTCCGCCCCTTCTCCCCCACGCGGCCTCTTACCGCGTCCCTTCTCCATCGCCATCGCGAACTCTGCCGCCCTCAACTGTCACGCTCTCCCGTCGTCGTCGTGTGCTCCATCGCTCTCAGCCGTAGCGCCCTCCCGTCGCAGTTGTCAAGCCTTGACGTCGCCGTCGTGCAACCCTCCCGTCGCGCAGTCCAGCCGTCGCCGTCCCGCAGTCATCATGTCGCCCAGCCCAGCCCTGCAGTTATCAGAATCAGAAATGAATATTATTTACTCCCTCACTTGTATTAAATACCCTCTTACTACTAATTATTTACTCCCTTATAGTTTTTTAGTTACTCCTTAGCAACGGTGGAATTAGCTCTGAATGTTATTTTACTCCCTTATATATATTAGATACTCTTTTTATGCTAATTATTTACTCCCTTATAGTTATTTAGTTACTCTCAAACAATAGTAGAATCAGATATAAATATTATTTACGCCCTTACTTATATTCAATACTCCCTTATAGTTATTTAGTTACTCCCAAACAATAGTAGAATCAAATCTGAATGCTATTTACTCCCTCGTACATATTAGATACTCCTTTTGTATTAGTTATTTACTCTCTTATAGCTATTTAGTTACTCCCAAACAACAGTAGAATCAGATATGAATATTATTTGCTCTGTTGTATATATTATTTACTCCCTTATACTGATCAATTTCCTTCCTTATAGTAATTTAGTTACTCCCAAAAGATATCAGAATCAGGTATGAATATTATTTACTTCCTTATACATATTAGATACTTCCCTATACTGATTAATAACATCCTTTATAATAATTTAGTTACTCCCAAGTTGTAACAGAACTAGATCTAAACTTTTTTTCTCTTCTTATCCTTCTCGATTTCTACTTCTTTCTTCCTCAACCAAATCTGATTGATATAGAAGAGGGAGCAGTGAGGGGAGGCAGAGGTGGAGGTAAGGCGGAGGAGAAGAGAGGCTGAGGTGAGGCGGAGGCGGAGGCGGATGCGAGGCGGAGGAGAGGTGAGGCAATGCAGAAGAGAGGCTGAGGCAGAGGAGAGGTGAGGTGAAGCAGAGGAGAGGCTGAGGCGAAGGAGAGGAGAGGCGGAAGAGAAGAGAGGTTGAGGTGAGGCGGAGGCAAATGCGAGGCGGGTGAGAGGTGAGGCGAAGCAGAGGAGAGGCAGAGGCAGAGGAGGAGAGGCTGAGATGAGGCGGAGGCGGAGGAGAGGGGAGCGAAGGAGGTGGTGGAATCTGAACTGGAGATTTACTTTTGTAATTGTGAGGAAATTGAATAGAGAGAGAGGAGACGGAGAGGATAAAAAGAGGGGAAGGCGAGATGAGGAAAGTGTGCACGCTTGATTGTTTGATTGCGTGAAAATCTAATTGATGTAAGTAATTCCCTAATTTTAGTAAGAGGCCTCTTTTAGTAATGGGCTAGCCCAGAAACCTTAGTTTATTAAAAAGACCAAACCGCTGATAAAGCCTTTTAAGAGGTCTGTTTGCCACTTGCCACACACCGACTGAAAACGGAACTGTTTTAATCATTTTTCGTTTCGTTCCGTCCGGATGAAACGGTTAACGAAATAACAAAACGGTTTCATTTGGTTGGACGAAACGATTAACGAAACAATGAAACGATTTCATCCATGTGTAAATTCACGAAAATTTCGTCCATTTCAATCATTTCATCCGGACGAAACGATCCACGAAACTAAAATTCTATTTCGTCAACAAAACGAAACGGTTAAACGAAACGCTAGGCCTGTTTAACGTTGAAAAAAGCATGGAACACCCAATGACGTTTAACGTTTCGTTTAGAAAAACGATACGAGATGGCATTTCGATACCGTTTCGTTCGAATAACGGCACGAAATATCATCCCGTTAACTGTTCCACTTTACATTTTAAACTGATTTTGGTTGAAAACTAGGTGAAACAGTTCAAAACGGTATAATTCCTGGTTTCATTTGCCGTTTCTTTATGAAACGAAATAAAAAACTGTGCCGTTTCGTTATCGAAACGAAATAAAAAAACGTGGTGTGGGCTGCCGTTGACAGGCCTACACAGTACACACAGCCTTAAAACTATCGTTTCTCGTTGCTAACTCATCTCTGTTTTTTTTTTCCAAATACCAACAAATAAATTTGTCGAACATTTTTATGCTCTTTTTACCCACCAAAAAATATAAAAATAAAAAACAGTACTGTCCTAAGTCCTAACGAATGACGAACTAAATTGAAGCAAAAGCACACACAAAATTTTTAAAAAAAAAGAAGGGAAAACACATAACATCAAACTCTAAATATGGTAGAAGTAAGGTCTTTCTCAGAGGAAAAACACAATGACACCCCAGATGGGATAGAGCACAAGCAAGATGAGGCCAAGACTGTTGTAGATGCCTTGGCGCTTGGCGAAGGAGTTGTGGAAGCCTCCGGAAGCTCTGACATGCTCTTGGAGAAGGTAGCAGCCAATGACAAGGCAGATTATGACACCGACTATGCCTTCCCTTATAGTATGCGCGATGAAATTCGGAGCAATCACTACTAGAAGCCCGAGTGCATTTGGAAACTCTGACCATTCTGCAATTGACAAATGTAAGAATGTTAGGGGCCATGCTCATATGCATCTTTTAATATAAATTATCCTTCTAAATCAAGTAATTTATGTCCAGAAATGGACATAAATTGGTTATCCATTCTTTCAGAAACTGAGTTATGGAAAACTTGTTAGTTGTTACACATAAGCCTATATGTACAGTTACATTACTTGATTTTAGTAATTACAAATTTTGATTGGGGCTATTAATATTAATTAGGAATTCAGGATGTGTGACCCTAAAAGATGTATATACCTGGGGAATGTTGAGGGAAGAAAAAGCGGATTGTTGTGAGGACGAAAGCAATGTAATGCCCAGGCTCAGCACTGCATAATCCATTAAAAGAGAGATTTTAGATTCTGATTTTTGCATTTTTTTTATTTTGGTTGAATTAAAATTCCCAGGAAAGGAATTAAATTCACAAGAGTAAAAATTGGGAAAACAGAAAGCATGTTTTACCTTAGAATTGCAAAGGGCAAATTTGGAATACTACAGAAAATGTAAGGCACCAAAAGAGCAGTAAACATCTTTGTTCTCAATTTTGTGTTGCTCAGTACCACCAAGTATCTACATCAGAAACCATAAATAAATTTCAGTCAAATAGGCTAGTAAGAAATAAAAATATACAAAGGAACATCACACCTAAAAAGTGAAGAACCCTCCCAGTCTCATATTGATATGTAATTCTGTATATACATATACAGGAAATATTTGTATAACAGAATTTTAAGCTAGCTTCCCCAACACTTAACATCGAATTTGAATAGGAATAAAAGTAAAAATAACAAAAAGAAACATACATGCCAGCAATGGTAGCAAGAGATTGGAGAAGAACAGTGCCAAAGCCGAGGCTGAGGCCACCGGTGAGGTAAAAGGCATGGTTTGCCAGCTTACGAGCCGCCGATCCAAGTTCATTCAAATCTGAGCCGATAAGCTCTGAATTCAACATGTCAGTTGCCATGGCTATGTACTTCTCAGTTCTTCCCATCTTATGTTAAATTCTGAAAGTATTAATCTGTAACCAGATAGATGGGAAGAATCTGAAGGGTGACTAGAAGCAGGCGATGTTGGTTTCATAATGTGTCAGAATAATGTTGTTTATATAGGGAATAATTTGCACTATTTGATTTTGTTGATCATTGAATTTAGGAGGTAGATTTGCCAGAGCCAAGAGGTAGGTGCGGTCAGAGAGACGCAGGAAGGTCAACATAGATACGGCCCAGATTTATGTATCTCTCTTTCTGAAGGTTTTAATGAAGCGGGTCATTCTGTGTCAGCTGATGAACTAGCTACATTAGGATTTTGGACAGATTGGGCACAAAGAGATAAAGAGGTAGTTATATGATGAATTTCTCATGTATGTTACTGATTCAAATTGGTTGAAATCAGCGCGCCAAATTAGACGAGCATAATTATGGAGACAGTTTTAAGCCTAATAAAAATAAGGGCCATGCATGTTGATTTATGCCACGGGAAAATTTGAAATTCGAAATATATCATTGTAAAGGACTAATTAGTTTTATGCCATTACAAAATAATAAAAATTATTTTATGCTATCGGTCATTTAAACTGACCATACTATCCTTTTGAATTTTTCATTATAGAATATTAAAATTTTAAGATATGATATCACAAATTAATTAATTCGTTCTTGACACTACAAACAAAAAAATATATTTTATACCACCGACTTAAAAGAAAATAAAGTCTTCTCTCTATCTTGGAATTTCATTTGTCCTTATAAGATCATGAAGTCAGTAACTGATCGGAGGTAAAACCTGGGTCAAATTAAACCTCAATCTAATCTAATGCAGTATAGCTTGAGGGTCGAATCCACAGGGACGGTTATTCTAAACTATAGACTTTAAGTAACTAAATTTAATTGATCTAGGGGTAAACAAGTCAAAGATTGATTAAATGGTTGAAAGGATTGAATTTAAACTAAAAGAATTAATTCTAAAACTCTAATTAACCTCTAAATTACTCTAAAAATTAAGGTAAAGATCTAAGCTTGAATTAAGGACTTAAACTAGGGTCAATTGATCGGGTTCCACTTCCAGGCACTATCCTGGCGGGTCGACAGGATTCCTGGCGGGTCGCCAGAGTTCCTGGCGGGTCGACAGAATTCCTGGCGGGTCGCCAGAATAGTACGACAATTCAGTTTGATTAGTTTCTAAATTCTCTAAGTTCAGGTTTTTGGTTTAAACTCTGGTCCAAATACTAACTTTCGTTCTTGATTTGGTATTACTAAGTTTCAACCTCTAAACCTCCCTAAAAACCTAAGTTTCAACTCTCGTTCCTTGGCTTAAGTTTTAGGGTTTGCTTTAACTATTCGGTAGGATATCCTAGATCTCTCGATCTTAGGAGGGAATAAACCTCTCGGCTAAGTTCCGGTTTCACCTTTTGGGTATACTAACTATCCTAAGGTTTGAGAATAGAGATTGTTTTGAGATTAGGGTTCTTTTTGCTTAATCTACGAGGTCAGGCCTAACCAAGTGAGCAAACCTTCAAGTCAATTCAATTCAATTCACAATTTTAGCAAATAAACTCAAGTAAAGCAAAGCAACTTAGAAAAATTAGAAAACTAAATAAACTTCATTAATCTACCAAGTCATGGTTCCCTACAATTGCCCCTAAACTAAACTACTCACTAAAAGTCATACTAAACATAAAGATAAAAGGTTTCAGCAAACTAAACATCAAAGACAGATAATAGAGAAAGTTTACAACAAGAACAAACAGCAAACAACTCTCAGCTTGTTTTCTGGCGGGTCGCCAGAGATCCTGGCGGGTCGACAGGAGGCAGCTGGGGGATTCTGCTATCTTCTCTCGAATTCTCCAAAATCTGACTTCAAACTGACTTTTTACTTCTGGAGCTCTCCCTATGTTTAAATAGCTCTCAAAGGCGGTTCCCATAGGTGGAGATCATGTCTGGCTCGTCCAAGAATAGAGAAAGTGCTCTGCCAGAAATATCTCTCCAAATTGGGCAGGTCGGTTTATGTTCTGGCGGGTCGCCAGGAATCCTGGCGGGTCGCCTGAATTCCTGGCGGGTCGACAGAAATCCTGGCGGGTCGTCTGAATTCCTGGCGGGTCGACAGAAATCCTGGCGGGTCGCCAGAACAGGGGACTTGTCTGGTTTGACCCTGTTCCTTTGCTCCAGTCGCTTGGACTCTGATTTGCTCCGCTTGAACACTGCCTTGGGTCCAATTTTGCTCCAAATCATCACTGAACCTGAAATTAGACAAGGGCAAATAGCAGTACCATATTTCTAACCTAAATTGCATTAAATCTAACTAAAACACAAACATTTAATTGAAATTAAGGCCTAAAAGGGTTGAATATTTCGATGTGAAACCCGCCTATCAGTAACTAAAGTTTTACATCAGTGAATCACTGGATTGCTAGGGTCGGAGTTTAGAGGTGTTGTCTTGGGTAATTATGTCAAAAACAAATTTGTGATATCAGTGAATCCACTAAAATTTTAGTAAGACCTTTTCAATAATATCAGTGAATCCACTGGAAGTCTGGAATCCACTTAAAATAAATTTTGTGATATCAGTGAATCCACTGAATCCACTAAAATTTTACATCAGTGAATCAACTGAAAACTAAATTGAAATTTTAGTAAGACCTTTTTAATAATATAATAATAATTGGTAATTATGTTAAAAACAGCACAAGACTTTAATTATGTTAAAAACAGCACAAGACTTAATATTATCATAGTATCATAGTTTAAATTATCTTTTAAGTTAAATCTATGCACCCGCCAAACGAAATCCCAAATTACTGCTGCTGTTGCAGCAATTTCTTTATTTTAAAAAAATTACTGGATATATAGTGAGCTTTTACAGAGAATAAATTGCAGTAATATAGAAATTTTTTTTTCTTTGTATCTTAGACACGTGAAACTTTCTAAATCAGAAAGAAACATAAAATAGATGAATGATCCGATCATTATTGGATGGTTGAGGACATTAAAAATTTGACATGACTTATCACTAATATACTTATAATTATAATTGAGATGGGCTACGGTTCTTTCTGGAGTAATCCGTCCATTTTATTTTAGTCACTTTTTCGAGATCCTGATCTAAACCGGGCAATCTCTTTCTCATATCGGCTCCGTTTGGATGGCTTCTTCCCGAAATAAAAAATAAGAAATAACTACTTTTTACCAACAAATTTATTTCTAACCATCCAAACTCTTCACAAAAGTTACACACTTCCCAATAAATTTACTCCTTCCCAATAAATTTCTTCCCTTCTTTCTTCTTCCTACCTTATTCTCAACGCATCCAAACAGAGCCATCAAAATTTCTTAAAAAACATTTTTTATATATTTTTATTTATTTATTTACTATTTATTACGATATTTTCATAAAACATTATAACTTGACAAATTCAGGCTCTTCAATTTGAAATATCATTATATATAATCTATAGTAAAAGAGTTTAATGAGATACAAATTTTGGTTTCTAAGAAGATTTCAATATGGAAAAGAAATTGAACGATTCCAAATGATTTGGGGAAACAAGGCCGAAATAAAATGGACGGTTTACTTCGCAAAGTATTCTAGCTCATTCCTTTATGAGAAATTTATACTTATTACAAAATTAGTACTTATTTCAGATAATGGCTTGATTAAGTAAAAACAAATTATCCACAATTGTTAACATGTCTGAAGTTTTTGAAGGCTAGGTGGCGAAAACCACACCAACAAATATATATTGAATTAGGAAAAATTCATGTAAGTTTTAATAAATATCATTGAAAAACCGGGTCATATATTATTCCCAAAATGCCAGGAGAACTGTAAGCGACCTTGAAGTCATATCTCGTAGCAGCCATTTTTGTTTTCTTATAGTCTATATTCCTTTTTTCTATGATGCATCTCCATCTCAATAAATGACAAAAGTGCCGTGATATTTTACGCAACTGGGGAGACTAGTTTTGAACCTTCTAAATTCTTGTTGAAATTTGTGAATGAATCATTAATATTAATAAAATATAAAATATTTATGTCATTTCCAGCTGTAACAACTAGATGAGATCATGTTTTTTGCTTGACCTAGAAAATATATTTCCAAATAACGAGATTATTTGTCTTGTCACACCATATAGAAATGTGACATCCTTGAATTTTAGGATCTGTTTGTGAATTGCAATACTTCAAATTCTAAGGTCCTATTTGAAAAATGTTCATGCTTATTCACTTTGAAAATATCTCTTTGATCTTATCCACATTTTTAGTAGCTAAGTAATCAGTATTTATATAAATAATTTCTGACAATTAATATCTTTATAAATAGTCTCAGTTATCTTTATAAATAGTATTAATATTTTCAGAAATAATAGCTAAGTAATTCCTTTCTGCTTACTTAGCCATTAAGTAATCTAGAATATTTACCATTTTAGTCGTACCTCCACTATAAATAGACCCCAGCCTCATTTCATTTCATTTCGTATATCAAATCTGTTTCTCTCTCTTCCTAGCAAATTTTGAATACCGCCTTGACTTTGAATAGTCGGCCATTTGGAATTTGAGTTATACGTCGCAGTCATAGTCATCCCGATTTGCTTGTGCTATGGATCGCTCAGTCAGGTAACCGGACTTCTCTATAATTAGTTCTGCATTGCTTGATTTGATTACCGCTTGATTTTGTTTGCATGTGTATGCCCGTATGTGTTATGTTTTGCGGGTTATCGGGTTTAGAATCCTGGATCTCTGAATTTGTTCCTGCATGCACCCTGATCCCCCTGCCAGGGGAGGGGTTTGGTTCTGATCCCCGATACAGGGGAGGAACTTTATGTCCTGATTTGGTTCTGATCCCTGTGACTAGGGAGGAACTTTTTGTCCTGATTATGACCTGATATGACTGATCTAGACCCGATTATCGCCGTGAAACGTATGATTTATTATGAGGATTAATCCAATCATGTTTAATTTGCTTTATTAACTAATATAGAGAAGCTGCGTCGTTAAATAACCGGTTACTGAGTTTTGTAGCTGACATCCGTTTTGTTCCTTTTCTGCTTGCGACGTAGGTTGACGGGCCGTCGGATGGATGCAGAAGATACCGCCCCACCGTCGCGCCCCGTGTGTCGGCGCGGGGTGTGACAAGAAACCTCTCTTGTTTTATGTTCAGTGGCGAAGATAGAGGGGGACTGGCAAGGGTAAGGTCCTTCCTAATAATTAGAATATTCTTTAACCATATGTTAATTTATTAAGATAATTTATATAATTAAGTTTCATAGGCCTCCTCTAAACTTCAAATATTATGCTAATGATGCTTTAGTTAAGAAAAATTAATGGTTGCTAGTACTATTTTAGGCAATTAATACTTAAACTTGTAATTTTCTTGGTTCTTAATTTCATTTAGTCAGATTTTGGCCCCTGTCATTCTTTAATCCTAGCTTAGCCACTGTTTATGTTTCTTCATTTCACACTTGAACATCAAGCATAGTGTATATTATCAGAACGTACAATTCTGTTAAAATTTAACCAATTAAATTACATAGAAATTGAAGCATATTGTCATGAAATTCTCCTAATAACAATTCCGCTTCTTTATGTCTTTGTTATGAAGAAGAAGAAGAAATACTAAAATATATTTGTTTGTAGGCCCATAAAACTCATGTCATTTAAAAGCCCAGTAAGCCCACTTCTTCAATTCGATTATTCGTTGAATCTTATCTCCAGATTTTTTTGAACAAACGCACGAAGATATCTTTCGCACCTCACAAACTGGCACAAAAAATTCGCCATGATTTCTACAATCTCTTCTACTAGATTTCCACAATTACTTGCTCAGATTCATAATAATAACAAATTGAAGCACTTTCAATTCTATTGCTATGCTCCTATCAGAAACGCTCCTCTTTCAGCAGTATCTACTACAAATTCAACCTGTGTAGCTTCAAATTTCGAGAACCAAATACATGAAATCGAGAGATTGTGTGAACAATCAAATATAGAAGCCGCAATTCTTTTAACTGAGCAGTTGATAAAAGATGGCTTTTCAATTCCACTACAAACGCTTCTTCTCCTTCTACAATGTTGTGCTGGGTCTCGCTCACTAGCCTCGGTTCAAAGAGCCCATTACCTTATAACAAGATCACAACCCAAAAGTAGTACCTTAGTATTTAGCTACTTAGCATTGATATATTACAAGCTTGGTGGTTCAACTGACGCACGGCAACTGCTCGACAAAATGCTACAAAAACCAAGACCGGGCAATAAAAGAAGGGAAACCTATGAAAAGGTAAGAGAGTTACATAGAGAAATCAGAGAGATTGGTTATGTACCCGACACCCGGTATGTGTTACAGGATATAGATGAAGAGGCCAAGGAACAGTCGCTAATGTACCATAGTGAGAGGCTTGCTATTGCATTTGGCCTTATTAGCACACCTCCTGGCACCACACTGAGAATCATGAAGAACCTTAGGATATGTGGAGATTGTCACAATGCAGTCAAATTAATGTCAAAAGTCGTCGACAGAGAGATCATAATGAGAGATAACAAGAGATTTCACCATTTTAGGGATGGGGTTTGTTCTTGTGGGGATTTCTGGTAAATGTAGGTTCTTAAGGTACTTCATGTTTTACAGTTTTGCTCATGGGGATATTAATCACCACATAGTTTATTCTCTCATACATTGATGGTCCAGCGAGCCAATTAATGTTTGAATTTGTATATAGCTTTGTTGAAATAGCTTGGAAATCCCACATGAACGTTTTACTAGATGATTAGGCCGCAGATTTTCATTGAAAACATAGAAAAATTACATGCATCCCACATAATTAATAATATTTTTCCTTGAAAATTGGCAAGACTGTGCTCTTGTTGAGTCGAAACATTGGTTTATTATAGCTCTCTCAATGCCTCCCAGCTTCCTTTAAAGGAATGTGTGCTTGAATAATCCAAAACAGCTCTTTGGAATCCATATTGAAACTACATAAATCAACTTAGCTGCTGTTGGTAATGTGAGAGATTCTATCTGCCATAGATAGAAGATTACAGTACTGACAGTTGGTCAATAAGAGTTGCGTCATTACAAACATCCAATAAGAGTTGATTGAGAGCTTTGAAGGTACTATTGACAGAACAACATACCTGCAACTGGGGTTATGCATAATGCATTTGGTTTGCTGGTCCAGCACTGCAGAATGTCCAGATCTGTTGGACAATAGAGATGTTTTGCTGTTTCCTAGATCCTAATAGTGATTTTTCACATTGAACAGATGATCAATTTCCTTTCCCCGTAAGTCTGACTTCCCATTCTAACCGAATTGAATTAACAACTCTTGAGAAAATTTTCTCATCAGAAGATGCATGGAACCAGGAGACAGCTTCTGAGAATCTTATGGTGAAAGCAACAGTTCTGAGGGTCATAATGGAGGCAATCAAATTGACCTTGCTAAGATACAATTGAAAATTGCATGTGTGAAATTTTCTTTTATGCACTTCAAATATGAAGCAAATCAAATCCAACTAAGTTTAGATTCAATAAAAGCAATTACTGGCAAAGTGTTCCAGAGGAAGAGCTTTATCTGATTAAGTTTGGTTATACATGATTAACTAATAGAATATCATCATCACATCAAATCAAACCTAGCCAACTTATTTCTGAAGGAATGTAGTAGATTTGAACTTGAAAAAGAAATAGAGATAAGGCAGATGATAAAAGCTGCCCATCTATATGAATTATGGGTGACACCCATCTATGTTATGTTAAGGAAATATGTACGTGGTAGAAAAATGGAACTGCAATTAACAGCAATATGGTGTAGATCTCTCCCATAGGAGCACACTTGACCATTATTTTATTTTTTTTTTTGAAAAAAAAACAGCATTGGGCAAACTATATGAATTTCGTGGGGAAAAAATCATGCATTGTTAAAAGCCTCTGCTCCTTGACCACTTTTTCTTTCTTGTTTTGCTAAGTCCACCTATGTACTGTATGTAACTTATGTGGTTTTTCCGAAACCAGTAAATATTACCAGTTTATTACCTCAAAGTTTCCCCTTCCTCCTACTACTTGCAATCCTACCAACACTTAGAAGGTTCAGTAGCCAAAAAATTCCCCTTGTAAGTTCGGTTTTTTGGCTATTATTGTAATTTTCTGATGCTACATCTTCAATTTGGTGCTGGCGTTTTTCTTTTTTCTGTGATGTAATTTCAATAAGTCTGGATGCTGTAAGCTCTGACCGAGTACGAAATTGGTTTTATTCTTGATACATTTCCACCAATCATTCCAAGAAACAAATGAAAAAAAAATGGAAGCTTGTATTAGCCTCTTTAATTAATTCAAATTTATCCTTAGATATACTTAATGGTCTAGATTATATTGGCAAATTCGACAGTAATTAATTGGATATCAGAAATAAGTAAGATTGTAAATATTCTTTAAAATTATTACTTATTTATAAGCAGTTTGAAAGTCAACCGTTCAATTTTATAAATGCTTGATTGTTATTAAAACAATTTCAAATTATAATGCATAAATTTAATATATGCATCTTATTTAGACGATTAAAAGCATTTCTACAACTTTACTTTCCCAATAAAAAAAAATATGAGCACTAGCAAAGTAGGATACTTGATAGCACATTTTGAACACTATTGAATGAAGAAAAGTGGATCTACAATTTTTTTTAAAACGAAGGAAATAGATTACTTTATCCATGATATTGGGAAGCAAAGTTGCCTATACTTGTCACCTTTTGACATAAAATAAAGTCATTTCCCGTTGGGGCTTGTTAGTCTTCGTTCCTATACATATAAAATAAGCCTAATGTAATTACAACGGTACAACCAACGCCTCACAAAGCCGAGTGCTTCAGATATCAAGCAATAGGCACATCGCAACAAAAGAAGGGAAAGCCTGTGAGAAAGAAATTGACTTTGCATATAGTGAAACGAGCAGTAAGTTTCATACTTTCATAACAGGTGCACATTTCCTAATAAAGAATAAGAACCCATCAAAATAGGGGGCTAATGTTTAATAATGTGAGATTTATTTTATTTGGTTCAAGTAATATAATGCAAGTTGTAGTCTTGTAGAACCATGAAGAACCTTCAGGATTGTCATGCTGTGAATAACGGGTCAAAGATTGTTGACAAGTAGCATAAAATTCCCTAAAGCAGAGATGGTTTTCGTAAGGTGCTTAAAATATGATTATGTGAACAAATATCAGGTCAGCAAACTTCTTTTATGTAATTATTATTCTCTCAAGCCTTTCTAAGTGATGATTGTTATCTGTCTGACTATAAATGACCTTTGAGTTCCAAATAATCACAACGGAAACGTGATTGAGTTTCAATAACAGCCAATATTGGGAAAGTGGTCCCTCTGTGGCTCTGTTCCGTTCATCATAAAGAGATCTCATAAAAAAAAACCGCTGCCTTAGTGATGAATCGGAGATGTTCAAACTTGTAAAGCAATAGTCGCTTTGTTATTATTTTAATAAAGCCATTCGATTTAAAAAAGTTTTAAGCATCATAGAATACTTTACTAGTCGGAGACTTGACAAAGTGCTCACATGACTTCACCATTTACTAGGCTCAGCGGAAACAAGGAAAAGGAAAAACACAAATGCCATAATGCTTTTGCACTTGCTTAAATCATTTTTATTGAACAATGACAGTACTTTTTTGCATTTGGAAAGAGAGAGTGCGGTGACAGAGCTGAAGCAGTGGGACATGATACAAACAATTTTTACTTTACTTTTTCTTACCAGTAACTTTCAATGGTGCCATTTCCTGGATTTGAGAGTTTCAGAAAAGTTAATTAGTTTTACATACCCATCATCCAACTTTTCCAAGGTAAATTTAAGTATAGATGCCATGGTATCTTTTTTTTACCATCCAAAGATTTCAAACATCCATTCCTCAATTCTTTGCCGTGTTGTAATAATCAAACAAATTTAACCAAAGTATAAGGCATTTAACCAAGAATTACAATAATAACAACAGCAAATAACTAACAAGATATTTCAAACAAAAAATAAACAATCCCCATCAAGGGCTCTGCTCGATTCGAGGCCTGCGCGGTGGTGCCACCACTGTCCGTTGTTGCGAGTCACATACCTGGGTTCTGAATTTACAACCAAACCGCTTAGCCACCATTGATCCCTTTTTGGCATCTCCTTCCTCTTCACCCCTCTTATCAATCCTCTCAATCGCCTTTCTCATGGTAGTGCACTCTTTTTCAAGCTCTTGCACTCGACTCCTCATACTATCCATGTCTAGTCTCAGAAGCTGGTTTCCCCTGACAGCTGCACGCCAACTTGTCCCTACTTCCCTTGTTTGTTCTCCAGCTGCTTCTGCTTCTGATTCTGCTTGTTCCTCAGTTGCAAATATTGTTCTAGTTATGGCTCGACGAAGCTGGAGTTGTTCGAAAAAGAGAACTTGTACGACTGCTCTCAGTGGTAACCGTTCGTTTTGTGCAGCATGTGTACATGCTTCTAGAGTTAATTTTTGGTAGTCCATTACACTGGTTACCCTCTCCTTGTCCTCTTCTGTTATTCCCGGGTGAGCCTAATAATATTAACCACAATTATATAGAATAATACTGCAGATATTGATATTTATATGTAGCCTAGGCCCATGTTCATTAGCATATAAGACCTTAATAATTGGTTGCAGGAATCACCTAACCACGGTACAACAGATAAATAAACTATTTGCAAATGTGGGGTTTCCAACAAATGACATCAAAATTACAGACATTCCCATTCTACATCATTACCCATCAGGAGTGCATGCTTAATGACACAAACTTGTAAACTAAGCGATGTACTTAGCAGACATGACAACAAACTTTGGTATTAACTAATCAATACAGACATTTGAGATTGCTTATGTGTCAAAGCATACTAACATAATAAATACAAAACAAGTACATATCATTAATTTACAAAATGCACCTTTAAACTATAAAAAATTTTGAGATAATACTGAAGAGATCTTGTATGCACAATGAGGCAATGACTCAAGGATGGTTGTTCTGTCAAAATAACACTTTTGAGATACTTGAAAAAAAGAAACAATAGTCTCATAAATCAAACCAAGAGATTTGAGGTTAAATTTTATTATTGTTACGATCTTTATGAATGCCATAATTTTGTATACTGTGCAATATGACAACTTAAGCAAAAAATTCAAATATTGTCTATATACCTTTAAATAGATGTCAATGGCACGATACAGCCCATCATCAACTATCCTAGCCTGGTCAGGTAGCATTAGTGCCAGGTCACAGAACCTCTCAGGCCGAAGATTCAAATCTGTCGCAATTTCGGCCAGGTATCCATCTATCAACTTCCCTACTGGCACAAGCCTCCTTGTTACCCAATCCTCTCCATTTCGCTCTTCATTTCCTTCTCCATTCCTCTCCAGCCCCTCTAGAAAGCCCCTTAATATCCTCTCCACACAATCCACATCATACAATGTCTCAACAAGGCATGAATAGCTCGGTATCAACAAATCATCCAGTGTTGCATGCTCGAGTTGGGAAGCTATTTTCTTTTCCAGTGAATTTCTAGAACTCTCAGAGGCATGTAATATGCTTACAGTTCTCAACAAACCGAACAAGAACTTAGCTGTGTTTAGGCCAGCAGATGTTTTCTCCTTTGGTAAATTGGAGATTACTGTTTGCAATAGTTCTCTCTGTTCATCTTCTGATGGCACAAGTACCGGTGCATTGTGCCGTGTTGACCGAGATAATCCAGGTATAGTTCTTTTTGCATATGAAATCAATGACCCTTCTATTAAATCAGGAGTAACATTTTTTGATTTCATGGCCAAAATAACACGTGTATAAATCGGTAGACTTAACCCAGCCAATTCATCAACCCATGTATCTGATCGAATAACAGTTTTTTGCCTAAGGGATGAAGTAGTTGATCCCTTTTCAGTAATCGGCCAGCCAAACAAGGAACTCAAATCAGACGAATTTGCCCTTGAGGCAATTGCATCTATACATCTCTGAACCAACCCAAGTTGCTCAGCTATGGAAAGAATCTCTCCTTCACATGATTTCAGTGCTTTGAGAGAATCCTTTAGGTTACGAAACACAGATTGGGAAAGAAATCGGTCTGTCCGAGAAAGTAAATTCTCTGCCGAGAATTCTTCGGTCATTTCTAAATAATCAGAAGCACAATGAAGGGGGATGGAATTTGAAGGTGTCATGTCGATTTTCACGCCATAACAAAATTTGGCAGCTATTTCAAAAATTTCGGGGCCGCCGGGGAAGTTGGGAAGTGAAATTCGGGGCAATTCGACTTCCTGTATTTCTTCTTCCTCCTCCAATTCGTCTCTCTCTTCTTCCTCTTCATCTTCATCATCATCTTCTTCTTCAATTTCGTTTTTTGAATTACTGGGTTTCTGTTTGGTTAAGGGTTTTTGATCCAGTATGAGGAGGTTTAGTTTTTTGCTTCTAGACATCAGTGGAAACTGGAAAGACCCATTAAAATTCAAATCACACATTTGAAAATACAAAAAAAAATCTTAAAAAATAACACAAAAAATGGAAATCAGTTTCGCCTTGTTACCTTGTGGAGGTGAAAACTCATCTCTCCGACTTCTATTACAATATCACTTGGCAACCCAGTAGTGCAAAACCTACACAAAGTAATTGATCAAAGGATGAGAGAAACTTAAAAGGTTAGAAACGAAAAGGAGAGAGAAGATAAAAAGAGAGTTGGGTTTCTAACCAAGCTTGGCCTTTGGAACTGATCTTCTCCGGCGCCATTGTCGATTAGTGGTGTTTGAAGATGAAATATGAGCGTCCTTTGTAGAAAACTATAAGCTATTGACAAGTCTAATTCATGGCCTTGAGCAGTTGAGTCACTGTTTTAGTAACGAAGAGGAGTGTAGTGTACGAACGAAGAGACGAGGCGAGTTGGGTTTCTTGTGGGAATCAAGAGCAGGAACTAGGTACAGGAAATTTTAATATATTTAAACCAAGCATCCTGCATCCTCTAGAATAGTCGCTCTAAAATGCTTTATTATTCCTTAGTCAGGCAAATTTATCCAAATACTACTGGTTTCAATCTCCGTATATTTTTTTTGTACGTATGTTATGTCACTTGTTATTTATTTAGTTGTACAATTAGGTGCGCTAATCAGAACTGTCCGACTGATGATGAATGCTCCGTGATTAATATCAGATCCGTCGAAATTCGTGCGGCTCGTAAAATCCACCTGTCGAAATTAGATCGGACGATTCGGACCGAAGGTCTGTCCTTACTCCTTACTCCTTAGTAAATCTTTTGAGGTATGCCGAGGATTCTAGTCCCAACTAGGTGGACATCAAATTAAATTGGTAAATTTCATAAACAGAATATATACTTTCCTTCAGGCAAAACACTTGAATCCAAGAGAAAGTAGAAAAAAAGTACTTTATAAAATGATAGACCCAAAACGGTAAACTATTTCTTTCTTTTTTTATACTTTTTACTTGCTGTGGTACACCAAGTCCAGAGAATAAGAGGCAATAGGAGAGAATACAAATGGTAGAGACGTCTGACGAGACAAAGGGGGGGTTTGAACGCTGTTTGCAAAAGGAAACGTTGTTCGTACAATACTTTTTTACAATTTTCAAATGAGGCTTCATTGGTTGCTTGATTCGCTTATTTCTGAGAAAGGAAAAGAGATGCTTTTTATTTTTAGTGCTTGTGCAGCTTTACATTCTAATATTTATTTTCTCTTGTCAGACATTCTAATATATATTCATCTATTGAGATAATATATATATAGAATTTTACTATGGTGAGTTGCAATTAGTGAATTGCAATCTTACCGTGTCGTGGTGTGTCGTGGCAAATACGGGTGTGTTTAGCATCGTGTCGTGTCGTGTTGACACGGTTTATACATGCAACCGTGTCGTGTCGTGTCGTGTTGAGTGGAGGGAAAGGCCGACATAACACGGAAATTGACACGACACAGTTGGAAACCGTGTTGACACGTCACGATACAGTTGTGTCAACCGTGTCGAACCGTGTTAAAAATTTATTTATTTATTTATTTAAAAATAGTTAAATATATTTAAAAATTAGAGATAAAATGATAAAAAATTGTATTAAATTTTATAAATCTGTTATATAGTCGATAAAAAAATAATATCATAATAATTCATGATGATACAATATAATGATTAATTAACTAGATAATAAATTACTAATTACATAATATTAATTAGTTGGAAATTTTTAATTATAGTTTCTGTATTATATTTTTATCCTTAAAATTCAAATCATCCTTTGTTTTTATAATATATTAATATTTTTATAATATTTTTTTAATTTTAAGTTTTAAAATAAAATAAAATCTTGTTGTGTCGTGTTGTAACCGTGTCGTGTCAAATCGTGTCGTATTGAATCGTGTCGTGTTAAACCTTGTCAATTTTCTAAAAATGTCAACACGACACAGTTTTGACACGACACACCAACACAGTTGTGTCGTGTTGAATCCGTACACGTGGCGTGTCGTGTCGTGTCAACACGGGTCCGTGTCGTGGCAACACGGTTAACACGACACGATTTGTAATTCACTAGTTGCAATTCACCAAAGCGTCCGTGAGTTTTGTTATGGTGAGTTACATTTAGATATCAAGAAATAATATATATTTAATATAGGGCACTTTAATTTTTGCATTTCATAGTTTAAGTCCATAAGATGAAGTATATCCATTATTCTCAAATGGTAGAAAAAGGAAAAAATTGCAATAATATGATTCGTCTTAATGAGGGATTAAATGGATAAATAACGAACTTATTTTAGAACAATAAATGCAAACGCTTATAAAAAATCACAATGAATATTGTGATATAATTCCTATATCTTCATAGGTTGAATAATTTAATAATTAGCTTTTATCGAAATTTGATTGATTCTCAAATTACAACAATTTTTTTATAAATGGGTTTAAAACTAAAAAATCATATTTATTATATTTATTTTGACAAACGCATTCTCTACTGTCAGAAAAGGTTAAACGTGAATATAAATAAATTTCTCCTTTCATTTTTTTGAAAATAAAATAGAATAACTACTTACTTTTTCGAAATGTTTTATAGTGGCTATCATGTTTAACGAGAATAACTTGTTAGCGCAGATCTATTGACAAAAACAATTTTATAGTTTATAATTATACTTTCATTTTTGCACACCACGTTTTCAAACGGGTGTGATAAGGATGATCCAAAAATTATCATCCCAATTATCTTATGAAAAAATGCGTTTTATTTTTTTCGATTTTTAGAATATGATTAGTTAAGCGTTAACTATCTTTCTATTTGTGTCGCTCATTTTTTAGATTTATCATCTAGCACCTATGCTTTCCTCCCTCTCCTCGCCTCATTTTTCCAAAACAATTAATTTTTTTTTCAAGACAATAAGTAATATTTTTCTAGACAATTAGGTTTTTTTAGGATAATTAATATTTTTCCAAATGAACATTTTTTCAGAACAATTAATATTATTTTTAAAACAATTAACTTTTTTTTCTAGGACAGTTAGTAACAATTTCTATGGCAATTAGCTTTTTTTTTCTTAGATGAAACATTTTTTCAGAACAATTAATATTTTTTCAAGACAATTAGTATTTTAACTAGGACGATTAGTATTATTTTATATGACATTTAGGATATTTATGTGAACGATTGATATCATAATATAGGACAATTAGCGTTGAAGGGGTGAGTAAACGCTGGATGTGATAAGTAAGCGTTGGATGGGAGGTACTGGATGTGGGGATTAGAGACATAAAGAAAAGGAATAATGATGACGCTGGACAAATATTCCGAAAATGGAGAAAAAAAACGTGTCACCTAGAGAATGATGGGGATGACGCTGAGGAGGAAGGAATGATCAAATTCCGGCTTTCAAATTGGAAATATTTATCATACACACAAAACTATATACAAAATTATAAATATACATTTTTGTGACTTTGTTCTTTTTGCACAACGGCAATGCAACACACCTACACATTCTCCCTCTTTTCTTCTTTAATAAAAAGGGCCTCAATTTTAAATCCGAGCATTACATGAGATAGGACAAGTTATTTCCTCTAAAACCACATTTAAGAAGAACAACCTATAATTGTAGCATGACAAAAAAATTTACCTGTTTCCATGCAAGAATCCAACAACGGGTTACGCTGGTTATGCAGTTGTGATCTCTTTTTCACTTTTTGGTTTTTACCTTTCAATATGTTTCTGTTTCAGCTTTTCAGGTAATGAATATCATTTCATATTAGCGGTTTTGTGGGACCCAGTTATGAGACCTCTCACTGCCTCAGGCGCGGGGTTTATTTAATACCCACCCACCGTATGTACCTCGTTAAAAGCAAGGAGATGGAATTTTATTTTTCTATCCCGCTTTTTATAAACACAGAAGAAGATATCTTTCGGGCCTTTTGGATGGGTTGGGAATTGGGGGAATAGCCAATTCCAGGCATAAATTTATTGGGAAGTGTGTAACTTTGTGAAGAGTTTGGATTGTTTATAATAAATTTGGCATAAGAAATTCCGGGAATTTGCAATTCCCACCTATTCCAACCTCATCCAAACGCCCCCTTTGTTTATAAGAGAAAATGATTAAATGTGTGAGATCTAGATAGCTATAATCATAAATGTATGTTGAATTAATGCATGCATTTCTTAAAAAAAAAAAAAATACGCCATCACCACCGTTTGCACCTCATTGATAAACTTCTAGACCCATGCATTGAGAGTCAATTAGCCAAACATAGTTTTGCTATTCCTACCCAACAAATAAGTATATTCTCCTTTTAAATTTCATTAAAGTGATAAACTATATTGACAACAAATTTATGTTGTTGACCATGAAAAGCAATTAATGGTTGCACAATTTTTTTAAAAAAATGCGTATATGTGATCGTTATAATTTAGATATGTTGCGTACCAATATTTGGTGTAATTTAAAAATCGATTGGTTCTCCATCAGATGCATTTACATTTTGGCGCTTTATTTAAAAATATTATTTGATTGATATTTCAAATAATTTTTAAGTTTTCATTATATTTAAAATTTGATACATAATTAATCAAAATTAAAGTAACAAATCTAAATAAATATATATGTTTCTTTTTTGTTTAAAAAAAAAAGCAGAATAGAACAATAGTTTATTTCGAGTGATATCATATCGTAAAGCACTCTTCAGCGTTTTATTCGGTTGCAAATATTATATTGTCAGGCTACTTCTCTTCCCTCCAACAAAATATGAGGTCTGGTTTAGATTTTAGTTTGTAAATTAGACTAATTAAGAAACATATGCACTTGTAAGGATTACTGTATACAATCCAAAATTCAAAATAATACGATGAACCACACGCAGCAAAAGATTTGATATGAGCTTGAAAAGAAGAGAGCTGCCTGAATAAATTGCAAGAGAGAGAGCCATGCATGATCTTGGTTATCCAACTTCACATCTTTTGGAGAACAATTTGATATTAGGTAAGCATGCTATGGCTGATGCAGACAACTTTTATCGATAATCTGATATATATTATTTCTTTTTAGTGAACTTTCAAGTTTCAACTACTTTGTCTTCTTGTCATTATTTCATATTTTCAACGAATTTCTAACACAAGGTTTTCATGGTAACTTTACGAAATTCAAATTCTTTTTTCATAGGACTTGTACCAGACAATGAGGGGAGAGCATAGTGCTGACTGCTGATATTTATTGTTGGAATTTATCATGCATCATTATTGTTACTGGCGCAAGGTGTGGAGGTTTTAATGCAAGAGGTGATGTGGCAACATGTATCTTTTTTAGCATGGTTTCCATTTATGACACAAAGACCAGCATCTGTCTCCCACTATACTAGGAACAAATTCAAAATCATTTGGAATTTTCAACTTCAGATTCCACCAGTTCCAAACCTGGTATAATGGTGTTGTGGTTTGCTGACCCATTTATTAATTCATGAAGTTAGTCAAATCTTTAAGTAGTTTTTGTTTTTACATTAGATTGTTTTCTAAATGTCAAACTCGACATTAATTGTCTTGGATTGACTATAAAGCGTGGAAGTCTACATTGAGTAGGACTATATATATATTTTTATTATTGTCAGTTTATATTGTATAAATAAAATTAAAATGTCGCTGACGCGTAAAAAGAGGTACATTTTGGGACAATTTAATTAGCAGTAGGTTTATGCTTCTCCTTTTTTGAATGCATTGATTAGGCTCGCTTAAGAATTTCACAAGCAACCTTTGGCTTTACCTTTTTGTTTCTTTTCCCTAAACTTTTGTGGACTAATCATCGAGACTTTCTCGGAAACAAATTTCAAAAGCTAAGACAAACAGGTTGTAACTTGTAAGCTGATGTTGAAACTTGTTTCCAGCCGTGCTTTTCTTTCATCATTGATATTTAATAAAACAATGCGCCATCAAGAAACCACCTTTTTTAAGAGAGAACAAACTTTGAACCCTTCCTGAATATATGTCGGATAAGAGAATGAAAGAGACAACTCACCAGATAAGCAAAGGAGAACCCAGCTTGGCAAGCACACATGGATTTTTCAACCAGCACTACATTCCCTCCCACGAACTGCTAATCAAACAGTGCTAAAAATATTATTGTACTAAAGCGAACAGTTCATTCTAGTTTGTGCTTGTCTTGAATGCAAACAAAGAACTATTGTTTCCACATGGTTGTCTTTGGACCCAAGCCTTGTTCTCTTCCCCATATCGTTTTGTACTTTTGTCAAGCTGTAGCAGGTTGATGTACATTATTATTTAATTATCCACCAAAAGAATACAGATTATAAATCAATTGGCACTTCAAAGTATGCAACTTGGCCCTTTCAAGTAATATAATAAGAAAAAACAAGAAGGACAATGTAACTCAGGTTCAGTAATCGTCAAAAATTTTAGAAAAGATCATGGCTCGACAAACCTAATGCACGGACAAAATATGTACCCGGCCTGACCGCAAATAATTCACTGAGTTATACATGAATTATGAAATTTTAAATAAGCCGAAGTTCTGGGCTCCAATAAGTCTAAACTAGATTTATCTGCACACAAGATTGCGACCAATAATCCAACAGTAGAATCAGACACAACAAACCCTGAGAAAACTTGACCCGTAATGATTTAATAATATTGTGAGTCTGTGACCCAAATCATAACATGAGCCAAACCAAATTTAACTTTATACCTGCATCTGCCACTCTTAATCATTTCATAGCTCAATTTTTAGATTCTCTGAGTTGATATTTGTAAAATTTCTTTCCATCACCACATATATCATGCCTCGAGCTTCACCACTGGAAAAGTTTTACAAATCACTAAATGAGTATCTAAAGAAGTGGCAATATGCATGCATAAGGTGAAACATAATCATACAATCTAGCAATTAGAAGCATTAAACAATAAAATCAACTAAAAGCAATTTTCTCAAACTGAAATGCAATTCAATCCTTGTTCTCTGATGAAGAATCCATCAGAGGCTTCTTGTTCTTATGCTCGTCTGAGGAAACAGGTTGGACAACAGCCCTTTTTACACCTCTCCCGACCACACCCAAATGTGTAACTGTGCTGCCACTGCTGTCTCCAGCAGCAGTTGACACTGTCGGTGAATCAAAACCATTGAATATGGTTCCCATCTGAGATGAAGATAAGGATTCAGATCTCGGAACAGTTTCTGGCAGTTTCAGTTTTGATTCCTTGTCAGATGAGAATGCAGCCTTAATCGCCTCCAACACTGGAGATACTTTAGAGGTTTGATTTGACACTGCTTGTTCTAGGTCTTCCAACTATAATTTTGCATATTAAAAGAAGTTAAGAAAGTAGTATGAAATAGATAGATACTACTCAAACTACACATATACCCTACAAAAAAAAATATATCATCAAGATCCCTCTTACTAACTGGAATAAAAGAATTAGTGGATCTGTTCCGCCCAAAATGAGAATGGGTTAGGATTATGAACTTATAATCATGGAATCGACTCGATCATCAGATTATAAGTTCATTCCATACTGGACCAGACACGTATCCCTTCAAATAACTAAGCCATGGGAATATCTACTCCACCATTCATAATCACACAATACATTTTTTCTTGAAGAGGCTCCCTAATCGACCCTAGTTATGTCATCATTTTTCTTATATGATTGGTTATAAGTGCCTCAAGGCGAGTAGGAAAGAATTACTGCAAAAATCTTTTATCGAGTGGGAGTGGTAACTGATATCTTGAGACTTTATAGTGAGCCTCCATCAAGTTTTCTACATACCTTTGTTTCCAGCTCACTCAAGATGCCAGTAAGCAACTCCATCTCATCTTGCGCATCAGATTTGTCAGAACTTTCTTCTGGTGAAGCAGCATCTGGTGCGGCCACTTTTTCCTTTAGTTTCTCAATTCGGGATTTGCACACAGAGATGGCCTTGCCACAGTACGGCAGGGCCTCCTCAATCCTCAATGCAGTCTCTAATACAAGACATATTCTAAAGTTTCTATTTGCAATTAAAGAGTTGACATCAGATATGATTTTAGTTCGAATATTTAGACCTACAAATATTGAATTAAAATCTGTAATTTAATGTCTTGAGGATACAGCTCAACAAGTCGGCGGTGATCAGGCTCCACAATGCGCTCCAACATGGACAAAGCTTTATTATAGTCATTCAAAGACATCTCAAGATCCTCTACAAGAATTATTTCCATGCCAAGCACAACAAATTTAAGCAAAGCATCAACTTTTATTGATTTGGGTGGAGTTTTTCAAATTGTACCAATATATTGCCAACAACTAAAATATAATATTTATTTTTTAACTAAAACAACAAGAAAGTTCCATTATTTGCTGCCACGGATTGATATGTCTCTTCTGATACAGAATATTTACTATTGGAACTCTACAACCAGTTCATACAAACTGAAAAAACAGACTTAAAAATTAGCACAGTTGCATCCTATATAGATTACCCAAAAAGAAAATGTAATTAAGGAATCTTTTGTTAATATTCATTGGAGGATGCTCTCAAAGTAAACTAACGAGAGTACGAGACTTCTTTGTTATATGAACTACTCAGACAGACAACATTTTGGGCAGTTGCAAACACAAGAATATTTGGTACTATTGCTAGCATGATGATATTGTGGGTGCTATTATAAAGGGGAAAAAAAGACATTATACCTCGTTCCATAGAGACTTCAGCGAGGGCAGAGAAAATGTTAACCTTCTCCAGGGTGTCCTCAGGACTCTGTTCTGCAATAACCCTCGCAATATCAAGCATCTTCCAAGCCAGATCTAAATCCGACTCTTCTTCTTCTCCCATATCTGCATCTGCATCCTCTTCTTCCACATCATCATCGACATCCATGTGCCCCTTTGTACTGGATCCTTCTCCTAGTATATCAGAAGAGACATTTTCAGAAATAAATTAATATTGAAAGTAAATCGTAGCCCCTCCCAGAGTGCACACGTGTACCCATAAATTAAGTCATTGCACATCACCACATCACCTCCCTTTGGTTTTTGGTTCTCTTATTTCTAAAACATCTCATTGGAGTGACTAAACCGCATAATAGTAAGCGGTAGGTTTAGTCACCCTATCTAGTTTAAAATTCTGAATAAACTAAAATTAAATAAAAGGCAAAAGGCTGTGCATACACATACTTATAACAGAATACAAAATATATAGACTGTAATACTAGTTACAGGACATAATGTCCCATAGTACTAAATCAAATACTTGAGGATATGAGGATGATAAACAGATTTTTTTTGAAATTTTAATCAATTGACGCTCCATTGTCCAAGCAAATTAATGCTACTTGCAGAAAACACTGTTTACAAGCAAATCAATAACTACGGTTACAATTGACACCATTTTTGTTTTTCTATTTACTAAAAAAAAGAAAATAGTTTTTGTTTTATTGTTTTTTTTTTTTTGAAATTTCATTTTTATTCATTTTATGGTTGCCTCAAATTTCTGTCATAAGTGTTGCTAACTGATGCACAATGCCAGATTGCTTTCGAAAGTATAAAAATGTACAACAAAATGGATTTGAGCAATCAATTTCCTGGCCATGGAAAATTTTCACTAAAACAATACCAGAAATACAATTTATGGTTGGTACCAATCTGGCACAGCAAAAAGTCCAACTTAATCGACATCTCAACTCAACAACCAACTTAATCCAAGAAAAATAACCAAGCTCGTATGAAAAATAATCCAAGATTGTTTTATGTGATTGATTCTTTGCAACCCCATGAAAATTCAAAACACACGAACGAAGGAAAGAGGCAGTGTGAGAGAGGCTGATTGTGACCAAACCAATAATGCACATCACTGGTATTCTATTGGGTCTCAAGACAGGACTACTTATTGCATACCATCCTAACTATCACTTAAAATAGGCAAAAAACTGCCACTGTACCTCCTTCAGTTAACTTGCTTTCTCTAGGTGGCACAACATTAGCTGAACTGCTTTCGACACTCTTTGAACTGTTGCTTCGATCTATGACAATACCAGATTTCCCTTTCTCTGCAGTAGCTGGTTTTTCAGGCACATTTCCCAACGGATCAGTCTCCTCTTGTGCTTTGAACAGTAGAGCTGACCCATACTTGTAGTACGCACTTGTACATTCTTTTGCTAGCTCACCATGGTGAGCAACCCTGATAGTTAGAGAGAGTATAATAAGACATTGCAATTTCAGGGGTTTTCACAATTACATAAAAAGATAAGCTGCATGCATATTTTAATAAAAAAAATGTCAGAAATTTTACAGCATGAATGAAAATTCTAATTTTTACTTCAGAAACGCATAAAAAACAAATTGGAATATAGCTTAAATAAGGATGTGACCAACTGAGGAAATTCATACAAATTACAATTTATCCAGAATAAAATTCAGATAGAATAATACCAACAACAACATAGAAACCCTAAACCCTAACCTTATCTCGAGTGCGCGGCTGAGGCAATGAGCGGCCTCATTGAAATCGCCTTCCTCAATAGCCTTCGATCCCTTAATGAATAGCTCATCAGCCTCAGCTAGGGTTCCGTCCGTACCGTCCTTTTCCGCCTCGTTAGAACCATCGTCGTTGGAATCAGGGTTTTCGACATTAGCACCCTCCTCCTCCGCAGCTAGGGTTCCGTTCGTACCCTCCTTTTCCACCCCGTTAGAACCATCTCCATTGGAATTAGGGTTTTCGACGTGAGATTCCTTGTCCTCAGCTGGGGTTTCGTTGGCTAGGGTTTTGGGTTCTTCGTCGGAGGTCGCCATGGTAACTAGTGAATAGTGATAATGAGAGATCAGAGAGGTTTGGAAGGATTTGAGATGGTGTGGGAAGGAGTGTGGTGGGTTAATAGAGAATCGGACGGCTGAAATTTTGCCTTTTCCCGCCGTTTTGGAGTGATTCTTAGTACTGACCCGCGGGATTTTGGATAAATTTTGTGATGCTTATCGAATTGTTGCGATTTTATTTTCTCTGATTGCAATTTATAGGACGTAATTAGTAAATTATTTTTTTCTTTATTTTTAATTGCGGACTTGTTCAATTTGTGCATTCAAGATCTTGGTCATGTTTGATAGATGAGTAAACTGTAAATTAGCTTAAGGAGGAGTAAATGGTTAATTCATCTTAATTCTTTAATTTTTTATTATGTTTGGTATGAAAAGTTGGAATAAAAATAAAATAAATAAATAATATGAACCAACTTTTAATCATGTGGAGTAAATTTACTCCACCTAAAATGGTAGAGTAATTTACTCATTCTTACTCTATACTAATCCGTCAAATTTAAATCATATTTGAAAAAAAAAAATTAAATGAGTTACTTCATTTTTAATCCTCTACCAAACATGATTATTACGATCGTAAGTTGAGCTCGTGACTAAACTTTAATAGACTCGAATCTAGTTCCACCTCAACACTTAAAAATCGTTTTTCAAAAAAAAAAAAAACCTCTTAAAAATCATAGCACAAATTATATTTTTAGTTTGCTTATGGGCTGGTATTTGATCGGACTTATCCGTGGGAAAGGGCCGGATAGTATGATTATAGAAAATGGACCGAATTTTATTCGGATATCCGGTTCGGTCCATAAGGCCTTGAGTTGAATCTCGAGTTCAAGATTATTTTATCTGAGTTATAAAAATTTAATTCTAAATAATTTTATGTAATTATAATATATTATTTTTCATCTTTCGATGTATATCTAATTTTTTAAGTTTTGGTATAAAATTAATTCAATATGTACGGAGAAAAAGCTAGAGTTTAATATATGGGACAAATGGAGTCCGTCTCCGTCTAATACGATCGTTTTCACGTTTTAAATTTCAAATGGCTGATCCGAACAATTAAATATGTTCTCCATATTTAAAACTTACAAAAAACCATTTTTTATATTTTTTAAAAAAAAATTATAATTTTTTTGGTATTTTAGAAAATCTTTTTATTGGACGAACTATAATTTTTATATCATTAATTTTCTCAAATACCAAAAAAAAAAATGGTTTCTTATAAGTTTTCAATGGGGGTGTTTGGATGAGAGAAGAAGAATGGGGAAGAAGGAAGAAAGAAGAAAAAAAATTATAAACAATCCAAACTCTTCACAAAGTTACACACTTTCCAATACTTCTTCCCACTTCTTCCCTTCTTCCCTTCTTCCCTTCTTCCCACACCTATCCAAACGCACCCAATACGGAGAAAATATTGAACAACTTGAATCGGCAATTTGAAATTTGAAACATTAGAGCGATCGTATTGGACGGACCCATCTGCCCAATATATTAGACACTAACATTTCTTGTATGTATAACTATATCAATTTTGTTTGCGAAATAATGATTATTATTTGTTTTTCACTTTGATTTTTTTTTTCAAGATAGTACAGAAGTGAACATTAATATATTGACAATAAATTTGATAAAAAATTCAGACTCGATTTGAGACCTACGAACATGAAATTGATTTAAGAACCAATCTCAAATTACTCTGTGTTGTCTACATCTATAGAGAACAAATGATCTATCGATTCGTCTACTTTGCACTACACACATGAACTAATTCCTGATTTTCATTATTTTATAGTGACAAAAATTAAGTAATTTTTTTACGATGGAATATTTCTAATTTAAATTACAATAGCATATGTTTTATTTTACTAGTGACAAGAAACTAAATAATCTTAAATTTTATATCAGGAAAACTTATTCTAATTTTATCCTAAGCTATCCAAACGCACCGTAATCCCGATTGTAGCATATCTATTGATCTGAACCATCCATCTTCATTCGAATCACGCTTGCACGAATCTCGAACCGAATGAACGGCTTAAACTACAGAAATTTCCGAAAAGTTGGATCCAGGGCACAAGCGTTGTAATTCTCAACACGTGGCACCACACCCGTCATCGTTTTCTTCTCCTTTGTTACTTCCCAGTTTCAACCTCTCCGTTACTCCGCCGCGTGACTTTACTCCTCTCCATTCGCATCTCTCAAACCAACTACTCTAACCAATGGCGCACATAGCTCCGACCAATTTCAGCAATCTTCCAACTACTCTTCCCGAGCTCCGACCCGGTCGACTCGGCCTCGCTCGGGTCAAGCCAGCTCGGTTCGGCTTGGCCCATCTCCAGCAGCGCCGTCTCCAGGCGTCGCATCTCAGAGCCACAACCGAACCACTCGAATCCCAACCTGCTTCTCCTACTACAGTAAGTCCATGATACTTTTTCTTTAGAAATTGGGGGGAATTTACATACTTGGTTCTCGCTTTCTTGGTGTCATTTCATCAAATTATGTACCCTTATGAGTAAAAATGCAAAAATTTACTGCTGATAGCAACAGTGTCTACGTTAGTATGAAGCTTGTTCAATTTTTATATTGATGATACCAAATGAAATTCACATAATTTTGTTTGTAATTTTATGAATTTATATTTTATTAATCTGGTAAGTTTTTTTGTAGGAAGAACAGAGTGCGAAACCTGATTTGGTCGAAGATAAGAAGGAAGAAAGCAGTGCCAATCAGGAGGCTGGATTTGTCGAATTCCCAAATAAAGATATGAATAGGAGAATAGCACTAGCATCTAGTTTTGGTGCTGTCGGCCTCTTTTTCTCTTCAAGACTTGATTTTGGGGTCTCCTTGAAAGATCTAGCTGCTAATGCTGTACCATATGAGGAGGTTGGGCTATTTGAATTTTCCTTTCACTATTTTTGTTAATGATTTTTTCTTTTTACATCATAATATTAATGGATTGTTTAATATACCTTCTTTGAACATACGTAGGCTCTTAAAAATGGGAAGCCTACGGTGGTCGAGTTTTATGCTGATTGGTGTGAAGTTTGTCGTGAATTAGCACGTGATGTTTACAAAGTTGAGCAGCAGTATAAGTATTTCCCCAACCTAGGCGTTATTTTATTAATTTCTTTTTTACTAATTTAGTTTGCACTGTTGGTCAATACCAGCTTGATTACCAAAATCATCCTGGATCAATTTAATTTCTTTTTGTATTTTCAATTAACTCATGATTCCTTAGGTATGTAACAGTAGCATGAGAACTCAGCTCTCAGCTGTAACTTAAATCTGTTGAACACCATTAATTACCACATAAAACCTAAAGAACTGTATAATTCCTTAATAATGCATTAATATTTCAATCTGATAAGTCCAATTTACTATTTGTATTAACCAGAGTTTACAATTTTGACCGAAATTTGCAAAAATATATTCAATATCAAGATATTGCAGAAAAACACCCACTAAAGTGGGGAGATTCAATTTCATGATACCATAGAAAGTGTATCATTGATTTACTTGTCTTCTCATTCCTCTATATCTTTTCATCGGTGTTTTCAGGGATCGCGTTAATTTTGTAATGCTGAATGTAGATAACACAAATTGGGAACAAGAACTAGATGAATTCGGTGTAGAGGGAATTCCTCACTTTGCATTTTTAGACAGAGAAGGGAATGAAGAGGGGAATGTGGTAGGAAGGTTGCCAAAACAGTACTTACTTGAAAATGTAGTTGCTCTTGCAAATGGAGAGAGCGCAATACCTCATGCCAGGGTTGTTGGCCAGTTCTCTAAAGCAGAGGATCGGAAGGTTCATCAAGTTACTGATCCTAGAAGCCATGGTTGACTGCCTACTAAGTTGCGATCTAAATGTAAACCTGAGGTATGGCCTTTTTTTCCAATAAAAAAGGATGATAGACTACTCAATTCATCCCTTGGAAGTATTACATGTTTTTCGTGCCCCTACAAATTTTTGGATTTCTCTTGGCCCTTAAAGTATTATTAAAGTTCATACTCATGAAGCTTTTGTTTGTGCCAATTTGCTACCTACAAATAAAATTTCCTTTTGGTTCTCTGTTTTTATATAACCTATCAATCGTGTTCAGTCAAAAGAACACTGGTAGACTCCAGTCATAATTTACATTGGATGGGTGAGCCATTTTGGTATGTCTCATGTTTTTAGAAAGAAAAATAACATTTTGTAATTAACTAATGGTGCATCATTGCTGATTACAATTTTTGTCAATTCCATTATACAACAGATCGAAGTATGGATCCAGTATAAATGGAAGCTTTAGAACCAAATGGAACTTTGAAACTTAGAAATAAAGCAGGAATGTAGATAATTTAGAGATGATTTGTCTAATTTACTTTCCAAATATATACAATAATAAACTATTTTGACTATGGGAACAGTGGTGACAAAAACTTGAAATCGAAAGGCATGTAGATGTAGTGCTAATTACGAGCTGATTTTACATTTTTCCTATAGTGAAATGAAATTTTATATAGGTACAGAATGGAACAATTTCATGCTCTTTTTGTTGGTTTTAGCAATTTGCCTACATGTTTGTTCCCTACTAAAATATAAGTTGAAATGTTTAGTTATTTTTTGATATCCTTACCGTCATGTTTTGGTACCACATTCTTCAAACTTACTCGCTCTTCTTTTTTCCTGGATAGGATTCATCTGATTGTTTGTGCAAGAAGCAATCATTAAGGTTGTATATATATGTTTTGGTGATCCTGCCTCTTGTCCAAGGAGCAACTCCATAAAGTTTTCTTTTTTATATTTTGTTAATTGTTGGTTGGGTAGGAAATGCTGGACCTAGTTCTGTAGCTAACAATAATATCTTAAGAGGATTAGCTTATGCAATTGAGTTTACATTTAACATAAGCGTGATCTTTCAGTATTTATACTTTTCCCTAATGGTAATTATCGTCAGTCGCTTAATTTGCAGGTCTTTTCTGAGTTGTTTTGTTTCATGTCCGCTTAATGTTTGGTTGCAATGTTAAGACCAGAATCAGACCAATCTTATAAGGAAAAGAGTTTTGGCGAAGAAAATCTTCTGAATCTCCGAGGGTGAAGTCAGATATGAAGTAATTCATTATTAGAGAAAGTACGCCATTCCAAGCAGACATTTGTTTACTCAAAATAAAAAATAAAATATTATTGAAACTAGTTTCTTACCAAAGTAATGGTCGGTAAGCACCCATAGAAAGATCTCAATTTTAGTTTTCAATCAAAAAGGTGATTTTTTTTTTTCCTTATTACCTCGTTTCATCTATCAGATGATCAGGCATGACCTACGGGCTATAAAACACACTGCGCACAGAAAATAAATATTATTGCATTATTAGTTACAAAGTAAAAATTACATGAAAGGAAATTCATCAAGTAATCAACATTAATATTACATTATTTTTTTATAGACCATCTGATACAACAGATTAGCTCTCTGCACAGTATCTAAACTTTGTATACCTGTGCTACTTGCAATGATGTAACAAAAATTATCACAGCAAACTAACATAATTTGCAAATTATAATTGCAAATTATACCTGTGTCGTACAAGTATTAGTCATGGCCACTGACACAATAGCGCAAAATTATACATGTTCTGTGCAATGATACTTCCTGGTAATACAATTCTGGATCTATATACTCAACATCAACTTTGAAGCAATGATAATGTTACAAGTGCAAGCAGATATTGTAGACATTGGTATTGTAGTCCTTAACAATAAGAACTGTGAACTCACAATTTCTCAAATTGAACTAGTGTATGAAAAATATAAGCTTCAGAGAAGTGGAATTTGTGGAGGCATGTTATTTTCTATGATTAATTAAACTAAAAATAAATTGTTCAAGAACAATGTAAGTGGGCTGTCTTCGCCTTTCTATCTGAACAATGCCAGCTACTTGAGTTCATTTATTTTGAACTAACTAGTTGTAAAAACAATTTTCTAGTTCTCAAGTCCTTTAGAGTCTAGACAGTAGATGGTTCCTGCTATTTCTACAGAAAATCTAACAGAAGTCCTTGCCCTCAGCAGGTCTTCATTACTTTCAAAAGACATACATTCCATCTATCATGATTATGTTCTGTACAAGGAAAAGGAAGTTAATTTGCACTAAATCAACTAGATACTTTGGTAGACATAGCAGTATAAAATATTCGCTTTATCTTTTTCCTTTCAGTGGGACATTGTTTCTCCAAAATAAACAACTACATGTGCATATAATTGTACAGAGTTTCTCCAAGCAGGTACTTTTCAGGATTTTGTCATATTTCTCATGGTCATACATTGCTGGATTTCTCCTAGTTTACCTTGTTTCAAGTTGGTTACCTGTTCAAAAGTTTAACAGCTTATTCTTTTCAAGTAGAAGTTTTTGGAAAGTCATGAAGGGTTTCAGTCATAAAACAAAACAAAATAACATGAAGATGAAGCAATGTAAATGAATAAAGAATTCACTGCAAGGAACCAAAAGAACTTTGAATGTTTGCTCACCCACATGATCAATAATTCTCACGCACTGGTCTAGAAGGGAAAAGCCTCAAAAGAAAAGTCGCTAGAGACCACAAACATGCTGCACCAAGCACTTGTAACACGACCAGTACTGCAAACAATGCACTGCTTCTCTCAGCCATGGCCGGTGAAGCTGATTCTTTCAAAGAGAACATTAATCTCTCTATGAAATGTGCCCCTCTATTCAACTGGTACAACCTATATACCTACCAAATGGAAAGATAATACCAAAATTGTTAGATAGTTACACAGTAGAGAGTATAGTATGAAACTGCGGAATTACAATAGTGTAGCACAAACAAGCTAGAGAATGATTTATGACAAGCTCATACCTCAAAAATAATTGGGAGAACAGGCCAGCAAGATGAAGCCTTTTTCTGAAGCTGAATTTCGAACCGCAATTGGGCAACACATCCAAACAAAAATGGTGCAACTGCTATAATTCCCGCAAAGCCAATAAAAGGCCACACAGCATATGCAAGCACAAGGGGCACAGAGACCTTAAATCCCATTATAAGGAAGGAAGAGTATAGGTACCCATTGAGACCTGTTATAAGGCTCCAACTTTTTGCACTAAACTCCAGGTACGGTCGCTGCACTCGGTCTGTTACAAATAGAAATGCAGCTACACCACTGTAGAATAGCACCTCTGATAATAATGACGAGATGGTCTCTGTAAATGTTGAAGAAGCAATTACAGGTAAACAGTAAACTCATCTTGTCAGGTCTAAGTTTATTAGTTTAGTGATTGCTTTTTAATTTTCAGCAGGCCTAAGGGCCTTCAAATTTCCAAAAAATAATAATAATAATAATAATTTTCAGAACAAGAGGATTTATTTGGAACCATTATTAAGGAATTTTCTTTCAATATAGAAACTTGGTACCTTTGTTCATGATACTTTTTGCATCATATTAAACTTGTTATGAAAAGTCCAGTGTAAATTTGACAAAATGCAAAAGGAATTGTACGAACCTGCAATCAATTGATTCTTGAGAAACGCCTCAACGAAGCTGCTAAGGAACAACTGAGGCAGGAGAAGGGAGGAGATGAGAGCAGCGGGGCCCACAATCCAGAGCAACGACCCTTTTGATTCATCCTCGAAAGGGGAGGAGACGAGCTTCTTCTTCTCAAATACCTCGTGGCTGAGCCCGCAAAACGAAACGGCGCCCGATTTGCCCCTAAACGTGTCCAGCCTGGTTCGGGTCGGAACCCCATCGCTGGCTGAGGCGACGACGACCCGCCTAGTCCTAGAAAAGGTTGGTTTTAGTGAAGAGGGGCGAGAGAGAGGGGGGAAGAGGAGAGGAGTTTGGGAGAAGCAAAGCGACTGCATTGGAAATGGAAATGGAAATGGAATTTGGAGGGTTTATCTAAAACCCTACAGCATTGAAGAGTGGAGAGGAAGGAATAAGACTGAGCAACTGAGGCTTTGGAGTTTGGATATCTTCAGGCCTGGAACTGGAAGTGTTTGGGAGTTGGGACTCCAAGTCTCCAACAGGCTATACGGCCTTCAGATTTAGATCGGACGGTCTACATTATCTCACATATTTATGGGAGTTTACTCAATTTGAGTAGTATACTTGTAACTTGTAACTTGTTCTCGCCAATTTTCACTTAATGGCGTTATTTACTTATTTGGTGGATCCAATGAGCATAAATCCTCATGCTATTTTTGTGATACCTGATTTTGATTTAATGATTTTTTGATGAGTTGACCGATTGGATTTTTTAGTTCTATGTCGAAGTCGGTCGGTGTTATGATTTGTTCGTGATTTTTGAATTGCTCGATGAGGTGATCGGACTTTTCTAGATTTAATTTCGTATTGATTGAATGATTTGATTTATCGTTTGGTTTTTATTGAAATTATTTGATGTGATTGATATATTTTATGGATATCGGGTTTGGAATTGGATGTGAATTTTGAACAGTGATCCTCCTGAATTCAGGGAGCGGCCGGTCCTGTGAGATCGATGAGGAACCACTCTGACTGAATGATTGTCTGGACCCGATTATCTCCGTAATATATATTATTTGTTATGTGGATTAATCCGATCTGGTTGAATTTTGTTATAATAATTAAATGTAGAGAAGCTGCGTCGTTAAATAATCGGTTACTGAATTTTGTACCAGACTTTGTTTGTTTTTCTATTGCGACGTAGGTTGACGGATCGTCGGATAAATGTAGAAGATATCGTTTCGGCTCGCGTCCCGCGACCCGTCGGTGCAGGACATTGACAATTTTTATGCTTAAAACTCTCATTCACGCCTAATTCACATCATGAAATCACTACTATTTGTCTTGGCAACTCTCATTCACGCCTACTATTACTAGGAACTTTTATAAAATAATTGAAAGTTAAATTGTTTCAATAATAAAATCCTTTTGACAACTGTTGGTCTGTGACTTACATCAAAATGCATCGGTCATTGAACTAAATAAGATGACCGGTTTGGATTTGACGTTTCTATTTTAAATTTTAAAAAAGTAATCAAATAGTGAAATGTTGACATTTGAGGGCAACCAAAATATTGGCATTGGAACCCTCCTCCGCTTGCAAACAGGATAACTATTATAAAACAACAACAGGCTTCTTAGATAATTGCCTACATACCAACAGTAAGCTGTGCATACCAAAACGGATCCAACCTCCAAAGGGTAGCATGTGGCCTAGTAGCTCAGTGGTAGAAGCACTAGGCTGGCTTCCATGAGGTCAAGAGTTCAAGCCCCGCATGCATCTTTAATTTCAAAAAAAAATTAGATGGCAAAGACCTCTCTCTTTCTTCAAAAAAAAAAAAAACCTCCAAAGTTTACTAGTAAACACAAAAACCACCAATTAATAAGAGAGCATCAAGAGCTCACATGCTCAGTTCCGAGGATCCTAGCACGCTTAATTGTATTCTGAGATGCATCATCAACCTTCCTCTCTGTTGTATCTCCTCTGGAACACATTTCTTTGTGCAACCGCTTAGCGGCCTTCCTTTCTAACTTCCTTCTGTCAAACTCTTCTTTAATCACAGCTCCTCCCTCCTCAGTCCTAATCCAAATGTTTAAGTTATAAATTTCTGCTGGAGAAAGGCTACTGGCACTGGAAACAATCCCCTTATCACTAGCCCGTGCCATTAGTTGAGGAAATATTTCCTGCCTGACTAGGTGATGTAAGAACTTGTGCATCTTTTCAAATTGTTCAATCAGAAGGAAGTCCTGTAGCATGCCTTTGAGTGTGCAACTCTCAGTATTGATGCCGACCTTCTTGTATGGTTCAACGAGGGCTGCTATTCTTGCCTCAAGCAGAGCATCACTTTCTTCTTGAGAAGACATCTATTAGGTTCTCCAATTTTTCTGTTTTCAAGAGGAAATGAGATTAAGATATAATAAATTCAACTATTGAATTTTGAGCCTTGTAATCCCTATACAAACTATTTTTAAAAAAACAGATAAAAAGAAAAACCCACATCACAGTAATGATAAAATTCTGAATTAATATAGTAATATATTGTTGAACGCGTCATGGGCCATGGCACTTCAAATCATCCAAAATGTAACCAACATGATTAGTAATAGTCTGTCCTAAAGTTAGGCTAAACTCATGCACCCCAAACGACCCCGGTGTTAGGTTTTGTGGCATGTTGCTCTAAATTATTAAAAGCAATTTTCTCTTTGTACTTGTCTTGTCAAATTTGACACTCAATCATATGGAGAAAGTATACTTTAGTGGTCCTGTGAACATCAGAATAGCATGGAGACATTTATATTATTAAATGTCTTAAGGATGCCAGGACTCAGAACCCCGTACCAGATCATGTAATTTTTTTTTTTTTTTATGAAACCAGATCATGTAATTTGGACACCAGACGGGAAGAGACATGATGTTGTACAGAAAAAGACATCAACAAAAAAGAAAAATAAAGGCTGCTACATAAGAAAATCAATAAAAAAAAAGAACAAGAAAAAAGATGACTTGCATAAACATGTAATGACAAATGATCATACTAAAGAATGTCTGAAGTTTTTTTGAAGGCAAGAAATGTCTAAAGTTATGATGAATCATCAATTTAAGCATATGTCATTACTAAATCTGATGTCTATAAAGGCGTCCTAGCTACTAACTACTAAGCTTCCAACAATTTTATGACTCAAAATTCGCTTGATTAAGATGATCTAACTAAAGAAGAACGCAAGTTTGTCAATAAAGTTTTATGCAGGAAAAGAAAATGCAAAACAAACATTAATGGCGAAAAAGAACTGACCTCCTAGACTCTGACGCTTCGAATTTTGACAGTCAAGAGATGGAGATCTGGAGATGAAGATGGGTATATGAACGGACACGAGAGCTAGAAATAAGCAAACAAAATTTGAAAGTATTAATTCAAGTCAAAAGATGCCAGAGAGGCACTGTGCAGTGTGCTCTGCACCGTCTCTTCAGTATCTTAATTTGTTCCAGGTTTGTGCTCTTTCTCGAGAAATTTTGGGACAAAACACTTTATTATCACTGTACTCTTTTTAGAAGGGTTTTAATTGTAAGTAATTGCATTCAAGCCCTCCCTTGACAACAATTATTATTGAATAAAATTGGTTCAGAGAAAATTATATCCAATAATGAATCTTAAAATTTTTTTACTATATTATTCCTTAATGTTATAATAAGTTTACGTATAAAGTTGATGAATCTAAAATAAATAAAAAACTCAATTTTTAGAGTGACACTTTTACAGCACTTCAATAATGTTTCAAGTTGACTACCTTCGAAAGTTTTTATATTTATTGAGGTAGACTAAAATCATCACGACTGATAGAATCCGTCAGTCGCGATTATATCTCAACTTTTGAGGCACTAATGTCTAATCCGAACCATTCAATGCGTTCTCCATATTAAAATCTCATTGGAGACCAAATTCTATATTTTTCTGAATTTTTTTACTATTTTTTTAGATTTTAAAAAATCATTGTTATTGAAGGGTCCAAAATCGTTTAGATTAAGAATTTTGTAAAATACCAAAAAATACTAAAATTTCAGAAAAATGTAAAATTTGGTCTCGAACGAAATTTCAATATGGAGAACATATTGAACGGTACGAATCGACTGTTAAAATATCGAAAAATGAAATTTCATCGTAACTGATGGTCTCCGTCAGTCGCGGTTGTTTTTAGTCTACCTCTTTATATATTATCCCTCTCGAATCCAAAATTTCGTATTAGACCCAACAGAAATACATCTGTTGGTATTTTTTTATTATTACGATGGACTTAAAAGGTAAAAAGAGTAAAAAGAAATGTACTTTTATCAAACTAATAATAATTACACTACTAATATGCCCTAATGCCCATATGGAGTTGTGAGGATATCATCGTCTCTCTCGATGGAAAAAGCAAGCGATTAAAGCTAACGATCCTTGAAAGCATGCATGTTACTGCTGCTCCTGCTATAATTTAATCAGGCTTTTGAGTTTTAAGGCTCTATTTCTTCAGAGCCCTACTGAGCTCTTGACAAGGCAAATTCTAACCTGATTAGAGCCCTATTGGTAATCAAGATTCTTTTGTTTGAACTTTCATAAAAAAAAAATAATAATAAAATAAATCATTTCACAGCCAGTTTGTATATATGTATTCATGTCCTTCGCGAGATTATAATATATTATTTATGTGTTAGACGCACTTTATGTATTATAATTACTTTGCACATGTAAATGTTAACTAATGTGATTCTATTGCGTTAGTATCCTTGATGTAAAAATTTATTTGGAAAGCTAATTCGAAATTTTACTTCTGAAGTTAAGCATCACTAACTATTGTTCTATTTTTAAATAGTTGTTGTATGAAAATATTTTTTTCTAAAGGAAAAAATATTAAACAATTCGTTTTTACTTCCATACTAACAGAGTAACAGACAGAAAAACCAAAAAGAAAAAAAAAAATGATTGAACTTCTTCATTTCCGCCTTCCGGTAAATCCAATGGAAAATTAATCAACATTTTGGACTCAAATTCAGCCTGGCGACTGCCAAGTCCCAACTCGATCTCAGCCTAGTAGTTTTGGGAGCAAATTCAAGCCCCTATAAAGCCCAAAAAGAGTTAAAAAGGAAGTTGCCAAAATCTCGTTTGTACGGTTGTACCGATTTAAGAATATTCGAGAGTTGTATTTATACGAGTCTAAATCTTCTGATCGGAAAGTGTTAAACTTGCCACAGGTAATAACATGGGCGAACTTTGAATAATATAATTTCAGTACAGGTTTTGCAACTTTCTTTTTTCCCTAATGCAAATGCAACGGATTAAGTTTCCGTTGAGAGCGGAAGAGATATAAACGCTGTAATTTACAGAACGAGCTATGCCTTTTTAAATAATTACTTTATTTAGAACCAAAAAAAAAAAAAGGATTGGTGTAAAGGTTATCATGGCAAACTATACTTAGATAACCTTGAGTTTACGGTCATCTCTGGTCTTGCTAAAATGGTCAATATTTGTTTAGACTAAATGAGATGCCATATCTCATGATTATGGCTGTCAAAGTAGAATTTTCTATGAACGTGTAATTTAAAAATAATTTGAAAAACTTAAACTTCAATTTATAATTAAAAAAAATGTTAAAGTTCAATATATGAGATGAATGTGATCCGTCTAATATGATCGTTCTCATATTTTAATTTTCGAACGCCAATTCCGAACCGTTTAATGTGTTTTTTCATATTGAAAACTTATAAAACAATCAAATTTTATAATTTTTCAAAATTCTTTGAATTATATAAAAAAAATATAGTAAAGAATATAAAATTTAATTTCTTATAAGTTTATGACATAAAAAAACATATTAAATAGTTCGAATCAGTCATTTGAAATTTAAAATTTTAAAATAATAAAACGATTGTATTAAACAGACCATATCTGTTATATATGAACTCTATTAGAGAGATTTTAAAAATATCCGTTTTCTTGCTTACTCACCGGATTGCTAAGCCTTTAACCAATCTTAAATTATGGAGACATAACGCAACACTCCAGTTGTTGTCGCTCAATCCGGTGTATAAGTATCTACATGGTCAAAGGTGCATGTAGGATATAGACTCGGTAATAAAATTCAATAAATATGACGAAGGATAAATAAGAGAAGCGATGTCACGTTGGTACGACCATACTGAATAAATGTATGAAAAGAAAAATGGTAGGAAATATATACAACAACACCAATTAATACTAAGTTGATCCAAAACGAGAACCGTGATCTCTCTTTTTTTTTTTTAATTCAGGTGCGTTTGGATAGGTGTGGGAATAAGAGAAGAAGGGAAGAAGTGGGAAGAAGTATTGGAAAGTGTGTAACTTTGTGAAGAGTTTGAATTGTTTATAATTTTTTTTCTTCTTCTTCCTCCTTCTTCTTCTTTCTTCCAACTATCCAAACACAAAGAATAACGTAATGACGGTCACTAACATGCCTGCTTGCTTTTCGTTAAAATAAAAGTCAGCCAATCGGTTGCATGCAATTCATGCTATAAAGCTCCCCCCAATAAAATTTATTTATACTTGTATTATTTTTTAAATATTTCTCAAACAGATAGACAAACTAACTCGTTTGATGCGTTGATGTTACGCATGCCTTTTGTTTTGTAATTCCTATATCATATGATATTAATTTTGAAGAAATTGAAGTCCTGTTTATTAGAGGGTATGCTCGCTAATAATATGTTAATTTAGCTTTAACTAATATATTCAATTCCAAAAAATATTTGAAACTAAGTTTAACCCCAAAAAAGGAAAAACAAAAAAGGGGAAAAAAGGAAAGAAATTGCCTTTTTTTTTTGTAATGCAGCTGGAAACGCTAATTTCTTTCGTAATAAAAAAATAGGAAAATACTTGAATTTTAATTAAACATTAATTAAAAAAGAAATGACTAGTCTATTAGAGATGTCTCATTCTAAAATTAAAAAAGATAACTGCAAAAATAATTCAGATAGTCCTAAAATAATTTTAAGACATCTAAATATTTGATGCAGATTTTTTCGCCTTCAGACGATTTTTCAAGATTCAGATACTTGTATCATATTGAAAGCTCTTCGGAAATGTACTATACACATAAGTCAAATATTTCGCTTCAAAAGTTATTGATATTCAAAGCCCGAAAATATTTTATAACATGCTTATAATTATCTAATATTTTAAAACTTCGCATTCTTTTATTTATTTTTTTCCATTTGTCAGCGCGGTCCAAGTAGCTCATATCATTATGCTTTTTATCACCTTTCTTTAAAATTTAATTATATTCTACATTGTATCAAATTTTGATCCAAATCACAATTTAATTATTTGCTAATTTTATAACATGCTTAATTTTCAGTCGGATTTGGAATTATATCAATCACAATTATTATTATAATTCTCAAGAAACAATCTGACTTTTAGCTTATATAAAAAATTAATTCCATTACAGAATTTGTCTTAAAATATATTTATAATTTTAATTTTTATATTTGTAGAAATAATTTGTGGGTATAGTAGATATTTAAATATCAAGGATACGCGTATTTTTCATATAAAAAAGTTCCATACTTCAAATATCGCAGAACAAACTGCAGTACAGAGCGAGAAAAAACTTTACCAATAAAAAAAAAATCAAGATATAATACACTGGATTCCCTACAAAACGTGGTTTATATAAAAAAAACAATCCACTAACAACCGAAAATTATATTAAAAGAAGGAATCTAGTCCTCCCTCGTGCAAGCGGGACCCACTGATAAAAACCTCCACTCAATAATTAAGTACTAATTCCTGGAGAGCGCCGGCGGTCAAAACTCAAAACCTACCAAAAATTTCATGAAACCCCTTGAAAGAACTGGAATAGCATATTCTCCACACCAGCTCCACGTTTTTTTTTTTTTTTTAAAAAAACAGCTCCACGTTAGTAGCCATATGGCTCATGCCGTCATCATCCCTAGAAGGTGGCTTTTTTCAGGGATGTCATCTTCACCGATGAGCCGAGTGGCGAAGTACCGACCTCAATCTCGAATGAGTCGTATCGCATAAACAATTCCACTACCAGCAGTCTCGCCACCAGCACCACAAAATCTTTGCCGGCACATTGCTTGTTGTCTACTGTCGGTGACTCTGTCTCGGGCCCATTTGACCACATTACGTATTTTAACAACTTCTCGCCTTCCTCCCCAACGAACCGATCGGGCACAAACTCCTCGGCTCGGTCAAACACCCTTGGATCCTTAGTGGCCATTGGTTGATACCTGTTGTAAAGGAGTGAAAGTTAGATACTTAGATGTACAAATTTTTAAATGGCAATTGACCAATTGTATGCTGAGTTCATCAGTAGAATATAGTCAAAGCGTCTGACATAACTCAATTTTAGCTTAGACACACACAGACCGTCTTTAAAGAGATATTATTTCTTAAAAAAACTGTGAACCGGGTCCCTCTACAGTCCACACGAGTCAGATCCTATTGCATTCTTAAAACACATATTAGTCCAATTCAAACTCTTGAACCAGCATGTCCGTATGTGTATTCACTAATAATGCTAATTGAAGTCAGTACAACAAGGTTTTAATTTCAGAACAGTGTTATCTAAATGTGAGGTGAGGGTACTGAACATAACAATTATGATATTTTTCTATCCTTACCCGAACAACATTTCTCCTGCCTTGACTTGATAACCTGCATCATGGCTTTGTACCACCATGTCGTGTTTGGCTCGGCCATACTGCACTGGCACAGGTGGTTCAATTCTAAGAGTTTCATATACTACCGACTTCGTTAATGGCATTGACTCTTCGATGGCACGCATAGTGACAACACCTCCCGAATCACGTACAGCTGATCGGATTTCCTGTGCCAACTTCCCATGGAGCCTTGCACCAGCCCGCCCAATCAATTTGACCAAATTGGGAAATAAGATTGTTAAACCACCAAATGTGTTGAAACAAATTGCAAACACCAGGTTATGAACTGCCTCATCTTGTGAAATTCCAAGGCGGTTGGCCTCATCCAGGACTGGCCCGGCTGATTCCTTAAAGAACTCAGCTAGCCGGTTATAATCAGATTTAACCAATGCAGGTGGTAACATAAATGAGTGCAACAGTAAATCTTCCAGGTAAGGTGGTAAACCGAGTGTCAGCAATGGACCAAGTTGGAACAAGACCCACTTTCTGATCAGCTTAGGAGCATCTCGCTCGAGCTTGGTCTCAGCGGGGTCTTGACCAAACAAGGCCCGGGATAGAAAATCAAAAGCAGCTTGATCATTCGGCCCTCCAAAATCGGCCTTTCCCTTTTTTGCTAACTCATCCTCAAGATTTTCAAATAGAGAACCAAAAGTTCTATTAAATTCTGGTATAATCTCCTGCCGTCGTGATGCAAGGAGGAAAAAAAGAAACTTTTTCAAAGGAGCATGGTGTGGTTCTGAAGGGTCAAGGTATGAACAAACACGAAACCCACCGGTCAGATCAGTTGATGGCATATACGTGCCAGTAAAGAGATCCCGCTTCTCTACAAGTGAGGTATCAAACAGAACTGGGAAGCTGGCAGCATCAAGTAAAGCAATGACCCGTGGGTCCTTGGCGACAAATGGGCCCGGTGGCATATTGAGGCGAAACACAGTTGATCCGTATTTCCGCACACGGTTCTTGAAAAACTCATCCCGGCCTTCAAAATAGAAATAGGCAAGCCGATCACGAAGTGGACCGATCAGCGGCAGGCCATAATCACCCGGTACCTTCCGGATTGGTACAGAACTCTCTGATTTAGTGACAATGGGTTGGGATTTCTCAGATAGAGAAGCAGTGATGATCCGGCAGTTGCGATTTGATCGGGATTTGAGAGAAGCTGTTGAGAGTTGGGAGGAGGTGATAGAGGCTGTTGGGACTGAAGAGAAGGAGATGGAGGCTGTAGTCATGGTGGTTTGAAATTTGATCTGATGGTGTAGTGGAGAGGGGATGGGGAGGTTTAAAAAAAACAATGGTCGGTTGGTCGCCGAGGAAAGTCAGGGTACGCGTGCGGGAGACTTGTATTAAATTTCAGACTAGTAGTGTGGAAGTGCAAGTGGGAGGCACCAGCATCCTCGACAGCCATAAAAAGGACTGCTCCAAACAGTCCTTTTTATTTTTTTTAATTTGTTTAAATTTTAAAATTCAAATGGAGAATCTAAACCGTTGATCTTGTTAAGTTTTATCGGCGATGCATTTTCATATAAGTTTTATAAAATTTGAAGTTGATTTGATACTTGATTAAGTGACCAAATTATGAACATATTAGAATTAATCAAACCAGGTTCGTTCATTTATTGACCACTTAATCAAGTATCAAATCAACTTCAAATTTTATAAAACTTATATGAAAATGCATCGCCGATAAAACTTAACAAGATCAACGGTTTGGATTCTCCATTTGAATTTTAAAATTTAAACAAATTAAAAAAAATAAAAAGGACTGCTTGGAGCAGTCCTTTTTATGGCTGTCGAGGATGCTGGTGCCAAGTGGGAGTGCAAGAGAGAAAAAACTCAAGGGCGGCGTAGAAACAAATATGGACTTGCGCCTTTGGAAATATTCCACGTGTAAAAAATGTAAATCTGATTAGTTGGAAATATTACAGAAACATGAAAATGAAGCCATCCTGGACCACTGAGATAAGTGGGTCTAGAGAGTTATAATTTAGTACTAAATACCAAATTTCAATTCATCATAATGTCAATGCATAGTCCTTTTTATATTTAGTAATTAATTTCTTTTTTGAGAAATTTGCACAGCAAGCTAAAAACAACATGCTTTTTTCTGGGCTTGTTCTGACAAGAGAACACTGTAAGAAATTGTCATGCATTCAGTGATAAATAAGGGGGAAAAATAGGAAGAAAAAAGGAAGGTGGCTACTACAACAGTTTCTTAATGGAAGCATCTACCCATCACTGTCATAATCAATCCACAGCAGAAAGGTACAACAGTACCTGTTACAAAATGCAAATTATCTTTTCTAATGGCACGAAATTAATGTGCTAGCTTTTCCACGTGGTTGTACCAATTATGATGCACGAATAATATGTTTTTGCTCCTTTGTCACGTTGCTTCTTGCTAGTTGATACCTCAATTTTCACTGTGGTCTCAGAACAGACTCATGTCTGGAGGTGGGCCGTATACTGATTTCCATGAGAAAGGGATCATCCACCCACCTTCATTTCCTGATTTTTTTAATATTAAACCAACAAAAAACTTCGTTTAAAATTAACTGCTTTAGGTTATTATTTAATTTGTAAAAATAATAAAAAATAGTAAAAATATACCGTGAAACTTCTCAGGATTTAGACCAACAAACTTGCAAGCTGCATGGGCTAACTGGAAGGAGTCTGAAATATTATCTCCTTCTGAGCAGTAGCACAATAAGCAGGTTACTTTGAGACCCTTTGCCTGCACAAAACAGATAAATTTCAGTCACAGTATATACAAGAGGCGCTTGAATTGCAAGACTGATGGACTAAGCAAACATGATGGCTGTGCCCAAAGTGTGAGGCTCAAATTTTGGCTCTTGTTTTATTTTTAAATCTAATGTCATTCTTTGCCAGTTCAAAGTAAGACGCACAATTGAGAGACTTTTTTTATACAAATTAAAACATTGTATGCATTGCAAATTCCTTGGCATATTCCATCCTCTGTTGCAAACCAAACTAAAACTAATTTGTGTTGATCTGAGACTGTTGCTCAAATGAGGCCTGTGTTAACTATTCTAGAAGCAAGAAAGCTGTGCCCAAGGAACACAATAAAATAAATATACAATAAACTATTAAGGAACAGAAGAAAACAAAGCCAAATCAGAATAACATAGCATGAATATTCTGTGTTATCTATCTATCTATCTCTATGAATATGCCAGGTCATCATTAGCACGTGAAAGAGTTTAGAAGTTCCAACTGATCTCAAGATATTGAGTTTTGGTGTCCACTAAAGATATACTGGATGGCTGCAGCTAAGTTTTCATACAGTAAGGCCACACATTCGAGCTTACGTAGGATTAATTCTACAATAAAGGGATCAACCGGACCTTAACCATGACAAGAACCATTCCCATCACCATTCCCCTCAAAAAAAAAAAAAAAAAAAAAAGAAGAAGAAGGTAAATAAATAATAAAATATTTGAAAAAAAAAATGTATAACCAATCTTCAGCCCCCAGCCTTGTCTGTGATCTAAAAGAATCAATACTTTCAGCTTTTGCTCAAACATAGGCTTAGTCACTTATCCAACCAAAAGTGAACCCATGTAGTAAATTCAGCAATTGCCAGTACCTTGAGACAAGAAAAAAGTGCAGAAAAAGGCATGCTAGCATAATAGTCACTCTCAGTAAGTTCCTCTTCATCAGTCAACAATTCTTCATCAGCCGGTGAAACTCCCCCTGCTAGAGAGTCTAGATATTTCCACCGCCTCTGAGAAGAGTCATATTCGTCTAGTTTTTTCCAGCCAAGATTTTCACAGTCTGGGTTTGATCCATCATCACTCACGCTTGACACGTAATATATCTGCAAATCACTGTAATACCAACAACATCATTACAGGAAATTCTATGGCTTAATAGCTTGGATCTGCAAATGTAAAACATTTGGTAAAACATTCAAATAGTATTGGAGTAAGAGAAACATATTCGGATAGAAGCCAATAGTTCACTGCACATGCAAAAAGCAGCACTGATATTCTTATATTTGCAACAGATGCCTGAACAATTTATAACTCGAGGAAACTGCATTATTTGTTGTTACATGCGAAAATTTACCTTCTAACTAGCTTTGTATTCAATTCAAATTGGGAATCTGTGCAGAAGTAACTATCATGACTGTTACGAATTAAAGTGTAGACCAATTAAAAACTTGTAATATATAGAATAAAGGGAAACATGATCATTCTATATTCCAAATTGCACTGTGAAATTAACTTTACTTTCTTTTTTTCCTTTTCCTGCAAACTACATAACAGATAAATTATAGCTGGCAAATAAAAATGCCTCAACACTACTTTGTTCTTCATCCAAAAAGGACTTTTCTTTTCCCAATGTGTTTGCTCTTTAATGGAACTGAGGTTTGACGACTAGACAACGGCTTTTACTTGACAAACACCGACAATAGTCAGAAATCAAATTTTAACTTTAAAAAATCTCATCTGTAGACAACTAACTAGACATCATTTATGCAGTACCTATATCATGTCTAAAAAAAAACAATTGAGCCTTGGTGCATGCTTAACCATTCATCAAACAAAATTGATTTCCTCCAAAAATCTGAAATGGACGACTATTGATGCATTCAAAACAATACTTAATGTGGACAAATTTGTTTGGTGAGACATTTACATATCCAACATTACGGCTAGAAACTTACTTTTGGACTTTATTTTTCAACTTTATTTGGATGGACTTAATTAATATCTGCAAGAATTGTCAAATGAATCTATTGTCAAGTGATCTCTCTTGAAGTTTCAGAAGAGTTTAACAGGAAAACACTAGAAATTTCTCATTTGAAAAGTTAATCAGACATTTCAACCTTACAAATAAATAAGCTGACTTCATCAAATCAAAATATTACATTCATGAAGCATCAAGTACCTGGATGCATCAATTTGTTTCCTTCGACCAGAGTCTAAGCTCGAAAGAACCAAAACATGCTTCTTTCCAATGCTATGTATGAACTCAGCCATATTCCTTGCGAATGAAACCATCATACCCTAAATATTTTTTCAGTCAGGTAGGTATAGAATTGAAATATCAAAACTGAAATTCCAGTAAAGGTTAAAAAAGCAAAATTGAGAAAAACAATTTGTATTTGAAGATAAGCTGTCGCATACAATACCTTAATAATAGGAGACCTCTGCTGGATAAGTGCCAATCCATGCATTGCAGATTCATATGCTACATTTTTGTTTTACAATGTCATAAATCATTGAGCAATATCACAAGTAAATTAAGTATACTTCATTTTAGAAAAGGAGATAGTCTCCTCTTTTGCTAAGCAAATTTTTGTGTTTCTCTACAGTAACTTTTAGCATATTTGCTTCATAAATTGCAGAATTTGTTGCAAATCAATTGAAACTGAACATTCTACCACAAACACGGTAAAAAAAATAATAATAAATAAATAAATAAATCAAAGGTAGGTACTTTGTACAAACTACAGCCATGTAAACACTTTAACAACCAATTGGATATGCATAAAGTACAAGTTCCATACAAATTAGCATCAGAGTTGCAAAACAAGTACACAAGCATTCATTCAATCAGAGACCTACATAAACTAAAACATAAAACAAAATAAACAAAGAAAACATCATGGGTCAAAAATAAACCTTCTAAAGAAAGGGAGAGATCGCCTTGAGGCACAGGGGCAAAAGCGTCATTTCCGACGCAGGGAAGAACCGAGGGCTCGTCCAAGTAACCAACTTTCGTCGCTCTAAGAGACGAGATCAACAAATCAATCGCCAATTGCCCCACATTTCCAATCGACAGAGCTGGCTAGATGACCAACAAACCCCAAAAAGAAACAAATTAGCATAAACTTGTTCCCAATCGACAGAGAGAGCTTGCTAGAGATTTTTTGAAAAGATTTCTGACCAGGAGAAGAGTGTGGGAATCGGAGGAGAAGCTCTTTCCTTCTTCCGCGGCGAATTCCATCTCAAGTTTTATTCGAGTTCTCTCTCAGTTTCTCACTGGAATTGTGAATTCTTACTTGTGCGCGCTCTTTCTCAATTCTCCTCTTTTGCAAGAAAGTGCAGTGCGAGGTGTTAAAAATGGGCCTTAACTGAGCTAGAAGTTGTATTTTAGGATTGGGCTTTGGGTCTATATGGGGCACACCAAAAATCTCGGCTCTTGAAGGCTCAAAATGTAAAAATGTAAAGCCCAGTAAGGTTTTTACATTTTCTTCTTAAAAATCAGAAATGATAACTGCTTAGTTTTGCCATCTAATATTCCCATATCATTGCTAAACACAAAGTGAACACATAAAACAGATAAGATAAATATATAGACTATCAAAGTGAACACTTACAAACAAATAAGTATTGTCATCTCTTGTTCAGATATGCATATTTAATTTATTTTTATTGAACTTATTTGTTTGTATGTGTTCACTTTGATCACTATGTATGTTCACCTTGTCTATTTTATGTGTTCATTTTCTATTTAACGATGACAATGGATGACAAAATTGACAGTAATCAATTTCTGTTTAAAATTTTTGAATTGAACATATTTATTTGTTTTGGTTCCAACTTTTTCTTTCCTTTATTCGGTCCCCTTGAAATAATAAACTATCATATATGGCTCCGTTTGGATGTGTTGAGAATAAGGTAGGAAGAAGGAAGAAGGGAAGAAATTTATTGGGAAGGGGTAAATTTATTGGGAAGTGTGTAACTTTTGTGAAGAGTTTGGATGGTTAGAAATAAATTTATTGAAAAAAATTCCTTATTCCTTATTCCTTCTTCCCACTTCCCACCATCCAAACACAGCCTATATGTTCAACATCAGTATTAGCCATCTCTCTCACTTCGCTATATTTTTTACATTTCTAATGCGGAATTGCTAAAGATCATCCTCTGAATTCCGTCATCCCCATCATCTCCATCTCTTTCCAGCGCCTCATTAATAATGATGCGTGAATCTTTCTCTCATTTTCAGAAATACAATTAATAACACGTTTTCATCATCCCTCATCCTTACTGTTTCTCTCCCCTTCTCGCTCCCTTCTTATTTCCTCAGTAACGATATTAACTTAAAGAGTTATATATATAACTATTGAAGTTAATATAACTAGAATAGTTATATATATATAACTTCAACATTTATGCTATCTAATTTATTTCAACAATTATACATATAACTGTTGAAGTTATATGTATAATTGTTGAAGTTATATATATAATTATTGAAGTAACATATCATAAATGTTGAAATTATATATATAATTGTTGAAGTAAATATCGTAAATGTTGAAGTTATATATATAAATGTTGAAATTATATATGTTGAAGTTATATTAATTGAAGTTAATATGCAACTCTTGAAGTTAATATACTACTGTTGAAGTTAATCGTAATTGTTCAACTGAGCGAAATAAAAAGGTGGGAGAGGGGAGCGAAACAAAGAATGAGTATTGAATTTCTGTTTTTAGAAAATGCATGGATAATCATTGCCTAAAATAAAAAATGCGTTATTGAATGCTGGAGATGATGGGAACGATGAATATCAAAAATGATTCTTATCACCCGTTTCTAACTATAGGAGCCTGCAAATATTAGATCTACTTTTATTAGTGAGATTTGCATCGCTATCGAAGAATTCCTGCTAAGTTTGAGTGTGCAATTTTCAAACGCACTTTATTTTTTTTTGTCCAGATTTGTCATAAATTGACACAAAAGTACTATCTTCTGACTTTGTGTGTTCATATATACTATGTCATTTTTAACAACTTGTCACTTGTCAGATATCCATCACTTGTGTACATTGAAAAGGCATATGACCAGTGGCGGATCTAGAAAAAATATCTAGGTGGGTCTGACAACCTCTGTTTAAGTCTTCAGCCCCACTTTTGAGTGCTCCAATGGCAAAAAAAATAAGCTGGGGCTAAAGGGGGCTCCAAGGGCTCGACGGCGTGAGGTGGGGCTCTAGCCCCACCCGTCCCGGTGGTAGATCCGCCCCTGCATATGACATGAATTAAATGAATCTAGCAAGCCACTGCCAAATCACAACCCAACAGGGGAAAAAAAAAACAAAACTTATCTGGTACGTCCATCGGTTTTTATCGAAATGTCTTTTGTCAAAAGATTTCCTTTAAGCACAGGCACAGCCCAACCAATTTTGAACTTCTGCTGGTCTTCTTGGTCTTCCGAATTCTTTCTATATGCTATCTTTTATTAATTCAGGAAATTATAAAAATTATTTAACCACTATTAAGTGATTAGGCTCCTGACGGGTCATAACTCATAAGCCCCTGACGGGGTTATACTTTACTGAGCTAATGATAGCTGGCATCTTGGGATGCTTTTCTAGTTTTCTTTAAAAAGATATATTGTGCACAATGTTGGCGTCTTTATAATTTTATTTTCGAGAATAGCAGAACGGCAAATTAGGAAACTGTTTACTAGTTATAACTGTATCAGAAAAACTAAGAAAGCATACATTTTTTTAGACAATAACTTTGATTTGATATTTTTGACAACCTAATTAGCTCTAAACTTGAATTTCATTTTTTATTAGAGTCACATGATACGAATATAATACAAGTGAAATCTCGTGATATCTGATGCAGTTGCAAATATTTACTAATTAAGTACTTCAAATAATCAATATTTAATTATTTGTCGTGTAAACATATAAGAACCTTGGAATATCAATATTAAATTATTACACAACAATTTCGTTTTTCAACTTTATTAGCTTAACGTGGTTAACAATCCCACTAAATTCTAGTTTCGCAAAACAAATCTGAAATCCTGACCACTCAATAGTCTCACAATACAATGAAATTTGTAAATATCATCACACAATCATTTCCGAGCTTAATATAGTCTCATGAATTTTAATTTTCCTATTAAGATGTTCATCAAATTAATTAACATCAGACATCTAAATAAACCTCAAGGGGAGTTGTTATACATGCTGATGAACTTAGGTGTGGGAATGATATAATGATATTTTTATTTGTTGGATGGTATTTTAATTTGCAATTTGACATTCATGCATGAGTTAATCTGGATGATTAACATTCAATCTATAAAAAGTGATTCACAAGACCAAAATTAAACATTCAATATTTATATGTGAGTTGATATGCATGATTAGCATTTAATCTACAAAATTGTTGGGCATATGTTGATTCGCAAGGATAATGAAATATTTAGTATTTTAAATTTGAAGGATTGCACAATTAAATGTAGAGTGACATTGGTTGTAAAAATGTGTGACTTGACTAATTGAAAGAATTATATATTTATTAATTATCAATGTATTTATTAAAAACTTATTTTAACTATATATATATTTATTGCTTGGGATGTAATATCGAAGCTGGATTTGGTGACCAATTATTTTTTAAGATTTGTTGATTTTCTCTAGTTTCTCATAAAAAATATATAAATTTATTGTGAATATAAATAAGGGAGGACATGTTTCACTTTTTTCTTGAGATCTTTCTATACACAAGAAATTACAGTAATATCATTCGCCTTTTTAAGCTAATGCTTGAGAAAAGAGAATCAGGTAAGATATACGTGATATATCATGCAATACTCATCCCCTACAAAGCTTGTATTGATATATTAATTTGAGAGATAGGCTAAAATCAATCACGACTGACGGATGGATCCGTCAGCTACGATTATATTTTAACTTTTGAGGTTTTAATGGCTAATCTGAACAGTTCAATATGTTCTCAATATTGAAATTTCATTCGAGACCAAATTTTACATTTTTCTGATTTTATTTACTATTTTTTACGATTTTTAAAAATCATAGTTATTAAAGGGTCCATAATTGTTTAGATTAAGAATTTTGTAAAATACCAAACAAATACTAAAAAATTTCAGAAAAATATAAAATTTTGTCTCCAACGAAATTTCAATATGGAGAACACATTTAACGGTTCAGATCGATTGTTAGAATCTCGAAAACTGAAATTTGATATAGCTGACGGTATGTCCAACTTTTCAAGTGCACGTGTTATGGACTTATGGTGGTACCCCGAAGTAAATTCTTTAATATGACTCTGTTTGGATTCCATTTGGGAAGAAGGGAAGAAGGAATAAGAGAATAAATTTAGAGATAATTAGTTTTATGCCACTGTCAATTTTGTCAATTAGGAAAGTGTCATTCTTAAATGATTAATTAAATTTATGCCATCATAGAATTGCTAAAATTAGTTTTATGCCACTATTTCTCTAAAAACATACTAAATTCTAAAAATGCCATTACCAAAATTGTCATTCCTTTTTTTTTAATGACCAAATTATCCCTCGCTAAAAAATCCTTAACCCTTAAAAGAAAAAAACGGAAGGACAGTAAATAGTTAGTATGTTTATACCGGTAAATGTAGTCATGTCTACATAAAATATTATTGTTTAATGGTCATAATTACTTACGTGAAAATAATTAGCAAAAAATATTTTTGCAAATAAATCTTAAAAACTTAATATATATATATATTTTCAAATTAGAATTATGTCATTGTTAGATGACTAATTAGTTTTATTCCACTATTTTTATGCATTAGTGACATAGAATAATTTTGTTACTTTTCAATGGCATAAAACTAATTGTTATAGATTTATAATGGTATAAAACCAATTATATCTTTTGTGATGGCATATTACTATTTTTTTAGTTTTATAGTGGCATATTTAAAAGGGTAAATTTGTCATATCAATTTCTAATGGCATAAAACTAATTTCTATGATTTTATAGTGGCATAAAATAATTTGTCATTTAGTGATGACATATCTCTAATTTTAAATATTTGCAATGGCATAAATCTAAATCACCCTCTTTTTTATAAACAATCCAAACTCTTCACAAAGTTACACACTTCCCAATACTTCTTCTCACTTCTTCTCTTCTTCCCTTCTTCTCATACCTTATCCAAACGGAGCCAACTTTGGAGAGCCAACTTTCCAAAAAGATAAATACTTTTTCTAAAAAGCAAGAAAACATTTTCTAAAAAGATAAATAGTTTAGAGAGCCAACTTTCCACAAAAAGAAAGTGTGAACTTATACTTACAGAGCTAATGATAGCTGGCATCGTGGGATGCTTTTCTTTGAAAAATATATTGTGCACAATGTTGGCGTCTTTACAATTTTATTCTCGACCATAGCAGAACGGCAAATTAGGAAACTGTTTACTAGTTATAAGTTACAAAAATTAAAAACAAACATACATTTTATGGACAATAACTTTGATATGATACTTTTGACAACCTAATTAGCTCTAAACTTGAATTTTATTTTTATTGGAGTGGCATGATACGAATATCATGCAATGAAATCTCATGATATCAGAAGTAGTTGCAAATATTTAGTAAGTGTTTCAAATAATCAATATCAAATTATTTGTCCTGTGTACATGTAAGAATCTTGGAATATCAATATCAAATTATTACACAACAAATTCGTTTTTCAGCTTTATTAGCTAAACAGCGCGGCAAAGAACCTCACTAAATTCTAGTTTCGCAACAAACAAATCTGAAATCCTGACCACTCAATAGTCTCGCAATACAATGAAATGAAATTTTTAAATATCATCACACAACTATTTCTAGACTCTTTTTCTTAGTTAGGACAACACTGCAGTGTTGTAGTTTTTTTTTTCGTTTTTCTTGACAGCTTCTGTCAAGCTATCAAAAAAAAAAAAAAAAAACTATTTCTAGACTCAACACAGTCTCACGATATATTCTGATGAATTTTAATTTTAATATTAAGATGTTCATCAAATTAATAAAAATCGGACATCTAATTAAACCTCATGGGGAACACTATAATCAGCCCCCCTTTTACTTTTATCAATTAGGTTTACATACATACACTTCTGACCTTAAAAAAAAGCTCAAAATATACAACAATTTTATATATACATACAACGAGGAAGCACTCAGGCAAAGATTAGCTAGGTGCAAAGCGGTCCATGAGCATGCACACTGTGATTTCAGAATAAGAGCCTGATATCCTTCTCGTTTTCTCTTGCACATCCTCTTGTGTCATATCACCATTGTTCACTTGCTCAATTTCTTTCACTCGTTCTTTCTCTTGTACACTGCCACTCCTTTGAAACTTGGCCAATTTGGCAAATTCATTTCCCCATGCTCCCATCAAGCCTGCCATTTCTTTTTTACTTGGTTGATTGATTCAACAAAGAAAGGGTTTTCTTTGTTTTTGTTTTTCTGGAGATCAGAAGGCAAAGGATATAATTTGTGTAGTTGTCTTTCTCTCTTTCTTTTTCCCACTGGAAGTCTGGAATGAGGTTTCGTCGGAAGGAAAAAGGACCCCATTTTATAGAAAAAGAATTGTAATTGCTTCTGAGAGGTCCTCGCCTTCTATGCTTATTTTGTTCGAGTCCCTGTATATAAATTTAGCACTACTGTCCCTAAGTTTTACAATAATTTAATTTACTTATTTTATTATCAAATCGTTTATTTCGATTCGCTTATTAAATGCTTTGAATTCCTTTTTTTAGTATTTCAAAATGGTGAAGAAGTACAATAAAGTAGAGATTCAAAAATATAAGATTTATTTTATATAGTTTTGTTCTCATTTTCTTCGTGCAAGTTTCTTTACTGTAATAATGTGCCTTGTTGTGCTTTTCTAAAATTTGTAAATGATCAAAATGAAACTGAATATATATGTGAAATCAACATAAACTTATTTAGCAATTATAAATATTTACAACAAATATCAAAATTAGAGCTTAAAATTTTGGATATGTTTAATTTAGTTTAAATAGGACACATTTTAAATTTGATTCAACTTGATAGCTAATCATAAAAGAATTAATAGTTCAATTGCAGTTTCCTTCTTTTTCAGAATGAAAAAACATTAGTGTTATGCCTTCATTTGTAATAATGAGGAATGCTAAAATACTATGCATAGCACGGATGATATTTGTGTTACGAATTCGTTCTTAAATATAATGCTTCAAACAATCGATCCAAAGCGTTTATTATCTTCTTCATATTTAAATTTCATTATAAACAAAATTTTATATTTTTTTTAATTTTTTTACTATTTTTCTCAGATTTTTTTTAAAATCATTATTATTGAAGGGTCCAGAATTTATTAGATTAAAGATTTTCAAAAATCTTAGAAAAATAATAAAAAAATTAAAAAATAAATATAAATTTGATTTGTAGTGAGATTTCAATATGAAGAAGATAATGAACGGTTTGGATCGGTTGTTTGAAGCATGAAATTTAAAAATAAATTTGTAGCACGAAAATCATCCATGCTATGCATAACATTTTAGCAATCCTCTTGTAATAATTCAATTTTGTAAATGTTTCAGTGCAGAAATTTCATTCTGGTGTCACGAGTTATCATAGAAGTTCAGTTTTATATTCCTTAACATTAAATTTTACAAACATATTAATATAATTTTATTTAAATGAATTATACAAATCTCGGTGAATTAAATATGCATTAATATCGATCACCATATGAACCCGGAGTAATAAAATTTTAAAGAGCGACCTTTAATTTAGACTCCTTTTCCAACAACGCGTTTTTTCTGGGCTAACAAGCAATTTTGTCACCAATAATGCTCTGTCAGGTAAAAACGAAAGATTATCGCCAACAAGGATAGTTGATTTAGATAGCGACGGATTGATGACTGATATAGTGATATTATGTCATGGTTTCTCTGTTACAATCCTTCTGCATCTAGTGGGTGAGAAATTACTGACAAGATGCCTTGAGAAAACAAAATGAGTTCACTGCTCCACGGTGAGCGCGAGTGGGGCCTTTTGTGTTGCTATAGAAAAGTATCAAAGGATCCGGTTCAAAACTATGTGCTGGAAGCCTGGAAACGAAGGTTCTTGTTTGAGATTTCAGCCTAAACCCGGCGCACACATTACTGCAAAATCTATAGAATATTGAGGACGGTCTCATTTCTACCGTTTATAATTTAGTTTTGATTTAGTTTAAATGACATAAAATTTACGAGAAAAGTAGAGTGATTTCTTATGATAATTACAATAACTACAAACATAATGTATGTGATAGTATAAATATTTTGTTATTATTATATTTCTTGAATTGAGAAGCTAAATGAATTATTAGATGTCAATGTAGCATTGAACATTCTAGAGAATACTGAATGCATATATTTTTTTTATATATATAGGTTTGAAGATTTTTGTAAAATAAAATTTTCAAATACAATTATTGAGAAATATTAAATTAATTTAAGATAGAAGCATCCTTAATTCACTTGAGGCACCTCATATATGGTAGACTTTTTCTAATATTTATTGTAATATTTGATATGTAATTTAAATTGGCACTATCAACTATTAATATATTATATATGTGCCTCAATATTATTCTTCCTCACAAGTCAAATTATTTCCGTGAAAACGACGCACAAAAAAAATCTATTATTTATAAAATTTCATAATTATGAAAAATAATCCATCATTATTTTCATTGTCTAAGTGATGGATCTTATATTGATCCAAAATTTTAATAATTTGAAACATGCTAATTATGTAGAGATGATTTAAACGATCTTAACTAAACTATAAAAATAAAATACATTGTGTAATGTGTAATGGGTACTTCTGAAGACCAAGTCCAAATAGATAGCAAAACCGGGATTTCATGCCACACATGGTTTAGGAGTCAAACAAAGAGAAAAAAGTGAGATAAAAAAGAAACAGTGGACCAATGCGAATGGGGCACTCTTATCCGTTTTGTCTCGGAGCGAAAGAGGCCACGTGACACTGTTTCCGAACCAAACGAGAAGGTTGGCGCATACGTGTCAAACGAGGAATAAGGTTGGAATATCCTGGAATAGGGTCCGAATTGTGAAGGATATTTTCCGACGCGGATCCGTTGATGCCTGTATTGAGGAATAGATTTGTTACATTTTCACTTTCTGTATAGTAGTGCCAAATTTGCCGCGCTGCCGGCCTGCCGCTCTATAGCCGCCTATATTGGCTGGTTATAACTGGTTAAACTCGTTGAATATTCTTTTTTGGGTATTTTCAAGGAGGCTCTTTTTATTGATATAACAAAATATGGAGGTGATGGATGAAAATGTGCTCACTTAAATCTAAATCGTTCAGTTCAGTTTTGGGGTTTTTTTTTTTGATCTCATAAACCGCATTTGCTTACTATGACCCGTTTGTTTGTGACTTAAAGGATGCATAACTTAAGTTATGCACTCTTTAGTCACCAAACACCTCTTACATAAGATGCCTTAAGGGTACATAACTTATGCAACCAAAATAGGTTGCATAAGTTATGCATGGTCCCCTTTAATTTTTTTTCCCAACAATACCCTTAGAAATAATTAATAATATTATTTAATAATTAACAAATAATTAATAAATAATAATATTTAACAAGTAAAAATAACTATTAAAATCATAATTAATAATAAATATTAATTATTATAATTAATAAATAATAATATTTAATAATATTTTTACAAGTAATATTAATTAATAATAATAATAGTAATGATTTAATAATAATAACTAATTAATTAAAAATTATTAATAAATAATTTTTTTATTAAGTGTTAAAAAATCATAATAATAAAATGATTTCTTATTATCATTAATAATTAATTTTTATAATAATTAATAATTAACAAATAATTAATATTAATAAATAAATAATAATATTTAATAAGCAACAATAATTGTTACAAAATCATAATTAATAATAAAGGTTAATTATTATAATTAATAATATTTAACAAGTAATATTAATTATTAATAATAATGATTTAAGAATAATAATTAATTAAAGGCATGCATATAAGGGCATTTTAGTCTTTTGACATGAATATATGCATGTATTAACTTAGTCATCCTTACTACACAACCAAACATCTATTACATAACACTACATAAATATTTAAGCATCCTTAACTTATGCAACCCCTTACTACACAGACAAACGCCCCCCTATGTTAGGAGGTTTTTTTCAAATTGGCGGTTGGAGATTTTTTTTTTTTTTTGCTCTTGAGCCCATCAATTAAATTAAATCTCACCAAGAGATAGGACCGAGCAAAAAAATCGTCCTCGTGAGCTAGTTTGAACTTGAATTGGATAAAATTTGATAGCAACTCAAGCCGAAACAACTCGAGCTACACCAGCTCGGCAGGCCTATGAGCTGAGTTCGAGTTACCTTCAACTCGCTCAGCCCAACTCGTGAGACTTAACCCAATTCGTTTGATAATGTTATGTGGCTAAATATTGTTATATTCTATAGTGGTTTATTTAAATTATTTGATATGTTATGTGGCTTAATATTGTTATATCTATATTCTATAGTGACTTAAATTACTTTGTTCTTCGTTGATGTTAAATACGAGTACTATGTGCATTTTAGACATTGTTTAATGTTTATGCTGTTTGCGTTTTAGTTCAGGCCATTACGAATCTCAAAGTTTGATATTTAATAACGAGCTAGTTTTCAAGCCACAAGCCAACTCGAGTTTCAATGAGTTGAGTTTGAACTGCAATAAAAACTCGAAATTACCTTACTGTGATGAGATGAGCCTGAGTTCAAGAAACCCTCAGCTCACTCAGGCTCAACTCATCTACTCCCCTACCAAGAGATGATAGCCACGGTAATAAACAGACATACGCACGATTTCACATAAATTGTCTAATAGTGAAGAATATCACAATTAGTGTGTAGAGTCATCTTTCAGATGGTTTTCAAGCTGTCCGCTTGTAACGGGATCTGAAACTGAAAATTGTTTCAAACTTCTTTTTATATATACTCTTTAGAAATCGCTTTTGTACGTCTGTAAGTTGTCTTTTGAGTCACACAATTACAGAAAGAAAAATTCTAGGGTTTGAAGAGAAAGGAGACAATACTATATTGCTAGGAGTAATAGAGAAATATACGCACAAGTAGATCAATTTTTGAAATCGTGAAAGATAACGTTAAGTACTCGCTTGGATGGTAGTATGGTACCATTGCATACGGAGAGAGCAAGGCGCTGAAGAGGATTGCAGCATCACTTTCGAGAAAAATTTAATCTATTCGATCAACTTCCGCTACGGTATATCTATTTTTTTTAATTTATGATTCGTAAAACTAGATATGCATATATTAGCACGAAAACTAACAATATGATTTGCAAGAAATTTCTTCACTCAAATCACATGAAGAGCTATAGCGAACAGTGGTCTTTCTCTCTGTAGAAGATTATTGAATTTTATTAAAAATTCCAAATGCTAGAGGTGTTGAAATTAATTTGTTGTGGTGTTTTATATGTTATAGATAAAGTTTTTCGGATATAAACTGAGCGCCTCGGTGAAGTTTTATCCGGGATAAAATTGTGGTCTAGTTTACGAAATGTGTTGACTTTCAGGGGTAAAATTGGCATACTTCTTAAATGTTTTATCATTGCCGAACAATTTCACATGTGAGAATAATTCATGTAAAATAAAGAGTTGATCATTCATCCTAATATAACATACCGACGTAAAAACTCTCTATTATGTTTATTGTTAATATGATAAAGCGACACATATAATCGATATGAACTTTTAATTCTGGTACATTTTAGAGCAAATTGAATTTATCATTATTCCTTTAAAATCATATAACATTTATGGTTACAGTAAGTTTACATGAAAGACTAAAATGTGTTTTTAAAAAAGAAAGGTAGAGATTACCAAGTCCCAATATTTTGAAAACTGGAGTGGCCATCGAATGGAAGGCTACTAGATCGAATTAGGTTTTTTTTTTTGTTAAGCTGGAAACGGACATGGATTCAATTCTTAATTCAATCGGTTCAACCGTCTGGTTCTGGTCGGTATTCAAAATATTGTCAGGTTTTATGATTTGCAGTAAGAAGTTGACCGTTGTTTTGCTTTATTTTTTTCATGTGTCTTTTTTTTTAAATCCTATGTCAAAAAAAAAAAACTTAATGAGCAAATTTTTCTAGCAGTAAGATTGTTCAACGTCGTATATTTTAAATTAAATTATAGTGCCAAAATTTTGGCTAGTAATATTTGAAAATAATACCGGTTAATTTTCATACAACACAATCAATAAGTGGATACATCACTACCTCCAAGTGTTGTCATGATTATTAACTAATCAAGTTAATTAAGTTTTTCAAATAGGGAACTTTTTCATGTTATTAAATATGTTTACAACTAAATTTTAATATCCTCATATCTGTGATTTATTTCTCTCGTTTGTTGTTGAACTGTCTTCCAATAATAACCATTCCATGCATAGTTTATTGTTTCTAATGCATAAATATATATATGTGAAGACAAACAATTTAAATAAGGAAAATTCTGTCATGAGGTCTGATTTTGAATCGGACTTCGATCACGACCGTTGATGAGTGTTAATGAATTAACCTTTTCTAAAAATGAATGGTTGAGATTAAAATCCGATTCAAAATTAAACCTCATGGTAGAATTTTCCTTTAAATAATGCATTTTATATAATTTTCAAAGAAAACAGACATTATCAGTTACGGATCTTATTTATGATTATGGGGAAAAAATCGCAGCAACGTCACAATTGCATATATTTTTTTTACATTAAGTTTTTACATCAATTTTTAATTTAAAAAAAATGGTCGCATCAATTTCAGTTTCATTATATTTTTAAAAGTATAAGTAAACGTTTGTGATGTATTAGGGGAAATTTACCTTAAATGACTATTTAAAAAAATAAAGCGTGGTCATGCTGAGATTCTAATAATCCTAGTTAATCATAAAGTTCCAACAATTATAGTATTTTATTTTGTTTTCCTCCGATGTCTCTTTCTTTATTGGGGTAAAATAATATAATGCATTCTAATTTGATTATTGTGGTCGTCAAATTGGTTAGGATGAGCGATATATCTTATAGCGTGCTTAGTTTCTTTGTTCATTTGTCATACAATATCTATGAAGATAAAAATGGTGCATCACACAAAACTAATGATTGTTTGCATTTAATATTTACGTGATGAAGATTAAATGATACGCTATATATGAATTTTAATAAGTTTTATTTTACAACCATGCATTAGTATCTGGCCTCCAAAGGGTGATGATCAGAGGTCCCTGATAAAAAAACTATAGTTCTGATGCATCAGTTATATTAAAATAGTATATATATATATATATATATATATATATATATATATTTCAATTTTCTTTTGTCATCATGCTTGCCAAATTCAAATTTACAAAAAAAAAGTAGTTTTATGGTTTAGAAATATTGTGTTAAGTTTATGGATGTTTAGAAGAGTTATAATAGCTAGTTTTTTATATTGAAAATGACAAATGTACATCAAATTCTGATTTTATTATTTGTATAACTTAAATTTATGTAATGAAGTAAGAAATAGATGTATTTGAGAATTATTTAGTAGGCATTCTCCTTCGTGTCTCTTCTACTGTTAACAACAAACCCTAGCTAGAACTCAAAAATCTAGCCCAATAAATCCTCTAGTGCACTTTATGAAACAAAATTATGCCTGTGGAGTGTGCACTTGCAGTGTAATTTAATACTGTATCTACACACTACAACAAATGTTCTTGGTGTTTCGGTCATAACTTTTTATCGGTATTTCGTTCAAAATAAAAATTGTTGAAAAGTTTACAACTAGCGCTCCAATTTAACATTACAAACTTTTGTTTGATTCTTAGTTTCCGGATACAAGTCCAAATCTTTCTAAATACTCTGAATGGAGGGTGTCTTTGGGGCAATAACGTCAGATATAAAATAATAGTAATCAGTTCAAATTAGATAAGACTCATTCCCATTTCGGATATTAGACACTTATATTGTTGCTTCAATTTATTAAAGAAACATTTGTTCATTCCAATGATGTCCTCACACAGATAGTCACTCTATCAACCTGCCAATATTGTTTTTGGAATGAAAGCCCAAATTCATGCTATGTCACTATGTCAGGATCTTAAATAATAAATATATGTAGCCTATTTAGAGACCAAACCTGGGTTGCAAAATTAAATGTCAAATCTTATCCCAGTTGAGACAAGAGTTGGATGAGTTGAAATATCAGAATTCTGATTTTGAAATTAAGGAACAAAGATCATCCGCTAATACCATATACAAAATATTAACTTTCTTCAAGTTTCCAGTTTAATCTCATTCATAGCTGTACAATGTTTCTCCAAAAAAAGGAAAAAAAAATTGAAGTGAGATATTCTGATCGGATCAACATCACTGTCGTTAAAAGAAAAAAAGATCTGAGTGCGTAATAAAAATCTGAGGAAGTATTTTCCACACAAGAGCCAAATATCTTACTTCTGCATCTAGACTTGTAAAAGTCGAACTCATTGGTTTGTCAGCACTCACTTGTTTGCCTTTTCAATGACGTGAAAACCTTGCAAATCTGTAATTTTTTGCACAGCATATTTAGGAACTTGATGAGGTTGAACATGATTTTTTATTCATGAATATGCTTAAGCATGTGATCTATAAACAATAAATATAATTTAGTTTATGATACTACAAAAATGCTAGGAAGAGGAAATCAGCAATTCAACATTTAGACAACTTTATTCACAGTTTAAATGCTCATATGTATATATCACGAGCTAATATTATACATCATGCTGCTCAAAAAGGGGGAAAAAAAAGGAATATAAGAGAGATAAAGAACAATAATTTCCCTAAAAATCATTGGCCGAAGCAATCTACAAGAACTGACAAGGCAATCTCAGAATCAAGCGTCACAGGTTCAAACGACTTGCTCTTTAAAACCCGGTCTAAAAATGTCTCTCTAAAACCGGAAATCTCTTGGGCTTTATTGGGTTGGATCTCAGTCACCACTGGGCCTTGCTCACAAGAGAGAACGACGCCTTCTCTCTCTCTAAACCTCGCCATCTCTGTGCTCCAAATGTCGATCAAACCAGACATGTTTTGATTTGTAGAAGATTTCGTTAGTAGAAGTGAAATATTTTGATGTGGAGGTGAGCTTGTTGGGGTTTTATAGAAGGAAGGAGAGAGAGAGAGGCGAAGTTACAAACTTTAAACTTACAATGGAATTAGGTTGGAAGGAGGAAAGCCCACTGGATTCAAGGAAATTGTTTAAGCAATTCTATGGAAACAGCCCACTGTTTAAATCTTAGTTTCTTTCTGTCAACATAAATCTAGGAGTTAACTGCCGACAGAGACGCTTTGAGTGACTTGTGCGACATCGTCCCTATTTCTTAATTGAAAAGAATGATTTGGTGTACGCAAGACTTTTCAAAATGATAGAAAAATCATGCTTCTAACTAAGAAAAATTAATGTGAACTCGGTCCACATATGGAAGCGGGTTGCTTATAGCAGCTACAAAGGAAGGATACAGATATATTATAACGACGATTAAAGTTCCACATTTGATAGAAGTACTGCATAAATTTATGCTAATAGCAAGTGAAAATAAAATCATTTTGTTTAATTGTGGCGTTTTTGCAGTAAAAAAAAATGTTACTTTTTCATGGATGATTTTATTCGACACGCAATGAAAGATACGTTCCAGATTCACCTAACATTTTATATCTTCCTTTTTCAATTGTTTTGAGAAACTATAATTTTGTTCCGTCTAGTAGTAATCGCACATGCCCACCAATGTGTGGACAATTTTTTATTTAAAAATTATTAGAACTATTTATTTCATTAACCAATGACTACTAATAAGTATAATAATTAAATTGCAACTAAACAGGTTTTTCCTCAAAATAAAATAATTTTGTTAGATTGTTTGTGGAATCCCATGTATTAAATTAAAAAGTTCAAAATTTTCGAGGCAAAGACAAAAGCTCCTCCAATCCAAATTGGACCAGGTTTAGGCAGAAGTTTTCAATTTTTCTTTTCATTTTCCTTTTTTTCTTTAATGTTAGAGATCCTACTTTCTGATGGTTTTGTATCCTTCTGTGGGCCTAAAGAAAAAGGCCCTTTCTCAGTTGTCAAGATTCCTGGCCCACAGGCTATGAAATCAGCTGCCACCGTCTTTACTTTATCTTTCCAAGTGATGAAAGGTAGGAGAAACCTTTTTGACTTCTACTTGACTATGACTTTTCTATAATTAACAGTTTAACACATTATACATATTATATTGGGCAAATTTAATCAAATCTATCTTTCTATCTGGTATGTGACCACCACAACATGATGTTGATTATGTGCATATCACTTCTGAAACTAGTGACGTGTAAAGTACAAAGAAGTCTCTCACGCATACCTAATTGTAATTTGGTGTATCCTATTCAATGGTCTTGCTATGATGTGTCTGCAAGCAGACTTATAATAATTTGAAATTTGACTAATTCAAGCATGCGTTCTGAAATCTGCAAGAAAAAACAAAAGCTATGATAATATTTGCCCATTCATGCCTCATCGAAACTCGCAATCTAAAAACAAACAAACAGCAGCACACTACATGGTACTTTTGCATGCAATCCACACTGTGCATAAGTATTTTTAATTTGTTTGAAGTCTGAAGATAGAATCCATATGCCAACTCGGCCTTCCTAGAGAAATTTCTAAGTTTGGAGCCTTTGGTGCCATCTTGTTAGTAGTGTTTTCAAGGGAGAGAGAAATTTTATCTGCATTGCGTCCCTCCTTTTGATATTTTTTATGAAGAATTTCAGTTTATTATATTGTACTGTACACAAGGATTACAGGCCTTATATATGGGCCTTTACAACGGTAACAGAGTACCAAATTGGTACTGACTTGTTCCAACGGTAATATTTCTAAAAAAGGAAAAAGTGAGGTGTCTATTTTTGAAAATAAAAAATATGAGCTCCTATTTTCCTAAATAGCCAATGATGATAACTCTGAGGCTAATTGTCCCTAATCTCTTATTTCTCAACACTCCCCCTCAAGCTAGGATTATATATATCAAATAATCCTAGTTTGCTACATATATTGTTGAAAGGTTTAATACTCAATCCTTTAGTAAATATATCCGCCAATTGGTCTTCGCTCTTGACAAAAGGAGTTTCAATTTGCTTTGATTGAACTTTCTCTCTAATGAAGTGGCAATCCACCTCAATGTGTTTGGTCCGCTCGTGAAAAACGGGATTTGCGGCAATATGTCTCGCCGCTTGGTTATCACAAAACATTTTCATTGGTGCTTCATACTTGAAATTCAAGTCGGCTAATAATTGCTTGATCCATATCAATTCACTTGCGGTAGATGCCATGGCTCGATACTCCGCTTCCGCACTCGATCGTGCCACGACATTTTGCTTCTTGCTTTTCCATGTGACTATATTTCCGCCTACAAATGTACAAAAAACGGTTGTCGATTTTCTATCGAAGCTCCCGGCCCAATCTGCATCGGAATAGCCACATATAGCATTAGTACCATTTTTTCTCATCCAAATTCCCTTTCCGGGAAAACCTTTTAGATACCTTAATATTCTATTAATGGCATCTAAATGAGGTGTTCTTGGTGCATGCATGAATTTACTAATTTGGCTTACGGCAAAAGATAAATCCGGTCTAGTAACCGTTAGGTAAATTAATTTTCCTACAAGTCTTTGAAAATGACTTATGTCTTTTAATGGCTCACCTTTTTCATTATCAAGTTTTTCATTTACATCTATTGGTGTTTTGGCCGGCTTACATCCTAATTTACCGGTTTCTTTAAGCAAATCAAGAACATATTTTCTTTGTGAAATGAATAGCCCTTTTGATGAGTAAGCTATTTCTATTCCAAGAAAATATTTTAATTTGCCTAAGTCTTTAATGTCAAAATTTTGTTTTAGGTTACCTTTGATATGGTCAATTTCGATTTGGTTATTTCCGGTGATGATTATGTCATCGACATAAACTAACACCGCGGTAGTACCATTGGTATTTTTCCTAACAAACAATGATGGATCGGCTTCACTTTTTTTAAAATTACAAGACAATAAGAATTGAGAAAGTTTGCCATACCATGCCCTTGGAGATTGCTTTAATCCATAAATGGATTTTTTTAACCTACACACAAGGTTAGAAATATTTTCTTTTTTGTGGCCGGGTGGTAAAGACATGTATACCTCTTCTTCAAGATTTCCTTGAAGGAAGGCATTTTTAACATCCATTTGATGTAAAGTCCAATCATTATTTATTGCTATGGAAAGAAGTATTCTAACGGTATTCATTTTGGCCACCGGTGCAAATGTTTCATGGTAATCTATACCATAAGTTTGGGTATACCCTTTGGCCACCAATCTAGCTTTGTACCTTTCTATGGTACCGTCGCTTTGGTATTTAATTTTGTACACCCACTTACAACCGACCGGCTTTTTCTTTTTTGGTAATTCACAAAGTATCCACGTTTGATTTTTTTCTAAGGCTTGGAGTTCTTCTTCCATTGCCTTACACCATTTTGGATCATTTTTTGCCACTTCATAAGTGGTTGGTTCTTCAACCTTTGACAAAGAATTGATGAAAGCATAATGATCTTTTGAAACGTTATCATATGAAATATAATCTTGTATTGGATATTGTACCGAATATGTGATGAAGTCTTTTAACCTTGAAGGCGGTTGAGTTTGTCGGGTTGACCTTCTCAATGTCACTTCTTCTTGATTATTTCGGCCTTCTTCATATTCCTCGTTTTCATTTTCTTCGCCAATCTCCTCAAATTCATGCTCTAAGGCTTCGATTTCTTCGTGATCTTGATTGCCTACATTAATATTACCTTCTACAAAAACTCTTTTTCCTTCTATGTTAGTAGCACACGGTAAAACAAATTCATTTTGAGAAGGTTGATTGCAACCTCCTAGTTCAAAATTTCTATAAAACGGTTCATTTTCGAAAAAAGTTACATGTCTAGAAATAAAAAGTTTTTTGGTTTTTGGATCAAAACACTTGTATCCTTTTTTTAAGGAAGAATAACCTAAAAAAATAGTTTTTATAGAAGTAAAATCAAATTTATCTAATTTATTTTTGTGTACAAAACAAGTACAACCAAATACTTTTAAATGATCAATATTAATTTTTCTACTATAAAGAACTTCTAAAGGGCTTTTAAAACTAAGTTTGGCACTTGGTAACCTATTGATTAAATAGGTTGCGGTGAGGACGGCTTCGGACCAAAAAGTTTTGGGCACGTTGTTTTGAAATAAAAGAGCTCTAGTAACTTCAAGAATATGACGGTTTTTTCTTTCGGCAACGCCATTTTGTTGAGGAGTATAAACACAAGAAGTTTGATGTAAAATACCCTTTTCTTTTACAAAAGATGCAAAATTTTGATTTACATATTCCGTTCCGTTGTCGGATCTAAAAATTTTAACCTTTTTTCCAAATTGAGTTTCAACAAAATTTACAAAGGTTTGAAAATAAGTGAAAACTTCACTTTTATTTTTCATTAAATACATCCAAGTAGTTTTCGAAAAATCGTCAATGAAAATAACATAATATCTAAAATCATCATAAGAATTTAAAGGAGCGGGTCCCCAAACATCGGAATGAACAAGTTCAAATAATTCACTACTTTTGGAATTAGAGTTACAAAAAGGAAGTTTAGTATGCTTTGAGAGCTTACAAATTTCACAATTAGTACAATCAAAATTTTCAAAACTAAATAAAGTTTTTAAAATCCGATCGGAAGGATGTCCCATACGCTTGTGCCAAAGCTTGCTCAAATCTTCACTCTTTTTTGTATTGAAAATAGTCTTGTTACTATCAAGATAATATAGCCCATTTTCTAAATACCCTTCACCAATCTTCTCCTTGGTGAGAAGATCCTGAAAAATAGCAATTTTTTCTTTAAAAATAATTTCACAATTCAAATCATTGACAAGCTTACTAATAGAAAGTAAATTTACGGAACAATTTTCAACATAAAAAACGTCTTGTAAGAAATTTTTTGACAAGACACTAACCATACCCCAACCTTTGATTTTGATTTTTTCATTATTGGCCACGGTAAAATATTGGTTATTCTTAATTGGACGATAATTTTTCAACAATTCAAGATTACCCGTCATATGATCGGTGGCACCGGAGTCGAGTACCCATTTACTATGATTTGGAGAAGCACAATTAGTTGATTGGCCTATGGTTAAACACCGGTTCCCTAATACTGAATTCAAATTCTGTACAGTACTCGAAATATTTTGTTGTGGGCCTACAGAATTTAAATAGGAGATAGATAAACCTTGGCCCATTGATTTCTGGCCCAATAGCGCCGCTAGCATGGACTCCAATCGATCGAGTCTATCTGACTCGTTCCGAGTTGAACCAGACGCGCTACTTGACGCACCACTCGACCTTTCTTCTCCGTTCGGCGCTTCATTTCGCGCAGAAACAAACCCCTTCTTCTCCTCCCCTTTCGGATCTAGGGTTCTTTGAAAAAACCTCTTCTTTGCCGCCTCACCCTGATTCCGATCACCTCTTATAGGGCGGAGATGGGGATGGAGATCCCAACAACGATCCTGACTGTGCCCTTCTTTTTGGCAGTAAGAGCACTTCTCGTTTTTCTCCCCCTTAAGTCTGCCTTTGTCAGAGTTGGAGCGACGAGTTGAGAAGGCCTGAGCTTCTGGCTTTGGGTTCGAGTCAGCTGCGTTCATGGCAACTCGCCTCGTCGCTTCTTGTCTGATGCGGGCCGTGACATCATCAAAGAACAATCTCTCGGTTGAGAGGAGTATCTGTGCTCGAATAGAGTCATAACTCGAGTCAAGGCCAGCCAAGAAGGTATATACCATGTCAGTCTCCTCCCTTTCTCTGATTACCTCCAGGTCAGTTGTTGGTGGTCGGTAAATTTTGAGCTCTTCGTATTTTGATCTCACGAGTCCCATATATTCTGGCATTCCTCGATTTTCTTGTGAGATTTTTGCAATTTCTTGCTTGAGGTAGTACACTTGAGAGTGATTGTTTTGATTGCTGAACTGTTTTTCAATGGATTTCCACAACTCAGCTGCTGTCTCACAATAACAGAAGCTATCAGAGAGTTGTGGCTCAAGAGAGTTGTGGATTAGTGTCATAGTTTGACTATCCACCATGTCCCACTCTTCTTGCGCCTCAATTCCATCCTCTGGTTTTACTCTGGTGCCATTTGCAAATCCCAGCAACCCCTTCCCTCTGAGGGTAATTTTAGCTGCTCTGGCCCACTGGATATAGTTTTTTCCATTTAATGGCACATTTGTAAGTTTTTGAGAGGAGTTGAAATCGTTATGAGGTCTAAGAAGGATTGTTGTTTGTGGATTTGTTGGCTGGTTGATTTGGCTTTCGGATTGATCGTCTGTTCCAGACATTTTTCCTTACTAATAAGGTTTTTGAGTTGCGGAATTTTGTTTTCACCGCTCTGATACCATGATATTTTTTATGAAGAATTTCAGTTTATTATATTGTACTGTACACAAGGATTACAGGCCTTATATATGGGCCTTTACAACGGTAACAGAGTACCAAATTGGTACTGACTTGTTCCAACGGTAATATTTCTAAAAAAGGAAAAAGTGAGGTGTCTATTTTTGAAAATAAAAAATATGAGCTCCTATTTTCCTAAATAGCCAATGATGATAACTCTGAGGCTAATTGTCCCTAATCTCTTATTTCTCAACACCTTTGAAGCTCTATTTGCATGGTCAGGCCTTCCTTCTTCTAGTGCCTTCATTATTAAACAAAATTTTGGTTCCAGATCATCAAAATCTAGCTAGGAGAACTAAATGGTGAATCGTATATACCTAGTTCATGAAATTAATCAATAATTACTTAATTGGAAAGTAAGTGAGCCAATCAAGATAGCAGCAACAACTATTTAGTGTTAATAAAATTAAAAGGAGTTTGGTTGAAACTCAAGCTAGCTAACAACCAAAAAGAGAAAATTGAACAGCTACCTGTTTTTCTTTTGAGAATGATCTCGTGATTTGCTTGCTAGGGTGCAATAATTCAGCCACGTCCACCAAGGGATTCAACCAATGAATAAGATGCAAATTAATTAGGAAGGATTAGTAGGTTCTATTATTTTATAAACATATATAATATATTATATACCAGTGGTAATTGATTCATAAATTTGGGTTATTTACGGTGCTTCTTGACAGTAATTGGATATATTTTTACTTGTTCGATTCGAGACAGATATATTCTAGCTACATGCAATTATTTTTGGGTAATGATATTTATGACACATTTCTTGTCCTATGCAAATGTTAGCTTCTATTGGTGATACCATCTGTTGTGTTGGAGAGAGACAGTGGCACAGAACAATTAAGGGACCCATCAATGCATCAAGGCGTTTAATTCTCTCCAGCCATCATTTTCTGGTTTTGTTGTGACGCATCTGTTTTAAATTTTGCAAACTGGCGGTTTCAGTCTCTAGGTTTTATTTCTCAAAATGAACTAAAAAACAGTCTGTCTTTTGAATTTTAATTTAAGCTGACCATGGCTCATTAAATTATTGTCAAGTACATGCATGTGCACTTGGAGAATAAATAAATTAAAAATGCTCAAAGGAAAAAAAAAAAAAAGTAAGCGAGATACCTCGATTCTCAAGCAAATTAAGACAATACATGTGGAATTTCTCAAACCACAAAACCATAAATTAATTTGTAGAAACTAAAAAAAAGGATGATCATAACTTATTTACTCGACCAAGTTCATGCATGCAACAGGATTAATAATATATATCTACTAATTATAGATTTTGTTCATGAATGACTACAAAAACAAAAGTTCATGGTAAGGGACTTTGTTTCCTTTTGTTATTGGTATTATGGTACATGATATAAGTCTAATGTAACTCTCAATCATTGATTAAATTCTTATATTTCTGTTGAATATATCCAGTGCAATTGGTGCCGACTTTTCACTATTAATTTTGAATACATAAATTCAAGTTATTGATGACAACTCCAATTTTAAATGAGGTAGTCTAAAATCAGCAATCATCCGCGATTATATCTCAACTTTTAATGTTCTAATGGCTAATCCGAACCGTCCAATGTGTTCTTCATATTGAAATCTCATTGGAGACTAAATTCTACAATTTTCTGAGTTTGTTTACTATTTTTTTGAGATTTTTAAAAATCATTGTTATTGAAAGGTTCAGAATTGTTTAGATTAAGAATTTTGTAAATTACCAAAAAAAATACGAAAAAAATTTCAGAAAAATATAAAATTTGATCTCTAACGATATTTTAATATAGAGAACACATTGAACGGTTCAGATCGACTATTAGATTCTCGAAAATTAATATTTCATCGTAGCTGACGGTCTTATCCGCTAGTCGCGACTGATTTTAGTCTACCTCATTTTAACTTCAGTGGTTCAGAGATATTAAGGAGAAAGTTATATTAGAGAACCCATTTTAACACACACACATACACTGAAGTATAGATTTTTCATGGTAAGGCGAAGTATAAAAGCGTGTAAATTTTCTCAGGAAACTCTCCCAAGTAATGAAACAGAAATTAACAAAAAAACATAGGTGCAGTTGGCACATGGACGAAAGAGCCTAAAAGGTTTACCATATATATAGAAGCATCTACTGGCATAGCATAAAGGCTGAGTTCGTACACAGTGAAACAGTAGAAACATCATGTGCAATTTGTTTCCCTTTAAGCAATCAACTTTACGATAAAAACTTCACACTCCACAGTAAGTTCATAAACAGTAACTATCTTTAAATTTACAATGACAAAGAATTCTTCTTAGTTTTGTCATCTCCCCATCTCTCTCTCTCTATTCCTTTTTGTGTTGTTTTTTTGTTGGTAAATATTCTAACTCATTCTTTTGAATGGGTGAATATATTCGATCTTCAGTGTGTATTTATTTTTTTATTTATTTTTATTTTTCTTTTGGAGGAGGAGGTGGTGGAATCCCTTCTCGTAAATTTTCATCTTGGAAAAAAGTTATTGACAGAGGCTGCCAAATTGATTAAACACACACACTCTCTCTCTCGTCCTCACTCCCAGCCCACTAGCTATGTTATAAATTTATACGTATTTAATAACTTGAGTTAAATTATATTCTAGACTTTTTTTAACATTATAAATTAAAGCTAATTTTTATGCTTCTGTAATAGCAGCAATTACATATTTTATGTTTTATTTCTGATGATATGAAGGACCATACGAAAAGCAAATACAGCCTGAAGAATTCTAATTTAGATGAAGTACAATTTAGCATTCTATTTAAATAAGATTGTTTAAGGGATATTGGTATTTGGTAGTAATGCACATTATTGTATTATTTAAATTTAATCAAACTATCTGGAGTTTGAAACTAAGCACATTTTGGCAAGTCAATCAAATAACATGCTTACATGCACTTAATTACACAAGGCAACATCTGTGTTACTTATCTACTATGTGAACACAACTTCGTCAATATTCAGTACCGAGTCTAACCTGACTGTATCTACTACGATAATTAAGAATAACTAGATGAGGGGTAGGCGGCTTCGCCGCCATTTGATAAATTTTGATGGCTAAATCTATCAATATATAAAGAAATATATGTTTCCAATATATCTATTTTATATTTACTTTATATATAAAAAACTATCTTAGATGATTGGTACAATTATTTTTAATATATTTAATCAAAAAAATATTTTTAATTAAAAGTCAATGGAATCATGGCTTTTAATTAAGAAGGGTAAACTTCTAGAATATATTCAGATTGATCGATCAACGAAAATTGGAGGGCTCAGATTGCATGTCGTATGAGGGAATAAATTTTTTTTTCCTATAGGTTAGACATGAACTACTTTAGACTTCCAAATATATCTACCTTAGATTTCCAAATATATTTAACTTTTAAACTATTTTTAATTTATATAAATAACAGTGTAAAAAAAAAATAACTCTATTTTGACCGATATTTCAAGTTTAAATATCGGCCTATCTTAGATTAAACAAGAAAGGAATGGTAATGGAAGTAGACAAACCTAGTGCACTTGGACGGTGGTAGTGGCCTGGAGAAGGAAGTGTTGATACCACCAGAGTAATCACATGTAAGTCCAGTTTCAGTTGCCTCCACTTCCCTGAAACTTATCCCTGCTGCTCCCATCTCTGTCTGCCCTTGTAGTTGTCCTGCACCATCTCCATTTCACCACCCATTGTTTCAAACTTTATATTACTGTTAATGCCAACATTGAAGTTCTAAGGGAAGATAAACTTTATTTCTTCCTGTTATACTTAATCAGCACATTATTTGCTTAGATGTCATAAATCATTATTCAAGGACAGAATTAATTACTAGCAAAAGTTTATCTGGTTAATTTGTGCAGTAATTAGTTTTGTGTTATAATCATACTTGCTGACTTGATTAATTTGTTAGGTCATTAATTGCTTGTATTTTGCACTTTTTTTGTTTGTTAAGTGTCAAAATTACATATCATATATGAATACGTCAATACTTAAGGAGAAATCAAACTTCTATTTGCACGTACGTGCTGGTCAAGTACAAGAATATAACTTATAGTGAAACTCAAATAAAGAGGCGATACTTTAAATTAAAATTAATAGTCTATTTTATATGATATTAATATGTGCATAAAAATTAAACATATGATTATATTTGTCTTAGTTTATTCAAGTTTTAATGCGCACTCTTACGCTTTAGATAAGATATATTAGTTAACTAAATGTATCTGTAACAGGTATGATGATGCACGTCCAACTGAAATGTGAAAGTTTTGTATGTTCAACGAGCTAGATGTTCTGAATTTTAATTACCATTGTACCAATACATTGTATCCATGATTAAAAACAAATTAGAGAAACATTGTTTAGGAAAAGTTCGAAAACTAAAAGATAAATTTATGTAATTATTGTGTACCTGAAGCCCTATCCGTGCTCTTCACTGTTCTATACATCTGTGACAAAAACAAAAACTCAAAACTGTTTAAGACAAAGGAAAAAACTAAGATCCAAGCTAGAGTTATGCTCAACAGATGCCACTTTGTCTCACATATTTGTACGTATTACTAGAAACTTCAAATTTAGCCCAGCCCAAATAAAATTAGAAGTTTAAACCCTATGTACCTAGGAAGAAGATAGATCTAGAAGTACTTGATAGTAGCGAGACAAAGGGTATAAAACAAAGTGGAGAGAAATGAGTTCAATAGCTAAATCATTTTCAATTATTCTTTTTGCTTGGAGTTTGATTTTACTTTTCTATTCTCGTTGTACCTGAAGATGGCTTTTTATGTGCGCTAGAGTTAGGTCCTTCACATTCATCAACTCCAATACTGATTTTGGTGTGGCTCCTACAAAGCAGCAAATCAAAATTAGAAGTTTCCATAACTAATTATAAATATCTAATCAGATAAGAACAACTTTTATGAAAAATGAATGTGTCATCTATACAATAATAATGTATATTTTCTCTTAAAAATGGTTAATGCAACCACCATATGCATAATGTATTAATATTACTAACAATAAATCTAGATGTTTACACAATGGCAAGTGTCGTGCACGAAAAATTCAATTTGAAGGAGCCAAAGTTTTCATTTTCACATATAAGCATGCACAAATAACAGTAGCTTGGCAAAGAATTAAAGAGCACTATGGATGCATCCAAGAATTAAATTCAAGAGGCTCTGAGAAGCAACAAGAAAAGAAAGAACCAAATCCAAAATCACATGCAGTTCAAACAGGAGTATCAAATTATAAGTTTATAACCTTAAAAGTCATGTAAAAAAAAAAATCCTGGATCCTTAAAATTGTGCTTGTTATTAACGAAACATGAGTATGATTAAATAAAAAAAATTTCAGAGTATGGTTGAGTTATTTATATTCATCGAATCCTTCTGAAAAGATGAATTCAAATTAAAACATCGCGAGGACAAAATTTTCTTACTCTCATGGCCACCAAGGAGTTGCACCGCATGAACAAAGCGAGCATGAAGTGCAGTGGTCCATCTCATCCTCGGCGCTCTGATGCTCCTCTTGCCTCCTTTCCCTGACCTTGAACTCTTCTTGAATTTGTAGATCCTGGGCCTTTGATCTTGATTATCATAAAAATTATTCCCTGAAAGATCCACCATACCCGACTTACTGTGCACGGGATCTGGCATAGATGTGTTGAGAGTAAGACTGAGTGTCGGTTCGTTGTTGCTAGTGTTTTGGCTGGTGTTACTGCTGCTACTGCTTGGCGAATCGGCTATGGGTTCATGATCCAAGAAAAAAGCTTTTCTCATGGATGCATTTGTGGAGATGGATGTTGCTGGTGGGCTTATTTGGAGAGAGAGATCAGGGTTTCTTGGGATGCATGGATTGAGGATTTGTAAATTTATCTGTTTTGGCAATGTAATGTTAGTATGCATGATTGAAGGAAGAGTCGTGGAGGCTAAGAAGAGAAATGGAGAGAAGGTTGAGTAGTATAGAGATGAATTTAGGGGTTGAGGAGACAGACAGGGAGGAAAAGGGGAAAGTCAGAAGGGGGCAGGAAGTGAGAAAGGGAAGAGAGGCTGGAATGATGGAATATTGGAGAAAAAGAGATGAAAAGGAAAGGCGATTGATGGAGGGATGAATGTAGAGTGAGTAATTATTAGGTCATGAGTGGCTTATCATTTGTATCGAGGGGATGTACTTATGGCGTATTAAATGAGTACGAGCTACAAAGTAAACAGATTTTTCGGTTCTTTGTTTCACATTTGTTGTATCCTGTTGTGTTACAAATCGTTGAATGATGGATTTAGACTATATAGAGAGATCTGTTTTGGGTAACTCTGTCATTAACTTGAGATGTCATAAGGTTAAGAGATATCTAATAAGAGAGGACTCAGACTCAGAGAATCGAGGAATAACATATTTCTCCTCTCCAGTAGCTTCTTATAATGGAGATATATTTCACACCTTGTTTGTTTTTGGAATAATTCCCATACCCAGTGTCACATCACCATTATTTCCTACATGATTTTGATCGAACTTTTTGGGAAAATAAATATTCAAAATTCCGATAATCAATTTAGAAGTAGAAGACAACAAAACGTGCGACAAACCTTCAATAACTATGTTCACTTAAAATAAAAAAAGTATCCTTTTCATTTTCATGGAAGAAAATTGGATTCTATAGTAAATTTGAGTGTTTATTCAACTGAAGTCATAGAAAAATTGTGCATTTTGCATTTTGACAACTTGCAATATATAATTTATAATAATTTAAAAGTTTTCAATTCAGTAATTTATTTAAATGTGTATTTTAGTTGACAGAATTGTTCGTTGGCCGGCCTGGAGAATTAATGGTCCAATTTGAAAGTTTGAAGAATGTAATTTGAAGTCTAAATTAACAGTTATTGACAGTAACCATTTTGAACTTAAAATATAAACAGGTTTTTCTTAAATTTAATAAATATGCTTGGATTGAATGAAATGAATTAATCGATTCACTGCAAATCAAAGTGCATATATCCTTTCTCACAAGCATCCTAATTCCTAACTATTTAATGTATGTTTTATTGAGAAAGTTTAATATGCACCATAGTGCATAGGGGTTTCTATGCACCCTGAACTTTTTCGGAGGTATTTTTGTAAATTAACAAATTTATTTTAACCAATCTAATCTACATATTGAAATCTCATAGCAAACCAAATTTTACAATTTTTGAAATTCTATTAATATATTTTTCATTTTTTTTAAAACATGCCATTTTTGGAATGTTATACTATTTACAACATTCCAAAAATGATATATTTTTAAAAAATTCGAAAAAATATTAATAAAATCTAAAAAATTGTAAATTTTGGTTTTCTATGAGATTTCAATATGTAAATTAGATTAGTTAAATTAGATTTGTCAATTTATAAAAATATCTCTGAAAAAATCTACGGTGTATAGAAAGTCCTATACACTTCAGTACATATTAAACTTTCTCATGTTTTATTTACCTATATAAATAATGGAGAACATAATTATAGCTTGCATATTATATTTGGACAATTTTGAAGCTCCATGTCAACAACGAAAACTTAATTACGTGTTAAACGCATACCTCTTTCATATATATATATATAGAGTTTAGCTACGGTGAGTCGCGACTCACGGACCCTCCAGTGAGTCGCGACCAAAACTCCTAGATCTAGATCAAAATGACCGATCCAAATCGTCCAATATGATCTCCCTATTGAAATCTTCATGTAGACCAAATTTTTCATTTTTTCGAAATTTTTATGTATTTTTTTTAAATTTTAGAAAATTGCTAATCTAATTGGTTCTGAACCATTCAAAAACATCAGTTTTTAAAAATCCGAAAAAAATACTTAAAAATTTCGAAAAAATAAAAAATTTGGTTTGCACGGAGATTTCAATAGGGAGATCCTATTGGACGGTTTGGATCGGTCATTTTGATCTAGATCTAGGAGTTTTGGTCGCGACTCACCGGAGGGTCCGTGAGTCGTGACTCACCGTAGCTAAACTCTCTCTCTCTATATATATATATATATATAGAATGGCTAATGTGCCATAGATGGCACAGGGAGTCCCGTGCCATAGAGTCGTTTTTCGAGATCCAAAATTCAAATGCTCAATTTGAACCGTTCAAGTTATTCACCATATTAAAATATCCTTGGAGACCAAAATTTACATTTTTTCGAATTTTTCTGCTATTTATTATGATATTTTAAAAAAACGTTATAATTGGAGTATTTCAGACCCTCCAATTTGAACATATCAAAATAAATAGCAAAAAAAATTTAAAAAAATGTAAAATTTGGTCTTCAATGATATTTCAATATGGTGATCAATTTGAACGGTTTGGATTAACTGATTGAATTTCGAATCTTCAAAAAATGAATAAAAAAAGACGTCTATGGCATTGCCATCTATGGCACTTTAGCCCACCTCTATATATATATCTAGTGGATTGATAAAATACACTCTGGTGTATGGATCGTCTCCCGTACACCAGAGTCGTTTATGAAATCCAAAAATCAAACAGTCGATCCGAACCGTTCGAGTTATTCTCCATATTGAAAAACTCTCGGAGACCAAATTTTACCATTTTTCGAATTTTTTTGCTATATATTATGATATTTTCAAAAAATACTACAATTGGAGTATTTCAGGCCCTCCAATTTGAAAATATCATAATATATAGCAAAAGAATTCGAAAAAATATAAAATTTGGTCTCTGAGAGTTTTTCAATATGGAGAACAAGTTGAACGGTTCGGATCGACCGTTTGATTTTTGGATTTCAAAAACGACTCTGGTGTACGAGGACGATCCGTACACCAGAGTGTATTTTATCACCCCTCTATATATCTATATTAAATGACTGATTGGGTAAGATTTGGAGACGGAAGTCACCGCGCTCGCAGTGAAAACAAAAGGCAAAATAGAAATAAAAGTGATGGGTATCATATGTGGATAACACTGTAGCAATTGCAATAGCAATATTCCAATGCAATGGACATGAATGAATTATGAAGCATGAATAAGTGTACGTAAGTTACTACGTAGCAATATAGGGACTACAGAGACCTACTGAACAGTGAGATGGCAGTATTGTTTAGTTTCAGTTTAGTTTAGTTTCAGTTTTTCTGGTAGGATAATTTTTAGTACTAATCGGTTTTACTGTTTTTTGTTTTTCTGTCTTTCTTTGGTATAGTCCAGTTTAGGTTTTTTCCGTTCATTTTAGTTGCTTCTCCGTTTTTTAGGATTTTGGGTCAGCTTTTAGGGGGAATTTATTTGCTGTAAGCGATATTGTAAGACTTTGTATTGTTTGTTTTTAATTAAGGCTTGGCCTACGGGCATTTCATCAAAAAAAAAAAGATGGCAGTATTGTTGATCGCCGCGCAAAGGTATCTCTCTCGCAACTCGCAAGTGAGGATATAATTAATGTGTCTTTTTTCACTGTCTCCTTTTTGAAGTGAGAAAAGGGATGATGGTTTATGGGACAAGCTATTGGTAGCTACTCGTAACTGATAGAGTGATAGGTGAGTTCATGGCTCACGACTCACGAGCAAGCTAGATACGTGTCTATACTACATATTTTGTTAAAATATTAATTGAAGATGTTTATGGCGGGTCAGATTTTCTTTAATTCCAATTCGTGGGCATAATTATTATAACTAAATTAATTACAAGATACAAAGAACAAGAATAAAAAATAAAATATAGAACCGTGACGGCCAAATCTAAGCACAAGTCTAGACTCGTTCATTCACTCAAATTTACAAGGGGGGGGGGAGACATATTTTACGACTTTTGATGAAGTATCAAATTATAATTTTATAAAATTTGAAACAAAATAAATTTATAATATTTTTTATTTGATTTGAGAAAGTAGTATCAATGTTGGAGAAATAAGTCGTCATCAATATATAAATCCTACTTTTCACCTGTCAAGCCACCTGCTGGAGATTATATAATGTATCATTATAAAGGTATGTAATATAATGTATCATTGTAGAGGTATATCTTTACATAATATTATTTAAGCATCTTAGATCAATCACATATAATTTTTTATATAGTATCTAAGAATCATCTTGGCCAAGAATATATATATATATATCCAAAAGCTCCCTTAAAATAAAATACACCTATGGTGGCCTATTTTATTTTTAAAATAATGATGTCATGTTACGTTGGCGCCTCTAAACCATACCTATATATGTGGCAACGTACAATTCAATTCGTCGCGTCAAAAGCAAACTTGAAGCAGTAAATGTAATTAGCATGGGCCTGCTACAGAACGCAGATTGTCCTCCGGACCTCCTATATTGATGCTAGCTTATTATTATTATTTTGGAATAACTTTGATAATAGAGCAAAATTGATGCTTTGATAATAGAGCAGAGACTGAGGGGCAGAAAGGGCAGAAGGGGACGAACGCAACAGTGCCTAGACGCAGCTTTTATCTACCCTTCTCTCTCTTTGTCGCTCTCTCTCTCTAGATTTGATGCTTCCATCTTGCCTCTGGTGGGATCTGAATATCCGCTGTATCATTTCTGGCGTGTACATTTCACATATTCAACATCTAAATCAATGACAAGAATAAAGAGAAGACTGAGTTTTTCTTTAATTTTAAAAAATCAAAACGGAAAATTAATTTTAATAACATTGCAATCAAGTACTGTCTAGTGTGTATATTTTAGAATTGTGTTACATATATGTATTGTATAATTAGAGCTGTCAAACGTGGTAAGTGGGAGCGGAACACGTCGTTTCATTTGCCGTTCCGTTAAGGACCACGATACAAGATTTCATTTTGTTAACCATTTCGTTTTCGAAACGACACAGAATTCAGTTCCGTTATTCGTTCCACTTAAAAAATTACACATAAAACGGTTTGAAAAGAGACGAAACGGCACTATTCCTTGTTCCGTTTATCATTTCATTATTGAAACGAAATAAAAACTGGTGCCATTATTTGTTTCGTTTCGGTTATACAGAACTGCAGAACGCGGTAAACGATAGAATTGACAGCCCTATATGTAATATCATTCATGCATGGTGATACGTTTTTTCGTTTTTATGTTATGAACATTCATTCATGGTAATGAGTGATCGATGTTTATATATATATATATATATATATAGAGAGAGAGAGAGAGAGAGATGCTATGGTGCATCGCGATGTATTAAGGCTTTTGTACATCACGATCATATTTGCCGATAGTTTTACAAATTGAAAATCTAACTAAACAAATTCAATCTATATATTGAAATCTCATTACAAACTAAATTTTATATTTTTTGAAATTTTTTTACTATTTTTTTCGATTTTTTTAAAACCTGCCATTTTTAGAATTTCTTTATTATTAATTGGTTTCCGAAAAAGGAAAGTTTTAGAAAATTCGAAAAAAATAGTAAAAAAAATTTAAAAAAATATAAAATCTGGTTTCTAATGATATTTCAATATGTAGATTGGATTAGTTTAATTAGATTTGTCAATTTATAAAACGGTTGACGGATAATGATCGCAATGTACAAAAATCTCAATACATCGCGATGCACCATAGCATATCTCTCTATATATATATAATATTTACATGTGGGATTCTTTTTTGGTTGGAAGTTAAATGAAATCTCTATTTATATTGGATATAATATATATTGTAATTGAGCATGTTGTTGCGTAGTAGACAATAAAAATTCCGACTAGGATTAAAAATATATATCTCAACAAGATATACATTAATTCTGAGACTGGTAAACAGAATAGTTGTAGCGCACTGATATATGATCCAACTACAGAGAAACAAACACAAGAGAGCCAGCCAAATCAGTGGAAGCTTAGGGCGGTGCTGAGTGCTGACGGATGAAATAAGAGAGGAATAGAAATATAGAATAGACATAGAGTGACAGAGTGAGGCTCGGCCTGGTCTGGCGAGGAGCGTGGTACAGCACGTGAGCTGGACGTAGGAGAAAAAAAGAAGAAGAGGGTCCAACCGTCCAAGGGAAGGGACCAAGGGGTAAAAGAAAAGAAAAGAAAAGAAAAAAGATAGTATCATTCATCGTCTCATCGATGCATTATGAATGGATTGATTCATTGGAGGAGTCGATCGGGAGGCAGCATAATTATTAGGTGAACGGTCTAAAGCCTGTCGCCTCTGCCCCACCATTAACCGCCTCTTCCGCTCCCTCCCTAAGTCCCTCTTCTCGGTCCTCTGCTCTTCTCGCTTTTTTCCCTTCCTTCTCATCCTAAAACTATGCCAAGTTAATTGCCAACGTATGTGGGCCTCTCCCTAACCCTCTAAACTAAAGCTACTACCTCTTTTTTTTCCTTTTTCTTTTCTTTGTGTGAATTATAAAAGGTTGAATGGGGGAACTCTTGCGTGTAGTGTAGTACTTAACCGTCTAATATCTGAAACACTGTCACGGCCATGCAACGAATATATATATCAATCAAATAAAAAAAATATATATATATATATCAATTTAATAGATTATTAAATGGAAATTTCCTCTATCAGGATGTGATCACTGATCAGGGACTGCTGTATTGTATATGTTGGAATGGGGAAATGCCATCATTTTATTTTATTTTCCCACAATTTAATTTGAGCAAATTCTTTTAACAAATTTGTCATTTATTTTTGCATCAGAACCCTATAATATTCCGCATAAAGTTCCACTCTTGAATCCGTTCTTAAATTTAAAGTTATATTCATATAAGATATTTTATAAAATATAACACATCGGATCCCAACATTGAATTTTATTGCTCCCCTACTAGGTGTGATACGTGATATTACTTATTTATCCGGAAGACATGCATTCTTTCGTGGAATTGCTTATCATTATCTCCTCATTCCCCTCTAGCGTTTTCATTAATTATCTGTTATCCGTTTAATATTTTTATTTTCAGAAAATTGTCCAATATCCCCATTAATTATGCATTTTAATTTTTATCTAGTCCTCATTACTTGTCATCCAGTGCCTATTTGTTCCTCCTCTGATGTTCTCCTTGACACCTACTCATTTTTTTATTCGGACAATTAACCTTTTTATTAATTGCCAATTAATTTTTTTTTCCAAAACAATTAGTATTTTTTTGTTAATTGTCCTAATTTTGTGAACTAATTGTTTTAGTTCTGTAAACTAATTGTCCTAGTTTTCAAAACTAAGATAATTAGTAAAATTATTTTTTTAAAATTATTTTTTCCCATAACAGTTAGTATTTTTTTAACTAATTGTTCTGCTTTGTAAATTAATTATCTTGGTTCTATAAACGACTTGTTCTAGTTTACATAACTAGGACAATTATAAATTAAATTTTCAGGACGATTAATTTTTGCCCTAGCATTAAAAAGACTTGAATTTGGAATGGGGGTGATGAACAGTAATGAATACTTCAACCCCCCCCCCCCGTTGGATGCCGTCCGTTTTGAATGGATGGCTGTGATTTGAGCTGCACGTTTCCCCAAATTTGGGCCAGCGACTGCATGTTCAATTCGTATTGGTGTATGGGAGGAAATAGTCCATTTACTGAATGGCATGTGGGGTCCGGATTAGAATTGTTATTGTGCTCTATTTACTCATGCTATTCTGTGTGTATGGATATTTTTATGTTTCCATTTTGGGCCTGTGTGGGCTGCTTTATTTTTTACTAATTTTCCTACTTTTCTAAACTAATTGTCCTAAAAAATCAAAAGAGAAAATAAAGGTTAGTTAAACTAGCAAACACAGTAACAAGTGGCAAAAATTTACTTTTTGCAAAAAAAAAAAGATCAAGTGCCAATCTGAGAGGTAATAGCAAAATACAATTTCTAATACAAGAGGACTTCTCAAATGAAACTTTGCACTAATTTTACTATTTTTCTAAACTAATTGTTCAGATTTTATAAACTAATTGTCATAAACTAAGATAATTAGTAAATAATTTTTTTTCCCATGACAGTTTGTATTTTTTTTTTATCAATTGTCATAATTTTGTAAACTAGTCCTTGTTTGGTAAACTAAGTGTTTTGGTTTGGTAAAATAATTTTCAAGACAATCAATTTTTTTTTTCTCAAGACAGTTAACAGTTTTTACTAATTATCTTACTTTTCTAAACTAATTGTCTACTGATTGTCATAGTTTTTATATTGTTTGTTTTTGAATTTCATTATGATATCAAGTATAATTGTGCTTATATATATTTTAGTTGTCCTGATTTTATGCGCGGTGGAGTTCCGAGGAGATGGGAGAGAGAGAGAGAAGCGTAAGCAACATTAGCAAAAGAGGTAAGGGAATCAGGTTGGAAGGAGATTAGTAGACACGCTGGATGTAGGGATGAGATTCCAGAAGGAGAAAGAATGATTGCATCGGACAAGTTTTTATATTGTTTGTTTTTGAATTTCATTATGATATCAAGTATAATTGTGCTTATATATATTTTAGTTGTCCTGATTTTATGCGCGGTGGAGTTCCGAGGAGATGGGAGAGAGAGAGAGAGAAGCGTAAGCAACATTAGCAAAAGAGGTAAGGGAATCAGGTTGGAAGGAGATTGGTAGACACGCTGGATGTAGGGATGAGATTCCAGAAGGAGAAAGAATGATTGCATCGGACAAGTATTCCAAAAATAAATAAAGAAAACACGTGTCTAGTAAATGATGGGATAATGGATTTTGGAGATGATCCTTATATTCTTTCATGAGAAATTGTTTCGAGTCAAAGATGATTGAACGAGTGAGGAAATGAGAGGCGAAATAATTATCGTGGTTTGTATATATTTTTTGTAAGTTTTGAATTTTATCTTACTAGTTATATGTTCATAGGTTACCATGGTAGAGGACCATGCAGTTTATGTGTTATTCAATCAATTTTGACAAATATGCTCACAAGCTTCTCAATGAACTAAATATCACACTCGTGCTTTCAACAAAACAATGAAACATACTTTTTTTTCCGCATAAAAAAGATGTATTCATCTTAAACAAAACTTTAATATCATATTTGTTCGTTAAAAAAAATATGATTTACTCTTCGAAACAACCCATTTCAAGATTAACCTTATTAGAGAAACCAACTTAATTTTTAATGGTTCTCATTGCTACTTCTAATTTAGTTGTCATGGAAAGCAATTTTCCTTCCCATATAATTTTTTCCAACGATTTTTGTGAAGAAACAATAATTTCATAAAATAAATAAAAAATGATAACAATCATATGTAGTTTTGTCATCCCTTATCATCGCTAAACATAAAATGAACACATAAAATAGACAAGGTAAACATATAGATTATCAAAGTAAACACATACAAACAAATAAGTGTTGTCATCTCTTGTTTAGATTTTTATATGCATATTCAATTTATTTTTAGTAAACTTATTTGTTTGTATGTGTTCACTTTGATCCTTTTATATGTTCATCTTGTTTGTTTTATGTGTTTATTTTCTGTTTAACGATGGCAAAACTGTAGATGATAATAATTAATTTCCAAAATCAATTCCTCAACAAGTTCAGAAGTTTTGCAAATAAGGGAAGACGATATTGTATAATTAATTAATAACTAAACTGTTTGCAATTTGGAGGAAAATGCATGTAATTTTGAGTTGGGGTTTCACAAGTCACAACTCACAAGAAGGCGAAATCCTGAGAAACTAACATGGGGAAAAGCCGAAAAGACTTCAACTAATTTGCAATCCAGGCTGCTAAAATCAACCCGGAGTTTTACGGAGTTTGAGACTTGCGATTCGAATATCAAAGTGCAATCCAGGCTGCTAAAATCAACCCGGCCAATAACTTAAAGGCCGAAACTAATTTGCATTCTTTGGAGAGAGATGGACGGCAAATGCGCACAACTCCGGTACAATTTCTCATTAATTAATATCCCCGCCACCGCTTACTTCTCAGCTCCTTTATACTTAGCCTCTACATCCAATTGCTCCATTTATTATTCTCCCACTGTGTCGATTCTCTGTCCTTTAGCCTAATTATTAATCCAATTCCAGTGAAATTGATTCTCTGAGGTGCTTACTTATTTCTCCTTTAATGCTCTAAACTTGTCCTTTCTTTACTTTTTTAATACTTGTCTTTCTTCGAGAATTTACTTCGACTTTATTTATTACCTCCAACATGACCCCCTTCTGTTACAACCCAACCTTATACCTTTGTATAGGGCAAATCCTTATCCCTCTACCTTTAACCTCCAACCAGACCACCCTGCCTACGGTCCTAAAGCTGGGCAAATTCTGTACTGCAATACCAACCAACCATCAAATATTAAATGTACCGTGGCTGGTCCATGGTGAACCGGAGAAGAAGGTTGCAATTAATGAAGGTGTTCAGGAACCAGGTCTAAGGAGCTCTCTCGGCTCTAATGAGCCGTTGGTGTATTATCAGAGAACAGAAAAGTGGGTCCCTATTGGGTCAATTTTACCAGGTCAAGCCTCTGCCTCCCTCCCCAATGAATGCATTCAATGCTCCCACAAGCAGCTTGGCTCTACTCGAGCAATTAATACGGTTTCACATTTTTGGCATTCTGGGGAACCTGATCATGGGAAAGTGAAAAAACAGGAATATACTTGGACTGATGCAGTCAGATCACGCGCGTCGGACAATTACTTTGCTAATCAACCAAACAGAAAAACCAACATCTACCCAACAGAAAACAACACCTCCATAATCCCCCACTCACTACAACCAACTAAACTCTCTACCGTGACCTCTCCACTTTGCCAAAGCCCCATGGATCTCAGTGATGAGGAATTCATCCAACAATTTGCTGCCCTCAACTCCAACCTTGCGAAAACAAAAAAGGTAGCTCTTCCTAGTCGGGCAGTATCCGCGACTAACTGGTCGCTAACCCTACTGATGCGAGTATGGTCTGACAAGGAGGCAGCGGTTGAGACCTTTACAAGCCAGATGCTACGTGCTTGGAAGCTGTCGAATGGAGCTAAAATCTCTGGCTCGGGGAACAATATGTTCCTGGCGGAGTTCACTAACATGGAGGATATGCAATCTGTGTTGCATGGTGGCCCATGGACTTTCTTTACAGACTTTGTAGCTGTATCCCAAATCTTCAAACCTCAAGATATAATTGAGGAAATGGCAAAACATATAGAAATATGGGTGCAGTTGCATGGTCGAAGACTAGAGCTACTATCTGACGAGGGTGCAGTTATGTTAGCTTCGAAGGTAGGGGTACCGGTGTCTCCAGTTAGGCTGGTTGCAACAGGGGGTAGGCGCTTTATAAGAGCTAAAGTTAGAATTAATTGTGCTGAGTGCATTGGGGATGAGCTGGAAGTGGAGATTGAATCATTTGGAGTTGTTCAGGTATATGTTGTCTTTGAGCGTCTCCGGAGGTATTGTTCTTACTGTGCAAAAATTGGTCATGATCTCACTAGCTGTAAAAATTGGGCCAGAGCAATTAGACTCTCACAAAACCCTGCGTATGCTGATAGACCAGAGCTGCAAAACCTTTCTCCATTTACTGTCAAACCATGGATTGCAGATAGTTCGCAATTACCTTCTGATCGTACCAGCCCACAGTTGGGAAGAGTTGATACAACCTCTACTTTTCAACAAAACCAAACTCAGATCAACACTAGTGGGCTGATGGGTTCTTTCTCGCCCCATGTGGAGAATTCACATTTTTGCCTTGCAAACAACTCTATTGTGAAAACACTAAACCCTATTTCAGTCCAAACAAGGGCACAGTTAGAACATCAGGCTAATGCCACAGTTAATGCACCCCTGTTTACTACTGCTGTTAGTGAAAATAAGGTCACAAGTGGGCCACAGATATCATGGCCTGTCTCCTTAACCATGGGCTCCACTTCTATTTCTAACTTACACAGTGGGCCAAGTTACAGTAGCATGCAGCGGAACCAGCTAACAATTCATCCTTGGGCGCAGCCTCCTCTCAATTCATCTTTCCCTCCTTCAACAGAACTCATTCCCAGTCTTACTTCTCTGGGAATCAACCCCCCTATTCTCTCTGATCTCACTGACAACCCTAAAAGGCATACTCCTGAACAAAGTACTTCTGCTGCTGACAAATTCTCTTCTTCATCGAACAAGCGGGCGAGGGAGGCGGGCCCTATTCCGCCCCACACTGATTTATGAGTCTCCTCTCTTGGAACTGTTGCGGGAGTGGAGGTCGCGCAACAGTTCAAACTCTTGCAAGATACCTCCACAGTACAAGGGCATCACTTGCCTTTGTATCTGAAACAAGGTGTGGATTTCGTAAGGCTGTAAATAGAATCTCTCGGCTTCCTCTAAATAATTTTGAAGTTGTACCTGCAGTGGGCAGTTCTGGGGGCTTGTGGCTTCTCTGGAATGACTCTCTGCAAGTGAAAATCTTGGAAAGATCTTACTTCTTCTTTTTTGCTGAAATCACGCCAAATGCAACAACTCAGCCTTGGATCTTGGGAGCTATTTATGGTGACCCTCACGATGCAGTAGGGGAGTATATATGGGACAGAATTATTAGCTATGCTTTGCATGACCCGAGACCGTTGTTTATATTGGGGGACTTAAACTCCATTGGTGCACCTAATGAGAAGTTTGGGGGCTCTTCCAAAATTAAGGCAAAACATAGGAGATTCCGCTCAATGCTACAGAGGTCGGGCTTGATTGACTTAGGTTTTCATGGCCCGGCTTACACATGGACAAACAATCGGGGTCATGGTAAGCTCATTATGCAGCGGTTGGATAGAGCAATGGCGAGAGTCCCGTGGTGTGTTCTCTATGATAAAGCTAAGGTTTACCACTTGCCAAGGGCCAATAGTGATCATTGCCCAATTTTGGTAAGTCTTAATCCTTCCACAAAAAGATTCAGCAAGCCGTTCAAGGCCGAAAACTGGTGGTTGCATAGGAGTGATTTTAAGGAAGTTTGTCGGAAGGCTTCAGAGGAAGGTGGGGACAATTGGAGGGATGTAATGAGGAAGTTAAGAAGAGGAGTAGGTGCTTGGTTGAAAACAGTTAAGACACCAAACATGGCACTCGTGGAAATAGAGCAAGAGATGCTTGAGGTGCAGATGGGACTTCCTGCTGACATGGATGTCCAGCGAAATAGAGAATTGCAGCAAGAATACACCTCAATGCTTCTCCAGATTGAGGAATATTGGGCCCAAAGATCACGGGTCAGGTGGGCACTTCTAGGGGACATGAACACTAGTTTTTTCCATGCTTCTGTGGTACAAAGAAGGTGGCTCAATCAAATTTCAAGCATCAAATTAGAGGATGGCAGCATAGCGACAGAGGAGGATCGAATCAGGAGAGCTTTTGTTAATCACTTCAAGAGCATTTACATGAGCACGGGTTCAGCTTTGCACCAAAACCTCCTGTCGGACATCCTTACCCCTGGGAGAAGAATAACTGATACAGAAGTAGCCTGTATGTCAGCCCAACCATCTGACGTGGAGATAGTTCAAACTGTCTTTTCCCTGAACCCAAACAAGGCGGCGGGACCCGATGGAGTAAATGGAAGGTTAATTCAAGCATACTGGGACTACTTTGGCCCATGTATCACTCAAGAAGTCAAGCAGTTCTTTATCACAGCCCAATTAGACCCCAATGCTGCAGTATCTAACACAGTTCTTATCCCCAAAGTCGATCATCCAGCTACAGTGTCAGACTACCGACCTATCTCAGTCTGTAACTTTCTTTATAAGGTGATTTCTAAACTGTTAGCAAACCGAATGAAATCGGTCATTGGCAAATTGATCCTCCCAAATCAGACCGCTTTCACTCCTGGTAGGGATATATCAGAGAATATTATAATGCTTCGGGAAGTAATGCATTCCTTTCGCAAGAGATCTTTCAATCAGCATGCTTTTGCGTTCAAATGCGATTTATCCAAAGCATTTGACCGTATGGAATGGAATTTTGTTGAATCTGTTCTTGTCTCATACGGATTTCCCGGTGATTACATCCAATGGATATCCTCTTGTATTACTTCAGCACAATTTAGAATTCTTTTCAGTGGCCGAGCTGATGGATTTATCAAACCCACAAGGGGCCTGAGGCAAGGATGTGCCATGTCGCCCTACCTTTTCATCTTGGCCATGGATGTGCTGTCGAGAATGTTGGAGCTGGATGAAGCAAATGGTGGTTTTCAAGGTGTTAAGCTAGCAGCCAATGCACCATCTCTTACCTCCCTCATGTTTGCTGACGACCTCATCATCTTTGGACACGCTTCTATTCAACAGGTGATGAGATTGCAGCAAATTTTGCGTGTTTTTTGTGATATGTCAGGCCAGCGCATTGGTCATGAAAAATCACGCATTTGGTTCTCTGCTAGCACACCTCTGGATGTCAGACGATGTATAATGGAAATGTTAAATGCTACAGCTGGGGATGATGAACAGATTTATCTAGGAGTCCCCGTAACTGCAACCAGACCGGCACATTTTAAAAGGTTGGTTGATAAGGTGCAAGCTAAGCTCAACTCATGGAGTTCTAAACTCCTTTCGCAAGCGGGGAAAATCGTTTTAATTAAATCAGTAATTGAGCCTATGGTGTTGTATGGAGCTGCTGGTGGATCCCTACCAGAAACAATAGTGCAAAAAATCAATCAGCTGGTTCGTAACTTCTTTTGGCAGAATGGGGAAAAAATAAAATGCATTTGATTAATTGGAGCATAATTACTAAGCCGAAGGGCTGTGGGGGGTTAGGTTTGAGGGATGTCTCAGTCATTAACAATGCTGCAATGATGAAAATTCTATGGAAATTGGCAAGCGGGGAGTATGAAGATAGTCCGTGGGCGAGGATCCTTAAAGCCAAATACCTGGCTCGAAAACCGCTGTGGATGGCCACTGTACCCTCCTCTTGTACAAAACTGTGGAGAGCAATCATGGGTATGCGTGAGATACTTAAAAAACATATTACTTGGCAGCTAGCAAATGGGGATAAATGTCAGGTTTTTGGGCAGCCGTGGCATGAATTCTGGCTAGAGTTTAAACCTACCAATCGATATGATAGAGCTTTGGTGGTTTCTGATTTAATTGATACTGAGTCACAAACCTGGAATTCTCAAAAATTGATCCATGCATTGGGGTTTTATGGGGCTCTCTTTATTGCATGTAATACCCCGGTCCCTCCTTGCAATTCAAACCACACAGACAGATTGATCTTCAAGGCTTCTCAGAATGGAAAGTTCTCTTACAAAGCAGCAGTGAGGTTGTTGCAAGGAGAACTGGCGCCACTGGATGGCCAAGCGTCAGGTGTGATTAAGCTAATTTGGCACACGCCTGGTTTGTTGCCCAGAATCAGGATTTTCTTGTGGAAAATGTTTCACAACTCCATCCCCACACAAGGTCTCTATGCTCGCCGACTGGGTAAACCTCAGCCCTCATGTCCGCTTTGCAACAATGATGACGATGATGCCAGCCATGCCTTGTTCAAGTGCCCTGCAGCTCGTGCCTTTTGGCTTGCTTCTAACATTGGGTTGCATTCTTTGGCCTTGCCTTCTAATCTCTCTCAGGTTCTGAGCATAATTGGTAATTCTCTTATACGAAATGATTTCATTACTTTTGCTTGTCACGTGTGGGCTTTTTGGAAACAAAGGTGTGCTACAGTATTCCATGGTAATAAAATGAATGTCATGGGTGCCCTCTCTATGGCTGATAGCTATGCCTCCTTGATTAGAGAAACATCAATGTTGCATATACCCAGGGCCTTAAGGAATGTGTGGGAACAATCGATCCAAGAAGGTACTGTTGATGCCCTTGTGTGCTGGGTGGATGGCTCATTTTCAAAACCAGGGGATGGAGGCTGGGCGTATATACTCATGAAAGGGGATGTGCTAATCCAATATGCTGCTCAGCATGGCCAAATTCCGAATGCCTTCTCAGGAGAACTCAAAGCTTTGCAATTGGCTGTGAGGGATACCTTGCTGTATGGTGCCAGGCAGTGCTTGTTCTTAACAGATTGTGATCTTCTCATGAAAATTATGTGCGGGGAGGAACAAGTCGATGTGGTGCCTTGGCAATCTTTCTTTGAAGCAAAAGAGGCTGTTAACCAATTTAGGCTAGCTGATAATTTCAAGTGTACTTTATGTAATAGAAATGATAACAAGATAGCGCACCAATTGGCCAATTACGCGAGGATACATAGAGTGGACTTTAGGGATTTTACTTTCCCTTTGACTGCTTAATGTAAAATGACTGTATCTTGGTTAATTGCATTGCCTACGGGCCTCAATTCCAAAAAAAAAAAAAAAAAAAAAAAAAGAAAAGACTTCAACTGCGTCGACCAAGCATATAAATTTAACTCTCTTAATGGGCCTAAGTTGGAGCACTAAACTAGGCCCATCTCATGAATTGATCTTCGGTCGTACTCTCTTACTCCTTTCTAAAAAGAGAAGGTTAAAAAAAGGAGAGACCAACACCAACCAAATCAGAGTATCAGACCCAGACCAGAATTAGACGAAGGTGGAGATCAGCATTCACCACCGCATATAACAAACAGCCGGAGAAGAGGCGACAACTGAAAGAAGGAAGATCAGATGACGCTGTTCCACTTCGTCAACTGTGCTCTCCTCACCTTCGGACCTCATGTCGTCTACTACTCCGCCACTCCTCTGTAAATCTCTCTCTCCATCCTCCAATTGATCTCCTTCTTCTGAGTTATTCGTCTTCCGAAACTCAATTGCTTTAATCTCTCTTTAAGCTCTGTGCTTCAGATCTGGAACTAGGCATTTAGCTTTCATAGTCTAGTTCGCTCTTGTCAATATAGCTTTAATTTCTAGTTGTTGATTTGATTTTACTTGTAGATCGGAGTATGACACTATGGGGACTTCTATAAAAGCTGCAGTTGTGTATCTTGTAACTGCTTTAATCAAGGTTGGTATTGGTATTGATATTGAGTATTGACTAATGAAAGGGTAGAAATGAGCATGATCAGGTCTCCCTTATGTACAATATGTACCAATTGTGCTATTGTACAAAAATCTGGCACTTATGCTACATCTCAAATTTTTCAGCTCGTTTGCCTTGCAACATTTCTTAAGGTCCCGGAAAATGAAGGTTTTGACCCATATCAGGTACTTGTTCAACAAACTTTATTTCTTCCTTTTTGTACTCTTGTGTCTTCTAATTCTTCTGCATTGTGTCAAAGCATAATTGTGCAAAACAAGACAAATGGTGATGTGCCTGCCAAACAAAGAAAAACACTTAACATAAGCTCATAAAACAAGAATTATGCTATCTTTGTGCTCCCTTCGACATGCGATTCTCGTGGAAGAAATGAAGAGAGAGTGGCGTCATTATTATTTTCATGCCTTATAGGCTCGGAAGGATGGCTTTGTTCTGTAGGGTATTTAGCGGTGGAGTCACAAAAGATGGAAAGATCAAATAACTCCACTGACTTCTACAAATTACCTTTGCAAGTATAGAAAATTAGTCAAATTCTTTTTTCTCCAGCTCTTTGAAATTGATATTATTGATCCCAATGTAAAGAACTTCTCCCTCTTCCACCATGAGTATTCAAAGATGAAGATGTGAAGTGATAGGATATATTAAAAAATTGAGATGCGCTTATGTTCTGTTGGGACACATGAAATTATCCATATTGTATAGCCATAATTAATTTATTTATTTATTTATTTCCAGGAAGTGATGAAAGTACTGATTGGCCTCGTAGATGTAGCTGGCCTTTATTTCGCACTGACACAGCTGACCCACAGAAATATTTCTCAAAACCACAAGTTCCAGGCTGTCGGTTTGGGTATAATCTATAACCACAATATCTAGATTGCTACCATGATAACTAATATCATGTAGGATAGTATAATTTCTGCACTTAACTATTGCAGTTGGTTCATTTTCCCAAAATAAATTCCTTTCAGTCATTCTTTTCAGTTAGTACATTTGGTTTGATCAGTGCCAGAATTCTTTGGAATTCTGCTTCTTATTTTTGCATTGTTCTAAGTGGCACTTGTATTTGGAATACTTTCTATTTACCAGTAGACAACGATCGCCATTACCCATTAGAACTTGGTTGCTCTAGAAACTTTGTGGGCCTTTCAAAGTCCATGATTGAAATAGATTATGAGTAAGACAGAAGGAACCCAGAATTCAGGTGCTGGTTCACCCAACTCTGATATTTTGGATGTCAGATTGAACCAAAGGAATTTTGATGGCCAAATGGACTTCATCATTGATGTATCTGTATATCGAACTGTATCATTGCAGGTTGGGCTTTTGCCGATTCGGTATTACACCGACTTGCACCTCTCTGGATTGGGGCAAGAGGATTGGAATTCACATGGGAATATATATTCCAAGGCCTTGAAGCCAATGCAAACCTTGTAAGTATTACTTCACTAATAACAAATGTGATTTCTTAAACTCCTTACAACTGGCATTGACACATCTGTATCTGCGATAACAACCTACCTCTTTAAAATACATGCATTTTATACCCAATAGCTGGGTTACTATAATGGAAAAGTCAGATATTCTGCCAAAAGTTGACAAATTTTTCCTTTGTCTTACCATTTGTTGGTTCATATGACGTGAATTAGAAGGTAAGGTACAAGAATGCTAAAAGGTTAGTGGATGGTTTGACCAAGGTTACAATATCTTCCATTCAGTTTGATTTATTATTTTCTTTTTAGTTCTTTTTTTTTCATTCCATCAGACCACCAGTTTGGGTAGTTTAAAAGCATTCATTTGTAGACGGTAACAGAGGTCAATAACAATCCTTAGGGTGTAGATGGTACAGATACTGCTAAACCATATTCATATTTGGCAGTTAATTGATGGATGTCAAATTCAAAACAAATCCGCTCTTCAGATACATAGATATTAGTACAAATGGATAAATATTATAAAAATAAGTACTATGATTAATACAATAAAAATCTATAATAAGTTAATAACAAAATTGGCAAAAAAAACTTGCATATATTAGAAGTGAAATGCACAAATAGAATTTTTGATAATTTGAAGCCATCCTACAAATAATGAAACTTAAAGCATATTCTTTATTTCAAGTTCAAATAATCTGGATATATGTATTATTTTGACAATTTAAAACCAATTCTCTATCTGTATATGCATCTTTTATTCAGATATGGAATAGGTACATATGATACGGGAAGTTTATTTACTGATATAGATAGTATATTCACAGATAACATGCGGATATGGACACAGATGAAACAGAATAATGTTGGTTCTATTTACAACTTAGGAATCCTCCATTAATCTTTCAATTGAAAATTACAAGCCAACAAGACAAATTTATTATTCATACAATTTACCTTCAGTTGCATCTCTTCAATCTACAAATGAAACCAAGATGATTATCATTTGGGTTCTGAATTTGGACTTTTCCTCGAATTGTTTGCTCAATTCAGGACTTTTTACAAATCTTCTTAATCAGCATATAACAATGTTATGATATTGTTGTTATTTACATATAACAAAATATTGGTTGTTATTCGTATATACTAAGTTGCAGGCATTATTGCCCATATGCCCATATACAATCCTTTGGTTAAGTTATTCTAATTTGTTTATGTCTACTGCGGACAAGGTTATGACATTGTCACTAGCTGCATTGGGATCTCTGATGTGGCTGAGGAAGAATAAGCCGAAGACACTTGTTCCAATTATTTATGCATGTGCTTTCCTTCTTGCCACAATGCCATCTATTACCAGGTTCTTTTGAAGCTTCTGTTTCCTTTTTTTGGTGGAGTTTTCCTCGTTCCTATCTCAATATTTTTAACCTGCCTCATACATGATTTAAGCTTTGTTTAGTTGTAACTTTTCCAATATTTTTTGGCTAATCTTATAATGCAAAGGAGCTCTGTAGTAATTGAGCACTGTTGTCAGAAATCATTTCCAGTTCTAACCTACTCTGCAACATTTTGATGTACTTCCCTACTGTGCTAAATTTTTAATTAAAAGGCTATCTTAATGTAATGCAGTTACTTGAGGAAAGCACTCGAATGGCAAACAAGGGAGGTGGTGGGATTTGAGATCTTCTCTTCTTTGGTCATGGCATTTTTCAGCTGGCAGCTCTTCTCAGCTTGCCAGAGACCCCTCTGATCTTGTACAATTTTGTAGTACAATTACAACTTTAATTTTTTTTTCTTTTGCTAGAACTAGATCACAAAATTTATGTCGATTCAGTTGAATTTTGCTACAGTGGGGTTAAAGTCGGGATTATTTCTCTTTGGTTTAAGCTTTTCAAAAAGTCAGCTGTCTTTTGTTTATCTTTGTCATATTTTCTTTCATCGGGATATTTATACTATGTTTATCATAGATTATTTAGGTATGTTTCTAAGCTGTATGGCTCAGACGTATTAAGTTCTTCACGAGGCATTGAAGCATTCTTTGTTGTGAATAGTACTGTGCGATTGACTTCAAACCGACGACTGAACCAATGTCTTTGTATAATTTGATGAACTTATGTTGAGCGGAACATTGTTCCATTGCGTATTTCCAATATTAAAAGTCTGCTGAGTACCCACATTTAGAGTTCACAAAATTTACTAGCCAGACTATGATCACTTTCTGTAGCTTAATGATTATTTGTGTTTCTCGGTATGAGGATGGAAGCGCTTTCTCGTTGTCGTTGGTCTCTTCTATCATTGCCCCTATAGATCAAGCACAACAAAAAATGCTTGCCGTTGGAAATCATCTCTAAAAAACAAACACTGGAATGGACTAGGATAAACGGGAAGCGAGAAACATCAAGCACCCATAAACTCCCAAAGTTTGAATATAGAACTTGTTACACTGTATTAAGCCATTATAAATAGCTGATACGAGACCAAAAACAACGATGTATTTTTCCAAAAAATAAATGCATTTGGGACATTATTAGTGTAACCTAGTCAGACTCCTCCAAGGAAGTCTCAACTCGAAGCAGGACAAAACCAACAGCAACACCAACAAGCACGAGCCCGTTTATAATTGCAGCGATTTGGAATATCTCACCGGCTGCATTGCACTGGGCAGATAGGGCCCCACCACCGGTTTTCTTTCCAAGCTTGAGCGAGTTTTGCACTGCCATGGTGAAACGTTGTGCATTTGCTGATGGGGCGGCTGAGGGATGAAAATTTGTTTACATAAACAACCTTTGAACTGGTGCTCCTTCCTGGAGCCAATCTTAGGCCACAGCCTGATGCTGGTAGAGCCATAGATGCCATCTCTTACCAAAGCTTGCAACAATCTGTAAGAAGAATGTACGATTATACGAGATATATTGTTATAAATGTGAATTTTGGTTATTAGAATTAGCAAACAATATATTACCTTGCTAGTGGTGTGGAAGAAATGGATACGGAGGGAGAGAGAATATGGTTTTTGTATAGAGAGATAAGGGCAATGTTGGAGATAAGGTGAGAAAGAGAATGGATGGTGGAGAAAGGATTGTGCTTTATCCTTGCTTCTTTACTTTTGAGAGGCAAAAAGATTAAATGGTGGCCAGGAGAAATGGAGGTCACAGTTTAGATCACTGTTGATTGGTGGAAGGGAGGTCCACATTGCTACGTGGGTCCAAGTCCAACTCACAGTTGATACAATCATACAAAGGAATTCATCTAATGTAGTCTTAACATGTATTGTGTTTCTTTTGTTAGGTCCTTGACAGATTATTGTACTGGAGGGGACTATAACTTTTGAAGTTCATTTGGTTAGTCAAACGTCAATTTAGAAGTGTCAATATTACAATGGATTGAACCTGATATGAATCACATAACTATTATTATTTATATCAATTTGAATTTGGAAAATCCCACCAACAAAATTATATACCAACATTAGCATAAAGTAATAAACACTACATTTGTATGGACATATATCATAAAATGGTGAATAAATGTGCAACAACCATGTACCCGTTACTTATTGATTCTTTATAATTTCATAATGTAAATGCCCCCAGTCCCCGACCCTGCCCTGAAATGGCAATATTTATTTCGAATTATCTTGTACAATTAATTTTCTCAAGTCTACTCTCCGAACACAGTATGCGAGACTAGACCTGTCAAATGTGAAATACGAAAGTGGAAACAGCCATTTCCGTTTCTGTTCTGTTTTGGTAATGGAACGAAATCGCTGTTTCGTTTCGACAAACGAAACATATTTCTGTTCCATTTAAAGTTCCGTCCTTTATTTTCTATTAATTTTAGCATATTTATGTCCATTTCTATGTTCCGTTTAACGTTTCGTTCATTTTCTTCATTTTCGTTTCCGTTCCGTTTTCAAAAACGAAACTGGTTTTTACTTTCGTTTCCGTTCGAAACGTAATGAAATTGACAGGCCTACGTAAGACTATCAGGCCGGTAAATTTAAGCTCAAATATCCCAAACCACTCTTGCGTCTCTTCCGGCCCAATAACTTTGCAAATCAGCCCAGAAATGTATAGATCAGGCTGACCGAAAAAATTAATACTAACGTTACTGTTCATATTAATTTTGATAATAACAGAAAAAAAATCAAAATTTTAATACTAACGTTGCTGGATCGTCATCCCAGTTGACGAAAGCCCAATACCCTTGGATCGTCATCCCAGTTGACGATCCAAGCTTGGATCGTCATCCGAAATGACGATCCAACGATCCAAGGAAAAAATAAATATTAAAAAAAGATTTTGAAAATTTTTGCGTTTGGATCGTCATCCCAAATGACGATCCAAACAAAAAAATTTCAAATTCTTTTTTTAATGCAAATTTTACATTTTAGTCCCCAAAGTTTTTATTATTACAAAATATATAATTTATAATTAAAAATTAAACATAATTAAAACATCTATTATATTTTATTTACACATCGTGCGTGTCGTGTCATGTCGTGTCAAACACGATCGTGTTAGAGTCTCGTGTCGTGTTGACACGAACTACTTTTTTAACCGTGTCGTGTCGTGCTTAGTGGTGAGAAGAGTCAACATGACACGCATTCTAACACGACACGACTGACACGATCGTGTCGTATCGTGTTAAAACGTTGTGTTAGTAGTGTCAAATCGTGTCAGATTATTTTATTATTTTTTTAATTAAAAATAAAAATTAAGAAAAAAATTACTAAACGTTATAATTTATTATGTAATTAAGTTTAAAGTTTTTATTAATATTTTTATAAAAAATAATAATTAAATTAGAACAATATTATGATTTAAATGATGGTAAATAATATGATGTGGTATTATAAATTGAAAATAAATTATTAATTTTGCTTAAATAATCAACATTAATAATTAGATTTGTGTTGAGGTGTCGTGTTAATTGGCAAAATTATTAATGTTGATTATTTAAGCAAAATTAATAATTTATTTTCAATTTATAATACCACATCATATTATTTACCATCATTTAAATCATAATATTGTTCTAATTTAATTATTATTTTTTATAAAAAATATTAATAAAAACTTTAAACTTAATTACATAATAAATTATAACGTTTAGTAATTTTTTTCTTAATTTTTATTTTTAATTAAAAAGATAATAAAATAATCTGACACGATTTGACACGACTAACACAACGTTTCAACACGACACGACACGATCGTGTCAGTCGTGTCGTGTTAGAATGCGTGTCATGTTGACTCTTCTCACCACTAAGCACGACACGACACGGTTAATTGGCAAAATTATTAATGTTGATTATTTAAGCAAAATTAATAATTTATTTTCAATTTATAATACCACATCATATTATTTACCATCATTTAAATCATAATATTGTTCTAATTTAATTATTATTTTTTTATAAAAAATATTAATAAAAACTTTAAACTTAATTACATAATAAATTATAACGTTTAGTAATTTTTTTATTAATTTTTATTTTTAATTAAAAAGATAATAAAATAATCTGACACGATTTGACACGACTAACACAACGTTTCAACACGACACGACACGATCGTGTCAGTCGTGTCGTGTTAGAATGCGTGTCATGTTGACTCTTCTCACCACTAAGCACGACACGACACGGTTAAAAAAGTAGTTCGTGTCAACACGACACGAGACTCTAACACGATCGTGTTTGACACGACATGACACGACACGCACGATGTGTAAATAAAATATAATAGATGTTTTAATTATGTTTAATTTTTAATTATAAATTATATATTTTGTAATAATAAAAACTTTGGGGACTAAAATGTAAAATTTGCATTAAAAAAAGAATTTGAAATTTTTTTGTTTGGATCGTCATTTGGGATGACGATCCAAACGCAAAAATTTTCAAAATCTTTTTTTAATATTTATTTTTTCCTTGGATCGTTGGATCGTCATTTCGGATGACGATCCAAGGGTATTGGGCTTTCGTCAACTGGGATGACGATCCAGCAACGTTAGTATTAAAATTTTGATTTTTTTCTGTTATTATCAAAATTAATATGAACAGTAACGTTAGTATTAATTTTTTCGGTCAGGCTGATCAGCTTACTTCTTGACCAGTTGACGTTCTCGCTTCCTTCTTTCGCCAATTAAAAAACCCAAAACCCTCGCTACAGTCGCAAGTTCTCTCTTCCCTCAACAATGGCATTTCGTGGCTCCATCTCGCGATCTCTTCTCACCACGGCGCGTTCTCTCCGATCACCACCATCCACCGCCGCGCGTCTCCGCCCTGCTCCTCCTCCCTCCGCTCCTCGTCTTCCCACTCGCCGCCTCTCCTCGATCCCTTCCAGGTGACTGTCCGATGGTCCAATCCTGGTTCATTGTTCTTGTATTGCTTTCCTTTGGTATCTGATGTAGATGTTTCGCCCTGTGTAGAAATTTGGGAGCTTTGGTTGGCGCTCAAGCGCTTCTTCTTCCATTGGATTGTGGAGTGAAGGCGGGACCTCATCTCACCTCCTACTTGTCAGCCAGCGCGAGAGCTTTCTGCGAGTTATCTCAGGGTTAGTTTATCTTACATACAACAACAGATATTTGTGTCATTTTATCTAATTTCTGTTTATCCCCATGAATTAATTGCATAGAGATGTGTTTTTACATTCCATTATTTCGTCCTCTTGACTGTGCATGTGTATGTGTAAGTAGTTTTTTTTTTTTTCCGTTGAGGTTGAATATGGGATTGGGATTGTTTTATAGGGAATGGGAAAGATGGCTGATGCGGGAGGCTGGACGACTTTATTTTGATGTAGGTTTCATCTTGTTACATGCTTTTTCTTCAATCTGCTTTGCAAATTATCAGTTGTATCTGAAGATGAAAACGATTTCAAGGTTATATCATTACTAAAATAAGCTGAACCATTCTGTTAATCAGGTCCCCTAAATTCAGTAAAGAATATAAATTCAAAATATTTTAGTCCTTCGTTTTCGTTGCTCATTAATATGAAGTCATATGTTATTATAACTATAAGTATTAAGTTTTTGAAGTTAAAAGTTCTAATAATGGTAACTGGTAAGGGTCTAAGGGATAGACTGGTATGCACTAGATTTCATTGCAGTCGCTCCTCAGAGAATTCTTTCATTACTTATCATTCTCTTTTCATTTTTCTGTAAGCTTATGGCATGCATGATATTTTGGATGATTCGAGGGGTTTATGACTTACATCGTTCTTTCTTTAAAAAAAACATATTTATAATTTTACGTCATATGGGGCACCAATAAGAATCAGTATATGATAATTTTTATAGACCTAAATTGTTTATTCATTGAAGAAATGAAAAGTCTCATCTCCTGCTATACACAAATTTACCTCTTCCTTTGTCTATGATTCTTCTTTTTTGTGTGCTATTGATTTATCTTGTTCTTATGCATAATAATTTGACCTTTTGAAAGGGTCGGGGTCTGAATGCCCTGCAAAAAAAGAGCTGTATCTGTCAATTCTTCTTTATTGTCCTCTAAAAATAAATGTAATTTTCTTAAAGCTCTTCGTTACAAATTATACCACCTGACATCTCTACACGCTGGCTAGCATATGTTGGTACAAGACCAATTAGTATGGCAAAGGCTTTAGGATCAATACGGTCGTAAATGTTACAAAAAATCACACCTTATTGGAATCCAACTGGAAAAGGCAAAATATGCAACTATAAACTCAATCCAAGTGGATAAATAGAATAGAGCAAACTAAAAAAAATTTACAATCCAACCCAACCCCATTCCTCTTGTACTGCCATTACTGAAGACCATTTTTTTTTTTTTCTTTCAGGTACTTAGTTCAAGGTAGGGATAATTCCATTATTGGATGGAAGTGTTTTTCCGGCAACTTTCTCTTGTGAGCTCGGTCGTCAGCTGTAGGAAATATTTTTTTTTTTTTTTTTGGGCTATGAAAAGATGATGTATCATGCCCTCTGTTTTCTGCTTTAATTCAATGTGTGATCTCAATTAATATTTCTTACCGGTCTTGCTTTTGGTCAGCCATAATAATTTTATGACCAGAGAAGACATCTCTGTAGCTACAACTCTTTAGCTCTTGTATTTTGCTTCTTTCTTGGTTCAGATATGTTCCTTTCTGTTTCTGCATCATTATTTCGATAATTATTTCTTGTCGTATATGAAAGAAAAGTTACTTTTGTGGGATTACGATTGAAAATACGTGATTGAAGACCTAACTGCTTATGGTTTTGCGAGCGGTTCTAGTCTGTTTGGGGATGATTTAGTCGCCTGTAAATCACAACAGCAGCATGTGTTATGAATTTGATTCATATTATCATATACACATCTAGATATAATGCCATCACAAAATGCTGGTTGAATAACGAAATTTAAACATCTAAAAAAAATAAATAACGAAATTTAATTCCTGACTTAATTAAACCTTCAAAAAATTACTAGATATAATTAAGCTTAAAAAAAGCATAATATTTTATGATAGTTATTTTTTGGGAGAATGTTCACAATGAAGTTCTGTTTAATAGAATGTAATTGACAAATTATATTCACAAGGGTGACACCGTTCTGTCTAATACATCGTTTATAGATTTATTCATTATAATAAACAAATGTATAAACGATATATATATATATATATATATATATATATATATATATAGAGAGAGAGAGAGAGAGAGAGAGAGAGAGAGAGGATGGCTAATGTGCCATCAAGTCATTTTTCGAGATTCAAAATTCAAATGGTCAATCCAAACTGTTCAAATTGTTCTCTGTATTGAAATATCCTTGGAGACAAAATTTTATATTTTTTCGAATTTTTTTGCTATTTATTATGATACTTTTAAAAACATTATAATTAGAGTATTTCAGGCCCTCCAATTTTGAAAATATCGTAATAAATAGCAAAATGTTTTGAAAAAAAAATGTAAAATTTTGGTCTCCAAAAGTATTTCAATATTATGATCAACTTAAATGGTTTGGATCGACCGTTTGAATTTTGGATCTCTAAAAACGAGTTGATAGGAAATTGATGGCACGTGTCATCGACGGCGTATTAACCATTCTATATATATATATATATATATATATATATATATATAGCAATGAAATATCTACCTTATTTTCTAATTCATAGAGGGAAAAAAAAATCAGATTATGCAGTGCAAAATAAGTAAAAAAAAAAAAAGGATGTGTTGTTTTTTGTTCTCTATTCCTTTATTAGGGATCTTGATAATATGAAGCAATAAGTTGTTTTTAGTTTTTGTACTATTAAAATCTTGATAATATTGTTTTCAATCCCCAGTTAAATATGTTAAACTCAATTTTGGACATAGGTAATATATTACAGCAAATCAAAACCAAAATTAAAGAAATGTTATTTACTTGAAAATTTTTAAAAATAAGCAGCACGCTGAAGATCAGGTAACTTTAATTATGGCCTTGTTTGAGAGCCGAGGAAGCTCGAGCAATTTCATTATCAATTTTCTGGAACTAGAAACCCATTCAGTCTCCATAGGATCTTCAAACCGAATCATTTCCAGTACTGGTGAGCTCTTCAGAATAAACTTAATAAAGTTATAAACACAGTTCGAATCAAGATACCCTAATCCAATTCTTACTGTTCTGAGTCCATTAAGTTGACAATCAGTGGCTCCTGCTTGCTCCCAAAAACTCCGGTAAGGATACTCATACTCTTCCAAATCAAACTATCGAGATGAAACAAAAATAAGGATGTCAAAGAAATACAAATATTGTCAAGATCCTCCAAGATGATGACAAAGAAAAAGCAAACCTTAATATGGAGGTCGGACAATCTCGGAGCACTTTGCAATAAACAAAGTGCAACATTAAAATATCCAGGCACTACATTAAGGAGCTCAATTGTCATCTTACTGAGATTCAGACTGACTGGAAGCTGTGCAGGTACTACTCCACCATCCAGGTACTTTACAAGAGAAGTAAAAAGATGATTACAAATTTTTTAAGACATGGAAAGTAAATATTTAAAAAAATAGAAGTTTAGGGGAACAAGATGCATGTATTTTACCTTGACAAAATTCCAGCCTATATTGAGATTTTCAACTTGAGGCAAACAACACATGAGCCTGCTGATGTTATTCTCATATTTACTTGGAAAGTCATACCCATCAAATCAGTCAATGAAACCAGAATCACCATCATTGAGTTCAGCAGAGAGAGTGACTAGTTTTGGTGTTTCCAAATAAAGGTCTTTGAAATCAGCATTAATTTCCAATTCAACGAGACTTGGGGAACGAATGACAAGATCATCGAAAGCTAAGTGTCCAGTAACAATGACGAAATACTTCAATTGAGGGCAGCTTAAAATTAATCTCTCTATTTCAATCCCTGCGAGCTTCACATATTCCAACTTCAAAGAATGTACCAATTTGAAACCATCAAAATACTTTGGCACATTAAGCTCACAACCTCTCAGGTTTACAACCTCAAGGTCAGGCAAAGAAAAGAGATCAGATGGAATCTCAATTGTTACATAATAACCTGAGTCGAGGACAAGCTCGTGAACATGTTTTTCTAAAAGAGTATTGATCCATTTATCCAGGTCCTCTTTAATGTCAGACCTTTCATACCTGCCACGAAACACAAGCTTAAGCTTGGCCATGGAATGTATATGGCTCAACAATAACCGGTACACCAAAGCAATGAACTCAGAAAGAGTTTGGAGGCCAATTCCATCCTCACAAATTACAAGAGATGGAATAGCAAACCATGTATGTCTCCAACTTTTTGATAATGTGCTAGTCCTGACCGCCTCTTTTAGTGGCAAAATTGCCAAGATTCTCACTTTTATCAGCTCTGGTAGGTTACTGAGAAAATCAAAACCTGCACTAGAGGCTTCTCTAAGTTTCCAAGATTGAGATGCTGCCATTGTTTGCTTATAGGATGGTCATTTCTATACCTACAAGCACAATTCAGGAATCAATATAAGTAACCAATTAAAAAGGAAACTTCAAGAAATATCATCCCAAATAAAGAAAACATAACTTAACTAAAATAATGCATAATTAAAATTAAAAGAAAATTGTATTATACCACAAAATGCCAAAGATAAAATACACCCAAATATTACATTGATGAAGTGAGCTTTGTTTGGTTGGTACATGATAAAGATTATGCGTGCAAGCTGGAAAAACGTAGAGATCACAAACAAGGCAAAAAGTTTACTGCAATTCAATAATCAATATGATTTGGAAATCAAGCAACAGGGAACATACTCAACCGAGAAAGACATGTTGTTCAAAGTATATTCCATCCAATAGGCCTATGGCGGTCAAAATGTACATTTTTAAATTAGTGATATATGACTATTGACAAAACCTTGAGAACCTGAAGTAACTGTGGCCAAATATTACACAACAAAATCATGCTTTGAAAAGAAGGAAAAAAAAGTGGTAAAAATGACCATCTAAATTCTAGCATGCTCATTTCACAAGTACATAGAATTAACTTTATTTGTAAAATATGCCTTTCCTCCGATCACAAAGTTCAACAAAAGAGGTTTTACTAACAATTAGGGCTTTAACATGCTGAACACTCTGGAAGGAAAACAGTGCCATGATCTTCTCAACCAACCATCTGCTGTTGGGTGTCTATTGGAGGAAATTGAAAGGGAGGTTCTTACACAGAAACCAGAAATATGACAGCAATTGGTTTCTTCTGTTGAACACTCTCTCTTCCCCACTGTTTGTGGCTACGATGCTGATACTGGCATGAGAACTGGATTACAGAGTACTGCTACAGTATTAGTACAAATGCACACTATGTGAACTGATTTCAGTGGGGATGGTGCAGGGTTTTACCTATGAACTTTAACAGAATTACGTATTAGCGAGTAATTTTGTTCTACAACAAATTACAGCGGGAATTAGAACAGAAAGTGCCATGTACCGGTTGCTGGTACAGTATAGGTAAATGTTTATACTGCTGTAACGGCTGCATGACTAGGACTGAGAGATTGGATTAATTTGATTAGCTATTGGTCCCTTCTTTAATTCTCCAATTATGAATTTATGACAGGAAGAGATGCATTAGCAGAACTTCATTCGTTCGGCACATTTATCTGAAGCCTTGGTTCTAAATCAACAGAACCATGCTATTTTTTTTTTTTCCCCTCTAATTGAAAAACAAAAGAAGGAAAACCTAGGACCAAGCACATGTCGACTTTCTGCTGAAGGAACCAATAAAACTTGAATAATCTCAGATACATAATATAAACATCTATGATCATCTGTCTGACGCCGTAAAGTGAACTAAAAATCGAGAGGTGGAGAAACAAAAAGGATCAAGGATCTTACGAGCGGGGGATGTGAGATCAGATCAGGCTCGTCTCGACAGATGCGATGCAGTGAAGTGAGTCGGACTACTGGAAGAAGAGAAAAGAGGGGAGGAGAAAAAAGGAAAAGCGGTATTGCTTTATAATTTTTTTTTCTTTTTCTTTTTTTGGATATTTTGTTCTGATGTCACTTTTTAAACCAAATGGAGCGGATCCTCAGCTCGTTTTTCTATCTCAGCCGTACGATTTAATTTCAACGGTTAAATTTTTTCGATTTAATTTCAACAGTTAAATTTTTTCGGATCTATTAATGTGATATTATTTATGGATATATCCGTTGATATTAAATCGGACCAGTAGATCTCGTTAGACGGAGTATAGACCATTCATGCATTATGTTCATTGTTTATTTAGTAAGTTTTGAGATAAAATTTTCGAACTTCCGATATGCACAAAAATTTAAAATTAATTTCAACTTTTCAACACATAACCCGGATTCAAGCTATATATAATATACTTCTATATTTATTTTTTACTGAACATTTTTGTAAGGACTATAGAGCTCCATTGGATCATCTATAATTATTGATTGTATCCTAAATAAGCGTCACAAAATAAACAAATCATTCTTCATGTTAGTGCTACATTTCTTCAGTTAATTCTGTTTATTTAATTAATTTTGATAAATAAAGTATTACACAGCATATATTTTTTTAAAAGAAAGAACAAAGGTCTAACCTCTTCTTTTTTTATTATTTTGCACCACCTGATATCTCTTCACTCCGGCTAGTATATGTCGGTAGAGACCATCTAGTATGAGAACTTTAGGATCAATTCTGTGGTTCATGTTACTAAAAATCGCACCTTATTGCTATTAGAAATTTGGAATCAAGCAGGACATAATTAAATAAAAAATTTGTTCATTCTTTCTATCACCCTTCCTTTTATCCACATCCCTTTCGTTTTACCAATTTTACACTGCATAATCGTATTTTGATTTTCTCTGTTCATTAGAAAAACTAGTAGAAAATGTCTTATGGCTCTGTTTGGATAGGTGTGGGAAGAAGGGAAGAAGGGAAGAAGTGGGAAGAAGTATTGGGAAGTGTGTAACTTTGTGAAGAGTTTGAATTGTTTATAATTTTTTTTCTTCCCTCTTCCTTCTTCCTCCTTCTTCTTGCATCCAAACGGGTCCTATATGTGGGTAAATAAAAAAACAAAACAATGTTAGACAATAAATATATGTTTCTTAATTTACCAGTGATACAAATAGATGTGTTATTCAATTTATTTCTATATTAGATGGAAAACAGGGCTGATAAGGATCATCCCCAAATCTCATCATTCTCATCATCCTTTCACGCGTTTTTCTTTTTTGGATGAGGAGATGACACGTTTTCTTTTTTTTGGATGAGCGGATGAGGAGAGGGAGGGATGAGCGACACAGAGGTGGGAAGGGAAGGGTGAGCGAAGAGGGAGGGAGCGACACATAGGGGATGAAGCGACACAGAACAGAGGGAGGGAACGATACAGAGGGGATGCATAACAGTTTTAGTTAATATGCCTAACAGTTCTAATAATATATAACAATTTTACTTATATATATTTAACAATTCTACTTAAGTTCTACTTAATATATACAAATGTTTTACTTATATACATAACAGTTCTAGTTAATATATACAAAGATTCTACTTATATACATAACAGTTCTAGCTAATATATACAAACGCTCTACTTATATACATAACAGTTCTAGTTAATATATATAAAAGTTCTACTTATATAACTAGAACGGTTATTCCCTTCCCCCTCCCATTTCCTCTCTCCCTGATTCGCTCCCTCCCTCTGATTCGCTCATTTTCTCTCGACTTCCTCATCCTCACTCGACTTTCTCATCCCATCATCCTTTCATCCTCTCTGGACTTCCAGAAATAGAATTAGCGCGTTTTCTAAAAATGGAAAATATTAAACGCGTCTTAGAATGATAACGGGGATGATTTAGAAGAGAGAATGATGTTAAGCAATTCCCAATGGAAAACCAATCAATAGTGTTGCTTCGACTGACAATTGATATCCAACCGCAGATCAAACCAATTGAATGGTAGAAACCCCTGTTTACACGCTAGACCTAGCGTGTTACACCTCTTCGTATGCGTGCATTTATAAGTAGTATAGATATAGATAAAGGAGGTTTCGGTTGCTACAATTTTATAATTTATTCAATTTATTTATATTTATAAAGTAACTATTAATAGGAGAACCAACTATTAGTCTAGTGGCAAAGAGCAATGCATCTTGAATGAAAGGTCGCAGGTTCGAAATCAGACTAGGGGGTCTTTCATAGACATTTAATTTAAAAATAAGTTGGGACGCATCATCCTAATTTATCTTAAAAAAATAACTATTAATAGGGATCTGATAACATTAAGCAATAAGTTTCTTTTTTTGGTACTATTAAATTAAATAAAGATTTGTAAAGACTAGTTGAATTTTCTTCAATCAAAATGTTAACTTTGAAATCTTAAAGAAAAAACTAACAAATCACACAATAAACAAGTTTCAAAAATAAAATTGGAAGCTCTATTTTATGAAATAACGAAGTGGCCTGTTACAAGGATTGGATTTGTGAGAGTTTACCCTTTCTTTTTTATTCATTTTTTATTTAATAATTGGAGTTGTTTTTTAAGGTTTCTCTCTAAAGAAATTAATAAATCAACTTGTATTGAAGTTATCCTATATTATGGACACAAATATGTATTTTAGAGAGAGACTAAAAACGTGTTAATGCAAAGTAATACGATAAATCACACATAAAAGTTATCTAAAAGACCCAAAAATTGGTCAAACCTGTAAATGATTTAACGCTCAAAAATTAGGGAAAAAGAAAGAAAATGAACTTCAAAGAAGTGAAAAAGAAAAAGCCAAAAACAAAAGAAGAAAAGCCGCTTTTAACAAAAGAAAAATACCCATTAATTGCAACTTGCAGCTCTTGATCAGTTATCGTCAGAGTCGAGAGTAAAACAGGACATAAGATAACATATTACAACAAATCAAAACCAAAATTAAAGAAATAATAACTAGAAAGTTAAAACTTTTAAAAATAAGAACCCGTCTAACATTGGATCATTTTAATTACGGCCTTGTTTGAGAGCCGAGGAAGCTTGAGCACTTCTTTCATTGTTTCTTTAAAAGATCGGTACTCACGGCTCCATATGTCTTCTGGTTCTTCAAACCCAACCATTTCCAGTATGGGCGCGCTCTTCAGAATATACTTAACAATACATTCCGCATAATAACACGAACTTTCAAGTATTACTGTCTTGAGCTGATTAAGTTCACAATCTGTGGCTCCTGCATCATCCCAAAATCTCAGCCAAGGAGGATACACTAAGCCTTCGCCGTGAAACTATCAAGATGAGATATAAAGATAAAAGGTTAAATAAATACAAATAACACCAGGACCTTCCAAAAAGAGGAAATAGAAAAGGCCAACCTTAGCATGGAGGTAGCACAATCTCGGAGCACTCTGCAACAAACAACGTGCGACATCGGAATATTCAGTTGCGAACTCAATAGTCATCTTAGTGAGATTCAGGCTGACTGGAAGCTGTGCAGGTACTACTCCCCCATCCAAGTACTTAACAAGAAAAGTAAAAAGATGATTACATTTTTAAGACAAGTGTGAAGTGACTATTCAAAAAAATAAAAATTCAGGGGAATAAGATGGAAAAATTTTACTTTGACAAAATTATAGCACAGATTGAGATTTTCAACTTGAGGCAAGCAGCACATAAGCCTGCTAATGCTATTCTCATATTTACTTGGAAAGTCATACTCCTCATCATAAACGTAAACAGGCGAATTATATTCATCATATTTGACAAAAGTAGAGATGACTGAAGCAGACAGAGTGACTAGTTTTGGTGTTTCTAAATAAAGGTCTTTGAAATCAGCATCAATATCCAATTCAAGGAGACTTGGGGACCGAATTGAAAGATCATTCAATCCTAAGTGATCAGTTCGAATGAGGAAATACTTCAAAAGAGGACAGCTCAAAACTAATCTCTCTATTTCAATCCCTGTGAGATTCACAGTATCCAACTTCAAAGTATGTAACATTTTGAAACCATCAATATGCTTTGGCACATTAAGCTTGCAACATTTCAGATTTAGAATCTCAAGATCAGGCAAAGAAAAGAGAGAATCAGGAATCTCAATTGTACTGTAATAACCTGAGTCAAGGACAAGCTCGTGACCATGTTTTTCTAAGAACATATTGATCCATTTATCCAGGTCCTCTTTAATGTCAAAACTTTCAAGAAAAGACCTGTGACCAAACACAAGTTTGAGCTTGGCCATGGAATGAGCATGGCTTGACAGTAATCGATACACAAAAGCAATGAACTCAGAAAGAGTTTGGAAGCCAATTTCATCCTGATAAATTACAAGAGATGGGATAGCAAACCATGTATGTCTCCAACATTTTGATAATGCGCTAGTCCTGACTGCCTCTTTTAAAGGCAAAAGTGCCAAGATTTTCACTTTGAGCAGATCAGGTAGATTACTGAGAAAATCAAGACCTGCATCATAGGCTTGTTTAAGTTTCTGAGATTGAGATGCTTCCATTGTTTGCATATCAATCAGAGATGATCCTTTCTATACCTGCAAGCACAATTCAGGAACCAATATTAGTAACCAACAGAAAAGGAAAGTTTAAGAAATAACATCCAAATAAAGACAACATAACTATAACTAAACTAAAACAAAGCACAACTAAAATTAAAAAAAAAAGTTGTATTAAAACAACAGAACGTCAAACACAAAAAGACAAATATGACATTGATGCAATCATAGCTTTGTTTGGTTGGTACATAAAAAAGATTACGCATACAAACTGGAAAAGGTAGAGATCGCACACAAAACATTAATTTACTGTGATGATATTATCCTATAGGATTTGCTACCTCCAAGCTATTTCTTATGCATCTAACTAAAAAAAAAAGCCTAATGTCACTAGCTAATGATATGACAGTTGCAACATCAATTATGCACCTATTAAAAAAAACGAACAAAAAAGAAGGAAACCCTAGGACCCCAGACCCCAGTACATCCCGAATTTATACAAAAGGAACCAATAAAACCTGACTAATTTCAGAAATATAACTAATAACAGTGTAAACATCTATTGTCGTCCGTTTGACACCGTACAGTGAACTAAAATCGAGAGATGGGAAACAAAAAGGATTAATTCAACAAAATCATGAAATAGGGGAGCAACAAGGAGAAGAAAGCGTGGGGTATGAAATCAAGCCATCATCGCAATGAAATGAGTCGCCAATGAATGTTCGAGGAACCAAGGAAGAGAAAATGGATGAAAAGTGAAGCGGCGATGAACACTTCTCCTTTAGTATTGCATTTTATAGTTTTTTTTTACCAAGTCGGTTTGGGCCGGAAATAAATAAATAAGAAAGGGAAATTCTATACAGTAGGCTAAATGTTTTACATGGACTGAAGTATAAATTATTTTATTTAAAGTTATGAACTGAGATAATTAATTAGTACTGTAATTAAATTGAAAAAATATGGTGTAATGAATCAAGCATCACTGTCGCTACTTCCTTAGAATGGATCCAAGAGTATATATATCACCTCATAATCTTAGTATGTAATTATGTATACACTTGTAGTTGTGGTTCAATTGAATCGATTTGTGATTGGACGTCAATCGATAAACAAAAAGATAATATGTTATGAGTTAAATTTAAAATAGAAAGAGTATTGGTTAGAACAATATTTTTTTTTTCTATTTTGAAAAGAGAGCACGTATGGAAAAAAATTTATCACCTGTAAAGTTTTAAATATTATAAAAAGATATATTTTGCTTCTGTCTTGGTTCAGATTTGTTTCTTTATATTTCTGCTTCATAATTTCTGATAATTTTTCCTTGCAGTATGGGTAAAAAAAATACTTTTGTAGGCTTATGAGTTATGATTGAAATTACGTGATTGAAGTGCTTATGGTTTTTCCAGTGGTCCTAATCAGTTTGGTACATATGAATTTATAAATTTTATACATATACGCATCTCGACAAAATCCCATGACATAATATTGGTCGCATACCGAAATTTATATCTAGACATCATTAAAGCTTTCGAAAAGTTTTAGTCATGATTAAGCTTAAAATAACATAATAGCATATAATAGTTATTTTCGGGAGAAATTTACAATGAAGTTTCTTTATTTTTTGGCAAATCATACGAATAAGAGTGACATCATTCTGTCTAATAGACTGTTCTAGTTAATTGTATCACCCTAAATTCCATCGACACCATTTCTTCAAACATTTTCAGAGCCATGCAAAAAATCATTAGAATTGCGGTGTGCACCGTGAAGTTATCAGCTTTATTTTTCGTGTACAATAAATTGCGGTACAAAACAAAGGGGATAGGCAGGCTGCTCATCTCTAGTGAAATGTACGACAGTTATAGAGTTGCCTTTCTTTCCACTCAAACCATGTGAAGATCAAATGCCAGAAGCATCAAGCCGTTCCTCAATTTAGTATATCAGACAAATTTAATCCTATTTACCAGCTGAAGAAAAGACGATAAAATTAATAGAAAGCAGAGCGGAAGCGCTGCTGCCTCAGACTGCCTGCTATAATCACATCCTCAGTCCACATTGGATCTGTGCCATGATGCAGATTGATCCAATTGGTCACGCTTTTCTTTTTTATTTTATTTCAATGTTTCTGGCTATATTTTTCACCCATGTTGCCTGATTTCCACGTGACTATTTTGATCAGCAGGTTTTATGTAGATATTTCAACTCTTTTAAGGCTCTATTTTCAATCAAAATATTTGTGTTTTAGTTGATTTTATAGCAATTTTAGTTTAGAAATAAGATACTGTTATCGCCTTCTTAATTTTGCAGGTTCGTCGACGAATTAGTGCAATTTCAAAGTTCAAACAACTTTCAAGCGGCCAGGTCAAGATTCAAGTGGAGTTAAGCAGAGGAGAAGCTAAAAACTGACAGAGAGGTATTCAAGCTGATCTGCATGAATTGAAACCGACATGACAGAGAATGAAACTCTAATTCATGAAACTAGTTTCTCTTCAAATTTAGACATTCCAAATTGTTTCTCCACTAATTGCAACCGACTCAAGACTATATAAGCGTGACCCAGACCTCAAGGAACCCATGTCAGATTTTAGAACGAATTTTGGAGGAGGATTGCAGCAACCGTCGCAGTTAGAGGATTCAATCGACCTCGCCTAATCGGTAGACTCGAAGTTTGTTTTGACCTAAGTTTTGCTTCGATCAAGTTTTGTTTGGAAGAACACATAGCACGGCTCCAAGTTAAAATGTTTTTAATACCATATCGGCACTCCAACCAGTCAGATAGCCGAAATCTAGTATTCTTCAGTATTTTTAGATATTTTCATATTCCGTACGGTATTAAAAGCACTGCTTTATCATGTCTTCTTCCAAAAAATGGTCACGTACATCTCGGTCAATAGCAGTGAGCTTGGTCATGGCGCTCGTACTTGGATGCTCAAAAATCTGCTAGCTATCATCCACATGGTGGCATCCCGTTCTTCTCAATTTCAGACGCATGCAAGAAAAATATATATATAATAAAAAAATCAATTAATTAGACAATTAATTTTCCTTCCCACCCCCCCCCCAGGCGAAACCTGAAACTGTACCAACCCAAAACAACACACTATTTCAGTAACAATTAAAAAAAAATTACAAGCAAATTTCATGTTGTTCCGAATTTGCAAAGGTTTATCTTAAAATCCACCAAAAATAATATTGCAAAAGTCAAAAAAAGGTGATATATTACAACAAAACAGAAAAGAAGAAAAGCATAGCCAGCTCTTAAAAGTTCCCATTGCACCTTGCAACTCTTGATCAGGTAATGTATTACAACAAATCAAAACCAAAATTAAAAAAATAATTAGTCTTAAAATTTGAAAAGATAAGAAGCACGTCTAGGATCAGATAATTTTAATTATGGTCTTGATTGAGAGTCGAGGAAGCTCGAGCAATTTCATCATCAACTTTTTAGAGCCACTGATGTCTCTAATGCACCCAGGTTCTTCAAACCTAATCATTTCCAGTACTGGTGCGCTCTTCAGAATAAACTTAATAAAGGAAAAAACACATTTTGGATTAAGATAATCCAATCCAATTATTACTGTTTTGAGTCCATTAAGTTGACATTCTGTGACTCCAGCATACTCCCAAAAACTCGGGTAAGGAGGATACTCATACTCTGGGAAGTCAAACTATCAAAGATGAAATATAAAGAAAAAGGTTAAACAAATACAAATAACACCAGGATCCTCCGAGAAGAGGAAAAGGAAAAAAGCAAACCTTAACATGGAGGTCGCATAATCTCGGAGCACTCTGCAATAAACAAAGTGCGACACTAAAATAGTCAGGCACTATATTGTAGAGCTCGATTGTCATCTTTCTGAGACTCAGGCTGACTGGCAGCTGGGCAGGTACTACTCCACCATCCAGGTACTTTACAAGAGAAGTAAAAAGATGATTATAATTTTTTAAGATGTGTAAAGTAAATATTCAAAAAAAAAATAAAATTCAGGGGACATGATGCAAGAATATTACCTTGACAAAATTCCAGCAAATATTGAGATTTTCAACCTGAGGCAAACAGCACATAAGCCTGCTAATGTTATTCTCATCGTTGTATGATAAAATTGTATTTGCTCCGTAAGCTCCGTAAGCAAATAGTGAGATTTTCAACCTGAGGCAAACAGCACATAAGCCTGCTAAACATATCGTTTTTTAATGACAGAAGGAACGTGAAATATAAAAGCCATCCAATCAAGATAATTAGTGAAAGAGGAGGAGATGGCAACGGTAAGAGACTTGCAAACCTAACCATCCATGTACGTTTATCTGTTTCTGGTAAAAATTTGCTCTCATCTTCTAAATTCTAGGATGATTACGTCAATTATGTGCTTTCATGTTTTGAGCAACTATGGGGTGGATTAGAATGGAATGTTTTCCTGTCAGAGTTTGTAGTAGAAATGATCAAACCTGTAAATGATTTAACGCTCAGAAACTAGGAAAAAGGAAAGAAAAATAACTTCAAAGAAGTGAGAAAAGAAACAACGAAAAAACGGAAACCAGAAAAGAAGAAAAGCACAACCGCTTTTCACAAAAGAAAATTACCCATTGCAACTTGCAGCCCTTGATCAGTCATCCTCAGAGTAAAACAGGACATCAGGTAATATATTACAACATATCAAAACCAAAATTAAAGAAAAACTAGAAAGTTAAAATTTGAAAATAATAACTGCGTCCAAGATCGGATCATTTTAATTATGGCCTTGTTTGAGAGCCGAGGAAGCTTGAGCACTTATTTCATTGTTTCTTTAAAGGGGCGGCTCCATGTGTCTTCAGGTTCTTCAAACCCAACTATTTCCAGTATGGGTGCGCTCTTCAGAATATACTTAACAAAGGAAACAATACATTTCGCATAATAACACCCATTTCTAAGTATTACTGTCTTGAGTTGATTAAGTTGACAATCTATGGCTCCTGCATCATCCCAAAATCTCAGCCAAGGTGGAAACACCTGTATTTCTTCGGAGCGAAACTGTCAAGATAAGATAATAAAGATAAAGGTTAAAAAAACACAAATAACACCAGGACCCTCCAAGAAGAGGAAATAGAAAAGGCAAACCTTAGCATGGAGGTAGCACAATCTCGGAGCACTCTGCAATAAACAACGTGCGACATCGGAATATTCAGTTGCGAACTCGATTGTCATCTTAGTAAGATTCAGGCTGACTGGAAGCTGTGCAGGTATTACTCCCCCATCCAAGTACTTAACAAGAAAAATAAAAAGATGATTATAATTTTTTTAAGACACGATGTGAAGTGAATATTAAAAAAAAATTCAGGCAAATAAGATGCAAAAAATTTTACCCTGACAAAATTATAGCATATATCGAGATTTTCAACTTGAGGCAAACAGCACATAAGCCTGCTAATGTTATTCTCATATTTACTTGGAAAGTCATACTCCTCATTGATATCTCATATTTATATGTGCTTTTCGACCGGACTTTACACTTAAAATGGTAACTCAAACCCCTATATTCATTATGCTTCGTGCTATATTTGTCTAGAATTGGGTACTGTTGTGGTTTTTGTATTGAATTGCAGGAACTCGGTGGATCAAACTCAATTAATGCATAAAATGGTGGATTTAAGAGAAACAATTGGTCAAATGGAATCAATAGCATTGAAGAGCTCATCCTAATCTTTCCAACGCCTATTGAATCGCCTCAATCGGAGTTCGGGTGAAGGAATTATGGCCGAAATACTACCTCTCCTCAGTCTGGAGTCAACTCGGTCCGAGTTGGATCCATCTCGGTCCGAGTTGAAAGTCAGAAAACTGCTAAATTGCCATCTCGGTCCGAGTTTGAGCCAACTCGGTCCGAGTTGAGAGCCGACATAGTGCATTTGGCAAGTTTTCAAGCATGGAAACTCAATATTTTGGTATGAATTATTGCCATGACGCCCTAGCCTTCTTTCCAAGTCCAGAAGATCACTATTTATGCTCCCCTAGCCCAGAAGAAAAGGGGGAGAACCCACCATACACGAAATTCCACCTCCTACACGTTTTGGCACCTTTCCACCACCGTTCTCACGCCGAAAGGCGTGGGATTCCACCTCTTTCATCATAGCACGACCATGGCATCATCTTTGGAGCAATTCTAGGCGCGACGGCGACAGAATCAACCCAACCACGGCTCTGGACGTTCGGTATCTTGAGTTAGAAGCGATATTTGGTTTATTTCTTCCATTCTCTTGATATTTTGATTTGATGGAGCTTGTATCTTATTTTGCTTTCATGTTAGGCTAGATTTATATTGTCTTAGGAGTAGGGAAGTAATTTAGGTTTCGATGTGTTGTGATTTGACTTGATATGATATGATATGTTTTGTTGATTTGTTTTGTTGAGAATTATGTTAATTGCCTGTTTGAATTGCTTGGTTAAGTCTAATTAACTTCTAGATGTACGGCCGCATTTAGTTAAGTTCTAAAGTTAGGATAATCAAGATAATTTAGATAAGTATTTGGGATAAATCGTAGATCCGAAAGGGGAGATTAGTTGACACCAAAAGTGTAACTTTTAGACAAGTCCAAAAGACCTCTAGATATCCTTATGAACTCCAACAAACAAGTTTAAGTTGATTGAATTCTATACCAAAAGTTGTGAACCAATCGAGTTAATTAGGTTAGGTTGTGATTGAACCAGTGTCTAGTCCAACAAGCGAAAGCTGAGGTTTAGAGTATCTAGGTTTGACCAACAAACCCTAGCACAAAGCATAAAATTTCATAAAGAGTCAAAACCACACACTTATACCATCTGTTCGGATCGAACAGAGCGGTATATGCTTGAAAAACACCGTTTGATGCACGAAAGTGATAAGTTCTATGTTCTAGAGTCCAAACCGATGTGAAACCTGAACCTAAGACGACTTTTATATTGTTAAAACACCAAAAACATCTCTTTAAGCATTTAGATTTTTTTTAGATAATTAAAATATCCAAAAATATTTATTTACTTGCACCTTTAGATTTAATCAACCAAAAACTCCATAAAAATTTAATTGTCTAGCTTTCGTGAGGAAGTAAAGTCCGGTACTCATTAATCCGTCCCTTGGGTTCGACCCTAAAGCTTAACTAAAACGACTAGTGAGGTTAGCTCTAGGTTTATAAATTTATTTGATTCCTAGGTTTTAAGCCTTCATCAAATTGGCGCCGTTGCCGGGGACGGTGTTGATATTAGAATTTATTTTAGTAACGAGAGACTAGATATTGTATCTTTCATTTATTATTATTATTATTATTATTATTATTATTATTATTATTATTATTATTATTATCATTATTATTATTATTATTATTATTATTATTATCATCATCAAAAAAAAGGAAAAAAAACTGATGGTTGGTTTGGATTTTATTGTTGAAAATACAGGTTTTGACTGATTGTGGATGTCCTACTTGCAACTCGCGCTAGAGCACCACGGGTCAAGCAACAAAAAAACACACGACCCACGCACGACCTCATGTGAGTTGCATGCCACAAGAAAACTTGTCCCGTTGCTACCTCTAAACTTCTACATTGCTGCCACGATTCACTCACGCTGAAGCGCTGCTGCCCCACGCCAAATGGAGACGAATTCATATGGAAATTCATGCCTTGATTTGGAAAATTTTGAGGAACAAATGAAGAAAGATGCGATTCGTGCTAGAGCACCATGGGTTACGTGAACCAACTAACCCCGATCTACCTCATACGAATTGCACAACAACTCAAAGAAAGGAGTAGAGCCATCTTGGAAATTGAGAGAACAAACTAGGAGCAAATCGAAATGGTGGAAGCAAAAATTGGCTAAGTTCTCTTTTCCTCCTATTTACTTTTCTTTGTGATTGAATGCATTGAGGACAATGTTTGATTTAAGTTTGGGGGGAGGGAATAGGAGAAAAATCGAACTTTTGATTGAAATTGCTCATTTTTTTGCACTATTCATGCCTAGTTTTTGTTTGGAAATTGATTGGATGTGCCTAGTCTCTCTCGATTTGAATTTTAAATGATAAATTCACACAGTTTAAACTGTTTTGAAGTCAAATAAAATTTTTTCTCGATGGACCCTAGAATGTTTTGATATCTCTTGTTGATTTTTGCGCTAATGGGCCGAATTGAAATATTTTGCAAAAATAGAACTCGAATTTGGATGCTTGAAATTGTCAAAACACTCTAAGTCAATTCTCAAAAGTTTTTGCCGAGTGAACGAATTTGTATTTGACAAATTTTTGTTTAAAAAGGATTTTATGAACTTTGAAAATTAAAAGATGAACCTTGTCTTGTTGAAAATGCTTTTAATCGCTTGAATCACCAACAAGCAAACTTAATTGGAAAATAAATCAAAATAGCTGTGAAAACGAGGACGCACTGAGGTCTTTTTCCACCAACTTAGCCACAAATTGGAGGGTATTGGGTTAAGCATGAATTGTTAGGAATTACAACTCAAAGAAAGCGAGAAATAATTGGATAATTCATGCTTAATTCTACCGGACCCGGTGCGAAAGCATTGGTAAAGGAGTTGTTGAGTATTATGGCCCAAGTGTACCGTGGCCATAGTCGAGCAACACCCGTCTAACCTCCCTAGCGCGACATGTGCTAGTAGCAAACTCAAGGCCGATGATACCGCATTATCCTCTAGGGTGTAAAGCCCCACGGCTCGACTTGTACAAAAAAATTGGTGAAAATTTGAAATTGCTTTTAAGAAGGGGTCATCATAAAATTTCTAATTTTGATAAAATTCTTTACAAATTTTTGTGAAATATGGAAAAGAACGGGTAATTGAATTTGAGATCGCATTTGAATTGACAAAGTGAAGCTAGAGTTCTTGAATTTGAGAAAAGATTTCATAAGGACCAAGAGATGCATGAATTAATTTGTAGAACACTAAACTTCGTTCTTGAAATTAAATTTTTGTTTGACTTATTTGATTGAAGTGTGAAAACTTAAGGCATATCAATTGGTTTCATGACATTTCTTGGTTTGAGATGCAACTCGATGTTTAAGGTTTAAGTACAGTCCAAAATTATAAACTTAGGGCGTTGCTTGAGGACAAGCAAAGTTTAAGTTTGGGGGGATTTGATATCTCATATTTATATGTGCTTTTCGACCGGACTTTACACTTAAAATGGTAACTCAAACCCCTATATTCATTATGCTTCGTGCTATATTTGTCTAGAATTGGGTACTGTTGTGGTTTTTGTATTGAATTGCAGGAACTCGGTGGATCAAACTCAATTAATGCATAAAATGGTGGATTTAAGAGAAATAATTGGTCAAATGGAATCAATAGCATTGAAGAGCTCATCCTAATCTTTCCAACGCCTATTGAATCGCCTCAATCGGAGTTCGGGTGAAGGAATTATGGCCGAAATACTACCTCTCCTCAGTCTGGAGTCAACTCGGTCCGAGTTGGATCCATCTCGGTCCGAGTTGAAAGTCAGAAAACTGCTAAATTGCCATCTCGGTCCGAGTTTGAGCCAACTCGGTCCGAGTTGAGAGCCGACATAGTGCATTTGGCAAGTTTTCAAGCATGGAAACTCAATATTTTGGTATGAATTATTGCCATGACGCCCTAGCCTTCTTTCCAAGTCCAGAAGATCACTATTTATGCTCCCCTAGCCCAGAAGAAAAGGGGGAGAACCCACCATACACGAAATTCCACCTCCTACACGTTTTGGCACCTTTCCACCACCGTTCTCACGCCGAAAGGCGTGGGATTCCACCTCTTTCATCATAGCACGACCATGGCATCATCTTTGGAGCAATTCTAGGCGCGACGGCGACAGAATCAACCCAACCACGGCTCTGGACGTTCGGTATCTTGAGTTAGAAGCGATATTTGGTTTATTTCTTCCATTCTCTTGATATTTTGATTTGATGGAGCTTGTATCTTATTTTGCTTTCATGTTAGGCTAGATTTATATTGTCTTAGGAGTAGGGAAGTAATTTAGGTTTCGATGTGTTGTGATTTGACTTGATATGATATGATATGTTTTGTTGATTTGTTTTGTTGAGAATTATGTTAATTGCCTGTTTGAATTGCTTGGTTAAGTCTAATTAACTTCTAGATGTACGGCCGCATTTAGTTAAGTTCTAAAGTTAGGATAATCAAGATAATTTAGATAAGTATTTGGGATAAATCGTAGATCCGAAAGGGGAGATTAGTTGACACCAAAAGTGTAACTTTTAGACAAGTCCAAAAGACCTCTAGATATCCTTATGAACTCCAACAAACAAGTTTAAGTTGATTGAATTCTATACCAAAAGTTGTGAACCAATCGAGTTAATTAGGTTAGGTTGTGATTGAACCAGTGTCTAGTCCAACAAGCGAAAGCTGAGGTTTAGAGTATCTAGGTTTGACCAACAAACCCTAGCACAAAGCATAAAATTTCATAAAGAGTCAAAACCACACACTTATACCATCTGTTCGGATCGAACAGAGCGGTATATGCTTGAAAAACACCGTTTGATGCACGAAAGTGATAAGTTCTATGTTCTAGAGTCCAAACCGATGTGAAACCTGAACCTAAGACGACTTTTATATTGTTAAAACACCAAAAACATCTCTTTAAGCATTTAGATTTTTTTTAGATAATTAAAATATCCAAAAATATTTATTTACTTGCACCTTTAGATTTAATCAACCAAAAACTCCATAAAAATTTAATTGTCTAGCTTTCGTGAGGAAGTAAAGTCCGGTACTCATTAATCCGTCCCTTGGGTTCGACCCTAAAGCTTAACTAAAACGACTAGTGAGGTTAGCTCTAGGTTTATAAATTTATTTGATTCCTAGGTTTTAAGCCTTCATCACTCATCATCGTCATAAATAGGCTCATTATAAATATCATATGTGACAAAAGTAGAGATGATTGAAGCAGATAGAGTGACTAGTTTTGGTGTTTCTAAATAAAGATCTTTGAAATCAGCATCAATATCCAATTCAAGGAGACTTGGGGAACGAATTGCAAGATCATTCAATCCTAAGTATTTAGTACGAATGAGGAAATACTTCAAAAGAGGACAGCTCAAAACTAATCCCTCTATTTCAATCCCAGTGATGTTCACAGTATCCAACTTCAAAGAAATAACACATAACTGAACTAAAACAAATAAAGAAATAACATACCAAAAGGAAAGTTTTAAGAAATAACATCCAAATAAAGAAGGGAAAATTAGTTATTTGCCACCCAAAAACAAGGAAATTGGGATTTTGCCACTATACCCACCTTTAAATGCTTTAGGAACCCCAAAAACTGTCCCCAAGAGAAACCAGATGTTGTAATAGAGATAAATTCAGGATTTTGAATTGAACACTAAATAAAAAGGTATAATTGAACCCGAAATGCCAGCCTAGAATATTTTGAAATTAAAGGTCATTTAGAAATTAAGAATAAATCTTGACTAAAATAAAATTATTATTTTTTTATGAGCGACTGGCGTCTCACTGCTGAAAGTTCAGTATACAGAGAAGCCTTACGAGCAACAGAATCATTAGAAGAGCCAGCCCTTGGTTTTGTTAAACCATCCGAAGCAACACAAAAGGGCACCTCAACAATTATCAAGCAGAACAACACAATCATTCAGCTGCTTGTTAAAATTAAGGAAGAACTTGAAGATTGCAAGGACCAAATAAGAGAACTCAGAAGGGCAAAAGCACCTGAAGGGTCTGACACATCCGAGGCCCTAGAACAAATCCAAAATCAACTCAAAAACTTGAGTCTCGGTCCGCCAACAACATCAAAACGACCAACCATAACAGGAAAATTTTTTGTATATCGAGACCCAAAGAAAATATACGAAGAAGAAAAGAAAAAGATACAATGAGTCGAACTCAAACAGAAACAGTGGGTAGACCATCTGTATCAGGCCACGAAAACCAAATACCGACTGTTGAAGATCAAATTCGAGATTACAGACTTGGAAGTCGGTTACGATATGAGGCACAAAGAAGATTGCCAAGGCGTAGGCAATATCGAAGGACTCTAGAATCTCATCTAAGTCCTGATGCGGAACTAAGCGTCTCACAGTTTCGCAGAGCACAACAAGTCCCGGCAGAAACACTATACCAAGCCGGATGGAGTGAAAGAAATCATCGGGTATACCAACATTATTCCGATGAAAGAATTTTGGTGGTTGGAGATCAAAGGGAAATTCCTTTTATCTCTCAAGAAAGCTACAACAGGCTCGTTGAAGAAGGATTACAGCACTTACACATAGGTGTTGTAATGGTCAGGATATACGCTCTGCACAGAAGAAATGCAGGGGTAAATGCTCTAGTTGTTTTAAGAGACACAAGATGGGGTAATGATACCTCACTGATAAGTTCCATGGAAATGGACTTAACAGACAACACACAGCTGGCATACGCAGTTCCTGACATGATGGTTAGTATTCATGATTTCTACAATCACATCCAATTGGTTGTACAAACTCATGGGTATGAATCATGGCGAGGTGGAGAAAGCAACCTCTTAATCTCTCGATCTTTAATAGGGAGGTTATCGAACACCAGCCACACAAATTTTCGGTACAATGTCCAAGGTGTAACAGAGCACCTAGCGAGCAGAGGCATAAGGGCTATACCTAGACAACCGAGATCAACCGAAGAATTAAGAGGCCAACGATGGATAATCAGGCCACCAGCAATTCCAGAAGTACAACACCCACAAACAATTCGAGTCAGATCAAGAACTGATGGCTCCCTAGCCATTAGATTTGGTGGATATACAGCAACTGCACCAGCAGAACCAGCAGTTGTCGGGCCTAATGATGAAGAAGAACTAGATGGAGAATTGGCCTTGATGGTTACAATTGAGGAACCAGAAACCTCAATTGAAGAAGAATTGAAAGCAATCCAACTATTGGCATCCCTGTCTAGAGAAGGACCGATGCTAGATTATTGTCCAATCTGGGATAAAGATGAAGAATCAGAGGAAGAATGGCTCAATCCTTTCGCCTCTGAAGGTGATAAAGACAAACTGTCGCACTTTGCATACGCGGCAGAAGAAACAGAACTAGAATATCCTAAGATGAAGGCTTTCACAAAAATGATGGAATCAGCTTTTTCAACAGCTGAGAGTTCACTTACCCAAAGAAGGCCAACAGAACCAGTAATGGGTCCTGTTAACTACCCACCAGCAAGCACATCAAGGCAAACACCGATGCCAACAATACATGAAATCAGAGATCATGTTGGCAGACTCAAAGGAGGTTATGCACAACAGCATAGTGGGAGATTCAACCTTCCAGACGCTCAAAGTGACAAAGGTGCAATTCTGGTATTACCAGAAGATATCGGGCAATACAGTGATGTAATTTCTCGATGGGAATCAATTACTCTCAATGTGGTTAATGACCGCAACTGGACGGATAACAAGAGTAAGGTGATTTTCATTGAAAATCTCCTAGGGGATGTAGAGAAAAAGATGTTCATCCAATGGAGAATGGCGTATCCCCATGAATATGAAGAATTGATAGCGGTTGCAGATGATCCCCAAAACGTAATCTCCTGCATTCGAAGAATGATACTACTAGAGGACCCATACCAAGGGTCCACTGAAGAACAGACACGCGCTTACCAAGACCTTGAGCGCTTGTCATGCAACCATGTTAAGGATCTGTTCAATTATATGAATGATTACAAGATCCTTGCAGCAAAATCCGGGAGGATGTACATTTCCTCAGAACTCTCAGAAAAATTCTTCAGAAAAATGCCACCTCTGATTGGGCAAGAACTAGAAAAGGCATTTTTGGACAAATACCCTGGAGCAGCGATAGGCGTTATGCCAAGAATAAACTTCTCATACCAGTACCTGGCTGAAAGGTGCAAACAAGCTGCACTCCAAAGAAGTTTGAAAGATCTCTCCTTTTGCAGCAAAATCCCGTTACCAGGCTACTATGGAGAAAGAAAGAAGTATGGACTTCGTAAGTCCAAAACCTACAAAGGCAAACCCCACGAATCTCATGTGCGTGTGTTCAAGAGAAAACATGCTGACAAGGTCCGCAAATGCAAGTGTTTCGTTTGTGGAGAAGAAGGACATTTCGCGCGAGATTGTAACCGCAAAACAGGAAACATTGCCAGGGCAGCCATTATTGAAAATATGGAACTGTCAGATAGCTGGGATGTCCTCTCAGTTGATCTCAATGAACCTGATAGTGACGCAATTTGCTCATTATCTGAAGGAGAAGTTGGAAATGTTGCTTCAGCCGTAATCAATGATTTACCATTCGGCGAGCAATCATTTATGATGCAGGCAGAGCAATTGAGCTGGCGGAGTTATATACAACTGCCTAATGATCAAAGAGATTGTCCCCATGACTGGCAGGACAATGATTCAGTTCCAACGGGACATGAAAAATGTTCCATGTGTAAGGAAATGACAACTGAATCAACAAGGGCATACTGTAAAAGCTGCCGCCTAACAGTATGTCCTATGTGTTCAAGATTCAGGCTGGGCAGATGAATACGAACTAAGGTGCAGCCAATAGCACCTTATGATAGTAAAGATCAGCTAATCAATGAGCTGATGTCTTATGTTCAATACCTCTTGGCGGAAAATGAAAAACTCAAACAACAACTATTTGAGGCCAGAACAGAGGATCTCGAAGCCGAGTTTGATGAATTAATGAAGAAAGACAAAGGAAAAACCAAACTACGGTTCGAAGACGAAGAGGTAGATGAAGAAATAGAGATGGAACCCAAAAATCCAACAGGAGCTCTTCGAATAGCTTCTGCCAATACTATCTCTACTGAGGAAATTGAGCGATTTAATACAGTGGTCCAAGACCCTGTAAGGGGCAAAAGAGTCCTAAACAGACTCTACAACATGGAAATAACCTTTGAAATTCCAGGAGTCAACCCATTCAAGGTTCAAGCAATTCTTGACACAGGAGCAACTGTCTGCTGTGTCAACCAAGAAATTGTCCCACAAGAGGCATTGGAGCCAAGTGCCTATCCCATACAAATAAATGGGGTAAACTCGACTCAGATAGCCAGTCTCAAACTCAAAAATGGCAGTATGCTGATTGAGTCGAATAGGTTCAGAATTCCCTTCACCTATTCTTTTTCGATGGGGAAGAAGGAGGGAGTTCAGATGCTGATCGGGTGCAATTTTATCCGATCCATGCAAGGTGGATTGCGAATCGAAGGCCAGAACGTGACTTTTTACAAAAATATCACGACAATTGCAACCACAACAGATGCTGAGATGGTACAAGCCGCAATTCCTAAGCTCGACCTGACGGGCTTGGAATACATTGAAGTAAGAGAGGCCGTAGCATACCACCAAGAGCAAGAGTCACAACAGTTTAAAGAGAAGTTCAGACCACTACTCAACAGACTAAAAGAGCAGGGGTTCATTGGAGAAAACCCCTTGGAACATTGGTCGAAAAATCAAGTGACGTGCTCTCTTGACATCATAAATCCTGATCTCCAGATTCAGGATAAACCTCTGAAGCATGTGACGCCTCAAATGAAGGAGCAATTTGAAAAACATACAAAGGCGTTATTACAATTGGGAGTAATTAGGCCTAGTAAAAGCAGGCACAGAACCATGGCTATAATGGTCAATTCTGGAACCACCATTGACCCAGTCACTGGCAAAGAAATTAAAGGCAAAGAACGCATGGTATTCAACTACAGGTCCCTCAACGATAATACCCACAAAGATCAGTATAGCCTCCCTGGCATCAATACTATCCTTAAAAAGGTCAGACACAGTAAGATCTACTCGAAATTCGACCTCAAGAGTGGATTTCATCAGGTGGCAATGGCACCTGAGTCAATTGAATGGACTGCTTTTGTGGTGCCTGGTGGACTGTATGAATGGCTCGTTATGCCATTTGGATTAAAGAATGCACCGGCTATTTTTCAAAGAAAGATGGATCAGTGTTTTGCTGGTACCGAAGATTTTATAGCGGTGTATATTGATGATATTCTAGTATTTTCTGAGAATGAACAACAGCATGCCGAGCACCTCAGAAAAATGCTAGAAATTTGTGAAAAATGGGGCCTCGTACTCTCTCCAACAAAGATGAAGATAGCAGTCAGAGAAATTGAATTCCTTGGAGCAATCATTGGAAAGAGTAAGGTAAAACTCCAACCCCATGTCATAAAGAAGATTGTCTCCTTTGATGAGGGGAAACTGAAAGAAAAGGCCGGACTCCGAGCATGGTTAGGCATACTCAATTACGCCAGGAGTTACATCCCAAAACTTGGGACTCTTCTAGGTCCCTTGTACACAAAAACCAGCCCTCATGGAGATAAGCGCCTTAAACCGTCTGATTATGAACTAATCAGAAAAATCAAGGAAAAAGTGCAAAACTTGTCAGATCTGGAGCTTCCACCAACAGGGAGCTATATCATCCTTGAAACAGACGGATGTATGGAAGGATAGGGTGGCATATGCAAATGGAAACCAAAGAAACATGACCCTAGATCCATATAAAAGATTTGTGCCTATGCTAGTGGCAAATTTCCGGTGATCAAGTCAACCATTGATGCAGAAATACACGCTTGCATGGAAACATTGAAGGCACTAAAAATCCACTATCTTGATCAGCAAGAGATAACGCTGAGGACTGACTGTCAAGCAATAATATCCTTTTTCAATAAGTCAGCCCAAAATAAACCATCAAGGGTTAGATGGATAAATTTTGTTGATTATGTAACAGGGACAGGAGTGCAGATTAACTTTGAGCACATAGATGGTAAGCTAAACAGCTTAGCTGATGCACTTTCCCGATTAACAACAAAATTGGCTGTTACCAGTGAAATACAAGAACAACAAGAGCTATTCTTAGCACATCTCGAAGGAGCATTCGAAGAGGCAGATCGATTTAGTGACAGCCTAAACAAGCAGATGAATGAGCTAATTTTAAAAATTAGCTCCTTACTCTGATTTCCCTTTTAAAATCCAAACAAATGTTTAATTATTTTGTTTTTCTTTTTCAGGTCTGATGGTAATCTACGGAAAACCATTGATCTTTGGCAGTAATCTACGGAAAACTGTCTTTTTAATAGTTTCAGTTTGTTTATATTTTTGCAGAAATGGTGCTGGAATATTTAACCCATATTTTTAGAAGCTATGAAGGATCTCCACGTTATAGTCTCAGGCCAGATTCCAGGATAGCGCTTAATAACGCTGTTCGCTGGGGAGCATCATGTGGCCAGACAGAAGAAATAGAAGACTATGAGACAATCACTTGTGATTTATTGTTTTCAAGGCCGACTTTAAATATGGAGGGAGGAATGAGAACAAGGCTCATGGAATTACACCAAGCCCAAATTCAAAAGTCCCTTACGGAGCTTGAAAAATTGCTAGTCATGAGCAATTTGCAAAAAATTAGACTTGAACAACATGCTAGCAAGGATAATTGGGCAAGGGATGCCCTCGAACCTGTTAACGATAATATCGAAAAGTTGATTGAAGCTCACAGTAAGCTTCGAATAATCCAGCAGAGCATCTATTATTAGGTAGTGTGCATAATATGCTTACTTTCGGTGCCAACCTGTTTGGTCTGTTAGTGGGCATCTTTTCTTTTCTAAAAAGGCATCTATATGTAATAATTGTACTGATGTGTTTTAGTGCGCCACTTGGTGCATCTTTAGGCGCATTATTGAAGTAGTGCGCTTTTCTTTATTTTGCTTTTGGACAGCACTGAGGTAGTGCTTTCCTTTATTTCATTTTCAGATCGCACTAGGTGAGTCAGTGCGCATCTTTTTATTTGAGTGGGAGACAAAAGTATGTGGTAATCCAATTAATTGCATGACGATGGGGCCCAATGAGCACCCGATGCATTATTGAGATACCAGACTCGAGTCTCTATAAAAGAGTGTCATTCAGAAGTTGCAAGACACACAGAAAAACTCTGAAGTCTTACTTCTTCTCTTATAACCTTATTCTATCAATAAAAACTTTCTCTTACAATTCCATAAAAATCTTTGAAGCCAGCATTACTTATAATCCGAAGTTTCAAAGTCGATCGATCAGTTCGCTTCCTATTTTGGTATCAGAGCAAGGTTTGTTTCTTAATATTATTTATGGCTTTCTAAATTTCTGTGTGTTCTAGGTAGGCACTTAAGGGGGGGATTATGCCAAATCTTTAGAAAGTTCAAAGCTTGAAACATATATTTAATTGATTAAGTCTGAGAACGTTAATTTAAAGTTTGAAAAATTCTAAAAATTTTGGAAGAATCAAAAGAATCACACTGCCGTACAGTACTTATTAGGAAGGAAGATCGCGGATAAACACTGTGATGTGAGAGGAACCTAAGATCAATAGAAATTGTCATTCTAAAAATTAAATTCAAAGACTGTTAATTATTAACCCGGGTGCACAATTGGAGTGATTCTAGTATAAATACCAGGGAATATTCCCTCTAGAGTGGCAAAAACACAGTTTTGAAGATTTCGGGTGGCATAAACAAAATTGCCCCAATAAAGAACACATAACTGAACTAAAACAAAGCACAACTAAAATTTTTAAAAAAAATTGTATTAAACAAAAGACAAATATGACATTGATTTGATGCAATGAGCTTTGATTGGTTGGTACGTAAAATAGATTACGCATACAAACTGGAAAAGGAAGAGATCACACACAAAACATTAATTTACTGTGATAATATTACACTACAACAAAAATGATTTTTAGCACCGCCATATTAACACCTGTTTTTAAGAAAATCGGTTCTAAAAATATGCAGTGGCAAGTTCGTAATTATCAGAGTATCTTTTTAGGACCGATTTTTTAAAAAAACCGATTCTAAAGAGTTGCAGGAAAAGAAGAAGAAAACACGATTTATTTTTAGAACCAGTTTTTTTAAAAAAACCGGTCTTAATATTTAGGACCGGTTTTTAGAAAAATCAATTCTAAAGAGTAACTGTATTTTCTTTTTTTTATCGGAATTCTTTAGAACCGTTTTTTTTTTAAAACCGGTCCTAAAACATAACGTGGATTTGAATTTAATATAAAGTACTGAATTCTATTTTGTCATCTTGTTATAAAAAAAATATTGTTTATTTTAGCAATAGTAAGTTCAATTATATATTTTTATTTTATTTTACTGTTATATGTTAAGGATAACAAATATTGTTTATCGTTATATAATTAGAAGTTTGGAACTATGTTCAGACACGTTTATTCTAAGGACACGCCACGCCTTGTTTATCCTAAGGACACGCCACGCCTCGTTTCCTCGTGCCGTGTCTTTTTTAGACGTGTAGTGTTGTGACGTGTTCAGACACGTTTAACTTTTTGACATAAATATAATTTATTTATAAAATTTAAAAATTATGTTTAATAAATTAAATTAAACTATAATTAATTATATTTTCATCATCTACTCATGAATATTGGAAATTTGAGAGTACAAGAGCTGTAAAAAATATTTTAATTTTTTGAGACAATTAATAATTTATACTATCCTTATCAAAACAATACAAGATATGACAAAAAATCTTTGATTCTTTTTAAGACAAATCACAGATAAATTTCTATCTTCAATTTGCGCATGGATCTGGACCCTTCTACTTTTGTTTGTGATTTAATTATCGAATCACCTAATTGTATTGTAACCTTTTCATTTTCAATTCAAACAATTTACAAGTGTTTTATTCGGAAATAAGTCTATTAATAACAATTGATTTATGATTAAATGTATTTTTGGAAAGATTTATGGAAAAAATATAATAGTATGTACATAATTGAGAAATCTATTGTATTTATATGACACTTAATGTGCGTATCCTTTTTGTGTTTGGTGTGTCACTTGAATTGAAAATTTGTGAAAAACAATATACGTGGTTCCCTACCATATACACAGTAATAGATTATTTCGTTAATTTTGACAAATTTGACGAAATAAATAAGATTATTCTCGAATTCAAAAAAAAACATAGCGCATTCACTGCGACTCTACCATGTGTAGTTTTAATTTTAAAATCTGAATTCTAAAAATAAATTCTAAATTTTATTGATCAAAAGAGAGTAGAAAATACATATGCATATATATAGGGATCAAATTAAAGTGTCTTAATTATTGCGATTACTCAAGCACGTCATTTTTTTTCCAAAACAAAATGCAATTAACCATATACGTTATTATTTTCTATGCAAATAAATTAAAACAAATAATTCATGCTCTTTATGATTGATACGAAAATGACAGTGCTAAAGATATATATGCATGCTCTTTAAAAGAGAGTATTGAGGATCATACAAATACATACATACAATTTGGAAAGTATATACGTCTTTTTTTAAAAAAAGAAAGGTATGATTTTTAAAACCGGTTTTTAAAGTACAAAACCAGTCCTAAAAAACTTGCATTTTTTCAATATTAGAATTTATAAAATATTAAAAATAGAATATTTTAAAAAGAATGAATGATCTTTAGAACCGGTTTTAAAGTAAAAAACCGGTTCTAAAAATAATGAGCTTTTTTATTTAAAACTACTCTACTCTCTTTCTCTCTTCTCAACCAGAAAGTTTTTTAAGTTTCGAATCCTTTCCGTCTCTTTGCCTCCTCCCTTCCCTTCCCTCATTGTCTCCTCTCCGACTCCTCTCCTTCGAAATCACTGCCTCCTCTCAACTCTGACTACGCCACCACTCCCTCACTGCCTCCTCTCCAATCTCAACTCCAATTGTTGTTGGTGTGGAACGGGAGCCGCCGGATGAAACAGGCGCACACAATCTTCCTTGGCGGCAACAAAGCTAGCGTGACCCCTCTTCGCAGCACCGTTGTTTTCAATTTGAAATTTGATGAAATTCGAAATAGGTATGCATCATTTTAATTTTGATTTTGAAATTCGAAATCTGAAATTCCATCCCTACAACTCAATTCCTATTTAAATTTTCTTATAGTTTGGTTATCTGCTTTTTTATTTCAATCGCTCCTCTATGTTTCTCGTCATGTTTGCCTGCGACTTCGAGCACAGCCTCACTGCCCCCCTCTTCAATTTCATCAGGTTTTTATCGGAAACCCCTCTCTCCCTCTAATTGCTTTTGAGTTCAAAAAATTGATTATTAATCTGGTATTGCATCCGAAACCCCTCTAATTGCTTTTGCTTTTCATCTGGTTTGTATTAATCTGAAATTGAGTATTTTATATCAGAAGAAAGAAAAAGAAAAATTGAAAGTGGAAGTATTTTGCACTGGTATTTTATCAGATGGTGCATTACCAAGGTTAGTTTCCTACCGGATGGTGCATTACCAAATAGAAGTGATATAGTCCAATTTATTTTTTTTTTAACTTAACCTAATTGCTGGTACATTTGCTACAATAGGATTTTTCACCTTATAAACAAACATGCATATGTTCAAAATCAATATTTATCCTTAATTATATTTTTAATTGAATTAGTTTGAAACCAATTAGCTTAGGTTTTACTAATTAAATTTGTTTAATTGAATGCAGATTTTGCATCCAGAGAATCAGCTTTATAGCAACGAAGACTTAGTATATATAACTTTAGATGAGTTTTATGTGTATGTAGGTAGATGTGTATCTGGTTAGATAATTAAAATTTGTATGAATTATGATATATTTATTTTTGTTGTTTTGTATCGATATATTGATTGTTTGTTTTTGTATATTAATTGTTTTGCTGTGATATACCAATCGGTATAAATATTGCTAGCAGAATGGGCTAGCCCCAAAATAAAAAATATTTTTTTATTAGGTGTTGATCTTTAGGAACGGTTATTAACTAAAAACTGATTCTAAAGGTATTCTTTAAGACTGGTTTTTAACAAAAATCCGGTCCTAAAGATATTAAAAATTATTGAAAAAAGCGGGCTGTCTTTAGAACCGGTTTTTTACTAAAAACTGGTCTTAAAGAAATATTTTTAAGATCTGTTTTTAGCTAAAAACCGGTCCTAAAGATGCACAACTTTTTAAATTTAGAATTTGTCTGATTTTTAGCACCGCATTTTTAACACCGGTTTCTTATTTGTTTTTAACACCACATATTATTAGCACCACCTTCTAACCGGTGTCAAAGAATAATATTTAACCGGTTTTAAAAATAAATTATGGCGTAGTGTTATCTGATAGCTAGGATTTGGTACCTGCAAGCTATTTCCTATGCATCTAACTAAAAAACAAAAGCCTAATGCCACTAATGATATGACAGTTGTAACATCAATTATGCACCTAAATTTAAAAAAAAAAATAGAGAGAGAGAGAGAACGAACGAAAAAAAGGAAACCCTAGGACCCCAGTACATACCAAATTTATACAATAGGAACCAATAAAACTTGACTTATTTCAGAAATATAACTAATAATAAGAATGCAAATGTCTATCGTCGTCCGATTAAAACCGTACAGTGAACTAAAATCGAGAGATGAAAAACAAAAAGAATTAATTCAACAAAATAAAGGAATAGGCTAACTATTTAGAAGAACCAAGGAGCGTATGGGAGCAACGAAGAGAAGAAAGCGTGGGGAGTGTAATCAGGCCATCATCGCAATGAAATGAGTCGCGAATATGTGTTCGAGGAACCAAAGGAAGAGAAGAAAGAATAAAGTGAAGCGGTGATGAACACTTCTATTTTAGTATTGCATTTTATAGTTTTTTTTTCTTTTTACCAAGTCGGTTTGGGCCGGAAATAAATAAATAAGAAATAAGAAAATAAGATAAATTCTATACAGTAGGCTAAATGTTTTACATGGACTGAAAAATAAATTATTTATTTAAAATTATGAATTGAGATAATTAATTATTACTGTAATTAAATTGAAAAAATATGGTGTAATGAATCAAGCGTCGCTGTCAAGTCTGTCCCTACTTCCTAAGAATGGATCCGAGAATTATGAGTTGGAATATTGGGTGCACTCAAGCGCATCACTATTCATTTACTTCAATAATGAATTTATGAGTTAGATTTTATTTTTTTATACTTTTTTTTAGATTTTTATATGCATATTCAATTTATTTTCATTGAACTTATATATTTATATGTATTTACTTTCATTATTTAAATATTCATTTTATTTGTTTTATATGTTCACTTTGTTCAAATTATCGAGCAATGACAAATGTAGTTATTATTTATGCAAGTAAACTGTACAATAAAAATCCAACCACACTGCTTACTGGGCTAATAAGGTTTATGTGGGAACGGATCCTCTGGTCGTTTTAATCCGGAGCGTCTGATTTAATCTCAACGGTTCAAGAGGATCTCTCGTTCCAGGTTTCTGTTGTCCCTAGAAATTGTGCTCCATGGGCCCATTCGACTGCATTCAGATCCTAAAAAAGACTGCTCCAAGCAGTTTTTTTATATTTAAAATTTTTAAAATTCAAATGAAGAATCAACGGTTTGGATTCTCTATTTGAATTTTAAAATTTTTAAATATTAAAAAAAGGACTGCTCCAAGATCCGGGTGCCCATTCGACTGGTGTGTAGGGCTGTCAATGAAATCCGTTTACCATTTTTACCCTATCCGTACTCTATTTGAATTTTAAAATTTTTAAAATATGAAAAAATGGACTGCTTGGAGCAATCTTTTTTCGGATGCTAAGGATCTGGGTGCCCATTCAACTTGTGTGTAGGGCTATCAATGAAACTCGTTTACTCTTTTATCCTACCAGTACCGCATTCGATAAGGCGGGTAAAAAAATTAATTTCGTTAACTTATCAGGTACGGGGACTATTTTGTATCCATTATCTAACGGATAATATTTTACATACATATATGTATATATTATAATTTATAATTAGTTATATAGATTTTTCTAATTTAATTGATATGAGAATAAATTTCATGATTTTTGTTATATCTAAAATATTATCTAAATATTTTATTTTATCTATGTATTTATTTGATATTATTTATTTAGCATATTATATATTTTTTTTATTAAATTAATAATATTACTATTATTTATTATGCACCGTTATTTTATTCTTACTGTTAATTTTTAACAAGTACGAATATTTAACATGACCGTACCGTACAGTACCCATCGACGGAATTACATCATCTGCCAACCTTAAAAGGTCGGTAGAGTGCTAACTTCTAATTTGAACCGTTAGATCTAATTTTAACGGTTAAAGGAGTCCCGTACATGTAACCAGATTGATAGGCCCAAAGAATTTTAATCGTCCAAATTATATCGAACGGTCGGATAAAAAATTGACACTCTATCGGACCTCATCTACAGCCGACAGGCGACAACCCTACAGTGGTGTGCAAGTGCAATTAAATCTGAACAAAACACAGTTTGCTAAACCCTTATACTTTTCTAAAACCCCACTCCCCAGAATTCCCTCTACGTACGCCATGCTCCGACGAAGTTCCCTAGCGGCGGCGACGGTGTCTCGCCGTCTTATACACCGACGCGCCGGGAGAGCTTCCAAGCCACAATCTCCTCCGCTTCCTCCGCCTCCATCTCCCCCCAAACCCCCGCAAAAACCCACCCCGGTCTCTCTACATGGCGAAACCCTTCACGACCCCTACGCCTGGATGACTGCTCTCTCTGACACTGTGGCCATGCGCCACATGGACCTCCACGTGGAGCAGGAGGATAAGTACACTGAGGCTGTGCTCGCTTCGTTAGGTGCAGATCGATCGGTCAGGAAGCTTCAGATCGAAATGGCGTCTCGGCTTGCATCGGATCTTAGTACGCCTGCCGTCAGGTTGTATGATTATCCCTTGAAAGTGTATGAACTTTTTAAATTCATTCTGGGGTAGCTATAAGTGAGAATATGGACGTGTTTCCATGAAAACATGAGATGATGAGAATCAGAAACGTGGACATAACTCTCTTTTAAGTTAGCTAATTTCTTTGTTTTCCAAAAAATGCCCAAACCACCCTTATTTTTCTGTGTTACTCAAGAGTCACAGTGAACCTCATCTTGAGGTCATGTTTATGTCGGGGGGTAGGGGGGGGGGGTCCATTGCTGATCAGATTCTTATATTCGTTGATCTCTCACAAAAATGGAGCTTAGTGAAAGCACCACCATCTATCAGAGAATAATTTGGCAAAATGCTGGAGTATTGGGCGCATTCAAGCCTACTTTTGCATCTCCTGAACATATTCCCAGTGTACGCTGTGAAAAGAGAAATGTCATGTGAATAGTATAGGACTATATGGCGGAAAGTAGCATGCGAAAGTCTCTTAGCCTATGGACCCTTGTGTCTTCTTTGTGCAAAAAGCCCTAAAATGCATTTTCCCTATTTATGCAATAAGATGTATTGTCAAACTAAAAAACTGAAGCTTGATTCCATAACAGGTGGGGCCCGTGGTTGTATTACAGAAGGGTTGAAGAAGGCAAGCAGTATCCAGTGCTGTGTAGAAGAAAGGCAAGTTTGCATGAGGCGTTCGTTTCTAATAAAGATCCCTCTGCTGGGTTTGATTTCACTTCTGGTAAAAAGATTGAACAGAAGCTCATTGATTATAACCAAGAAGCAGAACGATTTGGAGGTAAAGAGATCGGATTATTATCTTTTTCATGAGCATATTAGGAACTTATCTATTTGAGACAGTGAGAAGGATAGGTTATAAATATCTGTCTTTATCTGGAGTTCGGAGGTTATAATTAATATTTGAAAAAAAATTTTGGGCCCGGGTTGGATGGGGATGTGAACTAATTGTTTATTTGCAGTTCTTTATGCTTTCTAGTTCTGTTTGAAGGTTTACATGATGTTTTTATGAGTTGACAAGACAGTCTGTTTATTTTATAAAAGATCAGCTGTCTACAATGCTACACTGATAAATTTATTGTTCCTAGGTGACAATCGAAGGCCAACTGTTCAAATTGAGAAACATATTATGAGGGACAAACATAAAAAAAAAAAAATAGCACCAGGTTTACATTGCGATTTGCAACATTAGTTTTTTTTTTTTATGCACAGGATATTCATATGAGGAGCTCTCAGAAGTATCTCCGAACCAAAACTTCATTGCATATACAATGTTTGACAAGGAAAAAGATTTGTTTACCCTACTGGTACGGGATCTGACTACTGGTATTCTTCTTGATCGACCCCGGGCTGACAGGGTTGCCGGCCTTTGTTGGGCCATGAATGGTCGTGCCTTGTTGTACACACTTATAAATGATGATTGGAGGCCATACAGGTTAGTATATATACTGATACACGCACTTGCCAAATATTCATCGTTACCATAAGACAGGAATATCAGGCACCGTACAAACATTTTCCTAGGGTGTGTTTGGAAGTGTTGCATAAAACAACGAACAAGAATTAGCGTGTTGTGTTCTGCAGTTCGCAGTTCACAGATAGCTGTTCTCAAATTTTGGAGAATTAAGAATTAGACCGCTATTTGTAGTTAGTGCCTGCTCGGCTTTTGTTTGGTTCATGCGAACTGCTGCTGTTCGCGAACAGCTTGTTCGCGCGCACTGCCAAACACGCCCCTAGGGTACATGGGAGTTATTTCACTTATTGCAAGGGCAATATGACATCTTTTGCTAAACATGTTTCTGCTATTTATCATATCAAAAGTGTTTTGGTAATTACTTGTTTCTGCTTTGCACAGAATCTATTGTAGCGTGCTTGGGTCAAATAAGGATGATACCATAATTTTGGAAGAAGCTGACGAGAATATTTATTTGAGCATTAGAAATACCAAGGATTTTTCATTCATTGCTGTAAATATATTTTCAGACAGTTCATCTAAGGTACAGTAACTTAATTCTTCCGTTTCTTCTTTGTAGTTGTATTTTTCCTCTTTAGCCTGTGGGATTCACATATTTATAGAGTTCTTACCTTATCAACTTGTACTTTTATGAGCAGTGCATTTGGTTGTTTTGAATTCAAGTGTTATTAAGCTACTTGACAAGATAAGTGCAAAAGATAAATAAACAAATTGGTAAGAAGCAACTTAAGGATGGTTTGTGCAAACTTGTGGAGGTCAGAGACTAGTACTAGTAAAGTTGAATTCCACATTTTACATTTTTATACTTATTCTAGTTGTAGGTGTATTTAATCAGAGGAGATGATCCCTTTTCTGGCATGAGTCTTGTATGGGAAGGCGAAACACAGTCACATTGTGTTATAGAACATAATAGAGGAAAGCTTTTTTTATTCACCGACTCTGCAAGAGACTCTCACTGCCTCCTATTTTGTGATGCCAATTTATCTTCAACAAATGATTGGCAGGTTAGTTTTCTTACTTTCTATGGTTCTGTCAACAGCTCATGCAAATATGCAATGCAGTCATCGGAGAAGGCATTTCCTAAAACATGGCTAGATTGTTTTGGTTATTTAATTTTCTAAATAGCAAACCAGCCTCAAAGATCCAGTTGCTTCCTTAAGATTGAATATTTAAGCAACAATGACATAAGTGATGAACCTTTCTTTAACAAAATTTTGTTACATGGCTGAGCATTGGATGCTGACATCATTACTGATGGGCTACCTTTGCCCAATCATGTAACCATTATACAGAAAGGCAAATTATATATACTGAAAGGAGAGAGACCAAATGCAAATTGTGAACTGAATCTTGCTTAAAGTTTTAGCTGATTGTTTTGATAGTTCACTGGTTTTTAGTTTCTATTGAAGTCCACCATTTGCGGTTAACATTTCCCCTCTTTAATGGATTTCTCGTTTTTTGTATTAAGCTAATTGTTTTTATTATTTTTTTAGATCTTTAAGATTTGTTTCATTGTTTAGTATAGCCCGGTCCCAAGCCCGGGTAAGAGGAGGAGGGTTGTGATAGGCTAGGCGAGCCAACGTAAAAATTCCAGTCATCTCTATGGAAATGAAACCCAATTACTTTTCGTTGGGGCGTAACCCTCTTAGCGACGCGTCTTATCGGAACCCGGATGAGATGATAAATGAGCAAGGGCCGGATCGCCACCCCTTTAGTGGCGCGCCTTATCGGAACCCGGATAAGGTGATAAGTGAGCAAGGGCCGGATCGTCACTCCCTTAGTGGCGCGCTACATCAGCGCCCGGATGTAGTGGCAAGTAAGCAAGGGTCTTCGCACTTTTCACGACGGGTGCGGGGGGCAAGGAAGATAGTTAGTGAGAGTAGGATTCGTTTAGGTAGTTGGAATGTAGGGTCTCTAACAGGAAAGTTAAGAGAGTTAGTGGATACGGCGATTAGGAGGCGTGTGAACATCTTGTGCGTACAAGAGACAAAGTGGACGGGCCAAAAAGCAAAGGAAGTGGAGAACACCGGTTTCAAGCTGTGGTACACTGGAAAAGAACGGGGCAGGAATGGAGTAGGTATCTTAATCGACAAGAGCCTTAAGAGTGGAGTTGTCGACGTGCGGAGACAAGGGGATAGGATCATTCTAGTGAAGCTAGTTTTGGGGGACTTAGTTTTGAACGTCATTAGTGCTTATGCACCACAAGTAGGACTAAGTGAATCCATCAAAATCCAATTCTGGGAAGATTTAGATGGTATGATTAGAAGTGTGTCAACCACTGAAAAGCTCTTCATCGGAGGAGACTTCAATGGACATGTAGGTGAAACTAGTGGAGGGTTTGAGAGGGTGCATGGGGGTTTTGGGTATGGCGATAGGAACCAAGAAGGTGAGGACTTCTTGAACTTGGCCATAGCTTACGACCTCATGATAGCTAACACCTTCTTTAGAAAAAGACAATCCCACTTAGTTACCTTTAGTAGTGCCCAACACTTTTCCCAGATTGATTTTGTTCTTGCTAGGAGAGAGGACGGACGAGCCTGCATGGATTGCAAGGTTATACCTGGGGAATGTGTCGTCTCACAACACAAACTTGTGGTGGCTGATTTTCGCTTTCCGCTGCGTTCTAGAGTAGGTGGAGGCGCTCGAGTTGTGAAGACGAATTGGTGGAAGCTCAAAGGAGACGTGTCTCATACTTTTAGGGGCAGAATGATTGAAGAAGGTCCGTGGAAAGCAGGTGAAGAAGCAAACAAGATGTGGGAAGATATGTCAGCTACTATTCAAAAGGTAGCTACGGAAGTGCTTGGAGTTACTAGAGGAAGCAACCGCGAATCCAAAGATACGTGGTGGTGGAACGACGAAGTGCAGAAAGCTATTAAAGAAAAGAAAGAATGCTACAAACGCTTGCACCATGACAAGGCCGACGACAATGCGCAGAAGTACAAATTGGCCAAGAAGAATGCAAAGAAAGCTGTGAGCGAAGCAAGAGGTCGGGCTTATGAGGATCTATACCAGAAGCTGAGTACGAAGGAGGGTGAGAAGGACGTGTATAAGATAGCCAAGCTTCGAGATAGGAAGACGAGAGACTTAAACCAAGTGAAGTGCATCAAGGACGAGACTGATAGGCTTTTAGTGAGGGACGACGAGATCAAGAATAGGTGGAGGGATTACTTCAACAAGTTATTCAATGGAGAGGATGATGACTTAGGAATTGTGTTGAACGACTCCTTTGATGACTCCAATAGACGTTTTGTTAGGAGAATTCAAGAGTCCGAGGTGAAAGAAGCCTTAAAACGAATGAAAGTAGGTAAGGCTCTAGGACCTGATAACATACCAATCGAAGTATGGAGGTGCCTCGGAGATGTGGCTGTAGTTTGGTTAACCAAACTATTCAATAGCATTTTCCGATCAAATAGGATGCCAGATGCGTGGAGGAGAAGCACTATAGTACCAATCTTCAAGAATAAAGGGGATGCTCAAAGCTGTACAAACTATAGAGGGATTAAGCTTATGAGTCATACAATGAAGCTTTGGGAGAGAGTGATAGAACATCGCTTGAGACGGATGACAAACGTTTCGAAAAACCAATTTGGTTTTATGCCTGGGAGGTCAACCATGGAGGCCATCTTCCTAATAAGGCAATTGATGGAGAGATATCGGGAGCGAAAGAAGGATCTACATATGGTTTTCATTGATTTGGAGAAAGCATACGACAAAGTGTCAAGGAAAGTTATGTGGTGGGCACTAGAAAAGAAGAAAGTCCCCACAAAGTATGTTACCCTCATCCAAGACATGTATGATGGTGCCGTTACTTGCATCAGGACATGTGATAGTGTAACTAGTGACTTTCCTATTAAAATAGGACTACATCAGGGATCAGCTTTGAGCCCGTATATTTTTGCCTTAGTGATGGATGAGATCACGAAGGATATACAGGGAGAGATTCCTTGGTGTATGCTCTTTGCGGACGATGTGGTGTTAGTCGATGAGAGTAGGACGGAGGTCGATAGGAAATTGGAATTGTGGAGACGAACTCTAGAGTCCAAAGGGTTTAGGCTTAGTAGAACTAAGACGGAGTATATGGGGTGTGAGTTTAGTGGGATACGACCAGTGGACGGAGATGTCTGTCTAGACGGGCAGGTAGTACCTACGAAAGATACTTTTCGATATTTAGGATCGATGCTGCAGAGCGATGGCGAGATAGATGAAGATGTTAGTCACAGGATAAGAGCGGGGTGGGTGAAATGGCGACAAGCATCAGGCGTCCTATGCGATAAGAAAGTCCCGCAGAAGCTAAAAGGCAAGTTCTACAGGACAGCGATTAGACCTGCGATGTTGTATGGCGCAGAATGTTGGGCTACTAAAAGACGACATGTCCAGAAGATGAGTGTAGCTGAGATGCGTATGTTGAGGTGGATCTGCGGTCACACGAGGGGAGATCGGATTAGAAATTATGACATACGAGAGATGGTTGGGGTCGCACCAATAGAGGAGAAGCTGATCCAACATCGTTTGAGATGGTTTGGACATATCCAACGCAGACCTCCAGAGGCACCGGTACGTACCGGAATTCTTAATCATTTCTAGAACACCCGGAGGGGGAGAGGGAGACCAAGATTGACATGGGAAGAAGCGGTGAAAAGAGACCTTAAAGAATGGAACGTCTCTAAGGAGTTGGCGATCGATAGGAGCGCTTGGAAGTTAGCAATTCATGTACCGGAGCCATGACGTAGGAACTTAGGGGTAGGAGCGATGCCATAGGTTTGTAGGTCCCTCTATTAGGTCACAGTCGAGGTCTAGGTTTCTACTATTACTATTATTATTAGAGGTATTATTATTAGTACGGCTAGTCTTACTATTAGTATTTTTATGTTTTGTATTTTTTTTGTTCTTGAATGTGTTCTCTTGTTGGGTTTCTTTCTAGCCTACCCCAACTTGTTTGGGACAAAAGACTTAGTTGTTGTTGTTGTTGTTGTTGTAAGATTTGTTTCATCTATACCCCTGCAATACCAGGGATATTATGTCAGTAAAACCCTGTAAATAAAGAAAAAAAGTACGTATTCGTCTTGTGAAGAATGAAAAATACCGCAAGATACCCCAAATTGCCTATTTCTTCAAATTATCTACCTGAGAAAGGACCCGGCACTTTTGAGAATTAAGAAATATGAGCAGTGGCTTTGGTTTGGGGGGGAGGGGGTGCAGGTGGAGTTTTCAATATTTTGTAGGATCTCTGGGATACACTTAAATTTGTATGTTTATACATTATAAAATTCATTGATTTTCTAGGGGCACAGGTGAAACTTTTTTCCTCATATTGTTTGTTGGTTGATTTATCATCTCATTTTCATGTTGGTCACAAGTTTTCATAGTTCTTTCAGAATTTACTTGTTGAAGAACCTGGAATAGCCCTACTGGATGTTGATTTTTGTGACACTCACATGGTGCTTATTCTCAAACAAGATAATAAATTTCGACTCTGTTCCGTGAAGCTTCCCTTGCCTTCAAACGTAAAAGTAAGCTCATATCTCGTTTATTTTTCCCTTTTATTTGAGAGTAATTATTATCCTCTAATGTAGGGCCCTGTGCGGCTATCAGATCTTTGTCCGAACTACTTGCCGCTTCCAGATCATGTTTGTCAGATCACATCAGGCCCAAATTATGACTTCTCTTCCTCTATAATGCGTTTCACCATATCTTCACCTGTGGTACCTATATCTTTTTTTTCCCCTTTTTTTGGCTTTTAGCTTTTACTTATTATTCTGTTTTTGTAATTTTTAGCAAATTACATATGTTATTTGTAAATTGTGCCTTGGTACTTTCATATTTTGCAACAGCTCACAAGAGATTTGCAGTGAACATCCAACTGTTGCCTTTTGTCAAATGTATGTGTCCATTAAATACTGACATTTCTGCTAATACTTGCAGCGAGATCTTTTTTCAAATCCCAAATTGAGCCAAAACTAAAACAAGAGGACTCAAATATTGATTCAAGTCGTAGGGACTAGTCATCATTATTCCACTAAAGTAGATATGAGAATTAGCAATCAAGGTTATTATCATTTTTATTTGCCGTGTGTGTTGGGGGGGGGGGGGGGTTAACCTTCACTTCAGGTGTTGTTGTTGACTGCAAATACTCAACAATCTAAATTTGCAAACATAGTTCAACAAGGTGAAATGTGGGTATATAATTTGCAAAATAAATACCTTTGGAATATAAATTTTGTTTCCTTCCCTCCAATAATGTTATTTCTCATGTGTATGCAGATGCCTGATGCAGTTGTAGACTACAACTTGTTGAATGGGAAGTGGACCATAGTTCAACAACAAAATCTGCTTCATGAAAGCACAAAAATATTATATGGCACTTCTTTTGCATCTCCCACTAAAGAAAACCAAGCTTTAGATAATAATCATGGTTCTAATGGTAGTAATGTATGGAATGATCTGCTTGATTACTATGAATGCCAATATTACTATGCTGATTCCATGGACAAGGAGGTTTCAATACCATTAACAGTTGTTTATTCAAAAAAGTACAAGAAAGATGAGGCTGGCCCTGGACTGTTGCATGGACATGGTGCATATGGTGAGGTTATGGACCGAAGGTGGCGTAGTGAACTAAAGAGCCTCCTTGACCGAGGATGGGTCATTGCTTTTGCTGATGTGAGGTTGATTTTTCTAATTTAGGCAGCTCTATACATTTAAAAAAGAAAATAAGCCTAATTTATACCAGGCCGCAAGGGTGAAAAAAGTTGAGTGGGGTAACATTTGTTTGCAATTATTGAATCATAGGCCTAATTTCTAATTCTTTTCCAAAAAAAAGTATAGTAAATTAAGTTTTATTATTTTGTGAACTGGAGGTTGATAGGACCTCCCCCTGCCCTAGTGTAGCTTTGCCGCTGCCAGACAATTAGTTGGTTTGATGGAATCTGGGGACAACATAGAAGTTTGTCTCTGCACTAGTTAGTGCATTTTCAACAAATACTGAATCAGGCTGAAAGTCGAGGCAGCAAATTGAAAGTTTCTAATGCCAGGCTAGTTATGAAGTGTCAAAACAAATATAATAACATTAAAATGACAAACTAAAGGGAAAAAATAACACAATCACATTTATGGAACTGAATATTGAAATCATTGGATTATTTTCTTGGGTATATCTGAAAGTAATATTGGCTGGTATTTGTAATATGAGAAAATTTGGGCTTATTTGCAAACGTAGCGAATTATCGATTTGCAACCTAGTTATTAAAGTGGTGCTTTGTTTGCTCAGGGGTGGAGGTGGCCATGGCAAAAAGTGGCATCAAGACGGGACCCGTACAAAGAAAATAAATTCTATAAATGACTTTGTTTCATGTGCAGAGTTTTTAGTAGAGAAAGAACTTGTAAAAGAGAATAGACTAGCTGCCTGGGGCTATAGTGCTGGTGGCCTCTTGGTTGCTTCAGCCATTAATGCTAAACCAAATTTATTTCGAACTGCAATTTTAAAGGTAATTGTTATGATGACTGGATTTATGTTATCACATTTTTCAGGAAGTAGCTTGAAACAGGAAAACATTTGGGGTTGCTGTCTCTTTGCAAACTACAAGCATAATGCATAGAGTATTGATACGTCTAGGTAATGTAGAGAGATCAACGAGAGTAGATTGAGAGGTGAAATAGTATTTTATTGCTCAAGAGAGTATTACAATAGCGTGTCTCAGCTATAGAATGTTCAACCTCCTATACAATGGTCTACCCCCACTATATATAGGCGCTGGAGAGAAGATTCTCTTGCTGATGTCACCCGACAACTGTTGAGCCACTTGACTCCTGTCTTTATCCGAGACACCTTCGATCCTTCAGACAAGGCAAATTTGTTAAGACAATTTCATCCGTTATGCCCTCGGGTTTCCTACCGAGACGATTTGGTTAAGTTTTTAGGCCACTTGATTTGTGTTCCCTGCCTCTTCTCCCGCTCATTTGAATCGGAACTCATGTGAATGTGAGTTGGGCCGTATTAATGGGCTGGGCTCTTATAGCCTGGCCCTATCAAGTATAAACTAGATGTGACTATCAACTTGTTGGCTTCTGTTCTACAAATCATAATAGGGAAGAATTGCTGAGTTGATATGGAACAACTGGACCAAATATCAATCACGCTATTACATTGTAGTTGAAACCCCCAAGTTTATTTAAATTTACATCACATTTTACATGTTTATCTTCCTGTAGTAACCCTTTGTTTTATAGGGAAGCCAAAATTAAGACAAAAAAAAAAATGTAGTTTTAATAGAGTCGATGTTGGGTTTTCTCTGAAAGATTGGTCTCTTATATTTTTTTAATCATCTATTCTGTTTCAGGTCCCCTTTTTGGATGTACTGAACACACTTCTCCACCCAGTACTCCCTCTGACCCCTATTGACTATTATGAGTTTGGATATCCTATTTTCATAGAGGATTTTCAGGCAATAAAGGAATATTCGCCATATGAAAACATTAAAAAGGATGTGCTTTATCCAGCTGTTATGATCACCTCCTCCCTCAGCGCAAGGTAGCATTAGCTGATATTTTAGTGTTTTAATTTTTCACAATTGTATGTTCATTGTGCTTTTTTTTTATGTTGTTCATTACTAGCTTACTTTGCTTGAGATTTGCAGTAATGTTTAACAACATCATATGGATCTTAAATCTTTATGAAGCACACCGGAAACCCATACCATGTGTGCCAGTAAGGTTTTTAATTTTAGGTATTGAATGGCCAAACTATGTCCGTCTCGAAAGAATATATAATTTCTGGTTGTTACCAAGAGTTGCATTAAAATTGGAGGCATTCTTGCTTATGTAGGTTTGGAATATGGGAAGCTGCCAAGTGGGCTGCACGGGCCCGTGATTTGACGATTTATGACCCTCAGAGACCGATTGTTCTCAATATGACAACAGATATTGTAGAAGATAGTAAATATTTACAAACAAAGGAACTAGCCATTGAGACTGCATTCCTCCTAAAGACGGTCGCTGATCCCTGATATTGAGTGTTCTTTATATATTGTTGGCCAGTTGGCCTCATCGACCAACTTTAAACATTGTGGTGTAAAGCATCGAACTAAAGCAAATTTTGTGTACTAGCTGCTGTGTTTGTGCATGAATTTCTCGTGGGGACCATTGTTTAATGGTTCTTTTAGTGAACTACTGACACTTTGCAATACTCCAATCAGAAATTTTGAGTATACTTGTGGTTGTGCGTTTCTGTTAGCTTGTGTTGTTCTGGGGGTTTGAGGTGTTGTTGTGGGTGAGTTTGTGGGCCTGTATGTTGGGTGTGTTGGTTTTTTGCGTGTGTGAATAGACGGGACCTAAGTCCTAACGAGAGGAAATGAGTGGAATTCACGGACAATCAAAGTTGCATGAATTGGGTATCTTTTAGCCTAATATTAGTAACATCTTTTCTGATTTGGCACCACTAACAAATCGGTTTATCCGTTCGTCTGCCTGTGTGAGAGAAATGGGGAACTTAAGGAGGCAAGAGGTTGGTGGATAATCAATGAAGAGATGATGGTGATATTCATACTCCGTGGGCTACACTACTATAGACTATGGGCACGTTTGGATTCACAGTGAATAGACATGAATAGGCATATTCATGAATAAGTTTAGTGAATATACTACATTGAAAATAAGCATATTCATGAATATGAGAATGATGTTTGGATGCAAAAAGGAAAATAAGGTTGTTTGGTAGCTAATTTTTTAATATTAAATGAATGTTATGGGTTTCTATTCCAACATTTTGCTATAATATCTATTCACATGTGAATAGGCCTATTCATTCTATTCATGAGTTGTTTGGATGACCACTATTCATACTATTCGTGAATAAGCCTATTCATTTGCCATCCAAACGCACCCTATACTTTTACAGCAAGAAAAATCTGAAGCTATGCTGGGACCACCACCCTTGGGTGAAAGTTGGAGGTGTCCCATTTCATGTCGTCAGCCATTAACTTTTTTTCAAGAAAAAAGAAACTTTTTAGGACTGTGTCAACAAAAGTCCTCACAGCAGTAGTTCATATTCCTCTTTAAAGATATATGTACATTCTCAATGGAAAATGGAAGTCTCTCTTAATCAGTGTGCTATGTGTATATGTGATTTCATTTGAGATTTATTATGTCTAGCTAGTAACTACTATCAATAATCCAACAAAAATTACACAGATTATTCTACCATAGACTTCATGTGGGTCAGTGGGGACTGGTAATAGTCTTGGTCCTTGTCTTCTGTTGTCGTATAGAAAACATCAAAACAGTTATTACTTTTTTAGTGTCCCTCTGTTGTCTTCGGTATGCTTGGTTGTTACATATTTATAATGGCCTTCATTATGGTTTGGTACCAACAAAATAAAATATCTTTAGTTGACGATTTCATGATGCTCATTTTCTTTGTGGACCTGTGGTTGAAGTTAGCAGGTTGATTTGTTGTTTTTATATTATTCGTTAGTTAAAGCGGACATTGTGTTTGAAAAAGGATTGATAGGAAAACACTAAAACAGGAACGGACAAAAGGAGGTGACTTTTAAGATGGGGTTAAAATGGCAACTGTTTCAATCACTGAGTGAACATTAAAAACCCAAGTGTATAATGTGCATCTCCTGTTCCAGTCTAAAGTGTTTTTTTCGGCTCTAAACTGGGTCTTCCGTTTCTAGAGAGACAATATTTCGTAGGGAAAACTCAACTTTTGTACTTAATTTTCAAAAGAAATTTAGTTGCTTCTTGACTAATTAACTTTCAGTTGTAACAAAATGTTCCTTAAAACTTCCATAAAAGAACTAAACCAACATGTTCTTGACCATTCGAAGGAGTAATTTAGATTCTTTTGAAAATTTTAAGGACTCATTTATTTTTTAAGAATGTTCAAAAACTAAATCGGTGCAAATAAAAAGTTAGAAGACAATCAAATTCTTCCCATTTCGTATAACAAATAATATTTCAATGCAGAACTTAAAATTCGAACAACATTTTCCCTCATAAACGCACTGTTGCGAAGTACTAGCAAGACTTCAACCAGAGCGTACTAATGCCCGACAAACAACAACAGCAACAAATATTAATTAAAGAGAAAAGTAGCTTAGTACATAAGTCATAATATATTGGATAAGCCAGCACTCTATAATTCTAGTTTTCTGATAGTTTGTAAATTTTTGAAACCTTCTCAGCACAAATGTTGGCAATGTAGATGTAGTATCTCAATATCAGACCTCTATTCAATTTACTTCAAAACAAAATAACATAAAGAAAGTAGAAAGAAGAACGAAGAAAAAAAGAGGCTAATTTTCTGCTTTTCTATCCCAATCCAATCATACAAAGTGGCAGAAAGTTAGACATTATACAAGCTCTACACAAAATAAAATAAACAAAATACAAACAAAAGTTTAAACCCCCAATCCCCTCCACCTCTACATAGAAAGTAAAAAAAAAAAAAGGCAAGAATGAATAAATTTTTACCATCGCAAACCACACTATCCAAGTAAAAAAGAGAGGAAAACTAAAGGAAAAATTCTAACATGATTCGTTTTGCTACAATTCAATTGGAATTTCCTCCTCTTCTTCAACTGCAGATAGCCTATCTTTTTCATGAAAATTTGGGTCCAAAAATTTTGCAACAAAAGCCCACAGTTTATAAACATCTTCAAAATTTGTCAGAAACCCTAGTGAAGCTGTCACTACTTCCACTCGCACAATACCTGAACCACTCTTCTTACCATCACGCCTTGAACCATTTGTACCACTTTTATGACCCGTATCAGCCATCCTGACATGGCTAAGAAAACCTAATCCAAGAGAAATCCCCTCTTTCTCGGCCATCTTTTGTACTGTATCGGGACTTACCACTGCCCCAGTATTTCTACAATCCCTCACATTAAATGCCACGGCAGCCCCCCTCTCATACTTAATCTTAGGACCATATATGTGCACAAGTGGCACCCCTTCTGTATCGTCAGAATTTACTGGTACCCTCAGTTGCAACAAAGAGGTCACAAGCCAATTAATCAAAAATCTAAGCCTTAATGTGGTTTTATTTAGACCCAATTTATTGACATGGTCTAGGTGCCGGCACACAATTTCAGGCTCTCGTCGACTATCCCAATCCTGACCATCTGATTCAGTCAATACCTCATCCTCATAGTCTAAATTTGCATGACCTGATGACTCACCTGGTTCAAAATTATTACTTCTTTCAAACATCTTTTCGGGATTCTGTGTTGTCTCAATTGTGAAGGAAACCCGACGGCCATTGCTTTGATCCATTCCCGATTCATCCACGCCAAAAAACCGTCCCTCTCGCCGGCCCAAAAGACGAAACTCTCCCTCAGTTTCCCTCCTTATGGCAGCATGGTTCTCTAGGCCAGTTGCTGCCATGGACCCATTTTTGTCAGAGGTAGATGGCCCATTAGACAATTTTGATAAGTGCCTTGCTGGCACCTCCTTAATCTCCAGATTTTCCTCTTCTATTTCCTCTTGGATCTCGCTAACCGTCCAAGGATTCTTATGAAAGGTTCTAGAAGTTTCATGAGAATTAGAGACAGATGCCACAGCCGCATCAAATGACATCACATGGTGGTTGTTGTTGTTGTTGCTGTTGTTGTTGCTTCCATACAATGGGCTCTTTGGTATTTTCCTACTATTTTTGTCTTTTCGACCTGAGAACAACGAAGAGGATAAAGGTGAACCTAACCCTAATCCAAATCGTCGCCTCCCACCATGAGGACTCCGGTTTTCAGACCCCAACGGGCTCTGTCCCAAGTCGATCCAGAATGAGTTCTCTGATGACCCATCAGAGAAAATTGGACTCTTCATAACCTCCCCAACCGAGAGATTCTCGCTCTCCTCGTAAATAGTGCTGGCGCCATCCCGATCTGACCCATTCTCCTGATCCATCTCACCATCAATCACATCCCTCACCTGTGCTGATGTAAAAGCACCAGAGAAGGCTGGTAGGCCAGAATCTTTGTGACTGAGGGAGCCCACCGTGTTTTGTGTGGTCATTATAGTGTCATCTTCAATCCCATCAATCACATTCATTTCTAGTCCCTCAACCGAGTCACTGAGGTACTGCGGGAAAACAGGAACAATCCGCACCATCCCTGATCCCGTACCACCACTCCGGTTCTGCAAACAACTAATCACCGAGTTCTTGATCAGTAAGCAGCCAAAACCAGTGGGATCTGATCCAAAAACCCTATAGAATGAGGTAATGATAAAATCTGGCCGAAATAAAGATAAACCTAAAGAATCCATGTCCTTTGGGCCAAGCGAACCTGCATCCAATAGTACGTGCCAGTTGTTCTGTTGCGCCAGAGCCATCCACTGGTAGGAGTATTTCGAGCCAGTAACCCGTGACTGGACTGGAAATACAAACAAACCCACAGCAGAGTCCTTCTTTCTTCTTTTCTTAACAGTTATTAATTTTCTCAGCTCTGACCCGGACGGCTTGAGACTCGGCCATTTGAACGAGGCAGACCCCACCTTTGCACCTTTCTCTCTAGCAGCCTGTGCCATCCAGTTGACAGATTGGCTCTCATGGTCAAACATAGTGACAAGCCTCTTATTAGTCTCAAACGGGTAGTAATCTGCTAAGAGCTTGAAAGCTGACCCACGGCTGACAGTGAACACAAGGCAATATTCATTTTCTGGTATGTTTAAATAATCCATGATCCTGGCCCTTATGTCATCCTCAGTTGTTCCCTTATCAGCCCCACCATCCAGAGCATGGTTCTTCAAATTTGCGGTGATTTCAGATAAAGTAAAAGCAGCTGACTCATAAGGCTGGAGAAGAGAGAACAAACCAAACCCACAATAGTCAAGGCAAACCCTGGAATTCTCTGCCGACAAATGCGAATATTCTTCAATTCTTAATTTGTCGACCTCGTTAGATGATGTGTAGGTAGGATACATGGTAATGAACTTTGCAAAGGCTTCTTCTATGGTCGGGATTGAGGCAAGAGATAGAAACACACGCTCAGCTGCAAGAGCAGTTCGACGCAGAAAGTCCCTCTGAGCCTGGAGCCGGGAAAGAGACCGGGACCGGCTAACTGACGGGTCATCAGCATCATCGGGATCCTCTGGCTTGGGCAAGAAACCAACTTCTGATGCCACCTCAAGGGCTTCCCGAAGCTTGGATTCTTGGAGTTTGCGCAGGACAGCTGGCGATGAGGGATTGGTCGAGGAGTCGGACCGGTGACTCAAAAGCCACCTTTTGTCCATAATTAATGAAGCACAGTGAGAGAGAGGTTTCCATATGGAGAAATGCATGTGGTATGCTAGTGTTTCTTCACTTCAGAAAGTGGAGGAAGTTCTAATTGGAACCCTAGGTTCAGTAGGGGGTTAAGATTGGAGCTTTTTGTGTGAATTGGATAGAGGAGTAGAGAATATATGACAAAATTCAGCTTTTTGGCATGAGAATAGAGATTTATTGCTTTGAAAAAAAGTGTGAAAAAACCCACAAAAATGAAGATTCAAAGCTAAAATGATAGCTTTAGATATAAACAGAGACCCAATTAAGGAAAAAGATGAAAAAACAGAAAGGTGAGATGATTCCAGTAGCCTTTGTAATTGATTGATGGTAATTAAACAAAGTCTCGGAACAAAACTACTTGAGGTAATTACAGATCAAGGAAAAAAGGAAACCAAAATTGGCAAGATAAAGAGAGGAGAAGACAAGAGAAGACAAGAACAGGCCTGATGGAAGTGAGAAAACCCTAAAAGACGGAGTTGAGAGAGTCGAATCAAGCAAGGAACAGATCTCTCTCTTTGAGCTGCCTCTCTTCCACTCCTCTGCTCTCCGAATTTGGGGAGAAATATTTCTCCTTTTTCTCCTTTTTCTTTTTTTATCGACTTTCTTTCTCCACCAACTCACCTGAGACGAATTAAAAGCAACCCATCTTTTGCTTCAGCGGCTCCATTATAATTTACGAGCAATCCCACATAAATCAAAGGAGCTGCATTCATTATTTCCTACTCTCTCTCTCTCTCTCCTTCTCTCTCTCTATGCACAAGTAGCCAGTCAGTCAGCCCACCTCTTTATTTATTTTTATTATTATTTTTTTTTTTTTGGGTTTTTAGGTTTTTACCGGAGGAGTTGAAAAGGTAGAGTAAAACAGATCCGGAGATTTATATCCAACTTCGGAACAGTTTTAATCAATGAAATAGAACCATAAACCCGGATCATTGACTTCCATTAGATATTTGGTAAATTAGCACTTGTAACCTTCCATTTACAGAAATTGAATATAATGTTAGCACTTTTGACTTTTCTGTGGAGCGACTGTGGAGCGAACTTTTTTCTTTTTTTTTTTGATAACTTGACAGCAGCTGTCAAGGACTGTAGAGCGAACTTTACTCGTTGGCAGTTTCTCTAGAGCAAACTTAGGTGGGAATCACATCCTCTCTTTCATCGTAACCGTCCGATTTATGATAAATGTCTCGTGATTAGTATCGAGCCCGTCGAGATTTGTGCGCCCGTAAAAATCTCTCTGTCGAGATTAGATCAGACAAACATGCGATTTTGCAGTACGGCAGAGGATTTTGGTCCAAGAGAAGTTTGCTGAGTTTGTAGTACTACTATTCACGCACGGCATCACTCCATTTAAAAAGACGAATGTGCAATTGGAACTTTTTAATTTGATCTATATATCAAATTTTGTTGAAAACCAAATTTCATATAATTATAAAATTTTTGAATTATTTTTTCTGATAGAGAGAAAATAATCGATTAATTTAGTGGCTTTCTTTATAATAAAATTGTAGAAAAATATAAAATTTAGTACTAAAAATTATGGAGATTGAATTGAGCAACTTAAATAAATAGAATACATTATAAATTTAAAAAATTAAGATTTGAAGCCGTAACATCATCCAATGGGTACTATGTACATGTAATCTTTGCTCATCTTAGAAATAAAATGACTTAATCAAGTGGAGGCGTCGCTCTATCATGGCAAATGGAATTTAGTCCCGCGCGGGACCATCCAGCGCACAGCTGTGAGCCGTATGATTTAATCTCAATGGCAAAGGGAGTCCCGTACATATAACCAGATCGATAGGCCCGAACCGTCCAGATCAGATCGGACGGTTCAAAAGCTGCGCTGGACGGTCCCGCGCGGGAGCGGATTAGGATTCGTATTCATGGTGCTTACATGTTTTAGAAAGGAAACTAAAAAAGTTAAATCGTCTTTAGGGAGAACAATCCACTGGCAATTTAATAGTCAAAAAATTCTCAGTCACGCTCTTCCATTCATTTAGGGTGTGTTTGGATGAGCATGGAATAAGAAATAAGAATAAGAAATTTCGATATGCGTGCTTATTCTTATTCTTGTGCAATCCAAACAACACAAGAATAAGAAATTTGGGCCCTTATTCCTATACTAACAAAACCATAGTATAAGAATAAAGAATTTGGATAAGCACGCATACCGAAATTTCTTATTTTTATTCCTTATTTCATGCTCATCCAAACACACCCTTAATGTTTTTAACGAATTTTTGACAATAACACTTCTAATTTCGGTGTCCTATAAAGCGTACGGGGAATTTTCTTGTCCAACCAAATGCTCATGCACATATTGTTGATGGTGATAATCGTAATTAGCTCGTATGTACAAATATATATATCGAGATTGATTAAAGAAGACTCCAACATACGGATCAAATCCGTATGCCTGAGTTATTTTCAAAAACTAAAATTCAAACAGTCGATCTGAACCATTTGAATTGTTCTCTGTATTAAAATATTTTTGGAGACAAAATTTTATATTTTTTTCGAATTTGTTTGCTATATATTTTGTTATTTTCAAATTTGAAAGCCTGAAATATAAAATTATAGTGTTTTTTGAAAATAGCATAATATATAACAAAAAAAAATCAAAAATATATATATAAATTGGTTTCCTAGGAGATTCAATATAGAGAACAACTTGAACGTTTGGATAGACTGTTTGAATTTTTTTAATTTCAAAAAATGACTCCAACATACGAGACGATGTGCGTGTTGGAATCAATCATTTAAGTTGCTCGGTTGGATTTTAAAATGCATTATTTTTTATTTATTAAAGATATATATATTTTATATATATACAGAGAGTTACAACATATGAGTAATGAGTATTTCGTACTATTATAAGTTTTAGACTGGATAGACTCCATACTCAGACGTGTCAAACTCAAATATAGTCGCACGATAAAGAGAGAATAAATCAATCAGGACATGAAACTAATTATCATTTGCTCTCTTTAAGGTACAACCGTACAATTTAAAAATTATTTATTTTCTAATCAAAAGTTGAAAAAAAAATGAACCATTAAATGATCTAATCGCTTAATGGATGATTATTTAGTTTTCAACGTTACCAAACTTTTTGTCAATGAAGACTTCTACGGTCTTTGAAATTTAAAAAAAGTTAAATAACTGAACATGGGTTTATTTGTAAAAGTTCATAAAAAAATTCTGCCGTTTTTCTCTGGACCCTGCCACGTCAGGTGATCAAGAAAAGAAAGTCAGTGCTGATTTTACTTTGTATTTTTATATGGATGTAGGCCAAGCTAAAAGTTTGCGGTCCTTCATCGCTTTGTTAGGTTAATAGTTCTCACTTACAAGTCACTGAATGTGGGCTCCTTCATCGCCTGAAACCAAACCAATAGAATAGCTAATAGTGTGGGACTCCGTGAGTAGGGCTGTCAAACGTGGCCGAAATGCACGGAACACCTCATACCGTTTACCGTTTCGTTTAAGAAAACGGTACGATATACCATTCCGTTAACCGTTCCGTTTCAAAAACGGTACAGAAATCCATTCCGTTATTCGTTTCACATAAGAAAATACACATGAAACGGTTTGAAAAGAGGCGAAACGGTTCGAAACGTCACAATTTCTTATTCCGTTTGCCGTTTCGTTATTGAAACGAAATAAAAACCGGTGCCGTTATTCGTTCCGTTTCGGTTAAACGGAACGGCACCACGTTGGTGGCAGTGCCGTTGACAGCTCTATCCGTGAGCCACCAGTCAGGTTTGGTGTACGAATTATTTGTCATACAAGGTTCAAATTTTGTTGTTGTCGTGGGTTTTTTTTAATTTATTTATTATTATTTTTTTTGTTGGACTACGCCTGTCGCGGTCTTTAATTAATAAAGAAAAAGGCCAAATCAAGGGTCCTGATCCTAATCCTAAATTCACAAGTAAAATAGATACGATGATAATAATAATTTTTTTTTATGATTAGCACTTAGCACATAACAGTCGACCCTCGACTTTGTACTGTTTGGAAGTGCATGGAATAAGAATAAGAATAGAAAGTTTTTGTTCTTGTTCTAGTTCCAATTTCATATTTTTGTTAGAACAAGATATTTTGTTCTAGTAAGTAATTAAAAATAAAATATAATAAACAGAATCAATCTACTGTTACTGATATAACGTAAAAGATTTATGTTTTGTCACATCTGAATCCATCATAAGATACTTCGTATACATATGCCTCATAATTGTTCACTAAATAAGCATCCTAACATTGTTTGGTTAACGTATTTGGAATTTCTCCATAACCGAAGGACGTCGTTCAACACAAAAAAATATATATATATCTGTCTTTATTCAACCATACTCACGCTGCTAGCATGCTACCTATGGAACTTAAACATTGTTTAATCATAGTACGTGACTTGCTCTTTGCCAATTAGCTTTCAAATGAGAAGTATTAATTCTTACACCAAGTATAATAAAATAAAACAAAATTTTTTACGATAACAGATTCCATGGTAGGGGGCATTCGCAAGGATTTCAAAAGTTGGAATATTAGTGAAAAAGGGGGTCTTCTTGAAGCTGTATTTAAAATTTGCGAAGAAAAGCTCATGATCTAAAAAAATCAATTAAAATCAAGGGCCCATATAACTAATTTCTCACGATAACAGAAATATACATATATTAATCTGGACGGCAGTTCTAATTAATATATACCAACTTGCACTAGTTAAATAAATAACTAAATAAGTCGCTGTTTTATCTGAAGAAGAGATTATGCATTCTCGGCCTCTATTATTAATTGGACCTTTTAGCACCTCAATTAATTATAAGTACCGCTTAATTATTTCTATGCTTCTAATTGAATTCAGGAGAGCGCGTGCCGCGTGGCGTACCAGGTAGACATGAAAATAACAAATAGAAATCAATAGAGAGGATATATAAATATATGGAGGTTAAATCTTCTCATAATCACTTAACTAGGATATATATTATATAGATATCTTAATGTTTGCACGGTAATTAATACTAACATTAAATATTCACATTGACAAAATAATAAAGTATTCAATTATTGTAAAAAGCTAGTTATGTCGGCAAAAAAATATTAATGTCGGAAAACAATTATATATTTCAAACAAAATATCCACGACACGACTTAATTTTCTTCACTTTTATACAGGTAACGGAGGAACCTGATTTGAGAGATTGAAAGATAAATGAATTCATAATTACAAGTGAACAACATTTGTTTCCGATAATAAATCGTGTACCAGTAATAAATTCTATATTAAAATTTGGACAGAATTTATGGCAGTGGCATGATCAAATGGATTGGAAGTTCACAACCTTGACAGAGATTAATCAAAGTGCTGGCAAATATAAATTTTTTAAAAAAGATGGGTCAAGTCCCTTAAATTTTTAATTCAAAGATGCTTTCAAACACAAAAACCATTCTGGCACCTTTGTTAGAAGTCAAAAGGAGCCAACGAGGCACAATTAAAGTGCTAATTTTAGTTGCTTTATTTTGCACCGCTGATGTATCTATAAAGCATTTGTCGCTAAAGTCTCATAGCGGGAAAAAAAAGAGTCTCTTGTGGAAAAGAGACTTATTGAAAAAGTATATTGTAGCAGCCGACTGCTAATAAGCCTTTCCATTTTGGGCCGATTTGAATGTATAGAAAAATAAAACCATCTCAAGTTAATATATTATTTTCGTATTTATGTGCACCAGAGAAAAAAAATCATCCTCAGCTGGAAATTTTTCTGTTTTGCTTGACTTTTTTGGGTTTAATTGATAGGTAACAAAGCAGAGCTAGAAAAAAGTACTATACGGATAAAAATTAGATATGCCATAATGTAATTATCCCAAGTATACTTTTGATATCATATTTTTTAACAACATAGCAGAAAAGTATATTTACGTAATAATTTTGAACCAAAATTGCAAGCATTCATGCCCGTATGTATGTGAGTATGTTACCCGATCCATATAGGCTCCGTTTGGATAGGTGTGGGAAGAAGTATTGGAAAGTGTGTAATTTTGTGAAGAGTTTGGATTGTTTATAATTTTTTTTTCTTCTTCTTCCTTCTTCTTCTTCTTCTTCTTTCTTCCAACGATCCAAACGCACCCATAGATCAATATTTTTGTTTGCCAACTTTGACAGATGCCATTAAGTGCATGTACATTAACAAACTACTACACCCGTTATAGATTTTCTAACTTGTCCTTTTGTCGTACGTCACAAACATGGTAATTACTAATTTACTATTAACATGAATGAGATCCGTCAGTCTATGGTTACTAACAAATACCGTGTCAAAAAATATATAACTGAAATTTGACACTTCTAGATGTGAATATATATGTTTCGTCGAATATTCAATAAATTGTTACTTTGGAGGATGAAAATTATCTGCACTGCCGTGATGTGGGTTTGTTGCTCCATTTCAACTCTAATTTGTTTCTATGTTTCTTGTCAGTTCATAATAATTTCTAGTTGAATATTCATCTGAACTGTCATTTGTACAATATATATATATATATATATATATATATATATATATATATATCACACACACATATATATATATATTCAAAGACGGCAAAAATTTCTTGGCGTTTAATTTGAAAATGAACGAGTCAAAATTTGTCTGATTCAAACAAACATTTCTCCTGAATTAATGTAGAATTTGACAATGCAAAAAGGTCTCAGCTGCAGTTCCTTGCTTATGGGACATGTATTAAATCTTTCGTTACCGCGATTACTAAGATCTAAATATCCAATGCAATTATGCAAACTATTATTCAAAATTAGATCACCTCAGCTGGCTTATTTTATAAATAATGACGGGAACTTATACGACTTATTGACTTTTTGGTGATATAATTCAACTGGTTTCCATTTGGTTATCCTATATCATTGTGATGTCATGTTAATATGTTATAATAGTTTCCGATTTAAGAGTTTGCATGGCCACTGTAACAGATACTATTCCCCCATTTTAGATGGATAATCATCTTTGAAGGTTAGGAAAGAAACAAGGGAGTGGCTAGTGTCAAACATATAAGACACATCTACTTGTCAAATATGATTAAATTTTAATTTTTAAGATTAGAATGGCCGATCCAAACCGCTCAAATTGTTGTACGTTATAAAATCTATATGGAAACCAAATTTTATATTTTTTCAAACTTTTTTACTATTTTTTGGATTTTTTGAATATGCTCAATCTAAAAAGTTAAGAACCCTCCAATTTTGAAAATTCGAAAAAAATAGTTAGAAAATTTGAAAAAATATAAAATTTGATTTTCAAAGATATTTTAATATATAGATCATATTGAGCGGTTTGAATCGACTGTTTAAAATTTTAATGATCGACGTTTGGATCGTGTTTGACATCCTATATGGTTAATTATAGCATTACTCAAGAAACAAATTACATACCCTGCTTTACAGAAAGTGAAGTTATATTTATCTCAAAAAAAAAAAAAAGTGAAGTTATATTTATTTATTGCACGCATTTTTTCTGCTAAGTTATCTATTCTGTTTATCACATTTGGTTGTTTCATTCGTTTGGCTTCGAGTAGTGTTTTGAGTAGCGAGTACATCTCGCTTCTCTTTTGGGGGAAAAAAAAATGCAAATTCATTAATCATATTTAGGAGACAGTTTTCAGAATAATTAATGAATTGACAGAAACTTTATTGAATCTTGCAGCCACATATTTGACGACCACAAGCATGTCATGCTCATATATAGTTGAGAAGTAAATTTGAAAATGACACCAAGAATTGGTCCCTAATTGACTACCCAATTCCAAACTCATAAACAAGCGAATGATTGATAGTACCACCAAAGAGAAAAAGGAGAAAGAAGTATTAGGCTACTATATATTAGCAAAAGGAGTTTTGTTACGGTGAGTTGCAATTTATTAAAGAGTCAGTGAGTTGCGATCAAACTCCTAGATCTATTTCAAAATGATCGATTCAAATCGTCCAATATGATCTCTTTATTGAAATCTCCATGCAGACCAAATTTTATATATTTTTGAAATTTTTAATTATTTTTTTCGGATTTTTAAAAATTGCCATTTTTTAACAATTCAGAACTAATTAACTAGATTAACGATTTTCTAAAATAAAAAAAAAACTTAAAAATTTTTAAAATATATAAAATTTGGTCTGCATGGAGATTTCAATAGAGAGATCATATTAGACGGTTTGGATCGGTCATTTTGAACTAGATCTAGGAGTTTTAAGTGCGGCTCACCGACCCTTTGATGAGTTGCAACTCACCGTAACAAAACTCTAGCAAAAGGATATAGAGAGAGTGGAGAAAAGAAGAGAACCTTGATCGGACACTTTTTGTTCTTTTATAGCTTGATAGAAAGGAAGAAGTCATTTATTTTTTCCATAACTCAAGAGAATTATTTTCTAATCCAATTTTTTAAAGGGTACTTAATACTTTTGATCATCCGGGTGCATATTGTTAGAGAAATTTAGAGTAAGTCTTTTATAAATCGAGATTAATAGCGTGCCTAATCTAGGTGTAAGCATTCTTTATTAAAGCAAAGAATTGTTTAACTTCATGAAAGGTCGTTTAATTTTATCTTTGAAAATTATAGTCATCTATCCTAAAATCCTCACAGTTTAAGTACTCCCAAGCTACATTTTATCAACTTTGTAGATTAATACACGGATAAGTTTTAATTTTGGTACAGAAGAGCGTTAATAATAAATATTTATTTAGGTTCATGGAACTGTTCATTTCGCCTCCTAAGTTCTATGGATAGAGTTTCATAGTACCATATAATTCTGCAAAAACAAAAGTGAAGTACTCCGACTCGTCCAATAATTTTATGAGCGATTTAATTTTTTTGAAGTGTTTGTCAAAGATTTATGCGTAATTTTAATTCACGGTCATTCAATTTTCATAAAATTCAATAAACTGATTAAAATTATGTAAAATTGTAAACACAAGTCATCAAAACTAAATAAAGAAAAAAAAATTGGCGATCTCTGGTGAGATCACCTATTTACAATATTTCTGTTCGGCATTTTAATTGCAATTTTAATATATACATGTAGATATATCAGGCTGCAAATTTGGCGCTCGTTAGGAAATAGCATCAATAACGTCGTCCTTTCTTCTATTAATTTTTTTTTAAATGTCCTTTTTTCTATTATGATAAGATAATGCAATTTTCTAGGCAGAGCAACTTGTCTGGTACATGTCTTGGAGATGATGCTGAGGTAAGCTTTTCTCTCTTATAGTCTTATGTTATCCACACACAATTAATCAAATATATAATCCTTTTCAGAATTTTCCTTTGATTGCTTTTACTTTTCTAATAATTGCTTCTGTTGATTAGAATTTACCGTGGCATAATTATGAGTGTTAATTTGTATATGGTCTCGAGACAACATGCATGCACTTTAATTCGAGCACAGTAAAACCCAGCTAGTTGATTAAAATCTTTTATGTATCATCAAACAATATTCTAAATGCATGATTCCCATAATATTAATTTTACTTTGTAATTTTCAACCTTATTTAACTTCTGTTTAATAAACCAACCTTATTGAAATTAATTCAAAAAATCATTATCAAGTAATCTGAGTGAAATAAACGACGATCCCAAATTTAAGGAATAGAGGACCCACTCATCGTCATCATTATTACTATTTAATGTTTCTGCCTCATGACATTATTTTGTTATTTATCTAAATCAACAGAAGCATTAGATGGTCCTCTCTGATACGGACCGTCCATTCAGATGGGACGATCCAGATCAAGTCTATTTTTAAAGCAAATCATGGACGCAGCGCAGGGTAGAACGGTCGTAAAGTCAGACAAAATATATGACGTTGGATCTTAAATGAACGGCCTTGATCAGCGTAAAAATCCAATAAAATCCGCAGCGCAGGAAACAACAGGTAGTTCCTAGGTTTCGTACTCTCTCGAATCCACGACTCCGCTTGCCCCTAGATATATTAGAAAAACTATCTTCCACAAAAAAATTAGATTTGCGTACACACCTTTATCCACAAATTATAACTGATGTTAAATGAAAATGAATGGAAAGAGATGGAAAAGAAGAGATAAACTATAATTTAATTTTTAAATTTGATATTGAAAAAATTGATGAAAATACTGAAGAATGATTCTCATTTCTCCTCCTCTTTTCCATTGTGTTTTCAATGAATTTTTGGTGTTTGGGAGCAGTTGAAGGATTAGGCAGAAAAAACACAGCTCCCCTCTTCCTCCATTTTCCCTTTATCCTCTTTCTAAATCAGACAATTTTATTATGTTTCATTGAAGAAATCGTTTAGATAATTTTGTTGGATATAAAAGTTTAACAACTTGTCAGTTTATCAATTTATTTAAATAACTAAGAACGACGTTCATCCGTTGAGATCACAAATATAAAGTATTTTGTTGGCTCAATTGACAATAAATATTATATCAAAATGCACAAATGAATAACAAGATAAAAAAAAAAGCTTCAATCCTATTTTAAGATAAATTCATCTCACATTAATCATTTATTAAAATAAGATTTGAGCTTTTTTTTAAGAACAATCAAATCACCAAAAAAAGTTCAATTGTGTCAACGTTAATTATATATAATTTTATATAAAATATTTGAAACGTAATAAAAAGTTATGATATCCTATATGTGTGTAATGTAGTGATTTGATTTTCAGTTGTCCATAACTAGTAATTACTAAATTTTCGTGAATCACTGACGATAAGTATATTGCATAAATTTTTATTGATAGACAATCTACATATCTAACAATATATTTTATTTTTTAAAAAAATAACGTCATAGAAATTTGTTTTAAAGTTTTTTTTTTTTGTCAAGTGGTGTTCACTTTTTTTTATTCTTAATGCCAAATCGAAGGTACTTTGCATGTATAATCATTATAACTATACTTTAAATAGATACAGAAAATATTTATACTTTTTTTAGCATTGAGAAAAAAAAAATGCATACTATGCGACCTCAGAAAAACAACTCAATATTGTTTATCACGGAAGTACAATTTGAGGGGCACAATCTGTGTGCTCGTAACAACTTCCAAATCCCCAAATAAAACACAGCCACACACAATTCTCACGGAGAACCCTCGACATGAAGCCACGTCAGCAAAATACACGACTTCTCTACTCCGTAACTTCCGTCGTAAACTTTTCCTACTCCCTTTAGACTTTCAAAATATCTCCGAATAAAGTATCTCTTGATCCTTATCCGGTTCATTCTCTCTATTAAAAGCACCAAACCTTTATTTTTCTAAACAGTTTAGAAACAAAAAAACAAGAGAAAATTGCAAAAAATGCTGGGATCAACGCTTCTCCGATCTCCGACGAGTTCGTCCGGCGTGTTGGCAGGTTCTTCTGTGGCGGGAGGCAACAGACATGCGTGGAAGCGGTCTATCGTGGTCCGTAGCGAGAGAAACTACGAGTCTATACCAAAGTTGAAGGTTCCCTTGGGTCGACCGACGCTCCTTGAACGAACAAGGGATTTGTTGCCTTTTGTTGATCAAATCAAGGATAAATTATCTGGTTTGTAGTGCTTAAAAGCATATTTCCTTTTTCCTTCTTATTTCTTGAATTAGCTTGGTATATTACAAAAATGCAATGGAAGTAAAACCGTACTCAACCTACCAACCATATTAAGTAAATATAAATTAACTTCTGGCTGGATCCAATTTTTTTAATGTTCTAATTTTATTATTTTTTTTTTGTGTGGGAAGGTATAACTTCACAATATATTCTCAAATCAATTCAAATAAGGTTGAACTAAAAACATGATTTTATAGGTTTTCTGTTGGGTACATAAGAGTACTAATCAAATTTATATGTTCGGAGTATCATTTATTGATGCATCAAGAGCCGCTAATTTCACCTGACTGAAAAATTCGAAGAATGAATTAGCCCTTGTGCAGAATCGATCCAAATTAAGCAATATTTCTTGCTCATTCACTGCTTGAAATACAAATAGTGCCTTAAATTGAGTAGATTTTTTTTTCCGTTGAGATCAAATGAATCGACAAAATTTCACAGATTTTAAGGGCATGTGGTCATTTGGTTGCTCTGTCAAAAAGTCGATGGTCCACTGGATGGGTTAGATTCGTAATGACAAACTTGTGCACACTATATTTTGAAATGTTTATCTTGTTAATTAAACTAACTATGCATTCATTAATTAGATGTGTACTTTTGGCAGATTATTGTACTACAGTTGATGGGGACGAATGCTGTAGTTGCTGGGATGCCTATTTTGAAATGCAAGATCTAGAGGTACGTTTTCATGTTATTCTTATAGTTTTTCCCAAACTCAATGTAGGAATTCCACATTTGCAAATGTTGATCAGCCAAAACACAAAAGATCATTGGACTAATTTGCAAATACACATATAGTCTACCTCTTAACTTTCTCTGAGGCTTCTGATTGTTTTCTCTTTTGGGCTTTAACCTGCAGAAGAAATGGCCACCCGAAAAATTTGACAGATTTTTGCATGATGTTTCACATAAAGGCATGAAATGGTTAATATGTCGTGTGCATCATGCTGCACTGTTAGAAAAGGAATCTGGCGAGGTAATCCAAGAAAAAACAAAAGAATTGGGGAAGAGAGATGCAGAGGCGCCGAAGCACGTGCCAGATGGAATACCAAAGACTCTCGAAGAGATGGAAGAGGAAGATCAGGCTCGCATGCCAGCGTCTGATTTTACCAGGCTACTTCAAAGCTTGAGAGTGTATCCCTCTTGGTATATCGCGCGGCCAGATGTTGAGTTTAATTGAAAAGATAAAGATGTTTTCCTGAAGGGTTTTATGAAATTTTGTATATATTTTGTTAGTGACCTAGTGGTTGATTGTACTGATTTGAAATAAAGGTTCATATCTTTGTCGACAGTATAGCTTTGTAGTTGGGTTGTTCTATGACTATTGGGTTTTTCCTTCTTATGTATTACCTTTTTGCTCTCAATATGTTTAATGGACGGTCAAATTCTGTGTTCTATTTGCTTGTTAAAATTATTATGTGTTATGAGCTTTGATTGGGAATAGAATACAGAGAAGGGATAAGAGAGAGATAGAGATAAAGGAAAGACTATTTGTTATTGATTTCTGCTTAAGAATTCTCATACAATACTAATACTCATTATATAGAGTATTTTCTAATATGGTAACAATTAGAAATATAACAACTATTGTAAACTAAGGAAAGATACATAATATCAAATAATATCTAATAATTCTAATTTCATGGAAAGTAGAATCTAAATTATAATCTATAATATTATTTCCTTAAAGGACCGGTAACATTTCCCCCGTCCATGAGAATCAGCTTGTCCTCAAGCTGAAAATGGATAATGAATTATCCAGGCGCTTCATTGGCATCATTGTCCACAATCTCTTGCCATAATAGTCGCTTGCGCTTATGGACCCTTGTGTATAGTTCATCACAATTGAAGCACAAACCCTTTTGACATCTCTCAGGCACTTCAAATGAGATGGGACGACATAAAGAACGTTGACATGGTAGCGCCATCAGTTCAGGAGGTTCAAGAAAAATACTTGTGGCAGGGGTCATGCAGTAGCAACACTCCAAAGCATGAGCTAAGCTTATGGCATGTTGCATGAACTCGACATCAGTTCGAAGAGGGTTTGAGAGGCCATCGGTGAAAACGTGCATTTGTTGAGTTGGAGTAACCAAATCAACAGTGAAAATATGCATCTGTGTAGTTGGAGTAACCAAATCAGCGGTGTCGCGAGATTGTGGACGGTGGTTCTCATCTGTTTTGGGAGGATGCTCTAATGCGAGCAAACGATCTTCAAACAGAGTTAGGCGACGCATGATCTCGTTCTGACCATGGAGAAGCTGTTGGAAGGCAACAAAGACATCGAAGGGTGGAATCTTATCAATGGACATCTTGACTGTTTGGATCTTTTTGGTCTCTGATACCAAATTGTTATGAGCTTTGATTGGGAATAGAATACAGAGAAGGGATAAGAGAGAGATAGAGATAAAGGAAAGACTATTTGTTATTGATTTCTGCTTAAGAATTCTCATACAATACTAATACTCATTATATAGAGTATTTTCTAATATGGTAACAATTAGAAATATAACAACTATTGTAAACTAAGGAAAGATAAATAATATCAAATAATATCTAATAATTATAATTTCATGGAAAGTAGAATCTAAATTATAATCTATAATATTATTTCCTTTAAAGGACCGGTAACATTATGTTTGTCAGGTTAACTGGTCAAGTGCTCAAGTTACTAAACCTCTGCCATATTGTTGTATCGGTTGTTCTTGGGAAGGTGTTTTTTTAAGTTCATGGGAGCAAAAGAAAAAACACACACACACACAAATGCCAAAAACTCAAAATAGTGTGACTGGGCGACCCAAAACGACACGAAACAGTTTTACCAGCATCTGATCTGACCGATAGTGGTGCGAGTGTCTAGCATGAGTGCATGACTAAACTTACCCTTTCATCATAAGAAAAAGTAAAGTATGACACAAAGGAAAAGTAGCCCAACGCACTAAACAAAAGCAAGAGATAACAGCAGCCCAGTGTTTGTCCAATGATGGTAAAACAAGCAAGAGATAACAAAAGCAAGAGATACCGCTAAGGTATTAGCACAAATACTTTTGCCAAAGATCATCTTTGGTTATTATTTTGTAGTGAAAAGCCGTTCATGCAAATGGTTGACCTCCCAAGGTATTATTCCTAAACTCAGCAAAAATTAATGATTGAATTTATTTAATTTTGATAGTAAAATAGTGTGCACTAGATGGTTCTACAATTAGGATAGCATTTTGATTTCATGAGAAAAAAAAAGAAAAAAAAAAACGAAAACCGCAGTAATTAATACAGAAAATATTTCTGTCAAAACCACATTAGTCTTGTAATTAGCTATTTAAATTATATTATGCAAGAAATATGATTATTCACCTCTTTTATATTTTCGTCCTTAGATCCGGCCCAAAAAGCCCAAAATAACATCTTTCCTGCTATCAAGAAACTCTTTCCTTGCCCTTCTCCACAGGCAAGGCAACCCGGATCCTCGGACCTCAGCAGCCGAAAAAAGGGTTGCTCAAGCAGTCTTTTTTTTTAATATTTAAGAATTTTAAAATTACCGTTGATCTTGTTAAATTATACCAGCGATGCGTTTTCATATAAAATTTATAAAAATTAAAATTGATTTGATATTAGATCAAGTGGTCAATAAATGAAAGAATATGGTTAGATTAATTCTAATACGTTCATAATTTGATCACTTAATCAAGTATCAAATTGACTTAAATTTTATAAAATTTATATAAAAACATATCGCCGGTAGAATTTAACAAGATCAACGGTTTGGATTCTCCATTTGAATTTTAAAATTTTTAAATATTAAAAAAAATGTCCGCTTGAGCAGCCCTTTTTCCGGCTGCTGAGGATCTGAATTTTCTCCATAGGTGCATGTTCGTCCATCCACGAAAGCCAAACGGATTCTGACCCATTAAGGCGGAAGAACAGCCGTTTTCAGCGGATTCTCTGGTCATATCCGAATCCGAAAAATTTGCGTAACACCCGATCCGTATCCGTATCTGAACATATCCATATTCAAGCTGGAAATTTAGGTAATTTAGGTAATTTTCAACGCTGCAATTGCAATGAGTGTTAGAAAGAGAGATGAAGGCTAAGGAATCCCAAAAAAAAATCATTTCATTGTAATTTTAGTATTGGTATTATTTCTGTGTAAGTTTTAAGTGTTATAAATGTGCATTCTGTTAAGAGGAAAAAATGATCTTAAATTAGGCAGTCATTTAAGATGCTTTAGTTTAATAAAAATTGTATGTTTACTGGTATGCGAGTATGTGAGTGGTATTCTTTCTTTTTATGCTTAATATATTATTATCTTTGTACAATCTTCTTTTAAAAAATGTGATATGGAATTCATTTATACCACTTGTTGTACACTTGATTGGTACTTGATCGGTACCAGTCCTTGGTTGGTACCAGTCAGTGAGATAATATGAAAACGCATGTATCAAGTTATGAAAAAAAGTAAAAAACGCAAAGCATGTCAATGAGATAATATGAAAACGCAAAGCATGTACCAGTCCTTGGTCCTTGTGTGTATCAATGTTGATCTTTCTAAATACCATGTCAGCAAGATAATATGAAAACGCAAAGCATTAAAACAACAAAGCGACCTTATTAAAAATATAACTTTTAGTCCAGAATGTTTATCCCAAAAAAATATTGACAGCATCTCCCTTTTCTCTCATTGATTACTTATACCAGCATTCAAGCTATTGTACCACCAATTTTTGCAAAAAAACAGTATAAAGAAAACACATCAACAACTGAAATATTGAAATAGTATAAAGCATCTCTACCATCGTTGTCAACTTTACAAAACATCTTAATTGGTGCCACCAATTTTTTTTACAAAACATCTCGATCATTCAAGCTGTTCTAGCTTTACAAAACACCTTAATTCCCAAAAAGCTCTTCCATTACAACCATAAAAAAAATTACAACTAAAGCCTAAGTTAGATTTCAAATTTAGCCTATGTTTCAAACATTTGAAGGCAGATTCCTTATCACCTGCGCACAATGAAATATATTTAGTAAATCTAAATATTTAAATGTAAATACAATTTAAAAAAGAGAAGGTAGTCCAATGATTTACATTTTCACTTGTTGTTCCAGCACCATGCCACCTCTTGTTATGGCCTTCACGATGACAAATCGAGCAAAATACTTTTCTACCTTCTTTACTAAGTTTTGATGTACTACTTTTTTGCTAAGTTTTGAATATCTTTCAAATCAACAGTCACGTGCTACTACATTGTATGTCACAAATGCTAATTATCATCGAGTTTAGTGTAGTATTATTGGCAACACAAATTAATAAAAATTGAGACTTACCATAGTTTGGCTTCTCACTGAAGTGATTCCGATATCTCATTTTGACAAAGTAGATAGGTTATGGTCCAAGCACACTCATTGCACAACAGCTACAATAGACCAAATAAAAATGATTTAAGATTACTTGATTGCTGTAATTATGATAAAAAAAATTAAATAAAAGTTGTAATTATGAGCTAGAATGAATACTTAGACAAAAAGGAAAAGATTTGTGCATCGAGTAATAAAAAGATGATAGTTTTAATAAGAAATAAAAATCGGATAAAATTAAAATTGGAGGGTCATCGAAGGACAAATTAAAGTTTAGCGATCAAAATTGGACAACTTATAAACTTGAGTGACCTGTCAGAAAATTTACTCAAGCTTATATGAACCATGGTTCACAATAGATTTACTCATTATATATGATTTGTATGATGAAATTTAAGGTAACATGTTATGATTTGACATTGAATAGTTAAATATACTGTTAGAATTCAAAAGGTGAAAAGACTGAATTTATTGATCAATCCTATTAGATTTGTACTTATGTGGTGCTTATAATTTTAGAAGGTTTCTTATTTGCTTTCACTTTTAGCCTTTTATTTATGTGTTGAAAGTTGGAACCCAATAAATAAATTTGCTTACTTTGATTTTAAAGAAGTTCGATTCTAATGTTGTATATTGTAATCGAAGGCAATGTTATTAAAATGAACTTTCATATTTAAAGAAATGCTCATTTGGCTCAAACTATGAAAAATAATAGATATTCATTGGCATGTACTATTAATGATTTTGACGAAGTACTAATATAGACACTGAGTATATTGAATAAAATTATATTCACAGAAACTGTTATTGTAAATAAATAAAAAAAGATTTAAAATGTTATATGTATTCGACAAAATATATTCGTATTCGACTCCGTATCCGAAAATATTCGAACCGTATCCGCATCCGTTTAATATCCAAACCGTATCCGTATCCGAACACATTCGTATTCGTATCCGTATCCGAAAAAATATATGAATGCGGATATGGAAAGACTAACATCCGCTTCGTATCCGATCCATTTTCATCCCTACCAGAGTCTTTTTTGATCTGAGCCGTCTGATTTAATCTCAACGATTAAATCTTTTCGGATCTATCGATCTGATATAATTTACGGGACCATAATCGTTGAGATTAAATAAACGACTGATATCGAAAATTGATCACTGATCGGCCGACAGAGGATCTCGTTCAGTCATTAGATAGGGCCATAGGGGCATAGGGCTGATCCCGATCCGCGCTATCAGAGAGCGGTACAAAGGCACGGAACCGCAACAAAACCAGAAACGGACCGGACCGGACCGATATCTTTCCTAACCTTCCTCAAGACCTCAACCGAATCCATTTCCGGTTCAAGCGGTTCTCCACCGGCCCACCGCAAAGGCGCAATCTCAAACCCATCCGCTATCTGCATCGCCACCCCGAAACTTCAGTTCCTTCGATTCGCAGCTCCAGCCCGTCCCAGTTTCTCTCGCCTCGCCTCGCCACTAGGCGGATCGGAGCTCCGGACCTCCATTCGCCACGCTATCAATGGCGCTCTTCACGCCTCAACCCCAGCAAACGCCTTCCCTGCAAATCCAGACGCCGCAGTTCCAGTTCCAGCCTCCGCAACAGCAACAGCAACAGCAGTTCTCGCAAATGCAAATGCAGATGCAGTTGCAAGTGCCGCAGCCCCAGATTTTGCTTTACACCAAGGAGAAGGCGCCCGCGGGGTGGAGCACTAAGTTTGAGGATTTGCATCAGGATTCTCAGAAGTTTTTGCTTCAGATCGAGTATGCGTTTTTTTGTTTCATTTTCATTGTTTTTTTTTTTGTCGTCTGTAGAGTGCTGGGGTTTAGGGTTTTAGGCCAAATACTGGTTTCTTCTCCATTTTAATTCTTGTTTTGCAGCTTGAAGTTCAGCGTTCTCAGCAATCTAGTTAGGACTGTTGGCTGGCTTTTGTCTCTAATTTTGTAAATTACAAGTCAAATTTGAGTGTTCTTGCGCTTCTTCCCAATAAGTTGTATGTAAAAGGGAAAACAAGAAAAATGCTTGCATTGAAATGTCTGTAAAATCTTGACCAAGCTTTCTGATTGTTAGGCCTTTTCTGGCAACACGCACCCTGCAGCTAATTACTTTTATTGGTTTGTTCTGTATTTTTTTAGAACAATCTTCTGATTTGCTCGCTTGTTAGTCAGAATTAGGGTGCAAGAAATGAGTACTTTAACAAACATAACATTCATTATTGGCCCCTACTCCAACTTGTTGACCTAATTTTGTTATTTTTGTAAAAACTGCCAACTCGACCCCATCTGACTCGGCTTATATTGTCATCTCTAACATGATCCCTGAAAGATTGCAGTATGAAATTTGAATGGTTTTCTCTGAATTTTTCAGAGAGAGGTTAAGGGGATACAGGGATGAAAGTGAGAAATTGGATCAGTGCACCCGTCTGTACGATATGTCTGTTTCGGACGACAGCTTTGAAGTTGACGCTGCTCGTATTGTTCAGGTTTAATTCATTTTCTGCCTTTCTCAGTCACTTCAGAAAGAGAAGATAACATCCTTCCTTCACATTTCCCACATTTTATGTTGTTTTCTTTCCAAACTCTACATGTCAATACAAAACTATAAAACTTATAAATTAAAAACCTACCTACAACAGTGTAATCTTTCATATCCATTTTAGGAAATTGCAAGTACAAATACTGCAATAGAGAGAGAGAAGGCGTCGGTGCAAGAACTGGTTACTAGTATAAAGAACATGATTCGCAGCACAGAGCTTGCTGTCCATACTTACATGATGCTCCGGCCCCGGTTTGTGAGGCCTGCCACTGCTCCTGCTCAAAATAACAGTGCCTCTGCAACTCAGCCGACCAATCAGATTGTGCCAGCTGCCCCTCCTATGCCAGTTTTCGACTTCTACAGTGGGGTGCCGAAAAGACCATCAGCCTTCATGCAACACACAGTCGAGAGGTTGCAGAAGTTTCTAGAAGAATGCGTCAGGTGGATAGAAGAGCTGGAGCAACTGGTACAGATTGATGCCAACAGGAGGTGCAGTGACTCACTTGAGGCTTTGCCGAAAGTCATGTCGAATGTGCATGACTATTTCGTTTATGTTGCCTCCAAGGTTAGTTTGATCGCGTTGCATTACCATCAAAAGTTTAGTACCAGCTGGAGTATGCAAATAATCAGTGCCGTACAAACCAATCAAATTCGATAAAACAAATTTTATTTGGTTGTTGATAAACAATCTTTTTACAACCGAACAGTGCAAATAATAATTCTAAAAAAACAACAATTAAACCAAATCAACTGAGATTTATTCAGTTTATTTGGTTGAACCGAATTTAATACAAATTCCTATCAGTTGAACTAGGAGTTAGAGTAAAAGCTAACAAAATGCATAATAAACTCAGAACATATATAACAATCTCAAATCTTTATAACTGAATAACTATAAGGTTCAGCTAAAGTGAACCAATGTAACTAACCAATGGGATTGTTTGTTCTGAAATTTTTGGTTTAGTTGGAAACCAAATAACCGGACTGTTTGCACACCCCCCTAGTAGTAGTACTATTGCTGGAAGTGACTGGCATTTTACCTCCAGAGATGTTTCTATATTTTTTTAGTTGGGGTTTATTGTTAATTTTGCAATGCAGAATTGCAAAACTTATTGACATTTTTGCCCAACTTCTGTGTAATTATTTTGGTTTTGAGTAGAATTGCTCTTATCATCTCTTCATAATAGGTGGAGAATCTTCATCAATACATGGAATCAGTGAAAACTGCCTATCTAATAGAACAGCGCCAGTGTGGGGATGATGCTGACCCATTTCTTGAGGCAAACCGTCGTGAAGCAGCCCGCCTGGAGGCGGCAGCAAGGCGGGTCCACCCAACGCTGCATTTACCAGCAACACAGAATACTCCACATCAATTAAACACTCCAAACCCAACACCAGCAGTCCAACAACCGTCCTTGCAACCAACCCCTGGGTTCAGCACACCTGCACCTGCTTCCTCTGGTGGGGGTCTTTTCTCAACACCTAGCGGGTCAGCCCCTTCTGCTCCTCTTTTCGGGGCATTAACCAGTTTTACCCCTCAAACAACACCATTTGTGTCCGCATCTGGTTCTCTTTTTGGGTCTACACCTGCTCCCTCTGGGTTTGGGTCAACCACACCTGCTATCGGTGGTGGAACTACACTATTCTCCACTCCAACATTTGGTATGAGAGATTTCTTCCCCTTTTTTTCTTTTTGGTACATTTTAATCTGACTTTTTAATTAAACTAAGGTAATAATTTAACATGCAATATGTACGTCTTGCTTTAATAGGCGGGGCAACTGCTTCAGGAGCTAGTTTCGGCGGTGCATCTGTAAGTACAACTATGCTTTTATGTGCTATACTCCTGTTTCCAAACTTGTTCAACTTTTATATCTCTTGATTCCGCCTCTTATTCGTCTTTAATATTCCTCTGTATTGCAGAAATCCTCTAGGCCTAAGTCTCGTACTTCTAGACGATAGTTGAGCACCATGAAAGACCAGTTTTAAGTACCATGTTGTCTTTTCTATTCTATTAGTGTTTTCTCATTTTTTTTTCTTCTGTTAATTCTGATCATTTTTATATTGGGTGATTAAAATCCTTATTCTACCTTGAGTGAATCCTGAGAATTATTATTGCTTTGACTATGTTGGGAAAGTAATTGAGCTTCCTTGTTCCAAAAAATTAAGTATTTTTTCCTGACAGGTTTAAGAGTTTTCTGATTTAGTTGTGCACGAGGTAGGTGCATGGTTATTTTTCTGATAAATTTGGACAATTGCCCAGTTCATCTCTTGCAATTGGTTATGTTATGCGATAGTTTTGGCTATTTGTAGTGTTTGGTTCAAATGTTCGTTCTATTTGGTACTTATATTCTTTGGTTTCTTTGGATTGAATATATAAATCAAATTTCACTCGGCCACCGACTTTGACATTGACATTGTCAATATTGCCTACAGCTTTTCGTTATATATATATAGAGAGAGAAAGCCTTCAATCAAAGCGCTTTGATCGGAATCTTGGTTAAATTTCGTCAGATCTCAATTTTGAAAATTCAAATGACCGATCCAAACCGTCAAATATGATCTCTATATTGAAATCTCCTTACTGACCAAAATTTTCATTTTTTTGAATTTTTTAAGCATTTTTTTCGAATTTTCAAAAATCGTTAATCTAATTTGTTCTGAACCCTACAAAAATTGTTGTTTTTGAAAATCCGAAAAAAATACTTCAAAATTTCAAAAAAATAAAAATTTTGGTCGGCAAGGAGATTTCAATATGGAGATCATATTTGACGGTTCGGATCGGTCATTTGAACTTTCAAAATTGAGAACTAACGGGGTTTAACCGGGACTCCGGTCAAAGCGTTTTGATTGAATCCTTTCTTTCTATATATATATATATATATATATATATATAATAGAGAGATAGAGAGGCATTGTCAATACTTAAGCCTAGTATTAATATTTGTTTGGTAAATGATGCAAAAAGTAACCGCTCGTCCTTGAGTAACTCATCCTTTTTCTGGGCCATGAGTCCGCTCTGATAGGACGAAATGTTTTGACGCCATTATAAAAATTCAAGTTAGTAATTTAATAATATTTATTTTAGATACAGTTTTCGCAATATCCTTCGTATTGAAATTTAAATTAGTACTTTATAGCCAGCAGCCTGATGCAACATACTTATTGTGGTAACTTTTATGGATATTCTTTTGGAAAAGACGGGGATAAGATTCTTCAATTTTTATGTAGTTGGTACTTTGCAATTTGTAGAGCCTTTTGAGCAAATTCAGTAAGAGTAAGGGTTCCATTTTGCTATTTATTGATGAATTTGTTTCTGTTTCGGTTCTTTTGAATTAAAATAAAAAAAAATTAAAGTCACGACATGCATAGTTAGGCTGAATTTAATCAGAACGACTAGTGGTCCAACAATGTTTGAATTTTTAAGTTCCATTTTGTTTTTCTTTGTATATAGTAAATCGCATGGCAAAAATTAATTTGCTTTTTAAATCTAAATAGAAAGAAAATAATTAGACGAAACAAAAATACATAATAACAGTTGTTTAATACAAAGCTGGATTGTTCACCTAGGATCGTTTGGATTGCTTAGGAATAGAAAGAATAGTTTCTTCCTAGATATCCAAACAAGTTAGGAATAAGGAGAAGAATAATTTCTTCCTAGGAATAACATCTTCCAACAATTATATATACATAATTTCAACAAAATTAGCTAAATAATAATAACTAAATGAAATTTTATGTGCTCTTTAATTAGTACTTTATTTAATATTAAAATAATAATTTTTAATAATTTATTTAAATTAATATCAATTTATTTATTCCTAACTCACCATCCAAATAACATTTCTTATTCCCGGAATAACATCTTTTCGCTCTTTCCAAAGTTACACACTTTCTAATATTTTCTTCCTAAAATTTTTATTCCTTCCTTATTCCCATACCATCCAAACGGCCCCTAGTGATTTGGCTTTATTCTGTCAACCAAGTTGTTCTTGGTTCGATTTCAAATTTTTTATCACAAAATCATTGGTTTCAAAAACTAACCTTCAAAAAAAAAAAAAAAAAAAAAAACAGCTGCTTAGTACAAATATTCATATCGGACCACCGCGTACACCAAACACATAAATTTAATAAACCTAGATGTCTCTGTATCTTTTTATTTTCGTCCTTTTCAAAACGATATACTTGTTTCTTAAAAACCGCTTTAATTTTAGTTCACTAAATAATGAAATTCTAGTGCATTTTAGTTCACTAAATAAGATATGGTGTTTGGTGCAATACCAATTGGATTCTGTTTCTTTCTCTCTTTTGTTTGGTTGCCTGCTTATTGTTGTTTCTTCCTGATTGCTTCTATATCTATCCTATGAATAAAAATTTTCAGCTTCTTTTTTCCACATCCATCAGAAAAATGGTTTGTGATCCCCATTGTACTATACAGAGTAGGTAAAATTTAACAATTTTGTATTTTCCACTTATGCGCATCTTTACGTGAACACATTTCTATCTAAGGAAAAGGATTTGTGCTCCATCACCTTCGTAAATATTTAATTTATTCGCATACTTTTTTAGTTTTTCGGTTAGTGCACTTTGGAATTTAGAAGTTCATAAGTCAATAAAATCATATATGCGTAATTGTTGATTATTGTGATTAAATGACTAAAAATAAATCAGGGAACGATTGAAATGCTAAAATTATGCTCAGAATTGCATTATTAGCGCTTTATATACGTAATTATCATGTATAATTCAATCATTTTGAATAAATAAATTTTGAATCATATTCAAGACAGTATAAATATTTTAAATCTAAATGTTGATTATTGTAAGAAAATGACTTAGAATTAACCCCGAAACAATTGAAATGCTCAAATGATGCTCAGAATTACATTATTTGCATTTTGTATGCGTGATTATCATGTATAATCTAATATTTCTAAATAAATAACATATAAATCATATTCTTATAGTTTGGAAAGAGTTTAAATGTAGATAATTGTGATGAAATAACGTAGAATAAATCCATAAACTATTGAAATGGTCAAATGATGCTCAGAATTGTATTATTCGCATTTTATATACACAATTACCATATATAATCCAACCTTTTTGAATAACTAACATATGAATCGTATTCTGGATAGTATAAAGAGTGTAAATGCAGATTATTGTGATGAAATGACTTAAGAATCCAGAAACGATTGATATGCTCAAATGATGTTAAGAATTGCATTATTAGCACTTTATCTGTGTAATTACCATGTATGATATAAGTTTTTTCAATAAATAACATATGAATCATATTCTTGACAGTAGAAAGAGTGTAAATATAGATTATTGTGATGAAATAACCTTGAATAAATCTAGAAACGATTGAAATGCTCAAATTATGGTCAGAATTGCATTATTCGCACTTTATATGCGTAATTACCATGTATAATCCCATCTTTTTTAATAGCTAACATATGAATCATATTCCAGAAAGTTTAAAAAGTTTAAATGCAGATTATTGTGATGAAATTACTTGGAATAAATCCAGAATGATTGAAATTCTCAAATGATGCTCGAAATTGTATTATTGGCACTTTATATGCGTAGTTTTACCATGTATAATCCAATTTTTTTTAATAAATAACATATGAATCATATTCAATACAGTATAAAGAGTTTAAATGTAGATTATCAATATAACTTAGAATTAACCCAGAAACGATTGAATAGCTCAAATGATTTTCAGAATACATTATTTGCATTTTATATGTGTAATTACCATGTATAATCCAATAATTTTGAACAAATAACTTATGAATCATATTCAAGACATTATCAAGAGTTTAAATGTAGATTATTGTGATGAAATAACTTAAAATGAACCAAGAAACGATTGAAAAGCTCAAATGATTATCAGAATTGCATTATTTGCACTTTATATGTGTAATTACCATGTATAATCTATTCATTCTGAATTAATAACATGTGATTCATATTATAGACAGTATAAAGAGTTTAAATGTAGATTATTATGTTGAAATGACTTACAATGGAGACAGAAACGATTGAAATGCTCAAATGATCCTCCGAATTGCATTGTATGCACTTTATATGCGTAATTATCCTGTATAATCCAATATTTTTGGATAAATAACGTATTTATCTTATTCTAGACTCTATAAATATTTTAAATATAGGTTATTGTGATGAAATGACTTAGAACGAACAAAGAAACGGTTGAAATGCTCAAATATTTCTAAGAATTGCATTATTTGCATTTTATATGCGTAATTACCAATCCAATCTTTTTGAATAAATAACATGCTAATCATATTCTTGACAGTATAAAGAGTTTAAATGTTGATTATAATTATGTAATGACTTAAAATGAATACAAAAACGATTGAAATGCTCAAATAATGCTCAAGATTGCATTATTTGCAATTTATATTCTTAATTACTTCGTATAATCCAATATTTTTTAGTAAATAACATACGAACCATTTTTTGGACAGTATAAAGAGTTTAAATGTAGATTATTGGGGTGAAATGACTTAGAATGACCCCAGAAACGATTGAAAAGTTCAAATGATGCTCAGAATTGCATTATTTGCAATTTATATGCGTAATTACCATGTACAATTCAGTTTTTTAAATAAATAATATATGAATCATATTCGAGACAGTATAAGGATTTTAAATGATGATAATTGTCATGAAATTACTTAAAATTTATTCAAGAACAATTGAAATGCTCAAATAATACTCAGAATAATACTCAATTAAAATTGCCATAGGCCATGTTTGGCAGGGACTTAAGTTGTTTCTTAAATTAAGAATTTGTAACTAGTTAAGTAATCTTACTCCACCAAAGTTAAATTGTGTTTGGTATGTAATTTAAGAATTATTAAGAAATAGATATGAGATGTAAATTGTTAAAAGACTAAAATACCCATTGAAATTTTATGGGTCTGTTCACTTCCTGTTTCCTTCGTTCCTTAATTACTTATCATCCCTGCTTCAAATAAAGGTAGCGACTATACAATTCACTATTATTTCACAAAATAATTATAATTATAGTTAATTTTTGCGTGACACAATATGTTTTTTTTAATTGATATGGTGATACAATACTTTTTCTTTTTGATAAATGACACGGTAAATTAGGTATTTTTTGTGTGTGATTGTTTGTTTATGATCAAATAAACTCAAATTTAAACTTTTACGTCCATATGCGGCCTGTAGTGGGTTTTAGTTTTATAAAAAATGTGTTTTGAACTCTGCAACCGAACATCCCCAAAAAGTGAAATTGCATCGGAAAGATGTATCGATTGTCTTCTAGTGGTTATACTTTTTTCAGATGAGGGGGCGCTTGGAACGAAGGGCAACTATGTAAATCACTTAGTGCGTTCGCTCTTTCTTAACTTAAGACGCCTCTGAAGGTGTCTTAATTTTAGATGCCACGTCAGAGGTTTAAGAATCCACATCAGTTTAAAATATATCCTAATCAGCACTTAAGTATTGTTAAGAATCATGCGTTTGGCTTCTTAAATCCTTCTTAACTCATTTAAGAAGGATTTAAGTCGCTACCAAACAGGCCCTATTGTGATAAAATGACTTAGAATGAATCCATAAATGATTGAAATACTCGAGCAATGCACACAATTACAATATTTGCATTTTATATATGTAATTACCATGTTAGAATCCAATATTTTTAATTAAATAACATATGAATCATATTCATGACAATATAAAGAGTTTAAATGCTGATCATTGCGATAAAATGACGTAGAATGAATCCAGAAACGATTGAAATGCTCAAATGATGCTCATAATTGCATTATTTGCAATTTATATGAGTAATTACCATTTATAATCCGAACTTGTTGAATAAATAACATATGAATAATATTCTAGACAGTATAAAGTTTAAATGTAGAATATTTTGATGAAATAATTTAGAATGAATCCAAAAACGATTAAAATGCTCAAATGATTCTCAAAATTGAATTATTCACAATTTATATGCGTTATTACCTTTTTTAATCCAATCTGTTTGAATACATAACATATAAATCATATTCTTGACTGTATAAAGCGTTTAAATATTGATTATTGTGATGAAATGACTTAGTATGAATCCAGAAACGATCCAAATTCTCAGAATTGCATTATTCGCATTTTATATGTGTAATTACCATGTATACTATAATCTTTTTGAATAAATAATTTATGAATCATATTCTAGAGAGTAAAAAGAGTATGAATGTCAATTATTGTGAGGAAATTACTTAGAATTAATCCAAAAATGATTGAAATGCTCAAATGAATGATGCTTAGAATTGCATTATTCGCATTATATGCGTAATTACTATGTATAATCAAAACTTTTTCAATAAATAATATATGAATTATATTGTCGACGGCAAAAAGTGTCTAAATGTAGATTATTGTGATTAAATGACTTAGAATGAATCTATAAACGATTGAAATGCTCAAATGATACTCAGTATTGCATTATTTGCACTTTATATGCATAATTATCTTTTTTAATCCAATCTTTAAAGATAAATAACATATGACTCAAATTCAAGACAGTATAAAGATTTTAAATATAGATTATTGTGATGAAATGACTTAGAATGAACTCAGAATAGATTGGAATGCTCAAATGATGCTCAGAATTGCATTATTTGCAATTTATATGTGTAATTTCCAAGTATAATCCAATCTTTTTTATTAAATAATATATGAATAACATTCTATACAGTATAAATAGTTTGTGTGGATTATTGTGATGAAATGACGTAGAATGATTCCAGGAACGATTGAAATGCTCAAATGATGCTCAGAATTGCATTATTTGCATTTTATATGCATAATTACCAGGTATGATCTAATCTTTTCGAATAAATAACATCTGAATCATATTCTAGACACTATAATTAGTTTGAAAGATGATTATTGTAATGAAATGACTTGAAATTTATTCAAGAACAGTTGAAATGCTCAAATATTACATAGAATAGGCATTATTTGTATTTTATATGCGTAATTATTTTGTATAATCCAATATTTTTCAAATAAATAAGATATGAACCATATTATATACTATATAGAGAGTTTAAATGTAGATTATTATGAATAAATGACTTATAATGAATTCAGAAATAGTTGAAATGTTTAAATATTACTCAGAATGAGAATTATATGCACTTTTTATGCGTAATTACTTGGTATAATCCAATGTTTTTTAATAGGAAGGACCTGAATCATATTCTAGACAGTATGTAGTGCTTAAATGTAAATTATTGAGAAGCAATAACTTAGAATGAATTCAGAAACGGTCGAAATGCTCAAATGTTACTCTTAATGAGAGTTATTTGCACTTTATTTGCGTAATTACTTGGGATAATACGATCTTTTTGAATAAGTACATCTTGAATCGTATTCTAGACCGTATGGAGTGTTTAAAAGTAGATTATTGTGAAGAAAATGACTTAGAATGAATTCAGAAATGGTTGAAATGCTCATATTACTCAGAATGAGATTTATTTGCACTTTATATGCGCAATTACTTGGTATAATCCAATCTTTTTTAATAAATAAGATATGAATCATATTCTAGATCGTATGAAGAGTTTAATATAGTTTATCATTAAGAATTGACTTAGAATGTATTCATAAACGGGTGAAATGCTCAAATTACACATAATGAGGGTTATTTGAACTTTATATGCGTAATTACTTGCCATAATCTAATCTTTTTTAATAAATAATATATGAATTATTTTCTATAAAGTATAGAGAGTTTAAATGTAGATTATTGGGAAGAAATGACTTAGAATAAATTTAGAAACGGTTGAAATGCTCAAATATTACTTAGAATAAGAGTTATTGCCACTTTATATGTGTAATTACCTCGTATAATTCAACTTTTTGAATAAGTAGGACATGAATCATATTCTATACAGTATAGAGAGTTTGAATGTTGATTATTGTGTATAAATTACTCAGAATGAATAAAAAAATGGTTGAAATGCTCAAATATTACTTAGAATGAGAGTTATTTGCACTTTATATACGTAATTACTTGGTATAATCCAATCTTTTTTAATAAGTAGGACCTGAATCATATTTTATACCGTTTGGAGAGTTTGAATGTAGATTATTGAGAAGAAATGACTTGGAATGAATTCAGAATCGGTTGAAATTCTCAAATTACTTAGAATGAGAGTTATTTGCAATTTATATGTGTAATTACATGATATAATCCAATCTTTATAAATAATTAAGACCTGAACAATATTTTACATCGTATGTAGAGTTTAAATGTAGATTATTGTGAAGAAATGACTTAGAATGACTGCAGAAACGATTGAAATACTCAAATGATGCTCAGAATTGCATTATTTGCACTTTAAACACATAATTACCTTGTATAATCCAATCTTTTTGAATAAATAACATATAATTCTGGAGAGTATAAAGATTTTAAATGCAGATTAGAAACGATTGCCATGCTCAATTGATGCTTAAAATTGCATTATTTGCACTTTATATGCGTAATTACCATGCATTATGCAATATTAATTATTAAATAACATATAAATCATATTTTAAACAGTATAAAGAGTTTAAATGTAGATTATTGTGATGAAAAGACTTAGAATGAATCCAGAAAGGATTGAAAAGCTCAAACGATGCTTAGAATTGCATTATTTGTAATTTATATCCATAATTACAATGTATAATCCAATCTTTTTTAATAAATAACAAATGAATCATATTCTGGAGAGCATAAAGAGTTTTAAATGTTGATTATCGTGAGGAAATGACTTAGAATGAACAAAAAAAATGATTGAAATGCTCAAATGATGCTAAGAATAGCATTATTTGCACTTTGTATGCATAATTACCATGCAAATCTAATCTTTTTGTATAAATGACCTAATCTTTTTATATAAATAACATATGGATCATATTATGGAAAGTATAAAGAATTTAAATGTAGATTATTGTGTGAAAATGACTTAGAATGAATCCAGAAACTATTGAAATGCTCAAATGATGCTCAGAATTGCATTATTTGCACTTTGTATGCATAATTGGTATAATCTAATCTTTTTGAACAAATAACATATGAATCTTATTTTTGACAGTAGAAAATTTTTGAATAAATAGCATATGAATCATATTCTAGACAGTAGAAAGAGTGTATATAAAGATTATTGTGATGAAATTACTTGGAATGAAACCAGAAATGATTGAAATGCTCAAATGATGCACAGAATTACATTATTTGCATTGTATATGCGTAATTAACACGTATAATCCAATCTCTTTGAATATCTAGCATATGAATCATATTTTTGACAATATAAAGAGTTTAATTCAGATTATAGTTATGAAATTACTTGGAATGAATCTAGAAACGATTGAAATGCTCAAATGATGCTCAGAATTGTATTATTCGCATTTTATATGTGTAATTACCATGTATAATCTAATATTTTTTAATAAATAACATATGAATCATATTTTTTACAGTAGAAAGAGTATAAATGTAGATTATTGTGATGAAATCACTTAGAATGAATCAGTTAACGATTGAAATGCTCAAATGATGCTCAGATTTGCATTATTCGCACTTTAAATGTCTAATTGCCATGCATAATCCAATCTTTTTTGAATAACTAATATATGAATCATATTATAGACAGTCCAAAGACTTTAAATGCAGATTATTGTGATGAAATTACTTAGAATGAATCCAGAAATGATTGAAATGCTCAAATGATGCTCGGAATTGCATTATTCACACTATATATGCGTAATTACCATGTATAATCCAATATTTTTTTAATAAATAACATATAAATCATATTCTAGACAGTATAAAAAGTTTAAATGTAGATTATTGTGATTAAATGACTTAGAATGAATCAAGAAACGATTGAAATGCACTAATGATACTCAGGATTGCATTATTCGCTCTTTATATGCGTAATTATCATGTTTAATCCAATCATTTTAAATAAATAACTTATGAATCATATTCTAGACAATATAAAGAATTTAAATGTAGATGTTTGTAATGAAATAACTTAGAATGAACCCAGAAACGATTGAAAAGCTCAAATGATTCTCTGAATTGCATTTTTTGCACTTCATATGTGTAATTACCATGTATATTGTATTCTCTCCGAATTAATAACATTTAAATCATATAGATTATTATGTTGAAATGCTCAAATGATACTCCAAATTGCATTGTTTGCACTTTATATGCTTAATTTCCATGTATAATACAATCGTTTTGATTAAATAACATATTAATCTTATTCTAGTCTCTATAAATATTTTTAATATAGTTTATTGTGATGGAATGACTTAGAACGAACATAGAAACGGTTGAAATGCTCAATAATTCTCAGAATTGCATTATTTGCATTTTATATGCGTAATTACCATGTACAATCCAATCTTTTTAAATAAATAACAAGTGAATCATATTCTTGACAGTACAAAGAGTTTAAATGTTGATTATAGTTATGCAATGACTTAAAAATAAATACAGAAACGATTGAAATGCTCAAATGATGCTCAGTATTGCATTATTCCACAGTGCATATACTGAATAATCCAATCTTTTCGAATAACTAACATATGAATCATATTCTAGACAGTATAAAGAGTTTAAATGTAGAATATTGTGATGAAATAACCTAAAATGAATCCATAAACGATTGAAGTGCTCATAATTGCATTATTTGCACTTTATATGCGTAATTACCATGTATAATCCAATCTTTTTTAATAATTACATATGAATCATATTCTAGACAGTATAGAGAGTTTAAGTGCAGATTATTGTGATGAAATTACTTAGAATGAAATCATAAACTATTGTAATGCTTAAATGATGCTCATAATTGCATTATCTGCACTTTATATGCGTAATAACCAAGTATAATTCAATCTTCTTGAATAAATGACATATAAATCATATTCTCGACCTTATAAAGAGTTTAATGTAGATTGTTGTGTTATAATGACTTAGAATGAGTCCAGAAACGATTGAAATGTTCAAATGATTCTCAGAATTGCATTATTTGCATTTTATATGCGTAATTACCTTTTTTAATCCAATATTTTTTAATAAATAACATATGAATCATATTCTAAACAGTATAAAGTATTTAAATGTTGATTATTGTGATGAAATGACATAGAATGAATACATAAACGATTGAAATTCTCAAATGATGCTCAGAATTGCATTATTTGCACTTTATACACATTTACCTTGTATAATCCAATCTTTTTGAATAAATAACATATAAATCATATTCTGGAGAGTATAAAGATTTTAAATACAGATTATTTTGAGGAAATAACTTAGAATGAACCCAGAAACGATTGTCATGCTCAATTGACGCTAAAAAATTGCATTATTTGCACTTTATTTACGTAATTACCCTGTATAATTTAATATTTTTTAATGAATCACATTCTTGACAGTATAAATAGTATAAATGTAGATTATTGTGATGAAATCACTTAGAATGAATCCAGAAATGATTGAAATCCTCCAAAGATGCTCAGAATTGGATTATTTGCACTTTATATGCGTAATTACCATGCATTATGCAATACTAATTATTAAATAACATATGAATCATATTTTAAACAGTATAAAGAGTTTAAATGTAGATTATTGTGATGAAAAGACTAAGAATGAATCCAGAAAGGATTGAAAAGATCAAACGATGCTTAGAATTGCATTATTTGTAATATATATCCATAATTACAATGTATAATCCAATATTTTTGAATAAATAACAAATGAATAATTTTCAGGAGAGCATAAAGAGTTTAAATGTTGATTATCGTGAGGAAATGACTTAGAATGAACCCAAAAATGATTGAAATGCTCAAATGATACTCAGAATTGCATTATTTACACTTTGTATGCGTAATTACCATATAAAATCTAATCTTTTTGAATAAATAACATATGGATCATATTCTGGAAAGTATAAAGAGTTTAAATGTAGATTATTATCTGTAAATGACTTAGAATGAATCCAGAAACTATTGAAATGCTCAAATGATGCTCAGAATTGCATTATTTGCACTTTGTATGCGTAATTACATTGTATAATCTAATCTTTTTGAACAAATAACGTATGAATCATATTCTTGACAGTAGAAACTTTGTGAATAAATAGCATATGAATCAAATTCTAGACAGAAGAAAGAGTGTAAATAAAGATTATTGTGATGAAATTATTTGGAATGAATCCAGAAACGATTGAAATGCTCAAATGATGCTCAGAATTCCATTATTCGCATTGTATATGTGCTAATCTTTTTGAATAACTAGCATATGAATCATATTTTTGACAGTATAAAGAGTTTAAATTCAGATTATTGTTATGAAATTATTTGGAATGAATCCAGAAAGGATTGAAATGCTCAAATGATGCTCAGAATTGCATTATTCGAATTTTATATGCGTAATTACCATGTATAATCCAATCTTTTTGAATAAGTAACAGATGAATCATATTCTTGACAGTATAAAGAGCTTAAATGCAGATTATTGTGATGAAATTACTTAGAATGAATCCAGAAACGATTGAAATGCTCAAATAATGCTCGGAATTGCATTATTCACACTTTATATGTGTAATTACCATATATAATCCAATCTTTCTAAATAACTAACATATGAATCATATTCTAGACAGTATAAAGAGTTTAAATGCATATTATTGTTATGAAATTACATAGAATGTATCCAGAAACGATTCACACTTTATATGCGTAATTGCCATGTATAATCCAATCTTTTTAAATAAATAACTTATGAATCATATTCTAGATAATATAAAGAGTTTAAATGACGATTTTCGTGAAGAAATAACTTTGAATGAACCCAGAAACGATTGAAAAACTCTGATGATTCTCTGAATTGCATTATTAGCACTTTATATGTGTAATTACCATGTAAAATATATTCTTTCTGAATTAATAACGTGTGAATCATAATCTATACAGTATAATAAGTTTAAATGTAGATTATTATGTTGAAATGACTTAGAATGAAGACAGAAACGATTAAAATGCTCAAATAATCCTCCGAATTGCATTATTTGCACTTTATATGTGTAATTACCATGTATAATCCAACATTTTTGAATAAATAACAAATTAATTTTATTCTAGACTCTATAAATATTTTAAATATAGATTATTGTGATGAAATGACTTTGAACGAACATAGAAACGGTTGAAATACTCAAATAATTCTCAGAATTCCATTATTTCCATTTTATATGCGTAATTACCAAGTACAATCCAATCTTTTTGAATAAATAACATGTGAATCATATCTCGATAGTATAAAGAGTTTAAATGTTGATTATAGTTATGTAATGACTTAAAAAGAATACAAACACGATTGAAATGCTCAAATGATGCTCAGAATTGCATTATTTACAATTTATATGCTTAATTACCTTGTATGATTCAATCTTTTTGAATAAATAACATATGAATCAAAATGTGGACAGTAAAAAGAGTTTAAATGTAGATTATCGGGGTGAAATGGCATAGAATGAACCCAGAGACGATTGAAAATTTTCAAATGATGCTCAGAATTGTATTATTTGCAATTTATATGCTTAATTACCATGTAAAATTCAGTTTTTTAAATAAATAGTATATGAATCATATTCTAGACAGTATAAGGTTTTAAATGATGATTATTGTGATGAAATGACTTGAAATTTATTCAAGAACAATTGAAATGCTCAAATATTACTCAGAATAGATTATTGTGATAAAATGACTTTGAATGAATCCATAAATGATTGAAGTGCTCGAACAATGCACACAATTGCAATATTTGCGTTTTACTTGCGTAATTACCATGTATAATCCAATATTTTTTTATTAAATAACATATGAATCATATTTAGGACAATATAAAGAGTTTAAAGGTTGATTATTGTGATAAAATGACATAGAATGAATCCAAAAATGATTGAAATGCTTAAATGATGCTCAGAATTGCATTATTTGCTCTTTATATACATAATTACCATTTATATTACAAACTTTTTGAATAAATCACATATTGAATAATATTCTAGACAGTATAAATAGTTTAAATGTAGAATATTGTGCTAAAATGACTTAGAATGAATCCAAAAATGATCGAAATGCTCAAATGATTTTCAAAATTGCATTATTCACAATTTATATGCGTTATTACCTTTTTTTAATCCAATCTGTTGGGATAAATAACATATGAATCATATTCTTGACTGTATAAAGCGTTTAAATGTAGATTATTGTGATGAAATGACTTAGTACGAATCCAGAAACGATCCAAATTCTCAAATGATGCTCAGAATTGCAATATTCGCATTTTATATGTGTAATTACCTTGTATAATATAATCTTTTTGAATAAATAACTTATTAATCATATTCTAGAGAGTACGAAGAGTACGAATGTCAATTATTATGAGGAAATGACTTAGAATTAATCCAGAAACGATTGAAATGCTCAAATGATGCTCAGAATTGCATTATTCGCACAATATAAGCGTAATTACCATGTATAATCAAAACTTTTTGAATAAATAACATATGAATCATATTGTAGTCAGTAAAAAGTATTTAAATGTAGATTATTGTGATTAAATGACTTATAATGAATCTATAAACGATTGAAATGCTCAAATGATACCGTTCAATGTGTTCTTCATATTGAAATATCGTTGGAGACAAAATTTTATATTTTTCTGAAAATTTTTAGTATTTGTTTGTTATTTTACAAAATTCTTAATCTAAACAATTATGGACACTTCAATAATTATGATTTCTAAAAATCTCAAATAAATAGTAACTAAAATCGGAAAAATGTAAAATTTGGTCTCCAATGAGATTTCAATATGAATAACACATTGAACGGTTTAGATTAACCATTAGAACATCAAAAGTTGACGGCTCCATCCCGTCCGTCATTCGTGGCTGATTTTAGCCTATATCAATAACATATGAATCAAATCTTGGATAGTATAAAGAATTTAAATGTAGATTATTGTGATGAAATGACTTAGAATTAACTCAGAAAAGATTGGAATGCTCAAATGATGCTCAAAATTGCATTATTGGCACTTTATATGTGTAATTTCCATGTATAATCCAATCTTTTTGGTTAAATAATATATGAATAACATTCTATACAGTATAAATAGTTTAAGTGTGGATTATGTGATGAAATGACTTAGAATGAATCCAAAAACGATTGAAATGCTCAAATGATGGTCAGAATTACATTATTCGCATTTTATATGCATAATTATCTTTTGTAATCCAATCTTTATGGACAAAATAACATAGTATTCATATGAATCAAATTCTAGACAGTATAAAAAATTTAAATGTAAATTATTGTGATGAAATGACTTAGACTGAACTCAGAAAAGATTGGAATGCTCGAATGATGCTCGGAATTGCATTATTTGCACTTTATATGTGTAATTTCCATTTATAATCTAATCTTTTTTGTTAAATAATATATGAATAATATTCTAGACAGTATAAATAGTTTAAGCGTGGATTATTGTGATGAAATGGCTTAGAATGAATCCAGAAACGATTGAAATGCTCAAATGATGGTCAGAATTGCATTATTTGCATTTTATATGCATAATTACCATGTATAATCTAAACTTTTCGAATAAATAACATCTGAATCATATTCTAGACACTATAATTAGTTTAAAAGATGATTATTATAATGAAATGACTTGAAATTTATTCAAGCACAGTTGAGATGCACAAATATCACTTCAAATAGGCATTATTTGCAATTTATATGCGTAATTATTTTGTATAATCCAATCTTTTTCAAATAAATAAGATATGAACCATATTCTATACAGTATAGAGAGTTTAAATATAGATTATTATGAATAAATGACTTAGAATGAATTCAGAAATAGTTGAAATGTTTAAATATTACTCAGAATGAGAATTATATGCACTTTTTATACGTAATTACTTGGTATAATGCAATGTTTTTGAATTGGAAGGACTTAAATCATATTCTAGACAGTATGTAGTGCTTAAATGTAAATTATTGAGAAGAAATGACTTAGAATGAATTCAGAAACGGTCGAAATGCTCAAATAATACTCGGAATGAGAGTTATTTGCACTTTATATGCGTAATTAATTGGGATAATATGATCTTTTTGAATAAGTACGTCTTGAATCGTATTTTAGATCGTATGGAGTGTTTAAATGTAGATTATAGTGAAGAAAATGACTTAGATTGAATTCAGAAATAGTTAAAATGCTCATATTACTCAGAATGAGATTTATTTGCACTTTATATGCGTAATTACTTGGTATAATCCAATCTTTTTGAATAAATAAGATATGAATCATATTCTAGACTGTATAAAGAGTTTAAATGTAATTTATCATTAATAATTGACTTAGAATGTATTCATAAACAGGTGAAATGCTCAAATTACACATGATGAGAGTTATTTGAACTTTATATTTATAATTACTTGGCATAATCTAATCTTTTTGAATAAAAAAGACATGAATTATTTTCTATAAAGTATAGAGAGTTTAAATAAAGATTATTGGGAAGAAATGACTTAGAAAAACTTTAGAAATGGTTGAAATGCTCAAATATTACTTACAAGTTACAATAAGAGTTATTGCCACTTTATATGTGTAATTACCTGGTATAATTCAACTTTTTTAATAAGTAGGACATGAATCATATTCTATACAGTATAGAGAGTTTGAATGTTGATTATTGTGACTAAATTACTCGGAATGAATCAAGAAACAATTGAAATTCTCAAATATCACTCAGAATGAGAGTTATTTGTAATTTATATGCGTAATATTACTTGGTATAATCCAATCTTTTTGAATAAGTAGGACCTGAATCATATTTTATACCGTTTGGAGAGTTTGAATATAGATTATTGAGAAGAAATGTCTTAGAATGAATTCAGAAACGGTCGAAATTCTCAAATTACTTAGAATGAGAGTTATTTGCAATTTATATGCGTAATTACTTGGCATAATCCAATCTTTATGAATAAGTAAGACCTGAACCATATTTTATATCGTATTTAGAGTTTAAATGTTGATTATTGTGAAAAAATGACTTAGAAACAGTTGAAATACTAAAATTACTCAGAATTAGAGTTTTGCACTTTATTTGTGTAATTACTTGGTATAATCCAATCTTCATGGATAATTAAGATCAGAATCGTATTATTGACAGTACGGAGAGTTTAAATGTAGATTATTGTGATGGAATGACAAGAAATGAATTAAAAAAATGGTTGAAATGCTAAAATGATACACAAAATATGCATTTTATTGCACTTTATATGCGTAATTATTATGTATAATCAAATCTTTTTTAATAAATAAAATATGAATCATATTCTATACAGTATAGAGGGTTTAAATGTAGATTATTGTGAAGAACATAACTCAGAATAAATTCAGAAACGGTTGAAATGCTCAAATAGTACTCAGAATGAGAGTTATTTGCACTTTATATGTGTAATTACTTGGTGGAATCCAATCTTTTTGAATAAGTGGGACCTGAATCATATTATAGACTGTATGTAGAGTTTAAATGATGATAATTGTGATGAAATGCCTTAGAATAAATTAAAAAACGGTTGAAATTCTCAAATTACTCGGAATGAGAGTTATTTGCATTTTATGTGCGTAATTACTTGGTATAATCCAATCTTTTTGAATAAGTAAGATCTGAATCATATTCTAGACCATATGAAGAGTTTAAATGTAGATTATTGTAAAGAATTTCTTAGAATGAATTCAGAAACAGTTGAAATGCTTAAATTACTCAGAATGAGAGTTATTCGCACTTATATTCTAGACAGTATATAGAGTTTAAATGTATATTATGTGATGAAACGACTTAGAACGAATCCATAAATGATTGAAATGCTCAAACGATACTCGAAATTGCATTATTTGCACTTTGTATGCTCAAATTACTTGGTATAATCCAATCTTTTTGAATAAATAGATATGAATCATATTATAGACAGTATATAGAGTTTAAATGTATATTATTGTGATGAAATGACTTAGAATGAAGGGAAATTTTTTTCTGTGCCACCCCGAAGTTGCGAAATTCAGTTTTTGCCACCTGAAAATCGAACCTTCTGTTTTTGCCACCCTAAAACACGATTTTCTTCTGAAAATGCCACTTTATTTTGTTTTATAATTGTCTCGCACTTTTTCGCGGCCCTCGGATCAACAGAGGAAAATCCGGTCTCGGATTGAGGGGCAAAAAAAGATGCGGATCAGATACCCCTCGCGAGCCTCAAGAGGCCGATACCGATACCACCCCGAAGCGCGATATCTGTACGGTCTTGAGTTCTCACGAGGGTTTATTATTTGAAGGGGTCCTTTCTTTCCAGCAGGCGCAAGCCCCTACTGTTAATTACCTCCGACATGGTCAGGAGCACCTCTAGATCGGGAAAACCAAAGGATTGTGTGTCATGAGCTGTTAGGGAATTGTAAATATGCAATTAGCGGTCCTATCATGCATTTATATTTTTTTTTTTGTTTTTATTAATATTACTACTATAATGCAATATTAATATATCATATTATTATATATTTTTTTTTTTTTGTGGACTTTGGATTGCAGGGGACAGCAGTCTCTGGAGTTCTTAGCAGTCCCTGGAGTTCTTAGCTTGTAGAGGTTTCGGTTGACTGCCGTCGCTGGACGCTTGTAGTCTTCTCGTTTTCCGAGTTCTCTCCATAATGTGTTGAATCAAGATTTAGGCTCTTATGATTTGCATTTTTGTTTTTATAAGGCATGGGCTTCCCAAAGCGGGTTTCTTAGACTTCCTGTTGATCTTTGTCGAGGTTATCTGAAAGTGACATCTGATTCCTGATCAGATCGTTAAATTTGGTTGATGCGGTGCTTGAGGTTGTTTTCTTTTTTTTTTGAAGTTGACATCAGGCCCCTGGGCTTGTGGATGTTAAAGACGCCGGACCCCTGGGTTTATGGGCGTTAAAATCTTATGCGCGCGGGTGCGACCCGAGTCGGTTGCCCCTTGACCTTTCCCGGGAAGCGGGGTGACGCTCGTTCGATGGGCATAGAGCGTTAAGTGACATCTAGTACCTGACCAAGATGTTCAATAGACGGAGTGGCTTCCGTTAAAAGTGACATTTGGCGATGTTCAAAGTGACGGTTCGGTTTGCTCCCGAAGCGTTGAAGTGACATTTGGCAATGTTCGGTTTCTTTTCCTTGGGGTGATACTCGGTTTCCAGCCAAGATATCAAATAAACGGTTCTCTTGTCACTTGAAGCGTTGCGTTGATACGTGGTTTCCAGCCATGATATCAAGTAGACGATCCAGTTGTCATTTGAAGCGTTGAAGTGGTATCTAGTTTCATTCAAGGTATCAGAGGAACGATTCGACTGCCACTCGAATCGTTAAGACATCTGGTTGCCAATCAGACGTTAGGTGACGTTCCGATCTCCATCCGAAGTACTGAGGTGATATCTGGTAGCCAGCCAGACTATCAAACAGATGCTCCGATTGTTGTCCAGAGCGTTCAGGAGACATTTGATTGCTATTCAGATATTGAGTAGACGGTTCAATCATCAATCGAGATACTGAGGTGATATCTGGTATCCAGCCAAGATAACCCGCAGATTATCCGATTGTTGCTTGAGGTGTCGACAGTGCATCTGGTCGCAAGTCAAATATCTAGGAATCGATTCAGCTGCCACCTGAACCGAAGACGCTTGGTTGCCAGCCAAGTGTTAAGTGCCAATTCGATTATCATCCGGAGTATTGAGGTGATACTTGGTATCCAGCCAAAGTACCAAACAATTGGTCCGATTGCTATTCGAATCGTTTAGAAATGACATCTGGGTGCCAGTCAGATGTTCCCTTCCGATTCGATCATAATTGAGACTCTGAAGTGATATCTGGTAGCCAGCCAGCTCATCGGACAGATGACTCGATTATTCTTCGAAGCGTTGAAGTGACGTCCACTCGCCAATCAGATAAGTAACAATTCGATCCTCACTCAGAGTATTGAGGTGATACCTGGTAGCCAGCCGAGATATCAAACAATAGTCTGACTGTTATTCGAAATGTTGAAAGAAATCTGATTGCTAGTCGGCCGTTCAATGGACAGTTCAGCTGCCACCTGAAGTGTCCGAATTTCATCTGGATGCCAGTCAGATGTTAAAGTGACGTTTGTTCGCCAAACGGGTATTGAGCAGACGGTTCGATCCTCCTTTGGAATACTCTGAAGATACTTGGTAGCCAGCCGAGATATCATACAGATAGTCCAAGTGTTACTCGAAACCTCGCAAGGAACCCTGATTGCTATTCAAACGTTCAGCGGATAATTCAGCTGCCACCTGAAATATCCAAGGTTTCAACAGTTCGGCTCTCACCCGAAGCATTGAAACTATCCTTCGCCAGACCCTTGGGTTTGTGGGCGTCCAAAAATCTTATGCGCGCGGGTGCTACCCAAGTCAGCTGCCCCTTGGCTTCCCTAGGTGCGGGTGACAATTGGTTCTCGATCATAGGAGCGTACCTCTGACGCTCAGTCTCTGACCAATCGTTCAATGTGACGTGATGCTTGACATCTAGGCAAGACGAGTCACTCAAATGACGCTAGGCGTTCAAGTAACGTCCGGCTGCCGACCGGTACGTCATGAACAGTTGGTTCTCGATCATGGGAGTGTTCCTCTGACACTCAGTCTCTGACCAGCTGTTGAAGCTTCGCTTGATTCCTGATCAAGCGTCAATGCGACATAGTGCTTGGCATTTAGCCAAGGAAAGTCAATAGACGCTCGGCAATCTTTGCGAGCGTTCAGGTAATGTCCGGCTTCCGACCGGAACATTGTAATTTCCCTCCAGCACCGAAAGAGGTAAGTTTTGTTGTGTGAGATCTGGTTGCTGATTTAGAAGATAGATCGAGTCAACATTACTGAGCTGTTTGAAGCATAAGTAATGTGACTAAGGAACATGTTGAAGGTTTCTGAATGAGGATATTATTTGGGTAAGGATTATGGATCCATCTGATGTAGTGGTGTGATCTGGGATAAGGTCTTTAATATAATATAAGGGAGTCGTTTACAGCCACAGTGTTGGCCTCGATGTATCCTTGGCGGTTAGATTGCAAACACTCAAGTTAGGACCTCCTGCCTTCTCGAGAGAGCGGGTGCCTTAGATAATCGTAGACTCCTGAAATAGAAGTGTGATCTTTCCCCAAGGTACGGGTATGATGATGTGGAATTTGTCCATGGTGACAATATTTGCATATCTTTGATAGGATCATAATGCTGTGTGCCTGTGTCAGCGGTGTTGGCATATGTTATCTCTGGCGGGTAGATTGCATACACTCAAGATAGGACCTCCTGCCTTTCTCGAGAGAGCGGGTGCCTTTGACAATCGTGGCTTTCATCGTCTTAGCAGGCTTGGGACAACATTGTGAGTTTTTCTCAGACTGCAAGGAGTTCTGCTCATATGTGGTTGGATCCATATTCTTCACCGATAAAATCTTGCGGTGTAATGTGCTTTCTCTTTGAGATTTTATCAATTTGCTTGAATATTGTTTTGGTCTTCATCTGATTTGCATATTATTTCGGGTCTCTTGATAGAGTCCCGTGACACCGTGGTAGATCTCACTATCCATCATTTTGAGGCTAGCGAATCTCAATTTAACCAGATCATTGAGCTTGATACTTCACCAGTACTCTTGTTTGTTAGCAACAGTACTTAGTGTCTCTATTTTGATTCATGCCCGTCATGACGGTGACCGTCTGGTGGTTTTGGTCACTTTATGATGAGTTTTATATCAAGTCATAAACAGAGCACTAGACTCGGTCGTGCTAGTATTCCATTATGACTTTCTGAACTTTGTGATATTATCCATGCTTTCAGTGATTTGATCATGAGCCTTTGAGCCTTTGCCGGAACGACTTTTCTCCATAGTATCCCATAAGAATAATGGTAGGGGTATATTTGGTAGAGTTTATAGTGGTGGTGATTAGCCAAATAGACTCCCTTTATTTTTCTGAGCTTCCAGGATTTTTCCTCATATTTTTCTGAATCTCCTGTGATTTTTCATGAATTTTTAAAGGTTGCTGGATTTTAAAATAAATATGAGGTTGAGGTGGCAATTTGTGATTGGCCAGAACTTGAAATATGGGTTTAAAATATTCTGTTTGGATTTTGGTTGTGGTTTTGGCATGACTATGTTCTCCATATTTTTCTGGATCCGTAGAAATTTGGTTTGGATTTTTCTGAGTTACGGTTGGATTTCTATGAATTTTTGAACTTCCAGCAATAAAATGATGCCACCTCAGCAAACTTGACACATGGCAGCAAATGATTGGTCCAAATCAGCGGAGGAAATAAAGGATCAGCGGCGACCTCAGCTGTTGAGAGTGACACATGGCTTCATCTGAATGGTCCATGTAGGTTGCTAGTGGGTTGCCACACGGTGTTGATTCACTACACAGGAAATGTCACAGAGTATCGCAATATTTGGGACGGTTTTCGTTAAAAATCCAACCATGTCTCTATACGCCCAGTGTTTTGTGGTAACGCAGATGTCTTCCTGTGTGGGCCCCATCGTCAGTGGTTATGGCTTTGGCCGTTATTGTTTGCGCCATGTTCATGCAAGCTAAGGAATAAACCCCTTCTTCTCTCCCTTCTTCCTTTTCCTTTCGTCGACAGAACAACGAAGCTCCCCGCCATGGCTACGCGATTGGCTCCACTAGTTGCTGTCAGGCATCGATGTAGGGCCGCAAGAGATCGTCAAACTCTCCTGTCACCGTGGGGTCCATCAGTCGCGCTTATCTCTGTCTTCTGCGTTGTAATCGTTTCCTCCTAAATCGGCTAGGGTTTAATGAGGCTTGACGGCAATTCGAGGCCTCTGGTGGATGTTGAGCCAAATTGGCAAGCCTGAGAGCATCGTGAGGGATTCGTGAAGCTTGGTGTATCTTCAATTTTATTGCCGATATCCTCTGGCATGGTGTTTCACCTCAGCCAGGACCTGCCATGGCGGTGAAGTTGTAATTGCAGCCATCCAGAGGCCATTATGTCTTGATGATGGCTTTGAGAGCATGGTGACCTACTTCTGAAGAGATGTACGGCGTCAATTTGACTGTAGGCTGCTCTCAACTAAGAGCCTCACCACAGCTCAATCGTGGATGCGATGACAAGCCATTGGCTTCTCCTATGGCTGTTGTCTTTCCATGGCGGTGCAGAGAATGCAAGGAGGCACTGGAGGGCACATTGGCATGCCCCTGAAGATGTGCAACTCTCCTAGTGTATCACAAGACCATGACAATATGAGATTCCTCCTTGATTTGAATCTGACCATGGTGGTGTTGGTGAGACTATTGAAAAGGGGATGGGGATGTGTGAACTTAACAGCTTGCATATGGGAAATAACAAGCCATCGAGTTGACACGAGTGAACCTCCACTGCACAGCTCCTCCTAGGTTGAAGTGGTGATCTCCTTCTTCAATGCATCGGCAAGGTGAGGTGTGCAACACTCCATGAACTCCAAAGAAACCTGCTGTCCTTTATATATATATTTTTTAATTTTTAACCTGCTGTCCTCTTTCTTTTAGAAAGAAACTTGCTGTCCATAATCCCTGCTGTCCTTGTTGTTGTCCACATTTTTATATTTTTTTGTTATGATAATATGCTTAATATTGAAGATGTTTACTTAAGTTATAAATATAGCCTACTTTAGCTTCATGTCTCACATGATTTCTTATATTATGGCTAATGCAAGTGTGATTTTCAACCTACATGAGTGCAGAATATAAAACATGAGTGTTAATTGAGTGCTTAATCATTGCTTACTAGATATTTGAGTTAACTAAATGCATTTATGTACATATTTACATAAACGTTTTATAAGTTATTCCTTACATTTTTACTATGTGTGCATGAAACCAGAAAAATATATAAACAAAAATGAAAGTTGCAAAAGGAGAAGAAATAACCTTCTTACTTATCAAGACAGATTACACAAAAGAGTAGATTACACAATCCCAAATGTTGCTGCAAATATGAAACTACTTCTAACACACACTTTTTTTTTTGTTTTTTTTTTAATAAGTAGCTATCCTAACAGAAATCACTCTTATCCTCACAAATGTATACAAAGTGCTATTGGCAGTATAGCTTTGTGCTTGATGGCTGAGCCTCTCGTGTGTATCTCTGGTTGTGTTGTTTCTGGATCGTAAACTTGATTGCTGGGGTGTGGGTGTATATCGCATATAAGGGCTTAGTTGTGTGTTTCTGGTTGTGTCACTCCTCTCTCTTTCTGCATGGCCACCCAGCATCCTATTTATAGAGAGAATGGATCAATCACTGTAGTTGGCACCAATTATCCAGATTTTAGAAGGCTTGGACAGTTTTGCCCCTGCTGCCCTTTTTGGGTATTTCACCACTTCTACACAGTGCCTTACTGTGCCCAATTTACTCATCCTTTGGGAATAACCTCCTTCATGCCACTCATTACTGCCACCAGATGAATCTCCTCACTACTCAATTTTTCAATTCAACTTGTCATCTCCAGTTCCTTTTGTGCATAGGCTGGTTTTGATGAAAATTATCATTAATAGTTTGTTGTTGGAAACTCTTAGCTGTATGCATCAATTGTTAATTTTACTTCTAGCTTTGCATCTCCATGGGCCATCACAACTCTCTCTTTTTTTATTTGAGTTTCGTTGCATCATCTGAGAACTTCTTCATAATAGCAAAATCTGATAAAAACAAACTTTGGACATAAGAGAATAGCTCAATCTAGCCAATTCCACGTTCTCAAATATATCTTCTTTTTGCTAATCTCCCTGAGCCTTATCATTTTTGCCAATTCTCTCTTCTGTCTGATTTACTGTTTCTCACAGCATCACTTTTTTTTTTATCATTTCTTTTCAATTCTAGAATTTGATATTTGGGTTCAATCATTACTGTATTCATGGTGTTGTGGTTTTGCTTTGTTAATTCCAATAACACTCTCCCATTGATATTTCTTTGTTACTGTTTCATCATGGAATTGAATCAATTTCATTTCATTTTCCTTGATTTGGCAATCCTTGAGTTTACAACGCATGCAACTGGGCCATATTCTTCTTGAGTCTACTGGAGAGCAGGGAATTGAGCTTATCCATAGGCGTCGAGATTCTCTTCTCTCAACAATTGAATGTCCGACATAGTGGCATGATGGAGGGGTGAATTGAGGTGTGCAAGCTGCATCTGGCTTCATGTCTCAGCAAGTGTGTGAGAGGGAGAGCCGTGTATAGCGTAATGATGAGAGGAGACAATGAGATTCCTCTCTCTGTTGCTGGTGTCAGCGGGAATAAAGGGAGGGACCGTCTGGTCATTGAATGCGGGGAGAGAGGTGGTTGCTTCATTGCGTCAAGGTGCTTGTCAGAGGGCATTGTCGGAAGAGACGAGAGAGGGAGACGAGATGATGTGCTGGGCCGAGCTGTGGGCTGCCGTCTTCTTTCTTTTTTTTTTATACGGGCCTCAGCCTTTTTTTATTGTATTTGTATACTGGGCCAAGGCAAGCTATTGGGCCAGACAGAGAAGCTATTTTTCTTTGATTCGATTGTTGCATGCACGGATCTTGATGGCTTCGTAACCATACCAAATTCGTATAATCATATAATCTCACGTATGAGCATACATGCAATTACACAATTATTTTCCTGTCGTATTTTTAGACACGTCTTGTGCTTTTCAGGGATCTTCAGAGATGTATGTGGAACATGATATGTTAATGATAGCATCAACATGACCATTAAATTTTTAGAACCCTTTGGTTTGGTATGGCATTGAAATTTTTAATGGTCATGTCTGCGAACATATCCTTCCGATTTATCCGGAGTAATATTTAGGCTAGTCTGAAAATTTATTTCTTAATCATGAACCCCCATTCGATTACTTATAGTAGCCTAAAAAAAATTCTTGTACCGTTGTCCGGTAACTATGACAATATTTTAGGGTTCAACAAATGCCCCCCACCAGAGCGGGTTGGGAGAATTATTTCCGAGCGACCTGCTCTGGTGCCTTGTCATGAGCCACTGCTTTCGTGTTCGTCTTTTATCGGCTTCTCAACTAAAATATGGTGCCCCCTTTTGATGATAAATATGACGCTGCTACTCGGTTATGCGCATGCCTGGTAAAGTTGTTGTCTTTTCTTCGTCGGATGGCAATTCCGTACTAAGCCCCGCATTTAATTTTCGCCAATTCTCGATGCGTCATTGCTTTTGTGTCACATCTTTGCCTGTTACCATGTGGCCTTAGAGGTTCGGATCCAGGTTCGGATAGATTCCCCTTTTGGTTCGGTTATGCACAGTGAGGCCTTATCCGTGTTTATATATGGGAGTCCTTTCTTCTTTTGTCACTATCTCTTTTCATCAAACCTCCCATTTATATCTCCCATCATAATCCATGAATGCTTTGAGAAAATATCCCAACATCTCTTGAGCAGTTTTTAAAGTCTCCATAACTCTGTGGTGCCTTAAGTGATCTCTGGGTCTTTTCGGGACTTTCCCGTTTCACCCATGATATCTTCACATCGTTAATTCTAGCATCTCTTCTTTAATGTCTGGGGTAAGAGACAAGATGTCGTCGGACATCTTACACGTTTTGCTCAAACATTTCACATGTAGAAGTTGAGGTCTCCTTTGACACATGTCGAAGTTGAGGTCTCTTCAGAAGGTGCGTTGAGCTTATCCTCCTCATGGCGCACTTCTTTTGCAAAATCTCTACTGCGAAAGGAGTCATTCATGAAAAGAATTACACGTCTACCATTTCCTTGCTCTTGTATGCTGCTTTAATCAGGAGTGTCTCATCTTTTGGCCTTGGGTGATGTTGCTGCTTCGACGTGTCACTGGCCTCTGAGTTCCGCAATTTCTCCATACAGATCTGGCTAGCTCTATTATGATAGAACTGTGTTGTCATCATGACAGTCATTTTGTATGGTGGTTTTTTTGTGTATTATCATGGGCACTCTGTTGTTGTATGTGTGTTGGGTAAGGCCGTGTAGACACATGTATGACACGTTTATAAGTATTGATCTCAGCATATGCGTTAAAACTTGTAACGGCAGGCTTTTATGATGTTGTAATATATGTGTTTCTTTATTCGCCTCGTGTTTTGCTGATTCCAATATTTGTCTCTTTATGACTGTGGGCCAACATATCATGCAATGTCTTTTCGTCTGGGGAACGTGGTGTTATAGTGTGGTCATGCGTGCGCATTTACCATAGCTGCGGTCCCCTCTTTTCTTGTCTCTTTCTTTCTTCTTTCCCTTTTTATTGAGTTTCTCCCCCTCTCTTTTTTTTTAAACCCGACTTCTTCACTTTGTTTTTCCACCACCTCTTTGTTATTATTATCAAATGGCTAATCAAGGCGATGAGTGCTTCCCTTCTTCTGCTGACGATTTTAACGACCATCCAGGCCGTATCACGGAGGAAATCGAGGAACTTGAAGAGGATGCGGCGCCGGAAATCGTGCGCGCTCTTGGTGACAACTGGGGAAACCCATATGACCAAGAGATTCATGCTTACTGGAGGCCACTTCCTTCCTACAATTGGGGTGTTAATTCTGCTCCGCCTGAACTCCCGGAATACAAGCGGCCTTCTTGCTTTTATTTTTTTTGGCTCCCTGTGTTTGTAGCTTTTTGTATAACAGCCCTCCATTTGTATTTTTCGGGGAATAAAATAGATTGGAGTAGGTAGCATGTATCTCTCGATTGGTAGTCGATTTGTTCATCTACCCCTTGATTCTTTTTTTTTGTACCTTTATTTTGTTTTAGGGACAAAATACATAAAACCCTGTTCATTATTTAATGTCGGTATAATGAACTTACCGGTGTTGGTTGAATTATGGCTCACCCCAACAATTGACCATTTTGAAAGTGGAATTTAGGCTTGTAGATTTTGTGGTGCTTAGGGTATATATTTGGTGGAGGAAACGTCTTATGTCGCTATAATGCAAGACGCTCCTTATTTTCCTTTAGGGACATAAAGTTCCAGCTGCTCCATGTACCTGCAAAATAAAATAAGAAATGGAAAATTGTTATTTATTTTGTTTAAGGGACAAAATGACAAAACCCTCGTTCATCGTTTTCGAAACCGGTAGGATGAACGTTCACCGGTGATAGTAGGTTTAAGGCCGACACTATCAATAACCCCTTTTTTATTTTGTAAAGATTTGGCTGTGGAATTTTCTGGAGTTTCGGGAAATCTTTGCTATGGAAGAGATATCTCATGTTGCCTCGCAGCAAGCCATCCCTTTAATATAAGACATGATTTTTAACAGCATATGTAGTCAACATTTTGTGGTCCTCGTGGAATGCCCTTTTAAAATTCTTCCGAGATATCGGTTTCTTCGTGGAACATTTTCTTGACAAAGGCCCATGAAATCTTAGCCCAACAGGATTTTTTAGCATTGGTCACCCTCTTTTTATCTATGAATCAATTCCTTGCTAAGCACTGGTCCACCCTATGTCGAACCATCATTACTTTCTGTCGGTCTTTGTTTGTATTCGACATGTCATTCATCCGGGAGACTCCCGTCACTTCTTTGTCTGCTACTGTACTCGATGTGCATGTGACATACCCGATTTTTCTGGGTTATGTTCTAGGGGCTTGAATGTATTATTTCGCCTATATATATGGAGGACTTTTTCATCACTTTTCTTCATCAACTCCCAATTCTTACACCAAACTGCAAACATGCTCTGGCGTCTTTCGGTTAGTCTCATGGCTCCCATGGTTGTCATTCTTCTTGAAATGAGGAGACTTTCGAGTATTGCAATACTGCCATGGGTCTCAGAGAATGCTTTGTGGCTGGCTATCTTCATTTCTACCTTCTTGGGATGTTGGAAAATGAATGTATGCGCCCTCATCGATCTTGAGCCATTTGCTAGGGTTTGTGTATCTTGGCGGATCATCGACCCCTTTGTCATCCTAGAGTTATTGGCCCTCTCTATGCCGATTTACCGGCTTCACATAACCGTCACAGGCTTCCTTGTAGTGTTTCTCTTATTTTCAATAGGCATCCTTCACTTGGGGTAGAAGATTTTGTAGTTTTGTTTTTGTTTTGTTTTTTTTTTTTTTTTTTTTTTTTTTTTTTTTTTTTGCTCCCTGATTAAATCGCTTTGTATCATTTGTGGGGTGCTGGATTTTGCAAGATGTGCTCTGGGAGACGCAATTCTCCTTTTAAAAGTTTATCTTCAACCCAATCTTTAAATATGTAACAATCCTTGATTGTATGTCCGAGGATTCTGTGATATAGACAAAAGTTAGGTTCGCAATGTTGATGCTCTTCTTCTGGACGTTTACTCTCTGGTAATTGTAAATCATGCTGCATGGCTATATTGAAGATCTCAGTAGTTTTGCTTTTTCGAAAAGAATACGGCTTATTCTTTCGCTCTCTTAGTGACACGCCTTTCTTCCGGTCTTCGCATTTTCTAGCACCTTCGGGCTCCTTTGTCATTGATGTTTCTTTTCCTTGGAAAATCTGAACATCCTTCGTTTTGTTCTTGCCCTTTTTGGTATTTAATTTCTCGAACTGCTTTTTAGACATGGCTAGGGTGTAGTCACCTGCCCCCTGCAAATCTTCTAGTAATCTTCGGATCTCAATATTCTTCTTCAAGAGCACGTCCATCTCTCGGCATATCTCAGTGTTCCTTTGGTGGAGCATCATGATCTGTTGTTCTTGTTCTTGTAAATGCGCAACAAGGCTCTCCATAGCTTGTCGTTCGTCACATGTGATGGCAGTTGGGGCTTCTTGCACTTTGCTTTCTTCGGAGAGGATGCTATCAGACCCTATCGTTACGGTTGCGATCTCTTTAGTCTTACCGTTCCAACTCTGTACATTCCCTTTTGGAGTTTTATTATCTATCCCATATACCGGGTCTTCTTGAGATTGATCTTTCTCCTCTTTAAGAGTAACTTTCTCAAATTCTTCCATCACGAATACGACATCTCTAGTATCGTTATTCCGATTTTGTGTATTTTCTTCTTGAATATCGTTATCTATCCCATACGCTGGGTTTTCTTGAGATGGATTCTCCTTCTCTTCAAAGGTAGCTTCCTCAATTACTGGGCAGATTTCTTCAGTATTACTACTCCAACTTTGTGCATTTCCTCCCTGGGTATCATTGTCAGTCCCGACAATATATACCGGGCTTCCATTACTGTTGCTATGAGCTACCCAAAGTATTTCGTCTTCAGATACAGAGTCGTTTATATGGATCACGTAGCATGACTCGTTATCCTTAGTTTGTGCATTTTCTTTTTGGGCATAATTGGCTCTCCCGTTGATATACATCGGGTTTTCTTCTCTTTGAATTCCATTGCTCACCCCAATGGTATTTATCGGGCTTTCTCTGAATGGGTTTCTCTCTGTCTTATAGGTACCTTCGTCAGATTCCATTATCACGGGTAAAATATATTCAGTTTCATCACTCAGGTTTTGTATTTCTTCCTCAACTTCATCGTTTATCCCGATTGCATGTACTGTGAAGGATTCTTCGTCTGAATCGGTGTTAGAACGCTCATGTGGCTTAGGATCTTGCCTTTCGCCTTTTGACAACGATATTTCGCCTGATTTAACTCGCTCTTCTACCCAGTCTTTGAACACCCAACAATTTTCAATCTTGTGTCCCAATACCCTATGATACGGACAAAAGTTTGGATCATTGAATTGTTCCATTTCATGTGGACGCTTGCTTGGTGGCAGTTCTAGATTATGTTCCATGGCCCACCGAAATAATTTAGGAACCATCTCTTTTCTGAATGAATAGGGCTTGCTAGATAATTCTGCCACGGACAAGAGCCTTTTAGGGTTGTTATTAGGACGGTCATATGAACAACCAATTTCCCTGTTGTTCGAGACTCTTGAGCTACTGCCAGCTTCATATGAGGATGGTATTCTCGATACTCGAGTCCTCTTGGATTTTTCCTTCTTCCCTTTCCTTTTAGGATGACATGACCATGATTCTGGACCTAAGCTCTCATAATTTGACACTGCAGTGAGCAGGGTATCAAATTTGGTGATATCTCTTGTTACTAGGAACGGCTTAATCGGTCCATATATATTATCTATTATCGTTTTTACCGCCTCATGATCGGGAATTCGGGGTTGGCAACGAAAGCTCATGTTCCTCCACCGTGTAATGTAGTCACTGACAGATTCCCCTTTTCCTGGCTTTTCTCTCACCATATCATCCATTGTAATTTTTGGAGAAAATATTGCAAATCTCGAGCAGAACATATCTGTCATTTCATCCCATGTTTTAACACTATTTACCTCCAATGAGATGTACCAGTCAAATGCTGCTCCTGTTAGGCTTAAAGGGAATTGTCGCATTAATAAGGCTTCATTGTGCTCTGTATCACCACATGCGATCATAAATTTGAACACGTGTTGTTCGGGACATTTCTTAGTTCTCCCGTCGAATAATTGGAATTTTGGTCTAATATACCCCTTAGGGTAAGGTACCAAATCATATTTCTCGGGATATGGTCTTCTGTTCCATCTTGAATGTTGGATGGAGTGAGGCATTCCAACTCTTTGCAACTCTTGATTCACCAGTCCTTGTGTTTCAAGGGAAGTACCGGGAGAGGTTTCAAGTTTTTCGAAAGATCTTAGCATTGATGAGCTTTTCAAATAGCCCGACTTTATCCTTGAAGCATCAACTAAATTCTCATGGCATCTTTCGGGCATGCATTGATTTATATCCATAATTTGCTCTGGTACGAATCTTACTAGGGGTGGGCCTAGGAGCGGAATTTGTAGTGCTTTTGTGTCAGCATGCTTGTTGCTATCTTCTTGAGTTCTGACGGAATGGTCTCCCGCTTCCTTATCATCTGAAATCTCGCACGCGGACCTTGTTGTCTTGTTAGAGCGATCTGAAAAGTATGGTGTTTCATTTGCCCCCATTTCCTGGTAAGGGCACGGAAATGATGTTTCTCTTGCCTCGAGATTTAGATGTGGATTTGAAGTGCCGAAATTTTCGAACAAGAGACTTGCATCATTTTCGTTTTGGATTGACCGAATCACTTTTGAGGCATAAATTTGTGTTTCATCATCTTCGCCTTCAGCATCAGAATCACTCACATGAATCATGCAACATGACTCATGGTTCTCTGAATGTGTCAAATGGCTGTCTTGCATGATTTTGGTGCTAGCACGGTCTGTTGGTGCAAATGAGGCCTCTGTCTGAGCAGCCTGGTTTATCCCTTCAGTTGTAATTTTTCCGAAGAATTTATCGGAAATAGATTCTTTTCTTAGTTGCCTTTTCTTCAGAGGTTGAATTGTTATCTCACGTCTGTCAGGATATTCTTCAAAAGCTCTTGAGCAAGGCCTGTCAAATGTATCAGGTATTTCTCCGCTTACGGACTTATCGTTGTCATTGGCTTGTGTAGGGTCCGATTTTCGGTTTAGGGATTTGTCATTGGTATCTAATGGTCTTTGTTGAGAGTTTGCCCCCAGAGATGACCTGGGTGTGAAGTACTTTGCATCTGGAAGTCTCATTTCATAGATAGAGAAAGGATGCTCTTCCCCTTTTATCACTCCATGGGTTCCATTTTTGACATACTTTATGCATCGATGCAAGGTGGAAGGTACCAACTGATATGTATGCAACCAAGGGCGACCTAATAACACCTTATAAGATACGCTGGCCTCCATGACATAGAGCTTTGCTTGAGTTTCGAGTTTTCCAAAACGGAACTTCAGAGTGACTACTCCAAGTGCTCTCTGAGAATGTAAATTGAACCCATAGATCTTTGATCGACTTTGAGTCAAGGTATTACTGTCGAGCGAGAAGTATTTCAGTGACTCCAATGGAAGGATATTAACTGCTGACCCTGGATCGACCAGTATTCGGTTGATCTTGATTCCATTTAATACTCCCGTGATGTACAATGGTTTATTGTGATACGTTGCTCCATCGGGGAGATCGTTCTTCGTAAAGGTAATCGATGAAAAATTATCATCGATGGTTTCTTCAACCGTTCGATGCGTATAAGATTCATCTGAATTTTGCTTGGGACTTCCACGGCTATATGTTTCGTCACTAGTTGCACAAACAGTTGCAACATCCTTCGATTTCGTGCCTACTTTCATGGCATGGTTTCCACATCCTCCATTTTGCCGTATTGACTGATGAAATCTTTTGATACCTTTGTTTAATGCGTAAATAGTCTCCGGCCTAACTTGTGAATTGTTTGAGGACAATGGGATGTATTCCTCGATTATTTTCTCTCCTTCTTTGACCATGATTGTTTCGTCTTTCGATGTATTTTTCTTTTGGTTTCCCGCCTCCATCCCCTCATGGTCATGAAGTTTTTGATCTCGTGCCCCCATCTGCCTTCTCTTTGTTTTTGAAATACACGCAGGCACGGGAGTAGCTAGGTAGTCTGCCCTTTTATCCTTCTTATCATTAATCATTTGGCATGATTTTTGATTGATTTCGGCAGCTGTAATACTCTTTGTCTGGGCAGACACCGGAACCAATACTGTCTTGCAATGAGGAGGTGAGTTTTGTATCTCAAGCGATTTCTCCTCCACAATCTCAAGTGGAGAAGAAGAGCTTCTCATTGGTATGTTCCCCTGAATCGCCAATTCATCTTGATATGCTTGTAGTTGTAGGTCTTTGGCGTGGGAAGTGTCCTCCTCCATCATGAATTTGAGTGTCGGTTTGGTGACAGCGTTGATTCCTTCATCTTGATATTCCTTGAAGCATTCATTTGCCCCAAAGATAGTTGTCGAAATGGCATTGGCGTATTTCGTGTCTGTTGTCGCGACATCATTAACGGTGAAAGGAGTGTCTGAAGCCATCTGCACCATTGGAAAGGTAATCGGGATGGACCCAACCATGAGCATGCCTGGAGCAGGTCCCACATCATGCTTGTTGTTCGCATATGCCATTTTCTGCAAAATAGTAACTTGAAATTATTGTCAGTGACATGTTAAATCAGCAATTCCCTAACTCATACACTATATCCTTTGATTTTCGCCTAATGAGAGGAAAAAGATGTCCCACCGGGCGTGCCAGAACCTGTCTCGCACTTTTTCGCGGCCCTCGGATCAACAGAGGAAAATCCGGTCTCGGATTGAGGGGCAAAAAAAGATGCGGATCAGATACCCCTCGCGAGCCTCAAGAGGCCGATACCGATACCACCCCGAAGCGCGATATCTGTACGGTCTTGAGTTCTCACGAGGGTTTATTATTTGAAGGGGTCCTTTCTTTCCAGCAGGCGCAAGCCCCTACTGTTAATTACCTCCGACATGGTCAGGAGCACCTCTAGATCGGGAAAACCAAAGGATTGTGTGTCGTGAGCTGTTAGGGAATTGTAAATATGCAATTAGCGGTCCTATCATGCATTTATATTTTTTTTGTTTTTTTATTTTTTATTAATATTACTACTATAATGCAATATTAATATATCATATTATTATATATATATTTTTTTTTGTGGACTTTGGATTGCAGGGGACAGCAGTCTCTGGAGTTCTTAGCAGTCCCTGGAGTTCTTAGCTTGTAGAGGTTTCGGTTGACTGCCGTCGCTGGACGCTTGTAGTCTTCTCGTTTTCCGAGTTCTCTCCATAATGTGTTGAATCAAGATTTAGGCTCTTATGATTTGCATTTTTGTTTTTATAAGGCATGGGCTTCCCAAAGCGGGTTTCTTAGACTTCCTGTTGATCTTTGTCGAGGTTATCTGAAAGTGACATCTGATTCCTGATCAGATCGTTAAATTTGGTTGATGCGGTGCTTGAGGTTGTTTTCTTTTTTTTTTGAAGTTGACATCAGGCCCCTGGGCTTGTGGATGTTAAAGACGCCGGACCCCTGGGTTTATGGGCGTTAAAATCTTATGCGCGCGGGTGCGACCCGAGTCGGTTGCCCCTTGACCTTTCCCGGGAAGCGGGGTGACGCTCGTTCGATGGGCATAGAGCGTTAAGTGACATCTAGTACCTGACCAAGATGTTCAATAGACGGAGTGGCTTCCGTTAAAAGTGACATTTGGCGATGTTCAAAGTGACGGTTCGGTTTGCTCCCGAAGCGTTGAAGTGACATTTGGCAATGTTCGGTTTCTTTTCCTTGGGGTGATACTCGGTTTCCAGCCAAGATATCAAATAAACGGTTCTCTTGTCACTTGAAGCGTTGCGTTGATACGTGGTTTCCAGCCATGATATCAAGTAGACGATCCAGTTGTCATTTGAAGCGTTGAAGTGGTATCTAGTTTCATTCAAGGTATCAGAGGAACGATTCGACTGCCACTCGAATCGTTAAGACATCTGGTTGCCAATCAGACGTTAGGTGACGTTCCGATCTCCATCCGAAGTACTGAGGTGATATCTGGTAGCCAGCCAGACTATCAAACAGATGCTCCGATTGTTGTCCAGAGCGTTCAGGAGACATTTGATTGCTATTCAGATATTGAGTAGACGGTTCAATCATCAATCGAGATACTGAGGTGATATCTGGTATCCAGCCAAGATAACCCGCAGATTATCCGATTGTTGCTTGAGGTGTCGACAGTGCATCTGGTCGCAAGTCAAATATCTAGGAATCGATTCAGCTGCCACCTGAACCGAAGACGCTTGGTTGCCAGCCAAGTGTTAAGTGCCAATTCGATTATCATCCGGAGTATTGAGGTGATACTTGGTATCCAGCCAAAGTACCAAACAATTGGTCCGATTGCTATTCGAATCGTTTAGAAATGACATCTGGGTGCCAGTCAGATGTTCCCTTCCGATTCGATCATAATTGAGACTCTGAAGTGATATCTGGTAGCCAGCCAGCTCATCGGACAGATGACTCGATTATTCTTCGAAGCGTTGAAGTGACGTCCACTCGCCAATCAGATAAGTAACAATTCGATCCTCACTCAGAGTATTGAGGTGATACCTGGTAGCCAGCCGAGATATCAAACAATAGTCTGACTGTTATTCGAAATGTTGAAAGAAATCTGATTGCTAGTCGGCCGTTCAATGGACAGTTCAGCTGCCACCTGAAGTGTCCGAATTTCATCTGGATGCCAGTCAGATGTTAAAGTGACGTTTGTTCGCCAAACGGGTATTGAGCAGACGGTTCGATCCTCCTTTGGAATACTCTGAAGATACTTGGTAGCCAGCCGAGATATCATACAGATAGTCCAAGTGTTACTCGAAACCTCGCAAGGAACCCTGATTGCTATTCAAACGTTCAGCGGATAATTCAGCTGCCACCTGAAATATCCAAGGTTTCAACAGTTCGGCTCTCACCCGAAGCATTGAAACTATCCTTCGCCAGACCCTTGGGTTTGTGGGCGTCCAAAAATCTTATGCGCGCGGGTGCTACCCAAGTCAGCTGCCCCTTGGCTTCCCTAGGTGCGGGTGACAATTGGTTCTCGATCATAGGAGCGTACCTCTGACGCTCAGTCTCTGACCAATCGTTCAATGTGACGTGATGCTTGACATCTAGGCAAGACGAGTCACTCAAATGACGCTAGGCGTTCAAGTAACGTCCGGCTGCCGACCGGTACGTCATGAACAGTTGGTTCTCGATCATGGGAGTGTTCCTCTGACACTCAGTCTCTGACCAGCTGTTGAAGCTTCGCTTGATTCCTGATCAAGCGTCAATGCGACATAGTGCTTGGCATTTAGCCAAGGAAAGTCAATAGACGCTCGGCAATCTTTGCGAGCGTTCAGGTAATGTCCGGCTTCCGACCGGAACATTGTAATTTCCCTCCAGCACCGAAAGAGGTAAGTTTTGTTGTGTGAGATCTGGTTGCTGATTTAGAAGATAGATCGAGTCAACATTACTGAGCTGTTTGAAGCATAAGTAATGTGACTAAGGAACATGTTGAAGGTTTCTGAATGAGGATATTATTTGGGTAAGGATTATGGATCCATCTGATGTAGTGGTGTGATCTGGGATAAGGTCTTTAATATAATATAAGGGAGTCGTTTACAGCCACAGTGTTGGCCTCGATGTATCCTTGGCGGTTAGATTGCAAACACTCAAGTTAGGACCTCCTGCCTTCTCGAGAGAGCGGGTGCCTTAGATAATCGTAGACTCCTGAAATAGAAGTGTGATCTTTCCCCAAGGTACGGGTATGATGATGTGGAATTTGTCCATGGTGACAATATTTGCATATCTTTGATAGGATCATAATGCTGTGTGCCTGTGTCAGCGGTGTTGGCATATGTTATCTCTGGCGGGTAGATTGCATACACTCAAGATAGGACCTCCTGCCTTTCTCGAGAGAGCGGGTGCCTTTGACAATCGTGGCTTTCATCGTCTTAGCAGGCTTGGGACAACATTGTGAGTTTTTCTCAGACTGCAAGGAGTTCTGCTCATATGTGGTTGGATCCATATTCTTCACCGATAAAATCTTGCGGTGTAATGTGCTTTCTCTTTGAGATTTTATCAATTTGCTTGAATATTGTTTTGGTCTTCATCTGATTTGCATATTATTTCGGGTCTCTTGATAGAGTCCCGTGACACCGCGGTAGATCTCACTATCCATCATTTTGAGGCTAGCGAATCTCAATTTAACCAGATCATTGAGCTTGATACTTCACCAGTACTCTTGTTTGTTAGCAACAGTACTTAGTGTCTCTATTTTGATTCATGCCCGTCATGACGGTGACCGTCTGGTGGTTTTGGTCACTTTATGATGAGTTTTATATCAAGTCATAAACAGAGCACTAGACTCGGTCGTGCTAGTATTCCATTATGACTTTCTGAACTTTGTGATATTATCCATGCTTTCAGTGATTTGATCATGAGCCTTTGAGCCTTTGCCGGAACGACTTTTCTCCATAGTATCCCATAAGAATAATGGTAGGGGTATATTTGGTAGAGTTTATAGTGGTGGTGATTAGCCAAATAGACTCCCTTTATTTTTCTGAGCTTCCAGGATTTTTCCTCATATTTTTCTGAATCTCCTGTGATTTTTCATGAATTTTTAAAGGTTGCTGGATTTTAAAATAAATATGAGGTTGAGGTGGCAATTTGTGATTGGCCAGAACTTGAAATATGGGTTTAAAATATTCTGTTTGGATTTTGGTTGTGGTTTTGGCATGACTATGTTCTCCATATTTTTCTGGATCCGTAGAAATTTGGTTTGGATTTTTCTGAGTTACGGTTGGATTTCTATGAATTTTTGAACTTCCAGCAATAAAATGATGCCACCTCAGCAAACTTGACACATGGCAGCAAATTATTGGTCCAAATCAGCGGAGGAAATAAAGGATCAGCGGCGACCTCAGCTGTTGAGAGTGACACATGGCTTCATCTGAATGGTCCATGTAGGTTGCTAGTGGGTTGCCACACGGTGTTGATTCACTACACAGGAAATGTCACAGAGTATCGCAATATTTGGGACGGTTTTCGTTAAAAATCCAACCATGTCTCTATACGCCCAGTGTTTTGTGGTAACGCAGATGTCTTCCTGTGTGGGCCCCATCGTCAGTGGTTATGGCTTTGGCCGTTATTGTTTGTGCCATGTTCATGCAAGCTAAGGAATAAACCCCTTCTTCTCTCCCTTCTTCCTTTTCCTTTCGTCGACAGAACAACGAAGCTCCCCGCCATGGCTACGCGATTGGCTCCACTAGTTGCTGTCAGGCATCGATGTAGGGCCGCAAGAGATCGTCAAACTCTCCTGTCACCGTGGGGTCCATCAGTCGCGCTTATCTCTGTCTTCTGCGTTGTAATCGTTTCCTCCTAAATCGGCTAGGGTTTAATGAGGCTTGACGGCAATTCGAGGCCTCTGGTGGATGTTGAGCCAAATTGGCAAGCCTGAGAGCATCGTGAGGGATTCGTGAAGCTTGGTGTATCTTCAATTTTATTGCCGATATCCTCTGGCATGGTGTTTCACCTCAGCCAGGACCTGCCATGGCGGTGAAGTTGTAATTGCAGCCATCCAGAGGCCATTATGTCTTGATGATGGCTTTGAGAGCATGGTGACCTACTTCTGAAGAGATGTACGGCGTCAATTTGACTGTAGGCTGCTCTCAACTAAGAGCCTCACCACAGCTCAATCGTGGATGCGATGACAAGCCATTGGCTTCTCCTATGGCTGTTGTCTTTCCATGGCGGTGCAGAGAATGCAAGGAGGCACTGGAGGGCACATTGGCATGCCCCTGAAGATGTGCAACTCTCCTAGTGTATCACAAGACCATGACAATATGAGATTCCTCCTTGATTTGAATCTGACCATGGTGGTGTTGGTGAGACTATTGAAAAGGGGATGGGGATGTGTGAACTTAACAGCTTGCATATGGGAAATAACAAGCCATCGAGTTGACACGAGTGAACCTCCACTGCACAGCTCCTCCTAGGTTGAAGTGGTGATCTCCTTCTTCAATGCATCGGCAAGGTGAGGTGTGCAACACTCCATGAACTCCAAAGAAACCTGCTGTCCTTTATATATATATTTTTTAATTTTTAACCTGCTGTCCTCTTTCTTTTAGAAAGAAACTTGCTGTCCATAATCCCTGCTGTCCTTGTTGTTGTCCACATTTTTATATTTTTTTGTTATGATAATATGCTTAATATTGAAGATGTTTACTTAAGTTATAAATATAGCCTACTTTAGCTTCATGTCTCACATGATTTCTTATATTATGGCTAATGCAAGTGTGATTTTCAACCTACATGAGTGCAGAATATAAAACATGAGTGTTAATTGAGTGCTTAATCATTGCTTACTAGATATTTGAGTTAACTAAATGCATTTATGTACATATTTACATAAACGTTTTATAAGTTATTCCTTACATTTTTACTATGTGTGCATGAAACCAGAAAAAATATATAAACAAAAATGAAAGTTGCAAAAGGAGAAGAAATAACCTTCTTACTTATCAAGACAGATTACACAAAAGAGTAGATTACACAATCCCAAATGTTGCTGCAAATATGAAACTACTTCTAACACACACTTTTTTTTTTGTTTTTTTTTTAATAAGTAGCTATCCTAACAGAAATCACTCTTATCCTCACAAATGTATACAAAGTGCTATTGGCAGTATAGCTTTGTGCTTGATGGCTGAGCCTCTCGTGTGTATCTCTGGTTGTGTTGTTTCTGGATCGTAAACTTGATTGCTGGGGTGTGGGTGTATATCGCATATAAGGGCTTAGTTGTGTGTTTCTGGTTGTGTCACTCCTCTCTCTTTCTGCATGGCCACCCAGCATCCTATTTATAGAGAGAATGGATCAATCACTGTAGTTGGCACCAATTATCCAGATTTTAGAAGGCTTGGACAGTTTTGCCCCTGCTGCCCTTTTTGGGTATTTCACCACTTCTACACAGTGCCTTACTGTGCCCAATTTACTCATCCTTTGGGAATAACCTCCTTCATGCCACTCATTACTGCCACCAGATGAATCTCCTCACTACTCAATTTTTCAATTCAACTTGTCATCTCCAGTTCCTTTTGTGCATAGGCTGGTTTTGATGAAAATTATCATTAATAGTTTGTTGTTGGAAACTCTTAGCTGTATGCATCAATTGTTAATTTTACTTCTAGCTTTGCATCTCCATGGGCCATCACAACTCTCTCTTTTTTTATTTGAGTTTCGTTGCATCATCTGAGAACTTCTTCATAATAGCAAAATCTGATAAAAACAAACTTTGGACATAAGAGAATAGCTCAATCTAGCCAATTCCACGTTCTCAAATATATCTTCTTTTTGCTAATCTCCCTGAGCCTTATCATTTTTGCCAATTCTCTCTTCTGTCTGATTTACTGTTTCTCACAGCATCACTTTTTTTTTTATCATTTCTTTTCAATTCTAGAATTTGATATTTGGGTTCAATCATTACTGTATTCATGGTGTTGTGGTTTTGCTTTGTTAATTCCAATAACACTCTCCCATTGATATTTCTTTGTTACTGTTTCATCATGGAATTGAATCAATTTCATTTCATTTTCCTTGATTTGGCAATCCTTGAGTTTACAACGCATGCAACTGGGCCATATTCTTCTTGAGTCTACTGGAGAGCAGGGAATTGAGCTTATCCATAGGCGTCGAGATTCTCTTCTCTCAACAATTGAATGTCCGACATAGTGGCATGATGGAGGGGTGAATTGAGGTGTGCAAGCTGCATCTGGCTTCATGTCTCAGCAAGTGTGTGAGAGGGAGAGCCGTGTATAGCGTAATGATGAGAGGAGACAATGAGATTCCTCTCTCTGTTGCTGGTGTCAGCGGGAATAAAGGGAGGGACCGTCTGGTCATTGAATGCGGGGAGAGAGGTGGTTGCTTCATTGCGTCAAGGTGCTTGTCAGAGGGCGTTGTCGGAAGAGACGAGAGAGGGAGACGAGATGATGTGCTGGGCCGAGCTGTGGGCTGCCGTCTTCTTTCTTTTTTTTTTTATACGGGCCTCAGCCTTTTTTTATTGTATTTGTATACTGGGCCAAGGCAAGCTATTGGGCCAGACAGAGAAGCTATTTTTCTTTGATTCGATTGTTGCATGCACGGATCTTGATGGCTTCGTAACCATACCAAATTCGTATAATCATATAATCTCACGTATGAGCATACATGCAATTACACAATTATTTTCCTGTCGTATTTTTAGACACGTCTTGTGCTTTTCAGGGATCTTCAGAGATGTATGTGGAACATGATATGTTAATGATAGCATCAACATGACCATTAAATTTTTAGAACCCTTTGGTTTGGTATGGCATTGAAATTTTTAATGGTCATGTCTGCGAACATATCCTTCCGATTTATCCGGAGTAATATTTAGGCTAGTCTGAAAATTTATTTCTTAATCATGAACCCCCATTCGATTACTTATAGTAGCCTAAAAAAAATTATTGTACCGTTGTCCGGTAACTATGACAATATTTTAGGGTTCAACAATAATATAAAAACGATTAAAGTAATAAAAGTAGAAATATATGACCATTCTAACCCTGAGTCGAATTACACCTGATCCTATCGTTACGAACCAGAGTACATCTGATTTTCTCCCCTCTCGCAAATAAACCATCGATCCCTTTCTCATCTGATTTTCTCCTCTCTCGCAAATAAACCCTAGCTGATCGATCTCCTCTCCCCACCTTACCTCCCATGGCCTCCTCGCTAACCCTAGCTGATCCGACGAGCCCTAGCTGCATTTTCGTCTCTCTTTTTCACTCGTCGCCTTGCTCCAAACCAATAGGCCTTTCTCTGTCCTCGCTCACACGAGATCCGTCTCTGTCCCAGGTTCATCCTTTATCTTTCACCTAGTCTTAATGCTTTTGAACAAGCAATTTTGGACAGAAATTTTGGAGAAGTTTTTTGAGAAGTTTTTTGAGAAGCAATTGTGACATTGTTGTATGAGTACTTAATTTACTTTATTTTTCTGAAGCGATTTTGAACATTGTTGTATGACATTGTCGTGGTACAGTGAAGTCTTTGTATGCTAGCAATTGAACAGAAATTGAAGCGATTTTTGAACTTTTGTTGACGAGAATCAGAAATAACTGGACTCAAACCAGTAATTTTGAATACCATGTGTTTAGGTCTGTAATATAGTCGCTAATATGAAGTACCTCAACATAAATGTGTAATTAATTAATTAATTAACTGGACTCAAACAATATAAGTAACTGAACTCAAATAGTATAAGTAACTATAATGGGCAGTATTGCTGATATGCATTTCTGTACTCGTACCTAACTTGACATGAAATATATATGCTGGTGCATATTAGTAGGAGTACCATACAATTGAAGTATATATAACAATTGCAATAAGTATGTTTAATTCATGACATTTGTATGTGTTTTTTGCAGGAAGAGAAAGGGTCAAAAGTCAAATGGTGCAAATGATGTTTCTACTTGACATTACTTACTGTTTACCGTTTTGTGTATCAGGATAGATGACATATTTCGTGTAGAAGGAAAGGATAGATGACATATTTTGTGGATAAATGACATATTTTGTGTAGAAGGATAGATGACATATTTTGTGTAGAAGGACAGTTAGTTGGAATTGGGTCTATTTTAGGATGTAGAATGATGATGTTTCTTCTATTTTAGTTGGAATTGGGTCTGTTTCAGGTGACTGCATTTTGTGTAGAATGTAGTAAATTGTGACTTAAATTCCCTTAATTTAATTTACTTTACTTTACTTTTCTGTCACTTAATTTGCTTTCGGTTATATATAATTTGCTTATGAAATCCTTTGGTTATGAAATCCTTTTTTCTGTGACTTAATTTGCTTTCGGTTATGCATCAAATGAAATCAATATCCAATCAAAGGGATATGGGATATACATGTTAACAGTCAGAGTGAAATATGAGTGAAAATCAAAGTCAAATCAAATCACAATATATATTAACAGTCAGAGTGACATGTTAACAGTCAAGCAATATAAATGGTGTTGCTAACATGAGTGAAAATCAGACTTGCGTTTCTATTACAGATAAATTAAATTTAAATTAACAAAGACTTGTGTTTCTGTCTGAAGTCAAATATGAGTGAAAATCAAATCCAAATAAACAAGAAGAGAAACTAGAATAAAGGGATACACTCAACTAAGTCATCCATTACAAAACATGCTAACTAAACTAAACTAACTAAGTCATCCATTACAAAACATGCTAACTAAACTAAACTAACTAAGTCGTATCAATCATGCTAACTAAGTCTTCCTATAGCAATACAAATAAAAAGAGCAAAGAGCAATCACCATAAGTAAAAGAGTGACAATCACAATGACACTCATACAATTATACATTTTAAAATTATCCAAAGACACAACAAGTGCTTTAAGTTAGCGCTCATCATCTTGACATTTTTTCTTCAATTCATCCGTCAGATTATCCAATTGAGCTTGAAGTCTACCTACTACATCAGATTCAATAGTTGGAATAAGAAAATTTTCCTTTGTTAGATATTTCAAATAGTCGTTGTCCCACTTCCAAAATTTGCACTTAGTAACCTATTAAAAAAAAGAAAAAGAAAAAGGAGGAAGAATAAATAGTCAGTGTCAATGCTGTGCTGGATTAATGACTTAATTGATAGCACATCCCAATATTACCAGAGAGGAAGTTTTTGTGTAAATCCAGGCTCACTAAATTACTCAACTCCCCTATATTTTCAGGAATTTCCCCAGAGATATTGTTATCTGAGATGTCGATACTCATCAGGGAGGAGGCAAATTCATCTGGATTCGACAATTGCCAGTACCAAATTCTCATAGTAAAATTTCATCAATTTCCAGTACCAAATTCATCAAAATTTCAAAATTACATCAATTAGCAGTACAAAATTCATAAAAAATCAGTACCTTGTTTACGCATTGATAGAAATCTCGGTCTGGATTATCTTTAGTTATGCTAACGAACTTTCTCACTGAAAGACCACATGACGGGCATGGCACGAGCGACAAATGTTCTCTTCGACTTGCGGGACCTAGGCTCGAAGACGCTGAATGCGAGACGGAATCTGATCTGCTCCAACGACGATGCATGGCAGCGGTTGGTAAGGAGACGGAGGAGCGACGGAATGGAAAAAGTCTGGGATTAGAACGACGAAGGAGTGGAGGAAGGCGACATCTAGGGTTTACAGCAGGAAGACAAAGATTGGGTTTTCAAGCTTTTACAGAAGAAGAAGAGGGGATCGTTCGGTGCTTTCTAGGGTTCATCTAATCGAAGAGAAGAACAGACAAGATTGGGTTCGCTTCGACTCATCTGATTCGACTCACTGGTTCGAGGGTAAAATCGTCATGCATTTTGGGTTTTTATTTTTTATAATTCGAAATATCATTTAAAGGGCGAAAGTGGCATTTTCAGAAGAAAGTCGTGTTTTAGGGTGGCAAAAACAGAAGGTTCGATTTTCGGGTGGCAAAAACTGAATTTCGCAACTTCGGGGTGGCACAGAAAAAATTTTCCCTAGAATGAATTCATAAACAATTGAAATGCTCAAATAATACTCAAAATTACATTATTTGCACTTTATATGTGCAATTGCTTGGTATATAATCCACTTTTTTTGAATAAGTAAGAGCTGAATCATATTCTAGACCGTATGGAGAGTTTAAATGTAAATTATTGTAAAGAAATGTCTTAGACTGAATTCAAAGACGGTTGAAATGCTCAAATTACTTAGAATGAGATTTATTTGCATTTCATATGCGTAATTACTTGGTATAATCATTTATTTTTAAATAAATAAGATATGAATCGTATTATATACAGTATAGAAAGTTTAAATGTAGATTATTGCGAAGAAATGATTTAGAATGAATTTTTTAAACAGTTGAAATGCTCAAATTATTTAGAATGAGATTTATTTGCACTTTATATGAGTAATTACTCGGTATAATCCAATCTTCTTGAATAAGTAGGACCTGAATCATATAGTACATACAGTATAGAGAATTTGAACGTAGATTATTGTGAAGAAATTACTTAGAATGGATTTAGAAACGTTTGAAATGCTCAAATATTGCTCAGAATATGAGTTATTTGCACTTTATATGCATAATTATTTGGTATAATCCAATATTTTTTCAATAAGTATGATCTGAATCATATTCTAGACTGTATAGAGTGTTTAAATGTAGATTATTGTGAAGAAATGTCTTAGAATGCATTAAAAAATGATTGAAATGCTCAAATTACTCATAATGAGAGTTTTTTGCACTTTATATGCATAATTAGCTAGTATATTTCAATCTTTATGAATATGTAAGACCTAAATTATATTCTAGACCTTATGGAGAGTTTATATGTAAATTATTGTGAGGAAATGACTTAGAATGAATTCAGAAATGGTTGAAATGCTCAAATTACTCAGAATGAGAGTTTTGCATTTTATATGTGCAATTACTTGGTATAATCGAATCTTCTTGGATAAGTAAGATCAGAATCATATTCTAGATAGTATGGAGAGTTTAAATGAAGATTATTGTGATGAAATGACTTCAAATGAATTCAGAAATGATTGAAATGCTCAAAAGATACTCTAAATATGCATTATTTGCACTTGATATGCATAATTATTATGTATAATCCAATCTTTTTGAATAAAATAATATATGAATCATATTTTTTACAATATAGAAAGTTTTAACTTAGATTATTACGAAGAAATGACTTAGAATGTATTCAGAAACGGTTGAAATGCTCAAATATTATTTAGAAATATATAGTCTAAAGAGTTTAAATGTTCAAATGATATTCATAATTTATATTATTTGCGCATTATATGCATAATTACTACGAATAATCCAATCATTTTGAGTAAGTAATGTAGGAAACATATTGCAGACTATATAAAGAGCTTAAATCTAGATTATTGTGATCAAATGACTTAAAATGAAACAAAATCATTTGAAATGCTGAAATGATGCTGAGAATATTCATTACTTGTATATTATATGCGTAATTACTATGCACAATCCTATCATTTATAATAAGTAAGATGAGAAATATATTTTAGACTATATAAAGAGCTTAAATATAGATTATTGTGATTAAATGACTTAAAATGAATGCAAATTCGCTTGAAATGATAAAATGGTACTCATAATTTACATTATCTGCACATTATATGCGTAATTATTATTTATAATTCATCATTTTAAATAAGTAAGATCGGAAACATATTTTAGACTATATGAAGAGCTTAAATATATTTTATTTTGATCAAATGACTTAAAATGAATGCAAAATCGTTTGAAATGTTGAAATGATACTCAAAATTTGCATTATTTACACGTGATATACATAATTATTATGTATAATCCAATCAATTTTGAATAAGTAAGAGCATAAGTTTATTCTACACTATATAAAGTATTTAATATAGATTATTGTGATCAAATGACTTAAAATGATTACAAAATCGCTTGAAATGGGAAAATAATGCTCAAAATATTCATTACATGGTGGATTGATAAAATACACTCTGGTGTATGGATCGTCTCCCGTACACCAGAGTCGTTTATGAAATCCAAAAATCAAACAGTCGATCCGAACCGTTCAAGTTATTCTCCATATTGAAAAACTCTCGGAGACCAAATTTTACCATTTTTCGAATTTGTTTGCTATATATTATGATATTTTCAAAAAACACTACAATTGGAGTATTTCAGGCCCTCCAATTTGAAAATATCATAATATATAGTAAAAAAATTCTAAAAAATATAAAATTTGGTCTCCGAGAGTTTTTCAATATGGAGAACAAGTTGAACGGTTCGGATCGACCGTTTGATTTTTGGATTTCAAAAACGACTCTGGTGTACGAGGACGATCCGTACACCAGAGTGTATTTTATCACCCCTCCATTACATGTGTATTATATGCATAATTATTATGTATAATCCAATCATTTTGAATAAGTAAGATAAAAAATATATTCTAGACTATATAAAGTGCTTACTTAGATTATTGTGATCAAATGATTTAAAAAATGTGAAATCTCTTCAAATGCTGAAATAATGCTCATAATATTTATCATTTGCACATCATATAATTACTATGTATAATTAAATTATTTTGAATAAATAAGAATGTAAGATCATAAATTAACACCCTTGGTTGAGTTTTGAGCCATGAATAGCTCTTGCAAGCGAAATCAAAACCATAATGTTCAATTGTGAACTGACTATTGAATTTAGCATAGTTGACAAAATGAAACCAACATTAAGAATGCAAAATCAAGTAATGTAAACATTACACTTTTTTCTTATTCTTTCGTGGAAAAAGTTATAATAATTTATAGAACGACAGAATTAGCAAATAATAAAAAATTTGATAACACCAATTTGGAAAGAGTAGCGCTTGAGAAGAGGACACTCAGACCAGGCAGGGAGACGAGTAATTCCTAACTAGAATGCAGAGTGGAGAGGGTATTTTAGTCATAAATATAAAATTTAGATGTTTTTCCTTAAAAAAAATATAGGTAAAAAAATAAAAATAGTTTATATTCAAATAAAATAAAATTAGAGTGTCTATATCCAATTTTAATTGATTAGATAAGATTGGGTTTATATCCAAATTTTTACGGGATTTCTAAAAAAAAAGAAAATCAGCCATATCCCCTCCAATCTTAAGCAATCGGAAATATCCCCTCTAACTTTTTAACGGAATTGCTTAAGATCATCCTCCATCATTCTCAGTATTAACACACGTTTTTGGTCTCCACTATTTTGGTGAATTTATTCGGAATTGCTTTCCATCCCATCCTTTCTATTTTTTGTCCCCACTGTTTCTGTTCTTCTCATCCTTCCTATTTTGGTCCCCACTATTTCTCTCTCTTCCATTTTTCTATTTTTGGTCCCCACAGTTTCTCTTAAGTATTTTTTTCGGATTTTCAAAAATCGTTAATCTAATTTGTTCTGAACCCTACAAAAGTTGCTGTTTTTGAAAATCCGAAAAAATACTTAAAAAATTCAAAAAAATGAAAATTTTGGTCGACAAGGTGATTTCAATATGGAGATCATATTTGACGGTTCGGATCGGTCGTTTGAACTTTCAAAATTGAGAACCAACGGGGTTTAACTGAGACTCCGGTCAAAGCGCTTTGATTGAAGGCTTTCTCTCTCTATATATATATATAACTGTTGGAAGTTAATATATATAATTGTTGAAGTTATATATGTGTTGTTGAAGTTATATATGTAATTGTTGAAGTTAATATGTTATATATTGAACTGTTAAATTATATGTGTAACTGTTGAAGTTATATATGTAGCTGCTGAAGTTATATATGTAGTTGTTGAAGTTATATATGTAACGGTTGAAGTTAATATGTTATATATGTAACTGTTGAAGTTATATATGTAGCTGTTGAAGTTTGGATACTAACTGTTGTAATTAATATGAGCACCAGAAATGGAAAAGATGGGAGGGGAGAAATAATGGGGACCAAAATAGAAAAGGATGAGATGAAGAGAAACAGTGAGACCAAAAATAGAAAATGATGGGAGGGAGAGAAATAGTGGGGACAAAAAATATTTCAAAAATAGAAAAAACTAAAATGTATTTCCACCGGGGATGATGAGGATGATGAATATTGGGGATGATCCTTATCACCCCGAATTTTTTAATTTAGAAATTTCCCCTCTAATTAGAGTTAATATAGATTTATATCCTTTTGATTACTTTTTACAACTCTATAATTCTGAAAAAAATAAAATTTTAAATTTTGGAAGAAAATGTCCTTAATCCATGACAATCGACCTTCCCGTCCATTTCTGCAATGCGATGTCGGAAAGAATTTAATTTTTAAAGTCTCTCTTTTGAAACCCTCTACGAAAATTCGAACTTTTTTAGAATCACTATTCATTAGAGAAAGGCCTCTATTGTACTTTTCAACAATAAAATTTTCTATTTGTTTCAAAATTTTAATTCTCGTCTTTTACCATGGCTTTTTCTGGGCCATGAGTCCGCTCTGATAGGACGAAATGTTTTGACGCCATTATAAAAATTCAAGTTAGTAATTTAATAGTATTTATTTTAGATACAGTTTTCGCAATATCCTTCGTATTGAAATTTAAATTAGTACTTTATAGCTAGCAGCCTGATGCAACATACTTATTGTGGTAACTTTTATGGATATTCTTTTTGGAAAAGACTGGGATAAGATTCTTCAATTCTTATGTAGTTGGTACATTGCAATTTGTAGAGCCTTTTGAGCAAATTCAGTAAGAGTAAGGGTTCCACTTTGCTATTTATTGATGAATTTGTTTCTGTTTCGGTTCTTTTGAATTAAAAAAAAAAAATTTAAAGGCACGACATGCATAGTTAGGCTGAATTTTAATCAGAACGACTAGTGGTCCAACAATGTTTGAATTTTGAAAGTTCCATTTTGTTTTTCTTTGTATATAGTTAATCGCATGGCAAAAAAGTAATTTGCTTTTTAAATCTAAATAGAAAGAAAATAATTAGACGAAACAAAAATACATAATAACAGTTGTTTAATGCAAAGCAGGATTGTTCGCCTAGTGATTTGGTTTTATTCCGTCAACCAAGTTTTTCTTGGTTCGATTTCAAATTTCTATTTCTTCTCACAAAATCATTGATTTCAAAAACTAACCTTCAAAAAAAAAGAAAAAAAAAAACAGCTACTTAGTACAAATATTCATATCGGACCACCGCGTACACCAAACACATAAATTTAATAAACCTAGATGTCTCTGTATCTTTTTATTTTTCGTCCTTTTCAAAACGATATACTTGTTTCTTAAAAACCGCTTTAATTTTAGTTCACTAGGTGCGTTTGGATTGGTGTGGGAAGAAGGGAAGAAGTATTGGGAAGTGTGTAACTTTGTGAAGAGTTTGAATTGTTTATAATTTTTTATTGGCCTTCTTCCTTCTTCCTTCTTCCTTCTTCCAACCCCATCCAAACAAAGGCTAAATAATGAAATTCTAGTGCATTTGGATGAGATGAAAGTTAGAATAACGAGAACAATATTATTTCGACTCTCGAACATAGGGACAGTAGAAAATTCGTAGCTCGTGAGTTTACTTGAATTAACTCGAAGAAACTTGGTTAATTAATATCATTTTTATTTTAGATAAATATAACAAACGATAGATTGAGTTTCAAGATATAATTTATTTCAAATCAATAAAATTTTGAAGGACATATACTATTTCAACCTGACTCGTGACTCGAGAACTAGATCGAGTTGCAGACGAGTTGAATTTGAATTAGTTTTAAAAACTCGAAAGTGCTTTTAACTCGACTAAAGCGAATTCGAATTATAGGCTATGTTTGAATTGGAGTAGGAAGAAGAGAATAAGAGAAGAAGAGAAAAAATTTATTATTAAACAATTCAAACTCTTCACAAAGTTACACACTTCCCAATACTTTTTCCCATTTTTTCCCACACCTATCCAAACGGAGCCATAACCGACTCAAATTTGACCGTCTTCAACTCGCTTGAACTCGACATGTGTGGAGTCCTACTCGGACATATTACCAAAACAACATTAATAAGTTGCGATTCCGTAATAAACAATAAAATAAACAAATTCGAACTTCAAAATATTTATTATCCAAAATAATAATTACATTTTATCCATCCAAACGTATCTTAAAATCTGATTCACTAGTATAATTACAAAGCAATCATAACTAGATCGTTGACATATTAGCATCATAAAAGTCTTCCAAAGTTGAAAAACTTAAAAACTGCACCTATATTTTGTAGCTCCTTTGCGAAGAGGAAAGTTCTGCTATCAACATTTTAATGGTCTCAAATGCTAATATTTTACTATTTAGTTAGTTTTTAAAATTTTTAAATTCAAACGTTACATTCAAACCGTTGATCTTATTCAATTTAATGAGTGATGTGTTTTCATATAAGTTTTGTAAATTTTAGAGTTTATTTTATACTTGATCAAAGGCTGAAACATGAACACATTAAAATGAGTGTAATGCTAGAATCAAACATATAGGACGTCAAACACGATGTAAACGTCGCACATTAAAATTTCAAACGATCGATCCAAACCGCTCAATATGATCTCTATATTAAAATATCCTTGATAATAAAATTTTATATTTTTTCATATTTTCTAACTATTTTTTTCGAATTTTCAAAATTGAAGGGTTCAGAACTTTTTAGATTGAGCATCTTGAAAAATTCCAAAAAAATAGTAAAAAATTTTGAAAAAAATATAAAATTTGGTCTCCATGAAGATTTTATAACATAGAACAATTTGAACGGTTTGGATCGGCCATTCTAATTTAGAAATTAAAATTTTATCGCGTTGGACAAATGTACGTGTCCTATATGTTTGACACTAGCCACTCCCTTAAAATGAATCTATCACAGTTAACCAAGTTCTTTTATTTTTCTATCTATTGATCGAGTATCAAATAAATTATAAAATTTACAAAATTTATATGAAAATGGATCGCTTGTTTAACTAAATGAGATCAACGATTTGGATTTAACGTTTAAATTTTAAAGTTTGAAAAAAAAAATTTAATAGCAAAATGTTAGCATTTGGATATTGCTCTTTTTAAAAGAAAAAAAAAACAATTTAATGGCATTCTGTGAACACATTGGCAACGCACATGTCCACGCCGAGTATTAACAGTCTCTCTTGCAATAAGAAATTTAAGTTACCTGCCAAATACTTTTGTCGTGTTCATAAAAAAAAAAAAGTTTTTTTGTCGTCATGAGCCGGTCGCAATCCAATAGACAAGCGCATCTTTCGTCCATCATTCGCCACCGTTTAATTTTCTTTTTCCTTCATTTCATGCAACTTTCTAAGATGAAATCGTTGCATTCGTTATCTAAGCTTTAGGGATAACATAGATTTCTTATGTGTTAACATATTTTACACGGCATGTGCATTTTTAGTAAGGACTAAGGAGATATACTACAATACTTCGCGGAATAAAGTAATCCTCATATTTCTAATTTCTAATGCAAAATTTAAATTTCAAAATAATTTATCCAAATCGTTTTATGTGTTCTCCAATCTTATCGGAGGACATATTTTATACTTTTTAGATTATTTATTATTTTTTATTTATAAAATTCGTTGTTATTGGATGATTGAAAATTAATTAAATTTAGTATTTTTAAAAAGTTTTAAAAAATAGAAAAACTTTTTTAAAAAAAATATAATTTGATTTCTAATAATATTTTAATATAGAAAATACAATAAACGGTCCGAATTGATCATTTTAAATTTTGAAAGACGAGTTGAATTACAAAAGTTACTTTACTTACTTTCATTAGGCAATAACATTTTTAATATCCAACAATATCATCCTAAAATTTACCACATGTAAATATCTACTCTTAAATATAATTTGATCTTTAGATGGCTTTAGAAAGGGCAGTCCAATAGAGACATGGAGGGCGGGCTTTGAATTAAAATGCACAAATAGCATGTCTTAAAATCATTGGTTAACAAACTCATTGACCGAGTTTTATAGTTGCTAAACTCTCTCTCATGAACATTCTTTCTTTTTTTTTCTATTCAACATTACGTCAGTAATTGCGTGTAGATGATTAGTTGAATTATATCATGTTCCAACTTTTTTACACAAATTACAAGATTATTTTCAGTATGATTCAGAATATTGACCCAAATCCATGCTTCGAAAGTCTTGGCCTCATATGTTCGGTTTTTTCTTTTGTATTTTTTTTTATGAAACATCTGTTGTTTTTTCAAAAAAAAATAATAATAATATTGTCATTTGTTTTTAATAAATGAACTCCGGGTTCGACAGAAAAATATATATATATAAGTTCGGTATTATTCTATTCTAGTTATATTTCTAGCGTGGAATATTCTATACTTTGCAGTTAAGGATTCCATCGGTCAACAAGAAATGACGACGTCCTTTCTTTAATTACGAAAAACAAATAATTTAATTGGTCCATTCTCCTTCCAAAGAGTCGAAGTGCCTCATCTCACCTGCTTGACTTGAAAATGGATTTGAAATCTGGAGTTCTCCAATTAATAAACTCTGTTAGGGAAATGCCTTTGGTTAAATACATTACTGCGCTCCCACCACGAAATGACAACACTTTTAATATTTTTTTTTATTTTGACTCGGTATATTATTTGGGGGGACGTACTTATGTACACGTACGTGACACGTTGTCTTCTACGCAGTGCATAAATCTATCTTTGAACTATATTTTAAAATTAATTGTTTTGAAATCACCAGCACTCACAGATTTAAAACTACAAATAGAGAGCTGGTCTATTAATAATTCTATCAACATCGTCGATCTGAATCGGTTCATCCTAACCGGTTCAAATGAGATGGACATCAGTATCAGTATCAGTATTCAGTATTTATAAATAAAAACCCGTGAGAGTCGGAATGGTCTTTGTTACAATATAATCCGACACGGCATTTGTTTGACTGTGCGTTTAATTCTTTTACGAAATCTGTAATGGAAGTGTGTAACAAAATCGTGTGGCGAGTATTATCGGCCATCAAATTGACCTGATTCAGCAGTACACGTTTATTTGACTGCGCATTATTTTTTTTGCTATTTTTGCGTCTCCTTCTATTTTGATATTATCCCGTGTCCGTCTCTCTCTTTTGTGCTGCTCAGGGAGATATCTTCCGTCTTTGTTTCTCTCCTCCTCCTCCTCCGGTAGCACTTTCTCACCCTCGCGTCGGATTTCTCGACAAGACCTCACCTCCTCCCTCCGTTCCTCCTCTTCTCTGACTGATCGGTGCAACCGCAAAACAAAACCTAGATCTGTTCTTTGCCAAACCCTCTCACGATTCCTCAATCCGCCTCTTCAATTAAAACTTCTGAGTTCTGACTCTTCTTCTTCATTCAAACCCTTCTTTTCTCCTTCATCTCTTCCTTTCCCTCTCACACCCGAACCTAACAAAATATCCCCCCTCATTCTTCCCACGACCCAGCACATATCTCTTTCCCTCTAATTCCCGCTCCCTCTCGGCGCATCACAAAACCACTGCTCTCTCTCTCTCGACCTCGCACAACCCCTCACTAAATCACTGCCTCTCTCTCACTCTCCCTTCTCACGGAAGCTCGCTCCTCTACCTCAGTCGACCTACAGAGGAACCTATCTCCCTTCTCAGTTCTCACTCGAGATTGCATCCAACTCCCCCTCTCCTTCACTGCCTCTCATTCCTCCCATGCCTCTTTCACTGCCGTGCACCACCCTGCGCCGATCACTCTCTTTCTCCTTCGCCAGTGCATCGCCGTCGTTGTCGTCGGTGGTCGTAGGGGAGCAGCAAGAAGATTGGCGGAAAGCAGTTTAGATAGTACTTGGTTTCTCCAATCGCGCCTCTTCAATTTTGCATCGCATTTACTGTCCTTTTGTCTTCTCCCTTATTTTCACTTTCCTAAGTTAATTATCTTACCATCTCCCTCATTTTGACAGATATATCAATTTCCCCGCAATTCTACTCGAGATATGATGCTCCTTCTACTGTCGTCGATTCATCTACCAACAGGTAAAGTACTCTTTTTTTCATTTTCTTTTCTTTTGAATTTTTATTTAATTTCGATGTATTTTCATCATAATATTGCATCAGGGCCTTGATATCTAATTTGTTATGGTTAGTGCTCATTTATTTAATTCTTTTATTAATGGATAATCAGTGACAAAATTAATGGAGTAATCAGTGAATGGGTTATTCTCAAATTAATTTCCACCACTAATAGGAATAATAATAGAATAGTAGACAAAAAATGAAAAAAATTAAACGAAATTAAACGTCAATTATATTGTATTGAGCTTGACTTTTTAACAAATTTTGTAAATCTTAATAGGATTGCCATCGAGATATAGGAATTCAATAAAAGCCATATAAGGCTGGGTTCCCCTTTTCTCCAACAACTACTACACCGACCAACTCCATGGCATTTTAACTACGTCATAATGTTTTTGAGGCATTTTTGCTTGCGATTATGTTAATTGTTTAGTCATTAGGTTAAATAATACGAAATTCACCTGAGTAATGCTATTCTGTAAGCCAATATCAAATCGATGCCTCGCCAGTCTTTTCTGCAAGCCACTTATCTCTTAAAAAGCCATGGAACTGACAAATGAAAAGAAACAACAACATAATATCATAAGTAGCAAAAAAAATATTAGATAATCAACAGATCAGAGAGAGAATGAAGTAAATGAATCTCAATTTTAGTCATGTTCTTAGTGTCAGTTTTAGAATTTCAACTTTTAAAATTCTAAAATTACGTTATTATAGCTAAATTTTAACAATGAGGAAAAAATAGTTGTCATAGTCTTTTAAGCCATGATTTTGCATTAAAATAAAGAGTACAATAGTTATTCCAGTAGACTTTCCAGTAAACAAGCACATTCCGAAAAGCTGGCGACGAGATCTACACATTTTACAGGGTGAAACCCCATAACGAATGTGTAGATCTCGTCGCCAGCTTTTCGGAATGTGCTTGTTTGCCCCAAACGGACCTTCCTATCAAAAGTTATGCTTGTTTAAAGTTTTAGGGAAAATTCTTTATTTGCCACCCAATTTTAGGGAAATTAGGTAATTGCCACCTAATTTTGTCAATTTCTGATTTTGCCACTCAGTAATTGAGGGTCCTTTCGTTTTTGCCACTTTCTGTATTTTAAAATTGATTTTAACATAAAAAAATTGCAAAGCAAAAACTACCCCCATCGATTAGACCCAGTCGATTAAACACCTGATCTAACCAAACCAAGCCGACCCAGTCAAATTTTTTCTCTTCGTCTCTTCTTCACATAAGATGAACCCTAGATAGCGACTCTCTCCATGTATCTCCATCTTTGTCTGCTCTCCTCTCTCAATACCACTGTTGATGAACCCTAAATAACGACCATTCAGTTTTTTCTCTTCTCTTCGTCGGATTTTTTCTCTTCCTCTTTCCCCGCACGATTCTAGAACCAGCGCTACTCTCTAAAAGCAGTCGACCCACTCCGAACCTAAAAGCTATGGCCAATGACCTGAATCTAGAAGTAATTTCTTCTAAATTTTCAATGACCTGAATCTGACTCGGCAAGAACTCATGCAAAACAGACCAGGCTAACTAATGATCTATTATTTGTTCCAAAAGAAACACGATTCAGCAAGAATTAGAGCATTCTGAACACGAGCGATGCAAACTAAATGTAACTAACCCGACCCTGGTATCTCTTTGTCAACCCAATTCTGTCAATTGGAACTTCAAAAACATACATTTCAAATTAAAATTATTCAAATCATGAACTGAAAACCAGAATCAACCAGATGCCAAGACTCAATTGCAATGGAATATACCATTTTTGTATATTAAATGAACTTTTTTAATTTGACCACTTGTTTTCTTGTTTAATGCTAGTCATTGTTCATATGGCTATCGCTATGCCCAGATTGAAAGGGCAGAACAATTAGTTGGTAGAGAGAGCAAGTGAGAGAGTTCCGTGCAGATCGATGGAGGTGGTGGAGAGTTTCAAGTTCCATGGTTGACAGTTTCGTGCTCAATAGGGTTAGATCGACGAAGGTGGTCGACAGCATCAGCTAGGGTTCATGCTACTGTCAGCGCGAGAGAGAAATGTGAGAGGGAAGAGATCGAATGGGTGGGTTCAACTAATCGGTTGGTTAGATTGGGTTCTGCTTGGGTGCGAGGGCATATTTGTCATTTTTTTCATTTTTATTATTTAAATGTTAAATAAATTAAAGAAATGGAAAAAGTGGCAAAAACGAAAGGACCCCCAGTTATTGAGTGGCAAAATCAGAAATTGACAAAATTGGGTGGCAATTTCCTAATTACGCTAAAATTGGGTGGCAAATAAAGAATTTTCCCAAAGTTTTAATGTTCAAAATTTTTTAATTAAAAATTTATATTTCAATTATTTCCATATTATATATTATTTGATTATATATGGCTAACATAAAATTTAAAAAAAGCAGAGACTATAATGCAAAAGATAAGTTTGTAGAATTAAATAGTAAAAATACAGGGTCATCAGCAAATAATTATTCAAACAAAATGTTATTATATACATGTTAAAAAAATATGTGCAATTAAATGCATATAAAATATGTGTGATATATTTTTTATATCTATTTAATACATCTTTAATTGGAAATAAAATTTTGAGAATTTTGTAAATATGAAACATGCAGGGACCTTGTTGCAAAATATTATTTTTAATAAGTTAAATGTTACGGCTTGAATGAAAAATATGAAAAACTAATAACACATTTATAAAACGCGCTCGAAGACTCCGAACGCGTTTTATAAACGGGTACGAAGGTCTGACCAGCCTCAAAAGCGTAACTGAAGCGGTGAATTTATTCACCTTCTTACTCGTTTATAAAACGCGTTCGAAGCCTTCGAGCGCGTTTTATAAACGGGTAGGAAGGAGAGAGACTGTACGCTTTTATAAAACACGTTCGAACTTTCTTCTTATTAAAAAATAATAATAAAAGAATTCTTTTTATTAAAATTTTTTGCGTCTGAATTCCTATATAAAATAATTTCAGCCCGTTATGATTGTATTTTAACGGAAATAATTAATTATAAATCGACATTATAGATAAGTGTGCATTATAATATACTAAAATAAGTTGATCCTCTTTCAAAATTATCGGAAAATCAACCATTTTAGAGTATTTATTCAGCCTACATTAAAAATAATTTAAGAAACATATTTTAATTGACGGTAACAAAATAAGACCAAAATTTTGAATAATACTAGAGTCAAATGCGTTTGACACTTGAGCCCATCAAACACGATCGAATCTCAATTTTGATATTATAATGGAAAAACCCAATTGATCAATTTATTCTCCATAATAAAATCTAATTAGAGATCAAATTTTATAATTTTTTAATTTTTTTTACTATTTATTTTGAATTTTAGAAAATCTTTAATCAAATTAATTTTGGACCATCCAATTTTTTTTTTAAAAAACTGATATAAATAGTTAAAAATCTTGAAAAATTATAAAATTTGGTCTTCAAGATAATATCAATATGAAAATCATATTGAGAGGTTAGAATCGGTCATTTAAAATTTTTATAGTTGAAATTAAAATCACGTGATTCGTGTTTGATGTCAGTTTGACTCTAGCGTTACCCCAAAATTTGTTACATGAAACCATCACCATATATTGTATCAATGAAAGTACATGCACCGTGTTCATCTTGTTTACTTTCGAGAGTTCTCCCAACGTGCGCTCCGTTGAAACTCCAAATCCACTTGAAAAGTGACTTTAATGGCTGCGCCCCAAAGGAAAGGGTCAATTACACTGACAAGTGGATCCACGATGCATATTTTATCCTGTATTAATTTTCCAAGATATGCACCTGGCCCAGCTAAAGACTTTGATCGGAAGCGCAATTTCTTCGAAGCGACAGAGTTACAGAGAGGAATGGGCTAAGCAGTCAACACTCAATTTGGGGAGTTGGAGTTAGACCAACCGGGAGTTGATTAAAATTGCCCCGTTGAATTTACAGTAATCTCCGAAATGCCATCGTCGGTTGTCTGCAAAAGTGCAAATACGCATCGGCGAAGACAAGTAGACAACTCAGAATCTCCGTCTCCGATCCTACATTGTGGGATAGGAAAGTTTATATTGGCTTCACACTTACAGATAGTGGATAGTTGAATCTATGTGGAAACGTGTCCATTTTGGTCCTCTGAAATATTTACACAAACCAATCCAATTAGAGATTTTTTATACCTTATCAGGATGAGAATAACTGCATGCCTGTGGCTGTAATTGCTTTGTGCTAAATTTAATGATGTACTAGAGACTAGCGCAATTATGTAATTTATGGAGTCAGCATATACATACATGAAATTACGGCGTTTTAATTTTTTTAAAGTATGAAATTAAAAATGAAAATTTTGCATCGAATACAGGAGTCTTTTAGTATATATACCTAAGTATTTTATTTAAAAAGGGGATATTTTTTCCCCCTCAAGAGTATGTCGTTCGTCAGATACTTTCATCTTCTTGGTAATGTTATTGGCTTCCGCTTATTCTTTCGATATTTTGATTTTTTAATATTAATATACACCAGTTTTAGTTTTTAATATTAATATTCATTCCGTGCAATATTACTTTATAGTGCGCACAATTTCTTAAATGTACGCGCCTTTTTCAATAGTTTTATTATTTGAGTATTTTCAGAAATTGTAAAGACCACTTCTATTTCAAAATGAAAAACATAAAGATTAATTCAATTTTAATTATAAAACAAAATTTATATTTTCTATTTATTTTTCGGCGGTAGGCAGCAAAAAGGTTGTGACGACAAAAAAGTGACCATTCCCCGCTCAACTTTTGGAAAAAAAAACCAGTGGCATGTATCGTAAATACACAGAACATCTTGGCCACTAGTTACCACATCCCCGAATAAAATCATACCAGTTCCAAATTTCTCTCTGTTTTTTTCATTTTCGTTCTTTGAACGCCGCCCCGCAAAGCAAAGCAAACCCTCCTCTCCCTTCTCCGGGCTCCCTCTCATCTCCCGAGAGCGGATCGGCTCGGATAACGAATCCAAACCCGAACCCGACCCAATAAGCGCTCCGACCAACAACCCCAGTTCCTTTAAACCTCCTCGATTCCCCTTTCCTTTCTCCGATCCACTCGTCGTTTCCTCTCCAGCGATGTTACAAAATCTCGCCTGATCTTCTCCAGTTCGCTGTATCTAGTACTCCTCCAGTTCATTCAATTCCTGCTCATGGCGATCCGAATGACTGTCTCTTTCTCTGGCTATGTTGCCCAAAACCTCGCCTCCCGTTGCTCCGCCGCCGCGGCTGGCGGTGGCGGAGCGGCGTCCGGGGGTTGCTGTCGTTTCTTCGGCGACGCGACCCGTCCCTTCTCCCACCTCTTCTCGACCACGCACCGGTCTGATCCCGACACCTCCTCGGCCCGACCCAACTCCAATTCCTCGAAGAATTCCACTTGCAATCCTTCCTACAGACTGTTCTCTTCGGTGGTCCCCGGAGAGAATTCGACGAAAGGCGCTGTATCGAATCTCACGGTGCAATTCCTTTCTGCCGTTGCCGGGTCAGGATCTGGTGCTAGGTCTTCAATTCCAGGCGTTGCGGGTCTTGGGATTTCTCCTTCTATGAGCTCTGGTTTCAACCCTTCTTCTCTCCTCCCTTTCTTGCAAGCTTCTAAGTGGTTTCCTTGTAGCGAGTGCGTCCCCGGGACGCTGAGTAGTGGACCCCTTGACAAAGGGGGAACTAGTAGTAGTAGTAATTGTTGTAGTAAGTCTGGGGCAGCGCCCGCAATGGCCTCTCCTGGGGCGGGGGCAAAAGAAGTTGCTCCTGTCGCAAAGCAGCCAACAGTTGGTGGTGGTATGGCCACCAAGGATGGCTTGTATGCGGGGAGTAACGGGAGCTGGTTGTCCAGATTGGTTCATTCTTGTTCGGATGACGCTAAGACAGTTTTTGCGGCAGTTACTGTGCCGCTGCTGTCTGGCTCGTCATTGGCTGAGCCGAGGTCGATTCCTTCCAGGTCTATGTACCCCACATTTGAAGTAGGGGACAGAATTTTGGCTGAGAAGGTAAAAAATTGTTCCGAATATGATTTTTGTTGTATAGTAATGTCTGAAATTGTTTTGTTAGAGAACTAAATTGAATGCGTTTGTTGGTATTTCAGGTCTCGTATTTCTTCAGGGAGCCTGAGATCACAGACATCGTGATCTTTAGAGCGCCTCCAGTTCTACAGGTATTGAACTTTGTTAATCCCCTTTGATGGATGTTATAATTTAGTGGCAGTTTGTATACATAATTGTAATATTAGCTTAGCATTTTTTTTTGGTGGTATTCACAGGGATTTGGTTACAGCTCCAACGATGTCTTCATCAAAAGAGTCGTGGCCAAGGCTGGAGATGTTGTTGAAGTAAGTCTTCATGCCATTTGTAATTTAATTGAAGGTTAATTTATGTTGAAAGTTATTCATGCTAATGAGTACTTTCTTCATAATGCAATCTCTCAGGTACGAGATGGTAAATTACTTGTCAATGGTGTTGAACAAGATGAAGAATTTGTGCTGGAGCCACTCAACTACACGATGGCCCCAGTGGTATGGCTGCTTCACATTTGAATAATTATTTATTTAGTTCACTGTAACCCTTCCCATGTCATAATATAGGTAAGTAATATGCCCCCCTGAAATCAAATTTGTTTGCACATTTTCTATGCTGCACCACCCATACTGTTGTTTCTGAGTAAGCCTGATTTCATACAGTAAGCCTGGAGAGACAAAAAGTTGAACATTGATCATTGTAAGCGGTAAAATGAGATAGGGTAATGCTTGGTTGGCAGCGACTTTTTATCACAAAATTTCGCATCTTCAATTTTTTTTCCAATAAATATGCTAATGATGTTATGAATTTACGCAGCTTGTGCCAAAAGGCTATGTCTTTGTGTTGGGCGACAACCGCAACAACAGCTTTGACTCTCACAACTGGTACTACTTTTCATATCTTTTTTATTTTATTTGAAGGCCGCAAACTTGCAATAATATGCGTCACTGTAAAACATGAAAGATTTGACAATTACCCCCTAACATTTAAATAATGTTCTGTATACTCTACCATGCAACACTTGCATCAGAACACCAAATTCCATCTCTTCTCATAATTTGAATGGGGTCACTGGTCCTTTTGTTTCTTTTGGGTTGGGGGAGGGGGGTGTGGTTGCCTCAAATAATCTACTTATTAATTTACTTGCTATGCTTGGTAGAAGTTTAATTATTTCCATGTGTTTTTGACATTTTACTCTCTTGCTGTAATTTTAGGGGCCCGCTTCCTGTGAAGAACATTATAGGCAGATCAGTGCTTCGGTACTGGCCGCCTTCAAAAATATCAGACACAATTTACTATGAACCAAGAGCTGCACTCTCTTAGCGAAGGATTCCTTCGTGCCTGGGCTCCTCCAGCCTCAGACAATTGGAGCTATGCTCCAGCATGCTGTCTTCTTTGCTATTTTTGTATTTAAAATTTCTTCTCCCTTTTTCCTACGAAGGCTTAACATTGCCTCTTGGATTTGCAAATAGTTAAGTGCTTGATTCAAGCATTTGACTGCGCTGGTTTTTCAGGAACGGAAATATTTGTTCGTTGTTTAGAAAGCAGCAACTCTGTATGATTTTGTAATGTTGGATGATCATGTGTATTTAAATGCTGCTTCAAGCCTGTTATTATGAATCCAACTGCTTGTTGTGATAAATTTTTGATGTAGATGTCTTGATCCGAAATGAAGAAAACTATTATAAATGAAAAAGGGGAAAAAAAAAGTAAAAGAAAGAATCCTTGTGTGCTTATTCTTTACATTTATGATTCTCTGACTGCGAAATTTACTTTCAAATTTCTTTTGCGTAGAATGATAATGTTGTGTTAGCAGTTAATTAGTGTTCTTTGCATTAGCAAATCATAGTAACCAGATAGCATGATTTCTTTTTATTCTTTGTTTGTACATTTTGTGGTTCCAACTTCCAAATCTGAATGTTGAACTTGGTTTTTCATTTTGAGCAGTGTCATGTCAGCGAGGGAATTGCTTCATACACTCCTCAAATTTGGAGATCTATTCTTTTTTGGACGAAAATGCCCTTCTCACTTTTTCAATTTATGTTTTGAAAATATGTGAAAAAAAAAATGATATTTTCGTCTAATAGGAGTGGATTTCTAAATTTGTGAAGTGTACGAAGCAATTCCCGTCAACGAGGCTCTAAAATTCGTCTCTATTGATCCAATGGTATGACAGCTTACTCTTAGTGCACTGTACGCGTTATTGTTTCTTCTTCTTTCTTTTTTTATTTTTGTTGTTTAGCGAGTTAACGTGTTATTGTTTCTTACGCGGCAACGATTAGATTGATACAATAATACTGCCACTGCCAAATAGGAAACACCGTTCATGCGCCCCTCCCAAATGTTATAATCACTATCCGTTTGGATGGCTTCTTTCCGGAATAAGGAATAAGGAATAACTACTTTTTACTAATAAATTTATTTTTAACCATCCAAACTCTTCACAAAAGTTACACACTTCCCAATAAATTTATCCCTTCCTAATAAATTTTTTCCCTTCTTCCTTCTTCCTACCTTATTCTCAACGCATCCAAACGGAGCCTAAGGATGAAACAGTGAAAGTGGCTTCCATGTAGCTTTATCTTATATACTCGCTCCCATCCGTAGTTTGTAACATGCGTTTCTTTGCTAGAGCTATTTTCAGACTTTGTCCTGAAGATAGAAACATGAGTTGGAGTTATAGTTGAATTATTAAGTGAGGTAGAGACTATCAAATAGAGTACAACATAGTGATTTATTACATGCATTTATGAAGGATTTCTCGCATGTATAAGCGTTGATTAGTTTGAAACCAAATTATTTCAGTCCTACGATTAAATCTCATTATATGTCGTTATTAATCCAGCGGTAACATATTCGATGACATAACTTTCTGAAAATTAAAACTTGATTATCTTCAGTTGGTATATAAAATTGGTTTAATATTTTTCTTGTACTCGCCTACAAATTATATATAAAAAAACTTGTAAAATGAAATAGGTCATGTGGCCTTCTTTCAAACAAAAAGAAATGTCGCTTAATCTTTTTACGATAATACAGAGGAGGATATGCCTGGATTAGATGCGGAGTCACCATCTAAACCTTCAATGAGAGAAGCAATTTCCTGATTCGCACTTTGAGACAGATCAATCCCTTCGTTAATTTTTTTTTTATATGAGTATCATCATATACTTTTTTTTTTGGGAAAGCTATTTACCTTTCTCTTTCGTTTTTTTTTAAAATTTTTTTGAGGCGTGAATTGGGTCTAGATGTTGCAACCAAGTAAAAGCTAAACGAAGAACCTAACGACCCAATTGAGGCCCAAAAATTTCATCATAATAAAAAGTAGGCCCAAGTATTACTGGATTTAAGCTTTAACGAGTAACCCCTGCTTCAGCAATTCAGCTGTACAAAACTGAAACCAAGAAGAGAGGATCGAAGAGAGAAATGGCGCGCCTCTCTCGGCTGTGTGATCTCATCTCTACCTCTCTCGTTAGTATTCACTTTCTCCCATGGCTACTTTCATTTGACATTAATCAATCTATCAGTTTCCTTCCTTTTTATTTTTCTATCCCTTTCTTCCTAGGAAACCAGTGCTTGTGTTCAATCCAGAGTATCAGAGAAGCACCTCCTCCTCTCCCTTTCCAGCGTAGCCCCTCTTCTCATTCAAATTTTCAATTTTAACCTTCACGTTTTAACTCATAAATTTGTTTAATTCTTTTCAGCTGTATAAGGAGATTCAGAAATTGTGCCAACTTCAGGATTTGGAAGATGTAGTTTTCTCACTTATAACTTGATAGCTCTTTTGCTTTCTGTACTACTTTTTTTCTTTTTTCTCGAAGATGTATAGGACTATTCTTGATCATATTTGCTTGTGGTATGATAGGAGGCTCCAGTTACTGCACACAACTGCGTTGTTCAAACGGAGAATTTGGAAGGAAATTGCAAATGCTTAGCTAACGTTGTTTTATCTATGGTATAGATATAACCTTTCATTTTTTTTATCATATTATTTAATATCCAACTGTTTGTAGTGTCATGAGATTTATCTACATTTATCATACTTTCATATTTCTGCATTTAAAATTGATCCTTTTTTTGTGGGCTTCTGTGAGGTAACGAAAGATAAATATAGAAACTGAGGGCTAACTGTCTTACTAGGATTATATTGAGCTTGGTTTGAACAACCGAGGCAGATTAGTTATTCCATACAGGTGCACTTATGTACTGTACTGTTACAAAAGTACAACAATTGTTGTATTCATGAAATTTATGATTGGTTAGCTATTCATTGTTAATTCATAATTTCTGCTTTTTTTTTCTGTTCACAGGTTAATTTCTTCGAACATGACAGTGAATTTGTCCAACATCTAACTTCAAATATACTCTTTACCATATTCACCTCCCTAATTGAAGCTGTATGTTTTTTATTCATGTAGAAATAATAGATTCTTCATCATTATATATATTTTTTTTTCAGATTTTAGGCAGAATAAATCTGTAACCTTATTTCTCATTGCTACAGGATGGAATATGGGTTAAGTTTCTACAGTTTGTATGGATTACCCTTGTAATTACTATGTTAAGTATATGTGGGGCTGCCTCACCATGCTCCCAATTTCAAAGTACTTCTCTCTTAAAAGAAGTTACGACACATAAGATACCAGCATTGGACATGTCCAGTTCTGAAATTGAAAGCTTTGTTTCAGTCCTCCAATCAGCTCATGCAAATCCAACATCCAAAACAGCCCTTGGCCTTTTTCAAATGCTCCATAAAATGGGGAAATATTTAAAAAACAAAGTAGATCAAGAAGGAGAGCTTGGGGAGAAGTTTATTTTGCTCTCAGTAAAATTTCTTCATAACATACCCTGGGATCATTATAGTAAAACTGATTTTGGTTCGTCAAAGATGAAAGCTGTTCTTTCAGGCTGTATTCTTCAGTTTATTTGCTCATTAATTCAGAAAAACGACTTTGGGGATTCACAAAATAGTGCAATGGAAGTATCAAATTTGCATCGGGAACTTGGTGATCTTGTGCCAAAATTCCTGTCTTCCTTCTTTGGCTTGTCAGATGGTGAGAAGCACCTTGTTCAATACATGAAGCATAAAACTTTTGTAAGTTCTGTGTGCTTATTCATAACAAATAGAGGTTACAAGTTAAGATCCAGAACCATACTAAGATGTGTTTTTATTTTTTATTTTTTGTAGATGCTAATGATAAGGCTGAGCTTCTACCCACACCAAAATGACACTTCTCGCATTATTTTGTGGCTGAGGTTTCTTAAAGAATATTTCCCTGATCTTTTATACAAGCCCTTCTCAAATTACACTATTACCCCTAAATGTTGTTTGGAAGAATCACCATTCTTTCCTAGTTTCGCGGACAAGTTAGTATCTCTAAACACACAAACCCGGCATTTGCAAAGGCAAGCTTTATTAGTTTTCTTCAAGTCCTGTTTTGGACTGATTCAAACAAGTAGTGAAATCGAAAAAGAACAGTGTTTGTGTGGGAAAGAAGCTTCTTTGATTGATTGTGGTACACAATTTTGCTGTTGTTGCTGTGGCAACATTGGCTTGTCAGAAATGTCAGATTGGTTGAAGTGTGCTTTTGTTTGTCAAGTGGATACTTCTCCTATAAATTTTGGCCTATCCTTTCTTCAGCTTTTCATGGATGAGGTATATAGGCTCTTTTGTTTTATTGATGCACCTTTGTACCATTTTAAATCCCGGTAAATGACCTTTCAGGGGGAAAAAAAGGAAAAACAAAAGGTTTTAGTGTGCGAATATATTTGCAGCAATCTTGTAGACATCAGTTACATTGTTAGTTGAAATCAGATCCTTCTTTTGCGCTTGTTTATACGAGAATTTTTATTTTCTATTCATTTGTTTGATAAAGAAGTGCAGGATGATATGCTGTTTTATATTCTCTTACTACTTCAAGATGCTTCCCTAGTGACCCTCCATACGTAAGCTTTCTACTAATCCACTAGAAGTATTACAGATAACAAAAGATTATACTTAATTGTACTCTCTCTGTTTTCTTTTTCTTTTTTTTCAAAATTTCACAGAGAAATTAAGGGTGCTTGTTATAATTATCTCCATCTTCTGTCAAACATTATTGACCCAGTTTGTCTCTTTCACTTGCTACTCTTGTCGGTAAGTTCATACATGAATTGGCAATATCTTGAATTCTTAAATTTTAGTTTATCTGAGACAGTATTTCTTGTTCTAATTATCAGCTAAAGTATGATCACCTGGTGCTTATTGATTATCTCATATCTAAAGACACTGGTGTTCTTTGTGCCCGGTACCTACTAAGGCAAGCTATTTATTTCTATTTGATCACTATACAATATTAAGAAAAAGTGCTGAGAATCATTTGACACAATACCATTCAAATAATTCAAGCTGTGGATGATTTTTCCCTGCAACTATTTAAAAGCCATTGACATTTGTCTTTTTTAACAAAGGATTTTCTTTGCTTGCCATATTTAAAATTATTGCATTAGCATATTAAATTCATCTGTAAACAAGGCTGCACGATTATGAAACATAAAGATAAAGATGAGATTATTTAGGAAATGCTTAGAGGAGGGTAAATTTGTCCCAAATTTAAAAGATCTACGTGTTGCTTTGTCAATATAAAATCTGTTGTCTGAATATCATTTCCCATTTGAAAAGATTTAAATACCAGATGCAGCATCTCAAGTTGGCCTCCGTTATTTATTTTTCTGTTTTCCTGCCCTTTTCATTCAGGTGCTTAAAGTTTGTATCCCAATCATGGCAAAGCTTTGGAGAATTTTCTGTGCCTCAACTCCAAGAAACTGACTCAAGTAACAAAAGACCAAAACTGGCTAACGAAGTTTGTGATGCTTCTACGAGCAGTAAAGCCTTTGTAGATGCAAAACAATGCTTGGTTTCTTTGAAAAACACATTGGAGGATCTCCACAGGAAAAACTTGTTTCCTTATAACCCAAAGGCTCTTCTTAGAAGGTACATTCACTCAAATAAAAAGGTATCTTTTCTGCATACTTTTAGACTTTTATTACATTGTTTGAGTAGTTACTTTTCCATGCAGCTTGTCTAGGTTTCAAGAACTATGCCAACAATGATGCAGCATTTTTCTAAGCGTCATTTTATTTTTCTTTTGGTTTAATTGTAAATTTAGATAAGATTAGATGTTAATCCTAATTCGTGATCTTTGAATGATAATTGATTATTACTTTTGGGGTTTCCAATAGTTTGCCATATAACACGCTTCTCAACTTTATTGTAGTTCAGCATAAAAAAAAGAGACAACTTTCTGTCAAGAAAAAAAAAAGGAAAAAAGACCAAACTCTGTTCCACACAAAAAAAAAAAAAAATGGAAATCAATATGCTAGCATTTTCAGATGTTACTGAAGACGAAATGTGAAATGAAAAGTAAAACAATTATACACGTATATATATATATATATACTGCTGATATAAATATCACTAACCACAAATTTCCAGCTAACAACTAAATTTTGTCATATATACAGAAGCTTTATTGCAAGAAACCAAAAGGAGAAAAAGAAAGCAATCCTATGAAAATTTAACACAATTACAAAAAATACAGCTTTAATTTTTTCACAGAAAAAAAAAATGAAGGGACAAAATATCACCACTTCACATCCAATGTCAGTGCCTCAGGAGGTAAAACAAAGGAAGGAAACTGTGTAAAAGAAATATTTGACATGAGACTGCTCCAAGCCGTTGATTCAACAGCACGAAGCGATTTCTTTACCCTCTTCACGAGTAAAAACTTCAATGTACCATCTTCGCTAATCCTAGCTACCACCTCAAGCAGGAAATGCAGTTTTTTGGGTTTTGTTCTCCATGCCTCCATCTGTCTCCAGTATTTTTCTCTCCTACTGAACTCTCTCTCCAAGAACAACCGAAATTTTACCACCGTAAGAGAAACTACTCTAGCTTTGACAAACCTGACAAATTTCTTATCCAACACCTTTGAACCAACCAACCTCACTAAAACTCTCTCTAACATAGCCAATCTTGAATTAAATGAAGGTATTGAGGAAAACAAGCTTGAAGAGATTTTACTAATTTTTTCATAGTAGCATTTATCAGTTAATAACTGGACCATATCATGCGAAACAAATGATGTTTGGATAGGAGAAATGGGATTTAGGGTTTTATGTGCAGTTACCAAAATGGAGCCCACCACATGCACAGACAGTAACGGGGTACAAGAAGCAGATCTGTGGTATAGAAATGGAATTTGATCTTTATACTGGGTTGCGAGGATGCCATTCATGGAAAGACCGATGTCACTTGGATTTGTTATAGATATCTCTTGGGCACCAACCACCTTAATTTTAATACCATATGGAACAAGTAGTCGCTTTAAGCTTGTATTTGTGACATTGATCTGCAATATTATATCATGAGCAATGCATGTCAGGTTCTACAATGTCACAGGCAACGTACTGGTACCAGAAAGGTTGGATCTCAGTTTCATTCATTATTGCTGTTACTTTTTTATGCTAAAGAATAACATAAACAACAGGTGCTTACCATTGTACCAGTTGTCCAGTTTATAAATGGCAGGTAACTATACTTAATGGTACTGGTATCTAACATTGGACACATCATAATAAACTCCTTTTCTATATTTTTTCCCCTGAACTTGTTGTTGAAGAAGAAAATTTAGCAATTACATAGTACTGAACCAAATTTACCAATACCAACATTCATTATTCAAGACATTACTGTGTTTGGATAGCTGTTGTTGATCACAACATGACATTCTAATCCTTATCATTTTCCTATTCTAATTGCTTCTCATTACATATGCACCGAATTAAGATTTCAACTACTGAACCACTAAGAAGAATTGAATTGATCTTAATTAGCACTCACAGAAGGTAAATTAAGAGAAATCGAGTCATCCACTCTCCCCTCCATTCCAACCCTCAGCTCGAGAGGTCCAGTCAACTCCAAATCCTTCACTACTGGCACCACCGAACCCGCTTCATCTCCCGCAACAAGATCCGAATCCGATTGAATCACCACGCTCCCATTTACTCGCCTCCATTGAACCGCCTCATCAGAGAACTTCATCCCAAGCCTCAGTCTCCTCCCCACCTTAGCATTCAACTCATACCTACTCAAGACTCCAACTTTCGACACCTTATCGTCAGAATCGGAAACTCTAACTCTAACCTCTGACTTGGGGTCCCACTTCTCTTTCTCCGCCAAGGCATCTACGAGTTGGGTCAGGAAGGAAGAGGAATTGGCGAAGAGCCATGGGGAGGAGGAGCATGAAACGGGGGATAAAGTTAGGAATAAGAGTGGGAGAATAGAGAGGAATAGCGGGGAGAAAAGAGGAACCAGCGCCATGGGCTGGAATGGTGGCACTGTGGGTCTGTCACGTCTGTGGCAAGTGGCGATCTTTGTGGAATAAACTAGGCTTCGAATTTGGAAACCAGGAAGAAAAGAGCGAACGGAGAATGGGGAAGGGATGATGCGGTCTGCTGTGCCGCTCGAATCGTTTAACGGCGTCAAACTAATCATGTCAAACGCTGATAAATGCAAAATAATTAAAGTGAATTTGATATTCAAGAAAGATATACGAAAATTCAGATTTTATTATGTGAGAGTTGATTGAACTGATCAGCTAATCTCAACAAAAAAATAATAAAAAAAAGAAAGAGAGATATAAAAGGCGGTTTCTCTGAAACTATAATTAAGAAAAAGAATTAATTAGGTGAAAGCTTGAAAAAAAAAATGATGATTCAAGCAAGTAGTCTCTACAGCATACTAGAGTTATGTCTTATGATGCCGGCATCCCAAATAGATATTTTAATATGACAACAATTTTAGTGCGTGTTTAGTTTATTTTTTCGTAATGAAAAAATAAAATCGGATTTCAATATGGATTTGCTGGTTATGAGAAAAATGGAGGCATTATTTACGAATATAATATTTACACACAATTGTTGCTTCTGAAACAATATATTTGAGAGCTTTGCTGCTTTTATGTACACACAATTGTTTAGAAAAAAAAGTTTATTTATTTAGGATTCATATGATACTCTTCTTGCTAAGCGATTGTAGCAGTAACAATTATAGGGAGTGATTCGTATTTTTCAAAAATTTAAAATTGTGTTTGGGAGTTGGGAGAACAAAGTTATGATTGTAAAAAAAAAAAATTAAATAGACCACCGTATCCTCTATAGTTAATGAAGTGATTAATATTGTATAACAATTAACAATTATATCGATGATGATGAGTTGATGATAATAACGATTCTTACTATTTATTTATTTATTTGAAGAAAGGCTTTAAAGCCCAGTTTTATTACCATTGCTAACAACTATCTATTGCCTTATTATGCCCAATAAGACGCATCAGTAATTCAGTATCATCTAATGAAATGTGATGAAATCCCATGTTAAAAAATGTCATTCTGATGAGGGCCTGACTATCTTGGAATGCAAATAGTACCAAACACCCCTATAGGGTGGAGATCTAGTGATGTGAATTGGTTCAATAACTTTAACGTCCGTAAGAAATAAATTATAATTTTGAAATTTGATATTTGAAATGTGATTTATACTATATGCAGATCATAGATAAGAAAAACGATAATATTTCACGCAAATTTTTTGGCATCAAAATATTTGTCCGTTTCATCAAACGAGTTGAAAATTACAATGATCAATGTTTTACAAATTTTGATGGAATATTAAAAGGCATTCAACGTGCATGACATAGTTGTCAAAATGTTAAGATAAAATCGTTGCTAGTGAATCCTATTTCGTTTTATATTTGTAATGTAATATTCCAAATGCAAAAGCTTTTCCTTGCTATTATAATTTTCTAAATAAGCATGTTATCTGGCGACTGAATCATATTTATATATAAATTATTTAAAACTCACGATTGCGTAATTGAAATTAAGTACATGAATCTGAAATGTTATTGAAAAAATCAACTGAAAAAAAATATAAATGGATGAGTGTACTAGTGGATAAGAAAAGTTATTCTCTCTAATCAATTAATAATTAGTTATTAGCTAAGAATGGCACCAATCTTTAACGTTTCACCAATTTTACGCGTATTTGTTCTCTTTATAAATTAGAAAGTACTCTATTACAAGTAAACACGTTTCTTCTTAGAGAGAACCTTAATTTATTTTTTCCCCGTTCCAGGAAAAAAACAGTGAAAAATATTTCTCACAGAGAAAAGGTCTAATTTACACCATCTATGCTTCTCTAGCAAGAGAAGACCATTGTAGCTATAATCACAAGAAATCTGGTGTAAGAACGGGAAAAAGCAAAGAACATATCAATATGCTCCAAACTTGCGTAAGTTGAGGACAACTAAAAATCAGAGAATCAACTGAGTGTAGTCTGGTGTCCTGTTTGTAGCATTCTCTTTAACATATCCAGAGATGATTCTGATGAACTGCAAAAAATTTCAATTATCAGCTCAATAAAAAAAAGATCGTGCTGTACCAACATAAGCCGTCTGATATAAACCACAATATTTTCTTTGCTATGCAAATTAACCCACCTACTTTTAGTTTTTAGGACAAAAAAATGAGTCATATATTTTACTAAAACTTTGTAAACAATATTAAGAATAAGTTAATTTCAGTATAAGGAATCAAACCTCAAAATTGTTATTTCATATGGATACGAGATGCCTTCGGCGTTAGGAGGTATATGTGGTAAATGGTCCATTTTCTCATTCACAAATTTTATAATCTGGAACAAGTTTTCACGGATGGAGGCCTCCAATGCTGTACGGTGCAACTTCTTCTCCTCCAATGAGGATAATTTTTCTATACAGCAAACAGAATTAATTCACTTTCATTAAGATTAGCTACGAAAACTCCAAAATCGAAAACAAGAGCAACAACTATACCTCCAGGATCAAAACCTACTTTCGTCTGATTGGGTTTCATATTCACTCTCTGGTTAGTTATTTGCAAATTAATGAACCATCTTTCCCAATATACCCTTTCAGTTTTGCTACTGAACCATGCCGGTTGCTTATCCTTTGTCTCATAAAAAGATAGACACACCTACAGAATCAATTGAATAAGTGAATAGATTCTGAGAACTGTTAATTTTTAGTCAATTTCTTGATTTGAATATTCACCTGGTGGCTTCTCCTATTTGGATGTTTGCTAATTTTACTAATGAATTCAGTAATTTTTTCTTCTATTTCCTTCTCTACCTCAGGAACTCCACATTGAACCTTCATAAAAATAACAACAATTATTACCAATAATAGTAAATGCTTGTCATAGTAAAGTTAAAAAAATAAAAACACAAGCAAATAAAGAATAAAGAGAAGAAACACAAATTCTAATCATCGTAAACATAAAAATAAATTTATCAGGCTGCTTACATATGTCAATTCAAAAAGCTCACAGTTGATATCCCTCGGCCGAACAAGGCCTAAAGCTCTGTGAAATATAATTGTATGTAGTATACCTGAATCAAACAAAAATCAATTAAAAAGAACACAAAATACAACTTAATCTAAGTGTTTAACTATTCCAAACATTGCAAAAAATATGTAATTTCGTCGACATTGCAATTAAATCAATAATTTATTGTCAATATACAAAAAATGGAGGTAATGTACTTACAACGAAGCACTTCCCGGATCTCAAACTGCTCCACCACCTACAATTCGCCTCAAATTAGCCAATTTGAAGAAAATCATACAGAAAAAGAAAAATAGAGATGATGTCAAATGAGAGAAGAAGAGAACCAGTTCTTTCAATTCGCAAACTTCACAATTCATGTCGAAAGTTTTGCAAGGCGAGATCAACCAATTTAGTGCGATCTTAATCAAAGAAGCAACAGAGAGATCGTGTTTAATTTGGGAGAATCACCAAGCGATGAAGAAAGAATTTTGGGAAGAGAAAAGCAGCGAGGGGTTTACTTGTAACTTACACTATCTAATACCGACTTCTAGACTTCGCACCGAGAATAATAATTAGCTTTAATTAAGGCGTTTTTAATAGTAGCGCTCTGCGTTAATAGGAAAATAAAAAAAGCCTAAGAAATGAAAAAAAGGATGCATTTTTTATTTTTTATTATTGGGATGGAAGGAAATAAGAATATTAGGAAAGCAGGATTTGCTGTGGCATATGGTGGTGTCATTTTGTACAGCTTGTGAATTCCATCTATGGACTATGGCTGAAGTGCTGATGAGTTAATTATCTCATTTCTCATCTAAAATAGTTTTACAACCATAACAGTAAAAAAAAATATATAGTTTTACAACCTTTTTCTTATCTGAACTACTTTGTCAAAGGCCTCGTAATTCAAAATGATTTTTTGATGTATGAAAACCAACTAAGACGATCCGTCATAATAATATTAATTTTACTTAAATTGTTCTTTTTCTTTTTTGATATATTTAAACATGTCTTCTTGCAAAAAATGTCATCCCATACTGATTAAGGTTCAGAATTATTCAGATGATAATCACGAATTAATCAATAAAAAAAATTCGACAATACTCCTCATTCACTTTAGAAGTCTTTTGATAAAATTACTTGAGATTACCTTAATTAGTAGAAATATTCTTGATTACCCTTTTTTAAGACAGTAAATATACGACTTTCAATTATGCAAACTAACAAATCCGATAGAACTCCATTCAGAGAAACTGCATTTAAAAGAGAGAACGACATTTTATTGTCATCTAAGTACATGATACCCAGAGTAAATCATAGCATCAGAATCAACACAAGCGTTTAAAAAAAAAATGTTACGAAGCATACTGATTAACAGTTTTTGTTAATTTCTTTATACTAAATGTGATGTGATACAGCAGGCCGACTTTTAGAGAAAATCCTCCTGGTAGAACAAAACCAGGGTAATATGACATGGCTTAAGTTCACTTTCCCAACGAGAGATTGAGATCAAAAGTTGGGAGTTAATAGTTGCAACATCCAGATGGCTCAGCATTTTTCATAATCCATGGATGCCTCAAGATCTGTTTTAGGGATAGCCTCTTTGATGACTCCTTGACTAAAAGCTATGTTTGATAAAGAGAACACAAAAAATCATTATTCTATAAATATTCTGGATTCTAGGTCATTAAATGAACCAAATTCTGGTCTAGAGATATTATACCTTGCAAATCAGATCCTTTGCTTCAGAGGAGACATAATGCGTTGATGGGAAATGAAGATCAACCTTCATTATCCTATTAAAATATTAGACAGCATAACGTTGTTTCTGGTTAGAAATTTGAAAGAACTTGACAACTCTGTGGCATAAAAAATTTGTGCATGTAACATGCTATTCACATAGCCAAATTTGGTATTAACTATTAATTATATAATTTTCTTTTTATGTAAGCATTTTTTCTATTTTGCATGCAATATGCATATTCATGTCAAACTGCATGAGCCAGAATGCTTGAAAGAGTTTGTTGTGCCTTCTTTTCTTTTCTTTTCATTTTCTAGTATGTGTGTTTCTTCAAAGCCTTCCATGAGCACATTGATCTGATTTTGGTACCAAGCCTACTATTGCTGACAACAAAACAGTCATATGCAGTGTCCTGAATAGGATTATTTTTATGTGGACACCCCTACAAAAATACCAAATAACATATGTACCCCTGCAAATCTAGAAAGGTCTCCCAAATTATATTACCCTTTCCTATACTAATAAAATGTACCTAAACTAACCCTTCATTTGTTTTTCCTTGTTATTTCAGACTTGGATGGCAGATCTGTTTATTTAGTCCAGACTTACTTTTTCTTATAAATACACCAGATTGACCTGCCTGAAATAACAGCATATATGGACTCTCAGTACCTCTATATATGTAAAGACTGCAGGCAAAAAGGACAGTTTTGAGCTGTTTTAAGGTAACTTAGAGATGGGATGCAGAGGGCATTTTCATATTTTGCGTAAGTATGTGCCCCATTCTGTGTTTTTAACAATGTATGCATGATGCTTTTTGTTCGCAAAAACATATATTGATATTTGAAAATTTGCAAGGGCATACTGCATATATGAAATTATACAATAAGAAGTGAGATACCTTCGAAGAGTATCATACTGATCAGCAGCTTCAAAAGGAGGCATACCATATAGGAACTCATAACAGAGAATTCCAAGAGTCCAGTTGTCAACACCATGATCATGCGCCTTTTTCTCTACCATTTCTGGTGCCAGATAGTCTATTGTGCCACACATAGTGTGTCTTTTTGCATTTGACTGCACAGCCCACCCGAAATCTGCTATCTTAAGTCTTCCCTGTCCAAGGAAGACATGATAATACTAACTTCTTAACAAATACACCTGGCTGTTTAACAGCAACTACAAAACTTGATTAAATAATAGTTGTCCGAAAATTAGATTTGTGCAAAAGAAGGACCAGACTCTAAGATAGAAGAATTAGAAGTTGCATCCCAAGCTAATATAAAAAATTCAAGGCAAATGTTCTTTGTTCTGTAAGTAATCTCCATTAGCAGTTGGATCTATTTTGAAAAAAGAAATGCAAAAGAAGGTTCACTTTATTGAAGAGAAAGGAAGAGTTCTAGGTGTAATTTTCCAATGAATAACCATTTCTATCAAGTCCCTATGCCAGCTCAAGAGTTATTATATTATGGTTATGTCCTTGTTTGTACCCAGTACAGAGTTGCCGGTTCTGTAGCCCCACTGGTAAATTCTAAAATCCCATTTGTAGCACTTGTACCAAGCTTCATACACAAGAAAAGGTGCATTTATATACAAAATCAACATAATAGTTTCTACAGAGGACTGATATAGAGAATAGCTAGAAATGTAAAACAGAAATAAAAAGAAAAGAAAAGAACTAACATCAAGGTCAAGTAGCAAGTTTTCAGGCTTGATATCTCTGTGTATGACATGCTTTTCATGGCAATATGCTAATGCTCTTGCCAGGCTTGCCACATACTGGTCCATATAATGTCAGAGATATAAGAAAAGGAGCGTAAATAATTTGTTTGACCAATACTGTCATGTTTATACTGCACCATACTAGTAGCAATACCAATGCAAATGGTGTCGCACAAGCTTCTGCAGTTTTAGTGACTTGAATGGTTGGAATAAGATTCGGGGCCTTAAGTATACCTAAATAAGTTGATTAGGTTTGTTACGGATCAGAATAAATGTCATATGGACAGCAATACATACTAGAACCATATCCAACCAGCATTAGTACAAAGCATTAAGATAAAACCAAGAATTTTTTCCCAGAACTGCATGTGTTATAATAATACTTGGCTAAATTTACAGAAAGAGAGATAGAGACGCACAGTGGCAGCACGCTGCTCAGTGAAGTGTCCAACTGATCTCAGAAGTTTGTACAGCTCTCCCTTAGCTGCGTACTCCAATACAAGGAAGATACGTTCCTCGTCATGAAACCATGCAAAAAGACGCAAAACATTTGGGTGTTGCAAGGAGCTCTGGATGACAATCTCTCTTCTCAAATGCTCCCAAAATTGGTACTTATCAAGCTTTTCTTTGAAGATTACCTTCAATGCCACTGGATACCCACTCTGTATTTTGAAATTTAATTCAAAATTATAAATTGAATTGGAGATAGTAGCAATTTAATATTATTCATATCATCTTTTTCTTGTTTGTAAACTATGCTTTCTACCTAAATTAGCCAATATTTGATAATGATGCCAGCAGTCCAGCAGTTTCATTTGATAAATCAGTTGCCATTATAAACCAAGGTTAATCAAGCAAAATATGGGTTACTTGACCTTGACTTTTTCATATTGACTCAAAATAATAAACTCAAAACAAATCCATGTTAGCTCAACAATCAGAATTTGCTTTGCTTGCATTTTAAATTCGGTTTCCACATATAAAAAATAAGCACCAGCTATTGATAGAGGCAAATACGTCATTCCACTAAAGGGGTCAAAATGTTAATTGTATTAGATAGAAACAATCTGGACTTGAGAAGCATTTGGTTTAATTTGCAGCAACAACAGTATTTAGAATTATTTTCAACTAATCACTTCCAAATAATTTAGACTTCATTCATTTTTAAGCCTCATTAGATAGCTTCAGTTAATCGATTCAATGCAGAAATCAGACAAAGTGAGATCAGACAGCTGGCAGAGACAAAATGTATCAGTATGCTTAGCATTGTTGCCTGATTGTTAAGCAGGCACTTGGAAGAAAGTAGAAAATTTGATTTGTGTAATATTACTTAAAATGATCAGAGAATAAAGAAATTACTCGTTTCTACTATTATTCCATAGTAAGTAAAACCTGAAATTAACAATATTTCAGATAAAACTAGATCCAATCCGCGAATTATAACAGAAAAACCAGATATAAAATGCTAAGTTCTCCTGAAATTGACATTGACATTTAATTCGAGTAGTCTATTTTCCAATGGTATGAAAACACTAGAATCGTAGTGAAATACGATCGATTCGGATTTCTATATTCCAAAGAGATGAAAGCTTGCTACCAGGGTTCTCCTAAAGTGGAGAGATGAGGCAAACAAAGAGAGGAAGAGAGAGAGAGAACCTGAATCTCTCGTGCGAGGTAGACTTTCCCAAATTTTCCCTCGCCTAGGAACTTCCCGATCTCGAAATCTTCCCGTTTCCACTCCTCCTTTTCCTCTATCGCCATTGTTGAACTTGAGAACCTTGAGGACAGAAGCGAGAGTTCTAAAAGAGTTTGTTCTGTCGTATCGATTGCAATTTGCAAACGGTCGAAATTCAAAATTGGAGAGAGGAAAAAGAAAAGAAAACCTTTCCAATTTTATAACAGAAGAGGATCCGCAGTTAATTGGGCCTTAGCCTACTGGACCTAATGTCAAAGCCCATAAAGTGCCTCAAGTGTTTTTCGTTTTCCTTTGACAGTTTGACCACACCTTTTATTTATTTATTTATTTATTTTTTATCCAGAATGTGACCGCACTCTGAATTCAGTTTGATGTATGATTTAAAAATTAGAACCGCGTTGAATAATGCACGCTCAAAGTGCTAATTAATGATGTAAATAACTTATGATATTATGCACTTTAACGGTATTTTAGGAACTACATCATGAATTATGAAACCTTTTCTCCAACTAAAATCTCTCAAAAATTTACAAGACGAAAGATATAGCCGAATACATCTCATTTATACATATAATATAAGTTTCGATCACGTACAAAGAAGGAAACATTATTAGCTAAGTACACTGGTTATACTTATAAACGTACCATCTCTCCAAAAGAGCTGACATCAAGGAACGCAACACACACATGTTACAGTACACAATTTGCAAAATCTGCCAACAAAACTGCACTAGATGCAAACGTAAGAAAGAAATAAGGGTCTCTCAAGGGAATGCGCCGCTTGTTGTAGGACAATCAGGCCATGCGGATCCTGGGTTCCAGTACCCATAATCCGACCCGCTTACAGGAATAACACCCGACATAGAATCATATTCAACATTGCTATCATATTCTCCCCCAAATGGATCCACATTGCCACTGTAGCCGTCGTCTACATACTGGTTCATCTCTTGAAACCCGAATCCCGGCGCATCAATTTGAAATGGTTGAGCTGGTACTACCTCAGACTTTACCAATTGAAACCCATCATAACCCATGCCCGGCATCTGAGCATCCAATACCGGGAAGCTTGGGTAAGGGCTGCCATTAGGGTTCCATATTGTGAAGTTTGGTAATGGAGCAGTTTCCGACATTGGTTTGAGTTTGGATTTGGTGGGGTCCATGGGAGCCACTTGTTTGTTCTTGCGGCAACCGCCACCTACTGGTACATTGCGCAAGGTACCGCCTTGGGTCCAGTACCGGCGACAGGTCCGGCAGTAATGTCGTGGTTGCAGGAGGTTGTAGTTGTTGTAATAGGCTAATAGCAGAACTTGGTGTCGCGGGAATTGCATCTTGGACATGGTAAAGGCTCTTGAGGTGTAGAGTTTGTAGGTGGAGTTGCATTAGTAGAAGTGCTCATTGTTTTTTATGTTGCTTTGTTATTTCATATAATATGGATTTCGTTGGAGGGAGAAAGGAAGAGCTTGGTACTTGAAATGGTTGGTGATTGGTTTATATATATAAATTGAGTAGCTTTGGCTGTTAAGCTACTGCAGGGTTGCATGCGACCAATAGTCGATACAAATAAAATAATTATAAAGGAAAGAAAATATGAAATAATGACAGAAAGGGATTTAGGGGTTTAATCTTTACACATGATGACCTTGATTTACATTAACCCCGTCGGTAGACTGTACGAGGACAATATAAAATAATAAAGATTTACGTACGGATGTTCGAGTAAAAAGGTGTCGGCATTTCGAATTACATACTATATATCATTTTTTTATTTTAATGATATAGTGAAACTGCTTAATTTGATATAAATATTAAGATATTATTAGAAATGATTTTTGTTGGTTAAACATTTTCTCTCGATTTGCCGATTTGCAAAACAACACCGAAATCCTAAAACTAATATATCCATTTAGTGTTTTATAGCTAGATTATTTGAAGAATGGATTAAAGCAAGTGTGGCACACATTTTGGAGCTTCAAGAGATTGCATTGGACTAGTTAGAGTCAATAGTTTAGATATATTTAATATCTAAACTAATCTCAATCGTTTTGCTGTTAAAATGCTGGTTTTCAGTATAGTGCGTTGTATAACGCAATTATCGCGTTAGACAACGCACCAGTACTTTGCTGAACTTCAATTTCTCTTTGATTGCAACAGACAATGCGTTACATAACGCTCCAGAAAGTTGTGTAATGCACTTGGAAAGTCATACAACGCATCACCTCCGTTGTGCAATGCTTCTCTTTGCCTGTCTAAACAGAGTGTTACACAACGCTCCTTTGTAAATTCTCTGGAACTTTTCGACTCATTTTTTTTAGCCAAAAATCCAAGCATTTAATGCATTTAATGAGGCGTTGTATAACGGACCAAGGCGTCGTGTAACGCGTCTGTGATCCTTTATTCCTTGAGCAGTTTTTTATGCGTCATGTAACGCGTCGTTACGTTACACAACGCATCTGACACCTTTTCTAGCCATTGAGTTTGTCTCTGTTGAAGCGTTGCATAACGGGTCTCTTGCGTTGTGCAACGCTCTGACAACTCAAACGGATACCTTATCCGTTCTGTTGTATTATAACGGTTACCTGTGCGTTACACAACGACCTATTACGTTGTGCAACGCACTGATAACTGTACAGTTCAATTTTTTGCCTGTTTATAACGGCTAGTTATGCGTTGCACAACACGTCCTGTGCGTCGTGTAATGCACTGGGTATTTTTGAGTTGTTTTGGAGCTCTTGGTGCCCTCTATTTATATCAGCCCCTTTGGGACTGTTGAGATACTTTTCCTAGCTTGCTAAATCAGTCTTTCTGAGCTCCAATCAACCAACTCTAAAACCCTATTGTGTTTGAGCATTAAAATAGCAAAACCATTGAGATTAGAGTGTGTAAACCAATCCACTAGTGCTAATTGCTAGATTTGTTGAGTGATTTGGTTAGAGTCTCAATCCTTTGAGTGTTTGTGTTTGTCAAATTGAGTTAGGCCAATCCACCTTGAGAGTTCTTGTAACAAGGTGATTTGGTTCGAAATTGTAGTCCCATTCGTTGTGAAATTGAACGGAGCGCGCCCTATTTCGTGGTTGCGAAACTCCCGGAGACGTACGACTAAGGCTAGCACTTCCTAGCGGGTCGGAACTCCGTAATATATCGCGTGTCACTTCTTTTCTTCTCTCTTTACTTTCCTTGCTTTGTGAATTGCTTGTGATTTGTTGTTATTGTTAGACCAAGTTTGAATTGAACCGAATATTGACCATACCGGTTTTGAAAGTTATTTTTGTGCCTATTCACCCCCTCTAGGCTTTTAAATTAGGGACAACAATTTTTTTTTTATAATTCTAGATATATTTTATCGATATTTTAAATAATTTTCTTATTAATAAAATTTGTCGGTGTGGTGATTGCCACCTGACCATAAAAAAATACGTATATTTTATCGATCGAACATTCTTAATCATTAGAAGGTAAGAATGAGTACGCTGTTAAGCTGTGTTTTTTAACATCAAGTTTTTGTAATTTTTTTTAACCAACGAGAAATAAGTTATGGCCGTTATGTAAGACGAAGTAAGAACATTTAATATGCGGAATTTTTTTTTGGTAATATACAATTATTATAGCAATCTATAAAATATTATAACTTTTATAGTCAACTATTATTATTATACTTAATAGTTTTTATGACATTATTATAACAGTATTAGCAACAACAACAATAAATTAATATATAAATTATAACTATTAAAAAATGATAATATCATTTTAATAACAATAACACTATTAATAATAAAAAACTATCTTCTGCAATCAAACCATAATTACTTTCTTGAAAGCTCTTTTTCAAAAGAAGTTAGCACTACACGCTGTGTCAATTTGGATAAATAAAACATAGATATACAAATTGTTTAACAATGAAAAATAAGAATAGAAATGCAGAATCATTCCTTGAATTATTAGCTCATGACATTCTTCACTTGTGGCCATCAAGTGTTGACATGAAAGACTTTTAGACCACAAATTTATTCAAAAATTACCAACAGTAGTTACGATTGTGTGCTTCCAAGCAGGATACAATTGAAGCCAATAAGAGACCATTCTTGACAATTAATTAATTTCAATAGATGAAAGGCAAATTTTTGTCGTCAACTCAGAACTTCAATATTTCAATCATTTAGTCAAGGGATCAACTTGATGAGAGCTCACATACATTATTAGACTTTGTCATGACTCTATTTTGGGGCTCATCCTGAACTCGCATTTCAAATGCGTACGGAACATGAATATTTCTAAAGACATGCTACCTGTAAATTTGGTATTATGTCAAATTAGTATATTATATGTGACTTTATGAAACTCAATTAACTTTATGCTGATCTAAAACTACCCAGCATATGTCATCCAAGCTGTTTGGAAAAGCTCTTTATCAAAACTCATAGCATGGTTACGGAATTCAATGATTTACATTAGCATAATGGAAAACATTTGTACATATTTATCTAGAATATGATTTAGCTCGCTCAATGTTAGCTTGTCCTGTACTAAACCATGAACCATGAGAGCCAAAATGAGATGCCACTCAGAGCCGATAATAAAGTAATTATTAACAAGAAGGGCTGCATTCTAATTACATTAGACAATATTTAATTTAATTTTTTAATTCAAATATCAATCGCTAGAAACAAGCATCAATTTTTAATTTGTAAACTATCAATCATTAATGACAAAATCTCAACCAAACTGTGAACCATATCCTAATTACAAACTAGATAAAGTGAGCAAAATTCTTAGCTCATCTAGGCTAACAGAAGTCAAGTTAAAATAATAATTATCACGTTGAAATGTTTTGTAACAACAATAAAACGATAGTCAAATAATGGGTGTGTTTGGAAGAGGCGCGAACAAGGGACGAACAGCTAGTTCGCGAACTAGCACTGTTCGCACGAACCAAACAACCCACGAACAGTCGTAGTTCGTGAACTTCTCCCTTGTTCCTAAACCCCCGATTTTTACGAACTAGGCGCTGTTCGTGGCTGCCTTGTTCGTCCCTTGTTCGTGCAAGTTCCAAACACACCCAATTAAAAACATAATTGTAATAAAAATTGAACCGATTATGTGCCACATTAAATCAACAGTCTTGGGCAAAATTGCTCACGGAAGATGATTAATAGCAGCCCTTGTTTATTAGATTCCCCAAATAGACTATATATTCATTCTTATTCACCTCGCTTCCAAACACACCAAGTATTTTACATTGACAAGTCATGGAAAATTTTGGATCATATACTGATGGGGTTTTAAAAAATACTATTACTAATTTGGAATTGTTAGCAACATACATCAAATGAAATTGACTAAAGAGAATCCGAAGCTATGACTCAACTGTGAGGTGACACCAATTTGACCAAAATTATGATGGTTACATTTGCATTTGACCATGGTTTGGGACTAGAATTTCTTAGTGGTCGGTGGGGCTTTTAGTACTTCCATGGGGCCATTGAAAACTCAGTTGTGCCACGCCAGGCCATGCACGCATGATCATGCATCAACACATTCACAATAGTATTAGTGAAAGTGCCAATCAAGGTCGTCAGATTAGTCTTCATACAGTATAGTATACAAACAAATCCACCTTAATTTATACCTTGCTTTGGAAAGATACCCTGATGTGATCCCTTGTATGGACTAAACCATGATCTCTTGGGGTTAGCATTGTACCATCTGATGATTCGAAGGGTTGAAAGGATATGTCCATATCTGTTCAGGTGCTTTACCTCAGTATTCATCAAGACTCACAATTACATGACCTACAAACGTACAGATGGTTTTGATTTAGGATGCGGTTATGCTGATTGTGAATTAATTATTTTTGCTAGTTAGGCAAGGTTTAGCTTCTTGCTTCAGTTTCAAGTATCCAATCCAATTCCAAAATTTACCTGCGGCCTGACGGTAACATAAAGATTAATAAATGAATTAAAAGTCTAAAGAAAATTAAAATATTTAAGTTGGAAGTTGCTCCTCAGACGACCAAAAAAAAAAAAAAGAAATGTTCCATGATATTGTTTTTATATTCAACAAATTTTGAATACAAACAAAATGTATATCCAAAATGCTATTGCAAACAACATGATTAACCGTGTCACACTCATATTGTAACATATATATATTTAAATGACAAGAGAAAAATATAATATATAAATCATTCAATCATCATAAAAATCAGAGAGAAAATTGATGGCTAAACGTATATGGTGACATAGTTAATAAGTTTGGAGACTTAAACATATTAATATATATGACTTTTAAAACTTATACAAATAAACAATATTCAAATTTACATGCAATGGAATTGCAAACTAAAATCCTAAATACGCCACCCCCCCCCCCTCCTCCAAAAAAAATATATATATATCTCTCAGAGGTTTCACAGTTCTACTTTCAACAAAAAAGCCTAAATAGAAGAGTAACTAGTTACAAACTAGTTGCCTCATGATGCTTTCTATACCACATAAACATGAACCAAACAGTGCACCAGAGACCACCATTAGCAAAATGAGGGACTGACAAACGCAAGAGATAGGGGCAATAGGGTCCAACTAATTTGAGCAATAGTAGGAATGCAGCAACAGGTACCAAGTGCCATGGCTTCTCTTCTACCTGAAATGGAGAGGCACATCATATATTAAACCCAAGTCTTCTTATGGTTTTCAATACGATATATCTTTTGCTTTCTACATCATATGGTCTAAGTAAAAAGGTAAGATGTACAAACGGTATTGGTCCAAACAAGCAGGTACAGTACCATTGAAAGTGCCCTCTTTTATTAACCCTTGATATTGGAATATAACCCTGAAGGAACCCATATAAGATATACAAAATTATATGGTCCACAAGCTGGTTTGACATCAACATTAAATGTCGTATCTCAAATTATATTCGAAGTAAAAAGGTAAAAAAAGTACAAAAAACAAGATACTGGACGTAACAAGACAACAAGTTAAAGACCGAGAACAGCGCCATTGATTCTGGTATATTTTCCATCTTATTGGCCAAATGCCCAAATCAAATGCCCAATTAGACCTCAGTTATGCAGTATGATAGGAACATCCAGAATGGTATTTCAAATAAGATGATGAGTAGATTTTCAGACCTTAAAAGTTGGAAACAATTTGAGCCGTCTGTCATTAAGAGCAGCAACAAGCCCGATACCAAATAGAAAAGCAACTAGCGCAACCGATATCTTTCTTTCAATGGAACAATACGCCATCTCACTTAGGGAAGAAATAGCCAACAGAGGAAGGCCTATGTACTTGGTAACTGTTGACACAAGTCCAAATAGGAGAATTTGAAATATGCTTAGTGCTTCACTCCAAGGGAAGTTCTTAATTGGTTGAGGCAATTTATCAAACACTTTGCGGGTGTAACCCGCGAGATCAGAATGAAGCCCACTGCAACGAATGGGCTGTCCAGCAGCTGGATTAGTGAGGAAATAAATGGAATCACGACTTCTTTTGAGGTGATAGGGACCTCTTGGAGTTGTATTCAGTAAGTGGGATCGCCTTGGCCATGGCAACTGAAGTAGAAAAGAAAAACAAATGGAAGTAACATTCAACTGAGGTTCTTTAATGAGTAATCAGTACAGAAAGATAGAGAGAGAGAGAGGAAGGTAACCTTGTATCTTTGACAAGTACTGGAGAGGATTGGTCCAGTCGAAATTGCCGCCATAGGAGGCGACAGAGGAGCTCGCGAGAAAGTTACCACGGAGAATCCGAAATGTAACAAAGAGGGGGAAAATACTAAAAAAGAGGCCGGAATATCTCTTGGGCTTGGCCCAGAATATTTAGATTGTTTTATCTTAAACTAAGCTCAGTATCACAGTATTGTAACATTTTCTTACTCATATTCCATAATTTCTGCGTCTCATTTTACTATTGATGCGACAATGTTGTCTTATGATGGATGAAAGGTGCTACCAACTGTTGAATTTTAATGACTAGTCAACTGTCAGAGTTTTTGTTGTTAATAGTTCCCTTCCATAATTGCATTGCTCCAGAATGAAAAGGAAGGGATGTGAGGCAAAGGAGGATGAAAACTTAACTCTCAAAAAATATATATTTTTTTTTATAATTGCCAATAGGCACTTAACTCTCAAATTTGGTGTGAACAAATTGTCAGTATTTACACATAGAGCTCTCCTCCTTTCTTATTGGAGCAAAACCTTGATCAATTAGTATAACAGTGCAAACAGAATCCATGGAAAAAGTAGTAACATAAAAATAACTGGAACGATCTTCAAGTCAATCATATAAATAGGAATAAATAGCATTGGGATAATCTACACAGGTCAGAAACTACAGGCACCTCAGAAATAACACATTTATTCAGCTACTGGTCAATACTATATAGCTCATACAAAAAGTTTAGGAACACAAAGCGGCTTTGCTACATTGTTATTGGAGCAAAACCTTGATCAATTAGTATAACAGTGCAAACAGAATCCATGGAAAAAGTAGTAACATAAAAATAACTGGAACGATCTTCAAGTCAATCATATAAATAGGAATAAATAGCATTGGGATAATCTACACAGGTCAGAAACTACAGGCACCTCAGAAATAACACATTTATTCAGCTACTGGTCAATACTATATAGCTCATACAAAAAGTTTAGGAACACAAAGCGGCTTTGCTACAACAACATTTCAATGGAGCGCCTTCTTTCCTGAAAACCCAACATATCCAATTCATGAAAAGTTAATTCATACGCAGAAGATAAGTTAATACTCTTTTTAACTACTTTGCAGAATTTAGATATTATTACAAAAGAAATCATAACATTTAAAATTTGCCTATTGAAGAATTTGCTCTTTGTTTCAAGGGAACAATGGCTGGAATTGGAGGCCAGTATTTTCTGGGAACCCCATCATCAAATTAAGGTTTTGTAGTGCTTGTCCTGAAGCTCCTTTAACCAAATTATCAATCTATAACACAAATTAAAACCATTATTATTGTTGTATAATTTCTTTAATAGAAAATAGATTTGTTTAACTAAAGAGAACATACCACAGAAATTATAATAGCTCTCCCTGGAATTCGATCTTGAAAAACATTCAGTAAACAATAATTAGACCCTCTGACATGTCGAGTATGGGGCACCACACCTTTTCCCAGAACCTTCACAAATTCCTCATTCTAGTATGCAGGGGAAAGAGGACCGAGTTATTACATTTGCATGCCATTTAAATATTTTCAAACATATTCCCTATCAATATATATCCACCCTCCTTGCTGCATTAGGGCACTTTTGGCAGTCATAGGGTAGCACAGGATCCAACCAGATGATCCTCCTTAGTGCTACATTTCTAATATATGAAGTTTGGTTTTCGTGTTTCCTTTCAAAGAGGTCAGCTATGCATGTAGGTGCAAAAGATCATAAATTAGAAGTATGCACAGACATCACGGAAGCAAGGATATTCTTCCAAAAGTCCTACATAATAAATGTCTCAGACTAAAGTGGGATACAGGATATAGTATTTCAAGGGTACCTTGTATGTAGCGATCAGGTGATGGTATAAATCATCAGTAGTTACACCAGATGCCATTTCAACATATATGGTAGATTGCATACCACGACTCTATTAAAAAGGAAAAACAAAAAACATAGGTTACAGAAACAAGAAAAGTATATTTGGATGATGGGTTAGTGTGCCAGTCCAGCTGTTTGGAATAGTCAGTAACCAACTTTTGGTTATAATAGCTTATAAACAGTATTAGCAACTATTCCATAGAGCTACCACCTATCTAAATGCCAAATAGTGTTTTGGAATAGTCACTAAACCATGTTGGCACTATTCCTCGTTCATATGAATAGTATTTCTTGAACATTCGAAAAACAAAATGAGAGGTTTGATCATTCAGATATAACATGAAGGACAGTCACAACTAGGGGTAGACAAAATAACTTTTTGCTAATTAAATTTTATGCACACACACACCGACACACCATGGGCATGAGATGAGGAGTGAAGCTAACTGTCACTTTTGAATTAGCCACACCAGAAAGCCCTTGCTCAATCTCAGGCACTGATATTAACAAAAAAAAAAAAAGAATAAATTAAATTGAATTATTGTATGGTTTAAATTTTATTTAGTATGCAAGATTAGCTACATATCGGAGCACCTTTGCATTTTCTTATAATGTCCGGTCCCAAAAGAGATGAGAATGAATTTAGAGCTGCAGCTAGATTTGTACTGAACCCTATTTTTTATCTTGAATTTCAGATGTCTTGTATTTTTCAAATGCAAGTACAGTTATATTTTAAGCACAACTGACAGTTTAGATAGTGAGGCTCAAACAAAGAAATAAAATTAAAACCATAAATTGAATACATTATGTTATACAAAACTGAAAATTTGTACCATGTCGATGTTTGGTTATTCCATAAGAGTGTATTCCATCGGCAATTTCAGTATATAAATTTGCCTCCTTTGCTCCACGACCTTATAATACAATGACAAAATAAAATAATATCAAAAGCAAGAAAAGAAAACTATAGCCATACTCATTATAACTTTAGCATAGTCACTAACCTGCACCACTTACGCCGGACTTGGCATCAATTATGATATTTCTCAGTTCAATTAGCCCTTCCTATACACAGAATCAACACACATATATTGTTTAAACCATATTTGCATAGAAGTAAAATATTATAATTAAAGACTCATTGACCTCAATTAGGGGCATAGGAGGCAATTGAATTGAAGTGGGATAACACCCCGGATTGGCTACAAGCCGTGCATTTTCTATTTCTTCTCTATAGATTTCTGTCAGACCATATACTGCTTCCTCCTGCAAAAATAACATCCATACACATCTAATCTAAGTACAAATATAAGGGGGAAAAATGAGAAAAGATAAGAAAAATGGAAGGTAAATTGAGAAAGATATACCTGCAATTTAGGTGCTTTATGAGGTTGGCCATACCATTCATCATACTCAGCTATGTTCTTTAATCTAAAATCCTTTATAAATAAAACAAAAGAACTCCGTAAGTATTCTCCTTAAAATATTTTGAAAAACAACTTGAAAACGGGAAAACAAACATAAATTAAAAACATACCGCTGAGAGATCAACAACTTTTAGCTGCTCTGGTAGGCCTTTAATTATTTCCTACATAAACATAAGTAGCATTGTTTAAGAATGTTTCTATTTGATTTTCTTTTTTCTAGATAAAATCTTTTTACAATTTGTAAAGTCAATAAGTTACTTTCTCAAGATGATCAACCAGATAAACCAAAACACAAATAGATAAAAAACAAGCAAATAATGAACCTGTGTAGTCCCATGCGGCAAGCAACAAAAAACAGCATCCACATCTGAAAAGTCAGCATCTTTGATTGCAACCATGTTGGGCAATTCCTGCAACTCAAATACCACCAGTCCATTTATAGTACCAAATCAACTTTACATACGGATTATTATCAACACAAAGCTGACTCATACCATTGCAACTGTATATCTACTTTATCCTCAAGTATGAACTCATACTGGCTGGTTCCCATGTCTTACTTACCAACCATTACATGTATATTTGTGCCAACTAAAGGATTTGAGAAACTATAATACAATACCAAAGGTCTTAGGCATCAAATGGTGGTGATTCCTAATACAAGGAAAATATTTCTAGAGAAACTAACCTGAGTATTTAAGTGAGGAAATACAGAACCGAAGGGTTGACCAGCTTTTCTATCGGCTGTCATGACTGTAATTGCAAAGTAGGGGTGATTTGCCAGAAGCCTCACTATCTGCTTGATAGAATTACCATTTTCATAAATTCATATGATTCGAGATAATTCCTGGTTACAATTCAAGTACAATGATCAAATTTGAGAAATTAGCTAAAGTTGTGTTATAACCTCCGCACCAGTGTAACCGCTGGCACCCAAAACCCCTATACGCACTGTTTTCTCTGAATCACCAATCTTTAATTGTTGATTCTTCACTCTCAGTGGTGTCGAAGCCACAGATGCTCTTACACAAACTGGGGAGCCTCTACATTTCTTAAAACCTTTACTCACAATAGTAACCTGAGAAAATGATAAAAACCTTAAGAATTAAACTCTACTTGGCTGTCAAATCTATACAAAGTAATGTATGAATTAAACCCTACTTGGCTGCATTGGGCCAAACCCAATGCAGTACATTGTATAGAAGAATAACATTAGCCTTTCAATTGCCAATATAGCCTTTTAAGCAAAAGTTCCAATTGCAATTCCAATACTTTCCTTAATTTGGGTCAAATCCAAACTGATAGCTTGACGAAAGCACGCCAATCAAATTATGAGCATCTCTTCTCACTGCCCTTCTTCAGGTCAGTAAATTTCTGAACAAAAAAACTTTGACCACAGAGCCAGAGGCAATAAAAATGGATACCAACAAACATACCCAGCCTCAAAACCATAATCCCATTATCTTACGAAGGGATTGCAGCATCAAGCCAAATTGAAAAAGTAAATGAAGGAAATAGTGCTAGGGGTTTTATGTCCATGGGTTCTGCTGTTTAGGAAAGAGAAGAAGAGAGGAGAGGAGCACAAAGAGAGGGATGAGGGAAAGTACAGTCTCGGTCGGGTGGTACCGTGTTTTTTCTTTTCTTGTGAAGTAGAAGCGAAAGAAAGTACCTTTCCGGCCAATCCACCATCCACTGAAACCGAGTACATGTTACTCAGCAGAAGTACTGAACTACTTCGCAGCGGTGCAGCCGCTTTTCTGGCACTGAGAACTGAGAAGAGAGAGAAGGTGCTATTCTCACGCCTCCAAATCTCCAATTTGCAATTCGTACCAAAATTCTCCCTTCAAATTTTATATACGACCAGACTATCTATCTGCCGTCCCTAAAACCCTCGCTTGCTCTCGCGTACTTATAGTTATATCTTTAATTAATTTGGATTAGATATAGCGAATTAGCGATCCTACACAATCCAACCAATGGATTTGGAAGGCCTCCATGTTGGGATTCATCGTCAGAGAGGCGATAGAGAAAACGTGAAATGAAATGATAGCATATCAGACAAAAAAAAAATAATGGAACGCATTTATACGCCATGTAGATTAGAAACAATAGCTGAAAATTAACAACGGACGATACCGGTATCTGGATCGTCCGTTCGTTTTTTCAGCTTCAATCTCGTCCCTTGATTAAAATTTTCCGATTTTTTTTTATCTTTTTCTATGGCACAGGTCACAGCCTCACAGGATAGACGATAGTAATTAATTCGATTTTCTATTTTTCTTCAATGTTGTGTAATGCTACTGGCCGACCTAGCCAAGATTGAGTGCTTTAAAAGCACATGAAGTGTTTTGAAGAAATGCCTCAATAACGAGAATGTAACAATCGTCAAGTGCTTTCTGCTATTGGCTTTAATTTTAATGTTTAATCTATAATATTGTATATGAATTCGTGTCAAAGTCTAGACATAAAGTTTAGGCAATATTTCTTCTTTTTTTTTATGCCCTTGGGGCCGGCATTAAATGTTAATCATAATGTTCAATTGGTGTCTCTCCATCCCTTTCAGTTATTATTTTTGTTAAAATTGTCCAATAATTATATATATAGATTACATAAATGAATTTATTTAGAAGCCGAAGAGACACAACAGCTAATGCCTTTTTACTATTTGGTCATTTGTTCTGTTACTTACTACTAGCTTAAGATGCCCACATATGTGTGCAAATAAAGAAACAAAATAATATTAGATAATAAAAATATATTATTTAATCTAACATTGATACAAATAGATATGTTATTTAATTTATTTCTTTATTAGACGAAAAATCAAAATATATTGTTATTTCATATTGCGATTAGTATTTAACTACAGATCAAATCGATCGAACGGTAGAAACACCTGTTTACACGCTAGACCTAGCATGTAACACCTCTACGGTCCGTGCATTTATAAGTAGTAAGTATAGATATAGATTTGATCATTTGTTACTCTAAAGTTGCGTCACCGGAACATTTCTCTTCTTATATTGTTTATTTTTCCCTTTTTCAGTTCTTCAGTTATGAACTCTTATACATGAGTAGATTTATAACTTTGCTTTTTTTGTTATCAGGTAAGAGGGAGAATAGAATTTTTTTATCGAATAAAAAGAAAACACAACAAGGTAAAAGGGAGAGTCGATCTGATCGAATATTGACGCCTTCTCATCATTAATGTGGAAAGGAACATGTTTGTCTACTGATTATATTTATGGTATACCTCAATGATGAATGTGTAGATTTCCTTGAAAATCTCTTAATTTATTTATTGCTTTATAGAGATCTTTTAGGAGGTGGAGAAGAGTCTATTGTTCAAAGGCGTGATCTACAGTATGTTTCTCTATTTTTCTGAGATAAGTTGTATATAAGATTTTATTATACAACTGCGACAAAACGGCTCAACAATTATCAAAAATAAAAAAAGTATAAAACTGTAGATATTTATAATATAAAGATTTAGATTGGATGTTTGTCAAATTTAGAGCACTTTGAGAACTGATTGTTCATCCATCAAGCAATTTGAAAAACTAACAGATCAGTCTTTTTTTGGCATTTGAATGCTCTGATTAAAGAAAATTGTCTATTGTTCTCAATTTCTTCATACATCCAGTCAACTGTTGGTAAATTTAAACTTAGCATTTTGAGGATTAGTTTCAACATTAACATCACCTGGATACCGAAAAGGTGTAATGCCTACTAACTGTTGAAAATTTTTTGTGACATGTATATTTTTTTTTGTATTTTTGTTAATTGATTGACCTGATATCTAATTAATTTGATTGGATGTTATGTAAAAATGTATCTAATAGTTGTCAGGATTTTATTTGCCCATACAGACAAAGCAAATGCTCTCGTAATTTGCACAAATAGATTTCTTTTTAATTTGTTTGTTATTTTGTATATATATTTTTCCAATTTCCACTTGATTTGACTTGTGTTTTTTTTTTGCAAATTTGATTAGGTGCAGTCCTATGGCAGTTAGAAGACCAGAGGAGAAATATTTTGGATTTGTCTACCGCATAACAAATAACAACGTCACTATATCATATTTAAATGAAAGGGGAAATATAGAAAAATGTAACGATAATAAAAAAAAGTAAAAGAATGTAATCATAAAAACTAACAACGTGGCAATGGGAAGGCCATGTGAGGAAGAGGGACGAGACGCAGACTTCTATATATCGACACAAAAAATAAAATCAAACTTAAAAATTATAAAGTATGTAACTAAAATTAAACTGTTATAAAAAGATGTAAAAATTAAATTTAACAGGGCCTGAAAAAAATATAGCGAAAAAGATTATCCCTAAAGTCGAAACTAAAAGGAGCCCAGCCAAAATAAAAAAAGCAGAGTGCCGATCGAACGGTCTTATTATTTGCAGCACTAAATTTAATTTACAAATAAAGCACTTGACCTAAACATTGATCCAATGACATGGAAAAACAATGCAAATTTTGTTTTTGTGATTACTAATTCATATATTTATGAAAGTATCTTTCTTCAAGTTTTACTTCTGTACGAAATATAGCATATTAATCATGAAACATTTATTTAATTATTTCAAAATTTTATTTTCAGAAAAATTTGAAATAAATTGTCCGCTTCGATAATTAGATTATTTTATATTTAGTTCCATTAATATATACTTATTACTGGGGAAAAATGTAATTTCCCTATTTTTTTCATATTTTTCTGATTTTAAAGGCTTTAAATATGTTATTTTTTAATAGTTTGAGTTTCCGATCTGATTTTTGCCAAGTTGTTCGATTTTGCATTATAGACCAAATGTCTGAGTCTGAATTTGATTCTAATTTTTCATAACCACTGGTTTTATCGATCATTAAAATTATTAACGTGTTACATGTCTTTCAAGCTACCTATTGAAACTATTTTTCCAGTGAATTCATGCAAAAAGTAAGTCGCTGTACTAATAACTAAATCATACAAATCAAATGTATAGTAGTGCAAGGTTGATCTATAAAATTTGCTATATCTTTTAAAATCACTCTTTCATGTGTTCAATAGTAGGAAAAAATATATAAAGTTAAGGTATTGGTGGGTAACTAAATTGTCATGATTTTAAAATAATTGTCATTTACTAATCTCTAAAGTATATAGTTATAATTCTTATGATCCGAACAATATAACAAATTAATTAACTCAACAAATTTTATAAAATATTTCATTATTAAAAGGAGATTCATTAATTTTCATATTTTAGATGACATGAAGAATATATATACGAAAATAAACTTATTGTAAATCTCATTTCTAGCTACTAAGGTTTTGGTTTGTTAAAATTGTGGTACTTATCCTCTGAAAAACGTATTTAAACTTGTATATTGAAACTATTTTATCAGCACGTGATTGATATGCTTGGTAGATTATTTTGTTATGAGAGGCATGCTGAATCAACAATAACTTTCTTTCCAAGTGGCTTCATCATTTGCAAGTCATCTCATGAAATTTTCAAATAAAACAAGCATGAAATAGTTTGTGATGATTTTAGGAGAATTAGTTTTAATAGACAGTTATTAAATAGACAATTAGAGGATTTTAGAGAGATGTTGAATCATATTGCTAAATTTTTATCCCTCAATGATAATCAGGATAAGATAATTTGGTTATGTAATAATGATGGGGTTTTTACAACTAAATCTTCATGGAGTTATAAAGCCATTTGGAATTTGAAATTGTCCCAGATTAAAATCTTTATCTGGTTAGTTTATAAATGAAAATTTTTGACAAGATCAAATTTGGCTATTAGGGATTGGCAGGGAGATATTTAGTGTTGTTTTTGCAATTAAGTAGAAACTTTGGATAATATATATTTTATTTGTGATGATAGCAAGCTCATTTGGAGATGGTTTTTTATTCAATTTCTATGTACACCGCCTATTGGCTTGTATGGTTTAGTTAGATTAGAATCAATGTTACAAGTTGATAAAAAAAAAAACATTTAGGATATGGTGCGGTGCTATTTTTTGGGTAATTTGGAATATAAGGAACAAGAATTGCTTTTCTGACAAATCAAGGCCTAGTTTGAGAAATACATGCATGATGATAATCAAATTGTTGTAATACCGGTCAGGACTCTAGAATGATCAGTTCAAAAAAGCAGTGCAGGACATCACACCACAGCTAGATGGGCTGGCGTTACCTCTGGTTGAAGTAGTGGGGCCAGTTCAGACTACAGGAAGTGGATTGCAGAGTCACATGGAATGAAGGGTTGCTCTGGTGTTGGATGTGTAATAATCAACTTCAAGATGGTACTAATGGTATCAGAGGAGATTTTCATTACGCAACAATATTACATTTTTTTTGTACTTAGTGGGGAGGGAGTGTATTAATTTTCATGTATCAGCAACCATTATTTTTTGTTGTTAAAACACTTATTTTGATTTTTGACGTTTAGATAGCATTCTGGCACTGGTACCGGGGTTTGGGTACCAGTGCGAATGATTAGTAGATGAATGTAATGTTGTACTGTGTTTTTGCTTCTAGTAATTGGAAGTGGTGGGTCTAGAGCCCACTTGTTAAAAAAAACATGAAAAGACTTATGCAAGGTATGAACTAACGAATAAAAAATTTTTGCTAAATCAAGAGAAAACTTGAGAAATAGAAAAATAATTGATCCACTTCTTTCGTCAAAAAGAAAAAGCAAGAAATCAAAGATGTATATGATACAAATCAAATTTTCAACTAAAAAAGAATGAAAAAATTAATGCAAAATATGAACTAATGAATTAAATTTATTTTACTAAATCAAGAAAAAACCTCAGAAATAGAGAATTAAGCACACCTGACAACACTAGCTTGGTATCTATTCGTTGATCTAGTGCGTACATCTAGTCTCCCACTTGCGTTTGCATCTTTTTAGTTTCTGGTGCACATCTCTGGTCTGGCGTTGGAACCATTCGAGAGAGAAAAAAAATCGTGTTTTTGCATAGATTTGTGAAAGATGTGGAGAGAGGAGGAGATAGAGCATCTTTAGTGAGACCTAAGGATTTGGAAAATTGTGTTTTGGGGGTTGAGGGGGTTTTTGGAGAAAGGGAGGGGGATTGCATTGTTCAGGGATTTGATAAAAAGAAGAGGTAGAAAAGAGTCATTAGAGTACATAACGGACAGGAAATGTGCGCTGATAAATCTAAGCGGTTCATTCTAGTTGAGGGGATCACGATCTCTGTTCATATTCTTGCAAATTCTTGGGACCACCATTTAATTTTCAGTGGAATCTAAGAATAATATCATGAGTTCACACCTGATTATGGAAACTTTGTCTGAATGTATAATCCACACTTATAGGTAGGCATGTCAAACGTAGAATACGGAAGCGGAAACAAATATTTTCTTTTATTTTTTGTTTAGGTAACGGAATGAAATTGTTATTTCATTTTCGTTCTGTTTCATCAAATGAAACAAATTTCTATTCTGTTTAACGTTCCGTCCTTCATTTTTTTAGCCCATTTTTGTGTTTCGTTTCACTTACGTTCACAAATGTCAGTTTTGTTTCTGTTCCGTTTCTGAAAACATAATCCATTTCCTCTTTAGTTTCCGTTCCTTTTGAATGGAACAGAACAACGTTGTGAAATGTTAATATTAACAAGTCTACTTATGAGAACCTAGTTCAATTGTGATTTGTGAATGATGAAGGAATGGATGGAGAGGATTGCTGAACTGACATGTTGCACTATGATCAAGGAACGTTGGATTTCAGAAATGCTGAGTAGTGGATCCATAAAGTTGTAACACATGGATTGCTTCCCTGGAACAGTGTATAGATTACTCGATACACTACATTACAGTGCATAATAAACTTCCTCAAAAAATAAATACAATGGGGGCCTTTGTTTGTGACTTAAAGAGTGCATAACTTAAGTTATGTATCCTTAAGTCACCAAACACCTCTTACATAAGATGCCTTAAGGGTACATAAGTTATGCATAAGTTATGCATAAATAGGTTGCATAAGTTATGCACCGGTCCCCTTTAATTTTTTTTCCAACAATACCCTTTAGAAATAATTAATAATAATATTTAATAATCTATAATAATTAATAATAATTAATAAATAATAATATTTAATAAGTAACAATAACTATTAAAAAATCAAAATTAGTAATAAATATTAATTATTATAATTAATAAATAATAATATATAACAAGTAATAATAATAATTAATAAACAATATTGATTTATTATTAAATAATTAATAATATTTATATTATTTAATTAAAAATAATTAATAATATTTCATAATAATAAAATGATTTCTTATTATCATTAATAATTAAAAATTAAAAATTAATTAATATTAATTAATAAATAATAATACTTAATAAGTAACAATAATTATTAAAAAAAATCATAATTAATAACAAATATTAATTATTATAATTAATAATATTTAACAAGTAATATTAATTATTAATAATAATATTTAACAATAATAATTAATTGAAGATAATTAATCAATAATAATTTTTATTATAAAATAAATAATAATATTTAATTAAAAGTAATTATTAATATTTCATAATAGTAAAAATGATTTATTATCATCATTAATAATTAATTTTTATAATAATTAATAATTAATAATAATTAGGTCACAACATATAATACATAATACTAATTCAAATTTAAGGGCATTTTAGTCTTTTGACATGAATATATGCATGCATTAAGTTAGTCATCCTTACTACACAACCAAACATCTATTACTTAAACACTACATAAGCACTTAGGCATCCTTAAGTTATGCAACTCCTTACTACACAAACAAACGCCCCCAATATAATTAAAAGAAATTATCCATTCTTGTTGCTATGTCTTTTCTCTCAATTTCTCACGAATAAATTGTAAGGCTAGCTTTTAAAAAACATAAACTGGAAAAAAATTGTTATTCTTATGGATTTGTTTGGATCTCATCCTGCTGTGATGCTTAAATTGGACTTCAATAAAGCTTTTGATTCTGTCTCGTGGCCGTTCTTGTTTCACACTTTAAGACACAGGTCCTTTCCACCAAAATTCATATCTTGGATCAAACTTCTATTGTACTCTTCTTTGTCTTCGATTCTGCTTAATGGAACTGCGGGACCTAGTTTTCAACACAAAAGAGAGTTGCGTCAAGGAGACCCCATATCTCCTTCCTTATTTCTGCTTGCAGCTGATGTTCTAAGCATGATGATTTAGGCTCTGTCTACCTCCATACCGCATGGAATCTCTCCTAAGCTGCAACATCCTTTCACCTTTTTCCAGTATGCCGACGACACTTTGGTGTTCTTAACGGTTAAGGGACAAACAGTGAGATCTCTTCTTTTAACTTTGGAGCTCTTTGCTAAAACCTCTGGGTTGACTTTGAATTGGACAAAAACGAAGTTGATCCCTTTCAACCTTACTCGAGCTGACACGTTGAGTTTACAGAACCTAGTCACATGCTCGATTTCTACACTGCCAGTAAATTTCTTGGGGCTGCCCCTTACGGCTAAGCGACCAGACAGAGCCTGTTTTCAAACGCTGATTGATAGAATCGCAAAGAAACTAGTTTGCTGGCAGAATTCCTTCATGTCAAGAACGGGTAGAATAGTACTTGCTTCCTCTATCCTATCTTCTATGCCAACTTTCTTCATGTCAGGCTTCCTTTTGCTTGGATGAGTTTTTAAAGCAAATTGACAAATTAAGGCGAAGTTTCATTTGGAGTAAGAACGGTGCAGGGAAACAAGGTATCCATCTAGTTTTGTGGGAAAAGTTGTATTTGCCAAAGTCACACGGTGGTTTAGGTTTTCTAAACCTCAAGTTGCACAACATCTCGCTACTGCTTCGATGGTGGTGGCGCTTGTATAGCCAATCAGATTCACAGTGGACTGTCGTTGCTGCAATTCTTCATGATAAAAGAGACGTCCATCTACCCTCTCTTGTATGGAATCAATTAGGGTCATTTTTCTAGAAAGATTTAAGATTTTTGTGTTACTATTTCCAGTTGTCCGTCAGGTCTAATGTCAGTTGTGGAAAAAGTACCTTTTTTTGGTATGACAATTGGAGTGGATCCAACCTTCTTTTCTTTGGTTATGAGCGACACCAATTTCAAAACCCTTTTCTGACACTCAATAATACACTTCATACTTGGCATAATTTTTTCCATGCACCTATGACAGCTTTGCAAGCAAGTTTACATTCAGTTTTGTTAGATCTGAATATGCATGGTAACCAACAGGACACATGTTCTTGGAGGTGGAGATCTGATGGCTTGTACTCAGACTGCCTCCATCTATAAGACCCTCATTCTTGCAGGAAAGACAAAGTTTCCCTATACCTTTATCTGGAGAGTGAAGGTTCCTCCAATGGTGAGGTTGTTCCCGTACTTCTTAGTATTGGGGAAGATCCTGACTCAAGATCATTTGCTCAGACGTAACATACTGGTGCAGCAGCACTGTTTTCTATGATAGCAATATGTTTTGGAATCTATTAATTCACTTATTCTGTGAGTGTAATTACATATTAACAGTTTGGAACTTAATGGGATTTAATGGGCTGCAACTTCAAAGCATTGATTTTGTTTTCAGACAATTAGAGGTAAGTTTATGGATGACCAGGCCTCTACTGCCACGTTTCTAGTTGCTACTCTCTGGGGGGTTTGATTGGAAAGGAATAACAGAATCTTTAGAAACGTTTCTCGCCCGGCACAAACGATACATGAGTGGATCATTCACAAGGCTACCCTTTTCCTCAAGTTCTACTAGTTTCTTCTGTTCTATTTTTTTCTTTGTTTTTTTCTTGGTACTTTCTTTTCTTTTTTTTTCTGTCTTTCTTCAACTAGATAGCCACTATCTAGTATGTAATATATATATATATATATATATATATATATATGGAGGGGTGATAAAATACACTCTGGTGTACGGATCGTCCTCGTACACCAGAGTCATTTTTGAAATCCAAAAATCAAACGGTCGATCCGAACCGTTCAACTTGTTCTCCATATTGAAAAACTCTCGGAGACCAAATTTTATATTTTTTCGAATTTTTTTGCTATATATTATGATATTTTCAAATTGGAGGGCCTGAAATACTCCAATTGTAGTGTTTTTTGAAAATATCATAATATATAGCAAAAAAATTCGAAAAATGGTAAAATTTGGTCTCCGAGAGTTTTTCAATATGGAGAATAACTTGAACGATTCGGACTGTTTGATTTTTAGATTTCATAAACGACTCTGGTGTACGGGAGACGATCCATACACCAGAGTGTATTTTATCAATCCACTATATATATGATCTTTATATCCGTTTCCGAAACGAAGTACCCCGAGGAGATCCTAGGTACATTGAAGTTTAGATTCCACAATAGTTCACCAATTTTCATATTGGTTGCACAATATAATTAAGAAAAAGATAATAATCGATCTTAAATCGATAAAAAAATAATAATAAGGCCATGGTTCAAAAGAATTTTACATAATTTCGCCTTTCTCTATAATGACGTCACCCTATCGTGACTGCAAAAAGCTACCAAATAATGAAATGACCAAAAAAGAAAAAAAAAAAAAATACTAGTGAAGAATACTGGTTGCTTTGCCACACCGCAAAGCATTAGAAGGGATGGTGTATTCGTTAGCCAAACTTTGTTGCTGGGTCCAAACCCTAAAATAGAATTGCTGCCCTAGATATTGCCGGGCCCACATAGATGATCTAATATTCCACATTCCTTGGTTATCCAAAGATACAAATATTGCAGACCACCCATTAGGATAAACCTACATTTATAGAAGGAAAAAGGAACAATTAATATATTCTCTTTTACTGCATAAAATGCAACTTAGTATTTTCATTGGTTCATATTTGGTTTTGCATGTACTTAACCAGTACCAGCCACCATGGTAATCCCTGTAACCAAATGGTTAGCTTCTACCATCAGGTTTTCTAATTTAGGATAAACAGGATATAACGTCATACATTCCTCAAAGGCATTATTTTATTTTATTTTATTGAGAAGTATCTTTATAGTCAGTGTACCTGAACTGTGTGCCTAGATGTAGTATCAACCAAGTTGTAGGTACTCCTTTGACTCTCTGTCCATGCACCCGACCCATATCTTCACAAATTTAATAGCAACAAAAAGAATGGTGATTCAACTTAAGCAATTTATTTATAAACTACGATCTAAAAGTAATTTGTGAAAAATGTTCATATATACCCAACCGGCCAGAAGTCATAACCATCAAGATGCCAACTTTGTACTTTGGTCTCTGTATTCTGAAAAACAATTTCCACAAATTCATGCAGATTTAGTCTCACAACTGGTGTTCCCAAAATAGCAGGACCTGCTGTTGGTGTAAGGGATAAACTATCCCATGTGAACACATTGGCTATGTTGTAATTATCGGCAAGCTTTAAAGGAGTATCTTGAATAACGAAGGACACTCCATTGACTGCGTAACGTTGTTTCACAGCAATTAATGGTGCTGAGTTTGCCAGAACAATGGATCTCGATGTGGGTATCGTCCCATAATGGAATGATCCTTGGGGATTTGGTCTAGCAGCACTTGCTGTCAGATTCCACCTACATTAGAAGTTACATATAAATATATAATAGTTATTTAAAATATACTAACAAAAAGTTGGAACTGATATATTTTTTCTATTAACAAGATAATTGCTTTTCTCATTAATGGACCCTTTCACAGAAAAATGGGGGAAACAGATATCACGAGGCATAATGTTTTCACCATTTCTTTCAAGGCCTTAAGGGAATACAAGGAAATATAAAACCTCTCTTGGTGCTATGCAGCAAACATATTCAGAGCCTGTTATGCATGCAGCAATAAGCTAGAATATGTGATTTTAGATATAGATCTGTCCTTATTGCACTCATTAATCATCAAGAAGAGAATGAATTATGTTAAAACTGAGTACCTCAATGATCTGGCTTGGTCCATGGACCAGTCGATTTGTCCAGCTGGCTCAGCTGGCAATGGTCCAGAAGCTGGTGTATTTGAGTTGCTGTAGTGCAATATTCCAGTTGCAGTAAGTGCTTTGTCTGTAAAGCGAGTTGATGCAACTATGAAGTAATCCTTCGATGGCTGGTTTAGGGTTACCAGAACAGCCATCGACTGGCCCACATGTACGTCCAGGGAGTCATATGAGTTTTGAATTGTGTGGGCCCCTTCTACCTCAACTAATTTGAGAGAATGGCCTTGGATTCTGAAATTAATTGAGGTCTCCAGCCCAATGTTAGAAATCCTAAAAAGGTATGTTTTTCCTGAAATAAACAAAATATTATAAACCCTGTTAAGTTCCAGGATTAAGAGATACAGCACATCGACTGGTAATGGTGAATTATTACTACTGGTTAAATCGAATGTAAGATTAAAACTAAAAGAATAAAACAAAGCCAAGAAAAATTATTTAAATCCAGGGAAAAAAGGATTAACAACTAATACAATAGAGATGCTTGATTTATCTTACTTAATAAATGGTGCAAAATCATTGTAAGTATATACCTTGATCTCCATTAAAGCCAGTTGACTGAGCTCCATTTATTAGAAGCCCATCAGGGGGAGGAAGAGAACTTCCTGAGTCCAAAATTTGCCTCAGTGCCTAAGAAAAAGGACAGTTCAGGTTCGATAAACTGCTAAACAAATCCCTTAAATGAAAAAAAATGAAAGAGAGGATCTAAACTAGGTTTACCTTGTGTCCAGCTTTATACCAGTCACCAACCAGTAAAGTGAAGTCGCCATCTGGCTTGAGGTACGGAACTGGTATAGCTGGTCTCTGGTACACATTGAGTGCACCAAAACCGCCAGATGCTCTATGCATGCCAACTGTAGGAAAGTATGTAAACGAGCCGATTTGATCCTTGGTTTGGAAGTTGTAGGTGTAATTCGAGTTTGGCGGAATTGGGCAATTTGTACCTAGAACTCCGTCTTGCCATGAATTTTTCCTCTGTTTTATACCATTCCTATTCAAAAATAAAAATTATTATTACGGTAAGTCACTTGCAGACATTGGAAAAGGAACACATAACTAAGCAAACAAAAATTTAAGAAAAAAGTAAATTGATAGAGCACTTTCTGGCAGAGAACTAGAATTTATCAGTAACTGGTAAAAAACCAGTATCTGTATACTGGTATAAGGGACTGACTGGTATGGTACCGATTTCTGAGAATTCAGCCTTGAAAGGAGGTGAGAAGTTTTAGTTTGTACTTTGTACAGTACCATGTTAAGAGGAAAGGCTCATCTAGCTGGTTTATGACATTAAGTACTATGTTATCATTTGTCACGCAGTCAATCCTTGGACCTGGAAACTGACCGTTGATTAAGATTCCCTTCAAAACATACAAACAAAAGAAAAGAAAAAAAAAAGACACAATGTTAACACAATAAATTGGAAAATATTTTAATAGACTAGAACAGTTTAGACATTGTTATGTGATAGCCTAAGGTAATGAAGTAAAGAGAACAAAAATAGGTGATGGATGGTCAGTCAGGTTAATTTTTGCTAATTTGTTTTCTGGTGATTTGTGGGTTTTAAGACATTTTGGGTTCAGGTTCTTTGCGGGTCGTACATCTTTCTGGTTCAAGTTATTATTTTATTCTTTGTTCCATCCTTATGAGTTCCTCACTCGATGTCGCACATTATTATCACAACAAGATGGACTTCTAGCCATTTTGCTTTATGATTTGCTAGGTGGTAAGAAATTACTAATTTGATTCGTATTGAGGTTGAATCTGAACTATACCAAACTTTCTGGTCAAGCCAAAATTTACAAAATCTGGAAAGGAAGAGCAGTTTAGAGCACATTAACCTCTAGATGAATACTAATATATATACAACAATACCAGAAAAAGTACATAATAACAAGTACAATATTACTTCAATCTACTGAAGGGTTGCGGCTCCAAAGAATCAAAAGAACAAGCACTCAAATTTGGGGCATTACAATTTACAAGAGGTGGATGTAAGCAGAACTAAATACTGGTACCAAAGTACCAATAAATACCTGTTGCACTGTACCAAGAGGAGAGATGGGTCCATAAGTTATCACCCATGTATAGAACCTGTACGGGTCATCAGCAATGGCAACTTGAAACTGTACCAAAATGCATAAAATGACCTTAAAGATCACTGAAAATTGCCTCATTTTGTGAAACTCTGTTTGAATTTCACTTTCACACACTTAGATCTGAACTGGATCCCTTGTGTGAGTGTGAGCGGGTGTGTGGGATTGGGGGACGTGAGTTTGAGGCAGTGGCTTTTAAAAGTAGAGTTATGGAGCGGGAGAAATATTAAAAAAATGAGAAAAGGGTTGGAAATTAAAAAGTTGATGCGGCCTTGGGATCCAAAGCGCCGCATTTATCGCGTTTATGCACTTTTCGGTGAATATTTATGAGGCATCCTTATATATAGTTTTACATGTGGCTAAGAGGAAGTCCTTCAGTCTGAGAACGAAGTATTAAAATTTTCTAAATTTTCTCTTCTAGAAGGAAACGAAAATAAAAATTTGTATGTGACTGTAAGTCTGTTACTACACGATCAACTCGATTATATTGTTCATTTTACTGTGATGCTAGTTTATTATGTTAATATTATTGATATTGATTGCGAATTCATCATAAATGCGAGCACAAGATGTGTTTAAATATGAATATATGATACACTAATTGCTCTTAAAATAAAATATATATATATATATATAAAGTATTCAATGTTGAATTCATAATTAAAAAATAACAAGTCTTATATGAAAAAAATGAATGGAATTTCTTAGCCTGCATCTTGTTTATCTTGAAATTTTTGTAAAATGATGAAAAGGATATTTTACTACTATAAGTGCAGGTTAACAAAATTATAAAAGAATGTTATTTTAAGTCATTTTATAGAAGGATGTTTTATGACCATAAATGCACACATCCTTTCTTATTCAATGACTTAATAATAAGAAAACGCAAAAATTATATCTAATTCGTCTATTTTTTTTATTATTAATCAATGAATATTTTACTACAAAGTGGTCATTACAAGCTTAATCGTATCAAATGTAATATCATATTGGGAACTAATCGTATCAAATGTAATATCATTTTTTTTATTATTAATCAATGGATCGCTTAGGAATAAGAGGAATAATATTAGAAAGTGTGTAACTTTGTAAAAAATTTAGATGGTTAGGAATAAATTTACGACTAGGAAGAAGCTATTTTCTTATTCCTAACACCATCCAAATGGAGCCATAGAACCTTTGAAAAAACACGCTCTGAAAACATCTTCATATATGGACACTCAATACTTATTTAAAATAAAATAATACTAGATTTAATTATTTTCAGTGTTAAGTAAAAAATCATATTATCTTTTTTTTATTCTAATGTTATTCTTGTTTATTTTTTTCCCAACTATATATACTTCAACAAAAATAGGTTGTGATCATCTGAAATTACAGGAGGCTACAGGGATACAATTATACAAACATGAGATCCAAACAATAAGGTACAAAACTGAGAGCTAATACAATCTTTCTGGAAACCACCGACCGGAGTCTCCAATTTACAATTTTTTAATTTCTCTAGTGGAAAAAACATACTGTTATATCCTGGCAGAGACAGACTTATTAAATTTGCAAACCATGCTTGACAGATTGACTCGCTGACAGACTGACAGTGGTAAAAGATAATTCAATTGAAGATCCTTTTTTATTAGGGAGTTGCTAGTGTCAAACATATAGGACACGTACACTTGTCCAACGCGATGAAATTTTAATTTTTAAAATTGAAATGGCCGATCCAAACCGCACAAATTGTTCTGTGTTATAAAATTTTCATGGAGACCAAATTTTTTATTTTTTCAAATTTTTTTACTATTTTTTTGGAATTTTTCAATATGCTCAATCTAAAAAGTTCTGAACCCTTCAATTTTGAAAATTCGAAAAAAATAGTTAGAAAATATGAAAAAATATAAAATTTGATTATCAAAGATATTTTAATATAGAGATCATATTGAGCGGTTTGGATCGACCGTTTAAAATTTTAATGTGCTACGTTTGGATCGTGTTTGACGTCCTATATGTTTGATTCTAGCATTACTCTTTTTATTATTATCATTTTGATATATATAGAGAGAGAGAATGGCTAACGTATCATCGATGGCACGTGCCATCAATTTTTTATCGACTCGCTTTCGAAATTCAAAAGTCAAACGGTCGATCCAAACCGTTCAAGTTGATCAAAATATTGAAATACCTTTGGAGACCAAATTTTACATTTTTTCGAATTTTTTTGCTATTTATTATGATATTTTCAAATTGAAGGGCCTGAAATACTCTAATCATAATGTTTTTAAAAATATCATAATAAATAGCAGAAAAATTCGAAAAAATATAAAATTTGATCTCCAAAGATATTTCAATATGGAGAACAACTTGAACGGTTTGGATTGACCATTTGAATTTTAGATCTCGAAAAATGACTTGATAGCACGGGACCCTCGTGCCATCGATGGTACGTTAGCCATTCTCTCTCTCTCTCTATATATATATATATATATATATATATATTGAAACTGATTATTTTGATATTATTGTCATTTATCTTTGCATCCACATGCCAATCTGGCCCTAATAAAAGTTATTTTAAAGTGACGTAAATACAAGCGAGTCATCAACTAACCATAAATCATAAAGTGACTTAAAATTAGGAGTACAATACAAGCGAGTCAATGGTCAATTCATTTGTTGGTGTTTTTTTAATGTATCTTTATATATTTTTTTTAATGTTAATAATAATATAAAACCCAAATCAACTTTACTCGAAAATGCTAGAAGTCATTTTTATTCTATGCTAAGAATTATGTAGCGACTCTAAGAATAATTATTATCTAGCACGATCAGAAAGAAATTATCTTTTTTTAACATTTTAATTTGATAATTTTAAAAATTCTGAATTCTGTTTCTTTTTGTGGCTAGTTGGTAATTGGTACAGAGACGGTTCGTTATTTCTAAACGTTTGATTTCTGTTTATATTTATCACTTGAATTTTGAATTATCAAAATAAAATGATATGGACATAAACTAGCTATTTAGTTATTTGATAACTTATTTTTAATAAAAAATTCAATATAAAACATTTTTCAATATTAAATTATTAATGAAATCTCTCTTTTTTTCAGCATTAATTCCAAAACAACTAAGTTCGAATTTATTTTTTCTCTGATTGGAATGGAAGTAAAATTAGAATTTACTACAATTCAATAGGAGAAAAAAAAGCGATCAAAATAACCAATTTTGAATTGAAACTTTATAATGAGATACATTGTCATTAATTTAGGAGAGTAAACTTCAAGTATTATATAACAGAAATTAAACTCCGACAAACAAATGAAGGCAAATAAATAAATAAATAGAAGAAATAGAAAAGCATGATTAACTTCTGTTGTTGTAGTAGTTGATGAATGATGATTTTTTTTTTTTATGACAAGGATATACGGAGGCAATATTTCCGCTTGTGCTGGACCTAGAACCCTTTTTTTGAAAAGAAAATATGATAAGTTGCAAATTGTAAAACAGATAGTAAAGGTGCCTAGTTGCGTGTATTCTTCTTATTATTTCATTTTCCTTTGTTTTTTGGACCAGAGCCCGTAGGCTAAGGTACATTAAAACGGTCACATGACTTGTCATCAACGCTTAAGCATGCTTTACAAAAAAGCAAAGCGTGTTGTTGTTATAATTACCTCAAAAGTGACCTCTGCATAATCGATGGTGTTTCTAAAGATCCTGTATTTAATATTTTACTCCATAGCTTACATTGTGTATTTTGTGTCTAGAGAATCTTGTGATAAGCTGTCTGATGATGACCGTTAGATACATGTAATTAACATATATTGGCTAACAAAATGATGTTTCATCATTGCTTGCTTGAAGGTGAGAAGGTCTACGTGGTTCTGATACGCGGAGACGGCGGGTGGAAATGTATTATGTATCAAAGCGATCAAATCATATGCTGTTATATAAGTATTTCATCAACTTTTCTCAAAATAGTATTTCATCAAACCGATAAGCGAAAAGTGGCATCTAATTTCAAAATAATAATATTATTATTATTTATACTTTTTGGGCAGATTAACGAAAAAAAAATGTATAATTTCCATTGGTGTTTGCCTCATAGCCTTGTAATAACGCAAAAAAAAAAAAAAAACAGGGGGTTGAATTGAGAGGACTTAACTACTTAAGTCACGTGTCTTGCAATGGTTTGGACTTTGGAGGGCTAAGGAAAACTTCCCCAGAAACACTCCGTATTTTTGCAATAGTTTTGTCGCGTCTAAAGAAGAAAAGTGACAAGAAAAGTTTCGAAAACAAAATAACTACTCCATCTGAAAAGACTAAAAACAGGACAAAATGTTCACATGTGAATTTGTTGTTGAAGTGGCATAATAAACGTGTATAAACAAGGGGCATATATATGCTCATATGCCGCCGTCAACACAATTTTTTTTTGCAAAGGTAAGCTCATGTGTATGACTGTCAGACGGATGCCGTTTCAACCGTTTTCGTTCCGTTCCATTCGAAACGGAACAGAAGCAGAATGGTAAATGAGTTACGTTTTCAGAGACGGAACGGAAACAGAACGGGTCGAAATGTATGTTAGTGTTCCGTTTTATCGAAAAATGACTGAAATCAACGGAAAATGTGTTGAAATCAGTGGTAAATAAGAAACAGAGCAGTTAACGAAACGAAAAAATGTTCCATTTACGAAATGGAATGAAAATAAAATGATTTTTTATTACGTTAACAGAAACGGAACGAAAACGAAATTGATATGTTCTGTTCCATTTCTAAACGTTTGACATTCCTACTCATGTGAGTAAATCACGAGGAAAATTTTGGGCAAAAATAGTTTGTTTAACAAACTGCTAGAGGTTGTTGTTTTGGATCGCTTTCTGATGGAGTTATACATAATTTATCATAGATTTCAAAAGAAATATGAATTCAACAAACTTTCGTCGTGATTTTATCAGCAGATGTCCAGCCGTTCTACCCTGACATATTAATATTTTATACAAACCACTACCCTGACATATTAATATTTTATACAAACCACTCAATTTTAAATATACAAATTTAACTTGGTCTGAAAGTCTCTAATAAATAAATAATCCATATACTTCCTAAGAAGTGCTTCAGTTTTGCTCTTGCGTCTTGAGTCTTGAGTTGGATAATCATATTTGCATCTATAGGCCATTGTAAGTTGTAATCAGGCCGTCAGCCCGTCAATCTAATTTTAAATGAAAAGCCCAAACTCTTTGATGCAAGTCTATCCCAAACTTCTTGCATAGCAGCATAGGGGTGAAACATCATTTTGTTACTCAGAAAAAAGGAATAGTTTGTATTTTTCGTTGGGGATTCCCTGGATTAAATCGTCGCCAGTACAAAGGAATCAAGAACTAGAAATTCAGATAGTTAATGAGATTGACAGGCTAAATCAGCCTAGCAACTCTGCTTTAGCTTTTGCTCTCCAGCGACGAAACAAGCAATTATCGAATTAGCCACATTTTCTCGTGAATATCTTATTGGAATATATTATATCGTAAATAAAATATAAAAAGAATTATATTTATTGATTTTTTACAATATCTATGATTTAAAAACATGTGCAAATATAATTATAATTGTTACCTTTTTTTAATATATAACTCTTTTTGTTTAGAAGATAACTATAAATTTATACGCCAATGATTTTTTACTCTCTTTTGACACATAAACTATATTTACAATATTTATATACTCAAAAAATATTTATAACAATACATGAATAACACATGTATGATCATGCAAAATTATCCCTTCAATCTTTTTTTTTTTTGGGTGAACGCACAATTTTTTATATCAATTTTCAATGATTTTTAATAATATTTTCACCTGCATGCATACTTGATTAACCTAAAGTAAATTCTTTAATACTTTCGAGATTATAAGTAGAAAAATATATATGCTTAAAAAACCTTAGAAAATGAAAATAACGAACTCTCCACATGCATCATTTCATATAGGAAATAGAATTTCGTATTTCTTTTTAGAAACAACTTTAAATTAGAATAAGAGAGATTAAAGAGTAAGATCATACATATATCTTGTCTAATTAGTGTTATTTTTTATGCATCCATACATACAGTCACATTCACGTACCAGCAATGTTCTGTGAGTTCATTTTGTCATGTGAAAACCTTCCACGGTCATGTGATGAATCAAACAAGTGAGAATCCTCTGCGGCGGCTCCACACAGATTGAGAGAGAATCGAGTCACTGTACAACATTCCCCTGTGATTGAACGCTCATAAATCCGAAATTATTTTATATAAAAATTTATACTCAAAAAATTTTAATATAAAGAATTATTATTTTTTTTAATAAGAAGAAAGTTCCAACGCGTTTCAGAAGCGAGTATTTGAATTCTCCTCCGTACGCGTTTATAAAACGCGCTCCCGGGCTCAGAACGCGTTTTATAAACGCGTACGAAGGAGAGATGATGTCCACTTTCCTCTCGTTTGTCAGAGCTTCGTACGTGTTTATAAAACGCGTTGAAAGCCCTGGAGCGCACTTTATAAACGCGTTCGAAGGTGTATTATTTAATTTTTAGGAAAAAAAGTACAAGCATGCTCTGATAAAGACTGCAAAAGACATGACAAGATTTGATTTTACAATGTCATCTTTGAACTACTGAAATTATTTATAAAAGCAGCCATTGTTGAATTAGAATGCACAAACACCCACTACCTCCTTCTTGTTAAAACCTTCAGTACAATGGACAAAGGAAATAGCTCTAACTCAAATAATGATGTTCCAAACTATCGAAGAGCAACCCGCATTGAGTATTGGCCAACTTTCTACCATTACCCTGCCAATAGAAATCAACCAGAAAACGGAGAATACGAGACAATTTGTCGCTCTTGTTATCGCACTTTGAAATACAACATCCATGAAGACACGACTGAAGAGGGAGACGTGCTCGAGTTAAAAATACACTACCAATGGCACATTAATGGTGGGCCGGAAAGGGAACAGAAGGAGTACCAGGAGCGGCGATGGCGGGAACACGAAAAGAATCTGAACCGAGAAAGGCGATATGACTGGTACAAAAAATATTACACAGAACCTCAACCCATCCCCCAACAACAACCGAAACCCTACCTCTCGTGTGAACCAACTCACTGGACCGTTTACGAGAAAATATACAATTTTAATGGAGACCACACAGTGACCTGTACAATCAGGGACGGAGCTATTAAGGGGCAAGGGGTGGCACTTGCCTACCCTTGTTTTTTTGAAATTAATTACCATATGTAGTTTCACTATTCATTTAGAACATAAAAATGAAAGTGCCCATGCTTAATTTAGCGAAAGTGCCTAGGCTTTTAATTTTCTCCTTCACTCTTGTGACTCATAAAGGCGAGGCATTCTGAGATGATTTATAGTTTTTTAATCATGACTTTGTAGTTTCTATAAATAATATGAAATATATCGGACAACTATCAAAATTATTTTTTTGAACCTACACAAGTTGGAGAGTTATTTTTTTAGTATTTTTAACATCTATTGTTCTTATTATGTAAGTATTTTGTGTTGTATCATTTTGTTCGTAGAATTAAACTTTATACTATGATTCCTACAGCTAGATCTAGATATAAATATACCATAGTAAATATTTTTTATATAGTGTCTTGCTGATTTTTTTTTTCGAAAAAAGATAGAATCAAACTTTATACTATAATTTCTGTAGCTAAATCTAGATATAAATATATCATAGTAATTTTTTTTATATAGTGTCTTACTGAGTTTTCTTCTTTTTTTTTTTTGAAAAAAAACTGATGTGATTAAGATTGATTATATAGATAGTTGGAGATATTCTTTAGTATCTCAAAATCTGATATATTATCATACAATCTAAAAAGTCAAAGAATTATTCAACTTTATTTTTCCATGTTCTATTTACTAGTAATATTTTAATATGTTATCCAATAATAAATTTCACTATTTTTTTATTAGATTTAATATATTATGTTATTTATTAAAAATTTCTTCTACTGGATTTTAATAGTGTCATTATTGATTATGTTTGAGAAAATAATATATTTATATATATAATTGATTTATTATATTTATATTAATTATATTATTATAGCATCATTGACTTAATAATTTTGTTATGGTGCCCATGCTTAAAATTTGTCTGGATCCGTCCCTGTGTACAATGTGTGCTCAAGTTTTCAATTACAAAGAAAACATATTGCGTGACCACTACCATGAGCACAAACGTCACGACGAGAATGAACAAAGAGCTCGGGACATAGAGACGCAGAGGATTATTAAAGAAAGAAATGAAGAAATGGATCGTAAACAAAAAATTAGGGAAGAAGAGGCAAGGAAAAAAAGGCTAAAAAAATCAGAGCAAAAATTGAGAGAAATGAATAAGAGGGATGAACTTCGACAAATTGCGGCAAGCCGAATGGCAGAGATAGAAAAAGAAGAAACCGAAGCGGCTTTTTGGAACGAAGCCGCTCAATTCGTTGACAACAGTGTTCCGAGTAATCAACAAGAAGATGATGCTGCATTTTGGAACGAAGTCGCTCAGTTCGCTGACAACACTGGTGCGAGTAATCAACAACAACCGAATGATGAAGATGAGCAACCATGGTGGGATGAAATTCTACAACATGTAGATAGTCAAAATCTCTAAATATTTATATCATTGTAATATTTATGTGTTTTATTATTATGATTGTTAATGTAATTTAGTTGGAATTGTTAATGCAATGTTTTATTTTTATGGTTGTTTTTTATTTTCCTTTATTTTTTGTAGTGCTTTGCACTATAAGTTGTGGTTTTAATGTGTTGACGTTCAATGGATAAAAGTTGTTGTTTGGAGTATTTCATTTATTGGCGTTTCAATACATAAACGTTTATGTTTCAAGTAGTGCTTTGCACTCCGAAATTCCAAGTCATAATAATACACAAGTCAATCATCACAAGTCATAATAAACAATCCAATAAATACACAAGTCAATCACAAGTCATAAACGAAAAATAGTCAATCAACATCAGTAATACACAAGTCAATCACAAGTCCATAAACGAAAAATAAACGATCCGTCCATCATCAGTCCATAAACAAAAAAGAACTGTCATCATCAGCAATAAAATCAGTCCATCATCATAACTAACGTCGCCGCCTCCTCCTAGGTCCTGAAGGTGAAAATCTGTCAATCACCCTCACCACACGCCTATCTCGTATGCCCGGGGCAGTAACATCTCCCGAGTCAGTGGAGTCCATATCCCCATCGTCCTCCTCCTGGCGGTCCTCCTGCTGGTCCTGCTGAGCCTCCTGCTGTATGGGCCCAAACTCAACAGACTGCCCAGCCTCATGAGGAGTCGCTATAGGGACATAATCACCCTCCTCATCTCCGGCCGTCCGCAGTAATGTGCTGAACGAGTCTGTCCCTCCCATACTACCCAACGGAGTGCCAAATGATGGAATAGAAGAAGGCGTAGGCACTGACGGAACAGTAAATGGAGGAACAGTAAATGCAGGAAAAGAGGAAGGCATACCAAATGGTGCAAAGGAGTACGGTGGAGGATCCTGAGGCTGGAAAATGCCAGTGGGATCCTGAGAAATGCCAGCAAACTGCGAGGTCGATGCTGATGCACTATGCATGGATGGAGTAGGACCTGAGGCTGGAAACTGAGTAGGAAAGAACGTGCGTGGTCCTAAAATATCATCTAATCGCCCGGTATTCAGTCGACCATCCTATAATATTAAAAAAAAACAATGTCAATATAAATAAATTAGTATCTAAAATTGAAACTTGCATATGAACGAATACTAACCGCATGCATCAGATCCTCCGCCTGAAGGTCTGTGGGTACAGTCGGACGTGCAGAAGAAGACTCGTCCCCAGAATCTGGTATGTCCTCAATATTTGTTGGAAGTCCTCGCTGCTCCAACAAATCCTCCAACCTGTAATTTATAAATTATTGAATTTAAAATGCAAAAACGCAATCAAAAAATTAAATTATTTAAAATTACCTCAGAGGGATAGAAGCATCATGCAACTGCGAACGACAGTTGGCGAGAATTGCCTTTCCCACCCTTCTGCACCCCTTCTTCACAACCAGTCCCAATGCATGAAGTGCATTCTTCAGCGCAGAGTTGCCCTGCAATTTACGAGAATAATGACATATTGCACAATTCCATTTACCAATCATACATTCCATATTTAAAAAATTAAGATGTACCGTATTGCGAAGTCTGGACCCCATGTTTGTATACTGCCTCTGAGCAAGAGGCAGCTGCTGAGTGCGCTGGAGACGTGCCTCGGCATCCTCTCGTGGCGTGGGTCTCTCGGAGGCACCGTATCGTCAAAACCATCGGAAGTACCGCAGCGTATCTGTAGCACTCCAGGATCGAGTCTCCAGCTGGCGTGCCTGTAATGCCTCGTCAGTCCACTCAGCATGTGCACTCGCAAAAATGGTAGCAAAATCTGGACGATCTCGATAGGTACCGTGCTGGAAACCCAGCAGGTTCTGTGCCACGTCCCAACTCTGTTAAAATAGACACGTTAGTTCTTTACTCTAATTAAATTGAAGTTGATCGTATGATAAATCGGAAAAATATAGCAAACGTACCACAGGTAGTGGAGGAGGAGTAAACTGGTACAGTCCAAACTGATGCCTACAACGGTCGGGGTAGTAGTAGGCAACAATGTGGTAAAAAATCAGCAGCAACCGAACATGCTCCGCTATGGAACCAACCTGTGCTACCCGTGGCATGACAGCCCTGTCGAGTACGTACGGAAACCAGTTGACGTCTTCAACGTTCAACACGGCTAGGTAGTCCCGTGCGTTCTCCACTGCCCCGCGGTGCTGGCTCCGTGAGAAAGACCGAGCTTCGCCCCATTTCCTGAAAATTTTGAAGGTTAGGATTGATGTGTTGTAATTTGCATAAAATTATTGAAAAATTATTATAAATTATTACCTGCGAAACGGCACACATGAATCTAGGTTAGGCTGTCCTAATCCACCGATAGGAGCAACCTCTGGGCGACAAACAGGGAGGTATGACCATGCCCAAAACAATAGTAGCATCCAAGGTCCCGTCACAACCTTGAAACGCATGGAGGCACGGTCCAGAGCACGATATAGACAAGCAAGCGTGGCACCTCCCCAATTGAAGTCCGGAACTTCATTCAAATTGCCCTGCATTTAAATTAAACAACGCATTCAAACTCAATTCGAGAACATTGAAAACAATAATAACCATGCAAACAATTTTGCTATAATAATTGTGCTATAATAATATTAGTCTTGCTATAATAATTTATATTTTTTTTAAATAACAAAATTAAATTGTTGGTTAATTGTGCTCTATTTTTTTTAAATAATAAAATTAAATTGCTGGTAAACAAATAAAAAAATTATTTAAGTTAAGAAAATTATACCGATACAAGCTCCAAATAGTATGCAGGGACGGAATTCTGAGAAATATCTGGAAACATCAACGTCCCAAATAACTCTAGAGCAACTGCACGCGTGTATCGGTCTAACTCCTCATCATCAGCACCTGCCTGTGGCGCCACACCGCAATTTTGTCGCAACCATTTCAACTTGATGTTGTTGCCCACAACAACATCGCCCCTGCATTGTACAAATTTAAAATAATCAATACAAGTAAGCAATGCATATACTGAATAGCAAAAAATCAATATTGCACTTTATTTTTTTCACTTACTCCCTGCTCCTCCTTTCTCTGTGCCAATCTCCCAAATCTTCATGAGGATAAAGATTTGCACGAATCTTTTCCTCCCAGGGCCCTCTCGTATTCGACCTAACTGGAATGCCCGTCGAGCGCAAACCATATAAGAAGGCAACATCCTGGTAACAATTACAAAATACGTTAAATTCGTGTCATGTTAATATTGCAATTCGTGTCATGTTAAGTCAAAATTTTATGTTAGAATTAATTGTGAAAATTAATACGAAAATTATATTAAAAAAATTTAATATCAAGTTTAAATAAATTACCTGTAGAGTAACGGTCATCTCTCCAACGGGAAAATGGAAAGTATGCGTCTCCGGACGCCAAAACTCGACCATTGCCTTCAGTAATGGCATGTCGACGTTGACATGCTTCACCTTCGTAATGTGACTGAGCCCCAGTTTGATCAGCATTCCCTCAATCCGATCGTCCACCTTAATCGTTCGCTTGTGCGATCTCGTCTTCAAATGTGTTTCACGCTGCATTAACACGAAACATAAACCGTTGTATTAAAAATACAATTTATAAGCATTTACAAGCATTTACAATAAATACAATTTATTAGATTGAACATAAAAATATTATAAACATTTACAATAAATACAATTTATAATACAATTTATAATAAGCATTTAATACAATTTATTAGATTCAACATAAAAATTTATAATAAACCTCATTTTCAATTAATTTTTTAATACAATTTATAATAAGCATTTAATACAATTTATAAGTTTATTAAGAAATTTAAATTATTAAATCAAAAAAATATAAATTAACATAAAACAATCTATTACCTCCTCAAAAGACAAACCAACGAGATGCTCGTTATCCGTAACAAACAAAACCTGTTGGTTTTCTGCGTTGGCCAGTTGCACAGGTGGAATGACATTTTGCGCGCTCGGACGGGCTGCGCGACGCCTACGTCTTTTTGGCCGAGGCTGCTTCGGTGGGGGGTGCTTCGGTGGGAGGTGGTGAAGCACCAGCCTCATCTTCTGCTGAACTCATCTGATTCAAATAATATAAGAACAACAATTTAAAACAACAATGAATTTAATATTTTTTCAATAATCAAAACGAACAAAACAAAAATTATTTTTCTATGTAATTGACATTTTCACAATAATTACTGATCAATAATCAAATAATTTTATCATAATATGTTAAAATTTTTCATGCACCATAATTTACGCCAATAAATATATACATAATTTTCAATATACAATTCTAGTTATTTGAAACTATGTTAATTTGCACCATAATTTTTCTATATAAATTTCTTTTTATTTCAACAATTTACTAACTAATTCCATTTCGGAAATTTACTAACTAATTCCATTTATACATAATTATCATAATGATCATCATGCATCAATTAATAACAATTATCAACAATTTCATCAATTATCATCATGCATCGATTATCAACAATTTAATCAATTTTCAATAATTCCACAATTTCATCAATTATCATCCATTATAAATAAATAATTGATCAATTAACTAATTCAATTATGAACAATTCCACAATTTAATCAATTATCAACAATTCCATCACAATTTCATCAATTAACATCAATTATCAACAATTCCACAATTTCATCCAAAATACAATTATCAACAATTATCACTATTTCACAATTATCAACAATTTCATCTAAACCCTAAACCCCTAATTATCCACAATTTCAAATACAAAATACAAAATGCAATATCTCGCTGTCGCAAGTTCGTCGCTGTCGCTGCCGCTGCCGCTTCCGCTGCCTTCTCCTCTTCTCTTTCTCACGCGGCCGCTGCCTTCTCCTCTTCTCTTTCTCTCGCGGCTGCCGCTGTCTTCTCCTCTTCTCTTTCTCTCGCGGCTGCCGCTGCTTCCTCTTCTCTCCTTCTCTCCTTCTCTCTTTCTCTCTTTCTCTGGCGAATGAAAGGATGGCGAACAGAAAAAAAATGAAACGGCTAACTCGATTTTGAAAGAGACGACCTTCGTACGCGTTTATGAAACGCGCTCCAGGGCTCCCAACGCGTTTCATAAACGCGTACGAAGGCCTGACTCGTCTCAAAAGGCGTAACGGAAGGGCTGAATTTATTCCCCTTCGTACGCGTTTATAAAACGCGTTCGGAGCCCTGGAGCGCGTTTTATAAACGCGTACGGAGGGGAATTCAAATACTCGCTTCTGAAACGCGTTGGAACTTTCTTCTTATTAAAAAAAAATAAAATAATTCTTTATATTAAAATTTTTTGAGTATAAATTTTTATATAAAATAATTTCGGCTCATAAATGCTCTAAATTTGTGGGGCTACACTGTCAGTGACACGCTGGAAGAAGCAACGGTTGCACGATCTAAGAAATCCGAGTTTTGAGCTCCAACCAAAACCAAAGTAGATATAGAAGAAAAAAAAGATAAAAAAGGCGAAAGAAAGGGATGCGAGTCTCTCTCAAGGAAGCAAGGAGAGAAGGCGACTGAACAGAGAAGAAGAAAAAAAGAAAAAAAAAGAAAAGTTAAAACCAAGGACCAAATTGCAAATTAGTAAAAAGTTTCTCTTCTTCTTTGTTCTCGTTCGCCATGGCGACTGATGAGGAGCTTTCGGAGAAGCTGAAGGAGTTCCTCCGGTCGTCGGACCTCTCCACCACCACCACTGGCGCCGTGCGCCGCTACTTGGAGGCGGAGTTCGGTGCGGACCTCTCGCACAAGAAGGGATTCATTCGCGAACAGGTCGATTTGTTTCTTAGAACCGAGCTCAATGCCAATGGAGAAGAGGAGGCGAAGGAGGAGGAGGTAGGGGAAGATGGATTCGAAGATGGAAAGTCTGGGAGCGACAATGGAGAGGAGGAGGAAGAAGAAGAGGAGGGAGAAGAGGAGGAGGAGGAGGAAGAACAGGAGCCTTCGGGGAATAGTGCAAGAAAGAAGAGAAGGTATTGCAATTAGGGTTTTATGCTTTCTCTGCTCCATTAATGGTACTTCCTGGGGCAATTAAGGGTTTTGGTTAATTGAATGGACTAAACTGTGTTCTTTCTCATTTTTTCTTTTAAAAAAAAGAAGCATTCTTCTTAAACTTTTAACAATTTATGATTATGCATGTAAGATTTTAGAGTTGAAATATGCGTTTGTATTTGCATTGCATGATTGGTGAATTCATGGGCATGCGCATTGCGAGTTTTAGTCAATTGTGCCCTAGTCAGATGCGTAAAACTTAGGGTTTGAGGCTTCACCGAAAAAAGATGAATGAGATTTTTAAAATTAAAATATGTGCCATCATAATGATTGATCCAAAATTTTCTCGTATCATGATTGTAGTTGTATTAGGATTAGACTCTTAGTTGTCTGTAATTGGTGTCGGTGCTTATTTAGGATAATATTGAATGGGAGGTCGTAAGCCGTAACGGCTGGTACCTTTTCATGTAAAATTAGATTTTCTGAAAATGGAAATATAAATTGTAATTCAAACAAATTTCATGCAATTATGGCAACATGTACCAAACTAGGTTTCTGAATGTGGGACCTTTTAAGAAAGTTTGAAACAAATTATAAACTGGGACAATCTTTCAAATTGAAATAGAAGTTGTTTTTTTTTTTTTTTTTGTGCAAAGCCCATCTTTCTTCCCCGCTACATTTCTAACCTTTTTCATTTCCAATTCGGTTGAAGGATGAACAAATCAAGTAACAAGGAAGAAAAGAAAAGAGCTGGCGGTGGCTTCACAAAGCTTTGCAGCCTTTCTCCAGATTTACAAAACTTTGTTGGTGAAACTACTCTTGCAAGAACTGAGGTAATTACCTGTTGCTTTCATTCTTCTGGAGAAAAAAAATATATATTTTAATATGAATTCATTAAGCAGGTAGTGAAGAGAATTTGGGCGTACATAAAGGAAAATGATTTACAAGACCCCAAAAATAGGAAAAAAATTATATGTGACGAGAAACTGAAGAAATTGTTCAACGTCAATGCAATCGACATGTTTCAGATGAACAAGGCTCTGACAAAGCATATCTGGCCACTAGAAGATGGTAATTTGTTTTGACTTCTGTATCAAAAAGTGTGTCATAATTAACCATCCTTCTTCCTATTCTTTTCCCTATAAAGTATAAACAATAAAAAAAAAAGGAAGGATCTCAATATATTTGAAGTTGGAAAGTGGTTCTATAACTCGTGAATGTTAAGGTTTTACTATGACCCAAGAAAATTTCTTCTTGTTCACAAGGGATTTCTTGTATAACCCAGGAGATAGCAGCTATGCAACTGGAACTAGCTCGAAATCAAAAGGAACGGAAAAGCCACAGAAGATAGAGAAGAAGAGTGAAGGTCAGAAAATTAAGAAATGAAACATGCATTGCTCTCTTGGAGAAGGAATACTTTTATTTGTAACTTTGAATTTTATTATATTTCAGGAAAAAAGACAGGTGCTACAGGGCTGATGATGCCACTTCAACTGTCTGAAGAACTAATCAACTTTTTAGGTACTGGTGAGACAAGTATGGCCCGCACTGATGTTGTCAAGCGCATGTGGGCTTACATCAAAGAGAACGACCTCCAGGTACAGTTCATTAGTTCTACCATTTTGAATTTTATTGTTTACCCTTTTCCAACTCATACTGGTAATTTTCCGCTATGTGCGAAGAGTGGGTGGTCTTGTATTGTGTCTGAGTTTAGGCTTTGACCAGTACATGCAGTTGTCTCTGTACCACTTACTGGCAGCAGTATCGCATGCAACATTCTAAAATGTATTTAAGAGGTTGGTTGAATTAGGGTTTCAGTGAGGATCTATCATGGGGTTTTTGCTTGCATTAGTATCAGTCATGGCTGACTATGGTATGGTTCCTCTGGTATATTGATCCTGAAATGCAGTTTGTTCATGACTGAAACTTATGTAGCTTGGTCAAAGATACAAGTATCTGACTTGATATAGCATGAGAAAAAGGACACATTAATACATTATAGTCGGTGTTGTATCAGAATTCAGACACAGACACGATACTCATTGGACATGTACACTGCATGATTCTACAAGCTTCTGTGCTAGATAGTCTGAAACTATGCCTTTCTTGAGGACTATGGTGATGCGCACAGAAACTAATGAATATGCTATTGAAAATTCATGCAACAGAATTATTAAGCACTAAAATTTTGTTTTTGTTGACAGGATCCTTCTGACAGAAGAAACATAATATGCGATGAGAAGTTGAAGGAGTTGTTGAAGGTTGATTCATTTCTGGGCTTCTCTATGACAAAATTGCTTGTGCCTCATTTCATTAAGGAATGACATTAAGTGGATTAACTAAAGGGGGTTATTTTGCAATTTTGTATTTAATGAAGGGGGTGTAGTGTTGTAGACTTTGGTACTGTTCACATAGACCTCTAGTGAGGCCTGGCAGTTATAAAAAAGCTAGTTTGTCCTTTTTTTTCCTTTTTCTTATCTTGATGTAACATGTACTTTGAGCCAACTTAACCTCTATTTAGCAGTGTAGGTGCTGAGCAAAATTCCCTTTCTTGGTTTTGTTGGATGCTTCTCATTAAAGTCAAATAATGGTCTGGTATCTGCTAGGTTTACACTTTATGGGTATATAAAGAAACAAAATGGAGAATATTCTGATACTGAATGATAGAATTGAGTTGATTTTGCAAAGAAACTATTGCTCAAGCAGCTCATCTCATTCTGTCATATATTCAAAATTTAATGACTTCATCAGGCAGTATTATCAAATTCTATGCATGAACATATTAAGGATCGGAAAGCTGAAAATAAGCACACGATTTGGAAATGGAATTCACAATCCTGAAAAAGTGTGGTCGGAGATCATTTCGCGTGAAAATGTCTTCGCTTTTCTTTTCCTTTGAAATTAAATTCTTTTCTCGTTTTCTCTCTTCCAATCAGAGCCTAAATATACATGTTACATATAACTTCTGTTGTTGCTGAGAATGGAGCACTGAGTACAACAGAACTCATAGACACAAAAACCAAACTCGCTTACACAGAAAAGAGTCAGTATCCTGTGGTTTAAATTGGTTTAATCCACGGCATGAAATGATCAGGTCATATGACCCGGACTGCTGGGTGCAATTCACCAGGCAAAATTGTAGAACGGGCAGCTTTATGTTTCATGTCAAAGGTCCAGATTTTGACCACTTTAGCGAGTTACTTCTTCTGTGATGTTGTATTTTGTTAAATGGAGAGATTGTTAGAGATATGTCCTAGAAGCCAATCTTTTTGGTTACTTCTATGGTTTTATGTTATGGATGATTTTATATCATTTGTTCCTTGATTTATGTGTTGACAGTTCATTCAGGTTGAGGATCTGAATTATAGATCACTGTGATTCATTTAGTAGTAAATGACAACAATAAATCTAAAGCGTCCATAATCTTGATAATTAACAAGGAACATTAATTATCAATAAGATTAGTATGCAAGTTAAGTGTTGATTAAGTTCTATAAATCAAAGGTTAAGAGTAACCAACTTAATTGCATATGTTTATGTTATTTGAACATAGTACAGGACATGACCCAACGAAATAAATATATGGATTGTGTTTTGGTGTCATTATTTATTTCGTTATGATTTTGATTCTAAGTTTGAGATATTTATCTTTTCCACATGAGGATAGGTTCAATAAATATCGTCTACCGCTGATTCCCGATAAGGGCTGCTATACGGACGTTATTTATGTTCTCTTGAATTGTGCGGGGAAAAGTTAAATAGTCAAGAAAACCGTATGTCCCTCATTAATTCACTTAGTGAGTGACGATATCTGTTTGGGCCCCTTGATGGAGATAGATTGTTTGCTAGCAACTGATACAATTATCTCTAGATCAAGAAACGTATAATCTGCAAGAATGACACATTCCTATCTTGGATTATACGATGATATCGTGAGGCATAGGAATCAAAATAGAGATATACTTTTATTCTCTTATGCAGGATTGAAATATTGTAGCTGTACACTATTTATGCGAATTGGGAATCATAACGTGTTGCTAGATACCGCTTATGATTATTGGATTTAAATAACGATTTAACTCCATGTCCAACGTAGCATAAATCCTCAAAGGGTCACACAGAATTGGTGTTTTAACCATGCTTGCATTATTTATTTATTTGCAATAATTGGTATTGCAAAATATGATGAGTTGATTAATTAATTAAATAGCGTTGTAGACCGTTATAATTAATTAAATCAAAGGGATCATATAGAAATAAATTAATGCATTATCTAATCCCTAAATAATTATTATTAAGTTAATAATTATTTATTTCAACACATATGCATTTAATAGGGCTTTAATTAAATAGTTAATTAAAGGCCCAATAGGGAGTCAAATTGGGAGCAACAAGAAGGGCCATTTAATAAGTGATTAAGTGGACCCAAGAGGCATTGCACATAGCCCATGAAGGGCCCATAATGTGGCCGGCCATAGCTAGTGGTAGGTGGGATGGCAAAGTTGTAAATAGGTGTTGAGAGGTAGGTAGGGTTTGAGCTCTATATAAAGGGGTATATGGTAGCAAATCCCCCTCTCTCTCTCCCACAAACCCTAGCCGCCCCCCCCTCTTTGTGGCCGGCGCCTCTCCTCTCTCCCTCTCCATTAGCTCATGTGTTGAGCCCCCTCTCTTCCTCAAATCAATTAGTTCATTTGCTAGAAGATTGGGAAAGCTAGGGATTAGGCATTTCCTCCAAGTTACTAGCATAACTTGTAGAGGATTTGGTTAATACCAAGTGGACTCGAGGCGATTCGACAAGGAGGTGCGAGCTAGACGTGAGCACAACCACCTACAACCTAGCCGGTTCGAGCCTCTTGATTACTAGTTCAAGAGAGGTATACCTTGAACCTTTCTCTCTTGTGTGAATGGCTTAGTGCAAGATCCGTGTTTGTGCATGATTGTTTATGGATAATTAGTAGTATTTAATCATAAAATGAAAATTATGCACTCAACTAACAGTGGTATCAGAGCACATGGTCGTACTTAAGCTATTTTGACACTTAATTAAGAGAAATTGGCTAATTAACGGATTAGTAGAGATGATGCGTTTGTTTGCTGTCTGGAAATGGTATTTTCTGTGTTGTTTCGCGTTTTTCGCTTTGATAAGTTCTCTGGAAGTTTTTTCCATCTACATGAAAGTTGTAGATCTGTGGATTGTGATTCTTTTGGCGTTGTATTCACATTTTTCTGAATTAGTATAGATTTACTGTGAATAAAATGGCGACAGTGCGCAGAACCAGTTTCTGCTTGCACTGTCCTGTTTGAATGGCTTGAAAGATTTATATTTTGAATATAAGTACCAGTGTTCTATGGCTAGATTTAAAGAGGACTTGAAGCTCTTTCTGAGCATGTAAAATTTGTTGCATGGCTCAGATCAATTTGTGGGTTTTCAAGTATGAAAAGGAAGAACTTGTCAGATCCAGTTTGTTGAGCAAATCGATTGTTCTAATAAACTGTACCAACTGAGAACTCCTTTAAAAATTCTGTTTAAATGGAGTTGTTCTATTTTGAGTTAGGATTCCAGGAAAATTAGTTTCATAATTTTTCGTGGAGATTTGGACCTTCAACTAGGCTAGAACTTTTCGATCGACAGTCTGTTCCAGTACAGAATTTGTTGGTTGTTCAGTTAGTAACTCGAACTCTTTGAACTAAACTTGGTGGTTTTATTTTCATGAATAGTTAGGCTATAGATTAAGCAAGTTTTTCTATGTATATTGTATATATAAAAACTGTTTAGAAGGTGGTCTAACAGACCAAATGGTTGAGAGGATAATCTGAAAATCTCATAACGGTGTTTCGTGCACTTGTAAGAGATTTGTCATTTTTGATTCTCCCAGATGGTGTAAGATCTCTTCTTGAAATTTTTACTGGTAATCACAACTATGATAAGGAGCTTAAGTAATTTATTTGAGAATTTTTGGAGACCTAAAACCTTTGCTTTTATTGGATTCCATTAGTTACGTTTTTTAATAAATTACTGTTTTTCTAAATATTCAAACTAGTTGAAATTAATTAGAAAACTCCTTGTTTGATCTCCTTTCTGTTATGGGATGTTGAAAGAACTTTCTAAATGAATTTAAACAAGTTTTGTTGTTTAAAATTGAGGATTTGTACACGGAATTTACTTATGGCAAACGATACGCAAAGATGCTTGAAAATCGTTAATTGGAAACAAAGTTCTTGTATGTGCTAACTTTGTTTTGTAGGTGGATAGTGGGTTTAGTATGGCTCAAGACTCAATGCCTTGTGGTTGTAATGAATGCACGTGTGAATGTTTGTAATGCGGCCTTTGGTGCCATTAATTAATTAATTTGTTGATTAATTTTTGATGTAACTTGTGAGGCTTGCATGCCCCTAAGGTTAGGATGGGAATAGGATGTTTTCACATGTATTTTGCACCTTTATTTTATATAGGATTTAGATCCTTATAGAATTTAGTGGGAGGGCAAGAATTAGATTAGTTTTGCTCCATGGACGATGTGGCGAAACTAATGCAAGCGGGAGCCATACAAACCCACAACTATGAGATGCTTATATGATTATTTTGTTAGGTTAGGTATGGGTGTATGCTTACACGACCACCAAACAAAGTGTCATATGAATTGTTTGTCCCAAACTAAAACGAATAAGTTAAATCGCCCTCCTTCTCTCTATCCCCTTCACGCCGATTGTCACTCATGGCGCGGTCCGCCCAAGCGGACGTCATGATTGCCAATTCGGTAGTCGGGGTGCAAATAGATAAGATTTGCAAGGAGCAAATAGTGAGAAGTGACTTTTCGATGGACCCAACTAGAGTTTGGACATCGGGGCGAAGTTCGCTCATGCGAACCAAGAGTCATGGTAAGATGATTGGTTGGAGAACCTACCTTATCTAATCATTTTGGATGACGTGCCATAGCAGGTCCATTTTGATGAAAATAGGGGTCTTGGAAATCACTATACTTAGGGACTTTTAAAGTATAGTGAAAGTTTTACTTTTGTTAAAACTAAAAACATAAAACTAATTGACCTTTAATTCGATAATTGTTGTAGATGTCTTCCTCCTCTTTAACGCTTCGTTCTCTTCTTGAGAAAGAGAAACTCGCCTTTAACGGTGCTAATTTCTTGGATTGGCACCGCAACCTAAGGCTTGCCTTTAGGTTTGAAAAAAGGGAGTACCTCCTCTCCACTCCGATTCCCTCTGCTCCTAAGGACACCGATCCAAAGGATAAGCAAGAGGAATATGAGAAGCACGTCAATGACGACATGGAGATGTCGGTCTTGATGGTTGCGGTCATGGAATCGGAACTCCAAAAGGAGTTCATCGATAGTGGATATGGAGTGTTTGAGATGATCACTCGTCTCAAGAACATGTTCCAAACCAAGGCCCGCACCGAAAGGGCCCGTCTCATCAAGGCCGTCGCCAACACTCGCTTGGCGGAGGGTCATGAAGTCGGGCCACACGTCATGAAGATGGCGGGGTTGTTTCGGCAGCTCGAAAAGCTTGATACGCCCTTTCCTACGGGTGCGATTCAAGATTTCATTCTCAACTCCCTCCCTCCAAGCTTCACCGGTTTTGTTGTGAACTACCGGATGAATGGCATGGACAAGAGCATGGATGATCTCCAAAACATGCTCGTTGAGACGGAGGATAGTCTCAAGAAGGAGAAGGGCCCAAAGGATGTTCTTGCCATGAGTGACAAGAGCAAAAAGATCAAGAAGCGAGGCCGTAAAGCCAAGAAGGGCAAAGGCCCGGTGACGCCCCAAGGTTCGGCCAAGGGTGCTCCCGTGGGTTCCAAGAAGAAGAAGAACCCGGCCACTCCCGAGACCGTTTGCTACTATTGTAGCAACAAGGGTCATTGGAGGAGAAACTGCCCCAAGTACCTTGCCGACAAGAAGGCGGGAACCGTCCAACCTTCTTCTTCAGGTATATTTGTCATCGAAACCCTTCTCGCTACCTCTAACACCGATTGGGTATTCGATACCGGTTCGTGTGCTCACATTTGTCGAAATGTGCAGGTCCTAAAGAATAGGAGGCGGCTCGAGAAAGGTGAAGTTCAACTCCGCGTCGGGAATGGCACGTGCATCTCCGCTATGGCCATTGGGAGCGTGGATTTAACTTTACCTTCCGGTTTTGTGTTGGAACTAAAGGATGTATTTTTAGTTCCCTCTATCACTCGAAACATTATCTCTATCTCTTGTTTGGACATGGATGGTTTTGATGTTGTAATAAAGAACAAGTTGTTGACCTTGTTTAGAAATGAAGTTCGTTTTTGTGATGCGCATTTATTGAATGGTCTTTATTTGCTTGATTCTAGCGGACTTATCTTGAGTGTTGAGAATGACAATAGGAAACGTAAGATTTCACATGAGAATGCAACTTTGATGTGGCATTGCCGCTTAGGTCATATCAATGAGAAACGCATCAAGAGATTACAAACCGTTGGTCTCTTGGATCAATTCGCTTTCGAGCCAATTGACACATGCGAATCTTGTTTGATGGGAAAGATGACCAAAGCGCCTTTTCCTAACAAAGGGACAAGGGCAAATGACTTGTTAGACCTTGTACATACCGATGTATGTGGACCTATGAGCATTTGTGCGCGTGGTGGTTATTCATACTTCATCACATTCACCGATGACCATAGTAGATACGGGTATATCTACTTGATGCGTCACAAATCCGAATCCTTTGACAAGTTCAAAGAATTTAAGAATGAAGTTGAGAACCAACTTGGTCGAAAGATCAAGGTCTTACGATCCGATCGAGGTGGTGAGTACTTGAGCCATGAGTTTGGCAACTATCTAAAGGAGTGTGGAATCGTTCCACAACTCACTCCACCCGGAACACCACAATGGAATGGTGTATCCGAAAGGAGGAATCGAACTTTGCTTGACATGGTTCGATCAATGATGAGCCAAGCCGATTTGCCTATGTCCTTTTGGGGATACGCCCTTGAAACCGCAACTTTTACATTAAATCGTGTTCCATCAAAGTCCGTTGAGAAGACGCCCTATGAGCTTTGGTTTAAGAAGAAACCAAGCATGTCGTTTCTCAAGATTTGGGGTTGTGAAGCTTATGTGAAAAGGCTAGTGAGCGATAAGTTTGGACCCAAATCGGACAAATGTCATTTCGTAGGATACCCTAAGGAAACAAAGGGTTACTACTTCTATAACCGCAACGAGAACAAGATAGTTGTTGCTCGTTATGGTGTGTTCTTGGAGAAGGAGTTTCTCTCAAGAAGAAGTAGTGGGAGCAACGTGGTGATTGAAGAAATTCAAGAACCGCAACAACAAAGCATGCCTCAAGTAGGCAATGTGGTTGTTCCCAATGTGGTGCCAAATGAGGTTGCACAAAATGTGGATGCACCGAATGAGATTGTAGCCGAACCCATTCCACAAGTTGTTGTGGAAGAAGAGATTCACGAACAAGCTCCCTCAAATGAAAACTCAAACATATCGCGAGTCGATGATGTTGAGGAAGCACCTTCACTTGAAGTTCAAGAACAAAGTCCACAAACCGTTGTGGAACAAGTTCAAGAACCTCAAACTTCTACCCTACGAAGATCGGCAAGGCCAAGTCGTCCACCTATAAGATATTTAGGTTTGCACGACATTCTCGTTATGGAGAACGATGAGCCTTTGACCGTTGATGACATGAGAAAGAAAACCGACTCCAAGGAATGGCTAAAAGCCATGGAATCCGAAATGCAATCCATGTATGACAACAAGGTATGGACCTTGGTTGACCTTCCCAACGGAGTAAAACCCGTTGAGAACAAGTGGATCTTTAAGAGAAAGGTCGACATGGATGGAAACTTGACCATTTACAAAGCACGACTTGTAGCGAAAGGTTACAAGCAAATTCATGGTATTGACTATGAAGAAACCTTCTCGCCCGTCGTCATGTTCAAGTCAATTCGGATCATGTTAGCAATTGCCGCATTCTATGATTATGAGATTTGGCAAATGGATGTCAAAACCGCCTTCCTAAATGGAAATTTGGAAGAGGATGTGTATATGACACAACCCGAGTGTTTTGTGGATCCAAAGAATGCTAACAAAGTATGCAAGCTTCAACGATCCATTTATGGATTGAAGCAAGCATCACGGAGTTGGAACAAGCGCTTTGATGAGGAAGTCAAGAAATTGAACTTCTCTCAAAGTGAAAAGGAACCTTGTGTCTACAAGAGGTTTAGTGGGAGCGTGGTTGTGTTTCTTGTTCTATATGTTGACGATATACTCTTGATCGGGAATGATATTCCCGAATTGAATGCAGTCAAGGATTCATTGAAGAAAGTGTTCTCAATGAAAGACTTGGGCGAGGCTGCCTACATCCTAGGAATCAAGATCTATAGAGATAGATCAAAGAGGATGTTAGGTTTGAGCCAAGATGCATACATTGACAAGGTGTTGCAAAAACACAACATGGCGAATTCCAAGAAGGGATTCTTGCCTATGTCACATGGCATTTACTTGAGCAAGACTCAAGGTCCGACAACGGAGACAGATCGGGAGTACATGAAGCGATTCAAGTATCCATCTGTAGTCGGATCGATTATGTATGCCATGCTATGCACTCGCCCCGATGTGGCACATCCGATTAGTGTGACTAGTCGATACCAAGCCAACCCGGGCATGGCACATTGGACCGCAGTCAAGAATATCCTCAAGTATCTCAAGAGAACCCAAGAGAGCATTCTCGTTTACGGTGGAGACCAAGAGCTCGTTGTAACTGGTTACACCGATGCTAGTTTCCAAACCGATCGAGATGACTCCAAATCACAGTCCGGCTTTGTATTTCTGCTTAATGGTGGTGCCGTAAGTTGGAAGAGTTCCAAGCAAGATACTACGGCCGATTCCGTCACCGAAGCGGAATACTTGGCGGCTGGTGAAGCAGCAAAAGAGGCCGTATGGATCAAGGAGTTCTTGACCGAGCTAGAGGTGGTTCCAAGCATCTCGGGTCCAGTGGATATCTACTGCGACAATACGGGAGCCATAGCTCAGTCCAAGGAGCCTAGGTCTCACCAGAAGACTAGGCACATTCTACGACGGTTCCATCTCATCCGTCAGTTGGTCAATGACGGATGGGTCAAGGTCAAGAAGGTGGACGGTGCCGCGAACACAGCGGACCCTCTGACAAAGCCTTTGTCTCGAGCCGCGCATGAGTTGCATGTTGCATCCATGGGGATTAGGCGTATGCCTGATTGGCTTTGAGTTGTATCTTTTATTTAGGCGTTAGTATGAGATATGTATATTTGGATATTACATTGAGTACTATACACTGGCTAGAAGTCACTGTTGATTGACTCTAGGCCAAGTGGGAGATTGTTAGAGATATGTCCTAGAAGCCAATCTTTTTGGCTACTTCTATGGTTTTATGTTATGGATGATTTTATATCATTTGTTCCTTGATTTATGTGTTGACAGTTCATTCAGGTTGAGGATCTGAATTATAGATCACTGTGATTCATTTAGTAGTAAATGACAACAATAAATCTAAAGCGTCCATAATCTTGATAATTAACAAGGAACATTAATTATCAATAAGATTAGTATGCAAGTTAAGTGTTGATTAAGTTCTATAAATCAAAGGTTAAGAGTAACCAACTTAATTGCATATGTTTATGTTATTTGAACATAGTACAGGACATGACCCAACGAAATAAATATATGGATTGTGTTTTGGTGTCATTATTTATTTCGTTATGATTTTGATTCTAAGTTTGAGATATTTATCTTTTCCACATGAGGATAGGTTCAATAAATATCGTCTACCGCTGATTTCCGATAAGGGCTGCTATACGGACGTTATTTATGTTCTCTTGAATTGTGCGGGGAAAAGTTAAATAGTCAAGAAAACCGTATGTCCCTCATTAATTCACTTAGTGAGTGACGATATCTGTTTGGGCCCCTTGATGGAGATAGATTGTTTGCTAGCAACTGATACAATTATCTCTAGATCAAGAAACGTATAATCTGCAAGAATGACACATTCCTATCTTGGATTATACGATGATATCGTGAGGCATAGGAATCAAAATAGAGATATACTTTTATTCTCTTATGCAGGATTGAAATATTGTAGCTGTACACTATTTATGCGAATTGGGAATCATAACGTGTTGCTAGATACCGCTTATGATTATTGGATTTAAATAGCGATTTAACTCCATGTCCAACGTAGCATAAATCCTCAAAGGGTCACACAGAATTGGTGTTTTAACCATGCTTGCATTATTTATTTATTTGCAATAATTGGTATTGCAAAATATGATGAGTTGATTAATTAATTAAATAGCGTTGTAGACCGTTATAATTAATTAAATCAAAGGGATCATATAGAAATAAATTAATGCATTATCTAATCCCTAAATAATTATTATTAAGTTAATAATTATTTATTTCAACACATATGCATTTAATAGGGCTTTAATTAAATAGTTAATTAAAGGCCCAATAGGGAGTCAAATTGGGAGCAACAAGAAGGGCCATTTAATAAGTGATTAAGTGGACCCAAGAGGCATTGCACATAGCCCATGAAGGGCCCATAATGTGGCCGGCCATAGCTAGTGGTAGGTGGGATGGCAAAGTTGTAAATAGGTGTTGAGAGGTAGGTAGGGTTTGAGCTCTATATAAAGGGGTATATGGTAGCAAATCCCCCTCTCTTTCTCTCCCACAAACCCTAGCCGCCCCCCCCTCTTTGTGGCCGGCGCCTCTCCTCTCTCCCTCTCCATTAGCTCATGTGTTGAGCCCCCTCTCTTCCTCAAATCAATTAGTTCATTTGCTAGAAGATTGGGAAAGCTAGGGATTAGGCATTTCCTCCAAGTTACTAGCATAACTTGTAGAGGATTTGGTTAATACCAAGTGGACTCGAGGCGATTCGACAAGGAGGTGCGAGCTAGACGTGAGCACAACCACCTACAACCTAGCCGGTTCGAGCCTCTTGATTACTAGTTCAAGAGAGGTATACCTGTTGACCCTAAAAATTAAACCCTGAAAACCAAGTTCAAAATCCGAAAACCTAAGGCCAAACAGCAAAAAACCAAATTCCCAAATTGCCAAAAACCAAAATCAAATTACCAAAAATACCAAACCAACTCCAAAAATTCTCAAAATTCACCAAAAAATACCCAAAAATTCTTTAAGAATTATGGTGAATTATCATAATTTTTAAATACCAAAAATGCCCACTCAAACTCCAAAATTTGCAAAGAGACCTAAAAAGTTCACAAAATTACGAAAATAAATATATGAGGAATTTGCCAAAACCACTTAAACCATTAAATTCCTCATATTTTTGTGAGCTTCCCCATAAAATTTCATCCAAAAATACCTAAGGGAAGACCCCCAAATAATTTATTTTGGTTGGATAGCCAAATAAATAAGTGATTTTTAAAGAAAATCAAATGAAATTCTCAGAAAAATCGATGAAAATAGCGCGTGCATCCGTTGGAGGGGATCCAGGGGTGGCCAAGGATGTCGCTGCCCCAGGGAAGAGTTACTATTTGTGTTTAAAAAACTCGCGTGCACTTGTTTTTGGTGAACCATGCACACAAATTCAAAAGGGTTCTATCGGCTCATTACGGACCGTGTGCACCCATCTCTCTCTCTCACATTAAACCTTACTTGAAGGCCCTACCTGTCGGAGGCGTCTCCTCCCTGGGTAAAAAGAAAATTCCAACTTCTTACCATGGAAGCCGGGTAAAAGAAATGAAGAGGTGAGAAGCATGACTACGTGGCTTCTTCTCCATCCACAAACCTAAAACCACACTGCCCAGCCCACGGTTTCCCTAAACCAGTGCCCTAGCGCAGCTGGAGGTGAGCCGTTGATGCAAAATGAAGGGTGAAGATGGCTTTCGGCAAAGAAGTGAAACCCTAGCGCTATTGCTATATAAAGACCCAATTGAAGCAGAAAGAAAAGAGAGGAAGAAGGGGGTAAGGTGAGGCTAGGCTTAGAACACAATTTCTGTATTGAATTGAGAGAGTTTTGAGCGAAATTGTAAGAGCATTTCATCAAACACTTGAAAAGAAGGAAAGAGAGGTGAAATTAAACAGTTGTTGCTTGCAAATCGTCCCTGCGTGAATCAAAGAAATTATTTTGAGCAATTGAAGAGTCGAGTTTAGTTTTGATAGTGTTGCTTTCTTGTGATTAAATATAGTAAAAATCTGGATTGAGCTTCAATTGCGCCCAGCGCATGAGGAGATCAATCCAGTGAAACATGAGATGTAATCAATTACCCCAATTACAATCTGACTGCGCACAGCGCATGAAAAATGTAATTGGGATGAACTCATCTAAGCTACTCCTTAGCTCAGCTTTGGGGTCCTTAGTTGAGTAGTGTTTGCTTGGATTGAATACATGATAAGCATGTCAAATTATGCTTGTTATGAATTCAATTAAGTATGCACTAAATTAAGTTATGCCATGATGAGAAAAATATGTGTAGGTGCTGTCAAAATGATGTCAAAACTAACATTCATTGCATTTACCTTAATTTCGAGATCTAATAGAACAAAAGTAAAAAAAAATTAATTAGATTCTGACATAGACAATAATTAGAAAATGAAATGTGACTATTTGAGGTTCATGGATTAAAATGCATGAACGTGTTAGCCAAATTGAGGTTTATTTCATTTCCTTGCTTAATTGCTTCTCAACATCAAAATATTATGTGAACAAAACTTCTAAATATCAGCGATGATTGTTTGATTTTCTGGTGTCCAGAGGTTATTGGTTCCAACAAGCAAAAAATAATAGTACTAATGATAGAAATGTTTAGTCGAAAAATGCAATCAGAAATGTACGTAGAATAACAATCGAGCATGTACAGACCTGCCTCCCTACATTGCTTTGATAACAAAGAATGTATCTCAAACATCATCTACCTCGCTCGATACCAATCTGGTACAAAACCAACTCCCAGCCGTACCAAATCAATGGCTCACCCACTAAATTGGGTTGACGCAGTCCAAACCAAGCACACTCTCATACTCTCCTATCTACCACGATTCTAATGAAGGTAGCCTCACCACTCGAAACTACGGCAGTCGCCGGAAAAAGGGAATAAAAATATACAGGGACTAAATTGACTAATTTCCTAAAACTAACTTGATAAACTCTCGAGTTCCCCCCCGAATAAGAGCGAAGCAGGGTGAACGGAGGCCACCGTTGAGTTCTCCTCAACCTCACGAAAACAGCGAGCTCAAATTCACCGTCAATGGTGGCGTCGATCGTCTAGGAAGGCTTTCAGAAGGGCTTGGCCAGAAATAAAATAAAATAAGGGGTTTCTCTGCAAAATCGCCTTCTTCTCCTTCAAAAATCAGAGCCGAAACTAATCTGATTCGCTGAGGTCAAATCCCTTGTAACGAGTCACTGACGCAAAGGTGACCCATTACACCAAACAACCAACGTTTAAAATTAAAAACAAAGTTAAAAGCCACGTCAGCGCCCAAATCAGCGCCACGCCAAGCGCCAGTCAGCAGCCACGTCAAACTTTTGTGCACACGTGGACCAATCAGAAAACGCCAAATCAGCAGAAACTTTGAAAATTCATTAAAAATAGTAGGAAACTCAGAAAAATACAAATAAAATATCCATAAAATTCTAAAAATCCAATTAAACCAAATTCACTGATATTTTGATACAAAAATCTGTCAATTTATTGAGTATTTCTATTTTTGAAGTATTTTCAATATTAAATAAATCTTATAAAATTCTAAAATAATGTTAAATCAATTTTGTAAAATTCTAAATGATTTCAAAACTTTATTAAATCCTTCTAACAAATTTTCAAAAATAAACATTGATATCATTTTAAAATAACATAAATGATTTAAAAAAAAAAGAAATACTTTAAACATCAAATATATTTTCAAAATAAACATAATTAAAAATATAAAAAGAAATTTCAAAAGTCTAGAATTAAAAAAATAAAAATAAAATAGAATTGTGAAAATGTTAAAACCCAAAGAGAAACTCAAGAAAGTAAAAGTCCAAACACGAAACCCGAAATCGAGACAGAAACCTCTTCAATTAAAGGAATGAAATCTCTTCAGCAAAACGAAGTTGACTCCAAGCGATTCAAAAATTAGAAAGTCTCACAAATGGTTCAAAGTAATCCCGAGAAAACCAAATCCAAATTCCAAAGGCCCAAAATAGCCTAGAAAACCAAATCCAAATCCAAAGGCCCAAAATAGCCTAGAAAATCAAATCCAAATCCAAATCCAAATCCAAAGGCCCAAAATAGCCTAGAAATCCAAACCAAATCCAAAGGCCTAAAATAGCCTTGAAATCCAAGTCAAATCCAAGACCCAAAATAGTCTTGAAAATCCAATCAAAACCCAAGACCCAAAATAGTCTTGAAATCCAAACCAAATTCCGAGGTCCAAAATAGCCTTGAAACTCAAACCAAATCCAAGGCCTAAAATAGCCTTGAAAATCCAAATCCTCCAAAGGCCCAAAATAGCCTAAGGACCGAAAATAACGCCCCGACGTCAAAACCAAAATCAAGTCTGTCTCAAATAACAAAATCATCCAAGTGTCCTCAATTGTGTCCCGTTAATTAGGTTTGGTACACCAATCGAGTCCAGTCTAAACCAAAAGAAATAAACATAAAACCAACGATTTCCCTAGCCTTTATATATAATTCTTCAGATCCCTTAATCAGAGGTTCTCGTGAGCGATCACGGGGTAATTAACAGTAGGGGCTTGCGCCTACTGGAAAGAAAGGACCCACGAAATCAACAAACCTCTTTAAGAAGCGACTCACGTTTTGGTTCTCTTGTCGTCAAGAGATACTCGAACGGAGATCGAACCTTAAGGGGGGTGAATCCAAGGCTATGTTCCCATTTCTCGAGGAAACCCAATTCCATTCTTCGAGGGAATGACGAAAAAGCCGCGACAGATTCTCTGGCACGCCCGGTGGGACCTCTTTTTCCTCTCATCTTTGGGGTTTAAAGAATTCGATGTAAATGCTAGGGAAAGTAAAAAAAAATGATAAAATAAATAAATAAATAAATAAAATAATAAATGAATGAAAAATTTTCAAGTACATTTGTATCAACAGCCCACCGCGTGCACAACAGATTCTCTGGCACGCCCGGTGGGACCTCTTTTTCCTCTCATCTTTGGGGTTTAAAGAATTCGATGTAAATGCTAGGGAAAGTAAAAAAAATGATAAAATAAATAAATAAATAAATAAAATAATAAATGAATGAAAAATTTTCAAGTACATTTGTATCAACAGCCCACCGCGTGCACGACAGATTCTCTGGCACGCCCGGTGGGACATCTTTTTCCTCTCATCTTTCGGATCTGAAGGATAATGTAAAAGGCTAGGGAAAGTAAAAAAAAAAGTGATAAAATAAATAAATAAATAAAATAATAAATAAATGTAAAACTTCAAGTACATTTGTATCAAAAGCCCACCTCGTGCCACACAGATTCTCTGGCACGCCCGGTGGGACATCTTTCTCCTCTCATCTTTGGGATTTAAATGATATAATGTAAAAGCTAGGGAAAATCATCCAAAATTTTTTAAGTACTAATAACTTCTGTGGAGTTTTATTCTTTGCAGGAAAGATGATCAAAATCGAGTTGTCGCTGCACACTGGGGCAATTCTTTGGGAGCAACCACCACATGGCCTAAAGTGGGGTGAAAATAAAAAATGTTGAATGATGACATCCTCTCAAACAATTGGTCGCCGCATTCACTGGGGCAGTTATTGGGGCAAAGGCCATATCTTCAAAAGTCGGATAAAAAAATGATGAATAAAAGGAAAGAAATAAAGTGGAGAGGAAATAAAATAAAGAAGAAAGAAGAATGAAGGAAAAGTAAAGAAGGAAGAAGATGGAATAAAAATGGAAGATAGGATAAAGGAATAAAATCCCGAAACCGAAATCGGGAAACCAAAAGGAGAAAAGAAAGAAAAAAAAAACAACAAAGGTTAGAAAGAAAAGGAAAAAATAAGAAAGAAGAAAGAAGAAGGAAGGAAAAGTAAAGAAGGAAGAAAATGAAATAAAAATGGAAGATAGGATAAAGGAATAAAATCCCGAAACCGAAATCGGGAAACCAAAAGGAGAAAAGAAAGAAAAAAAACAAAGGTTAGAAAGAAAAGAAAAAAATAAGAAAGAAGAAAGATGAAGGAAGGAAAAGAAAAGAAGGAAGAAAGTGAAATAAAGAAGGGAGAAATAAAGCAAAATAAAAATGGAGAAGGATAGAGTAAAGGAGCAAAAGTCTCGAAACCGAAATCGGGAAACCAAGTCAAAAAAAAAATGGAAAGAGAAAGAACAAAGAAGGAAGAAAGTGAAATAAAGAAGGAAGATGAAGAAAGAAAGAAAGTTTCAAAATCGAAATCGGAAAACCAAGTCAAAAAAAAAATGGAAGGAGAAAGAATAAAGGAGGAAGAAAGTGAAATAAAAAAGGATGAAGAAAGGAAGAAAGTCCCGAAACCGAAATCGGAAAATTAAGAAGTGAAAAAGAGAAAAAAAAAAGAAAGAAAAGAAGATAGAAGGAAAACAGAAGAGAAAAAGAAGAAAGAGAAAGAACAAAGAAGGAAGAAAGTGAAATAAAGAAGGAAGATGAAGAAAGAAAGAAAGTTCCAAAATCGAAATCGGGAAACTAAGTAAAAAAAAAGAAGAAGAAGATAGAAGTAAAGTAGAAAAAAAAATAAGAAGAAAGAAGGAAGAATAAAGGGGAAAGAAAGTAAATAAAAAATGGAGAAAAAAATAGAATAAAGGAACAAAATTCCGAAACCGAAATCGGAAAATCAAAAGAGAAAAGAGAGAAAGATGGAGAAAAAAGAAGAAGAAAGAACAAAGGGAAAAAAGAAGAAGAAAGAACAAGAAAAAAAAAAGAAGAAAAAAAAAACGAGGAAGAAAATGGAATACAAATGGAGAAGGAAAAAGAAAGAAATTAAGTCTCGAAATCAAAATCGAGAGGCCAAATTGGAGGTTAAAAAAAAAAGAAAGAAAAAGAAGGAAAAGAAGATAGAAAGAAAACATAAGGATAGAAAAGAAGGAAAAAGAATACAAAAAAACGGAAAAGAAAAGGAGAAAGAAAATCGAAAATAAAAATGGAAAAAGAAGAAGAAAAGGAAAATGAATAAGGAATAAAATCCCAGAACCGAAATCGGGAAACTAAATTGGAAATTTGCAAAGAAATAAAAAGACGGGGAAAGGAAAAGAAGATGGAAAGAGAAAAAAGGAAAAATGAAATGAAGAAGAAAGTGAAAGACAAAATCTGAAATTGCCAAAACCGCGCTTTGGAAAGTGTGCACCAAAATCCCAACTTGAAAGTGAAAAACGAAAACAAGCCGTGCTCCATCACGCAACTCCGCGATCAACGCGACAAGCCGTGCTCCATCACGCAACTCCGCGATCAACGCGATAAGCCGTGCTCCATCACGCACCTTTGTAAATTCAACATGACAAAGGTATGCCTAAAACTCCAAATTCTAAAATCCAAAACCCCATGCCTAAAACTCTAAATTCCAAAATCCAAAACCCCATGCCTAAATCCACCATCTGCAAGAAAGAAGGAAAAGAGAAAACAAAACCAAAACCAAAACCAAAACCAAAACCAAAACACTTTCCTTCTAAATAAAAGCCAAGTCCAAAAGTTTCAAAATCTAAATCCAAAATTCCAATAAAAAAATCCTAAAGCTCCAAACTCCAAAACCTAAATCCAAAACTCCAATAAAAGAAACTAAACTAAAACCCCAAACTCCAAAACCAAAATCCAAAATTCCAAAACCAAAATTCCAAAATCCAAAATTCCAAAACCACAAATTCCAATAAAATAACCCATGACAACCAAAACCTACCAAACAAAATATAGGTAGAAAATCTAATAAAGTCTTGAACAAAACCCTCAAACAACCAAAATCCAAGAAACATGTTGTATGTCCCATCGGGCTAAAGCTTGAAAGGATGTTTCGTTCTTTTGAACATTATGGGACATTCCTTTGCAAGGCCCTAAATAAATAAGGCAAAATAAATAAATAAAAGTTCAATATAAAAGTCCCCAACCTCAAAAATCCAGATACAAATGAACCAAACCCAAATAAAATCCAAAGAAATAAAACCAAACTCGTCCCGCCGGGCCTAAGTACAAAGGAATGTCTTTGTCCTTTTGGACATTCATAGACATTTCCTTTACAAAGGCCTACATTTAAAGAAAAAATGTCAATACCGCCAATGCCGATATTGAGTGCCATCACATTGAGTGCCCATACCTAAAAGAGAGGGTGAGAAATGAGAGGGTGAGCAAAACAAAGGGTGACTTGCCTTTATGGTCCCCATAAGTCATTCCTTCCACCTAAATATTCCCAAATCCACAAAATCCACCAACCAAAAAATAGCCGTGTTGAGGAAGCCTGTATGGTTTCTGAATACATGGAAAAGTGAAATTACCCAAAAGTTTTGTGCTTTGTACTTTAAACAAGGTACTAGGTGCCTGTTCATCTCACCGAATGAAAGGATGAACAAAAGTTTTGTCTTAGACTTTAAATAAGACACTGGAAAGCGTCAACACTGAAATAAGTGCCTACACCGGGGCAGTCAAACAAGACAAGGATCAACAACAACCAAACTGGGGCAAGGCCCGTGTAAACCCAAACCCAAGGAAATACAGATGCGGGCCAAAATACCCACATTCCAAGAAACAAAACCATTGAAGACGGATCAAAATACCCGCATTCAAAGAAACAAAACCATTGAAGACGGATCAAAATACCCGTGTTCCAAGAAACAAAACCATTGAAGACGGATCAAAATACCCGTGTTCCAAAGAAACCAAACTATCGAAGACGGATCAAAATACCCGTGTTCCAAGAAAACAAAACCATTGAAGACGGATCAAAATACCCGTATTCCAAAGAAACAAAGCCATTGAAGACGGATCAAAATACCCGTGTTCCAAAGAAACCAAACCATTGAAGACGGATCAAAATACCCGTATTCCAAGAAACAAAACCATTGAAGACGGATCAAAATACCCGTTTTCCAAAGAAACAAAGCCATTGAAGACGGATCAAAATACCCGTGTTCCAAAGAAACCAAACCATTGAAGACGGATCAAAATACCCGTGTTCCAAAGAAACAAAACCATTGAAGACGGATCAAAATACCCGTGTTCCAAAGAAACCAAATCATTGAAGACGGATCAAAATACCCGTTTTCCAAAGAAACAAAGCCATCGAAGACGGATCAAAATACCCGTGTTCCAAAGAAACCAAACCATCGAAGACGGATCAAAATACCCGTGTTCCAAGAAAAGAAAACCATTGAGAACGGATTAAAACACCCGTATTCCAAAGAAACAAACCATTGAAACCAAGCCAAAATACCTGCATTCAAGATACCAAACCACAACAAAAAAACAAGGGGTCAAGAAGGGGCCACCAAAGCACGTCGTTCTGCCAAGATCCTCACAACATGCTTCGGTGGGGGGCATTTGTTGACCCTAAAAATTAAACCCTGAAAACCAAGTTCAAAATCCGAAAACCTAAGGCCAAACAGCAAAAAACCAAATTCCCAAATTGCCAAAAACCAAAATCAAATTACCAAAAATACCAAACCAACTCCAAAAATTCTCAAAATTCACCAAAAAATACCCAAAAATTCTTTAAGAATTATGGTGAATTATCATAATTTTTAAATACCAAAAATGCCCACTCAAACTCCAAAATTTGCAAAGAGACCTAAAAAGTTCACAAAATTACGAAAATAAATATATGAGGAATTTGCCAAAACCACTTAAACCATTAAATTCCTCATATTTTTGTGAGCTTCCCCATAAAATTTCATCCAAAAATACCTAAGGGAAGACCCCCAAATAATTTATTTTGGTTGGATAGCCAAATAAATAAGTGATTTTTAAAGAAAATCAAATGAAATTCTCAGAAAAATCGATGAAAATAGCGCGTGCATCCGTTGGAGGGGATCCAGGGGTGGCCAAGGATGTCGCTGCCCCAGGGAAGAGTTACTATTTGTGTTTAAAAAACTCGCGTGCACTTGTTTTTGGTGAACCATGCACACAAATTCAAAAGGGTTCTATCGGCTCATTACGGACCGTGTGCACCCATCTCTCTCTCTCACATTAAACCTTACTTGAAGGCCCTACCTGTCGGAGGCGTCTCCTCCCTGGGTAAAAAGAAAATTCCAACTTCTTACCATGGAAGCCGGGTAAAAGAAATGAAGAGGTGAGAAGCATGACTACGTGGCTTCTTCTCCATCCACAAACCTAAAACCACACTGCCCAGCCCACGGTTTCCCTAAACCAGTGCCCTAGCGCAGCTGGAGGTGAGCCGTTGATGCAAAATGAAGGGTGAAGATGGCTTTCGGCAAAGAAGTGAAACCCTAGCGCTATTGCTATATAAAGACCCAATTGAAGCAGAAAGAAAAGAGAGGAAGAAGGGGGTAAGGTGAGGCTAGGCTTAGAACACAATTTCTGTATTGAATTGAGAGAGTTTTGAGCGAAATTGTAAGAGCATTTCATCAAACACTTGAAAAGAAGGAAAGAGAGGTGAAATTAAACAGTTGTTGCTTGCAAATCGTCCCTGCGTGAATCAAAGAAATTATTTTGAGCAATTGAAGAGTCGAGTTTAGTTTTGATAGTGTTGCTTTCTTGTGATTAAATATAGTAAAAATCTGGATTGAGCTTCAATTGCGCCCAGCGCATGAGGAGATCAATCCAGTGAAACATGAGATGTAATCAATTACCCCAATTACAATCTGACTGCGCACAGCGCATGAAAAATGTAATTGGGATGAACTCATCTAAGCTACTCCTTAGCTCAGCTTTGGGGTCCTTAGTTGAGTAGTGTTTGCTTGGATTGAATACATGATAAGCATGTCAAATTATGCTTGTTATGAATTCAATTAAGTATGCACTAAATTAAGTTATGCCATGATGAGAAAAATATGTGTAGGTGCTGTCAAAATGATGTCAAAACTAACATTCATTGCATTTACCTTAATTTCGAGATCTAATAGAACAAAAGTAAAAAAAAATTAATTAGATTCTGACATAGACAATAATTAGAAAATGAAATGTGACTATTTGAGGTTCATGGATTAAAATGCATGAACGTGTTAGCCAAATTGAGGTTTATTTCATTTCCTTGCTTAATTGCTTCTCAACATCAAAATATTATGTGAACAAAACTTCTAAATATCAGCGATGATTGTTTGATTTTCTGGTGTCCAGAGGTTATTGGTTCCAACAAGCAAAAAATAATAGTACTAATGATAGAAATGTTTAGTCGAAAAATGCAATCAGAAATGTACGTAGAATAACAATCGAGCATGTACAGACCTGCCTCCCTACATTGCTTTGATAACAAAGAATGTATCTCAAACATCATCTACCTCGCTCGATACCAATCTGGTACAAAACCAACTCCCAGCCGTACCAAATCAATGGCTCACCCACTAAATTGGGTTGACGCAGTCCAAACCAAGCACACTCTCATACTCTCCTATCTACCACGATTCTAATGAAGGTAGCCTCACCACTCGAAACTACGGCAGTCGCCGGAAAAAGGGAATAAAAATATACAGGGACTAAATTGACTAATTTCCTAAAACTAACTTGATAAACTCTCGAGTTCCCCCCCGAATAAGAGCGAAGCAGGGTGAACGGAGGCCACCGTTGAGTTCTCCTCAACCTCACGAAAACAGCGAGCTCAAATTCACCGTCAATGGTGGCGTCGATCGTCTAGGAAGGCTTTCAGAAGGGCTTGGCCAGAAATAAAATAAAATAAGGGGTTTCTCTGCAAAATCGCCTTCTTCTCCTTCAAAAATCAGAGCCGAAACTAATCTGATTCGCTGAGGTCAAATCCCTTGTAACGAGTCACTGACGCAAAGGTGACCCATTACACCAAACAACCAACGTTTAAAATTAAAAACAAAGTTAAAAGCCACGTCAGCGCCCAAATCAGCGCCACGCCAAGCGCCAGTCAGCAGCCACGTCAAACTTTTGTGCACACGTGGACCAATCAGAAAACGCCAAATCAGCAGAAACTTTGAAAATTCATTAAAAATAGTAGGAAACTCAGAAAAATACAAATAAAATATCCATAAAATTCTAAAAATCCAATTAAACCAAATTCACTGATATTTTGATACAAAAATCTGTCAATTTATTGAGTATTTCTATTTTTGAAGTATTTTCAATATTAAATAAATCTTATAAAATTCTAAAATAATGTTAAATCAATTTTGTAAAATTCTAAATGATTTCAAAACTTTATTAAATCCTTCTAACAAATTTTCAAAAATAAACATTGATATCATTTTAAAATAACATAAATGATTTAAAAAAAAAAGAAATACTTTAAACATCAAATATATTTTCAAAATAAACATAATTAAAAATATAAAAAGAAATTTCAAAAGTCTAGAATTAAAAAAATAAAAATAAAATAGAATTGTGAAAATGTTAAAACCCAAAGAGAAACTCAAGAAAGTAAAAGTCCAAACACGAAACCCGAAATCGAGACAGAAACCTCTTCAATTAAAGGAATGAAATCTCTTCAGCAAAACGAAGTTGACTCCAAGCGATTCAAAAATTAGAAAGTCTCACAAATGGTTCAAAGTAATCCCGAGAAAACCAAATCCAAATTCCAAAGGCCCAAAATAGCCTAGAAAACCAAATCCAAATCCAAAGGCCCAAAATAGCCTAGAAAATCAAATCCAAATCCAAATCCAAATCCAAAGGCCCAAAATAGCCTAGAAATCCAAACCAAATCCAAAGGCCTAAAATAGCCTTGAAATCCAAGTCAAATCCAAGACCCAAAATAGTCTTGAAAATCCAATCAAAACCCAAGACCCAAAATAGTCTTGAAATCCAAACCAAATTCCGAGGTCCAAAATAGCCTTGAAACTCAAACCAAATCCAAGGCCTAAAATAGCCTTGAAAATCCAAATCCTCCAAAGGCCCAAAATAGCCTAAGGACCGAAAATAACGCCCCGACGTCAAAACCAAAATCAAGTCTGTCTCAAATAACAAAATCATCCAAGTGTCCTCAATTGTGTCCCGTTAATTAGGTTTGGTACACCAATCGAGTCCAGTCTAAACCAAAAGAAATAAACATAAAACCAACGATTTCCCTAGCCTTTATATATAATTCTTCAGATCCCTTAATCAGAGGTTCTCGTGAGCGATCACGGGGTAATTAACAGTAGGGGCTTGCGCCTACTGGAAAGAAAGGACCCACGAAATCAACAAACCTCTTTAAGAAGCGACTCACGTTTTGGTTCTCTTGTCGTCAAGAGATACTCGAACGGAGATCGAACCTTAAGGGGGGTGAATCCAAGGCTATGTTCCCATTTCTCGAGGAAACCCAATTCCATTCTTCGAGGGAATGACGAAAAAGCCGCGACAATACCTTGAACCTTTCTCTCTTGTGTGAATGGCTTAGTGCAAGATCCGTGTTTGTGCATGATTGTTTATGGATAATTAGTAGTATTTAATCATAAAATGAAAATTATGCACTCAACTAACAGAGATCACTACCGATGAAGGGTACTGCAATATGTTGTTCCTAGATTCCCCAATCTAATCTTTAAAAATAAATTAAACAGGGAATAAACACGTCTAACACAAGTGATTTTGAGATGTTGTTATTTATTATAAAACTGCTGATAGTTTAACTCAAATAATAAGGAGAGTATGATTTTTTTTTTTTTAACTCCAATCATTCATAAATAAGAAGAATTATTTTCCGAAATTTAAAAAAATAGTATTAAATTAATATAATATATTAAAAATAATAACAATATAATAAGTTTAATATAAATAGTATCACGAGATCGGAATCCAGGATTCCGATCTAAGCTTTGATCGGATTCTGAGTTTCCGATCTAAGCTTAGATCGGAATCCGAGATTCCGATCTTAGCTTTTTAATTTTTTTATATATTATTTATTTATTTATTTAATTTATTAATTAGTTAAATAATTAGAAAATAGATAATATATTGTAAAAATATTGAAAAAATATGGAAAAAAATCAGGAATAATTAAACTAAATTTTATATGTAATTTAGTATTTTTTGGGAAAATTAATTTTTTTTTCCTTTTATTAGTTTATTAATTAGTTAATTAATTAGAAAAATAGATAATATATTCTAAAAATATTGAAAAAATATAAAAAAATCAGGAATAATTTAAAAAATTTTATATGTAATTTAGTATTTTTTTGGAAAATTAAATTTATTTTCCTTTTAATTAATTGATTTAATTAAATATAAATTTAATTAATTTATTTAATTAAAAGATGAATAATTAAGTATAAATTTTTAATTAATTTAAACAACCATTTGATATGCGTCCCGGAAGTCGTCCTCTGCATATATATTATTTTCATATTATATATTAAACAATCATATCGAGTCTCATAATCAAGGAAGCACTTTCTGGATTGCGTTAGAAAGGAATCACACGAGATTGATGTTTTACTGAGACGGAAAAGAAAGACTAAATTCACTTGATTTACTGCATTTCTCTTTTTAATGATTAATTTATGATTTTAAAAACATTTTTAGTAGTTTAGAGTGGTTTTTAGATTTGCAAACTTTCAAAGTGGATTTTGGAGGTCCAGAGAGCGTTTTTTGGCCTCGAAAATGGTCATTTAAAATGCGTAGATCTCGTCGCCAGCTTTCCGGAATGTCCTCGATCGCCCCAAACGGACCTTCCTATCAAAAGTTAAGCCTGTTTAAAGTTTTAATGTTCAAATTATGCCTTTGTATCCCTGCAAATGCAGAAAGAATTAATAAAACTTTGAACATTCTGGAAGGATTGTGCCTTTGTATCCCTGCAAATTCTGAAAATTTATAATCCTTTTTAAATGGTACAATTCATTTAATTAAATAAGTTATAAAAATTTATATTTTAATTAAATAAATTTAATTTCCCAAAAAAATACTAAATTACATATAAAATTTAATTTAATTATTTCTGATTTTTTCCATATTTTTTCAATATTTTTACAATATATTATCTATTTTTCTAATTATTTAACTAATTAATAAATTAAATAAATAATATATAAAAAAATTAAAAAGCTAAGATCGGAATCTCGGATTCCGATCTAAGCTTAGATCGGAAACCCAGAATCAGATCAAAGCTTAGATCGGAATCCTGGATTCCGATCTAACGTTCGGAATCCAGGATTCCGATCTCGTGATACTATTTATATTAAACTTATTATATTGATATTATTTTTAATATATTATATTAATTTAATACTATTTTTTAAAATTTCGGAATTATTTTAAACATTGATGATTTGGTAATTGCCATAAGCCCAAAAGCAATAGCTCCTTTCTTCCGAAAAAATTATAATTAACGTTACTGTTTACTCGAATTTCGATAATAACAATTAAAAATTCAAAATTTTAAAAATAACGTCGCTGGATCGTCATCCGAATTGACGAAATCGCAAAATCCTTAGATCGTCATCCGAAATGACGACCCAAGGTTGGATCGTCATTTGGGATGACGATCCAAGGTTGGATCGTCATTCCAATTGACGATCAAAGGTTGCTATCAAAATGAAGCCAATTTGCCTCGATATCTGTGTTGGGACTTCTGATTTAATTTTCTTTCAAGGATAGAATTCACTTTTTGTGCTAGACGAAATTTTTATAAGCCAACAATAAATCATATACGAAAACTTGTTGCAATTATTATTCATTAAAAAATTTTAATGGCAAAAAAAAATTAGGAGATGCAAAAACGAATTGAATCCTCTTTCTTAACCGCCTTTGATCTATTGGTGTCTGTAAGAAGCTAACTTAGCATTCAAAGAAAGCTCCTCAATGTTAGTATATCTTAATAGACTTGCGTATGAATAATCGTATTACTTTTCTAATTCTTTTTCTACAATTTTATTTTCCTTTTCTATTTGGCAGTATATATAGAAAGTCTTCTAACGCAAGTCAAGGACGATTATGGTGACACATACCTACCTTTTTAGTTGTTTGTTCAGTTCCTAGCTGTTGGTTGTATAAAGAAGAAGAAATAAATTTAGAAAGATAACTGCAAAAAAGCATAGCCAAAGTAAATTGAAAAATAAAAATATAGCAAAAATAAAAGAAATAATATTTACTTGTTCAAAATTCGATTAAAAAAAATACTTGTGTATAAATTTTAAATTAGAAGACTTCATTACCATTTTTATTCGATATAAATAGAATTTACTCAATATGTATCATATATTACGATAAAATTTAAAAATTTTATACTATAAATTTACAGATTATATATACTTTCTATATTTAAAAATTAGCACAAGTCTTGTACATGGCAAATTACAATTAGCACAAGTCTAGATATGTGTTTATTTAGGTCTAAATTTAAAAATTAGTTATAATCCCTTCGTATTATTTTGCTTATATTAAAAAAAATTGATTCTATTATATCAATTTGACTAGGCTCACAATATAGATACAATTGAAAAATTAAAATCTGACTTATTTAGTGCCCATACTTCTGTGCCAATCTAGATTGACCACTCTATCTTGTGTATCATATTTTTATTTGCAGTAAAACTTGCTCCAGTAATTTACTTCATTTCTGGCTTAATCTACAAAGAAAAGGGATATTAAAGGAAGGAAAAAAAAAAGATTATCCTCTGATTGATTAGTCTACAAAGACAAGGAGATATTAAGAAAGGAATAAGGATTATCTTATGATCGAATAGAAAAAAAAATAAAAAATCTCTGTTGACTAGTGCGAAACAGTTGAAACTCTTCTGATAATTCTTGTCTCTTTTGAAACTCTTCTGGGCATTTCCAAAGGACTCACCCTTAGCTGTTGACAAGTGGCTTAAGAGAAGCGCTGCATGCAACTTTGAGGCCAACACAGATATCGAGGCAAATCGGCTTCATTTTGATAGCAACTTTTGATCGTCAATTGGAATGACGATCCAAGGTTGGATCGTCATCCCAAATGACGATCCAAGCTTGGGTCGTCATTCCGGATGACGATTTATGGATTTTGCGATTTCGTCATTTCGGATGACGATCCAGCGACGTTATTTTTAAAATTTCGAATTTTTAATTGTTATTATCGAAATTCGAGTGAACAGTAACGTTAGTTATAATTTTTTCGGTCCTTTCTTTAGGCATCCATAGTGCTCTGTTCCGTTTGTTGGTTTGAAGATCAGAAGATGGAAGAGATATGGGCCTTGTACGGTCAATCATTATATGGGCTTTATAACTTGAGAAGAACAAAATGTAATATTGTACCAGCAACCTCTGTGCCATATCGGAAGACAAAATTAACAAATAATAAGAGAAACAATTGGAAACAATAACAGCTCGCCTCAGAGATCTAGCATATAACTTCGATGTTGACACGGGGATATAACGAACAGGTTCACGGGACCAGTGTTTCCATTGCATAATTCAGAAGAGGTGGGTCCAATTTTGAAACACACCACACCATTTTTCTGGTTTTGTAGCCGTTGATTCCTTTTGCACTTTGTGAGAATAAAAATAAGTAAAAGCGTAATGGATAAAGGTCCCCATAAATGTTGCACAAGGCCAAAGAGAGATGGCACTTTCACTGATCGCCATTGTCTTCTGGGATGTCAAGTTGTCAACATTCTACCACGTGATAATAACACCCCTCTTCTTTTTCTCTCTATTTGAAAACCTCAGCAGCGGTTGCAAAGTCTTATCTCTCTCTCTCTCTCTCTCTCTCTCTACTAGAACTCAGCTGGCCCATCTGATCTGAGGGTGCGTTTGGATCGTTGGAAGAAAGAAGAAGAAGAAGGAAGAAGAAGAAAAAAAATTATAAACAATTCAAACTCTTCACAAAGTTACACACTTCCCAATACTTCTTCCCACTTCTTCCCTTCTTCCCTTCTTCCCACACCTATCCAAACGCACCCTGAGACAAGAACAATCTCTTGAAGCCCATCAAAACTTTACTTCCTAAAACAAGATTTTGATAAAAATAGTATTGAGAAAAAAGAAGTTACAACCCTTTTTCTACTTCCGAAAGTTAAAAACCTTATCTCTCTTCGTTTTTAAAAAATTGAAATTTTGTCCCTCTATTTTTTATATTCAAGAAAAATTAATTTTTTGGCCCTTAAACATTTTTAAATAATTATATTGATCCATGTATTCATTTTTTTTTAAAAAAAGTCATCCCTAAAATTTCAATTGCACAAAATCAGTCTTACTTTTGAAAAATAACTTCAAGTCCCTAAATCTCCAAATTATCATATTAGTCCATATTGGTCATTCTCCAAAAGAACCAACTTCTTTTTTCTTGCAATTAAAGAATCAATTTGGTGCAAATTAAATTTTAGAAACTAACTTTGGCTTTTAAAGGAAGGTTTAATGACTTGTTTCCGCCTTCATCAGTTTAAGATAATTTGGTGCACACGAGTTAAGTAAAAAAAAAATAATAATAATTTATTGCAAATAAATTTATGGGTCTAATATGATTTTTATAAGAAATTATGGGAGCCAAAAACCTGAATTTTCTTTTCCAAAAAATAATAGCTTCTGATCAGGCTATGTTTGTGCTGTATAATTTACCAGTATCAAGTTACTTTTTGTGTTTTTGAATTACAGGGAGAGACATAAAATTTGTGAATCATGTGTAATATGACATGACAGCAATAGATCCCTTGCGAGATTCCAGTACTGAAAGAAGAAGGAAAACATACGAAATTGGTAAAATGACGCCAAACCAGGCCCATGTGAAGTGGGGTCTAAGATTGCAATTGCATGTCAATTGTGAAAAATTGAAGTCTAGATTGAAGATGCTCTACCAATTGGGACATTATGAAGATAATTAACAATTGTAATATGTGAGTTGTCGAGACCTGAGACAGTGAGTCGGTTTCTGAAGCATACTTACATTCACTAAAAGTTTACTGAAACAACAAAAAAATCTAGATTTTGGGCTGAAACTAGATCAATTATTTACATGAAAACAGTATACGGAAGGTATATACAGTTTGGTGTCCAAACAATGATGCAACAGCATTGGATTATTTTAGGTGCTCTATTGGATGAATATGAACCACTTTATAAAGAAATCCAAAATATACAGCATTAGATCCTCCTGCTTTGACATACAAGTTTTGTCTTGTATTGTGATAATGACATATGTGACCGTTGCAATTTCATACAGGTAAAAGGACGGAGAGAAAAAAAATAAATAAACAAAGGTTACGACATCTGGTATGATTCTACTCTCCCATTTGGTACATCATGCCACCAAATTTGTCATCCTTACACGTGCAATGGTAGATATTTATTTTACATAACTTGTTTCACAATTTAATGATGCATCCGAGATTTTTGCCTCGTTGAACTATGTGAACATAATATGTTTGTGTTTGCTCTTGTCACTCAGATTTCCTGGACTTTTTTAAAAAAATATTAATTCACAGCTAATTAATAATTAAAAGAGAGCAGGAGCGAAGCCAGGATTTGGTAATAGGGGAGGCCGAGATCAAACTTCGAGTTGTTTGGCCGATCGATTGAATATGATTGTATACATCAAAATTGAAAATAAAAGTAACTTTTTATATCATGCAAGATGCAACAAAAGAAACCATGAGATCGAGACTTTTCCAATAGTCTATTAAGATCGACTCACATAACTCAATCTCTCATTCCTGAAACTTGGTACAAAGTACCCTCAAATGAAATATTAAAACGGTACTAGAAGAATTAAAGGAGTGAGAAACTCGTTAGATGTGTAAAGAAGGAACATGGTTAAATTTTTAACAGCTAATTTGACTGACAAAGAGAAGAAGAAGATTACTAGCCAGTGGCTCTTATTTTAGTTGGGGGGCCCAAGTAGGAGTTTGTATTAAAAAAAATTCAAAAAGCAGGGTGGGCCAGGCCCACTGTGGCCCCTGCGCTGGCTTCGCCAATGAAAGAGAGATATAATAGATGATTAGATACCTTCGGTGTTCTCCATATTCAAATCTCATTGGAGACAAAATTTTATATTTTTCTGGAAATTTTTAGTATTTGTTTGATATTTCACAAAATTCTTAATCTAAACAATTCTGGACCCTTCAATAACTATGATTTTTTAAAATCTCAAAAAAAATAGTAAATAAATTCAGAAAAATGTAAAATTTGGTCTCCAATGAGATTTCAATATGGAGAACACATTGAACGGTTTAGATTAGTCATTAGAACCTCAAAAGTTGAGATAAAATCGTAGCTGACGGATCCATCCGTCAGTCGTGGCTGATTTTAGCCCATCTCTTGTTATATTGTGTGCTTCGTTTTCTTTTCTTTCTTTTTGCTTGCCGTAATTCCATTTTAAAACCTATTTGAGGGGACATTTTTATTTGGAAAAAAAAATATTGTCATTTGACTACACTGACAACCAATAAAAAGGATTATTCGGTTCTGTGTTGATGTCTGAAAAAAAAATATTGTCATTTGACTACACTGACAACCAATAGGTGTTTAGTTCTGTGTTGACTTGTTACCTTTTCAAAGTCATTATGAATGATTTATCTAGATAATTAAGTTATTATGAAGTTAACAGTAATTTTATTTTTTTCAATAGGTGTTTAGTCAGTTCTGCATGCGTAGTTATCAAATAAATTTATTGTTCACATATACATAAACTATAATCTATCCTTCTCTTTAAAAGTTTAAATTTTCTTTTGGTGGTAAAAGTCTCTCCGAGAAAAACTCAGACAAGTGGTAGCAAGACAACAAAATTGAAACAGTGAAAATGTAAAGTGCCCGGACCAGATCGTGGAGATAAAGAGAAGAGAGAGAAAAAAGAGACAAGATGTGAGGTAGAGAGAGATGTGAAATTAAGTCTCGAAATAAAATAAATGAAGAAAAAGAGAAGACGAGGATAAGAGATAAGCTCCTTTTGTTTTGTACTGCACAACTAGCTAGCCAAATTAAATGATAGCCCTTGGCGTGGCGATTTGATGCCGTCTGCGATTTTATTGCGTTTACTATTCCCTAAAAGGGGCTTTTCCAAAAAAATAATAATAATAATAATAAAATAGAAAATACAAAGAAAAGAGAAAAACAAAATAAAAGACAATGTGTTTATTTTAGTATAAGCATACTATCCTTTGCAATTGAGACAGGCTATCTCCATTTTCAGTTTTTCACAACCCACTTCGCAATGACATTTTGGCATTGCTTACAAACACTAAGGCTGTGCTCCAGAACGCGAAAGCAAAGGGGAGACTAGGCGAGAGGAAATTAGGGGTGCCCGGTGAGGCTCATCCCCAAATCGGGGAGTAGCAACCGCGAGTAGACTCTTCGTAAATCTGTCTCTTATCTCACTTCGTCTCATCCCTTTTCATCCCGTCTCATCCTTCGTTGTGGAGCGAGTAAACTCGCTCGGTCAGGATCGGAAATCAGTTTCTCGCCTCGCCTCCCCTAATCTCATCCCCACCTTCGCATTCTGGAGCACAGCCTAAGGGTTGTTTGGATCATATAAGAATAATAGAATTTTTTTATTTTTAGACATAAATTTATTATAAACAATCCAAACTATTCACAAAATTATACACTTTTCAATACTTTATGCCTAGTAATAGGAGGAAACAATCCAAACGGCCCCACGGGTAATAAGTTGACGGGTAATATATTGCTTGTATATAAATAAAACATTGGTAACTTCTGTCGCAAAAAAGAAATTGACAAATTGTCATTATTATTACCTTTTTGTTTTTGAAAAGAATTATCTAGGCACAAACACCATAAATTCACGTACAAATAATTGCAATAATTAGAAGAAGTATTTAGGAATCCTATGATTTTTTTTTTTACCATCTCCATTTGGGGCGCCTAAAACAACCGAGAAAAAAATGATGATAGAATTGACTAGATGCCGTTAGCTAATCAAATTCAGGCAGCTTGATCTTGATTGATTCGTCAATGTTATGATCCGACGATATCTTGAACAGATCATCTTCCAAGTCATCTGTATATCCACTATGTATCAAAACAATTACTGGGAGAAGAAACGTGTTTAACAGCACTTCTTATTTTGGGAGATAATATGAAGATACGCATCAAAGAACATGTACCCTTTGTTGCGTAGAGATAAACTATGGAAGTGATGACTTTCAAAGCTAGGGATTTTGGTGCAGCAACCAGAATAAATCAAGGGATAAGTCACTTGAATGATGAAGACATTTTGACAAGCAAGAACTCCATATATGCATGACTTATTGACTCCCACACATTACACCTATGCGGATTATTAAGCATACTCATATGCTATTTAACAAAGAAAATAAAAAAATTAGATTTCAAAAGATAATAATAAATATATGATATATCCAGCAATCCCTTTTAAGAACGGGTTAGTTGGACGTTACAAAACATACATACTCGCATAAATTAACTAAAATACTTCTCAAAATAATAAAATGAAAATATCTGGAAAATGATTTTGTAACTCAAACACTTCTATTTTTTGTTTGAATATTACTGCTAGGGGTGCCACGTAACAAATTATAATCTTTCGAAAACCGCGGGTTCGTACTTCGTAATAGAAAATCAAATTCTTATCAAAAGTTATGTTTTTTTTTAATTCTAAAATTTATTTCTTCACTATATGTTTGGTTTTTTTTTTTTTTTGACCGCATGTTCAGATTTATTTATTTATTCATTGTCGAAAGTAGTCATTTTTCGCAACAAACATCTCCAACTCGAATGGAGAATTTATCTGATAGCCCCAAATATAGATAACAAATTAACTAATAGATTTCAATAGAGGACTATTGAGAAACATTAAAATAAATTTGATCTCTTATGCAATGTTTTGTGTCTCAAACATGCCAATTGCTCCAAGTTGTATTGAGCATGCGAGATGATTCAAATTCAGTTTACTTATGCGTTTAGGCTGCCATGTCATATTAATATTTATTTTTTCATTTCGTGTCTATTTTCTTCAGATTAATATTCACATAATATTATGATGGAATTATGATTACAAGTAGTTTTTTTTTTTTTTGCGACAGACTTGAACACAAAACTCTTTATTTGTTATATATATATATTTTTTTGGCAAATCTTCTGTTGTAATAGAGAAGTAGAGAACGAGAAAACAAACTAAGCAACACCATAACATAAAAAGGAATGATGTGCTTACAATGAAAAGAAACCTATGGAATCTAAGAAAAATCTTGTGACAATATTTATTTTGTAGAAGGATGTCTTTATAAAGTAGAATCCAATTATTCAAAAGGAAAATAAAGGCCAACTGCAAAGGGTCGCAAAAAGGTCAAATTGAAGGGGAACAATGTGCCTTTAGTAGGTTTCTCTAGGGATCTCAATGATTTCTCCTGTTTGGATCAAAACTTAGTGAACCGTTGTACTTATCTTTGTATACCTTCAAATGAAGAAACCAATTTAACAGATTCAAATTAGCATTTGTTGTAGTATGAAAAATCAATCTTGAGAACTTCGACTGTGATAGTATCAAAATTTCAAGTTGGGAATTTATAAATGGAGAAAAAGAGTATATTAAAACTGGAGAGGTGATTAGTTGAAATTGTTTTGCACGAGTTTGTGGGGCGCGCAGTAGAGATTCCTCAAAGCAAAATGGCTTTCCTCTTGATGATGACAAGAAATCCCATGGTGTTACTGATTCCTTCCTTCCTTTTGAAAGAATCTTTGTGCTTTTGGTTTGCCAGGTTGTGTGATATCTTATACAATCACGCTGTCTAAAACAATTATAAAAGAGTGGTCTAAGTTTGGTATAATTAAACTTGCAATTATTTTATTCATTTCAAAAGTTGTGATAGTCTATAGCAACTTTCAATTACGTAACAACACATGTACCTTATCAGTAATGATAACTAGAGAAGATACGTTGCCATTTATGATTATAACAAACAAAAATTGCGTTTGTAAGAAGTTTCTTAACACTATAATCTTTACTACTTATAAAAGCACCAGTCCAAAGGTCTATCCAAAATTTGAACTCAAAGGAGCAAACAATTGTTTACCCAATGCAATATGGACCGTCTATTTTTATGATTTGATCAGATCAGTGGTGTAGATTTACTACTGAGATGAAAGATTTAAACCTTTCGTTTAGACCTGTTAACAAATGTTATCATCTCGCTCTGTATTCTTTCGCGAGTTCGATCCCTGCTATCGTCTTTTTATTTTTACGTTATTTTGTGCGCTCTGCTCTAGGATTTTAGTTCTCCAGCGATGTCTGGCAAGATTCTTTTTTCCTAGCGATATATTTCATTAATACTCAGATCTTGCAAGATGTCTTGCCAAGTAAGACAAATTGAGAACGGGATATCTTTCCTCATTTCCACTGTCTGCCAAGTTAGACAAATTTTTTCTCTCCAACATTGTCAACCCGAGCAATAGATCTGAACGAAAAATTAGGGATCAGAGAGGGAACCTACGAGAAGGTTTACATGGCCAGAGAGAAAGTCACTGAGAAGATCATGGCCTTGAAGAAAAAGAGGCTTCCTGAGGATGACAGGGGGTCCCACCTACCACTCTACGTGAGGTCTCTCTTCTCCATATGCTCCACATGTCGCCAGGTATTTGATAATTTGTCTCTTCATTCTTTTCCCTTATTTTTCTCGATTTCTTTAGAAATAATCGTTCATTTCCCTTATCGATTATTGACAGTATTTGTCAGATCGTTCATCAGAAATAATCGTTCTTGGAAGAACGGGTGTTGGGTTTGGATTGTAAAATATAGATGCGGATTTTAGATAAAAATACATAAATAATCATTATCTTGATTTGTGTTCCAACAATACACAAATTGTGGGCAATTTACTTATAATTAATTTTGTCTTCTTTCTTTTGTGTAGTCACACTGATCTGTTGTCAGAATTTGGTAAGAACCTTTTCTTTGTAAATTTTAACTACAGTTATTTCTATTTTTTTATGTAGCTGCTCGTAATTGTGTTTATATGTAGTCTTTTACATTTTAATTTTAATTACATAATTAAAGTTTTTCTTAGATCATGAAGAGTCTCCTCAGAGATCTGCTATGAAGGTTCAAATTTAAATTTTTTTTTTCTTATACTCATTTTGTTGGGAAAATTTCTTAAATTTCCTTGGACTTCATGAAATATCACACTTACAGTTGAAAACAGGGTATGCCCTTGTAACTCCAAGTAATAATGGATGACACCAATTTTGAATCTCCCAAAGATGCCAAATTGTGTTTCATGCACTGTTTCACAGTATAAAAGCAACGTTGGTTTTTTTTTGTTTGTTGGGGGGGGGGGGGGGGAGGATGGAGATTAAAGGTATGTATGCTATGGACTGGCGTTACATTTTTAGGAGTTATATTACATAAGGAATCAAGGATGCACTACTTGAGATGGATCCATTGTCACCTTTTGAACAGTGTCTGGAGAGAAGAGCCTCTCTCTGAACATTAACACTGAAGGGTATCTCAAATTTCTTTTTCTTTGTATTTGTTATTTTTATTTTCTATTTGATGAAATTTATGTTAAATTTTAAGCTTTGCTTGCTTTTTAAGGTGGTCCTGGACACTCCATCTCTCTTTAATTTTTTATTTTTATTTTTATTTTAATTTTAATTTTTATTTTTATTTTTATGTTGGGATCCATCTCAAGTTCTCAACCAACTTTTTGTTCAGATATTTTATTTACATGGGTTCGAGATGGAATTCAACAGGAATATTAATCTTGTTATTTACTGGAACATGGGCATAATTTTGATCTTATATTTGTCTCATGTAAAACATGTCATTAATTTTGATCTTAACTAAGGAGGAAGCTTCACGGCTCATGCCACATACAAGCTAATGCTAGGAGATCAACTCCATCTGATGAAATTTAAGAAGAAGAAACCACCAATAGATCTCTAGAGTTCAACTTCTCACAGCCTCAATTGCAAACAATAAGACGACATGGTGTTTTAGGAAAATATGATACGAAGATAAATGGTTCAGACCATTGTTGGGGAAGTTCCATGATTTGCAAGTGGTCGCCAGAGAATCATGCATGGTGCCAGACGATGGCAGAGGCTCATGTCGCTATTATTTGTTTTCTGACTTTTTACCATTAGAGTTATGTATTTCAATGTTCTCTGTTTAACTATGATTCTCACATCTGAAGTTGTTGGGTAAGTCGGTACAGGGAAGCAATGTGTGATAGGTTTCTTAAGAATCTTGCAGTAAAGTTCTTGTAGTTGATTTGTCAGTCGGTACAGGAAAGCAATGTATATGGATTGAGATTCATTTACAACAATATTATTTCCAATCTTTTTGGTATTATGATAAAAAGTTAATCCATACTAAATTCGATACTAAAATTGATCAGTCATTTGAAAATTTTATATCGAGATATAGTTGGTATTGACGGAGCTCTCCGTTTATATCACTTTAGCCGTAGTCAACTCATAATAGTATTATTCCAATAATTTGCCCACACATTGGATGGGCTCATATGCTAGTTTTATTTAACCATTCTATGATCGTTAAGGTGCCCAAATCCGGATCGTTCAAAATTAATCCAACGATCTCATTTGTTATAGATAAATTGAGAGAAACGAGAGAGAACTATTGGATCAATTTTGAACAATTCGGATTGCTGCACTACACGATGTAACACTATATCGGATTTGAATTCATGGTTAAGTACTTTTTTTATTCACGAAAATGTTTTTTATTGCAAAAATTGGATTTAGTACTAATACATGTAAGAGCTATGAAAACCAGTGTTTTGAAAACCGTATCGGATACCGAAAAATTTCAATAATATCGGGAATCGAAACAGTGACTAAAACGACGGTATCCAGTATTGTGAGAGAAAATACCGGATAATTTCAAAAAATACCTAATTTCGGCAACTTGACCGGTAACAGTACGGTTTCAGAAACGCTGATAAAAACATGCACTCATTATGTTTGACGACCAATTTGTTTCCAAAATATGTAGAGCAGTAATGAGGATTATATTCTTCTAAGCTGATTGCGGCCCATATATGTTCATTAATAAAATTACAATATTTGACAAATAATTTGTTAAAAGAGAAATATGATGTTACCATATTGTTGAAAAAGAACACATGCAACGATCTTTTCCATGATAAAAAAACGATGTGCTCAACTCAAAATTTAAAAAGTTATAGTTTTTATTAGCACTCAATTGCTTGGATGTTATAGATTTTTCAAAATATATTCTTTTTCCTTCCATTTTAATAATTGTTATTTCATTCAATTTCGATCGGTGTCCGTGTGACCGTGTCTCTAAACGTTGGAATACCTTGATATAGCAGAGATCCTTCTAACCATTACTCATCACTGTTACACCTTCGAAAATTATAGGTATATATAGCACATTTTTTGTTTTTTTTTAGGATCATATATATATAACACATTGACCGCTATGAGATATAGTTTCTTCATGCCTCAATATCCATAAAATTGTTCTTTACTCTAAATACATGTACACTAAAGAAAAAATAAAACAAAGTGAAATAAAATTAAAACATCTGATTAATAGAGTATTAATGCATTAGTTCTTTTAGCTTAATCTTTTTATCATTGGCATTCTTATTTGCTAGCTTAGACGTCAATAAGGAAAATTTGAATATTTTTATCCAATATTAATTTTATCTACTTATTTTCAACTGCGAAATGCTAATATGTTAAATATTTATTTCAGTTTTCACTTAATTTTCACCCGTTGAATGGCGTTCTCCTCAGAATAAGCTCGACATATTCTTAGCTCCAATAGACTTTCTTTCTTTGGGCTTTGGAATACGTTTGAAAGTTTGATATTCGATGGAATCTCGTCCTTTCTTTAGTTTCATTTACAATTAGCCACAAACTTCAATGGAATCTGAATGTTTGTTTGTGTAAAAAAAAAAAAAAAGGAATCTGCTCTAGAGTTTAATTTCGCATATAGTTCAGATGATTTTTAACATTAATTTTCAACCAAGAAAATATATTAGTAACAATATTTATCGAATTTGGAAAATTAAATAGAATAATTTAATGAGAAATGCTAGTGTCTAATATATTGGACGGATGGGTCTGTCCAATACGATCGTTTTCACATTTTAAAATTTCAAATGACCAATCAGAACTGTTCAATTTGTTCTCCATATTGAAAGCTTACAAGAAACTAATTTTTTTATTTATTTATTTTTATTTTTTACTATTTTTTTTGGTATTTTTGAAAATTCATGATATAAACATTGTGGATCGTCCAATAACAATAATTTTCTAACATACCAAAAAATAGTAAAAAATTTTGAAAAATATAAAAATTGGTTTCTTATAAGTTTTTAATATGGAGAACATATTGAACAGTTCGGATCGGTTATTTGAAGTTTAAAAACGTAAAAACGATCGTATTAGACGGACCTCATCCGTCCTATATATTAGACTCTTGCATTTCTCTAATTGAATTGAAATATTATACCTTCCAGTTGCACATACATGAAAACTATCCTAATATAGGATCCTTCGTAACGACGTGCTTCTAAAGACATTTGGAGACAAATTTTATATTTTCTATATAGTTCGTAAAAGACATATGCACGAACCTTTTTTCCATTATTATTATTATTTTCTTTTACACGACTAATATAATTATTCCAATTTAACCCAGCAATCTGTAAATTTCGCAGACACTGTTCAATTATTTATATAGAAAGCGGTTTTACATCTTTGAACAATTAATTGTTTCATATCATTTTCTTATTCCTAGAAGTGAAAACCATCCAGTTTATATTTCATTGACGTAGTGGCGGATATACGTTCAACATATGGGGGTCAATTGACCCCATTTAAAAAATAATAATAATAATAATAATAATAATAAAATAAAATAAAATATTTGCTGCCTTGTGTATAAAAAATATACTTATAGCATGAGTTTTGCTATGGTGAGTCGCGACTCACAAATGGGTCCGTGAATCGGGTTCAAAATTCCTAAATCTTGTACGAAATGACTGATCCAAACCGTTCAATACGATCTACCTATCAAAACCTCCATGCTGACCAAATTTTACATTTTTTTCGAAATTTTTAAGTATTTTTTTGAAATTTTGAAAAATTGTTAATCTAATTTGTTCTGAACCGTTCAAAAATAGCAGTTTTAAAAATCTTAAAAAAATACTTAAAAATTTCGAAAAAAATATAAAATTTGGTCAGCATAGAGGTTTTGATAGGGAGATCATATTGAACGGTTTGGATCGGTCATTTCGAACAAAATTTAGGAGTTTTTAGCCCGACTCACGGACCCTCTTGTGAGTCGCGACTCACCATAGCTAAGCTCCTTATAGCATATATTTCCTATGGACACACTCATTTGAACCCCACAATAAATATAAAATAATTTATTAATTGAACCCCCATTAAAATATATAAATCTAGTCTTATAAGATATTTTTTTGGTGTTGTTGGTATATTTTGTTAGAAAATGGAAAGATATTGAATAGGAACAAATTAGTCAAGTTAGCTAATTTTGTGCCTTCGTATTTCTCATTTTCTAGTTTCAACGAGAGCACAATTTTATACCAAAACCCATTCTATTTTTTTTTTTTTTTGTCTTTGTGCGCATGTAGTCTTTAGATAAAAAGTAATTTAAATTCTCCCATATTATTATGAATTTGTTGAACCCATTAGAATATTTTCTAGCTCCGCCACTACAGTTCGTGGAGTACTCAAGTATAAGTTCCTTACAAAGATTTAGCAGCATTTAGAGGCACCTGCTGGACCAAATTAATGTATTAGTTATAAGAGTAATTAATAGTTTTTCATTTAATACCTCTATTATGGAGGCAAGGCGACAGAACCAGGATCTTCAAATAGAGGGGACAAAAAATTGTAGTATAATTTATTTTTGAGTTTTTAGAATGTGTCAAATAAAAATTATTAAAATTTTAGAAGAATTAGTATAGAATTTTTAAGTTTATAAGGATATTTTTAGAATATTGATATATGCCAAGCACATTTTCAAGTGCACTTGTTACGCCCGATAGAGAGACACAAAAAATACAAAAAGTTCTGAATTATCAATGAAATAATTTCCTACAAAGTTTTTTAAAAAATGTAATTATGTTTAACACGTAACAAGCATAATAAAACACGTCAAATTTCATTTCCTACATGTGAATCAATGTTCAAGATACATAATAATTGCACGACATGTCAATATTTTGTCCCTTGGTTAATCCTAGAGATGAATAATACAATCTAGTGACTGTACGTAAGAAATTGCGTGGCGACAACAAAAACCCATATCATGAAATGTAAGCGGCGAACCGCTCCGCGTTTGCCATGTCAGCATCCATAAACCCGACAGTGCCACGTTTGAAGCAGAACCTACTACTTGAACGGCTTCAATTCTTCCCGCGCGGAATATTCCTTACATTTTGTAAAGCACTACTTTTTTATTTTATTCACATAGGCCCCGTTTGTTTCCGCCTTAAGAGGTTGCATAACTAAGCAACCAAACACCTGAGGCGTAAGGAGCCGTAAGATGCAGTAACTTATTACACCTTTTTGGGTTGCATAACTTACGCACCTGATCCGTTTAATTTTTTTTTCCGACACTACCCTCCAATTAATTCTCTCTCACCAGTTTCAACCGTCTCCTATCCCTCGTTTATGCCACTGGCTTCTTATCCCCTTCTCAAACCCTAGCCGCACCACACCACACCTAGATCTGTAGCTGTGAGAAAAATGGAAAGGACGATAATCTGAAGTCGTGTAGTTCATTTGCTCAGGTTTGTCTTGCAATGAACGAAATTTTTTTTAATCGCACAACCCTCTATTCGGATCCCAAATTTTTTATTGTTCTGCACACACTTGAAGTCGTGTAGCTAATCCGAAGTCGCGTAGTTTTTTTTTTGTTCTCGCAATCAACAAAATTGCTTTTTAGTTCGTAAGATAGCTCATTGGTAAAATTAGAAGCCTGACCTTATTTTTATATGAGACATTTTTCTTTTTCTTTGTCGTTGGCAAAATTAGAAGCCTAACCTCATGATCATTGCATGTATCCTTTTTTCTCTCTTTAAATTCTTCTCCGTTGAGTTGTTTGTTTTGGATATGAAAATTTGATTTGTTCTATTTGGGATAATTGATGAACGGCTAAATAGAAATTGAGCGAATTAGATTAAAGCATAAACAAATTGATTTTCTTGTAGCTGGATTTTTTACGCACTTTTGGGGTGATATGTTCCTTGTCAGAAAATTTTTAATTCTTATTAATAAAAGTTGTGATTTAGGAGAAGTGGTACTGTTAATTTTTCTTTTATGGAGATGTCTTGCTTTGTTTAATATAAATTTTGTGTTTGATTTGTATGAGCAATGAATATGTCTTGCTATGTTCTGAACTTCTGATATATCCTCTATCGTTTCATGGTTTAATTGTAGGCTAAGTGAAAACTTTTTTTTCAGTATCAAATCAAAGCAAATTTACTAATTATAATAGGATACATGATTGAACTGTCATTACCTGTTGAGCAATTTTGATTTAACAGAGTTTTTGCTAAGCCTCACAATTTGTCACTTTATTAGTACAAAGGATACAAGATTGAACTGTCATTTAACCTTGTATTTTTGCACAATAACAAACGTCAAATTTGTAATAAAGACCTCGAAACAATTGGTATTTAATTTCATCAACCAATCACATTTACATCCCTTTTGTAGTACCTGAACCTAACACAAGATTGGATTAAATAGACCGAAATTATTGCGTTGTACTAATTAGTCTACTATTTTAATTTTGATTTAATTATGTCATTGTCTCTGTTCTCAGTTAATTTTCCTGTCACAACTTAGATCCCTTCAAAGAATCTTTAGCCAGTACATTATTTTACAAATTGCCTGTAGAATCTTTACTAGCACCGATCGGAGATTGGGTAAATAAAAGAATCTTGGGATAAACCCAATAAAATATTGCTTGTTTTCGTACTATATATCTACTCTTTATTTTCAAGATCCATATAAACTAATCGAATATATGGCTGTTGTACGGCACATATTTAAAATAAGAAAGCTGACAATCGAAAGAGATTTCTAAAATAAAAAAAGTTATTAGGAAAAAAAATTTCGGCGCAGTTCATGACAGACTAGTCGTATAAAAGGTGTAGCAACTAGTAAGTCAGATCTGTAGCCATGAGGAAGGAGGTGGGTATACCTGTCAAACGTTGAAACGGAACAGGCCTATTTCATTTTCATTCCGTTTCAGTCAACGTAACTGAAATTGATTTCGTTTAACGTTCTATTTCGTCAAACGTAACAATTTTTCATTTCGTTTAACGTTCCGTCCTTCATTTACCATTGATTTCAGCGAAATTCCGTTTTCCGTTTCAGTAATGTTTATAAATTTCAGTTTCGTTTTTAAAAACGAAATTGAAACCTCTTCTATTTAACGTTCTATTTGGACGGAACGGAACGGAACACCATGGCAGAACGGAATTTTGACAGGCCTAGAGGTGGGTACTGGGTACAATGCAACAGAAGGCGTACCTTGAACAAAAATCTTGTCAGTTCCGATAATGGTTATTGTTATATGCGTAATTGTTGATCACAAATTTGCAAATGAGCTCCACCAGATGCCGTCTTTTCTTTCTTTCTTTATTTTTTTTTTAAGTTCATCTCAACGGTTAAAGATCCGAAAATTACATACCCACTAATTTGAACTTTCTAAAATATAAGAAATGTAATAGAAAATTATGAAATTTGATTTATAATGTGTTTTCAATATGAAGATCACACTAAATTGTAAAGTATATTGTACAAACTACTAAATAATATTTTTGTAGAAATAATTCTACATTCGAATTTCAGTAAATATAATGTGACCAAAAAAATTGTAATTAGTTATCGATTCTATTTAAAGTTATATCTAAACAACTTGTCACACACATTTTGTTGAAAAATACAAATAAAACATAATGGATAACTGTTATATATCATCACTCTCATATAAAGCATTCTTATCTTATCTCTTTAGACCTTATCTTTAAAGGAAGCAATTATCGTTTAAAATTATCATCAGTCGTCTCGCATAAAACGTTTTCTCCCACACATGACTTTTTATTTATCCTCTATCAAACATTATCATTTTCTTTTTTTTTTATTTTGCATACGGAATAACGTTATTATCTTAGCTCTTCAGACCTAAGGAAAGAAGGTAACTAGCGTATAAAATTATCACCACTCTCACACAAAATAATTTTATCGTTTAATTGTACCTAACTTATTGTCCTCCCACACGGGACTTTCCTCTACCAAACATTATCATATTTGTAAGAGAAAATGAACTCTCACATAAAACAATTTTATATATATACCCTCTAATTATTCTAAATTTATCCTTCCAAACATGTATTTATTATTATATTATCTAATATACATTATCTTTTATTTATTTATATTTTTTAAATTTTTTGTTCAGGACTCCTGGAAACATAACATAAATGGAAAAAAATACCGCCAACTATCGTTCAAATATTTTGGTTCAGAATTTTTTTTTAAGTCAAAGCCCGTGGCCTAGAATTTAATTTAATTTTGTTCACTCTCTTTTCATTAAGCGTAGGAAAATAATTGATGGACGAAATTTGCGTGAAATTTTGTTAGAGTAATAAAGAAAAATTTTCCTTTGAAAAAAAAAACCTTGCAATCAAATTTTATCTCTGTGGCTCACTTGTATCATATTCATATGCCATATCATACTGACTTGTGAGACGAGACTTCCAAGCTCCAACCACTCAACTTGAAAAGCAGTATACTTGTTACGGAAAGGCGCTTTCATATAATAATTGCATATAAAAATGAGAAAGAAAATCGAAGGGAAAAAGAAAATTTAAAATTGACTTACAGCACAGGATAAGGGGTGCCTTACCTATACCACACGCATAGGTCTCTCAAGCCTTCATTTAATGCTAAGAGCATCTAGTATTACTATTAACCCACTTATCCCGCTGTCTTAACTGGAATACCACGAATCGATAAAATCCGACGGCTAATAATTAGCCAAAGAACAATTGGCAAGCCTGTGAGGTCCAGCGGTGCACCTGGAATCACATCGACGCGACAAACAAACAACTCAAGTACAGAATCTTTTTTTTTGATAGATCATCTCCATTTACAAGAAAATGGTGAGTCCGTTACTAGACTGAAGTTTACATTAGGGATGGATATGTCTTTCAGAAAGGTTCCAAACTTTGAACTTAGTAGAGCATTTTTTAATTTTTCAATTTGCGATAATTATTTCGATTTACGTAATTAAAATCTGTCAAATTTTATATGGAAAATAACTTAATTTATGTTTGACATTTATGGGAAGTGATAAATGGTTCCATGATTTATTTGAAAAAAAGTGTTTATTTCTAAGGGAAAAAAATTTGTTTGTACATTTTTTGGAAAGCTTTGTAAGAAAAATTTAAATATGCTTAAAAAACTGATTTCCATCAATTTCAACTAGTTTAGTTGTTTATGATATATATTCCTACTTTACAAAAACAAAAAAAAGTACCAACACAATATGTGGACAAATAAAAATAAAAAAAAACACTTGTACTTCGATAAAAACTAAAATCAGCTAATCTACTTGGAAAACATAATTTAAGTAAAATATATAATTTTTATAACAAAAATATTTAAGACGTTATAGGTGATAAAAAATTTTCAATATGTGAACTCTTTCTGAAATAGAAAAAAAAAACTATTATATTCTAATCAATCATCTTTCCATTTTAGATGTAAACCCAAAAACATGTTATATTTTCGTTACTGATTAACATCCGTCGACAAATCAAATCGATCAAACATCACAAAAAAAAAAAGATACATGCTAGTTCTAGAGGTGATACACTCTTGGATCGGTACATTTACAAGGAGTTACAAAAACTACAAATATCATATATAAACAATTTTTAAAAAATATTACCGTTTTATTGTAACGTTACAGACAAATAATTCATAATTGTAAAAATAATACATGCATCTATGGTAATTTCATTTTTCATACTATTTCAGTTTAACCAAATTAACATATATAATTAATGATTTATTTATTCGGTTGTATAATTTGATTATGATTTAGGTCGGTTCAGTTTATATTTATACAAACGAAAAAAAACAGTTTGATCGAAAGAAAATAGTTTGGTTTGAATCAAACCACCGTATATGACATATACAATTTAAATACTAGTGAAAGCATATATAAAATATATTGTAGTCTTTTTCTAATTCAAAGAAGATTCTAATATTGGAGATATTATTTTATCCGTAACCTAAATTGTAAATTTGTAATTCTCTTTCTCACTGTATATCTAATTGTTTCCTACTTCACTACGTTAGTACTTTGTCTGTTTGTTTTATAGATTTCTACGAAGTCAAGTCAATTTTTGGTGATAGCAAAAAAATGTACGGACAAAAATTAACCAAGTAACTAGGGCTGTCAATATACCGCCGTTTCGCACGTTTTCGTTTCGTTCCGTCCGAAATGGAACAGAAGTGGAAGGAAAAGTAGTTTCATTTTTAGAAACGGAAATGAAAATGGAATGCTGAAATGAGAAATTTCAATGTAAAATGAATGTGGAAGTGAAATTTCCGTTCCGTTTAACGAAATGGAACGAAAATGGAATAATTTTCTGTTTCGTATTTTGAAACGGAATGGAAACGGAATGATGGATTTACGTTCCATATTACACGTTTGACAGCCCTGCAAGTAACCATTTAAAATTCTCCAATTGTTCAAACTTGTCTTTTTTTCAATAAATGCTGGAATACAACACGATTGATTCATTGGTTCAAAAATATATAAGAGGGAAACTTAAATTTAGTAACTTCGGGGCCGTTTGGATGGGTTGGGAATTGGGGGAATAGCTAATTCTAGGCATAAATTTATTGGGAAGTGTGTAACTTTGTGAAGAGTTTGGATTGTTTATAATAAATTTGGCATAAAAAATTCCGGGAATTTGCAATTCCCACCTATTCCAACCTCATCCAAACGCCCCCTTTGGTTCTAGTCTTTTCAAAGCATCTGTTCCTTATCCTTAAAGCCTCTTAAACTCTTATCTCTAGTACGATTAAGGTTTAAGAATAAGATATTCTTTTTTTCATTAAAAAAGTAGAAAGGATAGATCTATATGTATCCATGTGTTGATACGTGTCGAATAGTGTCCGGCGCAGACATGGAATTAAAAAACTTTGTAAAGAAAGGTAAACTATTGAAGATTCCAAGCGCGGTATATCCTTCTTTTGACAAAACCCAATTGCAAAGGCGATATCTTGTGCACGATTGAAAATATCCAACTGCATCAGCATCACTATTCACTAGTGTGAAAAAAGAACCAATTTATAGATCCACCAAGGTTATCTTTGCATAGCCATCTGCATGTCATCAGAAATCCTAGGTTTACCTTACTTACAGTGGCGGATCTAGAAAAAATATTTAGGTGGATCTGACAACCTCTGTTTAAGTCTTCAGCCCCCCTTTTGAGTGCTCTAATGGCAGAAAAATTTAGCTGGGGCTAAAGGGGACTCCAAGGGCTCGACGGCGTGAGGTGGGGTTCTAGCCCCACCCGCCCCGGTGGTAAATCCGCCCCTGCTTACTTATGTGGTTATATCATAGCTCTAGTGCACTGGATATTTCTTTGGAATCATTTTAGAATGATGCATGGCATGTGAAATCAATTTATACATACTCTGTATGATATGACGATACAATTAATTATACTCGATTAAGAAAAAGAAGTGTAAAATTAATCAAGAGCTAATTTGTTGTATAATGTGAATCAAGAAAGATAAAATTTCATTTTGTTGTTCAACATTATGATACTTTGTGTTCAAATTTGTATGAATTTATGAATTTTTTAAATAATGTAAATCAATAAAGATTAAAAAATCTTATTATATTGTTTATATTTTTTATAATATGTGTTCAATTTGTACATTTTTTTATTTTTAATTTTAAATATAATGTAGATCAATAAATAGTACTTTATTTATTCCATATTATTAAATATTAACACAGTTTATAAATTTTTAATGTATTTTTAAAAAAATAATCAAAATTTTATTTTAACTTTGTGTCATAAAACGACAAACTATACCTGAATTATTCCCATATTCATCGCTATCACTACTTCACTACTTCTCAAAAACGCAAGGATCCAAGAGCATATCACCTCTAGATCAGTTGTGTACCCATTTTCAATACTGTTTGATCAATTTAATTTACGTCTAGATGTCAATTGCTAGACGAAAGATATTCTCGTTTGATTTTACATCTAAAATGAAAAGTGAATTTATTGGAATAATAATTATTTTTCTATTCTAGAAATAGAGCACATATAAAAAAAAATTATCGCCTGTAACTTTTCAAATAATTTTGTTATAAAAAATGTATATTTCATTCTTTTTATTAAACTATGTTTCTCGTATTGATATTTTGAATCTAATTTTAAATTTTTTATTAAAATATAAATATTTTTTAAAGGTTTTATTTATCCATAAATTGAGTGGTTACGTTTTCTAATACCAACATAGCACGCTTAGAACCAGTAAAATTATTGTCAAATTACAACCTTACTACCATATCACGGTGACTAGTGGATAACAGGGGTCGATAAATAATAATATACACGCAGCGGAGATAGAAAATACTGCATGATCGTAGTAAAAAAAATCAAGGTAAAACATTTAATAATTATTTTAAGAATAAATATAATTTTGTTTTTTTTTTCAAAAATAAAAGTTAGCTTAGGCATTTTTTTTAAATATTATTGGCTCCGTTTGGATAAGGTGCGGGAAGAAGGGAAGAAGTATTGGGAAGTGTGTAACTTTGTGAAGAGTTTGAATTGTTTATAATAAATTTATTCCCTTCTTCCCAAATGGAATCCAAACGGAGCCATTAGGAGAAATAACAAATGCTTTCTGCTTGTACGAATGCTTAGATATGCCAAACATGACATACTTCATATTGTACTATTTTTTTCCCCATGGTCCCGTTTGGATGAGCTTAGGAATAAGGGAATAATTTCTTCTCACTCCCAAATTTATTATAAACAATCTAAACTTTTCACAAAGTTTCACACTTCTCAATACTTCTTTCCTTATTCCTCTTATTCCCACACCATCCAAACGGAGCCTATATAATAATATTCTTTTCTATTGAAATTGGCACATCATTATGAGGTAGACTAAAATCAACCACGACTGATGGATGGACCCATAAGTCCTGATTATATTTCAACTTTTGAGGTTCTAATGGCTATTTTGAATCGTTTAATGTGTTCTCCATATTGAAATCTCATTAGAGGCCAAATTTTACATTTTTCTAAATTTTTTACTATTGTTTTTGAGATTTTAACAAAATCATTATTATTGAAGGATCCATAATTGTTTAGATTAAGAATTCTGTAAAATACCAAAAAAATATAAAAAATTTAAGAAATTGTAAAATTTGGTTTGAAATTAGATTTCATTATGAAAAATACATTGAACGGTTCTGATCGACTGTAAAAATCTAAAAAAATGTGATTTCATAGAAGTTGACAATCTTATTCGTAAGTCGCGACTTATTTTAGTCTACCTCATATCTTATATGCTGTGCAGATCTCCATATACCAAACAACATAACGTTGGTATATGTATAAAATCTTGAGAGTACCATACAAGTCGTGTAATTACAAATTTCTAAGTTCTTATCAAAATTTAAAAAATTCATTTTAATAATTAATACTATGCATATAGTTTTTATTTCTTAAACTGTCAATCATTAAGATTTAAAAATGTGAAATGCACCGTATGCATGGAAATTAACCGATTTTTCAGTCCTTCATGGCAAAGGCCGCGAGATACCTACGGGGTTGTATAAGAGTCAAGTTAAAGCAGGGACAGCTCAAACTCGACTCAGTTGTCTCGAGTCGAGCTGGAAACACTATTGATTTTGTAAATTTAGTTCAAACTCGACTCATCTCTAATTTTAGTTGTCTCATGAGTCACGAACTAATTTGAAATAAGCACGTGTACTACAAAATTTTCTTTGTTTAATTCATATGTTATTTCAGTATTAAAATTAATTGATATATAAAACATTATAAACAATAAAATTACTATCATTTTTTATTATTTCTATTGGTCTGAATCAAAATATGTCTTGAAACTTAATGAAATATATATAAGAACCAGGGGCGAAGCCAAGGTGGGGTCCTGGTGGGCTTGGCCTCCCCACATTTTTAAATTTGATTAATATTTATAAGCTAAATTTAGTGAAAGTATGGGTAATTATGTAGATTGGTCCCTTTAAAAAAGTAAAATTTACATATTGGCCCCACTTAAGCTATTTTTCTGACTTCGCCCCTGATAAGAACAAAATTTTTATAACTATTTTATGAGTTTTTAATTCTTAAAAATCATGTTGATAATACTATTTGAAATATAAATTTATTATATTACGAGTCAACTCACGAGTTGACGAGCGAGTTAAGCTTACCTTAAACTCAACTCTTCAGCCCATCGTGTCAGTGCAACTCGAGTTGTATTTACACAAATTACAACTGAGGTTTTTTCGAATTGAGTTCGAATAAACTCACGAGTCATGAAATTTTTGCTCGCCCAATATCTACCTGATAAATCCAGAAAAATTAAACTAAAATATCGATTCTTAAATTTGCCACGCGTCATGTTGTAAATGGTAGTTTTTCACAGGTATACGTGGTGTAAATTCGACGTCAGATGGGACTAAATGGACGGATTATATAAAGAAAACAAAACCGGACAAAATAGTCAGTGTCAATTACAAATACCATTTATATGCAATATTATTACGTAAATACCATCCACGATAATCTTCAGACTGAAGCTATCAAAGTTTCATTGTAGATTTTCTGCGCATCTGATAAATGATCACGTCTTCAAATATCTTTATGAAGTACAGTACACTTATGACATACAACTCTGTTACACAAATTACCACACAATTTCTTGTACAGAGGAACCGAGTATCTTTTGGCAGTATGGCATCAGAAAATATGCTCTGTATTTTTCCTGCGAGAAAAGAAGAAGCATCAGAATCTGAATCAGTGGCCGTCCGTTTTCCGAAAAGGCTTTTTATATGAGAAATCTGATTCCCTTCTGACGAAGAAACCAAATAGTCCAATACCTGAATGATGACGCTTTTGCGTAAAACTTTTCCTTTTCCCCTTCATAAAAAAATGGGAAAATTTGTTATGTACCCTCCAAAATTGAGAGAATAGAAAATTTGCCCTCCGAAAATCGAAACTCCTAATTTTACCCCTCTAAAGTTGAGATTGTTTCTGCATATGCCACTCTTCCTCTTTTTACAGTATAAATATTATTTAAATAATAAAATTATTTTTTGCTGACCATTATACCCTTGGATCAATAACCCTTTGATTTAAACCCGAATCAAACCCGCATCCATCGACGAACCCACTCGATTAAAGTCGAACTTTGCCTCTTCTTCTCCGTCAAAATCAGACCATGATATGCCTCGACAAAATAGGGATCTATTTGCTGTTCAATGTGGAATTAAAGATAAATTTTTTAGATCCTTTTTATAGCCCTGTCGTGATGTACTTTTTTAGTCCATTTGCATCATAGATATGAAAGCAAATTTGACATATTAATGAGAATTGGAAGCAAGACGATGGTGCTACACAATAATTACTCAATTCTACACCTTTGACTCCAGCTTAGCCACTGTATTGCAATCATCACATAGCCTCTCTATTGTAGTTGCCTCGTACACATAATTTCACCAAATAAAGTACAGCGAGATAGGTGATGGAGTCATGCTCGTCTCAGCACGAAGGGAGGAAATTTTATCAGAATCAGGTTGGAACATGGTGTCAAAAACAGACGCAGGAAGGGAGGAAACGGAGGGAAAACGGGAGAGAAGAATAGAGAGGGAGGCGGCGGCGGTGGCGATGGTGACAGAGAGGGGTTTGAGAAGAGAGAGAGAGGAAGAAGTTTGGTCCATCTGGCGATGGCGGCGGCGCAAAGAAAAGGAAGTTATTATGACACTGGGCTTGCACAATGCAGATGAAATCGTCGATGCAATTAAAAAGGAAGAGTTTAAAATTGATGTCAGTCGATTGATATAATTAAATTCTGAATGACATACTAATTGTGAAAGTATAGTTACGTCATATGAAAAAGATAGAACAAATTTAGATTTAGGTTTGATCAGTGACAAAGAAGAAGAGGAGGAGAATGATTTTAATCAAGTGGGTTCGTCAGTAGATCCCTGTTTGATATGGGTTTAAATCGAATGGTTCTGAATCCAAGGGTATAATGGTCAGCAAAATATAATTTTATTATTTAAATGTTATTTATATTGTAAAAAGCCGGAGAGTGGCATATACATAATCAATCTCAACTTTCAAGGGGCAAAATCAAGAGTTTTCATTTTTGGGGGGCAAATGCTCCATTTTCTCAGTTTCGGAGGGTACAGAAAAAATTTTCCCTAAAAAAATATAATTTTTTTGCTCATGTATTGTTTTATAGTTTTGCTATCTTGCTTTTTTTTTCTGAAAAAGAATTTGTTTATCTATATAGTCAATCGGGACTAATTCGAGAACATGTTGATTTTATATATTGTTTCTTTGTTAATTGATAATTCATATTCTAAAAGCAAAAAAGTTTTTTTATTAATTTTTTCAATTTAGCATTATTGTTCACATAACTAGCGAAATTACAAGTTTACAGATGTGGTTTGTGTAAGAAGTCGTAAATATCAGAAGACAAAAAAGGGAAAAAAAAATGCTCGAATGACAAATTGACAAGCACTTTGTTACCACCATACATTTAATAAAAAATGTTGATTAAGTATTATATATGGCATAAATCAATCAATGTCTTTTTATTATGAAAATTTACGGACGAAGAGTCGTAACGATGTTGTTTCTAAAATAGAAATTTAGAGCTGGAGGGTCTTAGACTAAGTAATGTTCTCGTGCGTTGCAATCCAAACATATATTAATTTCCAGTGAGGATCCGGGTTTAGAACCCGGATCCGACACTATTAGCGAACAGTTCTTAATACAGTAAATTTGATCGGATCTTTTATTGCAGCCACTCAGATTGTGAAATAACAATTGTCGCAGAAGATCCCGTGTAGAGAATAAGTTTTTACTTTTTAGCTCATGTTTTTACCCTCCTCTGACCACCCACGTGTAGAGAAATCATGAAAAAAGATAAGTGGGGCCCGCTCCAAGATTTTGGTTGTACGGGAGGTTTCAAGTTTCAACTTCATCGGCAGAATGGAGAGCTTTTATTAGGGTGTGTTTGGATAAGCTTAGAATAAGGAATAAGAATAAGAAATTTCGGTATGCGTGCTTATTCTTATTCTTGTGTAATCCAAACAACACAAGAATAAGGAATTTGGGCCCTTATTCTTATAGGGTGTGTTTGGATGAGCCAAGAATAAGGAATAAGAATAAGAAATTTCGGTATGCGTGCTTATCCAAATTCCTTATTCTTATACTATGGTTTTGTTAATATAGGAATAAGGGCTCAAATTCCTTATTCTTGTGTTGTTTGGGTTGCACAAGAATAAGAATAAGCACGCATACCGAAATTTCTTATTCTTATTTCTTATTCAAGGCTTATCCAAACACACCCATACTAACAAAACCATGGTATAAGAATAAGGAATTTGGATAAGCACGCATACCGAAATTTTTTATTCTTATTCCTTATTCATGGCTCATCCAAACACACCCTTAATGATTTGGTAGATAGGATTAGGGGAGTCGCTTTTACTGGTTATACTTTTCCCATTTGTACCCTGTGACTAATTCTCTTTGGTAATGAAAGGCCCACAAGAAAGTTCTTCAAAAAAAAAAAAAAAAAAATCTTCCGCTTTGCGCTAGACCCCTCCCACTTTTAAATTTATATATTTTTTATTGTATGGACTCTTTTTTATTTTTAATCTGCCTACGGCTTTCAAATAAAAAAAAACACTTAAAAATCATGTGTATCCATCAATGAAACCCTTTTTTCTTTAAGGATGAACCACATTTTTTTTATTTGAATAGTCCAAAGGAGTTTTAGATGGTATCAATCACGTTCTAATTTTTTTTCCTCCGAAATTTACATGTTTTCTTTAAAAGATTATAAGAAATCTAATAATACTGATTCTTTTTTTTTTTGAGGAAAAAGCCCGTGGGCACTAATAATACTGATTCAACCTTTTTTATTATTATGTTTATTTATTTTCCTTTATAAAAATAATTTAAAAAATTATACATCATACACAATCAATGAAAATGAAAAATGTCGCACATATTATGACAGACATTGTGTTGCAAAAAAATTAATTATTGTATTTTTATTCGGAATTTAAGTATGATCTTAAACGATTGTGTACTATTAAATATATACCACATTAAAAATTATCGTGCAACACAACTAATTATATGTTCTCTTGAATGAATAAAATATAAAAAAAATATATCAAAATAAAAATAGATCGCGCAACGCGCGAGAAGACCACTAGTTTATAATATTGCGAACATAAAATATAAATTGTAACGAAGCTCTATAAATTATAATACAATATGTGGTCACAGAATAAAAGAAATATTGTTTATATTGGTTGTATTAAATTATTATAAAGCGAACCTTACATTTTCTCTAACATCCAAAAATGTAGACTTGTTACATTATTACACTTGCCAGCAAAGTCTGAACGAACATCTCGAAGATCCCAAGACGCGGCGAAAAAAGTATTACCAAAATTAATATAACCATTCAAAGGCAAAAGTCGATTCAAATTTTTCAACATCAGTTGCGAACTTTGACCAATATTTTGGTCAATACTATATAATTTTCAAAATTTAAACCATCCATCCTAGCTGCTAAATATGTTAAATTTTTATAAGCTTTATAACTTGTTCTTACTATTTTTTTTGCATAAAGTTTTTTTTAAAAATTTAAAAGTAGTAACATATAAAAAAATATTGAATTTAATCTTTTACATAATTTCGATATATATATATCGCATGAGTAGCTTAAATGATCAAAATTTGGAAATTTGAATTTGAAGTCAAAGTACAATTTAATGGGTTCTTTTCTAGTATATATAGATTTGCACACGTGAGTGGATATGTGTGATTGGTCATGCGAGCAGGAATTCAATGCCATCATTTTATTATCTTCATTCTATCTCTAATTTTTTTTTAACACTAAGAGAATAAACACCACGTCCAGCATGATTTGTATCGCATTTTTATCCACGTGAAAAGTTTTATAACATTTGGTTAAATTTGAATTTTATTCAGTGCAGTCAGACAAGTTTATAACAGGTTTCAATAAGTTTATGATGTTAATATTAAAATATATATAAATAAATTCAAACAACATATATTTTTGAAAATTTCTGTCATGAATGAATTCTTTATTTGGGTTGAAATCTAGATCATGATGAACGATTATGATTGATTATGACTCCAATAGGTCGCGAAAAGCTCATACATGGCTATTCAGGTCAATGGTGTTGTTTCGATCATCCAATTGACGATTGAGAAGTTAGCAATAACTAGTGGTATTTTTATAATTTATTAGAACTATATTCCATATCATCCTATCAAATTACTTACTAGCTCTACTGAAAATATAAAACAATTTTATTAAATTTATAAGTTCTAATAGATTTTTCTCTGCTAATTAAACTATTTAAAGTGTTATCCTTTATTGACATAAGATTAATTGTAATTTGATCTTATTGTAATAAATAAACAAAAGAAGCTAACCTGTTAAATTGATTTATGAAAAATAATAATGGTAATTAATTATATCTTAATCTTTTGGCACGTCTAATAAAAAAAAATCAAAATTAATGGTTTCTCGATAACAAAATAGAGTACAAAATTACATATTCAAGTTCAATCTAAAATTTTTTTTTTGTAAGATTCACAAAATTGGCAAGTATTAAGCATAAACATCTTACGAAGAAATTTAAATTTTGTGAACATATATAATAGAATTCATTCATCAATATAAATTGTGTTAATCATTACCAAAGATGAAAACTCATGAATCACTAATAAGAAATACTAAAGAATATAGAAGTTAATATTTGTTGCTGTTGAATATATATATGTTATTAAAAAAAACATTTTCTATACAACAATAAATTGTCCAAATCGAATATGGGGTTTACTTGAATATGTTGTGAAAAAATTTGGGATCTAAATAATGCATATATACAGAAAGTTTTTATTTTTACGAGTGTAAATTTAAAATATAGTACCATTATTCATAATCAACGGGGGTGAATTGACCCCCCCCCTTTATTGTAAAGAGATTCGTCTCTATCTACACAAGAAGTTTGAAAAAAATAAACATGTTGGATGCAATCAAAAATTCTTTTCCGAAAAATTTTCTATGGATACAAATTCCAAACCGGGTTTTAATCATAACTGCTCATTCTTTTATGAATTTTTTCGTTTGAAAATGAATGACTATGATCAAACCCAGTACAAATTTTATATCAACAAAGAATTCCCCTTATTTACATTTTTATGTAACTGTAAATTTTATACCGCTATGATTTTATTTGATCACGAATTAGAGGTTTGTGAATATTATTATTAACCCACATAGACGTCTCTTTAGCGTTGATTTTATCGTGTTTCCAATAACTATTAAAATAATAATCAGATACTACAATATTTCAATGACTTATAAAAAAACAATATAAATAAAAAACTTTTTGTTATTTATTTTGATTTATTATTTCAAAACTTCAAAATGACTCATAGATTGGATAATTCACGTACTTGTATCTCGTGCCAATTCAAAATGACTCAACGGAACAATATCAAAATCAACAGTAAAGACTTTGAGCGAAGTGCCAAAGACCAAAACAGAATTGTCATTGTCATTTGTTTAAATATACGAAAATGATCTGAATTCCATCAAGTCAAATAAGAATAACTCCAAGATTTATGAATAATAATCGCCGCAGAGGTTGGATGTAGAAATATAATAAAATATTTGGCGCATATGGTAAAGATACCTGAGACTAGAAAGCAAGCTAAAACTGCTAAAGGAATCCGCCCACTTCATTACTGATACCTACGCCCCACCCACCCCTCAGAATCCAAACTTTATGCATCTAAAGTTGTGTGTGATCTGTGTGCAACCATTCTGTTTAATTTAGTTTCGCCCAAAGTAATCTGCTACACAGAAATTTCACCAAGTATGGATACACGGAATCGGACTCGTCTCTCAAGACAAAGAATCTCGTGTTGGCGAGGAAAGCGCGACACGCAATTGCTTGATATAAAACAACTGCAACTAAATCTCTCTCTCCTTTTTCAGTAGTGTGACGAGGCAATGCTTGCATAACCCTACAAAATATTTTATTACTTAAACACTCATTTAATAATATTTGGTCAAGTTTTATCACTAGTGTATTTAACATATATTTTGTGTATAATTTTTCCCTATAAAATTTTCCTTGTATATCAAGCAAAAAAAAAAGTAATAAAGCACAGGTATATATGGATTTGGCGAGGGTATATGCGAAAGAAGGATAAAGAATGGTCCGGAATTACATCAATGGAAAGGGGGTAAAAGGAGAGATTCCCATTCCTTCGCTCGAGTCGCTGCACCACACCACATTTACAAGAAAGAAAGCGGTATCTTCACTGGCGGTGAGCGGACCCCTTTTTGTGGCCCGTACGCGACGAATCGCCCTTGCCTCCGCCGAAATTTGTCGTTTAGTAGAAGAGATAACCTCTTTTTCACTTCCCCATTTTACCCATCCCCGGTTTAATCTCCAATCTTCCTTCCCGGTTCACCTGACCCCATTTCTCTCCTCTCTTCTCTCACTCTTACCTCTATATAAACCCACTGGCGCTTCACTTGTTTTATCCATATCTCTTCAAGGAAGGAAGAGAGAAAGGAAGGAGAAAGGAGACCTTGAGGAGAGATAGATCTAAAGTGGAAGACAGGCTAGATGGGATCGATTTCGACTCAGGATTTGAATCTGAGACCTCATGCAATGCAAGCGATTCGCGATTTGATCGGAGGAGATGAGAAGATCGTGCAGCTCATGAAGGATTTGAAGGAGGAGAAGGAGAAGATTGAGGTTTTCAAGCGCGAGCTTCCTCTCACCATGGAGATTCTCAGCGATGGTGAGTTGCTCTGATCTTAATTTGGTTGGTTTTTTCAAGCGCTTTTTAGTTTGCCCCGAAAGGAATTAGAATCGTTTTTCCTCTTTCCTTACATGGAATTCTGGGTTTAATCAGTGATGGAAGGGTTCAAGGAGGAGGTGCAGAGAAGCCAGAAAGAGAGATTGAAGGAGTTAATGCCAGTGAAAAGTGGATTAGTTGAAAAATCAGTGGTTAAATCGGAAAAAGAGCGCCTTTCGGAGAAGATCAACTGGATGAGCTCCGCTCAGCTTTGGGTGGATAATCCCTCCAGTTCTAACCCCTCCAACCAAGATAAGACCTCACAAGAGGTATTGTAGTTCATAATTAACTGGAAAATTTGATATTCAGAAATTAAATCCTTTTGAAAAGAATTGTTTTTGTTAGGAAAGGGTTTGATGGGTTTTTGGTTTTGAAATAGGGAGAAGAGAAATGGAATAACAGTTACCAAGGCACATTCATGCCGTTTCCAAGCCAGTGGCCCTTTGCCACGGGATCAAATAGAGAGAAGCAACAAGAGGAACAAAGATTGGATAAGCTCACCATAGGGTTACCCGGTTTCACACACATGCCGCCTCCGATGAAAAGCGTGGCCCCTGCTGGACAGGTGTCGTTGTATAAGGGAGCCGATGGGGTTGAACTGGTATCTCCAGTGACTGTCTCAAGTGGAGGGAATCTGGGTTTGCAAATGCCGCCGCAACAACAGAGGAAGGCAAGGAGGTGCTGGTCCCCAGACCTTCACCGGCTGTTTGTCGCAGCTCTTAACCAGCTTGGTGGCGCCCAAGGTCAGAATTTTGATATATAATAATTTTCGTTTCATAATTGAGCTGTATGTATGTGGATTAGTAGGTTATTTTGTTTATTTAGTCTGTTACATGTAAAATTGAATCTGAGAAAAATGGTATCAAAACATGTGCTCAATCTAATAATAGATTAATTTATTCTATTTATACTTCCTTATAATAAAAATATAGTTGACTGATGGGATATGAACAATTGATTGGTTGTATTCATTATATGTAATGATCTTTAGGTGCCTAGTGTTTTATTTAGAGTTTGCTAGTAGTTATTCTGTTGATGCTACTGTGTTTGGTTTGTTTTCTAAAAAAGTTGCTCTATTTAATCAAGAGAGATTCTTAAAATTTCATCTGTCCAAAAGAGGAATCTAATCTCTTATTGATGGTCCATCTGTCCAAAATTAAAATTAGATGAATCAAAGAAATTAAAGCAAATATAGATCAGCATGAGTTACAGTCTTCTTATGTGAACAGTTAGTCCACTGGAAAAGCAGAAAGAAGATTACATGAAGTAGAAAACATTGGATACTTATTTTCACTTTTTGGATAATTTGCTTGAATTTTCTGCAGTTGCTACTCCAAAACAAATTAGAGAGCTCATGAAAGTTGATGGTCTCACTAATGATGAAGTCAAAAGCCATCTTCAGGTAATGACTTAATAAGTTAATATCACTATTTAAATCAAATACTTACTTGCAGAGAACAATTTGTTTTTTCTTTTATAATACTTTGCTATTTAAGTTGAAGGTTTTTACTAAAAGAAGAAAATTTTCTGTATAAAGTCCATGCACAAAAGGTTCTTTCATTATCTACTTACCCTATCAAATGTCTTCTCATCAACTCTAAGATATAATTCTATTGTCTATTTCAGAAATATCGGTTGCACAACAGAAGGGCGCCAAATGCTATTTCCACTGCCAATGGGACCCACCCGATGGGCCTGATGGATGCCTTATTGGGGTCATCTAGTGAGCATGGCACGGCCTCGTCCCAGCAAAGCATCTCCCAATCGGAATCCCCAAAAGACCCGCACCAGTTTGCTGCCTCTGGTCGCACAGTCTCCACCACCACTGCTGGTGACAGCTGTGAGGAAGAGGATATCAGATCTGAGAGCTATAACTGGAAATAAAGAGAGAACTTTATTTTAAAAAATTGAACAAAATTGCTAATGATTATAGATATCATCTTTCTTTTTTTCCTTTCTTTGGAAATTGAATAAGTTAGTAAGTGGGTGTATTTCAGTATAGAGGTAAATTATACTGTCATGAGGGAGTTTTTTTTTCCTGAGGCATTAGTCTGTTAGCTTATGCATAAAATTTTGGGGTAGAGTGGCAATTTTCCCCTCATGGCATACCTTATAGTTTTTTTTTTAATATTTATAGTTATATGTCAAAAATAAGTACTTAACTGAACTAACTAAGTTTGAATTTCAACTTCTTTTTTTTTTCGATTCTAGTGTTGTGTACTCCTGTTATTCTTTGAATTTTTCTGTTTAATTTTCTCCAATGTTGAGAAATATATAAAATTGCCTAAAGGATATATGATTTATCTCCTTGAATGTACCGTTTAATTTGCACAAACCAGTGTTTGATGATGCTATGCTATAAATCATCAGACGGTTTTTACTGAAGAGTAGGGTGCTATTTTTATTTGGGGGGAACAAAACTAATGGCAGATATGGAGCAGTTAACCAAAGGAACGAATTTGTATTTCAGAAACATAGAACTTTTTTTTTTTCCCTCCCCATTCTTCTGTCAGCATTGTCCAATTTAAAATGAAATCATATCTGAAATGTCTCCTGAATAACATTGTCGACATAAAAATGGAACAGTCTAAAAAAAAAAAAATACATATAATGTCCTACTTTCCTGTGAAGAATAACAACAGATACGGACCAACTAACAAAACACTAAAGAGTGGTCACCACCGTTTGGTAAGCACTTGCCAAATTTACCTTGAGATAACCATAGGCAATATACCATGTTTTTGTGGCACTATATACTTTACCTTTCACCAACTGATTTCCTACTTTTAGTAATAACAGCCCCAATTTTTTGCAGTTGATAACGTATAGTTTGACATTTTTTTTTATTTATTTATTTTTTTTTTGCAATTAACTATCGCGCTGATGTATAAAATTGGATAGAGCATTTCGTAGGATCTTTATTTTGGAGCATAGAGCCTTGTGGTTTATGAATTTAAATAGTCGCACATTGGGTTTGACACAAATTTAACATGTGGATAGAAGCCAAAGCATTATAGAATAGGTAAAGGGAATCACACGATACATTAACTTTTTAAGGCTCCGTTTGGATAGGTGCAGGAAGAAGGGAAGAAATATTGGAAAGTGTGTAATTTTGTGAAGAATTTAGATTGTTTATAATTTTTTTTCTTTTCTTCTTTCTTCTTCCTACTTCTTCTCAACCATCCAAACAGAGGCTAAGAGCAACTGCTTCATGCATAAAATATTGCAATGTCAATATATGATTCTGTGGATGTAAATTAATATGGACCAAATGATGATCACTTTACCAAATTCCCTTTTGTAAAGATAATTTAGATTTTTTTTTTTTCGTGCTCTCCATGACAGCTAACGCATGGAGAGAAAGAAATTAATGATACATCCCCTCTTTTTATCGGTGTTGAACTCATATAGCACTTTGCTTTCTCTCTTTTCATTCTACATTTCTTCATTGACTTTACTTTCTTTGTTTGGTTAGCAGTTTTCACTTGTCTTGTTTCCTCTCTCTCGAACTCTCTTTAATTTTTCATCCACTATCTTGTTAATATTTAATATATAATTATGTGCTAAGTGTCCCGTCGTACCCGTAACCTAATTTTCTATAACCACCACATGTACCCGGGAGGTAAGTGCTAAGGAGTTTAGTTACAATTTGTTTCTACTAATATAACTAAAGGGTTCGATTTTCATATAGTTTCTTTTATATACCGATGCTATTTTTTTTTTCTTTTTTGTAAATGCTGGTGAAATGTGTGTCGTTTCTACTAAGGTAGGTACAAAACTAATTTAGTGGACGATATAATGTAGTGTTCTATATGTTTCATAGAAAGACTACGTTGTAAACATTAAATACTTAATTAAATGTAGTGATCTCAGTCATTAAATTGGCACATTAGATTGCACCCTTTAGTGATAATACACTCGTATATATGATAACATTTCTGTGATGGACATAAGTGTGTTATTTTCCTCTCTATTTCCACATAAGATTTTTGTGAGTAAGAAAAAGAGAGAAGAGAAAGGGAGACATGGTCTAGGCCGATATCCTGGAAGCTATAATAAAAAATGTTGGAATTTAGAGGTGGAAACAGTTGTTGAAATATCAATTCCAAGCGAGCCGCTCGATCTGGACGCACTTTTTGGTGTTCAGATGCTTATACCTTTATATTATCTCTGTACTATTCATTTTCTAGATGGTACATAGACACTCTTTCAGTTTAGACGAGTAGAGAATAGCGGGAGAGAGATCCACTTCTCTCTTACTTGTTTAATCAGTAGGAGCACTCTATGGAGAGTGAAACACAACAATCTATGAGAGAGATTGGCGTGTATCAGTCCGTCTAGCACCGTGTCTGTGGATAGTGTGTGGAAGAACTCGACTTTAATCGTGGTTGTTGTCCACTAGTGTATGAAGTCGGTGGTCGTGAAGATGAGGAATGGCTTGGCGTGCCACGCCGTGAAAGGAATCACAAGAGGTCTTGAAAAATCGATTTCCGCCGCGGTATGATTTATTATCCAAGATTTTCAAACAAAGACAAAGGAAAAACATCGATTTAGTAGTGTCATTTCTGTTTTGAGAAGACGACAACTACTCCAATCAACAATCAGGTATCGACCATAACTAGAGGTAACTTTAAGATTTTGAAAATTTTTGTGTCATCCCTGATTGAGGTTTTTTTAGAGATGTATGTTCTGTAGTCTTACATTTTGTTTTGAGCCTGGAATAGTTTAGTTGTAAAATAATAAATTATTTTGGCAATCTTGACAGTAATAAAAAATAGTTCTAAATTCGTATGTCTGCATTGAATATTGTACATGAAAAATGAATGAATGTAAATTTACAATTTATCCGGCAGCGATTCAATTTTAATGAATTTCAATGAAATATCAAAGGATATTTAAATCACATAAAATTTAATACGCCACTAATATCTATGAGGTCAATAATCTGTCTAACTTTTTCTATATTTTATTTTTTTATTTAAAATAAAAATATTGTCAAAATAATATATTAGTTATAGATCTCGTCCTTTAAAATATAGCATACAGTCAATAGTAATTGGAGGAATTTGTAAAATCTAGCATGCATTTCGTTTACGTTGCAACATCCACCGCAGGCTGGCAGCAATATGTTTCATACATAGTCCATTTGTTCAGTTACATATCTCTTGTAAGTAACAAGTAATTAATGATACAAATTAATTATTTAAGACAACAACGTGTGACACCATAAATTTCATATTTCACTGTTGCACTACTAGATCTATACATATATCGATCATGATAGGAATCGACCTTTCTGACAGGGGACTGATAGCGTCGGATAATTGAGAGAAATCTTTTTAGCATAATTACTTCACAAAGTAATTGAGAGAAATCTTTTTAGCATAATCTTTCTGACAGTAGTTATTAAACGTTACAAGATGAAGTACTCGTACCGTTGTAACTTGTACGGTTTCACCAAACTGCCGTACATGAAATTAGTTGAAACATGGGCCTTTATAGGCCTGGCTAAGATCGGCCTGTAAGAAGAAGTCTGTACGCTAAAAGGCCTTAATCAGGTACAGGGTTTGTATAATAGAGTAATGACAAGGTAAACTTTGGTTTTCAAGGGAATAATCTCAAACAGCCTGTATCCTGTCAAGAAACAAAAAATGAATTGTGGAAACAGTTGACTAGTTGTGTATAAACAACTACTTCCATGCTTTACTGAACATGATTTGATAGTAGATTCGCACTTCAAGAATAATTGTTATCGAAGCTATCATCATCTCATTCCATGAGCTTGCATCAAAGGACAGATGCCTCTTGCTTGGCAGTAATAACCAATTTTTACTAGCAAGTTTACGTCTAAATTCTTAAAACGAACAGTACTATAAAATGCTATATTTCTTTCTTATATTATATCTGAAATGCTGAATGAAATCAGGTGCTTATTTAGCATATAGGCCATGACCTGCTCTAATTGAACAATTAGTTTAATTTGGTCAAAAGAAGCATCAGATACGTGAGTGGCATTATATGACAAAAAGAGCGTTTGTAAGATGTAAGATATATTATCTGAAGAATTCCATGAGATAATAATCCAAGCGAAACCTGGGCACTTTCGGCTAAAGAATCTAAAACCAAAACTGCTGGCTGTTTGTAAGTTTTTGAGAATGGCCTGTATGGCTGTGATTGAGGTTAGGAACAAATAAATTAAATAAATAAGGAAAGGAAATTCCTAAATAAAGATTATTTTATTAATGGCCACCAAATCGAGCTTTTATTTTGTGCGTATATATCTCTATCTCTACTCCTTATAAATACACGGGTCTAAAAGTATTACACGCTAGATCTAGCGTGTATCCACTTGTTTGTGACGTTAAATCGATTTGATCTGTGGTTAGATATCAATCGCTAGACGAAACAATAATATGTTTTACTTTTTTATCTAATAAGAAAACAAATTGAGCAACATATATTACCTGTATCGATAATAGATTAATTCAGCAACATGTCGAAAAAAAAAAGAAATGAAAGGGATCACTAATTCATTTGCAACAGATCATGGATGAATTGTTGTGGTGTTGTAATCCAACTCAACTCGCTAGGAAATTTTAAATTACCTAAGCATTAAAAAAAATTATCAAAGAAGTAATTAATGAAAAAAATCGATCGGCAATGCTCTAGTGTTGGTGCACTGTATACAATATCGACATTCGATACCGGTAGGTTGGATTGATGGGTTAATGCAAGATGGACGCCAAATTATACCCTTCCTATTTATAGTTTTTTAAAAATTTATGCATGCAATTTAGTATAATTTGATATTTTTTAAGTCATCAATAAGACAATAAGTGTTAATAAAAATATTTTATATTATCTATCGCCATCAACGTTAAATTAATTCTATAATTCTTTTTGAATAAGCTGGTAAGCTATCATTTATTGCATATATATTGGATAGCATGCATATATGTAGTTTCCACTTACCGTGCCTGTTTATAATCGCTATTTAATTGATAAAGTTCATAATTCTTTTCATTAACTAGTTCTCTAAATATATTCTTTAAAGTTTATTATCACAGCGACAAAATTTCTGTGGGAAAAATAAGAACAAATTTCAATTAGAATTTACTAAATAGGCAGGAAACCAAAGATTTTTATTCAATAGATAATAGAGAAATTAAACAACGCCTTGAATAACTCAAATAGAAAAGCCATCGATCACAAATTACTACCCCAAAACTGGAACTTAAACATAAATAAATGCCGCAGATCGTTATGACTTATTTGATGGTCGTGGGAACTGGGAGCAGAGTTACATCTCATTCTTGATAGCAACAACGAGGTGATCATAAGACTCAGACCAGGCTTCCTTCAACTCCTCAGACCACATGTACGGCACCGCCTCCTTGATCGTCTCCAGCAGCGCAAACTTCAGCACCTCAAAGTGCACATCAGCAACGCCGGCCTTGAAATGAACTGAGGCTAAGTGCTGCACTGATGTGTTGGCACCTACATTCACCCTTCCAGTCTTTCTAAGTTGAGTAGCCGCCTCACAGGTCTATATCATCATTATCAATTCATAACAAAGTATTACTACAATTAGTTATTAGAATCAATTAAGGAAAATGCACTATGCAGTAATTAAATGGTTAACTTGCGTAATAAAATTATTATCAGTGCAACTTAGTGAAATTAATATTGAGCTTACAATTTAATTAGCAGGGACAAGTACTGTTGATGTCATAAATAAAGAAAATTCATATATCACAATTATGTACCATAACAAAGACACCCATAGCATGAGCCTTCAGCTTGGGATTTTTATCCAAAGGCAGATTAGAGTCGCGCAAAAAAGAGAACCTCTTTGCTGCTGATGGGATTATCTCAAAGAGCCTATAACACATTTGGAAAAAAGTTAATATATAATATCGTACCAGACTCCAAAAGCAGTAGTTGACCCATAAATATTTCAACTAAATGCTGGTGATATATTGAATATTACCTCAAGAAAAATTTCAGCGCAAAAGTTGGGGCATCATCCTTCATCTCATTCCATGAGTTCACAACAAGGGCCTCTTGTTTGGCAGTGATAACCATTTTTGCTAATGTTTAATAGCTTTTGAGAAAGGATTAAAATTAAGCAGTAGTAACCTTTTGCTTGGATACTTGGAGTCTCTTTGGATTTCGGTGCTTTTATAGGCAAAAAAGTCAATCAAAACATGTTATGTTATTCAAATCACTGATGGGCTGATGGGAATTGAAACCATGACTTTGTAGGTGGAAAGCATTAGTAACACAAGTTTATCTGATTTTTGTCAAAACTCTAATAAAACCAGCTAGTAACCAATAATCCAAAACCAAATCCAGTGGTTGTTTGAAGGTTTTGTATGTGACTGGATAGATTCATATCTTTGTAGGGCATTGAATATACAAGTACATCTAGACGTGGGAGGAAACAGGATGGCAAATGACAACCTTAATTAAAACAAAAGTAATTTTTGATAGAGAGTTGATGTCCTCTTTGACGTTGAAGAATCTATAGAATATATTGAACTTTTTCTTTACGAATAATAGAAAATGATTATTCTGGTAGCAATCAATTAATTTTGTATCACAGTGTAGTGTTTTTTTTTTCAGAACAAGATGCCAGCCGGCATTTGGCTGGGTCATAAACCAGGAATTAGCAGTACAAACCATGACATGTTTTGGTTCAATTTGTTAGCTCTGTATTATATGGTTTTCTATATGTGGAAATGGTAATTCAATTGAGAACATCTTTTGACCATCTTCCAAATGCTAAGCCAATAATATTGCAGTTTATATTAATCCGCATATAGAAAACCATAATACCAGCTCATCATGAAGGATAAAAAAAACCCAAAAATTTATCAGAGTGCCTCTGCTAATTCCTGCTGGATGAACAGGTCAAATACCAGATCGATGGCAGTTTGGGCTCAGAAATACAGAACAATTAGTTTGCAATTAGTGTTTCTAATTAAAAAAATAAGAAGTGTGCTCTCCATACTACAATTTGCAATTATTGTTTTCTAATAGAAGCTAAGAAATGTGCTCTCAATACTTCAACTAATAATTAATTGATAACTTTTATCACTTATTTTTCCATTATATTGTTTAAACTTTCACGTTATTTTCTCATTTTCGTTTGAACAAGCTGGTAAGCTATCACTTATTGGATAACAAATATGCAGTTTCACATCTCGTGCATGTACATAGCTACTATTTAATTGATAAAGGTCCAATAATATATATATGTTTTTTCTGCATGTAGATGAAACTTTGATGCATCTAATTGGAAGGTGCAGTGGCACTTCGCAAGTTCTGTAGTTCCACAGAAAATATCCTAACAATATGCGAACTTACAAAGTAACATGACTGCTCAATTTTTTTTTGCTGAGAAAACCATACTTTATTTCCGACATTGTCTTGTGATATATAGTTTGGCAATTTCATGCAGCACCTTGACATTTGTTGCATTCAGAGCAAAATTTAACAACATAGGAAAACATTTACTAAACAAAATTTACTATATAGACGAAATTTCTTTGGAAACAGAAAGGAGAGCAACATTTATGTAGAATTTACTAAATAGACGGTATAACCAAATACTCTTATTCGATATGAAAGATACAAATGCCTCAAGTAACTCAAAGAGAAAACATATCTCAAATTACTACACCAAAACAGGAACTTAAACATAAAGCAAATGACATATGTCGCTACAACAAATTTGATGCTTGTGGGAAGCAAGTTACATCTCATTCTTGATAGCTAAAACAAGGTGATCATAAGATTCAGACCATGCTTCCTTCAGCTCTTCCGACCAAAGGTACGGCACTGCTTCCTTGATTGTTTCGAGAAGGGCAAATTTCAGAACCTGAAATAAGTAAACGGACAAAAGGTTGCACACACTAAATTTCAGTTCCTTCTTTTGTCAATTTGTATTAATAGATTATTAAATACTTTCAGAACTTATAAATAGGAAAAATTCATACCTCAAAATGCACATCAGCAATACCAGCCTTGAAATGAACTGATGCCAAGTGCTTTACAGATGTGTTGGCTCCCACATCGACCTTTCCAGTCTTTCTCAGCTGAGTAGCTGCTTCACATGTCTACAATCAAATTCTACAACAATTAGTTATAGTAATTGATTACTAATCTATACATTATCAAGCATCACAGTAATATTGCTTAAGATGGCTATTTATGTATACCATCACGAACACGCCCATAGCATGAGCCTTGAGCTTTGGATTTTTCTCAAGGGGCAAACTGGAATCACGTAGGAAGGAAAACCGCTTTGCTGCTGATGGAATAATTTCAAATAGCCTGTAACGGTGGAAATTATAAATGTAAGCACGAGAAAATTAAAGTATGGTACTATTACACAAATTAAAATGGTGCAAAGGAATAGAACGATGTTAAGAAACCTCAAGAAAAATTTAAGAGCAAAAGTTGGCGCATCATCCTTCATCTCGTTCCATGAGTTCACAACAAGAGCCTCCTGTTTTGCTGTGATAACCATTTTTCTTTGTTTTGTTAAACTGATCTAAAAACTCTGCAAATTTTGTTTCACTCTCTGCGCGTGTGTACAATTGCTTATGTTTGGTATGAAAAGCTAATGAGAGCAATCCACTTATATACACGTCCTGGTAAGGGCATAATGGGAACTAATTAAATTGGTCAAAATCCTGACCCAAGTACGTGTGGAGCAGTACAATATCCAAAATGGAGAGGAAGTGCTCCATAAGACATAAGCCTTCTAAATTTGGTTATTAATTATGGATGTGGTATTATGTATTACAGGCCTATACTAAGACCAATCCCAGGGGCGATAACAGATTCCCAGATAATTCTATATTTCTGTATATGCATTGCCTTTTGAAAAACAACAACTTAGTTCTCTCTCGTGCATGCTACCTTAGTTCTCACGACTTAAGAGCTCATATACCTAGCCAATAAAATTTAGTACCTAGCTAGCCAATAAAATTTAGTTTGGTCTGTCATTTTAGCCGGATAACCTGAAGATTGCATTCAATTTTTCTATTCAAAATTTGTGATCAGATCTGACTTGATAATAAATACAGGGGTTTTTTTTTCATTCGAAATTAGCGGCCTTCTAGAAGTACCATTATAATGTAACAATTTCTCATGGGCAGGAAAGATACCTTAGGGGTCGTTTGGATGCGTCCCAAATTCCGGGAATAAGCAATTTCGGGCATAAATTTTAATATAAACAATCCAAACTCTTCACAAAGTAACACACTTTCTAATAAATTTATGCCTAGGAATAGCAAATTCTCCCAATTCCTAAGCGATCCAAACGCACCCTTAAGGATTATTGCAATCTAGTAGTTCTCATTAGAAATATACCGAAGTATCTAAGGGTGCGTTTGGATCGTTGGAAGAAAGAAGAAGAAGAAAGAAGAAGAAGAAAAAAAATTATAAACAATCCAAACTTTTTACAAAGTTACACACTTCCCAATACTTCTTTCCACTTCTTCCCTTCTTCTCACGCCTATCCAAACGGAGCATAAGAGATTAACTACTGTGGAAAAATTATAACAAAGTATTCCTTTTAGATGCAATGTTGTGTTACTAATGCTGAAAATTTATAAAGAGATAAATCTCTTATTATTAGCAGTAAAATAGAAATTTAATATTTTTTGCAGAAATATTATACTGGATTTATAATCCAACATTGTTTTGTTTGTCATTACTGGTTAATCAAGGATTTGCAGAAAAACAGGAAGATAAAAGATAGCGACTTTACTTTACTGCTTCGGCAACACTTCTTTTTTTCTCGGATTACTTTTTTGAATTTTTAATAATACTGTATCTATTACAGTTAAAATCTTTGTACACATGAATGATTAACGTCCATATATATCAAGTACACCACATGAATTTTTAGGAGCGGAGGGGCAGGGCGGAGCTAGAATTACACCATGATGGAACTGAGGTCTAAGAGCTCAAGGAACCGATATCTGAGAGTCTGAAATCTATACTTTAGATAGGCATAAAGAGTAGACTGGAAAGTACATCAAGATATTCTTTATCATCCAAAGCACATTTGGCTTCCATATATTATATAATAAAAAAAAAATAAGAGAGAATCGATAGATAATTTACCAATTGGATGAGAACAGCTATTATAACTGCCATCGCTAAGTAAACCATCGCTGCCATCGCTGTTGTATGTTACAAATATTCAGTTTAATAATAAGAAGTGTTCAGTTAAATGCGTCAGAGTCAAAGTCGCGCGTGGGTCAAGAGGTGCGCTAGGAGGCAGGGGTAGAGTCGAAAAAAATTTAATTTGAACCGGATCGGTTCATGACCCCTTCTAATTTTTTTATTTATTTTTTGTTTGGTTTGTGACCCTTTTGCTTGGTTTTTTTTATACAAGTTATATTTCGTGTTGCAACTAACTAAACATTTATATTTAAATAACTGAACATTTGTACTTATTAAACTGAACATTCGTACTTACTAAACTAAACGTTTATACTTAATAAAATAAACATGTTTGCTCCTAACATTTATATTTTCTGTGCAACTAACTGAACATTTATACTCAATTAACAGAACATTTGTACTTATTCAACTGAACTTTTTGGGAAAAAATAAAATAAAATAAACATAGTGAACATAACGAACACTTATAAAACAGTGAACAATTCTACTACAAAGTGAACATATAATAACGAAATAAAAAAAATGAATTTCCAAATTATTAGATTTAAGAAAAATGACAATCAAATTGGGCTTTTCTTTTTAAGAAAAATAGTGATCAAACATGGGCTTTTCGTTTAAAAATAACATCACCAACAACGATGCAAAATTATTTTCATAATACAATCTGGTTTGGGCTTTTCGATGTTTCAAGGGAGCCCAACAATTACAGTTATAATAAAATATTTTAAATTTTGGCAAACAAACTACAAATCAGGCTTATGGATTAAAAACATATAGTTTTAAAAGTTGAATATGATTTGTCATGGCAGTTTAAATGCTTTTTATTGTAAATATCATATTCGTCTTAGAAATAGAGTTTAAAATGTTTTGTTCAAGCTTGATTTTGGACTTAGATTGCAGATTTTGTTGGCCATGTCTAATTGCGTCTTTGCATGCTTTACTAAAGAGATTAATCAGTCAATTTTGATAATTATAACACAAAGAAATAATAATGTAGGTCCGTCATTTAAAATTGAAAAGAGTGTTCGAAGAAAACTGGATGTTGTCCAAAGCAACTTCTATAGTATTAAGTAAACTAAAGTGTGATTGCCACGTGTTAGCTTCAGAATGGAAAATGTGGTCCCGACTAAGAAATAACAATAAGGATAGAAGAAGCTGGATCCTTCCAAGTTCAAAGTTAGTTTAACAATAAATAAAACATATTTAATGGTTTCTCTGTGTTTGTTGAAACATTCAACTATGGCGCAGAGACGAAGGTTGAAAAATGAAAAAGTGAACTTGAATGGTTCCAGATTGAAACAACAAAATACTTTCGACACTTGTTCTGTCCTTGTCGAAACATTAAATTACTAACACGAATAGTTAATTTGACCTTTAATTCAGTAACAGAGGAGACTGAATTGGAGAGTTGAAAAGTTAAAAAAATGAACTGTTACAAAATAAGTTTGAAAAAGTCAGAATTTCCATAACTGAGGGGTTCTGGTCAATCTATTTAGAGATTGTTAATTACTGTCCAATTATTTCTTTTGGACAAATCTGCAAGAGATGCACTACATTGGGAGGATAGTGATTTCCTATTTTGATACCGGTTGGATTGGTACATGAATTGTTTCGGCTTTCCATGACCATGAGAGGGACTGCTATTTTGGTGCTTGGGCTGTTGTAAAGGCTTGTATTACTGGGCTGTCTACTGGGTTGGATTTTATTTATTCTTTTTTTCTGTTTTGCAAAACTCTTATCTCAAAAGAATCAGAAACTTAATTTGTTGGAATGATAATCATACTTTTAGAATCGTAAAATGTATCGTGTATCGATGGATTTAGTATCGAACCGTGAATCGTGTATCGTAACGAATCGTCAAAGATACACTAAGTTACCCTTGAAATCAAGTAAAATAATTAGTTAAACATATATGGGAAGCTTTTCATTAAAAAGAAAGCTTTAGTAAATAGTAACACATAATATCATTATAATCTTTCAACCATCTAGGTATCATTAGGTGTAGTCTATGAATATTGATAATTATTGCATAATCTGTATAACTTATAAAATTATATTGCATAATTTTATAAATTAAAATATTATTTATTTATTTATTATAATAATAATAATTATTATATTATTGTCATCATTATTATTATTTAATTATTTATTATTATTATATTAAGACATTTATTATTTTAATTTTAAATCTGTGATCTTTATATATAATCTATAATTTTATAATTAAAATTATTCATAAATTTAATTACTATAATTATTTAGTGCTAAGTCTGAAGCTTATTAAATTTTATTTATTGATCAGATTTCTTATTGCTTAATAACATATAGAAATTAAATGATGTTTATCGTGCTAAAAATAGATTTAATCCTGAATATAATCGGTATTCAATATTTCTCATTTAATTTTAATTTTTATTCATTATTTTGACCATGGGTCCACAATAAAGTTAATCTTATTAAAAGGTTATTTAGGTCTTCAGAGTTCAGAAACATAAGGGTGGGGTCGTAGGGAAATAAAGTAAAAACAAATACTTTATAAAATGGCCCCACAAGTCAGACCCTCCTTCTCCTAGGCTGCGCCTCAATTCTTGTGCGAGAGAGAAATCAAAGCCGGTTGGGAGCTTCTATCTCACGATTTCCTTTTCTTCATCTTTGCCTAGGTTTTTATTTTTCTCTCTCGCGCAAATGCAGGGGTTTTTTAATCGGAAATCTAAGCCAATCACGAATCGTGTGTATCGTGCGATACGATACGATACACGTATCGTTCGTGCGTACCGCAACGATTCCGTCGATTCACTTGGTCTCCGATACAATGGTACGATATGCATCGGTAGGGCTTTGACTCGTACCGAACTGTACGATACGTTGCGCGTATCATACGATACTAAAATGTATGATGATAATGTTTCTTTTAATTCACTAACTGTGTTTAGATGAGTCTAGGAATAAGAAAATAGCTTCTTTCTACTTCCAAATTTATTATAAACAATCCAAATTTTTCACAAAATTACACACTTCCTAATACTTCTTTCTTTATTCCTCTTATTCTCACACCATCCAAACAGAACCTAACAAAGAAACAAACAAACAAACAAACAAACAATAAATAAGTAAATAGAAGAACTGGCTGGACGAAGTCTAAGAGAAGTGACATAAGGTTAGATCTAGAGAGAAATCGGTACTTTAGCCACATTAAAAATTGAGTCACAACTAAGCTTAGGTCAGGAAAGTCAGGTAAGCTACGACCTGTTACGATTCCTCAATGCATAGGAGCGTGTCTCTATATTGCATGATCCCAATTCTATTTTGAATATAAATTAATACGGATTGACCTTAAAATTTAAAAAATAGAACAATTACTTGTGGTTGCCAATCTAGCTTCTTAGGAATCTAATGAGTTTTGTTTTAATTAACGTGTGAGACTAAAATAAAAAAGAGTATTAATTCAAATAGAGTTACAATGGTGCTAATATTATGTTATTATTGCGTAAATATTATTGCATTATTTGTAATTATAATGGTCAAAGTACTATAATGGTGATTTCTATACAAATATTGAAATGGAAAAAATATATATATGTTTCAATTGTAGAACATGGATTACAGTAGAATATTTATTGATCTTGGCAATATTTTTTCATTCTCCTACATCTTGGCAATATTTATCTTGACAAGAAATTAAAACTAACACAAGTTAACGACTATTTCGGAAAACTAATTTCCGGTTGGGTGGGTGGGTAACCTATTTAAAATAGTTGTAACAAAAAATTTGAGTTAGCGACTATCACGAAAACTTTGACTGGCGCTAACCTTGTTAACTAAATTAATGATCCAAACAACCTCAGAAAATCAAATTATTAATTCTAAATATCGTTTTGTTTTAGTTCTCTTTTACGCTGGATTGCCAGTTCCAAAATAGGTTATCCAGTCAAGTCAAATGCAAAATCGTTAGTATACTTAGGCAGATATTAGCATGTGCTCTCAAGTGCTTGTGATCGAGTTTAAGCATGAATTAAACAAATTTAGCACCGAAATTATTTTATATAGGAATTTAGACTAAAAAAATTTTAATAGAAAGAATTATTATTATTTTTTTTTAATAAGAAGAAAGTTCGAACGCGTTTTATAAAAGCGTACAGTCTCTCTCCTTGCTACGCGTTTTATAAACGGGTAAGAAGGAGAGAGACTGTACCGCTTCAGTTACGCCTTTTGAGGCTGGTCAGACTTTCGTACCCGTTTATAAAACACGTTCGGAACCTTCGAGCTCGTTTTATAAACGGGTAGGAAGGTGTAAATTTTTCGAAATGGAGTTATTACCATTTTTTTCAAAATTAATAGGAAAATTAATGTGAAAATTTAGATTAAATTTATTTTTAAGGTTAAATTTATAATTTTTAAAATATCACATTTAATTTCATATTAATTTTGACATTAATATCATTTTGTTTCCATCACTATCAAGAAAGTCACTTGATTTACTGCATTTCTCTTTTTAATGATTAATTTATGATTTTAAAAACTTTTTTAGTAGTTTAGAGTGGTTTTTAGGTTTGCAAACTTTCAAAGTGGATTTTGGAGGTCTAGAGAGCGTTTTTTGGCTCCGAAAATGGTCGTTACGGGATTCCACCCCAGTAAAACGTGTAGATCTCGTCGCAGCTTTTCCGGATTGTGCTCGATCGCCCCAAATGGACATTCCTATCAAAAATTATGCCTGTTTAAAGTTTTAATGTTCAAATTTTTTTAAAAATTTATATTTTAATTATTTCCATATTATATATTATTTGATTATATATGGCTAACATAAAATAAAAAAAGGAGAGACTGCAATGCAAAAGATAAGTTTGTAGAATTAAATAGTAAAAATACAAGGTCATCGACGAATAATTATTCAAACAAAATGATATTATACACATGTTCAAAAAAAATATGTGCAATTAAATGTATATAAAATATGTGTGATATATTTCTTATATCTATTTAATACATCTTTAATTGGAAATAAAATTTTGAGAATTTTGTAAATATGAAACATGCAGGGACCTTGTTGCGAAATATTATTTTTAATAAGTTAAATGTTGCGGCTTGAATGAAAAATATGAAAAACTAATAACACGTTTATAAACGGGTACGAAGATCTGACCAGCCTTTTGAGGCGTAACTGAAGCTCTCTCCTTCTTACCCGTTTGTAAAACACGTTCGAAGCCTTCGAGCGCGTTTTATAAACGCGTAGGAAGGAGAGAGACTGTACACTTTTATAAAACGCGTTCGAACTTTCTTCTTATTAAAAAAAATGATAATATTTTTTTCTATTAAATTTTTTTGAGTCTGAATTCCTATATAAAATAATTTCGGAATTTAGCATGTGCAAGGGTCGCACGGTCCGGGAGATACCATGGGGTTCCCTTAGTGGGTACATGTAGCTTTGTATATTTGAGTGATCGTTGACTCCAAACTACAAAATCCAAAGCGATTGCCTTGAACTTGAAGCCATGACCCATGAACAAGTCAAAGTTCCAAAATTGAGATTGAAAAAGATTGCACATTTGTATGTGGTGATCAGAGAAATGGTTTGGTAGGTGAGAACTTTGCGCCTCTTTCTCAAGTCTCCAATTCAAGCAAATAATCATCCATTTTGTCAACCCACCAAGTCCAACTCATTTAAAATTATAATTTAATTGACAGGTTGGGATTAATTAAATCATGAATAATTAATGATGGTAGATGATTAACAGATTCTGAATGGATAAATAAATTAGAAGTATATATTAGATTAAGACGATTTCCGTACATAATTAGTGGGGAGCCTCTCCTTAATTTTATTTTCTCAAAATTGTGTGTATCTATTTTCATGTGCTTTTTGGTGATTGGCTCATTTCTTTTCTTTTCCTTTTTTTTTTAATCCCAATTGTATATTTGTATTTAGCAACTAGTTGTCTTATTTTCTTTGCCTCTCTTAAAAAATAAAAATAAAAATAAGTCTGCCGTGCACTTTACCTTCGAGATCAAGAACGTACTATATAATGTGGAAAAATTTAGAAGTTACGGAGTGCTGCCTGAGTTGAAAACAAAACCACCAATAAATTCACTTGAGAAATTCAAGGAAGAATACAAACAACTTGACTTCTTTAACTCCGTTTTGTTCATTGACTTCTATCTTAAGAAAGAAAGAAGGCCACTTCAATCGAAGCTCAAATCGTCACCGCTTGTGAATTCTTCTGTGTATCAAGTCTGGCTACTTTTTTGGACTATTTCGAGTTTTCCTTGGTCTATAAAAAAAGAAAACATATAATTTTTTTAATAAACAAACACATACTTTTATTTATTTTTTGAGATAAACTGGAGATTAAGTCTCCTAACTTATTTTTAAATTAAATGTCTATGAAAAATCTCAGTCGAATTTCAAACATACGACCTTTCACTCAAGATGCATTACTCTTTGTCACTAGACCAAGAGCTTATCTCCGTTACTTTTATTTGTTTTTCTAATACTTCTAAATTGGCTTAAGAAGCTTATTTTCTCAAAGAGTTATGTTATTGTAAAACTTTTTATTTCCTATGGAACATGAGAACAGTAGACGACAACATTTATTGTCATTATTTAAGATTTTTATATAGCGACATCCTTTTGTCATAGAGGTATGTATTTAAGAAAATGTGTGAATAGTGCAAGGAATTTCTAATATTGCGTTAAATATCTCAGACCTAACAAAAAATTTTGAAAAATATACTCAAAACATTTAGTTTTTTCTTCCAATGAGTCTCCACATATACTTAATCCACACCAAAAAGTACATATTTGGAAGTATGCAACTAATTGAAAATGTAATCCTACTTGGAATATAAATGATATATTATTGAGCTTTGGAAGTGTTTTCGGAATTGAGTAGCTAGATTAAAAGAAATTTGAAGAGGAATGTATGAATGCTCAACTTCAACAAAACTGCAACAATAATAAATTAGCGTTGTGGCAACTGTAGATGAGATAAAGTATACAGGAGAGAGATGAACAATCAATGCTAGTTGGATAAGCTCCGATCCGTACACAAACTTTAGACCATTAATTGCGTCATATAATTGAATTGAGTCTTAATATCAAATATGGCCACAATTATTATGTGCTTCCTAGAAATCAGGAAATAAGAGAATAAGGGAATAAATTTATTATAAACAATTCAAATTCTTTGCAAAGTTACACACATTTCAATACTTTTTTTTTATTCCTCTTATTTCCACACTATCCAAACGGAACCATGTATCATAAAAATATCCTTTTATTAAAAAAAATTTACATGATAAAAAATAAAAACAATAAATTGATAGCATTCAAACCACTTCCAAAATTCATGTTAAAAAAAATCAGTCATTATTTCAGAAAAAAATAAAATCCGAAATATTAATTTTATTATTCCCTTTAAATTAAGGATGGTTTATAACTTTGGGGAAATTGGTCCCATGCCATCTCAAAACTTCAAAATTAGAAGAATGCCACCTCAAAACTATTCTTTAGAAAAATGCCACTCCAGAAACATTTTATTCAGAAAATTGCCACAATTTACCTACAAATCTTTCTCAAATTTCTTATTGACCATAATACCCTTATCAATCTCTGCCTTCACCTCTACACATCTGCCATAATATTCATTGTCTTTGTGCCTCTCGTCTCTCTCAGCGCTCCCCTGAACCAGGCGACGAACCTTGCCTCTCTACTATCGGGTTCTCCTTCTGAACCTACAGATGAGAGTCATCTCCCTTTCTCTCTCCAATCAAACTCGTCTCTTCTTTGAGACTGGACATGAAATGAGCCCTCTCCCAATTTCCATATTTTGCCTCAATACGTAACTCTCTCTCAATTTCGCCCCTGTTTACTTTATTGTTGACAATTTGTTAATTTGCTCTTAGTTTGGCATTAATACAAAAAAACTAGCATATCACATTCACATATATATGCTGTTAATTTGCCTGAGAAAAAAAAACACATGTTAATTTGTTCTTAATTTGCCATTATATGCTTGTCTAATATGCTCTCAATTGCAGCCTTAATTTGCTTTTGTAAAAAATTTGTACACTTAATTATAGGGTATTTGATTCTGATAGATTTCGATATCTTGTATGAATAAGTGTAGAAGAGAAGGAAGAAATTGAGAGCATTGAAAATTCTGAGAAGAAATGAATTGTATTTTCTTATGCTTTCTAATTACACACTGGATATGTATTTATAGCTAACTAGTCTAACCAGTCTACCTAACACCAGGTCTACATAGATCGCTTCATTTCTAATCCAATCTGTTTACGCGTTATTCATTTTACTGGTACAATATGAGGCAAAATATGTGAGATGGGAGAGAGCTCCCTTCATGTTTAGTCGCAATAAGGAGTCTGATCGAAGAAAGAGAAGACTCTTGTCGTAGGTTTAGAATGAGAGCCTGAGAGTCGAGAGGCAAGGCTCGTCACCAGGTGAGAGCGCTGAGAGACGAGAGGCACAGAGACAATGGAGAATACTGTGGCAGATCGAAGTTCTGGGTTTAGTCTATACGGTAGAGGTTGAAGACGGAGATTGAAGAGGGTGAAAATAAGGGCATTTTGGTCAATACGAAATTTGGGAAAGATTTGTACAGAAATTGTGGCAATTTTCTGAATAAAATATTTTTGGAGTGACATTTTTCTAAAGAATAGTTTTGGGGTGGCATTCTTCTAATTTTGAAGTTTTGAGGTGGCATGAGACCAATTTTCCCTATAACTTTAGGGGCCGTTTGGATCGCTTAGGAATTTGGGGAATTTGGAAAAGTTGCAATTTCTAGGAATAAATTTATTGAGAAGTGTGTAACTTTGTGAAGAATTTGAATTGTTTATAATAAATTTATAGTAGGAAGATGAAATTCTCTAAGGGGTCGTTTGGATCGCTTAGGAATTTGGGGAAGATGGAGAAGTTGCAATTCCTAGGAATAAATTTATTGGAAAGTGTGTAACTTTGTGAAGAGTTTAAATTGTTTATAATAAATTTATGGTAGGAAGATGAAATTCTCCAAAATCCCCCATCAATCCAAACAGCCCCTAAATTTCTTGGGGAATCCAAACAGCCCCCTTATATAGGCTAGTTTGAGCTTTTGCCGCCACCATTGGCTACACGCCTACACGGGTTGGAGGTAAAGTGTTCTGGACCTGGACGGACCCGTTTTAGTAAAATATGCGACCCATAATCCGATATCCTTTACAGCTGATTTTTAAACTAATTGTGCTTCTTCGTCAAGCCGCGTGGCTGTACAGCAATCCGACATGACCCGTAAAATTTTACAAGTAAACAACTACTAATAACCAGACCGAACTGAAAACAAACTTCAATTAAAATAAAAAATCTAATAAAAGGTATACAGTACTAGACCCAGCGAAGAGAGAGAAAGAGAGAAATCCATAGAGAGGAGAGAGGAGAGAGAGAGAGAGAGAGAGAGAGAGAGAGGTCGTCGTCTCTAACCTCCCGACGTCGATTCCCAATGCCCGATCTAGGGTTAGGGTTTCATACCAAACCCTGAACCCAACCCCCTTTTTCACTTCCATACCATGACCTTCTCTCTCCATTCTCACCATGCCTTTTTGGAAACCCAGCACCAAGGTGGCCTCTTCCTCCTCCTCCTCCTCCTCTCCTTCCTCGCCTCAACGCACCATCACCAGTCGTAACCCCTTCACCAGGCCTTCTTCTTCTTCTGCGCTTCAACCTCGCCTGACACGTCAGCGCAACCTCAGGTACCTCGACGATCTCGACGAACGCAGGTACTCCGACGTCTCCGCCGCCTCCACGCCTGGAGCCATCTCGCGCTCTCCGAGCAACCTCGACATAGCTGATGCCCCTGCCAGGTCGTCGTCTTCTCCTCTCCCTCAGCCACTTCCATTGCCCGATGAGGCTGGATCGGGGGCAAATCCGTCAATTCTGGCTTCTCCTCAAAGGGATATAGGTTATTCCAATGGAAGTTGTCGCTTGCCATCTCCCGGGGGTAATATTTTTAAACCAGATGGAGAGGAAGCTGGGGCAGCTAATGGGGTTCAGGAGTACGTATTCTCGCATCTTCGCCTTCTTATTATCTATTATTTTAAAAATAAGATCAATCGCATGGGAAAATATGGTTGCAAAATTACTAAAATATATGTTTTTAGTAGGGTTAGGATCAGTATGGGCTGAATATATTGACATCTCTCTTAAAGGATAATGGGTGCTTTTGTGGTTTCTTACTATATCTGATCCTAATCGATATAAGCAAAGATTACTTAGCTCATTGATATGATTACTGGTTTGTGCGTTTATAATGTCACTGCAACTCAATTGTAAGATTATTCTGTAATTTATCACTCAAATGAAAATAATAACCAACCAAACTTTTTAGTTTTTTCTTTTCATTTCTAATTGATTTATCGCCTCTTTACTAGAAAAATTTACAAACATGTAATCTGTATTTTCTTCCAGTAGGATCTGCAATCCAAGTAGAAGTCCTGATAGTATTGATCTCTTCTCTACCATGGCATCTAACCAAAACCATAAAAAGCCATCTCATCTACATAACATATCTGAACCATCAGATTTCCGGCTACACATGCCCGTCAATAGTGCACCTGGTAGTGGGTTCACAAGTCCAGTCGACAGCCCAAGAAGACTTAGCAATGTCGACTTCACACAAGGACTCAATATATCTGCAGCTGAGTTTCACATGTTTGGTGAAAATTATGTAAATAGCCCTGAGAGATCACCTAGGTCAAGCCCATTACGGAGCCCAGGGTTGAGGCCAAAGAACCTTAGCGGGCCTCCATCTCCTCTCCATTCAAGTGGGAATGGAGGGATGAACAACGTTCACCGTTTGCCGCTTCCACCTGGGGCGGTTGCTACTGCCACTTCTTCTTCTTCCTCTTCTTCTCCTTCGAACACTTGTTCGATGGCTGGTCAGTGGCAGAAGGGTCGCCTTATTGGGAGTGGTACTTTTGGAAATGTATTTGAAGCCACCAACCGGTATGTGATTTGCCATTTGCATATTTGAGCTCTAACATTCTGTTTAATTTGAGAGAATGATTAAGTTTAAATTTGGTAATATGTTAGGCATACTGGTGCTTTGTGTGCAATGAAGGAGGTGAATATCATTCCCGAAGATGCCAAATCAATTGAATCTCTAAAACAGCTTGAACTGGTAGGTAGTTGGGTGCTTTTCAGGCATTAAAAATATAATAAATTATTAAATATTGTTTGAGTTCATACATACTGCATTTCATAATTTTTAAATGTATTCTGCAGACAAAAAGTTATTTGTTGCCCAATTTTAAAATATCTTGCAAAAGTTTATGTTTGGTGGTTGCTGGAATATAAATAAAAATAATGAAATACTGTGTATTCAACTTAGCTTTGTGGAATGAATCATCTGAAAGTTGTTTTTTTTTTTTTTCAGGAAATTGGGTTTCTCAGCAAATTTCAGCACCCGAACATTGTGCAATACTACGGCAGTGAAATTGTAAGTTCTTTTCTAGTTCATGCCAGGGTATCTGATCTTTTTCTTTTGGAAACAGTGTTATGATATATCTAATTACTAATTGATTGTTTACTATTTTTTTGAATTATCAAGACAGAAGATAGGTTCTACATATACCTAGAGTATGTTCATCCAGGTTCCATTAACAAGTATGTGCGCCAGCATTATGGGGCCATGACAGAATCAGTCGTTCGAAATTTCACACGTCATATCCTCAATGGACTAGCGTATTTACACAGCAAAAAGATAATGCATAGGTACTTGTTACGTTGCAGATTTCAATCTTTTTACTTTGTCATTTAATGTTTTACTTCTGCACTTCATTGATCTCTTTTTTTCTTTGGATTTGTTGCAGGGATATAAAAGGAGCAAATTTATTAGTAGATGCAAAAGGAGTTGTGAAGCTGGCTGATTTTGGGATGGCCAAGCGTGTGAGTATTTGCACATAACTTCTGAAAACCTTTTATATTTTCTGTAGTTACTCCCTAATGGAAATGCCTCTTTGATTCTATTTGCACTTCACCTAATTTTGAATTTTTGTTCCTCTTTCTTTTGGTAGTTGAGTGAAGCTGCCCCTAACCTTTCCCTAAAGGGGACTCCATATTGGATGGCACCTGAGGTATCTTTATATTATTTTTTTCTTATTTTCATTATGTTACGACTTATTCTGTTAAGTTTCAACTGCGATAGTCATTATTTGTTGACCATGATGCGCAGGTGCTACAGGCGACGTTTGTGAAGGACAATGGGGGTTATGACTTGGCAGTGGATATATGGAGCTTGGGTTGTACCCTTATTGAAATGATTACCGGTAAACCTCCTTGGAGTGGACTTGAAGGGGTATGTTTTTTCTTTTCCAGTAATTCTGTGAATACATAGTACATTTTTTATCCATTGAACTGTTTACATGCTTCTTTGATTATTGTAGTATCTTTTCCCTACTCAGATTACTGTTGCATATGAAGCTATAATCAAGCCTGATTATAGCCAGAGTGAATGCTAATTGTGCAATCAAGCCTTCCACCTCTTTTGATTGTAATTGATATGAATTTTATATAATCCTAGACTAAAGTGGACTTCATTTTTGCAGCCGGCGGCTATGTTTAAAGTATTGCACAAGACTCCACCGATTCCAGAGTTACTATCACCGGAAGGAAAGGATTTTGTACAGAAATGCTTTAGGAGAAATCCTGCAGAGAGGCCTTCCGCAGCTGCTCTACTAGAGCACCCCTTCATCCGCAATACTAGTTACTACAATGCCCATGGTGCAATTTCCCCTGCCATCTCGGCAACAAAGACATCTGTATGCAGTCTCTTCTTATCTATTTAATTTACTCGATGTTTTTTCTGCAAATATCTTGAAACATGAATCTTTCAATATCCTATGTTGGCAAAAGGAATCAAGTATTTTTATAAATGTGGAAATAAAAGAAATATTTTCATTGGTTTTAATGTCCTCGACTATTTTTATGATAATGCTTACAAGTTACAATTGTGTAGGTAGTTTCCACTGCATTTTGCAAACTTTTCTTTTCCAATAATTCTTCGCAAATCTACATCTGTTTCTTTATTATTATTCTTTCTTATTTTTCTCCTTGGACAGGATAAAACATACAGTCCAAGGGAAAGGAAGGCCTCTAAGAGTGACCCATACGTGAAGGGAAAGCAATCATCATGGTATAAATTTCTTAGTCGTCTCAAGTTCATTCGATACTTCTTTCCCTAAATGGGATTTGGACTTATTTTCATTTTTTCTTCTTTATTCTCTTCACACAGTGAATCCTTGACGCACTCGTACCCAAAGTCGCCAGAGCCATCAGCCTCTCATAGCCGACCACACTCCAATCCTGATATTATCCGATACAACTTGTCACCCCAGCATCCATCATATGGTCCATCAACCAATATGAATACAAATTCGAGTCCCATGAATGGTGGTTCTTATAACTTGTCGTCTCAACGTTCAGCCTCTGTTTCATGTACAAATACAAATATGAGTCTCATGAATGGTGGTCCTCAGTATGCCGCATCTAGTGCAAATACAACCATCATGAATGGCACAAACTATTTAACATCAAATGCAAATGCAAGCATAGCTAGTACGATAGCTGGAAGCTTTCATCCAACTGTGTTACCCCGACCAAAGGAACTCCATAACCCTTAATATGTTGATAATAATTATTAGCTGGACTTGCTTTGATGTTTTTCAGAAAAATTGAAGGGTACAGCGACCCTTCTCTTTTCTGTTAGGCACAATTGCACAGTGTCACCCAACAATTACATTAACCACTGAAGTTAAAAAAAGGAGGTATTATAGAAGAAACACATGGCGGTTACTAAAAATATGGAACTACTATGGGATTGTGCATTGCAAATTAAAAGGTATTATTATGGGTTAATATTTTGTAGTCTGGCCTTTATGGTAAGTTGAACTACAGAAGAGGTCTGAGTAATGCAACGTGCATCCTCCAAAGGAACTGATGAGTTTGTACAGTAGGATAGGATTGTCAGTGCCTTGTTTTCTTGTATTTTAACATTTTTGTATCTTTCATTTATGTGTTATATGTTGTGATTGTTAGGATTAGGAGTTGAATGTAGTTAGGGGAGTTCCTGTAAATGAAGGCATTCACATCTCTTTTACTTCCTATTGTTGTTGTTGTTGTCAGTGATAGTAGTAACTGTGTTGTTCCAATATTGTTTGTTGCAACTGAATAAATGAAATTAATTATTTGTGGTCGAGATAAAATAAGTGATTCTGCTTGTCATATTGTGGGCAAATATTCAAATTTGTTGGATATAATGCTGCATTCAAGAGTTCTCTAATTGCCAAGTATTTTAAATCTTAACATTTTTAGCCCACTCTGTGACTAAATACTGCAACATCAAATTTGTACTATTAGAATCAGGCTGCGTGTGTACAAATAAGTATTTGTAACGAAATTATTCAACCGTGGGATTTATTTTTTTTTATCTATGATCATTTCTTCTAAAAATTATCAGTATTATCTTGAGATATTCCACGTAGGAACGAACATTTAAATCATAATCATAAGCCCGTATGTTTGTGTGCACGCCCGCATTCAGCGAACTCTTATTCAATTTCAGATATAGAATTATACTGCAGAAAGATCAGAACAAATGCATATTGTAGGCAACAAAACTTTATATACAAGACAACGAGTACTATTGCGCAAATACATCTCATATGAAGAAAATCTAAAAAATGAAACGTGACCAGTTAACAATGCTTAAAAAAAAAAATAGTACAACAATGCCTGCAAGAGCAGAAAAAGACCTAATGAGCATAGCCAAGAACCCAAGACTAAGTATTATAATTTAAAGCGACTTTCAGTCTTGGCCCTTGTGCTTTTGAAGATAAGTAATTTCAAGATTTGTATACACTATACACACAGTCAGCAATAAGCTTCAACTTTTCATGAATGCAGGCGGCACAAATGGAAAGGAGTTATTGAGGTGTGTGATAATCATAATATAAACATAATAATGTACCTTTTACATACAATCTGGGACATGATTAGTGGAATTAGTTGAGATGTTATTGAATACTGCAATTCAGACACTTTCCTCCAGCAACAAAGCCTCAAGTTCTTCGCGACGTCTCTCCAGTTCCTTAAACAGATATAGGTGACAAAACATGGTCAGTTAAAAGTAAATTATATTTCTTTGATAAAAGTACCGTATTATGGTTTCATATGCTTAGTTTTTCAATTTTAGCTTGCAAACAAGGAATATTTTGTACACCTCAAGATCCTTGACAGCTTGTTCCCTTGAAACTTCCTTCTTCTCCCTTTGTCGTTTCACAAACTGGATACATAGTACTCCCTGTATAACACATGCAACCATTAAGTATATATATGGATACTGAATCCAATCCAATAATCACAGATTCATGTTAAACAATCTTACAGATATAACATAGATGAGACCGCAACCAAGAAGAAGATAACTGGCAATCTCCTGTAGCAAAATCAGATCCTGTCTTTCCACATTTGGAAAAGCTCTTGTCATCACTGCCACACTAGAATACCATATAAGTAGAGATTACTAGCTGACAGATATGTTCTAATTTTAATATCATACAGTATCTCTTTAAATAAAATGCATCTTTCAATCGAGAGAACAGAATTACAATAGATTGTACTTACAATATCTGAAGCATGCCTCTACCAGCCCAGTATTCCAGTACCTGGTTTGAAATAGGAATTAAGATTCATAAACACAGGCCAAGTTGATTTACATTTTGAAATCAGTTGGACACCCCTGCAAAGCCACCCAAATATTGCAAAACCCCTGCTATCACTATTTTATAACTCGGAAATCAGTTCTTAGCTATACATAGATCTTTGTATATCTATTATCTGAAACTCTGCCAGGGTTTCAATGTTTGATCAAAGAAAACCCAACGAATACTTACTTGAAAGGGAAAATCAAGGCATAAGAATGAATGTAAAGAGTCATGAGGTATTGAGGATACTTTATCAGTGGTATGGCAGCATAAAGGTATTCATGAATCATGATATTTTTAGTTTCACAGGGTTACTAGCTTGCATAAGAGCCCTTCTAATTTTCCTATTTAGAAAGACAACTCCGATTTGCAAACAGGCCCAAAAAAAACTTAGGAGTTCCATGACTAGGTGTCTAGGTTGCTATATCAATTTTGCATAGTGGTCATTTCAACTATACCAAGGACCTAACTGCAAACTAATCCTAAAATTTGAGTTTTGTAGTGATTACAAAGTGCAAATCCAAACCTAACTTGCAAAATCCTTTTCATTGAAGTTAACAAGTTCATTACGTAATTGCAACAAAAGATCTAGCTTTTCTTGTAGACTCATAAACATAAAAAAAGAACAGAATGAAGTTCTGTTTGATAACAAATTTTAAAGAGCTTGTACCAAAAGTTTAGTACTAGAAAAGAAAACTATATAAATTAAACCTCACCTTAGAAAATTTGAAAATGAAGCTCCATTCAGTCTCAGCTACAGCCACGAAGAATGCGATCACCACCGCATAACACCGAAAAATCCCACCAAATATCTGAACAAACAAAACAATAAATCTCAGAATTAGAAGTGTAATAAAAAAAAATCAAAGTAAAAAGACAAATAAATGGAGTGATTAATTACGTACATCTTTGGCGTTGGAGAAGCATCGGACGGCGGAGAGAACGTTAACGGCGACACAAAGGAGCGCCGTGACGGCCGTGACGAGGCTGAAGCACCGACAAGCTATCAGAAACGGGTCGGATCTACACCGGATCCGGGCGGAGGAGGAAACACGGACCGGCGGCGGCTGCGAGGTCTCTCCAGGCTCCACTTCTGTCGCCATACATGTGACGGGTCGGATCAATTGCTGATTTCAGTGGTTTGGTTTTTAAGTTCTTTTTTTAGCAAGAAAAGAAAAGGAGTATGTGTCATGTGAGGTTTTGTTCGCCTTGCATCCGACGAAGGCGGGAGAATGGATGGATAGATACGTTGCTTACCTACTCGTCTTATGCACACCTGTAAAGCTGAATCAGGACCCATACATTTAATAAGTTTTATATTTATAAATGCTTTCTTTTCTCCTAGTTTTTTTATTTAATAAATCTAAAACTTAAAAATCAACAAAGAAAAAATAAAAATATAATAATGCATGTCATTTATAAATTCATCTAGTGATGCAAGGTTAAAATTTCATTTTCCTTTAAAACAGAATTTGAAAATGTGCCTATTATTTTTTTAGTTTCTGTCAAATACAAAATTGAATTTGAAAATGTGCCTATTAAATTTGATTTCAGTCTTTTAAATTCTGAATTTATTTCTCATTTTTGTAGATACTTAATTTGAAACTTAAGATTATTGAATGAAACAGATCCGTGCCTCTTGCTTTCTATTTGATTATTGGTTTCTTCTGAAAAACTTGCAGAGGGTATCACCAAAGCCCATAAATTAGGAGAGGGAGATAAATTTTTATTAGAAAAGCTAGGTAGATGCTACCAAATTGAGGAGAGGGAGTCAGGGAGATAGATGAAAGAGCTAATTCATTGTTTTTTAGCCATTTGATCAGTAGGTTAATTTCAAATGGAAGGCTTAGATGAGAACAGATCCCTATAAAATTTACAGCGAATTCTAGTATCAAAAAACTTTTTTGTATTATCAAATGCCACCATAACTTCAAACATTGGGTGTAAATCACTAATCTATCTCTCTATTTTTTTTCTTTTACAAGAGATGGTTCCATGTAAAGTTTTATAAATTTATTTCTTATGAAAAAAAATTATCCCCTCATACGACATGCAATCTGAGTGACATCTCTTATTTATATATATATTTTGACCATACTTGGCACCAAAATACTACCCAAACCAATGATATTCACTGCACTTTTACATTATATTTTGCAAGATTGGATAATGCCGTGGAATTTGACTTGTTTTGTAGGAACTTGGTGGATTGGACACAATAATTGCATAAAAGGGTAGATTTTGAAAAAGAAAATGACTGAAAGGAGTCCATAGCATTGTAGAGCTCATCCTAAGCTTTCCAACGATCTTTGAATCACCTCAATCGGAGTCCGGATGAAGAAATTATGGCCAAAATACTATCAATGCTCGATTCTGGAATTTTGGTCCGAAATAGGTCCGAAATTTATACATTTCGGACCGAAATTTCCAGATTTCGGTCCGAAATTTCTTTTATGGAAAGTGATTTTTGGTAATTTTCAAAGAAGGAAGGATCCCTTCTTGCCCTAGCCGCCTCCTGGTCTTTCCCTAGGTGTTTTTAAGTACGAATTTCGACCAGAGACGCATGCCACCTTCCATACAATAATTTCCACCATCGTTCTCACGCCGAGAGGCGTGGGATTCCACCTCTCGCAGCGGAGCACGTCCATGGCAGCAACTGTGGAGCGATTCTGGACGCGACAGCGGTAGAACTGATCCAACCACGACTTCGAACGATCGATATCTTGTGTTAGAAGCGATATTTGGTTTATTCGTTCCTTTTCTCTTGATATTTTGATTTGATGGAGTTTGTATCTTATTTTTCTTGCATGTTAGGATAATTAATGATGTCTTAGTAGTAGTTAGTAGATTAATTTAGTATTTTGTGATGACTTGATTGCTTTATATTATGATATGTGATATGTTTTGTTGAGAATTATATCTTGCTTGGTTAATTTAATTGTTTGTTTGACTGTTTACCTATTGATGAACTGCAGCACCATTAGGACATTAAACTAGAACAAATAATTAGTTATTTAAGCACTTGAGGTAAGCCAATCGCTTGAAAGAGGAGGTTAGTTCGCGACCGAAAGGTGTAACTTTTACTGATCCAACAGGACTTTAAATACCTCTAGAAATCCAACTAAACATACTTAAATAGCTAAATCAGAACGAAAGTATAGGTTTAGTTGTTTATGTGGCAAAAATCGAGTTCCAAGTCAAGTCATAACCGAAATCGCGACAGCTGAGGTTAGGACTTAGGTCTGGTTGTCCAGTAGCCTTCACATAACATTGTGTAAAGATATCAAGTTGAAACGAGAGGTCTAAAGTAAGTTTTGGACAGAAAAGTATGGATTTCGGTCCGAAATATGCCTATGTCTCGGTGAAAATTGTAGGCAAAGGTGCTTTGGAGCTAAACTAATTGAACACAAATTCCTAGGACATTATTTGCATTTATTTAGAGTCCAGAAAATACCAAAAATAATTTATTTAATTGCACTTTAGATAATTGTCTTTTTAAATCATAAAATTCCAAAAATTAATTGTCTAGATTTCGTGAGGAAGTAAAGTCTAGTAATCAGTTGTATTGTCCCTTGGGTTCGACCCTAAAGCTTAACTAAAACGACTAGTGAGGTTAGCTCTAGGTTATAAATTTATTTGATATCCTAGGTTCAAAATCCTTCATCACTGAGCCATCCAATTTATCGTTGATCGATCAATCTGAATATATGCTAGAAGTTTACCATTCTTAATTAAAAGCCATGACTGCATTCGCTTTTAATTAAATATATTTTTTGGTTAAATATATTAAAATAGTTGTACCAATTATTATTTAATTTAAATATTTAATATATTTAGAAATCTAAGGTAGATATATTTGGAAGTCTAAGGTAGTTCATGTCTAATCTATAGGAAAAAAATTATCCCTGCATACGACATGCAATATGAGCCCTCCAATTTTCGTTGATCGATCAATCTGAATATATTCTAGAAGTTTACTCTTCTTAATTAAAAGTCGTGACTGCATTGACTTTTAATTAAAAATAGTTGTACCAATCATCTAAGATAGTTTTTTTTATATATAAAGTAAATATAAAATAGATATATATTCTTTATATTTTGATAGATTTAGCCATCAAAATTTATGAAATGGCGGATGAAGCTGCCTCCCCTCATCTAGTATAAAATAGAGATAGTGGCATTTAATTACAGCAAAATGTTAATGGCATGAAACCTCCCACATCTTATATAAATTAAAAACCGGACAGCAAGAACGATTATTAAAACCATCTCATCCCACTCCAGCGTTTGTTCTTCTTTCCTCTCCCTTCCACCCACGTCTTTCCTTCCTTTTCTATTCGCGTGCGGAAAAATATTCAATTTAGGAAGTATAAATGTTCAGTTTTATTAAATACAAATGTTCAGTTTAGTAAGTATAAATGAGACAGAGAAGAGAAAAGAAAGAGTAATAGAAGTTAGAGTGACAGATGCGCTAAAATAGAAAGGACGTTGGAGTGTCTTTCAATTTTTTCAGTCAAGTAAGCATAAATGTTTAGTTCATTCAGTATATATGTTTATTTCAGACAATTCTAGTGAGCATTTTAATTATTTCTAGATTAATTCAAAGTCATTTCATCACAATAAACTACATTTAAACTCTTTATAGTGTCTAGAATATGATTCATATCTTATTTCATCAAAAAAAAAAAATTGGATTATACATAGCAATTACGTATATAAAGTGCAAATAATTAAATTTTGAGTATCATTTCAGAATTTCAATCGTTTCTGCATTCACTCTAAGTCATTTCCTCACAATAATCTATATTTAAACACTTTACACTATATAGAATAATATTCATATCTTATTTATTAAAAAAGATTGGATTATACATAGTAATTACGCATATAAAGTGTAAATAATGCAATTCGGAGTGTCAATTGAGGATTTCAATGGTTTCTGCAATCATTCTAAGTCATTTCATCATAATAATCTGCATTTAAACTCTATATTCTGTCCAGACTAAGATTCAGATCTTGTTTATTAAAAAAGATTGGATTATACATAGTAATTACGCATATAAAATGTAAACAAGGCAATTCTAAGAATCATTTGAGCATTTCAATAGTTTCTGAATTAATTCTAAATCATTTCATCACAGTAATCTATATTTAAACTCTTTATACTGTCCAAACTAAGATTCAGATATTGTTTATTCAAAAAGATTGGATTATAAATAGTAATTGCGCACATCAAGTGTAAATAATATAATCCTGAGTATCATTTAAACATTTCAATCATTTTTGAAATCATTCTAAGTCATTTCATGACAATAATCTACGTTTAAACTTTCATACAGTCTTAAATACGATTCATATCTTATTTATTAAAAAAGATTGGATTATACATAGTAATTAAGCATATAAAGTGTAAATAATATAATTCTAAGTATCATTTGAGTATTTCAATCATTTCTGGATTCATCCTAAGTCATTTAATCCCAATAATCTGCATTTAAACTCTTTATACTGTCTAGAATAAGATCCATATCTTGTTATTCAAACTGATTGGATTATACATAGAAATTACAAATTTAAAGTGCAAATAATGATATTTTGAGTATCATTTGAGCATTTCAATCGTTTCATCAAAATAATCAACATGTAAACTCTTTAATTGGTCTACAATATGATTGATATCTTATTTATTCAAAAAGATTGGATTATACAAAGTAATTACCTATATAAAGGCAAAATAATACAATTCTGAGTGTCATTTAAACATTTCAATCTTTTCTGAATTCATTCAAAGTTATTTCATTACAATAATCTACGTTTAAACTTTTATACTGTCATAAATATGATTCATATCTTATTTATTCAAAAAGATTGGACTAAGTAGTAATTACGCATATAAAGTGCAAATAATGCAATTTTGAGTATCATTTGAGTATTTCAATCGTTTCTGGAATCATCCTTAGTCATTGAATCCAAATAATTTACATTTAAACTCTTTATATTATGTAGAATAAAATTCATATCTTATTTATTCAAAAAATTGGGTTATACAAAGTAATTACGCATGTAAATTTCAAATAACGTATTTTTAAGTTTCATTTGAGCATTTCAATTGTTCCAGCATTCATTATAAGTTATTTAATCATAATAATCTATATTTAAACTCTTTATACTGTCTAGAATATGATTCATATCTTATTTATCCAAAAAGATGAGATTATACATAGTAATTACGAATATAAAGGGCAAATAATGCACTTCTGAGTTTCATTTGAGCATTTACATCGTTTCTGCATTAATTCTAAGTTATTTAATCACAATAATCTACATTTAAAGTCTTTATACTGTCTGTAATAAGATGGATATCTTATTTATTCAAAAAGATTGCATTATACAAAGAAATTATGCATATAAGTGCAAATAATGCAATTTTGAGTATCATTTGATCATTTCAATCGTTTCTGCATTCAATCTAAGGCATTTCACCACAACAATCAGCATTTAAACTCTTTATATCATCTTGAATAAAATTGATATCATATTTATTCAAAAAGATTGGATTATACAAAGTAATTACGCATATAAAATGCAAATAATGCAATTATGAGTGTCATTTGAGAATTTCAATTGTTTAATCATTCATTCTAAATTTCTAATTTATTTCATCAAAACAATCTAGATTAAACTAATTATATTGTATAGAATAAGATTGATATCTGATATATTCAAGGAGATTGGATTATACATATTAATTACGCATATAATATAATTTTGAGTATCATTTGAGCATTTCAATCGTTCCTTGATTCATTCTAAGTAATTTTATCACAATAATGTACATTTAAACTCTTTATACTGTCAAGAATATGATTCATATCTTATTTATTCAAAAAATTGTATTACACATAGTAATTATGCATATAAATTGCAAACAAAACACTTGTGAGTGTCATTTGAGCATTTCAATTGTTTCTGCATTCATCCTAATTCATTTCATCACAATAATCTACAATTAAACTCATTATATTGTATAGAATATTTTTGATATCTGATATATTCAAAGAGATTGAATTACACATATTAAATACGAATATAAAGTGCAAATAATGCAATTCTGAGTATAATTTGAACATTTCAATTGTTTCTGCATTCATTCGAATTCATTTCATCACAATAATCTACATTTGAACTCTTTATACAGTCTAAAATTTGATTCATCTCTTATTTATTAAAAAAAATATTGGATTATACATAGTAATTACGCATATAAATTGAAAATAATGCAATTTTGAGTATCATCTGAGCATTTCAATCGTTTCTGAATTCATTCTGTGTCATTTTATCACAATAATCAACATTTAAACTCTTTATCCTTTCTAGAATATGATTCATATCTTATTTATTCCAAAATATTGGATAATAGAAAGTAATTATGCATATAAAGTGCAAATAATGCAATTCTTAGTATCATCTGAGCATTTCAATCATTTCAGTATTCATTTTAAGTCATTTCATCAAAATAATCAACAGTTAAACTCTTTATACAGTCTAGAATAATATTTATATCTTGTTTATTCAAAAAGATTAGATTATACAAAGAATCATGCATATAAAGCACAAATAATGTAATTATGAGTGTCATTTGAGCATTTCAATCCTTTCTGCATTCATTCTATGCCATTTCATCTGAATAATCTACATTAATACTCTTTATACTGCAAAGAATAAGTTTCATATCATATTTATTCATAAATATTGGATTATACATAGGAATCACGCATATAAAGCGCAAATAATGCAATTATGAGTGTTGTTTGAGCATTTTAATTGTTTCTGCATTCATTCTAATTAATTTCATCACAATTTTCTTCATTTAAACTAATAAAATAAGATTGATATTTGATATATTCAAAGATATTGGATTATACGTATTAATTACGCATATATATTGCAAATAATGTAATTCTGAGTATCATTTGAGCTTTTCAATCGTTCCTCGATTCATTCTAAGTAATTTTATCACAATAATATACAATTAAACTCTTTATACTGTCTAGAATATGATTCATATCTTATTTATTCAAAAAAAGTGTATTATATACATAGTAATTATGCATATAAGTTGCAAATAAAACACTTCTGAGTGTCATTTGAGCATTTCAATCGTTTCTGGATACATTCTCAATCATTTCATCACAATAATTTAAATTTAAAATCTTTATACTGTCAAGAATATGATTCATATCTTATTATATTCAAAAAGATTGGAGTATACATAGTAATTACGCATATAAAGTGACGATAATGCAATTCTGAGTTTCATTTGAGCATTTCAATTGTCTCTGCATTCATTCTAATTCATTTTATCACAGTTATCTTCATTTAAACTCATTATATTGTATAGAATTAGGTTGATATCCGATATATTCAAAGAGATTGAATTACACATATTAATTACGAAAGTAAAGTGCAAATAATGCAATTCTGAGTATCATTTGAGCATTTAAATCGTTTCTTCATTCATTCTAAGTAATTTTATCACAATAATGTACATTTAAACTCTTTATACTGTCAACAATATGATTCATATCTTATTTATTCAAAAAAATTGGATTATACACAGTAATTACGCATATAAATTGTAAATAATACACTTCTGAGTGTTGTTTGAGCATTTTAATTGTTTCGGGATACATTCTAAATCATTTCATCACAATAATCTAAATTTAAGTTCTCTATACTGTCTAGAATAAGATTCATATCTTATTGATTCAACAATATTAGATTATACATAGTAATTACGCTTATAAAATGACAATAATGCAATTCTGAGTATCATTTGAGTATTTCAATTGTTTCTGCATTCATTCTAATTCAGTTCATCACAATAATCTACATTTAAACTCTTTATACAGTCTAAAATTTGATTCATATCTTATTTATTAAAAAATATTGGATTATACATAGTAATTACGTATATAAATTCAAAATAATGCAATTCCGAGTATCATCTGAGCATTTCAATTGTTTCTGAATTCATTCTAAGTCTTTTTATCACAATAATCTACATTTAAACTCTTTATCCTTTCTAGAATATGATTCATATCTTATTTATTCCAAAATATTGTATAATAGAAAGTAATTATGCATATAAAGTGCAAATACTGCAATTCTCAGTATCATTTAAGCATTTCAATCGTTTCAGTATTCATTTTAAGTCATTTCATCAAAATAATCTACAGTTAAACTCTTTATACAGTCTAGAATAAGATTTATATCTTGTTTATTCGAAAAGATTAGATTATACAAAGGAATCATGCATATAAAGCAAAAATAATGTAATTATGAGTGTATTTCAATCTTCTGCATTCATTCTATATCATTTCATAAGATATGAGAAGTGCAGATACTGCAATTCTCATATCTTATTCATTCTTATTCATTTCATCACAATAATCTACATTTAAAACTCATTATGTTGTATAGAATAAGGTTGATATCTGATATATTCAAAGAGATTGAATTACACATATTAATATCTTGTTTATTCCAATATTAATTACGCATATATATTGCAAATAATGTAATTCTGTGTATCATTTGAGATTTTCAATCGGTCCTGGATTCATTCTAAGTAGTTTTATCACAATAATGTACAATTAAACTCTTTATACTGTGTAGAATATGATTCATATCATATTTATTCAAAAAGATTGTATTATATACATAGTAATTATGCATATAAATTGCAAATAAAACACTTCTGAGTGTCATTTGAGCATTTCAATTGTTTCTAGATACATTCTCAATCATTTCATCACAATAATCTACATTCAAAATCTTTATTCTGTCGAGAATATGATTCATATCTTATTTATTCAAAAAATTAGACTATACATAGTAATTACGCATATAAAGTGACGATAATGCAATTCTGAGTATCATTTGAGCATTTCAATTGTTTCTGCATTCATTCTTATTCATTTCATCACAATAATCTACATTTAAAACTCATTATGTTGTATAGAATAAGGTTGATATCTTGATATATTCAAAGAGATTGAATTACACATATTAATATCTGATATCACAATAATCTACATTTAAACTCTTTATCCTTTCTAGAATATGATTCATATCTTATTTATTCCAAAATATTGTATAATAGAAAGTAATTATGCATATAAAGTGCAAATACTGCAATTCTCAGTATCATTTAAGCATTTCAATCGTTTCAGTATTCATTTTAAGTCATTTCATCAAAATAATCTACAGTTAAACTCTTTATACAGTCTAGAATAAGATTTATATCTTGTTTATTCGAAAAGATTAGATTATACAAAGGAATCATGCATATAAAGCAAAAATAATGTAATTATGAGTGTATTTCAATCTTCTGCATTCATTCTATATCATTTCATCAGAATAATTTACATTAATTCTCTTAATGTATAGAATAAGTTTCATATCATATTTATTCGTACATATTGGATTATACATAGGAATCACGCATATAAAGCACAAATAATGCAATTATGAGTGTTGTTTGAGCATTTTAATTGTTTCTGCATTCATTCTAATTCATTCATCACAGTTATCTTCATTTAAACTCATTATATTGTAAAGAATAAGGTTGCTATCTGATATATTCAAAGAGATTGAATTGCACAGATTAATTACGAATATAAAGTGCAAATAAGCATTTAAATTGTTTCTTCATTCATTCTAAGTAATTTTATCGCAATAATGTTCATTTAAACTCTTTATGCTGTCAAGAATATGATTCATATCTTATTTATTAAATAATATTGGATTATACATAGTAATTACGCATATAAATTGTAAATAATACACTTCTGAGTGTCGTTTGAGCATTTTAATTGTTTCGATATACATTCTAAATCATTTCATCACAATAATCTAAATTTAAGATCTTTATACTGTCTAGAATAAGATTCATATCTTATTTATTCAACAATATTGGATTATACATAGTAATTACGCATATAAAATGACAATAATGCAATTCTGAGTATCATTTGAGTATTCCAATTGATTCTGCATTCATTCTAATTCAGTTCATCACAATAATCTACATTTAAACTTTTATACAGTCTAAAATTTGATTCATATCTTATTTATTAAAAAAATATTGGATTATACTGTCGCGGCTTTTTCGTCATTCCCTCGAAGAATGGAGTTGGGTTTCCTCAAGAAATGGGAACATAGCCTTGGATTCACCCCCCTTAAGGTTCGATCTCCGTTCGAGTATCTCTTAGCGACAAAAGAACCAAAACACGAGTCGCTTCTTAAAGAGGTTTGTTGATTTCGTGGGTCCTTTCTTTCCAGTAGGCGCAAGCCCCTACTGTTAATTACCCCGTGATCGCTCACGAGAACCTCTGATTAAGGGATCTGAAGAATTTTATGTAAAGGCTAGGAGGAATCGTTTGTTTTGTGTTTATTTTATTTCTTTTGGTTTAGACCGGACTCGATTGGTGTACCGAACCTAATTAACGGGACACAATTGGGGACACTTGGATGATTTCGTTATTTGAGACAGACTTGATTTTAGTTTTGATGTTGGGGCGTTGTTTTAGATCCTTAGGCTATTTTGAGCCTTTGGATGATTTGAATTTGGATTTGAGTTTTCAAGGCTATTTTAGGCCTTGGGATTTGGATTTGATTTGAAGGCTACTTTGGGCCTTTCGATTTGATTTGGATTTGATTTGAATTTCAAGGCCATTTTGAGCCTTGGATTTAAGTTTGATTCGAAGGCTATTTTGGGCCTTTTGAGTCGGATTTAATTTGAAATTCCAAGACTATTTTAGGTCTTGGATTTGATTTGGATTTGATTTAAATTTCAAGTCTATTTTAGACCTTTTAATTTGATTTGAGATTTCAAGACTATTTTAAGTCTTGGATTTGGTTTGGATTTCTCGGGGTTACTTTGGACCGCTTCTTGAGAATTTCCAATCTTGGAGTTGCTTGAAGTCGATTTCGATTCGTTGAAGAGATTTCGTTCCTTAAGTGAAGAAGTTTCGGCCTTGACTTTGGGTTTCGTGTTTGGACTTTTAATTTCTTGAGTTTCTCTTTGGGTTTTATCATTTTCACAATTTTCCTTTTTTTATTTTTAATTTTAGACTTTTGAAATATCTTTTTTCAAAATATTTGTTATTTAATATATTTCCTTTAAATTCTCAATCTTTATTTATGAAAATTTGTTAAGACAATTTAATTTAGTTTTAATATCGTTTTGGAATTTTACAATTTAATTTAAAATCATTTTAGAATTTTAATCATCATTTTAGAATTTTAAAAAATTTATTTAATATTGAAAATACTTCAAAAATAGAAAAGTCTAATAATTTGACAGTTTTTCATGTAAAAATATCAGTGAATTTGGTTTATTTAGATTTTTAGGATTTTATGGATATTTTATTTGAATTTTTCTGAGTTTCCTACTATTTTTAATGAATTTATAAAATTTATGATGATTTGGAATTTTCTGGTTGGCCCACGTCAGCAGAGAAGGTTGACGTGGCTGCTGACTTGATCTAATTTGGCGCTGATGAGCCTGCTGACGTGGCATTTATTAATTTTATTTTTCTGACAGTGGGCCCCACATGTCAAATATGTTTTTAATCTCAGAATTTTCATGTAACGAGTCACTGTCTTGTCGGTGACCCGCCACAAGCCAATTGGCCACAGAAGATCCGTAACCCTGCGGGTTTAAACCCGTCTCCTCCAACGGAAGAGGGTTTTTATTCGTTTTGGTCCCTGGTTTTTCGCCGATCAAATTACGGCTGCTCCGATCATCATTTCGTTTGAGGGTTGTCTTGTTAGAATCGTGAAGGTGAGGAGATCACAACGATAGAATCAATTGGAGTTATGGAGCCTTGTGCTTCCTTGTGGAACCTAAGAGAGATAGGGCCGCCATTAATGGTGTTCGAACCTTCGCACCTCCCTTTCTTTGCCAGAAGTAGGTTAGTATGATCCATGGATGTATGTAGAATATATCGGTGATGTCTATTGCTCGTGAGGTTTCTTAGAGAGAGGTGATCTCGACTGAGGTGGCTCGGCCTCAATTAGGTCTGAAATGAGCTCAGTTGGTGGGGTCCACAGAGAGACTTTCTTGTGCCAGAAACGAATTGGGGAGAATCAGGAGGTCAAATTAGACTTGTCCATGTCTTTTTTTTGACTTGAGGCATCATGGTCGGATGCGAGAGGGACTAAGGCAGAAGGGTGTATTTTGGCATCCAATTTTGTTCAAGTTCAATTACTTGCAACTCATTTTACAACAAAATAGTTTGATTTGATATTCAATTTAGGTCTGTTTAAATTTGTTTCATATGTTCAAATCAACCATAAATGTAAGAACACACAATTTGGCATTTGTCACAATTTGCAATTTTCACATTTTAGCAATTTAACTACTGTTTGAGACAATTTTATTTGAGTTGCAGTAAATGCAGTAAAATGAGTTACTTAGATGATTCTTCAACAGTTCAAAGTTCCTTCATGAAATTCATACACTTTTCTGTCCATTTTGAAATAAGAGAGGAAGCATCTTTTCACTTGTTCAAAAATTTTGAAGATTAATACAAATGTTCTTTGATCTGTTCACAAATTCTTTGTACATGTACTTTGCAGGGAAGTCCAGAAGCTTTGAAGTAATGCTAATTTATTTGAAAACTACCCCTTTTGCCTTTGCTAATTTATGTAAAATCATAAAAGTTTGCAAAAATAGAAAATCTTGTTCTCTGCAATTTAAGAAGTCTTGTTCTTACTGTCCATATACATCTTTGTATTTTTAAGCATATAAACCCTGTATTTTATTTTATTTCACTTCTAGTCATATTTATGCCTTTTTGTATATATTTATTCATTTTACAAATAAGTGAAATTGAACTTAACATATGCAAACCGCATACTATCTTATGCACTTTGATCCTATATTTTTAGCAAATTGAAAATGTGAGGGCTGGTTTGAGGTTTAACATGACTTTTTATACCATTTTTGGATTGGTAGTGACTTGAACATGGCTAGGCCAGAGCCAGTGCTCTGGACCTGTGCCAAGTCAAGTTGATACTGCCATGAGAGGCTAAAGCTGGGCTAAAGACCTCTACATGGCAGCCATGGTGCCTTTTACATTGGACTTGAGAATACTCCATGAAGCAAAGAGCTGGGCTCTAAACCTTCATGAAGCACCTTTCTTTGACTCACCCCATGGCCATGACTGGAGCTGTGCTCTAGACCATAGCTCATGGTGATTATATTTGCACGGCTCAAGCACACCATTGATTGGTGGCTAAGCTAAGGAGGAGGGACAACAAAACCACGAATTGACACTTCAAAATAGCTTTCTTTATTTCAAAACCAAGCGATTACAAGATGGAGGCTCTCAATTTCACCTCTTTCTCTCTCTTTCCCGAGTGCTCGATGAAATGCCTCTCACTAATTCCTTCAAAATTCTCTCTTCCTATGCCTAATTACAGCAACTACACTCTAGCCTAACCTCGCCCCTCTCTTCCTCTTCTCTCTTCTTTCTGCTTCAATTGGGTCTTTATATAGCCAAGGGACTAGGGCAACACTTTTGAGCCGTGACTTGGTTCATGCCCTCTGATCTCGATCCAGTGGTCTTCAATCAGCTGCGCCTAGTGTTCTGGTTTCGCAAAACCGTGGGCGGTGTCGCTGGTTTTGGGTTGGTGGCGCTGGAGGAGCCACGTCGATGATCTCCATCGATTTACCTGGCTTCCCATGGTGAAATCACATTTTTTCACCTTCTGTTTCTTTTTACCAGCGGAGAAGACGACCCTTACAGGCGTGGCCCACCTGTAAGGCTTAATGAGAGACAGGGAGATAGGTGGTCATGTTCTTCAGTGAGCCAATGGAACACTTCAAACTCCAATAGCTTTCGGTTCACGAAACATGTTCACGCAAAACTTCAACTGTGATGGTAAATTTTAAAAACCCAGCGCACCCATTAATCAGCCCTGGATCCCCTGCAATGGTATGCACGCGCCACCCCTTTTCCATTTTTCTGAGATTTTTATTTGATTTCCTTTAAGTCCATTTATTTATTTAGCTGTCCAACCAAAATAAATTATTTGAGGGCCTTTCCTAGGGTATTTTTGGATGAAATTTTATGGATAGGCTTATAACAATATGAGGAATTTAATGGTTCAACTGGTTTTGCTAAATTCTTCATAGAATTATTTTGGTAATTTTGTGAATTTTTTGGGTTTATTTGCAAATTTTGGCATTTATGTGGGCATTTTTGGTATTTAAAAATCATGATAAATCATCATAATTCTTAAGGAATTTATGAGTAAATTTTGAGGATTTTTGGAGTTCGTTTGGTATTTTTCGTAATTTGATTTTGATTTTTTGGCAATTTGGTCTTTGTTGTTTGGCTTTAGGTTTTGGATTTTGAACTTGGTTTTCAAGGTTTAATTTTTAGGGTCAACATATACATAGTAATTACGCATATAAATTCAAAATAATGCAATTCTGAGTATCATCTTAGTATTTCAATCGTTTCTGAATTCATTCTAAGTCATTTTATCACAATAATCTACATTTAAACTCTTTATCCTTTCTAGAATATGATTCATATCTTATTTATTCCAAAATATTGGAGAATAGAAAGTAATTATGTATATAAAGTGCAAATAATGCAATTCTCTGTATCATTTAAGCATTTCAATCGTTTCAGTATTCATTTTAAGTCAATTCATCAAAATAGTCTACAGTTGAACTCTTTATACATTCTAGAATAAGATTTATATCTTGTTTATTCGAAAAGATTAGATTATACAAAGAAAACATGCATATAAAGCACAAATAATGTAATTATGAGTGTCATTTGAGCATTTCAATCGTTTCTGCATTCATTCTATGTCATTTCATCTGAATAATCTACATTAATACTCTTTATACTGTATAGAATAAGTTTCATATCATATTTGTTCGTAAATACTGGATTATACAATGGAATCACGCATGTAAAGCGCAAATTTTGAGTGTTCTTTAAGCATTTTAATTTTTTTGGCATTCATTCTAATTCATTTCATCACATTTATCTTCATTTAAACTCACTATATTGTATAGAATAAGATTGATATCTGATATATTCAAGGAGATTGGATTATACATATTAATTACGCATATAATATAATTCTTAGTATCATTTGAGCATTTCAATCATTCCTTGATTCATTCTATGTAATTTTATCACAATAATGTACATTTAAACTCTTTATACTGTCTAGAATATGATTCATATCTTATTTATTCAAAAAATTGTATTACACATAGTAATTATGCATATAAATTGCAAACAAAACACTTCTGACTGTTATTTGAGCATTTCAATTGTTTATGCTTTCATTCTAATTCATTTCATCACAATAATCTACATTCAAACTCATTATATTGTATATAATCTTTTTGATATCTGATATATTCAAAGAGATTGAATTACACATATTAATTACGAATATAAAGTGCAAATAATGCAATTCTGAGTATAATTTAAACATTTCAATTGTTTCTGCATTCATTCTAATTCATTTCATCACAATAATCTTAATTTGAACTCTTTATACAGTCTAAAATTTTATTCATATCTTATTTATTAAAAAAATATTGGATTTAATTACGCATATAAATTGAAAATAATGCAATTCTGAGTATCATCTGAGCATTTCAATCGTTTCTGAATTCATTTTAAGTCACTTCATCAAAATAATCAACAGTTAAACTCTTTATACAGTCTAGAATAAGATTTATATCTTGTTTATTCAAAAAGATTAGATTATACAAAGAATCATGCATACAAATCGCAAATAATGTAACTATGAGTGTCATTTGAGCATTTCAATCGTTTCTGCATTCATTCTATGTCATTTCATCTGAATAATCTTCATTAATATTCTTTATACTGTAAAGAATAAGTTTCACATCATATTTATTCGTAAATATTGGATTATACATAGGAATCACGCATATAAAACGCAAATAATGCAATTATGAGTGTTGTTTGAGCATTTTAATTGTTTCTGCATTAATTCTAATTAATTTCATCACAATTGTCTTCATTTTAACTAATAAAATAAGATTGATATTTGATATATTCAAAGAGATTGAATTACACATATTAATTACGAATATAAACTGCAAATAATGCAATTCTGAGTATAATTTAAACATTTCAATTGTTTCTGCATTCATTGTAATTCATTTCATCACAATAATCTACATTTGAACTCTTTATATAGTCTAAAATTTTATTCATATCTTATTTATTAAAAAAATATTGGATTATACATAGTAATTACGCATATAAATTGAAAATAATGCAATTCTGAGTATCATCCGAGCATTTCAATCGTTTCTGAATTCATTTTAAGTCACTTCATCAAAAATCAACTGTTAAACTCTTTTTACAGTCTAGAATAAGATTTATATCTTGTTTATTAAAAAAGATTAGATTATACAAAGAATCATGCATATAAATCGTAAATAATGTAATTATGAGTGTCATTTGAGCATTTCAATCGTTTCTGTATTCATTCTATGTCATTTCATCTGAATAATCTACATTAATACTCTTTATACTGTAAAGAATATGTTTCATATCATATTTATTCGTAAATATTGGATTATACATAGGAATCACGCATATAAAACACAAATAATGCAATTATGAGTGTTGTTTGAGCATTTTAATTGTTTCTGCATTAATTCTAATTAATTTCATCACAATTGTCTTCATTTTAACTAATAAAATAAGATTGATATTTGATATATTCAAAGATATTGGATTATGCATATTAATTACGCATATATATTGCAAATAATGTAATTCTGTGTATCATTTGAGCTTTTCAATCGTTCCTGGATTCATTCTAAGTAGTTTTATCACAATAATGTACAATTAAACTCTTTATACTGTGTATAATATGATTCATATCATATTTATTCAAAAAGATTGTATTATATACATAGTAATTATGCATATAAATTGCAAATAAAGCACTTCTGAGTGTCATTTGAGCATTTCAATTGTTTCTAGATACATTCTCAATCATTTCATCACAATAATCTACATTCAAAATCTTTATACTGTCGAGAATATGATTCATATCTTATTTATTCAAAAAGATTGGACTATACATAGTAATTATGCATATAAAGTGACGATAATGCAATTCTGAGTATCATTTGAGCATTTCAATTGTTTCTGCATTCATTCTTATTCATTTCATCACAATAATCTTCATTTAAAACTCATTATGTTGTATAGAGTAAGGTTGATATCTGATATATTCAAATTGATTGAATTACACATATTAATTACGAATATAAAATGCAAATAATGCAATTCTGAGTATCATTAGAGCATTTAAATCGTTTCTTCATTCATTCTAAGTAATTTAATCACAATAATGTACATTTAAACTCTTTATACTGTCAACAATATGATTCATATCTTTTTTATTCGAAAATATTGGATTATACATAGTAATTACGCATATAAATTGTAAATAATACACTTATGAGTGTCGTTTGAGCACTTTAATTGTTCCAGTATACATTCTAAATCATTTCATCGCAATAATCTAACTTTATACTGTCTAGAATAAGATTCATATCTTATTTATTCAACAATAATTACGCATATAAAATGACAATAATGCAATTCTGAGTATCATTTGAGTATTTCAATTGTTTCTGCATTCATTCTAATTCAGTTCATCACAATAATCAACATTTAAACTTTTTATAAAGTCTAAAATTTGAATCATATCTTATTTATTAAAAATTATTGGATTATACATAGTAATTACGCATATAAATTCAAAATAATGCAATTCTAAGTATCATCTGAGCATTTCAATCGTTTCGGAATTCATTCTAAGTCATTTTATCACAATAATCTACATTTAAATTCTTTATCCTTTCTAGAATATGATTCATATCTTAGTTATGCCGAAATATTGGATAATAGAAAGTAATTATGCATATAAAGTGCAAATAATGCAATTCTCAGTATCATTTAAGCATTTCAATCGTTTCTGCATTCATTCTATGTCATTTCATCTGAATAATATTCATTAATACTCTTTATACTGTATCGAATAAGTTTCATATCATATTTATTCGTAAATATTGGATTATACATAGGAATCACGCATATAAACCGCAAATAATGCAATTATGAGTGTTGTTTGAGCATTTTAATTGTTTCTGCATTCATTCTAATTCATTTCATCACTGTTATCTTCATTTAAACTCACTATATTATATAGAATAAGATTGATATCTGATATATTCATGGATATTGGAGTATACATATTAATTACGCATATAATATAATTCTTAGTATCATTTGAGCATTTCAATCTTTCCTTGATTCATTCTAAGTAATTTTATCACAATAATGTACATTTAAACTCTTTATACTCTCTGGAATATGATTCATATCTTATTTATTCCAAAAATTGTATTGCACATAGTAATTATGCATATAAATTGCAAACAAAACACTTCTGACTGTCATTTGAGCATTTCAATTGTTTATGCTTTCATTCTAATTCATTTCATCACAATAATCTACATTTAAACTCATTATGTTGTATAGAATATTTTTTATATCTGATATATTCAAAGAGATTGAATTACACATATTAATTACGAATATAAACTGCAAATAATCTGAGTATAATTTAAGCATTTCAAATATTTCTGCATTTATTCTAATTCATTTCATCGCAATAATCTACATTTGAACTCTTTATACAGTCTAAAATTTTATTCATATCTTATTTATTAAAAAAATATTGGATTATAAATAGTAATTACGCATATAAATTGAAAATAATGCAATTCTGAGTATCATCTGAGCATTTCAATCGTTTCTGAATTCATTTTAAGTCACTTCATCAAAATAATCAACAGTTAAACTCTTTATACAGTCTAGAATAAGATTTATATCTTGTTTATTCAAAAAGATTAGATTATACAAAGAATCATGCAATTCTGAGTATCATTTGAGCATTTCAATCGTTTCTGCATTCATTCTATGTCATTTCATCTGAATAATCTACATTAATATTCTTTATACTGTAAAGAATAAGTTTCACATCATATTTATTCGTAAATATTGGAATATACATAGGAATCACGCATATAAAACACAAATAATGCAATTATGAGTGTTGTTTGAGCATTTTAATTGTTTCTGCATTAATTCTAATTAATTTCATCACAATTGTCTTCATTTTAACTAATAAAATAAGATTGATATTTGATATATTCAAAGATATTGGATTATGCATATTAAATACGCATATATATTGCAAATATTGTAATTCTGAGTATCATTTGAGCTTTTCAATCGTTCCTCGATTCATTCTATGTAGTTTTATTTCAATAATGTACAATTAAACTCTTTATACTGTGTAGAATATGATTCATATTATATTTATTCAAAAAGATTGTATTATATACATAGTAATTATGCATATAAATTGCAAATAAAACACTTCTTAGTGTCATTTCAGCATTTCAATTGTTTCTAGATACATTCTCAATCATTTCATCACAATAATCTACATTTAAAATCTTTATACTGTCAAGAATATGATTCATATCTTATTTATTCAAAAAGATTGGACTATACATAGTAATTACGCATATAAAGTGACGATAATGCAATTCTGAGTATCATTTGAGCATTTCAATTGTTTCTGCATTCATTCTTATTCATTTCATCACAATAATCTACATTTAAAACTCATTATGTTGTATAGAATAAGGTTGATATCTGATATATTCAAAGAGATTGAATTACACATATTAATTACGAATATAAAATGTAAATAATGCAATTCTGAGTATCATTCGAGCATTTAAATCGTTTCTTCATTCATTCTAAGTAATTTAATCACAATAATGTACATTTAAACTCTTTATACTGTCAACAATATGATTCATATCTTTTTTATTCGAAAATATTGGATTATACATAGTAATTACGCATATAAATTGTAAATAATACACTTCTGAGTGTCGTTTGAGCATTTTAATTGTTTCGGTATACATTCTAAATCATTTCATTGCAATAATCTAAATTAATGTTCTTTATACTGTCTAGAATAAGATTTATATCTTATTTATTCAACAATATTGGAATATACATAGTAATTATGCATATAAAATGACAATTAATGTAATTTTGAGTATCATTTGAGTATTTCAATTTTTTCTGCATTCATTCTAATTCAGTTCATCACAATAATCTACATTGAAACTCTTTATACAGTCTAAAATTTGATTCATATCTTATTTATTAAAAAATATTGGATTACACATAGTAATTACGCATATAAATTCAAAATAATGCAATTCTGAGTATCATCTGAGCATTTCAATCGTTTCTGAATTCATTCTAAGTCATTTTATCACAATAATCTACATTTAAGCTCTTTATCCTTTCTAGAATATGATTCATATCTCATTTATGCCAAAATATTGGATAATAGAAAGTAATTAAGCATATAAAGTGCAAATAATGCAATTCTCAGTATCATTTAAGCATTTCAATCGTTTCAGCATTCATTTTAAGTTATTTCATCAAAATAATCTACAGTTAAACTCTTTATACAGTCTAGAATAAGATTTATATCTTGTTTATTCGAAAAGATTAGATTATACAAAGGAATCATGCATATAAAGCGCAAATAATGTAATTATGAGTGTCATTTGAGCATTTCAATCGTTTCTGCATTCATTCTATGTCATTTCATCTGAATAATCTTCATCAATACTCTTTATACTGTATAGAATAAGTTTTCATATCATATTTATTCGTAAATATTGGATTATACAAAGGAATCACGCATATAAAGCGCAAATAATGCAATTATGAGTGTTGTTTGAGCATTTTAATTGTTTCTGCATTCATTCTAATTCATTTCATCACTGTTATCTTCATTTAAACTCACTATATTATATAGAATAAGATTGATATCTGATATATTCATGGAGATTGGAGTATACATATTAATTACGCATATAATATAATTCTTAGTATCATTTGAGCATTTCAATCTTTCCTTGATTCATTCTAAGTAATTTTATCACAATAATGTACATTTAAACTCTTTATACTCTCTAGAATATGATTCATATCTTATTTATTCCAAAAATTGTATTACACATAGTAATTATGCTTATAAATTGCAAACAAAAAACACTTCTGACTGTCATTTGAGCATTTCAATTGTTTATGCTTTCATTCTAATTCATTTCATCACAATAATCTACATTTAAACTCATTATGATGTAAAGAATATTTTTTATATCTGATATATTCAAAGAGATTGAATTACACATATTAATTACGAATATAAAGTGCAAATAATGCAATTCTGAGTATAATTTAAACATTTCAATTGTTTCTGCATTCATTCTAATTCATTTCATCACAATAATCTACATTTGAACTCTTTATACAGTCTAAAATTTGATTCATATCTTATTTATTAAAAAATTATTGGATTATACATAGTAATTACGCATATAAATTGAAAATAATGCAACTCTGAGTATCATCTGAGAATTTCAATCATTTCTGAATTCATTTTAAGTCATTTCATCAAAATAATTAACAGTTAAACTCTTTATACAGTCTAGAATAAGATTTATATCTTGTTTATTCAAAAAAAAAAGATTATACAAAGAATCATGCATATAAATCGCAAATAATGTAATTATGAGTGTCATTTGAGCATTTCAATTGTTTCTGCATTCATTCTATGTCATTTCATCTGAATAATCCACATTAATACTCTTTATACTGTATAGAATAAGTTTTATATCATATTTGTTCGTAAATACTGGATTATACATTGGAATCACGCATGTAAAGCGCAAATTATGAGTGTTCTTTGAGCATTTTAATTGTTTTGGCATTCATTCTAATTCATTTCATCACATTTATCTTCATTTAAACTCATTATATTGTATAGAATAAGATTGATATTTGATATATTCAAAAATATTAGATTATACATTTTAATTACGCATATATATTGCAAATATTGTAATTCTGAGTATCATTTGAGCATTTAAATCGTTTCTTGATTAATTCTAAGTAACTTTATTACAATAATGTACAATTAAACTCTTTATACTGTCAAAATTATAATTCATATCTTATTTATTTAAAAATATTGGATTATACAGAGTAATTACGCATATAAATTGCAAATAATACACTTCTGAGTGTCGTTTGAGCATTTTAATCTTTTCAGGATACATTCTAAATTATTTCATCACAATAATCTAAATTTAAGTTCTTTATACTGTCTAGAATAAGATCCATTCTTATTTTTCCAAAAAAATTGTATTATACATAGTAATTACGCATATAAAATGACAATAATGCAATTCTAAGTAGCATTTGAGCATTTCATTCGTTTCTGCATTCATTTTAATTCATTTCATCACAATAATGTACATTTATACTCTTTGTACAGTTTAAAATTTAATTCATATCTTATTTATTAAAAAATATTGGATTATACATAGTAATTACGCATATAAATTGAAAATAATGCAATTCTTAGTATCATCTGAGCATTTCAATCGTTTCTGAATTCATTCTAAGTCATTTTATCACAATAATCTACATGTCAACTCTTAAATCCTTTAGAATATGATTCATATCTTATTTATTCCAAAATATTAGATTATAGAAAGTAATTATGCATATAAAGTGCAAATAATGCAATTCTGAGTATCATTTAAGCATTTCAATCGTTTGTGCATTTTAAGAGAGTATCATTTGAGCATATCAATCGTTTCTTGGTTCATTCCATGTCATTTTATCAAAATAATTTACATTTAAACTTTATATACTGTCTAGAATATGATTCATATTTTATTTATTCAAAAATATTAGATTATACATAGTAATTGCGCATATAAATTGCAAATAATTCACTTCTGAGCGTCATTTGAGCATTTCAATCGTTTCTTGATACATTCTAAATCATTTCATCACAATATTCTACATTTAAACTCTTTATACTGTCCAGAATAAGATTCATATCATATTTATTCAAAAAGATTGGATTACACATTGTAATTACGCATATAAAGTGACAATAATGCAATTCTGAGTATCATTTGAGCATTTCAATTGTTTCTGTATTCATTCTAATTCAATCTATCAAAATAATATACATTTAAACTCTATATACTGTCTAAAATATGATTCATATCTTATTTATTTCAAAATATTGTATTATACAATGTAATTACGCATATAAAATGACAATAATGCAATTATGTGTATCATTTGAGCATTTCAAATGTCTCTTGATTCATTCTAAGTTATTTTATCACAATAAAATATATTCAAACTCTTTATACTGTCTAGAATATGATTCATATCTTATTTCTTAAAAAAGATTGGATTATACATATAATTACGCTTATAAAATAACAATAATGCAATTCTGAGTATCATTTGAGCATTTCAATTGTTTCTGCATTCATTCTAATTTGTTTCATCACAATAATCTGCATTTAAACTCTTTATACTGTATAAAATAAGTTTCATATCATATTTATTCAAATGATACTCAGAATTGCATTATTTGCACTTTCGATTCGTAATTAATATGTGTAATTCAATCTCTTTAAATATATCAGATATCACCCTTATTCTATACAATATAATGAGTTTAAATGTAGATTATTGCGATGAAATGAAGTAGAATGAATGCAGAAACAGCTGAAATGCTCAAATGCTGTTCAAGATTGGATTGTACAGGAGTGCTCGATTTGTTTAAAGTTTTGTTAGGGCCTTTTTCTGTCTTTTTAAGTTTGAGTGCTTTGTTTTTTGCTTTTCTTTCTTTTTCTGGATAGCCACTATCCAGTTTATCTAAAAAAAACTGTTGTGCAGGCGATAATTTCATTACAACAGAAACTTGAAAAAGCATTCAGAAATTTTTTAGAAACATTATATTTTCCATAAGTCGAGCTTGTTTAATCTAGCCCACAAATACTGGCAATTATGCTCGGGAAATAAATCAAATGTATCAGCGGCCAGTCTAGCTAGCTACAGGTTGCAAGTTGCAACTCTTGAATTGGAATCTAATCTCAATTCTGGAGGATATACCAGTATATTGGCTGTGTTGTTCCTCATTTGGATCTGCCTAGCTAATATTGCAACATGCAAAAAAAATTAGGGATAATGTTAATATTGTGTAATGATAATATTCTCAAATTCCAAATATTCCAGGGTATAGCCTTAAAAAAAAAATTCCAGGGCATAGCTCTGTTTCAAATATGTTTTTATTTATGCGATCGAGCTTACAAGTTTGATCTCTGTTATTCTAGTTTCTCAACACTCAACAATATATTAATCGCACAAGAAATCAATTGTGATGCTTCAGGCTGATTAACTACTGTAGGGACTTCAGTCTTAAACAATCTAGGAGTCCTTTATATAAGGTTTATGGTACGTTAAGAAATGATGTAGGAAACTAGGAATCTTCCTAAATATTTTTCTTTGAGAAATGCTAGTGTGAGTGTCGAAGTATTGGACGAATGGGTCCGTCAAGAATGATCATTCTCACGATTCAAATTCCAAATGACCGATCCAAATATTTCAATATGTTTTTCATATTGAAAACTTATAAAAAACCAATTTTTACAATTTTTATAATTTTTTTTGTATTTTAGAAAATTCATGATATATAAAAATTATGGATCGTCCAATTATAACGATTTTCTAAATTACCAAAAAAGTAGTAAAAAATTTCGAAAAAAATATAAAAATTAGTTTCATATAAGTTTTCAATATGGAGAATATATTGAACAATTCAGATCGGTAATTTGAATTTTTAAAATATGAAAATGATTGTATTGAACGGACCCCATATATCCGTCCAATATAGCACTAGCATTTATTTTGTTTTTTCTTTTCTTAACCGGAAGTAATTTTTCCCCCTTTTTCTTAACTACACTTTTAATGGGTCCAGCTTCATCTGGATTTTCTATCAGACAAATGACTCTAATATAGTTTAGGGGGTAATTTTACAGATAATTCTGCTGAATCTGGACACAAACAAGGAAAAATAAAAGATAATAAGCTCAGGACAATTTCTTTTTTAGAGTAAGACTTGATAGCGGCTATCAAGTGAAGCTCAGGACAATTTCAGAAATATCATATTTATATTTCAGGGGAGCAAATCACTTGCCTTTGAATTTACCATTTTACGGTGATCAATCCAAAGAAAAGGGAAATGCTGCATCAAGACAACATTTTAAACCACCAGCTAGTAGTTAATGCAATACAAAGTTTAAAACTTTAAATGGAAAATTTATTTCGCTAACATGAAATACCATCAATGTTTACAAGGACTTATGACTGCCAAAAAAACAAAAAAAAACAAATCCCAATTCCCAACAAAGCAGATCCGTGCAACACATTTTTTATATATTTATATCATAGATGCGTAACTAACACATAATTTGTTACTCGAAGAGCTCAAAAGCAGATGCATCAAAGCTGTCAGAAAGCCCGGTGCCCGTCTTGAATGTAACCTTCTCTTTAGAAGCCTCTTCCATGTAAACCTCAACAACAGAAAGCCAGATTAACAACTCTTTAGTTTTAACACCAGTTATCTTCTTCAACTTTCCTTTCTCCACAAAAGCTGTTACCTCAGTAGCGTACGACACCACCTGCTTGATCTTCTTGAAAGTATGTTCTGTCTTTTTCTTCTGTATAAACCATATGGAACCGGCATTTTGGTTATAACCGAACTCTTCAATGTTTTCAAGAGGAAAGAGTCCCTTCGGGAGGCCGAGATCTTTGAGTAGCTCAACCGACTTTTTCTTGCAGTCAGCATCTCCTTTGCTGATTTCAGCTCCATTACGGTAGCTCTCAATAGTTTTGGATGCCATTTTTAGGTGGATGTAATGTTTTGTTTTTGGTAGAAAATTTCTCTGTTACTAAGAAGGATGTGATTATGAAGCAATAGATGAGAAGGAAGAGGAGGTGCGGATGTTTATATAGTGGATCCTCATGCCGCAACCATATTCGAGTTCACACTTAGCTTAATTAAGTGTACATGGCACTATTGTAGCATATATTTTTTTTAAGTGGTGAGTTTGATTGAGTTTTGATTTTGTTTCATTTGCCCATATTACTATTTTTCTATGTGTGCGTTTCTTGACCACTTGACGTGTGCTAATTCCTTGGGCAACAGCTTTTCTTAATTTTATGAAAAGGAAATTAAATACCTTGGATCCCTCCGACGTCGGTATGTAATACAGAAAATATATATGGACCATCTTTTTTCCTTAAAATACAAATGTGGATATAGAAACCTATTTTATATGGCAAAAGGGAAATCGTTTAAAGAGTAAAATACAAAATATTATAAATTTGCAGAAGTGATTATTATAAATACTGTTGAAAATAAATATAGATAGGGGTAAAAAAGTAAATTATCAATGGTCCAATATGAACGTTAGAAAATATAACGGCTAGTTGAGAAGATAACGGTACACTGTGTACCTATATAAGTCCCGTGTATACTATTTGTAAAATAAGAAAAATATCAATAAAACATAGAGATAATTTCCATAACAATTTAGATACTGTTTTTAACATGGTATCAGAGAGAATACTGATTAAGCTTCCGTAATCAAAATCAAGAATCTATACAAGAGTTGTATGATGGCAAGAGACCAAGGAAAGCAGCACTCGGCAGCGTCTGAGGCCTCTTCAACCAAATTCACTAGTGTTCCAATTGAAGAGAAGAGTAATCTCTCATGGGCACAAATAGTGGTCAAGTCCAGCAGCGACAACCACAACAATGACGAGCGGACTGAAAGAAATGCAGTTCAATCAACGACAAAGAGATGATCAGTGAAACAACAAGAAAAATCTCAAGTCGTAAAAAGAGTCAAAACCAATTATCCCGATTCAAACTCCAATCAAACTCGAAATTACATACCTAAGATTGATCTCCTCAGATTCTCGAGCAATAATCAGCCGGTTACTGTCGAGCAAGGCAAAAATACCGGTGGCCCGCAAAACCCTAGTTCCAGTCGTGAAAAAAGGGAAGTGGGAGAAGTCACCAGCAATGGCAATTCGTGCAACCATTGCAAGGGGAGTGGTCACGAGGAAGAAAATTGCTGGTTTCTCTACCCATACCTTCGGCCGACTCGAAGAGGGAAGCGAGAGCAAGGCGGCGACGCTGTCGAGAAGATAAGAGAAGAAGAAGGTTCGTGTAAGGGGGAGAGAATGGGATCTGCAACAGGGACACATCAGGCCCAATTAAACCAAGAGAACCGGTTGAATAAGTTGCTGGACCAGCTATGCAATTATGTGGCCCATCTCTCCAACGAAGTTGAAAATAAAGGTTCATTTAATTTATCTAATCCAAGTCATGAAACGCAAATGAATAGATTCAATATTAAACCTGGTGAAAATTTTAGTGAATTAGATTTAAGCCAAAATCACATTTGTATCGGGGACCAAGCAATTAGAAACGATTCTTACAAATGCACCAACCTAGGACTCAAAATGGTAAACTTCACCGAAAAATACGATAGGTGGATTTTAGACTCGGGTGCAACCGACCATATGACCGGAAATAAAAATATTTTGTATGATTATCAAACTAGTAAGAATAAGGACTATGTGATTGTTGCAAATGGTGAAAAAATGGAAATTTGTAGATATGGTTCAATTGAGCTCTTTTCTAAAGAAATTAAACATGTTTTACATGTAAAAAATTGCACTTCGAATTTATTATCTATACGAAAAATTTCAAAAGAAATAGATTGTGAAATTAAATTTTCTTATCAAAATGTTTTATTTCGGGATTTGAAAACTAAGAAGATCATTGGTGAAGGTTTGTTAGAAAATGGTCTTTATGTTTTAAATTATCAAAAAACTAATTTTTATATTAAGAACGATGGTTTGAGCAATCTTTGGCATAAAAGAATTGGGCATCCTTCCGATAAAGTTTTGAAGTGTCTCTTTGATTTTAAAAATTTAGATTGTAGTAATTGCGAAGTGTGTCAATTTTCTAAACACACAAAACTTCCTTTTTATTCTTCAAAAAGTAAAAGTAAAAAACCTTTTGATTTAATTCATTCCGATGTTTGGGGACCCGCTCCCGTTGATTCTTTTAATGGTTTTAAGTATTTTGTCATATTCATAGATGATTTTACACGTGTGACTTGGTTATATTTACTAAAACAAAAAAGTGAAGTTTTTTCTAAATTTGAAGAGTTTTCAAATATGGTCGAAAATCAATATAACACTACAATCAAAATTCTTAGAACTGATAATGGATTGGAATATGTAAATCATAATTTTTATAATTTTTTCAAACAAAAAGGAATTTTGCATCAAACTACTTGTGTTTATACTCCTCAACAAAATGGTGTGTCCGAAAGAAAAAATAGGCATTTACTTGAAATAACTAGAGCTCTACTTTTTCAAAATAATGTTCCAAAAATTTATTGGTCGGATGCCGTTCTTACCGCTACTTATTTAATAAATAGATTACCTAGTGTTATTTTGAATTATAAAAGTCCTTTAGAAGTTCTTTACCAAAGAAAAATTAATATCAATCACTTAAGAGTTTTTGGATGTATTTGTTATGTTCATACAAATAAATTAGATAAATTAGACTATACTTCTATTAAAACTATTTTCTTAGGATATTCTTCTCAAAAAAAGGGTTATAAATGTTACGATCCAAAAAATCATAAATTTTATATTTCAAGAGATGTTACTTTTTTTGAAAATGAGTCATATTTTCAAAATAATAATAAAGAGCTTGATAACCATATTTCCACAAATGACTTTGTCCTTCCCATAATTTCTAATCAAGGTAGTGAGAAAGTTTTTGTAGGAAATGAACAAGAAGAGGGACATGACAATATCGACAATAACACTCAAAGTGAAACCGAAGAAGAAGAAAACACAAGCATTGAAGAAGAAGAAAGTGCAAGTGCGGAACAAGAGGTTCCATTACGACGGTCCACACGCTCCACTCAACCGCCCGGCAAGGTTACAAGATTTTGTAACCTACGAGGTTCAATATCCTATTCAAAATTATATTTCTTATGATAAAATAACCAATAACCATCGCACTTTTTTAAGTGCAATATCCCAAAATGAAGAACCAAAAAATTTTGAAGAAGCCATAAACCAACCAATATGGCGTAAGGCTATGAAGGAAGAACTTCAAGCCTTAGAAAAAATAATACTTGGACCATTGAACCATTACCAAAAAATAAAAAGGCCGTTGGATGCAAATGGATTTATAAAATCAAATATAGTAGTGATGGTACCATAGAACGGTATAAAGCTAGATTGGTTGCCAAAGGCTATACTCAAACTTATGGTATTGATTACCAAGAGACCTTTGCACCCGTTGCAAAAATGAATACTATTAGAATCTTGCTTTCAATAGCGGTTAATAATGGTTGGAAACTATATCAAATGGATGTAAAAAATGCTTTTCTTCAAGGAAATCTTGAAGAAGAAGTCTACATGACTCTACCACCGGTCATGTAAAAGGAAAAAACACTAACCTTGTTTGTAGGTTAAAAAAATCCATTTATGGACTTAAACAATCTCCAAGGGCTTGGTATGGAAAATTATCTCATTATTTAATTTCTTGTGGTTTTAAAGTAAGCCATTCCGATATGTCACTTTTTTCAAAACATGAAAATAATGACACTACCGTTGTTCTTGTTTATGTGGATGACATAATTGTTACCGGAAATAATTTAGAAAAAATTAATTATGTGAAAAAACAATTGAGAGAAAAATTTGAAATAAAAGATTTAGGAGTACTTAAATATTTTTTAGGCATTGAGATAGCTTATTCTACCAAAGGTTTATTTATTTGCCAAAGGAAGTCCTTAGACCTTTTGAAAGAAACCGGTAAACTTGGTTCAAAACCGGCCTCTACCCCAATTGATAGCAATACCAAATTGAATTCCGAAGATGGTGACCCGTTAAAAAACATCAACCAATTCCAACGACTTGTAGGAAAATTGATATATTTAACGGTAACTAGGCCGGACATATCCTATGCGGTAAGCCAAGTAAGTAAATTTATGCATGCACCAAGAAAACCGCATTTAGATGCAATTGATAGAATTTTGAGATATCTTAAGAAATCACCCGGAAAGGGTATATGGATTAAAAACAATAATTCTAATAATGTGTGTGGCTATTCCGATGCAGACTGGGCCGGAAGTTTCGATCGAAAGTCGACAACTGGCTATTGCACGTTTGTAGGCGGAAATTTAGTCACATGGAAAAGCAAGAAGCAAAATGTCGTGGCTCGGTCTAGTGCAGAAGCGGAGTATCGAGCCATGGCATCCACCGCAAGTGAGCTCACTTGGATCAAACAAGTGCTCAAAGACTTGCATATTCCAATACGTGAGCCGATGAAGATGTTTTGTGACAACAACTCGGCACGACACATCGCTTCAAATCCAGTGTTTCATGAGAGAACTAAACACATTGAAGTTGATTGTCATTACATAAGGGAGAAAGTCCAAGCAAAAGAGATAGAGACTCCATATGTGAAGAATGAAGATCAATTGGCCGATATCTTCACTAAGGGACTCATTCCAAAAATATTTGAAGACATAGTTAGCAAGTTAGGATTAATAGATATCTATAATCCTAGCTTGAGGGGGAGTGTTGAAAATAAATATAGATAGGGGTAAAAAAGTAAATTATCAATGGTCCAATATGAACGTTAGAAAATATAAGGGCTAGTTGAGAAGATAACGGTACACTGTGTACCTATATAAGTCCCGTGTATACTATTTGTAAAATAAGAAAATATCAATAAAACATAGAGATAATTTCCATAGCAATTTAGATACTGTTTTTAACAAATACGTATCCAATTTTAATTTCTTATGTTACCAGGAATGCAAATTAACACCTTAAATTAAAAAAGAATACACATTTTAGATAAATTAGATTAATATGACATACGTTATTGATGACTTTTATGACAACTATGAACAAGTTATCACAATGAAAACATGCAAAATTTTGTTTGTAGTTAGTGCTTTCAACTTCGATGCAAATTGAAAATCAAATGATCTTCAGTTGAGTAAATAAAAAACTTAAAATGATTCAATTTTTCGGTGATTAAAAACTCTGGAAAAAAACTAAATGATTCATTAATTAAATTAGTTATTAAAAAATTAAATTCATATCAAATTTAGTACAACAATATATTTAAACTACAGAAATTATATTTATATTTTTATTAATAAATGGCCATGCTATTGATTATCTCATAATTCGCATCCCATTTTCCCATTATCTATTATCTAGATACCGAAAATTTGACTTTAAATATAAGTTTGGAAAATGGTCAACTTAGTGCGGTCTACCGTGAATTGCACGGTCTAACCAAAGATGACTATTTTCTTCTACACGTCAGACTGGCCTGCCAGGCCTGACCCCATGTAAAGTCCGTTATGACAAACTGTTCATAAACAATTAATGCATTTGTAATTGCACCATGCATGTCCTCGTACTTCACAACATGCCCTCAAGCTTTTCTATATAAGCCAGTCCTATCTGCATAATTAGGAAGACTCCAATTACTCCGTTGACAAAACCACACAACCTATTTCCACACACACAAAACACACACACACACACCTACAAAATCAAAATGGCATCCAAAACTATCGACAGCTACCGTAATGGTGCTGAAATCAGCACAGGAGATGCAGAATGCAAGAAGAATTCCGTTGAGCTGTTCAAAGAGCTCGGCCTTCCGAAGGGCCTCTTTCCTCTTGATAACATAGAAGAGTTCGGTTACAACAGAAATGCCGGTTTCAATGGTTTGTTCAGAAGAAAAAGATAGAACACACTTTCAAGAAGATCAAGCAGGTCGTGTCATATGCCACCGAGGTGACAGCTTTTGTGGAGAAAGGGAAGTTGAAGAAGATAACAGGAGTTAAAACTAAAGAGCTGCTGTTATGGCTTTCTGTTGTCGAGGTTTACATGGAAGAGGCTTCAAAAGAGAAGGTTACGTTCAAGACAGGCACAGGACTTTCTGAGAGCTTCAACGTGTCTGCTTTTGAGATTTAAGTGTTGCTGGTTGCTAACTAGCTTTCATGCACATTGAAAATAAAAAATTAATGTCAATTTATAATACAGTTTTTTTCCACAACCAATGAAAAAATTTTATATACTCTGTTACAATTTTGTTGTAAGATAAGATGTAATTTATCTTTCATTAGTGGATAATATTATTGATGAAGATGTGGATTCAGGCGATAATTAATATTGGATAATATTCTTGAGGGCGACAATCTTATTACAAGTTTACAACCAGTAACTGGAAAAAGCATCTAGAAATTAAGAAACATAAAATATTCTCTATAAATTTAGCTTATCTAATTCTGCCCCCACAAATACGGCCACATGCCAGTTAGGCCTGGGATCGATATCCATCAATATCAGCAACAAGTCTAGCTACAGGTTGCAATTCTTGGATTGTAGTAGTAATCTCATCCCCATTCAGTGTCATATATATGCCAGTACAATGGCTGTGTTTTAGTTAAACCTGCCCAATATTGCACCATGTTAAAGAATACATATAAGATTTGTCGAATTGTTTTAATATTAGCAGTTTAGCACCATTAAAAATGAAAGTATTTCCCAAATATTCCTGCAAATAGCTTTGTTAAAAATGCATCTTTATGTTTGTCATTGAGCTACAGAGCAAAGTGTATAGATTGTTTTTGTATAACTATAATCATAATTTTCATCTCTGTTATTATAGTTTCGCAATACTCAATAATATATATATTAATTCCACAAGAAATAAATATGATGCTTCTGGCCGATTAATGACTATAGAAACTTCTATATCAAAAGCATTAAATTTACCCAAAGGGGATAAGAGATGCGGAATCAAGTAACACTTTTAAACACCAATATACCACAAAGTATAAATTACAAATTTATTTCACCGAAATTAAATACCGTCAAAGTTTACAAGGACTTATGACTGCAAAAAAAAAAAAAAAAAAATGCCCAACGAAAACAGATCCCTGTGTGCAACACATCATATATTTATACCTCTAATTAATCCGTAACTAACTCATAATTTGTTACTCCAAGAGCTCAAAAGCAGTCACATCAAAGCTGTCAGAAAGCCCAGTGCCTGTCTTGAATGTAACCTTCTCTTTGGAAGCCTCTTCCATGTAAACCTCAACAACAGAAAGCCAGAGTAATAACTCTTTAGTTTTAACCCCAGTTATCTTCTTCAACTTTCCTTTCTCCACAAAAGCTGTCACCTCGATGGCGTACGACACCACTTGCTTGATCTTCTTGAAATTGTGTTCAATCTTTTTCTTTTGGACAAACCATATGAAACCAGCATTTTGATTGTAACCGAACTCTTCTATGTTCTGAAGAGGAAAGAGGCCCGTCGGTAGGCCAAGCTCTTTGAGAACCTCAACTGATTTCGTCTTGCATTCTGCATCTCCTTTGCTGATTTCAGCACCGTTACGGTAGTTGTCGACAACTTTAGATGCCATTTTGAGGTTATGTAATACTTTGTTTTTGGTAGAAAGTTGCTTTGTTACTAAGGAAGGATGTGAAGGAATGGGATGAGAAGCAAGGGAGCTTGTCGATGTTTATATAATGGATCTCCTGCCTCATTCTAAGTTCATATTTACGGATTTACCTTAGAGTTGCTTTGATAGTACGTTTTAAGCTAAAGACTTCAGAGTTGGATGCGCGAGCTGACTCGGCCAATTATGCACAGTCGAGTCTACAATTTTTCTAGTTCTATGATTGCTTTTCTATTTATGGGTTCCTCACTGCCTTGACCGCTTTGACGTGTCCCTAATGGTCCACCTAAGACAATAGCTATCTTCATGAAAAGGAAACTAAATACCATGGATCCCTCTAACGTCAATATAGAATACAGATCGAATAGGATATCCCTCTGATGTTGGTGGGTCTACCGTGAATTGCACGGTCTAACCAAGAGGGCTAGATTCTTGTACCCGCCAGACTGGCTGGCCAGGTCTGACTCCTTGAAAGTCAATTATGGGTAACTGCTAATAATCATAAACAATGCCTCCCTCCATAATGGCACCAAGTCAACTTGTATAACATGCACTCACAAGTCACAACCCCCTTCAGCTCTTTCTATATAAGCCAGTCTACAATACTGTCTTAATCACAACTAGCAACATTTTATCAACTCCATTCAGACAACCACACAACCTATTTCAGGAAAAAGAAAAAACACACACACACACAAGATTAAAATGGCAACTAAAATCATCGACAACCACCGTGAGGGCGCTGACATCACCAGAGGAGATTCCGACTGCAAGAGGAAATCTCTTCAACTGCTTCAAGAGCTAGGTCTCCCGAATGGTCTGCTTCCACTTGAGAACATAGAAGAGTTCGGTTACAATCAAAATGCTGGTTTCATATGGTTCATTCAGAAGAAAAAGATAGAACATACTTTCAAGAAGATCAAGCAGGTGGTGCCGTACGCCACTGAAGTGACAGCTTTTGTGGAGAAAGGAAAGTTGAAGAAGATCACAGGAGTTAAAACCAAAGAGCTGCTGCTCTGGCTATCTGTTGTTGAGGTTTACATTGAAGAAGCTTCTAAAGAGAAGATTACATTTAAAACGGGCACCGGGCTTTCAGATAGCTTTGACGTGTCAGCGTTCGAGATTTAACTGGTTGCTATCATTTTATGTCCATGAAAAAAATAATGTCAATTTACCCTACTGTTTTCTTTTTTACCTAATTCCGCGCGTGTAAACTTTGATATAAATCTGTTATTAATAAACGCTTAGGAATAAAAGAAAAAAAAAAGCTTCTTGTAAGATGAGTTGTAATATATGATATAATCTATGATACTGTTGATAGCCATGTGGTTGTACAGGTCAATCTAGTGTGGACTAAACAAAGCAGTTGCAAACAGAGCATCTTCATTAATCTATTATGATACATAGTCCATGAAGTTTTAGTATCAGTTGGGAAGTTAATCCAGTTCCAGGATTAAGAGGGTTTTTTTTTTTTTTTTTGAAATAAGACTACTTATATAGAGGCTTTAGCCCTCTAGGATAACAACGTTACCTCTAGTCTTAGTATCTTAGAATTTATCCCTCTTCCACATCCAGCAGAAAATTGAATCCGTTACCTTTAGGATAACAACGGAGCCATTGACCATCTATGCTCGACTCCTCGTTCGAATCAAGAGGATTTTAAGATTACCATTTTGAGATGATGGGAAATCAAATTTAAAACGCTAATTTGTTTAGAAAACGCTATGTTTCTATGCAAATCTAACCAACTCATTGCAGAAGACAATGTTTAAAACTATTCACAGGAAGTCCTATTAGCATATCCCCAATGCTAGTGGTCTAGAAAACAAAATATACAAACTAAGACTTCTTTTTTGATGCATCACTAATATTTACCAAAATCAGCGCTCCCTGCAGTTCCAACCATAATCTTTAGCATCTTTCAAAAACTCTGTACAGTTTCTCCAGAGAGGCAACCTATAAAAGCATCAGACAATTTACAATTTTCATAGAAGAGTACAGAAACACACACAGACAGACACGCACATGCACAAGCACATGGAGAAGAAAGCGTGCCTTACAAAGGGACATTGCATGCATATGTGTGGTTTATCAATACAGGATTTTAAGTTCAGTTAGTACATAGAGGAATGAGGCCAAAATTGAAATATTAATGGGTGTCCAAGGCACTTCTTGCCAAATTAAAACTCAATTAAAATTTAATTATCCAAGCCAGGCTCAGCAAACCTACCTCCTATTAAACCTAAATTCTGTAATGTTTTTTTTGGTGGGAAAATGAATTATTGCTTCTGCAATTAGTGTTAACCAGCCAGTTGCTCTAAAAGCTTAAGCTGTTTACATAGACAGATATTTGCTTTATACATGCCAACACTCCTCTCAGGGGCGGAGCCAAGGTGGGGGCCTTGGTGGGCTTGGCCTCCCCACATTTTTAAATTTGATTAATATTTATAATCTAAATTTAGTGAAAGTATTGGTAATTATGTAGATTGGCCCCTTCAAAAAAGTAAAATTTACATATTGGCCCCACTGAAGTTATTTTTCTGGCTTCACTCTTGACTCCTCTCATATCTGCGGCTTGTTTACATACCCAAGATTTGCAAATTATTCATGGTAGGGATTATATTAAAATATGTAGGATTTTAACTCCTGATTTCTAAATCCAATACCATGTTAAAACACTAGTTAGTAGTTACCTATAAAAACCGAACCTGTCCAAGTGCGCAGTCACTTGACTTCTATATTATCAACAAACTATGGCTCAATTTTACCCAAGAAGCTGTATTTGACCATCATTTTGCAATTAAAAAACCTTAATAAACTCCTTAACACTATCAATCCATATCAAACCAAGCACCAGATGAATAGAAAGGAGCAAAATTGTGTGTAAGAGAGGGAGAGAGAGAGAGAGAGAGAGAGAGAGAGAGAGACCTGAACGAAAGTGCCATCAGTTGCCATGCATTTTGGGGGCTTAAGGAATAAGCGCATGGATGGGAATAAGACATGTTGTATGTTCCACTCCCGCTGAGACCATGCTGTCTCAGCCTCTGCTACCAATTCTTCGTCCACCTGTTCTTCATCTGTTTCAAGCAAAAGGTAAGCTCAAAAAATATAAAGGAATTGGTTTTGCCCAACAAAAAGAAGGAATAACCAGACCGTCAAAGAAGCCTGCAGAATCATCTCTTAACAATTTGCAGCTATTATCTTAGTACCTTCCTAAATCCAATAAATACTTGAGCAACTTAATGTTTATTTTAATTTCAAATCACAATCCCAACTTGTCAATTTTGTGGTGGTATTTACTAATTTTTATTTGCAGTCATTTTTGGCACTTGCATAGCAAAATGCAGCACCAGATTCAAGATTGTACAACACACAAAGGCTAACTTCCGACTCTATATAAACCTGGATTCACAAGTACATGTCTATACAATCTGTGGACCACATCTACACCATTTGTCCATTCCTATTCCCTTCTCATCTGCCTTTTCTCCTCTTAGGCCCCAAACACACAACAATCATACATATCCTCATTATTAATCATTCTTGATGGAATATTTTCAGCAATTTTGTAAATTTTGCTAGCTAGACAGGAAATTTCGTATTTTGCAACAATATATTGACTACTTCCATGTTTTATAGGTAGCATGACAATTTTTTTGCAAGTTCTGGCTGCATAAAGGACCAACCTGATTTATCAACTAATATCTCGGCCTCTAAGCCCACCTCCTCCCTATTTTTCCTGTAGTAACGAATACCATCTCCAGATGGATTGGGTAAAATTGGAGGATGCATTGCATAAAAGTTTGCAAGAACTGCTGAAACCGTCTGAAAGCACTCCCTCTCATCATCCCAATCAACCTGTGAATTGAGAAAAATATTATTAAGCACTGATTGTTATGATCAATGATGAATCCCCTCAGGCATCCTTTTTTGAGAATTATCAGGCCATGTAAGATAGATAACAAAAAGAGCAATATGACGAACAAAAGGATCTGCATGCCTCCCTTCCCAATTTACTCTACCCCAATTATCCCCCTTTGCAGTTGTTTATCTATTAATGAATGAAGAAAAAATGGATCGAGTGAGGCACTTGTGGACAATCATATATGCAAGGTCTTCACAAAGTTTCCCATGTTTCAAAGAAGCATGGGAGATACTTTTTTGTTTTGCAGGTGTACATAGTAATGGGGCATACAGGAAATTATCCAGAATAAAGAAGAAATACAAGTTACATCATAAAAAATTGAAACAGCAACATTTGGGAGCAGAAGCATACATCATTTGCCAAACTCAATAGGAATTCAGGGATGCGATCCATGTCTGGAATATACTGGTCAAGTACAACAGGTAGCCTAATCAGACTTCCGTCTTCCATTTTAATACCAAAATAATCCTCAAGCATGTCTTCCTTCTCTTTCAGCAGTTCTATGTTCATCTGGTGAGGAATAGTAATAGAAAAATTTAGGAGCTTTCAACAGTGATGAAGGGCCAAAAGAAAAGAAAATATGCAGATGGCTGACAGTGGCCTGAACAAAGGAAAAAAGAACCCAAAAAAAAAACAAGCCAAACACAAGTAAAATGGTAGCAACCAAGGAGGATAAAAAAGGCATACATACTGCACTACAAACATGACATCTTATCAGAAAGACATAGTAGTCCAAAGTACAAGCCATCAAAAAATAGTTGAGAGGATCAGAAGCAGAACCAAATGTCTTTCCATTGAATACTACAACAGCTTTGTCCCATGCAACACAAACACAGACAGCTTAAGGGAGGGAGGCAGAAAGGGAGAAATAACCAGAGCAATCTTCTCTTTAAGGTCATCGTTAGTCTCAGTTTCATCTCCTCGAGTTTCCAATTCCTCATCTCTGAGAGCCATCAACAGCAGATCTTGAAGTGGTGCAGGTTCACTTAATTGGATGGCATTAAATTTTGAAAATCGACGCAGCACTTGCTGGTACATCAGTTCTTTACTGTTATAAGCAATTGAGAAAACAAAAAAAAATGTAAATGACATCCTTAATTAATGTCAACTAAAGTAAAGAACTATAATTTAATAATTAAGAGAGTTTAATTCTGGCTTTTTAACTCTCGCAATTGATCCAATTAAGCCCTGACTTCTTTTCGTCAAGTCAACTCCTTGAAATATAGTAACATGATTTGCAGTCCTTCCTTTCACTACAGGCAATGAGGTGTTACCACATTGCCACTATCCTTTTTCAAAGTCAGTGCAACATTGCCATATCAGAACCACACCATCATCAAACTATCAAAGTGCTATGTTATAGGTGCCACTGCCACTGGAACAGAATTAAGCGCGCCATTAAGAGATCTGGATTGGACAAATTGCAAAAATACAAGGTCTGGTTGAACCAAGAAACAATTCTTGTCAAAATATGAAAATTCTCAAATGCAAGTTTCAGATCTACAAGAACGCTATTTTTACGAGTTCTCTTTTGTATTAATGGGGTGGAACATAACATTCTATTGAAGAAATGAAATATTCCCAACATAAAAGCATAAAAAAAGAACACAAATTTGCGCACAACTACATAACATCACATAACAGCACAAACTATACCCCTCATACAAAACCATCCACTTCATATAAACAAAAGACATATATATCATATAATGATCATTAACATTCCAGCAGACAAGTTGATTATATAACCCAGATATAATCAACTTTGAACGTAAATTTAACTAGTTCATACAATTAATCTTAATTCTTAACTGACTTAGAAAATTCTATTAAACGGAGGAAAAAAAAAAGTTTCAGTGCCTTGACTAAAAATGGGATTTCAGCAGGCATCTTTGGACCTTCCTATGCATAAGGAGTGATAGCATACCTTACATTTACCACATTCACAAGGTACAGATACGTATTGTATTGTATTGTATTGTATTGTATTGCAGTACAGATACGTAGTGTACTAAACGGGGGGGAAAAAAAGAATTTTCAGTGCCTCGACTGAAAAAAAGATTTCAGCAGGCATCTTTGGACGTTCCTATGCATGAGTGATAGCATACCTTACGTTTACCACATTCACAAGGTACAGATACGTATTGTATTGCAGTACAGCAAACACTTCATCTGCAAGCCCAATATATGTGCAGTCCTTGACTATGTCCAGGAGGCCTAAAAATTAAAATGTAGGTAAGTCATAGTCTAAATGAAAAAATCAACCCAGATTTCACATGTTGTGCATCACAAGTAACACTGCAAGTGAGCCTGGTCTGCTACTTCCCCCACATTTTCAAATAACTTATGCAAAACTTTCCGGTGCCAATTAAATTGAGCTGCTGTTCTCCAATTGTAACACTTTCTTATTCTTATTTGGGCTTAATTTTAATCATAAACTTTTCTTTTTACTGATTCAGGTTTACTACCTCCAGAACCTACTATCAGACTAAATTGGCACAAGAGTTTTTCCAAAATCCATCACTATATTCCTTGAGAAAATTTTTTGCTTTACTTTTTGCCTGAAGCATTTGATCTCCCATTCTCCATTAGGAAATAATGAAAGGTGAACAATGAACAGGTTCAAACGGTACTAGAAGATTGATCTCATGAACTAGAAGCAACATAAGTCTCAACTCACCAGGATGAACATTAGAATCGATTTCTCTGACAAGCTGATCAAGGCTTGTAAAGTCTGTATTCTCCTTCCAATTCCTCCTTGCCACCACAACACTCCTGCAAGTTGAAATAAGAAGAATATCTGCTTAAACGCTCAATGCTATATATACAAAAATTAGCCTATTCTTTAAAAATGCAACTACTCAAGAGTGCAGTCATGTGAGATTATGGTTTCTTAAATATTCATACCTCATGGAGGCGAGGTCAGATTTCTTTTCTTGCTTAGATGATTGTGATCCATCTTTCCAATAAGAGTGCAGCCTACCAAATGGATCACGAGAATCAGTTCTCACCATTTGATTTACTGGAATCTTCTGCGACTGTACTCCTGTAAATAGCAACAAAAGAATATAAGCATTTTGTTACATGGAGCCTACAAGCATGTAACATGGAAAATGCCATAAATTGATATATTTGTCAACAAAACACCAAGCAGTTTTCTAATGAAATGTATCATTATCCTTTTGGGACTTTGAGGGTACACCTTTTCTTTCTTAGATAATTGCATCCAGCGCATACTACTTTCAGACATTACAAGTTAATGAGATTTTGTAGATACACCAATTTATTTTATTTTATTTTTTTTAAGATAAGGATGGGGTTGAACCTCAACTTAAGAAGCATTGTCCTTAACCACTAGATCAAAGGCTAATGCTCAAATACAACAGATTTGACATACCAGCAAACAAAAAAAAAATAAAAGTTTACCAGAATTAGCAATGCTATGTTCTTTGTCTTTCCTCGTGCTAATTTGAGTAGTTGGTAAAGAAGAGCTGACAACCTATCAAGGGAGCAAAATTAAAAGTTAATTATGCAACGTCAGATTAGTCATAGATAAGTTTTGTCTTTTAGGATATGTTATAGAACAAGAAAAGGAGAATAAAATGAAAATAAAGGCATAATAAAAGAAACCTGCGTTTGAAATATGCGAGTACTGTTAGAGCTCATAAGCTTGGCCTCAATAGCACTCTGAATAGTATCAATAAGACTGTCCTGATTTAATAGGCTAACCTGAAAGCACATAAAAAGATTATTTAAAAATTTTGCAAGTTAATACTGCTACAAGTCTTAAACCAACTAAGCTAGAAATGTATACTGTTAAATTATTATGCAGTTGTTCTCCAATTTAAACTAAATATTCTGACTTGGCCTCATATATTAACTCTCAAATTTATGTCCTCCAATACCATAGCGACCAAATAAAGAATATAAGTAAATAAAAAAGAGGTCAAAAGACATGGTGTGTCTATGTGTGTGTGAATGCATGAGTGTGTGAGTTGTGGGGTTGCAGTGGAAGTTGTTACAATTCTGTGGATGCACAACTAAACAGCAAGAAAGATTTTAGTGGATTTTTACTAGTAGAGCATACCTCTCTCTTAGTAGGATGTATATTGACATCTACATGGTCAGACGGAAGATTGATTGACATGTAGATGAAAGGCTTTGATGCTTTAGGAAGGGTCGCCGAGTAGACTAGTTCTACTGCTCTTTTTAAGGCGGTGCAATCCACCAGTCTATCTGTAGAGACAAAATATGGAATATAAATAGAGAATCAGTTCCAATAATAAACACTAAACACTAGTAACCCATAGAACATTTTCATTGTCACTTATGTGGTACTCATTTCCCCTAAACAACTTTCCATAAGTTGTGCAATCATGCATCATCTACTTGAGTTAACCCAATTTTGTGATGACAATTTTCTAAGATTTTCCAATCAAACCTCATGAAGTTAAGGAAGCATGACAGAAAGAAAAGTTTGCTTAAACAGAAAAATCAACCAGCATATATCATGACTGCAGTATACCATTGATGAAAAGGATCATGGTTGTCTTCTTCGCGAGATAGTTTGAATTTGAAATAAACCCCTCCATTTTGAAGATCAACCTGGTAGGGTTATCATCTGAAACAGATATCTCCATCAAATCACGTGCCACTGAAGCACCATAGACTGTTCGGATTGCATCTAACCTGGATGACCCACCAACCGTGTGCACATCTGCCCGATTGGAACCATACTGTACTTGGGGTAAGCTACTACATTAGATGAATCAACCACAGGAAAAATCTAAGCTATTATGCAGATGTTTAGTTATATACAATAACACTATGCCTGATTTGATTACCATTTCAGTCAGATATGATGCATATATTGAACAGCATGTGCCAGCAGCACGGTACAATAGCTCTGCTATTTGCATCTATTTCTTGGCTATTTCATTATTTACTTTCCTTGTAAGGTTAATTATTGTCAAAATATGGACTGTTAACTGTTTTGCAGAAATTTTGACAAATCAAAACCTCAATTGCAAACGATGTTCATCTAGTGGAAAAGGGTCAATCGAAAATACTTTTGGTCAAATATCCAAAAATGCTATACTTGGTTTTATGCATGCAGTTACCAAGTAAAATCTTTACCCACAAATAATATAGTTAGCTTACCTTACGGCAAGAAAAATTCACGTTCATGTAATGGACTGCAAACCGGCTAATTAAATCCACTATCTTCGGGTAGTCATCATTGGAGTTCTGGAGTGTTTTCCTACGGGCTGCCATATTGTAAAACAGGTTTTCCACCTAGGGAGAAACAGACAGAACTTACCATCAAATGCTAAAAGTTTACTTAGACTATTTTAACTTTTAGACTATCTACAAGAAATTGGATTGGTTGAATTGATCTGACTTATGAGTTATGTTAAAACCAAGCTGTTAATAGGATATTGGCATAATAGTTCCCTGCAATATCAGTTTAGCTAAAGCCATTGAACCACTAGTTTGAGTCCCTTTTTGTGTCTCATTTCCTGGTTTGATTGTCCTTAATTTGTGGAGTATCATGGATGTCAACTTCAAGGTTAATTAAGGAAATTGGACTAAATTGAAATTTTTCGCATATTCAAGGTGTTATTAAAGCCCTAGTTATGGCTAAAGTTGACATATTTTTGTATGTTATAAGAGAGACTAAAAATTGCTAAATCACTCTACTTTGAAACTTCAGAGTTTAAATGTCAAACCATTATCTGAGTTCCCTTCACTGCTGCACAAGGTTTAGGCTCATGCTCCATCACACCATCTCTATATGAAACCCTGTGTTAATGGAAAGGAGATTGTACAATCAAGAAAAAGCAGCAAATAATAAAATTTCAAATTTTCCATGAACATCTAGTATTTTACCACATTAGAAAATGCCCAATTCTCATATTTTACTGAAAGCCAGAAATAATTAAGGTTACTTGAACACAGCATGAAATGTAGACAACATCACCCATGTCCTTTTCCAAATACTTAGCAAAACCTGTTCATACCAATCTATAAGTATCCTGCTTATGTAAAATAAAATTATCTGCATACCAAATTAATCATCTGTCCCATAACATATATTACACGGTTATCGTACCAGAACTCAAATCCACGTATTTAAATTTTTTTTCCATATAATTCTAGCATGTTCATCCGATGATCAGTACAAAACGTTGGATAAGATCACATAATAGCGCGCCTTGTGGCTTTAATTAAAATTCTTGGTATATTAGTAGAAAAGCTTACCTATAGCCATGTAACTGGCCTTCGGTTATAGTTGTAACAGTGACATGGCCGACATATGTCATGCTTGCTAAGGCTTCTCCTCTGAAACCCATTGATTTGATTGTTTGTAGATCTTCATACTTTGATAGCTTCGAAGTGGTATGCCTCTCGCATAGAATGGGTAGATCCTCATGCTGCGTTCATAATTCAGAACAGAGGATGAGCTTAAAAACACTAATGTTTTTGAGTGAACGTCTTAAATACATTATTTTTTTTTACTTAATGCAAAATCACATAAAGGGAATGAATTGAGTCTTAGCACGAAGAGACTGCATCAATTTTGGGTGTCTTACAGGTGCAAAGTATATTAAAATTTCGAAATTCATCATTAGCTCCATGTAGGAATTCGAGGTAAATAAACTGTACGATTTGAAACCCCACCACTCTTTTAGGTGTAAGAGAATGAGAGAAGACATACACGGATGCCGTGGCCGTCGTCAGAGACCAAGAGGAGCTTGAGGCCGCCGTCCTTGACGGAGACAGAGACGGAGGTGGAGGCGGCGTCGAGGGAGTTCTCGACCAGCTCCTTGACGGCGGCGGAGGGGCGCTGGATGACTTCTCCTGCGGCTATCCGGTTCACCACCGACGCTTCGAGTCTCCTTATTCTCGGCGGAGAGGAAGATCGCGAAGGCGATGGTGAGGTTGGCGACGGCGGGTCGGAAGCGCGCGACTCCATTCGTGTGTTGTAAAAGGATGAGAGAGGGGCGAGTCACGAGTGGAGTGGGTTCAGGGTTTTTCGCGCCTTTCTAGGAGTCGAGAGTGGGAAACTGGGAATGACTGAATGAGGTCATCTCTCTGTTTTTTTTTTTTATTCTTTCTCTTCTGGAATTTTTAGGGAAGGTGAATAGACCTTGCTCCAGGTTTTGAAACGTAGATATGGTATGGAGGTTAAATTTTGTTACGTTACTTTTTAATTATGGTTTTAAAATCTGATTTGTGTGGTTTAGAGATTGGATGGCAATAAAACGACGATAAAATGGTTGGTGCGGTGATAAAACGGTAATTAAATGAATAAAATGTGTGTGCGGTATGAACGAAAATGTAAATAAAAATAGCTATAAAAAGGATAAAACATAGTTTTTATAAAGCTTACATTTTAATATATAAAATTACTATATTATCCTTATTTAAAACTTAAAAAAAAAGTCTAAGAAAGTTTCAAAGAGACCTTTGATAATTTTGAGAAAAAAAATAAAATTTTCCATTTTCATCCATTTTCCTCCAAAATCGGAGAAAAAAATTTCCTGAGAACTACAATTTTAACTTTCATTTCCATCCGTTCAATCTGTAAATAAAATTGGAGCAGGTAAAAGAAATTTTCTTCCATTCTCTCCCCTTGATTCCCTTTATGTGGAGCAGACTGTGCTCCAGAAAAGCTTTTTTAGAGAAAGGAAAAAGAAGGGAGAGTAAACATTTAAAAGTTTACTATGCCCGAATTAGTTACTTGCTCCGCATAATCAAATTATTAGAGTAAAGGAAGGGAAGACAATGGAAGAGACACAATTAAATTAGAAAAATCTTAGAGTAAACTTGTACACTCCAATTTGAAAGATAACAAGACTTGGACAATCTTCCTCTTCTTTACTCTCCCTTCCTTTAAAACGATTTTCCTGGAGCAGACCCTTAGAAAAGGGTCTACTCCGATTTTCAATGTTGGAGGATAAACAAGGTGAGGTGAAACTATTCTCCAAAATGACACGACAAGATCGTATTGGCACGACACAACACGACACAAATACAAAATTAGCACGACACGATTGTGTTGGGACATTAGAAAGTTTGACACAGCACGAACACAAATTAACACGACACCTCAACACAAATTAAATTATTAATGTTGATTATTTAAGCAAAATTAATAATTTAATTTCAATTTATAATACTACATCATATTATTTACCATCATTTAAATAATAATATTGTTCTAATCTAATTATTATTTTTTATAAAAAATATTAATAAAAAGTTTAAACTTAATCAAATAATAAATTTGACGTTTAGTAATTTTTCTCTTATTTTATTTTTTAATAATTTATTAATTTAAAAATAATAAAATAATCTGACACGAATTGACACGACTAACACGACACGACACGATCATGTCAGTCGTGTCGTGTCAGAATGCATATCATGTTGCCTCTTCTCACCACTAAGCACAACACGACACGACACAATTAAAAAAGTAGTTCGTGTCAACACGATACGACACGAGACTCTTAACACGATCGTATTTAGCACGACACGCGCGATTAGAGAACACTAGATGAAACAAAAGAGGTGAAGATGTTAATCTTCCTTTGATCTGTTTACTTGTTTCAGAACCAAAGTAGAGGGTAAATGAGACGAACACAAAAAGAGAGGTAAGATGAGAGACATTTTTTTAGAAGACAAATCTCCATTTTGTTGTTCCCAAATTTGGGGTGGCAACATCAGAGCACCCCTTAGCACTCGCTTCTCACCTCTCCTCCACTGCGATAGTCGTGGAGCACAATCTTACCGTATTATCATGTCTAAAATTTAGTGGACAGGCACTGTAAATGTAAGGATGTGACATGTTACATGACTATCTTGTCATGCTTTTAAAACATAGCGTGTTGTGTTTGAACATATTTAATTTTTATGAAATATGATTATATGCGTGAATTAGACATTAAAAAATAAACAATATAAAAAATTCTAATTATTTTTATTATAAATTTGGTGTGTTTGGATGCATGTTGAATAAGGATTGGAACAAATACATGGGTGGTTTCTTTCTCCTCACTCTAATTCTGATCCTTCTTCTCCTTTGTTCCATCAAATGGTGGAGCTAGAATAGGTGTGGAACTAGCCAACTCTCCCTTATTCGAATAGCTTGTCCAGTGTTTGGTTCACACGGAACAAGTCTTATTCAAGGTACATTCAAACACACCCGTCTCTCGTGTTTGTATCTTGTGTCGTGTTTAGTATCGTGTCTAGACCGATTCACGTGTTGTACCGTGTAATGTGTCGCGTTCATATCTGAATAGAAAAAATAGTGTATATATTTTGCCAGTTCAAGTAGAATTTTGTTTTCATAAAACTGAAACGTATATCTATTATTTTTATTTAGATATTTAGTAATGCTAGAGCGGCCTATGATCTGAAACTCTACTATTAAAACGAGATTTGATATCTGATTGCATTTGACGGAGATGTAGGTAACTTATCCTTAGTAGATCTAAATTGTTCAATGTCACACTGTGATCATTATATTGAAATTTTATTCGATACAAAATTATTTTTAAAAAAATTTTGAGGGTCCATAACTGATTAGTCGAGGATTTTCTAAATTTAAAAAATGTAAATGATTTCCAAATAAATGTCATTATGAAGAACAATGGATCATTGTCCTCTCGAAAAATGAAGTTTCGATTGTATTTGACAAGGTCTCCAACGAGATTAAGAATTTTTTAAAAAAAATTATATTTTTTGGTATTTTACAAAATTCTTAATCTAAACAATTTTAGACTCTTCAATAATAATAATTTTTAAAAATCTAAAAAAATTAGTAAACAAATTCAGAAAAATATAAAATTTGGTCTCCGATGAGATTTTAATAAGAAGAACACATTGAACGGTTTGAATTAGTCATTGGTTGACAGGTTCATTTGTAAGTCGTATCTAATTTTAGTCTACCTCGAGAATTATATCCAGAAAAAAATGTTTAGCATATTAGCATTGAATGCTAGGTCAAACTTTCACCACTTGAATCGACAACAAGAATACTTATCTGGAAGTTAAATGGGTAGGGTACGATACTGTAGAGACATTTTTCATATCTGCACCCATTAAATATTTTTTACCCATACCCTACCCTTACCCGCTAAAATTTGACTTTACCCGTACCCTACGTACCCTTATCCGTTAAGAATTAACAGTACGGATATGGTAACGGTAGAAAAATGGATAATAATGTTAATAACTCAATAATGAAAAAATATTATACAATAGAAATAAATAAATATTATCAAATACATATATTAATAAAGTACAACATTGAATAATAATTTAAATATAATAAAATCATACTATATCTATTCATGTCAATCGTCACAAAAAAATTACATAACTAATTACTAATTATATAATATTTTCTCAAATGACAACTGAGAAGAAAGAATCTTATGAAAAAGTTTATTATTTTTTTTAATGTAGCCCGCGAATGAAAAAAAACATAATTAACATATCAATTGAGTCTTACCATTATATCTTTCTAATTTAAAGTAGTATTACTTCAATCAAATCTTATAATTTAATTGTCTAGTTTAATAATTAACATATCAATTGAATCTTACAAATATATCATTCGGATTTTAGTTTGTTATTAATGTATTAATTGAATCTTACAATTGTAGTTTTTCGTTATGGTAAAGATTAACGGTACGTGTAATTAACGAATAAGAAATAGTCTTATCCATACCCTTACCCAACAAATTAACGAAATTTTTTTTATCCATACCCATACCCGATAACTTAACGAAAATAAAACTTTATCCATATCCGTTTTATCGAATACGATACAAATGAAATAAACAGTAAAAAAAGTACCATTCACAGCCCTAAATAGCACCGCAATTTTATTTATTTAAATTTTTTTGGAGGGGTAAATAGCACCGCAAGTTAAGAGGCAGCACAAGAAAATTTTGATGTCACGGTTTTCATCGGAGACGTAGATAACCTGTGACTGTTTTTGGATCAGAACTATTACTATTAGACCAGACAAGCTCAGCGAGGTTGACTGTACTGTACCGTTTCCTCGGAATCTTTATACCGCCAAACACCAATGTTTTCCCGCCTCTCTCTCTTCTAAAATCTAAAAACTCCATAAACAGACAAAACGTACGACCGACATACTTTCTAGTTTCTATCAACCCACACCATTTATCTCCTCCATTGATTCAACCATTCCCTGATTACCCTATTTTTTGTACACTTCAACAAAGGAAGAAAGATGAGTACTTTCATGACCACCTTTTACATCTTCCTCCTCCTACTCTCCTTCTGTCCTCGCTCCGAATCCCACCGCAAACATCTCCTCCAGTTCTCTCCAGTCCCAGACGTCTCCATTTCCTTCATCCCCACTGCATCTCCCTCTGAAATCCCCTCCAACTCTCCTCCTATCCCTCCATCAATCCCTTCCAAGCACTCTCATCCGCCTTCTCCAATCCCTCCATCAACCCCCTCTTACTCTCCTCCGCCTTCTCCAATCCCTCCATCAAAGCCCTCAAACTCTCCATTACCTTCCCCTCCAGTTCCTTCTCCCTCTCCAGTTCCATCTCCTTCCCCATCCTGGTGCGTCGCGAAACCCTCGGCACCAGAAGATAAGGTCCAGGAGGCAATGGACTACGCGTGCGGGGCAGGAGGTGCCGATTGCACGGAGATCAGACCGGGCGGTGCTTGTTTCTACCCCGACACTGTTTTAGCCCATGCCTCTTTTGCTTTTAACAGTTATTGGCAGAGGGAGAAGAATCTTGGTGGGAGCTGTGATTTTGGTGGTGCTGCTATTGTTGTTATCTCCGACCCAAGTATTACTAAATTACCTCTTTTCCTCAACACAATAATACATTTTTATTTAAAAAAAAGACAATGCGAGGATCAAGGAGAAATTTGACAGGGAAACTTGAGTTTTCTGTTGACACTAGACTGAAATTAAGGTACTTATATGGATTTTTCTGGAATATTTGGCTTACAAATTTTCATTTTTGATGCTGAGTTTTGTTTCAGGTTTTGAAGGATGCCATTTCAAGTTGGATTGATTGGGGGATTTGGGGCTATCGACGGCACACGAGCTCTTATAGATGTTGCTTTCTTGGCAATTTCTTAGGTGTTTCCCTCTTTCAGTTGTTATGGTGAAAATTTTAGTTTTGTTTATTTTGGTTATTGGCAGCAGTGTTGCAAACGTTACTCGTTCTTCTTGGAGCTTATAGTTTAATGATTAGCCCACCCTAATTAATACAACAGATTCATGATTAGCAAGAGGATATTATGATCTAATCCTTCTAGATGCAACTTAAAAAATGTGTGATCCAAGTATCATTAAATATCCAATCATGTTCTTAGCATCAAACCCTGAACAAAATGAACATAATAATTTATTACGTATAAGCAGGAGAATGTCCTAAGAGCATTCATCCATGTGGGAAGTTCGTGGGGACAAGAATTTATTGAAGAAAACTCTCAAATTTTAGAGGAAGAAATGGTTGAAGAAAAGTGAAAACATAAAATGCTTTGATATTGCATAAATTATTGTGCATATATAAAATGTTCCGAGTACAAATTGCAGATGTTGATAAAATGTTATCGTAATAAAAATTGCTCATTAAGAAGTTTAGTTTGAAGTTCCCGTAGACTTGGTGCACAGACCAACTCATTACAAAAATGGAACAAAAAAATAAATAATGAAAAAATATAGTAGACCTGGCAAATAGACCGGCTCTTCCATAAGTTCTTCCTTGGATCTCAGCAATTCATCAATAATGTACCTTACCATGGTGCTAGATAAATGAATTTTGATTTATCCTCTTGGTGTTATCTTAATTATGGAGACGGGCTATCAAAAAGGAGGGGCAGAAAAAAAAAGGGAAGAACAGAGCGAAAGTAGAATTTACTGAGGTGGGGATATCTTTAGATCAATGCCAATATTCATCCCGTTATAAGCAATTGGAGCATACATCCACATTTCATCAGAGCTGAGAAGCTGTTGATATAAAAAATGATATATACACATTATTATTATTACACCGTTAAGACATTAGTTTTTAATTTTAGAGAGGTTCTCCTGTTACCTTGATTTGTAGTTGCAAGAACTTGACATACTGGACCGCCTCTTCAAGCATAGTGCTAATATCTACCTGAAAAACCATACAATATTAGTAATTTGATTGTTCAGTTTGTCCTAGTTATGGAAAAGGAATGTCGTACAGGAACTGATTACAGAACAAAGGGTATTGTGCATAAGGTGTGGTTATCATTATCTTACCTTAGTTCCATTTGGGACAAGGTTTTGGAGTATCCTTAGCCTCTCATTGATCCTTTCTCTTCTTTTCTGTAACCATAAAACACAATTTTTGTTATGTTCCTTCCTTTTCAACCCTATTGCAGTATATAAAAAATAATATCATAGACAGCTTATGAAATCTAGGTACCCTGGCATAGAGGCTTTGTGGGTCAGTGGCGGATCCACGGCCAGCTCTACTCTTCCCATTCAAGTTCAGAGCTGAAGAACCCTTTGATCTGCTGCTTGTAACTCCACTGGCATTGTTTTCCTGCGATCCATTGGACTCATTATCTGAGCTATAACAGCTCAAGCTTTGCTTGTTAATTGCACCATTGTTTTGTTCATCCTCTCCGCCATTTGCTCTCTTTTGCCCTTTCTTAGAGCTTGTTTTCTTCTCACTCTTTTGGGCCTACAGTTGATCATATCAACAATATGTCATATCTTGTAAACATGAAATGCTGTAGATATGACCTTATTTATCATAAAATAAGTATCAAGTGTTTATCAACACAAGTGTGCTTCTTTCAACATTGTTTACCGTAATTTTGCTTAAAAAATAAGTAACCAATCAAGAAGGTGAAATACAATATATTGATAGTTATTATGATTAAAAGAATGATGTTCCCATGCTAAGCTAAAATTAAATACAAAAAAAACAATGCCAATTTATCACTTATATATGGATTAATTCATGATTTGATTGGGAAAACAACAAAGCCATCAACCATACCGTGAAATCATGGAACCATTCAAGGTTAGTCAAAGCTAAATTTATGAAAATTGAAAAGCATAAAATAAAAAATTTTCGAAACAAGTTTTATTTGATTAACTACAAAAATCTCAAAAGAGGTTTCAAATATGCTAACTTTTGCTTAATTGAAAAGAATCAAAAGTAACTCACTGGAGTCAAAGCACGGGCTTTCTTCTTGACTGCCTCATCTGAGCCATCAAACTTGCCAAGAAACTTCCTTTTTGCGCCAGAGTCGGACTCACTTGGGCTCAAATTCTCATTTTCATCACTATTCTCATTATTAACATCAAAATGTCCTGCAAAACTTGGGTTTGGCACCAAGTGGATTGATTTATTCTTATGTTGTTCCTCCACCAAGTTGAAGTCAACTGGGGCTGGAATTGTGTTCATCTCAAGTGCCACATTAGGCTCATTGAGATAGTAATTCTCATATTCTGGTTGTGACGCAAAGTAATTACTGCTGGTGCTGCTGTTATTGCTTTCTCCTTGTGACCAATAGTACATGTTCGAGTTGGTTGAATTACCATTACAATAGTATGAATTGGCTGTGTTGTCAGACCAGAACATAGATGGCGGCCTTAGACCCAAATCATTGCCCTCTGGTTCGTTTTGGTATGGCGGGTACGGAGTGAGGAATTGGGCTACTATTTCAGATTCTTCATTTTGCATTTGTGATTGGTATGAGCCCCAATTGGAATCTGATACCGCCGAACCAGGTTCCATCTGAGTCTGAGACATCAGGAAGAAGAAACACAGGTATTGATAGAGATGCTTCAATTTGGAGTGTGGGGAGTATTGCTACAGGACTTGAGGTGTATTTATACCATCTCTCAAAGAATATTTTTTGGTTGGCTGTTGACTTTGTACTTCCCACAACTATTGGTTGAAGATTTGTTTTAAGTTTTAACTAATGAGCGTTTGGTTGTAATCATATGCATGTTGATACTTGGAAGATAGGGACTATTTTTGGGGCAGATACTCAATTGGAGATAACAGGAGCTCTTTCAATGTTCCAATCTGAAAATTGTGCTAAGTAAATGAATGAAATAACAGGATCCTTACATTTTAAATTTTCAATTGTTATTTATAATCATCCATTCTGTATTAGATGAGTCGGTGTAGAATAGGAAACATTGCCCTCCACATGTACAAGTCGACAGTAATTTCACTTCAATCTAACCAAAGTATTCTATATTTTAAAATCTTCTTTTTTTTAGGGTCCTATATTTTATAATTTTATAATTACAATAAATTTTCAGTTCAATTATCACGTTATCATGCAAATTGCCTTGATACATCAAGGGACGCTGCCATTGATCCAAATTAGTCTATCAATTGAATAAAACATGGAATTAAGAGACTATAAAAAGTAAAAAGCACAAAAATATGCTGGCCTTATGATAAGTGTGATATTTACAATAAGCATAGAGGCGGTAAGCTTATAGGTGTGATGAGCATATGAGCTGGAAATCCTAATTGATAAGAAAAAACCTATACTCTATTTTTTTCTTTCATTTTTTTCTGATGATAAAACACCTATAGTCTTAATAAAATAGAAAACAAGAATTGTACATCTATTTTGAAACCAAGGAAAGATGTGGGCCCCACAGGAACGTGGCTAAGTGTAATCGATCTATAAGAGTAATTGACGAATAAAAGAGTTCATAATTCATAAACACTAGAAAACATTATAACAATCTATAAAATATATAACAGCTTTCAAAGGACAGCTGCGGTGTATCCGGATCATCTCCAATCGTTGAAATGGACATCACTATATTAAATATAAACAGCCGGAGATTTTGTTATTAATGCGGGATATATATTTTTTATTGAAGTTTTTCTCATGTAACTATTTTTTTTTTCTAGTTTATAGTTGTATTATTCATTTTTTTTCCCGCTTTTGCCCCCTTTCCCATCATATCTTGTAGCTTTGTGTTATCATGAAACTTCGGCAGAATTTTGAACAACTGTCATGTTTCAGCGTCACCGATCTGAATTTGGGTCTAATTGTTTTGTTGATTTCGCTCATTAGATAGTTATCACCGAGCTTACAAACTAATGATGATAGTGACATTACCAGCTCTTGGTCTAGCGGTAAAGAGCAATGTATCTTGAGTGAAAGGTCGCAGGTTCGAAACCTGGAGAATCTTTCATAGACATTTAATTTAAAAATAAGTTGGACGGCTTACATCCCAATTTATCTTAAAAAAAACATATTTAATGAAAATTCGGATTAAAATTCTGATAGAACTAAATTAAAAGATAAAACAATTACATACTAAGATTATAATTTTTTTTTGTTTAATTCAAAAGTCATGGTATGAGATTATGCATCAAACTACGTAGCAGCTTATGACTTCCATGTTTAGTTTATACTATTACTCATTAAAAAGTTAAAAAGACCAGTTGGTTACTGGTAATATTGCACAAATAAAACTTTTGACAAGCTCTAAGAGTACAGTACTGTATGATCAAGTACAACTGTACATGTTTCCAAATAATAGTAAGTATAACTGTATAAGGATGCGGTAGAAATCTCAACAAATGGGTTTAGAACTTTAGATTTATATGTCGACACCTTCACGTTTAATTTGGTGCCACATGAATTTTCGAGAATATAGGGAATATTATTTATATCTTAGAAAAAGGAATCTGCTGGCCTGTATATAATAACGTCTGAAATTTTCTACATCTCGATAAAAACATGAAATTTGTTCATTTTCCCATCAAAGCTTCCATATTTTTTTTTTGTTTTATGTGGTTAGTATAATCCTACAAGAGTTCACTAATTCACAGTGTCTTAGTATAGCAGTAGGTACAAATTCATCATTAATCTTCTGTTAGGCTCCGTTTAGATTCCATTTGGGAAGAAGGAAATAAATTTATTATAAACAATTTAAATTCTTCACAAAGTTACACACTTCCCAATACTTCTTCCCACTTCTTCCCTTCTTCCCTTCTTCCCACACCTTATTCAAACGGAACCTTAAAGTTCCAAATTGTCATTTTTTATTCTCACATGTTACCGCATAACTATCATACTATACTGTATATCTACATATCAAAATAAAAAGGCATGGAAGTTTGTATATCATAATTAGGTGAAGAATTATAGGGAACCAAAGGAAATGTTGGAGTATATTGACTTTTGCTTTTAAACTCGTAATGGAGTGAGAATAAAATGATAATTTTGATCTTCAACTGTAGGTTTATGATGAATTATGTGAGTCCTTAACATTATTTACATTATAAATTAATAATCAAAATAAAGGAAAAAAGGAAATATAAAAGGTTCCTGAGTTTAGATGGGGAAATTAACACTTTGTTTTGGCAGGAAACTGAAATTTCAGAAATCTAGATGGACGCATCGGAATCAATCTTTTATAAAAGCTCATTTACGATATTCTCAATTTCAGAAAATAATCTTTTATGGAAGCTGGCTTCTGTACTAAAAGCTTAATATAAATTATTTTAGATTTTTAATTTTATGCTTTTCATAAATTTAGCTTTGCCTAACCTTGAATAGCTCCATGATTTCACAGTACGGTCGATAGTAACATGGAATGGACAGTTCACATGTTCCCTGCGCACACATGTTTCGATTTTAAATAGGTTAGTTTATTATTGCCATCCCCCCCCCCTCTAATTAGACTAATTTTAAAATATTTCTTTCTTCATTTTTTTTATCTTTCTGGCATAATCTAAATTTCTAATGAGGATATTTTAGGAAATTTTAGAAATAAAGACATATTATTTAGTAGCTTATTTACAATTTCCTATGATTTTGAAAAAAAAAATTAAAGGCATAAAACTAATTTTGATGATTTTACAGCGGTATTTCTCTAATTTTCAATCTAACAATGACATGTCTCGATTAATGGCAGACCTGAAGTCAACAATTGTAGAACGCATTAATGGCAGACCTGAAGGCGACTCTGAGGCGATCTCGAAGGCGATCTCTGAGGCGACTCTGAGGCGATCTCGAAGGCGACTCTGAGGCGATCTCGAAGCTATCTCGAGACAAATTCTCCAAATTTCAATTTCCAGTTTTCATAGTAGATTCCTCAAATTTGTATTCATCATCTAACCGTTTATTTTACATCAGGTGGTTATCGAGCTTTATGACGTCAGCCATGGCGACCGAGGCTCAGATCCGCTATGGCAAAGCGATCAATACGACTTCTGTCGCTACACAACAAAGCTACTGGAGGCGACTGGACGGGTCTGGTGTTTCCACAAACAGAGAAGAACGCAGCCGAAGGATTAAAGAGAAATTACAACAGCTAAGAGCTTCATCGTCTCCTTCAAACCCCACTTGTTTTCGATGCGCGGAGAAAGGTCATCTCGCTAATAAGTGCAGAAACCTAGATCTGTGCTTTGTATGCAACCGATTGGGGCATAGATCCTTCCAGTGTCGCTCAATTCCTATCCTTTCTCAGCAAAACTCTACCAACTCGAAACCTAACCCTAACAACTCTCACAAGATTGACACAACCAGATCCATGGAGAAACCTTTCACTGTACCAAGCTTCCACGCCAATCAAGCTGTCATGGAGCTTGAGAAAGCCTTCCATAGAAGCATTGTGTTGATTGACGAACCTGGGTTGGGTCCTGATAGAGTGACTAAGGCGCTGAAACTACTCAGATCTGACTGGGACTGGGTGGTGAGACCTTTTGAAGATTGGGGGTATCTGATTGAAGCACCTGATCCGCACTGGCACGCCTATGCACTTGCTCAACGGAGCTTATGCTTGGAGAACAAGGAAGTCAGAGTTCGGGCTTGGGATCCAGCAATTGATGCAGGTGCTAGACTTCTTGCTATTTGGGTGCGCATATGGAATTTCCCCATTAAACTCTGGCATTTCAGTGAGTTTCAGCATCTGTTCAAAGAGTTTGGGGCTCAGATTATGGAATTAGATGAGAAAACGGCTAGACATCTTGATTTAGATGTGCTAGAGTCAAAGTGGGGTTATGTGATGTGAAGCAGATCCCTCCCAGGAGTTGGATTACTTACACTGATCAGGGGGGTTATATAGAGAGATATGAGATAGCTTTTGAGGTGGAGGATTATCAACCTGAAGGTGGTAACAGAGGAGCTTGGGGAGCACCCCCACCTCCTCCTCCACCAAGAAATGGAGGGAGAGATAACGGTCCTTCCAAAAACAATCCACATAATACCAATGCTAGACCCCCATCTCAAGCAGGAGCACAACCTCATAATGGTGGTCTGGGATCTGGTAAAGGCACTGACAACATGCAGACTGATGGCACACCAGAACCAATTATTGTAAAAGAACACAATAAGGCAAATGATGTGGGGGAAATAGAAAAGACCCCAAGACACTCACAGAGCTCTATTCAATCCAGTAATTCCCTTCTAGTGAGAACTCCTAAGGTGGTGCCTGGGACTATAGATGCAATTTTCCGGCAAGTGGAGAGGGACAGTCAAATCCACTCCTCCCAGCCAAATCAGAATAGTTATGGGAAGGAGAAACTGCATATGACAGTGAGCAATGAAATGGAAGAGCTACTCAAACAGATAGAAGAAGAGAGAGGGGCTGACAGTCCTGTGACTTGCCAAAACCCAAACACAAATGAGCAGGGAGAAGAGAACAACAGTGTTGAAAAGGCGTTGACTGGTAATGTGATGTCTGGGAGGGAAGCAACAACTCAGCACAACACAAGCACAACCCAGCAGTTTATCGACACATCTTAGCCGCTCACACCACAAACTGGAGGATCTTCTCTCCCTAGGAGAAGCAACAGGCTCAAGATGCTGGGAGTGACAAGCTCTGTCCTTAGCAGAGCTAAAAACAGGAAGTCAAAGAAGGCAGGTGCTAAGAAGACACAAGGTACATTGCTACTTGATAATTTTCCTTACAATAGACTGACTAACTCTGAAATAGTTGAGATGTTTGAGATTTATAGAATTAAGTTAGGTAACACGGTAGAACAACAGAGTGCTATTATAAGTAAGATGCAGTCAATGCATAGGCAATCCTTTGAGGATATACTTAAGGAGGTAATGCATAGAAATAGGAACAATGCAGATGCTTATACTACTGTAGTGTACAATTCACAGAGTGAGAACATAGATATTAGATGAAGATCATGACTTGGAACATTAGGGGTATGAATGCCCCCACAAAAAGGCAAATTCTAGTTGACACTCTTAGAGATAATAATATTGATGTTGTTGCTATTCAAGAAACTAAAAAAGATCACTTGAGCAATAGGATTTTAAACAGTCTTTCTACTAGAATTAATTGTTGGCATTGGTTGCCATCTAAAGGGAGCTCAGGTGGTATACTTTTTGGCAGTGATAGTTCTAATGTTGATGTTATTCAGGTTAACCGAGGTACACATACTCTAAATATTAGTTTATTGGATAGACATTGTAATACTGCTTTTCTTTTTACTATAGTTTATGGCCCTGTTCAAAGTAGTTTGAAACTGAATTTTTGGAAAGAATTACAACTAGTTAGGAGTAATTGGCAGGGACCTTGGCTTCTCTGTGGAGATTTTAATGCTATTAGGTACAAAAATGAGAAGAGTAGTAATAATATTGATATGAGAATTAGTAGAAGATTCAATAATTTTGTTAGCAATAATGCTCTTGTAGAGTATAAGCTACAAACTAGGAAATATACTTGGTCAAATGGCAAACAGTCTATCCTATTGGATAGATTTTTTGCCACTCTAGATTGGGATTCTAAATACAACAACAGTTTGATTCATGAGTTGGCCACTTATGGTTCAGACCACTGCCCTCTTATTCTTACTACAAATTCCAATATTGAAATTAAACATCCTATCTTTAGATTTGACCCTCTTTGGCTCAAAGATAATCATTTTGTACATTTGGTTCATTGATGGTGGGAGGAGTATCCTCTACATAGACATAATATAGGCCAAAGTTGGGCTGATAAGATGAATTATTTGAAAAAAAAAATGATAGATTGGAAGAAGAACTTTGATAGTGCTAAAAAAAAAGAAAAAAAGTTAGCTCTTGAGACTATTCAACTACTTTATAGAATACAGGATGATAGGAACTTAACTGATGAAGAAGTATCACAGTGGACTTTTTATAAGAACATGTTAGATAATATTTATTTAGATGAGGAGATTTATTGGAAAAATAGGGCTAAAACTAGATGGCTTGAAGAAGGTGACAACAACACTGCCTATTTCCATAAGATAGCCACAAATCATTTTAATAAGAGTAAAATCTTCCAGCTAAACATAGAAGGTAATATAGTGGATGATAGCAATCTTATTAAGAAGCACATTTGGCACTACTTTAGAAATTTATTGGGTACAGAAGGGATTCAGGGTGTTTTTTTATTAGATGATTTTTGGGACCCTAGTGATAGGTTAAGTAAAATAAGTAGTGATCATCTAGAATCTCCTTTTACTATTCAGGAGATTAAACAGGCCATCTTTGATTCCTATGCTAATGGGGCCCCTGGGCCAGATGGCTTTGGGTTTAGCTTTTATCAAGGTTTTTGGGAGCTGATTAGGAATGATTTAATTTTAGTCATTAATGCATTTTTTTATGGTTCTCTTTCTCTTCATAAAATAAATAAGTCTATTATCTCTCTAGTCCCAAAGAAAGTTGATGCTAATGTGGTAACTCAATTTAGACCACTTAGCATGGTGAATTGTAGTGTGAAGATTATTACCAAATTACTTACTAACAGATTGGAGAAAGTTATTCCTTCTCTAATTGACAAAGCTCAAGCGGGTTTTTTACAAAATAGATTCATTTTAGATAATGTGGTTATAGGTCATGAAATCCTTCATAGTACTTACATTATTAAACAACAGGGAGTAGCTCTTAAAATAGACTTTGAAAAAGCCTATGACAGGGTCAATTGGCATTATCTTATAGATATTTTGAGACAGAGAGGTTTTGGTAATAGATGGATAAATTGGATTCAACATCTTTTTTCCTCTTCTAGCACTTGTATCAATTTTAATGGTACCCCTACTGAGTATTTTTCTTGCAAAAGGGGTCTTAGACAAGGAGACCCCCTGTCTCCTTTCCTGTATGTTTTAGCTGCTGACACTTTAAGTAAACTTTTTCAGAAAGGGGCTCAAAATAATATCATACATGGCCTTGGTCCCCCTATTAGAAATGACAATCCCATCATAAACATTCACTATGCCGATGACACAATCTTATTCTTAGAAGCTGAGAGTATAAATCTAGATAGAGTTTACTGGACCATGCTTGCTTTTGAAGCAGCCTCTGGTATAAAGATTAACTTTTCTAAGACAGAATTGTTGCCGGTGAATTTGCCGTTAAACAGTAGCAAATGCTTAGCTGATATTATAGGCTGTAAAGTAGGTCAGTTTCCTCTTACTTATTTAGGAATTCCTATCCACTATAAACATTTAAGTTGTAAAGATTGGACCTTTTTGTTTGACAAGATTGAAAAAAAGCTTCAAGCTTGGAAAGGAAACTTGCTCTCGATAGGAGGCAGATTGACTCTTCTTAATGCTGTGATTAGTGCAATTCCCTTATATACTCTCTCTTTTTTTAAGATGCCTGAAACCATTAGGAGAAAAATTGATAAGATTAGATGTCGTTTTCTTTGGCAAGGAACCATTGGTGAAAGAAAAAAATATGCCTTAGTTAAGTGGCAAAAAGTTTGCATGCCAAAAGAGCTGGATGGCATGGGGGTTTTAGACTTAGCTAGTATGAATAAGGCCTTTTTACTCAAGTGGTGGTGGAAGCTTCATAATCCCCATTATAATGCAGAGTGGAAATCCTTAGTAAGGCATAAATATTACAATAATAGCATAGGGAAATTTTCCTATTTTTTGAAGGGAATTAAGTCTGTCCAAGATATAGGTAATATCTCTTGCTCTTACTCTATAGGTAATGGTCATAGCATTTCTTTCTGGCATGATATTTGGTACATGGATTGCTCCTTAGCTAATTCCTTCTATTTTCTTTATCAACTTAGTAACAATAAGAATTGTACTCTTGCTACTACTGTTCATTCTCGTGGAGGCAACCTGACTTTCAATAGAACACTAACTGGTGTGCTTGCTCAAGAGTACCACTCTCTCATGCAAATAATAAATAGTGTTGGCCTTCATGACATCCCTGATTCTATTTCTTGGAGATGGAGTTCTGATGGTCTTTTCACTACTCATTCAACTTATCTTTTCTTAGTTTTCAGAGGCATCAAGGTAACAAATGCTACTATATTCTGGAAGCTTGGAATCCCTCATAAAATTAAAGCCTTTATGTGGTATAGATCCATAATAGAATCCTCACAAAAGAAAATCTGTGCAAAAGGGGCTGGATAGGTAACACAGTGTGGACAATTGGAAACACATGATCATCTCTTCTGTCATTGTTCTTATATAAGATACATTTGGTTTTGGCTAGGTCACAGCTAAGATCATTTTAATTGTTGGCATAATGTGGCAGAAATTTATGAGTTTGCTATTTCTTTACCAAATAACACTAGGAATGCTTTTCTTACAGTGTTCAGTGCTGCTAGTTGGTGTATCTGGAAAATCAGAAATGATTTTATTTTTAACAATGTTCCAATTAAAACAGTTAAACAAGCTTTACTGATCATTTCACACTTGGTACATTATTGGATAGGAACTTGGAAAGCTGCAGAGAAGGGGACAATTGAACAATGGCTTCCTATGGACTGGGATATAGTGCCTCTGCAGATGGTGCCAGCTGCTGCACTAGCCTTACCAGGGGACATGCTGGACTGACCAGCAAATTGCAGGAGGAGAACAAAACTCAGACAGTGAAAAACGAAAGATAAATTTACTTGTTTAGCTTCTTTGTTATATATGTTTTGGATTCAGTGTGTTGCTTTAGTTCGAGAAACAGCTGTTTTAGCGAAGTTGTTTGTACTTCTTGAGTTTAACTGGTAGACTAAGTTAGAATTTGTTTGTACTTTGGTATTTTGTTTCATTCTAAAATGAAACTGGATGGCGCTCCCACCTTTTTTCGAAAAAAAAAACAATGACATGTCTCTAATGGATAAGTTTTAACAGTGGTACAAATCTAATTTTCCACTATTTTAACACTTACCAACAGAAATGATAGTTAGTCCTCAAAATAAACTAATATTAATCAAACTAAATTGATTTTGGTTTGCATGAAAACAAACAAACAATTAAAGATGGAACCAGATAAAATTAAATTTGGTTATTTCATATAATTAAGTCAGTTGTAAGAAGTTTAACTATAAACAATACTATTGATGTTAAGTTACTATGTTATGGTATTGATCTATAATGATTATGATCTCGTCTAATTTGGTTTTTAAAACTTGAAAAGGAAATCATTAAAATTTTTAAATAAAAAATAAATGGAACTAAATAAATAAAAAGTAAACTATTACATTGACCGATTCATTTGAACCATCCCACTTACCAACTATAAGGCACTGGCTGGAGATTTTGAAAAGTGATTGCATTTGAAATTAAAGAAAAAAAAAAGGTTCGTCTTTGTCGTTTTGCGATCTTTTTAAATATTTCTTGATTTGTTATTTAAGAAAATTAGTTTGGTTATTGTAAGAAACATCTCAGTTCGGTATTATCAGAGATTTAGCTAGAGTCTTCGAAAACGACACTTCATTAACATACAAAATACAGAATTCTATAAATAATTCTCTCTAAACTCCCCATTCATCGCACACTATCATGAAATATTCCTTTTTCTTACTGTTTTTGTTTCCCTTTTTTTTTTTATTATTCAAGGACTTGATTTCGAATGTCCGGCCGGTCTCAAGGCGCCCCTTGGAACAAACTAAAACTAAAGAAACAGAATCTCCTCATAAAGGGCCACTTCTTCATCCCCTACGAATAGAAGCGTCTGTTGAAAATGCAAAATTAATTTGAATATAAAATAATGAACGTATATTAATTGATAGAATATGATTACATGTATTCGATAAGGTAGTTTCTGTCAATTTGTTACAGAAATTGACAATAGATCATAACATGTTAAGGCGTCACCAGAAATGATAGCTCAGAAAATGTTGTTCATCAAATATGAAGAGTGAAGTTGGATTAATTAAATTCATGTTATTTTGGACGCTTAAATGAGACGTTAGAGCGTATTATTGTGAATTATTAGTTAGGTACACACTCACACACATATGTCAGTACATACGAGTTAGCGTACGAACATGGGAGTCCAACACGGATGATCAATGACTCCGTCATTAATGTAGAGATAACGAGTTCAATTTCCGCTGAACGCCGAAGAAAAATAAAGTGTATTTTATAAAGTGGACTATGCATCTATAAATAAATGATTTTGTTTATTCTAAACAATAAACAAAATATGAGTCAGCTTACGGTGTTCTTAAGTGAAGAGGCGTCTTTATTTCAGCTCCATATCATGATTTTTCGAAGTTCAAACAGTCATACTCAATCCGAATTACTCAGTGCTATTTATATACAAACTCTTATAAATTTCTAAATTTTCCATTTATTTTAGATTTTGTACTACTTATTCAAATTTGCAACAGACAATCCCAAAAAAATAAAAGCAGAACATTTGATGTCTTACAAAATTTAGTTATGCAGATAGCGCGCATTAAATGATTTGGATTGACCGTTAATATTAGTGAAGTATGTATATATATTTATACGTATGTATGTATAAGTACGTTTTACGTTAATGCAGTTTATAACCTTTTATTGTCTTCGAAAAGACGAATAAGATCACATATTTCAAAAGAGAACTAAGGGATCTTATATTATAATATTAAATTATGCATCAAAAGATGCGTTGGTGTTTTTTCGCAAAATAATATTGACTTTTATGTGATAGCGAAGTGTTTTTGACATAAAAAGGAGAACACTGGGTCTAATTAACTTATTAAATTTGACATATCTTTTGTTTAATTGCTCAATTCCCATATTATATTTTTGTTTTTTTTTTAAAAAAAATTCGCTTGTACACTTGTCAAAATAAATGCGTAGCTGTTGCCCGCACGTATGTGTTTTGCTATAGCTTGCAAATAAATAAATAATATTAATGGTCTCATTGACTTCGTATGATCTTCTCAATTACTTATCATTAATATTTAACAAACCGAATGAAAAAAAAATATTTACTTACACTTTACGAATATTTAAACTTAAATAGGTAAAAACAACAATTTATTTATACTGAAGATAATCAGTAAGTCTAATTATTTCTAAAATTTAATTATCGAACTCATCTTTTAGAAAGAACTACAAATAACAAAATAACTGAAATTCGCATGCTATTTTTACAAAACCTTTATGTTGTTAAAAATCATCTAACTTAGAAATCGAATAAATTTCTTTAAAATCCAAAGATTTTTTTTTTTTTTTTTACATCATCGCTCATTCAATAATAATAGACAAAACGTAGCATATTGATTGAATAACTTCTCTCTGCACAAACAGCACACTTTTGGATGCCACAAAAATGTGTCAACTTCGTATTTTTATTAAAATTAAAAATTAAAATATCAAGACCAAACTTTTGATCCTGTTCAATTAACGAGCAATACAATTTTATATTAGTTTTGTAAATTTTAGAGTCCATTTGATACTCGATCAATATACTAAAAAAATGAATGAATCTTATTAATTATACAAGTTTCAACGTAAAAAGATTTTGGAGTGAATTTGTGTCATAATAGTCAACAATTAGTTACTTGGCGTTGACATCTTTATAGTGAAATACTAGCTTGAATGTATATAGTTAACTCTTAATCAGTATTGATCATATAATTAATGCAACTGTCGGCTAAGAAGAATAATAAGACTTTTAAAAATAATATGTTGTAAAATCAAAATCAGTATATTCTCTAGTAATTAAGGATAACACATTTTGAACAGAGGCCATGGATCTAAATCTGACTAAATTATTTTTATAAATATTTAAGAGTTGAAAACTTGAATCCATTTTCTTTAAATTAATACAAATTAATCTGTTGCGGTGGGCTGGAGTATGACGATACAGTAAAATTTAATTTAATTTTTAACATTAAAGTACGAGCAAGATTAAAGTCCAACTAATTAGACGGACTCCTCTGTCCAAAGATATCTATTTTTTTTTTTAATTTGTACTTTTAATGATCAACTTGAACCGTTTAATATAATTTCAATATTGAAATTTAGTAGGAAACTTAATTTTATTTTTTATATATTTTATTACTATATTTTCAGATATTTTTAAAAAAAATATTTTTCAGGAGGTTCATAAATTTTTAGATTGATGTTTTTTTAAGGAATTGGAAAGATAATAAAAGAATTTGAAAAAAAATATATAACATTTAATTTTTTTACTAGATTTTAATATGAAAATTACATTGTTGTACTAAACATTTTTTGCCCTACAACCTACTTACACGTTCATAAAATGGATAAGTAGCCTTATTATCCGTTCATAAAACGTGCTATTTCTACTTACCTGTTTTATGAACGGGTAATTAATTAGGTGAGAGGAATTAACTCGTTTTAGAAAAGAATAATGAATTGCTTGGTTCTTATTAAAAAAATAATTCTTTGTTTTTGTTAAAATTCTTTAATATATAATTCTTTTTATTAAAAATTACTGCAACAATAAGTTTAAGAAATTAATTTTCTCACTACTATGAATTCAAGTATGAAGTATCTCGTTTTGATAGGTACCATTATTCAAAAATAATAATAATTTTAAAGCTCGTACATTCTCACAAATATGATAATATTTATATATTGAACGTAGGAGATAGGGAGGTCCCAGTTCACTGTACTTAAGAACAAATTTATATGTTTTACAGTTGCCTCAACTAACTTATAATATTTGTTGCTTTAAAGCCCTATTTTACTTTTTTTATTGTCATCTAATAAGTAGAATTCCAAAACTTAATTTCCTACGCGTCATGGGTCAATCATGAAAGTAACCTCATACCAGCCGGCATAAGTTCCAAGCAGCTTGTTTTCCACTGTTTGATACCGTGGCCTTGATCCCCACCAACAGGGACAGTTATCCCTCTAATAACAATATAGTACAATAGATCATGAACGACTTTTTAATTTTACCATATTAAAAAAAATGGATAGTATCCCTCTTATAATAAATTAGTACAATAGATGAGCGACTTTTAAGTTTTTGCTATATTAAAATATGGATTGTGATTCATCATTTTCATAATTTACAAAGCATACTAACAAAGTCAACACCATTAAAGCACAGGACATGGTTAAACGGATGATTAATGTAGGGAGCTGTAGGGAGCATGGGGATCATTTTCCATTTTTATTTTTATTCATCTTTGTTCTTTGTTTTATTTATTTACAAATTATTTTTTTTCTTTTAGGACTAGTTATGATTTGAAATTATTTCAGTAGAAGTTATGCTCTGGAATTGAAGATAGATTTTTGGTAAATAGATACAACAAACTATCTTCATATGACTCTTAGTTTATGTGACAATTTTCATTTATAATCAACAAATTAGCTTAATGCACTAACAGTTAGTTTTGCCACCATTATTTTTTTTGCTATTTTTTGGTACACTAATTAGAGCTAATATAAGCTTTAAACAATTAAAATTTCTGCCTTTTATAGTACCACTTGCAAGAAAATGACATATATGGAAAAAAAAAGTCATTATATCACCAATTAACCAAGACAAAAATGCAAGTCAATCCGACCTTAGCAGAACAAAATAATTTATACATAAAAATAAAGCCAATAAACAAATCAACCAACGGTTTTAATTTAAACAAATGTTAGATGAAATCAACATAGGCAAATTGCACTGTCGCGAAATTCACGCCGCATCATTTTGACTATAAAGAGAATTCAAACATCATACAAATAATTCATTAATATCAAGAAGGCCACTAATCGAGCTGATATCACTTTCTTTCCAATAATCCATCTTTTAACTGTAGAATGAAACACATAATACGCAATGCCCAATGAAAATAAAGTTTAACACAGTACATTCCTGGAGCAGTTGATTTAATATAAAACAAGTTTTCCACAAACCGGGCTTGTAAATATGCTTTAAAGACTTATAGTTAGGGGTGTACAACGGATGGGTTAATGATATTTTAGTAAAATTTGAACCCAACTCGACAATATCGGGTTAGAAAATAATTTTAGTTAGCCCATCCGTAACCCAACCCAATCCGTTAATTTTTTCATGTACGGATTTTTACGGGTTAAGTGGGTTTAGCGGATTAAAATTTTGATCAAATAAAAATACACATAAAAATCATTTTGTAGCCATTACAATTTAGTTCGGAGCAAATTAGAGACACATTCGAAATATTTTTCCAACTTTCGAGACCTTATGAGAGGCATAGAGGCTTGCATAGTCATGGAGGAGATCGAAACTTCATGAGAGAAGAGATTTTTGAGTAAGGATATGAGAAAATATAAGGCGGAGATGAGTAAATAGTGATAAACGGATGGGTTGAAGTATACACGGGTTATTAAGTACTAAATCCGTAACCCAACCCGAAGTAACGGGTTTGTCATAATTAGAACCCGTACCCGACCCAATATCATGCTAACTTGGTAAAAAACGGTTTGAGTCGGGTGGGTTGAACGGATTGAACGGGTTCAGAATTTTTTTGTGCACCCCAACTTATAGTTGAGGTAGGATGAAAACCATTTGAAAGTCGATCAAGAACAATCAAAAGCTAAACTGTTAATGCTTTTCAAATCGCCTAATTGATGACAAATAGATTCTCAAGTTACACCAAATTTGATGCACGATATATCTATAACTGTAAAATAGACATGTACAATTTTTTTAAAACAAATTAATGATTTTTTAATTAGAAATTATGTGTAAAAAATAAATCCATATCGATATAACTTATATAAAAATTAATCACATAATAAATTATCATAAATGATTAAGGGATAAATATTTCTTTGAAAAAAAAAAAATCTAATGCAAGCGTGGAGTGTACAACAGGACATAGACAAAACAAAGTCCGGCCCATTACTAGCAAGAGCCTATTAACCCTTTCAGTACTCTCTTTTAACACGAACCCAATTTGTCAACCCAAAATTTTATTTTTTATTTTCTTGATAATGACCCAAACTTCTTTGAGATTAAGTGATAACCATACATCTCCTGCCTGCATATAAGGGTACTGTTAAAACTTAAAAACAATATAATTTTTGCTATTGAAAAGCAACTTTAACTAAATTACTCTTCAACTGGTAAATTTTTTTCAAAAAATAAATTAAAAGATTGATTTAAGGGTAATTTAGTCATTAGGTGAAAAAAATATGTTGTCGACAGATAAAACAAACCCGTTGTCTTTAGCAATTCCTCACCAATAACTTTTCTGAGAAAAGGAAGGATCAATTGTGTTCGGTGTGAGTGTGTGTAAACCTAAGCCAGCTGACAAGTGTCTTATAAGCCAGCTGTCAACACGGGAAGTATGAACGAAAAGCAGCATGAGAGAACATGCATGCGTGGCAAGCTGAAAGATGGAGGCGGTGCCGTCGGTGATTATACTAAAAAATGAAATATTTGACAATAATTTGATAAAATTTTAAATTGGAAAAAGGACTTTTTAAATATTAGCAAACGAGCCCACCGATTGTGTGGGAATAAGAAAGAAAATTTGAGACGATTTTGTTAGATAGCGATTTTGGTATGATGAGAGGGTTGATTTATTTTTTCTCTTTTCTTTACTATGCGCAAAAATTAAGAAAGAATATGAAAAAAAATAACTATTTGCGCAGATGTTAACACGGTCTAAACGAAAGATTTAAATCTTTTATCTCATTATTAAATCTACACCACTGATCTGATCAAATCGCAAAATTGGACGGTCCATATTGCATTGGGTAAATAATTGTTTGCTTCTTTAGGTTCAAATTTTGGATGCTAAAATATGATAAACATAAAGAAGTAATATAATTATAAACCAAATTGTTTCTTTTTTATAATGCTAAAATATGATAAACATAAAGAAGTAAATAAAAAGGATTGTGGATTTCATAACTAATTTATGTAAAAATTGGAAGAAGTTTTCTAATTTTAAAATCTGTAGTTAATTTTTTCATCGCTTAAACAAATTGAACACGTAAAATAAATAATGTGAACATATGAATGATCAAAGTGAACACATACAAACAAATAAATTCAATAAAAATAAGTTGAATATGCATATAAAAATTGACCAAGGGATGGAAAAACTTTTTTTTTTGTATGTGTTCAGTTTGATCATATATATGTTCATGTTGTCTATTTTTTGTGTTCATTTTGTTCAAGCAATAATAAAACTACAGATGATAGTTATCATTTTTCTCTTAAAATCGTAAGGAATTTTCAAGCTGAATTTCAAGTAGATTATCTTCATATAAGATATGTTGCTTCTAATCGCTAAGATATATAAAAAAAAGAGACAAATTTGAGAAGCATTTTTTACAAATATTTAACTAATTTGTCTGTTTTTTTTTTGGAATAACATGAAAAATAAATACAGAATTATCACAAACCTTCTTTGTTCTGTTCATGATCACTCCTCAATGTCATGTTTAGTGTTGAAGCAATTTTCTCAAGTATAAGTCATATAAATGCGTTCAACTGACGTGTCTAATCTCAATAAAAAAATAAAATATGCGACTTATATCATGTAGAGTCAATCAATTAATTACTCTTCGGTTAATTTAATAGCAATCATGCGCCGCATGACTGTAAAAATTAACACTACAAAGTCAACAGAGTAGACATCTACCTGTCAGCTCAATTACTGCCACATGCCACCGCCAATATTTTAGCATCTGTCGCCATATTTTTATGCAAAACTATGGCAAGGAATTAAGGTTCCTTTGCTTATTTATCACTTGATCTGAAACTAGCCAACTGCATTAGCAGGACAATTGTTTCCCATTGATTTCTATTGTGCATGTCAATGATTGAAATATCTTCCGATGCTTTTAATTAGTTATATATTTGAGTATAATGTGTGAAAGGTAGAAACAATTTAGCTGATATTTAAATTAATAAAGGGGTTGGCAGTTAAGGAAGAAAGTTTGTCAGAGACATTAGACAGAGTCTCAATTAGGCTCAGATTTTAATTTGCTGGCCTGATTCACTAGTTTCAGGTTGCATATCTTAAAGTTGAACTTTCAACTTAAAAAAAATAATAATAATAAAGGAATGGCTGTGCTTTGCCTATATGGAACTAATAACTTTTCTTATAGCGGTCCCCATTTATGTTAGGTAATGGTCCTATGCAGTTATAACGAATCCAAATACTTTCTTTTTCCTATTTCAGAAATTCTTTGGCATAATTCTTATATTTAATACTTAATTAAATACTATTAAATTTGTAAATACCAGTCCGTTTGTGACTTAATTAACAAATGTTGTGCAAGAAATTGAATTTTAGAAAATACTGCCAAATTTAGAAAAGCAATTTGGCACTGCACTGAGGCAGAGCGGCGCAGCTGTCCTAACTTTTTGCTTTTTTAGTTCTGCAAGTCTCTTTAAAAAAGTAGACCAGGAGGGTATAAATACAAAAATGAAATAGATGAGGTCAGACTCAGAGGTGTGAAATTTCGTTCCATCTCACAGCCTACTAGTAAAGTTTGGTGGGAAAGGAAGCCAATGCACTCCTAATCCTAACAGCTAGCCACTTCAGTGCAACAACACCAACAACTTATAATTAAAAAAAAAAAAAAAAACACCAACAAATTTTGTCATATTTTCTCTCCAGTTTTTAATCACTGGAGCAATATACGACCGCACTCACATGGCTAAGAACAGTTGCAATAATTACTGCACTCTCCAGTGATATGACAAAAAGGGGAACCAAGCAATGCATCAGTAGTCTTGGCAAATAAATAATTAGAACATGATTAGACCATCAATGTAAGTAATAAACACGTGTTTCTCTCCGCCATTTATGCAACAAACAACAACCTACATCCGGTGTTCTGGTGCCCCAACTAAAAGTGGGACCATTTTAGAGTTCAAAGCCATCACAAGGGGAATTAATGCTCTGACGACATGGTGCGCCAGGTGTAGGGCCAATAATATCTTTGCTTCGAGATGCTTTATAGGAGACGCCAGTGAAGCTGCCATTATGGAAAGTCAACGGAGAAAGAAGAGCCACTTCTTGAGACTGAACCAGCTTCTACTAGTAGTAGTAGACGAGGTGTGTTATTGTGCTAGACCACTTTAATCGCACCTGATCGGCTGATCTCGTCCCTTTGACGTCACGTAAGCATGCCACTTGAGGTTGTTACCTGTGATGAGATGTAGTCGCCAAGGTACTACTACTCAATGTCATATATCTGTTTTCAGTACCTGACTACAACAAATGCTTGTCATTTCGTCCATACAAACAAATTATTGTTGAACTTGATAATTGGGGTGAAGTTGTAGTTCTAGAGAGAATATAAAAATAAAAAAATGAAAGAAATATAATGAAATGATTGAAGGAACGAAATGTTTGTTAACTTACCTTGTCATATCCAGACACTTTATTTCTAAATGCAAGGAAAAGTGGAAAACATCTGTTTTGCTTCAATTTACCTTGTCACAAGATTGAACTCAAGAAAATGAACTGTTTTTGTACAAGCGTTGAAAATAGCAGTCAATGTTATTTTCATAAAAAAAAAATATCAGTATCCGAATATTTTTCACTTGTATTAAAATCCACCATCAGTATCCGAATATTTTTCACTTGTATAATCCACCATCAGAAACACAAAAAGATGCACTATATGTGCTACATCAGATCCCGCACTCAAAGGAGCACCTTAACCTAAACCAAACCCTGACACATGTGCTTACCCAAATTTGACGCAAAGAGAACAAGTCTTCCATTCTAATCCAAAGACCACTTCCAAGTTCCAACCGCCACTACACACTCTCCTCCCACAGCCTCACTCCATTCCACGCTGTATCCTCGCACCAACCTATCTATTCTCTATTCCCCCTTTTACCATTCTATTCCTCAAATTGACCCCTTCCCTATTCCCACGCAACTTCCATCTTCTCTCCTTTATATACCCTAATTATAACCCTTCTCTCTTCATCACTTCTCTTACCACAGCCCCCAACTCAGTACTCTTTCTAGACTTGAAGCTTCCTCTTGAATTCTCTCTTCTTTTCTTGTATACTCCAAGCAACTCTCATGGCTGTAGACACTCTTGCAACTACTATACTTCCCCTTCTTTCCCCAACCAACGAAGCAACAAGTAACACTGAAGATTCAGTCGACAACCATCTCCCGCACATCGAAGGATGGACAAAGCGCAAGCGGTCCAAGCGCAGCCGTGCAACCACTGAAGAGGAGTACCTCGCTCTCTGCCTCCTCATGCTCTCTCGCGACACCAAATCTTTCCGTGTGTCATCTGCACCTACACAACCTGTTGCCCAACAGTCGCAGTCAGAGTATAAGTGCTCCGTGTGCGGCAAGTGCTTCACCTCACCGCAAGCCCTCGGTGGCCACAAAGCGAGTCACCGCAAACCATCTCAGGCAGACAACGAGCCGGCTATGTCAGGTTCTGGGTCAACTGGTGCTGGTACCAGTGCAATCGGTACAAGTGGTACGGGACGGGTGCATAAGTGTATGATCTGTTTCAAAGAGTTCCCTACTGGCCAAGCCTTGGGAGGGCATAAGAGGCGGCACTATGACGGTGGGGCTGGCGGATCTGAGGTCGCTAGCACCAGTCAAAAGGGGTTTGACTTGAACATACCCGCCGTACCGGAGTTTGGCCGGAGATGGGAAGAGGACGAGGTGCAGAGCCCGCTTGCCTTGAAGAAACCCAAATTGCTTCTTGCAGCCTAGATTGGATTTATCTGCTTTGATTCAATTCATTCATTCTCTTAACTGGAGACAAAATTTTAGGGATTTTTTCTTCGATTACTTTAGTTAGTGGGTTATGAACTCAAATATTGGTTAAGTAGTCTTGTACAGGGGAATTGTTTCATTCTTTGTAATTGTTGGAGTATCAATATTGATTTTTTGTTTAGGATAAAAAAGAATATGTTTGTTTTATTATATAAGCAATAAAAATGATTTTTTTTGTACTATTTGCTGGTGATGTGAGAAAAGTTTGCTATTGAACTGAGTCGTAATATGACAACTCAACTTTTAAAATTTATATGATAAATGTGTTTAATTAAAAAAAATTATTTATATAATAAATTAGATTAATATTTAGGAAAAGGATATATGTGTGATGAGAAATTAATTATGCATTAAAGTTCTCTCTCTGCTTTTATTTATTTATTTGATTTGGTCTAGTTTTCCGTGTGGAATTGATCTGTTGACGCGGGAGAGGGGGACTTCAATTTCCTCGTTTTCTTTGAATTTCTTTTCCAAAATACAGATCAGAGAAGTGCTGTGCCTGTATTACCAAAAGAGACTGATGATATTTGGTCACTAATAATTAATGCACAGGTGACATCACCTAGGATCTAATAATACAGATGGCCCTCAGATTAACAAACAATTAATTCAAAAGGGTTAACTAGTAACCACTTAATTAGGCCTTGAAAAGGAAATTATAATGGCGAGTATGCGTTGTAACTTGTAACTGAAAGGCAACCTAATCTCAGTGCTGAAATAGATTCTTTCTGCACGTGGTTGGATATGTAGAGAGTGTGTGTATTGAGATTTGAGAGTTCATATTCTCAATCAATGTCAACCGTTTATATATCCGCGTTTAGATTCTTGTTGGCACATGTCACAAACCAAAATGACTCGAATTGGATTGAAATCCGTGAGAGTATATGCTATATCTTTGCTCAAAATACAATATTAACATGTAAATAAGAAGTATCAATTAAATTTAACACATCACTTTGATACTTAACTAGTGCGAATCTCGCGCGCGATCTAATATTTCCTATGTTTCTTGTTAAATTTTACTATAATAATAATATTTTTGCACGTTGACTGAACTTATTTATTTTTCTGTCCCCGTAAACAATGGTACAGTGAATATTAGATATTAAAAAAAATGAACGCTATGATATGTTCAACTTGATTAATTTTTTTTTGAAGGTTGGCGATTGCCAACAAATTTGTATTAGATAAAAGAAAAGTTTAATTACAAAACCAGTACTCAACTACTGGAAGTAGAACCTAAAACAACAGGTCCCAATGGATGCCCAATGGCTGGCAGTGGGCCATTTATTCCCAAAAACCCTCTAACATTTAGAAAAAGAAAAACAGAATAAAAAAGACAATTAACAGCCAAATTGAACCAGTAGCACGCCGCCATAGTCAGTTAACCACAGAAGGCACCGGCAAAGTAGAATACCAGTTTCGTAGCAGAAGTTCAGTCTCGAAAAGAACTTTGTGGAGTGTCGGTTGATCGCCATTGAAAATCTTTTTGCAACGTTGTTTCCAAATTGTCCAGCAAGTAAAAGCCCAAAGAGTGTCCCAAAATTTCCTTCTATCTGGTGGTAATCGTTTCCTATTGAGTTTCCAAAACTGCATGGGAGAGGTGTAATCTCTTGCAAGAGGCAGATTGAATTGTAGCGCTATCATGGACCAAATAGCGGTGGAGAATTGACATGTGAGAAACAAGTGACAGTGATCTTCAATTTGTTGAAGGTCACAAAGGACGCAAGAAGTTATAGTGGGCCACCCTCGTAACATCAGATTACTTTGGGTTAGCAGCCTGTTTAGCAGCAAAAGCCAAATAAAGACCCTAATTTTTGATGGTACCTTAATTTTCCAAAGACTGGCATGGCACGGAGTGTTAACTCCAGTATCAACCATTTTCTTATATGCTACAGCAGTTGAGTATTGGCCATCTGTAGACCAGTTCCAATGCACTGTTCCATCATCAAAGGACGAGACAGATTGTATCAAGAACCCAGTAGAGTTTAAGATTTCTGCAAACTGAGGGGATAGTAGAAGGTGACTCTTTAAAAGGTTGATATCTAAGGTACCATAAAGATCCCTTACTGCGCCTGACCAACCCGACGAGGGGTTTTGCAAGATCAACCATACCCACTTAGCTAAGAGGGCGTCGTTCTGAAGACGGAGATTGAGTATGCCTAAACCCCCATTTTGTTTTAGCATACAACAATTAGACCAATTGACTAGACAATGACCTCCTAGACATTTTTTATCACCCCGCCACAGAAAGTTTCTACGAATTTTATCAATTTCATTGATAAGCCACTCCGGCAAGCGAATGACTTGCATGAAGTGTAGTGGCATGGCAGTTAGAACTGACTTGACCAGAGTGATTCTTCCTGCTAAGGAAAGAAATCTCGCCTTCCAACCTTGAAGCTTATTGCGTATGGCATCGAGGAGCGGTTGGAAATGTATCTTCTTAGGTTTCCTTATAGAAAGAGGAAGACCCAGATAAGTTAGTGGCAACGTCTTATGCTGGCACCGGAGTAAGTGTTGTATTATTGGAATAAGTTCCTGCCTTACGGCAATCGGAACAAAAGTCGATTTAGAGGAATTGATCGTTAATCCTGTGAGGGACGCATACAGACTGAGAATTCGAGTAATAGTTGTAAGATTTCGGGGGTGGGCTTCCATAATTATGACAGTATCATCAGCAAACTGGAGAGTCTTAGGCGGTAAGATGACCGGGCCCGAAAAGCGAATAGATGCATTGTTGATGAAACGCTGCAATGCATCTGCCACTAGGATAAATAACATTGGCGATAGGGGATCCCCTTGCCTCAATCCTCGGTTGTGGCTAAAAGATTCAATCTCCTTTCCGTTGATTTTAATAATCGAGGAGGACGACCTAAGAAGGTTAAGTATCCAAGAGATCCAGAGAGGCGGGAACCCTCTCTCTATTAATAAATTAGTGAGAAAACACCAAGAGACAGAGTCAAATGCTTTGGCGAAGTCCACTTTGTAAAGTACAGCTGGAATTTTCCTTTTATGATAAAAGGAAATAACTTCTCTCGCAATCATGAAAGATTCCATGATAGTTCTGCCCTTAGTAAAAGACGTCTGAAGCGGACTAACTAGGGTTGGTAAATGAGGAGCCAATCGATTGGCCAAGATTTTAGAAATAATCTTAATTGAGGTGTTCAAGACACTGATGGGTCTAAAATCACCAAGTTCCTTTGAGTCAGATCCTTTAGGGACTAAGGTGATAAGCGCTTTATTTAGACAACGAAGACGACATTTGTTGTGAAAAAAGTGATCGATGAGTAACAGGAAGTCGTGTTTAATAACTTCCCAGAATTTTTTAAAAAATTCAGCCGAGAACCCATCTGGACCCGAGGATTTTCCATTCGATAGGTTAAGCACAACTTGTTGTATTTCAGGCTCAGTGAAAGGCAATTGTAAGTTGTGGAGCTCTACTCTAGGCCCCACCTTGTCTGTTAAGTCAAAAGGCGGCGGTTGAGGAGCAGGGGAACCTAATAGGTTCTTATAATGTGTAAGAAAGGCATTTAAGATGTGTTCCTCCTCCTGCAATGGGTTGCCATCTACTGTGATGGTTGATATATGATTTCTAACTCTTCGTGCATTAACAGATGCATGGAAGAATTTGGTATTATTGTCACCTTCTTTGAGCCAACTAATATTGCTCCTTTGTTTCCACTTTGCTTCCTGGAGGATTGTTAATTTGTAAACATGAATTCTAAGGTCAATTCGTAATTTAAATTCACGTGAACTGAGGTGTCTCTTTTCTTCAAGGCAGTCCAGGAGCCTAATAATCCATTTGGATCTCTTGAGGAAACTTAGAAAATTAGAGAACCGAGAGGTCGCCTAAGCAGTTAGTGCTTTTCTTACCGCTGCTAGTTTCATATAGAAGTTTATAGCCGGATCTCTATGTAAAAGGTGCGAAGACCATGCATTTCTTACTATGGAATTAACTTCCTCAAATCTTAACCAAAAGGATTCAAATTTGAATCTTCTTTTGGATGCTTGTGGCGTTAAGAAACACAACTTAAGCGGGATGTGATCAGAGGTAGTAGCTGGTAAATCTTGTAAAGAGAATACCATATTTGCCGACAGCCAATGATGGGAGAGGAAAGCTCGATCCAATTTGGAGAAGCACGGATTAGGCCGTTTACTAGTCCACGTGAAGGAGCGTCCCCGAAGAGGAATCTCCGTCAATCCTTCATTATGAATGAACTCATTGAAAGAGACAATAGAATTTAAGGAACGCTCGCCTCCTGTTGTCTCATAATTATTCCTTAGCATGTTGAAATCACCAACAAGGACCCAAGGTAGATCATTTAATGATCTAATATTTGAAAGTTCTGCTAGGAACTCAACTTTTCTATTTTCATCTATTGGACCATATACAGTAGTCACCATAAAAATTGTACCATCTCTTTGCAAAATAGCAGTAGCAGAGAAATTATGAACAAACGTAGACAATTCAGTGAACAAGTTTGACCAAACTAGGAGTAAACCACCACTAGCCCCCTGAGAGTTTAGTGCTACATATGAACTAAAGTTGAATGGACAAATTCTCTTAACAAGAAAAAAGTCAACTGAGGTCCATTTGGTTTCCTGTAGACAAATTATTTGATCACCAGAGTCTTTGATAGTATCTTTGACTAAAGCACATTTGTTAGGATCTGAAATCCCTCTCACATTCCAACAAAACAAGTTCAGATTTTTAACCATAGAACAATAAGACATAAAAAGCAAATAAACAAGCTTTGATAAAATAAAAGGCACAGAGCCATACACGCTTCAACCAAAATACAGCCAAAAGAAGCATCCAAATACCAACCGTATCCATAAGATCCAACTAAATTAAACTACTTAAAGAAAATAAATTTTCCTAACAGAGCCTACTGCCATCCTAACGGCCAAAAGAGGAGTCATTAGCAAACTTAAGAGGCACCAGACATCTCCTCATCCTCAAAGTCCTCCAGTTGGCCATCTTCCATGCCACTAAAAGACGGTTCCCACCCATCATCATCATCCAGCTGGGTGTTCCCTTCCTCTAAAGGTAATTCCATTTCACTGTCAATGCGAGCTAAGTCGAGCATACCACAGAATTGACGTAGCCCGTCTTCTTCCTCCTGAAGGAGGGTAGAGGAAGCTAAGGCATCAGTGTCGGTGCACCGACTGAGGCCAACTGCATGAAGAGCTGCTTCTATTTTTTCCTTCTCTTCAGTGTTTGTTTTCTTTGCTGAAGATGGCTTACGCTTGTTCTTTTTCGAACCTACAATAAAATTGGTCAGGTTCTTAGCTAATTTGGGAATGCGAGTGCTGCGCCTTAAGTGGGGCAGTGTAGTTTTATTAGTTGGATGGTTTGAATTGACCAAAAAGTTTGAATCAAGTTTGTCCAAGTTACTGGACATATCAGAAATTGATAGTGAATCAAGAAGAGATGGATGGAGGGAGGGAGAAGGAAGGAGGGCAGTGGTAAGGGGGATACCTGAGGAAGGTGAAATTGAATGATGAACTTGTTGCGGAGGAATCGGTAGAGGCGGTTCAATCGACGCCTTTCCTTTTCTCTCTCGCTCAAGCGCAGCCCTCGTCTGTGTATTTGGTAGGTTTGAGAGGATAGGAGCAGCCGAAGAACCACTATCCTGGGCTTGAGTTGCAGTAGCGGGTTCGGGGTCGGTTGAGCCAGTAGTAGTGTTACTCGGCTGTTGTGTCGAGGCAGGCTTGTTGAGAACAATCCTCAGTGGATGGTTAGACTTCATAGCATCGCTGGAAGTTACCTGGTTCGACTCAATCAGACTCTTGTCAAAAAGCTTGCGTGCCACAGTAGGTTTAGGGCCCAAAGAAACTGCCAAGGAACTAGCAGGCGGCACAATCTGCAAAGCATCCGTTAACACAGTGCCAGCATCACATGCACTAGTGAGAGGCAGTGACCCATCTTTTAGAGGTATCAGTTCCTTGTTCAGATTAAGAGAACGAGCCCTTAGCACTTCTTCTTTTAACCTAGCATCCCAGAGGCTAGAACCTTTTAAGACCCCTTCTAGATGGTCCCTCTCCTCCGATTCCGGCATACCCGACCAAATGTCAAAGGCCATATCAAAATCAAAGGTGACTGCCTTAGAGAGTTGTTTAGCAATTTCTTTACCAGCAGGGAGACCCAGTGTAAGATTGTTAATTCTCTGTTGAACTTCATCAAAATAGAGTTGAGAGGGGGTTGGATCAGCAGGCGGACGCACTATTGTTTGTTCATGGGCCCATGCAATCGCTTGCACCTCAATCAATTTCTTTAAAGCTCGAATGTTGTGGCCAACATTGTGGGGGACATCAAGGAGGCTTTTAACAGCCACGACTACTCGAAGAGTTTCAAGGCTAGTTACCCTTTCCAAAGGAGTATGATCTAGCAAGAGGCCAAAGCGCGAAACCATCGGGATGAGGTTTTCCAAGTTCCAGGCTTGAATAGGGACAGCAAGTAGATCAAGCCATACCTTGAAGTTGTATTCGACTGGAGTTGTGTCAATACGTGCTGACCAGGGGTAAGGTACAAGACCTTGGTCCTCCAACTTTGAACTGAACTTGAGTAAGAAATCAGCTCTGTCAGAACCCTTAGGAAGCAATAGGATATAGCGTACATCTGCCATGTGAATGAGAGAGAAGGGTTCGTTAGTCTGACACACAGTCATAAGGATCGATTGAATCTCAGCTGGCCCTATTGAGCGAGACTTAAGCCGAGTATCGACCACTACAGCCGACGAGAGGTTCTGAGTATCTCGAATGTTATCAGGGCCTTGCGGCACATAAACCTCAATTATGTGAGGACGACCTTCAGGGAAAACCTGACTCCCCAAATTGCCGCGGGGCTGGAGGTTATCAAGAGTCCTCTTTCTTTTCTCTTCTAAAGCTCTAACAGCAGCTTTGCTTGTCCTTGTACAAGACTTAGCATCATGCCCCATGCCTCTGCACTTGGAACAAGCTAAGGCGTTCTTGGGGCAGGTGGCATGATCATGGCCAGATTGGCGGCACTTAAAGCACCATCCAGGCCTCCTAGGGTTGTTGTGGTTAGGCGGCAAGGGGAGGGAAGAGGGGCGGTCAGAATGCCGAGGTCTTGGTCGCTTGGCACGGGTAAACTCCATGGAGGGTTCAAGTACTGGTAAGGGAGTCAGTAGAGCAGCTTTGAAGGATTTGAGATTTGTGAGAAAAGGGAGGGATTTAAAAGAGGGAGGTTGAGGTAAAGGAGGCAGGATTTCAGGAAGGTTGGGCTGACTAGGTAGGCGGCGCCGCAACTGTGCGGCTAGGAGGGTTGGTAGGGAGTGAGAGAGAGGAAAAAGGCGGAGGATTGAACTGGTAGGTCGGCGCTTGATCACAGTAGGTTTTCTCGTGAAAGATTGGCGACGTCCGGCGCCGCTCCCGCCGCTCGGACGGAGGGTCTTGGGGCGAGGCCTAGCCCTAGGTCCCACCCGAATCCAGCCATCTTCCTCGTGGAGGAGGATATTCCTTTTCGCCATCAGATCGCCCAAGATCGCCTTTTAGCACGCTTCCTTAAAACCCGGCCCAATTCTCGTCTTCATGTTGACTAATTGTTAATTTGAACATAAACATCCAACTTGATTAATTAATAATAAAGAGTGAACAAACATAATAATCCATAGACTATTCAAAACTCATTGTTAAGCAAGTCATAATTGCTGATCCCTACAACAGCTCTGTTCAATAGAAATAAATATGTGAACAACCTGGTTCATTTTAGAATCGCTTCAAAAGATAAGAAGAAAAAAGTGATAAAAGATGTTAAATTGTTGACAAACAACCGAGAAACATTCTAAAGCTAAAAAAGGAATTCCGCAAATTAGAATTTAATATTTTTTGACAAAAAATTGTACCATAAATCTCTTGATAGGATACAGTAAATGGACTAATCTGACTGAACTTTATTCATCATTCTCGATGGAGCAATTTTGAAGCTTACCCAACTCTGACATGCTCCTTCCTTTTTATGCACGACATAAGATCTTTTTTATTTGACATGTCAAACCCTTAATGTAATTTAGATTAGAGCTGCGAAGATGAATACAAAACAAATCCCAAATGGGAAAATATTCATCAGTTTTAATGCAAATCAGCAAAACTTATTCCATTAAACAAAATTACCAAAAGGGCCTTGAGATAGGTACCGACTTACTATCAGCTCAAACAGTGAAAGAAATTATTCACTGGTACATATTAAGAAAAAGAAAAATGTGTTGTTCAGAATTAAGTTTTCGAAAACCCAAGTTCTTATCAGATTACTTATCGAACGTAATTGGAATTGAGGCATATCAAATTGGCTTGAAACGTAATTTATAATCATAAACAATAAATGAATCAAGATGATCAGTTAGAGCATCAGCAGTTTTGTCTTTTGAAAAGGGAGGAGCTAATCAACCAGTTTTAAAAAATAGAATTATTCAGAAATAAGTAATGAGATCATACCTTTAATGATTGCATCCATTTCTTTACAAAGCATGTGGATAATTCCATTCATGTGAGAATCCATTGCAATGAGAATTGAGTAAACTAGTGACCAGGGCTTCATTAAAAGTAAGATCACAAAAAATAAACCATATCAGAAAAAAAAAAAATTGATCAGCATTCTACATGTAGTCAGAAAAGAAACTGGGTGTTGGGATGTTCAAAGGACAGGCCAAAGATGAATAAGAAACTCCATTTTCTAGAAATTAATACAACATTCTACATGTAGTCTGATACAAACACAGATTGATCAGCCACCTGCATATGCTGCTTATATTACGTTAGTCCTCTTTTTTCCAACAATATGTATGGGACATGCATGATACTGCCATGATTTGAGTAGCATATCTATAATTAATTTATATTCCATCCAAATACAGTGTTAACCATTTATTTTAATCCAAAACTTCTCAAGTTCCATCAGGATGCACAACAACAACAATTTTTCTCTATTATCTTTTCACATTCTTACTGCAGAATTGTCGAAAAGAAAACGAAAAATTCTTTACCTGAAAGCAAAATTCAAATGAGAAATAATGGTTGAACCATCCCAATATTTATATGCTAGAATACGAAAAATACTTTACCTGAAAAGAAATATTCTAGAATTTAGAATATGGAAAGTAATTCTGTGACAGCTAGAAGAAGCCGAAAGAACAGTTTCATAATATGAACCACACTTTTGAGCAGGAAATGCATATTAAAATCAAAATAAAATAGCATGACCATTTACTCTTCTTTCATTTGTTTTTCATACCATTTTTATGAACTATAAATTTATAAAGACCCAAAGTCCATACAACAAAAAAACCAAACATGTTTGACATTCTGGAAAATATCACACACGTAAGCTAGCAAGAAAAATCGTACAAATTATTTTGCTAATACCCTATGCAATCAACTGTCACTACCAATTAATAGTGAGTAATGAGCACGCCGCAGAGGCTGAAAAAAACGCAGTTTATTTTTAACCGACAAAGCATAATCAGTACTCCTGTGCAACATAAAAAATGTAGACCCTAACCACAAAAAGGAAAAAACAGACAAACAAAGGAAGAAAAACCGGTGACTGCAATTGTAAGGAAAGCATAACATGAGAAATCACATTTTTATTTTGAGCAGCAGTGGAGCATTCAACATGATCATCCAAAAAAAAAAAAAAACAAATGCGGTTTATGAGAACTCTTGCAGCAATTGCTAAAAAGTTGCTGCCAAAGGGGAAAGAAAAACAAAGCCATTATCCCATAAGAGTTCCTATGAGGCTATGATGGCATCTAGAGGAGCGCACAACAACAGACTATTCCTATCACATAAGACCAAACCGATCAAAAGAAAAAGATAATTTGTACATAAGAGACAGACCCTCACTTGGCCAAGCAGCGATCGAGAGACCAATTTTCCCTCCCTGATGCTTTGAGCAAGACAGCAACCTCAACAGACGAAAAAAAGGCAAAAATAAAAATTAACCAACAGGTAGAAATTGTGAAACAACAAATGCTATAAGTTGACAACCCAGAACACTTAGGAAAGAAACAAAGCAAGAAGGAGCTTACCAACAGTAGGATTAGCCAGATGAAGAAAGAAGAGCAGAATAGACAGCAAGGAGAGGTTATATCACAACCCATAGCAGAAGCGAGGAAGATGGGAGCAAATCCCCAAACGATAGCCCACTGAATCTCCAAATAATGCAGGACCATAAGACCGCTGCAACAGGAACGGAAGCAAGGAAATTAAGGATCACAACACCAGGCAAGGAATGGCGCAACAGTGGCTAGGAGGAGGAGCGACAACGAAAAAGAAACTGAGAGGAGAGCCGAGAGCGCTGACCAAAAAGGAAATAGTCGAGGAGAAAAGGAACCATCGAACGGCTGAGATGAAATAATACAAACCAATGGCCAGGATGCAATTACTGTGCTTACTGTAGTGAGCACATGCATCTCACACCTTCCAAAATCTATATGTATAATTTGATTCAAAAAAATTCAACACACTAACAAGAGGATGTCGAAAAAAATATTTAGTTGAACAATAACCAACAAAATGTATTTCATGTCAAAATGAAAAAAAAAATGTTCATTCTGTAATTTCAAAATTCAAAATGTTCAATTTTGTCTATAACAAAAAAGGCAATAAACAATAAGAACTTGATCGCAAAAAATACAAAATTTGCCACTTTCAGTAGTTAACTTATGCATAAGAAAACAAAATAAACATCTTAAAGAGTATATATGGCTACACATTGTTCGTTTGCCTCCATATAAATAATTTAGTATTTGAAGGAAATTATTAGCTAAAACCTTCGCAATTCTATCTCAAATGAATTTAAGGTCGGCTGGCAGTATTCTAAAAATAAGGAATTCAAAGGTGTTTATTCAGTAAAAACTAAAAAAAACTATTAATAATTTATAATTTGAAATAGACAATTGATTGTAATCTACTTAAATTTACTGCAAATTCATAGATAAAGAATTTGTTTTACATGTTTTATTAATCAGGGTTTTTGTTGCTTTGAAGGTTAACAAATAAGGTAGACTCATCATTTACTCTCATGTAGGGAATGAGCTGGAGAGGTGGAAGTTAAAGGCGTAAAGCTCAACCGATGTCAATTTTGTCGAATTTTTATTTAAATCAAAATAACTCCATATATCGAAATAGTCAATAAATAATAATTTAGGTTATCAAAATATTATGAATTAGATGAGCAAAAAAGAATAACTCGTTCAAAAAAAGCTCATATATCTGGTTCGCACTTGCGCAGCCAATTCTTAGATGCCTAACTGTGAATTTCAGTATTTTTATATTTCTTGTTGAATGTTTCGATAAAGAAAATATTTATAAAGATTCTTATAATCCAAATAAAGGTTTCTCTGTTTTTAGCCTTGGAGGACTGGACGAGAGCAAGGTGTCCTCCATTTGCTACTGAAAGAGTCGCCAATTTTAGCATTACAATTATTATTATTATTTTTTTAGATACACTAGTCAGAGACTGACAAGTTGAACGAAAAAAACGGAAAAAAAATCAAAGATTAAAAAAAACAGAGCTTGAACGAGGATATAGCAGAATTTGCAGTATGCAATCGCCTCAGATGAAACCCACTTGACGAGCTGTGCAGCAGAACGATTCTTTTGCCTGAAGATGCGGTTATTTCTCTCTAACCAAATTCCCCAGAAAGTTGTTGCCATGAGGGACTGTTTTTCGTTAAACCCCTTTACCATCGAGAATTTAAGCAAGAACAAACTCAAAAGAAGCTCAGAACTTGTTGCCAGACCCAAATTGAGCTGACTCCAAACAAAGGTTGTGTAGGGACGGTGGAAAAAGAGATGTTTAGCTGTCTCAACACTAGAATGCCGACATAAATTGCAACCCGGTTGCACATTAATACCCCTCCTTTGGAGTTGGTGTTGTGTAAGTATGCGATCAGATCCCAAAAGAAAGAGACAAGTCTTCAGACTTGGTGGTACGGGGAGCTTCCAAACGAAGGAAAGGAAATCAGGGATTTAACCTTTGTTGCAGTAGAGAGCGCTTGATAAGCTGAAGAAACCGTAAAGGTGCCGCTGCTATTCCATTTCCAAAGCAACTGATCATGAGCACTGACATTTAAAGTATTATGTAAAACATTCGAGAGCTGGGCAACCTCTTCAGCGAGCGGTGCTTGGAAGAGCTTGAGCCAATTAGTCATTGCAAAGCGAACTGAGCAGTCACGAAAAGATAATCTGTCACCTCCGGTCAGTAAAGGTAAGAGATAACGAAGTGGCTTTTCCTGCCAGTTGTCAAACCAGAAGGAGGAGTTGTTTCCATTGCCTAATTCAACAGAGGTAGACAATTGGAAGTAAAACCTTAAGCTGAGTAAGTCTTTCCCAAAAAAAAAAAGGAACCATCCTTTATCCAAACTAAAGGAGGTGCATTGTTGTTTTGTTTGGAAAGGATCTTAGTTGCAAAGATAGACCACATGGAATCTTTATGGTGATACAGCCGCGGGCCGCCACCACCATCTCAAAAGTAGAGCAATATTCTGAAATTGGAGGTTAGGCACTCCTAGACCTCCAAATTCTTTTGGCAAGCACACACGATCCCATGCTAGCAAGTACATTGAAGGAGAATCTGACCTGCTCCAAATAAAAGCTTTCCTCATTTTGTCTATTTTCTCAATTACCCATTTTGGTAAATTGAAAGCCGACATAAAAAAGATTGGCATAGCTGAGATCACCGTTTTAGCTAACAAGATATGGCCAGCTCTCGAGATGAGTGCCGACTTCCAACCAGCCAGGCGCAAATTAATGCGATCTAGGAGCAGTTGGAAATAGTCCCGGCTAGAGCGACCTGAGGTCAAAGGTAGGCCGAGGTAAGTAATGGGCAATTTCTGAACTTGACAGTTTAACAAATTCTGAACTGAGGTAAGAAGAGTAGCCGATAAATTTAGCGGAACAATGACCGACTTGTTCAGGTTTAGAGAAAGACCAGAGATCTTGGAGAACATGGTCAGAAAGCAATGAAGGGTGCTCACTGCCTTGCCCTTGACGGTGGAGAAGAGCAAGGTGTCGTCTGCGTGTTGCAAAATTGAGAAAGGCCTTGTTAGTTTATTCGATAAACCAAAGGGCACCGAAGTTGCTGCAGTAGTAAGCATGCGTGAAAGCACGTCAGCGGCTAGAGGAATAAGTAAGGTGAGAGCGGGTCTCTTTGACTCAAGCCTTTCTTGTGAGCAAAAGATTTGCCAATCTGATCATTTAGGATGATGGAAGACACAGAAGTGGTGAACAGTAGCTGTACCCATGAAATAAAAATGTCAGGGATCCCTCTGTGCTTCATGACGTTGAAGAGAAAAGACCAGTTGATAGAATCGAAGGCTTTTCGGAAGTCCAACTTTAGCATGATAGAGGGATCTCCTGCTCTTTTTAAGTGAGCTAAAACCTCGCGAGCGGAGTTTTCTGAAATCAAAGGACCACTGAGGAAGCCCGACTGTGAGTTTACGATTAAGTTTGGCATGAAGGGAGCTAAACGATTAGCCATAATCTTGGAAATAAGCTTGGGTATGTAATTGATTATGCTAATTGGTCTAAAGGCAGAAAGTTCCATAGCATTACAATTATTAAGGAGAACTTTCTTGTATAGCCAGCCATTAGACATAACTCCTTTGCAAAACAAAAAAAGCTTTCTGATTTTAACTTAAAAAAAAAACTGACCTAACACCTTTCGTCAAAGCAAAAAAGAACAATACAGGTCACGGATTAATCCGACCAGAAGTTTTTTGTGGTATTTAATTTTGAAATAAATTAGAGAGTTTTTTTTAAGATAAATTAGAGGTCTAAGCCACCCAACTTATTTTTAAATTAAATGTCTATAAAAAATCTCCCACCGGGGTTTCGAACCTGCTACCTTTCACTTAATAAATTAGAGAGCTTATTGCCTCCCATCTTATCTTCAAAAAATAAAAAGAAACATTATAGAAATAAGAGACAAATCAGATACACCCAATTTTATGGAGTTTACCCTACATATGGGGTGCGTTTGGATAGGTGTGGGAAGAAGGGAAGAAATAGGAAGAAGTATTGGGAAGTGTGTAACTTTGTGAAGAGTTTGGATTGTTTATAATTTTTTTCTTCTTCTTTCTTCCAACGATCCAAACGCACCCATAGAGTGTGAATTTGTTCTTAATTTTCTATTCATGAAATTTCGTGTCGGTACCATTTGAGGCACAGTTTTTTTCCCCCAGTTTGATGGACCCGAATCCCGTGTAGCGCGCGTACGAGCCGTCTGATCTTGATCGGACGGTTCATTTTTTACGGGCCTATCAATCTAGGTTACATGCACGGGGCTCCCTTATCCATTGGATCTTGATCAAACGGCTACGATGTCGCGCTACACGGTGTGCTGCGCGGCACCAGATCTGAACTCCAGTTTGATCCGACCTAACCAATCCACTTAAACCTCTTACTACTCTAAAGTGAGTACAAATTCCAATGAGTTAGATGGCATCTGTAACTGTTCAGCTAATTTGAGCTAAAATATCCTATTTAATATTGGGTCATTTCAACTTTAGGTCATGCTGAGGTTGATTACGTGTGTAATAACTAATAATATTAACAGTTTGGAGTTGGTCTCTCAGTGCTGTTTGAGAAGATCCATTACGCGTCAGCATTCATTCAGCAGAATTGCTTCGTAATGTATAATTTGAAAGAAAAGACGTTCAAAACCGATTGGGTAGTCGGTTGTTCCAATTGTAGTTTGTCCCATGTCTCATTGAATTCTTTCCTAATTTTTTTGCTTGCTTATTTCCATAGTTTCATCTCATAACGATCACTACTCAAAAATGAGACCTAAATAATATTTGTAGCTTGCGCAAAACAAGCCATAACCAAAACCCAACAAATCATGTTATAGGCTTTTCTAGCCCAACATTAGCCCATTTAAATATCTTGTTAAAAACAACAAGTTGTGAAACACAAGTAGATGGACGGATTGGACGCTAATGTAATAATGTATTTAAAAAATAAAAAAGAAAATTGATTACTATCATCTCTATTTCTACCATCGCTACCATCGCTCGAAGCGCTCCCCTCTCCTAACCCAGCGAAGCGAAGCGCTCCTCCCTCCCCAGCGAAGTGAGCCCTCTCCTCACCCTGCGAAGCGCTCCCCTCTCCTCATCCGGGTACGCTCCTCTCCCTTCGCACTCTTCAGTCTCTTCCTTCTGTATATCTCTCTCCCTTCCCCCTCCCTTCCTTCTGTGTGTCAGATTTTGTTCACTTTGTTTATTGCATCTGTTCAATTTGTTATTTTAAGTGTTTATTTTGTTTTGCTGCAGACTTTTATGTTTATTTTATACGTCTCACTTTGTTAGTGTAGATGTTCACTTTGTTGGTGTAGATGTTCACTTTGTTCGTTCATATGTTCAATTTGTTACTTTTATGTGTTCAATTTGTTTTGTTGTGCGTCTCACTTCTGCGTTTATTTTATACGTCTCACTTTGTTGGTGTAGATGTTCACTTTGTTCATTCATATGTTCAATTTGTTATTCTATATGTTCAATTTGTTTTGTTGTGCGTCGGATTTCTGTGTTTATTTTATGTCTCACTTTGTTGGTGTATATGTTCACTTTGTTCATTCATATGTTCAATTTGTTTTGTTGCTTGTCAGATTTATGTGTTTATTTTATATCTCACTTTGTTAGTGTATATATTCACTTTGTTCATTCATCTGTTCAATTTGTTATTTCTATGTGTTCAATTTGTTCTGCTGTGCGTCAGATTTCTGTGTTTATTTTATGTCTCACTTTATTGGTGTATATGTTCACTTTGTTCATTCATATGTTCAATTTGTTATTCTATATGTTCAATTTGTTTTTTTGCTTGTCAGATTTATGTGTATATTTTATATCTCACTTTGTTAGTGTATATGTTCACTTTGTTCATTCATATGTTCAATTTGTTATTTCTATGTGTTCAATTTGTTTTACATTCTCACTATTTGATGGAAAATGAATCATTGATGAAGGAAACAGAGGAAAGACAGAGAAGAGAAGAAAAGGCATAGAGGTAGAAGGAGAGTGAAGAGGGACGGAGGGGAGTGTGGCAGAGAAGGGAAGAGAGGAGGTGGAGAAGATGAACGCGCTAGGAAAGGAGGGGAGCGCGCGGGAGGGGAGGAGAGCGCGCGGGAGGAAAATTGAGGTTAGCGATGGTAGCGATTGCATAAATCGCGATGGCACTTATAATTTCTGAATAAAAAAGACTTCAGTCTTCTAACGCATTTAACGAATTTTAAAAGAAAATGGGCTTTATAAAATGGAAAAGACCTTCGCTGGACTAGCTTGTCATAATGGGCCTAAAAATTACAGGTTGAAAATTATATTGGGATTGTCGGCCAGCTAGTGCACGAATGTCAATTTGTTTTTGTTTTTCAAAAATAATAACCGCAATCTGCAGTTTTACCATCACTTGAACAAAGTGAACGTATAAAATAGACAAAGTCAACATCTAAATAATCAAAATGAACACATACAAATAAATAATTTATAATAAAAATAAGTTGAATATACATAGGCTCTTATCAGAATGTTGAAATAAGCGAACGATTTGGAAATGGAATTCAGATCGTGAAAAAAGTCTTCTCTTTGCTTTTCCTTTGAAATGAACTCTTTTCGTCTCTCTTCCGAGTTCCGATCAGAGACATATAAAAATCTGAACAACAATAAAAAAAATAAAATCTAACTCATAATTGAATAAAGTGAACACAGAGATAAACAAACTGGACATATAAATGAATAAAGTAAACAAATACAAACATGATGGCACGGGATGGCACATTGAAAGAAGGTATATAGTAATTTTCATTTTTTTTTAGATGAGTTCATTTTAGTCCGTACCGCTCAATCTCAAATTTCTTTAGAAGCCAAAATCTCAGATTTCAAAAACCGAAGGCGAAGTAAAATGGATGAATTACTTCACGAAGTACCATAGCCCATCTCATCTTTTTTTATTTTAGATTAACTATCAATATATAATCAAGTGTTAAGAAGTTAAGTATCAATTTTTATATTATTTGAATGCATATCTATTTATGTTCTTATAAAATTCGCTCTGTTTACGCTATAATGTCTTAATTATTCTCTCGACTAGAAAGTTAGATAAGGTTCTTATCATAAGATCTGTATGACTGTATGTAAGTACAACTTTCATAAAACTTCATTTATTCAGCTTATGCCGATTATTGATGCCTTCTGGTTCATACCCAATTAATTAAGCTACAAATTCACAGTATAGTTATACATACTCTGGTTAGACTTGTCCAGATAGAAATTGACATGACGATGAAATTAAGGTTACAGAGCTAATGATAGGCCGCATAATCATACCACCTAAGTGCGTATTTTATATATATACCTAGTTGACATTGCTTATTTGTTGATAAGGAATTAAGGATAGTGATGCACGAAAGAGATGCTTAAACTTCGTGCGCCACGCCACATGCATGGTAACAAATTTATCCATGTGGATGTAGGTACGATTTCGTACTGAACCACGTTAAATATTGTGTCTTTCTGTGATTGTTCTTTAAGTTTACATGGTATCAGAGCAGTAGATCTTGACTACTGTGTGTTTTTTATCCCTGTGCGAGTTACTGCACAGTTGCTACTTCGTCTCTGTGCGAATTACTGCACAGATCTTACCGAAACCTCTCACCACGATCTAAACCATGAGTAACCCTAATGATTCAATCCCTAAAACCCCTATCCCTGATCCTAATCCACTAGATACGATGACCCTTATTCAAAGCTTGAATAACACCCTGTCCCAATTGCTTACACAACCGAGACCTCCATCAAACACTCAAAGCCAAGAGGGGTTCACCTCCGCGATGTCGATCAAGTTAGATGGGTCAAACTTCTACCTCTGGTCGCAGATGCTGCAGATGAAACTCAATAGGCGAGATAGATTGGGTCACCTTGATGGATCAACTCGGCCAAAGCCGTCAGACGAGGAAGCTTATAGACGATGGTCTGTGATGGATTCTCAGGTGAAAGATTTCATGATTAACTCTATGGACTCATCACTAATAGGTACCTTCTTACCTTACTCTACTGCACAAGAGGTATGGAATGCAGTCAACACCTCTTACTTTGATGGTAGTGATTTGTCTCAAATTCTGGATCTCAAAAGGAAAATTAGTAAAGTCAAACAAAATGGTGAATTGGTCCAGAATTTTTACAGTACTCTACAAGGGTTATGGAAGGAATTAGACACTCGTAGACCTAATCCTATGGAATGCCATCATGATATTGAAAAATACCAGAAATTGGTTCAAGAAGATAGGGTACTGACTTTTTTAGATGGTTTAGATGATAAATTGGATCTGATTAGGGCTAGTGTTCTCCAAATTAATCCCATCCCTACCGTAGAAGAGGCATTTGCCTTGGTAAGGAAGGATGAAAGGCGACAAATGGTCATGTTGAATGGGGGTGAAGTTGGGGACAGTTCCTTGGCCATGGTAGCAAAAACTCAAACCTTGAACCTCCAGAAGTCTAACTATCCTCCAAAACCAAACAACAAAAAACCCGTACCACCTGGTGGGTGTACCCATTGTAAAAATCCAAAACACTCTGTGGAGCAGTGTTTCAAATTGATTGGTTATCCAGACTGGTGGGAAGAGAATAAGAAAAAAAGCAAGGGAAGGCACACATGACAGAAGCCCAGGCCACAGAAGTAAAGACCCTACCAGCTGCAAATTTGGCCAGTTTAAGTTCTGGAACACTGTCTATTTTGTCCTCTGTCGAGAGGAATGAAGGTAAAGTTTTTTCATTAAACACTTCTAGTACTGACTGTTCTTGGATTATTGATTCAGGAGCAACTGATCACATGACCTACAACAGGGAAGACTTGGTAAGAAAATCTGTTCCAAGAAGAAATGAGATTGTTAATGCAAATGGAGAAGTTTATCCAGTCACAGGGGCTGGAGAAGTTCAATTTTCCTCATCCTTAACTCTTTCAAATACACTCTTGGTTCCCTCTCTTTCATCCAAACTCTTGTCTGTAGGACAGTTATGTGAAGATCTAAATTGTGTAGTACTCATGTATCCTGGATTTTGTCTTTTTCAGGACCTCTTGACGAAGAAAATTCTTGATCGTGGTACTAGAAGAGGAGGACTGTATCATTTAGAAGACTTGGCTGCTGGACAGGCCCATTTATCTGCTGGTTTACACTCAAGTAGGAAGTCTTCTATTTGGATATGGCACAGGCGATTGGGTCATCCATCTTTTGGGTACCTAAGAAAACTTTATCCTAGTTTGTTTTCTGGTCTTGAGAATGAGATATTTGATTGTGATGTGTGTATCAAATCTAAGAGCCATCGAGCTCATTTTGGAAAAATTTTGGATGATGATAATAATAATAGAGTTCCTTTTGATTTGATTCACTCTGATGTTTGGGGACCTTCCCCGGTTGACTCTCTAGTAGGAAATAGATGGTTTGTCTTATTTGTTGATGATAGTACTAGAATGACTTGGGTTAATGTGGTAAAACAGAAAACTGATGTGCCACTTGCCATTACTTCCTTCATTACCATGGTGAAAAATCAGTTTGATAAGAATGTCAAGGTGTTTAAGAGTGATAATGGTGGGAAATTTATCAACAAAACACTAGGAGAGTTCTTTAAAACCAATGGGATTATACATGAAACTAGCTGTGTAGGTACACCTCAACAGAATGGTAGGGCAGAGCGTAAGAATAGGCAAATCCTAGAAATGACTAGAGCAATGATGATAGAAAATAATGTTCCTCCTTCTTATTGGGATCATGCCGTTACCTCATCGGTGTATTTGATTAATAGATTACCTTCTGCTGCTCTTAAATTTCAAACACCATTGCAAAAACTCTCAACCTACCATGTGATTCCTTCAGTACTCAATATCCCACCCAAAGTGTTTGGCTGCGTAGCCTATGTCCACATACAAAAACATCTGCGCTCAAAACTTGATCCGTGTGCTGAAAAATGTTTGTTCATAGGTTATGGTCAACATCAAAAGGGCTATAGGTGCATGAATCCATCCTCTAGAAAAGTCTATACCACCATGGACGTGACATTTATTGAAAATGAAGGATATTTCTGTAAAAACCAGACTCATTCTTAGGGGGAGAGTGTGATAGACAATGAACTCTGGTTCGATGCAGCAAGAAATGATGTTTTTGGTTCAAAATCTGAGATTTTCCCAAATGAACATGTTCAACTCGGTCCGAGTTCAACCCATCTCGGTCCGAGTTCGACCCATCTCGGTCCGAGTTCGACTGAATGTGAGCAGTTGAATCTAGAAATGGACCCACTGGTTAACTCTGGTCCATCTGAAGAAAGTTTGGAAAGTGAAGATGAAGAAATGATACAGTCTCCTACTTCACCACATGATCAATTTCCTGAGTCAGAGGTAAGTAATTCTGAACATGTTACTTCTGAATCTGTTACTACTAATCATGGTTATCAGTTACCTTTCAGAATCAACAGAGGCAGACCTCTTAAGAGGTATAGACCAGATGAGGTTGGTGAGGGCAGGTATGCAATGGCAAACTTTATGACTATGTCTCACATGCCATCTTCTGTGAAAGAATTTGATAGAACCTTGTCGTCAGTTCACATTCCAAGAAATCTGAATGAAGCACTCAGTGATCCCAAATGGGTGGATGCAATAAAGACAGAAATGGATGCACTTGAAAAGAATGAGACATGGGAACTGGTGACAAGACCAAAAGACAGAAAGGCAGTAGGCTGCAAATGGGTATTTACAGTCAAATATGGGCCCACTGGAGAAATTGACAGGTACAAAGCAAGACTGGTAGCAAAGGGCTATTCTCAAACATATGGAGTAGACTACCAGGAGACTTTCTCTCCTGTAGCAAAACTGAACACTGTGAGGATCTTATTGTCCATTGCAGCAAATAGGGACTGGCCTCTACATCAATTTGATGTGAAGAATGCTTTTTTACATGGTGACATTGATGAAGAGATCTACATGGATATTCCACCAGGATACAGTCACTCAAGCAACCAACTTCTTGTGTGTAGATTGAAGAAAGCATTGTATGGTCTGAAACAATCCCCTAGAGCTTGGTTTGGAAGATTTTGCTGTGCTATGAGAGGATATGGATACACTCAGAGTGATACTGACCATACTTTATTTTTCCTCAAGAATAAAGGTAAAATTGTTATCTTGATAATCTATGTTGATGATATGATAATCACAGGTGATGACTCTGAAGGAATCCGGGATTTGGAAGAAAAATTATCTAAAGAGTTTGAAATGAAAAATCTAGGAGGGTTGAAATATTTTCTTGGAATCGAAGTTGCACGCAATAAGGAAGGTATTTCTTTATCTCAAAGAAAGTATGTGCTTGACTTACTTGCTGAAACAGGTATGTTGGACTGCAAACCTGTTGACACACCAACCAAACAGAACACCAAGTTGGATGTATTTTCTGATCAGGCACCTGCAAATAAGGATCAATACCAGAGATTGGTAGGGAGACTCATTTACTTGTCACATACTCGGCCAGATATCGCTTATGCTGTGTCTGTGGTGAGTCAATTTATGCATGCTCCCAGTGAACAACATATGGAAGCTGTCATGTGGATTTTAAGGTATCTCAAGGGATCCCCAGGACGAGATATCTTCTTCAAAAGGAATGGTCATCTTCAGGTTGAGGGATATACAGATTCTGACTGGGCTGGAGATGTGACTGATAGAAAATCCACGTCTGGATACTTCACATTTGTTGGAGGTAACTTGGTTACTTGGAGGAGCAAAAAGCAAAAGGTGGTAGCTTTGTCAAGTGCAGAGGCAGAGTTCAGAGGAATTGCTAAAGGTTTGCAAGAATTACTGTGGATAAAAAGAGTACTCAAGGATCTTGGTCTCTATGATAACAGGGAGATGAAGTTGTTCTGTGACAACAAGGCAGCTATCGCAATATCTCACAATCCGGTGCAACATGATAGAACCAAGCATATTGAAGTGGATAGGCACTTTATTCGACAGAATTTAGAAGATAAAGTCATTAGCATTCCTCACGTGAGAACTGATGAGCAATTGGCAGATATACTAACCAAAGGGGTATCATGTACCATTTTTCAGGGAGTGATTTGCAAGTTGGGCATGCAAGATATTTACCTGCCAACTTGAGGGGGAGTGTGGAGAAGATTGGGTGTTTGGCTCGGTCCGAGTTGGGCCAAACTCGGACCGAGTTGAACCACATCCCTTTGGCTCGGTCCGAGTTGGCTAGAACTCGGTCCGAGTTGGACCGTCTGACTTTCCTTTTTATGATTTATGCATATATGGAAATGTAATAAAAAGAAATATTAGCCTACCTATTATAAAGGAGGCGCCTCCCTCTTTATTTCTGACCTATCTTCTTCCCCAATTCTCCCTTGTACTCCATTATTATTGAAAAGAAATAAAAAAAATGATGGTGTGTGTGCGTGTGGATGTAGGTACGATTTCGTACTGAACCACGTTAAATATTGTGTCTTTCTGTGATTGCTCTGATGTGCTCATACTAATTAATATGGAGGTGATGCACTGATGCTGATTCTAACGCCTTTTTACCTTTTCCCCCTCATATTTTCCTTGTCAGATTCCCAATATATGGATGAGGATAACAAATTTGTAAAGATGGGCTAACGATCGATCTATATTTTGTTCTTGTCCACATCTTTTTCTTTTTCATTTTCAAGTTGTCAATCAAGAACAGATGTCTAGGGGTGGGCACGGAATGCCGCGAAATCGCGAAACTGTTCCGTTCCGTTTATGTGGAACGTATAACGGAATGAAATTTTATTCCGTTTCACAAACAGAACAGAAAACGGAATGCATTTCGTGATTCATTTATGTGAAATACAGTGTAAATATAATCGTTCCGTTACGTTCCGTCCAAACGAAACGAATACGAATCAGCTTGTACATATCGTTTATTGAAACGGAACGAAAAACGGAACACCCCATTCCGTTTCCATTATTAAAGTTACCCACCCCTGATGTCTTATGTAATAATTTTCAAAATGCGTCTTTTGGGCTGGATAGCTAGAGGGAGATGCCCAAAAGGACTATTTGTACTGAATGCATCTATACAAATATACAATATCTATACAAGTATCAAAAATAAGTATTTATCAGTTGGATATTTGGGCTCTTAGGTGACAGAAACCGAGGCTGTGATATAATATAACAATCCCTGATTCCCTGTATATAGAGAGAATTAACCATCTCTAGTGAAGTTTAAAACTTCACTACAACGAAAGTTGTGCAAGTTGCATCGATTAGTACATGTGTCATATCAGTAAAGCCGTTCTCTCGCTTTCACATACTGCGTATCAGAAGCACCGATCAGCTCCTCATGCAGACTAACTCGTCTTCCTATGCTTAGAACATGCATCTCCATCCCTTTCTTCCCTCTTTATGAGTGGGGTATACATGGAAACGTGATTACAAAAAACTCAACAAATATACAGTCATTGAATTGTCAGTTTTCTCGTACATATAAGACAAATTAAAGTTTCTCTCTAGCTGTCTAGCAAGCCACTTGAACGGTGAACCTATATATCTCGGTGGGGTCCATACCACCCTGCCATTTCCAGAAACCATGCACAGAGGTCAGAGGATACTCATACTCATACACGCTCACTCGCTCAGTTTCTGCCACGCGGAGACTAATATTATGTGATGCATATTACATATATCATATCATTATCAAATAGGATACCATTCCGTTGTCTGCACCTATTTTGTTCTCTTTTCCTTACTCATCTCTTACACTCTGCATCTCGGAATGTACCAAAGAGTGAGATCATATACGTACGGTTCAGATCAAGTTAATCTCTCGTTCTGACTGCCCCTCACTAAGATGAGATCAGGATACCGTCGTATTTGGATCATACAGATATTGCATGCATTTATATGGTTCAAAAAATTGAATCAAAGATTCAAAGAAATAATTATAATTTGATTAGTTTATAAATTAAGTGAATATTACTGTAAAACAAATTGAATGATCCATGATCCCATGGCAGGTTAGGAAGTTTGCCAAATTTTGTTAAACCCAATAAAAAAGGACTTTCTACAAGAATGTTATATATAAGGTGAGCAAAGACTTTAGGAAATATAAAAAAAATATTATTACAGACAAAATAGAGGTCCAAACTACATACAAAACTATACTAAACCTCTCTAACTTCGTACAAAACTATACTAAACCTCTCTAACTTCAAAAAACCTCACGTCATTGAAAGAGTAACGTTGACGCCCACGACTACAGGCCTGTTTAACGTGTCTAATGAGTCATTCCATTTATTGTTTCGTTCCATCAACGATATGTTCATTCCATTCCCTTTTTCACTCCGTTTTAGAAAATGAAATGTCATTTCATTCCACTACAAAATATATGGTCTTTACATAGATTTTTCTATATAGACTTTTTTTATTAGTGTTGGACCTTGTTCTATTGCTAGATTTAATTGATGCAAAAAATCTAACAATCTTTTAGTAAGACTCAAATTTCTATTAATATGTCCTTAAAAATCTAGCAATAACAAATAATTACTACATTAAACATTGCAAGATTCAAAAAGTCTGTAAAAAAATAAATTGCTAGATTTTTTAAGGATCTATTAATAGAAAATTGAGTCTTGCTAAAAGATTCTAGATTTAGTGCATCAATTAAATCTAGCAATAGAACAAGATCCAACACTAATAAAAAAAGTCTATCTAGAAAAATCTATGTAAAGGCTATCTCTCTTGTAGTGTTCCTTTATACGTTTTGTTTGGACGGAATGAACGGAACACATTTTTTTATACTGAAAATTACACTATTTATCGAAATAGAAGCGAAATGACTCGTTCCATTTACCGTTTCGTTTCGGCAACCATATGTCCACTCATTCATTTATCGTTATGTTTCTTTGAATGAAATTAATTTGAGTACCGTTATTTGTTCCGTTTCAACGAAACGACACAGAAAACGTATAACGATTGTACCGTCGGTAGGCCTATTTTCCTTCCACAGATTTAAAAATATGCTAATTAATTAGTCGTCTTCGAAAGTGTTTCCAACACTGAAATGTAGAATGCCAAGTAGGTATTGTGGAGAGGATCCGGTGAAGGGCGGAGCTAGCACGTTCCAGAACTAGCAAGACAAAGGGACATGGATGGAAGATTTGTTTTGCATTTAGGATGATCGATTTGATTATGACAAAGGTGGTATGAGTCTCTATGGATGTGGCGGAGTCACATCTAGTGTTTTTACTTTGACACTGGTACATTTGATACTTAAATAAACACAAACACGACAAGACTATCAAAGATAACATACTTCTGTTTTGGTTGGTTAAACTTCAGTAGAGTATGTGGTCTATTGTTGGTATATGACCGAGTGGATAGTCTCATTTACTAAACAGTTAGATGATTTGTCAGCCAGAGGCTGGGCGGAATAGTAGGTTATATTCATCTGTTTTTGTAATGTTTTCGTTTTATCTCTACTACTTATAAAGCACCCTTAGTAAGGTCAGCATTTTTCACACAAAGGGGTCCAAACAATTTTGTTAGCATCATTATACACCATTGATCAATATGGTGTACGGTTTGGATCGCTATTTCTATAAAGGAGTCGACTTTACACACAAATAAGTCAAGTCGCTCGATGGTATGCCTCTGTATTTCGCTTCTGATTCACGCGAGTTCGATTCCCGTTTTCGCGTATAAATCAGTTTTTTTTCGCTGCTACTAACATAGAGGGTGCATAGCCATCTTTTCACCGCGCTTCCGGCAATTTTTTTACTCGCATTTATTTTGCGCTCTTTCTTTTTTTTTGCTCCTTTTCGCTCGATTGCAATTTGCCACGATTTTCGCCGGGATATCTTTCCTTTTTAGCTCCCAGAGCAATATCAGGTTAGGGTTTCGTGAGCTGCCTACTCCCTATAATTCCCGTGGCTTCCTTTTTCCTACTGTTCCTTCAAACGGCGGCGCAGAGGCCCCAAGTGAACGATTGAAGAGGAGCTTCTGCCCTGTTCGCCCGTAGATCTACCCAATCGCCTGCGTATCCCCACTGCCACCTGACATTTGACTACGAATTCCTACTCCATGAAGTTGGTGAAGAGCGACTAGATATAGAAGCTTAACCTATTTTCGCTGTTGTTTTATTTCTTGCGTCTTCCCCCATCGCGAGGAGAGAGCCTATTAAGTAGACAAGCAAGCAAGCAATTGTGAATGATTTTTCAGTTACTGTTGATTTCGAGCAAGCAAGCAAGCAACCCGACCTGGTAAGTAGACAAGCAAGCAAGCCTGGAGCCTGGTAACCTATCTGAAGCATGAATTTTTCATTTACCGTTGATTTCGAGTGTCCCTACCTGGTAAGTACACAAGCAAGAAATTGTAAATGATTGCCTTTGGTTTGGCTATCCAATTTTGCTTTAGCAGGTTCAATTAGAAAATTGTATATCAAGGCTGAGTTATGAATTTTTTTTAATATTTTTCTCCATGCTTTTTTTTGTTATTGATTTTTCCTTGCAAAAGAGATTCATTTTAGCTGTATGTATGCAACATCCTTTATCTGATAGATATTAATATATATATATATTTTTGGAGTTTTAGGTAAAATAAGATGAAGTTGTTCAGAAAACTAAGAGGAGTCACCGAAGGCGCAACTAACCAAGTGACTTGGTAAGTGGCAAATGTCTGCCATCAAATATGCAAAATTAAATTCATGAGGTGGTTAGTATAATTTTCTTTCTATCAAAATCGCAACTCTAATGTCAATACATGTCAAAACTTGCCGGTATAATAATCTTAAATTGGTTTTGTATGTGTGTTCTTCTCTAATTTCTGAAATTTTGTTTATTTTTCATGCTTCAGGCACACAAATAATTGAGGTTTTTCTGATGGCATTTGAAAATGAAGTGAAGAAGGCACATATAGTAGAAGCCGTGGTCCGGAATATTAGCCACAATGTAGGGTGCACAGAGTTTGGCAGCCAATCAATTGAAGATTCCAATGCTGATGTGGTGGTTTTACTTAGGAAGGTACATACATTTTTTTTTGTGGCCTTGAGCATTTCTTAATCATGTTGTTTCATCCATAACTTACGCATCTGTAACCAAAGATGTTCATTCTGGCATCGATACCATATGCAACTGACTTGTGGAACTATCTTCTTTCTCCGTGTTTGTTGGCACCACTTGGGATGGTGGTGCAGGCATGGGTAATTCCTAATTTGTGTACTTCTTGAAGAAATTAAGAAAAAGACATATTTGAAAATATTCATTTTTAATATTCATTAAATTCCTGATTACTAATTGTATTTTTTATTGAATAAACTTGAGATGTCTAGATCGGATGTTCTAATTATTTTTGTTAAATACAGTGTTGATTTTGTTTCCAATTTAATAACCCTACTAACGATTTTGTAGTCTTGAAATCATTTTCCATATACTTGCTTAAGATTAAGATCGATTTTATTACACGTGTATGTTCATTAATTAAGTATCAGATTTTAGATGCAAGGTTTGACCTAATCTCATCTTTACAGTATTGGACTATATGTGTATTTTTTTTGCCTGTCTATCACTTTGCATCAATCAGACTGTCGTTTATCACAAGTTATTTCCTATTTAATAAGATGGCACTATATATTTTGCTATGAATGCACTGACAGTATCTATTGTAAATGTGATGTACAGACCTACATGTTCAAATATGATACCGTGCACGACCAGTACAAGCATCATGAGATTTCTATCAAGGACAACAAGACCCTTCTCTTTGGCGAGAAACCCGTCACTGTTTTTGGCATCAGGTAGAGAGAGCTCCTATGTTATTGAAATCACATGCATTAATTCTACCCAATTTTGTTTAAATGCAATCAATAGACTAACAATTGCTGTTAGTTTTGAAGGAACCCTGATGAGATTCCATGGGTGAGGCTGGTGCTGAGTATGTTGTTGAGTCCACCGGCGTCTTTTTCACTGACAAGGACAAGGCTGCTGCTCACTTGAAGGTGAATACTTCTTTTTATCATAGTTTATATGTGCATTAAGGTAATTTTATATTTATAATAAATATATTATACTTATTGCTTTGATTTGAAATAGGGTGGTGCCAAGAAGGTTGTCAACTCTGCTCCCAGTAAAGATGCCCCGATGTTTGTTGTTGGTGTGAATGAGATGGAATACAAGCCTGAACTCGACATAGTCTCCAATGCTAGCTGCACCACCAATTGCCTTGCTCCCCTTGCTAAGGTAATACTCTTGTGAATTAGATGCAACTTCAGCTTTTGAGAATTTATTATACAATTCACATTCCTGGGATGAGTACTTAATTGTGGGGTTCAATTTTGCAGGTCATTAATGACAGATTTGGCATCGTTGAGGGTTTGATGACCACTGTTCACTCAATCACTGGTATTTATTTATGATTCCCTAACTCTGAGATATCCTTGTAATATATGGCTTTGTTTATTTATTGTGAGTTTGTATTTAATTCCTGTTGAGCTACCCAAAAGACTGTTGACGGACCCTCAGCCAAGGACTGGAGAGGTGGAAGGGTTGCAAGCTTCAACATCATTTCCAGCAGCACTGGTGCTGCCAAGGTATGTTTTGTTATATACTTGCCACATTGCCAAGAATCATTTTCATTGCACATACAAGGAAACTACTATAATGCACAATGTGTAGTTCTCAATAACACTCTATTATGTTCATTGCTTAAAGCTTGTTCATAATTGTTATGTCTATTTTTTTGTTCACTTGTTGTAGGCTGTCGGGAAGGCGCTGCCTGCTTTGAATGGCAAGCTGACTGGCATGGCATTCCGTGTGCCCACTGTTGATGTCTCTGTTGTTGATCTTACCGTCAGACTTGAGAAAGCTGCCTCCTATGAAGATATCAAGGCTGCTATTAAGTGAGTGTTTTTCTCAATTAATAATTCTACATACTGATGTGATATACTTATGGTTAACCGAGACTTTGTTCATTTTCTAATGAAATATTTCACCATTTGCAGGGAGGAGTCTGAGGACAAGCTCAAGGGCATCTTGGGTTACACCGAGGATGACCTTGTTTCAACCGACTTTATTGGTGACAGCAGGTACATTTTTCTACTTTTACTGGAAACTAATTTTTCTTTTAAATTATTCGGTCTATTATTCTTTTATTTATGTACTTCACATTAATTGCATCGTTTGATCATCAATGTTACAGGTCTAGCATCTTTAATGCCAAGGCTGGTATTGCTCTTAACGATAACTTTGTTAAGCTTGTTACATTGTACGACAACGAGTGGGGCTACAGGTAATTAACCTTCATGGACACGTACTAGAATATTTTTTATATGCTTTTTATTTTATTCTTTTTAACTAATTCTGATCAGGTCACGGAGAGATAAGGCAGAATGTTAAGCACCTGATATGATATTTGCTTTTTGAAAACAACATAGTTTAGATTTTTTTTTTCTTTTCTTTCTAATACCTTCAAATTAACAATATTATGTTAGATATTTGATACAGGTGGTTGTGTTGAGTTTATACCTAGGCTATCTAGCCATTACTGGTTTGGTGCTTCTAGGGAAGGTCGTACCAGGTGCTGTCCTTTCCGATGGTTCATGCTTACGGTTACAATGGTCCAATTTACTTTCTCTAATTGTTTTTATTTTTATCACTTTATCATTATTCATTGAATAGTATTTCTGAAATTTAGAAAATTATCCATTATTTGATTGTGTAAATAATTTTTTTTGGGGGGAGAAGCAGGGGGGGAGATGGAATTTAAGAAAAAATAGTGGGACAGTGAAAGAGCAGAAAACTGAAAATATTTAAACTCTAGATGCTATTGAGGCTTATTTCTTATATCATTAACTTTTCTTATTAAATATGAACGCATTTTGTCGATCTTTTTGTAGGTTTATGTAGAACCTATCACTGAAATGAAATTCTATTCGTATACAGATGTATTTGAAATTTGAAAGGAAATGCAACAATATTTTGTGGTGAAACCATACAATATAGCGAAAGATACTTGCATTGTTGGGTTAAAGCAAGCACTAGATACAGTTGTATTATGCAGTTTGACCTTTGTAATCTTTCTTCAATTTGTAAGTGCACCTCTTTCTTTGACAGCATACTTATTTTTTTACTAAGTTTACAAATATATATAACAGATCTACGAAACCAATCCATATTTTGCTCAGATGGTATTGAGAAGTTATTTATTTGGATAATATTTAAAGTTTTTATCAGGAAACACTAACTCACAGAATTAGAAAACGACTTCTGACTAAGTTTACATAAACACATGATAGGTAGCACCAAGAGCAAATATGGGCCTATAAGGTACTGCGTGGTTTCGTTTGCATTTTTATTTTTGGTATTTGGAGTAGATTGTAAATATAGGAGATTTGGAGTACGTTTCTCTGAATCAAGCATCTTGTGATTTGCTTTTACTTATTTTGTTTTACATTTCGTATTGTTTGGTTAAGTTTTTCATTTGGCTTTGCAATTTCTTCTCTCTCTGGAGCTTGGTGGTGTTCTCTTAACAGTTCTTTTCCCTGATTATAAGCTTACATTTTAATGCCGTGTCATACTTAACATGTTGCACATATCAAAATCATGTTTAACTGTACAAGTGCTAAATAAAGCCGAACTCTATTTGAAACGAACACCCAAATTATTTTCCAGTTATATGTACCAGTAACAAATATGTTGAACAAGTCATATAAGTACTTGCAACAGAAGAGGATGTACATGCCGAAGGACAATATAAAATAAGTGGACCAAATTGCACAGCGGATATTGAAACGACAAAATATACGAGTGTTTTTTTTGTTCAAAATTATTTAAAAAATTTCCACACATTGGATGTAGCACAATTTTTCAAGAATAAAAAAAGTTCGTATAAAAAGAATATATATACTAAAAATTTTTAACTTTTTGAAATATATAAAATAAAAAATTGCCCGCACATTGAGCGGGCACTGTTGCTAGTCCAAAATAAAAACTGAGTGGCGCTCCCACATCTTTTTCAAAAAAAAAAACTATCAAAGATTAATTTGTCATGCCGACGTGTCCTTAAAGTTAGAAATGTGGCATTCAATATTTTTGATATGTTGTGGTCATGATTCAAACACGACGCAATACGAAAATTGACTAGTTAGATTTGACTGATTTTTTTTATGTAATTGTTTATTTAATTACTTCATATTTTATTATAGTCAAAATGTGGCAAAATAATGTAATTAATTTTCTCAATTTATAATAACAAACACATGCAGTCATGCCCAGATGTACCATACATATTCATAACTCAAAAATGTCAAATATAAGAAGTCATAACACGACATGATACGACACTACTAAAAACATGCAAGCACAATACGACACATTTAGTCTCGCTTGTGAAGATAACAATTCCAGCATATTTTGTAAATGTAACAATTATATTTTGTAATGTAGTAACTTTTATTTCTTTTCGCATATGGTCCAGTGGTTCAGTGGTAAAATAATTAGATTTGTTTCAAAAAGTGAGATTTTCAAAAAAATTTGGATAGGAAAGATTACCACACAATCGAACTCGCTACGTACACGCTTGTGAGCAATGAAAGATAAAAAGTAGAAATGCGAGATTTTACTGCATTGGCCCATCAAAATATAATGTTGCTGCTCTGTTTCTCGACCATACCGTAGGAATTTTTGTTTTCTTTAATTCTGTACAAAATCTCACGAATATATCCGTTTTGAGATTTGTCGAGTTGGAATAGAAACCGACAATTCCAATTAATACTGTTCAATGAATCGGTAAGCATTATAGAAAAAAAAAATGCCACAACACATAATATTAGACCTGACCAAAAACTGACAAAACAGTGCTTGGACCAAATCCAACAATAGAGAATAAACAAATGATTTGCATGTCCAAGAAGTAATTCGAAAGAGGATAAAAAAATTGTTTCTTTTTCAAGGATAGTGTTATGACTGTGGGATCTCCTTCCGCCAAGAAAGAAAAGAGGAAAAAAAATGACCACATCTCTTTTGATCTTTTATGTGGTCTAGTTATCCATAGTATATTTACATTCCCACTTAACTCTTTTTTTATGTAAAGCATTTGTACAGTTGCAAATGTTTTTGTCTTTATAATTGGTCGGTCATTTGCAACTTTATGGCCCTCAAATTCCGTAGTATTTGTTTTAATGACAAAAGGTTCGACTTTTTTTTCTTATTTGCTGGCAAAAAGAAAAGATTCGTATTCTTAACGGTATTGAAATTCCTATTCCAAAAGAAAGATGCAAATATATTATGCCGTTGAAATGACTGCTAAAAGAGAAAAAGAATGAATTTTATGCAAAATATTATCAAAAGCGTAGATTGGTATTCTTTTTGGCTTTTTAGCAGATGGTCCTTATCTAAAGTGTGACATGGAGGGTCTAGAGAAGAGACCTTACATTCGCTATAAATATCTAACTCGAGTGATAGCATTTTAATCGTCTTTTTGCATCATCATACAAAATTATTCGCACATCAATTAGTTGGTTTAATTATATAAGAGAAACAGAGCTTACATGATATGTTTGGATGGATGAGAAATAGCTGCTAATTTAAACTAGTATTTTAAAGTTCAAAGATGACAGTTAAAATTGCATTGTCATACTGATCACTCAAAAAAGTTAGAATAATATTATTTGTCGCTTTTGCTATTTGAAATTTTCATCCAAACACTATATATGTTATAATCATGCATGATGTTGCTTTCCTATTTCTTTCTCAAGACGCTTAAAAAATAAATTGGTTTTTTAATAATTAGGAAGCCCTGCCTAATAATTTGCTCATTATATATTTATATGTCAGCATCTTTATGTAAATTATTATTGATGTAATGAAAAAGAAAATCTACATGATTGTAAATGAAGTGATAAAGAGCTTCCAACTATAAGGAAACTTTTTTTAAAAGTGAAAATAGTGTGCTTAACGTAACAGTCCGAGAAATTAGGCCGACATAGAACGGATCAATGTTGGAAAGAATTTGGACGGATCTGATTTCAATTTTCAACCTCGACAGGGCCAACTGGCCAAGAGACGGGGTCATGACTTTTCTCTTACGATTATTATTTTTTTTTTTACGATGTAGAAAAAAATAAATGCTTGAGCTGTTACATGGATAGGAAGGATTAAGTTATATTTGGCTCCATTTGGATGGTGTGAGAATAAGATGAATAAAGTAAAGAAGTGGGAAGAAATATTGGGAAGTGTGTAACTTTGTGAAGAGTTTGAATTTTTATAATAAATTTATTTTTTTATTTTCTTATTCTCATACCTCATCCAAACGGAGCCTTGTGAAGTTGTATCAGCGTGAAGAGTGATTAGTAGCAGAACACTAACTCATTTGTCTGAAAGGATTGATGAAATAATACTATTATTTTGCATTAGTTTATTGAATTTGCGCTGAAAAATTAAATTGGTGATTGTTTTTCACCCATCTAAATTTATCTATGAGGTTTAGGAAATATCGAATCTGATCTGTCTAAAGATCAAGCAGATTAACCATCTTGACACTTTATTTTCATTGGTTTACACAAATATGGACCAAGGACTTCAACGACCAAGTTTAATTGGGTGACTTTTAGTCTTTCGAAATTCACTAAGAACGGCCATAAATGTTGTACTGACATCAACGATTCCCACATTCTAACAAGAATAACATCTCCGTTAGGGGTGTCAAATGTGTGAAAAGGAAGTGGAACTGGCATGTTTCGTTTTTGTTTCGTTCCAGCTAAAGTAACTAAATTCTATTTCATTTCCGTTATGTTTCATAAAACGGAATAATTTTTTATTTCGTTAGTTGTTCCGATCCATTCAGCATTTTTATTAATTTCAGCTCATTTTTCCATTGATTGCAGCCAATTTTGCGATAAACGGAACAATAACATTTACCAGCCGTTTTCAGAAACGAAAATAAAAATCCTTCCGTTAGCTGTGTTCCGTTCGAACGGAACAGAATGAAAACGTGCGAAACGACGTACTTTTGACCGCCTAATCTCCATTTATTTAATGTGGCTGGTTATCTCTGCTAAATTCAGTGGGATGATACTTTCAATGGACAAATTTTCTCGCAGTTTTTATTTTATAATCAAGGCCAAGAGGAACCGCATGTACCTACTACTAGATCAACTTCATCTCTTGCTCAGTCATTTAATTATGGTATTAGAATGGCATATCGTAATTTTTAAGTAAAACAAAAGTGCTGGAAATATCCTAGGATAGCTAGATTGAGGTCGCACATGCATGAGTAGGGGTGTCAATTTGGTACAGGTTCGAACGTTTTTGTTCCGTTCCGTCCGAAACGGAGCAAAAACAGAATGAATATTTGCTTACATTTTACTCAGCGGAACAGAAACAGAAACGAAACAGATTCTGTTGGTAAGAACGAAACGGAAACGAAATCATAAACTTCCGTTCTGTTTTTTTAAACGTTATTACTGTTAGAGTTATGTCCTAGAAGTCAATAATTTAATGACTTAATTATTAGTTTATGTGTAGGATGATATTTTATCATCTGTTCCTAGGTTTATTATTGACAGATTATTCAGGTTGAGGATCTGAATAGTAGATCTCTGTTGATCATTCTTTAGAATGACAATAATAAATCTAAACGGTCCATAATCTTGATAATTAACAAGGAACATTAATTATCATATAAGATTAGTATGCAAGTTAAGTGATGTTTAAGTTCTACTAATCATAGGTAAAGAGTTACCAACTTAATTGCATATGTATATGTTATGTGTCATTGTTTATTTTATTATGATTTTGGTTCTAAGTTTGAGATGTTTATCTTTTCCACATGAGGATAGGTTCAATAAATATTGTCTACCGCTGATTCCCGATAAGGGCTGCTATACGGACTTTATTTATGTTCTCTTGAATTGTGCGGGGAAAAGCTAATCATCAAGAAAACCGTATGTCCCTCATTAATTCACTTAGTGAGTGACGATATCTGTTTGGGCCCCTTGATGGAGTTGGATCGTATGCGCGCAACTAGGCGATCAACTCTAGATCAAGAAACGTATAATCTGCAAGAATGACACATTCCTATCTTGGATTATACGATGATATCGTGTGACATAAGAATCAAAATAGAGAAACATAATTGTTCTCTTATGCAGGATTGAAATTTTGTAGCAGTACACTATTTATACGAATTGGGAATCATAACGTGTTGCTAGATACCGCTTATGATTATTGGAATTAAATAGCGATTTAATTCCATGTCCAACATAGCATAAATCCTCAAAGGGTCACACATAATAAGGTGTTTAACCACACGTGCATTAATTATTTATTTGCAACAATTGGTTTTGCAAAATATGATAAGTTGATTAATTAATCGTATACCGTCATGGACCGTTATGATTAATTAAGTCAAATAGATCATATAGAAATAATTTAATGCATTGACTAATTCCATATTAATTATTAAATAGTTAATAATTAATTATAATCAACACATTTAATTATTTGAGTTAATTGGGCTTTAAATTAATTGGTTAATTTAATGTCCAATGGAAGGTACAATTAAATGGAAGAGTATTGGGCTCAATGATATCATTACTATTTGTAGGCATTTGGACCGTACTTGACATTCAAATAACACTCAAACCATTGAATTATTCAATAAATTGCTATGATTTCCAAGGAATTGGCTCTACCGTCGTTCTTCTCTCATTTTACAGGACTTTGATGATTTTCTGGTGATATTTGAGCTATTTGAAGATTTCCGGCACTTGGCATACGTTAGACGACTCATTCCTAGCACTTGAAGGCACTTTTCAAACCACCGTTTAGACCAAATGACTCATGCTTGGGGCTAATGGGGAATTAAGAGAATCAATTGGTCAAATAGAATCATTAGCATTGTAGAGCTCATCCTAAACTTTCCAATGGTTTTTGAATCGCCTCAATCGGAGTCCGGATGGAGGAATTATGGCCGAAATACTATCTCAATGCTGAAATCTCTAGCTCTCTGGTCAGACCGAACAGACCCCTGGTCGGACCGAACAGAAGCTTATCCGACCCGAACAGAAGCTTGTCTGATCCGAACAGAAGCCTGTCAGACCCGAACAGACCCCTGGTCAGACCGAACAGAAGCTTATCCGACCCGAACAGAAGATTGTCCGACCCGAACAGAAGCCTGTCAGACCCGAACAAACCCCTGTTCGGACCGAACAGAACCCTGTTCGGACCGACCAGAAGGCCAAAATATCATATTTGGAAGTATTTTAACATGAAAATTCGTGGTTTTGGTATATTTTCTTTCCTTTACGACCAGGCAACCTCCCAAGCACCTGAAAATTACTATATAAGCTCCCCTAAGCCTAAGGAAAGGGGATTCAACCTTCCATACCACAAATTCCACTTTCCATAGGCGTTTTTCTCTCTTCCACCATGGGAGATCATCAAAGCTTGGTTCTTTGAAGCGACGACAGCAAGGAGACGAGTTTGATGACCATCTTGCAACACACCACTGCCTAGAGATCGTAGTTCGAAAGCATAAAGGAGTATTTGGTTTATTCTTCTATGTTTTCTTCTCTATTTTCAATGGGTTTGTATCTTGTGATTTCTATGTTATTTTCTGTGTGTTTTAATACTATGTTAGGCTAAATTTATGTAGTCTTAGGGGTAAGGTAGTAACTTAGGTTTGGATGTTGTGATTTGACTAGTTATGTTATGATATGTTTTGTTGATTTGTTTTGTTGAGAATTATTTTAATTGCTTGTTTAAATTGCTTGGTTAAGTCTAATTAACTTCTAGATGAATGGCCACATTTAGTTAAGTTCTAAAGTTAGGTTAATCAAGATAATTTAGATAAAGTATTTGGGATAAATCGTAGATCCGAAAGGGGAGATTAGTTGACACCAAAAGTGTAACTTTTAGACAAGTCCAAAAGACCTCTAGATATCCTTACGAACTCCAACAAACAAGTTTAAGTTGATTGAATTCTATACCAAAAATTGCGAACCAATCGAGTTAATTAGGTTAGGTTGTGATTAAACCAGTTTCTAGTCCAACAAGCGACAGCTGAGGTTTAGAATATCTAGGTTTGACCAACAAACCCTAGCACAAAGCATAAAGTATCATAAAAGGTCAACACCACACACTTTTACCCTCTGTTCGGACCGAACAGATCCTTGTTCGAACCGAACAGAGAAGTAAACGCTTGAAAAATACCGTTCGATGCATGAAAGTGATAAGTTCTGTGTTCTAGAGTCCAAACCAAGGTGAAACCTGAACCCTAAGACGCTTTTTATACTGTTTGAAAACCCAAAAACCTTACTTTAGTTGTTTACTTTATTTTAATAGACAAAACAACCAAAAATATTTACTTTACTTGCACCTTTACATTTAATCAACCAAAAACTCCATAAAAATATTATTGTCTAGCTTTTGAAAAATGATAAGTCCAGTAATCAATTGTATCGTCCCTTGGGTTCGACCCTAAAGCTATACTCCAAAAGACTAGTGAGGTTAGCTCTAGGTTTATAAATTTATTTGATTCCTAGGTTTTAATTCCTTCATCACTCAACTAAACTTGAGGCCCAACCCAACCAAGAGGTTGGTAGGTGCGGCTAGGGCAAGGGGCATTTTTGTCCATACAATTTTGGATGAAAACTAGTTGAGTGGCCTATATAAAGGGGTGTTCTTTGGGAGCAAACCCAAGCCTCCACACTTTCTCTCTCCCTTCTTCCTTGGCCGCCACTTTCAAAGAGGAAGAAAAATTTTCAGAATTTTTTCCTCTTTCTCTCTTCTCTTATCCACCTTCTAGCTCATGTGTTGAGTAAGCTTCCCACCTAAAATTAATTGGAGAATTAACTAGAAGAGGGAAAGCTTAGGAATTAGTCTCATTTCTCCTAATTACTAGCATAATTAGTTGAGAAGGTGGTTAATTCCTTAGTGGACTCGAGGCGCGCGATTAGGAGGTGCTTGGAGGGCACGCCACCGACATCAAAGCCGTTGGAATGAGTCTCTTGGTTGCGATACCAAGAGAGGTATATTTCCAACCCTTTTCTCTTGTGTTGAATGATTTTTGTGCTAGATCTTTATGTGTGTGATGTTTAATCGGTTAATTAACTTGTAATTAGCACAATAAATGAAAATTACACACTTCCTAACAATTACGTGGTCCAAACCTTCAGCCCATTTCCTTTCTCCATTCTCTCTCGAGAGGCAGGGAGAAAACTCACCTCCTCTCTCACTCTCTCCGCCTGCCTCCTCTCTCGCTCTCTCTGTCTAGAACCTTTTCCTCTCTCGCTCTCTCTGAATGCCTCACCTCTCCCCTACTGCTACCCTCTCACCCGAGACCCGAGACCCCTCACCACTCACCTCTCCTCCACCATAAGCAAACCCTAGGCCCCTCACCTCTATCCCTCGCCACCTCCTCTCAGACTGGAGCTCAAACCCATCTCTCTTTCACTCGCTACCTCTCACCTATCCTCTCAAAATCGAGTTCTTTTGCCCCTCTCCTTTACCCTACACACACTCCTCTCTCTATTCTTTGTGATTGATCGATAATGGAGAAGACGGCTAACGGCCAAGTGACTGGTAGCAGCTTGGCGGTGGTGATGATGGCAACTGACAGCAGTTGAAACCGGTAGCAACTTTGTTTTTATATCGGTTTGGGTACTCTCTCTCTTGCTTGCGTTGTACTTAATTTGTTTTGGGTTGATTTTTTATGTGGTTAAATCTGACACAATCCTTTTCAATTTCTTTTCGATTGGGTTTTCAATTCATTTTCAATTTCTTTTCGATTGGGTTTTCAATTCCTTTTCAATTTCTTTTCGATTGGGTTTTCAATTCCTTTTTAATTTTTGATATTGTTAAAATCTGATGAAGAACTTCTGTCTTCTGATTTTTTGATACGATTTTTTTCATTTTTGGTTTTACTGGTTTTAATTTTTAATTGGGTTTTCAATTTCTTTTTTCTATTTTTTTTTACTGATTTTTCTATTTTTACTGGTAAATACTTGAGTTATCTGTTAAGTGTTAAGCTTGTTAAAATAAAAGGACAAGGCTGGACTGTGTTAGCATTTGTTAGATTTGAAGGATTTTGTTTGTATTTTTTTGCTCTATTGTCTGTTTTCTGTACTTCGACATTTTATTAGCTTTGGGTTGCTGGTAGGATGTAGCTTCAAGCTGTGGTGTGAGAAACTGAGAATTATTGTGTTTCAGTGTAGGCATTGTTGGGGTTCAGTGATTTTTAATGTTACTAATTAACGTTCTTCCGTTAAAGAGAAACGGAACATAAACATAAATGATTTCATTTACATTTTAAATATGGAACGTTAAACGAAAATTAAATGAATTACGTGATTTACAGCGGAACATAAACGGAATTGTCTATTTCTATCAAGGTTTTAAAATGCGATTTGTGCGATTTAGCGGTTGGGTGGTGATTTAGCATTTATCGATGATAAAACGGCGATAAAACGGATAAAACGGTGAAATATCGGATAAAACGGTTGTGCTGTGTAAACAAAAATATAGATAAAACGGCGATAAAACGGAAAAAAACGGAATTTTTTAAAAGCTTGATTTCTATGCATGTTATACACGTTTGGCATCCCTATGCATGAGTTGCACCGCCTAACCACTAGAGCATAATCATAGAGCACACCATGGTCCAATTATGTATGCTATAAATTCAATATATTAATTTCGGCCCATATAAAAATTTAGTCACTATAGAATTTATCTAAAAATTTTAAAGTTTAATATGCACTATAGTGTATAGGGATTCCGTGCACCGCGGACTTTTTCGGAGATATTTTTATAAATTGACACATCTAATTTAACCAATCTAATCTACATATTGAAATTTCATAGAAAATCAAATTTTACAATTTTTTAGATTTTATTACTATTTTTTTCGAATTTTTTTAAACATTCCATTTTTGGAAAATTGTAAATAGTACAACATTCCAAAAATAATTTTCCGACTCTTTTCTTGGCGCGCCTTTATCCAATAACGCCTCAGCGATTCTATATAATAAAACAATTAGTCGATGCATTTAACTGAAATTTTTTTATTATTAAACTAAACATATTTAGTTATTAAACTGAACATATATAACACATACTTTCTTGGCACGTGAGGCTCACGCACGCGCGCCATCTGTTCAGCGATGGCATGCGATGATAAATTTGCCGATGACAGCTATCATCACTGATCCAATTTACAAATTCGGGAAAGCTTTTTATTATTTTTTTTACATTGAAAACATTCGTCTAAATTTCATCTGTTGTATAATACCCACTTCAAGATTGTGATTGTCTATACTGCCCACGTTTAAAGTCCTAAACTCTATCCAACTCTTAACTGCATGTGGAACCCACACCCCACTCGTCCAATTAAAAAATTATCACAACTATAACAATCTTGTCTTTTTGCACGCTACAATGTGTGTCGCGCGACACTGGATTTGAATCCATACTAATACAAGATAAGTAGCCAAGAAAGCCAAGCGGTCAATTTCACCGTTTATCACGTTTTGTCGTTCCGCATAACCGAAACCGAACAAATAATGACACCAATTTTTATTTCGTTTCAATAACGAAACAAGAAATAGTGTCGTTTCAAATCGTTTCATCTTTTTTTTCAAACCATTTTATATATAATTTCTTAAGTGAAACAATTAATGGTACGAAATTTTATTTCGTTTTCAAAATGAAACAATTTGTAAAATAGAACACCATACTGTTTACTTTACCGGCACAACAAATGGAACAAGATGTTCCGTAGTTGTTAAACATTTTTGACAGCCCTACTAGAAAGCTAAACCTTGGTCTACATTATTCAAAATGGTCAAAATTGTGGGGGACAAAGTACAATTGTAACTTTGTAAGTTCCAAGGAACTTTGACAATCAACTTTTTGGCGACAATGAACAGAGCCGAAAAATTATTGAAATTTAATTTAATATAAACCAGTCAAACTAACGAGAACTTGACTTGGCCTTTGGCACATGGACTGGAGCGAGCAACCGACCCATCTCTGTTTCTCTGTCTGCTGATAGATAAGAAATCCCAACTTTTGTTCTTTCTTTTTGTAAGGAGCGAATTAAATCGCTGTACATCTTGCGTGGATCTGGTTTCTGCGGCGGTGTAAATAGTGATTTGGATTATTGTTTCTAGTCGGTTAATTATTGGCCTCAATCAATGTTTCTTTTTCAATTTTGTCTAAAGCTCTCGCTTTAATGGAGATGAACGGAATGAAGCATCAAGTATTTACGAACTTCGGGATAATATGCTACACATTAATCTTGTGTCTACCTCTTTATGTAAATTGTCTTTTGTGTTATGAACAGTGTAGTGTAGGGGGCAAAAAAAAAAAAAACAAGTACATGTATCCTGATTTGCAAACAGATGGCACAATGTCTATATTTTCATTATAAGATATGTATTATATAATATATTTTTTAGACTCTCTGTTTTTTCCCCTCCTGCATGATGTATGTAAATTCATCTTCTTTTATATGCCTTTTTCATCAGCTAATTAAACCCACTTAATTAGTCAATATGTACGACTTATAATTTTAAGACCTAACTAAGTTAGTTGACAAAAATAAATTAATTTAATATCCCAAAACATTTCCTTTTAATTTTCTTAAGACTTGTATAGGCCATGGTCGATCTTCAAATTCCTCATTGAAAAACATCATTTTTTTAAAAAAATTGAAAAATATATATAGTAGTGTGCACATCCGTAGAGATTAACATATGCCTCTGATTAAGGGATTAACTTTCGCATTGGAAAAATGGACTGAGGCTCTTTCTTCGTCTTCAATTTTTTTTTTCATTTTTTTCTTACTGTAACTCACGAGGAATGTAATCATCTTCCTTGCTATATTTGTCAAACTAGCATGTGATAGACACACATCTTTCAATAAAATTATTTAAATTAATTTTAGGCATATTTAATTAATGCCATAGTTTTCTTGTAAATTAATATTAATAACAAAGTTTCCATATTCTCAAACGACAAAATTATGGTGTTGGATGTATTTTAACATGATATGATATATATACTAGCTACGTGTAACTACTTGTCTTTTGAAATTCTCACAATCATGTACTATTTTAGTCACCTCACGTCAACATCCTATGTCCCAGTGCATGATTGGTGTACTGTGTTGTTGATCCATGGGGTCGTACAGTACTTGATCAATGGCTTTGCACCAGACTTACATGAACATTATCATTTGTTTTCTGATAGGGTAAGGCACCGCTGACCTCATTGCAAGCTAGGTTCCTGAAAAAATTTGATTCACACTATTTTGAAAGAGTGCACTAGGGGTGTCAAACGTGCTGAAACAGAACGGAACACACTGGTTTTGTTTTCTTCCATTTTTTGTAATGTAACTCATACCAGTTTCGTTTCGTTCGTTTCATAAAATAGACAGTTTTTTGTTTCGTTTCTGTTCTATTTTTTATTTTCTATTGATTTCAATCAAATTTTCGATAAACGGAACACTAACATTTACCGGTACGCATTCTGTTTTCCTTCCGTTCTAAAAAAACGAAACAAATTTCTCTTCTGTTAGTTGTTTCTATTTGGACGAAATGGAACAAAAACGTATGAAACGACATTCCGTTGACCGCTCTAAGTACAGTAGTGCATTTGCTTGTTGGTTCAATGGATTTAGCCGGGAATATCTTTGGAGATTACCTGTTGCTTGTAAGGTACGTGCATCCATTTCTATTGAAACATCTTTGGATGTCGCATCCTTAATATGTATGTGGGTCGCCGTCCTTGTAACAGTATAGTGTACTCGATCGATCTCGATGATGCTGTGTCAATTCATTATTATTTCTTTTTTGATGCATAATTATATAGTGTCAATTCACGTCCTTGTAACAGTATAGTGTACTCGTCTACTCGATGATGCTGTGTCAATTCATTACTATTTCTTTTTTATGCTGTGTCAATTCACGTCACGGTACGTATGTCACAACATGCTTTAAAATTTTCAGGTTCCTGATTATTAGAGACCTCTACAGGTGGAATGTAACATTATTGGCCCTTATAACTACAACATAATAATTTTGATATATGTAATAATTGTATTAACCAAAGTATTGATATGATACGTGACTTGATAATATGCACGTCCCAATCTGACACGTTTCAAGCATGTCATCCTTTTTTGGTATTTTCTCCTCAATTTTAATTTAGAAGAAACGAGTTTTAAAAAAAAAATGGCATGATTACAATAATGTCTAGCACTGTACCAAAGCAAATCAAGGTAAATTATAGTCGGTTAATAGTCAAGTTATGAATCATGCTGCTAACATGAATTATAGTCTTTTTTTTGTGTTTTAATTTTAACAAGATGAGGTATATATATATCGAGACCATCTAATTATTTATTTTCGGGAATGTGGTCATTTGAATTTGAAATTAAATTTTTTTTTTACTATATATGAATTAGCTTGTCATAAACTTAATTATGTACGGTCCTAATTGGGTTTTTTTTTTAAAAAAGAAAAAAAGCGAACCTGATATGTTGTCATTCTGGTTCCATTCGTTGAAAAAGTAATATATGATTAGTTTTTGGAAGGAACGCATTGCAAAATCAAATAGTAGGTTTGGGGAACCTTTGGGGTTTCTAATTAACAAAACACGAGAAAACTCAGTAAATTTCTGAAATTTACTCAAACAAAACTTAAACCAACATGTGAATTAATCTCTGAAAAAGTTATGTCTCATTTTCTGTAGATTTTGCGGCCAGTAAGGTGTTTTATGCAGGCAATTATTGTACTGGCAATGATTATATTAATATTTTCTTTTGCTGAGATTGAAAGAAAATGTGATTAAAAAGGACAAAAAAAGATCAGTATTGAATGGGTAAATAAGATAACGGACGATGCTTATTATTACTCCCCCCTCCCCCCCCCCCCCCCCCGAGCAGCTGTCCTCGTTATAATTTTAATTTTGTGATCGAATTTCCCTCGTTCTTTTTTGTATTTATCTTTTGCCATACAAACAAATAATTCACATAAAAACTATATCAATCCGTTTGTAGTTACAAAAAAAAAATGTATTAATAGTATTCTCCTCTTACATATTATATAAATAAATATATATATATATAATAATAATTTATATAAATCAAAATTAAAATATTAATTTCATATAATAGTATAGCCACTTACTAATTTGGAAACTTTGATTCATTCTGTAGAATTCTTCAAATACATATTCACAAATGTATTAAAGGAACTATTTGTTTTCATTATTAATTGTGACATGCTATAGTTTTATTTTTCATTTATGACACTATATGCATGAATGCCATTCATTAATCGTGATATTTTAAAAATAAGAAATATAACAACAACAATTTTATTTTCATAATATATAACACTAGATTGGTTAGTTGGGCTTCTCCCGAACTTAAATGGAATTAAATTGATTAAGTTCATGAGGAACTTAATTTTGATTCATAATAGTGTAAATTGAACTTCTAGCTTTTGGCACAATATTTGTGGGTTGTATTTTTTGCGATAAACTCAGAAGTTTGAAACTAATTTTTATTAGTTTGCATGCATGGAAAGCAATTATTTAAGGTGTATTTTTTTTCTGGGAGTTTAATTAAGGCTGACAATTATTAATGTGCGCGAGTAAATTTGTTCGTTTATTTTATTTTATTTTTTGTATTGTATAAATCTATCGTTTGCATAATGGACGGAATAATATGTGGTAATATCACATCGCATCCTATGACTGCCTATCATGACTGTCCATACAAAGCCAATGGCATCCAAATAGGATGGCACACCATTCCTCCTTCCAAATTCATATATTTATTTCCTATTTATAATGAGTTGTATGAAAGAGTTGCTCCAAGCAAAAGAACTATATATTAACATTGGATGAAAAAACCGCAAAAGGGTTAAAAGAAATTTATTGCCTATTCTTATAATGGTAAAAGGGAACAGAAAATGTATATATATTGAATCAGACGTAAGAGGGTTTGTCTGGCTACTAAAAAGAGTCAACGATTAATGCAACTTGCTCTAACTAATTGAATGCATTAAATGGCACTAGAATTCCCTTGAATAATTGGTTTACTTTTTTTTATATTTTAATCATGCTTAAGGAGATCGAAGTCAGCAATTGGCAGACAATATTATCACAAAAAAATTATTGGCGGACAAACAAATAAGGTAATCTCATGCAGTACACAATTTGTTAATCAGAATTGCTTAAGACCATCTTCTAGATTCTATCATCCCCACCTTTTTTCAGTACTTCATTAATGACACGTGAATCTTTCTCTCATTTTCAGAAATGTAATTAATAAAGCGTTTTCATCATCTCTCATCTCCATATCCCTTATCTGAGAAAGGTGCGAAGCGTTCATATATGGCTTTTTTTTCCCACCTTCTCCTTAATATTTTTAATCCAACTATCTCCCTTATAACTGAGTTGCGGTTCTTCTTGTCAACTATCTCCCTTATAAAGGTAAAGGTGGGAGTAGGTAAGCAGCCTCGTAAAAAGAATAAAGTCCTTTTCCTTTACATTGTTGCCAGACGACTGAATAAGTGACAATTAAGCTCCAATTCTATCAACGTTTCTATCAGCTAGCGAAGGAATAATATTAGCATCAACGAGACTTCAACTACGAACAGCTCGTTAGAACAGTTAATATATTAACTGTTGAAGTTATATATATAACTGTTGAAGATATATATGTACTGTCGAAGATATATATGTACTTTTGAAGTTATATATGTAACTGTTGAAGTTAATATATATAAATGTTGAAGTTATATATGTAATTGTTGGAGTTATATATGTAACTGTTGAAGTTATATATGTAGCTGTTGTAATTTATATAAGTAATTATTGTAGTTTGGATACTAACTGTTATAGTTAGTATGAGTAGTGGTTGTAGTTGGAATATTAACAATTCTAGTTAATATTAGTAATTCTTATAGTTCGGATACGGTAGACCATAAATGGAAAAGATGGGAGAGAGAAAAACAGAGGGGACCGAAATAAAAAAGAATGAGAGGAAGAGAAATCAGTGGGGACAAAAATATTTCAAAAACGGAATAAATAAAAACGTGTCTCCACTGAAAATGATGGAAATGATAGATCCTGAAATGATCCTTATCATCCCGTTAATTAATTGTATCACGGTTGGAAATGAGTTAAATCAACTGACACGGCGCTGCCATGACAGGTTTCTTCTTTTCTTTTCTTTTTCCTTTTATATTTTTAGTGAACAGAAAGTGGCTAATGCAGACTACGAAGTTACATTGAAAATTAGGAAGTGGCAGATGCAGACAATGAAGAATCATCATATATTAAATAATAAAAATTAATGTTTTGATGAGATCCTAGAGTTAAGTACATTTGTCCAATGGCCATTACACTAATGCTCCATTAAACATATAACTTAACATAAAGGAATTGGAAAAATAACAAAAGGACACAAGACCATATATAACGATCGGTGCTTGGTCAATATGGTCGATCGCAAACATTTATTTGTGATCGCGTTTAATTTAGACGACTATATAAGAAATTTTGTGTAAAAATTCTGAATAGAGTACTCTCTATAGTTTTTTCCCCCTTTGAAAAATTATATATTACAAAAAAGTTAACTTCGACGCAGTAAGTAGTGCGATATTCCTTTCGCAAGAAGAATTCTCAATAGAAGTTAGAAAAATTACAGTTTGATTTCAAAGATGATGAAAAATGTTAAGCAATTACTTTTAAGAGTTAACTCAGCTCAGAGTAAAAGAAAGATATATAAAAATAGAAAATAAATAATTAAAATATTTCTAAAAAATAGGAATGTTCGGGGGTAGGTCTCAGGTCTTAAATATAGAAGTGCAGATAGTTTTGTAAGATTTTCAAATTGGGTCATAAAAGAAAATCAGAATTTTTTCCCCATCCAAAAGTTAAGTACATTAGAAAAGTTTTTAAAATTTTTATTTAAATTATTTTGCTGAATATTTGGAAACCCTCTCCTTGTCGTTCTGATAAAAAATGTTCAAAATCATGCTGCGTATTAAACTTGAAAAGACGACGCAAGTTCAGTAAATATGATCTCTATGAAAATGCCCACATTTCCTCGGGCATATTTGCAATAGTTAATCCTGAAGGCGCTAAAAAATAATAATAATAAATTGTTTATTTATTATTGAAAAACTGGAATACATGTTTATTTTAAGATAACTTGTATAAGTACAGTTGGAAAAATATTAATTGATGGAACCTATAAAAAATATTAATTGATGGACATGAATGATGAATGATCAAATCACAATAAAAAAAAAGGGATGTATGGCATCAGAAATGGACAATAATTTACTGGATATTGACCAGTGACAACTCATCTCTAGTGCGTTAAACACAGTATCCGAACCTTATAAAATGGTTATTTTTATGTAATTAACGTTATCTCGGAAATTGCACGAGTAAAGCACCATTAGTTATTGTCTTCCAACCATAAAAGGAATGTGGGTCCAGACATGAGATACTTGGGCCTAAGTGGCAGACACATAGGGCCTAAAGGATCCAAATGGAACCAACAATATGGGCCACAAAAGTCAGACCTCAAGGCTTATTGGTGGCTCCACAGATGGTCCCAATTAGACCTATTTTTCCAATTACACCGGGTAAATATTTTTTATTCAACCCAAGAATTCTACCCGAATCCGAATCCTGCTTTGAGATGAAAGATGTCTGATCTGGTAGGTACTTCTGCAATTCAGAATAGCTATGTTTGCAGTTTGCACTGATAAGAAATAGTGCTAATTTGAGTTAGCATTAATTTCCGAATACTTTTCAGCATTGGAATAAATAAGTAGCAAGTACGCAAAATTTGTAAATTGTTATTTTGTTGTTCGCCTTTTTTTTTCCTAAAAATTACGTTGTTGGTTTGGTGACTATTTCGTAATTCTGAGTTGCACTAATTTTACTAACCAATTCATGATCAAATTCATAATCAAAACATACTCATTAACTAACCCAGAGAGAAAAATATAAGGATCCAAAATCCGAAATTAACATAACCCGATATGTTGGAACCACTATCCACTAGGCCACTTGGGCGATAAGATGGGCCCCAACTGGAAGCAGCCGACCCAAACATTGGGCCTACAAAGCAGTTTCAAGCCGAAATTTTGAAAAATAATATTAAAATAATATAATCCAATAAAATTAATATCAATTTAATCAGTTTAATATAAATAGTATCGTAAGATCGAAATCCTGGATTCCGAACGTTAGATCGGATTCCTGGATTCCGATCTAACGTTAGCTCGGATTCTGGGATTCCGATCTAACGTTAGATCGGATTCTGGGATTCCGAACAGTGCTGTAACTGCTCAATTTTGCCTTTTTCATGGTTTTATTGTAATTCTATTATAAAAATTAATTAAATATATGAAATTTTAATATTAAATTAATATATTTTATGAAATTAATATATTTTAATATTAAATTAATATATTATGAAATTAATATATTTTATTTTACTTCTATTATAAACATTAATTAAATATATAAAATTTTAATATTAAATTAATATATTATAAAATTTTTGTCGTTTGTTTAGGACCGGATTTTTGATATTTTGAAGAATGTTAGTATAATATAATTCTATATTATGAATAATATTTTAATATTTAAAGTTTTGATATTAATTTGATATGGATGGTTTAATTTTTAATATTAAAAATTTTCAATTATGTTAAATGTTGTACATAATAAGTACATAATACTTTATGTAATAATTTATTTATGGCAATAATTATAATATAAACTTATAATTAAATATTAGATTTATTTCATTTAATTCATAATATTTATGTAATAATTTATTTTTATAGAACTTATTTATTTGTATGTGTTCACTTAGATCGTTTATATGTTCACTTTGTTTTATGTATATGTTCACCATTAGAAGAAGAATTGAATTTTGTAACCATAATATAGATTAGCACACTAAAATAAAAGAAAGGGAAAAATACATGAAAATCATAATATAATTTAGCACACTAAAATAATATAAAAGGAAAAATGTACATAAAAAACCATAATATAAATGAACACACCAGGGTACTTAAAAACAAAGTAATAAATAAACTTAGAGATCTTGATCATCTACATGTTGCAGAATTTCCTCCCACCAGGGTTGATCTTCTTCCGCATTCATTTCTTGTTGATTACTGGCACCATGGTTGTCGGCGAATTGAGCGGCCTCGTTCCAGAAAGCGGCATCAGGTTGTTGTTCATTACTGGCACCGTGGTTTTCAGCGAGTTGAGCTGCTTCGTTCCAAAAAGCCTCATCATTTTCTTGTTGATTATTCGCAGCCGGGTTGTCTGCGAATTGAGTGGCTTCGTTCCAGAAAGCTGCCTCGGCTTCTTGTTGCTCAATCTCAGCCATTCTAGCTACTGCAATTTTGCGTTGTTCATCTCTCTTCTTGATCTTGATTAGGCTCTCCTTAATTTTTTTTCCAATTTTTTCTTGTTGCAACCTGCGGCTCTCTTCGGCGGCCTTTTCTTCCATTCTTCTCCTTTCGAACCATTGTTCTTTCACTCTGAATCTCTTTACAATTTCATCCCTCTCTTCTTGTTTTTTGTGTTCATCGTAGTGGTCACGCAAAATGGTATCTTTGAAATTGAAAACCTGACCACACTTTGTACAACTCACTGTGTGGTCTCCACGAAAATCGTATATGCTTTCGTAAACAATCATGGGTGTAGGATCTGGTTTCCACGGTTTGAGTTCCGGCATCAGTTCAGGTTCTGTGTAGTACTTTTTATAGAGTTCAGAGTTGCTCGACTCAGGTTTAGTAAGGTAATGTCGCAATCTCTCCCTGCGGTCTCTTTCTGGGCCACCATGAATGTGCCACTGATAATGGGTGTATAATGGCCACTCGCCACCATATTGCGAATGGATATTGTAGTCGAATTTGCGGTAACATTTATTACATATCGCATGATAATCTCCTTTTTCGATCTCATTTGGATTGGCAGGGGAATGTTTGTAATTTGGCAAGTACTCATGTCGAGTAGATGGCCATTCCCGCACTTCACTGTCGGAGGTATTTCCTTTCTCCATGGTAGTGAATGTTGAAGGAAGAAGGATTGAGTGGGTGTGACATATTTTTGGTGAGGAAGAATAATTTTATAGATCAGTTTAGACTTGCAATTATTTAAAATTAATAAATATAATGTCATATCTTTTCAGACTTTATCAGAATACGTTTGTCATTTTGCATAGCTTAGGTAGGCATCAGTATACTTTTCAGACTTTATCAGAATACGTTTGTCCTTTTTGCTTTGCTTAGGTAGGCATCAGTATACTTTTGAGCTTTTATCAGAGCACGCCTGTCCTTTTGCAGTTCTTTTCCAGACTTTATCAGTTGCATGAATTTAATGACATTAAAAATTAATTAAATAAAATTATTTAATAATTTGTTTGAAGTAATTAATTTAATTTAATTTCATTTAGTTAATATAATTTGATTGAGCTATTATTTTTTTAACTACTTTAATTTAATTTACAAAATAATATAAATTATTAATTTAATTTTACAATTTTAATTAAAATATAATTATTAATTTACTTAAATTGAAAACAGTAAAAAAAAAGAAAAAGTATTGATTTGATTGTGTGACTATCTTGGTCCTTTGTCATTTTTGTTTTGAACAAATGGTACGCCTAAAAATTTTGAGATTTAAGTTTAGGAAAATTCATCCGCCAATTAACAGCTCAGTATTTTTGTTAGAATTTTTCAGAGCGTATTTCATATTTTTCTAGCGCCAAACTTTTCGAATCTAGAGCCCGAGTGTGGTATCTGGAAACATCTCGCAACCCATCAACTCCAACACCAGGGCCCGAGTGTATCTATCGATCCTATCTGCGTCCTCTGACCCAGGTCCCTGTGCCCACATATCACGCAGTTTCCCAAACTGTACTGCGTGAAGTTTCCTGCATTACATAAACATTACACACACACACACACATATATATATATATATATATATATATATAGAGTTTAGCTACGGTGAGTCGCGACTCACGAACCCTCCGGTGAGTCGCGACCAAAACTCCTAGATCTAGATCAAAATGACCGATCCAAACCGTCCAATATGATCTCCTTATTGAAATCTCCGTGCAAACCAAATTTTTTATTTTTTCGAAATTTTTAAGTATTTTTTTCGGATTTTTAAAAACTGATGTTTTTGAATGGTTCAGAACCAATTAGATTAATGATTTTCTAAAATTTCAAAAAAATACTTAAAAATTTCGAAAAAATGAAAAATTTGGTCTACATGGAGATTTCAATAGGGAGATCATATTAGATGGTTTGGATCAGTAATTTTGATCTAGATCTAGGAGTTTTGGTCGCGACTCACCGGAGGGTCCGTGAGTCGCGACTCACCGTAGCTAAACTCTATATATATATATATATATATATATATATATATATATATTGCAGCATATCTCAAAATTTAAATTAAATTTTAAAACGTTTGTTACCTCCCAGCACGTCGATCAGTCGCCCTCTCTCTGAAGCAATCTAGAACATCCTCCATAGGAGTGTCCCGTGGCAATGCAAAGTCGGCTAGCTTCTGCACATCGTCGTAATCAGTACGACCGGTCACCGGTCGTCCAGTCGTAGGCAAGCCAAAAATGAAGGCGACATCCTGCAAAATTTATTTACATTTTTTATTAAACAACAAAAAAAAATAAATAAATAGCTACCAACAGAACTTGGAAAAAATAATACCTCAAGAGTAACGGTCATCTCGCCTACGCGGGGAAAGTGGAACGTGTGGGTCTCGGGCCTCCAGAACATGGCTAGACCCTGTATCATGGAACGATCCAATGGTATGTGACCTAACTCAACGAAATGAATAAGGCCCAATGTCACAAGACGCTGGTCCACCTCCTCGGTTCGTATCATTTTTGCCTTATGCATTTCGGGCGTCCACGCCTAAATAAGTAAAAAAACATATTATTTACTATATATACTATTAACTATATAAAAAAATTAACTACATAAATTAAAAAATTTTATTATTTCCTTAAACCCTAAACCCTATAACCTAAATAATTTAAAAAATAAATTATTTCCTATATATACTATTAAAATATATATATATAAAAAAGAATTAACTATATAAAAAAAAAAAAACTTACTCGTACGCCTCGAAGCTCAGACTGACTGAGATGCAGAAGCTGATCAGCAGGAAGAGGAACGAGGGGGGGGGCAGCAGGGGGGGCAGATGAAGAAGCGCCAGGATCTCCTCCTGATGTAGATGCGCCAGGATCTCCTCGACGCCTCGTGGATCGACGTGGATCCTCTGGTATTCTTCTTCGCGGTGGCATTTCGACTGTTACTGCAATTAAAATTTAATAAAGTATAAAATCTATTAAAATTTCGGCAGCATCTCCCCTGTACCGGGAGAGTTTTCCAAAAAATCAGAACCCAATTAGAACCCAATTTCAACCCAATTTGAACCCAATTTCATTCCAATTTGAACCCAACCCAACCCAATTTGAATAGATCATTCAAATTTTACAATCATTGCATTTCACAAACCATTTCACAAGTATCAATGAATCAATAATTCAAACATTGCATTTCACAATTTTACAATCCATCAATCAATCTACAAGCAATTCACAAACATTTCTATTCAAACAATAATAAAATAAGCATATAAAAAAGCTAACCTGGAGTACAAAGGAATTGTCAAAATATAAAAAAGCTAACCTGGAGTACAAAGCAATTTTTGTCTTTTTACCTACATTTTTAATTAATTCCATCAATTATTATCATTTTTCTAATTTTTCCCATATTTAATTATCAAAATCTTAATTATTAAACCAAAAAAAAACAAAATAATAAATTAATTACACATAAATTTTCATATGAATTTTTCTTATTTTTCGATATTTTTAAAATAATTTTACAATTTATTATCTAATTTTCTAATTAATTAAGTACTGAATAAACAAATAAAAAGATAAAAAATATATCCAATATAAATAATAAATTACATACAAATTTTTTCTGATTTTTTTAATATTTTTCCAATATTTTCCTTTTTTTATTTAATTAACTAAATTAAAAACTAATAAACTAAATAAATAAATAATTAAATTAAAAAAAAAAACTTACTGTTCTCGTCGAAGAAGCGCGTCCGAGAGCGAGAGCGAGGCAGCGAAATTAGATCGGAAACCCCTTATATATATAAAGGTTAGATCGGAATCCCAGAATCCGATCTAACGTTAGATCGGAATCCCAGAATCCGATCTAACGTTAGATCGGAATCCAGGAATCCGATCTAACGTGCGGAATCCAGGATTCCGATCTTACGATACTATTTATATTAAACTGATTAAATTGATATTAATTTTATTGGATTATATTATTTTAATTTGAGTTAGCATTAATTTCCGAATACTTTTCAGCATTGGAATAAATAAGTAGCAAGTACGCAAAATTTGTAAATTGTTATTTTGTTGTTCGCCTTTTTTTTTCCTAAAAATTACGTTGTTGGTTTGGTGACTATTTCGTAATTCTGAGTTGCACTAATTTTACTAACCAATTCATGATCAAATTCATAATCAAAACATACTCATTAACTAACCCAGAGAGAAAAATATAAGGATCCAAAATCCGAAATTAACATAACCCGATATGTTGGAACCACTATCCACTAGGCCACTTGGGCGATAAGATGGGCCCCAACTGGAAGCAGCCGACCCAAACATTGGGCCTACAAAGCAGTTTCAAGTCTACTAAGTGGGCCCAATAGGCCTGATGGGACTAAATTTATGCCAGTACGAGGGCATTGAGGTGTATAAATATTAAAAATTTCCTTTAGTCAGTTCAGACTCATTGGGGGCTCCACATTGCCCCAGCAAGGACGACTCTTTTACAAAACAAGAGATTTGTAAACAGCAACAAACAAAAGTTGTATATTATTTATTATTTGTAGAATTAATCTTACATGAATATCGAACTATCAAGCATTCAAGTACGCCTACCGAGCCATTATATTGGATTCAAATTCCACGTTGATTTGACTGTGCGTATCGTTTTCAAATTCGTACAAGTTTTGAAATTTGAAACCCTATCTTGAAAAGCATCTACGAACAAGTGAAGACAGCATGCTTGCTGTTTAGTTAAGGATAAGGATCTCATTATATCGCTAATCATGGAATCATTGAATAAGAATAAAAGCACATAAACATAGGATGACAGGTCATGAAATGTTGAGTTGAGTAGCTATATTTATAAATCCTCGGCATTTATGACTCGTGTAAACATTAAAGAGATATTATAATATCAACAAAAATAATTTGTTTGATAGCCGACGCAACATTTATGAAAATTATAAATTTCTGGTCTAAAAAAGTATTTAAATTATGTATTGTATTTAATATGTTGGATATTTCCTATTACTGTCTGATCATCGACCAATATAATTCCTAAAAATGATATACGAAATTATCAAAATATTCATATAACATTTTTATTTAAACATCACCCACTTTTGACGTCGGTGTGGTGATTATCAATTACTTCGAATATATAATAAATCTATTTCTTTTATTACCACAACATTGGATCCAAATAAGATAAAATACATTTAGTAGGAGCCAAAGGCCCACAGTATTGGAGATGTAACATGTAACTACAAGTTTTAATGGGACGCCAATATTATGTCATCATATGGCACAAAGAAGTTTAAATTAATAAATAAATTGATTAATGCTACACCGTAACAAATGTTTCGAGCATCACTAACCGCACGTTCCACACTTGGTCAAGCAAGTAAATAAAAAAAATTGAGAGTTTTTTTTTTTTTTTGCCTTTTGGTGAACCTTATGCTTTTAATAATGATAACTTTAATATTTAAATAATGTCATTATTGCCTACAAATTACTTTGCCTAATTAAAGATGTGAACAAGGTTAGTTGGATAAGAATGTCTGTCTTGGAAATGCATAACATTTTTACTTGGGCTCATGTCATAGATGTGACTTGTCTTTTGATTAAAAATAAAGGGGCTCCCTCAATTAATGATGGAAATTTTCGCAGTCAAAAGTACATTTTGCTTTCCAGATATGCCCAGGAAAAGATGCCCCAATTGATATTTCAGATTATTAAATTCCAAAAGGATAATTTAAATTCGATAATGATGATCGTTATAAAAATAACAATGTGTACAAATTCAACAAACCAAGATCGTTTGTTTTTTTTTTTTTAAAAAAAAAGTAGATACAGAAAACTTGGATATTATTAATTTGTAAACAAATATTTAGTCCTCGTTAAGGTGCTGTCGTTTATGTTTTCCAACTTGTATCACAAGTGTTTCAAAATATTTTAGAATCATTTAGTACTTTTGTTAACTGTTTGTTTTCTTATTTCAAAATTCATAGGAGGGGAAATCTCTTTTTTTTTTTTTTTTTTTTTTGAAATTCTTAGTAGCGGCTATAGCAGAGGAAATCTCATACCTCACCCTAACATCATAGTGTTTAAAGTTAAAACAGCACGTCCAAGCGTTAAACTTAATAAAACGTCCGTCCAAGCTTTGAATTACACCTATATTCGCTTAAAGAAAAAACATGTACTGTAGTGATAATATAAAGAGCAACATGAATTATCACATTAAAAGGGAAAAGAATTTTGTGCTAATTGATCTAATTCAATCAAATGAACTTTCTTTTCATTAGCATGTTATATCGAATACAATATTTTTTTAATTTATAATAAATAGGTAAGCTCCTTTCCGTCGAATCTATCCTCTGCATATATACATTCGTGTATCTTATCCGTACTTCGTCAATTAACTATATTATTAATTTATATTCATTTCATTACATCGATTTACACAACGTGGAAATTCAGCATAGATGGTCACATTGTGGATGCCTCTATAAATAGATGGCATTATTAAAAAAAAAATTACATCGATTACAATAAACTAGTCTCCATTTTCTTTTGCTTATTCTTCTAAAATGAAAATTTTAATAAAAGCAAGATTACCGCGATTCTTTCTTTTGTAATTAATTTCCTTCTTATTCCCCGTATTTTACAAATGAAGAAGCAAACACTAAACAGACACGTGTATGTTGTAAGTACAGTAGTACACTAAGCTAGGTAGGAGCCCGAAGTCCAAGTCCACTTTATATTACATGATCTAAATCAAATCTTTCATAGGTAGTCGTTCATAATTTTCAGATTAATAAATGCTGATAGTCTACCAATAATCGAAGTCGTTAATTTAAAATTGAAAACATGCACGTGATATATATATCGGTGCGAACATACAATGAATCCTAGGGGCTATATTAATTAGGGCTGTATACGAGCCGAGTTCGAGCGAGTTGAGCATAACTCGAACTCGTTACAATTCGAGTCAACTCGTGACTCGTTCGGGAGGCAGTTTCGAGTTATTCAAGCTAACACGAACTCGTCATTTTGTAACTCGAGTCAACTCGTGACTCGATATTCAATTCGTGAATATAGTGAATAGATGAAATAATTATTTATGAGTATTACAATAATAAAAAAAAATAAAATTTATTATCAATTTTATTCTTTTTCATTGATTTAAAGCAAATATGTCTTGAAACTCAATATTAACACTCATAGATCATGGTGATGATCTCCAAAAAAAATAAAATTTATTACGTCACGAGTCAGCTCACGAGTCAACGAGCCGAGTTGAGCCTAACTCAAACTCGACTCGTTCAAGTTGGTTCAACTCGAGTTATGCCAACTCGAGTTCTTTTAGCTCGAGTTATGCCAACTCGAGTTCTTTTAGCTCGAGTTATAATCGAGTTTTTCACGAGTCGAGTTCGAGTAACTCACGAGTTACGAGCTTTTTGCTCACCCCTAGCTATATATGATGCCAACACACTACTCAAAGAGCAGGTCGGTTATTCACACTTGCCAAATTTAAATATTTTCTGATTATTTGTGACCAATAATCATTTTGTAATTGTTCTATTATTATGAGAAAATTAGGGATTGTTATGTTCTTTTTTTTTTTTTTTTGAGTCTGACGATGGGCCATCTGGGGATTATTCATTTTTAAATCCAAATTATCAGGTTCATTTTGCTTTGCTTAGAACCAGGAACTGATGATACAATTTTGCAATTGAGGCTGATATTCTTAACTTATATATTCAGATCATTTCCTGAATTTCGATATAACCCACCACTTTGTTAACACTTAACACCTGTGCAAAAGTGCAAGAACAAGTTTACGCCATGGAAAGGGAACAACTTAAGCCGTTGCTCTATCGAGTCGGATTATTTCATAAAGGTGTGTTTAGACTATAGAGATGCATGAGAATTACATACAAATCACTTTTTTTTTTAAATAATAGTTTAAACTTCAAAACATTAGAAATTTCAACGTGGATAAAAAAAAAACAGAGTAATTTTCGAAATTGCATATATTCTCTGAGAGGAGTTTGAAATAGTACAAACAGCAGTAATTTTATAATTTTTTAAGAATAATAGAACATTAGCGTTCGCCTTTTTTTTCCCAGCGTTTTATTTTGGGACAGCATTTCAATGCTAAAATTGCGGCTACTTTGAAGCACGTGACAAAAAAAATTAAAGGAATTTTGTAGCACGCGGTTCATCATTTGGACAGAGAGATGCACTGAAATTTCCTAAGGAACAAGAACAAAAATGTTCAAATCTCGGTAGAAAAAAGTCTTTTCAATGGAGATTTCTAAATTGACTTTTCTTTCTTCTTCTTTTTTGTGGCATCTTTATTTCTTCTTTCATTTTTGGCATCTTATTTAATTTTTTATAAGTCAACTCTTGAGTCGCAATCTTTTTTAAGTTTCTTTTTCATTTCAGTTTTTCTCCCATCTTTTTAAAAAAATCTGGAATCTACATAATTCATTAAATAAAAAACGGTAAATATGTGTTATGTGAACTATTGTGAAGCAAAGGAAACTAAAAATTGGCAAACATGTGTCGGGTACTTAGGATCGACAAGCGCAACGGTTGCTTCCTCTCTCTATTTTTTTAAAATGCTTATCTTTATCTGTAATCAACCTTTCAGTTTTTGTCCTCAATTTCTCAATTACAGCTTGACGTATTTCATAGTTTTTTTCAAAACAAAAACATTAAGCAGCAATTTATATTTTTGTTTGTTGGTTCAAGTTTTTTTATTATTAAAAAAACTAAAATTTGATATATGTAGTAACATTTCTGTAATTCCACCTTTGATTTAATTTGTTAGAGTTCAATAAATCCAATGGATGCTATTCGTCAATAGAAAAAAAATGATCTCTTCTGTAATTTTTTTTTTTCTAATTCCGTTACCGATTTCAGACATATAACTCCATACACGAAAAATATTATCCTTGCCATTTATGCAATAATCAAACATCAACATTTTAAAAAAATGCAGCACTCCTCAAGGGAAGTAACTAGAGCGCAGATTTAGCACACAGGAGTAATAAACAACTAGTACATTTATGTAAGGTGTATGTCATTTCTTCTTATTTTTCCTGTCGATCTCTTAAAATTCCTTCACGATAACTTTTCATGTCACTATCAATTAAGTACCTCAAAATACAACATAATTTCATGGTAATGTATACCCCAAAATAAGTACAGCGGTGGGTCTCCATACCGTTGTTCCATTTTTGTAATTGCCTAATCATTATAAGTATTATATTAAAAAAAAATCTAGAAATAATAACCGTCGCGAGATTTTATCATCTTCATCATCACATTTTCTTTTTTTATTTTCGAAATGTGATAGTCTTAAGTGCTAACCATCTTTCCATTTCTATTGCTGATTCTCTGGTGCTGATTTTGGCCATTTCAAGGGGCGTTTGACAACACCATAAGTTGCTGGAGTTAGGGATTAAAGTTAGTACTTTTGGAATTAGTGTTTCAGATGAAATTTTTAATTCTAATGTGAGTACTAATCTCGTTGATCTCAAACACGTTTGCAATTGTAGGTTAAAAAGTTAGATTACTAATCTAAAAGTTAGGCTAAATACCAAACCTCAGTGCGTACCCACCCCTCCATTCTTGGCATTAACATTCATCTCCCTCCCCTCCCCTCCTGGCGCTTACACGTCACCTACCCACAAAACTAATTGTTCTGGGAAAAAAATTAATTGTACTAAAAAAAATTAATTGTCTTATAAGAATATTTATTATCCTAAAAAATAATTTAGTTGTTCTAGAAGAATGTTAATCGTCCTAAAAAAATATTAATCGTACTAAAAAATATTTATTATCTTAAAAAAAATATTTGTCCTTGAAAAATGAGTACGCACTGGGGTGTTGAGAGGGTGGGCCGTGGGGGTTGGTTTGAGGTGAGGTTAGGGGAGGGAGGAGGCAAGCGTAGACGTTGGCAGGGAGGGATAGGTAAGCGTTAGATGAGAGTTATACTTGGTAAATGTTGGTAATTATGAAGGATAAGCGTGTGACGATGGAGATGTTGGATAAATTTGATGGTGGTAAGCAATTATAAAAAAAATCAAATATAGTAGGCATGATAGTATGCCTTTAAAAATAATAATAATAAACAAAATTAATTAGTGGCATAACATCTTTAGGTAAGGCTAATTAATGCAAATTGTTGTATTTCATACCCGAAATTAAGAAGGCCTCATTGGAGATCTAGAATTTTAGGCAAAATTTTTTTAAAGGGCCTTCTTAATATATTGAATAATCATATTTGCAAACAGAAAATACAAAACGGAAAAAACAAGGCATCTGCGTGATAAGCCCGCAAAGTTTTTTTTTTTTAATTCAGACCGGAGCTATTTGGAGAAACCAGAGGTGCAAGACAGAAGCAAACAATTGGCAGTCACGGATTATGTGTTTCCATGATCTAATTTTCAGGGGTACCAACAAAAATTGTTTTCTCTGTTCATCTCGATTTATGTTGACCTATGAAATTCAGCTCAATTTAGAAGCGCAGAAATAATCGTCTTTCCAACTTTTTTCGGGAGAAAAAATGTGCAAACGTTGTACCATAGAAATTCAGCTCAACCTTAAAGTACAAAAATGGATGGTTTTCTTTGTTTTTCACGAGAGAAATTTGTACAAATGTTAAAGAAACGCAGCAACTTTCATTGAAGAATTATTTTCTTTTTCTATCAGAGACGATGTTGTTTTGGGACCGCCTACAATCAAAATTTGAATTCGTACTCATTTACATTTACACACAAAGACGTACTAAATGGTTGTGACTCGTGAGCAATTCTGAACCTAGTCCTAGACAATAATGTGCAACTATCAAATTCGTATACTAGCAAACTCTTTTTTTTTTTTTTACCTTTGCTAAACAAAGATACTTATTGAAACCCTATGTAAAGATTAACAAATTAGTAAATAATAGAAAACGACATTAACAATTTAACATCATATCTTTGTTTCGCCATAAGGAAAAAGGATGAGAAAAAAAAAAAAGAAAGGCTGCAAAACTTGCACCTTAAGTATATATAAAAACGATACCATGGAATTGAAAATTTTTTATTGAAATAAACAGGTTTAATTTATTTTATTTGATCGGTTATTAGACCCAAGAGAATCCTGAGAAATCAATTCTTATAAAATGAAATATCGCGTGAAAATCATTCAATCAAAGCCTATATATTCATCCTCAAAAATTTCAAATACAATTTATATTAGTCGAAGAATGCCGCTTGTCTCTACACGTTTATGTATTATTTGTCGTACTTGTCAATTTTAGTTAAACAAATCTTTTGACAACTTCCATTAATTTTCAGTTTCACACTGATATTCGTTTACAAAACCAACTTATGATACACGTATTTAATAATCCAGTGCACATATTCATAAAAGAACATTTCTTTTTTTCATTATATTATGCATGTTCATCATATACTTTATAGCAGATTTTTATCAATCGTACAATAAATGCAAGTCATTTTTAATTCATTAATTCTTTTTAAACCATTTCTAAAAATACATGTACACATTAAGCTATTGTTCAATAATTTTTTTTTATATATTGCATATTTGCATAATGAAAAACGAGCTACCACAACATGTACAATTAATTATTTGAATTTTTCTTTTCAGAAGTCGATCAAAAGTTATTGGAATGTATTTTACTATTTAGTGAATTAAAAATGGTAAATATAAATTATTACAAAAATTAATGGTGCTATGGTAGTGGGGTATTAAGCGAAAAGAATTAAATTACCACTCTGTGGAAGATTAAATGTTAGGAAGTGAGGAACCCCAAAAATGGAAAGGCCGCCGAAATTAAATGGCAGTAAAAGCGTATTAGTACTAAATTAAGTGATACATGCAAACCTACTTTAGATTTGATATCCAATTTTCTAATTCATCCCTAGAACCTAGTTTAACATATTCGATTCCAAACCAACTTAAAGTGTTCCAGAATCATGTTTAACGGCCAAAAGATGAAAAAAGCAAATCTAAATCTAAAAAAACAAAAGAGAATATCTTCTCCAAAACAGAGGAAAAAGAAAACCTCACTTCAAGTGTCACTTTTCTAAAATGGTACCTAAAATTCCATCTACACCACAGCACTTATCCTATTCCTCCTAATCTATTACGTCATACATAGACAGCTATCCGTATGGCTCTAATAAACACTGGATAGCCACACAAAAACACACACAAAACGAGCCACAGGATATCCAGCAGCCATATCCCGAACCGTTAAAAGCCATTCAAAAGCCGTGTAGCTTTCAACAACCCGTCACCCGTAATCCGTTACAGCCGTTATTACGCCCCAAAGCCCGGATATTATCCGCACGCTAAAAAACTAACGACATCCCTCCTTTCATCCATCGCCGTCCGATCCGTCACACCTCTCTGGGGTCCACAAAAATTGACGGCGGAGGCCTGGCTTTTGTCCAGTCCCCAATCTCCCCATCACTGTACTCCTCGCTCAACCTCTTCACGCACCACAGATCCGCGAACGATAACCGTCTCCAGTGTGGCACCCCATCCCGGATCGGCTCGCACGCAGCCACTTCCGTAGCCACCAATCCGCACCCGCCTTCTCGAGCCATATTATGGGCGTGAGCGCACAGCGCACGCATTAAATGCTGCGCCTTGGGCCCCGCGCCGCCTACTCCGTACAAAAAGTAGACGCCAAACGGTCTGAACAGGTTGGGAAATGATGGGATTTTAAACCATGGCAACATCCGGTCTATGAACCGGCTCGTACCGGCCAGAGCCCGTACCAGTCTCGACGCGCCCCGTACCTCCAGCTGAAACGAATTCTTACAATTCCACACACTGAGCACTGCCCATGAGTCCGGCGGCGAGGCCAAGAACTTCTCGATACCATCCCATGAAGAGCCGTGTGAATGTACCGGTACAGCCAAGAATGTACCGAGAGATAATGGGTTGTTCAACACTGAGTCGATGTCATGAGGGAAGAACTCGGTACAGGCGAACTGATGGCGGTACATAATTTGCGCCTCGCGTGGTGAGAGACGTACCAGCTTGACACGCCGGCGCGGCACCGGTATATAATGGCGGTACACAGGATTCACCAACACTGACGGCGCACGGAACTTGTTGTACCCGCATCGCTCGGTGAAGAGCTTTACTGAAGCTTCATTCTCTTCATCTGTTGCCATGTAGGAATACTCCGCTCCCATTTGCTTAAACCATTGCTCCATGTGGTGCACCAATTTTAACGCAATACCTCTCCTCCTGTTTCAGAATTGCAAATGAAAACTATAATTAGCCATACTATCATGATAACATTATGACAGTAATGCAGGGATGAGTTGAGTCATGAGATTATGTACCTGTATGCAGGGGAGACACGGAGGCCGAGCAGGTAGGCCGCTTTGGTGGCAATTGGAATCGACCCGGTGTTATTCCGGTGAGACAACTTTCGGCCACAAGTTACTGTCTTCACACAGCCACGTATCAAGCCAACAGTCTCCCTCAATGGCCCACCAGTCTCTGCCACCTAGACAAATCAGTTTGTTGGTCAGTTTTCAAACTAAAATTGAAAAACCGTGAACATACATAAATGATGCAAGGAAAATTGTTGTACCAGCATGAGGTAAGAAGGAGAGTGCCGGATGCGGCAAAGTGGGTCGCCTAAGAGATCAGTGAACAGAGAAATTTTCCCGCTAGGACCGACTTCGCACATCCGCTCGACCGATTCCACACTGTCTCTATCAAGTAGAGGATCAAACTCTCTTATAACGATCATCAAATTGTCGTCTTCTTCCATTATCCTTCTCTTCGTTACAAGAACAAGAGTAAAAAGAGTATAGCTTTCTGTCCCTGTTTCAAGGTTGATTTTTTTTTCTTGGAGTTTTCCTCTTTGTTGTAATTGGTAGGGGATGGGTCTTTTTGTTACTCTGTTTAGGTAAGTGAGAAGTAGTTCGTGATCATTGAGAGAGAGAGAGAGAGAGAGAGAGAGAGAGAGACGCGAGTTAGTGAGCGGGGAGAGGGGAAGAAGAGAGTATTTAAAGAGTCAAGAGAGAGGGGGAAGCTAAAAAGTGTAATAAAATGTGTAAAGCGAGACTGGGGAGTGGGAAGAGAAGTTAGTGGGGCCCGGAGGTGAGGATGGATGAACGGATGAGATCACGCCTCCTTGTGGGTCCCCCGCTCTTTATCTCGAATCGTCTCGCTTCTCATCCCTCAGATGTCATGAGTTTTGGACTTATGGAGTTCCCTGGCTCCCGCCGCTTGCGTGCACCCGGCTTATGTAAAACTCTTATATAAATCATTATCCCAATATTCTTCTCTGTAACTAATATTTTGTGATCATCTTTTTTACTTTTTAATAAATTTTTTGTTGGTTGGCTCTCGGTAAAGAACCTTAAAAAAAAAACATTGTCCCAATAAAAGTAATAATTTTTAAATTTTACTGTTTAGTTCTTCAAAATATATTAATTTAAAGTTTATATTTAATATGTATTTTGTAGAATGGAGAAAATGATTTACGGAAAAGTGATGTTGCGGTTTTCTGGGTATTTTTAAAAAAAGAAAATTGATTGCAACAGCAGAAAAAAAAAATAAATAAAGGAAAGATTTCAAATATTAACTTTTCAAACTTGCGAGGAATGATGTTTCATGCTGCGAGAAGTCCCCGTGGGACAACAAAGGGAGGGAATGGATGGTCCATTTTCGTGCTAAAAAGGACCAGATGTAATCGACATAAATCACTTGGCTCCGTCCAGTGATAGGAGGTCCAGAGATAGAATGGACAGTGTAAAACTGAAGAGGATCTAATCGTCACGCCGTGGGTCCCAGTACAAATTGCGGCGATTGCTGCGGCGGCCTTATGCGTCTGATGCGCCGCTGGTTGTCGCAACTGCCGTACTAATTCAATACCGTTATTTCGTCTATGTCCGCGCTTGGCATGCATTCATCTATGTTGCGGGTTAATTGTTTTTATTAAGTGACCCGGTTGACTTCATGATCCGTAGAGACTAGAGAGTGGTGACAACGAATCTGAAGTCATGAAGGGTCGTTTCATTTGCCTAGAGAGCTCCCGCCACTCTAAAATCATTTGAACTTTGGAGTAGGACTAAGGAAGTAGCGTACGGAACGGCGATTTTGTAACTAATTCAAATATTATGGTATGATTACTTGCGCGGCGGGTCCATTATTGATTTCATCAGAATTTTAATTCATTCATTTAATGAATTGTCGACAAAAACTTCGATACATATAAATATATAAAAAATTTTAATAGGTCATTTATAACAAAAAATGTATAATATATGCGTTTCTTCTTTTCGTATGGAAAGAGATGTTTTACGTAACATAAAATTGTTTAAATACACATGAATCGTAGATTAAAATTGATTATAAGTATGCGGACATACGTAGGTATTACTTAATAAAAAAGACGATACATTTGTAAATTATAATTAATTGCGGTGATATGAGAAATACTAGTGTCCAATATCTTAGACGGATAGGTATGTCCAATAAGATCGTTCCCTCGTTTCAATGATCAAACGACCGATTCAAACCATTAAGTATGTTCCTCATATTGAAAACTTATATGAAATCAATTTTTTCCATTTTTTAAAAAAATTTTACTTTTTTTTTGGTATTTTAGAAAATTCATGATATAAAAATTATGGATCGTCCAATAAAAATAATTTTCTAAAGTACCAAAAATTTTAAAAAATATAAAAATGTTTCTTATAAGTTTTCAATATGTAGAACATATTTAAGAGTTCAGATCAGTTATTTGAAATTTAAAAATGTGAGAACGATTTCCATCCAATATATTGGATGGACCCCATCCATCCAATATATTGGACTCTAGCATTTCTCAAAATGATATTTGTGCATATAACCGATTCATTACAAAAATAAAATAAATTAAAACGTAAATTGTACGTAAAAAATCATATTATTTTTACATAGAAAATGCAAAAGCATTTTCATCGAACGATAAATCTTGATATGTGAATGTAAAACAAAGAGATACTAGAAACAACAAATTATTTTTCTGGCGTGGATAAATAAATCAAATAGAACAAAATACGGATTTCTATTCGATATTCTGCCAAAAATATTCCTTAGTTATGACACAATCCCTAAAAAAAAAAAATGTATGGTGTAGCTCGCTTTGTAATGCAGAGATATTTGAAGAGGACTTTAACTCAGTCTCATGATTGATGATCGAAGTAACAAAGGGGAAAAAAATATAAAAAATGTCTACTTCAAACAATAAATCTTGATATGTGAGCGTACAATAATGCGACAACAAAAGCAAATTATTTAAGTGGCTTGGATAATCTAAATAGAAAAAGAGAGATTGTACTAGATATTCTAAAAAACAAAATTCCACAAGCTTGACATGACCTTGAAATAATGTACGGTACTGCTCAATCTTGCAAGTACTATGGCAACATTTATATATGATATATTTGAAACGGGTTAAATTTATGGTTATCGATTGAAAATGCTATTGATGACGTGGCACAAGGGGGCGCCTTCGATTGGTGAGGAATATTCCTGGAGGGCTCCTGAGCGAGCTCCACGTGGCAGTCATGGCGGCTGTTAAAAATATTTTCTCAGGCTATGATGGGTCATCAACATCATGAACGTGATGGCGCTATGATAGATTGATGGGTCACGCATCATGAATGAATGATGGGTTGGTTCTTAAAAAAATTAGATAATCATAAATGAGTTTGATGGAGGCCTTGAGCCCTTGAGTGTTAGAAAGTGTGCTAATTTTCATTTTTGTGCTAATTACCAATTAATTAACCAAGCAAATTACACACATAAGAGATCTAGTACACAAGCTATTCAAACACACGAGAAAAAGAGATTGGAAGTCTACCTCTCTTGGTATCGCAACCAAGAGGCTCGTTCCAATGGATTGATGTCGGTGGCGTGCTCTCCAAACACCTCCTATTCGCGGCGCCTCGAGTCCACTATGGTATTAACCAAGCCCTTCTCAATTCGTGCTAGCGAAGAGAAGAGCGAGTCTAATCCCAAGCGTTCCCTTTCTTCAACCAACGAACCAAACGAATTTGTGGGAGAATGGAACGCTCAACACATGAGCTAGAGTGGAGAGGGGAGAGGGGGGGCGGCGCACCACACAAGGGGGGAGCCTTATGGTGGCGGCTAGGAAGAGGAGGAGAGAGAAGAGGTGCAAGGGAGCCTCCAATAGGTGCCTTATATAGCCTCTTAACCCTAGATAGAAGTTCACACAAATTACAATTGTGCCACTCCTACCTACCTCTTGTGGCCGGCCTCCTAGTGGGCTCTCTTGGCCCACTAGGCCATCTCTATTTTGTCCCTTTAATTCTATTAATTAAAGACCCACTCATAGCTATTCAATTTGGACATTTAATTTACTAATAAATTAAAGCCCAAATAACTTAATTAAATTAAGTGTGTTATTTATAAATAATTATTAACTTAATAATAATTATTTAGAGATTAGACAATGCATTAATTTATTTCTATATGATCTATTTGACTTAATTAATTATAACGGTCCATAACGCTATTTAATTAATTAATCAATCTATCATATTTTGCAATACACATTATTGCAAATAAATAAACAATGCACATATGGTTAAACACCAATTTTGTGTGATCCTTTGAGGATTTATGCTATGTTGGACATGGAATTAAATCGCTATTTAATTCCAATAATCATAAGCGGTATCTAGCAACACGTTATGATTCCCAATTCACATAAATAATGTACTGCTACAATATTTCAATCCTGCATGAGAGAATAAATGGTTTCTCTATTTTGATTCTTATGTCACACGATATCATCGTATAATCCAAGATAGGAACGTGTCATTCTTGCAGATTATACGTTTCTTGATCTAGAGATAATTGTATCAGTTGCTAGCAAACAATCTATCTCCATCAAGGGGCCCAAACAGATATCGTCACTCACTAAGTGAATTAATGAGGGACATACGGTTTTCTTGATAATTAGCTTTTCCCCGCACAATTCAAGAATACTTAAATCAAGTCCGTATAGCAGCCTTTATCAGGAATCAGCGGTAGACATGATTTATAATATCTATCCTCATGTGGAAAAGATAATCATCTCAAACTTAGAACCAAAATCATAACGAAATAAATAATGACACGCAACACAATCCATATATTTATTTCGTGGGGTCCAGTCCTGTACTATGTTCTATAACATATACATATGCAATTAAGTTGGTTACTCCTAACCTATGATTTATAGAACTTAATCATCACTTAATCTGCATACTAATCTTATTGATAATTAATGTTCTTTGTTAATTATCAAGATTATGGACTTTTAGATTTATCGTTGTCATTTACTACTAAATGAATAACAGTGATCTATAATTCAGATCCTCAACCTGAATGAACTGTCAACGAGTAAATCAAAGAACAAATGATCTGAAATCACCAATAACATAAACTATAGAAGTAGCCTAATGAATTGGCTTCTAGGACATATCTCTAACAATCTCCCACTTGGCCTAGAGTCAATCAATAGTGACTTCTAGCAAGTGCATAGTACTCAATGTAATATCCAAAATATACATGTCTCATACTAAAGCCTAGTAATAAAAGATACAACTCAAAGCCACTCAGGCATACGCCTAATCCCCATGGATGCAACATGCAACTCATGTGCGGCTCGAGATAAAGGCTTTGTCAGAGGGTCCGCTGTGTTCGCGGCACCGTCCACCTTCTTGACCTTGACCCATCCATCATTGATCAACTGACGGATGAGATGGAATCGTCGTAGAATGTGCCTAGTCTTTTGGTGAGACCTAGGCTCCTTGGACTGAGCTATGGCTCCCGTGTTGTCGCAGTAAATATCCACTGGACCTGAGATGCTTGGAACCACCTCTAGCTCGGTCAAGAACTCCTTGATCCATACACCTTCTTTCGCTGCTTCACCAGCCGCTAAGTATTCTGCTTCGGTGACGGAATCGGCCGTAGTATCTTGCTTGGAACTCTTCCAACTTATGACACCACCATTGAGCAGAAATACGAAGCCGGACTGTGATTTTGAGTCATCTCGATCGGTTTGGAAACTAGCATCGGTGTAACCACTTACAACGAGCTCTTGGTCTCCACCATATACGAGAATGCTATCCTTTGTTCTCTTGAGATATTTGAGGATATTCTTGACTGCAGTCCAATGTGCCATGCCAGGATTGGCTTGGAATCGACTAGTCACGCTAATCGGATGTGCCACATCAGGACGAGTGCATAGCATGGCATACATAATCGATCCGACCACAGATGGATACTGGAATTTCTTCATGTATTCACGATCTGTATCATTGGTCGGACTTTGAGACTTGCTCAAGAAAATGCCATGTGACATAGGCAAGAATCCCTTCTTGGAATTTGTCATGTTGTGTTTGTTCAACACTTTGTCAATATATGCATCTTGGCTCAAGCCTAACATCCTTCTCGATCTATCTCTATAGATCTTGATTCCTAGGATGTAGGCGGCTTCGCCCAAATCTTTCATTGAGAACACCTTCTTCAATGAATCCTTAACTGCATTCAATTCGGGGATATCATTCCCGATCAAGAGGATATCATCAACATATAGGACAAGAAACACAACCACGCTCCCACTGATCCTCTTGTAAACACAAGGTTCCTTTTCGCTTTGAACGAAGTTCAATTTCTTGACTTCTTCATCAAAGCGTTTGTTCCAACTCCTTGATGCTTGCTTCAATCCATAAATGGACCTTTGAAGTTTGCATACCTTGTTAGCATTCTTTGGATTCACAAAACACTCGGGTTGTGTCATATACACATCCTCTTCCAAATTTCCATTTAGGAAGGCGGTTTTGACATCCATTTGCCATATTTCATAATCATAAAATGCGGCAATTGCTAACATGATTCGAATTGACTTGAACATAACGACGGGCGAGAAGGTTTCTTCATAGTCAATACCATGAACTTGTTTGTAACCTTTCGCTACGAGTCGTGCTTTGTAAATGGTCAAGTTGCCATCCATGTCGACCTTTCTTTTAAAGATCCATTTGTTCTCAACGGGTTTTACTCCGTTGGGAAGATCAACCAAGGTCCATACCTTGTTGTCATACATGGATTGCATTTCGGATTCCATGGCCTTAAGCCATTCCTTGGAGTCTGGTTTTCTTTTCATGTCATCAATGGTCAAAGGCTCATCGTTCTCCATGACGAGAACGTCGTGCAAACCTAAATATCTTATAGGTGGACGACTTGGCCTTGCCGATCTTCGTAGGGTAGATGCTTGAGGTTCTTGAACTTGCTCCACAACGGTTTGTGGGCTTTGTTCTTGAACTTCAAGTATAGGTGCGTTCTCAACACTATCGACACGCGATATGTTTGAGTATTCATTTGAGGGAGCTTGTTCTTGAACCTCTTCTTCCACAACAACTTGAGGAATGGGTTCGACTACAATCTCGTTCGGTGCAATCTCATTTGGCACTATATTTGGAACAACTACATTACCTACTTGAGGTATGTTTTGTTGTTGTGGTTCTTGAATTTCTTCAATAACCACGTTGCTCCCACTACTTCTTCTTGAGATAAACTCCTTTTCCAAGAATTCCGCATGTCGTGCAACAACTATTTTGTTCTCGACACGGTTATAGAGGTAGTAACCCTTTGTTTCCTTAGGGTATCCTACGAAATGACATTTGTCCGATTTGGGTCCAAGCTTATCGCTCACTAGCCTTTTCACATAAGCTTCACAACCCCAAATCTTGAGAAACATCATGCTAGGTTTCGAACCAAACCATAGCTCATAGGGTGTTTTCTCAACGGACTTTGATGGAACACGGTTCAAAGTAAAAGCTGCGGTTTCAATTGCATAACCCCAAAAAGACATAGGCAAATTAGTTTGGCTCATCATCGATCGAACCATGTCTAGCAAAGTTCGATTCCTCCTTTCGGACACACCATTCCATTGTGGTGTTCCTGGTGGAGTGAGTTGTGGAATGATTCCACACTCCTTTAGATAATTACCAAATTCATGGCTCAAGTACTCACCACCTCTATCGGATCGTAAGGCCTTGATCTTTCGATCAAGTTGGTTCTCAACTTCACTCTTAAACTCTTTGAACTTGTCAAAGGTTTCAGATTTATGACGCATTAAGTAGATATACCCGTATCTACTATAATCGTCAGTGAACGTGACGAAGTATGAGAAACCTCCACGTGCACAAATGCTCATAGGTCCACATACATCGGTATGTATGAGATCTAACAATCCATTTGCCCTTATCCCTTTGTTGGGGAAAGGCGCTTTGGTCATTTTTCCCATCAAACAAGATTCGCAAGTGTCAATTGGCTCGAAAGCGAATTGATCCAAGAGACCAACGGATTGTAGTCTCTTGATGCGTTTCTCGTTGATATGACCTAAGCGGCAATGCCACATTAAAGTTGCATTCTCATGTGAAACCTTACGTTTCCTTTTGTCATTTTCAACACTCAAAACAAATCCATTCGAATCGAGCACATAAAGACCATTCAATAAATGTGCATCACAAAAACGAACTTCATTACGAAACAAAGTCAAGCACTTGTTCTTTATTACAACATCATAACCATCCAAATCCAAACAAGAAACGGATACAATGTTTTGAGTGATACATGGAACTACAAAAACATCCTTGAGTTCCAATACAAAACCATTAGGCAAAGTTAGTTCCACGCTCCCAACGGCCATAGCGGAGACGCACGTGCCGTTACCGACGCGGAGTTGAACTTCGCCTTTCTCGAGCCGTCTTCTATTCTTTAGTACCTGCACATTTCGACAAATGTGAGCACACGAACCAGTATCAAATACCCAATCTGTGTGAGAAGTAGCGAGAAGGGTTTCGATGACAAATATACCTGAGGTAGAAGGTTGGACAGTTCCCGCCTTCTTGTCAGCTAGGTACCTTGGGCAGTTTCTCTTCCAATGGCCCTTGTTGCTACAGTAGTAGCAAACGGTCTCGGAAGAGGCCGGGTTCTTCTTCTTCTTAGAACCCACGGGAGCACCCTTGGCCGGACCTTGGGGCGTCACCGGGCCTTTGCCTTTGCCTTTGCGGCCACGCTTTCTTATCTTCTTGCTTTTCCCACTCACCGCAAGAACATCCTTGGGGCCCTTCTCTTTCTTAAGACTCTCCTCCGTCTCAATGAGCATGTTTTGGATGTCATCCATGCTCTTGTCCATGCCGTTCATCCGGTAGTTCACAACGAAACCGGTGAAGCTTGGAGGGAGAGAATTGAGAATGAAGTCTTGTATCGCCCCCGAAGGGAAGGGCGTATCAAGCTTCTCAAGCTGCCGAAACAACCCCGCCATCTTCATGACGTGTGGCCCGACATCATGACCTTCGGCCAAGCGAGTGTTGGCGACGGCCTTGATGAGACGGGCCCTTTCGGTGCGGGCCTTTGTTTGGAACATGTTGGATAGGCGAGTGATCATGGCGAACACTCCATAGCCACTATCCATGAACTCCTTTTGAAGTTCCGCTTCCATGGTTGCCACCATCACGACGGACATCTCCATGTCCTCGTTTTCATGCTTCGCAAAGGCATCCTTCTCCTCTTGGGAAGCGGTTGCCTTTGGAGCCGATGGCATGGGAGTGGTGAGGAGATACTCTCTTTTCTCATACCTAAAGGCAAGCCTTAGGTTGCGATGCCAATCCAAGAAATTGGCACCGTTAAAAGCGAGCTTCTCTCTCTCAACAAGAGAACGTAGCGTAAAAGATGAGGAAGACATCTACAACAATACATAAGTTTTAAGGTCAATTAGTTTATGCTTTAAAATTTGTTTTAACTAAGTAAAACTTCCACTACATTATAACATGTCCCTAAATGTAGTGAATTTCCAAGACTCCCACAACTTGTTAATGCAACGACGGCGTCGGCAGAACATTGCATCAACAAATGTGAGATAGGTTCTCCAACCAATCATACGTTCCTATGATTCTTGGTTCGATTAACGAACTTCACTCCAATGACCAATCCGATTTGAATCATTGTTAAGTCACTTCTTTCTATTTGCTCCTAGTAAATCCGATTTACACCCCGACACGGATGATGGATCACGATGTCCCGCGTCGGCGAGAATACATCAATGACCGATCATACAACGTAAGAAGGGGATAGAAAGAAGGAGAGTGAATTTTGTTTAGACTTAATTCTTTTTAGTTTGGGACAAACAATTCATATGACGCTTTGTTTGGTGGTCGTGTAATCATACACCCATACCTAACCTAACACAAGCATTCATACAAGCATCTCATAGTTGTGGGTTTGTATGGCTCCCGCTTGCATTAGTTTCGCCACATCCTCCATGAAGCAAAACTAATCTACTCCATGCCCTCCCACTAAATTCTATAAGGATCTAAATCCTATATAAAATAAAGCTACAAAATACATGTGAAAACATCCTATTCCCTTCCTATCCTTAGGGGCATGCAAGCCTCACAAGTTACATAAAAAATTAATCAAAAATTAATTAATGGCACCAAAGGCCGCATTACAAACATTCACACATGCATTCATTTACAACCACAAGGCATTGAGTCTTGAGCCATACTAAACCCACTATCCACCTACAAAACAAAGTTAGCACATACAAGAACTTTGTTTCCAATTAACGATTTTCAAGCATCTTTGCGTATCGTTTGCTATAAGTAAATTCCGTGTACAAATCCTCAATTTTAAACAACCAAACTTGTTTAAATTCATTTAGAAAGTTCTTTCAACATCCCATAACAGAAAGGAGATCAAACAAGGAGTTTTCTAATTAATTTCAACTAGTTTGAATACTTAGAAAAACAGTAATTTACCAAAAAACGTAACTAATGGAATCTAACAAAAACAACAGTTTTCGGTCTCCAAAAATTCTCAAATAAATTACTTAAGCTCCTTATCATAGTTGTGATTACCAGTAAAAAATTCAAGAAGAGATCTTAAACCATCTGGGAGAATCAAAAATGACAAATCTCTTACAAGTGTACGAAACACCGTTATGAGATTTTCAGCTTATCCTCTCAACCATTTGGTCTGTTAGACCACCTTCTATCCAGTTTTTATATATACAATATACATAGAAAAACTTGTTTATACTACAGGCTATCCATTCATGAAAAGAAAACAACCAAGTTCAGTTCAACAATCTTAAGTTACATGCTAAACAATCAACAAATTCTGTACTGGAACAGACTGTCGATCGAAACGTTTTAACCTAGCTGAGGGTCCAAACATCCACGAAAAATTATGAAATTAATTTTCCTGGAATCCTAACTCAAAATAGAACAACTCCATTTAAACAGAATTTTTAAAGGAGTTCTCAGTTGGTACAGTTTATTAGAACAATCGATTTGCTCAACAAACTGGATCTGACAAGATCTTCCTTTTCATACTTGAAAACCCACAAATTAATCCGAGTCATGCAACAAATTTTACATGCTCAGAAAGAGCTTCAAGTCCTCTTTATTTCTAGCCATAGAAAACTGGTACTTATATTCAAAATATAAATCTTTCAAGCCATTCAAACAGGACAGTGCAAGCAGAAACTGGTTCTGCGCACTGTCGCCGTTTTATTCACAGTAAATCTATACTAATACAGAAAAAAGTGAATCCAACGCCAAAAGAATCACAATCCACAGATCTACAACTTTCATGTAGATGGAAAGATCTTCCAGAGGACATATCACAGAGAAAAATGCGAAACAACACAGAAAATACCATTTCCAGACAGCAAACAAACGCATCATCTCTACTAATCCATTAATTAGCCAATTTCTCTTAATTAAGTGTTAAAATAGCTTAAGTACGACCATGTGCTCTGATACCACTGTTAGAAAGTGTGCTAATTTTCATTTTTGTGCTAATTACCAATTAATTAACCAAGCAAATCACACACATAAGAGATCTAGTACACAAGCTATTCAAACACACGAGAAAAAGGGATTGGAAGTCTACCTCTCTTGGTATCGCAACCAAGAGGCTCGTTCCAATGGATTGATGTCGGTGGCGTGCTCTCCAAACACCTCCTATTCGCGGCGCCTCGAGTCCACTATGGTATTATCCAAGCCCTTCTCAATTCGTGCTAGCGAAGAGAAGAGCGAGTCTAATCCCAAGCGTTCCCTTTCTTCAACCAACGAACCAAACGAATTTGTGGGAGAATGGAACGCTCAACACATGAGCTAGAGTGGAGAGGGGAGAGGGGGGGCGGCGCACCACACAAGGGGGGAGCCTTATGGTGGCGGCTAGGAAGAGGAGGAGAGAGAAGAGGTGCAAGGGAGCCTCCAATAGGTGCCTTATATAGCCTCTTAACCCTAGATAGAAGTTCACACAAATTACAATTGTGCCACTCCTACCTACCTCTTGTGGCCGGCCTCCTAGTGGGCTCTCTTGGCCCACTAGGCCATCTCTATTTGGTCCCTTTAATTCTATTAATTAAAGGCCCACTCATAGCTATTCAATTTGGACATTTAATTTACTAATAAATTAAAGCCCAAATAACTTAATTAAATTAAGTGTGTTATTTATAAATAATTATTAACTTAATAATAATTATTTAGAGATTAGACAATGCATTAATTTATTTCTATATGATCTATTTGACTTAATTAATTATAACGGTCCATAACGCTATTTAATTAATTAATCAATCTATCATATTTTGCAATACACATTATTGCAAATAAATAAACAATGCACATATGGTTAAACACCAATTTTGTGTGACCCTTTGAGGATTTATGCTATGTTGGACATGGAATTAAATCGCTATTTAATTCCAATAATCATAAGCGGTATCTAGCAACACGTTATGATTCCCAATTCACATAAATAATGTACTGCTACAATATTTCAATCCTGCATGAGAGAATAAATGGTTTCTCTATTTTGATTCTTATGTCACACGATATCATCGTATAATCCAAGATAGGAACGTGTCATTCTTGCAGATTATACGTTTCTTGATCTAGAGATAATTGTATCAGTTGCTAGCAAACAATCTATCTCCATCAAGGGGCCCAAACAGATATCGTCACTCACTAAGTGAATTAATGAGGGACATACGGTTTTTTTGATAATTAGCTTTTCCCCGCACAATTCAAGAATACTTAAATCAAGTCCGTATAGCAGCCTTTATCAGGAATCAGCGGTAGACATGATTTATAATATCTATCCTCATGTGGAAAAGATAATCATCTCAAACTTAGAACCAAAATCATAACGAAATAAATAATGACACGCAACACAATCCATATATTTATTTCGTGGGGTCCAGTCCTGTACTATGTTCTATAACATATACATATGCAATTAAGTTGGTTACTCCTAACCTATGATTTATAGAACTTAATCATCACTTAATCTGCATACTAATCTTATTGATAATTAATGTTCTTTGTTAATTATCAAGATTATGGACTTTTAGATTTATCGTTGTCATTTACTACTAAATGAATAACAGTGATCTATAATTCAGATCCTCAACCTGAATGAACTGTCAACGAGTAAATCAAAGAACAAATGATCTGAAATCACCAATAACATAAACTATAGAAGTAGCCTAATGAATTGGCTTCTAGGACATATCTCTAACATTGAGGTCATAATCACTCTCTCTTTCCAGCTGATGTGGTATCCGAATAAATTGTCTTGGGCTATTATTTAAAGATACAAAATATCTTAATTTATATATTGAATTGAAATACCGAAAAGCAAAATGATCGAAGATCCTAATCTTAAATAAGTGTGCTGATGTAGAGAATATCAAAAAAAAAAAAAAGTGTGCTGATGTAGTGATGTATGAATCTGTCCATTTAGCTATCAGAGGTTTATATTACATGAGAAAGAGAATTCCTTATGAACACGAGTACATATTTAGAAACTAAAATTAAAATTTATTTTAAAATTTTCATATTTTTAGAGCAAAAAAAGCGTTCTGTTGGCATTTATGATAATTTTGTGATGGATTTTTTTTCGGATCGTATTCTAAAAATCACTTAACAACTTAAAACTAAAAAAATATGCAATTAGAACTCTTAATTAAATCCCCATCTTGAAATCATCGTCAAATACATTTTCAAATGACTCGTCCCCCCCCCCCCCCCTTTTTAGACTGCATGGCAACACTGCTACAAATGGAGAAAACCTTCATGCTTATATATGGTTTGTAAACACTAACTTTACAAATATATTTTACTATGTTGCACATTTTTCTCACTCTTCATTGCAAGTTACTGCTCTAGTTGTCATCCTCATACGTACAGCAAGAACATGAAATTTGAATTACATATCAATTAATATATGCATGAACCATGATGGATGGATTGCACCATTCAATATATCACCTAGAAATGTTAAACATATTTATGTATGTTGCATTTTTTGCCGCTCTTCATTGCAAATTACTCGCCTAGTTGTCACTCTCAAACAACAAGAACATGAAATTAGTAACTCAAATTACTCGCCAAGTTTCACAATTAATTGAAAATGATTTTATGTATACGTAACAAGTAACATCGTATAATATTATAGATGATATTTATATATTAAAATAAAATCTAAATTTGTGATGATTATCAAGAAAAAAAAAATCTATTTAAAAATGCATAGCGCATCAGGTAGTAACAAATTTGATGCAATATGCGGAGTATGTACATTGAATGTTTCTAGGGATAAATTAATATTGACAACATAGGAACAAACTTGATGCAATATGCAATATTTATAGAAGTAAGAAATACCATTTTAAAATAGTACAAAGTTACAAATTAATTATGGATACTCTCGGCAGACATTATGCACGTCACTCTATGATGTGTATATCCCTATGTTTTGAAGTCAAGTCTATGAGTTGCATATGGACATGCATCTCATGTGAACGCATCTTTAATAAAACTTGATTTGTAAACAGGATAAAATATGTTGCAATCCTTCTACCTAGTTATACGTGTTAAGGTTGCATCTACAGAAGACGTTAATTATAATTTGACTCATTACCATCTGATACGACCTTAGATTAAGACGTAGATTATTTAGATTCAGTGAATACTCGTCTGTAAAGACACAAAGCAAGTACAATACAAATAATAATGGGAACCTCTGTTTTTTTATAAACAGAGGAATGTACCAAAAAGATGTCAATAGAAACAGATTATTCTCCCACCAATTACTCTACCACTTGTATCTCATATTCTTTTTATTTTTACTTTTTTCCAACAGATTATTCTCCCTTATTTTTTTACCCTTTTTTTTCATCTTTGGATAGGTGTGGGAAGAAGGAAAGAAGGGAAGAAGTGAGAAAAAGTATTGGGAAGTGTATAATTTTGTAAAGAGTTTGGATTGTTTATAATTTTTTTTCTTCTACTTCCTTTTTCTTCTTGTTTCTTCCAACGATCCAAACGCACCCATAAAGAATCATAGAGATATTAAGTGTTAAGTTGCATTCCACCAGAACCAAATTCACAGGTGTCCATCAACGTACATGGACATGACATAAACATCGGTTCTATATGACATGAACATCGCTTACTTACACCTATCATATCAGAACACTATTACTACAGAACTGAGGTAAAACTAGATACAGTTGGCCAACAATAAACCTTTGACTAACTGTGGCCACTTGACAAGTTGCCATCCTAATAATATCTAGACCTGTCAAACGTTGAAACGGAACGCGAAACAGATCTGTTCCGTTTCCGTTCCGTTCCAGTCAACGTAACTAAAATTTATTTCGTTTAACGTTCCGTTTCGTCAAACGTAATAATTTTTCATTCCGTTTAATGTTCCGTCCTTCATTTATCATTGATTTCAGCGGAATTTCGTTTTCCGTTTCAGTAACGTTTATAAATTTCAGTTCCGTTTCCGTTCCGTTTTCAAAAACGAAAATAAAATCTCTTCCGTTTAACATCCCGTTTGGACGGAACGGAACGTTGATACTGACCGGCCTGCCAATATCCTGTTATATAAGAAGAAAAATGAATTTACATACTCCTGTTATACAATAGTTCGGCGGAGTATTTTTTAATAAAAGCTCGGTTCAATATTGAAATTAACTTTAAATTAATTCTCAATTGGACATCTGTACAAGCATGAAAAATATCTTTCCTTTGTCAACCATTTTTCAAAAAGAATAATGTATCTTTGCATGGGAAGTTGGGAACTGTGCATAAGAGGTCAAGTGGAGCAGTTTCTGTGTGCGAGGTCAACCTTCAAGTGTGGGTTTTTGAGTCAATATATGGCTTGTTTAAGCAGTGATGCATTTAGGGCTGTCAATATACCGTAGTTTCGTACGTTTTCGTTTCGTTCCGTCCGAAGTGGTTTCATTTTCAAAAACGAAAATCTGTTTTTTCGTTCGCAGAACGCTGAAATGAGAAATTTCAATGTAAAATGAATGTGGAAGTGAAATATGACAGAATTTCCGTTCCGTTTAACGAAATGGAACGAAAACGAAATAATTTTCTGTTTCGTATTTTGAAACGGAATGATGGATTTCCGTTCCATCTTAAACGTTTGACAGCCCTAGATGCATTCAACAATCAAACTTTTGATTTGCTCTGTTTTTTATGCACCGTGTTTACTAGATATCTCGAATTAGCTCCTGTAATTTTGTTTCAAAACTTTCATTTTTCCACTTACATAGAAGAATGCATTTTCATTCGTATTTATATAAGAGCCGTAATCTTTTTCACCTATATTAAATTATATTCAAGCCAAATATCCGACATTAATTGATAATAGATACATAATGAAACGACTTAATTGTTCTCTTGTACAATACAAGTCCGTATTTCAAATTGTAAAATATACATCCTTTTCTAGTAATGAAGTTCTGAATTTTCAAATTAATTAATCAATATCCATTTTGAAAATTAAATCCTTCCAAAATGCACAAATTAAGTTGTAAAAAAGTACATGTGTAATTACTATTTTAACCAGCATCATCTTTTTTTTGTGTCAGTTTTTAGATATAATAATTATCAACTAGAAAACATAGACAAAATCAGGGTAGCCAATGCAAGTAGCTAAGTATCTAAAAATGTGACTTAGTAGACAGACTGTTACCTTTTATTTAAGGCGGCTACGGCTATCTTGTAGGGTAGCTGACTAGCTGTAGCGTCACAGAAGAACTGTGCTTAAAGACCTAAAAGTACTTAAGGTCACGCACTAAAGCAGTCAACACAAATAAGTAGATAGTATAGTATATTATTAAATGCTGGGAAGCTTCCAAAATAAAACGGTTAGCCAAAAGGTAGAGGTGGGAAAGATCTCCACATGATTTTTTTAAAAGCCTGTAATATATATATATATATATATATAGCTTTGAGCCGTCACAGTTCATGGCAATGATTCAGCACTCCATTGCAAAACCTCTTTCTCTCCCCCACGTTTTATTTTATACTACTACAGTTGTAGTCTCCTCCTATCCCCTTCTTTTATACTATACTATTAGTAGTCTCATTTTGTATAGTTATTTAATTTAAGTATTTAACTATATAAAGATGATTCACGTCTCAATTTTTCTACTTATGCCCAATCATCTGTCCTCTTCATACATTTGGTTTCGGTTTCTCTAAATATATATCTTAATTCAATAATTCATGTGGTAGATTTGTACACATTTAAAAAGAATATATTTGTTGCCTTGAAAGTATAATGCACTTTTGAAGGTATACTGCTCTTTTACATTTCTCTATATGAATTACCATATTCTAATCATCATGTTGTTTATAATTATATAATATATCATTTGGTCCTAAATTTGTCTAACAGAAAAATGTATACAATATAAAAATATCTAATTTTATGTAATTAATTAAAAATATTTCTCTTTGTGATTAAAATCCGAGTCACTTAGTTTAATGAAACTTCAAAGAGTTTTTCCAAGCTGATTGAAGTTATTCTCAACAAAAATATTCTATAGTTAGCATTGAAATATTAATAATAAATGGAAATGAGCCAAGGAAGACAATTTTTTTCTCCCCTCTCTAACTGTGGAAGACAAATTTTAAATTAACTTGATAGTGTGTTGATGTACGGTTTCCGTACTTGATTTTTAACCAGAATAAGCCCTAAATTGTGTTTAAATACTTGTGTTTTTACTCATTTTCTTCTAAATTGCACTAATGTTAGATGTAGGAAAGTTCAGTTGTAGCCCGGCAAGTTTTTTATACAGGTTCGTCACATTTTGGCACGAACAACGGAGGAAATCGACCAAGTTGTGCAACTCAGGCAGATTGGAACGGTCCGCCCCAACCTCAGGACTGGCCGTCCCAACCTAGTGCAGACGCAGTGCAGAGGCAGTTCAGACGACCCAGTGCAGACTTGACTGGGACGGGCCGTCCCAACTCCAGACCAGACCGTCCCAGCTAAATCCAGACTTTTAAAAATAGAGCGCTTGATTTGGTGAGGCGGTTTCTACGACTTCCACCGCCTTCCAGTGCCACAATGCCACGTTTGGAACTACCTATGAAGCCTATAAAAGCTCTGTCCTGTCTACAATTCAAAGGCATGCACAAAACCCTAGTTTTCAGAGCCAGAAACTAACTCAGAGAGTCAGCCTGCTGAGACGGCCAGCCACCAGCCTGAGATGCACCGTCCTAGGATCAGGACGGGCCACCCCAGACAGGACAGAGCATAGAAGCAAGGGAATTTCGAGCGCAACTTGTTGTAACTTGGTTTTCTCTTTTCTATGAGTTTGTTTGTGATAAAACGTACTTTTTCTTGCATGGATTTAGTAGAGTAGTTTAGTTTAGGGGCTATGGTTTGATAACATTTCTTTCGTTGCTTGTTTTGTTTGAATTCTTGATTATTAGCTAAGTTAAGTTATGTTTATGATTTTTGTGATTTGATTTGCTATCTACTTGTTGAAATTTGTCATTGTTGATCTGATTGTTGCGTTAAACAAAAGCCTAGTTTAATTGTCAAGTCAAAATCGAATTGCATTAATAAATTAACACTTAGATTAATTAGGTAGGCGATATCCGAAAGGATTTAACCAAACTTTAAGTAATTAGAGTTTTACTCAATAAACTGGAAGGTTGAGAGTTTACCAAGATCCAAAAATCAATCTAAAGCACCTGAACCAAGAAACGAGAATTGAAATTTAGGAGTTTTAGGAATTACCAAGCAGAACCCTTCAACTTGACCTGAACGGAAGTTAGAGCGCAAGTCTGTAGGTTAGGTTTGGTTTAATTCACGTAAAAACACTTAGAAAATAACCAAGTAGGATGACAAAACAGGTATCAGATGATTGGAACGGCCCGTTTCAGAGTCAGGACGGACCGCCCGGAAGGGGGCGCCTAGCTCAGAACGGCCTGTTCCAGCCATATGACAGAGTCCATGACGGTCCGTCCTAGAAATAGAACGGTCCGCCAGAATCCTGACAGACAAGAAAAGTTAGTTAACCTGACCCCCTATTCGTCCGTCAACTTATTTATCTCTTTGTTAGTTAAGTTCTCTGGTTAATTAGTTTTTTTTAATCATGCATTTTACTTTCTATTGAGACCTGCTCGAAATTTGAATTGTTATTTAACCCTAGGATTTAATTTAATTTGAATTGTCTAACTTAGAAAAGGAATAGTCCGTCCCCGTGATTCGATCCTTAAACTGCACTGCAAACGAATTAGTATCGAGTTTTAAGAATTTATTGACTAGTACCCTCAGCACCGATCATGTGTCAGGTTATAATATAATCTGAAAGGGTTGAATAGAGCGTGTATTCTATATATATTAGAATGTCAATACAAACTTCATTTTGTACCAATTTTGTAAGATTGTTTTATGAGTAACATGGAAAACTTGTGACATTATTATATACCAACTTTTCTAAAAATCATGAACTAATTTTCAACCTCATGCATGGATACTTGATCTCATGTAAAGGAAGCCGATAAATAGCTAGGTACTCATATTTTACCATATTTAATGGATTGTAAAATTATGATGCAAAAGCTAGATGGTAGTATTAAAGAAGGGATCCAGTGTAATTTAACACTTTTTTTTTATTTTGGCGACAGATGTATATATTATACAGAAAGAGGTTTTTTTATTTTGGCGACAGATGTATATATTATACAGAAAGAGGTAACGCCTCCAATACCATCACTTGATCTCCCGTCCCCATGTATTTTGGTTAAGCCAATTATTGGTATCAGTTATCCCCATTTATTACTCACCAAAACACTATATCAATGAATCCCTTAATCATTATCATTAATTATCAATTATCACTGCTACGCCTAGGAAATATGAACCACCAATTCCAACTGGAATGCCAACGAAATGTGAAGGGCTGGAGGCGCGCAATTGCCATTCCTAAAATTATAGTAGCAATGGAAAATATGTTCAAAAACCTTTTACTTTTTAGGATGACAAACTGACAAAAAGGGTGGTGTGGCCGTGTGGAGGCATTTTATGCTTTTACCTTTTTTCTTTCCTTTCTTTTCTTTTATTTTCCTTTCTTTTCTTTTATTTTAGAGGTGACGGGGGGATGTACCTGCATTTTATGAGATTAAATGTCGCAAGCCACAAAATTTTAACATATACAAATACAAAATATAATACATCGGCGTTGCCAATAAATTATGATTGATAGTTTATAATTGTTAACATATACAAATACAAAATATAATACATCGGCGTTGCCAATAAAATGATTGATACTTTACTAATAAAGTGGCAATTAATGCCGAGCAAAGCTGGTTTATTCTATAACTTTGCACATAGTCAAAGACTCAAAGTTGTCTTAGATATATATTTTTTATTTTTTTAATTCTCTTCTCGAATGAAGTGCGTTGCTTCAGACAGATATTTTCCAGTTTCCACCGATATTTATCGACTAAGTAATACGATTTTCAAACAAGTTTAGATATTTTGAGACAAGTACATAGATGGTTGTAGCTACATCGAGCAAATTTATTACGGAAATAAAACCAACCAATTAACATGTTTGTCATGTAAATTATCTTATTTGATACTGCGAATGAAATTGCATAAAGTTTCAAAGTTCCTGTAATTCGGACTCTCTTCTATTATCGACACATGCACAATGATTCCTTGCCTCCTTGACACATTTTCTTTTTTCGTTCATTTATCATATATATATATATATTTATCATATATATATATATATATATATATATATATATATAGTTTAGCTATGGTGAGATGCATTACAAAAAATCTTTCGTGAGATGCGCTCAAAACTTATGATACTGGTTCAAAATGACCGATCCAAATCGCCTAATATGATCTCTCTCTTGAAATATCCGTGCATACTAAATTTTACATTTTTTCAAAATTTTTAAGTATTTTTTTGAAATTTTAGAAAATCGTTAATCTAATTAGTTCTGTACCGTTCAAAAATTGTCATTTTAAAAAATTTGAAAAAATTACTGAAAAATTCTGAAAAATGTAAAATTTGGTCTGTAAGAAGATTTCAATAGCGAGATCATATTGCACGGTTTGGATCGATCATTTTGAACCAGATTCATAAGTTTTGATCGCATCTCACCATAGCTAAACTCTATATATATATATACATATAGAGATTGGCTAAAGTATACTCCAGCATATAGATAGCCCGTATGCTGGAGTCGTTTCTCACAATCTAAAGTGCATACAGTCGATCCGAAACTTTCAAATTGTTCTCCATATTGAAATCTCCTATGAAACTAAAATTTATATTTTTTCGAATTTTTTTACTATATATTATGCTAATTTAAAAAAACATTGTAAAGGAGTTGTAAAGGAGTATTGCTGGCCCTTCAATTTGAAAATAGCATAATATATAGCAAAAAAATTCGAAAAAATATAAAATTTGGTCTTGAAGGATATTTTTACATGGAGAACAACTTGAACGGTTTGGATCGACTGTTTGAATTTTAGATTTTCAGAAACTACTCTAGCATACGGGTTTGATCCGTATGCTGGAGTATACTTTAGCCAATATATATATATATATATATAGAGAGAGAGAGAGAGAGAGAGAGAGAGAGAGTTGTTTTTCCAATTGTTTATTAGCATCTCGGACGGTCCTACACCCGAAACCCGCACCAGACCCAAGGCTAACAACTAACAAGTAACTTTGTCATGTTAACTAAATGAACCTCGGTGTCAAGATGTTACTATAGTTAATTGCATATCTTTCACACCTAACAAAGATTATGTCACATATCAAAAGTAAAAAAATTAAGGGAAAGGTGATGCCTGATCGACAAGTATAGAAGCATTTTTGCGGTAATTAGGGGTTGATGTCTGTCTATTGGGTTCACGGGTTGAGATTTTAGAGTTGCTTTCACCTAGGGTTCAAAAAATAAATGCTAGGTTAAGAGAGGAAAGTTGACTTAAAATGCCTCGAAAGATGGGTTGGTAGAGTGGCTGAAACATGATCATTCTTAATTGGAAGCAGTGTTGAAGTACAAATACATTATTCGTATTTTGCTACTATAGTTTATTTGAAGAGCTTAGTTTTACTCATTTAATTGAAAACTATTCAACACCTGTGACTAATTTAAGGTAGATAATCAGGTTATTCTTCGACCAAATTTGGTCATAAAATTGTTAGTCAAAATCGCTTTTGGGATCAAGAATGATGCCAAAACGTGTCAAAACAATCAAACACCATCCATTCCTTTTATGGGGTGCCTTTTTTAGGCCCTCATGGAGTCATGGTCATGGAGCACAACCTCAAACCAAAAGTCCAAAAGCAACCTCTCTTTTCATTTGGATGGCAAATCTAAAGTGATGATGAGATGTACTAGACGACAAATAAGTAGCTAGTACCTAGATACATACATATACCTTGCATGAATGATCCATACATAACAACCGATATGGCCTTTTCATCCATGGTTGCATCATACCCAATAATTTCCTTGAATTGATTTGTGGGTGTTAAGAACAGTGCGCTATTTATTTTAGACAAAACATAAACAGTTCATATATTCAGTCCAGTTTTATGAAAAAATTAGTTGCAATTTGGACATTTTCTTTGATAATGAACTATTCGGGTCACTTTGGAAGCTTTAATTGCATATGTACAAGTGGAACGCTATCTAGCAATTGACCCAAAGTTGGAGAGCGTTAATTGCTCCATCAATTTTTTATTGGATAGTATCATAAGAAAACAACACTTTATTGGGTGGAAAAGCATAGGTCTTTCTTCACACTGAGGCAGTAAAAAAGTGAAAAATTAATTGTAGAGTAGGTCTTCATCCCAGCTTAAAGCTGAGCAAATTACTCTCAGGTACAGTACAGCATAGTTTGTTTTTGTCAATTTTGGAATTCAATACTAGACTTATAGGTACCTACCTCTAGCAGTCTAGCTTGATTTTTTATTGGATCTGATGATATTATTTTATCAATTTTATATACACAAAAGGTAAACATGGCCTTCTTCCATGTTGAAAAAAAAAAAATGGTGATACAACTGTCATTTGCCATGCAAATACAGAATTCAAGATCAAGCATTATGATTGGTTTTCCTTCTGTTATATTTTCCGAGTCAATCGGTTTACCAAATTATTGCATTTTGTTTGCATTTGAGTAGGCGAAAAGCCGGATGACCTTTTTTTTTTTTTTTCTCTGAAACGAACCAAGTTTTGTTTATAAGTGAGAATATTGAAAAACTTGAAAGAGGCGAAGGCGTTAGGACACAGAATTTTTTTCAATTAGATTATTGGACAAATGGCATCAAACACCACACAAAACGACAAAGGTAAGTGCATGAGATACTGTAGCCTGCTCTTTTCTCAGGCTAGAGAAAATTTAAGCCACATTAATTTTGTTTTTAGGAAACTTTGAGCCACTCTAATGACACCGAAATTCACTTGGACCCAACCAACCTTTGTGCAAGACAAAACGAGCCCACACCAGGGTTCAAGGAAAGCCTATGCATAGTCCCCTTGAGTCCTTGACATAGATGTGATGCTAGTAGCTAGATAGTAGATAAGTAGATATCAAGTGACCAACAGTTTTGGAGAAATATGTGTTTGAAAACTAAAATTAAGTAAGAGGAGAATAGTTTAGAAGTTATTTATCGTGTTAATTTGGAGAATTTTCAAATATATAATCGTATATTTTATGTAGGATCTGCTTGTGTGAATTATGTTTACAAGCAAAAATGACGTGATTTTGATGTATAGCCTTGAAAAAAAAGGATGCGGTCTAAAAGGTGATCTAATTTTCCAACGGCATTTAATTAAGTCGTCATATACTGACTAATAAGGAATTTCATTATTGGAATATTTATAAGTTCATATAAATCAATAATGTTATTTTCTCAACCTCATCTTAATTGAAATAATTATTGTTGAGTTTGTTTAATAATTATTGTCTAGTTAATTCTTTCAAGTAAGTCATATGTCTCTGTTTTTGCAATCGTTTGCAATCTTTATTCTGAGGTCCGAATTGTTTGATTTAAAACCAAAGCTCTATAATTATAATCATATGATGATGTTAGTTGAAGCTTCATTCCTGAATAATGTCAGCAGGCAAACTCTAATCATTAGTCCATATTAAAGGCAACGAGATTAATGTTATAGGAACATGTCACATTAGGACCAAATGTCTTGGATTGGGAAAAAAAAAAAATCTTAGCTTACAATATTCATAACGAAAAAAAGTTATTTCTTATATTTGTTTTAGGAGCGGATATAACATAGGATCATAGTTTAACATATATCAATTAACTTTGAACTTGTTGATGTCATCATTAGAGTTGATCTGAAGATAATCCATTCTGTAAAAAAAAAAAGCTTGGTATTATAGTATTATTAAGTTGATCTGAAGATAATCAATTGCATATTAAAAAAGCTTGTTATTATCCTATTAATACTGTCATACAGATTAATGTTAGCAACTCGTCGCATCAGAATACCTGTCGTACGGGCCACAAAGATATGGATAAGAGTATCAGGACCACTTTTAAAACTTCTGTTCACACGCCATGTGTACTTATTGGCTAAGGAACAGTGAGGTTTATTATGGGGCTTCATCCTTTACTTTTCCATGATTTCATTAAATTTTCTCCTTCGCTTTAATTTTGTCTTTTTACATAGATCGTAGCCCAGACAGGAGAGATCATAGAACATCTAGATATTTGGCGTTTTGTCTGTAGATAGAGACAAGGAGCTGCAATGTGGGACCCGTCGAGACACATGGCATTTTTTCCCTAGATTTTGTAATTTGTCGCCTTGGATGTCATGTGCTCTTTTATTTGGAAGATCCAACGGTGGTTGTTGGTATCATAAAATCTATTTGGATTTTCACTTTGTTGGTGAAAAAAATCACATCATATTTGAAAAGGCCAAAGTTGAAAGGCTCATATCCTCCATTAGCATTTTAGCAACAGGAGAAAACAGTTTCTTTTCTTAGAATTTATTTTTGTCGTCGCTGTCAAGTTGTCATGTATAGTTGTATTGAATTAGAGACTTTAGAGAATGGATAAGATGCTGCCCCTTTTTTTCTTTTTGAAAAAATAAAACTTGGGTATTCTGCCTAGGTCTGACATGACATGTGCAAGAACTGAAATAGATGGATAAGCATTAAACAAGCATGTCGTATTTTGTTAAAACATTATAACGGCATAAGTATAAAGTATGTCAATTTTCCTTTATCTGGAGCACAGTCCGTTTTAGATGAACCATTTGTTCATGCATATCAGTATATGTCATGCCAATATTAGCCCAGAAGCCCACATGATCATGATTCATGCACTTCAATAAATGAGCCCATTAAAGGAACAAATGAGCAAGCATTGACTCATTGTACAGCACAGCATGGTTGATAATATGTGCTATATATCTTAATCTATGATGGATAATGTATGTTATTAGTTTGTCATTTTTTTTATTATCTACTCGCACAATGATTGGTGCCCAAATAATGCTTATTTTGGTAGCACTTGGATATGTCTCAGGTCCATATCTGATTGATGACCAGAGGAGAAAACATTCCCAAATTGACATCACGCTCTTTTCCTTTTGATTTGGAATGCAATCAGTATAGCAATTAAAATTTGACTCAAATACTTCTAATTTGAAGATGAAGGGTCGCTTTTGTGTGCCCTATTTTAGCTGATTGGAGTACTATTAATGACACATTAACACGAATTGGAATAGTGTTTGTAACATGAATGAGTACAGACCTCATCAAATGCATAGGAACCTATGATATTTTTACGAAAAGAGAGCCATAGAATATAGCCAAGATATGTATTAAAAAGAAAAACTTCAATTAGATTTCTACTTGCACGAACGATGCAAGAGAAGAAAAATCTTCCCATGGGTCTCTAAAGCAAAAGAAAATATCTCCAAAAGACCAAAACCATAGGAAAATGCTCCAAGCATGTATCTGTCGACTTGGCATCTTACCAACATGCCAAACCCAGAATTCATTTTCCATAATGGAGTCGAACTAGTAAGACCGAAGGAGATATTTAGGATCATTTTTCTATTTTCAGGGGACAAGAAAATTAAGATTCACGAAAACTATCACAAAAAAGGAAAGAAAAGAAAGTGAAAACTATAATTACATATTTGTAAGTAGAGGCTACAAACAAAGTATCATTCTGCCAAACTGAGAACCAATCTCATTTCAAACAATTATATTAGTAAAAATCCCATGTCTTTTATTTTCACTTCTTTTTTTAACAGATCATCTTTCATGAAGATGAAATGCAAATATCCGTGAATGTGTGGCCAGCTATCTAAACCAACATGTGAAACGAAAGACAACACAAAAGATAGACACTGCTTTGATTACAGCCTCTAATATGACAAAATCATATAAAATTATTGGTGACAGCAGCTGTCACTTTTCGAGCATATTCCAGCCAAGGCACTTTCACAGTTGCTGTCTCACTTAATTCTGTGCAATAACTAACACAAAATTATATACCTATTTTAAAAAATTGGTATCATTTCACATAGACATAAATGAGCTTTATCAAAGGCAAAAGGTAAATAAACACAAGCCACGGTTATTGCAAACATAATTTATCAAATTGAATCGGATATAATATTGTCATTCTGATTCTGAAAAATTTTGACAACTCATGAAAGCTCACACAGGTACACACTCTTACCAATTGAATAAAATCATAAAAGCAAGAATAAATTATGCATATATAAGAAAAAGAAAAACACAGCTGAACTGAGGATTGAAGCCTGAGCTACCGCGCACGGGCCCGGCTACTTTCAGCATTTCTCAGAGGACTGAAGTATCGGTGAGCCTGTGACAGTTAATTATGCATTAGTGTTCAGTAGTAGCACTCTTCAGTATAGCATTTGGGCCAACAAAGAGTCACTCAGTCACATATAGACCTATATGCAAATTTTGTGATGAAGTGATTTCTATGTAAAGGCCGAGTAAAAAACTCTGGGTCCAACAAGCAGCATCAAGTTATGCTCATGTAAAAGGCACACAGTACAGATATAATCATAAAGAAATGAACATTAAGTACAGAAAATATTATTAGTACCATTGCCTCTTTAGCAGTTGGTCTCTCCTGGTGATCATACCGTAGCAGCTTATCCAAGAAATCAATAGCCTATCAAGGACATAAATTAACAAAGTTTGAGAGAATTTTGAAGAAACAAATAAACATGATAACATGATATTTATAAAAATAATGTTACCTCTGGAACAGCGACATGTTGGTTGTCAGAATTTATAAACATCCCCCATGGTTTCCTTGTATGCCTATATCATTATAAAATAATTACAAATTTCTCAAACCTTCACATAATTTCATTATAACGTTTTACTAAAAGCAAAAGTAACATGTCTAACCTCCCAACAAGAGCCTCCAGTTGTGGGTCAAGCTCGATGCGGTATTTATGAAGATAACTAAATAGTTCATCTGTCCCCAGAACCTGTGATATTCAATTTACTCCTCGGATTAACATAAAAATATGTGTAACCTTGGTACCCACAATGCTCCTACACTGTGGATAAGAATGGAGCAGTCTGTTTTAACACAGGTTTTCGTGTCACAAGTTGCCACAACTTTATTTGGACATAAGCATTTCAAACCAGAAAGAAAGTTAAAGGTTCTTGTTCTATATCTCCGGTATTATGTAATCAAACAAGAGTACAAGACGTGCTTGTTTCCTTATCTTCCTTTTATCCCTTTAATCTTCTACAAGAGAGATGAAATTTACAAATTCTGGGCACGAGCATTGCACATGATAAAGATTATGATAAATGGTTCAAATTTGTTGTTTGGATTACAGATTATATATACTGGTGCAGAAGTGATATTGTGCCTACCTAGGGCATCAATTACCTGTGGAGGCACAATGTTGGCAATGCATGAGTATTGTTTTAAACCAAAAAAAAAAAAAAAATCATTCTCTAAATAATTATAAATGAAGCAAAAAGAACTACCTTAGCTATTTTAACTAACTGGTCGTGATTATCTTGTCCATGAAAGAACGGTTCCTTCCGGAATATCTGCCATGTTGACACAAAAGTATAATCAGAGTTAAATACCACGCATTAAACTTTTGAACCTGTGGAACCTTATGCTGAATTTTGGTTTACCAAAAATCAATACTCCATGAAATAATCACAAACTATTTGGGTCATAGCTTACTGACGAAAAACTTGCCAGTAAGATAAAATTAAACAGAGCACTAACAAGAAAAGATGTAGAGTATCATCCATAAAATCCAAAAGATACTTGTAAGGTCGTCAGATCACATAACAGCACAAATTACTTTCCAACAATGTTGAGAAATAACTAAGAGCAACAAACAGTTTTACCATGCCAGCAAACATGCAACCAAGGCTCCACATATCAAGCGAATAATCATAATCTTGTAGGTCGACAAGAAGCTCCGGCCCCTTAAAATATCTACATTGTTGTTTCAACAGTTCAAATATGCTCAACCCTTCAGTATCTCTAATTAAACAGCCCAAAAGTACAGGAACAGAAATGGAAGTTACCTAGAGGCAACACGAACATTGTACTCCTTGCCAGGATGGTAAAACTCAGCCAGGCCCCAGTCTATCAGTCTCAATTTGCGCTGTTGATGATCAATCATGACATTGTGTGGCTTCACGTCTCTGTGCATTATTCCTTGTGAATGGCAATACTCCAGCGCCTAGAATTTTGAAATATCACCCCAAGAATCCAGATATTGTTTATTTCATTGAAAACAACAAAAATTTTGAATATGTATGAGGGGAAGCATCTGTTGCACAGATAAAGATTAGCTCCATACATAACACAGACAGGTCAATACAGCATTTTCAAAAATTTTAAAACACAAAATATAAATCATTTTTATGGTGTTGTGAGAAAATTACATGCGTTCTAACTTTAAAAGTTGAGTATAGAACTCATTAAATATCAAGATCAAATGTGTTATTTTAAATAGAATTATATATATGCATAAAATCCTAGACCGGTTAAAGAGAATATTAACTAGGTAATTTTCAGCAACATTTCAAACATAACAATAAAATTTAATTTTTAAAAAACACTTAAAAGGCTTCACATATTTCCGGCATTAAAACAATTTTGGAGAAATACGGAGTCCAAACAAAAAAAAGCAGTATTGGATACAATAACATACGACCTCACCAAAGTGGACCAGTGGACAACTGACTACAAAAAAAGCTTGAGTTCGGTTCAATTTCAAATTCCTAATAGGGCCGTTCCAAGTTCCACATCTGACGAGGTAGAAAAATGAGACCACTCCCTTAAAAAACTAGTACCCTAGTAGAGAAGCACACTCTCCGCTCTTCAGCATAATTCAAAAAGTAATCAAAATATGCAGATACAATAAGCTGGTCTCAGGTGAATGTCTAATCATGCGATTAAATTTCAAACATTGGGTTGCAAGTTTATTTATACTTCAAAACAATCTGGTTGAGTTATGAAAACCCACATCTTATGTTCAGTTATAACTTAGCTGTGGTTCTATTTGATAAATTCCAAATGTGAGAACTGCGTCTGTATTCAAAAGCCAGCCAAAGCAGATTACAAAAAGAGAGATGTAATTGAGATAAGTAGAGACTAGCTAGAGAGATGTGTACCTTTAATAATTCATAAATGTAGTATCTGATGTCAAGGTCTGACAAGGTAGGGTACAGCATTTTGAAATCCATGTTGTTGACATGCTCAAAAATGAGGCTTGGTGTCTTTGATTCTTCATCTCTCACTATGTCAAGTAGCTTGACTATATTGGGACCACCACATAAGTTTTGGAGAATCTTTATTTCTCTCTTTATCTGTTCCATTTAACACAGCCATCGTAGCAATGTCAAAAATAATATTTACTATTACAATCTTGATGCACAATGAGAGAACATATATCAGAACTTCAGATTATTATGATCAGATCAACCAAATTTGGTTCAATTAACCCTTTGTTATCCCCTATCAGCTTTCTTGACAAAACCAAAAACAAGACAGCAGATAAATAGTCAGGACACCAATCGTCCTACAAACAACTGGTACGTACTAGTTCGGTATATTCATTAATAAAATGAATGTGTATACAGGTCCAATGTATGTTTGGAACTCTAATCCGAAGCAGAAAGTGGTCATGCTCAAGTTTTAAACATAAATATTAAAACAAAACAGAGGATTGTGTAAAAGCCAACCTTTTTCTTCTTGACAGGTTTAAGAATTTTAATCACACATCTCTCATTGTTGGTTCGATGATACCCTTCAAAGACCTCACTATATTTCCCTCTCCCGACCTTGCGGACCACCTCATAGTGTTCTTGTTCCCTTCAACCACAGAAACCAAGAATAAATTACATAACCAGAACATCAATTAATAACCAACAATGCACAAATTGAACAAAGCTATAACAATCAATAGAATTTATTTATTTAATACCCCCAAGTGACAGAGAGAGATTCGTAATCCCAATAATCGGCTGGTCTGACCACATTAACATCAGAATAGACGCGCGCCTTCGACGCAGCGCCGGGCTGGCGCATGGCTTTACTGATGCGCTGAGACATGGGCTGGGCCTGAGCGAGGGAGGCGAGAACGGAGCGGTGGAGGGTGGGGCTGTGGGTAGCGGCCGAGAAGAGGCGGAGGAGGAAGTGGCGAGAGGTTAGGGTTAGGGTTTGGGCCGAGAAGAGGCGGTGGAGGCCCAAGGCCATGAAAATGGAGAAATAACGGTTGCGGGAGGCGTCCTATCGTGACAAGGCGCCGAGAGAACTCATCTTTATCCGATTCTTTTTATTGACTATTGCGACGTCTTTATTTTACGACTATTTACGGAGGTCATGTTAGTTAAGGTAGAATTTTGTTTACCAAAATTTGACTATGAGTCTAGGAGTCAGTGGCCGGCGCGATGTGATTATGTATTATGTATGTTTATGGAAAGATCGCTTTTTCTTTTGGGAAAATTTATTCTGTACCCTCAAAACTGAGGAAATACAGAATTTACCCTCCGAAAGTCAAAACATCTGATTTTACCCCTCAAAATTTTAGACGCATTATCTATTTGCCCTTCTACTGTATTTTATATTATAAAATAGAAAAAAGAAAAAATTGTGACCATTATACCCCTATCAATCTAACCCAATCATCCAGACCAAATTGAATCGAAACCATTCTTTTCTGTCGCACGGCTTCTCTCATCTCGATCAAGCCAGGAGAATCTAAATCGAGAGGCTCTCCTCCTATCCTGTCTGTCTTCTTCGCACTTGTCTTCGTTCTTTCTTGCCATATTTAAGTTGTCTTCTTAATAAATTTTCTAATAAAAAACCAATTAATTATCTCACTCACGCTCAAATCTCTTTCACATCCATTAACAGCTCAAACACGACCAAATTAAACACTTTTAAATTTTCTACCATGAGAGTCGAAGCCCTGCTTCCTATTTGTCTTCTGCTTCGTCGAGAGAAGTGTAAAAATCACAAGACCAAGCCTCTTTCTTTTGGTTGGCACCTTGCTCTAACGAGTACCATCATCAATCATGAATGAAAAATATGCCTCATAGCTCTGACTTAAAATCTAACCCAAAAAAACCTTTGGTTTTGCACCACCCTTCCGCCTTCCTCTTTACCCTCCTTTCACGCTCATCAGGCCCCATAAGATTCATGTTAAGAATCTGGCCGAAAGAAAGCACATGCCCCCCTTCTCCCTTTCCCTCTTCTTCTCGTCCACCCCATAAGACAACAACTGCCAAGGCATTTTCTCTCTCACCGACGCCAAATTGCGCTGGGCAGACCTCCAATCGCACGCCACGTGTGTTCCTCTAGGTTACATCGACTACCACCAACTCTTCTACTGCAAGTTCGCGGAGATCAGGCCTCTTCTCGGCTACTTCCTCGTTCTCCTATGGCTCTCAGTCCTATTCTATCTCCTCGGCAACACTGCTTCCCACTACTTTTGCTCCTCACTCGACAACCTTTCCGAGGTCTTGAAGCTCTCTCCTGCCATGGCCGGGGTCACGCTTCTCTCTCTAGGAAATGGGGCCCCTGATTTATTTTCGAGCATTGTCTCCTTCATAGTAGAGCCCGATGTAGGAGGGGTGGGGCTCAGTAGCATTCTTGGCGAGAGGGGAGGAGATAAGCTGCGGGACAGAGAAAATGGTTTCGAGAGAGAAGGAGAATCGTCGATTTGGTCCGAATTGATTTAGATTGATAGGGGTATAATCGTCACAATTTTTTCTTTTTTCTATTTTATAATATAAAATACAGTAGAAGGGCAAATAGATAATGCGTCCAAAATTTTGAGGGGTAAAATCAGATGTTTTGACTTTCGGGGGGTAAATTCTGTATTTCCTCAATTTTGAGGGGTACAGAAAAAATTTTCCCTTTTCTTTTTCCTTTTGTCGGGCTGTGATTCACTGACTGGTAGGACCGGCGAAAGACGACAGGTTAGATTCTTTGCGGCTTCTGGGTGTTTTGTTGAAAGATGTTCATTTTAATCCGTTTAAAACTTTAAATTAAAAAAAATAAAATCTATAAGCATAATTTATTCATGGGAGGATTTAATAAATCGTGATATAATATCAAAATCTAATAAATAAATTACAAATCGACGAAAAAAAATCGTTAAGAATATATTTGGATGAATGAAACTATTTACTAACATTTCAAATTATATATATATTTCCAAATAAAAAAAATATTATTTTGTTAGTTAGTTAAAAAATTAAAATAAAATTAAACTATTTCATTTTAGTTTATGGCCAGCCCACTAAAAGTATGATAACTATGCCAAACACTAGCCCTGTCACGTCACAACCATTTAGAAACGGGTGGCATAAAACTGATTTATTTAATCTCTTGGAAAATTATCAGAATATTTCGACGATGTGATGTCTCGGTGATCCATCTAAGAACATGATATTTCCAACCTTATATTACGCATTAATAGAAAATTATTAAATGAAAAATATAAGTACAACCATCGGATAATTGTAATTGTGCGCAGATTGCAGAATAACTTCGTACAGCAAAGAAATATTTTTTTGTTTAATACAAAACCCGTAGGCAAAGACATACATTTACACATTTAAATTAAAATCTTAATTTAATCCTTCTGGAATACAATCATAATGAGGAAATTAAGAGCATAAAACCAATTTTGGGCCATTTTATAAAGACATTTATCTAAATTATGAATGCAACAATAATTTATTTCTAATTAGCAAATTTCGTAATCGTATTAATCTAATTTTTTCCTTTATAGGCAAAAAATCTAACAACGATACATCTCTAATAGGCAAGTTTCGTGATCCGACGGTCTGGATCTTCTTAGAACAAATAACTAATTGATTTCTCCTGCCACAAAACCCTACGCACTAACATTATATTATACGCTAATCCCCTACTCTCTCTCTCTCTCTCTCTCTCTCTCTCTCTCTCTATCTTCTCAAGCCATGGCTGCCACTCACGCCACCACTGTTCCATCTACTTTCTCTCGCACCTCTCTTCGCAACCTTTCCTCCAGTTCATCACCACAGGCTATCTCCAGTCCCATAGACCACTCTAGAACCTTCTCGTCTGTCTCATGGCCACGCTGTGGTGGAGCCGCCGCTGGAGGGATTTTATGTAAAGCTTCCGGCGATTCCGCCGCCGCGGCCTCTCCGGTGACCGTTAACTCTCCGCCCCAGACTAGAGATCCGTACTGATTTTTTATTTGATTCCTTTCTTTGAAATTTTTTTGTTTCCTTTTCTTTTTGGAATGCTGGTTTAGTTCTCAATTTTATGAATATGTAGCTTTTGTAGTTCTGCCTCAATGTTGGGTTTTAGTTACATTCTCCAGCCAATTTTTTTTGGTGGGTACATGCATATCTTTTTAAATCATAGAGATTAATGTTGGGTTTTTCTAGTTTTGCAATTTCGAGTAGATTTTACTTCATTAGAATGTAGGTTCTTTATTTTATTTTAATATATCAGTTTTTGGGAATCAAGTTTAAGGATATGTAATGTGTGCTCTTGTCGCTCCAAATTTGGAATTTACTTTCAATCTACTTGTGCAGTTCACTCCAGAAATTGAATTGGCATATTTTTTCCTTTTTTAATTACTTCAAATTCATTGAATTTTCTTAAAAGTTAAAATAATTCTATAAAACTTGCTGCATTTTACTTTTTTACATTGTTTATTTCCTTTTCGTTTTTAAATTGGTTATGCAGGATAAGGAGGCACACAATTTCAGTCTTTGTTGGAGATGAGAGTGGTATGATCAACCGAATTGCAGGGGTATTTGCAAGGAGAGGATACAACATAGAATCACTTGCTGTTGGTTTGAACAAAGACAAGGCACTCTTCACCATTGTTGTTTCTGGTACTGATCGAGTGCTTAAACAAGTCATTGAGCAACTCCATAAGCTCGTCAATGTCATCAAGGTTTCTTCTATGAACATTGATTTGGATTTTGGAGGTTGAACTGTAACCTGCCTTTTTATTTTTCCTTTTCTGGGTAACATTTTAGTGCAATTGATCCAACGCATATTAATTGCAAATTACACTTACTAGTGACAGAAAGCAAAGTGGACTGCTAGTCAAAAAAAAAAAAAAAAAAGTGAAAACAAAGAATGCAAGGAAAATGGAAAAAGGACTGAACTTCCTAACCTCTCGATATCAATCAACAAGTCTATTATAACAAGATCATGTGATATTTTAACCCAATTAATCTCCATATCAAATCAACAAATATATTATAACAAAGTCATTTGATATTTTAACCCGACATTAAATCCATCTTGCTTAATTTTTTGATCTTGAAAAAATGTATTGTCAGTAGCAACGTTATAAATGTTTAATGGAATATATATATATCTTCAAACTAATGGTTTGGAGCCAGTTGGATGACAGCTGTTTATATAAGAAAACTTGCAAATAGTAGAGGTTTGAGGTATTTGCCAATACATTTGTTGGATGTCTTTTACGAAGGTCTTTTAAATAATTAGAGTTAAAATCTGCTTTGTGATAGGTTGAGGATTTATCAAAGGAGCCCCAGGTAGAAAGAGAGCTGATGCTTATTAAGCTAAATGTAAAACCCGATATGCGTCCTGAGGTACGCTTTAGTTAAATATGTTTCTTTTGCAAAAATAGCTAGATATAGTACGTAAACCTTGAACAAAAATAAGTTAACAGTAATAAAATGTACTCTGAAGGAAAACCAAGTGACGAGAAGGAAATGCAGAAAATAATTTAAATAGCAGCGTTGGTGGCTTGGTGCTTCATAATTTTCCCTCTTTTTTCATTTCAGAAAGTTATTATCTGTGTAACCTGTTTTCCAATATTTCTCTTTATGTATCTAGGTTATGGTTCTTGTTGACATTTTCAGAGCAAAGGTGGTAGATACCTCAGAGGAGACACTGACCATAGAGGTAATTGGAAAGTTAATTTTTTGTTTTTCTTTCATTTCTGTTTTCTATTTTTGTTTCTCTGCTAATGGAGTGTGTTGTTTTTCATTTTATAGGTAACTGGAGATCCTGGCAAAATTGCAGCGCTGCATAGGAATTTGAGCAAATTTGGAATTAACGAGGTCGCCAGAACTGGCAAGGTGAATTTAAACTTTTGATATTGTTCTGATACAATAATAATATGATTTCTCTACTGGTTTATGTTTCTCATTTTTTTTCTTGTTTGCTTTTTAAGATTGCTCTGAGACGGGAGAGAATAGGTGCAAGCGCACCCTTTTGGAGGTTTTCTGCAGCTTCTTACCCGGATCTAGAGGAACCTGTCCTGCAAAAATCAGGTCTTAGTTCTATGGATAAAACAGTCAATGGAACCATCGAATCATCTTCTGGAGTAAGTTTAAATAGTCTCAATTTTTAACGGTAGAAGTAGAACTGACAATACCAGAAAGTTTCTGCAATAATCTAATAAATTATCAATTTAATTGTTTGTTCTAATTGCTTAAATTTTGAAGGGAGATGTATATCCAGTAGAGCCGTACGAAAGCTTCTCCTCAAACCAAGTGCTTGATGCTCACTGGGGTGTTCTTGATGTTGAAGATGTGAGTTCTTGTAATTTTCTCAAAGAGTAATGATATTACCTGGCCATCAATGAGCCGCTCAAAATCATGACTTCAGATTAACAAATTATATTGACATTTTTACATGGAGTTGCTGTTTTGCCTAGACAATGCCATTTTTTTTACAGAATGTTTTATGTGTACTTTTCATGATCAAGTTCTATTGGTTTGTTTTGTAGTCAAGTGGGCTACGCTCGCATACTCTTTCAATCCTTGTTAACGACTCACCTGGTGTGCTGAATATTGTGACTGGTGTATTTTCTCGTAGGGGCTACAACATTCAGGTTCTTTCCTTAGAGACTTGATGTTGTACATCTGCCCTTCTGATAATCTGTGTTATTTTACCTTTTCTTTGATTTTGTTTTAGGTTCTTAGCACTTATCTTATGAAAAGTAGCTTTTGTTGACTTTACTTGTATGACCTGTCAGAGTCTTGCTGTGGGCCCCGCTGAGAAGGAAGGAATATCTCGTATAACTACAGTTGTACCAGGAACTGAGGAATCAGTGGGGAAGTTGGTGCAGCAGCTTTACAAACTCATTGATGTTTATGAGGTATGGTATATGTTTGGTGCATGTGATCCAGTACACCATGATTTAACGATATTGAATAAAGCTGATAATTTTGCATGCCTCATCATCAGGTTCAGAACCTAACACACTTGCCATTTGCGGAGCGAGAACTAATGCTAATAAAGGTGGCAGTGAATACTTCTGCAAGGAGGGATATATTAGACATTGCTGACATTTTCCGTGCCAAGGCTGTTGATGTCTCTGACCACACTGTTACTCTTCAGGTCCAACCTGCACCATTTAAAAAAGAAACCCTCTCTTGACATGTTATTTTCAGAAGTATGCAAATTATAATCTGTTTTGATTTGATTGTATGCAGCTTACTGGTGATTTTGACAAGATGGTAGCATTACAGAGGTTATTGGAACCATATGGTATATGTGAGGTTAGTTAGTCTAATAGAGATATACTTTGTGTATTCAAAGGACCATAATGTCCCTTGTTGCTTCTCTTTTAAAAACATTTTAAATTTTATTGGTCCTTATCATCTTTTTTATTGTCTTAAAGTGAGGTACTTTATTGTTGTAGGTGGCAAGAACAGGTCGGGTTGCTCTTGTCCGCGAGTCAGGTGTAGACTCCAAGTATCTGAGAGGTTATGCACTACCATTGTAGACTTGTAGTGCTGTTTTCATAAGAATTGAGCTCAACTTGTAGTGCATTTGTTTAGTTGTTAATTTGTTCATCATCTCGAATAGTTTCTTCTTTAGTATATTACTAGGCGGGGAAATCGAGCTTCGCTCGATATATGCGGCAAAGATAACCAATAAAAAGGACGAAAGAAATTCTATATTTGTTAATATACAAAATAATATAATTACTTAGCAGAAGGTCTTATTACGGAAAAATAAAATAAATATTGAAAAACACTTTTGAATTTTTATTAAATTAATTTTAATTTTATTTTAATAAAAAATATTTGTAATTCATTTTTTATATTTTTTTATTTGTTCAATTCAATTTTATTTATTTATAACGTGCTCAAAAGAATTTATCTAAATTTGTGAAAATCATTTTGTAACTTTTTATAAATAGTAATATATATATATATATATAATTTTATAATTTCGATAAGATAAAATAAAATTATTTTCTATGATTTATATAATTTTGTCCATTTGAATGTCGAAAATTATTTATACTTTATTTCAAACGGCCCAAAAAATATAGCAATATGAATAATCTTTAAATATTAATAATTTAAGTTATCGATTCTTATAAAAAAAAAGAAATGCTAGAGTTAATATCTTCTTGCGTTTGCAAAATAACTGATATAACACATCTTATAATTTTTTTTTGTTAATTAATTTTAGGACATCGAGAATTTATAGATTGAAGGCATGATGGTGGCAAAATAAATAATTTTGAACACATCTCATAAAATAATTTAAGGACATTAAGAATTTTGAATTCCTCTACTACAACTTTTTTTTTTTTTTGTAATTAGCCTCTGGCTAATTTTGGACTTGCTTCTCTCAGGAAAACATTATCGAAATTGGAGTCGATATGTTCTTGTTTTAACATAAAATATCTTTTAAGCTAATCATTCGGTTTATAATGTAATATAGATAGTGTTGGTGCAAATTAAAATAAAATCGGCTAATATGAAAACAAAAAGAATAAATTTACCCGAATCACATTAGGCGTGTCCTTAAGCGTATTACGTTTCAACGTGCGACAGAAACCGTCACCTTTTAGGGCACAACCATGAAGATGACTGATGAAAGCCTCCAAAAATATCTAGCAAAAATTACTTTGAATATTGGAGAATAGAAATAATAGAATTGGATTTTTGAGATAGATATATTGGTTATTTATTTCACCGATTTTTTTTTTTTTTGAGATACTCATTTCAAGTGAATTACTTGTATATATAGCCAATTAACCAACAACCATGAAGTACAAATAATTAATTCATAAGTTACGGAATGGTAAAATTTCTGAAGAAATTAATATTCTTAATTGGTCCATTAAACAAAAGGTAAATCAACAACGGGCAAATAATTAATATGAAATAAAAAAAAATGATATGAGCTATTAGTAAATAATTCATTGTGCGTTAGAAACGGTTAGCAGAAAATAAAAGACATTGATGTTTAATCAAAGTGATGGAAATTAATTCGATGGAATTTAAAAAGATAAGAAAGAATCAAAAGCAATTTTGAGTTTTCTTGTGATATATTCAACATGTATGTTTTATGTTTGACACGCAAAAGAATAAGTAGGATGAAATTTTATTCAGTACTTAAGTTTTGTTGCATACTTGCCATATAGTTGTATTAATTTGAAAATGAATGGCGTCTCGACAATAATTCAGAAGCAAGATCGAAAATTGAAAAAGAAAATAAGGGCAAGATGACTTGTACAAAAATGAAAAGCTAGAAGAATCAATCATTATTTCTAGCTCAGATTTACCATTAATATGTTCTAGGATTTTATCAAGCTCTCTTGATCCAGATGTATTTGTGCATGAAATTGATTAGGAAATAAGAAAATTGTAAAAGAAAATTTAACCAAGAAGGAAACCGATTAAATTGCTTACAGATTAAGAAAAAAAAACGAAATTCAAAGAAATATTACAATCAAAGGTTAAATATTTCTATACACAATCAAATCTCAAGGAATCAGTGAAAAAAATAAGCTGCCTATGCAAAAAATATTTGTGGAAAATTTATACTCGTCAATGGTGTTTGTGAAAAATTACTCGCCATTCTATATTCATGCGTAAACTGTATTTGGCATTCCTTCCGTCGGAGTCTCTGAGATCAAAGACTAAAGTAAAAATAAAAAAGATAGACGTGTTGATTTTTTACATTACCATTTACCACCACTTGTTGAGAACGGGTCATACTATTGACAACAATATATTGGCAACATAATATCATACAGAGTGTTTGTCTCAACAAATCCAAAAATTTTAACATCAGATATTTTCCATTATAAAAAATTTTGCCGTGTCGGCCAACGCTTAAAAATTTTTGGCAGGACTCCCACGCCTTTTTATTTATAATACTGATGATCTGTCTGTCGACTAGATAAATAATAATGTGCCGTTAACTGCCTAATAATATAACTTACCTGACCGTCTGTATTCGGAGTGTCAGTTGTGCAATTTTGTTTTTAATTAATTGTGCCTCCCAGAGATCTTCTTTTACCGTTTGAAACTTTTTGTACTAATTGCCATACACGGTAACAATATACGTTGACATTGACAGCAAACGATATATTTTAAAGTCAGGAAAAGTGCCCCCTCAAATCCAGCTCAGCATTACAATGTTACACTCTAGCCACAACAATCGAAGTGTTTGGATGGTTTTTATTCCGAGAAGAGGAAGAAGAGATAATCCCGGAAGAACTCTCATTCAAAAAGTCTGACTAGTGTGTTTTATGCATTTTCAATCATTTTTTCAACGGAGTCATCTTGCTTTCTTTTATACACAGCACCGTCATCAATTTCCTGAAATTTTAAATTTTGATTAATCGATTGCAGGTTCTTGGCCTGCTAATGAGCTAATTTCAGGAAAAATAGTAAGGTCAAGTACTAAAAAAATAGACGTTAGTGAACTTCAATGAAGTTTTAATGTGAAAGAAGTTGTATTGGGACTTGACCAGTTGTACTGAGATGAGATCAAGCCACATGCAGAGTCCTGCAATATGAACATGTTGTTCAGCTGCCTCCAGGATGGAGTCAATGGCATTCTCATTATGTTTGTCAATCCCTTGTAGGCCTGTCAATATCAACGTTTCATCCGTTATTCCATTTCGTCCAAACAGAACGTTAAACGAAAAAGAAATCAATTTCGTTTCTGAAAACAGAACGAAAACGGAACTGAAATTTGTAAACGTTACTGAAACAGAAAATATTAATCCGCTAAAATCAATGGTAAATGAAGGACGAAAAGTTAAACGGAACAGAAAACTGTTTCTTTGACGAAACGGAACGTAATGAGATTTCTGTTTCGTCGTCTGGAAGGGAACGAAAATGGAAATGGACGTTTGACGGGCCTAATCCTTTGTATGAAGTACCATCATTTCTGCCCTTCTAAAGCCGAATATATTAAAGCATCACCAACGTTGCAATATTCTGTTTTACATCAAAATGAGATTATCTTAACTTATTCAGTAGTAGAGTAGTAGACTGCCCAAACTCTTTCTCAGTATTGTTTTTGGTTTCTTATGTGGTTGTTTCTGGTTTCTTTGTATGTTCTTTTACAGGTACTAGGGTTATTTTGTTGAGGTAAGCGTGTTCATGTGGGGGTGGCCGAATAGTAAGTTTCACTGAAATTACTTAAAATTACTTAAATAATACCAAAGAGTTCTATTAAGTTGGATATGAAATTAAATTATTTTAGCATACAAAATATAGAATTTACACGGAGAAGAAAGAACGTACAGCATTCCATAACATTTTCTTTCCCTTTGGACAGAAAGTAGACTTTAGATCCCCAACTCTCTTTAATAGATAAACAGAATTATTAATCAAATTTTATAGCTGACGAAAAATGTTTACGTTTCTACAGTAGAATTAAAAAATTAGAGATGACATGTTTAACACCCTAGAGAGTAATATTAGAAGTAAATGAGTTTTTTTTTGTTCAGAGCAATTATCTTTTTGATTCATTCTACAATAAATCTTTGTAATGTATCTAAATATTGTAGTATTCCAATGAGTGAACACTCACTTAAAATAATTTGTACAAAGTTTACACTCATTTGAATATTTTGTATATGGTTTAACTATGTGATGAAGATTTATTTGAAATATTTTGTTATAGTTTACATATGTGATGGATTTGGCACGTGTTTGTTATGAATGAAACTCCCTGATGTTAGAAAAGTATGGGACCTCTTAGCACGATCTTTAGCACATAGTAGCGTTGAAAATAATTTCCAAGGAAAAACATTGTTTAGCCTTATTCAGATCCGTCACTTGGCTTTTGCTCTTTTCTCTGCACATATATTCTCAAACAAAATGAATGCTTCCATTTGGCTGCCCTGCCTCCTTGAGTTACTACCAAAAATATCTTCAGGGGCATTATTATCAATGTACTTTTTACTGAGTTTTCACTTTTATTTTAATCAGGATATGTTATGGATAATAATCTCTGGAATCAACATTTTGATGAAAGAATATTTAAAGATGAAGTTTCAAATGAATTATAGGTGCAGATAAAGAAAATGTGATCGATATATATGTTCATTTGTGCCCTAAAATCAAAACATAACATTTGGATTACTTGGTTTACATTCCACCAATATTTAGGTCCGTTTATGTTAATTAAAGGAGATGAATGAGGAGGAGAAAGAAGAGAGGAAAAAGAAATATTAATTTTGATTCTAATTTTTCATATAAAAAAGTAACTAAAAGATTACAAAATCACTCTAATTTGTTAATATTGTTGTTACTGCAAAAGTACTCCTAATTTTTAATTATTATTTTTTTTAACAAACTGCGAAAACTGCTGTTCTTCTATTCGCGCTCTTTCATTTCAGGAGGAGCACTTGTGGTGTTCATTTTTCAAATCATTATATTGAGAACTAGAATTTTTAAATTTTAACAACCAATCTAAATATGTTTATATATTAACAATCATCTTCCCAAATTTTTAAAACCTTTTTCCTATTATATTTTTTTATAATTGCAAAAAATAAATATAAACTTCTCTAAACCTAACTAGTTCACATGATCACATCTCATTTATTATATCATTTTGCAGTTTTATCTCCCGTCAGACTTACCCATACCCTTTCACTATCCAGAAGTAAAACACAATCCACTCGTAGTAAAACTCCAATAACCCCATACCCTTTGCAGACCAAGGTCTCTGTTCTTAGCATAGTGAGCTCAAAAAAGAGAAGGAAACATCAAACAGCAGCATCTCTCTTCACTGTGAGGCCTACTCAGCTACTCTCACAAACAATGGAAACACAACAAGCATCCATACCCCGACACGTGGTGGCCATCCCTCTCCCCGGCCGCGGACACGTCAACCCAATGCTCTCACTCTGTCACAACCTCCTCCTATCCCAACCGAACCTACTCATCTCCATCATCCTCACTGACGAGTGGGCCCAACTCGTCAGCCTCCCGTCCCATTCCAACATCCGCTTGGTGACCATCCCGAATGTGCTTCCCTCCGAGGCCGACCGTGGTTCCCGCTATGAAGAGTTCGTCGAGGCGGTTCTGACTCTGATGTGTGGGCCCGTCGAGAAGGCCATTGAGGAGATGGACCCACCGGCAGACTATATACTAGCTGATCTTTTGCTGCCTTGGGTGGCTGGGATCGGAAGGAGGAGAAGGCTCCACGTGGCTGCTTTCTTTCCTCAATCTGCATCAGTCTTTCTTGCTCTGCTTCAGTTCAAAAAAGCTGGAAATGGAAAAATTGGGAGTGACGCATGGGGTGAGTTTTTAGTATTTATTTACACTTAATTTTTGATGTGTTTTTTCCCAGCACAAGAAAATGGGACTAATTTGTTCAAAAAAAAAAAAAAGAAAAGAAAAGAAAATGAGACTGATGGTCCCAAAACCCAAATGCAAGATTTCATTATACGGAAAATACAAATGGTCAATAAATTTGTCGACATTATTTACAACCTCTTGATTTCTTAAAGGTGGCGGCCTTTTGTTTTGTGTTGATGTGAGATGATTTTGTGCCACAATTTTATAGAATGGCAATATGGCATAATATGTATCTCTTCACTGAGCGTTGCCCAATTTAGTCACAACTCACAAATAATAAAAAATTATTTTTTCAAAAAAAAAAAAAAACTTGAGTCTTTTATGTTGAAGAGTAACAAATTCCAAGTCTTTTCTCCTTTGTGCACAAAATGCAAAACGTAATACCCAATTGTAACTTCATCTACTAGTCTACTTGAGGACTTGAGCTCCTTGATTGGATGCTTGCATTAGAGAGACAGAGAGGACTTAATTATGTTCAATCAGGGAAGATAAATAGATAATTTGCTAATACATTCAACTGGCATAAACTAAGATGCTCATCTAGTATAATCCATAAAAAGCTATCTGATTACTTAGATTTTTTTTTTTTTTGTGCTACACCTTTTGCAATTTAATAGCCTTTATCAACTAATTTTTCTTTGAACAGTCAAATAATAATTTTTCATGCAGTAGATTTTTGCCTTTTTGAATGATTTTCTCATGTATTAATTCTATTTCATCCCATTTAAGACAGATCAAACAAAGGATGCTCTAAGATATCTCCCAAGGGGATCATCGACTCATTTGCCCGACTTCACTACCAAATCAAGAGGCCAAAGCATGCATGATACCTTCCTTCAAGTAATGTCTTGGTACCCCTTTACACAAGCACTTTTCTTCAACTCTTTCAATGACCTAGAGCCTCAATCCCTCCAAAGTCTAGCATCCGAAATCTCGATACCAGTTTACCCAATTGGCCCTTTATTGCCCCTGCCTCCAACTGCCACAGAAAATTCATACCCTGATTACCTGAAATGGCTTGATACATATCCAGAGAACTCTGTGTTGTATGTCTCCTTGGGTAGTTTTCTCCCTTTGTCTCCTACAGAACTCAAAGAGCTATCAAAAGGGCTAATGTTAAGTGGACATCCTTTCATATGGGCAATTAAAGGAGTTTCTTTCTTACAAATTGTTAGTGAATCCTTAAAAGGTTATGAGAAGGGATTGATCGTGCCTTGGTGTGAGCAATATGCTGTTTTAAGTCACAAGTCAGTTGGTGCATTTATTACACATTGTGGTTGGAACTCAACATTGGAAGCATTGAATTGTGGTGTGCCCATGGTAGTGTATCCATTGATGTGGGATCAATTTCCTAATGCAAAAATGGTTGTAGAGGATTGGGGGGTTGGATTAAGTATTAGGAGTGGCGAGGAAGAAACGATAAAGGCGGAGGGAATTGCTAACATTGTCCGAAAAGTGATGGATTTTGGTGCTTGTGAGAGGAAGGAGATTATTGTGAGGGTTAAGGAGATGAAAGAGAGATTCACCAGGGTGTTGGAGAATGAGAATGGCTTCTCTACATTGGCTTTTTTTCACAATCTAATGGCGAATGGTGACAGGGTTTCAGGAAAAGATATGGGAAACCATAGTGAGGGTAAGTAAACGTATACTTTGAGTTTGATTAGTTGAATACCATCACTGAACTCTCTTTTTGATCCAATCTAGGATTTTGCTGTTTCTGTTTTATGTGTGTGAATGCCTTTGGTGTACTTTTTTCTTCTAATTTATCTCTGCGTATGTGTTTGGCTCAAGCTTCTAAATTTCTGCGAAATAACGGCGAAATAACAGAAATAGCGGTATTTTGTGTCAAACCGCGTGAACGTTATAGTCTTAATTGAGAAAATGACGTAACACGTTATTTCAGTTATTTCGGCGATATAACACGTTATTTCAGTTATTTCGGCGAAATAACAAGCTGTTATTGCTACTATTGTTAAATTGTGTATTCAATATTGAACTATTGTTAAAATGGTACAAGCTGCTACTGCTACTCAATATTGGTACACTACATTATATTGAATTTGGTATGGCCGTATGCTATTTGTATGGAGTATTGGAGATGTATAAACATATAAATTGATAGTTATAGAATTGATGTGTGTCAAACTTTGAAAAAACACTACACCGTTATATTGTCGTTATACCATAGAAATAACACCGAAATAACATGGGGACCTGGACCGTCATACCGAAAAAACTGAAATTTAAAAGTTTGGTTTGGCTACATAATCAGACATTCTAGCTAAAATCTTTATGATACTTGGTCCCAATTAGTTAGAAGAAAGTTAAAATTTTCTGAGATAATAATAACCAAAAAGTAAAATCAAGAATAAGATTTTGCTGGAGTTCCAAGACCTATGTTTAATTTGGTTACTGTTGTACTAAACGTCTCTAGGTTTGTCGATTGCAAAACAATATCATTTGGCATTTAACAATCTTCTTTGAGTTTTATAGGAAGAAGATACAATTTATGAGGACTTGGATAAAAGATTTAAGAAAGATCAAGATCAAGTCATTAGAGAGCTTGTAGGTTAGTTTAGACTAGGATAGAAGGTATACTTTAGTCATTGTTTATCCTTAAAATGGTCTAGATAGCGAAAAGCTCAATAAACCAGCAAAATCCTGTTTTCTGTGACCTAGCGTCGTACAACGCTAGATAGAGTTACACAACGCTAGAACAGCTAAATTCATACTTCTGTGAACCAACGTTGCACAACGCTATATAGAGTTAGGCAACGCTGATTCACAACGTTGTACAACGCTCAGTAGAGTTGTACAACGCTGCAGTTAAAAAACTTGGAAAATTTCCTGAGTACCATCGTACAACGCCATATAGCGTTGTACAACGCCACATAAATCCCAAGTTAGCTGTGCTGTTTTTACATGCAAAGTCTCTGGAGACGTTAGCCAACGTCTTTCAGCGTTGGGTAACGTTAGCGTTGTGTGACGGCATATAGAGTTGTACAACTCTCTGTTGAATCTGTCAGAGTTGTTCCTTTTGTCTTCCTTTAGCGTTGTGTAACGCCATTCAGTGGCAAGCAACGCTCTGACAATTTCCAACGGAATTGTCGGAGCTTTCCTTTGGTTTTACACTCCTGCGTTGTGCGACGGCAAATAGCGTTGCACAACGCTCTGACAGACCAACGGCTATATTAAAGAGCCGTTAGAATTTACAACGGTCATATTCCAGCGTTGTATAACGCTATTCAGCGTTGTACAACGCTGTGGCCTGTTTTTGCTGGGGAACTGCTCATTTCGAGCCCTATATATATCCACCCCTTGTTCTCTCTCATTACAGAGCTTCACTTTGCAAAATTAGACCAGATTTGAGCCTTTGAGCATAGGGATACTCTCCCACTTGAGCTTTTCATAGCTAGACCATCTTGAAAGATTTAGTAGCCTCAAACACCACCGCCCCGACATTGTCGCTAGGTGTAGGATGAAATAGGTTGAGAGCTCTTCTCCTTTGAGGCCGTTGTGCCATTCGAGTTAGGCCGATCCACCTCGAGTGTCCTTGTGACGAGGTGATTCGGTTCGAAGTTGTAGTCCCGTTCTTGTTGGAATTGAACGGAGCGCACCCTTTCGTGGTAGCGGAACTCCCGGAGACGTACGACTAAGGCTAGCATTTCCTAGCGGGTCGGAACTCCGTAATCATACCGAGTGTTCAATTTCTCTCTCTCTCTTTCTCTTTATTATCTTGCTATACTTGAATTTCTTGTGTGCTTGCTTGTATTGGGTACCAATTGAATTGTGTTAGGGTAGTTCATACCAAACCGGTCCAAAAACCTTAATCGCTTCCGCTAAACCTTGATTAAGCCGCCTCTTTAGGGACAACAAAGTGGTATCAGAGCGGGAACCTCGATTAAGCTATTCTTAATCTCGGTTTTCGGTCATGGCGGCTCGTTTTGTAGAGAGACCGGATAAATTAGGCCAAAATTGTAGAAATTTCTCTTTTTGGAAGAGATGCATGGTGAACTACCTCAATATCTTGGGATATTGGCATGTGGTAGAAAATCGGTATACCCCCGAACTTAATCCAAATTCGGTAGAATTGACCAAGAAGTCCCGTGATAACCGAATGGACAATGATTGTGCGGTTAATGCCATATTAGCCTCGGTCCATGAATCAATTGGTGTGACCCTTAGTCGTTTTGATCTAGCACACGATATGTGGATGGCTCTCTTCACCCGTTATGAGGGAAATTCTCAAATTAGGCATTCTAAATTGTATGAGTTGTACTCTCAATTTGAGAATTTCCACATAAAGGATGGTGAATCCATTGAGGATATGTACACTCGTCTTGTACAACTCCAAAATGAATTCACCGAAGGAGGTGAGCCCCTAACAAATGGCAAGATTGTAGGGAAGATGATGCGGGCTATGAGTGGACGGCACGAATGGGATGCTCACATCACGTCGCTTGAGACCATTATCCGGATGGACCATGCGTACACCCCGGAGCAAATGTACATCGAACTTCGATGTGTTGAGGAGAAGCTCAAGCAACTCGCCAAACTAGAGCCTCATCCAAGAACCTTAGCCATGACCTCCACAAGCAATCCCGCCTCCACATCATCATCTCGATCCTCTCATCGCCGATACCCACATCAAACACCATTAAACCTCTACGAGCTTGATGAGACAAAGCAAGAGGTGGTGATTGAGAAGATGTTTCGTGGGTTGCTCAAGCATGAGAAGAAGTTCAACAATGAGAGGTTAACCAATGATGAACGGGAGTTGTGTTTTGTGTGCAATAAAGAGGGGCATTCAATGCACAAGTGTCACAAGCTTTTCCCTCAAGTACAAACCGACAAGCCAAAGCCTAAGCACAAGAAGGAAAAGAAGAAGGCTCAAGCCATGCATGCCTTGTGGGATGTTGAATCCGAAACAAGCTCATCCGATTCGGATTCTCATGAGGTGTATGCTTTGGTGGCAAATGTGGAAGAGGTGGTATTCTCAACGGATGATGTGGAGGATGACTTCGTGAAGGACATCCTCAATGAGTTCAATCAAGGGACAAGATTTGTTCATCCGCTACTTCAAGCGCGTAAGGCAACACCACCTCCATCTCCACCAACTTCGCCAAAGGCATGCTCTCCAAAGGTATATCTCCCTCTCAATGAATCTCTTAGTAGTAGTGATAGTGAGAGTGATGATGAACCAACTAGTTCAACTCCATGTGTTGATTGTGATAGGTTGAACTCTATTCTTGATGCTACACATGATGCCTTGGTTAGGAAAGCCGATACCATAGAAACTTTAAAAACCACGGTAGATGAGCTTACTTCTAAGATGGGTGAGTATGAGGCTAAAATTAAGGAGCTTGAAAAACAACTTGAAAAACCGATTTTAGCTCAAGCTCCTAAAACGGATTTGAAAAACCTTTTCAAAGGTCAAAAGCCTCATGACAAGTCCGGTCTTGGTTACCAAAAGCCTTATCAAACCAAGAAAAAGAACTTGTCATACAAAAATGGGAAACAAGTTGCACAAAACACACAATTTCAAAAACCTAGGAATTCTCGTGGCCATGCACATATGTACCAAAGGAAATCTAGAAACACTAGAGTGCAAAACGAAAAGAATTTGCCAAATCAAGAAAAGAAGGTTTTTGTTCCAAAGGCGTCCAATAAAATTTATTTTAGAGGACCCGATGGATGGTTTTATGAATTTAAAGAGCAACACTCTTCACAAAACCACAAGGCTCAATCCAATGAGTATCAAAAGAATGTTTCCCAACATTTCCAAAAGGATCGCAAAAAGGATTTTAATGCCTCATCCAATGATCCTAAGAAGAAGGCCGAATACCTTAGAGCCCACTACTATTCTCATTTTGTCAAGGGTTCTACCATGCCTAAGCCAACCAATGCATATTGCAACTATTGTTGTCAAAATGGTCATATCTCGTTGGAATGCAAACTTAGGAAACCAAATGGTGAATCCAAAAGTAAGTGGGTTCCAAAAGCTTGTACCTCTAGTGGTACAACTAGTGGTATGGTAACCAATGTGGCCTAAATACCAAGTTAACCCCCGGTCTTATAAGCCAAATATTTAGGGGGAGCCTCTTTATTTCTATTTTATTTTTGTTTGAGAGGTTAAATTTGGTCACACTACTTTGTGTAGTGCTCTAAATTGGTTCTCCAATTCCTTTTCTCCAAAATTAAGGGGGAGCTTGCTACAATTTTCACTTTTTGTCGATTTACAAAAAGGGGGAGAATTGTAGTAAAGCTTGTGAAATGCCAAAATTTAATCGCTTTACTAATGATATTGTTTTGCAAATCGTCAAAAGGGGGAGATTGTTGTACTAAACGTCTCTAGGTTTGTCGATTGCAAAACAATATCATTTGGCATTTAACAATCTTCTTTGAGTTTTATAGGAAGAAGATACAATTTATGAGGACTTGGATAAAAGATTTAAGAAAGATCAAGATCAAGTCATTAGAGAGCTTGTAGGCTAGTTTAGACTAGGATACAAGGTATACTTTAGTCCTTGTTTATCCTTAAAATGGTCTAGATAGCGAAAAGCTCAATAAACCAGCAAAATCCTGTTTTCTGTGACCTAGCGTCGTACAACGCTAGATAGAGTTACACAACGCTAGAACAGCTAAATTCATACTTCTATGAACCAACGTTGCACAACGCTATATAGAGTTAGGCAACGCTGATTCACAACGTTGTACAACGCTCAGTAGAGTTGTACAACGCTGCAGTTAAAAAACTTGAAAAATTTCCTGAGTACCATCGTACAACGCCATATAGCATTGTACAACGCCACATAAATTCCAAGTTAGCTGTGCTGTTTTTACATGCAAAGTCTCTGGAGACGTTAGCCAACGTCTTTCAGCGTTGGGTAACGTTAGCGTTGTGTGACGGCATATAGAGTTGTACAACGCTCTGTTGAATCTGTCAGAGTTGTTCCTTTTGTCTTCCTTTAGCGTTGTGTAACGCCATTCAGTGGCAAGCAACGCTCTGACAATTTCCAACGGAATTGTCGGAGCTTTCCTTTGGTTTTACACTCCTGCGTTGTGCGACGGCAAATAGCGTTGCACAACGCTCTGACAGACCAACGGCTATATTAAAGAGCCGTTAGAATTTACAACGGTCATATTCCAGCGTTGTATAACGCTATTCAGCGTTGTACAACGCTGTGGCCTGTTTTTGCTGGGGAACTGCTCATTTCGAGCCCTATATATATCCACCCCTTGTTCTCTCTCATTACAGAGCTTCACTTTGCAAAATTAGACCAGATTTGAGCCTTTGAGCATAGGGATACTCTCCCACTTGAGCTTTTCATAGCTAGACCATCTTGCGAGATTTAGTAGCCTCAAACACCACCGCCCCGACATTGTCGCTAGGTGTATGTTGGAATAGGTTGAGAGCTCTTCTCCTTTGAGGCCGTTGTGCCATTCGAGTTAGGCCGATCCACCTCGAGTGTCCTTGTGACGAGGTGATTCGGTTCGAAGTTGTAGTCCCGTTCTTGTTGGAATTGAACGGAGCGCACCCTTTCGTGGCAGCGGAACTCCCGGAGACGTATGACTAAGGCTAGCATTTTCTAGCGGGTCGGAACTCCGTAATCATACCGAGTGTTCAATTTCTCTCTCTCTCTTTCTCTTTATTATCTTGCTATACTTGAATTGCTTGTGTGCTTGCTTGTATTGGGTACCAATTGAATTGTGTTAGGGTAGTTCATACCAAACCGGTCCAAAAACCTTAATCGCTTCCGCTAAACCTTGATTAAGCCGCCTCTTTAGGGACAACAGTTACTTCAGTGTGTCAGTCTGAAGCTTTTAAATTATACACTCCAAATAGCATATGGAATTTTCGAGAACCAGCTCAAGTAAGAGGTCACTGATTTGAAACCGACTGGAGGTCTTTTATAAATATTTAATTTAAAAATAAGTTGAGAAGTTTGACTTCAATTTATCTTAAAAAAAAAAACATATGGAATTTCAAGGGAATGAATTTGAATAATCGAAGCATTCAAATTAGATAACAAAATAATCTCCAACAACCTAATTCTGACGGAATGTGTTGTATACAACATAATTGCTACAGCTCTAAACAAAAGTTGGACTTGCTTGCATTTTGAGTTCAAATGAAAAAGAAATGAAATTAAGTAGTTGCCTGGAGAACAATTCTAAGTTAGTCTGTATCTACGTTTTTTGATATTAGATAGTTTCAACTTTTTTTTAATTAATAAATTTTCGTCCAAAATAATATAAATTTGATATTCTAAAATATATTGATATGCAGGTTAATTACATTAATTTGAACTATTAGGAGAGTCGAATGGATTTTATAAATGATATTTTAGCGTTAATATGAGCTTAAACTCATCATTTGGTTTTTGAATTTAATATCAACTAGCTATGTTATCGCGCTCCGCGCGATGAATGTGTTGATCTTTAGCAAGAAAGTATCGACTTTTTGAAATTTCACTTGTTTCAGAATATAAAAAATAATATCAATCTAAAAGAATTTCAAACAACATTTTTGAAATCCAAAATAAAAAATATATATCATAGGATTAAGTGGTATTTTGTAAGAATATCTATAAAATTTATTAATCCAAAATGATCTTGGAAAAATCTTGCAAACAACTTAACAAAATTTAAAAAAACCCCAAAATTTGAAAACAATATATAAAGAAATATAAGGATGATTATAAAAATTAATACCCACATAGGTAATTATAAAAACAATATATAATGATATCATCGATCAATTGACATAATTTTGCATATAGGCCAATTAATATACTATAATAGAAAAATAATCTTATAACACAATTATAATTTATAATAGCTATATTAAAAAGATCAACCAAAGCTTTAGATAGAACACCATAAGTCTCAAAAAATATATATATATATATATAATCAATTTAAAAAATTTTGAATTAGAAAAATTATATCATTAGATTTCTTGTAAATTTTTAAGAATATTCATAAAGTTTCATCGAAAATAATTTGGGGAAGTCTTAAAAACGAAACAAAAGTTAAAAATAGTTTCCTTGATTGGTTGAATACATAACTAAGAACATTTTTTTTAATAGAAAATTCTGTCAAAAAAATAATAATCGTACCCTTTTTAATACTGTTATCTTTAAAACTGTTTGTCACTTCTACAACAGTAAAAGAAGAAAGATAATGGACTACTACATAATTAAATAAAAGAAACATCAATCCTGTAATCCAAAGAAATATAGGCGTCCATATTGACAGAATTGGAGATTAACATGAGCCAATTTAGCAGCAATAAAAGAACAAAGGAATCACAGATGATAGATGAAAGAGGTATTCGTGAGCCAAGCAGGTCCATGAGACCAGGTTTATTAAAGAAGCATGACCCCTCTTTCTTTTTGTGTGTTAACTGTTAAGTTCTTCTACAATATTTCTCGTGCAACTTTTCGCGACAGCAAAAATACTGGTCATCCGTAATCAAGCGCACAAAAGAGACTTACATACGAGCTCAGAAGATAGAACTATCATTGTAACACATTTTAAATCTGTTACACTGAGAACCACACTGATGCATCTAGGAACGATCACGTATTCACGTGGCCAACGACTAGTGCAACTGTGCAAGCAAACGGTACAGATTAAATTCATCAAGCACAGGAAAAACATCGGAGGTTATAAAATGCAGCGATGATGTTTTGCTGACATAAGCAACGTTACTGTAGAAAATCAAACTCAATTTGCCTTGTTTGGATGGGGTTGGAAGAAAAAAGAAGGAAGATGGAAGAAAGAAGAAGACCCAAATTTATTATAAATAATCTAAACTCTTTACAAAGTTACACACTTCCCAATACTTTTTCCCACTTCTTTCCTTCTTCCCACATCTATTCAAACGGAGAATTTGATATGAAGTATTCTTTGACGTATGTTGGATCCGCTTCAAATAACTAATTCATATTTATAACTTCACGAGTGATATATTTACGTGAAAAAAATGTTTATATTTTAAGTTCATTTAGTATATAAAAAAAAATTTGTCATGTGTAGACACGAGGAGAACGACACAAATAAAAAAAAATTAGCACGATGATCATGTTATCGTGTCGCGTTGGAACATTAAAAAGTTTGACACAGTCCAACCGATATGATTCGACACGTAACACAATACATCGACAAGAATTTAATTATTAATATTGATTACGTAAACAAAATTAATAATTTACATCATATTATTTACCGTCATTTGACTCATATTGTTTTTATCTAATTATTATTTTTTATGAATAAAAATTAAAAACTTAACCAAATAATTAATTATTGCATTTAATATTTTTTTTCCTTTACTTTCAATTTTTTAATAATTTTGTAAGTTTAAAAATAATAAAATAGTCTGACACAACTAACACAAGGTGTCAACATGACATGACACATGCGTTAGTTGTGTTGTGTCAAAATATGTATCTTGTTGGCTCCTGCCACCATATAACACGATACGGCACAACATGATTAAAAAAATAATTCATGCCAACACAACGCAACACGAGGCTCCAACACAATCGTGTTTGACATGACACATCATGGCACACACGATTGGAGAACCCTAAATTGAACTGTTGGGATCGCCCATTGTAATCTAAAAAATTGAAATTTAATCATTTTTGATAAGTGTATTTGTCAAACATGTTTGACTCTAACAACTTCCTCTAAAACGTTTATTTTCTATTTTTTAGCCATTTTATTTTATATTATTTGAACTAACTAAGAAATTTACATGTTTATCAAATAAATGCATCGGTCATTTTTAGTTACAAACGTGAACACATTGAGAAAATTTGTAAAATTATTTGTAGTGATTTAATTAACTCTAAAAATTGGATATATAGGTAAAATTCATGTTTACCGTCAACTTTTTCCTTCATGTTTCTCCTCGACAAGCATACCAAGTAAAAACATGAAATATGAAGTAAGAGAATTGATTGTGTAAGTGTTTTTGGAAATCTTTTTGATAGAATTACACTTGAAAGATAATTGATTGCGGTGAGTTGGAGATTATCATAGCACTCAATGGCCTAGTTCTAGCATCGGTGAGTTTTCTCTTACTCTTTTATTAGTTTATTTCTCTTTATATGATGCATTTCTATTATTTTTTTTAGTTTATTTCTCTCTATACGATGCATGAGTATAGTTTATTTATTTTGAATATTGTTCAAAATGGTGCTAAAGAAGTTAGGGTAGCAATCAATTTTGACATTAGACCAAGTTCGATAGTATAATAGTAAAAAAATGGCATTATGTAACTCCACTTACATGCAACTAAAGGAAGTTAATTTAACTGCACCAATTAAAATAGTGCTTTGTTTGAAATATCCAACAATTGGTATTGTGTAAAAGTAAATTTCAGCTCAATTTAAAAGGAAAAAAATATTTAGTGGTTATGTTATTTATATTATTTATACGATTTGTATGTTTCAAATTTTCATTGGCCTTAATATAGTAACCTTTTATTTTCTTTTTAGTTTTCAAACTAAATTGAATTTAGTGTTTGTGAGCATCATTCTTTTTTATTAATTACTACTATTTGTTTATTATTACTAGCATAATTTACACATAATTGTAATTTATTTTTCAAAATTTTATGATTTTGTTATTATTCTTTTTGACAGTAAAGAGACTAAAATTAGAAGTGAAATTTGACACCCTTTGGTTGATCAAAACCGACCATCTTTTACAATAAGTTTGGTTTTAAATAGGTAAAATTAATTTAATGAATTTATTGAAAGGGTAATCGAAGTTGAAGGTGAATTGACACGTTACTATTGTTCCATTAATATCTTTATGGGTGCATTAGAACAAAAATTAATGTACAAGTTGATGAACGATTTCACCTCTAAATGGTCATGTAACACCCCATCAGTTTGATCAAAATTGAACCGACTTTGAATTGTTGACCAGTTTTGATCGAGACTTTGCTTTTGACCAGAATTTTATCCGTTGACCAATTGTTGACTAGTCAATTGTTTATTAAATGAAACAATCCTAAACTCGGTGGGCTCATTTCTTTTATATTGTGCACTTGACCTTTTGACCAGAGGATAAAAGATTAAAGCTTGTACCACGTGTCTTTATTTCACCACGTCTATACATCAACGTGGCAAAATTCCATAGTTTCCTTAATTATGGCCTCAATGTACATATTCGTTCCTTTGAGCATGTCATCTCCTTCCTTGTTACATGAACTTCTTCACCAAATTTATCTTTTTCCCTTCTCTCCGTTAGACAGCCAAAACAAATGAATGGAATATATTGATTGATATTTGATTAAATTGGCCGATTGAATTTCGAGTCTACGTCGCTATCGTATTGATGGTTATTTCGATTGATTCGTGATTTCTGGATCGTTCAATGAGGTAACCGGACTTCTCTGTATTTAATTTTGTATTGTTTGTTTGATTCGATTTATCGTTTGATTTTGATTGAATATGTTTATTGTTTTGTGATTGGTATATTTTACGGGATATCGAAGTTTGGAATTGGATGTGAATTTGGAATCTGAATTTTGAGCCCTGATCCTCCTGAGTTCGGGGAGGGACCGGTCCTGATCCTCCTGACATCGGGGAGAGACCACTCTGACTGATTGATTGGATGGATTCGATTATCTCCGTAAAATATATTATTTGTTCTGTGGATTAATCCGATCTGATTGTATTTGTTATATTAATTCAATGTAGAGAAGCTGCGTCGTTAAATAACCGGTTATTGAGGTTTGTACCTGACTCTGTTTGTTTTTTTGTTGCAACGTAGGTTGACGGGCCGTCGGATGGATGCATAAGATATCGTTCCAACCTCGCGCCCCGTGACCCGTCGGTGCGGGACGTGACAGGTCAATTAGTTTCTCTCTTCAAAATCATATTGTGTTCGTGAGGTGAATGAAAATGGATCTAAACATATTCAAATGTGTTCGATTGATTCATGTTTTTCTTCTCCACAAGTATAGCTAGTTAATAACATAAAATAAGAAAGAAAAATAATTAGGCGAGGTGTAATCAAATAATTTTTCAATAAATTATTTTAATGGGATTACTTGGCATGTTTTGAAAGATGATTTAATGCAACACATATGTGTCACAAAAGAAATTGACAGAGCACCCCATTTAACATTGTAAGATTTGTCATGGTATCAGAGCTACATCTTGGTTGTTCTTGTCAATCAATTTGACATTTAATCATGTTTGATATTTGATGGGTGTTCTTGTCAATCAATTTGGCATTTAATCATGTTTGATATTTGATGGGTGTTCTTGCCAAATAAGTTTTGACTCTAGAAACTCCCTCTAAAATATTTATTTTATATGTTTTTAGCCATTTGATTTTATATTTATTGAAGTAACTAAAACATATACAAGTGTTATTTTATATTTTATATGTTATATATTACTTGTAATATATATGAAAAATATTACTTATTTTACTTATACTTATATTGATAAAGAGAGCAATTATTTTTTTAGTTGTAACACGCGCACACATATATATCGTTTTAACTTTGTATGTTGTGAGTTAGATTAATTTTCCAAAAGAATGGAGATAGAGGTAAATAGCTTAGAGGAAAAAATTACTTATATGTAACAAAAAAAATTGATAGAATTGTAAGATTTATCATGGTATCAGAGCTTGCATCTTGATTATTCTGTCAATCAATTTGACTATTGATCGGATGCAAACCTAGTCAAAATACCCAGTTTACCTGATTTAATCTATCGTAGCAAGCTAAGGGTCGAACACGGGGACAGATTCAATTAATTCTTACCTAAATTATCTAATTAAATTAAGCCTAGATGAAACAATTTGTGGGGTCTAAAACAATTCTAAAGGGTTCTAAATTAAAGTTCTGAAAGTAAAGATCTAAATTAAGTCTAAATCTTAAGTTTGAATGAACGATTAAGAGAGAAAATAGGGGTTCAAGTCAATGGACTTCACCTATGTAGCAGGTTCCAAACGGTCCGTCTGATGTCTCAGACGATCCATCTGAACCACGTGCAGATGAATTAATTAGAGGAATTTAGGTTATTTCATATGCTGATTTATGGCTTAACCCTAATTGCCAGATTCTAACTATCGTTCAGTTCTGGTTCTCAAGTTTAAGTCAATTCAACTAAGTTTGGTCATCACCAATACCTAAGGTCTCTAAAATCTATCTTTCATACAAAGGACATCTTATAACCATCGTTACAAGAAAGGTTCACCTATCGGTTACTTAATCCCAATTTCATTTATCAATTACTCCCATCCTCGATTAAAATCTATCTTTCATAATTAATTAAATATTGTTGAGTGAAATTAATTATCAACTTATTTCTATATGATCCCTTGACTTAATTAATTATAACAGTTCGCAACAGTATATGTAATTAATTAATCAACATATCATATTATTGCATTCATTAATGCAATCAAATAAATAATACACCGTTTGGTCAAAGTCCTATTTGTGTGACCCTTTGACGATTTATACTATGTTGGCCATGGAAAATAAATCGTTATTTATTTTCAATAATCATAAGCGATATCTAGCAACACGTTATGATTCTCAATTCGCATAAATAAATACTGTACCAATACAGCACTTCAATCTTGCATAAGAAATAATATCTTATTGTTTTGATTCTTATGTCACATGATATCCTTGTATAATCCAAGATAGGAATGTGTCATTCTTGCAGATTATACGTTTCTTGATCTAGAGTTGATCACCTAGTTACGCGCATACGATCCAACTCCATCAAGGGGCCCAGTAGATATCATCACTCACTAGGCGAACTAATGAGGGACATACGGTTGTCTTGATGAACAGTTTCTCCCCGCACAATTCAAGAGAACATAAATAAAGTCCGTATAGCAGCCCTTATCAGGAATCAACGTTAGACGATATTTATAGAACCTATTGTTGGAGTTATGTCCTAGAAGTCAACAATTTAATGACTTAAATATTAGTTTATGTTATGGATGATATTTTATCATATGTTCCTAGGTTTATTATTGACAGATTATTCAGGTTGAGGATCTGAATTGTAGATCTCTGTGGATCATTCTTTAGAATGATAATAATAAATCTAAACAGTCCATAATCTTGATAATTAACAAGGAACATTAATTATCATATAAGATTAGTATGCAAGTTAAGTGATGATTAAATTCTACAAATCATAGGTAAAGAGTTACCAACTTAATTGCATATGTGTATGTTATGGAACATAGTACAGGACTTGACCCAATGAAATAAATGTATGGATTGTGTTATGTGTCATTATTTATTTCGTTATGATTTTGGTTCTATGTTTGAGATGTTTACCTTTTCCACATGAGGATAGGTTCAATAAATATTGTCTACCGCTGATTTCCGATAAGGGCTGCTATACGGACTTTATTTATGTTCTCTTGAATTGTGCGGAGAAAAGTTAATCATCAAGAAAATCGTATGTCCCTCATTAATTCACTTAGTGAGTGACGATATCTGTTTGGGCCCCTTGATGGAGTTGGATCGTATGTGCGCAACTAGTCGATCAACTCTAGATCAATAAACGTATAATCTGCAAGAATGACACATTCCTATTTTGGATTATACGATGATATCGTGTGATATAAGAATCAAAATAGAGAAATACTTTTATTCTCTTATGCAGGACTTAAATATTGTAGCAGTACATTATTTATGCGAATTGGGAATCATAACGTGTTGCTAGATACCACTTATGATTATTGGAAATAAATAACGATTTATTTCTATGTCCAACTTAGCATAAATCCTCAAAGGGTCACACAGATCGAAATTTAACCATACAGTACATTAGTCATTTATTCGCATCAGTGTGTGTTGCGAAAATATGATGAGTTGATTAATTGATTATATAACGATATAATTAATTAAGTCAAATGGATCATATTGAAATGATTTAATGTATTAGCTAATTCCACAATAATTATTAATTAGTTAATAATTATTTTCAGTTCAACTCAATTTAATATAAATAATTATATTAAATTAATGGGCCAATATTTATATTAAATAAATATAGCCCAAATGTAGAGCATCAATTGGTGGACCTAAGTAATTGATTTAAGAATCAATTAAATGAGTGTGTGAAGTCCATAAAGGCCTTTATGTGGCCGGTCCATTAGGGTGGTGGTAGATAGGTGGCATACTTGTAAATAGATGAAACTATTTGCTAGGGTTTGAGCCTTATAAAAGGATCTCTTTGGAAGCTCCTTGGAGCTCTCTCTCTCTTTCTCTTTCTTGGCCGCCACCCATCCTCCCTCCCTTCTCTCTTTGGCCGACGCCACTATCGCGGCTTTTTCGTCATTCCCTCGAAGAATAGAATTGGGTTCCTCGAGAAATGGGAACATAGCCTTGGATCCACCCCCCTTAAGGTTCGATCTCAGTTCGAGTATCTCTTTACGACAAGAGAACCAAAACACGAGTCGCTTCTTAAAGAGGTTTGTTGATTTCGTGGGTCCTTTCTTTCCAGTAGGCGCAAGCCCCTACTGTTAATTACCCCGTGATCGCTCACGAGAACCTCTGATTAAGGGATCTGAAGAATTATATATAAAGGCTAGGGAAATCGTTAGTTTTGTGTTTATTTTGGATTTATTTCTTTTGGTTTGAACCGGACTCGATTGGTGTACCAGACCTAATTAACGGGATCCAATTGAGGACATTTCGATCTGTTGAAGAGTTTTCGTTCTTGAAGTGGAGAGGTTTCGATTTCGATTTCGGGTTTCGTGTTTGCACTTTTAGTTTCTTAATTTTCTATTTGGATTTTACGATTTTCATGGTTCCCTTTTATTTTTATTTTTTATTTTAGACTTTTGAAATATCTTTTTATATTTTTAGTTATGTTTATGTTTGAAAATACTTGATATCAAATATATTTCTTTTAAAATCTCAATATCTATTCTTGAAAACTTGTCAAGAGAGTTTAATTAAGTTTTTAAAATCATTTTTGAATTTTACAAAATTTATTTAATATCCTTTTAGAATTTTATAAAATTTATTTAATGTTGAAAATACTTCAAAAATAGAAATGACCAATAATTTGATAGATTTTTATATCAAAATATCAGTAAATTTGGTTTATTTGGATTTTTAGAAATTTTTGGATATTTTATTTGTATTTTTCTGAGTTTCCTACTATTTTTAATGAATTTTTTAAGTTTTCTGCTTATTTGTCGTTTTCTGGTTGGTCCACGTCAGCAGAGAAGGTTGACGTGGATGTTGACTTGGCCTAACGTGGTACTGACGAGCCTGCTGACGTGGCATTTATCTGTTTTTATTTATTTATTTTATTTTCTGACAGTGGGCCCCGCATGTCAGGTCTATTTTTGGTTTAAAAAATATTTGATGTAACGAGTCATGACTGTGTCAGTGACCCGCCTCAAGGGATTTCGCCATTGGAGATCGAGTGTGGCGACGAGTTTGAACCCATTTTCTCCGCCTGGAGATGGCTTTTTTGCAGAAAAGCCCTTCGACTTGCGCCGACGAAATTGCGGAGCTTCTGACAACCATTTCGATTGAGAGTTGTCTTGTTGGAATCGTGAAGTAGAGGAGATCACAGCGGTACAATAAATTGGAGCTATGGAGCCTTGTTCTGCCCTGTGGGACCTGAGGAGTCTCGGCTCTCCATTAATGGAGTTGAAGCTTTCTACCTTCTTTTCTTTGCCAGATATAGGTTCATATCACCTATGGAAGTGAGAATACGATATATGTGCAATCAATTTGTCATAAAGGATCTTGGAGGGGGATGATCTCGACTGAGGCAATTCGGCCTCCACTTGAACTGAAATGAACCTTCGCTATGGGGCCCACTTGATCATTTCGTTGTGCCAGTCGTTGATTGAACAGCTTCAGAATGCTAAATTTAGTTTGTTTAAGCACCTAACTCGATTTGACATATCACAGTTTAGCACAGGGGGCATTGAGGCAAAAGATGCTTACTTTATTCCATTTCAGTTACTTGTAACTCATTTTACAGCAAAACAATTTGATTTAACATCCAATTTTGATCATTTTGAGTTTGTTGTGTGTGTCCAAATCAACACAAATTATGCTAGAGGTACTTGTATATGTTTGGTAAGTTTTGTTTCAAATCAAATATGCACCATAGTCACTGTTTTGATAATTCTTTATTTGAGTTGCTTTGAATGCAGTAAAATCACTTGCAAGTGCTATGAGAAAGACACAAGACATATACTTATTATTTTTTCTTACACAAAATGAGAAAGAGCCACCTGCTATTTGTATTTTTATGCAAATGGAATCCTATATTTTCATTTATTTTTATTGTGGCCAAATTTATGCATATATGTATTATATTCTTACTTGATAACAACATAAAGCAGAATCTATACTATTTCAAGCAAATTAAGGTCATTAGACTGGTTGGGACTTAACATGAACATTTAATCATCATTTTTATTGTATTTTTGAATTTTTGTTAATTCTTTGGACATGGCTAGGCCAGTGCCATGCTCTGGACCTATGCCAAGCCAAGTTAAGACCACCATGAGAGACTTAGCTATGCTCAAGATCTCGACATGGCAGCCATGGTGTACTTCGTTATTGAACAAGAGGACATCCCATGAAGCTAGGAGCTATGCTCCAGACCCTCATGAGGCATCCTAGAACCATCCTAGGATCATGACTGATGCTATGCTTCAGACCATGGCTCCTAGGAGCATTGATACATATGCTCCAGCTCACCATTGATTGGTGGCCGAGCTAAAGAAAGAGAACAACAAAACTATCAATTGACACTTCAAAATAGCTTTCTTTATTTCAAGACTGAGCGATTACAAGATGTAGGTTCTCAATTTCACCTCTTTCTCTCTCTTCCCTGAGTGTTTGATGTAATGCCTAGCTTCAATCTAATGCTGAAATCTCTAATTGGCTATCTAAACCTAACCCAGGCGTGGCGGCCTCTTCTCCTCCTTTCTTCTTCTGATTTGGGGATCTTTATATAGGCAGGGAACTAGGGTTTCACATTTGAGCCGTGCCATATCTTCATCGTCTGATCTCGATCCCATGGCTGAAATGGAGCTGCGCTAGGGTTTGGTATCGCAAAACCATGGGCTAGAGATGGTGGTTTCGCGTCTGTGGACAGAGAGGAGGCCACGTCGCCTCTCTCCTTTCTTTTCACTGTTTTATCGGCGTCTCCATGGTAAAATCGTGACTTTTCCTCTCTTCTCTTCTTTTTACTGGGTAGGAGACGCCTCTTACAAGTTTGGCCCACCTGTAAGATTTAATGTGGGACATAGAGATGGATGGTCCTGTTCTTCTGTGAACCAATTGATACTTGTTGAATTTCTGTGCATGGTGCATCAAAAACAAGTGCACCCAACCTCTCTCAAAGGGGCAGCGACCCACCTTGCCCCCCTTGGATCCCCTCCAATGGTTGGACGCGCCCAAGGTTTGCATTTTCTGAGATTTCCATTTGATTTTCTCAATTTCTTTTTTTATTTCTTTAAGGCTAAACCAAAATAAATTATTTGGGGGTCTTCCCTTGGGTATTTTTGGGTGAAATTTTATGGGGAAGCTCACAAAAATATGAGTAATTTAATAGTTTAACTGGATTTGGAAAATTCCTTATATATTTATTTTGGTAATTTTGTGAAGTTTTTGGGTTTGTTTGCAAAATTTGGCATTTGTGTGGGTATTTTTGGTATTTAAAAATTATCATCATAATTCTTAAGGGATTTTTGGGTGAATTTTGAGGATTTCTGGAGTTTGTTTGGTATTTTTTCGTAATTGATTTTGATTTTTGGCAATTTGGAAGTTTGGTTTTCGCTGTTTGACTTCTGGCTTTCGCAATTTGATTTTGTCTTGAAGTTGGATTTTGTACTTTGGTTTTCAGGGCTTAATTTTTAGGGTCAACAGCCACCACCTCTCTCTCCTCCACCTTTGCTCATGTGTTGAGCTCCATTCTCCTCACTAATTAAAGAGTTAATTAAGAAGACGAGAAAACTTGGGATTAACCTAAACCTTCTAGCTACTAGCATAGCTTATAGGTTTTAGTTAATTTCGTGGTGGACTCGAGGTCGTTTTTTTGGATTGAAGGACGCGCGGAGAGCACGCCATCGATTTTTAAGCCGTAGGATCGAGCCTCTTGATTGCCATATCAAGAGAGGTATAATTTCCATCCCTTCTCTTTGCGTTAATGAGTTTAAGTACTAGATTTTATTGTGCATATTGTTTTAATTGCTAAATTAAGTGTAATTAGCACAAAAATTAAAAAATTATGCATTTCCTAACACCTATCATCATGTGGAGAAACTGAATCATCTCAAACTCATAATCAAACACGTATGAAGTAAATAATGACACATAACACAATCCATATATTTATTTCATTAGGTCATGTCCTGTGCTATGTTCCAGTAACATACATATATGCAATTAAGTCGGTAATCCCTTACCCATGATTTGTAGAACTTAATCATCACTTAACTTGCATACTAGTCTTATCTGATAATTAATGTTCCTTATTAATTATCAAGACTATGGACTCTTTAGAAATATTATTGTCATTCTAACGAATGATCCACAGAGATGTACAATTCAGATTCTCAACCTGAATGATCTGTCAATAATAACCTCTAGGAACAAATGATCAAACATCATCAATAACATAAAATAATATAATAGCTACCAACTGATTGGTTTCTAGGACATATCTCTAACAGAGCTCACTATGCTCGACACTAATGTACTTTGCATGCATGCTTCTTGCAAAATATCACCCTCTTCACACCCCACCCAGTCATCGATGCAGTAATCATCCCATATATTTTTGCTCTAGACTTTCTGTTACCCTTGACAAGGATTACTTCCACAGAAGCAAGCAATGGATTAGGCACAACTGCATATGTTACCAGTGATGCACCATTTCTCCCTCTTACCTCATCAGTTATGACCTCGTCTAATATGCGCCACCCAAAGGGGCTAATTTCGATTGTAAAACCTTTGCTTACTTCATCCTTCCCATGCCAGAGGTCGAGATGCATCTAAGATATATATATTATATCCCGTGACCGCATTGCACTGGCTTTAATGCGGTCATGGTTTTGGTACAATTTTTTTTAAGAAACATATTTATATCAACAAGTATAAAAGGAATTGGTATACTAATATCGTTAATGACGGATCATCTTATTTTTGTATTTTTTATAATTTAAAATAGTTTTTTTTTTGTATTTTCTATAATTAAAATAATTTTTGTTAAATACATTAAAAATAATCATACCGATCATTATTTAATTTAGGAATTAAATACATTTGGAAATCTAGTATAGTTCATGCTGAATTATTGTCATTTAAAAGAACATAGCACAGCGATGCTGCAACTGTCATGTCTAGTAATAAATAGATTGTGTGCCCTAAGGGCAAAGGGCAGCCCAACAAGTGTACGTAATGGTATCTTGTTTGTTTTCATATGTTCAAATCAGTTTGCCCAAAATGAGTCATTAAATTGATCAATGATATCAATCAACAACTAAGAAGTTTGAGATTTTGCATTTTTCGTTTTTATGTCAGGTTACTTTGTTGTTGTATTTTGTTATAAGAATAACTTATGAATTTCAGATGATTTTGTCAGTGGATTAGGTTGAGGACCTTGGGGAGGTGGCATGGTTTGGGCTAAAAAAAATTGAGGGTTTCGATGCTAGGGATTTATTTTAGACCTAACTTGAACTTGGTTTCTTTGTAATGGAAAACGTGGTCATAAGAGGCATTCTTCTGTTTTTTTTTTTAAAAAAAAGCAACATACTAGCTATAATTTTGATACACTATCTGGACAGAGTAAGCCCATGGCATTTGTCAATGAAATTAAATCAGTTTTCAGCTGTAAAGCCTAGCATCGGCATGGGTTGGACCACAATTTTCCTTCCTACATAATACTATTTTCCTTTAGGTCAATGAGAATATTATAGTTGCATGAATTTTCTAGGGGAAAATCGAGGCTAGTCTGGTCAAATTGAGGTGTAATTTCCAACAAATTGAAACAATTGGGTCTTCTTAATTTTGATAAAGAATGATACAAGAAACAAAAGGAAGAAAAAGATAGTACTGTGCATACTTACAGGAAAGGAGATGGTCTCAAAGTTCTTCTTGTTCCTTTTATAGAGGTTGTGGCAACCCATTACAAAATCGATATGAATAGTGCCATGGATTTTTCCAATTGATACAACAAACCGACTTTTCTTTTCTTCAAGGGATAGGGAGGAAAGAAAACAGAAAATTTCCTCAAATAAGAAACAATGCAAATGTGGTTGCGGATCAAGAAGCCGATCATCTTTTATTGATCGGACGGTTTAGAACATGGCAACACGACACGGCATGACATGAGACTCCAACATGATCGCGTTTGACACAACACAACATGACACGCACGATTGGAGAACCCTAAATTGAGTTGTTTCGGATCGGCCATTGTAATCTCCAAAATTGACATTTAATCATGTTTGATAAATGTACTTGTCAAACATGTTTGACTTTAACAACTTCCTCTAAAACGTTTATTTTCTATTTTTTAGCCATTTGATTTTATATTGATTGAACTAAATAAGAAATTTACATGTTTATCAAATAAATGCATCGGTCAATGATATATACTACTTGTAACATATATGGGAAATGTTACTTAATTTACTTATTAATGAGAGCAATCTTTTTTATTTACAAAACACACACAGACTAGATGTTAATTTTTCTATAGTGAATTAATTAATTTAAAAATGAATATAGAGATAAAATGCATGTTTACTGTCAGCTTTTTCCTTCATGTTTCTCCTCGGCAAGCATACCAAGTTAAATCATGAAATATGAAGTAAGAGACAATTGATTATGCAAGAATTTTTGAAAAAAAAATAATTCAAGAGAATTACACTTGGAAGATAATTGATTGCAGCGAGTCGGAGATTAACGGAGTACTCAATGGTGCAGTTCAAGCATGAGTGGGTTTTCTCTTACTTTTTTTTAGTTTATTTCTCTCTATAGTCTATACGATGTATTTCTATTGCTTTTTACAAGGAAACTCTTTGGCTCTATTTAAGGAGTTATTTTACAACTCCTGTTTAAGTACTTTGTTTTCTAAATTCTACTCATTTTCTTTGTAGAAAGAAATATAAAATGGTTTTGGTTTTTCCTAGAAATAACTCGATGCACTAGAGCACTATAAAAATAATACTTGACATGATTGTTCTTGCTCATATGACATAAGTTTGCATTATCTGAAACCTACACATGCTGACATAAAACCAAAACAATTTCCTCGTATATGTATTTAAAGAGCTGAGTTCAGAGCGTAGAAATGCTACACACGATATGAATAATTCATTTGGTTCAATTTCCAAACAATTTGCTTCTTTGTTCCACTTAACATTAGTTATTAAAAACTTTAGGGTTAGTTTATCCTATTTGTTTAATTTTGATGAATGTAAATTTTTTTTGTCAATTTTTAACTTTCAAAAGTATTCTGGATTTTGCATCCTGGGATTGGCTGGGTGGAAAGGTCAGCTATCTCATCATTTAACTGGATTTTAGATAAATGTAGAATATGGCTTTCTTTTCCTTACTTATATTAGTTCTATATGATTGTAGTTTTTTCCAAGCGTGCTTAATCGTGTCACTTCACCTGTTGTGGTCAATGATTTTATTTTACTGCCCACCAAATGGCCCATAAATAATAGGAAGAGTAAAGATGTAAACAAATCACAAATTTAATATTATTGATGTGATGATATATGTTGCTATTTGCTTGTAAGACCAAGGAAAAAAAGAACAATATTGATGTTGCATGGGGTTAATTTTGTTTTTTTATAGAATATTGGAGTACGTGTCAGGTGTCACTATGATTAAAAATGTGGGTAAACACAACTTAATTGTACCCAATAATGTTTTTGACAAAAATAACTTTCTGAGAACTAGAGATTCAGGCACACTTGTTATTTTGAAGTTAAAGATTTCAGCTGCCAACATGAATGTATGAGTTATTATTTTCTTTTAATACTTAGATCCCAATTTTTAATATGAGGCTCTAATTTGTGTTTTTTTGTGTGTGTTTAGGATTTCATTCAAAAAGTATTAGGTGTCTTATCAGAGATCCTTTTATAGAGGATGGATCAGTAGAGTTCTATAAAAAGAATATCAAATCCTTGGACAACATCATTGAAGTCATACATCTACAATAAATTTGATAATTAAGATTATTTATATTTCTAAAATTTACATAATTTTCTTTTAAAATATGCAATTTTTGTATTGCTCAATCAAAGCTAAGACTACGATTGCATATAATGCTAGAAAGGTATATCATTTGTTTTACACTCATGTTTTAATATCTATCTATATAAATAATGATTATGTAACATCTCTGCACGATGCATGAGTATAGTTAAATTTTTTTTAATATTGTTCGCAATAGAGAGGTAACGAAGTTAGAGTAGCAATCAATTTTGACAGTAGACCAAGTTTGATAGTATAACAGTAAAAATGGCATTATGTAATTCCACTTACATGCAACTAGAGTACACTTGGGTTGTAATGGATTCACTTTGGCATGTTTTGGAAGATGATTTAGTACGACACATGTGTTTCACAAAGGAGACTGATAGAATACAATTTAGAATCGTAAGATTTGTCATGGTATCAGAACTTGCATCTTGATTGTCATGTCAATCAATTTGACTATGTTTAATTTCGCTATATATCAAAGTCTTGCAATTTGAATCTCACTTGATATTTCATCGTTATAATTTTTTAGATTATGCTTAATTTTTTATTTGTATGGATGTATGAAAATAGTTTTTGTTGATTACTATTCTTTTGAAATAGTGCTCTAACGAAGTAACTAGTGTATAGATAAAACAAGATTGTTGTGAAGAAAAATAAGCAATTATTTTTTAATCGCAAGCTAAGTTAAAATAATTTAATTAGTACGATTATTAGTGAATTTTTTTTAAGTTTTGATCATTTAAACAATAGCTATTTCCAGTTGCCATCTTGTAATATTGATTTAATTTGAAATAATTAGTAGGATCTTTAACTAGCTTGCAATCAATATACACTGCATGCTAATTAAGTTTAATAGTTTAACATATATGTAATAGCAATATGCAAATCTACTTGCAAGCAATTATATATATTGTAAATTATCCAACAAAATTGACTGGATTGTAATTTGAAACTTGAATAAATCTATTTATGTAAAATAAAATAATTAATTTTCTCACCATCTAAACACTTCCTTAGTTTCCTCCAATGATTCATCAAAATACCTCTCTTTCAAATTCACTTTTGGAATTGTCAAGTGTTATCACGTGTTGTTTGCATATCTTGTATACTTATATCGCTTTTAGCATTCACATTTCCGTAACTTTAAGCCTTAGGACATTATTTATCGAATTAGTTTGATATTGCAAACATGAGTAAATTATGAAGTGAACAATATTTTTATTTTCTTCATAAATTTTGTGTGACTAGTTTCCATACTAACTCCTAATTTGAGAACATCTGTAATCATTTAATTAGCAACACATAGGCCTGCTAGTGGACGGATTCCATTCGATGTCCAAGTCTGTCCAATTATCAAGAGTTGCATTCCATAACCAATCCATGTCCAAAATATTTATTTAGTGATTTTCCGTCCACGTCCATTTCAACTATTTGTCCACTATTGTCCACAAATTAACCATATGGATCAACTTTTGGACAAACTTACTTAAAAGAAGTGGATACAAAAATGATATGGTAGTGGAGAGATTTTATAGGAATAAAAATTTGAAATTTTATAATATTTAAAATTAGGAAATAGTTTTTAAAATTTCATATTATGAAAATTTTAATTTTGAAATTTCTGAAATTAATCAATATTTTTTCTATAAAGTTATTGAGAACAATGTGTAAGGCAACATTTGACATTTTAATGTCACTATTCTTATTATGAGTCATATTTGAAGCCAACTTGTAGAAGATGATATGGCTTTGGTTGAGAAAAGGTCTCACCCTTTTTTAGGTGTACATTTCAAAGTTCAAATAGGCTAGATAGTCACGGTTAATGTTGCAACAGGGGTACGTAATTTTGGAACATAATAAGTCTGATGCGGGTTGCATTTTAAATTGTCCGACTTCAAATTATCTTTGAGTTAGGTGGCAGTGAAGTTAGATTAGCTTCTATACCGTACAGTTTTGGATCCTGTTGGTGTTGATTTAGTTCGAAGTTGGTCATGAAATTTCAAAATTTTTAATTCAAAAATTTTGAAATTTGAACTTTCAGAATTGAAAATTTAAAAATTCAACATTCAAAATTTAAAATTTTGAAATTTCGAAATTTGAAAATTGCTTGTAACTGTAGCAAAAACGAAACCACCTCTTCCACAAGTGTGGAATATCAAGGCCACACATTCCATTCTATTATTCTGCTACCTTTACTGATACACTCGACTCAACAACTACTCTCCACAGAGACACAGCTGCTGTACGGCTTGGTGCCTATGGAACGAAAGGAATGGGAGAACCTTTTGTGGCATCACAGATCGACTATTCTTCATGAGCTTTTAACCCTGTGCTAGAGATTGCTTGAGACATTGCTAATTTCTATTTTTTTTTCTTTTGTTTCCTTATTTTTCCTTCCTAGGTAGCTACTACCTAGTATTTCTAAAAAAAGAAAACTTTGAATAGCTTTCTATGATTCTATCAGATAACGAAAAATCCCCAAGAAGGCTGACAGAATGTCTTGTATAGCTTAAGAATAATACAATAATTAGTTACTTATGATTAAAAATATTATTTTTATGATTTAAAAGAAGTCCGTTAAAATTGATAGCGTTATTTCAAAATGGTCCCAATTCGTAATAATTTTTAATCCAAGTTTGTATGGATTATTTTTTTCGGATTAATTTAATTGTGATTGACTTTTTGATTCGGATTAAAAACTATTATCTGTGATCACTTAAAAACAATACTCTTGATCAAAACAAACTTATTCTTAATCATTTAGGAAATAATGTATTCTCAAAACAATCCAAAAGCACCCCAAATGAATTAAAAGTGAAATATAAGTAGCTGTTTGGTGTAGAATTTTAAGTGAGAGTTGTTGCTAAGATGAACAATAAATCATAATACAACTCGTAAAACTGTTTCTACGGATTTACTTTTTTTTCCAACTAACAAGCGTCTGTCCGAAACGCTAATTTGAATTAAAAAACATTGTTCACTTGGATTGTAAAATGTTAAAATTAGCACTCTAGTGTTTGTAGAATTATATCATCGAAACAACCGCCAAATGAGAAAAGCCAATTGCTATGTGTCTGAACAGGATTTGACACAGAAAAATTATCTTTCCAATTCAGACGATTGGTATCATTTCCAGAGAAGTTTCTAATTTCTAAACAATGATTGATCAGATTGAGCTCTTCGGTAGGTTGCATCGGTGCTTGCTTATTGCATGAACTCATCATAATTTGGTAGTCACATCAGTGAATAGATTCCTAATTAGTAACTACAAATTGGATATCCACAAAAGGTTCCTCTTAAGAACCCTCTTTCTTGATGCAATTTGATGAAAATGACATCCTTAATTGGACATTTCCACTGTATCTGATGACAACAGAAACTAGAGTTGGATGCCGCAATTGAATTATGTGCATATTGTTCATCAAACCTCAATCCAATGACTTCATAAAAACAAGTCGGATGATGAGAGGAAAGATTTCAGAACCAACAAGATTAACTTCCAAAACCAATTCACAATATATTTTTAAAAATAATACTAGTATTCAGCACGTCTTTTTTTAAATTGAAGCACTTTAAAACCTCGTTTGTATAAGAATGCAGTGATGTACTATTTTTAACTCTGAATATTTGTTTATGTTTATATATACAATACACGAATATAGTAATACAAATACGAATGCAGACCCATCGATTAACTATGTGACAAACCGTAAGGAACCTTGACCCAACTCATCAAATTAATTCACATCACTATAGATCGTCGCTGCGCCCGCCTTCTATAGGATTTTTAATCCAATAATAATTATGTTTAGTTATAGCCCAAGTGGTAATCATGTTAGAAAGTGTGCTAATTTTCATTTTTGTGCTAATTACCAATTAATTAACCAAGCAAATCACACACATAAGAGATCTAGTACACAAGCTATTTAAACACACGAGAAAAAGGGATTGGAAGTCTACCTCTCTTGGTATCGCAACCAAGAGGCTCGTTCCAATGGATTGATGTCGGTGGCGTGCTCTCCAAACACCTCCTATTCGCGGCGCCTCGAGTCCACTATGGTATTAACCAAGCCCTTCTCAATTCGTGCTAGCGAAGAGAAGAGCGAGTCTAATCCCAAGCGTTCCCTTTCTTCAACCAACGAACCAAACGAATTTGTGGGAGAATGGAACGCTCAACACATGAGCTAGAGTGGAGAGGGGAGAGGGGGGGCGGCGCACCACACAAAGGGGAGAGCCTATGGTGGCGGCTAGGAAGAGGAGGAGAGAGAAGAGGTGCAAGGGAGCCTCCAATAGGTGCCTTATATAGCCTCTTAACCCTAGATAGGAGTTCACACAAATTACAATTGTGCCACTCCTACCTACCTCTTGTGGCCGGCCTCCTAGTGGGCTCTCTTGGCCCACTAGGCCATCTCTATTTGGTCCCTTTAATTCTAATAATTAAAGGCCCACTCATAGTCATTCAATTTTGGACATTTAATTTACTAATAAATTAAAGCCCAAATAACTTAAATAAATTAAGTGTGTTATTTATAAATAATTATTAACTTAATAATAATTATTTAGAGATTAGACAATGCATTAATTTATTTCTATATGATCTATTTGACTTAATTAATTATAACGGTCCATAACGCTATTTAATTAATTAATCAATCTATCATATTTTGCAATACACATTATTGCAAATAAATAAACAATGCACATATGGTTAAACACCAATTTTGTGTGACCCTTTGAGGATTTATGCTATGTTGGACATGGAATTAAATCGCTATTTAATTCCAATAATCATAAGCGGTATCTAGCAACACGTTATGATTCCCAATTCACATAAATAATGTACTGCTACAATATTTCAATCCTGCATGAGAGAATAAATGGTTTCTCTATTTTGATTCTTATGTCACACGATATCATCGTATAATCCAAGATAGGAACGTGTCATTCTTGCAGATTATACGTTTCTTGATCTAGAGATAATTGTATCAGTTGCTAGCAAACAATCTATCTCCATCAAGGGGCCCAAACAGATATCGTCACTCACTAAGTGAATTAATGAGGGACATACGGTTTTCTTGATAATTAGCTTTTCCCCGCACAATTCAAGAATACTTAAATCAAGTCCGTATAGCAGCCTTTATCAGGAATCAGCGGTAGACATGATTTATAGCATCTATCCTCATGTGGAAAAGATAATCATCTCAAACTTAGAACCAAAATCATAACGAAATAAATAATGACACGTAACACAATCCATATATTTATTTCGTGGGGTCCAGTCCTGTACTATGTTCTATAACATATACATATGCAATTAAGTTGGTTACTCCTAACCTATGATTTATAGAACTTAATCATCACTTAATCTGCATACTAATCTTATTGATAATTAATGTTCTTTGTTAATTATCAAGATTATGGACTTTTAGATTTATCGTTGTCATTTACTACTAAATGAATAACAGTGATCTATAATTCAGGTCCTCAACCTGAATGAACTGTCAACGAGTAAATCAAAGAACAAATGATCTGAAATCACCAATAACATAAACTATAGAAGTAGCCTAATGAATTGGCTTCTAGGACATATCTCTAACAATCTCCCACTTGGCCTAGAGTCAATCAATAGTGACTTCTAGCAAGTGCATAGTACTCAATGTAATATCCAAAATATACATGTCTCATACTAAAGCCTAGTAATAAAAGATACAACTCAAAGCCACTCAGGCATACGCCTAATCCCCATGGATGCAACATGCAACTCATGTGCGGCTCGAGATAAAGGCTTTGTCAGAGGGTCCGCTGTGTTCGCGGCACCGTCCACCTTCTTGACCTTGACCCATCCATCATTGATCAACTGACGGATGAGATGGAATCGTCGTAGAATGTGCCTAGTCTTTTGATGAGACCTAGGCTCCTTGGACTGAGCTATGGCTCCCGTGTTGTCGCAGTAAATATCCACTGGACCTGAGATGCTTGGAACCACCTCTAGCTCGGTCAAGAACTCCTTGATCCATACACCTTCTTTCGCTGCTTCACCAGCCGCTAAGTATTCTGCTTCGGTGACGGAATCGGCCGTAGTATCTTGCTTGGAACTCTTCCAACTTACGGCACCACCATTGAGCAGAAATACGAAGCCGGACTGTGATTTTGAGTCATCTCGATCGGTTTGGAAACTAGCATCGGTGTAACCACTTATAACGAGCTCTTGGTCTCCACCATATACGAGAATGCTATCCTTTGTTCTCTTGAGATATTTGAGGATATTCTTGACTGCAGTCCAATGTGCCATGCCAGGATTGGCTTGGAATCGACTAGTCACGCTAATCGGATGTGCCACATCAGGACGAGTGCATAGCATGGCATACATAATCGATCCGACCACAGATGGATACTGGAATTTCTTCATGTATTCACGATCTGTATCATTGGTCGGACTTTGAGACTTGCTCAAGAAAATGCCATGTGACATAGGCAAGAATCCCTTCTTGGAATTTGCCATGTTGTGTTTGTTCAACACTTTGTCAATATATGCATCTTGGCTCAAGCCTAACATCCTTCTCGATCTATCTCTATAGATCTTGATTCCTAGGATGTAGGCGGCTTCGCCCAAATCTTTCATTGAGAACACCTTCTTCAATGAATCCTTAACTGCATTCAACTCGGGGATATCATTCCCGATCAAGAGGATATCATCAACATATAGAACAAGAAACACAACCACGCTCCCACTGATCCTCTTGTAAACACAAGGTTCCTTTTCGCTTTGAACGAAGTTCAATTTCTTGACTTCTTCATCAAAGCGTTTGTTCCAACTCCTTGATGCTTGCTTCAATCCATAAATGGACCTTTGAAGTTTGCATACCTTGTTAGCATTCTTTGGATCCACAAAACATTCGGGTTGTGTCATATACACATCCTCTTCCAAATTTCCATTTAGGAAAGCGGTTTTGACATCCATTTGCCATATTTCATAATCATAAAATGCGGCAATTGCTAACATGATCCGAATTGACTTGAACATAACGACGGGCGAGAAGGTTTCTTCATAGTCAATACCATGAACTTGTTTGTAACCTTTCGCTACAAGTCGTGCTTTGTAAATGGTCAAGTTGCCATCCATGTCGACCTTTCTTTTAAAGATCCATTTGTTCTCAACGGGTTTTACTCCGTTGGGAAGATTAACCAAGGTCCATACCTTGTTGTCATACATGGATTGCATTTCGGATTCCATGGCCTTAAGCCATTCCTTGGAGTCTGGTTTTCTTTTCATGTCATCAATGGTCAAAGGCTCATCGTTCTCCATGACGAGAACGTCGTGCAAACCTAAATATCTTATAGGTGGACGACTTGGCCTTGCCGATCTTCGTAGGGTAGATGCTTGAGGTTCTTGAACTTGCTCCACAACGGTTTGTGGGCTTTGTTCTTGAACTTCAAGTATAGGTGCGTCCTCAACACTATCGACACGCGATATGTTTGAGTATTCATTTGAGGGAGCTTGTTCTTGAACCTCTTCTTCCACAACAACTTGAGGAATGGGTTCGACTACAATCTCGTTCGGTGCAACCTCATTTGGCACTATATTTGGAACAACTACATTACCTACTTGAGGTATGTTTTGTTGTTGCGGTTCTTGAATTTCTTCAATAACCACGTTGCTCCCACTACTTCTTCTTGAGATAAACTCCTTTTCCAAGAATTCCGCATGTCGTGCAACAACTATTTTGTTCTCGACACGGTTATAGAAGTAGTAACCCTTTGTTTCCTTAGGGTATCCTACGAAATGACATTTGTCCGATTTGGGTCCAAACTTATCGCTCACTAGCCTTTTCACATAAGCTTCACAACCCCAAATCTTGAGAAACATCATGCTAGGTTTCGAACCAAACCATAGCTCATAGGGTGTTTTCTCAACGGACTTTGATGGAACACGGTTCAAAGTAAAAGCTGCGGTTTCAATTGCATAACCCCAAAAAGACAGGCAAATTAGTTTGGCTCATCATCGATCGAACCATGTCTAGCAAAGTTCGATTCCTCCTTTCGGACACACCATTCCATTGTGGTGTTCCTGGTGGAGTGAGTTGTGGAATGATTCCACACTCCTTTAGATAATCACCAAATTCATGGCTCAAGTACTCACCACCTCTATCGGATCGTAAGGCCTTGATCTTTCGATCAAGTTGGTTCTCAACTTCACTCTTAAACTCTTTGAACTTGTCAAAGGTTTCAGATTTATGACGCATCAAGTAGATATACCCGTATCTACTATAATCGTCAGTGAACGTGACGAAGTATGAGAAACCTCCACGTGCACAAATGCTCATAGGTCCACATACATCGGTATGTATGAGATCTAACAATCCATTTGCCCTTATCCCTTTGTTGGGAAAAGGCGCTTTGGTCATTTTGCCCATCAAACAAGATTCGCAAGTGTCAATTGGCTCGAAAGCGAATTGATCCAAGAGACCAACGGATTGTAGTCTCTTGATGCGTTTCTCGTTGATATGACCTAAGCGGCAATGCCACATTAAAGTCGCATTCTCATGTGAAACCTTACGTTTCCTTTTGTCATTTTCAACACTCAAAACAAATCCATTCGAATCGAGCACATAAAGACCATTCAATAAATGTGCATCACAAAAACGAACTTCATTACGAAACAAAGTCAAGCACTTGTTCTTTATTACAACATCATAACCATCCAAATCCAAATAAGAAACGGATACAATGTTTCGAGTGATACATGGAACTACAAAAACATCCTTGAGTTCCAATACGAAACCATTAGGCAAAGTTAGTTCCACGCTCCCAACGGCCATAGCGGAGACGCACGTGCCGTTACCGACGCGGAGTTGAACTTCGCCTTTCTCGAGCCGTCTTCTATTCTTTAGTACCTGCACATTTCGACAAATGTGAGCACACGAATCAGTATCAAATACCCAATCTGTGTGAGAAGTAGCGAGAAGGGTTTCGATGACAAATATACCTGAGGTAGAAGGTTGGACAGTTCCCGCCTTCTTGTCAGCTAGGTACCTTGGGCAATTTCTCTTCCAATGGCCCTTGTTGCTACAGTAGTAGCAAACGGTCTCGGAAGAGGCCGGGTTCTTCTTCTTCTTAGAACCCACGGGAGCACCCTTGGCCGGACCTTGGGGCGTCACCGGGCCTTTGCCTTTGCCTTTGCGGCCACGCTTTCTTATCTTCTTGCTTTTCCCACTCACCGCAAGAACATCCTTGGGGCCCTTCTCTTTCTTAAGACTCTCCTCCGTCTCAATGAGCATGTTTTGGATGTCATCCATGCTCTTGTCCATGCCGTTCATCCGGTAGTTCACAACGAAACCGGTGAAGCTTGGAGGGAGAGAATTGAGAATGAAGTCTTGTATCGCCCCCGAAGGGAAGGGCGTATCAAGCTTCTCAAGCTGCCGAAACAACCCCGCCATTTTCATGACGTGTGGCCCGACATCATGACCTTCGGCCAAGCGAGTGTTGGCGACGGCCTTGATGAGACGGGCCCTTTCGGTGCGGGCCTTAGTTTGGAACATGTTGGATAGGCGAGTGATCATGGCGAACACTCCATAGCCACTATCCATGAACTCCTTTTGGAGTTCCGCTTCCATGGTTGCCACCATCACGACGGACATCTCCATGTCCTCGTTTTCATGCTTCGCAAAGGCATCCTTTTCCTCTTGGGAAGCGGTTGCCTTTGGAGCCGATGGCATGGGAGTGGTGAGGAGATACTCTCTTTTCTCATACCTAAAGGCAAGCCTTAGGTTGCGATGCCAATCCAAGAAATTGGCACCGTTAAAAGCGAGTTTCTCTCTCTCAACAAGAGAACGTAGCGTAAAAGATGAGGAAGACATCTACAACAATACATGAGTTTAAGGTCAATTAGTTTATGCTTTAAAATTTGTTTTAACTAAGTAAAACTTCCACTACATTATATCATGTCCCTAAATGTAGTGAATTTCCAAGACTCCCACAACTTGTTAATGCAACGACGGCGTCGGCAGAACATTGCACCAACAAATGTGAGATAGGTTCTCCAACCAATCATACGTTCCTATGATTCTTGGTTCGATTAACGAACTTCACTCCAATGACCAATCCGATTTGAATCATTGTTAAGTCACTTCTTTCTATTTGCTCCTAGTAAATCCGATTTACACCCCGACACGGATGATGGATCACGATGTCCCGCGTCGGCGAGAATACATCAATGACCGATCATACTACGTAAGAAGGGGATAGAAAGAAGGAGAGTGAATTTTGTTTAGACTTAATTCTTTTTAGTTTGGGACAAACAATTCATATGACGCTTTGTTTGGTGGTCGTGTAATCATACACCCATACCTAACCTAACACAAGCATTCATACAAGCATCTCATAGTTGTGGGTTTGTATGGCTCCCGTTTGCATTAGTTTCGCCACATCCTCAATGAAGCAAAACTAATCTACTCCATGCCCTCCCACTAAATTCTATAAGGATCTAAATCCTATATAAAATAAAGCTACAAAATACATGTGAAAACATCCTATTCCCTTCCTATCCTTAGGGGCATGCAAGCCTCACAAGTTACATCAAAAATTAATCAAAAATTAATTAATGGCACCAAAGGCCGCATTACAAACATTCACACATGCATTCATTTACAACCACAAGGCATTGAGTCTTGAGCCATACTAAACCCACTATCCACCTACAAAACAAAGTTAGCACATACAAGAACTTTGTTTCCAATTAACGATTTTCAAGCATCTTTGCGTATCGTTTGCTATAAGTAAATTCCGTGTACAAATCCTCAATTTTAAACAACCAACTTTGTTTAAATTCATTTAGAAAGTTCTTTCAACATCCCATAACAGAAAGGAGATCAAACAAGGAGTTTTCTAATTAATTTCAACTAGTTTGAATACTTAGAAAAACAGTAATTTACCAAAAAACGTAACTAATGGATTTCAACAAAAACAACAGTTTTCGGTCTCCAAAAATTCTCAAATAAATTACTTAAGCTCCTTATCATAATTGTGACTACCAGTAAAAATTTCAAGAAGAGATCTTAAACCATCTGGGAGAATCAAAAATGACAAATCTCTTACAAGTGTACGAAACACCGTTATGAGATTTTCAGCTTATCCTCTCAACCATTTGGTCTGTTAGACCACCTTCTATCCAGTTTTTATATATACAATATACATAGAAAAACTTGTTTATACTACAGGCTATCCATTCATGAAAAGAAAACAACCAAGTTCAGTTCAACAATCTTAAGTTACATGCTAAACAATCAACAAATTCTGTACTGGAACAGACTGTCGATCGAAACGTTTTAACCTAGCTGAGGGTCCAAACATCCACGAAAAATTATGAAATTAATTTTCCTGGAATCCTAACTCAAAATAGAACAACTCCATTTAAACAGAATTTTTAAAGGAGTTCTCAGTTGGTACAGTTTATTAGAACAATCGATTTGCTCAACAAACTGGATCTGACAAGATCTTCCTTTTCATACTTGAAAACCCACAAATTAATCCGAGTCATGCAACAAATTTTACATGCTCAGAAAGAGCTTCAAGTCCTCTTTATTTCTAGCCAAAGAACACTGGTACTTATATTCAAAATATAAATCTTTCAAGCCATTCAAACAGGACAGTACAAGCAGAAACTGGTTCTGCGCACTGTCGCCGTTTTATTCACAGTAAATCTATACTAATACAGAAAAAAGTGAATCCAACGCCAAAAGAATCACAATCCACAGATCTACAACTTTCATGTAGATGGAAAGATCTTCCAGAGGACATATCACAGAGAAAAATGCGAAACAACACAGAAAATACCATTTCCAGACAGCAAACAAACGCATCATCTCTACTAATCCATTAATTAGCCAATTTCTCTTAATTAAGTGTTAAAATAGCTTAAGTACGACCATGTGCTCTGATACCACTGTTAAAAAGTGTGCTAATTTTCATTTTTGTGCTAATTACCAATTAATTAACCAAGCAAATCACACACATAAGAGATCTAGTACACAAGCTATTTAAACACACGAGAAAAAGGGATTGGAAGTCTACCTCTCTTGGTATCGCAACCAAGAGGCTCGTTCCAATGGATTGATGTCGGTGGCGTGCTCTCCAAACACCTCCTATTCGCGGCGCCTCGAGTCCACTATGGTATTAACCAAGCCCTTCTCAATTCGTGCTAGCGAAGAGAAGAGCGAGTCTAATCCCAAGCGTTCCCTTTCTTCAACCAACGAACCAAACGAATTTGTGGGAGAATGGAACGCTCAACACATGAGCTAGAGTGGAGAGGGGAGAGGGGGGGCGGCGCACCACACAAAGGGGAGAGCCTATGGTGGCGGCTAGGAAGAGGAGGAGAGAGAAGAGGTGCAAGGGAGCCTCCAATAGGTGCCTTATATAGCCTCTTAACCCTAGATAGGAGTTCACACAAATTACAATTGTGCCACTCCTACCTACCTCTTGTGGCCGGCCTCCTAGTGGGCTCTCTTGGCCCACTAGGCCATCTCTATTTGGTCCCTTTAATTCTAATAATTAAAGGCCCACTCATAGCCATTCAATTTTGGACATTTAATTTACTAATAAATTAAAGCCCAAATAACTTAAATAAATTAAGTGTGTTATTTATAAATAATTATTAACTTAATAATAATTATTTAGAGATTAGACAATGCATTAATTTATTTCTATATGATCTATTTGACTTAATTAATTATAACGGTCCATAACGCTATTTAATTAATTAATCAATCTATCATATTTTGCAATACACATTATTGCAAATAAATAAACAATGCACATATGGTTAAACACCAATTTTGTGTGACCCTTTGAGGATTTATGCTATGTTGGACATGGAATTAAATCGCTATTTAATTCCAATAATCATAAGCGGTATCTAGCAACACGTTATGATTCCCAATTCACATAAATAATGTACTGCTACAATATTTCAATCCTGCATGAGAGAATAAATGGTTTCTCTATTTTGATTCTTATGTCACACGATATCATCGTATAATCCAAGATAGGAACGTGTCATTCTTGCAGATTATACGTTTCTTGATCTAGAGATAATTGTATCAGTTGCTAGCAAACAATCTATCTCCATCAAGGGGCCCAAACAGATATCGTCACTCACTAAGTGAATTAATGAGGGACATACGGTTTTCTTGATAATTAGCTTTTCCCCGCACAATTCAAGAATACTTAAATCAAGTCCGTATAGCAGCCTTTATCAGGAATCAGCGGTAGACATGATTTATAGCATCTATCCTCATGTGGAAAAGATAATCATCTCAAACTTAGAACCAAAATCATAACGAAATAAATAATGACACGTAACACAATCCATATATTTATTTCGTGGGGTCCAGTCCTGTACTATGTTCTATAACATATACATATGCAATTAAGTTGGTTACTCCTAACCTATGATTTATAGAACTTAATCATCACTTAATCTGCATACTAATCTTATTGATAATTAATGTTCTTTGTTAATTATCAAGATTATGGACTTTTAGATTTATCGTTGTCATTTACTACTAAATGAATAACAGTGATCTATAATTCAGGTCCTCAACCTGAATGAACTGTCAACGAGTAAATCAAAGAACAAATGATCTGAAATCACCAATAACATAAACTATAGAAGTAGCCTAATGAATTGGCTTCTAGGACATATCTCTAACAAATCATACCGTTCATACTAAAGTTACCAGACTGATAGACCGGACAAAATCCAAAAAAAGACTAATAATTGAATAACTCATATGGGATAGCACCAAACCAAGGTAATAAATGTTCCTTACATGGCTTTTCTTTGCGTTCGTTAGGCTGGACATTGTATTGTAATCGTTTTCACTCCTGAATAAAATTATGTCGTCGGCCTTATGAAATTAAATGTCACTGATCTAGATAGGGTGTGTACTGTGTTTGCAGACCATGGCCATAAGTTCCAAATTCAGTTTAATTGCAACTTCTCTCTTCACAAGTCACAAAAACAGCGTATATACAGTTTGCCGTAATTAAGACAAAGAAAGAGAAATGATATAATAATCAAGATATCCAATCAGTAACTTTGAACACAATATGTGTCAGTTATTCTCATAAAAATTCATGGAAATATAACTAAAAAAATAAAATATTGCATATAAACTGTTAACTGTGAGGGATAAAGCATAGCATTAGAAAAAAGAAAAATAAACATCTAGTACAGATATTACAATAGTAAAATAGTCAAACGATTTATAGAAAGTTGGTAGAGCAAATGAAAGTTCACACCATGTTCAATTTGCTATTACAATAGTAAAATAGTCAAAAAGATTTTATAGAAAGTTGGTAGAGCAAATGAAAGTTCACACCATGTTCATTTTTCAAGGTCCCATGCAGAGTACAGAAACTTCTTCAGAGCATGGTAACGCAAAATATAGTAAGATGCTTAGAGCAAGATAATCTCAAACACCATACCTATTGCGTATTTTATACGTTTCTTGGTGACTATAATAACACCACCAATTAACCTTCACCTCTATCTCACCAAACTTGCCTGAAATTGTTTGCGTTGTCTCCGCACGGTCACAATCAAATGAAAACTTTGCAACTCCACTCGCAATCGGGGCATTTGGAAAACTAAATGCATCGGCCAAATCTAAATCAACATGCAGGGCAGATGTACGAGCAACGATCAACAGAGACCTCAAAAGGGGAATGGGCTCACTGCGGTTGACACTAATGTACTTCGCACGCTTCTTGCAAAATAGCACCCTCTTCACATCCCACCCGGTCATCGATGCAGTAATCGTCCCATATATTTTTGCTCCAGACTTTCTGTTGCCCTTGATGAGGATTACTTCCACAAAAGCAACCAACGGACTAGACACAACTGCATAAGTTACCAATGCTGCACCATTTCTCCCTCTAACCTCATCAGTTATGTCCTCGTCTACTACGCGCCACCCAAAGGGGCTAATTTCGGTAGTAAAACCTTTGCTTACTTCATCACTGCCATGCCAGAGGTCGAGATGCATAATAAATGGATCGTCTGCCCTAAGGGCAAAGGGCAGCCCAGCAAGTGTAATGGTACCCTGTTTGTTTTCATATGTTCAAATCAGTTTGCCCAAGGTGGTCATTAGTCATTAAATTGATCAATAATATCAATAAACAACAACCAATAAATTTGAGGTTTTGCATTTTTCGTTGTTATGTCAGGTTACTTTGTTGATGTACTTTGTTATAAGCATAACTTATGACTTTTGGATGATTTTGTCAGTGGGTTCAATTGAGGAGCTTGGGGTGGTGGCATAGTTTGGGCTAAAAAAAAAATTGAAGGTTTCAGTGCTGGGGATTTATTTCAGACCTAACTTAAACTTGGTTTCTTGTTGCCAATAATAAAAAAAGTGGCCATAAGAGGAATTTTTATGTTTTTTTTTAAGAAAAAAAACAACATACTAGTTATAATTTTGATACTCTATCTGGACAGAAAGAAAAACAGCAGAGTAAGCCCATGACAGTTGTCAATGAAATTAAATCAGTTTTCAGCTATAAAGCCTAGCATCAGCATTGATTGGACCACAATATCCTTTCCTATATAATACTATTTTCCTTCAGGTCAATGAGAATATCATAGTTGCATGAATCTTCAAGGGGAAAATTGAGGCCAGTCTAGTGGAATTGAGGTGCAATTTCCAACTAATTGAAACAATTGGGTCTTCTTAATTTTGATAAAGAATGAAAGAACAAAAGGAAGAAAAGGATAGTACCGAACAGACTTACAGGGAAGGAGATGGTCTCAGCGTTATTCTTGTTCCTTTTATAGAGGTTGTAGACACCCAATGAAGAATCGATATAAATAGTGCCATGAATTTTTCCGCTTGTCTTTGTGCTATGTGAGACGCGTACCTCAAATATCTCAAAACAAAATGCATCATTTATTGAAGGGCATCGTTTGAGATAGTATGCTCTATCAAGCCATGGATGATCCTCATCTAAAATCACTCCCCCTCCGTTGATTTCTTCCTCGCTCGTGGAAATACAACTCTGTTCCAAATCCGATTCCTTCGAGTCTGAATTTTCAGTTGGTTTCTCTACGTAGGCTGGATCCATGCCGATGCTGTCAGGTTAAGTCTGAGACTCTGAGAGAGAGATTGATTTCGACTTCCACTCTCCTAGGTTAGGGCTTTTCTTTTGTTCGAGGGACGAGGATGAAAGAAACAGAAATTTTCTTCAAATAAGCCAAAACGCGAATGCTGTTGCGGTCTTGCGGATCAAGAGACCGATCATCTTTTATTGATCGGACGGTTTAGAATAGAAAATTCTGACGATCTCCGATCCGTTAGATCTCTCCGTCAACAAGTTGGGAACTAGGAAGTAGGAACAGGCAAAGATTCAAACAGAGCGTCTCCGTCTATTATCTGATCCATGCCGCCATGCGCGACTCGAGTCGAATCCAACATTCCAGATTTCTGTAGAAAGAACTCTTTTTCTTTCAATTTGCACAACAAATTTGGTTTTTCAATTACATAATCGAATTTGGGATTAGACTTGGAAGGAAAAGTATGTGCTCCGTGCTCTCAAATCATAATACAGCGGCCAGGGCGGTTATATCGAAATCGCTTGATATGTTAAAGCTAATACATCAGCACAAGAGTTCTTTACAAACATGAAACATTAGAAAGAAAAGAAAGGTAAAGATAAAAGAAACCTTAGCACACTACACTATACAAGCTCTGGCAATATCTTACAATCTTGGATATAGATAAGAAATAAATAAATAAGAAAATTAAAAAAATATTGACTACAGCTGTTGAACCACACCACCTAGGACAGTTTAAAACACACAACTTAAATACAAGCTTATGACCTAACGACCCTTTTACTGGCCACCCAATTACTTTTATTGTACCATTCTCCTTAGATGGATAATGGCATTATGATCCCCGGAGCATAGGTTTAGTAAAACAAAGTATTTCCGTGTCAACTATTAAAGGCAATCATATTGGTCATGGTTGATAAAATGGTACTACTAAATAAGTTCAAGGAACAAATTAATACAGTTAAAACTCCAGGGATCAAAATGCAAAGCACGTGAAACTTTTGAAAATTTATGGACAATCTGGGAAATTAAATCCTCAAGGTTAACATCCATTAAGGCGCCAGTCTCAGGAAAACACTTGGTAGCCAATTTACAAACAAAAAAAAAAAATCCACCAAATTGATTCATCAACTTCCTATAAAGATTGTTAATGTTAAGTCTCACTTTCCCTCTGGTGAGTAAGTTGTAATCTCTGTACTTCCATGCTACAATATTTGACCTGTTGTGGAAGTGTCAGTCAGTATTAATATATATTGTGGATGACCATGGATCAAATTATGCAAGCTCAATCTACCAACAGGTCAAAAATGCTGAGGTGAATCAAAGTGGTTGTCACCTCATGAGATCTTAAAAGCAGGTCAGATCGAATTGACCACTTAAACATCATTGCCAAATATTTTGAATCAATTGGTATTGGGGACATATTGGAAGTTTCCTAAACTTAAAAGTATAGTGCAGCAGTACTACAAGGGAGGCCAGTTCCTTGTATTAACATATATACAATTACGCGAGATCATGGTTGGGCCAAACTGCAAACCCACATGTGAGACAAGAATAATGATATCATGTGTACAGTGTACAGCCAACAAATTTACTGGGAAAACTTTAACCTGATCAATCAGGTCTACATTTTGTGTACATTTTGGAATCTCAATATCAAATTGCACCCTTTTAAAAGATGAAGTTCCAAACAGTGGTGCATTTACCCACCAGAATCCCTAGAAGATGTTTCAACTGCCAGATGGGAATTAATGACCAAATTTTTATGCCACAAGATTTTAATAACATATATATCATAAAATTTCCATTCAGAAAGGTAAATTTGATGTTTTAAGGGTTTCAAATAGCAGAGGAGCAAACTTTTTCCTTGCAACCTGTGCAAGAGGGAAAAATAAACTATAGGCAGGATCTCAACTCACCTGCAATGCAGCTAACAGGGACAAAAGCTCTCTACACTGTTGCATTAAATCTCTCTCGTGTACCACAACATCAGCAAGTTCAGACACCAAAAATTTTGTCTCTTCCACCTGAAAAGTTTTAACAGAATATATAAAATATAATCTGCAACTAATTCTACCTTTATTGTGCATTACAAAAGAAATTACAATATTTCTGTTTCTAACCTTGGACAGCAACATGCATGTAGACCTTGATACACTTTGCATGGCATCAATCGCCCCGCCCATTGCATTCTTCACTTTTAGTGTATCAGCCTGTAGAATTGAAAACAACTTGCTATCTGTTGAATCTGGCCAGCATTGAAAAGAAGTTAAAAAAAAAAAAGTTCGAAGCCTTTTTATCCGAAACAAGCTGGGTTAGGCTAGAAATGACAACCCGACCCTGGTCATTTCTTTTATACATGGCTAGATTTTTACGCTGGCTCGCCAAGCCTATCGCAAACATGCATGCTTGAACACTTGACCTCTTAGAAGTCAGCCCAGTGCTCTTATCACTTGAGCAACTAGACCACATGACAGCATTGACAAGAAGTAATAACAAAATTTTATTACTGTATTATATTTCAGGTATTTCTATTGCAAACCTTTGCTCCGTCAGCAACAGGGAGACAAAGAGTTGTAGCCTTTAATGCATCAATGAGGCCAGACAAAGAACTAAAGTAGTCGATATCAACCACAGATAATTCTTCGAGGTACTTCATCTGAAAGAGACAACCAAGTTAATGGAATTTCTTTTCAGAGAGCTTGACAGTGACTGTCAAGTTAATAAAACAAGTTATAACTAGAGACAGATTATTGAGACAACTTCTAAACTTATTTAATTTCTATGCATGTGTTGCTTTTATATTTATTTACTGCTTGAGTGAAACTTTAGATATAGCAATGTTATACCTTCAAATTTTCTTAAGTCAAATTAAATATCCAAAGAAGTACCAGTGGGAAAGAAATGTTTCAATAAAAAATGGAAGCTCATTATTTTCCACATAAGTTAACAGTATACACAGTACCAGGTTTAAAGGTGATTAACTGATTGTCAAATTTATTCTAAATTTTCCATAAAGGTGGTTGCCATTTGCCAAAGCTGCTTTTTGTTTGAATAAAATAAATAAAAATGAATCTCTATAAATGTGTGGGTGGGTTAAATAACTATCAGATATTCTATACAGTTGAACCGTGATAACAAGAAAAGGAAGGAAACACATGCCTGTCCCTTGAAAATAGTCATAAGCTTTAAATTGTATTTCAACAAATGCACTTTCAGTCTTTTAAGCATCACTGAATCTAGCTTCTCTGAGATAGTAATCCATGCATCATACAAACATCTCTGTAAAGTTTAATGGGAAAGAATGACAGAAGTGAAGTGTGAGCGCAAGAACATACCATTCAGCATTAGTAGGCCCATAGTACATATTGTTAGTAACTGCTGTTTATTAATATTTATTTTAGTTTTTGCAGTTCCTCTATTTGCTAATTTTTCCCAAATTATGTAAAAACTAACCTCAGCAGTTGTTTTCTGCACAGCGTGAATAGCATCAGCTTGACCATTAAGACAACACCATTGCAAGTGCCTACTGTACAAAACCCTCAGCAAATGCTCTTCTTCCATCCTACTCTCTGTTTTTTTCCTTCTCCTCCCTTCTCCACTTGTAGAAACAACTTTTGCATTAGACAAACCATTTCTAACCCTAGACGGACTTGCCATTCGCCTTACTGGGGAAGAACCCGTCAACCGGCTTGACCCATTGAGCGAGGGGCCGGTCAATGTCGGTTTTCTAACCGGGTTACTGGGTTCTACAACCCGTTTGACCCGAGTATTACCAATCTCCGGAATAGAACCTCCTCTTTGAGGAGGAACATGCATCCTTGGTGCAATTGACGCCTCCAGTGAACCAGAGGAGGTGCTATCTGTGTCAGAAGAGAGGAAAAAGTCAGACGAATCGAACGAATTGTGGCGCACCACCTCATCACTAAACATCATGGAGCGGCGGAGGGACTTAATTGTGGAAGCCAATGCTGGGCCCCTCTTGGTCAGAGAGCAATCCAAGCTCTTGGTTAGTGGGATAGGGTTTGACAAGTGTGTCTTGGCTGAGGGCCACGGTAAGTGTGTTGCGGGTCGAGGGGGAGCCGAATACGGTGCCACATTGGGGGTTTGAATCGATTGGTGTCGCTTCGGGGAGGGTTTTCTGGCCGGAGGAGGGGTTGAGTCTTTGCATTTGGTAGCCTGGTACACAAAAGATTGGCCTTGGAAAGAGACAGAGAGGCTTCTAGTGGTTGTACTAGAAGTCGTAGTAGCGGCATTGTTAGCGGGTCGGGTTCGGGAGGCAGAGAGAGATCGGGCGGGGAGAGGAGAACTGTAGCGGGTCGAACTAGAGGTTGAAGTTGAAGTGGAGTTGCGCAATGCAGAGTTGGAGCGGGTTTTGGATGCGCGGTTTTCGGAGGAAGAAAGAACGGGGGAAGGAGAGGGATAGCGGGTTGTGGTCTTTCCAAGCTTAGGCGTGGTGGCCGCCACCACCATTAGCGCCGATCTGGAGAGATCGAGAGAGAATATTGGGTTTAGTTACAATGTGGGTTCTATGGAGAAAAAAAGAGAGAGAGGAGTTGAGGCTAAGGTTGGGTTCTTGGTTGACAGAGCGAAAGGAGAGAAAAAAAGCGGTCCAAAAGAGAAAGGAGAGAGCGAGGAGGTGAAGTGTAGAAGAGAAGATAGTAAGGATTCTCTATTGTACTAACTATGTAAATTGTATGTAGCGGCTTTGAACAAGTTGGTTACGTAACCCATTATACGAACTTTAGAGGAGAAGTTTACGAGATATTTGATTTGGGACGGTTAACGGCACTGATGAGGTACTAGTGGGGTGGGGAAGGCTGCCGCCTGCAAGGAAAGACGAATTGATTATTTTCGCCTTGTATACTCCTGTGGGGTCTCTGCCATGTAGGGCCCACAATGCAGATTCGTTTGAAATCTTTGATGAGCAATTTATTTATTTATTTATTGAATTTCACGAGGAAGTATTAAAGAACAAATAAATGGAGTGGGAGGGGTCAAATCTACGCAGTTTCGGTCGCCTGCATTGAAGAAAACTGAGATATTAAACTTGACACGCTGGGTCCCATGTCTAAACCAGATTCTATTGATTTTATTAGTTAACCAACGTGATTGACTTATGAGACCATGGGTCTAAGTACTAGAGTGTAGTGCTCAAATTCTCTGAAATTCTTTTTTATTTTATTTCATGAAATTCAAATTAATGTTGTCAGTTCGACATTTGATAACTCCAATTGTGTAATGATTAGGCGAACTAGGCAAGGAATGTCAACTGCCACAGTTGTGGTTACTAATTCATGGATTTAGGATGATTGAGAATTGCAGGTGTAAGTATTGAGATCATAGGACGTGAAATATGCTTATAAGCAAAGAAATAGGCACGTAGTTTGTCTTAATTATTATGAGATGAAAATACCATTAAGGTGGGAAGATGAGACTTACTCTTTACTAAGCAGCTACAACCATAAGGTCACTCTGTGTAACTACTGATTACTAATCCCAATTCTTTAGTGGGTTTTTCACCAATACAGTTACTCTAGATACTAATAAAAACATAAATTGCTAAATGACTTCATACATCGCTGTAACTGCATTATATATATTTTTTTCTCTATTTATAATTGAAAAAATAAAAAGAGCGTAAATAATGGGATCTAAGGAGTCAGTATTCTATAAGATGTTATGTCAATTGTGAGTTCAAATGATTCGAATAATTTGTTGCAACGATGACAAATACATTTATAAAGGAAGCATACTATATATTTTAGGGTTTAAAATTATTTTAATCTATCCAACATGTTTAATTTGTCCAATCTAAGTCATTTTTTATGCATTTAAATATAGTTGGGTAAGGTGGTATTTTGACTTATATATATCCGTTTATTTGGATTGGATTGTAAAGTTCTATTTAAAAATCCATATTAACCCAACCGAGCAGTGTGGAATAGTACCGTATTTTTATAATATTCGCATCTCCTATTAGTCAATAGAATATAAAATGTTACCCAAACATAAGCGATTTCATGACATTGCTGCCTTATTATATATTTGTATCCTCCATTAGACAATAGAATATAAAAAGTTACCTAACATTATCAATCCATGACAAAATTTATACTGATTCCTACCATCTCTTAAAACATTTTCCAACGTACTTTTTATTCTTTATAATTACTAAAAGCCTGCTATTTATATTTAGTTAGTAAAATTTAAATAATTATTGATGAATTATCTGCTTTAAATCAATTTGTAAGAATTATGATTTTCTATAGTATTTATTATTTATAAATTTCAAAATATTAGATATTAAACTAAAATATAAAAAGGTGTATCTTAGAGAGTTCAATTAAAACTACAAACCGTTTAATTTGTCTAACCTAAATAATTCAACATTTAGTCACGAACGTTGAAGTGGAGAAGGTAGCGCGTCAGCGCGATCATGTGTTAAGTTTTCATAGTTATAATTAATTTATGTATACAATTCAACAGAAAGGAATTCAGATTTAAGTCGAGAAAACATATCGAACAAGTTTTAGACATTCAATCATGATCTTTCAAAATCTTTCCAACCGTGTACATCAACTTTTAAAAGGCAATAGAATTTTGATTTGGATCCTAAAAGCTACAGTAGTTTGTAGATAAAAGCCATCTAAATATGTTTGGATGCATAAGAATACAGACAGATAAGAATAAGTTTCAAATTTTTTATTCTTGTGAAATTTGTCTCGCACTTTTTCAGTCCAACCACGGAAGAACAGATAGCTTTCTATGGGGCGAAGAAAATGCGGATCAGATACCCCTTGAGTCCCCTAGAATTCGAACACTACTACCCGTTTTACGAACGAAAGATAGCAATGCGACCCTAGGGACCTCAAGAGTTGATTGTTTGTGTGTAGGTCCTTTCCTTCCAACAGGCGCAAGCCCCTGCTGTTAATTACCTCCGGTCTGAGTCCGAGTTGGGAATCAGACAAGAGCACCTCGAGATCGAGAATAATCAAGTGATTAGGCATTAAAAGCAATCGGAGTCAGTTTTATTTTATTTTATGACTAGCGCTTAGTGGGGCCTAAATGAAGGCAACACAAAGAGTCAAGAATTAGAATGGTGCAATGAAAACATTCAATATCACACATGAACAATGTGAATTATCGCACTAGGTCAGGTTCTGTGGTCACAGTTTTGAGACACTTTGGGTCACTTTGGGTTGACTTTATTTTGCCGGGTTGGGCTTGGTGCCGTCACTCAGATTTTTGAGCTTGATACTAAGAAATTTGGGTATCCTAGGTCAATCCTCAATCGTTCGTGGATTTAGAGATTTTTTTTGGGTTTTCGTTCAAGTCTTGAGTACAGATGCACTATGCCTCCTCTTGACATTAACTCTTGTGTTGCCGTCAGTTGACTTTTCCTCTAGTTGCCTAGTCGACGAATTTTGACTTTTGAGTTTTGAATTTTGAGTTTGGATTCTTGAGTTTTGCTCTTGGAATTTGGACTTTTAAATTTTCACTTTTAAATTGCCTTTTGGAATTTAAACTTCTAAGTTTGGACTTTGGACTTTTAAGTTTGCGCTTTAAAGTTCACACTTTTAAGTTTTGACTTTTGAATTCGGACTTTTGCACTTTTCAGTTTGTATCTTCTTTTTATTTTGGAATTTTAAATTTGAACTTTTAAATTTGCACTTTTGAGTTTTCATTTTGAATTTATATATATATATTTTTTTTACCTCTATTGTGATATTTTTGTTGTTTGTTTGCAGACTGTAGTGTTTGATTGCTCCTATTGTCTAGAATATTTTTTGTCCAAGTGTACTTGTTGTCCAAAACATAAATGTTCAAATGATTTTATTCAATTTCCTTAAGGAACTTAATTTTTATTTAACCATGTAAATTTATTATTTTCAATTATGGCCATCCTTTTAAACATTAATTTTAAAATATTTTGTGCTTTAGTGTTTTGGCATGACATGATATATCAAAATATTTTTCATATTTTTCTTGACATTTTGATATTTTATGAGAATTTCTCTGATTTTCTAGCTATTTTTAATGTATTTTTGAAGTTGCTGTTTTGTAGAATTTTCTGATTGGCTGAGACTTCGCTGTGTGTGTTGTGTTCGTCACGTCACAGAGGATCCGAGAAATGCTGGGGATTGGGATCTGATTAAGTCGTTTGGTTCGCGTTCGTGTCTGTGCACCGAACGAGTCGAGGCTGGGTCTGGATTCGACCCGTGGACTTCGCTTGTCGGCGTTGCTGCTTGAGTGCGCCAAGCTTACGCGAAGTTCTAACCCATCTCCCTCCATCTTTTTGGTCTGATTTCTGACATCTTTCCGTTTGACTGGACACCTCCATTGGCGCTGTCAGCAGAGGATTCCGGCGTCCGTAGTGCCTGCGGCCAGGTTGGTAGGTGTCGTGAGGGTTTCGTGATGTTGCCTCTGCCGTTCGTTAAAGTCGCGTCGGTCAATTTAGGGAGTTCTGGCCTTGACTTCATTTGGTTTGCGGCAGTGACGGAGAGCCATCGATTGATGAGAAACAGCAGCGAGTGGTCTCGATCAAAGCACTATGAGGCATCTCGTGAACATTGTGGAGCTATTTACAAGTTCAATTTCATGTGGCCCTTTCTGATTTTGAGTCACCATGCTTTGATTTCACTTTTGGTCTGACGGGTTAGTGAAGTGAAACTGGTTTGATTTCTTTTCATGTGTGAATTGTCCCATGTATGATCATACAAACCCGTAACATGATTCTTACCTTTATTGTTATGTTTTGGACTTACCAGATGGGTTACCACAGTTTATGTTTACATACCGGACTCTTAGTTTTCTCTTTTATTTTCATCGTGTTTACTAAACGTGTGCAACTTAAACTTTGGATATCAATCCTGGTCACAACGTTCACTAATTGAAATGCAATTTAACTAATGATGTTGCTTTTGCTAATGTTTATCAATGACACATGTATATGACCATCTTGTTCACTTTAATCCCTGGCATTTCCCCATTTTTCAGCACATATTTGATTTTACTTAATCCTTAATTATTTATTAAAGTTTAGGAACTTATCTTTGAAGCAACTTCATACGGCTCAATTTATATTCGAGATTGTCTTACTTTTGCACTCATGTCAGTTTAGTTGTGTAGTCACAGTTTCACATATCCCTTACCTCACGTATATATCTTTTTGTTCATTCATTTTTGATATACATATTTTTACTTCATGGATGATTATCTTATACATGCAAACTTATTCACTTACTAGTGCTAAATGACCTGGACCGAGACCATCAATACTTTAACTCAGGGAACATAATTTTACACATTTTTTTAGGGGACATACTATAGCAAAGAACTATAACAGTAGGAGAATTTTTTGAGCCAACTGACTTTATTTCTGTAACTCATTTTCTGTGTTTAGGTGCAAACCCACTATACCACTATTACTGTGTAATTTTTATGTGACCCTAAGACTTGTTCTGAGGATGTAACTCTTTTTAACAAAACTCACAGTACTTGCTATTTACTAAATGAGACAGCAACCTTTTGTTCTAAGGAAATGAACTTCAATTTCAAACTTATTCCCAGACAGAACTGATGAAAGTGATTGCTTATTGCATATTTTTCTGAGAGGTACTGACTTAAGTAAGAACACAGATTTCATGAGATAAAGGACTCCTACATGCATAACTCAACATTCTATATATTATAACTTTTCTTTATCAATGAAAAAAGGTTCTTTTGCATACATACCCTGGACTTTATTCTATTATATTTTTTTACCAAGTTCAGCTTCTCATGTATTTAGTTTTGTGTGTAACAGTTAAAGCAACTAAATATATACTGGAACATGACCAAAGACATGGGTGTGCGCTCTCTGGCAAGCACCCCCCATGCATAAGGCCCTGCTCTGTGATATTGCTTCATTTTAATCACTTTTAGAATATTACAGAACTCATCAACACTTGTGAGTGTGCGCTCTCAGGCAAGCACCCCTCACTCATGCCACTGAGCCCCAAAACAGTATTGACAAGTGATCTAAGGACTCTTCTAGGAACTAGTATGTTGTTGTAATGGAAACAAGCAAAACAAAGAAACAAACAAGCTCAGAAAGGAAGAAAAGAAGAGAGAAAAGGAAATTTTATTCATCAACCAAAGAACAGTACAGTTGTTTTCTTTTTTTTACCTTTTTCTTTAAAATCCTTTCTTTACAAATCTTTTCCTAAAATGATTTTGGCAGCACCTTAGTGTGTTTCTCCAAAGTGCCGCCCCTAATCTTCCATCTGAGGTTTCTTTTATAGGCATGGGTTAGGTTTACATCATGCTTCCTGCTGCCATGTGGCGATATCTCCATATTTTTCAATTTTGATCAATGGCTGTGATGTCAAGATGGCTTGCCGCCTTGCTTTTATAATCCTATCTTCACTTCTTCTCTTTTGCTGCTCAATTACACCATCCAATCCTCTTCTGTCACTTGGCACTTATAGATCAGGAATGGAACAATTACTTGGTAGTTTACTTCTTTTCACTTGCCATGCTGGATTAATTTGACAGATGGATCCTCATGTCACTTGGCATTTGGTGGGACCAAGCCACACTTGTTGTCCCTCACTTACTGGCATTCCTTGGAGAGGAAGCATTTGGCGCCAAACTGGGGCAAAGATAGGTGGCATTCATCTGAGGGTTGGTTACAATTGGGTGGCTGTGATTGTGTAAAGAGAGCATCTCTTCTACTTTACAGCCGAGAGCAATGGTACTTGAGCTTGGTAAGGTGTCACTCCATCTTGGTACCTCTCCATTTGCTAGTATCTCGTGGAGGTGTCTTGCAGCCAACAACAAGCTGACACATCGGTTCTCTTTGTTTAAGTAAGATGACATGTGGCAGCTGCTAGGGCATGATCCATATGCTGCCTCATTCATCATCACATAATTGAGCCTTTTGATCATCATCTGATGGCTGTAGGAGGGACTTGGGGATCAAGTTTCTTTTAATTTTGTCTTTACTGGCGTTCAAGGCACATGGAAAGGAGGGGGACCAGTGAGAGATGTTATTTGCTTTTGCACTTTTTACTTCTTCTCAAATTCAACCAAAAGCAACATTGTCTCCAGTGGATTTGGTGGCAATTAACATTTGTTCTCAGTCATTATAGCATCTAAGCGCCATGTTTAACATTTCTCATTAATCAATTGAATTTGTTAACCATAGTTATGCCAAGTTTGACCAACAGTTGACTGGTTATGGCACCAATTGGCGTTCTCATCACTTAGGCACAATTTGATTGCTATTGGCCACATAGAATACATTGTTACACATCCAGGAAGGTGTGTGAACCATGGATTTGATACTTCACTCATCCAATTTGCTCAATTTTGAGTTCTTCTTTCTCACTGGCTTGATCTTCTTTTTTGAAATTGGGCGCCATAGAGTTTACTATAGGGGTCGGGAGTGGTACCACCGTGTTCTCCTCATCATGAGCTTTCTAGCGGTATCAAGAATTCCGACAATGGTGGAGAGAATCGTCGGATTGGGTTTTGTCAGAGGCGGAGAAGAGCTTCGTCTCCGATTCCTTTTTCTTTTCTTTCCGTTTAATTGTGGGACCCATGGACGAGACCCAATGGCAGCTTGCCATTTGTGAGGAAGCGAATTGCCGACAGGTGGGGTCGAGTGTGAGAGGATGGGAGAGGAGCCAGTCGTGGCTCGCCTGCTGTGCACGAAGAGGTGAACGGATCAATTGGAGAAGGAAGTTCCTTGGCCCACTTCTCCATTTTCAGTATAATGGAGCTGTCCATTTCACATTATGTTCATTCTCAAATAAATTATTTGGATGCTCTTTCTTTATTATTTGATCATGTAAATTTGCATGGATTCTCATGAAAATATGAGGAATATAATAGACATGAATTTTCTATTTTTTAGGATTTTTAAACTAATCAAATGAATTTTCTAAAGCTTATAGAACAATTCATATAATTTATTTATGCATCCCTTGTTGCATCCTTCTAGCTTCTTGTTTTGCTCAATGATCCATGATATTTATGTCATCCTTTCATCCTGTTAATATTGAGTATTAAATACTAAATTAACACAATCATATGGTGAACTGTATTAATATTAATATTAATATCGATATTATGGCTTTAGTCCGAGCGCGTCCTTTGCTTCAAAAAAATTGACCCCCTCCCCTTGAGAATCTGGACCCATCATGCATTCATGGCCCTATTTTAATTGTCTGTGAATTGCTGAATTTTCTTATGTGGCAAAAATTAGAAGTAAACAAAATTCAAACAACACATGAATAAAAAAATTGAACTTATTCGAGTCCTTAATCATATCATATTCTGACAAAATCATGAAATATGAATAAAAAATATAAATAGACACACATTTTTAAATCCTTATTTTTTTCTTATTCATGGCAACATCCAAACACACCTGCCAATTAGGTTAGTCCAACTATCGATCACCTACAGAAATATAGATATATGTTTTTCTTTTTTGGACAAATCAAGTAGCGGCTACCTAGCAGAAAGAAACCAAGAAGAAGAAAAAATTGAAAACAAAAAAGCTAAAACAAAACTGAAATATAGATATATGTTATGAACGTGTAATGAACTAATGATGTATATAATTTTTCTGGATGAACAATTAGATCAATACTGGCTTCTAAAACATATAAAATGTTGCACTGATTTTGTTTGATTAAATGAAAAAATTAATACCTTCAAACATCAAATTAATGAACAAGGAGAAGTGATCGATTTGTAATATTGGCTCCGTTTGGATAGGTGTGGGAAAAAGGGAAGAAGGGAAGAAGTGAAAAAAAATATTGGGAAGTGTGTAACTTTGTGAAGTGTTTAGATTGTTTATAATTTTTTTTTCTTTCTTCTTCCTTCTTCCTACTTTTTCTCAACGCATCCAAACGGAGACATTAATCAGTATTTGGATCTCCGAATATGATTTCCAAGGTTGAGATAAAGAAGGCTCCGCGTGATTCTCAAAGGGGGCGTTTGGATGAGGTTGGAATAAGAGGGAATTGTAAATTCTCGGAATTTCATATGCCAAATTTTTATAAACAATTCAAACTCTTCATAAAGTTACACACTTTTCAATAAATTTATGCCTAGAATTGCAAATTCCCTAAGGGGCCGTTTGGATGGGTTGGAAATTGGGGGAATAGCCAATTCTAGGCATAAATTTATTGGGAAGTGTGTAACTTTGTGAAGAGTTTGGATTGTTTATAATAAATTTGGCATAAGAAATTCCGGGAATTTGCAATTCCCACCTATTCCAACCTCATCCAAACGCCCCCTAAATTCCTACAACATCCAAACGGCCCCAAAGTTGATAAATAATGAAAATGCATCTCCCAACTACGCGTCACGTCATGCGAAACATTGGTTTTGTATCCCCGTCCAATTTATGAATGCTTGAACAAAGCTTTAGCTTGCTTGTCAAATAGGACTATAGGAGACGCTCGACTAATGAGAAAGCAAGCCTTATGGACTTTTTTCTCTCCTCTATAAAAACTTCAATAATATTATCATTCACCTTGTCAAAAAGAAAAATAATATTATCACTCAAATCAATCCTATTTCTTTAAGTCGAGCCAGTTTGTCTAATTGTTCATTATAATTATTTGTTTTAAGCAGAACACGTTGCACAAATGAAATGTATATTTAAGCTTTACTCCTAAAATTTTTTTTAAGTATTGTTTAGATTATATAAGTGAAGTACGACTATTAATTTCGGTGATGTTGTGACTTAAAATAAGTTTTACTAATAATAAGATTGTTCATATAAACCTCAGAGTGTACTACAAAACAATGTGTTCCTTTAACAAGTTCTGGACAAATATTGATGCACATTTGGGAATTCTATCTAAAGAGGCCTTTTTTAGATCGAATCTAATTAAAGTATGATTGCTAGCATTACAAAATTCTATTACTTGGAACCTTCAATATTGACTAAAAGCGTTCAAAGGTAGATTGTTAATTTAAAATGAATTATAACCGCACCGGTTGCCAAAAGGAGAGATGAATCATACAACCATGACAGTACCATTTGATTAGAAGAACACACAATAATCTGGCAAAATTTTCCCGTAACTCTATTTTGACAGCAGTTGTCAAGATTTCAGAAAAAAAATTTCAGTAATTAAAGAGACCAATACCAAATGTACCTCGATACGTCACATCCCTAATCAAAGGCAGAATAATTAGCAAATCTTACAATTCAGAAACGATCTTATTTCACCGATTATGTCAATTTGTCTTTTTTTGAAGGATGGGTGGCAAAGTACCACACTGACAATTTTATTAGTAAAAAAATATTAAATATTTACAAATAGAACAAAGAAAAAGAGAAAAATAAAAGATAAAAAAGAGACTAACAAGCTAAACTAAGATCTATACAAGCAAGAAAAAGAAAAGCTAGTTAAACAACATCTAGCCATGTTTTCTCTAAGAGTGCGTTTGGATAGGTGTGGGAAGAAGGGAAGAAGTGGGAAGAAGTATTGGGAAGTGTGTAACTTTGTGAAGAGTTTGGATTGTTTATAATTTTTTTTCTTCTTCTTCCTTCTTCTTCTTCTTTCTTCCAACGATCCAAACGCACCCTAAGATTCTACATTTGCTGAAATTTCCTTGAGCACAGAGTGATTTAGATTAGTACCTTTTGAGTTGTTAGGCAGTTGTATTCAACAAGAAACTGGTACAGAAGCAAATAATCGCAGCATGCCAGCATGGGATTAACACATACGATACAAGAAACTAAGAATCAAAAGGAGACTCTAAGTGGTGGTACCTGTAACCTGTTAAACATGTAAAATTCACAAAAGAAATTAAAAGCTATAAAAGGAAAAGGCCAAACAGCATGACCATTTATGGGTGCGTTTGGATAGGTGTGGGAAGAAAGGAAGAAGGGAAGAAGTGGGAAGAAGTATTGGAAAGTGTGTAAATTTGTGAAGAGTTTGAATTGTTTATAATTTTTTTTCTTTCCATCTTCCTTCTTCCTCTTCTTCTTCTCTCATCCAAACGCACCCTATGTTACAAAAAAAAATGTCTGTATCTATTCATCAGCTTCCTCGCATTCATCACCCTCACAACCAAACCTCATCCATTTCTCCTTCACTTGATCACAAGGATCTGTGTAAATGTCGTTACAAATGTTAACTAATAAGAAATGAATTAAGATTAATGTTTCACCTTTCATTTACAATGTTATGCACATGACAGAGCTGTCACGCCCCGCAACGGCGGCGTGACCGATTCCCGCCGCAGGCACGTGCTTCGCATGCACTGCTGTTTGACCCTAAATTTTGATGCCAATTGATAGATTTTAATAATTCAACAAATACCGAATAAATCAAATAAACCTTCGACCAACCACGAAAAATACCAAACAAGCTCCAAAAATTCCACAAAAATACTCAAAAATTTCCCAAGATTTATAGGAAATTATGGAGGCATCAAAACCCCAAAACCATCAACTAAAACCTCCAATTTTTCATAAAACCCCCTAGAAGTCCACAAAATAAATAAAATAAATAGGAGGGTGATTTTGTAAAATAAATGGCACCACTGGATTCTCCACATTTTTATGAGATTCCACATGAAATTTGAGGAGAAAAAAAGGCATCAGAAAAGGGTCCAAACAATTTATTTTGGATCAGCAAATATGAAAATCCGATTTACATGAAGAAATGGAGAGGTACAGTCCTTTGGAGAAATGGAGAAGAAAACGTCGCAGGATTTAAACACCCCTCCTGTAGAACGTTTTGGCTGGACCGAGAGTGTACACCGCGGAGCTGTGAGTGATGATGTGGTTCATTGGTTTACGGTACGCCAGGAGCACGGAAAAGGAGGTACCTTCTTCCCCAAACAGAAATTCTGTTATAAGAAGGGGGCGATGGAAACCAGAAAAAAATGGGGGGGAGCTTCGAGAGAAAATTGGGAGAAATTGGCGAGAGCAAAGCGGAGCTGAAGCGAAGCACGACGGAACTCAGGCGATCGGACCCCCGTTGAAGACAATATCTTGAGAGAGAAAGAGAGATAGGTAGCCAATTTGTAATAAAAGAGAGAGAGAGTGTTAACTGAATTTTGGGGGAAATCGACTGTAACCAAAGCGAATTTGCAGAACAGGAGTTCAATTGAAGAGTTCTTAGTTCAATTGAAGGTAATTACTGTGTAAGGTGAACGGTTCTTGTAAAGATTTGAATTCAATTGCTGCATTTGATCGAATCTTGGTTTGACATGGTGTTTTCTTATTGTTCTTGCAATCTTTGATCGTCAGATGTTGATTGAGCGTTTTAATGGCTGATCTTGATTGTTGTTGAACATGATGTGATTTAAATGAGTAATTACATCCTATTGGATCGTATCAAAATTTCCTAAGTAGGCTAATTGCATTCGGTTTGCTGTGTATTTTGACGTAATTGAGGTTCTGGTACACGATTTGATGAAATGTACAGAGGCATCAGTATAGTCTCTCTCTCTTATTGTAAATTTTGGTAAGGATGTCTATCTCCCTCATCAGACCTAGATACAGATAAGAAATTGCATGATATACATATGCTTGATATGACTATTACATCACCAAATTGACCTGAAATATAAGTTAATTCTCAAATGATTGCTGTACCTGTCAGTTTTAGTTCACTTATCTTGGATAGAAAAATGCAGCAGGCTCATAATTACATGGAATATTGCATAAGTTAATATAGTTGCATAAATGTTGCTTGTTTGGAGAGGGAAACCCAGTTTCCATCTGTCTCCACTGATGTATCCAAAATTATTTCAGAAAATAGTGAAATTTCTGAGTGTAAACCTCAAGAAAATGCTATGTTTTAAGCTAGGTAATACCAGTTTTTGTTTCAGCCCCTTATTGATTGCATAGAGATATGGAAATATAATCTATATATATATATATATATAAGGTACAGATGTATGAAATTTGTATGTAACTTATATGCCCCTGGAGCATGAGAACCCAGTTCTCACTAGGCTCTCTTTGACAATCCAACAAGAGAACCCAGTTCTCACTGTTTGTTGGATATTAGCATGCTACCTAGCTTGCTAAAATACTCAAAAACAAGCCGTATGCTGTCCAAATCGTGTCAGGATGATTATTAGATGACTTTATGATTTCTTAGTGTTTGTGGGTCAATTTGCATAAATTCTCTTGACTGTCATTGATCTCCTTCATCGTGAATAATTGGTTTCTGAGATGTTAAATAGGTAATATCACCTGATGGTTTATTTAAACTATCATCCTCTTTGTATTTAGTGTTAATATTGATATCTTGAAATATGTCATGAAGTTATCAATGATCATGGGATATAGGGTTAAGCAATAGGATATTGAAGCAGCAGAATCTTAGAGAATAAGCCCCTTTATTATGACATCAAGTGTACCAGGCCTCTTGTTACGTGTGGCAGCTAGTGTACAGTAACAAATGGAATCAAGGGTATTTATGAGAATAGATATGTACACAGAAAATAGGTATCAAACTGGCCACTTAGTAAACGGTATATCCTGGAATGAATGTATCTTTAACCTCTCTGAACGTTAGGCATTAGATATGTTAAAATACGTTTTCTAATGTTTGTTGACTTTTGTATGTTCAAGTTATATGTAAGCTAAAGTATATCACCAGGTCTTGAATAATGGCTTAATGATGGTTTTGCATAGTGTCCTCATAAAATAATGACTGCCATGTATAAAGATAGTATTTTGTTCTAATTTGACATTGATCTTTATAGTATGTTTAAAACCAGAAAGTATATTTTCCTTTAATTCTTAATGTTTAATGTTAGATGAGTCAGTACCTAAGATGTCTTTTGTCTGATGTTAGTATGTAACTTACTTTATATTGAAAGTTGAAGTGAAAATATAAATTGTGTGGGTTACAAATTTACAATAGACTTAGAAATAGCAAAATCAATTCTGTACCCTTCATGAGAAATAATAAAAATCTGGGTAGGAATGAATAGTGTCATAGAAAGAACTATAAGCAGTTTGTACAATGCGTGTACAACTTCATGAGCTCCTTCTCTTCATTTATAAAGCTTAATATTATTTAAAAATGGTAAATGAATGTAAGTGGCAGGGGTATTTCTGGAAATCCCTGAGAAAATCTGTTTTAACTCACCTGTTAACCCTATAAAAAATGTAATTGAGAAGTGTTGCTGTATAGATAGGGCACTAGGAATTCTACTCACTTTTGGTGATTTTCAAATGACTATCAGGGAAGCTTCTTACTTTGTCTATTCTTATGATTAATGTGTGTGAAATGTATGTGCATTATATATAAAGAAAGAAACACAAATGACCTTTACCTTGAAAGCATGGAGTTCTATAAGACATGACCTGCTAATGTGTCCCTGATGCCATTGAGTTAAAATTGTTATGACCATTAACCATTTCCAAGGGAACATTGACTTGTGAGACACTACTCCTCAGGTGTCTATCATAGAAGATAAGATAATAAACATACATGGCCTATATATAGCAGAGTCAATATCAAACATTAAATGGGCTAGTATTGAAAACAAAATTCTCAATTTCTGGATTCATTTACTGACTGATTTTCTCTTCGTTGTAACAGGTACTACAAAGAATTTGAAGATTCTGATTTCTGCTATATGTAATAATCGAATTTGTACAATAGAAAGTTGATATGATATAATTGTGTAAATGCTTCAAATTAATTGTATAAGTCGCATGTATAAGATGGGATATACATACTTTGTTGGAGATGATATAAATATAGATATACTTACTCGAACTTGTTATCTTTCTGTACCGACTTCATTACTGGTACCTAATGCCTGCAACATAGTACTTCTTCCAATGTGGTGTGTTGAAATGTTAGTCTCAAACTAATAACCGAGAAGCAACATTGTACAACTATACATGTATAAAAAGTATAAACCTGATAAAAGTGCTGAGTCAATAATCATCTTGGTATCTGTACCCAAACTTGTCACTTCTTTGTACCAGTTTCATTATGAATGGTTAATGTCTTACACAATTAAACAGTATATTCACTCTCCACGCCAGCACCTTATTTACCAAGGCCAAGATCTAAATCCATTATACTCCCTGTGGTACTGTGTACTGTTTGGAACTCATTCTTGAATACCTAAATCTGCTCTTCACTGATACTCGCATTAATTTGACACTGTTACCGTGCACCTATACCCCACTTTACTTTCCTGTACCGGTCTTGTGTCAGAATCAACCTAAATACCCTGTGCTATCCCTCTATATACCACGTCCTTCACTAATACCTGTCATTCATTTCAATAAAATATGAAGTCCAACCCTTATATCAATGTCAGAGCCTAAACTCAAAAGACAAGTCAGATAAATAAAACTAAAATTTTGTAAATAACTTAAAACATTAAAACATCAAGTTTAAGAAGGTTTAAATAGAAATTTTTGTTAAATAGGATTTAATCTGAATAGTCAAGTAACCCTCAATTAGGTCCCGGTAATTAGGTCTGGTACCATCAATTGAGTATAGTTTAAGCCAAAAGAAGAGACGATTTCCCTAGCCTATTGCATACAATTCTTTAGATCCCTTAATCAGAGGTTCTCGTGAGTGATCACAAGGTAATTAACAATAGGGGCTTGCGCCTATTGGAAAGAAAGGGCCCGCAAAAATAATAAACCCTTTTAAGAAGCGACTCTTGTTTTGGTTCTCTTGTCGTCAAGAGAGTCCCATACGGAGATCGAACCTTAAGGGGGGTGAATCTAAGGCATTTTCCTTTTCTCGAGGGAACCCATTCCAACCTTTGAGAGAATGATGAAAAAGCCCATACAATTGCAAGGCTTACTGCTGGGCCACAAGTCAATATGCCATGTTTTATCATACTAGGTACCATGCAATTGATAAGCAACAGTCCCAAAAACTAAGTTGAGGTTATGCTTGTATTTGTGCAAAATAAAATTTTGACGGAGTTTCTCCTGTAAGTATTGGCATCCAGCCATAAAGGCAATCTTTCACACAGTTTATCAAGTTTTCCCCAACCCAAGCCCATCAAGCAACAGTCAGTAAACTTATCAACTTAAGTTCACACACATACAAGCATATAATTACACAATCAACAAGCAACAACACACAAATACACAAAACATAGCATCGCATAATGTACATGGCTTACTTCTCCAACTCTTTAGCCCACGCCTTCAAAATCTGAAACCCATGAAAACATGGTACGGTGAGAAAGGAAACCATTTCTCAGTGCAGTATTTAGTTCCAGCCACGCATGAACCCAAAGTCTCATGTTGCGGAACTAAATACACACTGTTTATATATAGAACATAGTTTGCATTTTAACAAAGCTTAATCATAAAACAGTTAGCAATCCGTGCTATGCATTGCAAGGCCAGCTAGTAAAATTATCCAAATTCTGCCATTTCAATTACAAATTGGTTAGATGGAGCAGTAACAGATGACATGAATTGGGCTGAATTTGTGCAGTACAAAAGCCGGCACTTGTTTGGACACCTATCCATGCACACTACTAGGCTAGTTACCAATCAGCCAAGTCATTGTCTTTCCATCAATACAAACAAATAATACTCAGAAATTGAGAACATTTACCCCCTCATAGTCATGAGTCCCGGAACATAAGCGCTTACCTCACGGCCCTTGGAAAGACGGTCGCGACTCCACTTTCCAAAGATGTAAATGTCATTCATCACACAATTAGATAACCATTCAATATGCATGTCATTAGATAACAATCCATCCTATGCACAGTCATGTAACATATATATAATATAGCAATTCATACATGCAGCTGAAGGATTTCATGATGCGAATCGGGTAATTTTAAAAATTTTATTAACCGATAATATCTAAGATCGTTCTTATTATCGCTAACTTTCCTATGTTATGTTTGCATCACAATCACATGTATTCCTATAAGAAGGATTGTTGAGCCATACCTATGGTCTCTAACGAAGCTTTGTTCCTCTTGGTTCACCTTGAATCCGAAACAAGAATGACAGTTGAATTCGTACTAGCGAACTCCCCGTCAACACCTAGCTCCGTCACCCGTGTCTTGATCGATTGCTTAATCGATAGAATATTTTAACAAATATTTTGAGGATGAGAAAGCCAAAGCTTCAACATATGAAGACTTACTTGTATTCACAATTTCTGATCTGTTTTTACCTTTAAAACATCAGAATAAACCTTTCAAATTCGTATAGCAATTAAAGCCACTAATCAGAAATTAAAACAGCACTTTAATTTCTGACGTTTCAGCACTAAAACAATGATAACTCTTTATAGGAAACTCCAAACGACATGAAACTTGAACCATTGGATTCTACACTTCCAGGGCTACAATTTTCATATATCATTTGTCCAATTTGATTATCATTTGCTATACTAATTGTCAGTTTAAAGTTGGCTCAAATTCTGACCCGAATTTAAAGCCTTCTTTCTCTTTTTCATTTGTTAAAATATTTGGGCTTGTGCTTTAAATAAATTTATGCACTCTATAATAATATTCATATATTATTATATTATGTGAAACACATATTATACTCATAATATTCACATATCAATAAATTTATTCCTTGCTAGTTAATCACGTCATGTGATATAATTTCTATTTGTACTTTATTTCATATAACATGAAACCTTGTACATATAAAATATATTTCTTGTTTCCCATTCAGTTGGTGTGACCTATATTGAGGATCCATATTATGTTAGCAATGGAATAAAACATTTTATTCCATAAACTGTAAGCGGTACTCTAGCATACATTACAGCTACCCAAATAATATAGATGTTTAGCAAATCCTTTTACGAAACACGATCCTTCTAGTAATGCTATTAACATTACTTGTGTCTATTCCTTGCCATATGATATTATGATTATTATACAAAGTAAGGCTGTGTCATCTTCGTATTATAATCTTTTCTTGGTCTCCAATAAGTATGATTATATAATTATAACTGCACTTCAGTTATATTGGATCCATTTATAATCTTACTTTACCAAGGGGCCCTTTATAATATCATTCCTCAATTCATGAGTGGAAATTAGCTATTGACATATATATTTTCCTCCTACATAAGTTATATACAAAGAACTATTACTTTTATCACCACAAGCTTCAAATGGCTTTAAGTAATAATCACGTTGCATATTTCTTATGTGAAAATATATCATATCAATCTTAGAATTAATGACACGATAAAAATATTAATGACACAAACACAATCCATATAATATTTTTATCAATTAAGTCTGTTCAATATATGAAACTTTTCATATACTCGTGTTATTAAATGATAATCCTTTATCAACGTTTACAGAACTACAACGTACTTTTAATCAACACGACAGTCTTGTATGGCATATTAGTGTTCATGCTAATATCCAAGACCTGTGAACATTTTAGAGATATATATTCATTTTATTTAGAGTTCTGCGGTTCAAAACCAAGAGCATCTTCTTGAACACTTCTAAATACGAATATAAACTCATGGAACAAAATGTAATAACATCCAATTCATAAATATAACATATAAAAGTAATCACCATAAGATAACTTTTAGAACACAATTCCAACAATCTCCCACTTGTTCTTAAAGTTACTTCTTATACATTCTTATGTATTAACTTTAAAACTAGGGTTGCCTTTTGACTCATTCTGTTATCTCTATCCACTCTCCATGTGTTTTCAAACCCATGGAATCAAAGTGAACTTCACTTTTGGCTTGAGATAAAGGCTTTGTTAGCGGATCTGCTGTGTTACCATCCGTGTCCACCTTTAACAATTTTATTTTACCATCTTTTATGAAGTCCCGAATGACAAAGTAATTTCTATCCATATGTTTGATCTTGTGGTGTGAACCACGTCAAGTTCCTCATTGAACTTTTTGAAACATTTACTTCGCTGGCTTTAGCAACAACCATCACTTCTGATTGGATGCTTGAGTCAGCTGTTTGCTAAATGTTTGAATCTTTTCAAACTAACATCGCTTCCATTCAAAATGAATACATATCCATATTGCAACATTTTATCATCATAATCGGTTGCAAAACTCGCATCGCTGTAGCCTTCTACAACGAGTTCCCTTGTCTCTCCATACACAAGAAATTTATCCTTAGTTCTGTTAAGATACTTAAGGATATTCTTGACTGCACTCCAATGTGCAGGACCTGCATGGGCTTGATGACGACTTGTCATAATTAGAGCATACGCGACATCAGGTCGTGTACAAACCATAGCATACATGATAGAACCAATTGCAGAAGCATATTCTACATTCTTCATGGTATCAATGTCTTTACGTGTCATAGCACGTTGAGACTTGCTAAGTTTTACACCTTGACTCATTGGCACATTTCCTTTCTTGGAATTTTCCATGTTGAATCGTTTCAACACTTTGTCAACGTATGTACGTTGACTTAAACCAATGAGTCTACGTGACCTGTCTCTACATATCTTGATTCCTAAGATATATTGGGCTTCACCCAAGTCTTTCATTGAGAAAATCTCTTTCAATGAAATTTTTGTTTGCTCCATTAAGGGAATAAAGTTGCCTATCAATAGTATATCATCGACATACAGGACCAAAAAAAAGTACATAGCTCCCACTGACCATCTTGTATACACAAAGTTCTTTCTTACTTTGAATAAATCCAAGGCGTTTAACCTCTTCATCAAAGCGCTTGTTCCAACTCCTGGATGCTTGCTTCAATCCATAAATGGACCTTTGAAGTTTGCATACTTTACTGCCATTATTTGGATCTTCAAAACCAGGAGGTTGTACCATGTACACATCCTCTTCCAAATTCCCATCAAGGAATGCTGTTTTGACATCCATTTGCCATATTTCATAATAAAATGCAGCAATGGCTAGTAATAATTGACTTAAATACCATGATTTTGAGTCTTCTCTTTCATTGCTTCTTCAAAGGTCTTTGGATCATCCATATCCATTACCAAGATCTCATGAAATCCTAGATACATATCAGGCTTCTTCCTAGATCTTGTTGACCTTCTTAGTTCTTGTGGCTCTTCATGTTCATCTTGAGTACCTCGAACCTTTTGCACAATCTCTTGTGGAATTAGTTCAATACTCGATTGAACACCATGTGGTGATTCGTGAACCTCTTCCTCAATAGGTTGAGGAACTTGTACACTAATGCTCCCACTAGCCGTCGGAACTATGGTTGGGCTACTTCGATCTACATGGTTGTCATCCATGACCTGATCGAGGTCTTGTAGTGTTTCTTGAGTTTCCTCAAGCATTACACTACTCCCACTACTTTTGATTCTTTCGAGAAATTCTTTCTCTAAGAAAATTGCACCCCTTTCAACTAATATTATATTTGTTGACTTGTGCTAAAAGTAGTATCCTTTTGTTTCTTTCGGATAACCTATAAAGAAGCATTTTTCTGCTTGGGGTTCTAGTTTGGTTGACATCAATCGTTTGATGTAAGCCTCACAACCCCAAATCTTGAGAAAAGACAAGTCAGGAGTTTTTCCTGTCCACAACTCATACGGAGTTTTCTCGACAGATTTAGATGGAACAATATTCAGTGTGTAAGCTGCAATTAGCAATGCATGTCCCCAAAAATAAAGAGACAATTCTGTTTGGCACATCATTGATCGAACCATATCAAGCAATGTTCTGTTTCTCCTTTCCGATACACCATTCCACTGAGGTGTTCCTGGAGGAGTCAATTGTGGTATGATACCACACTCTTTCAGATATGTACCAAATTCATTACTCAAGTATTCTCCACCACGATCAGTTCGTAAAATCTTAATTCTCTTACTGAGTTGATTTTCAACTTCATTCTTGAATTTTTTGAACTTGTCAAAAGATTCACTTTTGTTCTTCATTAGATAAACATAGCCAAAACGACTATAGTCATCTATAAACGTAATGAAGTACCTAAAACCATCTCGTGCACTTGTTCTTATTGGACCACATACATCAGAATGTATCAATTCCAACAAGTCTTTCGCCCTTGAACCTTTCTTCTTGAATGGTTTCTTAGTCATTTTACCAACTAAACAAGATTCACATGTCTCTATTGCATCGCAATCCATGAGACCAAGAAGATTACTATCATGTAACTTCTTAATGCGTTTCTCATTTATATGACCAAGACGATAGTGCCATAAGAGAGTGTTATTTTCATGAGATACTTTAAGTCTTTTGTTATTGATACTTAGAACATATTTATCATTCACTTCTAGCAAATATAAACCATCATGAACAGTAGAATTTGCATAGAAAATTCCATCTTTTGCAATATCCAAACACGAGTTTGAAATGGTAAAGACATAACCATCTTTGTCCAAACATGACACAGATATAATGTTCTTACATATAGATGGAACATAATAAACATTATTCAAATTAATTATTAAACCACTAGATAAATGAAGATTTATTGAGCCAATGGCCAATGCCGAGACACTAACACCATTGCCCACCTTCAAAATGACTTCTCCTTTCTTGAGATGTCTTCTATTCATTAGTGCCTGCATATTTGCACAAATATGAGCACATGATCCAGTATCAATTACCCAATCATGAATAGATGTGGTTAAATTAATCTCAATAACATAGATACCTTTCGGAACCTTGGGACGCTTCCGCTCTATTTTTGCCTGAGTTTAAGTCAGCCTTGTACTTTGGACAATTCGCCTTGAAATGTCCCAACTCATGACAATAATAGCACTCGGTTTGCGGAGTTGGCGAATTTTTCTTTTTGCCTTTGGAGGTGCTCGCTTGAGCTTCTCCATTCCCCTTGTTATTTTTAGATATCTTCATTTTGCCTTTTTCTTTTTGAACTTTCTTGCCATTCTGTGAGATCGCAAGAACATTCTTCTCTCCCTTATGTCTGTTTATATCGGCCTCAGCTTGCTTCAAAGTCTGATGGATCTCATCCAGGGTCATTGCCTTTTCACGCAAGTGAAGATGCATGACTACATCTCTGTAAGATGGAGGCAATAAACCAAGGATTATATCCTCAGCAGAGTCAGCATGCATTGGAGCATTTAGCTTCTCCAATTTCTCAAGGTAACCCAACATTTTCAACATATGTTGGTTGACAGAAGACCCTTCTGCCATGTTACACCTTGTGAAAGCTAAGGTGATCTTTGAACGCTCTTTACGAGCATTCTCCAGAAACATCTTGGAGAGACGTTCGATTATCTCTTTTGGAGTATTGTTTATGAACTTTCTAGTAAGTTCAGTAGCCATACTTGCCAACATGAGACCTTGAACGCTCAGTTCGTCCTTACGGTACTTTTCAGATTTGGTCTTTTCCTCATCAGAGGGATTTGTACCTAGTACTGGAGCATCTTCCTCCAATACATCAACAAGATCCTCCGACCTGATGATAAGTTGGAGTTTCAATTCCCAATCAAGAAAATTAGAACCATCATTCTCCAACGGAAACTTTTCGAGTATGGATCGGATAAGTACATTGTTTGTCATTCTATAAAATAAATTAAAGGATTTCATGTTAATATTTATGTAAAATTTCATACTACATATTTAAAATTTTTCCATTATGCAGTATATTCAAGATCCCATCATAAATAAATCAAACTCATCCGAAATGTAAAATCAAGGTAAGTAATCATTTACTAATCATAACTTTTTAGAAAAATTTTGCAATCGTTTGCAATTTTCTAAACTTTATGACTCTTGTTGTTTATTAAGAAACTTTTCTTACTAAACGATTTTCCCGAGACTTCAAGCCTAGATCTTGACTGCTCTTTAAGCAAACTTATTTTATTGGTCAATATGTTTGACTATATTATCTCCATAAAATAAATGTATCAAATGCCTCACATTTAATCCACCTGTCAATGGCCTGATAATATATCCTAACACATTCCACGATTTCTAAAGATTAAAAATTACACTCATGCATCTTAATAATCTTTAGCTTAAAGTGGATAAAATAAGAAGGAAAAAATACTTAATTTTTCATTGGACAATTCAAATGTGACTATAGGGGTGAGCAAAAAACTCGTAAGTCGTGAGCTAACTCGAACTCGACTCAGAAAAGCTTGATTGCAACTCGAGCCAACGGAACTCGAGTTGGAAGAACTCGAGCTAAATTAACTCGGTTGGTTAACGAGTCGAGTTTGAGTTGAAGTCAACTCAGCTCGCAACTCATGAGCTGACTCGTGACATAATAAATTTATATTTCAAATATATATTATTAACATAATTTATGAGTACTAAAAATTTATAAATTAATAAAAATAATTTTCTTCTTCTATATTTATATTTTAGATAATATTACATATGATAGATTGAGTTTCAAGACATATTTTGTTTCAAATCAATAAAAAGAATATAAAAGACAACAATTTTATTGTTTACAATATTGTATATGTCAAAAAAATTTAATACTAAAATAACATATGAATTAAATAAATAAAAATTTTAAGGATATATATTTCAAGCTAGCTCGTGAGCCCACGAGCTAGCTCGAGTTTGGGATGAATCGAGTTTGAGCTAGCTTACAAAACTCGAAAGTATTTCTAACTCAGCTCAACTCAACTCGAGTTACAACTGAGTTGAGTTTGAATTGTCCCCGACTCGCTCGAACTCAGCTCATATACAGCCCTATCCTAACATATCATTCACATATAATCATAAAGCACATCACATAACACAATCACAAAACATTTGTGGGTTTGTATGCCTCTTGCGCTTCTCTTCATCCACCGTTTTGTCTTCTTCCACCATTGGATGAAAAATTGCATATAAAATAAATATGTTGCCCCAAACTTTATTATGAATCCTTTCAAAATAAAATTTGCTAAGTGCAAGTATTAGGAACCCATCTCATTCTCACAATGCATATGATGTAAATAATAAATAAAGACATCCTATACATAAATTGCCTTTTGTGCCTAACTAATAAACAATTATTAAACTTGCTTACAATCAAACAAACACATCACATCAAAATTTACATCACACAAGGCATTGAAATGAGACATACAAACTCGGTTCCCTGTAAAACAAAATTAGAATAGGAATTGCATACCGATGCACTATTTTGTACATTTTAGTTAATTTTCATTTCTTAAATAATTGTGGTTCTCTAAATCATTTAAATCCCAGAAAAATGATTTATAATTCTCTGTTACAATTTGCACCATAGTTTGAAAAATAATCTTTTAAACATTTAAAAGAAAATTCAAACCGTTATTGTTCTTATCATAGAAAAACTGCGCACTGTTGCTGTTTTTCCTTTGTGACGAAATTCCATAAAACTTTTGTATAGGAAAGTTTTATTATTTAAAAACTAGACTTCAATATCTAAATTTAGAAACTGGTTTCATCAAAATACGATAATTCATTTGAGAGAAATCGTTATTTTAATTTCAGCAAAAACTGCTACTGCTGCTGGAAAAATCCAGCAACGCGCTATTTTTCTTATTTTTGTTTAACATCATAGATCTGTCCAAAAACCTTGATCTATATAATTATCCTATTCTAAACTTCTTTCACAATAGTAAGAATTTTAGAAATTACAAAAATAATCAACCAGTAATCTAACAACAATATTGCAAAGCATGTAACAAAAATTCAGCTCCAATTTTAGAACCGCAATACAAAAAAACAATTAACTAAGCACTTATGTAATAAAAATTACATAATAAAATAGTCTAATTAGCGATAATAAAGAACCTAATGCTCTGATACCAATTGAAGGATTTCATGATGCGAATCGGGTAATTTTAAAAATTTTATTAACCGATAATATCTAAGATCGTTCTTATTATCGCTAACTTTCCTATGTTATGTTTGCATCACAATCACATATATTCCTATAAGAAGGATTGTTGAACCATACCTATGATCTCTAGCGAAGCTTTGTTCCTCTTGGTTCACCTTGAATCCGAAACAAGAATGACAGTTGAATTCGTGCTAGCGAACTCCCCGTCAACACCTAGCTCCGCCACCCGTGTCTTGATCGATTGCTTAATCGATAGAATATTTTAACAAATATTTTGAGGATGAGAAAGCCAAAGCTTCAACATATGAAGACTTATTTGTATTCACAATTTCTGATCTGTTTTTACCTTTAAAACATCAGAATAAACCTTTCAAATTCGTATAGCAATTAAAGCCACTAATCAGAAATTAAAACAGCACTTTAATTTCTGACGTTTCAGCACTAAAACAATGATAACTCTTTATAGGAAACTCCAAACGACATGAAACTTGAACCATTGGATTCTACACTTCCAGGGCTACAATTTTCATATATCATTTGTCCAATTTGATTATCATTTGCTATACTAATTGTCAGTTTAAAGTTGGCTCAAATTCTGACCCGAATTTAAAGCCTTCTTTCTCTTTTTCATTTGTTAAAATATTTGGGCTTGTGCTTTAAATAAATTTATGCACTCTATAATAATATTCATATATTATTATATTATGTGAAACACATATTATACTCATAATATTCACATATCAATAAATTTATTCCTTGCTAGTTAATCACGTCATGTGATATAATTTCTATTTGTACTTTATTTCATATAACATGAAACCTTGTACATATAAAATATATTTCTTGTTTCCCATTCAGTTGGTGTGACCAATATTGAGGATCCATATTATTTTAGCAATGGAATAAAACATTTTATTCCATAAACTGTAAGCGGTACTCTAGCATACATTACAGCTACCCAAATAATATAGATGTTTAGCAAATCCTTTTACGAAACACGATCCTTCTAGTAATGCTATTAACATTACTTGTGTCTATTCCTTGCCATATGATATTATGATTATTATACAAAGTAAGGCTGTGTCATCTTCGTATTATAATCTTTTCTTGGTCTCCAATAAGTATGATTATATAATTATAACTGCACTTCAGTTATATTGGATCCATTTATAATCTTACTTTACCAAGGGGCCCTTTATAATATCATTCCTCAATTCATGAGTGGAAATTAGCTATTGACATATATATTTTCCTCCTACATAAGTTATATACAAAGAACTATTACTTTTATCACCACAAGCTTCAAATGGCTTTAAGTAATAATCACGTTGCATATTTCTTATGTGAAAATATATCATATCAATCTTAGAATTAATGACACGATAAAAATATTAATGACACAAACACAATCCATATAATATTTTTATCAATTAAGTCTGTTCAATATATGAAACTTTTCATATACTCGTGTTATTAAATGATAATCCTTTATCAACGTTTACAGAACTACAACGTACTTTTAATCAACACGACAGTCTTGTATGGCATATTAGTGTTCATGCTAATATCCAAGACCTGTGAACATTTTAGAGATATATATTCATTTTATTTAGAGTTCTGCGGTTCAAAACCAAGAGCATCTTCTTGAACACTTCTAAATACGAATATAAACTCATGGAACAAAATGTAATAACATCCAATTCATAAATATAACATATAAAAGTAATCACCATAAGATAACTTTTAGAACACAATTCCAACAGCAGCTACATGCTAAGTCATGCAAAAGTAACAAGCAACATGCATAATATACTTTAAGTTTAGCACAACAACAAGAGTTAGGGTCCATGTGAAATTCGCACCTTAACCTTACACCTTTTTAACCGCCGCTTACTACTGCGATTGTCCCGCTTCACCGCTCGGTTCCACCGCTTCGGTCTGCTCAAAGTCTGGTTCAAGCAACAAAATCTAAGTCTCAGTTATACTCAATACCAGCCTATAACTCATGCCATTACATGGTAAAGGCACCAAACATTACATTGCTGCGTGACTGGTTTGCGGGTGTTTGCAACACCGCTTCATGGTTTGTTCACCGACCAACGCCAGACTTATGATGCTCATTAGCACATGGTCAGTTAGGGACTTAGAGTGCACCAACAAGACTATGCAATGCACCATAATCATCATCCCTAAGGTATGTTCGAGTCATGGAAACCAGCCGCTATAGACAACTCATGCACAGTCATGAACTTCTCAGCCTGTTTTGGGTAAACCAGGGCCAAAATCATGCATGCAACCTTATTCTTTACCTTCCCAACTATCCAGCTATGTCCCAAGCACTGTTTTTCACTGTCTAACACCAAAAAAATGAGCTTTACTGGTCTGTTTTGGCAAGGAACGGAGCAATTACGAGTTTATCAAGAAGAGGGGCATAATGGTCCACAAAATTGGGCCCCAGAGAGAGGTTAATAGGTGGGGACCAGGTGTCAGCAAACCACTCTCTCCCTGCCTAAGTGACTAAGCAGCTTGGTGTCATGCAGCTATTGGGGCTGGTCAAACCAGGTTGGACTGCCCCTTGGCCAGCTCCAAGGGTCACCACTAGACAACTCCAGTACCCACTGCCAAACATGCCTAAGTACATAAATCATGACTGGGCAGCTACGTTAACCACCGCACACGCAGACCGGCCGTAACCGTCATGCATTACAGCATAATTAGGCCATTATTTTGGTCACAGTTTGGATCATCAAACTATTCAATTTTACCATGCAATAATTTAATTCAGTTTGGCATACATGATGCAATAAACACACATAGTTTGATTGTAAGGCAACCGTTATCATAGGGGATTTATACCGTTTCCAACCACGCTTTACATAACTGCACTAATGTCTGGACAGGGACGGAGGTACAATTACATGGGTCTCTGGTCAGTCAAGGTCTCAAACATCACCACCCCCTAATAGACAGGATGCAAATTGGAGCAACATATAGTACAGTATTTACCAACCCCTGAATTTCCCCCACGCTCTAAGGCCTGGTTGCATGGTGTTTACATGACAGGGACACCGTCAGACAACCGTATCTCACAAGAGCCAATGAGAAAATTCTTCTTTCGACACTGCTTGCACAGGATCCTCCCTGAGACAAAGTTTAAACAAATCTCTCAAAAATTCATTTAATTAGTAATATACACTTTTGTGGTCATCACTTGAAAGTATTGGCTTCACTCTCGTTCTGTAAGTAGTTAATTTGATGGTCCAGGGCTGATCTAGATCGCCCATTTCAGATCAGACTCTGCATATCCATTATGACTTTTATATTTCAATTTGAGCAGAATTGACAAGCTATGTATGATTATTCAGTGCTACCCAATTTCCACCGCGAATCTGAGATGAATCATCCTGATGTGTTTTGATCCATCCAATTAATTCAGCCCATTGGAGAAGATTCTAACCCATCAAATAGCAGGGTAATAGGGAAACAAACCTTAAAATTTCCTTGAAATAATCTGCACACTCTCGACAAGGGTAGATCCTTGATATTATATGCATCTATAGAAATAAACTACAAGGAGATGGTTATGTGTATTTAATTAAAAGCGGATATGTCAAGTTATTATATGCATCCTCTTCTTTCTCTCTTCCTTTTTCTTTGTTCTTTTCCTACAATAATGGAACTTTGAATCCAAATTATAGAAGAGAAATTTATCTTTATAATCATATCCGAGTTGAAGAGAAAACACACATACCAGCTCAGTCACATCACACTCACACACTGTTGGCTCATATGGATACTGAAATAAGACAAAAAGTATTATCTAAGTATTCACATTGAAAAAGTAACATTTTATAATGTATTTTTCCAAAATTTGAGATGCCAAGTGATTTGCATATTCAGATAACCAGTCGCAGAAATTATAAAGTTTGGGGTGAATACCATACACACATAATATATGTATACATTAATATAGAATAGACTCTATATATGTATTTTATGATATTATCATGTAGTCTGAGCTCTACCGCCAGTCTGCCACTGAACCATCGGCCATGGCTTTTCTTATTCATTAATTATTTAGGATGGTGACTGAATGTTTTGCAAGTCACACTTACCACCTATATATAACATACATCTTCAGAAGATTATCAGCTTTAACTTTCTGGTGGTTTATGTACAACTCACATGTATAAAACACCAATAAAGAGAGAGAAAATAAAAAAAAACCTGAGCAGCTACCATGTGAAGCAAAGCCCAAGTTGCTCGACCAAGCTCTTTTTAGTTACATATGGTGACTTCCACTTTAGATCAGAAAATGACATCGGATTAAAGTAAAAACAAACATTCACAATTATAACATGATTACATGAAATTAAATTGTAGAGAGATAGATACCTCCTTGGGCTCCAAAATAGGTTGAGAAGTGCCATTTTTGGTAGGTGCCATGATCATGCGCTTGAGCGTCCCAAATGTGTGCGTCCTTTTTGGATCCGAGAAGAGGGGAGCTGATTTCTGGGAACTTGTAAATTGTAATCGTATCGCCGCCATAAGGCCTCGAATTGCTCGTTTAAGAGCGGCGAGCGAGCGGTGCTAGTATTAGGTTTAGTCTCGGCCCATTAACTAATTGTCAATTTGGATAACCCGAAAAGGAGCTTAGTGAAATTTTCCTAATTATGGACCTAGTTCATTTAAGACTATCTAGTGGGCCTATTGTTAACAACTTTTTTTTTTCCAAAAATTTAAAAATAGTATTAAATTAATATAATATATTAAAAATAATATCAATATAATAAGATTAATTTAAATAGTACCACGAGATCGGAATTCTGGATTCCGAACGCAAGATCGGAATCCAGGATTCCGAACAGGGCTGTAACACGAATTTTGACTAATTTTAACTAATTAATTTTAACTAACTAATTTGTTTATCAAAATTCTTAATAATAATTTTTAAATTAATAATTGATGTTATATTACAATATTTGATTTATTTTATTTAATACAAATATAATTAAAATAAAATTAAAGATGAGCACCTCTATATATTTGATTTATTTTATTTAAGAAAAATATTATACCTCTCATACGGCGGACATCTCTCAACTGACGGCTTGCCCCAACCTTGGAAACTTTTCGTAACAGACGGCCGACAAAGTAATAACTGGGTGTACGACCACAACTGAAGCAGTAGCCACGGAGCAGGAACCTTCTGAGCGCCATTTGCCAGGACTGCCAAGTCCAGGCCGCGGTATAACATAGCAAGTGTGGCCGCACCCCAGTTATATCTCACTGACTCAGATGCATGAACATCCTGCAAATAAGAAAAAATAATTTTCGTTACTTTTTCCAGATTTTTAACTAAGTTATCCAAGCTAGTACTAATGTAAGAAATGTTATTAATATTTACAATTACTAACCCGAAGTAACTCCAGATAAAAACAAGGAACAGAATCTCCTGTGGTATCTGCAAACATCTCGCAACCCATCAACTCCAACACTAGGGCCCGTATGTATCTATCGATCCTATCTGCGTCCTCTGACCCAGGTCCTCGTACCCACATATCACGTAGTTTCCCAAACTGTACTACGTGACATTTCCTGCATTGCATAAACATTACACACACACACACACACATATATATATATAGAGTTTAGCTACGGTGAGTCGCGACTCACCGGAGGGAAACTCCTAGATCTAGATCAAAATGACTGATCCAAACCGTCCAATATGATCTCCCTATTGAAATCTCCATGTAGACCGAATTTTTTATATTTTCGAAATTTTTAAGTATTTTTTTGAAATTTTAGAAAATCGTTAATCTAATTGGTTCTGAACCATTAAAAAACATCAGTTTTTAAAAATCCGAAAAAAATACTTAAAAATTTCGCATTTGTTATCTTGAATAGGTTATGAAGTCAAATTCACATATTGTAATTAGCTTGATAGAGATTTATTTTAATTAATCTCTATGATTAATGCGTTCGTCTAAGCTCCATTAAGCATTCAGTCCTTCATGGGAAAACAGTATGAAAAAAGAAAAAAAAACGAATACGGAGAACCTAGCTAGTATTTTTAAGTCTTTTTACGGACTATCCAATAGCCAGTAATTAATGTGCAATTCTTTAAGGCTTCGTTTGGATGCGTTGAGAATAAGATAGGAAGAAGGAAGAAGGGAAAAATTTATTGGAAAGGGGTAAATTTATTGGGAAATGTGTAACTTTTGTGAAGAGTTTGGATGGTTAGAAATAAATTTATTGGTAAAAAGTGATTATTCCTTATTTCTTATTCCAGAAAAAAACCATCCAAACGGAGCCTAAGAAGAGGGACTATCCAATATCATTTTGGTCACATTAATTATATAACACTTCAAAAACATGCATTTTTCTCCATCTTGTTAGGTCAGCAAGGTTTTTGGGGGGCAAGCTAGGGTGTAATTGGCGATTTGCATGAACAAGACAGAAAAAGTTTATATATTCACCACAATAGCTCTAGCTAGGGAATCAGTATAGCGGTTAAGTACCGAAATAACAATTATTTGTTTGAATTAGGGTCGGGGGGAGGCTGATGGCATCCATGTACTACTTGTGCAAGAAAGCAGTACTCAGTGACATATATACAAGAGATTAATGAAAATGACAACTTAAGAAATTGGAGGAAATCATAATTCAATGATATTTTAAAGATATATAAAGTACGATATGTACATCTGATCATAGGATGTAAAATGTTAAACCATAGTGCTATTATTCATAAATAAATGGGGGTCAACTAAGTTGCATCATGAATTCATGTTAGTAATAGTTTTATTCAATGTATACATTTAATTTATAACCGTCGTCTCTTATTCTAAACATGCAAGGAAAAGTTATTTCGATGCTCAAATCATATTGGATATGAATATTTAGCGCTTCTCGACAAGAGTAGGACTAAAGAATTTTCAAGTTTTTTTTGTCATAATGATCAAAATGAAAGGCATTTGCGAACCAGCAATATATAAATCACACACATATATGTATTTTATTCATAAAGTAAAAGGAATACAGAGATAGCGGCGATTCAAGTCTATGTTGTCGTCTATCACAACTAGTTCTAATCTCGCACGTTGCGCGATTCATTCCTATTTGAAAAATATTATGAAATGCTTTTGGTAATGAGTGTGGATATCTGAAAAATGTTATGAAATTCTTTTTGTAATGAGTGCGGATATACGATCAATTTTATTTTTCATATTTTTTTGAAAGCCTAAAAAAGTGGGGAAAGATTGTTAGATTTCCGAAAATTTTCTGGCCATAGATGTAAATAAATAAGATAATAATTTAAGAGCTAAAGGCATTTTTTAATTCAAATAAATAAAATAACATGCTATATGAAAATTAGTAAAAAGAACTGAAAGTCAAAAAACGAAAATTTTGTGTCATTGGGTTGTATATAATTTTTATAGGCATGTAAATAAAATCTGGTATATAAATGAATTTAGAAAGTCCATCAAATAAGGATAAAAAAAATGCATTCTTTTTAAAACGGAAAAACGGAGATAGTCCATTTGTCAGAAAGAATGTAGAGCAAATCTAGTGGATTTGTTTCGTATAAATATGGATAGATCCCAAGTTCCCCACTCAATTAATTAATTAACCTTTCCGCAGTAAAAATCTACACCAGTGGGACACGTTCGGATCCAGTGCGGTCATTTGACGCGTCGTTCTAACCAAATCACACAAAATCCACGGAAAGATCTCACGGAGCACAGAATCGGCGCTTTGCGCAAGAAAACCCAAGTCGGTGTTAAGTGTAACCTTCTCGGTAGTTTCGTAATCCGACCGTTAGAGATTTTAACACTCTACTAACCCAGCAATTAATACACCAACACACCATTTCCGATGGAAACTAAACTCGAAAGAAAGAAAGCGTGTCTCAAAAAAAAAAAAGGAAAGAAAGAAAGAAAGAAAGAAAGCGAGCGAGAGAAAAACCCTAGTGAGCGGAGAGAGGCGGCTGACGCGAGCTTAGTTGATCCGAGCCATGGCGGTGGTGGTAGCGCACCGATCGATGCTACGACTCTTCTCCACTTCCCCCTCCTCTCCTTCGCCTTCGCCTTCTCCTTCTTCTTCTTCTTCTATAATTGGCCCAATAGAGAGGGCGAAGTGAGAGCAGATCAACAGATTGAGACAAGGCGTCTGGGTCAGTGCAGATCGATGAGACTCACGACTTCTCAGCGCCATGATTCTTCAATTTTACCAAGGAAGAGGCGCAAGAGGAGATTGGAAGAGCGGAGATCTGGTTTGAGATCGACAGAGAAAGAGGAAGCGACTCTAACCCTAGAAGCACACTCTCCGACAGGTTCGCTTTCTCTTCCTCTGATTTTGGTTAAACCCTACAAGCATGGCGTATTTCTAACCCTAGAAGCACAACGAATTTTTCCTTTTTCTTTCGCTTTGTCTGCGGTTCTGCCTGGTCTATTGCTGCTGCTTGCCAAGGTATTTTTGCCTTTCGACCATTTTTTTTTTCTTTTCCCTGCTTCTTTGTTTGGTTGTGGGACTGTATTGTTCTTTTGTTTTGGTTGTGCTAAGCCTGTTTGTTCTGTTTCTCCTTCCTCTCTTCATCTCTCTGATTTGATTTCTGAAGGAAACCCTAAGTAGTTGTCTGTGTTGGACTGTAGTGATTGGGGAGAGAGAGAGAGCGCAATCGACGGCCAGGGCTTCTCTTCTTCTTTTGTTCTCAGGTATGGTTCTTTCTGCCTTTTTCCTTTTATTCTCATGTTTTTTTTTGGCTTTGGCTAGCTATCAATGAGAATGATAGTTTCAACTTCTGCTGATCAAGCTCCAGCGCTGCAAATTTGACAAATTGCCTTTTCTCTTTCCTTTTTCTTTCTGTCGTTTCTCTTTGATTGTTGGCAAATTTTGTTTATTTTCAGGATTTGGTATGGAAGAGGAAAGAGGAAAAAAGATAGACACGAGAGATTAGGAGAACCGCTTGGAGCACAGTTAGCCCTTTATTTTTTTTTCCCCTCATTTTTCTGTATATTGTGTTGTGCAATAGGTGTTGACATATCGTACAGTATCTAACATTTCACCCCAATACATATTGAAATTTAGATATTGTCTGTATTCAATACTGTCATAATAAAGTTAGCTACATTACTAAGATTCAAACTTCGGTGGTGACATTTCAGGTGTTTGACTGGTGGTTTTCTTTTTGGTGGAGTTCTTTTATATTCACATCTAAATCCATCTCATGTGCAGGACGGCACTTATAAAAAGCACGAAGGGATTCCCTCTCTTTTTGTAAGTTATAAATACTTCAATTAGTGATTCCATGTCTTAGTTTCTGACAATATGCCAATGAAGAATATCAGTTGGACTCTTACTGAGAGGCATATATATGCCAACCTGATTTAGGCTTATGCCACCTGTCAGAGTGGCCCCACAATATTAAATCTATAGATTTGGTTAAAAGTGCGCATTTGATTGAACATAGTTATCAAAAGGGAAATTCTACCAAAATTACGGCTGCTAATAAAATTTAGATAGCTTACATTTTTCTATTTGAAAGATACAGGACTTCAGCATGGAAGTGGGGTGAGACCTGTGCATAATTTGATTTTTGAGCTTAGTTTTCTAGTGAATAAAGTGTACTAAGGGAAGACATGTTGTACAAGGCAATTGTTGTTTGTTTTCACTTATTTAGCTAAGATGAGTTCCAGTCACACTAAACTGTACAGGCTAAGCTGTTCAACCTGTTTCAAGATGATATAATGAGCAAGTCTTATATATGTTAATGCTCTAAATATTATGTTTATTTGTTACCGTTTTTCGATTTTGTATAAGTGATATTAGCTTATTGTTATATCGGACCTTCACAGGATGAATTGTTTTGATTGCCACCTGACCCAAAAAAAAAAAAACACAGGATGAATAACCAGGTGGAAAAATATCAGCATAAGCGCTTCAATTTTTTCCCTCATTTCGACTATATTTAGCTATTCAATGGCCTCTAATTATTTTTACTTTTTTTTTCATTTTTCTCGGCAGCAAGTTGCGGATACACTACTCGGCTTTTGCATATTGTGGACCTGGATGTGAAAGCCTTAACAAGGGTACAAAGGTACTGTGGTCATGCATCTTTTATTTTTGTTCTTTAAAATTAAAATTAATACATACAAGGTAAAAAGACCTACATATTTAAGATATGTAATTTGGCAGATAAACATGTTTAATAAAGAATTTTGTGACATGTTATAACAATGGATCAGGTGAAAAAAAAAATCAAAGCAGATGCATCCATCTAGGTATGGTTTGTACAGCTTAATCTTGAAAGATGGCATGCGCATAAATTGTGGCTATGGTATATGAATGTATTTTTTTTTCTATCATTTTGTTTTACAAGTATTTGTATATAAGCAATCTGAATTTTTATTACACAAAGAGAGCTAAATGGGGGTAATTCTAATTGAGTTAAATAAATACAAGAATCATCAAAAGTATTCTGTTCTTTGCATGTGCCTATGTCCTCTACAGTTTTGTTCTTTTTCATGTTGAATGTCAGCTATTTGCTGTGTGTGATTCTGTTCTTTACCTTAGATATTGCAGTTTTGCTGTGGCCTGATTACAACTGTTGCATCCATGTTCTGTTTATTTTAATCTTATTTCGAGTCTGCTCGGCTCAGCGCCTCTGACAGTGTTCTTGGTTTTCTTAGTTCAAATCTGCTCAGCTCAGTACTTCTGACTTCACTGTTTTTTTTTTTTTGCAGTTTTGTTGTGGCTGCCACTGGTATGGTTAGTACCTCTTCTTTTGTGCTGTATTTTAGATGGAGATTTCATACAGTCAGTCACAAGAGGCATACATTGGTTTTTGTATATAGATAGTGCTCTTTTATGGAGCATTATTGTTTTCCAGTTTGAACAATACCAGCTCTTTGCTGCGGCAAATGTTATTTTTCAGTTTAGATGTCAGGGTTTTGGTATGGCCTGATTGCTGCAATTTCTTCTACCTTCTTCTCCTGGTGTATTTCCCCATCGCATCCTCATTTACTTTACCGAGAGAGAGAGAAAAAGAGAGACCAAGGGAAGGGCTGGAGTGACAGGGGCTGCATTAGGCGAGCTTCGATCGACACCATTGTTTGAAAGAAAAAGAAGCGGCAATTGTCGATCAAGCCAGGTTTTGTATTTCCTTCATTTCTTCTGAGCTTTTGCATTCTTCTTCTTCTTCTTTGTTTCTCCAGACTAGAAACTGAGCAGTTATTGTTTTCTTCTTCCTTTTTTTTCTTTTCTCTTTCTTTAACATTTTGCCTTATACAGTAAGTGGCACTGTAGTACCATAGTTTTTTTTTAAAGGCAAGTAATACCGTATAGTTAGTTAATTATTTATTGATTCATGCCTATTTTTTTATACTTTTGTAATCTAGGTTATTTTTTAATGAAAATTTAAGTGTATATATCTTTTTTACCCCCATCCAATTTAATTAAAAAAATTAAGTGTATATACATTTTTTGTATATATGTTTTTTTTTAATCTAGGTTATTTCATCATAAGATAAAGATATATTAAGGGCAAAAAATATTTATTCATTGAACAAACTTGAATTACATCATTAAGTACATTGGGGTATAAATAGCCTAAATTTGCTAAATGATACAAAACTTTTATAATGTGAAACAACATAATCTTGTAGATATAACAACTAGTTAATTATTGTTTCATTGTTCTCCCAGTGTATGGTTTGGTTTATCAACTAATATAATTTCATTTGTTTTTTCTGTCAACAAAATATAGTAGACAATTTAGTTTAAATACAATTTGTCTATTTCCTCTCAATTTTCTAGGAGAATACACAATATTCAATTCTCGAAATGGATCACCGATAAGGATTGTGCTCTACTGAAATTTATCTGAAATAGCTAGAATGGATAATGCTTTGCACATTTACTATTAAATTAACTAATTTTATTTGCAGATTTTCATGGAAATAATGCATGTATTAATGTCACTAGTGGCAGTTGGGGATTTTGTTGTCCTCGAAAATATAGATAGAAAAAGGTCAGAGAAATCATAAAAGCCTTAATAACTTTGTTTATATTGGATTACTTTCAAATTATATTTAATTCTTGTATATAGGGTATGAGATTTCTAGTTACCACAATTGAGACAATATGACAGCATAAGATGGTGGTTCCTATCAAAGCTGTTGTTGTCAACAATTATTTTAGAAGCAGTAGGGTTCGACTAGTCATATTAGAATTCGTTCTACCTTCTTCTAAAACAATTATAACTAGCTCGATTCTTAAATGATATCCATGCAAAAACCATGATAATTTGTAGTATTCAGTCTAAAACATGACAATTTGTAGTATACTTGACGAAAAGAATTTCTTAATTTAATACATGACAAATTGTGGTGGTATACTTGACTAAAGCTTATTTGCAAATTCCTTAATTTAAAACATGACATTTTTTGTATGCTTCATTGAGACCCATTTCAAAATTCATTCAGCTATATTTAAATATGGCTGGTACATAACGTTCGGCCATCGCTCTAATCGGCTTTGGCTCCATTTAATCACTTGATTTATTTTTTCTGATTTCTTGATTGCTGAAATTTTTTATTGCACTTATTAGCTCCGCTATATGTCTTAATATCCAAAGTCAGTAGGTTAATGAAAAACTCAATCATACTAATTTTTTTTTAACACAATTTACACTGCGTCAAAATAAAGAACATAAACACACACACACTAAAAAAAAAAAGATAATACATGTGCAAATAAAAGAGCCGTCTAAACTTCAAAACAGATCGATTCATTGGATTTTGCTAGATTTTGCAAGTTGATCGGCTTTCTTATTGTTTCATCAGTTAATAAATTAACAAAAAGAATTATGATTTATTTTTATTTTTTTTTTTTGAGAAAAGGTCATTGGGCCCGTTTCCATTACAGAAACAAAATATTACAATTTCTAACATAAAAAAATCTCCAACACCAACTATCTATTTCCTAGTCCAAATCTCCCTATTTACTCCATCAACTCTGAAGCATCTCAGATTCTCAATAGAAAACAAAAAAAATACAAACACTGAGTAAAACTAAAAAAATAAACCCTCACTAAGTCCTCCAATCACCTATTCTTAACTACCTATTGTACTCTTACAAAATGACCAGCAATTTTCATCTGCATTCTAATACTTCTTCTAGGCCTTTTCTTACCGCCACTCAGTATCAAGCTATTCATCTTAACATCAGCTGTTTCTTGTTCTACCATGTGTAATGTTTCCCTTGATATTTCACAAGCAAGCTGGTTGTTCACTATTTTGCCATCAATTTTAGCAACACCATTTGATTTCTCATCACTTAATCTAACATTTTTAATTGCGTGCTTGTTCATGTCTTCTATTTCCAATCTCTCAACTTCCATTTAATGCATATCATTTTCCAAAGAATCGATACTCTGAACCTCATCCTTCTTCAATTTGTTACTGCTATCCCTAGTATCTGTGCAAGTCTGAACCTCATCCTTCTTTAATTTGTTACTAGTATCCCTAGTATTTGTACAAGTCTGTGTTTGACCCAAAAAAGGTATGTTTCCTTTGGTCCCAACACCTAAATTGAAATGCTGTAAATCACTTTCATTTTCCATAAACTTGTAGTTTCCCTCTTGCATTGCTGGTGGTTGCAATCCTACACCTTCTTCATTGCTTGTATCGGCCCCCGACAAAGGGCTTCTATCTCCTTCAGTGGAACTAGAACTACTAGCTCCTTCCATATACACACTGTCCACCTGTTCTTCTTTTTCAGCTCTATGCTCTGTGCACTTTATTTTGTGTGTTGGTGTAAGTATGTTTGATTTGGTTTCAGTTATGTCTCCCCCACCATTGTGGTCAACAGATCCAGAAACCAATTGATTGTGATGAACAGTATCAAAATTTATGCCTATACTATGTTGAGACATATTCACATCAAGACTGGTATTGTCTTTTCTAAATCTCTTTATCTCAGCCCCTACTAGATTTGTATTGCCAGTACAAAATTTGATGGTTCTACATTGGGCAGCACGATGCCCCAATCAATTGCAAACAAAACAAATCACCTTGTTGGGACATTGCCTTGCGATATGTCCAATATTCTCACAACGAAAACATATCGGAGATGCAAGAGATGAAGCTTTGAGCGATTGGATCCTTTGCTTTACCAGGCTTCTATAGTCAGGTTGATCGACCAGACATCTGTTTCTCCCACTCGTCGCCATCTCTGGATCGGAATAAATTTGATTTGTCTCTGCATCATCTCCTTCTTCTTCTTCCCAAATGCCTTCTCCAACATCTCCATGGCTTCAAGAACCTCCCTGCCAAAATTCTCTGCCGCAATGCCTACATGATGCAGTAGTCTAGTCAAGAGCTCGTCGATAGTCGGATCCGTCGCGTCTGGTAACAAATCCCTCTCGAGCACCCGCTCCGAGAAGGAGATAGATGAAATGACGATCGCTGCTTGAAGGCGCGCCACCACCGCCTCAAACCTCTCTATTAGTCCTCTCTCCATATCGAATTGAAAGAATTTTGTGGATTTCTCAAAAGTTTTTGAGGAATTTTAGCAATTTTGGATTCTACCGAATTATGATTTAATTTATAGGAAAAGCAATCATTCAAACCTTGACATCTATAAGAGGTCGTGAAACCATTGACGGCTCAGACAAGAAGAGATATCAAAAGGTAAAATTTTGGAGAATGGTTGGGCAAAGAGGCTAGAAAGAGAGAGAGAGAGAGAGTAACATGTAGATGAGAAGAAAAGTGTACAAGTGAAATTTATGGGAGGAAAGGGATAACAAATTTATGTAGGACCGAATCAAAAACAAGAGAAAGGGGAAAAAAAAAAGATATAATAAGTGTCATTGCTAAAAAAAAAACCATCAAGCGCCGTTGCTCAACTAAAAACGAAAATCATGCCTCTCCCTCGTTTCACCTCTCATGTGATCTTCTTCCCTTCGCTTTCCATTCTTTATTTTTACCTCTCTCCTTCAACATTTTCTCCTTCCCTCTGTCCTCTCCATCTTATTCCCTACATCCCCTTCCCTCTTCTTCTCTTCTCTCCCCTCTATCTCCAGCACATGATTTAACCATATGAACTCTGGCGCATTATCAAGATGAACTTATATAACAATAAATCGAAGTGAAAAATTGTGTACACTTATAATTAACCATATGAACACAAAAAACAAATAAAGTGAACATATACAACAATAAAATAAAGAACATCTAAAATGAATAGATTGAACAAATAAAGTGAACACTTATAATAAGAGAGTGAAGTGACATGATAAACAAAGAGAACATTTATAATAATAAATTTAACTGATATAAAAGATAAAGTTGAATACTAAATACAGAAATAAAATGAACAATTTAAATAAAATAAAGTATACACTTATAATAATAAAATTGAACATATACAATAAACGAAGTGAACATATATAACATTATAAACTGATATAATAAATAAATGAACACTTATAATAACAAAAGTGAACATATATAACATACAAAGTGAACATAAGTAACATCATAACATGAACTAATATAACAAATAAAGTGAACACTTATAACAACAAAAATAAAATGAATCATAAATTGAATAAAGTGAACACATATATAAATAAACCGAATATATACATAAATAAAGTAAACAAAAAATACAATTGAGGAAGAAGATCAGGGGGAAGCGCTAGGTGAGGTATCTGGCAGAGGGATGAAGCGCTGGATAAGGCGAGAAGAGCGCGGATGACAGAAGGAGGGAAGGGAGGGAGATCGCGCGCTGAGCGATGGCCCACTGAGTCGTGCCTCTCAGCGATGGCAAGCGTTGGGTGAGGAGAGCGCTTGGGAGGGAATGGCGCGTGATGAGGGACTCTTCAGAGTGTTGATGTACGATGACAGGCGATGACATTTCTTCCGATGGTAGAAATAAATTTCAAAAACAATATATTTTTTTTGGGTTAAATTTCCGATGACATTTCTTCCGATGACATTTCTATCGAATTAATAAATAGTCTTGCACCTCTTCTATCGAATTAAAATTGAAGAGGTGCAAGACTATTTATTAATTCGATAGAATTGGAAAAGGGAAAAAAAAATTAATGGCAATATTTCCATTTTGACTCTCTAACTGAACATATTATTTCGATTCTTATATTAAAAAATACTTGCAAATTTTTAAGTAGCTTAACGAAATTAAATACAGAATTTACTGCTACTTAGATTTTTTTTTTTTTGACTTTTACAGTTTCACCAAAAAGTGAAAGATTAATTTTAATATTTCTCGTACTTTCATATATACATCACAAATACGAACACATATGATGACGAATTTGTAGAGAAGCATTGATGCGGAATCTAGTTCATATAATTTTTTATTTTAATCAATTAAATTTTGTACACGGTACAAACTGCAAACACATATTTGTGTGATTGTGTCATGTTGAACGGTTGAAATAATGAAGGTCAAATGTAAATTATAAAATAGAGATAAATTTAATTATATCCTTTTTTAAAAATAAAAAAATCACCTCGTAGAAAATTAAAAAATATTTTTTAGAACTACAAGTACACAATAACACAAATCATGTCAGTGTCCAATGATAAAACAGACGTCCTTTCTCAACACAAAGTCCCAAGGCTTGAGCTGAAACCGTTAAGTGTCACGCTGCTCGAATTTCACACGTGCTGTTGACCCGATCACTTAACCTCATCGGTCGTACGAACCTTCCCTTAGCCGAAATCGAACCCCTTTCTCCCTTGTCAGAACCAATTGACTACCAAATACACCTGGTCCACACTAAATGTTTGCTCCTATAACCGTCTGTATCCACTTCCCTGAGTTCCCTCTTCGGTGCTCAATAGAGCTCTGCCGCCTTTTTGGTACTCCAGGTGTAGGAAGACATTAACAGTTTTGATCAGCTGCGCCTAGCTCGAGTGAGATACTCCGTGTAAGTACTACTTCTAGCACCCACGTCAACTTACGACATTCGCAATGCCAAATTCATGAAACTATCATATTTTTGTCTAAACCTGTATCATATAACATGAATTACACCAACACCACTGATTTATGGGACCCACAAGAAATTGCCTCCGAATTATCTTTGTTGTAACAGTGCTCCGCGTCCAAATTCAATGTTCCCTATTATCGCACTTTCAGCTCAATAATAGCTATTTCTTCCGCCTGGACCGATTTCATATCCCCGCAAAATAAATGTGCGACTGACTTCTGGGCCCCAAAGCTGATAAACCTAGGTTTTAGGGTACAAATAAATGTTCCAGGTGTTAGCAAGCGATTACGAGCTATTCAACGAGCACACGAAGAAGTAGCGATTGGAACCGCAGAGAATATTCTATTTCGGAACCGCAGAAAATAAGTCTAATAGTATTTGTTGTTTTGTTGGACTGCAGTCTGCCGTTATTCTATTTCGGACCGACAATATTAAAATATTTACGAATTTCGAAAATACTATTAAAATAATCAGAATTATATAGGGTGCGTTTGGATCGTTGGAAGAAAGAAGAAAAAGAAGGAAAAAGAAGAAAAAAAATTATAAACAATTCAAACTCTTCACAAAATTACACACTTCCCAATACTTCTTCCTACTTCTTCCCTTCTTTCCTTCTTCCCACACCTATCCAAACGCACCCATAAATAGTATTATAATATCGTTCTCAGAAAGAACGAGACCAGTGTTTCTAAATTTCTAAATAATAATATGTTTCTCGAATAAATTATGTAAGTTTTAGGGTTTTATTATTTCTAAATAAGTAAATTCTGAATATAATACTTAGTTTTATTTAGCAGAAAGAAGAATATAAAGAAGAGATATAATAAAGTTGTTCAATCAAATTTCTTGAACGAAAAGTTTAAATATGTGATGATTTAATGACTAAAAATGAAGTTCTCATATCACGCTGAAACAACAAAACCTCCTCGTCTCTTTTTCTTCGCCAGAGAAATCTCACCGCTTTTCTCGCCGTATCCATCAAAATACAATCGGATCTTTTGTTCAACTTAAAACCAACTTTCGCTGGCCTTTCTGCGAGGTTAATTAGCATCTTGAAGAAATCTGCCAGATCCACCACAAGGTACGTTTTTCTTCCGTAAGTTTTTATGTGTTCTGATACTTGAAGTGGAACTTTTTCTTTCTTATTGGAAAAAGGGAAAAAAATATTTCTCCTGCCAAGGAATAATTAATAGCGTGTAGCCAAAATAATAATAGGCTAACAATTTATTCACCAAATTTGCGATTTTAATTATAACTTAAACCTCTTATAAATCTGATTAATTAAGGTGTAAATCAGCCAAACGTATGGGCAATTCATCGTCCTCACAAAACCAACCAAGGCTTATTTTCCAGTCATCTCAACTCGTCCCATCAGTGGCTACCTTGGCCCCTTCATTGACAACTGGAATATTACACAGTGGAAGCTATTTTGAGATCAATTGGTCGGTGTCATCAATACCATCTAATGGATTTCTGACTCCTAAAAGAAAACTTATGTTGCTTAGAGGTATTTTTTTTTTCATATATGGAAATTGATATCAAAATCATATGGATATTTATTCTATTCTTTGGTAATAACACCACCAGGTATCTGGATTAGTGATTTGGAAGGATTTTGAAATATTTTGATTAGTTGTAGTTCTTGTTAGCTGCTACCAAACGAGATTGGTTGTAGAATCTAGAATGTTACAGAGCTATTATTTGGATGACTTTGGAGTTTGGATCAACTCAAGGAGCCCAAATTGTAACATTGGTAACGTTTTCGGCTTATGGCTAATTACAATATGAGAAACCGGTACAAACGATATGGTTCTTCAGTTTGTTGACAAAAGACAAAAGTAGTAGTACACTAAAATTGATGCACGGATGGTCCGTCCTATACGGTCGTTCTCACAATTCAAATTCAAACTACCGATCCAAATCGTTGAATATGTTTTTCATATTGAAAACTTATAAGAAATTATTTTTTATATTTTTAAAAAAAATTTATTATTTTTTTGGTATTTTAGAAAATTTATTATTTTTTGATATAAAAATTTTGGATCTTCCAATAATAACGATTTTCTAAAATACCAAAAAAATAGTAATAATTTTCGGAAAAAATATAAAAATTGGTTTCTTATAAGTTTTCAATATGGAAAACATATTCAACGGTTCGGATCGATCATTTGAAATTTAAAAACATGAAAACGATAGTGTTGGACGGACTCCATCCGTCCAATATATTGGACTCTAACATTTCTTTTTTTTTTTTTTTGAATTGCCTTGGCCGTATGGTGCTAGAAAGCGGAACTTATGGTCTAAAGAATCATATATGGCATTTATTTGCTTTATCCTTTGATTTTTTAACAGTAGAAAAGATAAAATTTTGTATTCCTCTAATGCTCTTCATAACCCAGCTACTGATCATTTCTACTATTTCATAAGAATAAGAATAAAACATATACTTGGGTAGGTGGTGATTTTATGTAGCTTTTTCTAGACTCTAGTAATAAGAGTGAAAAATGTTCAATACCTTAACCTAGCACTGATTTGGGCTTTTGAGATTGCCATAATAAAAGAAACAGAAATGATAACTGTCATCTCTAGTTTTGTCATTGATAAACACAAAATGAACACATAAAACGACAAGATAAACATATAGATGATCAAAGTTAACACTTACAAACAAATAAGTGTTTGTCATCTCTTGTTCAGATTTTTATATGCATATTCAACTTATTTTTATTGAACATATTTATTTGTATGTGTTCACTTTGATCACTATATATGTTCATCGTGTCTATTTTATGTATTCACTTTCTATTTAGCGATGGTAAGAGATGACAAAACTGCAGATTATAATAATCAATTTTCTAAAAGAAAGCCGTTTGATATCTCACATAACATTCTACAAAACATACAAAGTTTCCCTTTATGGGCATCCATGTACCGTTCGATCTCCATCTTCATTAATGTCGGTAAAAAGAGGGCTAGTTTTCTAACGGCTCCAAGATGATTTAAAATTGATCGTACTACTAATAATTTGCTTGCTTCATGGTAAATGTATGAATAATTAATTGTCAATTAAAAGGGAACCTAAGTTGAGTAACTTGAATGGAGTTGATTAATGAACTACTCTTATCTTACAAGCAGAACACGAAATAGAGGTGTTGAAAGGAATAATTCAAACCAACAGCTATCTTGATGCAAGAATTGACAAACTTCTTGCGATACTCATGGAAGTCAGTGCAGACAATTATAAGGTACACTCTACCATATTACTAGTTAGGCCTTTTGCATACAATCTTTGAAGACCTACCTTTTTTTATTACAATGAAAGTTTGAGGGGTAAATAGAGCACATACAGAGCAATTAGCTAAAATAATACTAAAACAAATGTGTAGCAGCATTTAGTTGTCCAATTATAGATACTGGTACGAATCTTAAGAGCATGCGATTTAAATCCATATGTACATAAGTTATGCAGATATGGATACAAACATGAGGGTTTGATGGATAGTATAAGCTGTGTTTAATTATTGTAAAGGCCAAACCTTTTTCTATTTCATTTACTAATGGTAAGATAATTTTGGAGCTTAAACATTAATTATGTGCTAAACTTAACATCCTCAGACTGCACCAAATGATTCCATGATTTCTTTTTTTTTTTCCCTATAGATCTGTAAGGAAGTTATAGAACATAGACCTTATATCGAGGAAGTTATAGAGCATAGATCTTACATTGAGAAGATTCAGAAAGATATATTGCATCTTAAGGGAGAAGTTTGGCTTGCAAGGAGTGCAGCTAATTCCTGCATTTCAAAAGTAGAATATTGCCGCTGTTGTTAATTAGAGTGTTGTGTACTATCTGACAGAAATTTGTTCGACTCGGCTCTATGATTTGTAGCAAAAGGCATCTCGACTGTATTTTCTGAGAGGATTGCTTTTAAGATGGAAATGGCCTGAATCCGGGCAAAAGTGAATTGTTGATAAAATACAATGTTAAAGTTTTCTTTATCTATACATTTGAGTTTTCTACTTGAACACTGACAAATTTTTTTTTTTTTTTTGGTAATCTAGATTGGAGTCCTACCTTCTCCACGATTACCAACTAAAATTTATCAGACATTCTGATTTCAGACTCATTTTAAGACAAACAAATGAAAAAGCAATTAATCTACCTCAACATTTGTTAGTTTGGTTTTATACACATCAAATCTACCTTTCGGCACTGGTAACTTGTTTATGACTGTCTCGGTGGCTCATTGTTGAGCTTGAACCATTTTAATAATCATCTCTACATAGAGTTATAGACTGAGATTTCTCTGATCTTTTTTTTTTTTTGACATCTATTTCTCTTCAACTCCGACTGATTGTTAAACAAATAGTAAATCAGAATAGCCAATAATGCATCAAAAAATTATTATTGAACACGAAGAGTGTAACAGAGATAGATGCACCATGCGCTCATTATTGAACTTCTGATATAATGCATATATTGGCCTTGCTAGTACCGAAAGATACTGCCAATCATGCACTGAGAATTTCACTATATATTATCATCTCGAAAAATATACTCACTGGCCTTCCTCTTTTTCAAAGAAGTTGTGAATGAACTAATTATAAAGTGCATATACATCATATTAATGAAGAATCCTTTACATTGTATCATAACCATTGCGGTAGGATATCAAAAGCTTTCCTTTACATTGAATAACTTCAGCTGGGGAATTGCTTCATACACTACCCAAATTTGGAGATCCACTCCTACTTGGTCGAAAATGTCCTTCTCACTCCTTCAATTTAAGTTCTTTAATTCACCCCAATTTAAAAATACGAAGGGTATTTTCGTCTAATAGGAGTGGATCTCTAAGTTTGAAGGGTGTATGAAGCAATTCCCAGCTGAAGCTATTCAATCCGAATACTCAAGTTTGCTCATATTTTTACCACTCGCGGAGCATTTGGTGCCTTCTTACTGGAGTTGGTCCTCGGGCCATTTGACGTCTTCTTGTGAGAACCAGCTCTTGGTCTAGTGGCAAAGAGCAATGCATCTCAAGTGAGAGGTCGCAGGTTCGAAACCCGGCTGGGGAGTCTTTATAGACATTTAATTAAAAAATAAGTTGGGAGGCTTGACCCCCAATTTATCTTCAAAAAAAAAAGTCGCCTGAGGTCGATCTTGATTTGCTGAAGAGCTTTCCTTCATTAAGTGAAGAGGTTTTAGTTTTGACTTTTGGGTTCGTGTTTCAACTTTTAATTTTCTAAAGTTTATCTTTGGATTTTATCATTCCACAATGTTATCTTTATTTTATTTCTAATTTTAGACTTTTTAAATTTCTTTTCATATTTTTAATTATATTTATTTTTGAAATTATTTGATAATTGACATAGCTTTTATATTTTTGTAATTACTTGAATTTTTATTTTAGAAAATTTATTGGAAGAGTTTAAATGAGTTTTGGAATCATTTTAGAATTTTATAAAATTTATTTAATATTGTTTTAAAACTTTATGAAACTTGTTTAATATTAGAAATACTTCAAAAATACAAAAGACCCATAATATATGTTAAGCGTGTTCAATTTAATGTTGAGTTTTGGGTTCACTTAGTTGTAAGGGAGTATGTAAATATTATAAAGGGTTATGTTTAGTTCTGCTTAAGTTCAGTTGAGTTATATAAATATTGTTTTTTTTAATTCTAATATAATTGTTTTATTTTCTGTTATAGAATGATATTGAGGATGATAAGATTGTGCTTGCTTTTCATTTGCTTATGGATTGTGGTAAGTCCTTTACCTCCATTATTATAACTACTTCTTTATGTTATTATTTTTTTGACATATAAATTCAGCCATACTAGTAGTTCTATGAAGATGAAATTACCTTCATTTTATACGGTTCATTCAATCAAGTAATTATCTGTCCAATATTTGAAGGAGTATATAATATTTGAAGTAATTAAAATTCCATTCATTTTTTATCTAGTTATTACGGTTTACTTAGTTGGTGGTAAAGGAGCATATAATATTTGAAGTAATATATGTTAAGCGTGTTCAATTTAATGTTGAATTTTGGGTTCACTTAGTTGTAGTAAGGGAGTATGTAAATATTATAAAGGGTTATGTTAAGCGTGTTCAATTTAATGCTCAGCGCGCGGATGACGTCAACACGTAGATTGGGGCCATCAGGGCGTGAAAAGGGTGAAAAATCTAGGCGTGGGAGCCCAGAAGGCCCATTAACGCGTCGCTGGTCAGGGATGGATGGTTGGATGGTTTTGCGTTGGATGGTTTATATCATTTCCGCCAAATGTGTGTCTTTTTTGGATCCGAGAAGAGGAGAGATGATTTCTGGGCACTTGTAAATTGTAAATTTGTAATCGTATCGCCGCCGTAAGTAGGGCTGCAAAGCGATCGAAACGGCGATGAAACTAGGGTGTTTTATTAACCGTTTTGTTTCGTTTCGTTTAGGGCTGAAAACGGTAGTCATTTCGTTTCGTTTCGTCTGAAACGGAACGGTAACGGTCAAGAATTTCGGTTTCGTTTAAGGAACGGAACGGTTAATGCAAATAGAAATATTGTTTCGTCTCAAAACGGAACGGTTAACGAAAAGGAGCTGTTTCGTTATCATTTATTTCGTCTGTTTCGTCCTAAATTGTACGGTGTTACTATTAAGTTTATTGCAGAGAGGAGAGGGCGGAGAGAACGAAGCCATCGACAAAACCAAATTGCGCCGCTTCTCTCGCCATCTCTCTCTCTCTCTTCTCCGATCTCCCTCTATCTTCTTCGATCTCTCTTCTTGCCCCAACTTCCATCACTTATACCTTCCTCTATTCTCTCCTTCTTCTCTTCCACCCAGTCGAGCAATTACCTCCTCCCTCCTGCTCCAATCGGGACCCCTCAGCCGTTTCCCTCTCTCCTCCGACTTAGACCTGCTAGTGGACGGACTCCAATCAAAGTCCAAAATCGTCCAATTATTAAAAGCTGAAATCCATGTCCAAACCAAATCCACAATATTTAGCGATGATCCGTCCATGTCCAGTTCAACTATTTATCCACTACTTGTCCACTATTGTCCACAAATTAACCATATGGATCAACTCTTGGACAAACTTATGTTCCAAAAGTATATAAATCACCATGTACTGAGCAGAAGGGTTTGCAACGATGTGATTAATCGGCCAGACTTTTGTTCCTATGTCCTATAAAATAAAATACAACAATTTTGTAGAAACAAGGTTATGCAACAGGGACCAATATAGTTCGCTACCCACTAAAATGATAATTTATCATGAACGACAGCTCTCTCTCTATGACATTAAACCAGTAAAGTCCAAAAAATTAATACACATCTCATATTCAAAAATAATTTTATCGTAGCAAGCGAGTAAGCAACGAAATTAATAATCACCCTGTTTAAGAAATTTCTTTTGTTCTTTCACTAGCACGAAAAGGTTTAAAAAAAAAGGCACGAAAAGGTTCAAAACAGATTGGAGCAAAATACTTCATGTCTTCAATCAACTAATTTCCAAACAACAGAAATTAAGGAATAAGGATTAGTGGATTAGCATGAACTCTCTACAGATCGGTTCAAAACCGTGGCCGAATTCTCTTGTTGTAAGCGCTCGATCTGAAGAGGTGCGACAATGTCACAGTGGCGAAATTCAATGGGAGAGGTGCGAGAGCTACTCGACGGAGAGAGATGGGAGTTAGAAATGGAAATGCGAAAGAGAAGGAAGAGGAGATTTCGCCATTAATGAGATTGAGTTCGATTGGTCGAAGCATTTTTTGGTTGGTGTGGTACTGTGGTTTGGTCGGAGAAGAAGGGGAGGTGACGAAGTGTATGGTCCAAGTGGAAATGTGAAAAAGAAATAGACGGTCCATTAAATTTTATCGATGGTCCATCAATGGTCCAGATAAGGTTTATTAACTGTCCAAATAAGTTTTATTTCGTGGACTTGGACTGGATTTCAAACCAAACCAAACATAGTCCAGTCCATAACAGTTCAATACATTTTTAGTCCAGACTGTCCATGGACAGTCCAGACCACTAGCAGCCTTACTCCGACTGCCTCTCCCTCACATTTCTCCCTATGCCTCCTCTATAACTCATCCCTCTTCCTTTCTCAAACCGAAATCCAAACTAAACACCCTCTCTTTTATACTCCTCTCACTTACTGCCTCTGTCCCCCACTCTTTATTTTTCTCTCCTTCCACCAAAGCTTGGCTGCCATTAATGAAGGCTGGTGGCGGAGGCACCACTCCTCTGTCACACGAGAGGCCAATCTTCTTCCCCCTAGCTGTAAACCTAAAAGCATCCCCATTCTGAACTGTAGATCTCGCACCACTCCTCTACCTCTTCTACCAAGAGGTTTGTTGTCAACTCAACAAGTAACTCAGATGAAAAAAAAATTTGTTATTAACTCAAAATGCAACTCAGAGGTCAGTTTACTACTTTTACGGTTCATGGTTGGATGTTGTTTTTTTGTTGGATTTTTATACTGGTAAAGGTTTTCAGAAAAAATTGCTAGTAAGAACATATTTGAAATTGCTGGTAAAAAAAGATTTTCTGCTAGATTCTTTTTACTAGATTCTTTTTATACTGAGATTAGTTTTTGAAAGAATTTTTTGATAATTTTTGTTGGTTGATATGAGAGAGATTTTATACTGACAAGAACAACTATCAGGGTTGGTAGTTGGCACAAAAAATAGAGTTCAGAAAGAATAGAGTTCTCATCTTTCTTCCTAAAATAGTACTGATACTTGTCACAAAAAATGGTTGTTTTGTATATTCATGATTAAATAGATATAATTGAGGATTCGAGTACTTATTTTCTTTCAAAATTCTGGCCTCCATTTAATACACGACAGAGATGGTGTGTGGTTTGTATGATATGCTTCAGTTTGTGTGCTTTTAAAAGTGATTTCATTTTTTGACATATATGAGTTGTCCTCGTGATTTTTACCCTTTTGCTTACTTAATTTTAATAAGACATTAAATTTGATTAAATTGAACTAACATTGTTTTTTAACAACTTTTGCAGATTTTGTGGCTTTTTCGTAGAAAGTTGCTGGAATAGAAAAAATCCTCTGCTATATTTTACCACATGCGCCTCATTTCTTTTTTTTTTGTAAAATTACTTACTGTATTGGCGTAGAAATAAACCAGTTTTTGCATGTTAAGTAACGGTTACAATTACTAATTGGTGAATCCTGTAGTGCTTTATTTGCTTGATTTGATTTAACTGTTGAATCTGTAAACTACTATTACGTAACTTATTTCATTTTGATATCTATGAGAACGGTTACAGAGTTTAACCGTTTAAATCGTTTTTTATCGTCTAATAACACAGAACGGTTAACGCAAGGAATCCCAGTTTCGCGAACGCAAAACGCAATGAAACAAAAATTTTCGTCCTATAACGCAACTCTTTACTTTCGTCTTCGTTTTAGACGTTATGCAGGTCTAGTTTCGTGGATGAAACAGATTTTTTATTTTGTTAATTGTTTCGTCTGGACAAAACTATCGAAATTAATGAAATTTTCGTGATTTACACATAGACGAAACGATTTCATTGTTTCGTTAACCGTTTTGTCCAGCCAAACAAAATTATTTTATTATTTCGTTAATCATTCGAAAGAAACGAAACAAAAAATGGTTAAACGAGCTTCCGTTTGCAGGCCTAGCCATAAGGCCTCGAATTGCTCGTTTCAAAGCGGTAATTGGTATTTACCATCCAACCATCCAGACTCCAAACAGGTTTTTATGGGTCCACCCAATCTATTTATATCCTTTCGAACCTCTCTCTCAATTCAAACGCGCCGAATCGCTGCCATACCTTTCATGAATCGTTGTCATACGATTGCACTAGAGAGAGACGAAGAAAGGGAGACGAAGAGAGAGATAGAGAGAGACGAAGAAAGGGAGACGAAGAGAGAGATAGATAGACGAAGGAAAAACAGTAATTGAGAGAACGAGAAGCTTTGATAAACCGGGGAAAAGAGCAAGGCATGTCAGACGAACCAGAGAGGCGGCTCAAGAAGGCTATGGACAAGCTGTACCACTTCTCCCGTCCCAAAGCCTCTACATCTAGGTATTTCTCTTTGGAATTGATTAACCGATTTGTAGATTTTTCTTTTTAGTTGGTATGAGATGAGGATTTATTGATTTTGCTTCTGGTTTGGTGGTTGAATTCAAACAACTCACATGCGTTCAATAATTTTTCTTTATTCCTTGCGTGCCCATGATTTGCTCGACGGAATGCCCCAAAGAGCCTAGCCCCCCATATACTCACTACACCTTACTGTTAACCTTACTCCTCTTTAATTTTTCATGAAAATTTCTTCTCGGTGCTTACCCTTATATTCTCAATAGCACCACTTCCAAAGGAAACAAAACTGTGTTTGTAGCCATGTTATGCACACGAAACCGTGCTTAATTGTTTAGTTTTTTTAATAAATTTGTTAGTCTTCGTATGTGTTATGTTAGTATTTCTAAAGAATTATCTTGTTTCATTATGTATTTTTTTTTTAAATTTCACATGATCTGAAATGATTAAATATTATTAGAGCACTTAATTAGTAATTGGTCTTAATTGTATTTTATTTTGTTTGTGTAGGAATTACATGGCGAGAAAAGTTGTGCTGAAAGAATCGAAGTATGAGTTGATGAATTTGTGTTATTTTGTAGTGGTGAAAACTGTGTAGGATTTATGTTATTATTAATGGATGTTATTAATAGTAGAATTGTTCAGTTTGTTGAAATAATTAACATTATTATTCTTAATAAATGAACAATGTTAACTTCATTGCATCTAATTGAACACATAAATAATTTTAATTGATCCCTTAACTAGTTTAATTGAACACTAAAACTACGAAATCAAATTTGTGTTGCAACTAACTGAACACATAAACACGTTAAATTCATCCCTTAACGTGTTTAACTTAGCACAAAAATAAAAAAAAAATTAATTTTGAGATGAATCTAATTGAACACATAATTCATCTAATTAATCCCTTGAAATATTTAACTGAACATTAAAACCTAAAATTTTATATTATTACTAAATCTTAGTAAACACATAATTAGTTTAACTCATCCCTTGACATATTAAACTGAACACAAAAAATCCGTCCATTTGATGACGTCAGTGCAAAAAAAAAATTTAGAAAAAAAAATTTGCGAAAAAAAAATTGATGACGTCAGCTTCTAAAAAGTTTGGGCTTGAAAGTCCAGAAGCTTATTAAAAATTTCCTGATGAGGGATGGATGATTGGATGGTTTTTGACCAGATGGTTTATATCATTTCCGTTTCAGAGCAGTGGGCGGTGGTAGTATTGGGTTAACTCTCGGCCCAGTAACTAATTGTCAATTTTGGATAACCCGGAAAGGAGCTTAGTGAAATTTTCCTAAATATGGACCGAGTTGCTTTAATACTTTCTTGTGGGCCTATTGTCAACAACTTTTTTTTAGCATTAGTATTTGTTTGTTTTGTTAGACTGCAGTCTGCTGGTATTCTATTTCGGACCAACAAAATTAAAAATAATATTAAAATATGAGAAAGTTTAATACGCACTATAGTGCATAGGTCTTTCTATGCACTACGAAATTTTTTAGGGATATTTTTATAAATTGACAAATCTAATTTAACCAATTCAATCTACATATTGAAATCTCATAGCATACCAAATTTTACAATTTTTGAGATTTTTTTTCGAATTTTTTAAAACTTGCCATTTTTTAAAGTTGTAAATAGTACTTTGTTTCCAATAATAGCATGTTTTAAAAAATTCAAAAGAAATAATAATAAAATATAAAAAATTATAAAATTTGGTTTGCTATGAGATTTCAATATGTAGATTAGATTGATTAAATTAGATTTGTCAATTTACAAATATACCCTTTAAAAAGTTCGCGGTGCATAGTCCATATTAAACTTTCTCTTAAAATATTTACGAATTTCGAAAATATTACTAAAATAATCAGAATTATATAAATAGTATTACAATAATAACGAGACCAGTATTTCTAAATTTCTAAATAATAATATGTTTCTCGAATAAATTATGTAAGTTTTAGGGTTTTATTATTTCTAAATAAGTAAATTCTGAATATGATACTTAATTTTATTTAGCATAAAGAAGAGATATAATAAAGTTGTTCAATCAAATTTCTTGAACGAAAAGTTTAAATATGTGATGATTTAATGACTAAAAATGAAGTTCTCATATCACGCTGAAACAACAAAACCTCCCAGTCTCTTTTTCTTCGCCAGAAAAATCTCACTGCTTCTCGCCGTATCCATCAAAATACAATCGGATCTTTTGTTCAACTTAAAACCAACTTTTGCTGGCCTTCCTGCGAGGTTAATTAGCATCTTGTAGAAATCTGCCAGATCCATAGAAAGTTACGTTTTTCTTCCGTGAGTTTTTAGTTTTCCTGATATTTGCAAGTGGAATTTTTCTTTCTTATTGGCTCCGTTTGGATAGGTGTGGGAAGAAGAGAATAAGAGATAAAGTGGGAAGAAGTATTGGGAAGTGTGTAACTTTGTGAATAGTTTGGATTGTTTATAATTTTTTTTTTCTTCCTATATCCAACACTGCCATTGGAAAAAGGGAAAAAAAAATTCTCCTGCCAAGCAATAATTAATAGCATGTAGCCAAAATAATAATAACTCCAACCTTGCGATTAAGGAGTCAAGCCTTGCGATTTTAATTATAACTTAAACCTCTTATAAAACTGATTAATTCAGGTATAAATCAGCTAAACGTATGGGCAATTCATCGTCTTCACAAAACCAACCAAGGCTTATTTTCCATTCATCTCAACTCGTCCCAACAGTTAGCGCTGTCAATATCCGTCCGTTTCGGACGTTTTCATTCCGTTCCGTCCGAAACGGAACGGAATTGGAAGGGTTTGTGGTTACGTTTCAGGACACGGAACAGAAGTGGAAAAATTTTTGGTTTCGTTAAACCATACGGAATGGAAGCGGAACAGCCCAGTTACGTTCCGTATTCTAACGTTATAACGTCGGCCCATATATTCTACAGCCCATATATCATATTTATATCTATAATTTATATCTATATGTTAGAAACTGCGGAGAGAAAACTGGGAGAGGTCTCGCGCGTGAAGCTGCCTCATTATAACCTAGATCTAGGATTGTACAATCGCCGCTCCTCGATTGTATCTCCCTCTCAGCCTCTCTCCTCTTCTCTCTCGAATGCATCTCCGGATCTCCCTCTCTCTTCTCTCTCCTCTTGTCTCTGCTGACAACTTGTGTCACATGCGCCTATGTGGCTCTGTGTGACTGTGTCCTTTGTGAGTTGTGAGGCTCGAGTGTGACTGTACCTTCCATCGCCAACTCGCCGTCAGCCGTCAATCAGTATGGACTATTTGGTAGAGGTAGTACAGAGCCAATCATTTCTACTTTTTAGCAAGCAATTGTTGCTAACTTGCTATTATATAGCAATTAGCAAAGGTAGAGAGAAGAGGAAAAATCAGAAAAGTGAGAAGAGGAAAGCCAAAAGCAAAATTCAAAAAGAGAAATAGGTAAACCTCACTAACTCAGTTGATTTTCCGTCTTCTATTTTTCGCTTCTATTCTTTGATTTTTGTCTGTATAATACCCACACATAGTTCACCAGAGAAGAGGAAAAAATCATAAAAGTGAGAAAAGTGTTTTTTGGCTTCTGTTTTTTTATTTTTTCGCCTTCTATTTTTTTTTTTTGCATGGCTGAAGTGAGAAAAGTGACTGTTGGAGAGGAACCTTGCTCAGTTGCTCAGTTGCTCAGTTTGAATGGCTGATCTTGAGGGAGTAAGAAGTGTTGAATCGGATTCAGAGCCAGACATTGCTGAAGACATTGCAAATGAAAATGAGTATGTCATTTTTAGCTCAAAATTAGTTGCATTAATTGTCAGATTGTTACTTTGTTAGTATTTATTAGCTGCATTTACTGTTAGCTTGTTTACTGTTACTGTATTTATCAGCTGGATTTATTTTTAGCTCAAAATTAGTTGCATTTATTGTTAATGGATTTACTGTTAATTAGTAGCATAACTGTTAGTATTTATTAGCTGCATTTATTAGTTCTTATTTTAGTTGCATTTAGTATTGTAATGATATGGAATTTATTAGTTCTTATTTTAGTTGCATTTAGTACTGTAATGATATGGCATTTATGAGGTCTTATTTTAGTTGCATTCAGTACAGCATTTATTAGTTCTTATCAATTCTTATTTTAGTTGCATCTAGTACTGTTATTGTTATAATGGCTCAAAATTCTTATTTTATTTTCATACATTTACCTCAAAAATATAACAAAATTTTCCTCCATAAATATAATGCGAGTGGCTAAACAAAAGTTACAAAAATTGCTTCTTAGGGGCTTCCTTAGTCGACTATCTATCACAAACTATACTGTTCCTAACAGGTTAATTTAGTGCATGTTAACAAGTACCTAGAATTCCTCAAAAAAAAAAAGTAGCTTAATTTAATAGTGAGCAGAAACAAACACATAAAAATACTAAGGGGAATAACTAAAAGGTTTTAATTGTTAAGAGACTAATATGTGACTGATTCTAGAATCAGGTTGGCTACATCAATTAGTTGGTGATTAATTTCATGTTTTTTTTATTCTTAGCATGGGTTTACACCCTGATTTAGGTGGTGATCAAATTGAAAGAATTGTGCATGAGGCTAATGCACAAGACACTCAAGGTGGAGTTGAGGCACATGCAGCTGAAGGTGGAGTTGAGAATCCAAAAAAGAGAAAAGTTAGGGAAAAAAGAACGACCGCAACGGTGTGGGAACACTTCACGAAGGGTACCCGTAAAGATGATGGTTCATATGACGCCACTTGCAATTACTGTGGGGAAGTTTATCCAATGGGAAATCAAAGGGGAACTGCATCATTGAATCATCATGTTAAGAGTTCATGTAAGAAAATACCAAGTAGGAACAAACGCAATAAGTTGCAACAGATGTTGGAGATGCAGCCTGGACTTGTAGAAGGTAATGAATAAATCGTTCAAGTTGATTAAATTCATTCTTTTGTAAACATAATTACATTTTCTTGTTGAAGACTAAGCTGTCTGTTTATTTTTTTAGGTGAGAACAAAGTGGCTGTATGGAAATTTGACCAAACTACATGTAGAAAAAATTTGGCAATTATGGTCATTGTCCATGAATACCCCTTCAATATTGTGACTCATCATTACTTTAAGGTGTTTTTAAAGAGTCTTCAACCAGAGTTTAGGTTAATATCTAGAAATACACTTAGGTCAGATTGCATTGGGGTGTATGAAAAAGAGAGGAGAGATTTGTATGATGAGATTGGAAAATTAGATTGCAAGGTTAGTTTTTCAAGTGATTTGTGGACAAATCATGGGGGAGATAGGGGTTTCATGGCACTCACTTGTCATTACATAGATGACAGTTGGAGAATTAGGAAGAGAATACTTAATTTTAGCCCTCTTCCTTCTCCACACACCGGCAAACACATTGCTGAATCGTTGATCAGTATGCTAGTCATGTGGAATTTGGACAAAAGGGCTTTTAGCCTTGTGCTTGACAATGCATCATCAAATGATGCTTGCATCAGAGAGCTTTTGAGTGGATCATTTGTAAGTTATATGAGTTACCTAATTATTTAAGTTACCTAATTATTTAAGTTACCTAATTAATAGTTAGTCACTAATATCTTGTGCATGTTTGTTGATGTGTAGAAAGAAGGATTGCCCGTAGGTGGCTCAATTTTTCATCAAAGATGTGGATGCCACATCTTAAATTTGATTGTTCAAGACGGGCTTGCTGAATTGTATGATGAGATTACAAAAGTTCGCGAGACGATGAAGTACATTCGTCATTCACAAGCTAGAATGGAAAAATTTCGATTGGCTGCATCTCAGGTTTGTACTTCAAACTATATCATTGGTTTCAATTAATATTTGAATACGTGAACTAAAAATGTTTGTACTGAAAATGCCAAGTGGCAGCCCCAATATGTGAACTAAAAATGTTTGTACTCTATTTGTGTTTATGTATGTTGTAGCCCCAAGTGGCAGCCCCAATATGGCAGCCCCAAGTTGTAGCCCCAAGTGGCAGCCCCAATATGGCAGCCCCAAGTGGCAGCCCCAATATGCCAAGTGGCAGCCCCAATATTTCAGCCCCTTTATAATATCTCATATTGTCTATTTGTGTCTATGTATGTTGAAACAAACTGACCATTGAGGTCACCATGACAATTGCGAAGTTTTATTTAGTGAGAAGGTGTTAAATTGGGAAAGTTTAGGTACATAATTGCATTTCTTATTCTTTTTTCTTTTCTGTTATCCTAATTTTAATAAGAGTTTTTCCTATTCTTTTTGCATTAGTATCAACAGACCTATTTGCAAATCTTAGCATTATACTTACACTTAATTTGTTCATCACTGATTGTTGGGCACTTAGCATATTAGTTCAGCACTTAATTACACTTAATTTTATTTCCAGGCTAAGGCTTCAGATAAGAGGCCGGCATGGGATGTTTCAACACGTTGGAATTCAACGTATTTAATGCTGGAGCTAGCTTTGCAGCTCAGACCCGCAATTGATAGGTTTGCTTCTCTTGATAAAAATTACAAACTGAATTTAGATGCCGTAGAGTGGGAAGCAGTGAAAGCTTTGATGGACTGTTTGAAGGTTTTTTATACTGCCACACTCAAATTCAGTGGCACCAAGTATCCCTCACTTAACCTCTTCTTTCCTGAAATGTGTGAGGTTTTTGTAAACATCAAAAATATGGAAAACAGCCCTTTCCCA